>OX244032.2:59062462-61543168 GCA_945859785.2 Tridacna gigas
TGAATACGGACCCTGATTCCTTTGCCGCACGTTTTCAACCGTTGTCTCTTGCGGAGAAATATAAAGTTGTCTCTGTATTGTGATTGGTTAAATTGTTTAGAAGAAATTGTTTCTAAACATAATTGCTTATCGGTTTTAATCGTATATATTGGAAACAGAAATGTGCAATGAAAATTCACTTTGTGCTTTTCTGAATATTAAAAAAAAAATAAAATTACAATCCAAGAAACATTTACAAAAGCTACAAAAAACTGTATATAGACTGAAAATGTACTAACGCATCACGGAAACCCCTTTTAACCCTTAACCTGCTAAAAAAAAACCGAAATGAAACTTTCAAGTCCATAGTAAAAACCCAAGTATTGCTTATTCGAAGGTATTTTTCAGAAAAAAAAAAAAAAAAATATATATATATATATATATCCTAATCGGACAGTGTAGATCCAAGCAGACTGCACATTCTGTGCAGTCTGATCTTATTCTATACTGGCCTCAGTAGGTCCTTGAGTTGCGCTTAGCAGCCTAAGGGTTAAAATCTCAAGCATGCTTTAGTATTACTACTGTCACCATTATTATTGTCATTATTAAACTTTAATTAATAATAAAAAAAAATGATTTTAGGCTATTTTTATTCTTTCTTTTCTTTTAATTTTGGCGTATTATATATGAACCGTGCTCTGAGAAAATGGGGCTTAATGCATCTCCGTGATGCATGGTACCAAGCAAGTCATCACGTGATCATGGATGCATAAAGTCCATTATGCCTGACATCTGAATCATGAATTAGAATGGTCCTTTGACATACAGAAAATTGACCAGTAGCGAAAAGTTTCGGCCCAGGTCAGCCTGCGCGGACTGCGCAGGCTGACCTGGGTCGATCCTTTTCGCTGATGCATTAAGTCCTCAGAGCATGACTCATACACCTGTGTTTATATTTGATAGTGCTGCAATATTTTTCTGTCCAGGTCCATATTCACCAATCATTCTTAAGAACGTTCTTAGACTTATGCTTCAAGATTTTCCAAGTTTGAAAGTAACACAACTTCTGATTGGCTAAACCATATGGTTTAGCCAATCAGAAGGTGTGTTACTTTCAAATTTGGAAAATTTTGAAGAACAAGACCAAGAATATTCTTAAGAATGGTTGGTGAATACGAACCTTGTTCTCCAGAATTTTCTACATTTAAAAGTAACACAACTCCTGGTTGGCTAAACCAGATGGTTAAGCCAATCAGGAGTTGTGTTACTTTCAAATGTAGTAAATCTTGGAGAATAAGACTAAGAATATTCTTAAGAATGGTTGGTGAATACGGACCCAGGCCGATCTTTTAATATTCTTTTTTATTGCCACACTAGCTGATTTCGATCCCTAAAATGTACAAATGACAGCAAGGAGAAACACTTTAAAGACAGTAAGATACTTCTCTCGGATTGTTCGAAAAGATGCATTCTGACAGTGAAGTAACCACTCTTTCTTCTTTCTTCCTTTTTACTAAAATAACTAGATGGGATCCAGGTGACAATGATTTATCAATGTTAACTCCTAATCGGGTCTCTTTAGATCTGTAACAAAGTTTTGTCAGTCTCCTTAAAGGCCCGGTAGCGGCCAAAAATAAACAATGCGGGTGTTAAAATGGATTTATATTTTAAATCATACCATTTAAAAATATAGAAATTATTGTGAAGATGACAGTCTGTTATTGTTAGGTCGGTCCTAATGTTAGACGCTGGTAGAATAATGAATTTTAAAACTAGGTAAAAAATTGCCAAGTCACATTGTATTTTGTTACTTTTTACCTAGTTTTAAAATTCATTTTTCTGTCAGCAACTGATATTTGTACCGACCTACAATGTTCGATTAGGAGGTATTTTCTCCAATAAAATAAGTCTGCCATACACTCAAACGGATTTATACCATCGGCTCAACAGCTTCAATTGACTTATTTGGCAGGATAAGGGTTAAATATTAAACCTTGTGGAGATGTAATGCACATCTTAACGTTACACCCGTTTCATATCGTCCGTTCACTTCAAAATCCAACAACCGCAGCTAACTAAGCCGTGGCTACGAGGTTTTTTTTAAAGGAAAACGGCGTTTAGGTAAAGATACGAAAAAAAAAATTGACTTACAAATAAATCGGAAATAGAAGCATAGTATCGATCTCATCTCTACTAATTATACCATGTCGATTACAAAAAAAACTCAAAGTACTTTGGTATTAACTCAAGAAATACTGTCTGTACAAAGGCAGTAAGTCGCGCGTAGCAGCCTGAGGGTTAATAAGCCACTGCTTACAGTCTGGATTATATTAGATCTTCTGCTGTTCGCATTGTGAGAAAGAACCTTATGTGCACCTGTACATATTTGTACTCTCAAATACATACAAACATATTTTAATTGGCAACTCTGTCAAGATTTATAAATGTATATATGCTTTTGTATGATGGGCCGGTGGCCTATATGTACCAATAGAAAATTTGTACCGACCGTAGGATAACAGACTGTCATTTTTACAATACTTTCCATATTTTATAAATGGTATAATTTAAATTTAAAGGCATTTCAACACCCGCATTCTTTACTTTTAGTCGCTACTTGGCATTTAATTATGTTGTTATTTTTGACAAAGAAACCTCAGAAAATATAGAAGAAAAATAATGGTAAGATCGAAATCCAGGCGAATTGTAACATAACATAACATAATCTTTATTTAACCCTTTCCCAAACAAGCCCTGGTTTTCACGTGTCTGCAGTACAAGTCTTTTGAAAGCACTGTGGGAAAAGGAGAAATTGCTCGTAACGAGCAATTTCTCCTTTTCCCACAGTGTTTTCTACCCTTTTTGATAACTTTCTGCCATTTTCATCAAATTTAAAATTGTCGTCTGCAAACTCTTTCAATTTGGACCAGTCCAAAATTTGTCGTTTGGGAAAGGGTTAACATAAAGTACAAAACATATTTATAGCCAATACAATTAATAATATACATAAACACAAGGTGTGAACAAAGACAGAAAAAGGAGCAACTGAAAAACAATAAAGAATAAGGCAGTACATGTAGCAATTCAGTCATGAATGAATGAATGAAAGAATGACTTTATTGACTTATAAATCCTGTACATAGTCAGTTACAATCAAAATAATTTTCAAAGTGTCCCACGTGATACAACTCTCTCTCTCACTCTCACATTTTCTATCACCGCCCTTTCGCTCTCAAAATTACATCATGATTGTATATTTGATCAATTTACGAATATAAAATATTCAAAGTACTCTGTCTCTCGGACAAATTTATTTATATTTAACTCTTTGCCAAGGGACATAATTTTAGACCGTTCCAAATTGAACATTTTTGCAGACGACAAATAAAGTAAGACTTTAATGATGGGTTATATCTTTAAAAAGGTAGAAAACACGGTGGAAAAAGTAGGAAACGCCGGTTACCGGCATTTTCCTTTTTTCCACCATGTTTTCAAAGTCTCCCATTTCAGGGTGGTTGAAAACACGAGCTTTTTTGGTTAAGGGTTAATATGTATATAACAAAATGTAAGTACCGCTCTCTCTCTCTCTCTCTCTGTGTCTCTCTCTCTCTCTTCTATGTCCAATATATTTAATTAATACATATATAACAAGTTACAAGTACCCCCTCTCTCTCTCTCTCTCTCTCTCTCTCTCTCTCTTTCGCTCTCCAGGTTTCCTCTTTTCTTTCCTATATATCTCTAGATGTAGTGAAAGGGTAGATCTCATTATGATTCAACTTTAAAAGTTTTTACTTTAGGAGAAGGCTTCATTATTTTTGTCTCCAAACAATGTTTTACAAAGGAACGTCAGAAACAGTTGGAGTTACGCTGAAAAACAAAATTGTAAGTAAGAGCAGTGATAAATCACAAAACTGCTAAGCGTTGTTAGAACCACTTTTGTAATAAAACGGCTTTTTGTAACAAAATTTCAATCTCATTTTGCTGTTCTCCGAATCCGACCACTTTTGTAATAAAACGGCCTTTTGCAACAACATTTTCAAAAGTATTTTTCCACCTTTCACGATGTTTCCAAAAAGAATTCGGTTCAAATTACACAAATATATTCATTTCAAACAGTTTGGATGAATACTGAAGGAATACGGTGAGATTGAAGTTTTGTTACAAACGCCGTTTTATTACAAAAGTGGTTCTAACAAAGCGTGCCTAAATGCGACACTACACATTATGAATCGGGATCAGGCCGCACACAATGTGTAATCCGATCAGCGATCAACAATGTATATTATAACTTTGCATGTCAAACAATTGAATTTGCGGTACCTTAGATTTTGCTCTTTCCCTAAAGTTTTCATTTCATTCTTAGGCACCTTGGTGGTAAGATACTAGATACAAATCGGTTACTAGTAAATTACGAACATGGGAAAAGCTATCACGCTATGCCGTTGATAAGCTCTCGTCCTTAAACAATTTGTGCCCGCCGGACTTTGAAAGACAGAGCATAATGGGTACGGACGCACCCTGTTACCCTTTTAAGCTGCTAAGCGGGACTCGGGGCGCCTCTGCGGACAGTGTAGAACAAGATCAGACAGCACAAATTGTGCAACCTGGTCTTTGATCTACGCTGTCCGATACGGTATTTTCGTTTCGATGAAATCATCTTTGAATTCACTATATTTGAGTATTTACTATTGAATGGAAATTTTCGTTTCATTATTTAGCAGTTTAAGGGTTAAGCACGGGCGTTGAGTATTTAATCTAAATAGCAACGTATCATTTCTTTTTTTTTTTTCATTTCACGATAGCACAAATACTATCACTTTAAAATAAACTATCTATAAAAAATTACAACTTTTTGTAAAATTACCGTCCTTCGTTAGTTAACCCTTTATCAAACATTCCAGTGTTTCAATGACCTTAGAGAAAAGGGCTTTTGAAAACATTGTGGGGAAAGAAGAAAATGCTAGTAACTAGTATTTTCTTCTTTTTCCAAAATGTTTTCTACCGTTTCAAAGACAAATCCTGTCATTTACGCCACCTTCTGCGAATGCTTTCAATTTGGATAAGTCTAAAATTTAGTCGTTTGGTAAAGAGTTCATTGTTACCTCCGGCAGACGAGATCTTGTAACAGACCACATTTGAAAACAATCAACGGTTGCAAAACATAAATAACAATTCTCCTTTTGCCGCCATGTTTTTTAGTCGCATCAGCGTATTTAACGTAATGCAAGATGCAAATCTGTAGCAGATTTGTTTCAAAAGGTAAAATTATGTTCTGCAAATGCCGATTGTGTAAAAATGTGTATTATATGTTGTTTTTAACTCTTTACCAAACGACAGAATCTTACACCAGTCCAATTTGAAAGCAACAGCAGACGACAAATAAAATTTGAGTCATTGAATGATATTTGTCTTTGAAAGGGTAGAAAACATTGTTGGAAAAGGAGAAAATGCTGGTTACCAGCATTTTCTCCTTTTCCAACAATGTTTTCAAAAGCTTTCTTCTGCAGAGTCGTTAAAAGTCGGGACTGTGTGGTAAAGAGTTAATTGGCTGTCTTGGAATCCAAAGAAACAGTGCCGATTCCCATAACATGTAATTGTACTGCATGAAATGCACCACGCAATGAATTGCCTGCGTGCATTGGAACACTCGTCCCTAACAAGAAAGCCTTGTAAATTTGCCCGCGCTTTAATTCCAGACGACAAGTTTCTACGGTTGTCCAAACTGGAAGTAATCACATGGGGACTTCAAAAATGAGACCAAAATAATGGGATTTTGTCTTTGATATAGTAGAAAACATCGTGGGAAAAGGAGAAAAGGTTGTATACCAGCATCTTTTTACCCACAATGTTTTCCTCAGCGTCTTAAAAACTCCGGATTGTTTGGTAAAGAGTTAAAAAAGATTGTGTCGTAACCACGTGGGGAATTTCCCAGTAAGGTCATTCAGGTCAAATCCCAGACGTTTCCGCGTTACGTTATGGAAAGATAAGCAAAATTTCCTTATAGATTTAAACGAACTGTTATGCGATAATCTGGGTCAGATGACTGTCGTGGATCGTGTCGGTGCAACATGGACTGGATTACATTACTAACGATCGGAATTTGTGCCTCTTTCGTAGAATTAAAGGACGAGGATGATACTAGAGTCAAACGTAATTATCAGTTGTATTATTATTCTATGAATTATAATACCAATTATTTCATGCTTTTCGGTGGTTAATCTAGAAATAATGGTGGATTATGGTTTGATATTTGATGGTTACGACCAGTGAAAATACCGATTTTATATTTTCTAACTCTTCAATTGAAGGCGGAAACAGTAGTTCCTGCGCACTATAGTTACCTAGGAAATCAGCACTTGTCAGTCAAATGGGGGGGATATGACGTAATTTACGCTATATTTCTCGCGCTTGACGTAATATTGTCATGCGTCGTTATGTGATAACCACCGAAAACAACTGTACTGGATTTTAATGAAAGTCCCAACAAAAAAAAGGGGGTTAGAAGCATGAAATAAATAGAATATTTGTTTTTTTCGGTGAAAGATCGAAATTCATTTCATCGAGTGAACGTCATCGGTAAAATTTTCACTCGTACTGTGCCACTCGTGAAAATATTACCGATGATGTTCACTCGATGAAATAAATTTCGACCTTTCACCGAAAAAAAAAAACACCAATATCCTCTATTTAGCTTACTTTTTATTAGTGTAATATCAAGAATCTTTATGTTTCAATTTCAGTTTATCTCTACATTAAACAACCAGACATAATATTATTGTGATATTATGGTACATCTACGAACTTTTGTCTAAATCAGCCAAACGTAATATTGTAATATCATGAAAGTTGTGTAAAAATGCTGACATTTTAAATATGTGGAAGCTTGGCCAAGAGATTTTCACGATCATATTCTGAGTTAACTAAAACTGAAAAAGCGATCATCTCCTGTTGCCATAACAGTGTGACTGATGTAGACATTTCATTGTCCTCATAAAATTGTTGTACACTCGAGACGATTATCGCTTAAGCAACCATTCTTAAGAATATTCTAAGTCTTATTCTTCAGAATTTTCTAAATTTGACAGTAAAATCACTTCTGATTGGCTAAACCATTTTGGTTGAGCCAATCAGGAGTTCTGTTACTTTAAAATTTAGAAAATCTTGAAGAGCAATACTAAGAATATTCTTTAGAATGGTTGGTGAATACGTACCCTGGTTCATCCACCGGCGCCGAGTCCCAGTGGCTCAGTCGGTAGAGGACTTAAGAACAGGAGGTCGCTGGTTCGATACCCGGCTCGGCCAATTTCTTTCCGAGGATTGAGTTAGTCAATGCAAATGGATTCATTCCTCTCTCACCGCTGACCATTGTTTCGACGATGGCTATGTAGGAAAGCAGCCAGTGGCTTGGAAACAGTATTGTTCGCAGCACTGGTAAAAGAAATTCCAGGAAAGCATGGATAGGTACACTGACCGCCGCGATATAACTGAAATAATGTTGAAAACGGCATTAAACACGATACAATCAATCAGTTGACCATCCACCGGCCTACTTTCAGGATCGAGTGTCTGTTATGGTGGTCTTGGCTGCTTCAGCACGGCGGGGGCATTTACAGCTCTAGCCCGTCCCCTGAATTTGAACCCCCAATCACCCCAAACCATCGACACCAAGTTTATGTTGTTCACCCGCAAGTCGCCCTTGACCTTCACCAACGTACACTACAATGACTTCAATGGATTGGGCGCTTCCGGCTTCAACTCTTCCAAGTCGACAAAAATTGTGGTACACGGGTTCCTGGACAATGGCCGAGTGGACTGGATGGATGTAGGTATCTGCTTAACTCTTTACCGAACAATCCCGAGTATTAACGACCCTGAAGGAGAAGGCCTTTGAAAACATGGTGGGAAAAGGAGAAAATGCTGGTAGCATTTTCTCCTTTTCCCACAATGTTTTCTAAAATCTTTCGATGGCATATTTCATCGTCTGAGCCACATTCCATCTGTCGTCTGCAAATGCTTTCAATTTGGACAAGTTTAGAATTTTGTGGTCTTTATCATAGTTGCAATCCTGGTCATATTAATGATATGATTGTTTAAAACAAAACGGATCTTGGTCTGCACCAAACATTCTTAGGAACATTCTTAGTCTTGTTCGCAAGGACACAAGGACATTCTGAATTTGAAAAGTAACACAACTTCTGAGTGGCAAAACCAAATGGTTTAGCCAATCCAAAGTTGTGTTGCTTTCTAAGTCTAGAATAAGACTGAGAATGAACATAAAACTGGTCGGTGAATGTGTGTCCTGTTTTTAGATATGGGCTTGCATATGGCACAAGAACACAGACATGTTTAAGTTTTTATCTGTTACTTTTTTATCTATAGATACACGCGTCTCCTGTTTTAACTCTTTCCCAAACGACAAATTTTGGACTGGTCCAAATTGAAAGAGTTTGCAGACGACAATTTCAAATTTGATGAAAATGGCAGAAAGTTATCAAAAAGGGTAGAAAACACTGTGGGAAAAAGGAGAAATTGCTCGTTACGAGCAATTTCTCCTTTTCCCACAGTGTTTTCAAAAGACTTGTACTGCAGACACGTGAAAACCAGGGCTTGTTTGGGAAAGGGTTAAACCGAGCTCCGTAGTTCAGTCGATAGCGTACAGGACTTGAGAACAGGAGGTCGCTGGTTCGATCCCCGGCTCGGCCAATTTCTTTCCGGGGATTGATGATAGTCATCGCGAAAAAATTCATTCCTCGCTAACCGCTGACCATTGCTTCGACAATGGCTATGTGGGAAAGCAGCCAGTGGCTTAGAAAGAATATTGTGCGAAGTACTGGTAAAAGAAACTCCAGGAAAGCAATGATAGGTGCAATGGCCGCCGCGATATAATTGAAAACGGCCTTAAACACCATACAATCAATCAATCTTCAGGTTTTAAAGCAGAGAGAGCTCTTTATTCTTTCCTGCAAAGAAGGAAGTTGTCTACATGTGGCCAAATAGAGAAAATTGTCTTCTTAATTTCCAAGAATTCCTACGTTATTGGCTTAGACGTTCTGTCTCAGCATATCGGATGGCTTGCCTCAGGATTTAAGGCGGAACTGAATTTGGAATGGTGTGTTAGAGCCACTTTTGTAACAAACGGCTTTTTTAAAAGCCGTTTTATTACAAAAAAGGTTCTAACAATGGAGTTCTATACGGTGCCTTGCCCAAAAGGGTCAAATATTGGACTTTGGACTCGTAATAATGATTTGGCTTATTTTCCACACAATGTTTTTCCATGTCCTTTTATCCTGGTAATAAAACATTCTCACGTCTTTGAATATTTCACACTTTTTCTTACTTGTATTATTTAGATGCATGTCTGAAAGTAACCCTGTCAAGTTTCAAACATGTCTATTTTTGCTCCAGAGGAATTAAGTGTGTTTAAAAAAAATGCAAACCTAGTCTAATTTCGTCTTTTTCCATCGAATAACATTGTGAAGGCCGGAACGCTTACCTCCCTTTGACCAAATATTACTTATATCATGCATATGAGATCTCTTGGTTCAGAGTTTTAGAGAATTTTGAATCTAGTAAGAACATGAAATTGAAACACAATTGATTGGTTGTTTCAGTTTCTTTCTTTATTCCCCACCCTAGCTAGGTGAAAAACGATGGATGTGGTCGGATGGCTTACTGAGCCGTGCCTTTGTTGCAGCCGTTTGTCGTAAGAATTTTTAATTATAACTCTAAGGCTGCTGAGCGCGACTAAGTGCTGTTTGCGAACAGCGTAGATCAAGATCAGACTGCACAGAACGTACAGTCTGATCTTGGATCTCACTGTCGGATAAGGTTTTTTTTTCCCAGCAACAAGCAGTTTGTAATCGCAATGTTTCGATATATACTAATGACTGGAAATCTTCATTCTATTTGACCCATGCTCTTTGAAATGGGGGCTTAATGCATCTGCGAAAAGTATCGATTCAGGTCAGCCTGCACAGTCCGCGCAGACTGACCAGGGCCGAAACTTTTCGCTACACGTCAATTTTCTGTATGTCAAAGGACCAGTCTACCTCATAATTCAGTCGGTTGTAAGGCGAAATAAACTTTATGGATCCATGATCATATGATGACTCGCTTGGTATACTGCATCACAGAAATGCATTGAGCTCCCTTTTGCAATACACAGCTCATTTATTTAGCATTCTAAGGGTTAATCAAGAACAACGTTACATATTACAGGATATGAAGAACGAACTGTTAAAGTATGGTGATTACAACGTTATCCTAGTTGACTGGGGCGGAGGTTCTGGAATACCTTACACACAGGCTACAGCCAACACCCGAGTTGTCGGGGCAGAGATCGCAAAGCTTATACAGGGATTTATTGTAAGTTTTGGGGACAGATATCGCAACACTTATACAGGGATTTACAGTAAGTTGTGGGGGACAGAGATCGCAACACTTATACCGGGATTTTATCGTAGATTGTGGGGGCAGAGATCGCAGAACTTATACAGGGATTTATAGTAAGTGATGGGGAGGGGGGGACAGAGATCGCAAAATTCATAGAGGGATTTATAGTAAGTTGTGGGAACAGAGATCGCAACACTTATACAGAGATTTATGGTAAGCTGTGGGGACAGGGATCGCAAAGCTTAAACAGGGATTTATAGTGGGGGGGGGGGGAGATCGCAAAATTCATACAGGGATATATAGTAAGTTGCGGTGACAGAGATCGCAACACTTATACAGGGATTTATAGTAAGTTGGGGGGAGGCTGCAAAATTCATTCAGAAATCTTAAAGTAAGTTGTGGGGAGGGCGGGCAGAGGTCGTAAACACATACAGGGATTTATAGTAAGTTGTGGGGACAGATATATTGCAAATCTTATAAAGGGATTTATAGTAAGTTGTGCGGACAGAGATCGCAAAACTTATACAGGAATTTATAATAAGTTTGTGGGGGCAGAGATTCCCAAAATTATACAGGGGTTTAAAGAGTAAGTTGTGGGGCAGAGATCTTAAAAACTATACAGGGATTTATAATGAGTTGTGTGGGCAGCGATCGCAAAACATACACAGGGATTTATAGTAAGTTGTGGGGTAGAGATCGCAAAACTTTTACAGGGATTTATAGTTAGTTGTGGGGGCAGAGATTGCAACCCTTTTTTAGGGATCAATAGTAAGTTTTCGTGGCAGAGATCGCAACACTTATACAAGGAGTTATAGTACGTTTTGGGGGCAGAGATCGCATATCTGATATAAGAATTTATGGTAAGTTGTGGAGGGGGGGAGTAGAAATCACAACACTTATACAAGGAGTTATTATAGTAAGGTGTCTTGGCAGAGATCACCAAACTTATACAGGGATTTAAAGTCGGGGGGGGGGGGGCAGACATCGCAAAACTTATACAGGGATTTATAGTAAGTTGCTCAGTGCTCGTGCTCGGAAACTCGGTTAAAGGTCTTATAGTAATTTTTCTAGCTGGCCAGCCGTGTGGGTGAAGGCCATACCTTTAAATGTCTCAAGGTCTACCACTTGAGTTGTTCGAGCTAACAAGCTATTTCATTGTTTTATCCGTTGGTATTTTCTCTCACCAGTATTACGCACAGCAATCTTTCCAAGCCACTTGTTTTTTTTTTTCCGAAGATAAACAATAATTATGTTTTCTCTTCGTTCCGTGCTTCTTCATTAGCATGGTATATCTTTTTCTGTATGTAAAACCCGAACTATTCTCTCTCTATATAGGACAACGTTGAAGCTCGTCCGCAGGACTTTCATCTCATAGGGCACAGTCTGGGAGCTCATATATGTGGTTATGCTGGGGAACGAACTTTGAACCTGGGCAGGATAAGTGGTTTGTCATAGATTTATGTAACTGACTTATTTTGTCACCTGGCCCACACGCTATACTGTGATAAAAAACTTCGTTTATCCTTTACCACACGACAAATTGTAGTCCCGTCCAAATTGAAAGCATTTGCAGACGACAATTTCAAAGTTCAAATGATGAAATTTTTATCTGATAGGGTAGAAAACATTGTGGGAAAAGGAGATAATGCTGGTTACCATCATTTTCTCCTTTTCCCGCGATGTTTTCAAAATGCTCCTTTCCCAGGTGGTTAAAAGTCGACATGGTGTGGTAAAGGATGCCACCGATGGTATATCAAGTTCAACTTTGCAGACTCTGTCGACGAGGATACGTACGACGCGAAAAGTGTAGTTTTATCCTCATTCTATTCTGTTCGATATTTGGTAAAATTTCTTTACCGAAAACGCCACTGAAATTGTTATAATTTGGTTATCATTAACCCTTTCCCAAACGACAAATTTTGGACTGGTCCAAACTGAAAGAGCTTGCAGACGACAATTTTAAATTTGATGAAAATGGCAGAAAGGTCTCAAAAAGGGTAGAAAACACTGTGGTAAAAGGAGAAATTGCTCGTTACGAGCAATTTCTCCTTTTCCCACAGTGTTTTCAAAAGACTTGTACTGCAGACACGTGAAAACCAGGGCTTGTTTGGTAAAGAGTTAATTAAAAATAACCAGTAAAATTTTAAACTCATAAGGTTAGGTATGTCGTACGTAACTTATTGTCTATCGCCCTTGTGGTTTATCTATTGTGCCTCATAACTCACAACCGTGGTTTATTGAACGATAAACCACGGTAGAAAGAAGATTATATCTTAAACATCCAAAACCAGATTCGAACGTATGGCCCCAGAATCGAGAGTCAGTCACCTTACCACAGTAGCTATTTATCTGTACCGTTGGAAAGGCGTATTTTTTTGCAAATTATCATTTGAAAAACTATATTTAGGAAGTTTGAAACAACTGCTAATGAGGGTCAAAAGGAATATTAATGAGCGACAGGTTAGTTCTGTTGAGTGAATAAGACTAACCGCCTGCAGACTTTTCTCATTTTAGTCAATTGCACAAGTCGATCAGCCCTTGTTGATTGTATTCTCTGTACGGTAAGGGGATAGCTCTCTACACAGATTAGCATTTTTGGCTAAATTATAGCAGACTATTCCCTCATATGAGCCATTGGTATGTAATCTTTGTAGCCGTATAGTGCTAGACGATTTTAAGCACAGTGAACGAATGAATGCTGTATTATTATTATTATAATCATCATCATCATCATAAACATCATCATCATCATCATCATCTTCATCATTGTCATTATTACTTTTTTACATAGGTCTCGACCCTGCAGATCCTTATTTCCAATTTACAGACAAAGTTGTGAGGTTAGACCCCACTGATGCCGACTTTGTAGACATCATACATACAAATGGAGCAAGTTTTTTAGAGATGGGTAAGAATCCACTCCTTCAGCCCATAGGCTGCTAAGTGCGACTTGGGGACCTTTTGGAGACAGTGTAGATCAAGATCAGACTACACAGAACGTGCAGTCTGATCTTAGATCTACACTGTCCGATAAGCAGATCTCTTTTCCTGAAAAATAACTTTGAAATAGCAAAATTAGGGATTTTACTTCGGATTGAAAGTGTCATTTCACTCATTTAGCAGGATATGGGTTGAAGAAAAACAATCAATTGAATCCAGACTTATGGTTCCACTCTCTTGCACTACGGACCATTCCCATTCACCTCTGTAGTTGGCTCAGAAAGTAGTCCGTCATCACGTGATATTTTCGTCATATGACCATAACTCAAAATGGCGAAACAAACGCCGGTGAAAGAAAGACCAATAGATTGTTTTGTGCGCTGTTCAAACAGCATACGGCCAATCAGACCTAGTGGTAAAAAACGCGAATAGGAGGGATTTTCTGAAAAGCTTAAACGTCTTTTAAAGGATGATAACTTGTTTTTTAATTTTGCTTAAATTGTCATCATTCATGGGAGCAGCCATTTTTTTTACAATTGGCGTAAAATTCTGGTCAGTAAAGAAGCTTGAAAAAATAGTTCCATTGTATACAGGTAAATTCATCAGTTTGGATGCACCTATAATGTATCCGGAATCATATTTCCTTTGTCTACTTTATTATGTTACACAGGAAACAGTTAAACAGTTACAAAACATGTTCTCCTCGGTTTGACAAGATTCTTGTCATTTAGCCCGTTGCAGAGATGTATGGTGAGAGTAACGAATGACAACTCTGCTCGGAGATTGTTATGGTTCTTCTTGACTCAGTTGTTTAGGCGTTTGATTTGCTATCAGGAAGTCCTTGTTCAATTCCATCTGGCGGCACTGGTGCATAATGATCGCCTGTCAAGTATTCAGAAACGCTGTTGCACGTTTTTTTTTTAAAGATTAAAGTATCTTGCCTAGCTCTTTCGGCGCCAAATAAATAAACTTGACTTCTTTTGATAACTGAAAATACAATCCAGTTAAACCCAGAAAGATTTTTATCGTATAGACTTGACTAAACAAGCGGATGGTATAGATCAAAGATCAGACTGCACGTTCTGTGCAGTCTGATCTTGATCTATGCCATCCGCAAAAGTTCCTGTTTTCGCCTATGGCGCTGAAGGGGTTAATACAGGTGGTCTTTAAGGCAGTTTTTGCGGCATTTGTCGAAGACAATGCCACTATGAGTTCAATACGGCATTTTGAAAATCATGTATCGTATAGTTTGTGCAAAACCGAAAGAAGTAAACCCAATTAAAATCATTTTTTCTGAGACAAATAAGTGTTTCGATTGCACTCAGATATGAAATTGAAAATGGCGTATTACAATAAATTGGATTCGGCCATCGATCGTGGAAATACTTCCTTTTTATCGAAAATAGCTTGATCCGCTATGGCCTTCTATAGTGGCGTAATGATACACACATACCACAAGATTGCACCCTTCTCTATCGGATTTTGCATGACTATATAGTAGATTGACTTTCAAGCGAATATTTTGAAACTATTTCTGATGTTCATTTTTCAAATTATTAATTCCACACAATGGCACTCTTGACAAATGCCACACCAGTGTTTTCAACGCTTTGATTACTGTAGAGTATTTATATGGAGTTTTGATACAGACGAATTTAATTTTCAAACTTTATTGGTTTCTCACTTTTACATGTAGATTTTTTTTTTTCAAATTGGTGACAGTAAAGACTGAAATTTAACCCTTAGACTGCTAAGCGGGACTCACTGACCTTTTGCGTATAGTGTAGATCAAGATCAGACTGCACAGAACGTGCAGTCTGATCTTGATCTACACTGTCCGATAAGGAGATACGTTTACTCCAAAAGTGCCTTTGAAATAGCAAAATTTTGGTTTTTACTATCGGCTTAAAAGTTTCATTTCACTTATTTAGCAGGATAAGGGTTAAAAAAAAAACTATAAGTAAATCAATCCTCATACCGGAGGACCTTACAGAGAGAGAGAGAGAGAGAGAGAGAGAAAATTTAAAACTTGATAGTGAATATAATGACTCAGAATTCGGTCAGTTGCGAAATCATAGATAAATTACCAATAAATACGGTGTAAGGGATAGAGAAACTGAAAGGATTTGTCCTCATTTAAAACCGGAAACGACAACAGCAGTATCTTTGAAGGTCTCCAGAAAATGAAAAGCATTTTCTATCTGTCGTAATTTGTACAACCTACCAACCGTCAGGGGTAACATTAGGCATGAAGATACAATAATAATTACAGTTTCATTAAATAAAAATGAAATGGGTTTTAAAAAAAATCTGGCTGAAAACGAGTATAGATGTATTTTTAAGACATAAAAAAAAGAAAAACAAACACTATGTCGAATATTAGAGTGATTGTCGAAATAAGCCATAAATATTTCTGTTTCGAAATGAGTTCCCTGTTCTGCAATTTCTCGACATATCGAGGTTTCATGTGTTTCAGGTTATGGAATGATACAACCTTGTGGTCACGTGGACTACTTTCCCAATGAAGGCTTGAATCAACCTGGATGTCAGACAAATCCAGTAGACAAGATCCGACTGGAAGGAGATATATATAACGGTATAGATGGATTGATTAAATGGTGTTTTATGTTGCTTTCGACATTATATCAGTCACATCAAGGCGACAGCTCACTTATTTACGGATGTCCTGGCTCTCACCAGTCACTAGATTGTTTGTATGGTGTTTTAACGCAGTTTTTCAACATTATTTCAATTATACCGCGGCGGCCAGTGCACCTATCATTGCTTTCCTGGAGTTTCTTTTACCAGTACTCCGCACAATATTCTTTCCAAACCACTGGCTGCTTTCCCACATAACCATCGTCGAAACAATGGTCAGTGGTGAGAGGGGAATGAATCCTGTCGCAATGACTATCATCAAGCCTCGGAAAGAAATTGGCCGAGCCGGGGGGATCGAACCAGCGACCTCCTGTTCTCAAGTCCTGTACGCTACCGACTAAGCTACGGGGCTTGGCTCCAATAACTAGAATAGGGGTCTGAAGCGTCTTGCCCAAGGACACTCCCACGAAAAACACAGCTGCTTCGAGTGAGGATCGAACCCAGAGCTCTATATCGGTACAAACTTAACACCAGGGATGAGGAAAGTCAAACCTTTTTCTCACGTGACCGGGACACGTTAAAATATAATCAAAATATAATACTTTCAAATGTTAGGACATTGATCTACTTGTCCAAATGTATCCCGTGTAACCCTTAAAGATACATCCTTACAACCAGAGAGAAAAGGTGCTGTTAAAATTTGATAGACTGTAGAATGGTTCAGAATTAGTAAGCTGTGTTAAACATTAAAACCGGAAACATCACATCTGTGATTTCTTTGAAGGCTTCGAGAAAATGAAATGCATTTTCTACCCGTCGTAGTCTATGCAACCTTGCAACCGTCAGGGGCAACATTTGGCATGAAGCCACAAGAATGATTACAGTTTAATTTAATAAAGATGAAATGGGTCAAAAACTTGCTGAAAACGAGTAAAGATGTATTTTTAAAGCACCGGACCGGTTTAAATTATTTTTGCGGATAGTGTGGATCAAGATCAGATTGCACAAGCGGCATTGACATTGTAGGTTTATCATTTGTCTTTGTACCGGTATTGCCTAACTGTCGTGCAATTTTCTCAAAGCGCTTTCTAGCAAGGGGATATCATATTTAAAGTGGACAGTCATGACTTAAAGTAACAATAGCTGCCAAAAGTAAACACAGCGAATGTTAACACTTGAGCTGCTGAATAAATGAAACGCAAATTTCTACTCAATCCTAAAAGCCCAAACATTGCGGTTTCAAAGTTGATTTTACCGGAAAGAAAATACCGTAACGGACAGTGTAGATCAAAGATCAGACTGCACGTTCTGTGAAGTCTGATCTTGATCTACACTGTCCGCAAAAGGTCAGTGGGTCGCAATTAGCAGCTTAAGGGTTAAGATGTTAAGATGAACTTAAATAGAAATCCTACCATTTAAAAATATGGAAAATATCGTGAATATGACAATCTGTTATTGTGTGGTCGGTCTAAGTGTTAGTCTCAAGTAGAAAAATAAATTTCAAAATGAGGCAAAAAGTAAACAAAATATAGAGTTGACCTGGCAACTTTTAACCTAGTTTTAGATCTCATTTTTCAGTCAGCGACTAACAAATGGACTGACCATACAGTAACTGTGATTTCTTTGATTGTCATCTTCTTAACAATTTCCATGTTTTTAAATGGTATGATTTAAATTTGAATGCATTTAAACATCGGCTTTGTTTACTTTTGGCAGCTATAGGGCCCTTAAAATCAGTACACTGTTACTTAGATTGGCTGGTTCCGTTGATTCTTATAGTTTATGATAGTAATAGTAAAACCTTTGGCTGCTAAGCGAGGCTCAAGGATCTTTTGCAGACAGTAAAAAATAGATCAAGATCAGGCTGCAAAGAACGTGCAGCCCGATCTTGGATCTACATTGTCCGATAAGGAGATATTTTTCCCCCCAAAATAACTTTAAAATAGCAATATTTAGGTTTTTACTATCGGCTTAAGTGTTTCATCGAATTTATTTCGCAGGTTGACCCTTTACCACACAACCCTGAGTTTTAACGAGGTTGGGGAAGAAGTCGTTTAAAAACATTGTGGGTAAAGGAGAAAATGCTGGTAAACAGCATTTTCTCCTTTCCCACAATGTTTTATACCCATCTAGAGTTAGGTTTCATCAATTGAGCCATAAATTGTTTATAATTCGTTGTCTAAAAAAACAGCTTTGAATTTGGATGTGTGTAAATTTTTTTCCGTTCGGTAAAGAGTTAAGGGTTAAAAGAAAATATACTGCATCCCAGTCCCGATAAATTGGTCCTTTTTGAGGAGGCCATCCGTTTTTGTGCGACGGTTGTTTCTTCCAGGAGCCAAAGAGGTGGTTGCCTGCAGCCATTTGAGAGCCTACAGGTTTTTTACGGAGTCCATTAACACACCGTGTCCATTCAATGGTTTTGGCTGTAAAGACTATACCACATTTACGGTAATCAGTCTATTGATTGATTGATTGATTGTATGGTGTTTAACGCCGTTTTCAACATTATTTCAGTTATATCGCGGCGGCCAGTACACCTATCCATGCTTTCCTGGAGTTTCTTTGACCAGTACTCCGCACAATATTCTTTCCAAACCACTGGCTGCTTTCCCACATAACCTATGTCGAAACAGTGGTCAGCGGTGAGAGAAGAATGAATCCTGTCGCAATGACTATCATCAATCCTCGGAAAGAAATTGGCCAAGCCGGGGATCGAACCAGCGACCCCCTGTTCTCAAGTCCTGCACGCTACCGACTGAGCTACAGGGGCTCGGCGGTAATCAGTCTAACAATCATTAAGCTTAGGTACTGGTAGAACGTCAGCCTTTCGCTGCAAAAGGTTCTGGGTTTGAAACCCGTCGTGAGCGGGGTCAAGTTTTCGAACTAAGTGCATCATCGGTGCCAAGTAAGCAAAATGGGTCGAGGGGATCAACCTATTACAGTTTTAACCCTTTGCCATACGACAGAATTCTAGACTGGTCCAATCTGAAAGCATTTGCAGACAACAAATTAAATGTTGATAAAATTATGATTTCTGTCTTTGAAAGGGTAGAAAACATTGTGGAAAAAGGAGAAAATGCTGGTTACCATTAAGCTGGTTACCAGCATTTTCTCCTTTTCCCACAATGTTTTCAAAAGACTTTTCTTTGAGGGGTCGTTAAAAGTCGGGAATGTGTGTTAAAGGCTTAAGACGTTTTTTGTCAGCATTTTCTCCTTTTCCCACAATGTTTCCAAAAGACTTTTATTTGAGGGTCCTTAAAAGTCGGGATTGTGTGTTAAAGATTTAACCCTTTACCACACAATCCCGACTTTTAACGACCCTGAGGAAGAAGCCTTCTGAAAACATTGTGGGAAAAGGAGAAAATGCTGGTAACCAGCATTTTCTCCTTTTCCCACAATGTTTTCTACCCTTTCCTAATCAAATTTCAATTTTTGAGTCACATTTATTTTGTCGTCTGCACATGCTTTCTATTTGGTAGAGTACAACATTTTGTCGTTTGGTAAAGAGTTAAGACGTTTTTGTCAGAACAGTTCACGAATATGTCATCCAGTGGAGATGTAAGATATCAGACTGCAAGATTCCCTTTTCAGTCAATACATCGGTGAGATGCATGGAATCATTGTTTTCAAGTCAGCGACGGTTTCCCGTAATGTTCTATGTTATCTTTTTTATTAAATCTTTACCAGACTACAAGCTTTTTAGTTCGTTGAGCATTAATGAGCCATGCTGTGGCAAAAGGGGGCTTACTGCATCTGCGAGATGCATTATACCAAGCAAGTCATCACATGATCATGGATCCATGATAGCCACTTTTTTAACAATCAACTTAATAATGAGGTAGAATGGTCCTTGGACATGCAGAAAATTGACCAATAGCGAGAAGTTTCGGCCCAGGTCAGCCTGCGCGGACTGCGCAGACTGACCTGGGTCGATACTTTTCGCAGATGCATTAATCCCCCTTTTCACAGAGCATGGCTCATTTACTGACGACACTGTAAGTAGTACTAGTCTCAAAACGTGGGATTTGTCATTTGGAAGCGTAAAAAACATTGTGGGGAAAAGCGGAATATGGGAGAATATTTTCAGTTATTGTAGCTATTTATTGTAAAATATTTAGCTATTTAATGTAAAAAAAGACTTGAGATATGTCTCAATGTTTTAACCTTCACAAAATAAAGATATCATTATTATCATAATCGTCATCATTATTATTATTATTATTATTATTATTATAGCTCGGCAGTTTTGAAGAAAACGTCGAGTTATTGTCATAGCCCTGGCGTCGTCGTTTGCGCCGTCGTGCAAAATCTTTGACGTTTTTTAATATCTCTTATAATATTTAAGATATTTACTTCAAACTTGGACATGTTGTTAACTATCAAAAGGGGAACCTATACAACAAGGTCTGGTAACTATCAAAATATTTTTGACACAGTTATGCCCCTTTTTAGACTTAGAATTTTCACTGAAATTCAAGCAACCGCAGTCGAGCGTTGGCACCCGCATGCGGTGCTCTTGTTTACATGCACCACGATCTTTTCAAAGTAAATAATTTATCTCAGGGCCGTAAAAGATCGAGATATTTTGATAAAAAGTTAACCAAATATCTGTCGTGTGTTTTAGAGAGGACAGTGCCTACCCTGTGCTGGTAATAGTTGTGGGTATATGGGTTTCCACGCGGACAAGGTCAAACCACCGAAAGGTCAAACTCACGTGAAATATTACCTGAAGACCGGAGACACCGCTCCTTACTGCCGTAAGTTTCCTCTCTTAGTTAAGCTATGTGAACTTCCAATTTGCTTTAAGTCTTTTGTCAGAATAGTGTCAAAACTATAACCTGTGTTGTCGATACACATTAATGAGCCATGCCCCGTCAAAAAGGGGGCTTAATGCATCTTTGTGGTCCATGATACTGAGCAAGTCGTCATATAATTATGGATCCATAAAATCTATTTAGTCCAACGATTGACTGAATTTTAAGGAAGAGTGGTCCTTGGATATGCAGAAAATTGACAAAGAGCAAAAAGTTTCGACCCATGAGTAGTATAGGAGGGTAGACCTCGGACAGTGTCCGAGGTCTACCCTCCCTGAGTGCCATTTTGTCCGAGGTCTACCCTCCCTGAGTGCCATTTTGTCCGAGGTCTACCCTCCCTGGGAGGCAAAAGACCGGTCAAAATGTCAAACCGGAAGTAGATGTCCGCCATCTTTGACGCGGCTGGGGGTCCTTTTTAACCATGGTCTGTGAAAAGGGGTCTTAACGCACGCGCGCACGTATCGTAATGATATGGTTCGGCAGAGACTATCGTTGGACTTAGTCTTTTTTCTTCATCGGAGATAGATGTTCACCATCTTTGACGCGGCAGGGATCCTTTTTTTAACCATGGTCTGTGAAAAGGGGTCTTAATGCATCTGCGCGCACGCGCGCACGGATCGTAATGATATGGTTCGGCAGAGACTATCGTTGGACTTACTCTCAAAAGACCGGTCAAATTGTCAAAATGGCGGTAGATGTTCACCATTTTTGACGCGGCTGGGATCCTTTTTTTTAACCATGGTCTGTGAAAAGGGGACTTAATGCATCTACACACACGTGCGCACGGGTCGTAATGACATGGTTCAGGCAGACACTATCATTTGACTTAGGCTTTTTTTCTCTGTCATCGTTGGACTTAGTCTTTTTTTCCCGTCTTCGTTTGCCTCAATCTTTCTCTATCAGCGTTGGACTTAGGCTTTTTTCTCTGTCATCGTTGGACTTAGTCTTTTTTCTCCGTCTTCGTTCGCCTCAGGCTTTCTCTATCACCGTTGAACTTAGTCTTTTTTCCACGATATGGACTATATTCCCTACTTACGCTGGGTCAGACAGAGAGTATCGTTGGACTTAGTCTTTTTTCCGACTTTGTTCGCCTCAATCTTTCTCTATCACCGTTGGACTTAGTCTTTTTTCCACGATATGGGTTATTTTCCCCTCCTCATGCTGGTTCAGGCAGACACTATCGTTTGACTTAGGCTTTTTTTCTCTGTCATCGTTGGACTTAGTCTTTTTTTCCCGTCTTCGTTCGCCTCAATCTTTCTTTATCAGCGTTGGACTTAGGCTTTTTTCTCTGTCATCGTTGGACTTAGTCTTTTTTCTCCGTCTTCGTTCGCCTCAGGCTTTCTCTATCACCGTTGAACTTAGTCTTTTTTCCACGATATGGACTATATTCCCTACTTACGCTGGGTCAGGCAGAAAGTATCGTTGGACTTAGTCTTTTTTCACCACGATATGGGTTATTTCACCTCCTCACGCTGGTTCAGCCAGACAACATCGATGGACTTAGTCTTTTTTCACCACGATATGGGTTATTTTTTCCCTCCTCAGCTTGGCTCAGGCAGAGATCACTGTTGGACTTAGTCCTTTTTCCGACTTTGTCCGCCTCAATCTTTCTCTATCACCATTGGACTTAGTCTTTTCTTCGGCTCCTAACTGTATGATCTTTAGATATTTATCTGACGAACTCAGTCTTTTTTTAAAACTAGCTTTAGGGGCTAAAGATCGTATTGCTTTGTAACTTGTCTATAAGATCTGAGAGCTGAGGTGATGTATAGTACTATTTGTCGATTTGATTGAATTTGTCAGACAAGATTTGACACCTTTATGCTATATGTTATCTTCTGAGTTGGTCAGAGATGGCTTATAGCATAAATCCTTACCATACAAGCATCGTGTTGGGTTTAACCTTTTTTTGAGTTAATTCGAATTGTAGTATATCGTTTGGAATGTAACTCTTGGAATGTAACTCTTGGGATGGTACTCAGTCGTAAAATTGACAAGTCTCGAAGATAGGACTTTCTGGGATGAATGTTAGCTCTGAAAAGAGCTGTTTTTTTTTTTACCATTCTCTGGATTGGAATTAAATTAATCATCCGAGCAAGTTAATTCCAAAATCAGAGAAAGATAGAGGATTCTAAACCTCCTTATCATCACCTCATTGTTTGGTTGATATCACAGACTCCCCAAAGATTGGGTCATCAGTTGGCATAACCCAAAGATCGGGATAGAAATTAGGTGTTGGGTTCTGGGTATAGGGGTTATGCCCTTGTCTTGCAGAGAACTCAGCCGACGTCTTTGTCTTTTGACGTTTTCTCTTCTCCTCGTTCCTTCGACTTTTACCAAATAGTCCACAGCAGAATCTGAACAAACCCATCGTGGAAATGAAATGGTATATGGAGAAATTCGCTGGTTTTATAGCTTGGTGGAGGGATTGACCTACTTTTGTCTTGGAATTAAGAGTACGAACGTGGGCGAGATCATGTAGATAGAACATAATGTACTATATGATCTATCTACATTTTTCCAAGACTGATATTTTGTGGAGAAATTATCTTTGTGGAAAAAAGAATGAAAAAACACCATTTAAAACAGTATAACTTTTATTTGAAGAGAACTGAACAATGAACTGAGCAATGAACATATTTACAACAAACACATAGATAAAAAAGAACTATTATACATTTATATACTATTTGTGGGGAAAAAGTCTCTGAGCTTTATCGAATAGAATTCCATACTGCTGATTGAACCATAACACTACATCTCGATCGTTTCGTCGATGTTCTGTTGAGAGGAATTTCTGTTGAAGATATTTCTGTATGTTGTATCCTCTGGCAGCAGCATCCAATGCGAAGATACAGTAAAATCCGCAAACTTTCCCCTGTGGACTCTGAAGAGTTTGTCGATTGTATCTCCACGAATAAGAATGATTGTCTAAAAAGTTGATGATTTCTGGCTCAAGTGGTGGTAGTCCGTAGGGATCAAAGTATAGTACATTGCCATTATTGTTGAATATCACGGCTACCCAGTGTTCTCCTGGACCGGTTGATTTCTCTGTGTTCACAATGTAGGCTTTCACATGATCGGGTTTTTGTCGAGGTAACTGATCTTTTGCACAGACTTTTGCCTGTAGATTTTTTATCCATGTTCCGTGATCCAATATGTATTGAATTTCAGAAGTATACATTTTTCTAATCACTTTCTTCCCAGGATTGTTTTACTTTGTCACCAGTATTGTAACCACGACTCCGTGAATTCAGATAAAATGTTTTGTTTTATATTTCGCCATAATCTGTAGGCTTCCACATAGTCACTTTCATCGAGTTTCATTTCTATGAGTTCAGGATACCATTTTTCCATGATTTCGTATGGATTTATTTCCATCATGGCTTTTTCTATTAACATATCTGTATGTTCTTGTCTATCCTTGAATAAACACAGTTCATGCTGTGTTTGACTGGGATGATCCACTTGACATCCGTAACACTGGTTGGTAACTTCACTGACAATAAGATTTTTTAATTTTTCAGTCATATGTTTTTCGAAGCTGTTGTGAATGTCATTTTTCCGAGTAGAGATGCACTTCGACACGGAATATTTCACTTTTTCTGCTTCTTCTCTAAGTGTTATAGCAAATCTGAGTCCCAACATTGTTTTTTTCAGTTCTTTAGTCCTGTAGATAGTCCTGAAAAGGACTGTTTTTTTCAATAGTTCTGAAAAGAACTGTCGTTTTCGATATTATATTCCTTAATCCTGAAAAGGACTGTTTTTTGTGAAAGCTATCTTTTGATCAGAGAGTTTCTGTTGATTTTTTCCAGGATTAATAATCTGTGATAACTTCTCTCAAACTGTTGATTTCAATCTGATTGTCAAATTCAGCAAAGACAATAACATTGATAGCTGCTGCCAGAGCTTGAGCAAACTGAAGTTCAATTCGAAGATTTCCAGTTTTTATAGGATGAAGTTGTCCTTCTTCACTGCCTTGATCCGCTGTCAAATCGTATCCCCACAAACAGAGTCCACCAGCATAGTCTTCTTTACCAATATTAAATGATTTATTAAGTGCTAAAGATGAGTTAGCCTGATACAATGATAGAAAAGATTTCAAATACAATCCTGCTTCAAAGTTAGGTTCAAAGGGTCTGTTATGAATACTGTGACCATTACATGATACATCAATTTTTGACAGATTAAAATGTTGAAAGAAAAATGGATTTCTGTCATAAGCCCCATTATAATCAGTATTTGCTACCATTGCAATGAAAATGCGTTTTGGAAGTTGTCCTTGAAACAGATGATCTTCAACTTTAGACTGAAGGCCTGTAGAAATGGTAAAAGTTTTTACTTCAACCCTGCGAATAGGAATTTTCATGTTTTGCTGAGCAATAACATGATTTAGATCATTTGCAACAACAGGCAACAATTCGACATTTCGCACATGAAGACTGACTGTTTCCAGTACAATTTTTGGATCTGGTGCACCAGCACCTCCTGTGAGACAAAAGTTTAGCGAAGACCTGTTTAATCTAAGTCTGATTTCAATACCACTAGGTGAATATTTTTCTTGTTGAAACAGATCAAGATGCAAGCGTCCAAAAAGTTCGGCGTTTCTACTTCGTGCAATTTCATGCATTCTATTTTGTAAACCTTCATTAGATCCATTATGGTCGAGTGAATTGAAATGAGCAGAGGGGTCTTCAATCCAAAGATCACCAGCTTTCAAATGCGTAGTCTTGCTGTCAGAATTATATGACATAAGATTTTCGATATATGCTCTGTATGGATAGGTATCTGAATTGCTGGTGATTAGTTTATTATTTAGATACAAATCGACACTGCTAAACAAACTGTGCAGGAAGTTGTTTACAGGGGCCACATTTGCATTGACATCTAAATTAGTACCGTCAGCTTGAACGACTTTGTATTTGACATACAAATACGATTGTGACAAATCTGTCCAATGTTCAGTTTGAGGTGGTATGATGAATTCTATCGGTGCATTGTTTGCCAAAGACGATATTGGAAAATGTTCAATCCATTGACTTTCTTGCATCGTTGTCATTGTAGGTGGTACAGAAAGAACATCAAGTTCTGACTTACTGCATTCACAAAGAACCGTTTTGCATCATTTTTTATATAATTCACGTAGATGAATTCAATATATGAATCAATTATATTAATCAAATATATCAAGAGGTCGTCTGTCTCTTTGTCTTATGATCTTACCACTGCGAAGGAGGTAGGGGGAATGACGTGGTTTTCGTGATTTTCTTTTATTTATCCCTGGTATTAGCTTTTCTGCTAGATCATGAATGGCTTGTTTTCCCCGTGAAATTACAACTTTTTTGGGGTTTTCGCCACGTAAAAGGATATCTTCTACTACGTCTATTCCTTGTTTGATTCCTTCTTTTTTCACGGCATTAAAACCAGATTTAATCAACGGTTTAAGCAATGGAGTCACTACTTTAATTGCCGATTTAAATAGTGACCCTAGTCCATAGCCATACTGATGTTTTACACCACGATAAACTGGTAGCATTTTTGTCAAATATTTTATTTAAATATTTATTTGTCAAATATTTTTATTTTTTCTGTCTGAAATGTAACTTGACGATTGTCTTACCAATAATAAAATGAAACGGTATGCCAGAATCCCCTGTTATTTGAATGTGAATAGTATTGAAATCAGATTTCGAAACGGGGACGTAATGCGGTAATGTAATTTCATGGCTGATATGTTGGGTTTCATAATTATTTTCACCTGATATGTCTGCTTTGAACGGAAGAACACGAAGTATGGGAGCTAATGTATCACCCACTATAGTGTGTTCAGCAACATCTGAATAAACAAACAGATGATTGTAGCCAGCATCAATGTTAGGACTGTATTTAAATACATCTAAAATATTTCTACTCGAATAAATTATCTCATGTTTGAATTCTGGTGATCCTCCCAGTTTTAAAAACAGCTGTGGATGAAATTTGAATCCGGTTCTTGTTATATTTGTGAATCCCAATTTCGGACGTTTGCTTGAGGTTGAATAGCTAATAGACACCCCGATTGAATGCTTCTGAAAGATTTCACTTAGGTTATTTTGAATCAATTCTTCCATTACCTCTATAACATGTTTTGGTGAAGTGTAACTACCCTGTGGAAAATTAAATGCAATTGACCATTTTACTGCTTCACCTTTTGTGTTTCGTTTTAATGGAATTATCTTCATATTATCTCTTCTTTTATCTGCCGCTGCTGCTGCATTGTATAAATTAAGATCTGCAGTTATAATTTCGAACTTCGCCTCTTCTTCACTTATGTTTAAAAACTGAGAGGGGGTAATAAGATGAACTAATGCAACTTCCCATTTTTCCCTGTCAATATGAATTGTTTTTGGTAAATGAACTTTAAAACAGCACTGTGTGTTGTTTGGATAAAGTTTTATGGAACTATCGCTAGGTAGAGTAAGATAAAACGAATTCATTTTTTAAATATTTTATTTTTTACTGTCAACGAAATCAACCCCACTAGTTGTTTTTTGTCCAGACTTTGTGAATTTTAACCCCGGAGATGGAAGAATATACCCGAGTGAACTGCTTAGCAGTATCAACCACAATTCACGATCTTGACTTTGAATACTTAAATGTACTATTGAGATTGCAATAATTGCGTAAATGACTAATATCTGTGAAATATACGTAAACTGATTCTTTGGAACACGATTTCCACAGCAGTTGTAATTTTTAGTACTAACACTATCGACACTTTCTGTCCCAGTCTCAATGTTTGACTGCGAATTTATCATAATTGTATTGTCTTTTTATTTATAAAAATCTTGTAGATAAGACTTTTTTTCCCGATCAAGATACCAAATAGGATTCTGGTATCCAACTTTGAAATTTTTTTGGATAACCTTTCCAATTGACTTTTATTTCTTTGATAATTTTTTTACCCTCACGTCTTGTACGTCTATCAAGAACTGAATCAATTTCATAAATTTCATCATCTTTTATCAATTGAAGTTCGTATTCATAATAAGTCCCCAAAATTTGTTCACCCTCTAAATCTTTTATTTTATAGGTGATAGGTGAAAATGTCTTGTTAACATGAGTGATTTCAAATATTTCTTGCGTCCAATTTGGTAAATAACCCTTATCAAATGTACGTTTTGTTTTATTGATTCGAACATGATCTCCAATTTTGAATTTCGGCTTTTTTGTCATTACATTTGCCGGTAATTGAGGATACAGATTTCTTGAAATCTCTGCCTCATTGGATTTTGTTACCATTACAGGAGATGTTTTTATACTTCTGTGAAAAGTATGGTTGTAATTCTTAACTAAAGAATTCAATACGTCAATGTAACGCCTTGTTTTCTTGTACGTAAAG
This sequence comes from Tridacna gigas, assembly GCA_945859785.2. NCBI lineage: Eukaryota > Metazoa > Mollusca > Bivalvia > Cardiida > Cardiidae > Tridacna > Tridacna gigas. The sequence continues at coordinate 59,090,567 of OX244032.2, forward strand.
TATTTCCACATTCTCGTTTTCAAAGTTCGTTGAAATCTTTCAACAATACTTGCTTTTGTCTCTGGGTTTTCAGTGGTGAAAAAATGAATCTGATTCTTTTTCAAGTAGTCTTGAAACGATTTGTTTTTAAATTCCGAACCTTTGTATGTTTGAAGCGCTAAAGGTTTTCGTTTTGATTTCTGAACGATAGATTGAAATGCTTTGATCAAAGTTTTACCCGTTTTGTCTGGAATAGGGATAACCCATGAAAATCTCGAAAACACATCAATCACACAAAGTAAATATTTCTTGTTATTATTTTGTTTTGCTAAATGTTGCATGTTAGCCAAATCAGCTTGCCATTGATAATCTATACCACCTACAATAGTTTTTCGTCTTTTGAAACGACGACGAATCGGTTTGTGTAAGGTGTAGGTGGATTCACCCTGTAACCATTCTTGAACATCTTTGTATCTTATTCCTTTCAAAACAGATTTCGCAGCGTAATACAATTGCTTTACTCCACTAAATGCAACAGTACTTTTAGGATCATAAAACAACTTTCTTAACACGTAATCAAGTTTTGACTTTACCATGCCTCCCATGACTGAAGTGTTTTACGGCTCGGAGTCTTTTTTATAGACTTTGGGGGAGTTAGCAGTTCTTTAACATAGAATTGCTTCAATCGTTCTCTTTCTTCAGGTTTCATGTATGGAGATTTTTCTTTTATTCTTTTCATACTTCTTTTTATAGGAGTTAACTTAGTACTTTTTCGTACGCTTTTTGGTGTGTGAAATAAGTGATCGGAATCTCCATAGGATTCTGCATGGGATTCTTCATCTTCGCTCAATGATTTACTCGGTGATTTATCATGGACTTTTTGTATCCATTTCCATCTGTTCAAATTGCCAATAACTTCTTGAGGTATATTGCTTTCATGTAATGCCTTTGAAAATGTTTTCCACCCTCTGGGCTCGATACCTTTTCTTTGACGTATCGCATCATTGACAAGATCAATGATATTGGAACCATGAATGCGTGTACCTTTATATGACACCACCCCTTGTTCGTCCCAAGTTAAATTATTGTTCTTTTATCATACTCAAAAGTAACTCGGCTTTTCTTTTCATGGTTTTTGGCACACTTTGCAAAATTCGATCATACAAGGCAACAGATTGCAGTCCAACAGATGCTGATTCCTGTGCACCATCATCAGTTTTTGGAAGAAAATTGATCGAAGTTGGTTTCGTTTTCTGAAGCGAATTTTGTAACTTAATCAAAGTTTCGCCATATCTTTGAGCCTTTTCTGTTTCTGACAGATCGGTACTTTGTAAAATTTGACTCATATCTTGTCGAAGATGTGATGCATCTGCAACTTGTGGATTAGGTGGTAAACGAGGTTTTTGAGCTTGTTCGGCTTTCCATCGTTTCATATTTTCTAAGACCTGGCAAGGTACGATAACCATTTTTCTAACAGACATGATTTCTTATCTATAAGATTTTTTTATCTACAAGATTTTTATCTATAAGATTTTTTCATTGAAAATTTTTTATCTACAAGATTTTTTATCTACAAGGCTTTTAGAGCTCCTCCTATTCCTCCGATTACGGCTTTTCCTAACAAAGGTAATAATGCAGGTGCAAGCAATGAAAGAAATCCACCTTTTTGATTTAAAATTTGTTTTTTATCTTTTACAGAGACCGATTTTGAAGCTAAACGTCTGAGATGTTGTCGGCTTGAATACAACTTCTTCTTCTGATCTGGTGATAAATGTACATTGCCTTTTAAAACATTATGACAGCATTCCGATATACACCTTATTGCTTCTGAGGGTGAATCTTTGACAAGCTTTTTACGTATTTTTGGTGTAGCCTGTATCATGGCCATAACCATTGAGCCGTGTTTTTTTATCAGAGGTGTTTTCTTCATGTTGACTTTATCACTATTTCACATCAAATGAAAATAAAAGTTCTATGGCACTATCATCTATACCTGATGTTTTTATCATACTGTCTTTTTTTTACAAAAGAAAACTTTTTAACATACTGTCTTTTACAGTCAGAATTACTTTTTAAGAAAACTGTGAATAGAGAGCATCAACCAATGTATCAGCGCTAGCCATGGACGAATCCACGGGAACGGATCTTCCTTTCCCAAGGTCAAGCATCTGATTTTTTTCGTCAAGTTTATATCTTCCTGTACCGAGGTTATATCGCAGCATATCTTCTGTCATCCGTCTATATTTTCTTAATCCTTTTTTATGTTTAGCCAATGTATTTGGAGACCAAGCGACGGATGGAATTCTTTGAAACGCTATTTTTTTGCCTGGTAATATAAATCTTGAATACTTTCTTTGGTAATTCCGCATTCTTTCACTTAATAGTTCCTCTCTAGATTTTGGATATTGTTGATGTTCTGAAATGCTACTTCCTACAGGCCTTCGTTTTCGGGTAGTAACAAATCTTTCATCAATCATAGGTGGCGGGGTGGTAGTTCTTGCATCAATCATGGGTGGTGAGGTGGTAGTTCTTGCATCAATTATAGGTGGTGGGGTGATAGTTCTTGCACCAATTATAGGTGGCGAGGTGATAGTTCTTGCATGCGTTTTCGGGGGATTTTTTCTTCTTTGGAGATTTTTTCTTCTTTGGAGATTTTTTCTTCTTTGGAGATTTCCTCTTTCGCGGATTACGTTGTCGAGGTTGTCTTTCATTCCCAAATTTCCTAACGGTTTTTACTCCATCCCATCTCAGTAAGCTTCTGATAATAACACCACCTAGAAATCCACCACCTCCAGGTTTTAAAATAATTCTACGTTTAATTTCCTCATCAATATTCGGATCTGCTAACTGCTCAATATCTGCTCTATGTTTTGTCATATACGTGGTGGTTTGTTTTGGTAATTTGATTTTATCTTCAATGATGTTTTGTGCTGCCAACGTAAACCATTTTAAAATTTCTTTTAATCCTGCTTTCAACACAGATTCTCTTTCATGTCTATTGGTTTGTTGACTTAAATTTCGCAAAGCAGCTAAAATTGAAGTTGACGTGGCTGGTAAAGCCATGTTTACTCACTGTCGCCTATTGATATAATGACAATATAAATTAAAATGAAGTCATTTTTATTTTTAAAAAACATTATAACGATTAAGCAGGGGTATAAACGGTTGGACCTCTTTCGTCTTCTTCATAACGATGAAATATATCTGTTCGCAGTCTTAATTCTTTATTTGTTCGTGAATGGAAATCGATGACAAGATATCCATGATCCACCGATGTAGCATCTTCATAAGCAGATAGTAAATGTGGAGCTTGCATTTGATGAGCTAGTGTTTTAATCTGATTCTTATCTCGCTCATTTCGAAATAAAATCATATATCTGGAATTAAGACTAATGGTTCGACTCGATTTCGATTGCTGAAACATATTTTGCGTGATGTAAATCACACTTGCATTACGGTGATGTCCTTTTCTTGTAAACCAAAGTTTAATTTTTTCCTCATCTTTTTCACGCAACATATCATCAAAGACGATTAAATGCGGAATAGATACATCGCTGACAAGCTCGTTTTCATCTTCAGGAATTCCTTCCACGAATTCTATTTATTCAAACTGCGAATTGAATTTCTCCTGCATAAGATTGTAAGCATACTGCTATTCTTTATAACACCAGACAACTCTTTCAGGAACGATATTGAACAAATCTTCGCGATAGTCAATTAATTTATGAACAAAGACTGTCTTTCCACAACCACTCGGACCTGTGATGAAAATATTACAAGGATGTTGAAATAAAATAGCTTGTACATCCACCTCCATGATTTCTTTACTTTTCTCTTTAAGGATTAATAATAAAATGACAACATAAATAACGATGAAAGCATTTTTATTCAATCATTTCTTCAAAAAAGATCAGTCTTGGAAATTGTAGATAGATCATAACATTCTATGTGAATGAATTTTTACAGTACGTTATGTTCTATCTACATACTCACCTACCGTTCGTACTCTTAATTCAAAGACAAAAGCAGGTCAATCCCTCCACTAAGCTATAAAAATCCAGTGAACTTTTCCTATAATCATTCATCTCTCGTTTCTCGAGTAGTGTAAATAAATCATAAAGTATACCAAGACGAGAAAAAATCAAATATGGAGCAGCTATTTTTTCAATTTTAAAAAATCTTGCAGAGAGAAAAAAACTTTTTTTGGCGATAGAAAAATTTTTTAGTGATAGAAAAATTTACGATTAAAAAATCTTGCAGAGAGAAAAAACTTTTTTATCGATAGAAAAATTTTTCAAATAAAAAAAATCTTGCAGAGAAAAATTTTTTCAAAAAATCTTGCAGAGAAAATTTTAGCAATAGAAAAACTTTATGCTTAAAAATTTTTTATCATAGAAAAAATTTCGGATAAAAAATTTTTACAATTTAAAAAAAACTTTTGTAGATTAAAAACTAGGGACGAATAAAACTAGGGACGAATAAATCTAAGATCGGGTAAGTCTAGACGAACTGATTTCCGGGAAATGTCGGAAAAAAACCCACACTCAGATCATATAGTCAGGCAATGTCTAAAGATCATACTGGTAGGAGCCAAAGAAAAAGACTAAGTCCAACGGTGATAGAGAAAGTCTGAGACGAACAAAGACGGAAAAAAGCCTAAGTCAAACGATGATCTCTGCCTGAACCAGCATGAGGAGGGGAAAATAACCCATATCGTGGAAAAAAGACTAAGTCCAACGGCGATAGAGAAAGATTGAGGCGAACAAAGTCGGAAAAAAGACTAAGTCCAACGATACTCTCTGTCTGACCCAGCGTAAGTAGGGAATATAGTCCATATCGTGGAAAAAAAGACTAAGTTCAACGGTGATAGAGAAAGCCTGAGGCGAACGAAGACGGAGAAAAAAGACTAAGTCCAACGATGACAGAGAAAAAAGCCTAAGTCCAACGCTGATAGAGAAAGATTGAGGCGAACGAAGACGGGAAAAAAAGACTAAGTCCAACGATGACAGAGAAAAAAAGCCTAAGTCAAACGATAGTGTCTGCCTGAACCATGTCATTACGACCCGTGCGCACGTTTGTGTAGATGCATTAAGTCCCCTTTTCACAGACCATGGTTAAAAAAAAGGATCCCAGCCGCGTCAAAAATGGTGAACATCTACCGCCATCTTGACAATTTGACCGGTCTTTTGAGAGTAAGTCCAACGATAGTCTCTGCCGAACCATATCATTACGATCCGTGCGCGCGTGCGCGCAGATGCATTAAGACCCCTTTTCACAGACCATGGTTAAAAAAAGGATCCCTGCCGCGTCAAAGATGGTGAACATCTATCTCCGATGAAGAAAAAAGACTAAGTCCAACGATAGTCTCTGCCGAACCATATCATTACGATACGTGCGCGCGTGCGTTAAGACCCCTTTTCACAGACCATGGTTAAAAAGGACCCCCAGCCGCGTCAAAGATGGCGGACATCTACTTCCGGTTTGACATTTTGACCGGTCTTTTGCCTCCCAGGGAGGGTAGACCTCGGACAAAATGGCACTCAGGGAGGGTAGACCTCGGACAAAATGGCACTCAGGGAGGGTAGACCTCGGACACTGTCCGAGGTCTACCCTCCTATACTACTCCCATGTCAGCCTGCGCAGGCTGACATGGATCGATACTTTTTGCAGATGCATTTAAGTCCCTTTTTCACAAAGGATGGCTCCCTTGTTTCACGTCATCAGTCAGTTGTAAATTCTTGAGATAATGAATAATTGGGTAACTGATTTTTCAAAGCCATATAAGCTCATTTAAGCTAGATCCTAGCTTCCCAAATCTATGATACATTATGATATTTTAGCTGTTAACAGAATGGAATAAGAAAGACCAGTTCAAATTGACGAGAGTAACAGTATTTTTTTTTAACTCCGCCGCTAGATCTGCAAGACGGTTATTTAGTCTTAGAGGGATTACCTCGCTGTGGGGAGTTGCATATTGAAGCCAAAAATCCCTACCAAAAGTAAGCAAAGCGGGTTTTAAAATGCATTTGAAACTTTATCATACCTTCTAAAAGTATTGAAATTATTGTGAAGATGACTATCTATTATTGTATAGTCAGTCCAAGTGTAAGTCTTTGGCATAAAAATGAATTTTAAAATCAGGTAAAAAGTAAACAAAAGATAAAGCAACCTGGCAACTTTTGACCAGCTTTAAAAATTCATTTTTCTCTGCCCAGCGACTAACACTAGGACCGACCAAAACAGATTGTCACCTATACAATAATTTCCGTTCTTTTGAGTTGTATGATTTATTTTAAATACTTTTTTGCGTTGTTTACTGTTGGTAGCTATTGGGGCTTTAACAAGCAAATAGTTTAGATCACGTGCTGTACTATCTTTACGCGTATTTGTGTATCTCATCTTAATTCATTTTAACAATCCGTTTGATTATACTTTTTGAGTAATCGTATGCTGCATATTTGTAGCCCGGCCGGGTAGCTCAGTGGTTAGCGTATCTGACTCGTGACCTGGTGGTTTCGAGCTCGATACCCGGTTGAGGAAAACTTTCTTTCCGGCGATTTTTCGCTTCTCCCCTGTCATGCGTGTGGGAAAAGTAGTCAGTTACTTGGAAAGGAATTTGTGTCAGTACTGGTGTGAGAAAGCCAGGAAACACATGCGTAGTTACACTGGCCGCCTTGAAATGACATAAGCTCTTAAAACGGCGTTAAACTCAATTCAATCAATCAATCAATCAATGCATATTTGTATAGGGAGGTAATGAATAGATCTGTATAATATATAGAGCCGCGCTCTGGCAAAAGGGGCTTTCTGCGTCTCCGTGATGCATGATACTAAGCAAGCCATCACATAATTATTGATTTATAAAGACCATGTTGTGTAACAGCTGACAAGATCGTAAGGTAGACTGGTCCTCTGGCCTGCAGAAAACGGACCAACAACAAAAAAGTTTCGGCCCAGGTCAGCCTGCGCGGACTGCGCAGGCTGACCTGAGCCGATACTATTTGCAGATGTCTTAAGTCCCCTTTTCATTGAGCATGACTTAATTATTATACGTGCCATTTTTGGCATAACTCGAAGATGAAATCTTACTGACAAGATCATAATTTTTATAGGTTATCACTATCAAATTGATGTCCAGTTTGGTCAGTTACCCGGGTTCAAGACAGAAAAGGGGACACTATTCATGAACCTCATTGGAAACAAGGGGCAAACGGGGGAGACCCAGCTCCTGGCAAAGTAAGTGTGAACCGCTTTCGGAACTGATGTGACCATATTCAACGGCACTGTGATATATGTGCGAAAAACTATTTTCCCACCTGGGTTTATTTAGGTCGGCTAGTTCCGGTAGCTCGATGGTAGCACACCGGGCAAGTAAATCAGAGGTTGCGAGTTTGAAAATCGGACTTGCTAAAAAATATTTGAGCCTTGCTCTGTGAAATGGGGGCTTAGTGCATCTGCAAAAAGTATCGATTCAGATCAGCCTACGCAGTCCTCGCAGGCTGACCTGAGCCGAAACCTTTTCGTTATTTGTCAATTTTCTGCATGTCAAAGGACCAGTCTACCTCATGATTCAGTCGGTTGTCGGATAAGTGGATTTTATGCATCTCTAATTATGTGATGTCTTGTTTGGTACAATGCGTCAAGAAGATGCATTAAGCCCCCTGTTGCCGGAGCATGACACATTTTCAAGTATGGATGAAAGGCAATGGAACAAAATTGATACCTTCTGGTCTGCCCTCACTGCTCCACTTTGTGCGAGAAAGCCGTTATAAGCTTGGACATTGTGTTGCTCGTAGTACTGGTTAAAGGCGTACTATGGACTTAAACCCTCAGGCTGCAAAGCGTGACTCACTGACCTTTTACGGAAAATGTAGATCAAGATCAGACTGCACAAAACGTGCAGTCTGATCTTGGATCTACTCTGTCCGATAAGGAGATACTTTTCTCTCCCCCGCCCCCCCCCCCCCCCCCCCCCCCCCCCACCAACAAAAAGTTTGAAATAGCATTATTCTGTTTCTTACTGTCGACTTTAAAGTTTTATTTGAATTTTTTAGCAGGATAAGGGTTAAGATATGTCAACCTTTCTGTAGTTTTCATGTGCGGCAATCAATGTCTACTTTCATAGTATTCTCCCCTTGCTTCAACTCAGGTAGACGTTGTCGCTGTCAATTATCAGCAGGAATCTCTTTCATTTTTCTATTTTTCCGAATCATCACTATGTGTTCTTTCTCACTGTCTGTCTGTCTGTCTGCCCTGCCCTGCTCTGCACTACCTGTCTGTCTGTCTGATTTGAATATCAAGTAAATACTTGTTTAAAGATAATGAATGAATTTATAATTTTATGCAGCCCAATTGAGATTCAGCCAGGTCACACGTACGGGTTTATGATGACTGCATACCACGATATCGGAGACCTGGGGGAGATCGGGTTCCGATGGGAGACAGATTCACACTGGTACAACCCACTGACCTGGAACCTTCTTTCCCATCATGCAATGCACATCAACTTTGTAGATGTTGTAAATGGAGAAACGGACAAAAGGTAAGTCAGTCAATCGTCACAACTCGGCCGATTCCGTACCTACATCTAACCTCGTCGGAGGCTTCCCTTTTGAACTACCAATCACGTGATCTTAAACATGGCGGCCCTATATATCGCTTAGCAACGGCATGAACAACCACGATGAAGTTATGGAAAATTGTGACTCGTGTTTTTTTTAAGTGAAGCCTTACAATTTTAGAAACGGTATAACGATGTATTTCCGGCGAAGAAAAAAAAAAAAACACGAGTCACAATTTTCCATAGGAATCTTTCTAAATACCTTTCCATTGACAAACAGTTTGCACTTTCAATCTTTAAAGTGGTCTATCAATTCTGGTGGTAGATTTCACCTACAGATTGATAGATGTGAATAACTTCCCCGTGGTTGTTGATGTCGTTGCCAATAGATTTACACGGGTGACGCCATCTTTAAGATCATGTGACTGACACTACACTTCAAAATGGATCCTTGATACGTACATGATTAGATGTAGATACCTAATCGGCCGCGTTGTGACGAGCGACGTTTTCTTTAACCATTTCAGTGTCATATACGAAAATGGGAGCTTTTGGGGATGGCATAGATCAAGATCAGACTGCACAGAACGTGCAGTCTGATCTTGGATCTATGCCATCCGCTTGTTTCGCCAAGGCTATAAGACAAAAAAAAAAAAAATCCGAGTTTCAGAGGATTGATTTTCAGCAGTCGAAAGGGGTTGGGTTTACACATTTTGCGCTGAAAGATTTAGAAATACCTCCTAAGAATTTTGGTTGAGGATTCTTGTCAAAACAGGACAGCGAAACGATATAATTTTGTATGAAAACTCACTCTTATTTGTTTTGAAATTAAATCTTTTTTTTTTCTGACTTCATGACTGTTGTTTTTGTAGCGAATGCAATTTGAGAAAAAAATTGTAAAGAAAATCCTTTACCAATCAACCCCTTGTTTAACGCCCCCGAGGAAAACGTCTTTTGAAAACATTGTGGAAAAAGGAGAAAATGCTGGTCACCAGCATTTTCTCCTTTTTCCACAATGTTCCACCCCTTCAAAGACAAATGTCACCAATTAAGCCAAATTTACTTTGTCGTATGCAAATACTTTAAATTTGGGCAAGTCTAAACTTTTGTGGTTTCGTGAAAAGTTGAAATAGTTGTATTCACTTTGCTTTTTTATATCTTTTCTGCAGAAGGCGTATCTGCGGTTTCAACACAGCGGTCCAGAATTCCGTCTCAAGATCTTTTACACAAACATGCTAGATTGACAATAAACGTACAATGAGGAAATTTCGATGTAGTATTCTGGAGTTTCTTTTGTCATTACCTTACAAATAGGCTACGTGGCCTTTTTCCCTTCAGTTTTCAGTCTTAAGAAGTCTAATAGTTTGTTTCTCTCTTTCTCTCAATGTTTTCCACCCTATGAAAATGGTATATTTTCTTCCAATATTTCTAATCGTGTCTTTTTTCAATGAAAGACAATAAAATAACAAATATATAATTTATATCCTAGTAGACGACCCCAGTAGTTTGCAGAGCAAGTAAGACCTCGACAGTAAACTTTCATAGCTAAGGAGCGTGTAAATCTAAGAAAAAACTGCACTGTCTGTGAAGCCTGATATTGAGTTACACTGTTCGAAGAGTTACAATTTGTCTGGTACTCAATGGATTAAGGTATATATAACAGGCACACAAGATAACTATACACTGGCTTTTTCTGTTTTTGAGCAACACTTCATCATTATAGGTAAATTTCTCGTTCATTTCTCTGACTGTGATTTTATCGTTATAACTCTCTGTATCCAATCTGAAAGGAAGAAAGAGAAAGTTTGATTTTACCCTCTACCACACATTCCCGAGTTTTAACGACCCTGGAAAACAAGACTTTTAAAAACATTGCGGGAAAAAGGAGAAAATGCTGGTAACCAGCATTTTCTCCTTTTCCCACAATGTTTTCTAACCTTTTAGAAAAAGTCATATCATTTGAGCCACATTTAATTTTTCGTCTGCGAATGCTTTCAATTTGGACCGGTCTAAAATTTTGTCGTTTGGTATAGAGTTAAGCCATGGCAGTCAAGTTATAGACATGTATATCAAACACTTACCACTTTTCCCCTAGTATTTATTTAACTCTTTACCAAATGACAAATTTCTGGACTCGACCAAAATGAAAGCATTTCCAGGTTACGAATTCATTGTAGATTAAAAGATGATTTCTGTCTTTGAAATGGTAGAAAACATTGTTGAAAAAGGAGAAAATGCCGGTTACCAGCATTTTCTCCTTGTCCACAAGGTCTCCAAAACCGTTTTTCGTACGTTCCTTAAAACACGGGATTGTTTGGCAACGGTTTAACAGTTGTTAATATATTTGGATTAGTCGGAAATCTAGAGGATATTATCTCATATACAATGTGCTACCAAAGACAAATAAGCCATCCTCTGTGAAAAGGGGACATAATGAATCTGCAAAAGGTATTGACCCAGGTCAGCATGTGGAGTCCGCCCATGCTGACCTGCACCGCAACTTTTTGCTATTGGTCAGTTTTTTGCAAGTCCAAGGACCAGTTATTCTCATGATTCAGTCAATTGTTTTATGAAATGAACTTCATAGATCCATAATCATGTAATGACTTGCTCGGCACCATACATCAGAGAGATGCATTAAGCCCCCTTTTGCGAAAGCATGACAAAAATTTCAAACGATTTTGATCAACAACATACTGCACAGGACGTGCAGTATGATCTGTTATTTAAAGTGTTTGATAATTTATAAGATATTTCGACATTGGAAATATTGGAACAGTTGATTATGTTGTGTACTTGGTTTTCTCTAACTATTTGAAAAGTATCAGTTATGTGCCTCTTTTAGGCTTTTGTTAAATGCAGAGGGCTTAAAGCTAGAGGATTTAAATATGTAAAGGGTAATACAAGTTTACCATTATATTTAAATTTGTCACCGATCCCACAATCCTCCATCATTTCATCGACTTCCTCCTTTTTGAGAGGATCACTTCCGTTTTCTATGAGCAGTGAATAAAGCTGTGTTCTACTTAAAAATCCACTTCCGTCTATGTCTTCTGTCTGAAAGGCTCGAGTCAGCATATCCTCGCTGATCATCCCAGATTTAGGCAAGTTGTCCAACATCTCACAAAATTCTTCGAAAGTCAGGCTCTCGCTACCTAATTATATATGGATGAAAAACTACTTAAACGTTAATTCAGTTTGGTACTAATTTATCTAAAGTTTAAGTCCTAGGCTGTGCGACTCAAGGACCTTTTTTGGATAGCGTAGATCAAGATCAGACTGCAGGCAGTCTGATCTGGGATCTTCAATGTCTAATAAAGAGATATTTTTTCCTCAGAAATAATTTGAAATAGCATCTGTTGAGTTTTTACTATCAGCTTGAAAGTTTCATTGAACTTATTTCGCAGCTTAAGGGTTAACTTGAAACGATTGATATGAAGTTAACCCTTAAAGCGCCTTTCATGACTATTGTTGCCTTTGCGGCCAGTGTAGATCAAGATCAGGCTGCACAAAACGTGCAGCCTGATCTTTGATCTACACTGTCCGTTTTGCTGAATCACTGTAGACAAAAGCAACCATGAAATTGCAATTATTTGGGTCGTATTTCTAGGATGAAAATGTTTGATAGGTTTATTCGGCACACTAAGGGTTAACTTTATAACAATGCACGACAAAGAGCAAAAAGCCCTGTTGCCGTTGTAGACAGTTATCGAAGACCATGTGGGAAATGGGATATTGCAGGGTACATGCTATGGCACATTAGTCTATCTCGTTTTTATAGATCTGGAGATATAATGCAACTGCCGTTTTATTTTTGCTTGTTTCTCCTTTAAGTTCCTTGTAACAGTCTCTTGAAAACACTTTGGGAAAAGGAGTCAAATTGTGCCTAAAGGATTCATTTGCTTCTGTTACATATTTTCACAGGTTGTTTTGATGGGGTTTAATTTCTTTCCTAAGGAGTCAAAGTTGGATATTTTTAAATGTCTGCATATTACCTTTAAGGTGAATTGGTTTTAGACGGTTCATATCTTTTATACTGAAGTAGGGGAACCCATACCGGTATATTTAATTTGTTTGAATGACAATTTCACGACGCTTTCGACATAATTTCAGTCATATCAATGCCACAGCTCACCTCACTTATTTATGTATTTTCTGGGTTTGTCTAGTACTAAGCTGAGGCTTTGCAGTGCTTTGTCCATAGACACTTCAACGTGACAGGCACCGCCAGCGAACGTTTGACCATATATATCATATACATCTTTGAAATCCGTATCTAGATATAGATAGATATCACTTAGTGTACAGTTACCGTCACTTTTTAATCCTACCAGGGCATCTAGAAGTTCCTTGGTAGGATTGCATTCTGAAAATATGACGTCAGGTAGGTTGGATATCGGAATCTCTCCGCTCTCATCCTTAGAGTGGGAATGTTCCCGCCACAGGTTTAAATAGTGAACTGAAATACATATAGATTTATAATAGAATATTTTATGTGGACATTATGTGGACAGGCATAATCAGCTCGTGGGATAGACCAGGGATTCCTATTAGACCCGAACAGTACCTTTAACACCTTTTGCGGACAGTGTAGATCAAGATCAGACTGCACAGAACGTGCAGTCTGATCCTCTGATCTTAGATCTACACTGTCCGATAAGGAGATATTTTTCCCTGAAGAGTACCTTTGAAATAGCAAAATTAGGGATTCTGACACATAACCTCTCAAGGCAGGGATTGAACTCAGGGTCCGTATTCACCAACCATTCTTAAGGACTTTCTTTGTCTTGTTCTCCAGCATTTTCTACATTTAAAAGTAACACAACTCCTGATTGGCTAAACCATTTGGTTTAGCCAATCAGGAGTTGTGTTACTTTTAAATGTTGAAAATCTTGGAGAATAAGACTAAGAATATTCTCAAGAATGGTTGGTGAATACGGACCCAGGACCTCTAGATCCCCAGGCGAACGCTCTACCACGTCGCTACAAAAGCTAGCCCTATAGCAAGGCAGTATAAGTATCCCCTTATACAAACAAAAGTTATACATTTATGTCTATCCCACAGATTAGCCAAGACTTTATCTCTTCCGCAGAGAGCCCATTTTCACCAACCATTCTTCAGAACGTTCTTAGTCTTAATTCTCCAGAATTTTGTAAATATGAAAGTAACACAACTTCTGACTGGCTAAACCGAATAAGATAACAAATTTCACTGAATAACAGTGACTGACTGAAAAATGGACCACTCTCTGATCTTGATCCTTACGGTCCACAAAGAAAACTTTGGATGTTGCTGCGCATTTTCGGGATGAATGTGGAATAAATATATTCGGAACGTAAATCCAAGTTCGATCCACGCATAAGGTCGCGTTGGTGTGTCGTTTGGAAAGGTATTACTGAGCCTCAGTCCGGTACTGGTAAAAAACAAGACAGACATAAAAAGATGTCCTGTTTCCACTCTGTAGCTGAAATTCTGTTAAAAGAGGCTTTAACTTTGATACCACAGAACGAAACTTTAGACCCCTCCATAAGGAGATCTTTAATTTTGCAGATGACAAATTAAATGTCGCTTTTAACTCTTTACCACACAATCCCGACTTTTAACGACTCTAAGAAAGAAGCCTTTTGAAAACATTGTGGAAAAAAGGAGAAAATGCTGGTAACCAGCATTTTCTCCTTTTCCCAAAAAGTTTTCTTTCCTGTTCGAGGAAAAAAAAAATCCATTATTTGAACCACCTTTAAATTCTCGACTGCAAATGCTTTCAATCTGGATAAGTCTAAAAGAGTTAAACAATTAATTTATCTCTGAATTGTCAGAAAACATTATGGTGAAAGGAGAAAATGCTGGTTAGAAGCCTTCTTCCTTATGGTCGTTAAAAGCAGGGGTTGTTTGTTAAAGGGAATAAAGGTCACAGATTAAAAAACAAAGACAACCTTTTTAATGTAACAATGCCCATGGCAGGCTAAAAGTTAATTGCATTCCAGTACTCTTTACGTATAAAAATCAAATTTTTCATGCTTAGAACGAAAAATTGGAAGAAAACAATCAAATTTCATAATCTAACCTCGATATTTCCTGTGCTTGTCCTCTATTGATAATGGTTCCTGAAATAGTTCAAAGTCCTTGTACAGTAAACGCTTACTTCTTTACCGAACATGAATTACTCGACTTTTCTGGAACAATACTTTTTAGAAGTATTAAAAGTATCGTTTGAAAAGGAGAGAATGCTCGTAACAAATTACTGCTCCTTTTCCAACAATGTTTGATATAATTGTAATTCATCTATTCCTTCATTAGTTTCTCCTATTTATTAAATATGGATAATTAACATAAATTAAAACTTAATGAGGGCAAGTTAAACATTGTGATGAAAGGAACTTTGCTCGTTACATGCATAGTCCTATAACACCATCATGTTTTCAAACAGTCGGTTTTTGCTACCATTGCTACTTTTGTATATCATCTGTTCAGCCAGGTCATTTCTAGTCTGGATTACCTGCCCCTGACACTACTTTATCTGGTCAGGCAAAAGTAGTAGGGGTAGCTAGACCAGGGACAGTGTCCCTAGTCTAGCTACCCTGAGGGAAATTTGTCCCCAGAGTACCTACCCCGGGTAGGTACTCTGGGGACAAATCCGGTCAATTTGGAAAAAATTGGGACGATTTGGGTAAAAAATGGCATTTTTTGGCATTTTTGCTTCCCCCCCTCCGGGAGGCACTCTGGGGACTACGGGTAGGCACTCTGGGGACAATTCCGATCAATTTCAATGGATCAGAAGACATTGACAATTTTGAAAGATAGATCTTTCATGGTAGATGGTTAGCCCTGAAAAGGGCTGTTTTGTTTGGAGATTGTGTTTTTATGCACAACCTCCAACTTTCCCACAGGCCGGACAGCTGTTTGCCGCTCGTCTTCTAAGTCTCCCCATTTGACTTTCGTCTAAGTTGAACTTTAATGAGAACGGCGCCTCGTCATCATCATCCCAACATTCTGTTGTCGGAATGACGAACTCCTTCTTCTTCTCTCTATTCATCTCCGCCAACTGCCTATCTATCTTTTCTAATTTCAGATGGAGGGTCTCAGCCACCCTCATCAGATTTCTCACGTTTCTCCTGAGATCTTCCATCGTGAAATGAAAATGATGAAATAGAGTCGGCTTTTATAGCTTTTCAGGAGGATTGACTTGTCTCATGACGTCATTTTCTCCTATATTTTCCCGCTTCAGCGTTTCATGTTTTTTTTTTGACTCCGAATTAACGTTGACCAATCCATAGCTTTGTTACAATTTCTTGTTCGGGACAGAAAAAACTAGAGTTTGATTATCTTGTGTTTTTCTGACTAGGACTTTTTCTGTTTGACAATTTGATTTGACAATTTGAAAAAGTTCTTTTCTTGGTAAATGGTTAGCCCTGAAAAGGGCTGTTTTTTTGTGTAAAATACACTTTTTACCCTCTCTTTTCTCTATCCATATTTTCCGCTGGATATGCGATCTGTATCAGACACTCCACTTCATGTTTGATACATCTGATACGTTCTCTTTCTTCTAACCAGTATAGGAATGCGAGGATAATTGTCAATCCAAACATTGCGAATATCGCCTTATCTCTACGATAGTTGAGTAGTAAATGGGAGTTTTTTAGTGTTTACATTTGGTAAATGTTGACTGATGCATATTTTGTTACATTTTTTCTTTAGTGTTTTGAGTTTTAGTTGACAATTTTGAAAGAAAGATCTTTTCATGGTAAATGGTTAGCCCTGAAAAGGGCTTTTTTAGAAAGATTTAATGAATTGTCAAGATCTACAATTCTTCTGGCTGAATTACTGGGATGATTTCACATCCGCAGAATTCACAGCAAACTGTAGATCCCTCATCATCATTAAAAAATCCTTCATCTGGATCTGGACAATTATGCTTCTGTCCAAGATAGTCCAGGAGTGTAAAGCATTTTCCACACTCTATCTGACATCTGCTTGCACAGTGAGGGCAGAGAAGAATCTGAACCATGCTGAAGTATTTATGTTTTTTGTGAGAAAAAACATCGCGCTTATATAGTTCACAGCATGGATTGACCTACTTGTCTCATGTTTTTAACTCCGAATTAACGTTGTCCAATCTATAGCTTTGTTACAATTTCTTGTTCGGGACAGAAAAACTAGAGTTTGATTATCTTGTGTTTTCTGACTAGGACTTTTTCTGTTTGACAATTTGATTTGACAATTTTGAAAGAAAGATCTTTTCTTGGTACATGGTTAGCCCTGAAAAGGGCTGTTTTGTTTTTAGTGGTTGTGATTTTTTTCAACTTCTAATGACAACAACCGAAATTCGCCTGGCAGATGGGGCATACTCCAACTCTTTTTGTGATCGTCACTACTCCGTTATTGAAAGTTATCTTTCTTCCAAATTTGACATCAACTAAAATAATATCAGGTGTTGTCTTTAAGAATAGCTGAACTAATCTTTCACCGAGATCTTTGTACGGTTGTGATATACGGTGTAGTTGTACGGGTTGAGTGTTTAGCAGCAATATCTGCTGACCGGCATCTAGATAGTCTTTGAGAGTCTCACGCAGTTGATGGTTGATTTCCTCCATATTGTTCTGCTCCATATTGATTTTTAACACCCGAACTGCTCAAGAGCTGAGAGTCGAATGATGAATGTATTGGGAAATATCAGGCTTTCTTTATACGATAACAGGAGGATTGAAAAAATAAGAGCGCGGACCTGGTGGAAAGCATATACATTTTTTCCCAAACTACGTTTTCATGCTAATATAGTAAAAAAGTTATGACTCGTAGCATGGGGAAAAATGTAAGCAGATTTGAGTCTTTTTGGGAAAAACAGAATGAAAAAAACTCGACTGCTTTTTTTGAACTTTTTTATTGAACAGAACTGAAACAATGAACATATTTACAATAAACTTAAAAAGACAAAAAATGAACATAATATCAATAAACTGTTAACAATAAAAATCATTTTTGAGAATGTTTTTTCACTGTTTGTGGGGAGAAGTCTCTGAAATTTTCTTGTATAGATTTCCGTAGTGTTGATTAAACCACAATGATACATTTCGATCGTTTCGATGGTGTTCCGTTGAGAGAAATTTCTGTTGAAGATATTTCTGTATATTATATCCTCTAGCAACAGCATCCAATGCGAAGATACAGTAAATTCCGCAAACTTTGCCCTGTAGACTCTGAAGAGTTTGTCGATTGTATCTCCACGAATAAGAATGATTGTCTAAAAAGTTAATAATTTCTGGCTCAAGTGGTGGTAGACCGTAGGGATCAAAGTATAGTACATTGCCATTATTGTCAAATATCACGGCCACCCAATGTTCTCCTGAACCGGTTGATTTCTCTGTGTTCACAATGTAGGCTTTCACATGATTGGGTTTTTGTCGAGGTAACTGATCTTTTGCACAGACTTTTGCCTGTAGATTTTTTATCCATGTTCCATGATCCAATATGTATTGAATTTCAGAAGTATACATTTTTTCTAATCACTTTTCCAGGCTTGTTTTACTTTGTCACACCAATATTTTAAGAACGACTCCGTGAATTCAGATAGAATGTTTTGTTTTATATTTCGCCAAAATCTGTAGGCTTCCACATAGTCAGTTTCATCGAGTTTCATTTCTATGAGTTCAGGATACCATTTTTTCATGATTCTGTATGGATTTAATTCCTTCATGGCTTGTTCTATGAACATATCTGTATGTTCTTGTCTATCCTTGAATAAACATAGTTCATGCTGTATTTGACTGGGATGATCCACTTGACATCCGTAACACTCGTTGCGAACTTCGCTGACTATTAGATTTTGTAGTTCTTTAATCATATGTTTTTCAAAGCTGTTGTGAATGTCATTTTTCCGAGTAGAAAGACACTCTGAGGTGGAATATTTCACTTTTTCTGCTTCTTTTCTCAGCGAAATAGCAAATCTGACTCCCGACATTGTTTATTAGTCCTGAAAAGGACTGTTTTTTCTGATATATCTTTCAAAAGTTGATTAGTCCTGAAAAGGACTGTTTTTTCGATATATCTTTCAAAAGTTGATTAGTCCTGATAAGGACTGTTTTTGTGAAAGCTATCTTTTTTCGACCAGAAAGTTTCTGTTGATTTTTCAGGATTAATAATCTGTGATGATTTCTCTCAAACTGTTGATTTCAATCTGATTGTCAAATTCAGCAAAGACAATAACGTTGATCACTGTTGCCAAGGCTTGCGCGAATTGAAGCTCAATGCGAAGACTTCCAGTTTTTATAGGATGAAGTTGTCCTTCTTCACTGCCTTGATCAGGTGTCAAATCGTACCCCCACAAACAGTATCCACCAACATAGTCTTCTTTAGCAATATCAAATGATTTATTGAGTCCTAAGGCTGAGACAGCCTGATACATAGACAAATATGATTTCAAATACAACCCATTTTCAAAGTCAGGCTCAAAGGGTCTGTTATGAATACTATGTCCATTACATGATACATCTATTTTTGACAGATTAAAGTGTTGAAAGAAAAATGGATTGTTAGCATAAGCCCCATTATAAGCAGCATTTGTTACCATTGCAATGAAAACACGTTTTGGAAGCTGCCCTTGAAACAAATGATCTTCAATTTTAGACTGAAGTCCATTACCGATAGTAAACGTCTTTACTTCTACCCTACGGATAGGAATTTTCATGTTTTGCTGAGCTATGAGATGATTTAGATCATTTGCAACAACAGGCAACAATTCAATATTTCGTACATGAAGACTGACTGTTTCCATTACAATTTTTGCATCTGGTGCAGCAGTACCTCCTGTAAGGCAAAAGTTTGGTGAGGATCTGTTTAATCTAAGTCTGATTTCAACTCCATTAGGTAAATATTTTTCTTGCTGAAATAGATCAAGATGTAATCGTCCGAAAAGCTCTGCAGTTCTGCTTAGTCCGATTACACCGATTCTGTTTACTAGCCCAGTATTTCCCGCATCATGGTTGAGTGTTTCAAATTGCCCACTGGTGTCTTCAATCCAAAGTGCACCAGCTTTCAAAAACGTAGTCTTGCTGTCAGCATTATAGGACAAAAGATTTTCGATATATGCTCTGTACGGATAGGTGTCTGAATTACTGCTGATTAGTTTATTATTTAGATACAAATCGACGCTGCTAAACATACTATGCAGGAAATTGTTTACAGGTGCCACATTTGAACCGACTTCTAAATTAGTACCGTCAGCTTTAACGATTTTGAATTTGATATACAAATACGATTGTGACAAATCTGTCCAATGTTCGGTTTGAGGTGGTATGATGAATTCTATCGGCGAATTGCTTGTCAAAGATGCTATTGGAAAATGTTCAACCCATTGACTTTCTTGCATCGTTGTCATTGTAGGTGGTACAGAAAGAACATTGAGTTCTGATTTACTGCATTCACAAGATCCGTTTTGCATCATTTTTATATAATATATATATAATATATATCAATCAAATATATCGAGAGTCCTTGATCTACTGTAATGATTTCTTTGTCTTTTATTAATGATCTTGCCCTTGCGAGATCGAGAAGATGAATGACGTGTCTTTTGTGATTTTCTTTTATTTATCCCCGGTATTAACTGTTGTGCTAGATCGTGAATGGCTTGTTTTCCCCTTGAAATTACAACTTTTTTAGGGTTTTCACCACGTAAAAGGATATCTCCTGCCGCCCCTAATCCTTGTCTGATTCCTTCTTTTTTTACAGCATTCAACCCAGATTTGACCAAGGGTTTAAGCAATGGAGTCACTGTTTTAAGTGCTGATCTAAATAGGGAACCTAGTCCGTACCCATACTGATGTTTTTCGCCGCGATAAACTGGTAGCATTTTTTTGGTCAAATATTTATTTAAATATTTATTTGTCAAATATTTTTATTTTTCTGTCTGAAATGTAACTTGACGATTGTCTTACCAATAATAAAATGAAACGGTATACCAGAATCCCCTGTTATTTGAATGTGAATAGTATCGAAATCAGATTTCGAAACGGGGACATAATGCGGTAATGTAATTTCATGGTTGATATGTTGGGCTTCATAATTATTTTCATCTGATATGCTTGGTTTGAACGGAAGAACACGAAGTATGGGAGCCAATGTATCACCCACTATAGTGTATTCAGCAACATCTGAATAAACAAACAGATGATTGTACCCAGCATCAATGTTAGGACTGTATTTAAATACCTCTAAAATATTTCTACTCGAAAAAATTATCTCATTTTTGAATTCTGGTGATCCTCCCAGTTTTAAAAACAGCTGTGGATGAAATTTGAATCCGGTTCTTGTTATATTTGTGAATGCCAATTTCGGTCGTTTGCTTGAGGTTGAATAGCTAATAGACACGCCGATTGAATGCTTCTGAAAGATTTCACTTAGGTTATTTTGAATCAAATCGTCCATTACCTCTATAACATGTTTTGCTGAAGTGTAGCTACCCGGTGAAAAATAAAATCCAATTGACCATTTTACTGCTTCACCTTTTGCGTTTCGTTTTAATGGAATTATCTTCATATTATCTCTTTTTCTATCTGCCGCTGCTGCTGCATTGTATAAATTAGCATCTGCAGTTATAATTTCGAACTTCGCTTCTTCTTCAGTTATGTTTAAAAACTGAGAGGGGGTAATAAGATGAACTAATGCAACTTCCCAATTTTCCCTGTCAATATGAATTGTTTTTGGTAGATGAACTTTAAAACAGCACTGTGTGTTGTTTGGATAAAGGTTTATGGAACTATCGCTAGGTAGAGTAAGATAAAACGAATTCATTTTTTAAATTTTTTTGATTTAGTATTTTTTACTGTCAACGAGATCAGACCCACTAGTTGTTTTTTGTCCAGACTTTGTGAATTTTAGCCCTGGAGATGGAAGAATATACCCGAGTGAACTGCTTAACAGTATCAACCACAATTCACGATCTTGACTTTGAATACTTAAATGTACTATCGAGGTTACAATAATTGCGTAAATGACTAATATCTGTGAAATATACGTAAACTGATTCTTTGGAACACGATTTCCACAGCAGTTGTAATTTTTAGTACTAACACTATCGACACTTTCTGTCCCAGTCTCAATGTTTGACTGTGAATTTATCATAATTGTATTGTCTTTTTATTTTTTCCGATCAAGATACCAAATGCGATTCTGGTATCCAACTTTGAAATTTTTTTGGATAACCTTTCCAATTGACTTTTATTTCTTTGATTATTTTTTTACCCTCACGTCTTGTACGTCTATCAAGAACTGAATCAATTTCATAAATTTCATCATCTTTTATCAATTGAAGTTCGTATTCATAATAAGTCCCCAAAATTTGTTCACCCTCTAAATCTTTTATTTTATAGGTGATAGGTGAAAATGTCTTGTTAACATGAGTGATTTCAAATATTTCTTGAGTCCAATTTGGTAAATAACCTTTATCAAATGTACGTTTCGTTTTATTGATACGAACACGATCTCCAATTTTGAATTTTGGCTTTTTTGTCATTGCAATTGTCGATAAACGTGGATACAGATTTTTCGAAATTTCTGCCTCATTTGATTTTGTTACCATTGCAGGAGATGTTTTGATACTTCTGTGAAAAGTATGATTGTAATTCTTAACTAAAGAATTCAATACGTCAATGTAACGTCTTGTTTTCTTGTACGTAAAGTATTTCCACATTCTCGTTTTTAAAGTTCGTTGAAATCTTTCAACAATACTTGCTTTCGTCTCTGGATTTTCAGTGGTAAAGAAATGAATCTGATTCTTTTTCAAGTATTGCTGAAACAGTCTGTTTTTAAATTCCGAACCTTTATCTGTTTGAAGTGACAAAGGTTTTCGATTTGATTTCTGAACAATAGATTGAAATGCTCGAATCAAAGTTTTTCCCATCTTATTTGGAATAGGGATAACCCATGAAAATCTTGAAAACACGTCAATTATACAAAGTAAATATTTCTTGTTATCATTTTGTCTTGCTAAATGTTGCATGTTAGCCAAATCAGCCTGCCATTGATAGTCTATACCACTTACAATAGTTTTTCGTCTTTTGAAACGACGACGAATTGGTTTATGTAAGGTATAGGTGGATTCACCTCGTAACCACTCTTGAACATCTTTGTATCTTATTCCTTTCAAAACAGATTTTGCAGCGTGATACAATTGCTTTATTCCAGTAAATGCGACAGTACTTTTTGGATCATAAAACAATTTTCTTAACACGTAATCAAGTTTGTAATCAAGTTTAGGCTTTACCACGATTCCCATGACTGAAGCGTTTTACGGCTAGGGGTCTTTTTTATAGATTTTGGTGGAGTTAACAACTCTTTAGTATAGAATTGCCTCAGTCTTTCTCTTTCTTCAGGTTTCATGTATGGAGATGATTCTTTTATTCTTTTTGCAGATTTTTTAATACTTCTTGTAAGCGATTTCCTTGCACTTTTTTGTACGCTTTTTGGCGTGTGAAATAAGTGATCGGATCCACCGTGGGATTCTTCATCTTCACTCACTGATTTACTCAGTGGTTTATCTTGAGCTTTTTGCATCCATCTCCATCTATTTGAGTTACCAATAACTTCTCGCGGTATATTGCTTTCGTGTAATGCCTTTGAAAAAGTTTTCCATCCTCTAGGTTCAGTGCCTTTTCTCTGACGAATTGTATCATTGATAAGATCAATGATATTGGAACCATGAATGCGTACACCTTTGTATGACACGACTCCTTGTTCATCCCAAGTTAAATTATTGTTATCTTTTATCATACTCAAAAGTAACTCAGCTTTTCTTTTCATGGTTTTTGGTACGCTTTGCAAAATTTGATCATGCAAGGTAACAGATGCTGATTTCTGTATACTGTCATCACTTTTTGTCGTTGAAAGTGAGTTGAACAAAGTTGGTCTTGCTTTTTGAAGCGAATTTTGTAACTTAAACAAAGTTTCACCATACCTTTGAGCCTTTTCTGTTTCTGACAAATCAGTGCTTTGTAAAATATGACCCATATCCTGCCGAAGATGTGCTGCATCCACAACTTGCGGATTGGGTGGTAAACGAGGTTTATGATATTGCTCGTCTTTCCAACGATTCATATTTTCTAAAACCTGATAAGGCACGATAACCATTTTTTTAACAGACATGATTTTTTATCTACAAGATTTTATCTATAAGATTTTTTCAAGATTTTTTATCTATAAGATTTTTTATCTATAAGGCTTTAAGTACCCCTCCTATTCCTCCGATAACGGCTTTTCCTAACAATGGTAATAATGCAGGTGCAAGTAATGAAAGAAATCCACCTTTTTGATTTAATATTTGTTTTTTATTTTTTACAGAAGCCGATTTCGAAGCTAAACGTCTGATATGTTGTCGGCTTGAATACAATTTCTTCTTCTGAGCTGATGATAAATGTACATTGCCTTTTAAAACGTTATGACAACATTCCGATATACATCTTATCACTTCTGGAGATGAATCTTTTACAAGTTTTTTACGTATTTTTGGTGTAGCCTGCATCATGGCCATAACCATTGAACCATGTTTTTTTATCAGAGGCGTTTTCCTTTTCATGTTGACTTTAACTCGATATCGGATTAAATGATAATACAACGTCCATGTCACTATCATTTATACCTGATGTTTTTAACATACTGTTTTTAACATACTGTTTTTCAAAAGAAAACTTTTTAACATACTGTCTTTTACAGTCAGAATTACTTTTTTTAAGAAAACTGTGAATAGAGAGCGTCAACCAATGTATCAGCGCTAGCCATGGATGAATCCACGGGAACGGTTCTTCCTTTCCCAAGATCAAGCATCTGCTTTTTTTCGTCAAGTTTATATCTTCCTGTGCCGAGGTTATATCGTAGCATATCTTCTATCATCCGTCTATATTTTCTTAATCCTTTTTTATGTTTAGCCAATGTATTTGGAGACCAAGCGACGGATGGAATTCTTTGAAACGCTATTTTTTTGCCTGGTAATATAAATCTTGAATACTTTCTTTGGTAATTCCGCATTCTTTCACCAAGTATTTCCTCTCTAGATTTTGGATATTGTTGATGTTCTGAAATGGTACTTGCTACAGGGGTTCGTTTTCGGGTAGTAACAAATCTTTCATCAATCGTAATTGGGGCATGCTTCTTTGCTGGAGTACGCTTTTTCGGAGATTTTTTCTTTTGAGATTTTTTCTTTGGAGATTTTTTCTTTGGAGACTTCTTCTTTTGCGGAGCACGCTTTCTTGGAGATTTTTTCTTTTTTGGAGATTTTTTCTTTTGCGGTGCACGTTTTCGTGGAACACGTTTTCGAGTTTGTCTTTCAACTCCAAATTTTCTGATGGTTTTTACTCCATCCCATCTCAGTAAGCTTCTGATAATAACACCACCTAGAAACCCTCCCCCTCCAGGTTTTAAAATGATTTTACGTTTACTTTCCTCGTCTATGGATGGATCTGCTAACCGTTCAATATCTGTTCTATGTTTTGCCATGTACATTGTGGTTTGTTTTGGTAATTTGATTTTATTTTCAATGATGTTTTGCGCAGCCAACGTAAACCATTTTAAAATTTCTTTTAATCCTGCTTTTAACACAGCTTCTCTTTCATGTCTATCGGTTTGTTGGCTTAAATTTCGCAAAGCAGCTAAAACTGAACTCGGTGTGGATGGTAAAGCCATGTTTACTCACGGGTGTGAATCATAAAAATGATTTATGTTCAAAATGTTATTCTCTTTTAAGCAAGAATTTTGCATAAAGTTTTTTAAGCAGGAGAATAAATAATGGGTCCTCTTTCAGTTCCTTGTGTACGCCAACGATGAAATATATCTGCTCGTAGCCTTAATTCTTTTTTTGTTTGTGAATGAAAATCTATGACTAAATAACCATGATCCGTCGATGTAGCATCTTCATAAGCAGGTAACAAATGTGGGGCTTGCATTTGGTGAGCTAGTGTTTTAATCTGATTCTTATCTCGTTCATTTCGAAATAAAATCATATATCTGGAATTAAGACTAATGGTTCGACTCGATTTCGACTGCTGAAACATATTTTGCGTGATGTAAATCACACTTGCATTACGATGGTGTCCTTTTCTTGTAAACCAAAGTTTAATTTTTTCCTCATCTTTTTCACCCAACATATCATCAAAGACAATTAAATGTGGAATAGATACATCGCTGACAATTTCGTTTTCATCGTCAGGAATTCCCTCCACGAATTTTATCAATTTGAACTGTGAATTGAACTTTTCTTGCATAAGATTGTAAGTATGTTGCCATTCTTTGTAACACCAAACAACTCTTTCAGGAACGATGTTGAACAAGTCTTCTCGATAGTCAATTAATTTATGAACGAACTCTGTTTTTCCGCATCCACTCGGTCCTGTGATGAAAATATTACAAGGGTGTTGAAACAATATGGATTGTACATCCATATTTTTTTACTTTTCTCGTTAAAGGCTATTGATAAAATGACAATATCAATGAAAATAAAAGCATTTTTATTGAACAGAGGTGAACAATGAAAAACATTTTTTACAATAAACATTTTTTACAATGCAAATTCACAAATGCCTCGATTTTTCCACTTGTCTTCATGTTCCACAACAGTTTTATGCAATTGTTCATTACCCAAAAACAAACTATATACACTGTCCAAACCACTATATTCACACGTTCCTCTAATTTCAAAGACGTTTTTGAATATTGCTTTTGACGAAAGAGTTGAAAGTACGATTTTTTCTGTGACATCTCTACCAAATAGGAGATACCCTTCCATGATATCCACTCCTTCTGCATTATCTCTTGATTTTGTATACCGTAAGTAAAAGTTAAACAGGACTGATTTCATTTTCAGTAGATTCAGATAACTTTCTTCTGGTCTTCCTATGATAATGAATCGCCATCGACTTGTGGCTTGCAACTGTTTAGTGAAATAGTCACTTTTCCACAAACAAGCTGTTAAATACCCTTTGATAGGGGTATCAAAGTTTGACTCAGTTATCAGCATTGTAATAAAGTCGTGCATGCTATACAATTTACAAGATGTCTCTCCTTTTGCAACTCCCTTGTGCAATTTATCTATCCAAAATTGCACACATCTGAATTTAAGGTTAAACTGTACTTGTTCATCGAGCGTGTGTTGTCGAACAAATTCTCCATAAACTTTTTCACGTAGCTCGATGGGTAACGGTAACACAGTTGCCATTTTTCACCAAACGTCTAATATTTTTCCGTCTTACTTTATCTGTTTACCACAAGACAATGTGATATAGAAATTTATTTTCTCAGACTTTTATAACCATAGGGTACAGTGTCAGCAGCGTTTACAATAACTCTTTTGGTGTAGACAGAGCGAAACGTTTTTGTCTGCGGTTCGCTGGTCACTGTTCTATCTCTATGTCTTTTAATTTTACAATCATACTGAATTTTGATTTCTATCGTACGATCCAAAGCACATTTTGAATAGGTATCGAAATTCACCACCTGCTTGGTATTGTAATCCAAAGTAATTCCCTTCACTTTACATTTACTTATCTCTTCTCCATCTTTTGTTTTCATTTTGTAAGCATAATTTTTAGGCCCAAGTCCTCTGAATTGGGTAATTTTACAGTCAGGCTCTTCATCAGTCCATTTTCCTAACCTACTGTTAATAATGGGCGGGTTCCATAATTCAGGATCATGAATGTACATACAACTATCTGTATCGAAATACAGAACTCTATCTTTTAACTTTTCAAGAACGGCGTACAATTCCAACCTTGCATAAGCTGTTACGTAAGACCCTACTATCACGTTGGCTGTAGCGTGGGTATCAATATGTTCCAATTTTGATTCATAGTTAACCAAGATGAATGGCCAGTCCTCGTCAAAGATTTCTACATGCTTTACAATGAAATTGGGATTGGTGACTAATTCGAAATATTTAGACGGATCACTGATGTATTCCGTCTGAGTCAATTTTTCACGCTGGGCTAATTTTCCCCAAAGACAGTTCAACATAATCTTAGCAAACGATCTTCTCCCAGGATTCTTTTGAATACAACTTGGATCAAGACGAACCCCTTCTGCCTTCTCATATTCACAAACGAATTGATCTTTTTCCGAGTCTGATTGACACCAATTTGGGTAACCACTGGCTTCTTGCTTAATTTTCAAGAAATTATCCACATAGCCTTTAAAGAACTGATCCGAAACAGAATTGAAATGCCAGATTTCATACACTTGTATTAGCCGATAGCCACAATCAAGAGCTTT
Source organism: Tridacna gigas (assembly GCA_945859785.2). Taxonomy (NCBI): domain Eukaryota; kingdom Metazoa; phylum Mollusca; class Bivalvia; order Cardiida; family Cardiidae; genus Tridacna; species Tridacna gigas. Next base: position 59,118,352 of record OX244032.2, read on the forward strand.
GAATAATTCAAAGGTAACCCAAGTTCCAACCAAAGCCCTCTCTTCTTCACCGTGGCTACAAATGTTTGAGCTTTCTTGTGCACATTTCATACAAAGTGGAAACATCATTTTATTGTTACAGTGAACTGGAAGAACGGGGTGAAACAAATCAGTTGGAGGTAAAACTTTACATTTAATGAGGCCTTCATACTGACGAATATTGTTCATCTCAATATTCTCACTAGTCAAAATTTCTGGTTGGCCCACAGGGTAGGATTTATGTTTACAAACATAAGGGTACAGAGAACAGATATCAATGTACTTGATTTCCTTCTTGCTTTTTTCATCAACATCGTAGCTAATTTTTATGGCATTACATCTTCCCCCAGATAAACCCTCCCTCGGATCGATGGGATCCAAATGTGGATATAACTTTTCAATGAGTTTTTTGTACTCTTTATCCTTCATCTTAGCATCGAATTCGTGCTCCCAAATGGTCACGACGTTATACCCCATTTCTTTGATATCTCCTATACGTTTAAAAGTATGGTCGTACAATTCAGACATGGGCCTCCCATTGATGGGATTGATCTGTTTTCGATCTGTATAACATACAGGACAACCATGATACAAATCCCCAAGGAATTCATAGACAGTGTTTGATTGACGGTGAAAACCATCTACAGTATATCTTCCGATTTGAACTTCCCCACCATTTTTTGCATGGCGAATATGAATACCTTTCTCCCGAGCTACGCTTTGAATCCAACGTATCGCTTTCATAGAAAAACGACGTCTGGACGAATCTTTACTTGAAATGATGGCGATTTGATTTCGTGGCAAATATTTGCTTCGCCAGACTTTGTTACAGGCATCGGCGATGGTAATTGCCTCTAAAAATGGACAAATACCACCCTGTTCGATAAACAGCTTTCTGAATTCAGCACATCCCCGTCTTAGGATATCGACATCTGACCTACAGTATGATTCCATCTCTTTTTGAAAATTGAATTCCTCACCCTTTTGAACTTTATCATTATACCAGACTATGAATTTCGACCTACCCTCTTCAGACATTGAGTCGGGTTTGTAATAAGACATATCCAAGTATGGTCCAACGTAATCCCAGAATTCATCTGTATTTGCCCAGTGAGGAAAGTAACCTTTTTTCATTTCTTGAAGACCAAATGTGGCTGGAAATTTCGCCAGCCCAAAGTTCATGAAATTGAAGGAATCGATCAGCCGCACACCATTCAATTCTAACTTCATAATATTGTTTCCATTCATGATCAATTTTGGAACTTTTAACCCAACTTTAACAATATAGTTAAGAATGAACTGCCCGTCATAACCTTTTAAATTATGAGCCATAGCTGTGACTCCTTTGTGATGTTTTGAAAAGAGCCACATGCAAAATTGACTCAAAGTTTCTTCTCCTTGAAAAATAACTTCCCTACCCTCTTCAAATTCACTGCATGTAGAACAATGAAAATCAAGTGGTTTATCGATACAATCATCACACGCTCTATGTGCTATACAATAATTTGGGATGTGCGCCCCTGTATCTTGTTTGCATTCAAAATCAAAGAAAATGAACTGTGGTTTTTTGACTAGAGAAGAACTCGTCTCATCATCGCTGTCGTGTTTCATCTTACTCTGGTAAGGCTGAATAAAACAACGATGAGAAAAGTCAACTATCTTCTTGCAGAGATGACACTTTTTCTTTCCATTGCAGATATGATCTCTCTTTCTGGTAAGATACTGCGCACCACATTTTGAACAGAGTTTCACTAATTCACAAATGGATTTCTTTTCTTTACCTTGAACATTTCTGTGATTTTCAAAGCATAAAACACTAAAAAATCGTCTATGACACTTGGCGCAGACATACTCTTTGGATTCTGATGGACATTTTCCAGCACGATAACAACCTTTGCAGATTTTTGAGCAAGCATGATTTTCCCGCTGAGAGTAACCCACATCACAGAACTCACAATAATATGTACAACAAAAAAAACCTGTGATGGATTTGATATAGTCATAATGGTTTTGATGAAAGTATAAATGTATGATCTTACTATTGTCTTTCACTTCTGGATGTTCAAATATTTTCCTCGTTTTGGAATGCTGGTCGTGAACTTTAATGACATAGTCTTTTTCATACAAAAACAATTGAATTTTTTTGAATTCATCAATTCCTACAGACTGTGTTGGTAAAACTCCAGCTTCATTCATCAATTTCTCGGCTTCAGTCTTTTGAAGTGATCTGTTTGATCTTTTGATGAGATCCCATCTCCGATTCCACGCTTCGTTGTTTTCACGTTCATGGTGGCAAATTCCCACAACAACGGCTCTTGCAAAACATAATCGATCATGGTTGTTAATTTGAATAACCGATTGTTTCTTCTTGGCAAAAAACTTTGAATCCAATTCCGACGAATTATATTTCACTTTCCCGCTACCACATGGAGGTATTGTATGTGTAATGTCAAATGTCATGGATCCGTCGTTCAAGACAAAATCTGTATTCGACTGTAAAACTCGTTCAATTTCATTCAATATAGTTTCACCTTGCAGCTGTTCTGTAGCTAAAAAGGGAATATGAATCCCCATCTCCAATGAAGGATGATCGATGCTAATTCTAATCATATCTGTCGGGTTTGCATCTAACTTCCGAATGATTTCATGGGTAACATCGTCAAATAATCCAAGCAGTCTCTGGGGTGATAATTCTTCAAATTTCTTAAAACTCACTGATAATACATGTGATTCTGTTCTAAATTTTCTTGACTTCTTTTTTCCCCTTTCTATTAAGTCATATAGACTTTTCATATCCAAAGTAGAGCTGCTGTTTTCTTCTTTTTTATCCACGAACATATTTGGTGAAAAGATATCATCTTCACTGTCACTTTCTTCTTTCAATGGTACAGTTTTTTTCTTTTTTGGTGGAAATGACTCATCGTCACTATCACTTTCTTCTTTCAACGGTAAAGATTTTTTCTTTTTTGGTGGAAATGACTCATCGTCACTTTCACTGTCTGAATAATCTACTATTCTTTTTCTTTTAGCCATCGTTTCAGCTCTGCCTGAGAAGACGAAATAAAGGAAGCGAGAAAAAACCTATCAATTTATAGACTCTTTCCTTGCAGTAGTGTATAAATAGAGACATCGACTGTGAAAATCTCATCATTCTTCAGAAAGATTTCAAACAGGACAGTCGATAGAAAAATGAGCGAGTTCAAGCTAAAAAGTACAACACCAAAGAGAGTGTATCTGTATGTTAACCCATACACTCACGACTATGAGATCACCAATATACCACCACGATATCAAGTCTACCATACTGGGAACTATGTGGGATCATTTCTATCCCACCAATATTCTGCAGAAAAAGCTGTCTATCGTATCACCAGAATCCTGGATCAAGCGACATTCGACAAACGATATGGGATGGATGGCGTGAGAACAAATATTTGTTTTACGTGCAACAAAACAGGGCATTGGGCCAAACAATGTCCAGAAAAAGAAAAGCAGACTGGAGAAAATGTTTTTGTCTTCGTGAACACCCACACCCACGATGTCGAATTTCATCCAATAAAGGAAATGGATTGGGACTCTCAACATATGAAATACGTCGGGGTAGTAAATTCATTCTGCAAATCATTCAGCAATGAAAATACATGGAAAAAAAGTTCACCACAGGATACATCATCCGTTGAAACTCAGACCATAGACATGCAGAGCGACAACACGGCTATCAAGGATTCAGAGATCTGCAAAATAGCAGATAAATTAGAGACTTTGCGGAAAAATCTGGACAAACAAAATCTCATAGATTGCACAAAAAACGATTTTTCTGTAGAGTCAGATTGTTCAAACGGCAAGGAAGAACCAAAAGATTTAGTGTTGATAGAAAAAAGACCAGAGGAAAAACGTCAAAATAACGAAAAGAAGAAAAAACGACAAAGCAAAAAAAACAACTGTTTCTTTTGCAAATCGACAAAACACGGGAATGAAATGTGTCCAGATATGGTATTAAAAAACAATGAAAGGGGAAAAAAACGTAAGAGTAAATGTGAATCTGACATTCCAAAGAAAAAAAGAAAAACAGTCTAAGTGAAAAAAAGTTTTTCATTCATTCTGTGTTTTTTACAGTTCAAAGTTCTATGACATTCCGAAGAAAAAAAGTTTTTTCATTCATTTTGTTTTTACAGTTCAAAGTTTCATTGTAATGAATATTGTACAAAAAAGTTCTAAAATAAAAAGTTATAAAATAAAAAGTTTTAAATAAACATAAAGGACTTGACTTTTTCTTTTTTGACAATTTGAAAAAGTTCTTTTCTTGGTATTGGGTAGCCCTGAAAAGGGCTGTTTTAAAATTAAAGAGAACGTATACTTTACCATTTCAATGAAGGATACATTCTCATTAATTTATTTTGCCAACCGCGATGTTCTGTTGGCGGTATCAACTCTGACAGGTCTGGGTAAATATTACCCATCTTAACGATTGGGGTACGCGTATAAAACTCATACCCTCTCCTGGCGAAGAACTCCCGAAGAGCTTTATGCTTTAGTCTCTTCCTTTCTTCTACCTCATCTTCTTTCTTTTCCATGGTCTCTTGCTCCCATTTCTCCTTCATTTCTTTCTTATTCTTCCTGCCACCAAACAACCCACAGCAAAATTTCGATAACTTCATCGTGAAATGAGTTAATAAAAGAATAAAAAATGCTGTCTCTTTTATAGCATGATAGGGGGATTGACCTACTTTGCGTTAGAATTAAAAGCGCGAACATGGGCGAGAGCATGTAGACAGAACATAACGTACTATATGATCTATCTACAACGTCTAAGAGTATCAAATCCAAAAAAATGTAAGGAAACTAACGATTGGTTAACGTTAATTCCAAGTTCAAGTAGGTCAATCCCTCTGTCAAGCTATAAAAACACCGATTTTTCCCATACATTCATCATTTTGACTCATAGCTCTCGAACATTTCGGAAGTTAAAAATCAATATGGAATACAACTTAAACGATTTCAACTTAGATGCTTTCCTACCAGTGGAAAACAATGGAGACATTCTCTCATCGGCTATGAATTCAGCAAACATCATTCCGACGACTGTATTGGATAACATTTACGAAGAGGCGAAACAGTTAAATTCGAAACAAGATTCTATGTTGTCTCGAATCTTAAAAGAACTGGAAACATTCAACAAACATTTGGAGGAGATTAAAACTTTAAACACAAACACCGAACGGTTATGGAAAAACATTGAGACACTACGCTATCAAAGTCAGAGCATTTCATCAGTTCCAGTAAAGATTCCTGTGGAGTTTGACTTCGATAAGACAAATCTTCACAAGTTAGTGGACTCTATCGTAGCTGTTGTGAAGAAAGAAAAACAACCAAAACAAAATCAACCGAGAAGAACAACAAAACGAAAATCAGAGGAAAACGATAGCCATCTCCACAAGCGACATGTTGACCAAAAGAGATCTTCACCGATACTGACAGGCCAGGGCAAATACGGGAAAAACATTGATAATTTCGATGGCTTCAAAATCCCAAAAACCCCAAGAAGAACGAAGAAAAGCTGTCAGTAAAGAGAAAAAACACAATCTCCAAACAAAACAGCCCTTTTCAGGGCTAACCATCTACCATGAAAGATCTATCTTTCAAAATTGTCAATGTCTTCTGATCCATTGAAATTGATCGGAATTGTCCCCAGAGTGCCTACCCGTAGTCCCCAGAGTGCCTTCCGGAGGGGGGGAAGCAAAAATGCCAAAAAATGCCATTTTTTACCCAAATCGTCCCAATTTTTTCCAAATTGACCGGATTTGTCCCCAGAGTACCTACCCGGGGTAGGTACTCTGGGGACAAATTTCCCTCAGGGTAGCTAGACTAGGGACACTGTCCCTGGTCTAGCTACCCCTACTACTGGCAAATCGCTTTAATGGCGGCCTCCATGGCGGCCTCAAGCGTAGTACTGAATGCTTTCCTGTCTTTCCCAATTTCATGTGACCCAATTTGTTTAAAGAATAAATGAGATCAATCTTTTACAAAATATACATTATCGAATCTAAATCGTGCTACTGGGATATGGCTTTAATATGAATTTGGCTATGAACCATTTTTAAAAGTAGCCCTATTTTCGGTCCATTGGCATTTCGGGTACTCAAAGTATATCTGATATGTAGTTTTTCTCTCTGAATAGGAACGACCATAAAAAACTCACTGCCGTTACTTTACTGCAACCAATCTGTTTGAATACAGTCCGATTCGATCAAGTGAAAAAACAAAATCCCCTTATCTCGGCATATTACCAGCTGGGGCCGCCATTATTCCCCTTTGCCTGACGTACTTTTGAAGTACGGCGGACGTACTTTTGAAGTACGGCGGGGTACCAGACTAGGTCATTTCCGTTACCGCCAGAGCTTGACTTTTGGCTGGACACGATTATGCTAGTTCACTAAAACGGAACCTATCGGGTTGATATTACTATGCTTAGATATCTTGCCTTTTCTCAGAAGCCAAGCACCTCTAAAATGCACAACGTTTTTCTAAATATTGTCACATGCTTAAAAGGGGTAGCTCTACAACCATTTTATCTAATTTAAACTTACTGTATCTTTAAGCTCTATAATTAACTTTTCCTTTGTATTCACAAACTGTTCATGGTCCATTGATAGTTGAGCTGAAATTGAGAAAAAAAAATGTATGGGCTTCACACAGTGTGGGAATATGTCGAGCTAATTTTAATTATTATTAAATTTCTAAGCATTGGATTTGCTATCTTTTCTTTTTTCTCTGTTGCATTTGAATTCCATTCAGGATTCATTAACTCATCAACTCCGCAGGGTAAAGTCACTATATACTGGTATTTCTACATCAATAAGTATGTATGGAGATATCTCGAATTTTTCATTGTTTCTAATGTAAAAAATAATAATAACAATGCTGCACCGCGTGTAAAAGTCTACGTAAAATAAAGCATTGTGCTGCACGAAACACAGTTCCTAGAATGTTTAATGTCGTCGTTATAAAAAACGACTACAGCTTTGTCGCCTAAATGGAAACCATAACTAACATAATTTGTTGCAGATGCATTAAAAAGCTCCCTTTTCTCAGCTCATGGCTCAACATGTATGTACATACATTTGAGCCATGAGCTGTGGAAAGGCGGCTTAATGCATCTGCAAAAAAAATATCGACCCATGTCAGCCTGTGCAGTCAGGCTGACACGGGTCGCAACATTTTGCTTTTGGCCAATTTTCTGCATGTCTTTGGACCATTCTACATCGAGATTAAGCAGTTTGTTAGAGAAAATGGATTTTATGGATCCACAGTTACACGATGACTTGCTTGGTATTATGCATCACAGAGATGTATGAAGCCCCTTTTTGTAAGAGCATTGCTCATTTGTTACTTAACAATATACACAATGAATTCTCCAATATCCTTTCTCAGAGAAAAAAAATGTAATAAAAGCATGCAAGATAGAGCTATGGGTCTTTAATAATATACGCAATGAATTCTCTTTCTCAGAGGAAAACAATATGATAAAAACATGCAAATTAGAGCTATGAAATTCCTTTCCTGATACATATTATCCCGCAAAAGCTAATCATGACAAAAAGATGATTTTCGTAATATCGTACATCTACAAAACATAACTACATGCAATTTTACAAACCTTGCGATATTTGGAAAATGTAAAAAGTTCAATAATTCTGTGTTCTATATACTTACGTAGGGTACAGTCCGATAAAATCCTGAGTATCATAAAGTTAGTGACGTCTAAGGCATGCTGTCTGAGACAATAATTCTGTGTTGTTCTATATACTTACGTAGAGTACCGTCCGATAAAATCCTGAGTATCATAAAGTTAGTGAGGTCTACGCCATGCTGTCTGAGACAATAATTCTGTGCTGTTCTATATACTTACGTAGGGTACAGTCCGATAAAATCCTGAGTATCATAAAGTTAGAGGCGTCTACGCCATGCTGTCTGAGACAATAATTCTGTGTTGTTCTATATACTTACGTAGAGTACCGTCCGATAAAATCCTGAGTATCATAAAGTTAGTGAGGTCTACGCCATGCTGTCTGAGACAATAATTCTGTGCTGTTCTATATACTTACGTAGGGTACAGTCCGATAAAATCCTGAGTATCATAAAGTTATGACGTCTAAGGCATGCTGTCTGAGACAATAATTCTGTGTTCTATATACTTACGTAGAGTACCGTCCGATAAAATCCTGAGTATCATAAAGTTAGAGACGTCTACGCCATGCTGTCTGAGACAATAAATCTGTGTTGTTCTATATACTTACGTAGAGTACCGTCCGATAAAATCCTGAGTATCATTAAGTTAGAGACGTCTATGCCATGCTGTCTGAGACAATAATTCTGTGTTCTATATAGTTACGTAGGGTACCGTCCGATAAAATCCTGAGTATTATAAAGTTAGAGACGTCTACGCCATGCTGTCTGAGACAATAAATCTGTGTTGTTCTATATACTTACGTAGGGTACCGTCCGATAAAATCCTGAGTATCATAAAATTAGAGACGTCTACGCCATGGTGTCTGAGACAATAATTCTGTGTTGTTCTATATACTTACGTAGGGTACCGTCCGATAAAATCCTGAGTATCATAAAATTAGAGACGTCTACGCCATGCTGTCTGAGACAATAATTCTGTGCTGTTCTATATACTTACGTAGGGTACCGTCCGATAAAATCCTGAGTATCATAAAATTAGAGACGTCTACGCCATGCTGTCTGAGACATCGTCCTAGCTCGTTCACTGACACTTTACCCTCGTCATCGACATCGAGTTCTGTCCACAATAGGTTATGTATAATGTCCTCTAAGTTTCCCTCTAAAATGAATGAATGAATGAATGAATGAATGAATGAATGAATGAACGCACGAAAGAGCGACTTAACGAACGAACCGATCAATCGATTGATGCAATCAACCAATCAATCAATCAATCAATCAATCAATCAAATCGATCAATCAATCAATCAATCAATCAATCAATCAACCAACCAGTCAGTCAGTCAGTCAGTCAGTCAACGAATCAATCGATCGATCACTTCCGAAGGCCCGTCGACAACAATAGTCTACTAGGGTACAAATAACAACTTCGTATAAATGTTAAAAAATTTTGGTTAAAAATCAGTACTGGCTTTTTCAACTGATATCATAGCAACCGTTAACCCTTAACCTGCTAAATAAGTGAAAATTAAACTTTCAAGCCGACAGTAAAATCCCAAGTTTTGCTATTTCAAAGGTACTTTAGGGGGGAAAAATATCTGCTTATCGGACTGTGTAGATCCAAGGTCAGGCTGCACGTTCTGTGCAGTCTGATCTTGATCTGGACTGTCCGCAAAAAGGTCCTTGAGTCGCGTATAGCAGCCTAAGGGTTAAACTATACAAATGTAATCCGTAATGCAGTCATATGAAATAAAAGAAAGAATAGCGTCAAATTTCTAAAACAGAGAGACCCATTGCCCCACAAGTTATTCTTGGACATATTGAAAGTTGATACAAGTATCACACAGAGCGATTGAAGGAAATATGCCTATATCTTTATTGTGGGTTATATGGGGTGGCCTAATAGGTATACAGTGCTCCTCACGGTGTTTCTTTTAAGAAGTCTACAACAGGGATGTTTAAAAAAAAAAAAAATAAAATAAATAAATAAATAACTTGAGCCATGCTCTGGCAAAATTCGACTTAATGCATCTCCGTAATGCATGATACCAAGCAAGTCATTACATGATCATGGACCCATAAAGTCAATTTTGTCTAAAAACCGACTAATTCATGAGGTACATTAGTTCTTTGACATGCAGCAAAAAGTTTCGACTCATGTCAGACTGCGCGGACTGCGCAGGCTGACCTGGGTCGATACCTTTTGCAAATTCATGAAGCCCCCTTTTCACAGAGTATGACTCACTTGTTTCAGCTGACCATGTAACATACTGAGTTCAAATCTCGATACTTCAAATTTGTGAGAAACATTGAAATCATTCTGACAGTAGTGTGGTGTTTTTAAAACCAATCAAAATGAGACAATTTAATCGGCAAGACGCTCATTGCTATCTGGTCCTTAGTTCTTTTTTGTTAGTTTTTCATTCTTACAGCCGTTGTAGCCAAATATAGATTATCGCAAGCAATGCTTATTCTCCAAGCTTGTCCCTAAAAGATCAACTTGCGAATTCTATACGTCATGTCATCTTGATTCAGACCCAAAAGTAAAAAAAAACATTTAGACTCGTCAAATTTTAGGTTTCTCGAATTATTTGTGTCCCTTGATCTAATTAATTAGTCGATTGGTATTCAATGGAGAGTCCTGGCTCGGCGAATTTAACCTACTTACCTAAACCATCCATTATACTTGTGTACTTGTGCTGGGACCTTGGTCAGACAGTTGTCATCAATCTTTGCCTTGCCCTAAAAAAATCATTTTTTTTTGTCGAATTGCGAAATTTATATCTTTGAAATCACATGAAAAGAGGGCGGTTGCAGAATACCTTCATCGTACCGGCTGGGGTCAAGGTCAAAATGGTCATTTACATATGAGCCACGCTCTAGCAAAAGGGGGCTTAATGCATCGCCGTGATGCATGATACCAAGCAAGTTATCACATGATCATGGATACATGAAATCCATTTTGTTAAACAACTGACTGAATCATTACATAGAATGGTCCTTGGACACGAACAAAAATATTGACCAAAAGCGAAAAGGTTTCGGCCCAGGTCAGCCTGCGCGGACTGTGCAGGCTGACGTGGGTCGATATCTTTTCGCAGCTATATTAAGCCCCCTTTTCACATAGCATGGCTTATATAATTTGTTTTAGGTAATACTGCATTCGTAACTTTCTATATGTTGTTAATTTGTCTGTTCGCAGGCTGATGCCAAATATAAACAGCTTTGGCTTCATACACGGTGTCTATTAATGGTATTAAAAATTTCAATAAGGTAAACAATGACCAAAGTAATTTTGCACTGTTTTCTATGCATTTTCGGAATAAAACGTGATTTTGTGCGATATCTATGCATTCCGAAAACGTGATTTTGTGCGTTATCATTATCTATGCAATTAAAAACTACATGTATTTAGTTTTATTCTGTTAGTTTTTTTGACCCGTGTTATGACAGTCGATTAACTCCGTCATTTCCAGTGGCGACATGAAATAGCTTTTGTGGACAGCGCAGGTAAGATCAGAATGCATAGAACATGCAGTCTGATCTTTTATCTACACCGTCCACTACCTGATGCCAAACTACGTGACCCAAACTATTTCAAAACACTGTGGACAGCTACTGTGTAATCTCGATAAAAGTTGAATTCATTTAGTTTTCAGCGAAAGTATTGATAAAATTTGAGCCAGCTCAGTGCAAATAGGGTTTAATGCATCTTCAAAAAGCATAGACACAGGTCAGCCTGCGCAGTCAGTGCAGGCTGACCTGGGTCGAAACTTTTTGCTACTTGTCACTTTCTTAAAGGATCAGTCTTCCTCATGATTTTGTCTCTTGCACGACAAAATTGATTTTATAAATCCATATATATGTGACGACTTGCTCGGTATAATACGGAGAAGCATCAAATTGAATTGAGGCATACTCTGTAAAAATGGGGCTTAATGCATCTGCGAAAAATATCGATCCAGGTCAGCCTGCGTAGTCCGCGCAGGCTGACCCGGGCCGAAAATTTTCGCTATCGGTCAAATTTCTGTATGCCCAAGGATCAGTCTACTTCATGAGACAGTCGGTTGTTAAAATAATGTGGCTACTGTAGATCCTTAAGTATGTGATGGCTTGCTTGGTACCATGTATCACGGACATGCGTTAGGACCCCTTTTTCCGGAGCATGTCTCAATTAAATTTTTCCAGAGCGCCGCTCAAATATTAGTTATGCGATATCTATCTATTAAAGTTTGATTAAAAAATTGTTTACGAAGTGTAATAGGGTCTTTTTTGAAAGCAGTGGGTGGAGGTAAACCTGTAGTGGCCAAGTAGACAGATTTCAGCTGCTTCGACAAGCTTCAGATTGATAACATGAAATCTTTAACACGTAAACTTCTGAAAAAATGACATGATAGTTTCAAGTTAATTGTAAAGTCTCCGAAAATTCGATCTCAAAGTACTTTATATAGGAAAAAAGTCTCATCCTATTAGACTGTGTAGATCTCGCTTGGTCTGCACGTCCTGTTTACATCATTGAATAGAAGAAAATTGATGATCACTGTATACTAATGAAAAACTTGTTTTAATGGACATAAACAGTGATTTAGTTTGTGACAAATAAACTTTCAACTAAAAGTCTAATACTTACCTATACATTCAAAAAATCCGGTCAACTTACGATCAATATTCCAACGACATGCCCATAGGCCTACAGAATGAAAGTGATATTTAATATCCATTTTTAAAAACCCCTACTATAGAATTCTTTGTTTAACCCTTTCATTGCCATAGGCGAAATCAGGGGCTTTTCCTTTATAGGAAAGGGTTAAGCCTCCTTTTCACGCAGCACGCCTCACACGTATTGGATAGCATAAACTATCGAGAAGCGTTGATTCAAGATCAGACTGCACTCTCCGTGCAAACCTGACCTTTAAAATATATGGTGTCCTAAATAGCAACTAAAACTACCTGTTACACCCAAAGGGATTTTTAGCGTTTTTTATGTTTTACATGTATATATAATACAAGGGATGCAACTGACATTATCGGCAAAGTCTACTTGTCATCACAAAAACACAAGTTACTTCGTCAATTTTACAGATAATCACATAAGGTCTACTTTATCTAGCTCATTACACATTTTTCTAGCGAAAAATAACGTGGTTTCATGACTAAACGTTCAATGATTTGTGCTACAGAAGCCGGTTTCTCGACAAATAGGTCGAAATTGTTAGGTCCGACACGGGTTCGTTCAGTGCGCTTGTCAGAGTAAATCTACTATTCTGTACAAGATCATGGCCAAAATACTTATCGGTTTGATAAAACAAGTAAATATCGTTAACCAACCTTCGTTGTTTAATAATAGCACGAAGAATACAGCTCCAAATCGTCCGATGTTTGATCGATTCACTCAAATTTCAAAGAAGCAGCCATAATTGTTGTCACGTGATCAAAATGTATCAAGGCATTTCATTGGTCGGATTTTTGGTTCCGACCAATGAAATGCCTCGATACATTTTGATCACGTGACAACAATTATGGCTGCTTCTTTGAAATTTGAGTGAATCGATCAAACATCGGACGATTTGGAGCTGTATTCTTCGTGTTATTATTAAACAACTAAGGTTGGTTAACGATATTTACTTGTTTTATCAAACCGATAAGTATTTTGGCCATGACCTTATACAGAATAGTAGATTTACTCTGACAAGCGCACTGAACGAACCCGTGTCGGACCAAACATTTTCGACCTATTTGTCGAGAAACCGGCTTCTGTAGCACAAATCATTGAACGTTTAGTCATGAAACCACGTTATTTTTCGCTAGAAAAATGTGTAATGAGCTAGCTAAAGTAGACCTTATGTGATTATCTGTAATATTGACGAAGTAACTTGTGTTTTTGTGATGACAAGTAGACTTTGCCGATAATGTCAGTTGCATCCCTTGTATTATATATACATGTAAAACATAAAAAACGCTAAAAATCCCTGTGGTTACACCGAAGTTTAAAGGCCCAATAACGACCAAAAATAGAATGGAGGTGTTAAAATGCATTTTAATCTATATCATATCATTCAAAAGTATGGAAAATATTGTGAAGATGACAATCTGTTATTGTGTGGTTGGCCAAACTGTTAGTCGCCGGCAGAAAAATGAATTTTAAAATTAGGCAAAAAGTAATAAAAGATAGAATGACCTGGTAATTTTTAACCTATTTTTGAAATTAATATCTCTGCCCGTGACTAACACTTGGACCGACCGTACAGTAACAGATTGTCATCTTCACAGTAATTTCCACACTTTTAACCCTTTCCCAAACGACAAATTTTGGACTGGTCCAAATTGAAAGAGTTTGCAGACGACAATTTTAAATTTGATGAAAATGACAGAAAGTTCTCAAAAAGGGTAGAAAACACTGTGGGAAAAGGAGAAATTGCTCGTTACGAGCAATTTCTCCTTTTCCCACAGTATTTTCAAAAGACTTGTATTGCGGACACGTGAAAACCAGGGCTTGTTTGGGAAAGGGTTAAATGATATGATAAACTCAAAAACATTTCAATACCTGCTTTGTTTACTTTTGGCAGCTATTGTTACTTTAATTAGATTAGGTAAAAATAAGAGCATTGGTTCAGCCAAATTAGTCTATGAATGACAAGATCCGTGTATTTGTGTAAAAAAAAAAAAAGGTTTATGTAAAGAAATCGATATGAATAGGTTTTGTTTTAAATGGCAGAAAGCTTTAACCCCTAAATTCCTGTAGCCAGCGTAAGCCGCTTTTGATCAAGATCAGACTGTGCAGAAGACACAGTCTGATCTTGGATCTGCACTGTCCGCTTTTTTAGTCAAGTCTGTAGAATAGAAATGGTTCCTCCTTTCAGTAGATTGTATTTTCAGCCGTCGAAAGAGGTTAAGTTTGTATATACGGTGCTTAAAGGGCTAGGTAATATGAAACCCTTTGATTGTACATGTATTTGTTTTTGTATTATCCTGCTCTAAAGGGAGGCAAACATTGTTTCCGGCGATTTTTCGCCTCTCACCTCTGCTGCCTGTGAGAAAAATAGTGGCTTGGAAAGGAAGTTTTGGTGTGAGAAAGCTAGGAAACACATGCGAAGGTGCACTGACCGCCCTGATATGACCTAAGCTGCTAAGCCCCTGTCACACTATACGGCGTTTCCAGTGCATTGGCTCGGCGTTGTTTAATTTCCAAAAGCGCTATGAAATTACAGGAAAACCTGATATTTTGGCGAAGATGGGTTTTTCACGGCGTTCTCACCGCGACCAAGGCTTTGCTACGGAGCTCCCATGGCGTATTATCGCGTACCTACGGAGCTCCCATGGCGTATTATCGCGTACCTACGGAGCTCCTCTTGGCGATTCTCTGCACTCTCACGGCGCTTCCACTGCGTGCACTGCACTTTCATGTGCTCACACTGCTTGTACTGGGCGTCCACGGTGTTAGCAAAGCGCTTACACTACGCTGACGTTCGTTTGCACTGTCTATACAGATTGTATACACATTTAATTCTTGGACGCCGTAGGATCGCCGCCGTAGTGTAGCAGGGGTTTAAAACGACATTAGCCCCAATACAAACAAAACAAAAAATGCTCTAAAGACTTTAATCCGTAACTGTGAAGGACATCTCTTGACTTAAAACTTACTCACTATCCGACCACTAACGACCTCAGAAAAAAGGTTTTTGAAAATATTGCGGGAAAAGGAGAAAATGCTGGCTACCAGCATTTTCTCATTTTCTAACAATGTTTTTAGACTTTCAAAGGTAAATTTTAAGTTCTGAGTAACATTTAATATGTAGTCTGCAGATGCTTTCAATTTTGACATGTCCTGAATTTTCTCGTCAGGTAAAGAGTGCAGACGAAGAGGGTCATTTGGAGGAGCGCGGCTTCCGATGCTCTGTCGCGTTTGTACCCCATTGCCATTCGGCAATCCTCGGGTGATCCGATGATCAAATCCCTCGGCTGTATAACGTAGCTTGATATGCACCTACACGGCCTTTTTTTTCGCCGCAAGTACACCGTTTTACCATTATTAAGATTGTAAGGCTCCTCTTAAAAAAGAAGACATGACTCACATTTTTTCTTTCTAAGATTATTTCCGTCGGCAAACAGTTGTACATTCAGTTTTTAGCGTGGTTTATCAATTCCGTTGGGAGCTTTCATCAATAGATCGATAGATGTAAATAACTTCACCGTGGTTGTTCATGTCGTTACTAAGCGATTTACATGGGCACTGCCATGTTTAAGATCATGTGATTGGTAGCTCAAAATCGAAAGCCCTTTTATACGGACGAGGCTAGATGTAGGTACGGAATCAGCCGAGTTGCCACGAGTACCCCATTGCTTGATGGATCTGTTTATTGTTGTCGCACCCAGAAATTATCATATAGTGTGCCGAGGACAGTCATTTGAGAGAAATGTAAGCACTATTTTCCTAATAACAAGCACTCCCACCTTTTGCCAAAATGCCTTTTCAGTAAACTGCTTGCTACAAAGGCATTAAACCTTGTTTTTGAACAGTTGTGGGTTAGGTCAAATGCTAGAATGGCGTTACATTTCCATCAAAGTACGATAGATATCTATCTATAGCTAACTCGTTTGTATTGATTGTGCTGTATACATCTATCAACAAAGAGTCATACCAATGCAATATGTCAATTCAATGGTTCACAGGTACAAACCTGGTGTCCTGTACTTCCTTGTCCAAGGACACTCCAATGCGACCAACAACCCCGAGTTCCCTTTCTTTTTCACTTACGGTTTACAATCTATATCGATCTGCCGCATTAAATTCAGTAATTAAAAAATTTAAAGTTTGGTGTGACAATCAAAATCAGAAAAGCCCCCCACCCCCACCCCCACTAATGTTACACGAGCGTACATCGTCTTCGTAAAATTCATTCTGATATCCTCAGTTTTTCTGTCGATAGGGCCTACAAATTCTACAATTTCTTGAACATCTATTGAATTGCCATTCTGATTACAAATTTTCATAATTGAGCCCTGCTTTGGCAAGAGGGGGCTTACTGCATCTCCGTGATGCATTATACCAAGCAAGTAATCATATTATCATGGATGCATAAAATTCATTTCAACTAATACCCGACTAAATAATGAAATACACTTGTTCTTTGATATACAGAAAATTGACCAAATGCAAAAAAGTTTCGACACAGGTCAGCCTGCGCGGACTGCGCAGGCTTAGCTGGGTCGATACTTTTTGCAGATGCATTAAGCCTCTTTTACAAACATCGTGGCTCAGTTGTGTAGGCTGTATCTGGAATGGTGCTTAGCTCCGTTGTAAGAGCGTGCGCTTCAATCCTTTTTCCTTGAAATACTGAAATAAAACATGTATTAACCCCTAGGCTGCTAGGTGCGACTCACTGACCCTTTGCGGACTGTGTAGATTAAGATCAGACTGCACAGAACGTGCAGTCTGATCTTGATCTACAACCTCCGATAAGGAGATATCCTTTTCCCCAAAAAATACTTTTGAAATAGCAAACCCTTGCTTTTTACTATCGGCTTGAAAATTTCATTTTACTTACACAAAAGGATAAGTGTTAACTGTACTGAGTAGATCCCCCTTCTTTTTATTTATTTACGTTTCTAGCATTGTTTTACCAATTAATCTCATTATGTGGTTGACATTTGACGTTAGTTGCCGTATAAAAATGATCACAAAACATAAAAATGTCATTGTCTTCAATAAATTATCAATTAGCTATCCCATAAAACTGTCGATCATGTGATCGTCAAACTTTTTTATCATTGGGATAAAAATAGAACGATTAACGTTACAATGGTGGATTTTACCAGACCATAAAATTTCAGACATCTCCGAATTCAAAGCATTTGCAGACGACAAGGTAAATGTGACTTAGCTTATGGTATGTATCTCTGGAGGCGTAGAAAACATTGCGGGAAAAGGAGAAAATGCTGGCTAGTAACATTTTCTGCTTTTCCAGGAATGTTTTTGAAGGCCCCTTTTCTCAAGACTCGGGATAGTTCCGTAAAGTGTTAAAACGCCTTTGACGACTATCGTCGCTTTTGTAGCGGCCAGTCTAGAATCAAGATCGGACTTCACACAATCCGCAATCTGATCTTTGATCTGCTGTGCCCGCTATGCTGTGACATCCACGTTGATTTCAGCCTTGAAACAACAATTATTTTGGCGATTTTTTTTTCACGATTGAAAAAAAAATTCAATTATAATTGAGCCATGCTCCGGGAAATGTGTGTTTTATCCGTAATGCATGATTCAAAGCAAGTCGTTAAATAATTGTGGACCAATGAAATCCATTTTGTTTAACGACCGACTTAATCATGAGGTATGCTTGTCATCTGGACATCAAAAAATTGACCGAACGCAAAAAGTATCGGCCCAGGCCAGCCTGTCTGATATTAGTCGACAATTTTTGCGGATGTATTAAGCCCCCTTTTAACAAAGCATGGCTCATTTATTTGGTTCTCTAAAGATTAACTTATTAACTTCGCCCCCCCCCCTCCCCCAGAAAAAAAATCCCGTATTTAAACGATTCTGAGAAAGTAGAACTTTGAAAACGGCGTGGGAAAAGGAGAATATGCTGGTTACGAGAATTTTCTACTTTTCTCACAATGCCCTTTCCATCCTTTTAAAGACGAATTCTGTCACTTGAGCCAGATTTTTAAGTCGTCTGCGAATGGTTTCAATTTCGACAAATCTAAAATTTTGTCGTCTGGTAAAGAGTTAAATTTGACTCATTTCCTCCTGAACAAATTTGCAGCAGACGGCAATTTTAAACAAAAAAATATCATTGTTAAATACTGATTGTCAACGTGAATCAATATTTCATACATGAAGATACATGTACATGTATATGAATGCACTGTAACAAAAGCAGACATTGCTCATGACGAGCAATTTCTCCTTTTGCCAAATGTTTCAAAAGCAATCCGATGCAAGACACAAAAAGTAGTCCGCCGGGCGGTAATGTATTAATGGTCCGTTTTGTGGCTTTGTCCAATAAACTTTAAGTACAGTGATTATTCAAACTTGCAATAATTTCTATGTGTCGATTTATGTGTCTTCAGAAAATATTGTTTACTTGTTTAAATGGTATTTCCCGCGCTATAACTCTACCAAACGACAAAATTTTAGACTGATCCAAATTGAAAGCATTTGCAGACGGAAATTTCACTGTGACTCAAATGATGGAATTTGTCTTTGATAGGGTAGAAAACGTTGTGGGAAAAGGAGAAAATGCTGGTTACCAGCATTTTCTCCTTTTCCCACAATGTTTTCAAAAGGCTTCTTCCCCAAGGTCTTTAAAAGTCGGGATTTTGTGCTAAAGGGTTAAAGATACATCTATACTCGTTTTCAGCCAGTTTTTAACCCATTTCATCTTTATTTTGTCAAATTATATTCATTCTTGCATCTCCATTCCAAATGTTGCCAATGACGGTTGCAAGGTTGTATAGATTACGACCGATAGAAATGCGTTTCATTTTCTGGAGGCTATCGAAGAAATCACTGTTGTGACGTTTCCGGTTTTAAGTCGAAGATTTCCAATATATGCATTTATCCCTTACACCATATGTATCGGTAATTTATCAATGTTTACACAGCTGACTAAATTCTGAACCATCCTACACTCTATCAAATTTAAACAACGTCTTTTTTTTCTCTCTCCGACTATAAGGAAGTATCTCAAACACTAGTATCAAACGACCACTTTTCAACCAAATTTAAATTTTTTGCAGACGACAATAAAACTATTGCTCGAAAGATGATTTTTGTCTTTGATATGGAAGAAAACACTATGGGATGAAGGGAAAATGCTGGTTACCGGATTTTTTTAAATTTTTTTTTTCACGATGTTTTCATGATCAGTAAAACACTGGCTTGCATAGTAAAGGGTTTATTCCAACATGGCACGCGACTTCGGCTCTATAAACACAGTGGAACGGAAGGGTGGTAAAATGAACGTCATCCTATATGGTGTAACACCAGAACGGAATGCTTCCCGGTCGTAGTACCTAAAAGTAGTCCCGCTTGAAAATTTGATATCTAGCACTTCTGCCTCTCTGTTTTGTCATGAAATATGATAGGGCAAGACTAAAATGTGTTTCTGAAGTTGATTTAATTATTTCTGCAGAGAAAAAATGCCTTTTTTGCATTTCTTCCAGGACTATTTTTTGTTTGTGACTTGGCAAAGAGGCATGGTCTATCACCAGTGAGGGCCTAGACTGACAGCCATTTTCCGAGGGGTGATGTGTTTGAAGAGGAATAGCAAAAAAGTTCATTGCTCATGATGCCATTTTCTGCACCTTTTTGTGAAGGACATTGGACGTATATTTGATAAAAAAAAAAAAAACTGCTTGGCTCCCGCTTAGTTAGGGAATCAGCAGCAGCTAGTCGAAGAGAGCGATTTTTACTCTATTTTCAATTAGCCGGTGTGACACCATATTCTATGTAAAGTAAGAATTAATCCGCACCCGCTGTTGTATACTAAGTACGAACTTTTCTCCCTTTAATCAAGAGTTGGTCATGTTAGAATCGAAATAATTTTCTTTCAATCGTGGTTTATCGTTCAATAAACCACGGTTATGAGTTATAAGGCACAATGAATAAACCACTCAGGCTATCGCCCTCGTGCATCATAACCGAGGTTTATTGAACGATAAACTACGGTAGAAAGAAGATTATTTCTTAACCCTTAGCTGCTGATCGCGACTCACTGACCTTTTGCGGACAGCGTAGATCAAGATCAGACTGCACAGAACGTGCAGTCTGATCTTTGATCTACACTGTCCGATAAGGAGATATCCGCTCCGCCCCCCCCCCCCCCCCCTCAAAATTCCTTTGAAATAACAAAATTTGGGGTTTTTACCATGGGCTTGAAAGTTTCATTTCACTTATTGAGCAGATAAGGGTTAAACATCAGTCATAATACGAGGACAGCTCATTTACCACGTGAGTCCAAGAATTCAAACATAAGCGGAGTCGGAGATGTTCAACCATGTTAATAAGGGTATTTATTTCATGCTTTCCGGTAGGATATCGAAAAATAGCGGTGAAAATATTTTTCGATATTACACGGGTACGACCAGGGGGAGTTTGTACTGATTTTTATGGAAGTCTCGACTAAAAAAGGCGTTAGAAGCATGAAATAAATAGAATATTTGTTTTTTTCGGTGAAAGATCGAAATTTATTTCATCGAGTGAACATCATCGGTAATATTTTCACTCGTGGCTGCGCGCCACTCGTGAAAATATTACCGATGATATTCACTCGATGAAACAAATTTCGATCTTTCACCGAAAAAAACAAATGTTCTCTATATAGTCTATGCATGTTAGTTATCACATAAAACCTCCTCCAGCAGTGTGTTAAACCCATGACTTATTTTTGATAATACACTAGTGTATTATCCTTTTTTGGGGTCCCCGTTCGGGTTGATTTGTAATTATGAGCTCGCGAAGCCGTAGAAACCAACCACAACACGTGCCGGAATTTGTACCACTTCGCCATTTCGCGGTAAAATAATGTTATCGTTGCTTAGACGTAGTGGCGTTGACAGTTTTATGATTTTCACGTTTAATTGCTACCAAAAAATGCAGCAAAATTATTTTAAATCAACAAAATTGTGGCAATATTTCGATTTACTCCATCTAAATTGTTTCAATCTACTTTCAGTGTAAATGCCAAAGAGCTATCAAACCGAACTACATGTTTAAACATGGACCTGTAGATGGTTTATGGGCTAAAGGCAATGATGCAGGATACTTATTTGTCTGTCATTCGTCTTATGTGATAAGTAGAACATGACATTCTTGTTTATGTATTATCATTTTTATCAAACTCTTTGACTAAAAAAGTAAATGATGCTCACCAAGGCTCGTGCCATAGCCTACAATTTTAGTCAACTCGTTTGATAAAAATGATAATTCATAGACACTCATGTAAGATCCTCTATTTAAGAAGAGAGACAACTGTAGAGTTTGGCATAAACAATAGTGCTCTTTGACAAAGCACACATCTCAATATTAGTAGAACTTAAATTGTTTGGTATACTCGTTCTTCGTCATTTTAAGAACGTTTTAACTTTTTCACAGTTCATCTCGCCTTAAACTACTTTTGTGGATTGTGAACAGTAAGATCAGACTGCACAGAAAAAGTAGTCCGGTCCTGAGTTTAAGTGATTTTCTTTCCAAAATTGTATTACATTTACCGTCCTAAGGTTTTAGCTTCATCAAAAATGTCTATATAGATCGAATTTTGTTATCGCTCTCGCCCAATAGATAGTATGTAAATAAGGTATGTTCAGGCAAAAGGGGGCTTAATGTATCTCTGTACACAGGCCTTTGAAGCTCCATTGGTTTATCACGGATCACTAATATTTTCCTTGGTCGAACATCGAACACTTATATAGGGACAATTGTGCATCGTCTGTATGTCTTACTATATAGGATATACATGCACTCGTCACAACTCGGCCGATTCCGTATCTACATCTAACCTCGTCTGTATAAGGGAGGCTTCCATTTTGAACTACCAATAACATGATCTTAAACATGGCGGCGCCCCTGTAGATCGCTTAGCAACGACATGAACAACCACTGTGAAGTTATTCAGTTCTATCGATCTGTCGATGAAAGCTCCTAACGGAATTGATAAACCACGCTAAAAATTGAATGTACAAACTGTTTGCCGACTGAAATACTCTTAGAAAGATAACGATAGAAAATTTACTCATGCGTTCTTTCTAAAGAGGAGCCTTACAATTTCAATAACGGTAAAGCGGTGTGCTTCCGGAGGTGTGCGAAATGTACCGTGTAGGTGCATATCAAGCTACGTGATACCGCCGAGGGATTTGATCACCGGATCACCCGAGGTATGCCGAATGGATATACATGTAGAGGCAGTCGTCAATGTGCTATTTATAGTAACGGTGTTCGATAATGAAAAATTCCGTATCCCGTGATAGACCAATGGAGTTTCAGTGGCCTATGCTCTGTAATCCATTATATCAGCATCTCCGTGATCCATTTTATCAAGCAAGTCATCACATAATGGATCCATAAAGTCTATTTTTATCTAAAACCCTACTGAATCATGAGGTAGACCGATCCTTTGACGAGCGGAAAATTGACCAATAGCGAAAAGTTTCGGCCCCGGTCAGCCTGCACGGACTACGCAGATTGACCTGGGTTGATATGCTTTTCGCAGATGTATTAAGCCCCCTTTTCACAGAGCATGGTTCAAATGTATGCATACAATACTGAGTGCAGATCACAACCACTACAAAATCAACAAGATAATGTTCTTCCGATCTTGCTTCAATGATCTAGTTCTCGACAGTCACATTCTTTAATTTTTTTCAAAGCAGAAATTTTGTATATTGTTCTTTTTTTTTTTAAGAAAAACACAAGGGTTTATACAAACAAACCTTGGCCCGTACTCACCAACGATTCTTAGTTTCATTCTTAGTCTTACTGTAGTTTTAGAAAGTAATATAACTTCTGACTGGATAAACCATTTGGTTTAGCCAGTCAGAAGTTGCGTGACTTTCAAATTTAGAAAATTCTTGAGAATAAGACTGAGAATATTCTTAAGAATGGTTGATGAAAACGGAGCCTTATTCCAAAGCATTGGTCGAACAAGCCAAAACGAAAAGCGGCCTTGAACTCCAGAAGGCAGTACAGTGGCAGAAAAGGTCCTATAATAGAACTCATCCCCACCCATACAAGCTCTTTATCAAACATACATTCTTACATAATTATTGTCAGATTGATACGAGTTTGAATCATTTTACGGGCAAGAAATTGTTTTAGAGCCTCGCTCTGTGAAAAAGCGGGTTGAATGCATCTGCAAAAAGTATCGACCCAGGTCAGCCTGCGCAGTCCGCGCAGGCTGACCTGGGTCGAAACTTTTTGCTATTGGTCAATTTTCTTCATGTCAAAGGACCCAGTTTACCTCGTGATTCAATTGTTTGCTAAACAAAACGCATTTTATGGACGCATAATTATCTGATGACTTGCATGGTACAATGCATTACAAAGATGCAGGAAACACCCTTTTGCCAGAGCGTCGCTCATCTGTAATGAAAAGAAGAAGAGAAAAATACATAAACCAGGGAGCACAAGAAAATTGTATAGGAATGGTTCTCTGTTTCATAGTGCGAAATTCCACAAAGTTCTTTGCCGAGAGTATTCACGTACAAACTGATACAGAATAATGCGCAGGCTTGTTCAGTCCAATCCGTTGTTTGTCTTAAACCATGGTCTAGCAGCCATTTCTCGTTGTTGACTCTGTCCACATGTTTTGTTCAAATGTGGAACAGTACTTGAGAGGATTCCGGCGTACAATCTTGTTCGCATTGGCCATTTCTGTCAAGCACAATAGGACATATATATAATTTCAATATATTTTAGACAATTTAAAGATACATCTATACTCGTTTTCAACCAGTTTTAACCCTTTTCATCTGTATTTTATCAAACTATAATCATTCTTGAATATTCATGCCAAATTAAGCACATGACAGTTGCAAGGTTGCATAGATTTCGACCAACAGAACTTGCATTTCATTGTCTGGAGGCCATCAAAAAAATAATCACTGTTGTCGTTTTTGGTTTTAAATCGAAAATTTCCATTATATGTCCGTGATACCCTCGGGATACCACATGATAATTATGTATTCTATCGCTTGACTATATTTTTACATTAATATTATGTTTTTTACATTCCTTGAGTGTAAAACAGTAATCAAAAGTCAGCCTAAACCTTTTAATTCTTTACCACATAATCACATGTTCTTGCGACCCTGAAGGAGAAGCCTTTTGAAACATTGTGGGAAAAGGAGAAAATGCTGATTAAGCTGCATTTTTCCTTTCTAACAATTTTTTTTTTGTCGTTTGGTAAAGGGTTAAATCATAATGTATGATTGCATGTTACTTGGGCTGCTAAAGGACCTCTTGCGGACAGTGAATATTAAGATCTTGGATATACACTGTCTGTTGAGGATATATCTTTTCCCCCAAAAAAATATCTCTGAAATAACATTCTTTTAATGCTGGCTTGAAACTTTCATTTCACTTATTCAGCAGGTTAAGGGTTAAAATGGTCTAATAATTATTTTACAAATACAGGTGAGAAAATTTACAGGCAGATGAGAAAATGCAGATAATACTTTCATGAATACAGTCTAATTTGTAATACTATTATATATGTGTCGAGCCAAGGTAGCGCAGTCGGCAGCATACAGGTCTTGAGAACACGCTGGTTCGAATTCCTAGCTCGGCCAATCTCTTTCCGAAGATTGATAATAGTCATATGGTTCATTCTTCTCTCAACGCTGATCATTGGTTCAACGATGGTTACGTGGAAAAGCAGCCAGTGGCCTGGGAAGAATATTGTGCTTAGTACTGGTAAAAGAAACTCCAGGAAAGCATGGAAAGGGGCACTGGCAACCGCGATACAACTGAAACAATGTTAAAAAAGGGCGTAAAACACCATACCATCGATCACTCAATCACAATCAATATCAATCAACCAATCAGTTAACTAATCAATCAATCAATCAGATTAAATTACACTGACTGCAGGTAATTGTGGCACAAACTACATTGTGAAGGGAATGTTGTATACTTATTGTGTACACTAATTTATTTTCTTCCATTTATTAAAGGACCATTCCCCCAAGTAAATTTTGAAACAAAAAGAAGTGAGATTTCAGTTATGTGAACTTTTATATCATGCCAACATCATACTCGTATTATTTTTATATGGTGCATGCTTTGTAAATACCTTTGTACTTCTTTTGATAAAGAAAAAAAAGTAACTCCCCCATGTCAATATGACGTAAAGGAGTCAATAAGGACACAAAATTACATCAAAATATGTCTGTATCGTGATCGTTTTCCTGTCCTTCCCCGTAGTTTAAATTTAAACACCTTCTCTATCTGGGTCATACTCTGAGAAAACGGGGTTTAGTGCATTTGCAAAAAGTATCGATCCACGTCAGCCTGACATGGTCTATACTTTTTGCTATTTGTAAATTTTCTTTATGTCAAAGGACCATTCTGCCTCGTGATTCAGTCGGTTGCTAGACAAAATGTATTTTATCGATCAATAATTATGTGCACGTGATGGCGCATTAAACCCCCTTTTGCCAGAGCGATGGTCATATATTAATGCATGCATATTTTTACTTCTCACAACTAGAATACTAGTGTCTAATTCCTATTCTGTATTTTCTGTTGTCCTCTCTGATCGTAAAAATGTTCTTTTTGTATTTAACCCTCTGCATGTATACATCTTTAATATTCAGAAGATTTGACCAAAGAAAAAAAAAAAAAAAAAAAGGCCAATCACCAACACTGAAAAGGACGATAAAGTTGAAGCGATGTCTTTCAAGTTTCTTAAATCCATACATTTTGATAAAATTTGAATACCAAACACATAATAAACTGTACTGTCCAAAAAACAAACATTATAAAGTATTTCAAACTGTTCATAGAATGACATTTATGTAGAACCTCCGTCCTCAAAAGCAAAAACGGAATCCATAGTAAATCAAAATGTTGATAACTTCTGACGGAACGTACTTTGTGACCTATATCATTGGTAGTGTTGTATCATTATACCTATCAAAGCAGATTTTATTGTTATTTATTATACTTTTGTTGCACAAGGCTTTTTTTCCCCTTTCTTGAATTGTTTTTTTTTTGGTTCTTTTTGGTCTTAAAGGCCCTATAGTTGCCAAAAGTAAACAAAGAGCGTGTTAAAATGCATCTAAATTTACACCAGAGTACGGAAACTTTTCTGACGACTACAATCTATTATCGTCGGTCTATGTGTTAGTCGCTGGCAGAAAAATGAATTTTCAAATCAGGTAAAAAGTAAACAAATGATATAGCGACCTGGTAACTTTTAACCTAGCTTTAAGATTTTTTTTTTTCTGCCAGCGACCAACACTTTGACCGACCGCACAATAAGAAACTTTGGGTCGAAACTTTTTGCTTTTGGCGAGTTATTTGCGTGTCCACTGCATAATTATGATTCAGTCGCGTGTTAAAATATGGAGTGTTAGCAAAATGGACTTTATTGGATCCACAATTATGTAATGACTTGCTTGGTATAATGTATCACGGATATGCATTAAGCCCCCTTTTGTCAGAGCATAGCTTGTATCTAAATGACGATATTTAGGCTTTTAATGTTTGCTGGGAATTCTAATTCGGTTTATTTAGCAGTTTAATCCTTTACCACAAATTAATTTTTGACTTGTCAAAGCTGAAAGCATATACAGAGGACAAAATAACTAGGATCAAATGATGATACTAGTTTTGAAAGAGTAGAAAACATTGTGGGAAAAGGAGAAAATGCTGGTTACCAGTATTTTCTTCTTTTCCCACAATGTTTTTGAAGGGTTATTAAAACTCGGGATTGTGTGGTGAAGTGTTAAGGACTAACAAAGCCAGAACAATTATAGTTACAGTAACGGGTTGATTGATTATCTCCTTAAAGGCACATTTATACTCGTTTACAGCCAGTCTTTAAGCCATTTAAATATTATTTTAGCAAACTAAAATAAGTCTTGTATCTTCATGCCAAATGTTGCCAATGACGGTTGTAAGGTTGCATAGATTACGACCGATAGAAAATGCATTGCATTTTCTGGGGGCCATCAAACAAATCACTGTTGTGACATTTCCAATACATGTATTTATCCCTTTCACCATATCTATCGGTAATTTATCCATGTTTACAAAGTTGACTAAATTCTGAACCATTCTACAAGCTATCAAATTTTAGCAGCATTTTTTTTCTCTCTGTCTGCAAGGATGTACCTTTAAAGAAATTCATAACAAATTAAATATGGAGTGTTAACATTCTTAATGTCTGATACATTACTAAAGGAAAAAACAACGTAACAAAGGAGAAATTGCTCATTTTTTATTTTGCCGAAGTGTTTTCAGAAGCGTTTTGTTAGTATCGCGTTTGTAATAACGGTTTTTGTACTAAAATTTTCAGCTTCGCTATATTCCTTCCATATTCATCTATATAGTTAAATATGGATAAGAACCATGCTCTGTGAAAAGGGGCTTAATGCATCTGCAAAAAGTATCGACCCCGGTCAGCCTGCGCATGACCTGGCTGACCTGGGCCGAAACTTTTTCTTTTCGCTATTGGTCAATTTTCTGCATGTCCAAGGACCAGTCTACCTCATGATTCCGTCGGTTGTTAGACAAAATGGACTTTATTGATCCGTAGTTATAATGAAGACTCGCTTTGTATCATGCATCACGGAGATGCATTAAGCTCTTTTCTGCCAGAGCATGGTTAATATTATATAGGTGCACTTTAACCACAAAGTTGCTCTGCTTCATGAAGCAAATCAACATGTTACAGGGGAACCTATGGGGGTATTGTCATTGAGAGATTATATGTATATAATCCATCCAAACTTCTGACCTTGAAAGTAGTGCTATGTCTTTATCTCTAGTGTTTTCGCCGTTTTCAACAGTATTTCAGTCAAATCACGGCACCCTGTAAAGAACAGTTCGTTCATTTTTTTTTTAAAGAAAAATGTTAAGTGTAAACGTTGTTACCCAATGGGACTGCTGGCTTAAATGATTAACTGATGACAAAATTTGCAGACCGCAAATCATTTGCGGCAGCCCAGTTGAATTATTATTTCCAATAACGCCATGCCCATTTTTGGTCAAAGAATCTATAAATAACTGTTGAAGTATAATAAAGCCATGTAAGGCATTAAATTGACTGAATATTTTGTTGGGTTTTCTCCCCTTCTTAAACAAATCGTTAACTGATGACAAAATTTGTAGACGGCAAATCAATAATAGGGAAGAAATATAATAGGAATAAAATGTAGGTTACCAGCTTTTTCTACTTTTCCCATCGTGTTTGCCATCCTTCGAAACACACATATTCCATCATATGAGCTACATTACGTAAATTTTGACGCCTGCAAATGCTTTCTAACTTGACGATCTAAGATTTTGTCTTCTGGAAAAGAGTTAAGTAAAAAATTAACCCTTAATCTGCTAAGTAAATTAAACGAAGCTTTTCAAGCCGATAGTAAAACCCGAAAAATTGCTATTTCAAAGTCTTTTTTTTTTTTGGGGGGGGGGGGTGGATATCTCCTTATCGGACGATGTAGATCAAAGATCAGACTGCACGTTTTGTGCAGTCTGATCTTGATCTACACTGTCCGCAAAAGGTCCTCGAATCGCGCTTAGCAGCCTAAGAATTAAAGGCAAGAGTCTGTGTACCTTGACGGGGTGCATACATCCGTTTGCTGCAAACATCTGGGAGACGTCGACATCGTCAGCGAGAGCGCTCATTAGGTGAGCGATATACGTGGTGGCCAGGACAAGAACATCTAGTTTGGACAGTTTTGTATCTGGCGGCACGGCTGGCAGAGTCTTCTGTAAGTCCAAAAATGCTGAGCGTAGTGTCTTCACTCGAGTTCGTTCTCGTGCTGCGCTGTTAGCAATCGGACGTCCTCGGCGTTTGGGTGACCGAATAGGTCCGGGTCCGAATGATGGGCTGAGATGTTTAGTATGCGGCGCCTCGGTATTGCTATAGTCGTTGTCATGACAACTATCAGTGAAATAAGTCTCATTCAAATGGTAAGAGAGGAAATCGTCAGCGTCCGACATATTATAACCGATAATCTTGTTAATTAGCTATGAATTTTACTTTATATTGTACACTTAAGACCTAAAAAAAGTAAAAATTCATATATTTTATCTAACATAAGATAATTATGTTTTACATTAGGGTATACGTTACAGGTTCCTCCTCTGAGAAGATCTAGTTTATACAATGTTTTATCAGATGTTTGTCTGTCAGAAATCCTGATCCACTGGAGAACTGAACTTCGGCACAGAATGAAAGTCTCCGCGATAGGTTGCCACTTGTATCGTCTTACTCACGTACAGTATCACTGCTTTAACCCTTCACCACACAATCCCGAGTTTTAACGACCCTAAGGTTAAAGACTTTTGAAAACATTGTGGGAAAAGGAGAAAATGCTGGTAACCAGCATTTTCTCCTTTTCCCACAATGTTTTCTACCCTTTCACAACCAAAATAGCATAATTCCAGCCCAATTTGGAATTGTCGTCTGCAAATGCTTTCAATTTGGACGATTCAATTTTTTTTTTGGTCGTTTGGTATAAAGTTAACATAGAAAAAACATTAGACATGCCGACCAGCAAACAACTTAAGGTGGCTGAAAATTACCAAGCTGTCAAATATTGTATAGAACTCTACACTATCATCATAGATTTGCATTTTGGAATAGTCCTTGAAATATCGACTAAATTAGAATTAATTCTTCGAATCTCTGAAACTTCACTAAATTTATTAATCTATCAATATTTACTTGCGTCTAGATTAATGTCGAAAATTCCCGCTAGAGAGATAAGAGGATCCATATTCACCAACCATTCTTAAGAACATTCTTAGTCTTATTCTCCAGAATTTTCGAAATTCGAAAGTAAAACAGCACCTGATTGGCTAAATCATTCGGTTTAGCCAATCAGAAGTTGTGTTACTTTCATATTTAGAAAAATCTTGAAAATTATGACAAAGAATATTCTTAAGAATGGTTAGTGAATACGAACCTGTATAATAAACACTGATAACACTAGCGCCTGAATTTTCTCGTAGCAATATAATGTAAACTCGACATATCCGCTGAAACTCCGAAAGTTTTATTGTAGGCTCGACTAAACAAACCAAGGAACGGTAGCGATTCAGAATTAGACTGCATGTTTCGTTTGTGGTCTGATCTTGATCAAGATGGTCCGCAAAGGCCACTCTTTTTCAACTATGGCGTTGAAAGGGTTAATCAATTTATCAATATACTTTCGTCGAAAATGTTAACTCTTATCCTGCTAAATAAGTTAAATAAAATTTTCAAAACGATAGTAAAAACCTGAATTATGTTATCTCAAACTTACTTTTTGGAGAACTATATCTCCTTATCGGACAGTGTGGATCCAGATCAGACTGCACGTTCTGTGCAGTCCGATCTTGATCTACACTGTCCACTATAGGTCCTCGAGTCGCACTTAGCAGCCTAAGGGTTAAATTTCTTCTAGTTGAGTATGTAAGTATTGGTACAATAAATACTAATATCACAAGTGACTGAATCTTAGTGTTTATATGAAGGAAATCTGCTGAAAAGTTCAGCTATGATAGAAAACGAAATTTTGAATCTACATCCAATCTCGAAATCCGCTCTTTTTTTTGTAATTCTTGACACTTATTTTCTAAATGTTGAAGACAAACAGTGCGGCTAGTCATGGAAATTCATTAAATAGTGTTGAATTATTATGTCGCGGTTAAAAAAAAAAAAAACGATCGATTTAAAAAAAGTTAGTCTATTCCCATCGTACTATATCGAAATTTAAGTTTTTGTTGATTCAATCATAAATTTTGCGATTTACTTATAAACGCACTCTGTCCGAATATTTTGCAAAGTTGATATATACCTATATAAAGAAAATACATACAGTTGATATTTATAAAGAAAATAGATAGAGTTCGTCACAGATAATAATTTCATATAAGTGTCAACTTTCTGTTTAACTCTCTCCTTATTGCACTGGCGACTTAGGTAGCTTTTGCGGTCAACGTACATCAAGATCAGGCTGCACAGAACGTGCAGTCTATAATCTTTGAGCTCTACTGTTAGCAACCTCATTCTAAAATCTGATCAAAATCATCTCCAACTGCAGTGGAAATTTAGCTTCAGATCCCGACAAAAGTCGAAGAAATTTGAGCGGCGCTCTGGAAAAAAAGGTGACCCAATGCAACTAAGTGGTACATAGCAATTTATTACATAATCATGGATTCATAAGATCCATGTTGTCTAACAATAGACTGAATTATGAGGTAGAGTCGACCAGGGTCTGTATTCACCAACCATTCTTAAGAATGTTCTTACTCTTATTCTGCAGAATTTTCAAAAGTTGAAAGTAACACAACTTCTGATTGGCTAAACCATTTGGTTTAGCCAATCAGAAGTTGTGTTACTTTCAAAGTTAGAAAATCTTGAGGAATAAGACTGAGAATGTTCCTAAGAATTATTGGTGAATACAGACCCTGGTCCTAGGACATGCACACAATTGACCAATAGCAAAAGGTTTCGACACAAGTCAGCCTGCGCGGACTGCGCAGGCTGACTTGTGTCGATACTTTTTGCAGATACATTAAACCCCCTTTTTTACAGAGCATAGCTCATTGAGTTAGCAGCGAAAGAGCTGCTTGTCGTTTTATTTTGTCTTGCAGTAGACCTCTTTTTGAAAGACTATGGATAAAGGAGAAACTGTTCGTAACGAGCAATCTGTCGCTTTATTTTCTGCAATATTTTGATACGCAAACATGTACTGTATTAAATCTTTACCACGTGACAAAAACTTTAGACTTGTCCAAATTGAAGGCATTTGCAGACGACAATTTAAATGTGACTCAAGTGATGAAATTTGTCTTTGATATGATAGAAAACATTGTGGCAAAAGGAGAAAATGCTGGTTACCGGCATTTTCTACTTTTCCCACAATGTTTTCAAAAATATCAACTCTAAATCCATGTTGATTTCCATATTTTACAAGAGTATTTCCCAAAGTCGTCCTCTACAATTTTTGTGTCAGTAAATGGCAAATTATTATAAATCCAGAGAAGTTTCTTTTTTTCCCCTCAACAAACATTATAATCATGAAACCGCATAGGCATTTTCTCTCATATTGT
This sequence comes from Tridacna gigas, assembly GCA_945859785.2. NCBI lineage: Eukaryota > Metazoa > Mollusca > Bivalvia > Cardiida > Cardiidae > Tridacna > Tridacna gigas. The sequence continues at coordinate 59,150,828 of OX244032.2, forward strand.
ATATATGCACACGATCCGTTACTTATTTCTATCCTCTACTAAAATCGCTATGTTACGGTCGAGAACGTATTAAATATATAGATACTGCCTCAAATCTTTATCCGGAAAACTTGTTTCACTTATTTATACTTAACTGACAATTAAAAACAAAGGATGTTTGCACAAGACAACGCTACAGCAGTTTCTTTTGTTTTTCTAAATACCTCATCCATCTAAATTCAAGATAAAATCAGCTGAGAAATCGTAAACCGATCGTTCTATAAACAGCACACTGGTATCAGGTTGCGTTCCATCTGCACGACGGTTTGAAAGCACGCGCGTCTCTGACTGACATCAGGGGGGTGAGGAGATTTTCGTACGTTGTATTTATAACGAACAATACGTCAACCCTTGAATCTTTACCAAACGACAAAAATGTATACTTGGTCCAAATTCAAAGCATTTGCAGACGACAATTTAAATGTGGTTAAAATGGTGAAAAATGGCTTTGGAAGGGTAGAAAACATTTTGGGAAAAGGAGAAAATGCTGGTTACCAGCATTTTCTCCTTTTCCCACAATGTTTTCAAAAGGCTTCTTCCTCAGGGTCGTTAAAACTCGAAAGTGTGTAGTAAAAGGTTAAACCTTTACCACACAATCACATGATTACCAGCCTGTGTGGTCCTGTGTGGCGCAGTGGTAAAATGTAGGACCCATCACCCATTGGCCACGGGTTTGAGCCTCACTGGAAGCACTGGGGTTTTCGTGTGAGTGTCCTTGGGCAAGAGACTTGAGAGCCCTAGCCTGGTATTGATAAATGAGGGAGTTGTCGCTGTGATATGCCTGACATAATATTGAAAGTGGCATAACACACCATTCATTCACTTTACCAACTCGAGGAATAAGGCTAGTGAAATATCGTGCAAAGAATATCCTGGGTCCGTATTCACCAACCATTCTTAAGAATATTCTTGGTCTTGTTCTCCAAAATTTTCCAAATTTGAAAGTAACACACCTTCTGATTGGCTAAACCATTTGGTTTAGCCAATCAGAAGTTGTGTTACTTTCAAACTTGGAAAATCTTGAAGAATAAGTCTAAGAACGTTCTTAAGAATTATTGGTGAATACGGACCCTGATCTTTTAGATTTTCAGATTTGCGATTCTAAAACGATTGAGTTAAAATAGCTTAACCCTTTACTAGACAAGAGAATTTTAGATCTGTCTGTCTACAATGAAAGCAATTGTAGACGACACTTTGAGTTCAATTTGAAAGATTATGACTATCTTTAAAATAGTAGAAAACGTTGTAGAATCAAACAAGAGAAAATGTTGGTTGCCAGCTCGTGGGAGTGTCCTTGGGCAAGACACTTCAGAGCCCTAGCCCTGTACTGGTGAAACCCAAGAAGTACACGAATTTGTGAGCTGTCGCCTTGTTATGACGGAAATAATGTTGAAAGCGGCGTAAAACACCATTCAATCAATCAATCATGGTTGCCAGCATTTTACCCTTTTCCCCCGCAGTGTTTTCCACAGCCTTCTTCTTTAGGGTAGTTGAAACACAGGTTTGTGTGGTAAAGAGTTAAAAGAGATAGCAGACAGTGTTAATTCCAGATCAATGTGTATGTTACATAAAGCTATGAAAGTTCAAAGATTCAAAGAAACATGATTTGAAGATGATACAGCTACTCTCTAGGTATAGTTTTATGATCGTGCATTGTTTGCGAGGTTTTTCAAAGACAACCATTTTCATTTTATTTCTTTCAGTGACCACCCAATCACACGTAGTTCAGTCGGTAACGCACATGAATTGTAATCCTTGGTTAGTGTGATCGAGCCTCGGCTTGGCTAAAACGACCCAGTGAAGATTAGTGAAAGCTTTTTTGGCGTAATTTATTCCACTGTCACAACATGAACTGGCTGTCGTGATATAATCAACATGTAGCAAAAAACGGCGTAAAACATCAAACGAAAACTAGTTCTACAGTTCCTTCTCTTTCATCTGCTATATGGCTGGTGTCCTCCATGGCTTTGTCATTGATATTTTGAAATCGTAAATCAGAGGGTCTGGATATAATCTCCACTGGTCATGCTGGTCGGCTAAGAGAGTCCTTTATCTACGCACTGTAGGGTTCAGACCTGGTACTGGTGAACAGACGAAATATGTACGTGAGCTGTTTCGTGGTATATATGAAATACCGTTGACGTCAGCGCACTTACAACGCACTGCTTAACTCTTCACCAAACGACACAATTTGGACGTGTTCAAATTCAAAGCGTTTGCAGACGACATTATCAAATATGGTTAAAATTGTGGAATTTTTCGCAGAATGGGTAGAAAACATTGTGGGAAAAGGATAAAATGCTGGTTACCAGCATTTTCTCCTTTTCCCTCAATGTTTTCAAAAGGCTTTTTTCTCAGGATCGTTAAAACTCGGGGTTGTGTGGTAAACTTTGTTGAATTGTAACCTTCGCAAACAATTTTGCGGTATATAATTATGAACACATTCTGGTAAAGTTTGTAAATAATCACCATTATCATCGCAAATGAAAACTTAATATATGGGTATAAATGAAAACAAGGAGATAAACGAGAAACGAATTCTTTACTGTGAAGATCCTATCTCCTTTTCATCGGTGTTTTCAACAGCGGTCTTATATGATTGACTTTCCATTTATTCATCGTCTCCACCGGTTTGCCCATATGGGCGACGCAACCTGAAGTCTGTTAGTTATGTTACAAGGGAAAGTACAAAATATAGGACGAAACCCATCCTAAGTTACGCTTGGTTCTTTAACATTCTCGGTATATATAGCTCCGTAACACGGGACCTCGGTTTAAAGTCTCATCCGAAAGACTATTGTAATTTCAGATGGCCAGCCGTGGGGCTCGAACCCACACCTTCAAGCGTCCCGAGACTTGACGTTTACAGGCTCTACGCTCTACTACTTAAGCTGTTCTCGCTGGCTAACAGCGGTCTGCTGCAAAGCCAGACAATTAAACTGCAAGTGGTTTTGTCCCCCCCAAAAAAAAAAGTTCAAGAGAAAAGGATATAAACACCAAAAGTCATGAAATTCGTGACAAACTGATAAATTTACAATGATGATCAGCTACTCCGTTGTCTACAAACTCTGCACTAATCGATCAAAATACTATAAATGCTTGCGCATCGCGTTTTTTCATTTTTGAGCGTAAATGTCAAAAACTTGTACCTTTCCCTGAATGACAAGCGTATCATCGAAAAATATAGGAGAACGAAACGTAAAAGTGACGCATGTGTCCTTGAGTGAGTTCCTCGCCAGGGGCGTAGCAACCTAAACAAAAAAAAAAAATTAAAACCTGCCGCACTTACTTACATACCGGGAAAACAAGAGGGACATGAAGGCCCTATATTGCTCAACTGATCTATGGATAAATGTGCCATAGTTGGCACTGAAAACGACACTTGTCCGCACAAATCCTGTATTGCAAAAATCACAGAGAAAATAAGTCAAACCTAAATGGCACGCAACATGCGACATGAGACCTTCGAACATTTGCGTAAAGTGTCGTCCCGGATTAGCCTGCGCAGTCCGCGCAGGCTAATCCGAGACGACACTTTACGACTACATAAGATTTTTTCATACTGTAGCCTTTCGTGAAACAGAAAATCGCACAGAAACAGGAAGTGTCGTCTCGGATCAATAACAGACTGCACAGGCTGATCTGGGACGACACACTTTTACGCATATGTCCGAAGGCCCCTTTTCGAGGGTTGCACGCCAAATATGACATGATCTGGGGTTTTTGTTTTGCATAAAAAATGAAGGGCATGAAAAAAGAGAAGTTTTATGTGTCGTGCTCTGGCAAAAAGGGGCTTAATGCATTTCCGTGGTGCGTAATGCCTATCAAGCCATCAGATAGTTATGGGTCCATAATAGCCACTTTTTTTAAACAACCGATTTAATCATGAAGTAGAATGGTCCTTGGATATACAGAAAATTGACCAGTAGCGAAAAGTTTCTGCCCAGGTCAGCCTGCGCGGACTGCGCAGGCTGACCTGGGTCGATACTTTTCGCAGATGCATTAAGCCCCCCTTTCCACAGAGCATGAGTTAAAGTATAGCTTGTTATGAAGTAAAAATAAACCAAACAGCTTTATTGTTCTTTTTTGACGAATCAATCTGGGTCTAAACCTTTTTGCTATCGGTCAATTTTCTGCATATCAAAGGACCATTCTACCTCATGATTAAGTCTCTTGTTCGATATAATGGATTTCATGGTTCCATAATTACATGGCGACCTGCTTGGAATAATACGCCACAGAAATGCAGTAAACCCCCTTTTGCCAGAGCGTGGCTAATGTAAAAGATCAGCAAAAGGTCCACACGATAATCACTTTTCTTTTTTTTTTTGCCAATTTGTAAAGAATTGCTGCCTGTGGGTTTTCAAAAGAGTTTTCTTTTTTTTTTTCTAATTTTCAGGATTGTTGCCTAGCAACCAGACGTCTTGATGAAATCAACTTTTTGCAGGAATTCTAAAGAGGACTAACGCAGGATCATTCCAGTCGGGATTGGTCAATATTGATCCAGTTTTGTCCGGTTCTGTCTGAGAAGAGGATTTTTGAAATTAAAGCTTACAAACGCACGGACGGATGGACACACATGCACGAATAAAGGACACATGGATATGAGATAAGCTCGCTGGCCTTTGGTTAGTGGAGCTAAAAAGCTAAAAAATCAATTTTCCTTAAATAGCCAGAGGCCACTAAAATTTTTTTTTAATGGTGTCTACAGTTTCATATTTTCCTGGAAGGGTGGGAAACAAGTTCTTACAACTTCACTAATCTCTCTCGATTCTGCTTCCTGGAAACTACACCAGTACTCGTGTCGAATGTGTGGGCCAGTGGACAGTCCTAAAGTTGATACCCGCTCCCGGGTATCGAACTCGGGACCTTATGACTACGAGGCTGACGCTCTACCTCACAACAACGGACACCACGATGTTTTCAAAGGCTCTTTAAGTCAGGGTAGTTAAAAGTTAGAATTGTGTGGTAAAGGGTTTATGCATATATTGAAAGCAAGAAGAACTTGTTTCACAATGTAAAATAAGTCATTTGAACCTTTTACCGTATTATCAGAGCTCCAGTTAGAGGGAGTGATTTTGATTTTAAAATTGAATATATTAATTATTCTCCACTAAAACCTGTGTTATGGGTACTCATTAGAATCGTCTCATCGAGAGGATTCTAATGAGTACCCACAACACAGGGTTTGAAAGAGAAATAATGGATTTAGAATACCATCACTCTCTCTTATCTGGAGCTCTGTATTATTCCGTGTTTTAACTTTTAACCGTTAGGCTGCTAAGCGTGACTCACAGACCTTTTGTGGACAATGTCGATCAAGATCAGACTGCAGAGAACGTGTAGTCTGATCTTAGATCTACACTATCCGGTAAGGAGATATTTCCCCCAAACAATATCCACATCTTTGAAATAGCATAATTTGGGATTTTTACTATCGGCGTGAAAGTTTCATTTCATTTATCTAACAGGTTAAGGGTTAAACATCATGTTTAACCCTTGTAACCAGCATTTTCTCCATTTCCCACAATGTTTTCTGTCCTTTGATAGACAAACTCTATCATTTGAGCCATATTTGATGTGTCAGGTACAAATGAGTCATGCTCCATGAAAAGGGGGCTTAATGCATCTGCAAAAAAAAAAAAAAAAAAAAGTATCGAACCAGGTCAGCCTGCGCAGTCCGCGCAGGCTGACCTGGGTCGAAACTTTTTACCATCGGTCAACTCCCTGCGTGTGAAAGGATCAGTGAACCTTCATGATTCAGTCGGTTGCTAGACAAAATGAATTTTATGGATTCATAGTTATAATGAAGACTTGTTTGGTATAATACATCATGGAGGCGCATTTAACATCCTTTAGCCAGAGCGTTGCACAAATATATTTCAGTATGGACCAGCCTATTTGTAAACTATTGTCATCTAGTAAAGAGTTAAACTAGACTGGTGAAACGATGCTTTTTGTATCGCGTAAAGATCGCCGTCTCACTTAATTACGCAGCAAAATATTTACATGAAATCATAATTAACAGTCTGGACCTGTAAACAAGGTTTTTAAATTAGATTTTGATATATCCTTCAAATCTATTTATAGATTTGTTAATTTTTGGTCGCCTTTTTTTTTTCAATAATCATTGAAAAAAAAAATCAATATTTTTTTCTACTTTTATTTTGTAATGGGATAACAATGAAACCTGTATCATTTTTTTTTTTCTTTCCCCACTAAAAAAGACGTGAACTGCTTTTGCGAAAGGTGCAGATTAAGATCAGACTGAACAAAATTGTTAAGTCACAGCGTGATATTTTGTGGGATGATGTAATGAAAGGAATATTGTTCGTGGTCGTGAGGTAGAGCGTCAGCCTCGCAACCATAAGGTCCCGAGTACGATACCCGGGAGCGGATGTCAAGTTTGGGAGCGTTCATTGGGACACGTTCGGCACGAATACTGGTGTAGTTTCCAGAGAGCAGAATCGAGAGAGCTTAGTATAAGTTGTAAGAAGTTGTTTCTTAATCGATGTAAAATAAATATATTGAAACTAAAAGAATACATTGAATTTGGAATAAAAGGTCGGGCTTTGTAATTTTATTGTGTTTCATTTTGGCCATAAAAATAGCAGATTTCAAAAACTGCAGGCTTTATCGGTTGGGTTAGCAGAGATACAGTAGGCCCTCTTTTGTGTTCAGCATGCAAGAGTTCAAATATATGAGCCATACTCGGTGAAAAGGGGGCTTAATACATCTGTAAAAAGTATCTACCAATGTCGATATTTTTGCTATTTGTAAATTTTCTGAAAGGCAAAGGACCATTCTATCTCCAGATCAAGTTGATTGTCAGACTAATTGGATTTTATGGATCCACAATTATGTGATGAATTGCTTGGTATATTGCATCACGGAGATGCATTAAGTCCCCTTTGCAAGAACAATATCGATTGTTCAGGATATCTCATAGTATATAAGAAATTATGAATCGAAAATAATAAGATTCTGTGTAATCTTATCTTGATCTACACTAAAAGCAGTAAAACATAAGGTTGAAATACATAAATTCTCGATAGGTCAAAAACGAGGGGCTTGTTTTTAACATTCGCCTTCTAAAATCCAACATATGAGGTTGTGATAGGCGAAGTTTATCAAAGAAACAAGTACCTGTTTCTGTAAGCGGAAAGACGACATTCTTTTTTCATGGTGCTCAAACAGAGAAAGGAATTTCCAAATTTGCATTTTACGTCCTAAAATATAAACCAGTACCGATACTGTCTACATCTACATCATTCTTCTTACAATCTCTCAAGATTATTCCTAGCAGGTGTGCAATCATTGCTCGGGCTAGACAAGCAAAACGGGCGGGATTATCCTGTCCTGGACAAGCAAGCGGGCAGGCAGACCGGCAGGCAGGGATACCAAGTGGTTTGACTGACTAATTGATGTATGGACGGCACTCGTCACATCTCGGCCGATTCCGTAACTACATCTAACCTCGTCCGTATCAAGAGGGTTCCATTTTGAAATACGGCTAGTCACATGATCTTAAACATGGCGGCGCCCATGTTAATCGATTAGCAATGGCAACAACAGCCACGATGATAATCAACCTATCACTGAAAAATGCCAGCGCAATCTATAGACAAACTGTTTATCATCGGAAATGTATTTAGAAAGATTCCCACAGAAAATTGTGACTGGTGTCTTTTTTTTTTTAAGCGGAGTGTTATGATTTTAACAACGGTAAAGCGGTGTATTTCCGGTGAAAAAATGTACCGTGAAGGTGCATATCGAGCTACGTGATACAGCCGAGGGAACTGATCAACGGATCACCCGAGGTGTGCCAAATGGTATGGACGGAAGCTTAGACCTAAGACCATGTTCACATGGACATGTATCGCACTGCTACAAGGACGAGATCTTCCTTCTCACTGCAAGCTAGAATGATAAAATAGGACAAACTTATTCAAGGGAACTAAAGCTTATTGTCATTTTCTAAAATTCTATCACCAAAGTTATCTTCCGTACACAACAAAACTGTAAATCATCCCATGCCTCGCAGCTGCAACAACTAAATTTGCCAAAATCATTTTAACAGCTCGGGTCATATCATGGCGGTCAGTGACGCATCAGAATTGTCCAGATTTGACATCTCGGTCCACAAGCATTTCGACCCATAGCAAACTCGGCGCATACAATATCAAATATGTATTAAAGTTTGTAACATGAGCCATTGAAAACCATTCTTAAAATCTCTATAACACGATGAAATTTTAGATTTGTCTCAATTGAAAACATTTGCGGACGGTGTTAGATTTAGCTGAAATGTTGGTTATTGGCTGTGAATGTGCGAAAAACCTTTTCTTCTTTTTCCAAATGGTTTTCATTAGGCTATATCCTTTGAGTCTTTAAAACTCAGGATTGTGGGGTAAAGAGTCAAGTAACTGGTGGGTGTTTTATATCGAAGATCAGACTTGACATCCAGTGCAATCTGATCTTGATCTCCATAGGTATTTAGGCTGACCTGGGTCGAAACTTTTTGGGACTGTGTGGTAAAGAGTTAGGTAACTGGTGGGCGTTCTATATAGAAGTTCAGTCTTGACATTCGGTACATTCGGTGCAATTTAATCTTGATGTCCATAGGTATTTCGGCTGACCTGGGTCGAAACTTTTTGGGACTGTGTGGTAAAGAGTTAGGTAACTGGTGGGCGTTCTATATCGAAGATCAGACTTGACATTCGGTGCCGTCTGATCTTAATCTCCATAGGTATTTAGGCTGACCTGGGTCGAAACTTTTTGCTTTTGCCAAATTTTCTGCATGTCAATGGACCAGTGTACTTCATGATCAGTCGGTTGTTCAACAAAATGGATTTTATAGATCCATGAATATATGACTGCTCATTTGGAATGGTGGATCAGGGAGATGCATTTAACCCCCTTTTGCCAGAGCATGGCTCATTTGTGTTTTCCATAATCCCAACAAGGAGCTCTTCAAATTTATCAATCCTAGATGACTTTACTCAGATGAGGGCTTAAGGTCCAACGGCCCTCTTGTTTATCAAAATCGGCTTTCTAATTTGGTTGATCATGGCAACTTGGAGATTCCATAGACTTTCAATGGGGAAAATTGAAAAGCGGCATTTACAGCAGATATTTCAACTTATAGACTGAGTATGGTAAAAAAAAAAAAGAAAACACACACACACACACACACACACACACACACACATATATATATATAGCTTGACCATTGCGTTTTTTTTGCACCTTCCAGAAATGTTCTGTGGACTTGTCCTCTATCAGCAATTTTTGCACGCTGCCCATTTTGGTTTGTTATCATTTTGATTTGTTGCCATAGCAACGTAGAGAAAGAAAATAGGAAACAGAAAATCTTTCGAAAATTATCCCCTTTCAGTCCATAAAAACCAAGAGGCTATACAAAAATACTCATTATAATGGCATATACAAATTTATATTTTTCCATTCTGTTGTCAACTCCACAGAATATCAGTGTGAGACATGTAGATAGTGTTTTATTAGTCTGTACAAATGTGATAGCAGTTTTTTAGCCTGTACAAATGTGATAGCAACTTTGAGCTTATGGGCCTTATCTTCCTACCTCATCACCCGTTCTGATGCCCAGGCCTTCAGCGCCTTCAGTGCTTTGATTTTTTTTGTACATGCTGAAAGTGCATGCCGTCGCTCGCCGTTCTATACGATGCCAAAGCATCTGAATGGCCATGCCACTGCGTTGCTGTGGCTATGTTTGTGGTCGTACTTCGCGCACCTTGGCGTTCTGCATTGTTTTCTTGGACGCCGTGGGATCGCCGCCCTAAGGTAACAGGGGTTTAACTGACACGTTCGAGTTAGACATATGCGAGAGCTATCGCCATGAAGTAACTGATAGCCTGCTGAATTTGGTCTAGAACACCATTACAAAATGATTTAAAAAAAACTATATAGAAGAACCATTTTAAAATTGGTTTAGCCAATCAGAAATTTCATGACTTAAAAGCTCTTGAAAATTAGACTAGGGATGACACTAACGATGGTTGGTAAATATGGGTCCAGTGTATAGACCCTTTTAGTCCCTGACCACTTCCTGGTAACGAGACCGCTAAACTGCGCATGCACACTCGTGCAGGGCAAAAAGACAAAACAGTGGCAGATTAATGAAAGTTTACACAAAACTGTTAAATTATGAGCGATTATATGAAAAGCTTGCTCCCAGAGGCAAAGAAACAATAATCAGACTAACTTATTTGCTAAGGGTTCAGTATCGTGGAAGAAAACGACCCGTATTTTAGTGACAATATAAGAAGACGTCAAAAAAACAATCGTGTAGCTCTTTTTGGTTGACGTTATCATCAAAGGAAATGTTAAGCGACCCCAGGCAGTAACAGACAAACCCCATGAAGCATGGGCTGGAACACTGCAGGAATGCGAAAAATGCATTTTACCAGCATTTTTTACCTTTTGCAGTAGTGTTTCTACAAACCCATTGATGTAGGGTCGTTAATTAAGACGAAGGAGTTAGGTAAAGGGTTTATAAAGGGTAGCCATCTGATATATCACATCTGCTTTTCGCAGATGCATTAAGTCTCCTTTTCATAGAGCATGGCCCAAATATTGAATACGGTCGACATCGCAACGTGAAAAGAGAAGACAAAGGGGTGTACTTATTGTTTTATCCATTATGATGTCTTGGTGTTTAAAGATAAATACCATGTTTTTTTTTTGTTTGCGAAAAATTTTAAAACAGTTCGTGAAATGTACTTATTCTCTTGGTTTAAACTTAACACTAGCAGGGAAAATTTCCATTGTTTATTTCAGACTGAGAATCCAGAAAAGAATCAAAAGATTAACTCTATATGTTACAAAATTAATGAAATGTATGTAGAATTTGGTTCATTGCTATTTGTTAAAATGTGAAAACTGTAATATTTGTATTGTGGGTCAGAGGCCTTATTGCGATAAAGAAATTGTATTGTATTGCCTTTTATTCTAAAGCGATATGCTGCAAAACAAAAGGTCTTCTGCAAAAGGTAATCTTGAAGCTTTGTTGACATTTCATCAAGGGGTCTAGTTGTAAACCTGTGTGGTGTCCGTGGTTGTGAGGTAGAGCGTCGGCCTCGTAATCTAAAGGTCCTGAGTTCGATACCCGGGAGCAGATGTCAACTTTGGGACTGTTCATTGGCCCACACATTCGGCGCGAGTACTGGTGTAGTGTCCAGGAAGCAAGATCGAGAGAGATTAATAGAAGTTGTAAGAACTTGTTTCTCAATCGATGTAAAATAAGTATGTTTAAACTAAACTAAGTTGAAAACTTCTGTAACTTGGCTATTTGCTCAATTACCATGGTATCGGACATATCTAGGACGTTAGCATTGTAATCAAATAGAGTCTATCTACGTGTCACGTGACCGACGCCAGCGGTCTTCCAAACAGCAGTGGTAAAAACAACAACAACGACAAAAAACAGTAGCAGTAGCAGCTGCAGCTGCTGCAGTAAAAGTGAAACAGTAAAAGTACATTTGGGTCATGCTCTGTGAAAAGGAGGTTTAATGCATTTGCAAAATGTATCGACCCAGGTCAGCCTGCGCGGTCGGCGCAGGCTGACCTTGGCCGATACTTTTTGCTATCGGTCAATTTTCGGCATGTCCAAGGACCAGTTCACCTCATGTTTCAGTCCGTTGTCAGACAAAAATGGACTTTGTGGATCCATAATTGTTTGATGAGTTGCATGGCGTCATGCATCACGAAGATGCATTAAACCCCCTTTTGCCGGATCAGCACTCATTTATTTTCTCCTCTAGTTTACACTTTTTCCACATTCTAATGAAATACATACATTTCTCACGAGTCATTAAGCTGTAGGGATAGATTTTCGAAAAAAAAAAAAAAAAAGGTCTAGCCATGACAAGATATGCAACTACAGAAGAAATGTCTGTTTTATGGTCATAAACACCCTCGTAAACCCAGGTGTGAAGTATTACCATTCATCACTCCTGGGACATTCAATTACGAAACCGTCGTTTCTATGAATATTCATAAGATTGCGAATTACACCCAGTAGCCAATCGAATTGTCGATGACATAATGATACTCTCTTGTAGTGGAGGATAATCACATTTCTTCCGTTGTTGTGAATAAACCGGGTAAAACCCACATCATTATCAACGAATATGGCGGCCGCCGGTGGGCCTTCCTTCTGTGGCATTTGCCTTACGACAATCCATGGCAGACATTACAAATCCTTGTATACAAAGGAAAATATTCAGAAATACAGCGTGCTGTTGCAGTCCATAGGGGTATGTAGCAGGGGTGACGTCATCCTCGTTGACCAAGTTCCGATGTATTCCGTAAACTACATTCATCGATTTGATTGGTTGTAGACGAGGTAAAATTAGAAATGATGACATACGGTTGATAAAAATAGATTAAATTTTCTCACTGAAAACTGAGATTACCAATCAAAATGCCTCATGAATAATTCATGAGAACGAAAGAAAAACATACGCGAGATAACCCAGGGGCGATGAATGTAGTTTACTGAATACATCGGAACTGGGTGATCGAGAATGGGTCATAAGCAATCTGAGATAGTTTTTTTTTTGTCGTATTAAGATACAATTACTAATTAACAAAATCACGTCATATTGTTATCGGAGACTGTAATAGTCGGTAGTACTCTTGTCCCTAAAACATGAATTTTTCCTTGAAAGTTATATTATGGCAACCAATTAGAACTGACAAGACGAGTCTTAATCTTTTAAAAATGTACAGTCTTCCATAGGGTCCGCATTTACCAACCATTCTTAAGAACGTTCTTAGTTTTATTATCCAGAATTTTCTAAATTTGAAATTAACAAAACTTCTGATTGGCTAAAACATTTGGTTCAGCCAATTAGGAGTTATGTTACTTTTTCAAATTTAGAATAAGACTAAGAATATTCTTAAGAATGGTTGGTGAATACAGACGGCCTGTATTCATTATTACATATCCTAAGTTTCATTCTTAGTCTTATTCTAGATTTAGAAAGTAACACAACTTCTGATTGGCTAAACCATTTGAGCCATGCCCTTTGAAAATGGGGCTTAATGCATCGACAAAAAGTATCTACCCAAGTCAGCCTGCGCAATCCGCGCAGGCTGACCTGGGACGAAACTTTTATGCTTTTGGTTAGTTTTCTGCATGTCAAAGGACCAGTGTACCTCACGACTGAGTCGATTGTTAGACAAAATGGTCTTTATGGATACACAATTATGTAATGACTAGCTTGGTATAATTCCCCACCGAGATGCATTAAGCCCGCCTTTTCACAGAGCAAGGCTCATTTGTTCTAGCCACTCAGAAGTTGTGTAACTTTCAAATTTAGACAATTATTTAGAGTAAGACCAAGAACTTCCTTGAGACTGGTTGGTGAATACGGGCCCATCTGCTTGTTTAGGCAAGCTTGTAAGATAAAAAATCATTGCGAGTTTCAGTGTATTTTACCACATAAAACCTCCTCAAACAGTGTATAAAATCCATGACTTATTTTTGATAATACACTAGTGTATTATTGTTTTTGGTTCCCGGTTCTGATTATTTTTTTAATTATGAGCGTGTGAAGCCGGCAAAACCAACCGCAGCACGTGCCAGAATTTGTACCACTTCGACATTTCGCGGGAAAATGACGTCATGTTGTTAAGACGTACACTTGTAAAAATGTTATGATTTTCAAGTTTAATCACAACAAGAAATGAAATATACGTTGATTAAAGTCAACAAAATTGTGGCAATATTTCGGTTTTCTTCATCTATAAATACAGTGTTTCATTCTACTTTCGATGTAAATGTCACAGAGCTATCTTTTTGTGTAAGTACACATTTAAAACCGAACTACATCTGTAAACATGGCCACATGAACGTTATAGTATAGGCTACAGGTAATGATGCAGGATGCTTATTGTTCTGTCATTCGTTTTATGTGATAAATAGAATCTTACATTCGTTTTTACGTATTATCATTTTTATCAAACTCGTTGACTAAAATGTATGTATGATGCTCGCCAAGGCTCGCGTCATGTAATTTTACTCAACTCGTTTGATAAAAACAATCATACATAAACACTCAAGATTATTACACTGCAAAGAAATTTCTCGCAATCTGATTGGATAACATGCTCCGAATATATATTGCTGTACACTGGCAGGCCTCAGGCCCCGTGCTTATAAAGAAATGTTGAGAACAATCTCATGCTTAGCACAAAACCGTACTCAACGGCTTGAGTTTTGCTCACGGGAGTTTTGAACTCAGACGCTGCTTATAAACGTCGCTTGAGAACGTTCTCAGCTGAGCACAGTACGCACTTAAAACTTCGTGAACGTAAGCGACCAAACTACTAAAAATAGCCGATACCAACAGATTCGGCCCCAAGAAGATTAGACCCATCGCCGACCACGTTTTTAGAGAATATCCGGCCCACATATTCTCAAAATTCGGCCCGGAAATGAGAAGATTCGTTGCAGTTACGTTGCCCAAGTGTGATTTTGCATAACTTGTCCAGATTTATGGCATATATAGGTTCGGGAAGTGGCACGTTTGGTGTAAATAATATATATGTGACGCCGGCAAGAGAAAGGGGTCTTACGGCTCCGACGTCAATTTCGAGAAAACACGTTTTAAAGTTTGCGCGTCATATTTTTATACGACTACCACCATATTTTTGGCTTTAAACACATATTGTTGTTTGTATATAGTCTCCTAAGTCTGTCTACACGTACTTCGGTCAGAAATCGATAAAATTAAGGCCGCCGAAGTCATTCAGTCCGTACCGAGTGTATCACTTCCTGCATGAAAACAGCGATGACATCATTTAGATACGATGACATAAAAATCAGTTTTAAAGGTAACTACGGTGACTACATACAAGAATATGCCTTAGGTAAGATTTGTGTATTTTTACATTTTGCGATAAGAATTTCTATCTCAATATTTCTTTGCGAAAATAAAAATTTTCGACACTTTCAATGACCCGGAAGTTGTGTCATCGGTAACTAACTAGTACAAGTTTTGTTTGTAGCAACGGTTTTGTTGTACATTGTCCGCCAAAATTTTAAAAGTAACTGAACAAACAAGTCCGCAAACTTACTCTCCCACTGTCAGTACGATTTTACATAAAATAATCATGTATCAGGACAACATTTTTGTTGAATAATTGAGAACAATATATCGGTTGTCACGGTTGAAAAAAAACTACCCAATTTTTGAAAACAAACTTGATGAAGAATCCAGTATTTTAAATGTAGACATATGATCCACTGTGAATCCGATAATTATTCAGGCAATGCCAGCAGTGTTCTATTTGAAACCGAAAACTAAGAATCTTTGTTTGTGTGTGTTGGCCTTTATTTATTACATTTAAAGTTTATGGTTATTCAGTACAAAGGCAGACATTGAAGTGGAACTGTGTGTTTTGCATCTCTTGTTAAGTTAACTAAAACTTGAATGGAAATGAAACATGATGAACATGTTAGATTCTGAAACTTATCATCATTTACCTATGTATTATCCGACTTCAGTTTGGCTTGTATTTATAACATTTCATAAATAAACTGAAGGTGGGAGCTCTATGGTAAACAGTCAGGCATATAGAAAGTAACAATGATTCTTAAGCAATTTGACAGAGGATCAGACCATTGGTTGATTTCAGATTATCGGATGGTGATTGGAATTCTAAAACCTGTATTGCAGATATTCTTTCTTTATTCCACTAAGTACCCACAACACAGGTTTCATGTCATTTAAGTTATTTTCAGTATGTATATTTTCAGTATGTATATTAGTTTTATTCTTGTCAGTGCAAAACTTTCATTACTTTCATTCTCATCCCAGGTAAATAGACACATTTGACTGATGGTGAAGTGGTTAGTGAAGGAACAGACAGTGTAGTTAGCATGGCACAGCATCATTTCTGATCTTCAAGACCTGGAGGTCAGCATTCATAGAAAATCACAGGTATGTCTTGTTCAACAATCTAGCTTACAGAATGTTACTTTTAACTGTTTTGCTGTCAAAATAAATGAATTCAGCTTATTTCAAAGTCTGAAAGTAGATTAAAAATAAACATCCAAAGGCAGCTTTTTCTCTCACATTCAACATGCAAAGATGACTTTATCTGTCACATTTGTGTTCTATAATTATGCGCAATCTTGCATTTTTTTTTCACCTAATTATGAGTATGATTGCAAGTGATAGACATACCAGTGTTTTACAGACTTAAAGCAATTTTTCAGTTATAAATACAAAATAAACTGCTACCTCACTGAAACTGACATATTTACATACATGAGCACCAAAAATACATAGCCTGTGAAGCAATTACCAGTGATACATCAATGGTTATAGGAACATATTGTGAAATCTTCAGATCCACTTTGGTAAATAGATCTACTGTCAACAAGAAAATATTGTTGTAAATCTTCTTCATTGTGGAGAGTTTTAACAGGTTTGTGTATTTTCTTGTCAAAGATAGTTTCTTTGTAGAAATGAAAAGGTGAACATTTTCATAAGAAAAAAGGTTGTTGTTGCTTTCATTTCCAGTAGGTATCAGACTTAGTAAACATTAAAAGTTATAGCATGGTCAACAAATATCTGTGATAGTCATAATACTAATTTCAGAACATTATCCTTAACCTCAACTGCCAAATCTGTACATTTTACTATATCATGTTTAGTCAATCATTTTCAGTAGACTTTCTGGTGATAAATTTCTCAAAGAAAGAGTGAAAGGATGAGACTAAAATTTGACTGTAGCTAGACTGCATGAGCATATAGGGTGATTTTGGTGTACAAAGGCAAAATTTCACTCATGATATATATAGCATCAAAGTTACAAAAGTGAGCTGGGTAGGTCTTTGCAACTGTCATTCAGAGATGACATCCATCACTTAACTCTAAACCAAATTGAACAGTTAAGGACTGGTTTCATTTTCGGACAACAAATTAAAGTGCGGCTCAATTGATGAAACAGTCTTAAAAGGTATAAAACATTGTGGCTAGCGGAGAAAATGTCAATTACCAGCATTTCCCCTTTTCTCACTATGTTGACAAATCTTTCCTATGGTTACTAAACCAGGATAAGGGTTAACACAATTAATTCTCTCTCCTCAAAAGAATGCATTTCTACATTAAATAGGTAAAGACAAAGACATTCAGTACAGTATGATGGTGCCTGGACAATACCACACCATTTTTTTCTCCAGACGGGTGCTTTGGTATTATGAGAGGCTCACATGGTGAGCTATTGCATAATTTACATTAAATCAGTTGAACTCTAGTGTATAAGTGTCCACAGTGTGCCACAGTTGGCAAAGGATACTTGAATATGTCACTTGTGCAATCAATCTTTTTCTTTTTAAAACCAAAGCTATTTGAACCATGTAAGTTACAAATTGTCCAGTCAGTTAGACATTCCTTTTCTTACTGACAATTAGCTCAAGATCAGACTTCTCTTACAATGTAGATCAAGATCAGACTGCAAAAAGTGTGCAGTCTGATCTTTGATCTGTATCTTTCTTGTTGACAATACTTATGGCTGACACCTGTGTAATTATATTACTATTGTCCTTTTTTCTTAGACTGGAAAAAGTCCATTTAACACCTTTCCAAGTGACAAAATTCTAGCCTGGACCAAACTGAAAGCATTTGCAAGGACAAGTAACTGTTGATAAAATGATGATGATGATTTCTCTTTTTGATGGGATAGAAAACATTAGGGGAAAACAAGAAAATGCTGGTTACTGACATTTTCTCTTTTTCCAATAATGTTTCCAAGAGGATTTTTTTTTCTGGGGATGGGGGCCGATAAAACTCTGGATTGTGTGGTAAGCGGTTAAATTGTATGGTAGGAGTTAAACTAATTTGTATATTTCAGTACATGTATTTTTGACAAATTTGGATATTTGCTTAGTTTATTACAAATGTTACGTGTATATAATCAATAGTCGTGGTATGCTACAGAAATAAATAACTTAGAGTAGTAATACTGTTTTTTGTCACTATCCCACATTCAGGCTTGTATTGACATCCCTCTCTAACTGGACTTAAAACAACTTTTTATGTCTCTGAAGCTGAAAGCTTTAAAAGGAGAAATTGCGTGCAAAAGTTGATTGAATATCATCTTATTATGTTTTTGATGCTGCTGAAAAAAATATTTTCCTCTGTTATAAGTAAATCTGTGTGTTCTAGATATGTAATTTGTAATGGGGTTTGGACAGTCTAAAATAGCTGGTAAAGTAAAGCGTTAAAGTGTAGGTTTGATCGGTCTGTGGAAGACAGACAAAGGTATATGAGATTAATTAAAGATATCATTAAAATCCTCTTAGTCAATTATTCAATCTATTTACCAATGAATTAAAGCATTGAAGCAAAACGTTCACCTCCTGTAGACTAATGACGTCATGTGCACGACGTCCTAGATCTTTTACCATTGACTCCCTTTGGTGAAAAGCTTATAACTTCCTTTTTTTTAGGAATTTTCATTCCATATTCACAGATTGTGTTCTAGACACGTAGGTGCATCCAAATATGGGAAAAACTTAAAATGTGATTTTTTGGCCATGATACCCCTTTCTGCAGTCACTGACACATATAGTAAATGATTTGAGGTTTTCGTGAAACAATAAATTACATAACAATAGAAGTTAAGCATACTTTAAGTACTTCATTATCATTATTTCTACTATTTCATTTTTTAAATGCCTCCCCCCCCCCGCACACCTTTTAAGAAGTTGTCATTTATTAAGTTTTGTTCCGTGATTGGAGACAGATGTTGGTGATGAAAGCCAGGTAAAGATGTGACAAACGCCGTTCTGCAGTATCTCTATCCATTTTCTACAATTTAAATCAATTAACTATCCATAGATATCCTTCTTACCGAACTTCGCTGTTATTTATCAAAATCCTGGCCCTCTTGATATGAACCGTACTTGCAGTCACTCATTCAAGTATTTCTTTGGGCATTTAATAGACTTAAAATTGAGAAAGGCTTGAACTGAAGTGTGTTTTGAACAATATTTCCGATTCTGCCATAAGCAAATGTGGCATGCTGAAGCATTGTCACTTCTGCTTTTTGTCAAGGATCAAATATGAACAAAAATACGCATAGGTACATAATATAGATTATACCTTTAGTTTATATTTCAAACGTAATCGTTTTATAAACAGTCAATCCAGACAGGCCTAAATAATTACATGTATGTATATATACGTACATGTAGGGGAAAGTCGGGTAAATTCGGACGGTTTTTGCAGCACCTTTGCGGAGGTTCAATTATGCGGTATAGTGGTGAAACTCGGACGCAGGTCCACCCTTACTCATTCGGGCTATCATTTTATTTGCATTTAAAATGTCTAGTGAAATATGAGGCAAGATGTTAAGAAAGATCGTTTCTTCAACATATTGCAAAACGCGTAAATTCGGACGCGATAGGAAAAATACGGACACAAAAGAGGGGAAACCGGGACAAGTTAGTTATCGCAGGGTAAAATTCGGACAGCTTGAACTTTTGTTTAAAAATCTAAATCATCAATCATAGATTTTCGGAGATGAGATTCATCAATCTGCGTATTATTCTTTTCTAATCAGTTCATCATTGACATAGAATGTATTGATTAGGATGATTGTTACTAAATCCACTTGCTTGTTATTCCGAGGATTTTCTTTAACAACTTAACAAAACTATACATAGTAAAATTAGTGTTGCACCCCCTGTGCTTTTAACCTGTTTAATTTTCTGGCGTGAATGATATGAAATGGGTTGGAAATTAGATTCTGGCTGCTGTATACAAGAACAAACAAGTCTGTAGTCTCTGAAATGGAATGAACTGAGGTATCCCTTAACCTCATGGCAGCAGCTACTGATCGAGCTGTTTCAACCTCTCGTGAGAGGTGTGAGACAAAGACTGCAAGCTGTTTTGCATGCCCCGGGCGAAAGTACGCAATATTGCCTGATTTTGTGTGTCCATTCTCTGCAGGTCAGTTTCAATCTGTCGTAAGTTTTGTTTCGACATTAAATTCCCTGTTTTAACCAAACTTAAACGCTTCTCGTTTTTCTTAAATTTGAAAGCAACATCTAGGCAAAAGATTCCCACTTACCATGAGGTCAAGGGATACCTCAGTTCAGTTCATTTTATGGGCAAAAGACGAATCTGTTGGTGTATGCAGCAGCCGAATTCTAATTTCGACCCAATTTTATCTCATTCACGTCAGAAAATCAAACCCGGTAAAAAACACAGGTGGTGCAACACTAATTTTACTATGTATATAATGAACCTTTATCAGCCCTTTTCCAGACAATGAGTTTTGTTATATTTACAGCAATATGGTTTTTTGGAGGGACCGATCGGAATAAACCTTAGCATTAGCTATCGGTTTATGCCAGTTTATACGTGCATTGTTGCCAGTCCGAATTTATACCAAATCTGAAAAATAGTGGGGGAAACTCGGACAACTTAAAACCTTCTTATTTTCTCTTTTTTTTTTTCTGTCTAAAAGTAGTTAAAATTGTTATAATCGTGTTGTTTATTAATTCATCTGTCAACAAACATCAGTTCATTTATACTGTACCTTTTATTGGTTCGAGAACGGGACCTGCATGAATCCGCCTTGTTTTGAAGTCACCCAACTATCAAAACGAACGCGTGGGTGGATGACTTTAAGAAACTCAAACTAAGTCACCATCTTCGTGACGTAATTACTTTATCGAATTCGTTAAAAAGGACAGAAAGCCTATTTCAAAGAGGAGATAGTTTAAGAAATTGGTTCTGCTTGTCGTAAAAAAAAAAACGTGGATTTTAGACAACCGTCAAGATTTATACGTTTGTCCGAATTTATCCGGTTTTCCCCTACGTGTAGTATCATAATATCTGAATGTAAATAGGAAAAAATCCGAATTATATAAAAACAAACAAGGAAAGGTACGTAAATGGGCAAAAGTAAGTCAGTATCTCGAAATCTTCACTTCTCTTCTCCACTGTTCGCATTGGGTCGAATCGTCCTGCACACAAAAATAGCATGTTCTAATCGGATGGTGTCGACAGCTGATGCTTATGCCGATCCAGCTAGTTTGCCGGATCCTGCACAAAAAAAATTGAATTCTAGCCCTGAGCAAAAAGAGTGATTTTGGGGGGAAAACCATGGAAGATTTTAGCAGTTTTAACTAAATCGCTGCATACACTAACTTCGGTGGTACTTTCTAATATAAGAAGACACCCACCTTAAAATGTATCGATAACAGAAGTAGCAACCAGCCTTAATAATATTGATTATATGTCAACCAATCAACTTTCGTTTAAAAATAGATTTCCTTCGAGCTTTTGTTTCAAAATTCCAACTAAATTACCAGCATTAACTGGAAAAACTCCTGTTTTGTCTTTCCAGCTTCGATTTCGATGGGGAAAACGATATAAATATGTTGGCAAAACATTT
Organism: Tridacna gigas; assembly: GCA_945859785.2. NCBI lineage: Eukaryota > Metazoa > Mollusca > Bivalvia > Cardiida > Cardiidae > Tridacna > Tridacna gigas. Next base: position 59,172,326 of record OX244032.2, read on the forward strand.
AAACCAACACCTCTTTTCTTTGTATACATTGATCTGCCGTCGTTCTACCAAAATAGGCCTATTCAAACTGTCCTCGACACGAATCATGAATTGCACCGGTCGCTAAATTCCTCTGAGCAATCCAACTAGAGGGGTTGAACATTTTAGGAGGGACATATTTTTCTTTATAAATCGCAGGTGCGCCAGTTTTGAGCAAGCCAATGATAAAACTGCCGTCCCTATTCTAAACCGATACCGTTCAAACTCTGTACCGTCACGAGTACGAAACTCCAAAGGGGTAACTTCGATCTTCAAAACAGCGCGGTGTTTGCCCCCTTTCACAACGAACTTGCCTTCTAAAGAGTCGAAGGTATGTGGCGGCATTCATTTTCACGGAATACAAGACAGAGCAAACTCTCTTGAGTCTGGTTCCGACCATACTCAGCAGAATTTGAGTTTCATGCTCAGGTGAGTACGATCTCAAGCTCTGGATTCTTTATAAGCACAAAATTCCGAGTCGGACTCAGGGCTGAGCAAGAAACCGCTCCTTGAGCATGAGATTGTGCTCAAGAAAGTTTTATAAGCACGGGGCCAGGGTACAGAACAGCTTCCCTGTCGGGAGCCCCGTCGATACTTTTACACTTCATCGCAAAGTCCAATATGGCAGCGTCGAATCGTCACGAAAACAAACCGTGAAGTGTTCAAGGTCATGCACTGTAACGTTAAAAAAACAACGATAAACTAATGGTCGTTTGAAACAACTAATGGTCGTTTAATTTTGCCAACAAATACTAAAATGGATAGTTACTTATCTTAGAGTTGTTTAAATCCATGTTTAAATAAGAACATGTCAAATGTGACTTCGTGCACCAAACTGCACGTTTTACCTAGGTTTTAGTGACGTCAGTTTTCAGTGACGTCATTTTTCAGTGTGTTTTGGGCACTCAGATGGAAAATTCGATTTTGTAGGCGAACTCGATTTTTGAGACCATAAAACAGAACAAAATCACTTGAATAAACGTTAGAATGGTAAAACAAAATTAGTTGTCTTGTCATGTGGCAGGGCACTTGGAAACTTCGGCTTGCGGCGACACATGATTCGCCACAGCCGTGAACAAGTTTCCAAGTGCCATGCCACCTGACCCGACAACTAAGAATGTAAGATCCATTTAGACGTATTATCAGATCTAGTACGTACATTCGATGCTGAAAGAGTTAAAGTGTCGACGTATTGCGAGAAAATATAATTCCAAGGAAAACAAGATAGTGTGATATTATCTAATTAACAATTTAACCCCCTACCACACTAACCCGAGTTTTAACGACCCTGAAAGAGAAAGCTTTTGAAAACTTTGTGGAAAAAGGAGAAAATGCTGGTAACCACCATTTTCTTCTTTTCCCCACAATGTTTTCTACCGTATTAAATATAGAAATTACTATTTAAGCAACAGTTAATTTGTGGTCTATAAATGCTTTCAATTTGGTCCAGTCCAGATATTTTGCCTTGTAGTAAAGAGTTTAAAATATATTTATCTTGAACCCTACGATGTGGGTTACAGAGTACATGCTCTGTGATAGGAGTGCTTTATGCATCTGCGAAAAGTATCGACCCAGGTCGACCTGGGCCCGAACTTTTCGCTATTGGTCAATTTTCTAAGTGTAAAAAGACCATTTTACCTCATAATTTAGCTGGTTGTTTCAAAAAGTGGCTTCTGTGGATCCGTAATTATGGGATTGCTTGCTTGGTATCATGCATCACGGACATGCATTAAGCCCCGTTTTCACAGAGCATTCCTCATGTTTTGCAACATGTTTTTTTTTAACATGTGAATTAAATTAACATGTGAAATAAAAAGCAAACGGTTTGAGTTGATCATTTGTAGCCAGTTATACTCTACAATCCATCCTGACATAAAACTCCTCCGGTTCCAAAAACATCCCAGGTCTGAAATTCCTCGGGTCTAGTTTTACGTGTTTATGACATAATGGTGGGGACATGTCGAAGGTCTGCAGGATGCTTGTAATATACAAAAACATCTTTCCAGTGGCAAAATCACTTCCAGGACAGCTGTGTCGGCCTAGGGAAAAGGAAACCAGATTTTGTCTGTTGGCGTGATTTGGAGATACAAGTTGTCCGTTGGCATCTAGAAATCTCTCCGGTTGAAAAGTCCATGGATCTTCCCAGAGTGTCGGGTCCTTGTGTATATACCATATATTGGTGAAAACAATGTCATTCTTTTTCATGGTGTAGCCCTCGAAATTATGGTCATAAGCGACTTCATGGGGTAAGCCAACGGAGCCATGCGAGATATATCTTAAAGTTTCCAACATAAATGCCGTCGTGTAGTTCATTTCATCTTTGTCCGCAAGGCTAGGTAATCTTCCTTCTCCGATAACTTCACCAATCTCGGTTTGGATATGTTTGGCACATTTAGGATGGTCTGCCAGAATGCCGATGGCAGAAGTAATTGCATCGGTTGTGGATGTCATAGCCCCGGATATGATATCAAGAAGAAGGCTCTTTATATTATCATCCCGTATTATTTCATATCCGGCTTTCTTGTTCTCTTCACGTTGAAGCTTCAACAACATATCAACTATCCCACCCTCTTCTCTCTCTCCCTCGTCATCTCGAGAGTCTCTCCGGCTATGGTAATATCTCTCTTCCAATATATCGCGCTGTTTTATCAGCCTCTGGAACAATGTCCCGTATTTTGTGAACGTAGCGTGTCGGAGAAATGGTAGAAACTTTAGCATTAAACTGACAGAATTCTCGCCTATGAAACTTATGGAATCATTTAATTCCCAAATTATTTCACAATCTTGTTCTTTTGGAAGTTCCCCGGACAATAGTATAGACATCAGATTTCCGAAGGATCGTCGTATAAGGGGCTTAAAAACAAAGTCTTGATCCTTGTGCTCGTGTATACTGTCTATAAACCGAGACAATTCCTCATGAACAATTGCTATACTGTCCTTTTTAAGAGCCTTGGTGAACAGTTTCTTTAGAGCAATAAATGCTCTGTCATATTTCAGTGCGAATGCGATATCACTGTTACCGTATGCCACATGTTTACCTATGACAGTTTGCGGATGGTTACAATAATTACTGGCATATTCTTCATCCATAAAGGCTTTCTTTATCAATGACCGGTCATTTAACACCACAATCCCCTGGCCGAATAGTGATACTTTAAAGATTTTGCCATATTTGGATGCCCATTCTTCGAAACTTAGATGAATTTTTTCAAAATTGATATCTAGCGACGATCCCAAAAGAGGCAAACCTTGGGGTCCAGGTATCTGTTTGCCGGCAATCTTGTTTCCAGTCAAACGTCTGTATGCGACAATAAAGAGTAAAACTGTTATTGCAAGTACAAGCAATACTGCATCCATCTTTATCTGTATCAACAAAAGAATGAAAAACAGTATATCATCAATTATGCGATTTTGTGATAAGTTACATAAGCGCCATGCTCTGTGAAAAGGGGGCTAAATGTATGTAAAAGTATCGACCCATGTCAGCCTGCGCAGTCCGTGCAGGCTGACATGAATCGAAACTGTTTGCTATATGTAAGATTTCTTAATGTCAAAAGACCAGTGTATCTCCAGATCTAGACAATTGCTTGACAAAACGGATTTTATAGATCTATATACGTAGAATCAAAAATAAGGGAACCCTTGTATTTCATCGGGTGTGTGAAGTTGGTAGTAAGTTCGATAATCAGAGTTCGATATTCAACGTAGAAATGAATATGCTGTTAAGTTGAATTTCATGCCGCAACGGTGTGTGAAGTTGGCAGTAAGTTCGATATTCAACGTAGAAATGAATATGCTGTTAAGCTGAATTTCATGCCGCAATAGATTCGTTATTTTTGTCAAACTCAAAGGACAGTTACGTATAGCAAGGAATAACGATTTGAATATTGAAATGAATTTCATGCGAGCAGTAAATTCGCCTGGTTTCTTTTGTATGGGCATGCAGATGATGTATGATCTCGAATATAGATTTGAATATCGAAATGAATTTCAAGCTGGCAGCAGATTCGCCAAGATTTCCATATGGGTATGTAGATATGCATGAAATCGAATGTCGATTTGAATGTCGAACTGAATTTCATGCTAGCAGCAGATTCGCAAAGATTTCTATATAGGCATGTAGATGTTGTATGAGATCCAATTTAGATTGTAATATTTAACTGAATTTAATGCTAGCAGCAGATTCGCTAGAATTTCTATATGGGCATGTAGATGGTTTACGATATCGAATGTAGATTTGAATATCGAACTGAAATTTATTCTAGCAGAAGATTCGCTGAGATTTCTGCATGGGCATGTAGATGATATATAAAATCCAGTGTAGATTTGAATATCGATCTGAATTTCATGCTAGCAGCAGATTCGACAAAACTGTTACATGGGCATATAGATGGTGTATGATATCGAATGTAGATTTAAATATCGAACTAGATTTCATGCTAGCAACAGATTCGCTAGAATTTCATTATGAGCATGTAGATATTGAACATCGAAATTAATTTCTTGCTTACAGCAGATTCGCTAGAATTTCCTTTATGGTCTTGTAGATGGTGTATAAAGATGAATGTAGATCTGAATATCGAACTGAATTTCATGCTAGCAGCAGAGTCGACAATTTGCTATATAGGCATGTAGATGGTAAATAATATCGAATGTAGAAATGAATATCGATTGAATGTCATGCTAGCAGCAGATTCGCAATAATTTCTTTATAGGCATGTAGTTCATTATGAAATCGAATGTAGATTTTAATTCACCAAAATTTCTACATAGATATGTAGATGGTGTATGATATGGAATACAGATTTGAATATCGAACTGAATTTCATACTAGCAGCACATTCACCAAAATCGCTGTATGGGCATGTATATAGTGTATGATATGGAATACAGATTTGAAATGAACTGAATTTCATGCTAGCAGCAGATTCGCCAAAATTTCTTTATGGGTTTGTAGATGTTGTATAATGTCGAATGTAGATCTGAATATCGAACTGAATTTCATGCTAGAAGCAGGTTCGAAAATATCGCTAAATTGGCATATAGATGATGTCGATGATATGATATCGAATATAGATTTGATATCGAACTGAATTTCATGCTAGCTGCAGATTCGTTATAATTTCTTATGCACTTGTAGATTGTGTATAAAATCGAATGTAGATTTGAATATCGAACTGAATTTCATGCTAGCAGAAGATTCGACAAAATTGCTAAGAAGGGCATGTAGATGGTGTATGATATCGAATATAGATTTGAATATCGAACTGAATTTCATGCTAGCGAAAATTCATTAGAATTTCGTTATGGGTTTGGGATGGTCTACCATATCGAATGTAGATCTGAATATAGAACTGAATTTCATGCTAGCAGCAGATTCGAAAATATCGCTAAATGGGCAAATAGATGATGTATGATATCGAATATAGATTTGAATATCGAAATGAATTTTATGCTAGCAGCACAGTCGCTAGAATTTCTTTACTGGCTTGTAGATGGTGTATAATGTCGAATGTAGATCTGAATATCGAACTCAATTTCATGCTAGTAGCAGATTCGACAAAATTGCTGTATGGGCATGTACATGGTGTATGATATCGAATATAGAATTGAATATCGAACTGAATTTCATGCTAGCGGAAATTCATTAGAATTCCGTTATGGGTTTTTCGATGGTCTACGATATCGAATGTAGATCTGAATATCGAACTGAATTTCATGCTAGCAGCAGATTCGAAAATATCGCTAAATGGGCATATAGATGATGTATGATATCAAATGTAGATTTGAATATCGAAATGAATTTTATGCTAGCAGCAGATTCGCTAGAATTTCTTTATGGGTTTGTAGATGGTGTATGATATCGAATGTAGATCTGAATATCGAACTCAATTTCATGCTAGTAGCAGATTCAACAAAATTGCTGTATGGGCATGTAGATGGTGTATGATATCGAATATAGATTTGAATATCGAACTGAATTTCATGCTAGCTGCAGATTCGTTATAATTTCTTTATGTGCTTGTAGATTGTGTATTAAACCGAATGTAGATCTGAATATCGAACTGAATTTCATGCTAGCAGCAGACTCGACAAAATTGCTAAAAGGGCATGCAGATGGTGTATTATATCGAATATAGATTTGAATATCGAACCGAATTTCATGCTAGCGGAAGATTCGTTAGAATTTCGTTATGGGTTTTTGCATGGTCTACGATATCATATGTAGATCTGAATATCGAACTAAATTTCATGCTAGCAGCAGATTCGAAAAAAAAGCTAAATGGGCATATATATGGTGTATGATATCCAATATAGATTTTAATATCGAACTGAATTTCATGCTAGCAGCAGATTCGCTAGAATTTCTATATGCGCTTGTAGATATTGTATGAAATCCAATGTAGATATGAATATCGAACTGAACTTCATGTAAGCAGCACCTTCGACAAATTGCTATATGGGCATGTAGAAGGTGTATGATATCAAATGTAGATTTAAATATCGAACTAAATTTCATGCTATCAGCAGATTCGCTAGAATTTCTCTATGGGCATGTAGATATTGTGTGAAATCTAATGTAGATTTGAATATCGAAGTGAATTTCCTGCTAGCAGCAGATTCGCTTGAATTTTTTATGGGCTTGTAGATGGTGTATAATATCGAATGTAGATCTGAATATTGAACTCAATTTCATGCTAGCAGCAGATTCAACAAATTCGCTGTATGGGCTTGAAGATGGTGTATGATATCGAATATAGATTTGAATATTGAACTGAATTTCATGCTAGCAGCAGATTCCACAAAATTACTAATGGGCATATAGATGCTGTATGATATCGAATATAGATTTGAATATCGAACTGAATTTCATGCTAGCAGAAGATTCGCTAGAATTTCGTAATGGGCTTTTTGATGAAGTATAATATCGAATGCAGACCTGAATATAGAAATGAATTTCATGCTAGCAGCAGATTCACCAATTGCTGTATGATATCGAATACAGATTTGAATATCGAACTAAATTTCATGCTAGCAGCAGATTTGCTAGAATTTCTGTAAGGGCATGTAGATAATGTATGATATCGCATGTAGATCTGAATATCGAACTGAATTTCATGCTAGCAGTAAATCCGACAAGATTTCTATATGGGCATGTAGATGTTGTATGGAATCCAATGTAAATTGGAATATCGAGCTGAATTTCATGCTAGCAGCAAATTCGCCAAAATGTCCATATTGGCTGCTTTATGTTGTCTGAAATCGAATGTAGATATGAATATCGAATTGAATTTCATGCTAGCAGAAAATTCGCTAGAATATCATTTTAGGCATATATATGATGTATGCTATCAAATGTGGATTTGAATATCGAATTGAATTTCATGCTTGCAGCAGGTTCGCCAAGATATCTATATTGGCATGCATACATATGATGTATGGAATCAAATGTAGATTTGAATGTAGATAGGAATTTCATGGTAGCAGCAGATTCGCTAGAATTTCTTTATGGGCTTGAAGATAATGTATAATACAAAGGTCAACATTGAAATCTATATTCGATATTATACTGCATTTACAAGCACATAAAGAAATTCTAGTGAATCTGCTGCTAACATGAAATTCAGGTCGATATTCAAATCTACATTCAATATTATAAACCCGCTACAAAGGCATAAAGAACCTCTAGCGAATATGCTGCTAGCATGAAATTCAGTTCGATATTCATATCTACATTCTATATCATACACCATCTACATACGAATATAGAAATCTCTGCGGATCTGCTGCTATCATGAAATTCAGTTAGATTTTCAAATCTACATTCGATATTATACACTGTCTACAAGCCCATAAAGAAATTCTAGGGAATCTGCTACTAGCATGGAATTCCTTTCGTTATTCAAATCTACATTTGATTTCATACATCACATGTATACATCGCAATATCTTGGCGAATGTGCTGCAAGCATGAAATTCAGTTCGATATTCAAATCTACATTTGATATTATACACTGTCTACAAGCCCATAAAGAAATTCTAAGGAATCTGCTATTAGCATGGAATTCCTTTCGTTATTCAAATCTACATTTGATTTCATACATCACATGTATACATCGCAATATAGATATCTTGGCGAATGTGCTGCAAGCATGAAATTCAATTCGATATTCAAATCTACATTTGATAGCGTGCATTATCTATATGCGAAAAACGAAATTCTAGCGAATCTTCTGCTGGCATGAAATTCAATTCGATATTCATATCTACATTCGATTTCATACAACACAAATCTGCCAATATAGAAATTCTAGCGAATCTGCTGCAAACATGAAATTCAGTTCGAAATTCAAATCTACATTGGATTCCATACAACATCTAAAAGCCCATATAGAAATTTTGTCGAATTTGCTGCTAGCATGAAATTCAGTTCGATATAAAGATCTACATTCGATATCATACATTATCTACATGCCCATATAGAAATCCTTGCAAATCTGCTGCTAGCATGAAATTAAGTTCGATACTCAAATCTATATTCGATATCATACACCATCTACATGCCCATACAGCAATTTTGGTGAATCTGCTGCTAGCATAAAATTCAGTTCGATATTCAAATCTACATTCGATATTACACACTATCTACAATCCCATAAAAGAATTCTGGCAAATCTGCTGCTAGCAGGAAATTCAGTTCGATATTCAAATCTATATTCGATATCATACACCATCTATATGCCCATTTAGCAATTTTGTCGAATCTGCTGCTAGCATGAAATTGAGTTCAATATTCAGATCTCCATTCGATATTATACACCATCTACAAGCCAGTAAAGAAATTCTAGCGAATCTGCTGCTAGCATGAAAGTCAGTTCGATATTCAAATCTGTTCCATATCATACACCATGTACATGTCTATACAGCAATTTTGGTGAATTTGGTGTTAGCATGAAATTCAGTTCGATATTCAGATCTACATTCGATATTATACACCATCTACAAGCGAATATGCTGTTAGCATGAAATTCAGTTCGATATTCAAATCTGTATCAAACGCCATGTACATTCCCATTTAGCAATTTTTTCCGAATCTGCTTCTAACATGAAATTCAGATCGATATTCAGATCTACATTCGATATTATACACCATCTACATGCCTATGCAGAAATTTCAGCGAATCTTGTGCTAACATGAAATTCAGTTCGATATATAAATATGTATTGGATATCATACACCATCTACATGTCTATTTAGAAATTTTGGTGAATCTGCTGCTTGCATGAAATTCAGTTCAGTATTCAGATCTACATTCAATATTATACACCATCTACAAGCCCATAAAGGAAATTCTAGCGAATCTGTTGTTAGCATGAAATTCAGTCCAACATTCAAATCTACATTCGATTTCACACATTATTTACATGCTCATATAGAAATTCTAGCGAATCTACTGCTAGCAAGAAATTCAGTTCGATATTCATTTCTACATTCGATATCATACACCATCTACATGCCAATTTCGTCAATTTCTTCGAATCTGCTGCTAGCATTAATTCAGTTCGATATTCAAATCTATATTCGATATCATACACCATCTACATGCCCATACAGCAATTTTGGTGAATCTGCTACTAGCATGAAATTCAGTTCGGTATTCAGATCTGCATTCGATATTATACACTATCTACAAACCCATAAAGAAATTCTAGCGAATCTGCTGCTAGCATGAAATTCAGTTCGATATTCAGATTTACATTGGATATCATACGATATCTATCTCAACATAGAAATCTTTTTGAATCTACTCCTGAAATGAAATTTAGATTAATGTTTAAATCTTCATTGGATTTTATATATCATCTACATGCCCATGCAGAAATCTCAGCGAATCTGCTGCTGGCATGAAATTCAGGTCGATATTCAAATCGTACATTCGATATCGTACACCATCTACATGCCCATATAGAAATTCTATCGAATCTGCTGCTAGCATGTAATTCAGTTCGATATCCAAATCTAAATTCGATTTCATACAATATGCCCATACTAAAAAACCTCGCGAATTTACTGCTGGAATGAAATTCATTTCGATATTTAAATCGTTATTCCTTGTTATTCGTAACTGTCCCTAGAGTTTGACAAAAATACCGAATCTGCTGCTGCATGAAATTCAACTTAACAGCAGATTTATTTCTGATTCTTTAGCTCAGGGGTTAGTGTATTGGTCTTTTAAACCTCGATAAACGAGGAACTTTGCCGCACGGGTTCGAATCCCAGTTGGAACGGTTTATATTTGAGCTATGCATTTGTTGTTGTTAACTTTCATGTTCGTACGATACGGAGTATTGTTACTCATGGAATCTGCCGAAATACTGAGAGGTAAAGTCACCCTGTCGTAGCAGTGTTCCCTTATTTTTTGGGCCACACACACACACACACATAATTATATGTGTGTATGTGTGAGATGACTAACTTGGTATAATGCATCACGGAGATGCATCAAGCCCCCTATTGCCAGAGCATGGCTCATATCGATTAATCCATTTCATCCGAAAGCCGACTTTCGGCCTCTCAGCCGACTACTTTTAAAGACATTTTGACGAAAGAAGAAACCGCTCATGCTATTTACCAAACCTTTGTGGATGATAGTGGTGCAGCGGTAGAGTGTCGACCTGTCACATCAGAAGTTCCGTATTTGAAGCCCGCCCGGGTAGCTCAGTGGTTAGCGTATCTGACTCGTGACCTGGTGGTTGCGAGTTCAATATCCGGTTGAAGGCAAACTTTCTTTCCGGCGATTTTTCGCCTCTAACCTCTGATGCATATGAGGAAAGTAATCAGTGGCTTTGGAAAGAAAGTTGTGTCAGTAATGGTGTGAGAAAGCCAGGAAACACATGGATGCGTCACTGGCCGCCATTATATGACCTGAACTGTTAAAATGGCGTTAAACTCCACTACAAACTGTCCAATGCGTATTTGAATCACGTGATATACCAAAATGGCGTCTCTGGTACTGCTTGAGGTGTACAGGGAGCAACCATCGAGAGTGATAAGTGAGAACTTGTTTCACAATCGATGTAAGATAAATAGGCTTAACGCTTGAACTACTAAGCGCGACTCACTGACCTTTGCGGACAGTGTAATTTAAGATCAGACTGCACAGAACGTGCAGTCTGATCTTGGATGTAAAAACAGTATCCGCTGTTTGTTAACGTAAGTGACACTGAAATCTTTGATTGGTTTTGGCGAAATAAAAAAAAAAGTTGCAAATCGTTTACCCACACCCACAAGAACCCGCACTAAAATATAAGCATTATCAATTCCCCTTCTTCATCGAGCGCCAAGCTGTGTATTGATGAATATCGCGGACTACCGATCTCTTTGAAAACTTGGCCTGAGATCGACTCCCCACGGTTACTTTCATCTCCCCCCCCCCCCCATCAATGACGAAGATGGTCGATTGTGAATAGATCTAGATCTGTCTAAATATTTAGCCGACCTGCATAGACTGATAGACTGTATGTGCATTTAATCAACTTATTTTCTTTTCTCGCAGAAGATCTAATCCACATGTCAGCTTTAAAAAGTTTGTATGATGTCTAACGCCGTTTTCAACATTATTTCACTTATATTGCGGTGGCCAGAGTACCTTTCCATGCTTTCTTGGAATTTGTTTTTTATATAGATCTATATGCTTTCCTGGAGCTTTTTTTAAAGGGAGGAACAAAGGATCGAACCCTACATAGTTTGAAACACAAATTAATCTCCCAAGTCTATAAATGTAAACATGAACTACACTATAGGTATTTTCATTTTCTGCAAGGGACAGGCTATTGTCAACAAAAAGGACAGTTTCATTATTAACAGCAGATATTTCGCTAATACATTGCCTGAATGCTGTCCTGATATTACGATAATATCTACCTTCAAAAAGGTAGTGCTTTTTAGATTCTGTTTCCCTGCAACGACATAGAGTGGTTCTTACGATATTTTCCGAAATAGGTGAGAGTTGTGTTGTTTTAAATAAGTACAGTTATTTCCAAGACGAGTATGCATAACCTACAATTTCTATCCCCCATAAGAAGGGGATGTAGACAATTGGTTTATCTATATTCAACATGCATTTAAAAGAGAGAGAGAGAGAGAGAGAGAGAGAGTGTGTTTCTCTCGTAGCATGTGACAAAGAGTTTCATACATTTACAACTGAAGGTAGAAAATATTTCATGTAAAGGTTTGTTCTGCTAACGATATTTGCCAGTTCGTCGGAATTACGAAGATTGTATGTTGTTTTACTTCCAATAGTGGTCGGTACAAGAGAGCAAAAGTAGTTTGGAACTAGACCATTTACCATATTGGGAAAAATGAGTTTATGTTTGTTCCTGCGCTATCTTAAAAAAAAAAAAAATGTCTCCCAGCCCGATTCTCTGGTAAAATCTTCAATTGACACGAGTTTAGTATATCCGGTGACAATCCTGGCTGCCTCATTTTGAATCTTGTCAAGTTTTTACTTCTGGTGTTCATACATTTAATCCCGATGATATTTCCATGATGGGTCAATATTCTTTCCCAAAAAAAGGCTGCTTTCCCAACAAAACCATTGATAAAACAATGGTCAGCGGTGAAAGAGGAATGAATCCTGCCGCAGTGACTATCATCAGTCCTTGAAAAGAAATTCGCCGAGCTGGAGATTCGAACAATTGGCATTGGGGTTTAGACCATGTCTTCAAATACATATTTTTTGCGTTTCATTTAAAATACATTTGTCAACGGAATGTGTATGTGGAAAATGTTCGTTAAGTTAGCATTTTGTTTCGGCAATGGACGCCACATCGACTAAAGCCTACTGACCTGTACGCTGCAATACAAACTTGGTCGACGTCCGTTTTACATTATTAGTACAAGAAATCGTAGCCTTTAAAAAATATCAAGTCAAACAATACGTTGACGAATTAGATGCATCTCAAGCGAAAGAAATCGCCAAAATGAAAACAGGGTTGTCTCTATTTCATGTGGTACCTGTTTTTTTTTTTTTTTTTTTATTCTTTGACAAATAGAATTTTCTATTCAAGATTTTATTTCTAATATGTTAATAAAGCACTGTACAAACGACATTTCATTCAAAATTGAAAGATAAGTAGTTTTGGGATGTACTTGATGCGCTTAAGTTTCTAGTAAAACAGGTAGTAGTGTTAAATGCAAAGTTCCACAGGTAAAACTGTAACCTATCACTCTTTTTGCTTGCATTTATTATGAAACATACAAAGTAATCTGATCTAGAGGTATTGTAACACAAGACAAGCTTTGTTTTTAACAAAAGTATATGGAAGAACTCCAAATCCGTGTTTTATAGTGTAATGTGGATTTCATCGTTTGTAGTCATATCACAACGATCATTGCACCTATCCGTGTTTCTCGTACCTACTCACACCAGAAATCGTAAAACCTTTTTTCCAACCATTTACTTCTCCATCACTTACATTAGATATGAGAGGCGAATAAAAACCATAGTAGGAGGAAGCGTAATGCAGATGTAATGTATCTGTCGCGATAGATTTTAAAGATTCCATATTGCGTTTTTATCAGTTGTTTGATCAACAACAGGATAGATTTACTCTTTACCAAACGACAAAGTTTTGGACCAGACCAAATTGAAAGTATTTGCAGACGACAAATTAAAAGTTGCTAAACTGATGATTTCTCGCTTTGATAGGGTAGAAAACAATGTGGAAAAAGGAGAAAACGCTGGTTACCAGCATTTTCTCCTTTTCTCACAATGTTTTCAAAAGCTTTCTTCTTTAGGGTCGTTAAAAGTCGGGATTGTGTGGTAAAACAGGTCTAACAGAAATATCTTTATTAAAGCTTCAGAAGTCGAAACCCAGCCGGGTAAGCTCAGTGGGTAGCTTATCTGATACATGAGATGGAGGTCACGAGTTCGATACCATGTCTGAGCGAACTTCTTTCCGGCGATTCCTTTGGTGAATGTGAGGGAACATTCTGGTTTTAGATCTATACTGTCCTATACGGTGAGACTTTGTCGGAAAAAAACACTCTTGCACTACGGGTCATTCCCATTCACCTCTGTAGTTGGCTCAGAAAGTAGTCCGTCATCACGCGATATTTTCGTCGCATGACCATAACTCAAAATGGCGACACAAACGCCGGTGAAAGAAAGACCAATCGATTGTTTTGTGTGCTGTTCAAACAGCATATGGCCAATCAGACTTAGTGGTAGGAAATGCGAAAAAGAGGGATTTTCTGAAAAGCTTAAATGTCTTTTAAAGGACGATAACTTGTTTTTTAATTTTGTTTAAATTGTCATCATTCAAGGGCGCAGCCATTATTTTTTACAACTGGCGTAAGATTCTGATCAGTAAAGAAGCTTGAAAAAATAGTTCCATTGTATACAGGTAAATTCATCAGTTTGAATGCACCTATAATGTATCCGGAATCATATTTCCTTTGTCTACTTTATTACAGTTAAACAGTAACAAAACATGTTTTCCTCGGTTTGACAAGATTCTTGTCATTTAGCCCGTTGCAGAGATGTATGGTGAGAGTAACGAAAGACAACTCTGCTCGGAGGTTGGGAAAAAAGAACTACCAAATCGCTATATTTGGGTGGAAACAGTGGCGAGTAAATTCCGTTTATTATTCGTGTAGGCAAAGTCGAAGCATTTTTATGCATATTCTTTAACCATTTTGCATGAAGTCTTTTATGCAAGGACTACGTCTGAAATTCTGTTGGACAGTGTAAATATAAGCAACTGATCTGGGTAAAAAGTAACAACGTGAAAAAGAGTTTAAAAACGACGTCATCAAAGTCTGTTAAAAAATGGCTTTCTCTTTATTGGGTATTCTTACAATTCTGTCGATATCTCCACTTTTTGATAAGTTAGCGATATTTCGTTTTCAGATTCTGAGAAAAAATGAATGCACTGACAGAAAACCTGAAAAAAAAAATTTTTTTTTTTTTATTTATTTTATTTTTATTATTATTATTATTATTATTAATTTTTATTATTATTATTATTATTATTATTATTTTTTTTTTTCTATTTTTTTTTAAATTAAGCCCCCTTTTTTACAGAGCACGGCCCAGATATTTTTCTCCGAAGAGTAAGTTTTGATATAGGAACATTCGGGTTTTTAGTATCGGCTTGAAGGTTTCGTTTAACATTATTTAGCAGGTTGAGGGTTAAACCTTCTTCAAGCTTATTCTTCATTTTTTTACACGAATGTTTGAGAGTCATCTCCTGAATTCTTTTTTAAGGAGGTAACAATTTGAAATGCGTGCTGTCACTTAAATGCACTTCAGGCCGTTCGGGGGAAATGATGTAGAAGCAGTTCTTATTGTTGATGCAAGGGGAAGCACGTACAAATTGTAATCACAAGTATGGGTAATTTTGCCATTGGGGACATTCTTCAGTTACTTTCCTTGATTCCTCTCCGATACTACATTGGTCCTCATAAGAGGGTTACTTGTTTTTTATCCTTGATTTCCTTTCACTACACAGATATGTGTTTTTAGCTCACCTGAGCACAAAGTGCTCAAGGAGAGATTTTGTGATAGTGCTGTGTCCGTCGTCCGTCATGCGTCGTGCGGTCGTCAACATTTACCTTGTGTGCATTCTAGAGGCCACATTCAACCAGAACCTCATGAAACTTGGTCAGAATGTTTGTCTGGATAAGATCTCGGACAAGTTCGAAATTATGTCACATTGGGTCAAAAGGTAGGTCACAGGGTCAGATCTTAGAAAAACCTTGTGTGCACTCTGGAGAGCCGGAGACTCATGAAACTTGGAGAGCCGGAGACTCATGAAACTTGGTCAGAATGTTTGTCTGGATAAGACCTCGGACAAGTTCGAAATTGGGTCACGTGGGGTCAGAAAGTAGGTCAGGGGGCCAAATCTTAGAAAAACCTTTTGTGCACTCTAGAGTCCACATTTTCGGTCTGATACTCATGAAACTTGGTCAGAATATTTGTCTTGATAAAATCTCGGACAAATTTGAAATTGGGTCATGTCGGGTCAAAAAGTAGGTAAGTAGGCCACATCTTACAAAAACCTTGTGTGCACTCTAGAGGCCACATTTTCAGCCTATTACTCATGAAACTAGGTCAAAATGGTTGCATGGATAAAATCTCGGAATAATTTGAAATTGGGTGACATCGGGTCAAAAGTTGGTCACAGGCCCAAATCTTAGAAAAAACATTGTGTACACTCTAAAGGCCATATTTTCAGAAACGTGGTCAGAGTGTTTGTTTTAATAAAATCTTGGAAATGTAGAAAATTTGGGTCATGATGAGTCAAAAAGTAGGTCACAGGGCTAAATCTTAGAATAACATTGTGTGCACTCTAGAGATTTTCAGCCTGATTCTCATGAAACTTGGTCAGAATGTTTGTCTGGATAAAATCTCTGACAAGTTCGAAATAAGATTACGTCGTGTAAAAAAAAAAAAAAAAAAATAGGTCACAGGGCCAAATCTTAGAAAAATCTTGTGTGCACTCTAGAGGCTACATTTTCAGCCTGATACTCATGAAACTTGGCCAGCATGTTTGTCTTGATAAAATCTTAAACAAGTTTGAAATTGGGTCACGTGGGATCAAAGCCAAATCTTAGAAAAACCTTTTGTAGACTCTAGAGACCACATTCATAGCCAACTTTCGCGGACATGCCTTATCAGCAGTCCCGCATACCAATAAATCGATGAAGATAATCGATATCATACGTAAAGATTCGGGGGTTTCCGGAGCTTGGAGAACTTAAACCGTGTATCGATACCCCAGAGTCATCAAAGATAAGAGACACGTAACATTACGTAACAGTAGCCCTGCTTCAAATTTACAATCCTTGCCTGGACTGTATATCTGAAGTTTTTTTTTTTTTCGGATTTCAACCTGAACCCTTTGTCTGCTGAAGGATAGTGCAGATTAATATCAGATTGCACAGAATGTGTAGTCTTATCAGACCGCACAAAATCTTGTTTTTACACTGTCAGGTATGGCAAGATTTTTCTTGCGTAAGAGCATAAAATTTACAATAACTGAGCTTTATTTGTCGGTTTGTAATTAATTCATTCTTCAGTTTAAGGGTTAAGCTTTTATTCTCTGAGACAAAAACTGATCCCAGACGTTCGGCCCTTAACCCTTTACCAAACAGTCACAAGTTTAAACGAACCTAAGAAAGACAGCTTTTGAAAACGTTGTAAAAGAGGGAGAAATTGTTTGTTACAAGTAATTTCTCCTTTTCCCATAATGTTTTCTAACCTGTCAGAGAATTTAGCCCAACTTTAAATTTGGAAGTGCTAAAGTATATTGTAGATTAATATCAGAATGCACAGAAGTGTACCCCCACTTTTTTTGTATATATTGTAGATTAATATCAGAATGCACAGAAGTGTACCCCCCCTTTTTTTCCTTTGAGAAATGGGCAACGACGAAACTTTGGACTCGACCAGATTGAAATCAGTTGAAGACAACAGATTTTCATGATTGCCAGCATTTTCTCCTTTCCCCTCAATTTTCAAAAACTTTCTACCTCGGGGTCGTTAAAACTCGGTATTGTATGGTAAAGGGTTAAACTGCTCAGAGCGACTAAATGCACATTTTGCCGAAAATGCAGATCAATAATAAATTGCACAAAAAAGCAGTCTGACCTTGAACCTAACTGATCTTATGCGTCAAAATCCTTTGAGTTAAAAAATTCTTCATATTGCAACATCATCAGGTTGCTGAATTCAGCAGAAAATTCGGCGTTGTAGGAAGTACCGGTTTAAACTTTTTGCAAGAAAAAATAATTTGCGAGCAATTAAAACATGCATGATTTGACAACTCTGGGAGGAAAGTTTTTTGAAAATATGCGAAAAGGGGGAAATGCTTGTAATCGGCAATGTCTCATTTTCCCACAGTGTTTCTAGCTTTTCAAAAACAAGTTTCATTTTGATTCACATTTGTCGTCTTTAATGCTTTTAATTGAAAAACAAACGAAATTTTGTTGTGTGATTTGTAGAGTAAAAGGTTATATCTAGATGGTGTAATTTAGTCACTGTTTCAAAATTTTACTTTGTGTGTTTGTGTAGTTTTTAACTTTTTGATTTATACAGTTTACACTTTCCATGATTAGGATAAAGATGGGGAAGGAGGTGAAAAGAAAATTCATAGATAGCACATACAGGTATATTAATTTTGAATACTGCTTAGAACCGTGAGAGTACATGCATGGTTTTACACACACGAAAAGTTACAGATTCAGCATGTGAGAAACTACTCATTTAAACTTGGTTTTGATAAAAAAAAATAGAAAAGAAAATATCTTGCTCCGAATACTTCATAGACTGTGTGGCGATTTCTGTTTGGCAAGGCTTAAAAATTACTCATTGAACAATGTTGCATTTTCTCACAATGTATACTACTATCTATAGTTCTATCAAAATGTTTTCATTTTGGGCAAGTCTAAAAGCTGCATACCATGGAAAGGATGAATGCGACATACCCAAATGATGCTTCTTTTCAGGCAAAACATAAGTCCACCTATATATTAAATCCTATTCTGGTACATAAAAAAAAGGTACAAATTATTATTATAACAAGAGGTTAAACTCTGTCAATGCATTATCATGTTTACAGGGATTAATATTCCTTTGATTGCATCTGAAACAAAATGTGCTCAAGACGAAACAGAAAGTAATGTAAAAGCAAATTATTCACCATCGAATAAGCCATGGCAAAGAAAGGGACTTTTTGCCTATGTGAAAAGCATCCTGTCCGATTAGCGCAAACTGATTCGAGTCGGCACTATCCGTCTACAGGGATGATAAAGATTTAAAAAAAAAGTTTTTCCCCAAAAAAAGCTATGTTTGACGCAGACAGTGTACATATAAATGACCATACATGGATATCACTTGCAGGAAGTTCAAACCAAGAGATATATGTTTCGACGATGGTTATGTGGGAAAGCAGCCAGTGGCTTGGGAAGAATATTTTGCGACGTAGTGCTAAAGGAAAGTTCTGGAAAGCATGGATAGGTGTATTGGCCTGACTGAAATAATCTTGAAAATGTCGTTAAACACCATACAATCAATTAATCAAACCGAGATAGACCTTTTGCAAAGTTTGATTTCTTTTATACGCTTCTAAACTCGTTTTCTAATTCTAAACCTCAGCACTAGCCATATGATAGGCTGAGATGTTTTGTTGAAGACATTCATGTGATTAGTTTAAAAATTCAGAAATCCTAGAACAGTTGTAGTCTAGAGACATATTTATATGCAGTATTCATCATTCGTATTGCTTAAATAACACAATCTCGTGACACTGATATATTGTTGCTAATAATGCAACAGCTAATTTTATAAGTCACTGGTACAGGAGAAATCGTTTGTATTACTCCTTTTACCCCATCATATTCATAGTATGTGTCAGTTTTAATCTATTAGTACAGTCTCTTTTTTGCGATTTTTTTTAAGGTTTGCGTTGTTTTAAATATGGACGGATCTACAATTAATGCATTACTGGACTAATTGGTTACGAACTAAATATTAATACATGTAATACAAAAGAAAAATATTTGAAACTAAGGCTAATCTGTATGAGTGATGTAAAGAGAAAACCAACATTTCGGAAAAAGCAAGAGATAACTTGCTAGAAATTAGTGCGCCGATTTTGAGCTAAAGGTTTCAGTATAACTTTTCCCCACAGAGAAATTTCAAAACGACATTTTTCCCCCGTTTCATGAGTCTACAAAGGCTTACAGGTACTTTATCGCAAATTTCGGTCGCGATGAAGGCATAACAAACAAGCCTGCAAGCTTCAATATGATGTGACAGGTCAGGAAACGGTTTTAAAGTAGCCAGGAAACAAGAATATGTGAACTGTCGCCATAAAATACTTTTGATATGGCATTAATCACCACACATTTGAATCTAAAAGCTGAAGAGTGGAAAAGGGTAGCAACTGAACTTTTTCTAACTTTGAATCTTGATAGTTTTAAATCGAATCTAAACATTCTCATAAATATCAAAAGTCTGGACCTATGTTAGATCTGTAAAATACATGATGTCTTAAGTATGCTGTCATGATCAAACAACCCGGGTGTATAGTTTTGGTCCACAAATTATATGGGTACATGTATATCTTAAAGATAGCAGGGGGTCCGTCAGACGATAACATTACGTAACACAATAAAAATACCCAATTTGCGGCTTATCGAACAGCGAGACTCGGCTATCATCGGGAAACTCCGGCACAATCCGAACAATCACGAAAAAAGTAAAAAAAAAAAGGGATAGGGGCATCAAAAAAAAAAAAAAAAAAAAAAACTGTAAAAAGGACCAAAAGTTTATTTTTTTTAAACGGCTAAAGTATATATCAGCTTAAAGGGAAATAAATGAGCTTTCTGACCTCACTTGAGAAAATGTTGGCATTTCAACACAAGAAAAGAAAATTCAACAAATGTTTCATTTTTTAACTTCGGAAGATGCAATTTCCCTCTATATTCTATATAAACCATACCTGCAATTCTAAAGTTAAAAAAGGACCACAAGCTTCCTTTATGATATTTATAAACTTAGTTCATTTGAAAGAGGGTAAATTGAATTTTCATACCTCAGTTGAGAAAATTTTCAATTCTGAAAATTGATGAAGTTATAAACGTTTGTCTACCATGGCCCTTCATAATTCTAAATAAAAAAAAAAAAAAAAAAATACAGGTAAAATGGGCAGATATCGATTTTTACATGTCCGCGAAAGTTGGCTGTGTTCAGCCTTGTACCCATGAAACTTGGTCAGAATGTTTGTCTGGATAAAATTTCGGAAAAGAATGACATCGAGTCACGTCAGGTCAGAAAGTAGGTAACGGGCCCAAATCTTAGAAAAAAAACATTGTGTTACTCTAGAGGCCACATTCTGAGCCAGATTCAAAATTCAGAAATAGGCTAAATCGGTCAAAAAGTAGATCATTTACACTCATGCGTTTTACATCATCAAGATCAGGATCTGTTCAGCTTTATTAATCCTAGATGACCTTACTCAGGTGAGCGCTTTAGGGCCAATGGCCCCTTTGTTCATATAATATCTCAACTATATCTGATCAGATTGTTCTACAAATCAATAAATGCATTTTTCTCTGATGACTGAGAAGAGAATTTGCTTAGTCGACTAGAATCTTCATTATCCTTCGTTTAAAATGACACGATGAGAAATTTTCGGTTGTACAATCTCCTGAGATCTATTAACCGCTTACAAGTGACTGTACAAATTCCTTTTCTCAACATGCCATTTTAAACGAAGGATAAGGAATATAGCGGTCGACTTGGTTACTAAACTTTGACATGTTTTCACAAAAAATACGAATAAAAGAAACTGTTTATACGTTTTCCGTTTAGATAAAAGGTGTCAAATCACCTAGAGAAGTACTTCCGGGTCGTATGGTGCTAAAGTAGTTCTTAAAAAAAAAAGAAACCTTTTTTTGGTAGTGCATGCTTCATTGCAGGATTGCTTTTCTCACATTATTTTCACCTGATGTTTTGAAATAGGGTATTTTGTGCTGAATGAGCTAAAATCCATCTTTCTTTTCAGGACTATTTCTTGTGTGTGGATGCTGGAACTTGTGAAGTAGATGTGGTTACGGGCCTTGTGGTGGTTAGGAAAAAGACATGATACACGCGTTTGACCTAATTTTGTGAAAAATCCAATCGGTCATGATGGATGTATTTGTTGGAAATTCAAGGGATTAGCGAAGTTTCTGAAACATTTGGAGCATGGTATTCGCGAACGAATGTCGTGGAACATGTGACAATGTGTGGAATTAGCGGAATTTACATTGAATTATACAGGAGCCTATTTGAGTGATTTGACACCTAGAAGTGATTCTGGCAGAATTTTTTGATTGTTTATTTCTCTGCGAGTATTGGAGCTAAAGACTTGAAATTTGGAATACAAATTGCTTACACCATGGAAAACTTAATGGAATCATGCTGTCAATGTTCGTGAGTCATTTTTAAATTTTAAATATTAAATTTAATTGATTTTTTGAAATATTCTGTAATTTGTGTCAGTCATAGACTGGTTCCAGTCTGGTTTTTCCTGTAGACTGTATCCCTGTCTTGAAAATGAAGAAAGTTGTCGTCTGCAATTTTTGAAAGTTGTTCACAGTGACTTTTGAACTTGAAATTGAAATTTAGATAAATTTTAAGAAATTTAAAAAAATTGAAAAATGTTAAAAATTGTCCAGATGGAGAATTTCTTTGAATTGTGCCAAAAGAAACTTGAAAGTTATTCAAAACCCCATGAAAATGGACAGTGCATCATTTGGACGGGCTGCACAAACAAGGGATATGGGTATTTTAGATACAAAGATCCAAGGGACCCTTATTTTGCTGGCCAGAAAGAGCAGAACTGTGCATAGAATGGTCACTTAAACTGGAACCTCCAACCCAAGCCTTGTTTTACTTGTTTGCAAATTTAAAGATTTAAATTTTTGCACTTATTCCACACAGAAGTATGAGTTTTATAAGGATCATTTATGGCAGACAGCATTTTGTCAGTGTCCACAATTCTGTTTCCAGATGTAGATGTCAGTCCGTCGTCTGCTGGTCGGAGTCGCTGTCACAGTTGTCGCCTCTTGGTGTCTTCAGAGTTAATTCCCTTTGATTATTTTTCATCTGGAGCAGAACTTGGGCCTGCCAAAGGTACATATTCAACTTTTTTTCCTTTAGGTGAAATTTTATTCCGAATTTTAAAAAAGCGTCCAGATTTTGCACGCTTTCGATCTCCTTTAGCCATAATTTCACTTTTGCAGTTGTTTTTGTAAGAAATCAAACATAAATTAGTTCCTTCCTCAATGTTTTTAACTAGCCAAATGACACTAGAGCTCAGTAACAACATAGTTATACTGAACAGAGTGACTTTATCTGAGCCCTTTCAACTTAGAATACCAATTAAGGGGAAGATACATGACAATCTGGGTTTTATCTAGAAGACCGAGCTGGTTCTTCTCCTTGCTAATATAACCTGTGATATTTGAGGCTCTGTACTGCATCTCATGACAGTATTTTGCTGTGAACTGTAGTACATTGACTGTAGATGGTCTTTCAAGTACAAACAAAGGTGGCTTTGGGTTTTTTGAACTCTATTTTTTTATGACAAAGTCAGATTTGACCCCCAAAATAGCGCAAGAATTGTTACTTTTTTGACTCTTTTTTTACCTTGATGGTTGCAATGAACCACCAAAGGCTGTAAAATGGAAACTACAGACTGGCCAAAGCATGCTGCACTTTGTTTTGTCAAAATCTACCGACTACTTCCAGAGAATCTTTGATTCGAAGTACTGTTCCGAAACATGTCTAACTGCAGCTGCAAGCACAGGATTTTGTCGCTTAGGGGTAATGTTTTTGAAATGAGATTGTATGCATCTGAACATATAGTGTATTGAAGTTAGTGCATTTTGTTAATACATTGAGGCCAATAATCAGTAAGAATGCCTTGTTTGGAAATGTTGACCAACTTGTGGTGTCATCTAGGTGTCAAATCACCTAGAGAAGTACTTCCGGGTCGTATGGTGCTAAAGTAGTTCTTAAAAAAAAAAAGAAACCTTTTTTTGATAGTGCATGCTTCATTGCAGGATTGCTTTTCTCACATTATTTTCACCTGATGTTTTGAAATAGGGTATTTTGTGCTGAATGAGCTAAAATCCATCTTTCTTTTCAGGACTATTTCTTGTGTGTGGATGCTGGAACTTGTGAAGTAGATGTGGTTACGGGCCTTGTGGTGGTTAGGAAAAAGACATGGTACGCGCGTTTGACCTAATTTTGTGAAAAATCCAATCGGTCATGATGGATGTATTTGTTGGAAATTCAAGGGATTAGTGAAGTTTCTGAAACATTTGGAGCATGGTATTCGCGAACGAATGTCGTGGAACATGTGACAATGTGTGGAATTAGCGGAATTTACATTGAATTATACAGGAGCCTATTTGAGTGATTTGACACCAAAAGGTTTTAACGCTGAGTAATCGAGTAAAAAAAGGCATCGTTTTGGGACAAAATTATCTGTATTTTTAGCACAGTCAACTGACCAAGGCATCCAAGTTGCTCTACGGAAGGTTTACAGGGCACATTCGTGTTCTTGATATGGTCTATACATAACAAACTAATAACTGGATCCTAGTTCGCTCCTTGCTGGCGACGCTGGTAATGTCTTTATGCAGGTCACTGCAGACTCGAAACCCATTTAAGATATACCTCAGGAAAGACATATAGGTGAGCTGACCATTTCTACAACTGAAATACTGTCGAAAGCGATGCAAATGCTATAACAAAACCAAATCCAATAATGAGCCATGCTCTGACAAAAAGGGGGCTTAATGCATCTCCATGATACATCATATCAAACAAGACATCATGGAATTATGGATCCATAAAATCAATTTTGTCTAACAACCGACTGAATCATGAGGTAGACTGGTCCATTGACATACAGGAAATTGACCAATAGCTAAAAGCTTCGGCACAGGTCAGCCTGCGCGGACTTCGCAAGCTGACCTGGGTCGAGTCTTTTCGCAGATGCATGAAGAACTCGTTCCACGATAAATGGCTCAGACGATAAATTTTCAGACAATGAAATATGGCTAAAATGGCTAAAATTATTATTTTAGCCATATTTTATCGTCAGAAAATACTTTCGATATATACTAGTATATATTTTTTCTACTGATAAAAAAATTAAACGTGTCAATATTTGTTTACACTCCTTAATTGACCTCTATGGGCGACCTTAACGCCAAATTATTTACACATTTTCAGCGAACATTTCACATGTACCATAACGACCATTCATTCATGCATTCAGTATTTCTCGCTTAAAACAAATAGGGAGTGATTACTACGTAAGATGTTATAATTTCACCGATAGAATTTCTTGTATTTGCTTCGTAATACTGCTGGATATGAAATGAATTGGTGGCCTTCAATTTTTTCCTTATTAAACTTTCACATTACTACATGGACAAACAATAGTTCTTTACTTTCCTTTTGATGTTACTATTTTGTGTAATTTCTAACTTGAAGGATTTCCTACGATTCAAACTGACTGCACAATACATCAGTTTGAAGATAGAGTAATACAAGTTGGCTTCTTTAAAACAGAAGCCAGGAGAGGTCTGCATCAATGTTTTCAAAGAGTTTATTGGCTTTTGATTTCAATATATTTTGGTAGATGTAAACAAGTTACGCATTAAATGAATGAGAAAAAAACATGTTTTTTTTTTTAATTTTGCTGACCTCTCCAATAATTGTTAATCTGGTGCGTTTGAAGCTGACTTGTCGTATGAAAACGAGTAACAAGACCTTGTACCACACTGTTTCGTCAGGACATGCTTCGCGACAGTTTCATACTAATAATCACAGTAGCAGCTAGATCTACTCTATGTCTTCTTATTCAATCGATGTTTGCTGATAAAATTAATGAAATAAATTGAAATTATCATGAAATAATTATCTAGAGAACATAACTTGCTCAGAGAGAGAGAGAGAGAGAGGTTTTACTTGCCTGCTAACCAACATACAAGCACTTTTATCGTTGAATGTTCAGATGTAAGTAAGGCGTATAATATGAAACATAAAACTGGGGTAAATCTTAACCTAAAATGACGCATTTAGGCTCGCTCCAGTAAACAGCATATATTTAAGACTTAATCATGCTCCATGAAAAAGTGGTTAAATGCAGCTGCAAAATGTTTCGACTCATGTCAGCCTGCGTAGTTTGCGCAGGCTGACCTGAGTCGAAACATTTTGCTATCCACTTCGTGATTCAGCAGGTTTTAGACAAAATGGGTCCATATAACAAAACAATTTGTTTGATAAAATACATCATGGAGATGCATTTAACCTCCTTTTCTAAGAGCGCCGCTAACACTGTAGTTTGTTTTAACCAATCTTCACTCTGGCTCATTTCAGAATCACTTGAAAGTAGTATGAACGATATAGATCAGAAGTTTAAAACGTAAAAATATTAATTCTCTCTTCGTTGTGTTTGAAACTATTGCCGAATAAGGAACACAGCAATTTCATACTTTTCCCACTATCTTCTCAAAAGCTCTTCAAAATCGAGACATCAAAAATGTTATCAGTGAGATAATGACATGAATGTCTCATCTGTGCTTTTTTTTTATTTCAGTTTCTTTTTGAGATTATTCATCTGATGAAAATACACTCACTATTTTTTCCCACGATTTGCCGAGTATAAGCCAGTCCCACTCTAGTTATATCATTGACAGCTTTTACTCTTAATTAGTATCCTGCTAAATAAAAGAAATGAAACTTTCAAGTCGATAGTAAAAACCCAAATTTTCCCATTTCAAAGGTAATTTTGGAGGAAAGACATATTCTGATCGGACAGAGTAGATCAAAGATCAGACTGCACGTTCTGTGCAGTCTGATCTTGATCTACGCCGTCCGCAGAAGTTCAATGAGTCGCGTTTAGTAGCATAAGGGTTAATTGGTATCCTGTTACATAACCTCTTCACTTCCCAATTACTAACATAGGCATCTTTAGTTCCGTGATTGTTTGTGTCTTAAACACCGTTTTCAGTTGTATAAGTTAAATATTTCATGCTTTTCGGTAGTTTATCGGGAATTTTATATGATAAATAGAATCTCACATTCGTGTTTATGTATTATCATTTTTATCAAACTCGTTGACTAAAATGTATGTATGAAGCTCGCCAAGGCTCGCATCATATAGCTTGAGTCAAGTCAATTGATAAAAACAGTGATAGATAAACACTCATGTAAGATCGTCTATTTAGACGTCAAATCGGACTCAGTACGTTGATTGTATGGTGTTTAACGCCGTTTTCAACATTATTTCAGTTATATCGTGGCGGTCAGTGCACCTATCCATGATTTCCTGGAGTTTCTTTTACCGGTACTACGCACAATATTATTTCCAAGCCACTGGCTGCTTTCCCACATAACCATCGTCGAAACAATGGTCAGCGGTAAGAGAGGAATGAATCCTGTCGCAATGACTATCATCAATCCTCGGAAAGAAATTGGCCGAGCTGGGGATCGAACCAGCGACCTCCTGTTCTCAAGTCCTGTACGCTACCGACTGAGCTACGGGGCCTCGGCACTTAGTACGTACATTTGATGGTGATACTTACAGTGTAGATGTATTGTGAGAAAATATAATTCGAAGGAAAACAAGATAGTGTGATATTATGTATTTAATTAACCATTTAACCCTCTACCACACTACCCCGAGTTTTAACGACCCTGAAAAAGACAGCGTTTGAAAATATTGTGGAAAAGGAAGAAAATTCAGGTAACCAGCATTTTCTCGTTTTCCCACAATGTTTTCTACCCTGTCAAATATAGAAATTACTATTTAAGCCACACTTAATTCGTGGTCTGCAAATGCCTTCAGTTTGGTCCTGTATGAAATATTTTGTCGTCCGGTAAAGAGTTAAAAAAAAAAAGAATCTATCTCGAGGTCTACAATGTGGTGGTCATAAATATAATACCTGAGCCATGCTCTGTGAAAAGGGGGCTTAATGCATCTGCGAAAAGTATCGACTCAAGTCATCCTCCGCAGGCTGACCTGGGTCAAAACTTTTCGCTATTGGTCAATTCATTATTGTCTACGTATCAAAGGACCATTCTACCTCCTAATTTAGTTGGTTGTTTAAAAAAGTGTTTATTATTGATCCATAATTATGGGATTGCTTACTTGGTATCATGCATCACGGACATGCATTAAGCCCCGTTTTCACAGAGCATTCCTCGTGTTTTGCAGGATGCTTTTTTTTAACATGTGAATTATATCAACATGTGAAATAAACAGCAGACGGTTTGTGTTTATCATTTGTAGCCAGTTATACTCTACAATCCATCCTGACGTAAAACTCTTCCGGTTCCAAAAACAACCCAGGTCTGAACTTCCTCGGGTCTAGTTTTACGTGTTTATGACATAATGGTGGGGAAATGTCGAAGGTCTGTAGGATGCTTGTGATATACAAAAACATCTTTCCAGTGGCAAAATCACTTCCAGGACAGCTGTGTCGGCCTAGGGAAAAGGAAACCAGATTTTGTCTGTTGGCGTGGTTTGGAGACACAAGTTGTCCGTTGGCATCTAGAAATCTCTCCGGTTGAAAAGTCCATGGATCCTCCCAGAGTGTCGGGTCCTTGTGTATATGCCATATATTGGTGAAAACAATGTCATTCTTTTTCATGGTGTAGCCCTCGAAATTATGGTCATAAGCGACTTCATGGGGTAAACCAACGGAGCCATGCGAGATATATCTTAAAGTTTCCAAAATAAATGCCGTCGTGTAGTTCATTTCATCTTTGTCCGCAAGGCTGGGTAATCTTCCTTCTCCGATAACTTCATCAATCTCTGTTTGGATATGTTTGGCACATTTAGGATGGTCTGCCAGAATGCCGATGGCAGAGGTAATTGCATGGGTTGTAGATGTCATACCCCCGGATATGATGTCAAGAAGAAGGCTCTTTATATTATCATCCCGTATTATTTCATATCCGGCTTTCTTATTCTCTTCACCCTGAAGCTTCAACAACATATCAACTATCCCACCCGCTTCTCCCTCGTCATCTTGAGAATCTCTCCGGTTGTGGTAATACCTCTCTTCCACTAAATCGCGCTGTTTTATCACTCTCTGGAACAATCTCCCGTATTTTGTGAACGTAGCATGTCGGAGAAATGGTAGAAACTTTAGCATTAGACTGACAGAATTCTCGGCTATGAAACTTATGGAATCATTTAATTCCCAAATCATGTCACAATCTTGTTCTCTTGGAAGTTCCCCGGACAATAGTATAGACATCAGATTTCCGAAGGATCGTCGTATAAGGGGCTTAAAAACAAAGTCTTGATCTTTGTGCTCTTGTATACTGTCAATAAACCGAGACAATTCCTCATGAACAATTGCTATGCTCTGCTTTTTAAGAGCCTTGGTGAACAGTTTCTTTAGAGCAATAAATGCTCTGTCATATTTCAGTGCGAATGCGATATCACTGTTACCGTATGCCACATGTTTACCGACGACAGTCTGCGGATGGTTACAATAATTACTGGCGTATTCTTCATCCATTAGGGCTTTCTTTATCAATGACCGGTCATTTAACACCACAATCCCCTGGCCGAATAGTGATACTTTAAAGATTTTGCCATATTTGGATGCCCATTCTTCGAAACTTAGATGAATCTTTTCAAAATTAATATCTAGCGAGGATCCTAACAGAGGCAAACCTTGGGGTCCTGGTATCTGTTTGCCAGTAATCTTGTTTCCGGTGAAACGTCTGTATGCGACAATAAAGAGTAAAACTGTTATTGCAAGTACAAGCAATCCTGCCTCCATATTTATCTGTATCAACAAAAGAAAAAAAAAATTATCAATTATCCGATTTTTTTGATAAGGTACATAAGTGAGCCATGCTCTGTGACAAAGGGGTCTTGATGCATCTTTAAACAAGTATCGACCATGTCAGCCTCCGCAGGCTGACATGAATCAAAACTTTTTGCTATCTTTAAGTTTTCTGCATGTCAAAGGACTATTCTACCTCCAGGTCCAGACGATTGTTAGATGAAATGGAATTTATAGATCTATAATTAGGCGATGACTTGCTTGGTATAATGCATCACGGAGATGCATCAAGCCCCCTATTGCCAGAGCATGGCTCATATCGATTAATCCGTTTCGTCCGAAAGCCGACTTTTCGCCTCTCAGCCGACTACTTTTGAAGCCATTTTGACGAAAGAAGAAATTGTTCGTGTTATTTACCAAACCTTTGTGGAAGATGGTGGTGCAGTGCAAGAGTGTCGACCTGTCACATCAGAAGTTCCGTATTTGAATCACGCGATGAACAGAGTCAACCTTTGGACTACATGGACCAAAAATGGCGTCTCGGGTACTGGTTGAGGTGATCAGGAGGCAGTCATGGAGAGTGATTAACATAAACTGTGAGAACTTGTTTCACAATCGATGTAAGATAAAATAGACTTAACCCTTTGACTTACTAAGCGCGACTCACTGACCTTTTGCTGATGGTGTAGATCAAGGTCAGACTGCACAGAACGTGCAGTCTGATCTTGGATCTACACTGTCCGATAAAGAGATATTTATCTCCAAAAATAGGTTTGAAATAGCAACATTCGTTTTTATAAGTCACTATCGACTTGAAAGTTTCATTCAACTTATTTAGAAGAGTTAAACTAAACCTTATTCAAGCTAATGCTTGAAAGTCGTTTCCTGAAATTAGTTTAAGGAGGTAACAATTTTAAGTGCTGTAACTTAAATGCATTTTATAGCCGTTCGTAGCTACAGTTCTTATTTTTGATGCAAGGGGAAGCAAGTACACCTTGAAATCACAAGTATGAGTAATATTGCTAATGGGGCCGGGCATTCTTCAGTTACTTCCCTTGATCCCTCTCCAGTACTTCATTGGTCCTGACATGAGGGTTACTTTGTTTTTATCCTTGATTTTTTTTCACCACACAGATATGTTTTTGATATAATATTTCATTTATATCTGATCAAAGTCTTCTACAAATCAATATATGCACTTTTCCCGTAGATTGAGAATAGAATTTGCTTTAAAAATACATAGGAACCTTGCATATAATTAAAAATCAAATCAAGTTTATCGCAACATCTTAAGGGAGTCAAGGACGAAAATAAAGGAACATTGGTAAAAGGACCAATCTGTTATTTGGTTACCTTTAGTCTTTATATGAAAAGGGAAATAATTTGACTTACGGGGAATGGCCCCATTGATCTGTAACTATGAAAACATGACCCAATAGAATTTCATTTATCCGACCGCTTTATAATTCTTTAATCCGTTACCTCGAATTGAAAATTTGGTGAGGGCAGAATAGCACGACATATATAAGGCAACTAATATTTCAGTTGAGTAACTAACTACCTGTAGTCCATCTGAAATTTATTGTATTAAGGCTGTGCAATCGCTTCTGTTTTAGTTTCTTTCTGTTTTTAGTCCTTTGTGGCTCAGTGGTTAACGTGTTGTGTGGTGACCGTAGTTGTAAAATAGAGCGTGACGACCTTAACGCAAAATCATTTACACATTTTCAGCGAACAATTTACATCTACCATAACGACCATTCATGCATTCAGTATTTCGCTATTAAAACAAATACGGAGTGATAACAATATAATATATGTTATACTTTCACGGATAGAATTTCTTGTATTTTGCTTCGTAATACTGCTGGATATGAAAAGAGTTCAGAGTCTAGTGGCCTTTAAT
Organism: Tridacna gigas; assembly: GCA_945859785.2. NCBI lineage: Eukaryota > Metazoa > Mollusca > Bivalvia > Cardiida > Cardiidae > Tridacna > Tridacna gigas. The sequence continues at coordinate 59,203,627 of OX244032.2, forward strand.
TTTTCTTATGAAAATTTCATATTACTACATAAACAAACGGTAGTGATCATGTAGCCTAATCTTCACATAGAACAACTGTACAAATAGCATGCACTACTTTTTTACATTCTTGCAGTTGACGTGTTTTTGAAAAAAATATGGGAGAAGGAGCAACTCTTTCAAGTTTATGGACAAATGCATCTTTTCACACAATATGTTTTCAAAGCTGTTGAAAAAGGATTTTTTAACTTTCCTTTTGATGTTAGTACTTTGTGTAATTTCTAAAAGGATTTCCTTCGATTAAAAATGACTGCACAATACACCAGTTTGATGATAGAGTAGTATAAGTGTTTATCTGGTGCGTTTGAAGCTGACTTGTTGTATGAAAACCAGTAACTAGACCTTGTACAACACTATTTTTCCAAGACATGCTTCGCGACAGTTTTATACAAATAATCACAGTAACAGCTAGATCTACTGTATTTCTTCTTATTCTGTTGATGTTTGCTGATCGTTTTCCAAAATAAATTGAAAATATCATGAAATAATTATCTAGAGAACATAACTTGCTCAGAGAAAGAGAGAGAGAGAGAGAGGCTTTACTTGCCTGCTAACAAACATACAATAGCTTTTACCTGTTGAACGTTCAGATGTAAATAAGGCGTTTATATAAAACATAAAACTGGGATAAGTTTTAACCTAAAATGATGTATTTAGGCTCGCTCCAGTAAACAACATATATTTAAGACTTAACCCTTAAAGAGCCTTTCACTAATACAGTTGCCTTTGCGGCCAGTGTAGATCAAGATCAGGCTGCACAAAACGTGCAGCCTGATCTTTGATCCACACTGTCCGCTATGTTAAAACACTACAGGCAAAATGTAGCCATGAATTGGCAATTATATTGGTTTTATTCTAGAATGAAAATGACCATTGGGTTTATTCGGCGCTTTAAGACTTAATCATGCTCCAAAAAAAAAAAAATTGGTTAAATGCAGCTGCAAAATGTTTCGACTCAGGTCAGCCTGCGTAGTTTGCGCAGGCTGACCTGAGTCGAAACATTTTGCTATCCACTTCGTGATTCAGCCGATCTAAGACAAAATGGATCTACATCACGAGACAATATGTTTGATAAAATACATCATGGAGATGCATTTAACCCCCTTTTCTAAGAGCGCCGTTAACATTGTAATTTGTTTTAACCAATTTTCAATCGGGCTCATTTCAGGATCACTTGAAAGTAGTATGTACGATAGAGATCAGAAGTTTAAAACGTAAAAATATTAATTCTCTCTTCGTTGTGTTTTAAAGTAGTACCGGAAAAGGAATACAGTAACTTATACTTTTCCCACTATCTTGTCTAAAGCTCCTCAAAACCGAGACGTCAAAAATGTTACCAGCGAGTTAATGACATGAATGTCTCATCTATGTTTTTTTTTTCAATTTCAATTTCTTTTAACGATTATTTATTTGATGAAAATACACTTACTATTTTTTTCTCACGATTTCCTCGAGTATATATCAGCCAGTCCCAGTTTAGTGAATCACGACTGCGTTTGCTCTTAAAGGGTGTCCTCTTATATAACCTCTTCACTTCCTAATTACTAAGATAGGCATCTTTACTTCCGTGATTGTTTGTGTCGCTTTCAATAGTATATTTTTGTATTTCATGCTTTTTGGTAGTCTATCGGGAAATAATGGTGGATTATTCTTTGATAATTTCACCGTTTCGACCAGTGAATTTACCGACTGATAAACTCACTGGTACGGGAAAGCTCCCCTGTATTTCGCATGTCCCAGCGAAAAAGGGGTTAGAACATGAAATAAATAGAATATTTGGAGATTTTTTTTCGGTGAAAGATCGACATTAATTTCATCAAGTGAACATCATATGGTAATATTTTCACGAGTGGCTGCGTGAAAATATCACCGTATGATGTGCGCCACTGGTGAAAATATTACCGTGTGATGTTCACTCGATGAAAAAAATGTCGATCTTTCACCGATAAAAAAAAAAAGCACCTCTATATACGTTATATTACAATACGAAGGTCCGCAGGAAAAAATTTAAAAAAAAATTTTGGGGGGTGGGGGGGGGGGAGGGGAAGCTGTAGAAAAAATGTTACTGCAATATTAATCTAGTCTATCTTTTATAAAACCTTTCAACTTTTTTTCGGGTTTGAGGCTATTTAAGAACGATTCTTAGACAGGTTTGATTTTGACCAGTCTAGTTTTGATTAAACTTCTTTGAAATGAGCCTGCTTTGGTCCTCTCTAGAATTCCTTCAGAGAATCTATTTACGGTAAAAACCCTGCTTGCTATGGCAACAAAATTGAAAACTGTTGAAAATCTTTAAAAATCTTATACTCCGAAACCATACTCTAAAATGACACGTGATTTCGGCTCTATAAAAATAGTGCAACGGAAGCTTAGTAAAGTCGACGTCATTCTATATTCTATGTAAAGTGAGAATTAATCCGCATCCGCTTTTGTATACTAAGTATGAACCCATTTTCCTTTTAGCAAGAGTTGGTCATGTTAGAATCGAAATAATCTTCTATCTATCGTGGTTTATTGTTCAATAAATTACGGTTGTGAGTTATGAGGCGTAATGAATGAAACCGCTAGGGCTAGGGCCCTCATGGATTATTCATTATGTCTCATAACTCACAACCGTGGTTTATTGAACGATAAACCACGATGGAATGGAGATCATTTCTTAAATAACCAATGATGGTGACAAAGTAACACTCTGGAGCAAAGAAAATTAAAAGAAAGAATGGAAATAAGGAGCAGTAAAGTTTGAATTGAAAATTTAAGTACTAAATATGAATTCTGGTTTTTATTATAATAATGATCTGTTCTTGCACAAGAATTAAACGTCTTCTGAGAACTTCTTGTTTAAATGCTGCTCCCAAAGATCATAGAGATAACATGGAACCTGAGTCAGCAGAGTCCTTGGATTAAGATAAAGAACAGTTATAAAACTTCATAAAACTGGTAAGTGCTGATCTTGCCCTTGCAGTTATATTAGGGCCATGCTCTGTGAAAAGGAGGTTTAAAGGCATTTGCAAAATGTTAAGACCCATGTCAGCCTGCGCTTAACTTTTTGCTTTTGGTCAAATTTTTGCAGCTAAAAGGACCGGTTTACTTTGTGTTTCAGATGGTCGTTAGACAAATTGATTTCATGGAACAAGAATCATGTGATGACTTGCTTGGTATAATGCATTAAACCCCCTTTTGTCAGAGCACGTCTCACGTATATTCCGTACTTTCACAAAAATTAAACATCAGTTAGCTAGTTCTTAAGTTGATAACAGGGAAATAACTTCAGAAATTTTAAGGAAGTACGGACCCTGCTCTAACAATTACATGTATACTCATCATATCAAATAACTGCCCTTGTTTTCAGTGTAATACAGTCAATAATTATTTTCTTATCTTACACACGTTTGTACCCTCGTTAACCCAGGTGTGAAGTATTACCATTCATCACTCCTGGGACATTCAATTGCGAAACCGTCGTTTTTATGAATATTCATAAGATTGCGAATTACACCCAATGGCCAATCGAATTGTCGATGACATAATTATACTCTCTTGTAGTGGAGGATAATCACATTTCTTCCGTTATTATGAATAAACCGGGTAAAACCCACATCATTCACAAGGAATATGGCGGCCGCCGGTGGGCCTTCCTTCTGTGGCATTTGCCTAACGACAATCCATAGCAGACATTACAATTCCTTGTATACAAAGGCAAATATTCAGAAATACAGCGTGCTGTTGCAGTCCAAAGGGGTATATAGCAGGGGTGACGTCATCCTCGTTGTATTCAATAGCAGTGAAATTATTTGTAACGGAGATATCGACGGCGTCCACGAATTTATTGATCAACCCTCGTAGTTTATGGAATACATCGGAACTGTGTCAAGAGGATGACACGTTTGAGACAAGCAAAAAGTGCCGTATTTGGTCAACATTCTGTAACCATACGCATCACTCCTAAGACACTGCTGACACAGATTTCTTTGCAAAGTCAACGGTCAAAATGGGTGACGGCGACAAAGATACGATTTCTATCATCTTTATATTCAAAACAAAATCATTATAAGTGCAAATTTCTTTGGAACTATTTTTTGTCCATGAAGTACCTGCCAAAGAAGCGAGTAGGCTTCACGTAACTTTCAATACACATAATATGTATATTATACATGCACACCTATGTTTCAACACTTTATGAACTATATGTATATTTATTGAGACACAGTGATAAAAAAAAAAAGTCTGACATTCGTTGACTTTTGAGGGAAAATTGTATTAAACTCGTCTACAAAAAATGTTATTAAGCTCACAAAAGGCTCGTTTAGGCTAATAACAATTCATCTACACTCGTTTGATAAAATTTTATACCAAAATGCCAACTCTGTCTGAACCTATATGATCCTTGCTCTGAGAAAGGGGGGCTAAATGCATCTGCAAAAACTATCGATCCAGGTCAGCCTGCGCAGTCCGCTCAGGCTGACCTGGGCCAAAACTTTTCGCTATTGGTCAATTTTCTGTATGTCGAAGGGTATCATGGATCACGGAGATGCATTAAAACCCCTTTTGCCAGAGCATGACTCATATATATATATATATATATATATATATATATATATATATATATATATATATATATATATATATATATATATATATTCTGTTTTGTTTTAAAAAGAACTAAACTTGCTCTGAAGCGTCGTCGTGTAAATGCCACTCCCAAAGTTTAATAAAGTGTAAAAAAAAAATTAACTTCCGGTATCCCCCGTGACACTCTGTACCAACTTTGAAGCAGATGACTTCAAAAATGAGCCATGCGCTGTGAAAAGCAGGCTTAATGCATCTGCGAAAAGTATCGACCCAGGTCAGCCTGCGCAGTCCGCGCAGGCTGACCTGGGCCGAAACTTTTCGTTATTGGTAAACTTTCTGTATGTCCAAGGATGTGTATACCTCGTGATTAAGTCATGGCTATTATGGATCCATAAGTATGTGATGGATTGCTTGGTACCGTGGATCACGGAGATGCATTAAGCCCCCTTTAGCCAGAGCGTGGCTCAAATATTCTTGTAGTAATCATGAAGTTCAGTTATACTCGTTTTAATACAACTGAAAACATCTTGATGACAAGAGAAATTGGCCGTCATGAGCATTTTTTCTTATGTCACAAGGTTTTATTATTATTATTATCATTATTATTTTCGGGGGTGGGAGAACTTGAGTTATCTGCTGTTGAAGAATTAGCAAAGCAACAGACAAAAGTCTGCCGGAGGTTGTTAATGTCATATTTTTTTCTGAACATAAACAGTGGACTTTGAACTGATATGCGTCTTTCTTTGACATCCGAGGAAAAATTATCCGCTTCACCGTTTTTTTTGCTGAGCTCAATTTCAAAATGAAAATAAAAATGTCAAACTTTCGTTGGCTGAGGCATGTCTGTCATGTCTTTATATTCCAGTAGGAAAAATATGAAACTGATGAAATTTACAAGGGAGGCAATTATTGCTAAAATTAGAGCCCAGCCGATTTCGTAGTTTCCCGCCACAACGGTGCCCCTCAGATAGTATTGGTAGATGACATCCGGGTTACTTTTCAGTTCGGTCAGGTGATCTTTGCCTTTCAGTCCCATAACAACAACAGCCATGGCTATCATACACGCTGCAAATGAAGAAAATAAACATGAGCGGCGTTCTGGTGAAAAGGTGTTTAACTCTTTACCAGACGACAATATTTTAGACTTTTCAAATTGAGAGCATTGACAGGCGATAAAGCTTTCTTTCTCAGAGTAATTAAAACACGGAATTTGTGGTTAGGTGTTAAGACTGCGCAGACAGATCCAAATCTATTCAGACCACACCACATTTTTAACCGTAAGGCTGCTAAGCGCGAATTACTGACCTTTGCGGACAGTGTAGATCAAGATCAGACTGCACAAAACAGGCAGTCTGATCTTGATCTGCACTGTCCGATACTATTTTTTTCCCGGTGAAATAAACTTTGAAAGCCCAAATATGTAGATTTTTACTACTGAGGGGAAATTTCCAGTTCATTTATTTAGCAGTTCAAGGGCTAATTCATTAACTGCAAAACACAAAATGTGCCCGCAGGATGTAACAAATTTGTGGATGTAATAAATAACAAATTTGTGGATGTAATAAATAACTTAACCCATTACTGTAAAGGCTTTTTGATCTACCGAAAAACGTTATAGCTTATACAAAGGACAAACACTTTAAAGGGGCTTTTAAACACCGGTTAATTGATTGAATGATTGAACGGTGTATTACGCCGCTTTCAACATTATTTCAGTCATAATTATCACGGCGACAACTCATATATCCATGTATGTCCTGGGTTTCACCAGTACTAAGCTAGGGCTTCAAAGTGTCTTGCCCAAGGACACTACCACGTAAAGCCTAGTACGTCCAATGAGGCTCGAACCCAGTCCTCAAGGTTACGAGTCCTATACTTTACAAGTTAGCCACGTAATACTCCCAACGATGACTAATTCTAGACATATTTGTCTTTGCAATCAGTAGAAACTGTAAGGTTACATTCTGTAGAAAATACGATGTCTGCGCATGTCATAGTCTTCGAGGATTTGACCTGTCTGTTATGACGCATCACAATCCGATATAGGACAAATATTAATACGCGGTGCATAAATTGTCGCTTAAAAAGTGCAGGCGGAAAATGGCAATAGATAATACGTCTGTGAAAAAAAAAACAGTTTTTCGCTACAAATTTCTCAAGAAATAAAGTGTTTTTTTTTTTAACGGGGAAAAGATCTTTTTAAATACCAATTGTTTAGTACTGCAAATCTCTGGAGTCACTTTCTAAATACAGACATGGGGAGAACCGGGAGTTGTGCAAACTACTGACAACAAAAATAACGTCCCCACCTTGCACGGCTTAGTAGGTTTTAGTGAGTAAACGTATATTTTATTTTGAAATTCATCGCATTGATAGCCGTCTTGAAAAGTAGTCCTGTTCTGTACCCAGAATGCCCATATCAGATAGATTATGCATTTGAAAAATGCCTCCTAGCGAAAGATAATGGTGAAAATGTGCAATTTTGGGCGTTTAGATAACGGGATGGTCGTTTTGTGATATGTAACTCCGGCTATTTTATTACATCACATATGACGTCATCACTCTAATCTGAATATGAATCCTCGTCTTTCCTCTGTAGCCCATTAAGGAAATACCACAAAAAAAAAAATTTTTTTTTTTCTTACTTCTACCTTTCTTCTTTATGGATGATGTGCCGGCTATCGCCTTCCCTAATTCAGTGGTGAAGTGTAGGGCTCGTGACCCGGAGGCTCCGGGTTCGAGTCTCAATTGATCAACTGGTTTTTTTCATGGGAGTGTAGATGGGTAAGATACTCCAGAGCCCTAGCCTAGTACTGGTGAAACCCAGGAAATACATGAATATGTGAGCTGTCGCCGTGATATGACTAAAATAATGTAGAAAGCGGCGTTAAACATCAATCAATCAATCAATCATTCATTCAATCAATCAATCAAGCCCTAATTCAGTGATAAATCATTTTTTTAACTTCGGTGAGATTATGAAAATCTAAATAGCTCTCTTTCAGGGGTGATTCTTTTTTAAGTTGCTGAAAACGTTGTTGGGAAAGAAGCTGTTCTCCTGAAAGACACTGAAGGGACTGTACAAGCTGCATTTACGCAATGCTTGGACCACACCATAATTCGCTCAAAATAATGGTTTTAAAAATTAGTATCTAAACCTGTCTACAGTCCTTTTTCTTTATTTTCCATACGTTAATCTTTGGGCTCATAAGCGCGACACGATGACCTTTTGCGGACAGCGTAGGTCAAGATCAGACTGTACAGAACGTGCTGTCCGATTAAGATATATTTTCCACCAAAATACCTTTGAAATAACAAAATTTGGTTTTAATTTCTATTGGATATACAGTTTCATTTCACTTATTGAGTAGCTTAAGGATTAAAATGACCATGGTATTCACAGAAGAATATGATACTTATTTTTTTTTGTCTGAGAAAGTTACGTAAGCAATTAAGTACGAAATCTTTTGGGACGAATAGATCTACTAATTTCATTTGAACAACAGACATCTTGAAAAAGACCTTGTATGTCGCGTGACAAGCCTGCGTGATATGGATTGGTTGTTGGACGTTTGGGATTGTCTGAACTTCCATGGAATTTCCGGCTTAGACTAGTATGTGCTTCCTTATTTTGTACATTAATGTTATAGCTGATAACTTTAGTTCTGTATTAACCCTTAGGCTGCTAAGCCCGACTCAAGGACCTTTTTTGCGGACAGTGTAGATCAAGATCAGACTGCACAGAACATGCAGCCTGATCTTTGATCTACACTGTCTGATAAGGAGATATTTTTCTCCAAAAATACCTTTGAAACAACAACCTGTGGGTATTAACTATCGGCTCGAAAGTTTCGACTAACTCATTTAGCAGGTTAAAGGCTGAATTTTGTAGGCTACATATTCGCTGTTCATGTTGAAAGTTTTTGCTCTCAGAGTTTTAAGACTAGCAAGACTTAGAACACAGCGCGGGAACCACCAACGTGCATCTAGAAGTTTATTGGGGTTTTTCTGTACCCACTGGAGTGCACAGTAAAGGAAAATATATTCTATTATGCTTAAATTACGTAAGGTGCAACATGATGGACGGACAGCTTTTTCCTCCCAAAACAACTGAATCGCAAACGACATTTGACGGGCCTATTCAAAAAAATAATGTACTTGCTATTACGACGTACACTTAAAGAATTCTCAAAGATTGGGTTAGATAAGATATTTTTCTATCATTATTATTTAGTGATAGTCGATGCAAAACTTAACAGCTTAGATCTAGATCTGTTCATTCATCTGCATATAAATATATGCAAAAACATTGTAAATTAACATATTTCATGGCGAAAGAATGTCAAGATTGTCTCCCTTTTCATTTGCCTCTTGTATCAAGCGATTGCACTTTTTCCCACAGCGTTTCCTGTGATTTCCAAAATGACCATGTGGCAGTTTGTTGTGTACTAAACCGTTACCACCAAGTTCCCAGTTTTAATGACCCTACCTGAGGAGGGAGGGGGCTTTTGAAAACAATGTAGAAAAAAAAGAGAAGAAAATGCTGGTGACAAGCATTTTCTCCTCTTTCCAAAATGTTTTCTGCCCCTGCAATAGGACATTCCATCATTTAACCCTTTCCCAAACAAGCCCTGGTTTTCACGTGTTTGCAGTACAAGTCTTTTGAAAACACTGTGGGAAAAGGAGAAATTGCTCGTAACGAGCAATTTCTCTTTTTCCCACAGTGTTTTCTACCCTTTTTGAGAACTTCCTGCCATTTTCATCAAATTTAAAATTGTCGTCTACGAACTCTTTCAATTTGGACCAGTCCAAAATTTGTCGTTTGGGAAAGGGTTAAACCACCACCAACTAGTTGTATGCTTATGTACTCAAATTGGTCAAGCCTTAAATTTTGTCGTTTGGTAACGAGTTAAGACTTCCTGATGTAGCAATGTAAACGTCCCGGACATTGGTTACATATTTCCGCTGTCTCAGTGCACTTATAAATGTGCCATGCCCCGGCAAAAAAGGGTTAAATGCATCTCCATGATGCATTATGTCGAGCAAGTCATCAAATAAATTACGGATCCACAAAATCCTTTTTGTATAACAACCTACTGAATCATGGGATACACTGAGTCTTTGACGTACAGAAAATTAACCAATCATGAGCAAAAAGGTTTCGACCAGGTCAGCCTGCGTGGACTGCGCAGGCTGACATGGGTCTATACTTTTTTTTGCAGATGCATTAAGCCCCCTTTTCAAATGTAGGCTACAGTAGGCAGGGCTCAAATATAAAACTCTTCTGTCCATTTTACACAATTTTTAACACTTAAGCTGCTGAATAAATGAAACGCAAATTTCTACTCAATACTAAATGCCCAAACATTGCGGTTTCAAAGTTGATTTCACCGGAAAGAAAATACCGTATCGGACAGTGTGGATCAAAGATCAGACTGCACGTTCTGTGCAGTCTGATCTTGATCTACACTGTCCGCAAAAGGTCAGTGGGTCGCGATCAGCAGCTTAAGGGTTAAAATATTGTGCATAGGACTGCAGCTGTTGTCAAAACTGGTATTTGTTTATTTTCTAGCTTTGGTGTATCAAGCTTTTGCACTGTTTTTTATATTAGTATATTCGTACGATTAAAAGTATATGAGCCGTGCTCTGAGAAAAAGGGGGCTTAATGCATCTGCGAAAAGTATCGACCCCGGTCAGCCTGCTCAGCCCGCGCAGGCTGACCTGGGACGAAACTTTTAGCTGTAGTTCAAATTTCTGTATGTCAACGGATCAGTCTACCTCATGGCTCAGTCGGTTGTTAAAAAGAGTGGTTTTTATGGATCCATAAGTAACTGATGACATGCTCGCTACCATGCATCACGGAGATGCATTAAGCCCCCTTTTCCCCTTTTGCCAGAGCATGGCTTTTATATATATATATATGTGTGTGTGTGTGTGTGTGTGTGTGTGTGTGTGTAAAGCGAGATATATATATATATAAAATTCACAATCACTTTTTGCCTATACACATTTAATTGAGACAATAGGCCTCTGACACGAAAGCGGAACAGGGTAAAACCAGGCGAGGATTGTCCGATCTCGGATGTTTACATGTGTATGTACATCCGTTTTCTAGGCTGGACTCAACTCATAAATCACTTGACTTCATGTTTCGCAAAAATGCTAAAATTTATGTGGCAGGAAAAAAGGGCTCCCATGGTAATTACATAACAAACTACAGGGACCAACAATTTGCTTTCTAAAACTAGACATATTTTGTCTTTATCAATAGACAGAATCCCTCAAGAGCGTCCCAAAGGATAAATATCCTGCTATCAAGTTTTTGTTACAAATAGGAAAACATTTTGATGTGAGAGCATCTTGTGAAAAATTCGATTCTGATGGATCTAATTACTTCTGGGGAAACATGTTTTCTTGAGTAAATACCGGCGGGCACTGACGAGGTCGATATTGCTGGTTCCGAGGTCCAGATAATTGGGGGGGGGGGGGTTATTTTAGCCCTAAAACAACATTTCTTCTTAGCCCTTATCCTGCTAAAATAACTTAAATGAAACTTTCAAGCCGATAGTAAAAAACCCGAATAATGTTCTTTCAGACATACTTTTTAGAGTAAAGTATCTCCTTGTCGGACAGTGTAGATCCAAGATCAGGCGGCACGTTCTGTGCTTAGCAGCTAAGGGTTAAAATCCCGAATTGTCATTATCTTCCGCTAGGTGGCATTTTTCGACATTTCAAAGTTTGTGGAAAACCGTTCAGAAATCCAGGATTTCCCCATGTCTGTATTAAGAAACTGTAAACAAAGAATTGCAGTAAACAATAGTATTTTTAGAGTTATTTTTCCCGTTTGAAATTATTACATTTCTAAGAAATTTGGAGTGAAAAACGGGCTTGATTTTTCCACAGACGTATCATTTATAGTCATTTTTCTCTTGCTACTTTTTAGCGTTTTCAGTTTACGTAGCGCGTATTAATATTTATCTTGTAGGATAAAGATGCGCCATAGCAAACTTCGAAGAATAAGAATATGACATGTGCAGACAACGCCTGAGTTTTGGTTCCTCGTGAGAATCGTCTCGTCGAAGTAAGTTACAGTATTTAGTTTGAAGAGCAGGGATGCATCGGCATTTCGGAAATATATTATCGCAATTTAAAAACAGATCAACAATTTTACACTCGTTCTAGGTTTTCTTCGTCTATCGAATAACAAAAAAAACCTTAACACTTTTGTACAATCCGTTTGTCTTTCATGGGAGAGCAGAGCACACCACCCTACCTACTGTAAGTAATTTGTTATCTTCCCCAATAGCGCTGAACACAACCGGTTGAGTCTAACAGCAAAACATTTTTAAAAACATTGTGGTACATAGAGAAATTTATCATAATGAACAATTACTCCTTTTACGACAATGCTTTCAAATTTGACATGTGGATAATCCGTGGTTGACAAGGAAGGTTTTGGTAGTCATCAGGGGCAAGTTTATTTAACTCTTTACCAAACGACAAAATTTTAGACTGGTCCAAATTCAAAGCATTTGCAGACGACACATTAAAGGTGGCCCAAATGATGAAATTTGCCATTGATAGGTAAGAAAACATTGTGGGAAAAGGAGAAAATGCTGGTTACCAGCATTTTCTCCTTTTCCCACAATGTTTTAAAAATGCCTCTTTCTCAGAATCTTTAAAAGTCGGGACTGTGAGGTAAAGGGTTCACCCTTTACCACACAGTCACGGCTTTTAACGACCTTGAAAAAATGCTTTTGAAAACATCGTGGGAAAAGGAGAAAATGCTGGTAACAAGTCTTGGCATTTTCTCCTTTTCCCACAATGTTTTCTACCCTGTTTTAACGACAGAAACCATCACTTGAGCTATACACATATTTTGTCGTCTGCAAAATGCTTTCAATTTCGTCGAGTCCAAAATTTTGTCGTTTGGTAAAGAGTTAAAGTTTCTAATAATAATAATAGTAATAATAATAATAAAATAATAATAATAATAAATTTTTATCTACGATATTTTACAAAACCTGTAACTGTTACCTGAAGTAAATGTTAACAATGAAATGACAATCAGGGCAATTCGAGATCTGTGCACACAACGTAGGATAAAAGAGGCCACAAGGATACAGCTACATACGATGTAACATAGCAAAGATATGATACAAAACGCCTGGGCAGAACGCACAAAATCTGAAACAAAAACAAGAAATCTCTCTTTAAAAAAGATAGAAGGCGTAAATTTGCGATACGTCTGCAGGGGCCCGCAGAATAAACATGTCTTTATTTTTTTAACAATCGCAAATTTCTATTGATTCATTCAAATATGGTACGAAAAAGAAGGTCAAAAGCTAGCGCATTTATCTACGCCGAAAAAAAAAACAAGTATTTGGGCCATGCTCTGACAAAAGGGGGCTTAGTGCATCTTTGTGCTGCATTATACCAAGCAAGTCATCACATAAATATGGATCTATAAAAGCCACTTTTTTTTTAATAATCGACTTAATCATGAGGTAGCCTGGTCCTTAGACATGCAGAAAAATGACTAATAGCGAAAAGTTTCGGCCTAGGTCAGCCTGCGGGGACTGCGCAGGCTGACCTGGGTTGATACTTTTCGCAGATGCATTAAGCCCCCCTTTTTTACAGAGTACGGTTCATTTATCTAGATCTTTCAGCTCCAAATACATTGTAAACATAAATGAGGCCACAAGGACGCAGCTACGTACGACGTAACATAGGAACGATATTATACAAAACGCCTGGAAACAAAAACAGAAGAGTTAGATCTTTCAGCTCAAGACATTTTATCATAGAAGACAGTGTTGTAAAGGTAGAGCGTCGGTTTCTCATCGCAGAAGTGTCGGGTTCGAGTCCGATGACCGATAGAAACCTTTGAAATCGCCTACTTCACGGCCCGAGTACTGGTTAAGCTTTTCGGGAAGCAAGCATCGAGAGTGACTGATAGAAGCTGAGCGACTTGTTTCACAATCGATGTAAAGTTTTCTTTTCTTTCAAAGACCTAACGGTATTCCATCATTTGTGCCAAACTGTAATAAACGTCTTCAAGCATTTCCGGTTTGGACAAGAGTAAGATTTTGTGATCTGGAAAAGGATTAATAGATAACACGATGGCATCCTTACCCGGTATCACGTGCCACGATTCGCATACCCATTCCTTGTTCACGTGCACCTTATAGCATTCCTTCCATAAAGAGATCGTAAATTCGTCGGACAGTCCCTGCCATGCTGTACTCGATATCGATACTAGGTAGAGGACCACGCCAAGGGCAAATGTTGCCAAGGCAACCACTAAAAAAAACGATGAATTACCCATTCTTCGTTCCTGAAGGATTTCTGAAAAGAGAATCAATCGCAAAAATTAGTCATTTTCCTTCCATGATTTAAAAGGAAAAAAAAAAGTTTAATTTGATAGTATTTGCAACTTTTTTTCCTTTGTGGAATGACGTCGATTCCGTTTATTCCCTGGTACATGTATGTCAATCAACACATTTTCGTCTTCGGAATGAAATCATTACCTCATCGTTTTCTTCAGATCTGCGCGCCTTTTAAAACTGAATACACGTTGATGGGTTAGACTAATCAAATGGATTAAATCTCACCAGCGTCCCCTCCCGCTCCCTCCCCCATGGTACTTCGTGCCTCATTGTGCTCACAAATAGTTTGGTTGTGGCATACCTCGGGTGAAACTTTTCGCTATTCGTCAATTTTCTGCATGTCAAAGGACCAGTCTACCTCATGATTCAGCTGGTTGTTAGAGAACCATTCTTAAGAACGTTCTTAGACTTATTCTTCAAGATTTTCCAAGTTTGAAAGTAGCACAACTTCTGATTGGCTAAACCAAATGGTTTAGCCAGTCAGAAGGTGTGTTACTTTGAAATTTGGAAAATTTTGGAGAACAAGACCAAGAATATTCTGAAGAATGGTTGGTGAAAACGGACCCTGGTTGTTAGACAATGGATTTTGTGGATCCGTGACTATGTGATGACTTGCTTGGTACAATGCATCAAGGAGATGCATTAAACCCCTTTTGCCAGAGCAAGGCTCATTATTATTCCATTATGGCTGAGTAGATCTACAAGATGCCATTTTGCATGGATGAGGACAGTTAAATATTTCCATTACTTTTACAGCAGTATTTCCTCTTCCTAGGATATTTAAGATAAATGGGAAAGCCGGCAATGGCTTAAAAAGAGAACTATGCAAAGTCACGGTATATGAACTTGCATAAACGTATAGATAGGTGACTTGGCCGGCGTGATATGACTGAAACAGTGTTGAAAATGGCGTTTAAAACCAAACAAACATACGTATCATGATAAAACAGTCTATGTTTCAAACAATATAGACGAAAAAGTCTATATAAAGTGATTTGTGACACCATTACATAAATTATACTAAATAATCAATTACGTATACTGGTCTATGATTATGTCGAAAACTGGTTATCAGCTTATTCCATTGCGTGCGTGCTACTTTGTATTGTGACGTAATTTCCGCTCTGACGCCGGATATTTTATCTATTGTCAATGCCTTAATGGACCAATAATCCAGGCTCTTGGTTTAATCCGTTACCCCGTGAAGATGAGTGCTTTCATCTTGTAAAACATTGAGACAAAAGGAGAATTTGCACTTAAACAAAACGTTCTCCTTTTTGACACACGGATTTCTCGTGTCCACAGTCTGCACTCATCAACCATTTTAAATGCATTTTCAATCTTATTCTAGATTAAGAAACTGACAAAATATCTGATTCGCTAATCCATTTGATTTAGCCAATCAAAAATTGTGTTACACTGAAACGTTAAAAACAGATCTTTAGAATTACGCTAAAAAAGCTAATTAGACCGGTCGGGAAATACGGGCCCTGGATTTTATGACAGTTCTTTCCAGCTTTTCCTGATAGGGCACAGTGATGAGCACCGCCAGCGGGAATCGATTTCAGAACATCCTGGGTCCGTATTCACCAACCATTATACAGAACATTCTTAAGTCTTATTCTCTAGAATTTTCTCAGTTTGAAAGTAACACAACTCCTGATTGGCTAAACCATTTAATTTAGCCAATCAGAAGTTGTGTTACTTTCAAGTATAGAAAACCTTGGAGAATAAGACTAAGAATTTTCTTACGAATGGTTCGCGAATACGGTCCTTAACTACTGACCGTGGAAGAAGTCTGCCATTTTTGTATGGCAACATGTCTGCAATCCAAACAGATTGGCAACATAAATATCCACGACAAAGCCACTATGTAATCATTTCACGCAGCCTGGTCAGCTATTTGTCATAATTATAGTGCGCTTTAATTTCCCAATCGCGCTTCCTCTGACAGATTCCATTTGTCTAAAAGGAAAAAGAGATATCCAGAAAATGTCTGGAAACCCATTTCTGGAAATTGTTTGGTTGACTCGTTTACACTTCAAAGCGGAAACCAGTCTAAAATTTTCTATTCCAAATATGTTGGATTATGGTCGAAGAAAAAGAGCACGTGCTATTCCTTCATGGCAATCGAGACTTCTGTACCAATGCTGTCATACAGAAAATCATGGTGCTGTCAAATGTTAAACCTGTTAAATATGTTAATTTAAAATTTGCTATTTCAAAGGTATATTTGTCATCGGACAGTGTAGATCCAAGATCAGACTGCACGTTCTCTACAGCCTGATCTTGATCTACATTGTCTGCGCTTAGCAGCCAAAGGGTTAACAAAATTTGTCATTCCGTTGGTATCAGATTTTATTGTGTCTAACATAGTAACTTTGAGCTTTCAGTGTCTACCGTACATGTGTTTTGCGCAGAACATTTCATTGTGTTATTATTTTTACGTATCTAGCAGTTATTTGTAGGGGCAATGGTTTGTGCTTCTTGTGTTATATGAATTTGGTCAAACAATTGCATTTTAACCCTTTACCGCACAATGCCGCCTTTTGACGGCCATGGGAAAGAATCCTTTTGAAAACACTGTGGGAAAAGGAGAAAATGCTGGTTACCAGCATTTTCTCCGTTTCCCACAACGTTTTCTACTCTATTTCAAAGGTATATTTGTCATCGGACAGTGTAGATCCAAGATCAGACTGCACGTTCTCTACAGCCTGATCTTGATCTACATTGTCCGCGCTTAGCAGCCAAAGGGTTAACAAACTTTGTCATTCCGTTGGTATCAGATTTTATTGTGTCTATCATTGTAACTTTGAGCTTTCAGTGTCTACCGTACATGTGTTTTGCGCAGAACATTTCATTGTGTTATTATTTTTACAAATCTATCTGTTATTTGTAGGGGCAATGGTTTGTGCTTCTTATGTTATATGAATTTGGTCAAACAATTGCATTTTAACCCTTTACCGCACAATGCCGCCGTTTGACGGCCATGGGAAAGAATCCTTTTGAAAACACTGTGGGAAAAGGAGAAAATGCTGGTTACCAGCATTTTCTCCTTTTCCCACAATGTTTTCCACTCTATCAAAGAAAAAATGCACCATTTGAGCCAAATTAAAAGTGTCGTCTGCAAATGCTTTTAATTTGGACAAGGCTAAAAGTTTGTCGTCTGGTAAAGAGGTAATGTCTACTCGCCATATGATTGTATTCAGATGTGTATAGATTACCAAGTTACTATACGATTCCGAATTACTAACTGGTCTAGTCTTTTTTTGTTGTTTAGCTAGACACTGGTCCGTGGCCAGTGGTATTTCGTTCAACTGCTGTATAATTGCGTATATGGGACATGTTGAGAGGTCGCCTCTTGGTTTTGTAAGATTAAACTTACAGGGTTTGTGCTTCTTATGTTATATGAATTTGGTCAAACAATTGCATTTTAACCCTTTACCGCACAATGCCGCCGTTTGACGGCCATGGGAAAGAATCCTTTTGAAAACACTGTGGGAAAAGGAGAAAATGCTGGTTACCAGCATTTTCTCCTTTTCCCACAATGTTTTCCACTCTATCAAAGAAAAAATGCACCATTTGAGCCAAATTAAAAGTGTCGTCTGCAAATGCTTTTAATTTGGACAAGGCTAAAAGTTTGTCGTCTGGTAAAGAGGTAATGTCTACTCGCCATATGATTGTATTCAGATGTGTATAGATTACCAAGTTACTATACGATTCCGAATTACTAACTGGTCTAGTCTTTTTTTGTTGTTTAGCTAGACACTGGTCCGTGGCCAGTGGTATTTCGTTCAACTGCTGTATAATTGCGTATATGGGACATGTTGAGAGGTCGCCTCTTGGTTTTGTAAGATTAAACTTACAGGGTTAAAATGCCAGTATATCGTTTTGTCTACACGCAATCTTATTGTGTACAAAGCCCATGTGCATGGTAAATTATTTGTACTCGATGATTTAAAGCAATGCTTGGTTGCCATGTTGTTGCCTAACATTATCTGTATCTACATCTTATGCGTCTGTGTCGTCTAACGTCATGCGGTATCAAGTGATATTTGTTGTGATATGAGACGGACGAGACAAAAACCTCTCGGGGAATTTTCCGAGAGTTTTTGAACAGATTAGCAATATATCACATGGAAACAATGAAAGGCGATGACCTGGGACGACAAGGAATCGCAACTAGAGAATATTTTGTACTTTCACTTTCAGGCGCCTCCGTGTAGCTTCCTCTTACCATTTTTTTCAAATAATTCATAGACAATCTGACATGTGGTACTAGGAATACCACAGTCTGGTACCCTGCCGTACTTGAAGAGTACTTCAGGCAAAGCGCAATAATGGCGGCTCCCGTTGGTAATATACAGAAGTAACTGGATATTGTTATTTCACTTGACCAAATCGGATCATAAGCTGAATTCAAACGTGACAGATCGCTTGCAATAAAGTAACGGCAGTGAGTTTTTTAACTGTCGTTCTTATTTAGCGAGAAAAACTACATATTAGAAATCCTTTCAGTATCCGAAATGTCAATGGACCTATATAACGTCCGAAAACAGGGTTACTTTTAAATTGATTCCACTGAAAATTATATTTAAACCATACCCCAACAGCACGTTTTAGATTCGGTAATGTGTATTTTGTGCAAAAATGATCTTATTTTATCCACTGATCAAAATGGATCACACGAAATTGGGAAAAATAGGGAAACATGTAGGGCTACGCTTGAGGACACCCTGGAGGCCGCCATTATTGCGCTTTGCCTGACCCGATAACGTAGTGGTAGGGGCAGGTAAGCCAGACTAGGAACACCATAGTATAGCACAAAAAAAAAATAATACAACTGCTTGACAACGGAATTACAGACTGGTCCTGATCTTCTATTCATTCTCTGCAAAAAAACAAAATCGCTACAATGGTGGCATGCAGAAGGATGATTTAAGCTTTATATAGCATCCCGTCGTTCGCCGAAGCAGTGTCGTCAACGTGGGCCGTCTGTCGTTTGCATAACAGACAGATTTCCGATATAACATGTATCGCCAGCAGTCATTGTGTTTCCCATTGTCACAACTATTTACTTAACAGGGAAGATGAAAAACTATGAGTGGGCTGCTATCCTTTTTGAAGTGTCTCATTTGTGAGGGAGAAAATGGGGGACACTACAGATAAAACAATAGAACCGTCTGGGGCAACTAAAATGCTTTTTAGGGGTAAAAAATTATGATAGAATAAAGCTACCATCAAGCGTAAGATAGTGCGAGTCGTGTTTAATGAGAGACTATAGATGTTTAATTGGATAAAGTGGTATCAGGAAAACTGTCCCCACTCCCACGGAAAACAGCCCCCCCCCCCCCTGAAAACTGTCCCCCTGAAAAATGGGAAAATAAAGATATATATGGACCCCCCCCCCCCCGGAAAACTGCCCCCTAAAAACTGCCCCCGGGCAATCTGCACCTTAGGAAAACTATACCCTAGGAAATCTGCTCCATGATGACCAGCATTTTCTCCTTTTTTTTTAAACATGAAATACACAAAGTATTGGCGGGGGCAGTTTTCTTGGAGTGGGTGAGTCGTGGGGTGGGGGGCAGATTTGCTTAGGGGCAGTTTTCAGTCAGGAAACTAGTTCATCTGTTAGTTTGTCGGTAAATACACGAGGAGCTTTCTAGCATGCCTCGACAATATTCAAATACTCGCCAAGTCAGTCCGGTCGGTAAAACAGAAATTGGAAAATTGAAATCATCGATAAAAGCTTGTTACCCCGCTAAGTACAGTAAAGTCTGTGTCAATGACCATTTCTATCAAGCAACCAGACTGTTTTTCTTTTCAATTCTTCAATACTCCGTGTAAAAAGTAAGTAGAAATGTACCTCTAATAACTCTTAACTCTTTACCAAACGACAAAATTTTAGACTGGTCCAAAATGAAAGAATTCGCAGATGACAAATTTAAGGTGGCCCAAATGACAAAATTTGTCCTTGGTAGGGAAGAAAACATTGTGGTAAAAAGAGAAAATGCTGGTTACCAGCATTTTCTCTTTTTCCCACAATGTTTTCAAAAGTCCTTTTCCTTGGGGTCGTTAAAACTCGGGATTGTGTGGTAAAGGGTCAACCTACTAAATAAATTAATAAACTTTCAAAACCCTAATGTTGCTTTTTCATAGTTATTTTTTGAAGAAAACTATCTCCTAATCGGACATTGTAGATCCCAGATTAGTCTGCACGTTCTGTGCAGTCTGATCTTGATCTACTCTGTCCTCAAAAAGGTCCTTGAGTCGCGCTTAGCAGCTTAAGTATTTAGCAAACATGTCTCAAGCAGACATTTTTTCCGTTGCACCATATCAGCTTGCTTGTTACCGGTTTGACTGCTAGTACATTTTATGACTTATCTTATTGTACTTTCCCTTTTTTTCTGTTTTCTTTCTGTCTACCCTAATCTTTTCTTTTTTTTCTTTTTCTTTTTCTGTTTTTTTTCTTTTTTTTTTAAATTCAATTCGGTTTTTTTCGATGTCTAAAAGATTACAAATCCTAACTTTACTATGGTGTATATATATATATAAAAAAAGGGGGGTTTTATTTCATGCTTTTCGGTAGTTTATCGAGAAATAAAGGTAGATTATGGTTTGATATTTCATTGTTACGCCCAGCGAAAATACCGATTTACTATTTTCTAATGCTTCAATTGAAGGCGGAAACGTCAAAGGACCAATCTACATGTACCTCCATATTCAGTCGGTTTTTAGGTAAAGTGGACTTTAACGATCCCTAATTATGTGATGTCTTCCTTGGTACAATACATCACGGAGATGCATTAAGCCCCCTTTTCTCAGAGCATGGCTCATTTAATAACGACGAGCGTGCCCACGGACGGACAGACAGGCAGACAGACAGCTTGATTCCGGTGTACCACCCATCACATTCGTGTAGCAGGGTATCAATATGAGCACTTTCCGTCTTTGAACATTCATTTCCCAAGCATTATCCACGAACGTTTCTAAACATGGTCCCTTGTATGGTAATAGAAAAGCGGACCTTTTTGCATTCATTACTACTAAAAGGACAAAGGTCAAGCAGTGGGCATCTTTAATACCGTTTATTGGATTGGTTTTCCAATAGTAGAGCACTACCAGTACTTCCGTGATTTGTTTTGTTTAGGACCAATGTAATGAACATGGATAACGTGCTGCGAGACCGTTAATAAAGAACCGTTGCCAATCAATGGGAAAAAATCTCATTTAACACATTGTAATCGCGCTAACTGATACAGCCACCAAACATGTATGTTATATTTATCCAGAGTAAAATACAGTATTGAAAATGAATAGAAAACAGATAATTTTGATGCCAGCCTGTTTTATATTACTCATTTTTAGCTCGGCTGTTTTCGAAGACGACGTCGATGTTTTGTCGTAGCCTTGGCTTCGCCGTCGTAGTCGTGGTGATGTTTTTGTAATATCTCTGTTATTACTGAAGGTAGTTGCTTCAAACTTGGACAAGTTGTTAATTATCAAAAGAGGAACCTAAACAACAAGGACAGATAACCAACATTGTATTTTGACACAGCTATGCCTCTTTCTCGACTTAGAATTTTCACTGAAAGTCAATAATTTTCACTGAAAGTAAATCAAATGCAGCCGGCCGTTGGCACCCGCAAGCGGCGCTTTTGTTTATATATACTATACTTCGTGTAATATTCCTGCCATTCAGTCATTTCCTACCCTTGTTATAAATGACAATTGTAGACTTGCCCAAATTTAAAGGATCTGCAAACGACAAATAACATATGTACTAAATAATTTGATTTGTTCTCCTGGAAAGGGTAGAAAACAGTATAGGAAAAGGAGAAAATGCTGGTAACCAGCATTTTCTCCTTTTCCCAGAATGTTTTCAGAAGCTTCCCCCCCCCCCCGGGTCGTTAAAACACGAGGTCATTTGGTAAAGGGTTAAAAAAGATAATTCGTGCATTTGTTTTAAGCAAATATAAAATAGCCCAATCTTTGGTAACTTACAATTAATGGTTTCCAATATTTTTAATGAATTCGTTGATTTTTTTCCCAAATTCTTTGTTTGTATTGTTTGTAACAAGGTTACAGAGGGCAGATTGGACACTGTACCATTTAGTTTTGTTTACACACATTATTGTACTATTATTCGGGCAAACAGTCCACGAATATCGACTATAAGAGTAAACTGTATAATAGGATGAGGAATTATTTCAATGATACTCATGTTAAATTAGGAAATCAATTTTATCGTCTGAATTTTAAGACAACATGAAAAGAGAAATAGAGGATCTTACATGAGTGTTTATGCATTATCATTTTTATCAAACGAGTTGACTAAAATGTAAGAAGCGAGCCTTGGCGAGCGTCAAGTACATTTTAGTCAACGAGTTTGATAAAAATGATAATGCCTAAACATAAATGTGAGATTCTATTTATCACATAAAACGAATAACAGGCAAAAAATATCCCGCATTATCACCTTTCGCCTATACACCATTCACGGGTCCATGATTAGAGTTGTAGTTCGTTTTCAAATGTTAACATACACAAGTAGATAGCTCTTTGACATTTACACCGAAAGAAGAATGCAGCACTTTCTAGAGGGAGTAAGTCCACCTGTTTCGCAATTTTGTTGATTTTAAAGACTTTTGCTGCATTTCTTGGTTTGTATTAAACATGAAAATCAAAAACTTTCCACGTGTATACGTCTTAGCAACAATGACGTCATTTTTCCACGAAGTGGCGTAGTAGTACAAATACCAGCACGTGCTGTGGCTGGTTTCTCCGCTTCTCGCGCTTATGATTTAAAACTGATCAGAACCGGGACCCAAAAAACGATAATAGACTAGTGTATTATCAAAAATAGGTCATAGGTTTAATACACTGCTGGAGGAGGTTTTATATGATAAAAGATTATAATATGATTCCCACCTCATTAAGTACTCAATTTCTAAACCTCTTCTATCACAGTTTGTCAATGCTGAAGGTCAGCAGTCGATACTTTTCGCAGATGCATTAAGTCCCCTTTTCACAGAGCACGGCTCATATAGAAATGGATTGGAAGGAAAGCAAAGCATACAGAGTTCCTCTCCTATTTCCGTTATTGCATGTATTAAGTACGATATAAAAAAGAAGTCTAGAACACACATAAAAAAAAGAGAGATAGAGAAAAATTAAAAAAGTGGGGGGGACACAGATGGGGATGAGGTGTAAGTTCTACTGGTGAAATTGTCATCTAAAAAGAAACCATATAAGAGACAATAAAAACCAACCTGACCGTCAGTACTACGTCAGTGTTTGTAAGTGAAGCTTATAAAGATGAAGATAAGAATGCTTGGTAAGAATGATTGGATAAGTATACACATGTACTAGGTAAGAATATTTAGGTATTATGTAATAGATCTTTACCAACTATTATACATATAAGAGAAAGAGGGAGAACACTTTGAATGTCTTCATCTATTTTCTACAGGAGAATTCTGTATTGTCACTGTGAAGACAAGAGAATCAATACACTAGAGAGTAAATCTTCCACTTGCACGGATATAAGTATGCACTGCAGCAAATATTCTTTCATTATCATGCAGGCTAAGACTTTCATCTCCATATAGGATGATTGGAAGTGAAACCCTTGCAATGTCATTTATAAGACGAGATTCATTCCCTACAGGTGTTTTTTTTTTTCTGATGACTCACTAGTTAATTGATTGATTGTATAGTGTTTAACGCCGTTTTCAACATTATTTCAGTTCTATCGCGGTGGCCAGTGCACCTATTCATTCTTTCCTGGAGTTTCTTTTACCAGTACTCCGCACAATATTCTTTCCAAGCCACTGGCTGCTTTCCCACATAACCAGCGTCGAAACAAAGGTCAGAAGTGAGAGAGGAATGAATCTTGTCGCAACGACTATCGTCAATCCTCGGAAAGAGATTGGCGAGACGATGACTCACTAGTAGCCATCTTGCTACTCGTTTGTTTAAAATCAACATGTAATGGTTCAATAAAACCACTTTACGCCTCAGATAATGACCTTAACCCTTTGCCGTATAATAACGCCTTTTAACGCCCTTGGGAAAGAAGCCTTTTGAAAACATTGTGGGAAAAGGAGAAAATGCTGGTAACCAGCATTTTCTCCTTTTCCCACAATGTTTTCTACCCTATCAAAGAAAAATTGTACTATTTGAGCCACATTGAAATTGTCGTCTGCAAATGCTTTCAATTTGGACAAGGCTAAAATTTTGTCGTCTGGTAAAGGGTTAATCGTTTATCTCTACCCTAGATAGAGGCATGGTCATGGCAAGACAACGTTATGGAAAATCATGACAAATAGAGAAACTGCCCACAATAAACTATTTCTCCAACTACCACGATGCTGTCTTCTCTTGTAATGTTCTGAGGTAGTTTTTATTTTATTTATTAGCTTCTTTCTTTCAGATATAATCACTTTGAAAGTGTTGAGGGGCTGTCTGCATACTAATGGGTAGAATACGTTTTATATGGCACATCCTTTGCACGTGACCGAATCAATGCATTAGCGATCAGTTTCTTTATTTGTTTGATGGGTGTGTGTGGGTTGCAATTACTATCTCCTGATATGATGCAGATGGCAAAACAGCCTTGACAAGTATGTATTATTAAAATGAATAAAAGTTTTAAACATGTGAATAAACGTGAATACATTGAGGTAACAGAAGGAGTTGCAGCAGAATGTCAGTTACGTCAAGCAGGATACAAATCCTAGTTCTGCTGTATTTTTCTGTCTGTTCACTTTTTTATCTCAAATAGAACAATTCTAAAGAATACAATAAATTTAAATTCGAAGAACAGCTATCAGATTTACCGAGACGGTGTTTCGACTGGTTGTCTTCGGACATGGATAGAGCGAAAATAATTTGAACCGTTTCTAAATGTACAATGAAAAACAACCCTATGGCATGATAGGTCCATCCAGCGTTCAGCGGTGAAAGAGGAGTGGTTCCAAATCACTGTTGTTCAATCCCTATATCTCGGTTGTTAGCCTAGATTCATCCATTATAAATACGTTTGTTGCGTGTTTCGCTATATATGGACATTTTCATCAAGAATACAAGTTGAAGTTTCAAAGATTTTGTTTCGTTCAGAATGCCAGTATCTGGAAAATATCTACCAGAGTAGGTCATAGACACGCTGGGCCGTATAGACAGCTTTAAAATCCATTCCGGGAAAAGTCATAACTACCTTTTACCAGCAAATGCTCTTTTTCCTTCAACGATTTCAGACTTGCAGACGACACTATAAAAGAGGTTCAAAATGTAGGCTCTGTCTGTGAAAGGGTAGAAAACATAGTAGGAAAAGAGAAAATGCTCGTAACTAGTATTTTCTCCTTTTCCCACAATGTTTTCGAAAACCTTTTCCGTCAGGGTTGTTAACCCTTGTCCACACAATCCCGAGTTTTAACGATCCTGACACAGAAGCCTTTTGAAAATATTGTGGAAAAAGAAGAAAATGCTGGTAACCAGCATTTTCTTCTTTTTCCACGATATTTTCTAACCTTTCAAATATAAATTTCAGTTACATTTATCTTGTCGTCTTCAAAAGCTTTCAATTTGGACAGGTCTAAATATTTGTCATTTGGTAAAGAGTTAAAAAGTGGGACGATTCGGTAAAGCGTATGGTAACGGCTTTTTATTTTTAAGCGTTGTCTTGGCATTGTCATACCAACAAATTATCGTGACATCGGAATTTTATTAACACAGATTTGTGTAAGCGTCGGGAAAAATGCTGGAATCGAATGGGCTTTTCGATCGATCCTTATGTACATTTCTAGCACGATATAGGTTAAGTAAGGTAAACTTTACGGGCGTTGTAGAATAAGATCATATTAAACAGGCTGTGCAGACAGATCTTGACTCTACATTTTTCGACAGGAATTTTGTTAGACATTCTAGTTAAAAAGCATTTGAAACTTTTTGGCTTAGTGTTAATCGCTGCAAGTTGTCCATTTATTTAATTTATGAATACATACCAAAAAATATGGCTTAAAGTACCAGTAGCGGCCAAAAGTAAACACTGGGGTGTTGCAATGCATCTCAGTTTAAATCATATCATTAAAGTATGGAAATCACTGTGGAGATGGCAATCTGTTGTTGTACAATCAGTCCAATCGTTAGTCGCTGGCAGAAAAATAGAATTTAAAATTAGGTAAAGAGTTAACTATAAAGATAGAACAACCTGGCAACTTTTGACCTAGTTTTAAAATTCATCTGCTGTCAGCGACTAACTCTTGGGCCGATCGTGCAATAACAGATTATCATCTTCACAATAATTACCTTATTTTCAAATGGTATGATTTACATTTAAATGCATTTTACAACCCCAGTTTGTTTACTTTTGGCCGCTATTTGACCTTTAATTAGAATTGTTCGTTACGATCATTTTCTCCTTTTGCCATAATGTTTTAGAAACAAAGAGTCCTCAGAAAGTCGAAAAATGTCGCTAGTAGGAAGTATTGATTTAAATGAGTATTTTCATGCGTTATAGAAATATGCAATGCTCTGTGAAAAGGGGGCTTCATGCATCTGCAAAAAGTATTGGTGCATGTCAGCCTGCGCAGTCCGCGCAGGCTGACATGGGTCAAAACTTTCTGTTATTTGTAAATTTTGTGCATATATAAGGGCCATTCTTCCTCCAGATTCAGTCAATTGTCAGAAAAAAAAGGGATTTTATGGATCCCTTATCATGTGACGATTTAATTGGTAGAATACATCACGGAGATGCACTAAACTCCCTTTTGCCTGGACACGGGTCTGATGAAGATGATTTCAAATCCGACTATGACGGAGCGGGAAAAAATCAGGCAATAATTTTACTTATCTCTTCACAAACCATTCCCGGGAATGTACTACCATTTGCCAGAGAGCATTTGAAAACATTGTGGACAAAAAGGAAAACTACCGTTAACCATCCAATTTTCTCTTTGTCTAACGATGTTTTTAACCCTTAACCCTTTACCACACAATCCCGACTTTTAACGACCCTGAGAAAGAAGCCTTTTGAAAATATTGTGGGAAAAGGAGAAAATGCTGGTAGCCAGCATTTTCTCCTTTTCCCACAATGTTTTCTACCCTTCCCACCACAAACTATAATTTTTTAGTCACATTTATTTTGTCGTCTGCAGAGGCTTTCAATTTGGTAAAGTCTACAATTTTGTCGTTTGGCAGAGTTAAAAAAGCACATCTCGATACTAGTCACGTTTATTTTGTAGTCTATAAATACTTTAGTTCAATTGTATTGTAATGTATGGTGTTTAACACCGTTTTCAACATTATTTCAGTTATATCACAGCGGCCAGTGCACCTATCCATGCTTTCCTGGAGTTTCTTTCATCAGTACTCCGCACAATATACTTTCCAAGCCACTGGCTGCTTTCCCACATAACTATCGTCGAAACAATGGTCAGCGGTGAGAGGAGAATGAATCCCGTCGCGACGACTATCAATCAATCCCCGGAAAGAAATTGGCCGAGCCGGGGATCGAACCAGCGACCTCCTGTTCTCAAGTCCTGTACGCTACCGACTGGGCTATTTAGTTCAATACAGACGAGTCTAAACAAATCCGTCTGCTGGTAAAGATTGATACCAACATATCCCCAGGCTTCAGTGTCCATTATGGAGGATCTCCTGGGATGCTTTGTGTCGACCATTATATCTCCAAACAAAACGGCGGAAAGATTTCCGAATTATCTACTCTTTAATTATTCAATAACCAGTCTTTCTCGTGTATTTCCGTTCTATATATACGACGGATTCAACCGCTTTATTAGATGTAAAAATTTTACACTTTGTTTGAATTGAAAGCATCCATGTGCAGAGGACCAACCAATTAAATGTGATCCAAATGTTGGGATATTTCTCTGAAGGGATGGAAAATATTGTTGGAAGACGAAAAAATGCAAGACATGCAGAAAATTTACAAATAGCAGGCTGACATGGTCGATACTTTTTGCAGATACATTCAGTCCCTTTTCACAGAATATGGCCCTTATATGTATTTTCATCTTGAAACAAGATCAGGCCACCAAGAACAAACACTTTATTTTCATCATGTAACAAGACCAAACTACACAGAAGGTGCCGTTACTTACTTCTATCCTATATAAATCAAACTCCTAGTATACCACGGACAAAAATAAATACGTCTGCTGATAACGTAGACTGAGATCAGAATGTACAGAACGTGCATTTTGATCCTATATTTAGAATGGCTTTTCACCTCTCTAGGCCGTCGAAATCCAACATAAACACGTAAATCTTTTGTTACGCAATCCTGACTTTTAAACGACCTTGAGGAAGAAGGCTTTTGAAAACATTTCGAGAGAAGGAGAAAATGGTGGTGACCAGCATTTTCTCCCTTTCCCACAGTATTTTCTAACCCTTTCAAAGACAAAGCTCATTATTTTCTCCACATTTCTTTTGTCGTCTGCAAACGCTTTCAATTTCGACTTGTCTGAATTTTAGTCGTCTGGTAAAGAGTTAAGAGACAATATAAAACCGATTCGGGGGACAGCGTAGATAAAGATCAGACGGATCAGAAAGCGCTGTTATGTACTCGTATTATGAGGTTCCCTTCATTGAAAATTGTCATTGAAATTAAATACTTTTTCCATCACTGTCTTTGTATTGCGTCTATATTTGAGCCATGCGCTAGCAAAAGGGGATTTAACTCTTTACCACACAGTCCCGACTTTTAACGACCCTGTGAAAGAAGCCTTTTGAAAACATTGTGGGAAAAGGAGAAAATGCTGGTAACCAGCATTTTCTCCTTTTCCCACAATGTTTTCTACCCATCCCAAAACACATTTCAATTTTTCAATTACATTGAAACTGTTGTCTGCAAATGCTTTCAATTTAGACCAGTCTAAAATTTTATCGTTTGGTAAAGAGTTAAACGCAGCTCAGTGACGCACTATACCAAGGTAGTCATCATATAATTTTTGGATCCGTGAAATACACTTTGTCCAACAACCGACAGGACATGGCGGGTAGAATGATCCTTTGATATGCAGAAAATTGACTAATGGCAAAAAGATTCGACCCATGTCAGCCTGCGCAGTCCGCGCAGGCTGACATGGTCGCTTACTTTTTGCAGATGCATTAAGATCCCTTTTCACAGAGAATGGCTTATATCTTTAAACGCAGGCCGACGTGTATCGATACCTTTTTTGCAGATGCATTCAGCCTGCTTTTCACAAAACATGGCTGGCGAATTTTTACGACCTTGAGGGCGACAACTTTTGAAAATACTGTGAGAAGAGGAGAAAATGCTGGTAACAAGCATCTTCTCCTTTATCCACAATGTTTTCTGTCCTTCCAACAAAAAATTTCAATTTTTTAGCCACATTTATTTTGTCGTCTGCAAAAGCTTTCAACTTGGACAAGTCTAAAAATTTGTCTCTTGGTTAATCCTTGAATGGCCAAATAAATGAAATTTAGAATATTAAAATTTAACCCTTTACCGAACATTTAAGCCTTTTACTGACTCCGAGAAAGAAGGTATTGGAAAACGTTGTGGAAAAGAAAGGAGAAAATGGCTGTAACCATCAGTTTCGTATTTTCCCACAATATTTTCAACCCTTCCAAATTTCAATTAGTTGACTAACATTTTTGATTTGTCGTCTGCTAATGCTTTCGATTCGGATGGATTTAGAATTTGTGTATTTTCGTAAAGAGTTCAACCCTTTATCACATGACAATTTTTTTACTCTACCAAATTGAAAGCATTTGCGGACGACAAATTAAATTTAGTTCAAATGATGATTCCCGTCTTTGATAGGATAGAAAACATTGTGGAAAAAGGAGAAAATGCTGGTTACCAGCATTTTCTCCTTTTACCACAATGTTTTCAAAAGCTATCTTCCTTAGGGTCGTTAAAACTCGGAATTGTGTGGTAAAGTGTTAAACGACTTTCGGGGGGAAGGGGGTGGGGGCGTACTCAATGCAAAATTGCATACCTTTCACTGAACATTAAATCCAACTTTCTCCAAGACACGCCATCCCTTACGGAATCGTTGAGAGAGTGATTATAACAGAATATACCCGCTCCGTCATTAACGATTCCGATCATCAGGTTACATACTTTATATATCAAAGGATTAATTTCCCTATTGACAATGCAACCGGTATTATCCTCGTCCTTTTCTCTTTTCGTCCTACACACTAACGAGTAAATCCCCCCCTTTTTTTCCACCCAGATTTATCTAATTTCTTTTTTCTCTCTCACTGCTTTTATCAACTTCATTACTCCAGTCACAAGCCAAAACATCCAGTATTGATTTGTTGGGCTCGTCTTCAATGAATTTATCGATCAGAATAGCCTCTCTCTGATTACGCTGTCATGCTTTTTCCACTAAAGACACCAACTCTCATGCAATCAATTAATCACCCCTAGAGAATGCTGATAGGCATTGTAGGTGTTTCCGTGGACAATGTAGATCGAGATCAGGCGGCACAGAGAGTGCAGTCTTGGGACGCGTACTGCACAGAATGTCTAATCTAGGCAGGTATTTACCAACCATTCTAAGTCGCCTTCTTAGCCTGATTTTTTTAAGAATTTCCAACATTTCAAAGACACGTAATTTCTGATTGGCTGAACCAAATGAGCCATTCTCTGACAAAAGGGGGTTTAATGCATCTCCTTGAGTTAACCCTTTCCCAAACAAGCCCTGGTTTTCACGTGTCTGCAGTACAAGTCTTTTGAAAACACTGTGGGAAAAGGAGAAATTGCTCGTAACGAGCAATTTCTCCTTTTCCCACAGTGTTTTCTACCCTTTTTGATAACTTTCTGCCATTTTCATCAAATTTAAAATTGTCGTCTGCACACTCTTTCAATTTGGACCAGTCCTAAATTTGCCGTTATACCAAGCAAGTCATCACACAACTATGGATCCATAAAATCCATTTTGTCTAACAACTAACTGGATCTGGGCCCCTATTCACCAACTATTCTTGAGAACGTTATTAGTCTTATTCTCCAGAATTTCCTAAATTTGAAAGTAATACAACTTCTGATTGGCTAAACCACTTGGTTTAGCCAATCAGAAGTTATGTTACTTTCAAATTTAGAAAACCTTGTAGGGTAGGACTAAGAATATTCTGAAGAATGGTTGGTGAATATGGACCCTGGAGGTGGAACGGTCCTTAGACATGCAGAAAATTTATCAAAAGCAAAAAAAGTTTCGATAAAGGTCAGGCTGCGCGGACTGCGTAGGCTGACCTGGGTCTATACTTTTTAACAGTTGCATTAAACGTCCTGTTCACAGAGCACGGTTCAAATGGATTAGCCAATCAGAAATTGTGTTACTTTACACAAACAGAATTAACCAGACTACAACTTAGAGTGGTTGGCAAATACAAGCCATGGGTTCGTATTCATCGAAAATCTTAAATATTGTTCTAATTCTAATTTCTAAGTCTATCCATATGATTGGCTGAGACAAAACGTCTTGGTCGACCACATAACTTACTCTGGAATTCAGAATTTGGAATGACTTTCAGTGATTGGTGAATTTGGTCTAAAAAAGCTAAGCTTGATGTGAGACACTCTGGCCATAGCAGTCTTGAATTGCAAGATCTTGGGGAATTTGATCTGTACGCGCTGATATTTTGTGAAAAAATTGCAGCCAACCGAGGTCCGTATTCATCAACCATTTCTTAAGAAGGTTCTTAATCTCATTCTCAATAATTTTCTAAATTTGAAAGTAATACAACTTGTGATTTGCTAAACCAAATGGTTTAGCCAATCAGAAGTTGTGTTACTTTCTAAATCTATAATTAGACCAAGAATATTCTCAAGAATGTTTGGTGAATACGGACCCTGGTCTTAACCCTATCCTGCTAAATAAGTTAAATCAAACTTTCAATGCGATAGTGAAAATGCAAACAAAGCTACTTCAAACTTATTTTTGGAGAAAAAAAATCTCCTTATCGGACAGTGTAGATCCAAGATCAGACTGCACGTTCTGTGCAGTCTGATCTTGATCTACACTGTCTGCAAAAGGTCGGTGAGTCGCGCTTAGCAGCCTAAGGATTAAGTTGCAAGATCGTGATTGTTTTTTTATTCATTGTTCATATCAGTTTCATTTATTCAGCACCCGAAAGTTTGACCTTCGTCCAGTACTCAAGTTTAAATCAAAAGAAGACGTCTGAAATTATTGTGGTCAAATCTGATACCCAGTGTTTTCTCCTCTACCCACAATGTATTTTACCATTTCAAAGACAAAACCTATAGTTTGATTCAATTTTGGTTAACCTTTTACCAAACGACAAATGTTTAGCCTTGTCTAAACTGAAATCAGTCGCAGACGACAAATTAAGTGTGCCTCAATATATTAATTCTACTTTTCATAGAGTAGAAAATAACGTGGAAAAAAGGAGAAAATGCTGGTTACCAGCATTTTCTCCTTTTCCCACAATGTTTTAAATAGCGTTTGGTCTAAGTTAATCGTCCGCAATTGTATGTGATACGGATAATCGAAGAGTTTTTCGTCTGATATAGAATTCACACTGCGCCGCTCTTCTCGCATAAAACTTATTTCAAAGCTAGAAATTATTTCTCGTAAAGCGAAATAAATCATTATTGGGTTTTGTGAAAAACGTCTCGTTCATGTAGAACCTGTTCCGATTAATTACTCTTCATCGATTTACGATAAAAAAAAATCAAAGAAAGTAGTCCTAAGTGCCATAAGGCTCGTGTAAGCTGGCCAGCGAAACATGTAAAACGACCATTGGTTTTCCGGAGAACAAAGGTTTTAAATCCTAAACTGCTGAAAAACCAAACACACCCATGTTTTAACGACCTTGACGAAGAAGGTTTTTTGAAAAAATTGTAGGAAAAAGATAAAAAGCTGGTAACTAGCATTTCCTACATTCCCCACAATGTTTTTTTCTTTTCCTTAAGACTCATTTCAGTGTTTGAGTCACGTTTACATTGTCGTCTACAAATGTTTCTTTTTTTTTATTTGGACATATCAAAAATCTTGTCGTCTGTAATAGTGTAACATAAAACGTTTCAATAGAGAGTAACAACACAAATAGTGCGATTTCAAAGTTTTTTTTGCAGAATAACATGAACCACATCGGACAGCATAGATCAAAGATCTGAGAAACTGTTTAAACTGCATATTTTTGCCATTTTCGCAACATCTTGGTCACCTTTTCTACATTATATGGTATTTATTTATGTATTTATTTATCTGTTTACTATTATTTTTTCTTAAATGACTCGCACGGTTCCTCATATGTCTTCGGTGGCGATATTTCGAAAACTGATGATGATTTCTTGTACATAACAAAAGGTAAAGTTCCCAGCTATGCAAAATGTTTCCGATGCTTAAGCACTATTACTCATAAATACAAGTGGCCCTCTGGCAAAAGGGGGTTAGACGCATCTCCGTGATCCATTATAGCAAGCAAGTCGTCATATAACCATTCTGTCAAACAACTGACTGAATCATCATGTAGACCGGTCCTTAGACATGCAGAAAATTGCGAAGGCTGACCTGAATCGCTACTTTTTTGTGCAGATGCATTAAGCCCCCTTTTCATAAAGCATGACTCTTATATTTTCTGTCCTGACAATCAAAATGTTCTCGTAAATGCTATTAAATACTTTGAAGGATATAAACGCCATTTCTTGGATAATTCTTAAGACTTTAACGATGGGAAAATATGCAGAGGTATTATTTCGCCTATTTATAATAATAATTGAGCCGTGCTCTGGCAAAAGGGGGCTTAATGCATCTCCGTGATGCATGATACCAAGCAAGCAATCACATGATCATGGGGCCATAAAGTCCATCTGGTCTAAAAACCGGCCGAATCATCAGGCAGACTGGTCCTTTAACACACAGAAAATTGTCCAAATGGCGAAAAGTTTCGGCTCAGGTCAGCCTGCGCGGACTGCGCAGGCTGACCTGAGTCGATACGTTTCGCAGATGCATTAAGCCCCCTTTTCACAGAGCATGGCTCATATATAACTAATCCTACATTATACACTTTAACTTTTTCAATGCCCATGTCATTTTAAGTACCTCTTGCGAGCGGCGGAGATCAAGATCAGATTGCACAAAACGTGCAGTCTGATCTTGGATCTACACCGCTCGGTAAATGATAGTCAATTTCAACCAAAATCATCTTCAGTTGCGCAGAAATCTATTTTTAGATTTCAAACAAAGTGAAACTTTTTTCGTTGGCAGCGTAAGAATTATCGTCGTTTCTCCACTTCTAAGTTATTTTTTCAGTGACATAAGCAGGGTTTCACATAATCGTTCTTTACGAATACGCTGTCTCTCTATGGCTAAGTATTTTTCAATGACATAAGCACCGTTTCACATGACCGTTCTTCACGAATACGTCGTCTCTCTTAGACTAAGTATTTTTTCAATGACATAAGCACCGTTTCACATAAGCGTTCTTCACGAATACGTCGTTTCACAAAAGTGTTCTTCACTAATATGTCTTCTCCACAGGCGTTCCTTTTGTGACGAACTTCACAATTTATATAGTGTTTATATATATGTCTTATATATTACACTATATAGATGGCGAAGTTCGTCATCAAACGAACGCCTGTGGTCGTCTCTCTAAGACTAAGAATGTTTTCATTGGTTTTTAACCCTTTACCACACGATCCCGACATTAACCGAGCCTGAAAAAGAAGGCATTTAAAAACATTGTGGGAAAAGGAGAAAATGCTGGTAACCAGCATTTTCTCCATTTCCCACAATGTTTTCCATGCTTTGAAAGACATAGTTCATGTTTTGAGCGACATTTACTTTGTCGTCTGCAACTGCTTTCTAATTTGGACCGGGCCAACATTTTGTTGTTTGGTAAAGGGTTAATACCACATTTCATACAATTCCTTCAATGCAAATCTCCCAAAATTAAAAAAAAAAAAAAAAAATTCAAGGATATAAAACACTATATTTCATATAAGTTCTTGACTGCCGCGTCTTCTCGCTAAGGCCGCGAGATCTCGCGTAGTTTTCATGGACGATGTTCGAGGCCGGAATTCACTTAAGATGTCATTATCGTTCACATCGGTTTCGTGTAACGCTGTAACACTTGACGCTGATCTCACGGAATAATTCTCCACGTCAAAATCACTGCTGCCATTGGACTGTAGACTAGAACTTGACGTAGATACTAGATTGTTTTTGTTCTTTTTATTCCTGGACTTGTTTAAAGAATTAATGGTCTCTTGAATGTCACAAAACTGTCTCTTTAAAAGAATGTCGTGTTGCCGCATCAGAACCTGCAATAAATAACTAAAAGATAATTAATTCTTAAAGATTCATCTATACTCGTTTTCAGCCAGTTTTAACCCATTTTCGTCTTTATTTTATCAAACTATTATCATTCTTGTATCTTCATGCCAAAGGTTGTCCGGGTAGTTTGCATAGACTATGACCGATATCAGAGAAATCACTTTCTGGAGGCCATCAGAGAAATCACTGTTGTGACGTTTCCGGTTTTAAATCGAAGATTTCCGATATATGTATTTATTCCTAACACTAAATATATCGGCAATTTATAAATGTTCATAGAGTTGACTAAATTCTGAACCATTCTACAGTCTATCGAATTTCTCTCTCTAGCTGTAGGCGTGTATCTTTAACTGCTAAACAAATGAAAAGAAAATTTCAACTCAATAGTAAAGAGTTCAAAGCTGATTTCATCGGAAAGAAAATGCCATGTCGGACAGTGTAGATCAAAGATCTGACTGCACGTTTTGTGGAGTCTGATCCTGATCTACACTGTACGCCCCGACTTGCGCTTTACAGCCTAAGGGTTACGTTCTACATCTATTGACTCCACGTGCGCATTTTTGGGTTGTTGGTGGAAAGATACAGGCGATTGATATTTTAACTAGAACATGTCTGGCCAAATCAGTCAATCTGCGATATCCAGACCATATCTGTGTATCTACTTAACGATCCATTTTATTCACAAAGCTGTGGGTCAACGTTAAATACGCATTGAAACGGAGCCATCTTCAAGGGACAAAACTCAATAAAATGGTGATGATACAGTAGCTTTTATCTCCCTTAATAAGTTAACAATCTGAAAGCTGGTAAATGAATAAGTGAGAGTTAAATACATGTAATCAGTTATGTAATAACAGTTCGCCATGGGCGAAATATTAAAGACTCTCATTAGCTGCAACAGGGAGTAAGAAATCAGTCTTCCGATGTACATCTATCATTTTTTTTTTTCAAATCCCTTTGTTTTCAAATTCACATGAGTACAGGAGTACTCACTATTTATGAACAAGTAGATCTAGAAGTTTAGTTTATGGCTTTCAAGTATGAGTCGAAGACTTTAGCATCTGATCATAAAGTGTGACCTTGACCTTGGACCTACGTGAACAAATGTTTGAAATGGCACATCTACTCATGAGGGAGAACAATTATGTTTCATTTGGAAATCCGTCCATAAATGTAGACGTGATAGCTCGGACAAGTTCTTTTTATGATAATTTATCACTTGACCTTTCAGTGTGACCTTGACCTTTGACCTTTATGAGCATATGTGTCAATTGGCACATATACTGGTAAAAGCAAACAGTGTGCATAATTATTTTGAAATTAATCCATAAATGTAGAAGTTATGGCTCGGGCAAGCCCTATAAATGGCAATTTTATCATTTGACCTTTCAGTGTGACCTTGACTGTGGGCCTATATGTACCTGAGCAAATGATACAAGTGGCAATTCTACTGGGAAAGAAAAACATTTCTGCAAAAGTATTTTGAAATTCTTCCATAACCACAAAAGTTATAGCTCGGACAAGCTCTATTTATGACAATTTTATTGACCTCTGGCCTTTGACCTCTAAGTGTGATCTTGACGTTGGACCTACTCGAACAAATATTACAAATTGCACTTCTAATCATGAAGGTGAGCAATTGTTTCAAATTATTTTGTTGCTCATCAATAAATGTTAAAGTTATGGCTCAGACAAATCAAGACTGACGCACGCACGAACGCACACACAAACACGGAGTTGTAGCGACTACGCCTCACTCCTAGCAAGCGGGCTCGTCAAAAAATAATGTTGAGAATAAAGGGACAAGTTATTGCTCCTATCCTCTACAATACAAATGTACTTCTCTTCCGATAGTTCTCTTTAAATTCACATGTACTAGACAACAACATCTCTAAAACTACTCTTTCTGGTATATTAGAGTTATGAAGGCGAAGGCAAGGTGGTATTGTACCAGCGTATGGTATTACCCTTGTGGTATCAGATTAAATTATGCACATAAATTTAGAAATGATCTTAGGGCAGGTTTTTGTACTCATATGATTATTGTCTCGGCTTTTAATTACCAACATACAAGAAAAATGTCTATTAACCTACTATCACATGATCTGTGAAAAGGGGGCTTATTGTATGTGCGAAAAGTATCGACCCAGGTCAGCCTGCGCATTCCGCGCAGGCTGACCTGGGCCGAAACTTTTCGCTATTGGTCAATTTTCTGTATGTCAAAGGACCAGTCTACCTTATGATACAGTCGGTTGTTAGAAATAATGGATTTTATGGATCCATAATTATGTGATGTCTTGCTTGGAATAATGGATCGTGGAGACGTATTAAACCCCCTTTTGCCAGAGCATGGCTCATTTATAATCAATTTAAGGGCGGGCTCTAGTACTTATATGATTATTGTCTCAGCTCTTTATTACAAACATATAAGAAAAATGTCGATTGACCTACTAACACAAATGCTTTTTTTCCCCTAACACACACTAGTGTGAATGTCAAATTGGATACACAAACACTTAAATTCTTAACCAACCGACTGAATTTATGACTTGTCCATTTTGCTGATGACAATTTAAAAGTGACACAATAAATGGATTTTCGTTTGAAACAGTGGAAATCATTGTGAGCAAAGGTTAAAATGCTGGGTATACAAGCATTTTCTCCTTTTCTCGCAATGTTTTTGAAAGCTCTTTTCCTCGGGGTCGTTCACATTCAGTGGGATTGTTTGGTAAATGGTCTGGCAAAGGAAAAAGTCTCTTTATAAAATGGTGAGTTGGGAAAAGAGAGTGATTGTTTGTAGCACACTGCATCGAAATGTGGCGCTCTGGGGAAAGGGGCTTTAATGCATCTCCGTGATTCATTATACCGGGCACGTCATCACATAATCATGGATACACAGACTCCATTTTGTCTTAAACCGACTGAATCATGCAGTAAAATGTTCCTTGGACATGCAGGGAATTTAACAATAGCAAAAAGTTTCGACACAGATCAGCCTGCGCGGACTGCGCAGGCTGACCTGAGTCGATACCTTTTGCAGACGCATTCACAGAGCATAGCTTTTACTTTCCAACAAAAAAATTTTAAAGTCGCTCTTATGACATCGACTTTCTTTTTGTGGTCGTGGAACAAAGATGTTTAACGTTCCCAATGTCGATAGCACTTTTAGTTGCTCTTGCAAACATCGTAGATCAAGATCCAGCTGCGTAGAACGTGCATCCTGATCTTTCTCCTTCTTTGATATTTTGTGAGACAATGAGAAATACCCAAATGCACTGACTACGTGAATCTGTATCAATTATTTAATGGTCAGTTTTGAAATGAAAGAAAACTAGAGCCGAAGTTTTGCCAGGCAATAGAAGTCCTCTAATAGATTTTAGCTTGGATCTCGTGTTATCTCATTCGGCATACCTCGGGTGATCCGTTGATCAAGTCGTTTGATGTAGTTACGGAATCGGACGAGTTGTGACGAGTGATGTTATCTCTCTTTAGTGAAAGTGACCTTGACCTTTGACGAAATTCACACATCAAGTACTATTACCACCCAAATTTTTATACACCACGGCCATATGCAAGATGAGATTTTTCGGTGAAGCTGAACGCACTTGATTTTGACATACTTCTCGGTGTTGATATATTCGAATGAATAAATAGAAATTTGTGATTGGTGAAAAAATGTGGACAGGTTTATTCTGCGGGCTCCTGCAGGCCTATTTTCGAGCAATTCGTGGTTACTTTCCATTTTATCTCTTCATGTTCATGAACCACAAAAGAGTGTAAATATTCATATTTCAAAACTTCTTACGTCGTCCATCTTTTTAAAAGATATTTCTTGTTTCTATATCTAAGTGACCTTAACCCTAGCCTAACACCGAAGCAACGTGCAACATCTGCACATTGTCAGCTGTCGCAAGATGGCGTTTGGTTAAAGTAGCTCTTTCACCTTCTGAGTAATTTCCGGCTTTTGGAGGCCAGTCGGTGCGCGGAAGGGCGGACAGACAACAAAACGCTTTTGCCTTTTGGTCACATTGAAAGGGTGTCAAAAAGCAGTCCATATTTTCTAAAAAAAAAAAAAAAGGTTAGACGTACCAATTCCTGCTTCACCCACAAAATCGCCTGCATTAGGTCGTTAAATCTCTTATTGTCTGTATCGCTATGCGGGGACGCCATCGTTAAATTCGCTGAACTCGATGGGGACATCTGTTTGCCACGGGCAAAGTCCTCGTACCTTTTTGGTAGCGTTAAGCTTCCCGGTAAACTCCCATGTCTTAGTGGAATGATTCCATTCTCCATTAGCGAACTCTTCTATTTACATGTTGGGTATGATCTGAAAAGTGTATATCTGAGTCATGGTCTGTGAAAAGGGGTTAAATGCATCTGCAAAAAGTATCGACCCATGCCAGCCTGCGCAGTCAGCGCAGGCTGACATGAGTCGACACTTTTTGTTATCGGTTAATATTCTGTATGTCCAAGGGCGATTCTTTCTCATGATTCAGCTGATTGTTAGACAAAATGGATTTTATGGATTCATAATTATGTGATGATTTGCTTGGTACAATGCGTCAGGGTGATGCATTAAACCCCCTTCTCACAGAGTTCGGCTGAAACTATTCAGGACACCATGAAAAAGTCGCTTTGCAAGACGGGGGACATTGTCTGCCACCCGCGTAATGCTGGTATTAAGCAGTCCGGTTTTTCCGTGTCTCAGTGGAATAATGCTATTCTCCCTCTGTAACCTGCTATTTTTACATTTTGCGAAAAATCTGAAAAAAAAAAAAATGCATAATAAATGATGAGCTGGCACCATTTATAATTTCACTGCACAAGACGGAGACATTTTTATGGCACGTGTCGGGGGTTGGTATCCAATCAATTGGAAATGAATGCCGTGTGGGTTCTTTTTTTTGTGTGTTTGTATTTATTTCGGTATTGAGGTTTTGCGTCGCTTTCAACAGTAAAACACTTACCTCCAATAATCAAAAGTTCTTTCGACACTGTGGGAAAAGGAACAACTGCGTGTAAGAAATGAGCCATGCTTTGACATAAGGGGTTTTAATGTATTTCCGTTATCCATTATGTACCAAGCAAGTCATCATATAATCATCGATCTATAAAATGCATTGCGACTAACAACCGGCTGAATTGTGAGGTACATTGATCCTTGGACATGAAGAAAACTTAGTTTACCTAAAGCAAAAGGTTTCGACTGCGCAGGCTGACCTGGGTCGATACTCTTTGCAGATACATTATACCCCTTTTCCATAGAGCAAGGCTTAAATGCTTCCTTCGAGTATTTTTCATTGTATCAGTTGTAGCAACCAGTGATATGCCAGAAAATATCCTGACAATTATTTCTTTCGCATGCCAAGTTGTTATACAATAAGCCTGCATCGTGAATATTACATTCATAAACACTGTCTGCACCACGGGCAAAAACAAGGACTTTTTGCGAACGGCATAAATCAAGATTAGACTGCACAAAACGTGCTGCCTGATCGTTGATCTCTACTATCCGCCTTCTAACTCAAGCCTATGAGATAAAAACTTCTTGACATTCAGTGGATCATAGTTTCAACCGTTGATAGAGCTCGAGTTTAAATATACTACTACTCACACTTTGATAGGGATCGTATAGATATGAGCAATGCTCTGTGAAAAGGGGGCGTAATGCATCTGCGAAAAGTATCGATCCAGATCAGCCTGCGCTGTCCGCGCAGGCTGACCTGGTCAGAAACTTTTCGCCATTGGTCAATTTTCTGTATGTCCAAGGACCAGTCTACCTCATGATTAAGTCGGTTGCTAAAAAAAGTGGCTATTATGGATCCATAATTATGTGATGGCTTGGCTGGTATCATGAATCACGGAGATGTATTAAGCCCCCTTCTGCTAGAGCATGACTCATTAAGTCGGTTGCTAAAAAAAGTGGCTATTATGGATCCATAATTATGTGATGGCTTGGTTGGTATCATGAATCACGGAGATGTATTGAGCCCCCTTTTTCCAGAACACGACTCATATTGCAATACGGGTATATGTTACAACAATACAGTTTTGCATTGAAAGCTTCCATTTCCACAAGTAGTTTGTTTCTCAACAGTGTGGCGAAGTAACATATTGAATTATGGATCGATTGATTGATTGATTGTATGGTTTTTAACGCCGTTTTCAACATTACTTCAGTTATATCGCGGCGGCCAGTGCACTTATCCATGCTTTCCTGGAGTTTCTTTTACCAGTACTCCGCACAATATTCCTTCAAAGCCACTGGCTGTTTCCCCACATAACCATCGTCGAAACAATGGTCAGCTGTGAGAGAGGAATGAATCCTGTCGCGATGACTATCATCAATCCTCGGAAAGAAATTGGCCAAGCCCGGGATCGAACCAGCGACCTCCTGTTCTCAAGTCCTGTATGCTACCGACTGAGCTACGGGGGCTTGGCTGTAGCTTGAAAAACCATACCTAATACATGCAACACATATATATCGGCTTAGCCTAACATGGTGATCCGTAGCCAATTTTGAGTAGTATATTTGACGCTGGACCAGTTAATGTCGGCCTACAGGCTGTGACACAGGTGTTTTAGATGATTACATATTAATTCTTCGCAAAACGACAAAATTTTACACTAGGGCAAATTGCAAGCATTTGCAGACGACAGATTAAATGTGACTCAAAAACTGAAAGTTGTTTTCGGAAGGGTAGAAAACATTGTGGGAAAAGGAGAAAATGCTGGCAACCAGCATTTTCTCCTTTTTCCACAATGTTTTCAAAAGTTGTCTTTTATAAGGTCGTTAAAAATCTCAACTGTGCAGGCAAAGGATTAATAGAGCACATCATCGTCATCACATCAGTATATATCATTATAATGTTTCGCCCATAGGTATGACGAATAAGTTTCACACCATTATCTAAACAAATTCCTTTCTATATTTAAAGTAAATGATGAAAACAAGAGATTATAAGCGAGAAAATTAAACAAGTCATCATTTTTGATGGATGATGATTTTAATTAATAATTTAATATAAATTGTTTTCATGAATATTGGCGAGTTCTGATTGGCTGAAATTTTTTTTTCATAGATCCATGAAAAAAAAAATCACGTTG
Source organism: Tridacna gigas (assembly GCA_945859785.2). NCBI lineage: Eukaryota > Metazoa > Mollusca > Bivalvia > Cardiida > Cardiidae > Tridacna > Tridacna gigas. Next base: position 59,246,036 of record OX244032.2, read on the forward strand.
TGCCGGAACTACTTTAGCTGTCAAACTAATGTAAACAAACATGTATACAATATTCCACTTTTTTTTTTTTAAGAATTGTATACAGAGTCCCAAGTTTACGAGTTAGTTTTTTTTTTACCCTGAATATCATTTTATGAAGAAAAAAAAAATATAACAATTCAACAATAAAAGTTATGAGAATCAATAATCCATCATGAATTCCCACTGCAATATTCACCATGCCTCTACTCAGAGTGAAGGTTACACACTGCGGGTCCTACACACTGCAGTGTTAATTTACTTTCGTTTTATTGGTTGATTTTCAGGACACGTTAGTATCGGGGATCTGAAAACTGCTTCCTTATTGTATTCTTGCGCCATACAAATATGAGTGGAAGGGGCTTTAGAAACTCCAACGTTATATTTAAAAATAAAGAAAATGAATGCAGTCTGTATTATTTCCGTGGGTGTATGTTGTCTGTAATATTAAATTATAAGGAATGAAGAGATTTTTTTTTTTTTATGGAGGTATGAAAAAAAAAAAAACCTAATCACACTTTTGTATGAAATCGCTTCGCGGTTTCATACATTGTGATTAGGTTTTTTTTTTCATACCTCCATGAATAAAAAAATTCTCTTCATTCCTTAAATGAAGCTCGTCACAACAGTAGGAATACCACGTCCCATCAATGAAAACCATCAAATATTTGAAAGAAAGAAATAGAAACTATGGCATTTCTGACTGACTGCCTGACTGATTGACCCTCTCACTCACTCACGCACGCACTCACCCACCCACCGACCCACCCACTCACTCACTCACTCACTCAGAATACTGCATACAAAAATTGACGAAAAATTGTACCATACACTCATTAAAATGAGACAAGGCCTGGAAATCGTGAGTTCAAGATCTCTGTAGCCCTTTCCATTTACATGCTGTTTGACACGGTAGTCTTATTCACTCACCTTTCCCAAGTGAAATCACGCATGTTAGAATGCAAAAGTTTGGATTACTACGAACTTTTATGTATTACCAGGATTGCAAAGCATTCTTCATTTATTACCGGTATGATGTAGAAATGAGCGCTAACTAGTCCATGTAAATATTCCTCTTTCTCTTTGAGCGATTCTGTATGAATATGTAAATGAGCCATGCTCTGTGAGACGGGGGTTTAATGTATCTGCAGAGAGTATCGACCGAGGTCAGTCCGCGCAGGCTGACCTGGGTCGAAACTTTTTGCTTTTGGTCAATTTTCTACATGTCAAAGGACCTGTCTACCTCATGATTCAGTCGCGTTTTATACAAACTGGACTTTATGGATCCATAATTAATCATTAATATACGAGCCATGCTCTGTGAAAAGGGGCCTTAATGCATATGCGAAAAGTATCTACCAGGTCAGCCTGCGCAGTCCTGGGCCGAAACTTTTCGCTATTGGTCAATTTTCTGTATGTCCAAGGACCAGACTACCTCATGAATAAGTCGGTTGTGAAAAGAAAAGTGGATATTATGGATCCATAATTATATGATGACTTGCTTGGGATCATGGATCACGGAGATGCATTAAGCCCCCTTTTGTCAGAGCATGGCTCATATATAAGTTGCTCAGTATAATACATCACGGAGATGCATTCAGTCCCCTTTTGCTAGAGCATGGCTCAAATGTATGAGAATGCAGTAAAAGTATTGTAACTATTGACTAATTAGTTATAAACCCGATAGCACAGTCGACAACGTATACGGCTAGTAATCCAGCGATCGCAAGCTCAGACAAACCTTTTTTCAGGGTCTGATGGAAGTCATTTTGACAGAATTCATTCTTTGCCCATTGAAATGAGCCATGCTCTCTGAAAAGGGGGCTTAAGGGATCTGCAAAGAAAGAAAAAAAAAAGTATCGAACCAGGTCAGCCTGCGAGGTCCTCGCAGGCTGACCTGGCCGAAACTTTTCGCTATTAGTCAATTTTCTTTATGTCTATGGACCAGTCTACCTTATGATACAGTCCGTTATTAGAAATAATGGATTTTATGAGTCCCTAATTATGTGATGACTTGCTGGGTATTATGGATCGCGGAGATGCATTAAGCCCCCTTCTGCCAAAGCATGGCTGAAATTGTTTCGACGATATCAATAAGGGAGAGCATTCAAGACAGTCTTTGGCATTAAAAGAGTGCTTTTCAAAGCACTGGTTTAAAAAAAAAAAAAAAAAAAGGAGAGCATGGATAGGATGGATAGGTGCACTTGCCGCCGAGACATGACTAAAGAAATGTTTAAATCAAAGCGTTGAAAGCACTGGTGTGGCATTTGTCAAGGCAGCCATTGCGTGGAATTAATAATTTGAAAAAATAAACAAAAAACAATGTGGGACCAACGAGCCAAGGGACGATCAAGCCAAGACACGAACAAGCCAAGGGACGAACTGACTTTGGGACGAACACGGTCAGGAGACAAAGGTTGTGTGTATTATTGCGCCAATAGAGGGCCATAGCCACTGTGTATCAACGTACACCGGATATAGCGATTGTCCAATCGAGGGAAATGTTTACGGAGTGAGATACACGGTCAGTATTTCTTTTATTATTTTTGTGTTTTATAGTATTTTGCCTGGAAAATATAGAACTTAGGCTACATCAATGATAGATTCGGGTATATGTATGAATATGTGAAACACTTAGGAAAAGTATTTCTGCACTAGAATTTAGCAGAATGACCTGCCCAATCACTGATGTTTTTCTTGACATTTAACAGGCCGACTCAAAATTTTCATATTTCTCAATTTTATTGTTATTCAGGCCCGCAATTCGCTTTGTTATAACTTCTTGGAGGTCTTAAGTACTTACAAACGAAGTTTTACTTCCAATTTGTTCTTAGTTTTCCGAATATTTAGATTTAAAAAAAATAGCCAGTGTACGGTCTATAGCAGGCAGTTGTCAAATTGGTGTACGACTTATAGCAAAAGCAGTGTACGGACTATAGATGAGAAGAAAAGTTTATATTCTGACGTAAACGGGAGTTATATGTAAATCTAAAAATGAATACCTGTGCATGCCTTTTTAGAGACATTGGCAAGTATCAAATAATTATTGATTTCTTGGTTGTGTGATCGAAAACAGAGAAAATTGGAAATGCAAGTGATTAAAGCATGATTGCATTGAGGTTACAAATCATTGACAGAACTCGAGCGAATCATTACACAATATTGTTTCATTGCATTAATGCTTAACCTTGTTTGAGCTTATCATACGGTTCTTAACTTAAAACAAGTTTAGGCTTTCTTAGAATGCAGCTAGTCTTCTGTCTTCTGTCGGAAGGACACTTTATGTGACAACAAAGTGGTTCTTTGCATGAAATTCACGAGCTGCAATTTGTTTCTTTTGCAGTTTAAAGACTTGATTTTGAATCTCACATACTAAGGGCATTGGCAATTATACTGACATCTTGATAAGACGATCATATCATTTAGATGCCCTATCACCCTAGGTTTTTAAATACAGCGTAACACTAGGATGTAAAGGGGTATAAAGTAATATTTCTTTCTGTTTAAAACATGGATTGTGGGTGTTCATTCTAACGTGTACCAATAGTCTTTAACAAAGACCCGATACACATGAAACGAAATGTCATTTTCACAGCTGGTGAGAATTGAAGTGTATTGAATATGTACTGATGAAAAAATTATGATTTCTTGCTCTGTTATGGAGCGCTTAAGTCCTTTGCTTCACTAATTAGGTAGTCAGCTTTGTGAAAAGAAACACTGGCCACAATAAGCCTTTTCAACCCATACGGTAACATGTCCATGTTATACTCAGCAATTTTATAGCATTAAGATGACGAATGTCAATTCGAAATTTTCGTTCATTTTTCTGTTTCTTTTCTCTCTTTTTTTTTTCTTTCCAAATAGATTGTGGGTACGCGTTGGAACCGTCCATAAGGCTCTGACAGCTTCAAGGTTGGCATACTTTCGTGATGTATAATACAGTTATCATTACGTTAACATACCTATGCAATATATTGCTATTTGAAGTCACATATGGGACAAGCCAAGTTGTGCTTGCGGGTGTGTCAGGTGGTTTCTCCCGGGGTACTCCCGTTTTCGACCTACCTACCGATTAGCTTGTCTCGACTTGTGTGAAATAATCTTGAAAGGGACGGAAAAACTGAGTAATAAAAAATAATAATAGTTATTGCAGGATTTCTCTTTTCATCATAGGGCTAGGTAGTGATTGTCCATCTATGGTCGGTGTACACATGTACCTCCGGTGTCATTTTTCAAGCGCGGTGTCCTAGTGTCAAAGTCGGATTTCTGAGAGAGGTCCTGGGTTCGATCCTCATCAACGGCGTAACCGTGTTGTGTCCTTGAGCAACACACATTTACTCCCCATAGTACTGGTTAAATACCCAGGAAGCGGTGGCTCCGTCCCAACATGACTAAAAAATTGTTGACTGGGACGTAAACTCAAACAAACAAACAAATATTTAAGAGTTTCATAGAAAGTTTTGGTCTTTATTTATTAACACGTTTTGTCGTAGTTTGCGGCGTTACATGTATGCCCTGTATTCAGGGCTGGAAAAAAGAAATAAAAATAACGAAAATACAGTCATGATAATTCTAATAATTAAGGGACAGGATACGTTCGAATGACAAAAATCTATCCTCGAACAGCAAACTCGTCTATTTCCAGCACTAGACAATGTATTTCACGAAGATTTTATCTCGCTATCGACCGTACACTCCTAACAGGAGCTTTTGCTATATAACGTACACCATCCTCCTATAGACCGTACACCGTAGAGAAAAAACAAAGATGAATATATCGAAAAATGCAGTTTTAAAAATAAGTCAGGAATTTTTCTAGCGATTCGCCATGATTAACTAGGCTATTTATCATTGATTTCAATATATGACGGATTAATATTTTATCAAAACAGTCTTTAAAAGCAGCGTTTTCGTGACAGACAAGAGGAGATTATCAGTGATTAGGGGAGTATTTTTGTTATTCGTAGCTCTTGTGGATGTTTCCCAACCATTTGCTGTGGTAAGACAGCTACATTAATGTATCAGTAACGACTGCCAAATATACTTACGGTGAATTTTTATGTATTTCAACGAAAACATTGGAAAAGTACTGACCTTGTACTGTACTGTGTGAAATTTCCCTCGATTGGACAATCGCTATATCCGGTGTACGTTGATACACAGTGATAGCGGGTATAGATAAATTCAATAATAAGAGAAGTATCCCCACGATCGATGGCCTAATCCAGTTTAATTTAATACGCCGTTGTTAATTCTATATCTGAGTGCTATCGAAACACTCATTTGTCTTAGAAAAATTGAGTTTAATAGGGTTTGCTTCCTTCGGTTTTGCACAAACTATGATACATGATTTTCAAAATGCATTATTGAACTCATAGTGGCATTGTCTACGACAAATGCCACAAAAAGTCTTTAAAACAAACAAACAAACAATAAATCGATCAATTTGCGTATTTATTATGTTGTTGTAAATGACGTTGGGTAGACTCACGACCAGCTGCCCGGCCAGCTTAGTTGGTAGAGCTGCGGTTTTAGTGTTCCGGGGGTTGTGGGTTCGAGTCCAACGTCGGGCACACTTTTTCTCCCCTGATTTACAATAATGGCCATGAGGTCAATTGGTGAACGCAGGTAGGCGGCACCGGCGGTCCGTGGGGACCTGCGGGAGTTGGTGGCACCCAGAAAATCAGGAGGTGGAGGAGTGTTGTAGCTGATGGTGGATAGACTCACGACCAGTTGCCCGGCAAGCTCAGTTGGTACTAGTGTTCCGCGGGTCGCGGGTTCGAGTCCCACATCGGACACACTTTTCTCCCCTGATTTACTATAAAAGGTTACGAACCAATATAAAACAACAAGAGCCTGATTTTTGCAAGGGAAAACGAACCAGCTTAACCCTCTATCACACAAGATTAACGTTTTAACGGCGCTGAGAAAGAAAGCATTTGAAAACATTGTGGGTAAAGATATTCTTTTTTCAATTTTGGACAAGTCTAAAATTCTGCTATCAGGTAATGAGTTAAAGAGTTTAGAATCTGGATACTTTTAGGAAATAATCGCTATAATTATCAATTTACACAGAAAGCTTCATAAATGTAGCCCATACACGTGTACTTCCTGGGTATTGGTAGACTTCTAATCTACTTTCATCATCAATGTCCTAAATGCATCAATTATATACGGCGTGCAGTACACGAAATGGGGCCTTCGGACATATGCGTAAAGATGTGTGGTCCCAGGTCAGCCTGTGTACTCTGTGACTAATCCGAGACGAAACTTCCCTTTTTTGTGTGATTTTCTGTTTCACGAAAGTCTACTGTATTAAAAAATTTTATGCAGTCGGAAAGTGCCGCCTCGGATTAGCCTGCGCGGACTGCGCAGGCTAATCAGGAGCGACACTTTACGCAAATGTCCGAAGGTCTCATTTCGCATATTGCAGGCCATATTGTAATCTTATTCCAAAGTAAAATTTCATGAGGGTAGAGCTTTCTGTGGATTTTGTTGGATGGGTGGGGAAGGGCGGGCAGAAGGACGGACAGAGGGACGGAAGGAAAACTATTATTAATTCTATCCAGGGGTGTGGTCAAAGTTCAATAGATAATTAGATACATAGAGCTATCATGCTCTCCGTTGCAGATTCAGTTAAATCTTGACACGATGCGTGTTTCACGAATTTTCAAGCGAGATAAAAGTTCGTGTTATATCATCGAATTGTGGAACCGCTATCGTCGATTCCTGCTGATGTTGGAATGAGAGATTACTTAAGCGTTTGGGGATGCATGTTAACGCAAAACGTGGATGTAATATTTCAGACAACATTTTCTACAAGTAAAGCACAAATAAAGCTGTAAAAAGGTAGCTTAAAGCATTTGCAAAAAGTATCGACCCATGTCAGCCTGCGCAGTCCGCGCAGGCTGACATGGGTCGATACTTTTTGCAAAAACTTTGTAAATTTTCTGCATGTCAAAGGACATACTACCTCGTGATCCAACCTGTTGTAAATCAAAATAGCTTTTTTTATGGATCTATAATTATATGACGACTTGCTTGGTGTAATGCATCACAGAGATGCATTTAAACCCCTTTTTGCCAGAGCATGGCTTAATAAGTTATTCATACCTTCAGAGATTAGAGTGATGCCACAGTTTATAACACAAGGCCAAAGTTCCTCCGTGACTCAGTGGTTAACCGTATGGCTGCTACGCGCGACTCGCTGACCTCTTGCGGCCAGTGTAGATCGGTTCAGAGATCAGAGTAATGCCACAGTTTATAACACAAGGCCAAGGTTCCTCCGTGACTCAGTGGTTAACCGTATGGCTGCTACGCGCGACTCGCTGACCTCTTGCGGACAGTGTAGATCAAGATCAGACTGCACAGAACGTGCAGTCTGATCTTGGATCTACACTGTCCGGTAAGGAGATATTCGTTTCCCCCAAAATAAGTTTGAAATATCGTTATTCGGGGTTTTACTACTGGTTTGAAAATTTCATTTCAGTTATTTAGCAGGATAAGGTTAATGCGTTGGATTCGTAATCCAGAAGTTCTGGGTTTGATCCCGTTTGCAGTGCTGGACACATTTAGAGTGCTCTATGGTAAAGCACTGCACAGCCAAACCAAGCCCCCGTAGCTCAGTCGGTAGCGTACAGGACTTGAGAACAGGAGGTTGCTGGTTCGATCCCCGGCTTGGCCACTTTCTTTCCGAAGATTGATGATAATCACCGCGGCAGGATTCATTCCTCTCTCACCGCTGACCATTGTTTCGACGATGGTTATGTGGGAAAGCAGCCAATGGCTTGGAAAGAATATTGTGCGGAGTACTGGTAAAAGAAAATCCAGGAAAGCATGGATAGGTGCACTGGGCGCCGCAATATAACTGAAATAATGTTGAAAAGGGCGTTTAACACCATACAATCAACCATACAATCTACTGCAGAGCCAAACATTGAACTCGGAAAATTGATGGGAAAAAAAGTGAGCTATCGCCTTGATGTAACTGAAATACTGTTGAAAGCGGCGTAAAACGGTATCTAAATATATACATCATTCCAGCCGATATCGTGAAACAGTATAGATTGATTGAATGGTGTTTTACGCCGTTTTCAACATTATTTCAGTCATATCACGGCGACAGATCACATATTCGTGTATTTCCTGGGTTTCACCAGTAGTAGGCTAGAGCTCTGAAGTGTCTTGTCTAACGACACTCCCACGAAAAAGCTAGTGGATCCAGTGAGGCTCGAACCATGGGCCTCCAGGTCACGAGTCCTACGCTTTACCACTGAGCCATGCAGGACCACATGTGAAATAGTATAGACGACCCGCACCGGGCACCGTAGAAATCATTCAAATAATTGATACACGGTATAAAACACCGATTATCCGTACATTCTTTCGTATGAATCGAACGATGTCGTCGGTATAATTCGAAGCATTGGTAAGAACGGGCATACCTGTAGGGGAAGGTATTGCAATGTCCTATGACTATTCCAGCACTATATTCCAGCAGTAAAAATGACACAAATGTGTGCATTTCTGCATTTCACTCTTAAATCCATTTCAAGCTCCCTTGTACTTTACGACCTCGAGGATAATAGTTTTTTAAAACATTGTGAGAAAAGGAGAATACTGTTAATTCTTTACCTCACAATGACGACTTTTAACGACGCCAAGAAAGAAGGTTTTAGAAAACTTCTTGGGAAAAGGAGGAAATGCTGGTTACCAGCATTTCCTCCTTTTCCCACGATGTTTTCTACCCTGTAAAAGTCAAAATTTATGTTTTGAGTAACATTTAATTTGTTGTCTGCAAATGCTTTCAATTTGGACAAGTTTAAAATTTTGTCATGTGGTAAAGAGTTAACCAGCATTTTGTCTTCTTCCAACATTTTTTTCTTCCATTTTAAAAGAAAAAACCCTAAATTCAAACAATATTGATCTCGTCGTCTATAGTACATGCTTTCAATATATAGATCGAGCCAAAAGTTTTGTTGTCTGGTATCGAATTAATACATGTGGAAGAATCGAGGTTTTCACCGATAATACAAATACACTGAAAGTTCAAACTAATGTACACGTCCTATCCATAGTCATATAATTAAGATTTTACTATATATAACCACCACAATTTTTACTGTAACGTCCGTCATTTCACAGGTTCTTATCTACCATTCATTCTACTCTTTACCACACGATCTCGAGTTTTAAACGACCTTGATTGAAAGGGCTTTTGAAAACATCGCGAAAAAAGGAGAAAATGTTGGTAACCAGCATTTTCTCCCTTTTCCACAATGTTTTCTACCATTTCTCTCACACAAAATCTTTCATTCGAATAACATTTAATTTGTCGTCTGAAAAATGCCTTGAAGTTTGGTCAAGTGTAAAATTTTGTCAATTTTTAAAGAGAAGGGTTAACTTACTATTAACCCTTAGGCTGCCATGCGCGACTCAAGGACCTTTTGCGGACAATGTAGATCAAGATCAAACTAGACAGAACGTGCAGTTTGATCTTGGATCTACACTGTCCGATAAGGAGATATCTTTCCCCAAAAAATACTTGTGAAATAGCAAAATTCTGGTTTTAACTATCGCCTGAAAGTTTCAGCAGGATTAGGCTTAACTTTTTGTCTCTTTACTGGACGACAAAATTTTAGACTTGTCCGACTTGATAGAATTTGATAATTTGAAAGTGGTTCAAATGATGGGATTAGTCTTTTTTAAGGAAAGAAAACCTTGTGGGAATAGGAGAAAGTGCCGGTTAACGGCACTTTCTTTTTTTTTTCCCAACGGTTTTCTGAGGCTGACTTCTTCGATGTCGTAAAAAGAAGGGATACAAGGTTAACTCTTTACCAAATGTCAAAATATTAGACTAGTCCAAATTGAAAGCAGTTGCAGACGACAAAATAAACGTGGCTGAAAATTTGAAATTTGTTTTGGGAAGGGTAGAAAACATCGTGGGAAAAGGAGAAAATGCTGGTATCCAGCATTTTCTCCTTTTCCCACATTGTTTTCAAAAGGCTTCTTTCTCAGAGTCGTTAAAAGTCAGGACTGTGTGGTAAACATTTTTAATTAAACGGTGCCTAGTAACAATAAGCTGTCAGTTCTATGGTATAGTAAACCTTAAAAGTCCTTTTGACTCTTTACCAGACGAGAACATTTTAGATTTATCCAAATTGAAAGCATTTTGCAGACGAGATATCAAATGTGGTTCAAATGCCGATGTTTGTCTCTAAAAGTGTAGAAAAGATTGTGGGAAAAGGAAAAAATGCTGATTACCAGCATTTTCTCCTTTCCCCACAGTGTTTTCAAAAGCCCTTTTCACCAGGGTCGTTAAAACTCGGGATTGTGTGGTAACGGGGCTTGAGTAGCATCGACGTTATCCGACGGTAACCAAAAGACTCAGAAATTTTAAGCTGAAAGTAGTTATTTTCAGAATACCGAACAAAATTATCAGGGACATGGTAAATCCTGGATGAGATTCACGCTTTTAGTGCAGTCTGGTCTTAATCTTTACTGTCCGATAAAGCAATATAGGTTGCACTTAGTATACTACCCTAAGGGTAGGTATAAATGACCGAGGGGTATATGTTCGGGTCAGCAGCGGATTTACCCCCGATGTTAACCCTTAAAGAGCTGGAACCAACTTAAGCTGTTTTTGCAGACAGTGCAGATCAAGATCAGACTGCACAGAACGTGCAGTCTGATCTTAATCTACACTGTCTGCTACTTTGTTACGTATTCTCGCGGAAACAACCTTGAAACAGCGATACTTTGGCCGTTTTTTCCTAACTGAAAAAGTCGAGTTAATTAGTTCTGTGCTGTAAGGGTGAAATTTTTTTTCTCAGTGATGTAAAAATGCTCCATACTTTTCTTCTTACACACAGGGGTTCTGCGTGGCTCAGTGATAAAGTGTTGCTCTCGTCACCCGGAGGCCTCGGGTTCGAGCCTCACAGGAAGCACTGGTTTATTTTCGTGGCAGTGTCCTTGCGTGAGACGTTTTAGAGCCCTATCCTAATACCAGTAAAAACCCAGGATTATACTCCAAGCACACACATGAATAATATTATGTAAGCTGCAGTCGTGATACGACTGAAATAATATTGAAAGCGGGATAAAACACCATCCAGATTCCTTATACATATATATGAGCCATGATCTGACAAAGAGGGCTTAATACATCTCCGTGATCCATGATACCAAGCAAGTCAGCCTATAAGTATGGATCCATAATAGCCGCCTTTTTCAACAACCGACTAAATCATGAGGTAGACTGGTCCTTGGACATAGAGAAAATTGACCAAAAGCGAAATGTTTCGGCACAGGTCAGCCTACGCGGACTGCGCAGTTTGACCTGAATCGATACTTTTCGCAAATGCATTAGCCTGCTTTTACTAGAGCATGGTTCACATATACAATAAACCTTGCTTAATGCCGCAGTAGCACTGTAGCAATATATGAACTCTTTACCTCTCGAAGCAAATTTCCGGCGAATAACTTTGAAAACGTCCACGTGAAATAGGTCCAATCAACATTATCTCTGTTGTTAGGTTTGATACACGAGTACATGTCAAAACATTGCGGCAAGAGGAGAAATTGCTTGTGATAAGCAATTTCTCCCTTTGCCACAATGTTTTAAAAAGTGATTTACTGTCGGACGAAGAGAGTCGCCTACAAGTGATAACGAGTTAATTATGTTTGACAGTATAGACAGGCTTTATTATGGAAGATGTGACTTGTACCTGATGTTTATAACGAGGACGTTTATACCAAAAAATAATCGCTATGGTTGTAAACTCAGCAATAATCGTATACATAGTAAGCTTCTTCAGCATCAGTCGAGAACCCTGACGGTATTCCTCCGCCATAATTTTCCTCTTCGCCAAACGACAAAATTTTGTACTGGAACAAATTGAAAGCATTTGCAGACGACAAATTAAATGCAGCTCAGATGCTGATTTCTGTCTTTGATTGGCTAGAAAACATTGCGGGAAAAGGAGAAAATGATGGTTACCAGCATTTTCTTCTTTTCCCACAATGTTTTCAAATGCCATCTCATTTAGGGTCGTTAAAACTCGGGATTGTGTGGTAAGGGGTTAAAACTACGTATTCCGATCCGATTGGCTGAGACGTCTATATTGTATTGAATTAGTTTTGGTGTTAGAATGGTTTAAGAATACAGAAACAGCTCTCTGTTTTGCTGACAAGTCCCAGTCTAATCTAAAGGTCGGTTAAGATTCACGTTTGGGGCGTAAAATGCTCATATTTTCTACGGTTTGAATGTAATCGGGCACTTCAGTAACAGGGCAAAAAATTGTTAGAAGACCTATATCCTCTCCTTTTCTATCTTTCCAAATTGAACTTACAATGCATAAGCTGAGGCCAAGTGGACATGCTTTAGAGTCACCCACCAGCACAACTATATCGCGACCTCCCGTGTCACATTGATCTACGAAGAAAATAATTCTTACGTTTGAGCAGTCTGATCTTATACTTCACGTTTTGATACCCTACCTATCAGTATTTTAAAACTTTTCTTTTAAACAACACGTGCATCGAAATCAAAGGTTACCTTCGTTGATTACTGTATTTAAATTCTTTTTATGCCGAACAAAGTTCAGAAATTTTCAAACGCATATTCGTCCGAAGAAGGTCGGCAGGGATAGCAGCCGTCACCCACATAGATCTAGATATATTTTTACCGATTGTTAACTGAAAAAGAAAGATAACGATAACTTTAACTCGCAACGGTTTTCCCAAACCGAGACAAATTTCATCTTCGCCCTTACGTGTGGGGAAAAAAACACTCACCAATAAAAATTAATAAATTACGGGTCGCAGTCTAACCTTGATCTACGCCATCTGCACATGCATAAATTTAAACCTCGCCTCTAGCGCTGATAGGATCTATGCAGAGATTCCTTTCGACCACAAGAGCGCTTTCAGCACTTTGATTGTTTTGATCATGCTGTTGTTGCTATTTTAAGAATCTCGCCATTTTCGCCAGGATTTCGCCCCTTTGTTTTGAAAAGAGATTGTTTCGAGCCTGGGCTAAATTTCTAGAGTTAATCACATTTACCACTTATATACTTTAATGCATAAGTAGGGCGAATGATATGTCTTTCTGATTCTATATTATTCCTACACAGTTATTCACAAAAAAAAACCAGAAATCGTTCGGTATTTACGTCAAAGTTGGAATAAAGTTCTCGTTGGTAATTTTACGACGTTCTCCTTTGTAGAGAGTATCATAGGTTTCCGGCTTGTATTTGCAGTGGGAATCAAAACCGGGCCCAGTTTTAAGAAAAGTTCATTGAGGGTTTATCAGAAAATGTGCGGCTAACGTTAATAGCCGTGTTAGGTCCTTTGAGATTTTATAGCACTTTTCTGAACCGTATTGGTCCCCAACAAACATAGTAGATGATTTGTGAATGTATTACCTATATTGCTCAGAGAAACAGATCGTGTTCGATGGTTGCTATACGAAGGTTTGATCTCAAAAGCGCTTGTAGCACAGAGTACTATGATAGTATCATCAAACAACGATAATAACAACAACAGAAATCTGTGATAACTGTTCCCGTCATAATTTTCGTTATGATTATCATGTAATTAGATAAGCAACGCTCTGTGAAAAGGGGGTTTAATGCGTCTGCACTATCGACCCAGGTCAGCTTGCGCAGTCCGCGCAGGCTGACCTGTGACGAAACTTTATGCTTCTGGTATTTTTTCTGCATGCCCAAGGACCATTATACCTCAGAATTCAGGCGATTGGTAGGCAAAATGGATTTTATGGATCCATAATCATGTAATGACTTACTTGGTATAATACGCAGAAGCAGTAGACCCCCTTTTGCCAGAGCGTGGCTCATACATTACTGCTATTGAAAGGATAATATGAATTTGCACAGTACTAATCCAGTACTAATTATAGTATTAATGAGTACATCTAATACAATGTAACGTTAGGTTTAACCCTTTCCCAAACGACAAATTTTGGACTGGTCCAAATTGAAAGAGTTTGCAGACGACAATTTCAAATTTGATGAAAATGGCAGAAAGTTATCAAAAAGGGTAGAAAACACTGTGGGAAAAGGAGAAATTGCTCGTTACGAGCAATTTCTCCTTTTCCCACAGTGTTTTTAAAAGACTTGTACTGCAGACACGTGAAAACCAGGGCTTGTTTGGGAAAGGGTTAAGATGATAAAAATGGAGCAATCACCTGAGACTAACCGATATTCTGTCAGAAAATATTGTCTTTCAGTTTAACTCTTCAAAGGACGACTGCCGTGAAAATTTTAGATTGCCCAAACTGATAGCATTGCAGACGACGAGTTAAATGTGGTCCAAATGGTGGGATTTGTCTTAGACAAGGTAGAAAAAATAATAGGAAAAGGAGAAAATGCTGATTACCGGCATTTTCTTTTTTTCCCCCACAATGTTTTCAAGAGCCTTCTTCCTTCGGGGACGTTGAAATCGGAATTCTATAGCAAAGTTTTAAGGATTAGGATCGTAAGACTCTAGCTATAAATAGCAAAGCAGACAGTATAAATCAAGACTAGACTGCACATAAGTGGAAGCTGATCACGGCCTACTCCGAAAAGTGCATACACAGTTGCGTATTGCAGGATAAGATATACTAGCACATTAACAACTTTTCTATAATTCCTTGTTTGACTTTCTTAATGTTTTCTGACGGTTGCAGGAAAAGTATTTCAAGTACAAAATTGGGTTCTAAAAACAATTAAAATGACCAATCAAATTTTGATTTGGTTTACAACAACCAGCGTCAATAGTATTTCAGTTGCATCATAACAGCCTGTGCTGCTACCTATGCGTTCCTAGTGTTTCCCGACTTTACTCTTTCCAGGTCACTGAATGCTTTCCGGTATTTATGAACAGAGTCACAAGGCACAGTTTAAACCGCAGTAAGTTATTTGAAAATACAGCTGGATACAGTGCCTATTGCAGTTGGTGTCCATTTTTGCATCGATCTTGTATAAAGATGAGGCACAATTTTTCAAGAAATGGCTTGGTAATTTTTCAAAACAGCATACACATCTTTTCAGATTTTTAAAGAGGGAGTTTACCTTCCCCCCTTCCCCCTCCCCCGCCCAAACAGATCCCCCAATCAATGCTTACTAACCCCCACCCCCTTGCATATTTCTGTACTTGTCATTACGTCGCCTCCCCGATGTCAAAATTACCCCATCCCTGAAGGTTCAACTACCATTCTACTGCAACTGAAAATGCTTTCATGATAGCTTTAGGATCGAGCAGTGAACTGTGTAGATCCAAGATAAGACTGCAAGTTGTGTGTAGTCTGATCTTGATCTACACAATTTACAAATCTTCAGATGACGCTAATGACAGTAGAAGGATTAACTCTGCATTATGAACGTTGAACACAGGTAGCCCACACACTGTTTCAATTGATTGGGCTTTATGACCCGCAATCTGACGAAATTTTTGTTGGTTACAACCTCTCGCTATAGTATCTTTTATCTTCGCATACTTTTGACAAAGCTTTGCAAAGTTTTAACCTTTAGGCTGCCAAGTGCGACTCAAGAACCTTTTGCGGACAGTGTAGATCAAGATCAGACTGCACAGAACGTGCAGTCTGATCTTGGATCTACACTGTCCGATAAGGAGATATTTTTCTCGAAAAAATAAGTTCGAAATAACATTATTCGGGATTTTTACAATCGGATTGAAAGTTTTATGTAACTTATTTAGCAGGATAAGGGTTAAACTTTATGCTGCAAAAAGCGACTCAATGATCTTTTGCGGACAGTGTAGATCAAGATCAGACTGATCGTGGGTCTACACTGTCCGATAAGGAGATATCCCCCCCCCCCCCCAAAAAAAAAATAGCTTTGAAATAGCAACATTTGGATCTTTACTATCGGCCTAAGTGTTTCATTCAGCTTTTTATCTGTTTAACCCTTTCCCAAACAAGCCCTGGTTTTCACGTGTCTGCAGTACAAGTCTTTTGAAAACACTGTGGGAAAAGGAGAAATTGCTCGTAACGAGCAATTTCTCCTTTTCCCACAGTGTTTTCTATCCGGTTTGAGACCTTTATGCCATTTTCATCAAATTTAAAATTGTCGTCTGCAAACTCTTTCAATTTGGACCAGTCCAAAATTTGTCGTTTGGGAAAGGGTTAAGTAAGGGTTGATGCCCGCTTATTTTTTACAAAAAAAAAGAGAAAGAGGGCATGGGAAAGTCATAATGATCCGATGTAATGCAGATTCGTTAAATTTGTACTTTTGCAAGAGAACAAACACGTTCCTTATTGCAGACTGAGTATATTCTACTGCATCAAAAAACTGCCAAACCATAGAAAGAGATCCTATATGATTACAATATATGGCCCGCAACATGCGAAATGAGACCTACGGACATTTGCGAAAAGTGTCCACTCGGATTAGCCTGCGCAGTCCGCGCAGGCTAATCCGAGATGGTACTGTACGATTACATATTTTTTTTTTTCATACAGTGGACTTTCGTGAAACAGAAAATCGCACAAAAACGGGAAGTGTCGTCTCGGATTAGTCACATATTGCACAGGCTTATCCGCATATGTCCGAAGGCCCCTTTTTGTGTGTTGCGCGCCATATCTGTACGGATCTTACACTAAAGTGAAACGACGTCACGTTTTATTTAAAAAAAAAAATGCTTCTAGATCTATATTATAAAAATTCAACAAAATAAAAGGTAGATCTCATAAATGCATATCTGTTCAAATCGCAGACTGAAGTTCTTCATAAATCATAAAAAAAAGTATGGAGTCTCTGAATTTACTCGCCTCCCTCTCTATCCGTCTTTCCCTCCCCCTACCCCTCTCTCTCTCTCTCTCTCTCTCTCTGCCTACCTGACTGCCTGTGCGTCTGTCTGTCTGCTTGCCTATTTGTCAAATCACAAAATGTGATCATTACGAAAGCATATCAGTTTAAAATATGGATTTCATATTTAAAAAAAAAAAAAACCTTTCTTTGCTCCCTTACATATAGTGATATTTTCAGGATTGTTCACATTTGTAATTAAGTAGGAAAAAATATCGAATATTGCCATATAACTCCAAAAGCGCTGAAACTGACTCAGGTTAGATTTGCTCACAGTTTAGATCAAGTTCAAAGTATACGAACCAAAAAGTATGATCTTGGTCGACACTGTCCAAGACTTTTGTAACATATTTCTGCAAGTCGCACTCAGCCAGGTCCGAACTCATCAATAACTCTGAACAACATTTTTAGTCTAATACACAGGAATTTTCTCAATTGCAAAGAGAAAAAAAAAAACCATCTAAACTCTCATAGCGCTTGACATGACTTAAGTTGCATTTGCGCGTAGTTTAGATCAAGTTCAAAGTACACTAAGCACGAAGTATGATCTTGGATCTACAATGCCCAATCGTTTGTAACATATTCCTGCAAGTCGCGCTCAGCTAGGTCCGAATTCACCAATAATTTTGAACATGTTTTGTTCTAATTCTCAGGAATTTTCTCAATTTCAAAGTAGCGCGATTTCTGACTGGTTATACCATTAAATTGCGTTACTCTCTAAATCTAAAATTAGACTAAGAATGCAACATTGAATGCTGAGTGAATCCAAGCCAACCAATCGTCAGGTGGTATAGAATAACAGATATACCGAAACTACTGTACTTGTCAAAATATATTCTAAATGTTTTTCTCATTCATTTAACCCTACGACTTCTACGCGCGACTCACTGACCTTTTGCGGACAATGTAGATCAAGATCAGACTGCACAGAACGTGCAGTCTGATCTTGGATCTACACTGTCCGATAAGGAGATACCTTTCCCTCCAAAAATACTTTTCAAATAGCAAAATTTGGGTTTTTACTATCCACTTTAAAGTTTCATTACACTTATTCAGCAAGATAAGGGTCAACAGATACGAGGAAATGACGAGGAAACGTTTTGCTGTTCTATGGTTATCGCGATTTTCGGACCCTTTTTACCAAATATCTCCATTTATATCCGGCATTTCAGATTAAAGATCAGATTACCCCTTTCATTGTTGATTTTTCTTTTTAACAGCACACAAAAACACTTGATGAATTGCACAGCATTTTAAGAGTTAATGAAAACTACATAAACAGAAAAAAATATGTCTAAAGAGTCTTTCATCTTTCCCTCTATCAAATATGACAGATTTATACTGAATTATCCGTCAACAGTCGAGATGAATTAGCGAAAAATGATGAATTAACTCTTTACCTGACGAAAGAAAAGTCCGAAGTATCTGATGACGACAAATCAAATAACTAAAACAGGAAATTGTCTTTGGACGGGTAGAAAGCATTGTGGGAAGGGGAGAAAATGCTGGTCACCAGCTGTTTCTCCTTTTTCTCAATGTTTCCAAAAGCCTTTCTTTCGCAGGGTCGCTAACATTCGGGATTGTGTAGTAAAGGGTTACGAGATTTAAGTACGTGACTTTCAAAACAGTGAGAATAAACAATTTTAATTTTTCGCATTACATTTTACTAGTTGTGAGGCAATCTTGGTTAAATCCCCGCTCGCGACACAGATCATACGTTGAAGTATCATAAGGCAAGGTCAGGGCTCCAGATAAGAGGGAGTGATGGTAGTCTAAATCCATTATTTCTCTTCCAAACCCTATGTTGTGGGTACTCATTAGAATCGTCTCGATGAGACGATTCTAATGAGTACCCACACCATAGGGTATGGTTGCGAATAATTAATATTTTCAATTTTATAATCAAAATCACCCCTCAATCTGGAGCTCTGCAAAGTATTGCACAGCCCAAGCCTAGTACTTATAAACATACAGAAAATACATGGTAAGCCAGCTGTCACCGCTATATGACTAAAATGCTGTTGAAAGTGACACAGAACACAATTCACTACCACACTACCACTTCTCGCATAGCTTCCCCCCCCCCCCTCCGAAAAAAATGAGTTATAATATCCCCCCCTTAAAAAAATGAGTCATACTCTGCTAAAATCGGGTTTAATGCATCTCCGTGATGCATTATACCAAGCAAAAAATCACATAATTGTGTATCCATTAAATTGATTAAATCCTTTTTTTTTTCTAACAACGTACTGAATTATGAAGCAGAATATTCTTTGGACATGCAGAAAATTTACTAAAAGCAAAAAGTTCAGACACAGGTCAACCTCCGCGAACTGCGCGGGCTGACCTGAGTCGATACTTTTTTTTGCACATGCATTAAGCCCCTTTTCACAGAGCATGGCTCAAACAGAAGCTGCCAGACTGTTTTTAGCCGGATACACATGTACATCTGTATAGGCCTACTTTCCAGCAGCTCCAGACATTTTGCATCTTGCAGTAGGCGGTGAGACTTCTTTTGAAAACACTGTAGCAGAAAGAGAAAATGATCGTAAATATTCATTTTTCTTTTTGCCCAGATGCTATCACGTGTATGAATTCACATTTTTTTCTCAGGAAGTAATGAGTCACTTACTATATAACTATCATTTGTCATTGTCACGTATTTATATAAATATGAAGGAACAAAGGACATTAATTTCCTTTTCTTCGAAAACTAAATTATTTATATAAATTGACTAACTCTTTACAAGACTACTTAATTTTATACGTGCCTAAATTGAAACTATTTGCAGAGAACAAATCAAATGTTGTCAAATTTTAAGCCTTTTCTGTAAGGGTCGTGATAACATGACCAAGATCAATCTGTACGTCGTTCTATTCAAACCCCTTGGTCTGCTGTATTCGATGCCGGGGTGGGGGGTGGCGGTTTCTCCATGGCTTGATACCATGTGGTTCTCCATGGCTCGATACAAAAGGGGTTTTCAATGGCTCGATAGCAAAGAGGTTCTCCATGGCTCAATACCAAGGAGGTTGTCCATAGCTCGATACCAAGGAGGTTCTCCATGGTTCGATTCCAAGAAGGTTCTCCATGGCTCGATAGCAAAGGGGTTCTCCATGGCTCGATAGCAATGGGGTTAATCCATGGCTCGGTAGCAAGGACGTTCTTCAAGGCTCGATACCAAGGGGGTTCTCCATGGCTCGATACCAAGGAGGTTCTCCATAGCTCAATAGCAAGGGGGATCTCCATGGCTCGATAGCAAGGAGGTTCTCCATCGCTCGATACCAAAGGGGGTTATCCATGATTCGCTAGCAAGGAGGTTCTCCATGGCTCGATAGCAAGGAGGTTCTCCATCGCTCGATACTGAGGAAGTTCTCCATGGCTCGATTCCAAGAGGGTCCTCCATGGCCCGATTCCATGGGGGTTCTCCATAGCTCGATAGCAAGGAGGTTCTCCATGGCTCGATAGCAAGGAGGTTCTCCATGGCCCGATAGCAAGGATGTTCTACATGGCTCGATAGCAACGGGGTTCTCGATGGCTCGATAGCAAGGAGGTTCTCCATGGCTCGATACCAAGGGGGTTCTCCATGGCTCGATAGCAAGGAGGTTCTCCATGGCTCGATAGCAAAGGGGTTCTCCATGGCTCGATAGCAAAGGGGTTCTCCATCGCTCGATAGCAAGGAGGTTCCCAAGACTCGGCACTAAGGGGGGTCTCCATGGCTCGATAGGAAGGGGGTTCTCCATAGCTCGATAGCAAGGGAGATCTCCATGACTCGATAGCAAGGGGTTTATCCATAGCTCGATAGCAAGGGGGTTCTTCATGGCTCGATAGCAAGGGGGTTTTCCATGGCTCGATAGCAAGCGGATTCTCCATGGCTTGATAGCAAGGAGGTTCTACATGGCCCGATAGCAAGGGGGTTCTCCATGGCTCGATAGCAAGGAGGTTCTCTATGGCTCAATACCATGGGGGTTTCTCCATGGCTTAATAGTAAGGAGGATCTCAATTGCTCGATACCAAGGGCGTTCTCCATGGTTCGATAGCAAGGAGTATCTCCATGGCTCGATACCAAGGGCGTTCTCTAATGCTCGATACCAAGGGGGTTCTACATGGCTCGATACCAAGGGCGTTCTCCAAGGCTCGATACCAAGGGGGTTCTCCATAGCTCGATACCAAAGGAGTTCTACATGGCTCGATACCAAAGGGGTTCTCCATAGCTCGATAGCAAGGAGGATCTCCATGGCTCGATACCAAGGAGGTTCTCCATGGCTCGATACCATAGTGGTTCTCCATAGCTCCATAGCAAGGAAGATATCCATGGTTCGATAGCAAGGAGGTTCTCCATGGCTGGATACCATGGGGTTTTCCATGGCTCGATACCGAGGAGGATCTCCATAGCTCGATAGCAAGGAGGATCTCCATGGCTCGATAGCAAGCATGTTCTTCATGGCTGGATACCATGGGGTTTTTCCACAGCTCTCCATGGCTGGATACCATAGGGATTCTCCATAGCTCGATACCATGGGAGTTTTCCATGGCTCGCTACCATGGGGTTTCTCAATGGCTGTTTGGTTTGAAATCTAGAATTTTTTAGACTCTATCTCACCGGCTCCTTCAAACTGAAATATTGCTAACAGTTGTGTAAAAATCTACGTTTTGCTTTGCCACGAAATCGTCGTGAAAAATTGACCAAAATAACGATTTCAAAATTGAAAGCACAATCCTCAAGCGGTTCCCGTACAAAATTGGTTGCATTCATTGTTTAAATTCTGACAAAAAGGTTAAACGTCATCCTTCGTATAAAATGGTACAATGAGAGCGACAGAGAGAAAGAGTATGTGTGAGAGAGAGAGAGAGCGCGCGAGAGAGAGAGGGAGAGAAAGAGAGGGAGGGAGGGAGGGAGGGAGAGAGAAAGACAGAGAGAGGGAGAGAGAGACATACAGGCAGAGAGAGGGAGGGAGGGAGAGAGAGAGAGAGGAAGGGAGGGACAGACAGACAAACAGACAGACAGACAATCGATGTTGTAAAATAAGTTCAAGGTTTATCACAAGACAAAGGGTGAAAGTTGGAAGACCTCCGAACAAATAGTGTGTACTCACTGATCGTAAAATCCCATGTTATGTCAACACAGCACATTTCTCATGTAATAACTTAGTTTTAACGTGATGCAGATTCGCTCCTGAAAAAAGGTATGTGTTAAATGTGCAGGACTCAGCTCTATTGTATTCGTTGGATAAATACACACACAAGGTAGATGAATGAGAGTGGTCTTGCAGTATGTTCTCGGAGTAAGATGATCCTTTCAAAACTCTTTATTAGTCGACAAAATTTTAGCCTTGTCCCAAACTGAAAGCATTTGCTACTGTTTTGAAGTTTAACGCCGTTTTATTAACTTAGGTCATATCACGGCGGTCAGTGCACCTACGCATGTGTGACCTGACTTTCTCACACCAGTAACGACTCAGCTTTTTTTTCCAAGTCACTGGCTACTTTGCTCATATGCATCAGAGTTGATTGGCGAAAAATCACTGGAAAGAAAGTTTGCCTTAACCGGGTATCGAACTCGCAACCACCAGGTCACGAGTCAGATGGGCTAACAATTGAGCTACCCGGGCGGCCGAAAGCATCAGTAGACGACAAATTAAATGTGGCTCAAAACACGAAATTTCGTCTTTCATAGGATCGAAAACATTGTGGGAAAAGGAGAAAATGCTGGTAGCCAGCATTTTCTCCTTTTCCCACAATGCTTTTAAAAGGCTTCTTTCTCAGGGTCGTTAAAACTCGGGGTTGTGTGATAAAGGGTTAAACTATGGAAGCCGTACAATAACCGTTCATAACATCCTTTTAGACCGCTAATTCTATGAAATGAATTATCTACCTCAAAGCAAAAACGTAATTATTGCAATTTATTTACATTATTAACCCTTAGGCTACTGAGCGAAACTTGTGGCGCTTTTGCGGACAGTGTAGATCAAAATCAGACAGCACAAAACGTGCAATCTGTCTTTGATCTACACTGTCCGATACTGTATTTTCTTTCCGGTGAAAATCAGCTTTAAAAGACGCAATTTTTGGGTTAACACTATTAAGGGGAAAATTTCGTTTCATTTATTTAGCAGTTCAACTCTTTACCAAACGACAAAATTTTAGACCAGTCCAAATTGAAAGCATTTGCAGACGACAAACTAAATGTAACTTAAGAATTAAAATTTGTTTTGGAAAGGGTAGAAAACATTGTGGAGAAAAGGAGAAAATGCTGGTTACCAGCATTTTCTCCTTTTCCCACAATGTTTTCAAAAGGGTTCTTTCTCAGGGTCGTTAAAAGTCGGGATTGTGTGGTAAGGGGTTAAGCGTTAACCCATAGGCTGCTAAGCATGATCAAGCACACTTTTGCGGACTGAGTAGATCAAGAACAGCCTTATGACATAATCCCATTCTCAAAGTTTAGCCACATCCAAATTGTCGTCTGCAAATGCTTTCAATTTGGTCAGGGATATTAATGTTGTTGTTTTGTTAAACGTGTATGGACGAGGGCAGACCAAAGTTTTTTATATTGCTCAGACGAAATTCTGGGTCTGTATTCACCAACTATGTATTCTTAATTTCATTCTAGGTCTAATTCTAGATGATTCTACATTTAAGAAAGTACACAATCTCCAATTGGCTAAACTATTTGGCTTAGAAGGTTACCGGTTACTTTCAAATTCTTGAGAGTAAGACTAAGAATGTTCTTAATTAAGAATAGTTGGTGAACGCAGGTGCAGCCAGTGACCGATATTGGTCTACGTTCCGAGGACGTCTGAAGTCTCGATATGCAGTGTTTTCGGTTAAGATATTTTCACGCGATTTTCAGGACAGTGTACATCCGAAATCAGACGGTACAAAAAGCAATGTGCTATATAAGCTGAAGAAATGTATGTATAGATTAATAGTAGCCCGCATGAGCGATTTTTAAATGTTTTGATTGGTGGACTGATAAACAATTTATTTTCATTAACGCACAGTTAACATCGAGTGGGAAAATACCGTCTTTGACCTCTTTACCTGACGAAATAGTTTCTTACCTCTCCCAATCGAAAGTACACTTGCTGGCAAGAAATTAGACGTGCCTCAAATGTTGAAATTTGTTTAACCCTTTCCCAGACGACAAATTTTGGGCTGGTCCAAATTGAAAGAGTTTGCAGACGACAATTTTAAATTTGATGAAAATGTTTTCAAAAGACTTGTACTGCAGACACGTGAAAACCAGGGCTTGTTTGGGAAAAGGTTAAATTTAACCAAATAGGAAACAGTGTGGAAAAAGGAGAAAATGCTGGTTACCAGCATTTCTCCTTACTCTACAATGTTTTCAAAAGCCTTCCTCCTTAGGGTCGTCAAAAAAAAAAAAGAAAAACACGGGACTCCGCGGAAGTCTTAAATGAATAGTTAACGTTAACATGAGGGAATGTACGTAAAAGAATATCTTGTTCGAACGATATATCTGGAGCCAACGACATTTTGTCTGCGAGCCACTACATGCGATGTCGTTCCCATAACAAAATTATTACCTTATCCCGTTATAATTATCGCGTTCACATGACATAAAGTTGCCTTCCCATGAGAAAATTAACCAATGTGACGCGATGTCTTCTTCTTTTGAAAGCGCCCTATAAGTACTGGTCAGTGCCCGTGCTTATAAAACCAGGGTCCATATTCACCAACCATTCTTAAGAACATTCTTTGTCTTATTCTCCAAGATTTGGAACAGTTGAAAGTAACAGAATTGGTTTAGCCAATCAGAAGTTGTGTTACTTTCAAATTTAGAAAATTCTGGAGAATAAGACTGAGAGCGTTCTTACGAATGGCTGGTGAATACGGACCCAGTGTCAATTTTTATAAACTGTTTTCATGCTCAACTCATCTGACCATGAAATTTCAAAGTTGTACAAATGTGATTTGATAAATGATGGAGCAGCTTCGGGACTTTAGAGCTTTTCTTTGTTTCTGCCTATTAAGTAAAAGCCTTTATGTCAATTTTTTGTACCGACTGAAACATAAAAGATAATTTAAAGGTTTGAGCACAAACTAAATTGAACATGGACTTAAGTATTATAAGCAAGGGTACGGAGTACGTGGTCAACGAAGTTTTTGCTCAAACTTTAAAGCCTCCTGTATGCTTAACTCTTCACCAAACGACAAAATTTTCGACTGGACCAAATTGAAAGCATTTGCAGACGACAAATTACATGCAGCTAAACTGATCATATATGTCTTTGATAGGGTAGAAAACATTGTTGGAAAAGGAGAAAATGCTGGTTACCAGCATTTTCTCCTTTCCAACAATGTTTTCAAAAGCCTCGTCGTTCATCGTCGTTAAAACTAGGGATTGTGTGGTAAAGGGTTATGACGGTATGAAAATTGAAGAGTTTCATTTAATAGGCAGAAACAAAGTACAGAAATAACTCCATAAGGTTTATAAAACTACATTTATACAACTTTAACTCGGCTGAGTTGAGCATGAAAACAGTTTTATAAGCATTGACCCACAGTATGGTATGGCAAGTTTCAATGATTATAAGCCTGATTTGTTTCGCGATGTACAACAGTTTTATGTGTTTGCATCATTGAAAACCCTTTTCTATCACATTGTCTTTTTTTCCATTTCTAACAAAACCATGGTTAGAGACTGATAGGATGTATTATTATAGTTTTACAACATCACTGGCAAAAAAAAAAAACTAGTCGACGGCTCCATCTTGAATACAACATAAAATCACATCTAAATGGTCAACCACTACCTAAATTTGAAGCAAATCTAAATTATATACCACCAAGCCCTCTCAGCTCCATGAAACAGTGCAACAAAAGTGCTACTGCAAAATTTCACATCGGACTACTTTTGATACTACGACCCGGAAGCAATCTCGCCGGAAGCAATCTCGCAGTGGTGCGACACCATAAGTGGCTTTACATGACCCGTGTTTATTACTTTAAACTCTGTCTGTCCTCGTTGTATTTATGTAAATTGCGAAAGACACCTTCTTGTCGATTGCTGATTAAAAGTATGTATGGTAAATTGGTTTATAATTTATTTGAATTTACCAACGGATAGTAACTTAACTTCTACTTAAAACTGTAGATATATTCTGCAACACCTTGTATAATTTCAAGCGATAGTAACCAAAGAAGTCTTTCATTATTATCAATAGATGGAAATAAGTTTATATAGATAACAACCCGTATGAGTTTATTTTAGACAAGAAATATCTTTTAAAAAAGATGGCTTATATTTGCCCGCAAATAGGCATGGGCCCTTAAAATAAACATGTGTACAATTTTGACCTATCACAAATGTCTATTTATTCATTTTTTATCAGTACCAAAAAGTAGGTCAAAACCAAAAGAAACAGCATATTCATCTACGCCGAAAAGCATTTGAAAACGTTTCGGCTTATTTAGGATGCTGAAACAAGTGTTTTTTCTTTAATATATTACCAGTGTGACAAGTCGGTCATAACTTTCATTTCATTTTTGACTTGAATTCTCGTCGTTCCAGCATAATGACAAAGCATACTTGCTTACCCAGCGTCCCTTACATACCAACACCTAGTGCGAACTGATCATGTAATAAGGTGGTTACATCAACCTAAACACTTATCAGAATTATATGGGTCATAATTACTTTCTGTGAAAATGTGGTTAAATGCATCTGCAAAAAGTATCGACCAATGTTAGCCTGCGCTGTCCGCGCAGGCTGACCTTGATCGAAACTTTTTGCAGTTGGTATATTTTTTCTGAATTTCAAAGGATCATTATAGCTCTTGATTCAACCAGTTTTAAGACACATTAAGTTCATATCATGCGACCTGCTTTGTATAATGCATTGCAAGGATTCAGTAAACTCCCTTTTCCCAGAGCGCGGCCCAATTCAAGTTCTCTAGATTAGGGCCTTAAAGAAAAGGACTAGAAAGGCATCATGGAGTTTATTCACGGCAGCCAATGACCTATGATTTCGATACCTTTTTTACCAGTAGTACATACAACTCACTTTCAAATGAGCCATGCTCTATGAAAAGGGGAATTAATGCATATGCGAAAAGTATCGACCGAGGTCAGCCTGTGCAGGCTGACCTGGGCCGAAATTTTTCATTTTGGTCAATTTTCTGTATATTCAAGGACCAGTCTACCTCATGATTTAGTCGGTTGTTTAAAAAATGTGGCTATTATGGATCCATTATCATGTGATGGCTTGATTGTACAATGCATCATGGAATGCATTAAGTCCCCTTTTGCCAGAGCCTGGTTCAAATCTATTCTATTCTCTCACGCATCGAACAAAGTCGATGCACTATTTGTCGAGGCAAGGGTAACATTTCTTTTTCTTGGCATTGACTTTCATCAGTCTTTGGAAAGAACGGTGGTATATTTGGATTTTGAAATCACAATTCCGTTAATAACAGGGCCTTTGTGGTAACATTAACTAAGCTATTAGCGTTCGGTGAAATGTGGGGTGTCTTTAACAGCCAAATAAGGGAAATGCTTTCTGTAATCGGCGAAAAGGAAATGTGTACAAACTACATTTTCTCAACTGGTTTGGCTAATCGAGGGTTTATCGAGGAATTAGGAGAGGGTCAACAGAAGGGCCTTCTTTGATTTTTGAAGACTTTTACCATAATGTTTTCTAATATTGAACAATAGATGATATACAGACACGAAGCCACGCCAGTGTAAGCAACGTTTTCTGACGAACTAATGTCTATCGAGAAAACCGGAAAACGTACAGGTCATTTTCAAAGGAATGTAACATGAATTTAAGTAGACAAAAAGAACAAGTTTAACTTCATATTTTTCGGTAGTTTATCGAGAAATAATGGTGGATTGTGGCTTGATATTTCATGGTTACGACCAGTGAAAAATACCGACTTCATATTTTCTAACTCTTCAATTGAAGGCGAAAACAGTAGTCCCCGCGCTCTAGTTACTTAGTTAAACAGCGCGTGTTATTCAACCAGACGGAAATATGACGTAATTTACGCGCATTTACCCTGTACATGTATTTCCCGTGCTTTACGTAATATTGTAATGCGGTGTTATGTGAAGGGTAGTCTGGTACCTCGCTGTACTTCAAAAGTACGTCAGGCAAAGCGCAATAATGGCGGCCCCCCTTTGTAATTTGCAGAAGCAACGGATTATTGTTATTTCACTTGATCAAATCCTACTAGAGTCTGAATTGAAAACAGATCGGTTGTAAAAAAGTAATGGCTGGTAGTTTTTTAAATTGTCGTTCTTATTTAGCGAGAAAAACTACGTATCAGAAATGCTTAAAGTATCCGAAATTTCAATGGACCGATATAACGTCCGAAAACAGGGCTACTTTTAAAATGATTCATAGTCAAATTTATATTAAAACCATATCCCAAAAGCACATTTTAGATGCGGTAATGTATATTTTGTACAAAATTGATCTCATTTTATTCTCTGATCAAACTGGATCACATAAAATTAAGAAAAACAGGAAAGCATTTAGTGCTAAGCTTGAGGTCGCCATGCCGCGCCATTATTGCGCTTTCCCTGACCCTATAACGTGGTGTTAGGGGCAGGTAATCCAGACTATGTGAAGGGGTACGCCTCGAGGAATTACCGGAAACAACTGTACTGGACTTTGATGAAAGTCCCAGCAAAAAAGGGGTTAGAAGCATGAAATAAATAGATTTTTTTTTTATCAGTGAAAGGTCGAAAGTTATTTCATCTCGTGAACATTATCAGTAATATGTTCATATTACCGATGATGTTCACTGGATGAAATAAAATTCGACCTTTCAACGGAAAAAAAAAACCTCCTCTATTTATGTGTTACTGCGGAGTGAATAAAATTTAACGTGGACAGAGTAAAGTGTCAATCAAATAAACTGTTAGCGACCTGACATTGCAAAACCGTATAATTGGGGGTCACATTTTTCCCATGCTTATTCAATCGGAAAGATATCCCATTTATTTTTGAAATTACCTCTGTTTAACTTCAGTGATTGTGTCACTAATTTGCAGTTAGCAGCTAAAAGTCTAGACCGTTTGGAATACGCCGTCCGCTTCTTGAATCAAAACTGTAACCCCAAAGTCGCCTCCTTTGCAAAACGATAGGAGCCGTGCTCTGTGAAAAGGGAGCTTATTATGTCTGCGAAAAATATCGGCCCAGGTCAGCCTGCGCAGTCCGCGCAGGCTGACCTGGGCCGAAACTTTTCGCTATTGGTCAATTTTCTGTATGCCAAAGGACCAGTCTTCTTCATGATTCAGTCGGTTGTTAACAAAAGTGGCTATTAAGGATCCATAATTATGCGACGGCTTGATCTGTATCATGCCTTGCGGAGATGCATTAAGCCCCCTTTGGCCAGAGCATGGCTCATAATTATGTACAGTTGGACCTCAAACAGACGAAACTTTGTAGACCTATTTGACAGCAATAATCGAATCAATAAAGGACAACCTGCAAATGAGAACTCGTTGCACCATACCTATTAGAAGAAAAGGCTAGATTTTGGCACTGCAAAAGAAATGTGTCTAACCTTTTACCTTTCATATGCTTTCAGCTGGAAAAAAAATATTGCAGATTCCACTCTTTTCTCTCATTTTTGTGACAGAGACTTCGGTCAAAGTTTTTCCACAAAGGAAATGCATAATCATAAATTGCATAGATACATTTTGCAGACGGCTCACATAGTTTTGCAGTTATTGCAGATTATTTTAGATTTCTGAAGCAGTAACCTTCACATTGATCTTTAACCCAAAAGACAGTGACAGTGACCTTGACCTTACTGCACCCATAAGAATGAAGGAACGCATCAAGCTGTATGACCTAGTTTCGTATACCTGGCTCAAAACGCGGTAGGAATTTTTAAGAATATAGACCTGGTTTTAGTCTAAAACTGATTAAATTGGCAGCGTTTGTAAACTAATGAAGTTTTGTGAAGGTGACCTTCAAATTTTTATCCGTTTTCTAAGGAACCTATTTTTAGGAAGACGATCGGATGACAACCTTCAAATGGTATAGCTTAATAAAGATCTTTAACAGTTCTCAGTAACTTGTGGACATTTAGCTCGGGTAATCTTGGCTAAACGTACGTTGTTATTCTTTGAGGAAAAAAAAGGAAATACTTTTATAAACACTTAAGTACTATTAAGCTGTTACGACTTCTATGTGAATTGTTTTAACGTTCCGTTTACGTAAAGCAAACATTAATAGAAAGAATGTATTTTTAGCTTTTAATCAACTGAATCATAAAGTTCATGAACACGTACTAATGTGTATACAAATTAGTAAAGGTTTACTGAGAAAATTGTTGTTCATCTAGTTTGTGGTAGATGCTCGATTCATTTTCATCTCAATGTGTTTGTATGACTATGTACTTACGTACGTGTCTGAATAAAATATCCATTTACCTATTTAATACATTTCAAATAACAGAGAATAATAATAAACTTGTACTATAAAATGTTCATATCTCCTAGACGGTTTTATTTTACCGGTACATGTAGATCTACAAATATCCCTTTCACAATTTTCTTGAGGAATAGATTAATTTCAAACGCTCTTTGAATATGTCTACAAGTGCATCGGAATTTTACCTATAACTGTACCTCCAGCAGACGAATTTTCTTGCGCCTAGCAGCCCACCTCTTTAGAAAACATTGCTGCCAAAGGAGAACTTGTTCGTGAAGAGAAATTCACCCATTTGCAACGGTTGAATGTTTTCATATCTATGCATCCAAACACAGCATTTTAACTCTATACCGATGACAACATTTTAGATATGTCCAATTCGAAAGCTACGCAAGCGACAAATTAAATGAAACAATTTGTCCACGAAAGGAAAGAAAACATTGTGGGAAAAGGAGAAAATGCTGGTTACCAGCCTTTTCTCCTTTTCCCACAATGTTTTGAAAAACATTCTTCTTTAGGTTCGTTAAAACTCGGAATTATTTAATATAGTGTTATTTTGTTAATTATCCATATTTCAAAAGGACGTTTTACAAAGTCATCTGCTACAAATTGTTTCAAGGGGGAAGAAGTTAAATTCTCATTTCTCAAGCCTCGTTAAATTTAGCCGTCAACATTTAATGGAAAAAAGTTGTGAAAACCACGCTCTTTAATTTCCAACTTTGAAAGGTATTTTACAAACTCACGAACTGATAAACTGATCTCAATAGACCCCCAAATCTATTTCTCAAGACTTTGTTTATTTTACGTCAATTACGACCTTTCTGTAGTCGATATAAATAATACGAAACGAATAAATAGCACTTTTCAACCAGTAATCTTGTATCAGACATTTTTTATAGTGGCCCAAATTTAAAGCATTTGCAAACGGCAAGTCGCGGTGACTCAAATGAAGGGATTTGTCTGTTAAAAGGATAGAAAACATTATGGGAAAAGGAGACATGAGGGCTTTTGGCCCTATAACGCTCACCTGAGAGAAGTGATCTTTGACGGTGCAAGACGTTTCGTCGAAATACCGATTGCTAAATTCCTAGATTTATTTTATGAAAAGCTCTGACTGGGAGGAAGATTTGAGCCACAATTCGCCTGGGTTAGGGTGAAGGGTCAGGGCTAGGGATCGTTTTCGACGAACGTGGTTCTCGACGAAATGTCGCACACCCATCTAGGAGTCATAAAGTTGAAGAGATCCTAGTGGCCATGATGTATTACTAACTCACGTACAAAATATATTCAGAGTGCATTATGGGAATTATTTTTCCCCAAATATAACAATTAGGTGCATGTATATGTGTAACATTAATTGAGTCCTATTTTCATGAAAATTTGACTGAAAATGTGTCTATATATAGTGCATCCAAGATTCGTCCCAGTGATCTACTTTTTTATCCTATGTGACGCGTGTATATACTAGTCAGAGATATTATCGAAACAAAACATCCTGATCAACAGCCATGAAAACTGGACAGAAAATGAGGCATCTAAGCCTGTGTGTGCGGAAGGGTTTTTCTGAAGACTCGTTCCCGTGACCTAATTTTGGACAAAATCTGACCCATTTTCAAACTCATTTGCAGTATCATTAAGACAAGCATTCTGACCATTTTCCTGAATATTGGACAGAAAATGTGACCTCTAAGAGTGCGCACAAGTTTTTTCTATGATTTTTCTCGGAAAGCTACGTTTTGATCCAACGTGACCCGTTTTTAAAGTTATCAAAAACATTATCAAAACAAACATTCTGACACACCCTTCTGAGTATTGGGATGAAAATGTGGCGTCTAGAGAGCACACATGGTAATTCTAAGATTTGTCCCAGGTACCTACTTTTTGACTCAATGTGACCCATTTCAATGTCATCTGACATTACCAACACAAACACTTTGAAGATCTTTCATTTGTTTTTGACTGAAAATGTGGCCTTTAGAGTGTTCACAAGGTTTTTCCCGAGATTGGTCCAGTGACCAACTTCACCCAAAGTGACTCATTTTTACTCGACTAAGATATCATCAAGACAAAAATTTCGACAAACTTTCATGAGAATAAGACAGATAATAATTATGGCCTCTAGAGTGCACACAGGGTTTTTTCGAAAATTTGTCATATTATCAAGACAAATGATCCGATCAAATTTCACGATTATCAGACTGAAAATGCTGCATCGAGAGAGCACACACAGTTTTCTTAGTTTTGACCCGTGATCTACTTTTTGTCGTTATGTGACTCAGTTTCAAACGTGTTTGAGGTAATATCAAGACATTCTGACTAACTTTCATGGGTATCGGACTGAAAAATGGCATCTTGACTGCACATAAGGTTTCTGTAAGATTTGACCCAGTGACTTACTCTTTGACCCAAGGTGACTCAGTCTCAAAATTTGTTTCAGGTATCATCAAGATAGACATTCTGACCATCTTCCATGAATATTGGACTGAAAATAGGGCCTGTTTAGTGCACCCAAGATTTCTGTAAGATTTGACCCAGTGACCTACTTTTTCATGAGTTACTTTTTGTGGACTGTATTTATCCCTTTCCCAAACGGCAAATTTTGGACTGGTCCAAATTGAAAGAGTTTGCAGACGACAATTTTAAATTTGATGAAAATGGCAGAAAGTTATCAAAAAGGGTAGAAAACACTGTGGGAAAAGGAGAAATTGCTCGTTACGACACGTGAAAACCAGGGCTTGTTTGGGAAAGGGTTATACAGCACTTACAGACTGATCTTTGATCTAACATTTGTCCAGCATTAAGGTACACCAGCTTTAACCCTTCACCTCATCAGAAAATTTTAGACTTGTCAAAATTGAAAGAATTTGCTAATGATATATTGAATGTAATTCAAATGATAAGACTTGTCTTCAAAAAAACATAGAAAAAAATGTAGAAAAAAGAGAAAATGCCGGTTACCAGAATTTTCTCCTTTTCCCACATTTTTTCAAAGGTCCCTTTCGATCATCAGGGTCGTAAAAATCGACAAAAAATAACATTTTTCCCTAAAACTTGGATGTGCCTTACTTGGCACTTGAATGCCTTGAAAGTTAATAGAAAAGCAGAGAGTGTAGATCAAGATCATACTGCAACAATCTGTGCAGACTGATCTTGGCACCAGGAAATTTAGACATAGAATGCAGTGTAACTGCCAGACTGTTTGTTGAAAAATGTGCTTTTCTTAACTCTTTACCAAACGACAAAATTTTAGACTTGTCCAATTTGAAAGCATTTGCAGACAACAAAATAAATGTAACTCAAAAAATGTAAATTTGTTTTGGGAAAGGTAGAAAACATTTTGGGAAAAGGAGAAAATGCTAGTTACCAGCATTTTCTCCTTTTCCCACTATGTTTTCAAAAGGCCTCTCTCTCAGGGTCGTTAAAAGTCGGGACTGTGTGGTAGAGGGTTAACAATTTTTCTAGTTCAAGCCTTATAGTGCTGAAAAAAATGTTCTTATGAACATTCTATGCGTATATCAAATTCAGACCTGGTAAACTTTAGGTCTATTCTGTATGATGTTCTTAGAAATATGCTGACAAAAATACTTTCAATTAAATTGCAACAACTATGCTTTCTAGCTGTGAAAAGGGGCAAGGTGAATCCTGTTGTAACAACTAAAATTAATGTTTGGGTCCAACTAACAAACTGGGTATCAACACCCTATTAAGGCATGACATGTAGGAAGCACAACTATTTAAAGAACAGTGGTTGTATACAAAAAAATTTCTAATTTCTATTTTAAATTCTAATAGCTGGTATCTGAATGACAGCCGAATCCAAGACTAGCCATCTGATTGGCTGACACAGAATATCTCATATTAGGGGATATGGAATTCTTAAGCAGAATAATATTCAGTATTGCTGATGAAACAGACCCAGATCACAAGGGTACCAGTTGCTGATAAACACACTTCCATTTTATTGAAATCATCTTGAATGTCATTAATGACGGTAATGAACACTGCTTTTCAAAACTCCTTAGATACATCTGGGTTTGTATTCACCAACCATTCTTAATTTCATCCTAAGTCTAATTCTATATTTACAAAGTAACACAACATCTGATTGTCTAAATCATTTGGCCAATCAGAAGTTGTGTTACTTTCAAATTCAGAAAATTCTTCCAAATATAACAAAGAATGTTCTTAAGAATGGTTCTTGAATATGGACGCTGGCAACATATTCACCAACAATTACATAACTGGATTTTGCTCTAATTATATATTTCATGATTTGCCATCCAATTGGCTGAGATGCTCTGTCTTAGCCAATCAGCTGGCTAGTCTCAAAATTAACAATTAGAGTATAAGCCAAATTCAGTATATGGAGATGAACACCACTGATACAGAGCAAGCAAATAATGAAAGATCACATGAGCCAAAGAGAACATCCCAATGCAGATCCAAGTTCCTGGGAAAAGGAGGAAATGCTGTAAAACAGGCTTTCAATTTTGACAAGTCTGCATTTTTGTCATTTGGTAAAGACTTAAGCTGTTACCATAGAATCCTGACTTTTAACGACCCTGAGAGAGAAAGCTTTTGAAAACATGGTGGGAAAAGGAGAAAATGCTGGTAACCAGCATTTTCTCCTTTTCCCACAATGTTTTCTACCCTATCAAAGACAAATTCCATCATCTGAGTCACATTTAAATTGTTATCTGCAAATGCTTTCAACTTTGACAAGTCGACATTTTTGTTGTTTGGTAAAGAGTTAAGAAAGTGGAACAAAGTCCAGAACAAGTGAGAAGT
This sequence comes from Tridacna gigas, assembly GCA_945859785.2. NCBI lineage: Eukaryota > Metazoa > Mollusca > Bivalvia > Cardiida > Cardiidae > Tridacna > Tridacna gigas. The sequence goes on from OX244032.2 coordinate 59,281,080, forward strand.
ACAATAACATCCAATCAAGTTGACTCATTTCGACATATCACAACAATCCTTTAGCACACAATCCCAAGTTTTAAGGACCCTGAGGAAAAAAAAAGTGTTTTGAAAACATTGTGGGAGAAGGCAGAAATACTGATAACCAGCATTTTTTTTCCCTTCTCCCAAAATTTTTTTGTACCCTGTCAAAGACAAATTCCAAATCGAGTCACATTTGAATTGTTTTCTGCAAATGCTTTTAATTTTGATTAAGTCTACATTTTTGTTTTTTGGTAGAGTTTAAAATACGAAAGTGGCACAAAATCCCTAGCAAATGAGAAGTACAATGACATCCAATCAGGTTGGCTCATTTCGACATATCACAGCAATCCTTCGATCTCTTGGAACAGGCTGCCCTTTGAAGACTGAGTCATCATTTTTCAAAACTTCATGTGTGTATTTATACCTGGCATCATCTCTGAAGAAAACAGAACTTCATGTATCCTCATATAAGATTCACAAATAAACCAAACAGTGTGTTCCTGGAAACGTACAATGAAATTTTGATGCTCAAAATAAACAAGAGCACCGCATGTGGGTGCCCACACTTGTCTGCAGTTGCTTTTAGTGAAAATTCTAATTTGGAAATTGTGTCAAAAATATTTTGATGGTCACCTGTCCCCTTTTATATGGTTCCCCCTTTGATAGTAAACAACTTGATCGAGTTTGAAGTAAATAAAATATCTTCATTAATATCAGAGATATTATAAAATGTTTACGCTTTTGAAAATTCTAGTTAAAAAAAAAAGGGGGGGACATAACTGTGTCAAAATATCTAATGATTACCTATCTCTATTGTATGGGTTCCCCTTTTGATAGTTAACAATTAGTCAGAGTTTGAAGTAAATATCTTGAGTAATATCAGAGATATTATAAAATGTAAAAATTTCTACATGACACCTGGCTATGACAATACTTCAAAATTTTCTTCGAAAACAGCCTAGCTAAACAATGACATAAAAAGTATCAAGACATGTCTTTTGTCATGGCATGTCTATTCAAGCAAGTATTCTACAAATAATGTAAGCCTCCCTTTGGATAAGTACAAAATTTTGTCATCTGGTACAGAGGTACTGTAACAAAAAAATAAATCTTGAATATCACTTGCATATTATCAGTAGATAATCAATTCAAGTTTACATGATTAGACTTACTTCATTATGTATAAGGACCTTTGTTTCAACAGAATGTCAGCTTGCTTGTCTGGATTTTCTGTATGTACCAGTCTCATCACTGCTGATGACATAAGTGATAGCCCAGCTATTGTGTTCCCACAAAACTGAAATCGAAACAATATGATTATTTTTATTGGTCAAAAGTTCTGAAAATATTAGCTAACAATCCATGTTTCACAATCCAAAATCTATGTTCAAGATTTGCTATTTTCCAATAGCCACATACATTATACATAATACAAAATTTCATTTTAGATAAAAACCAAACTGAATTCATTGGCATTAATCAGCTAGCAAAATTAAAACTATCTGCTACAAAAAACACTCTATCAAAATTCTTACATTCATCAGAAACACAAATATCTACTTGTTGGTGTAGAAAAAGTTTTAGACTAAGTTTTATCAACAAAAAGGTTTTACTGTTAACTTATATGCTATTCTTTTACTTTTTTCAATAGGATCAATACTTTCATACCTCTATAGTTTGGGTAGATGGCTTATTTTGTTAGAATCATTTTATGTACCAATCCATAAAGTAAACACAGTTTCTAAACCCTTTTTAAGTCTTTAAAAGATGAAAAATTTTAGACTTGACCAAACTGAAAGAATCTTCAGATGAAAAATTAAAAAGGTGTCAAACAATGGAATTTGTCTTTGAAAGCGTAGAAAACATTGTGGGAAAAGGAGAAAATGCTGGTTACCAGCATTTGCTCCTTTTGCCACAATCATTTCATATCCTTTTTCCTCAGGTTTGTTAAAATATGGCATTGTTTGGTAAAGGGTTGCATGTTTTTCTTGGCATCACTACTTCTGTATTTCTGACAAGAACCTGTATAATAATGATTTAGCACAGAACTGTCCTTATGACCTTAAACCCTTTCCCAAACAACAAATGTTGGACCCTCTCAAATTCAAAACATCTGCAGCTGACATATTTAAATTTGGTACAAAGGAGCTTAAGTTTTCTAATAGGATAAAAAACATTGTGCGAAATGGGGTAATACTGTTTATTAGCATTTTCTCCTATTCTTACAATTTTTTGAAAGGCCATTTTTCTTCAGGGTCATTAAAACAAGGGATTACTTGGTAATGGATAAAGAGCTGAATGAATAAAATGTGTATCATCAATCTGGAAAGCAGACCATGATACTGAAATTTCATGTGTGTTTTTGCCAGAATATTTCACAAAATAGCAGATAGCATAGATCCAGGATCAGAATTGACATTCTGCGCAATCAGCAGCTTATCTTAATCAACATTTTCTGGCAAACAAGCAGTCTTATCTTCATTATCTGCATTGTTGACAAAAACTGCTACAGTTGTGCCTTGCCTGCTAAAGGATTGGCATTGCCCTTGTTTAGTACTGTGAAATCTGTGCCTTACCCGTACAGCATCCACATGAGGTTTTATATAGCCATCCTTACTCAGGTCAAGGACATGTACAAGTGATAACTGTGGTACATATTTCGGAAATGCTGTATCTCTTATTCTCTGGATGATACTTTTGTTAGTTTCTCTCCAGTGTTTTCTCTCTGTTTCTCTGTAGCTGTGTATTGCCTGAAAAAATATTTAAAAAAAAAAATCATTTGTTTACCAGAAGACAAAATTTTAGACTTGTCCAAACTGAAAGCATTTCCAGACAGCAAATAAAATGTCGCAAAAATGATATGATATGCATTTGGAAGGGTAGAAACCATTGTGAAAACCTGAGAAAAAGCTAAATGCCAGCAGGATTTTCTCCTTTTCCAACAACCTCTTCAAAGATTTTGTTTTTCATCAGGTTCGTTAAAACAGATGATAGTTTAGTATAGGGTTAAATGGAATTCACACCACTCTTAACAGCACTTTAATGCAACAATTTCACATGACAGCTGAGAAAATGTACATTGTCAGGCAAGAACAAAGACAGTGTAAGACCTTGGTAATGCAGTCAAAGTATTCCGAAAGATTAACAGATTTGACTATGTGCTAATTTCTTATAATTTGTTTAGTATTTCACTATGTTTTCAAATTTCAAGATGCCAATATTTCTTTATCAGTGCTTTTTCTAAAAGCCACTTTTGCTTTCACATGTACACAAAGTTGAAATTACAACCCAGATATGACTTGCCCTATCAGTTAACCCCTTACCAAATGATCTTGCATTGAGAACTGTGATCCCAGGAAAGAAAGATTCTGAAAACACTATGGAAACCATCGTTTTCTCCTTTTCCCACAGTTTCCTTTCCTTCAAAGACAAGTTCTGCATAAAATTTAGAAAACAATAAAACAATATACAGTCGTCCTCGCTGGTACTGTATCATCAATGATACCACGAAAATAACCTAATTTGACTATGTAGTGCCACCTACTGTCTGTTTACTCCATCAAATCGAAAGCGGAAGTGTTTTTTGCATCGCACTGGTTCCAAAATTATCAGCGATTTCTTCATTTCTGGTAAGTTACTTTCAATATTCAAATCATACAATAATAAAACACAATGTTCTGCCATGTTTTTAAAGTAACTACCCCATTATCCTTCATAATACCAACATTTTCGTGTTTGACAAGTGAAGGTCGTCTGCTATGATGTCATAGACCTCGCTGGAAATAAAATCTATGGAAACTTAATCATTTTCGAAAAATAGAAGTTATTTTATGACAGTTTTCCTAATATTACAAGAGTTCACATGGTACCAATGTAGACTCCCTTTGTAGCACCTGTTGTCAGCATGTAATGTGACCTAGATATTTCCGTCTGAGAAACACCGCTTGAATTTTGATTGCCACATTTATTAAAACTTTAGATGCAACAGTTTTATCACAGTATTGGAAAATAATACAGGGGAATTCTGTTGTAGTAAATGTTCAGCCAAATTAAGTACCACAGTACCAGCAAGGACCATCCTACTCGAAATATTGTGATATCACATAATTGTGATTTCAATGCTGTTAATTACAAAAATAATTACATCATCCCAATGACTGCTTTCATATCTCAAACGTTTAAGATAAGGCTCAACTTCATCCAGGATGCTCTGTTCCTCCTCTTTTGTGACAAAGTCAGGGATAATTATCATGTCCCTCATCATGATCTCTCCCACATCATCATCAGAACAATGCATATTGGAAAGGTCATTATCAATATTTATTTCATGGTTGACAGTTGTATGTATGCATTTCTCTTGAAATCTTATCGAACTGTGCGGTAGTTTGTTCTCGTCACATTTCCTCAAATATTGACTTGAACAACAAATATGTGCTTTAGACAAATACAGTCTACGAAACGTAGCTGTAAGGTCGGGACATTCAGTGTAATGACTGTCAAACAAAGTTCCTTTTCTTGAACATCGCGAAAAAGTTTTCACAAAATTTCTAACGCGAACTGGTACGGACATTGTTCATCAAGAATACAAACTCATGAAAAAGACAATAATTCCTGTTAATTAACCTAACTTTTCAAGTTTATTATGTTTTGTGTATTTCAGGGTCGTCTACTACAATCAATCAACCGCTGCCCAATGCTTTTTAACGATCATGACCAAACCGGAACCGGAATAGATAACTCCGTCGTCATTGGAAACGATGTGTACAAATGGTGGATTTTGGTAATCAGCTCTAGAAAGGTAGGAAAGTAGCCTGAAATGTTCTATTTTTCATAGGTGTAGTAATTAGTCAGCTTTAGCCGAATACTATGCTGTAAATGACAATATCGGCGCTAGCTATTTAATAGATTATCGTACAAATAGAGCCAAACTACACTATTTCTCCTTCAGTTTAAATGTCACTTGACAGAGATTGCGCTCTTTTCTTTGATATGTGTAGATTATGTTTTCCATTGGAGTTTAGGTCAGTAAATCTTAAATTAAAGATAGAAACTTGACTTTCGTTGTGGATAATTTTCTAGCGTGAACATGCTTTTTTAACTGACATTGAATGATTAGTCAAGGCATGTAGCCTATCTTAGTCTTAAGAATGACAGTCATTTCGACAGTCGAACCCGGCCAGGTTTTTATTTTTGCAAAATTTTGTCATTTCAACACCTTACTTTTTTCCTGGGTACTTTTTAGACTGGACCTTCTAGAAACAAATTACTTTAAATGTTTACTATGTCGTGTTATCATAATTTTGTTGTTTTGTGTGATCAAAATAATGATTATCTTTGTGCTGTAGCTTTGTTCAAGGGCAGTTTCTCCGAGTATTGGTATGTCCGTACACTCTTCCTTCTCTAAATTTTGCCATCTTGAATAGAGATTTTGCAGTATATATTTATCACACCTTTAAGTGTGTCTGACAGCTGTTTTGTGCTATCAGAATAAATCAAAATTAATGACAACCCTACGAATATCAAAACTACCGAGAAAAAAAGTTGATGAAAATACGTCTTTGACACATTCAAAAAAGAAATATATCAAATTAAGTACATTATATCAAGCCTGTCATCACCGAAAGTTTCGTAAATCTAGCACAGCAGACTTTCTCATCATGTAGCGGGGTAACTTTTTAATAGCATTGTGGCAGAGGGAGTTTTTAATAAGAGCAAACTCCGATGTGGACTTTATCTGCCATTTGAACCAAATGAAAAGCACATAGATTGAAGAATATTTGATTAATGGATGAGTGCTTCCAAATTGGGACAATGATGAATTGTTTGTATTGAGTTATTACTACAAGACAACAGTTAATGCACCTATCAGATATATCACTGTCGGCAAAGAATATGTGGAAACAAAAACTACTATTGCAGGATTATGCAGTTTATTAACATAAAAGCCTGTCTTGGCTGGAGAAGAAAATAAGAATTAAGCATAGTAGTCACAATTTAAGATTCATTTTTTGTATTTATGTCTAGATTCCCATTATGATTAACTATCCCATGTTTTAACAATCCTAACAAAGAAGGCTTTTGAAAACATAGTGGAAAAAGGAGAAAATGCTGGTAACCAGCATTTTCTCTTTTTCCCACTATGTTTTCTACCCAATTAAAAACAAATTCTATCATTTGAGCCAAATTTAAATTGTCGTCTACAAATGCTTTCAATTGGCCCAGTCTAACATTTTTTCATTTGGTAAAGAGTTAAATTGAAAAAGCAACATTCTTTATTGAGGAAATTCAACCATTCCTGAATTCCTAATTGTATGAATATACTATGTTGTAAATTTACGAGTTTACTGAAATTTTGGTAACTGCCATGTTTGGTAAAAATGACCTATACACATACCCTTTTTTCACCAAGAATGTTTCAAAGTAAAATTTTTCTTTTACTTTTTCTGAGTAGTGAAAAAAAAAATTGTACATGTAGATTAATGTGATAGATGTTATATATTTTTTTTTTAAGATCTATTTCAAGTGCATGTATAAAGTCATTCAGTATCTTAAAATCCCCCACTGGCATATTAAAAATGGTCCCAAAATGATCTTGAAAAATTCAAGTACAAGTTGCAAAGTTCAACCCTGCCTGGCAGGGTAGCTCTGTGGTTAGCATATCTGACCGTGACCTTGTGGTTGCAAGTTTGGTTGAGGCAAACTTTCTTTTCAGCAAAATTTTGCCTCTCACCTCTGATGCATGTGAGAAAAGTAGTCAGTGGCTTCGAAAGAAAGTTGTGCCAGTACTGGTGTGAGAAAGGCAGGAAACACATTTGTATAAGGTGCACTGACTGCTCTTATATGACCTAGCTGAGTTGTTAAAATAGCTTTACGCTCCAATACCATTAATCAATCAAACAAAGTTCAACCCTACAATAAGAGACCACCTGCTGTAAGAGACCACCTTTTAGATTTCCCTTGGGTGGTCAGTTAAACCAGGTTCGACCATAGTTTTTTGTCACTTTCACTGTCATGTAAAGTTAGTCACATAGACTTACCTGGAAACAAGTGGTATTATATGAATTAACGGAGGGTATTATAAGAGCTTGTATTTTCAATTGAAGTTCATTGTTATATATTTTAGGTTTGAGTAAAAAGAGCAACAATGTCCATAGCTATTGCCCAGCCAAGGCATATTTTTGGCTTGAAGTCAGGAGTCAGTGGAAACATCTGTTACCATGATGAACAGACGATCGTCTACCCATCTGGTGCAAACTGCACACTCTACAATATTGACCAGAAAGTACAAAAGTTCATTCCAGGAACAGACAAAAGTGAGGGAATGACAGCATTGGCTGTCAGCCCAAACAGAAGATATGTAGCCATTGCAGAGAAACTTGAAAAACCTACAATCACAATCTATGACTTGCACAGTTTGAGAAAGAGGAAAGTGCTCAGCTCCCAAGATGTTGCTTCAGGTGAATATGTCAGCCTGGCTTTCTCTCCTGATTCCAAGTATCTGGTTGCACAAGGTGGGAAGCCTGATTACACATTATTGTATTGGACATGGGAGAAATCAAAGGTCATGGCTGTTACAAAAACTTCAAACCCACAGAACACTGCACCAATATATCAGGTAGGTCCTTGTTCATTTAATCATTGACCCGTTATTATAATTTTAAGGCTATTGTTAGACATACTTCTTATGAGTTCAAAATGGTTATGATTTAAAATCATGTGGAAAACATTGTGAAATGTAGGCACAATTGCTTGTTATAAGCATTGCTCATTTTCCATTTTTTTCCCGAAATCTGCTTTACTCAAGGTCCTAAAAACTTGTAATTGAATGCTTTTTAGTGAGACAGTTGAGATGCTTTTTTAATGTAATACAGGATTGATACCTATAATAATCCAAGGATTTGCTTATGTATATTCTTCAGCTCGAATGAAAAAAAAAATAGATGAAGCTTGATAAAATCTTCATAAAAGCATATATCAAAAGCTATTCTTCATTGTATCTGAATAACTGCCTTGACAGAATAGGAAAAGTCTGGTAGTGGTAGGTCAGGGTCCATATTCACCAACCATTCTTAAGAGCGTTCTTAGTCTTATTCTTCAAACTTTTCTACATTTGAAAGTAACAGAACTTCTGATTGGCTAAACCATTTGGTTTAGCCAATCAGAAGTTGTGTTACTTTCAAATATAGAAAATCTTGGAGAACAAGCATTCTGATAGTATTGCATAGCAATACAGAGTCCCCTACTGGCCGTATGTATCGCTGGCATGCCAGTGAAATTTTTAAAGTCCAAGGCCCGTAAATGCGTCGAAAAACAGTAGAGCAGGACGAAACTCGAACTTGATGTGTAAGTCATGGTTGTTGATGTACACACCAAAAATCAGCTCTATATATAGCAGAGTTTAGAAAAAAAGAGCGGAAAAATGTTTTATCAGTGAAATTTTGTAAGTCCAAGGCCCGTAAATGAGTCAAAAAGCAGTGGAGCAGGACGAAACTCGAACTTGATGTGTAAGTCATGGTGGTTGATGTACACACCAAAAATAAGCTCTATATGTAGCAACGTTTAGAAAAAAAGTGCGGAAAAATGTTTTATCAGTGAAATTTTGTAAGTCCAAGGCTCGCAAATGTGTGAAAAAGCAGTGGAGCGGGATGAAACTCAAACTTGATCTGTAAGTAATGGTGGTTGACTTACACAGCAAAAGTCAGATGAATATCTACCGGCATTTAGAAAAAAGAGTCCGGAAAACTGATTTATCAGTGAAATTTTGTAAGTCCAAGGCCCGTAAATTTGTGAAAAACCAGTGGACCGGAACGAAAGTCAAACTTGATCTGTGAGTCATGGTGGTTGAGTTACACAGCAAATCTCAGATCAATACCTACCACCGTTTAGGAAAAAAGTCCGGGAAAACTGATTTATCAGTGAAATTTTGTAAGTCCAAGGCCTGTAAATCCATGAAAAACCAGTGGACTGGAACGAAAGTCGAACTTGATCTGTAAGTGATGGTGGATGACTTACACACCAAAACTCGGCTCAATATGTACCAGCGTTTAGGAAAAAAGTCCGGAAAACTGATTTATCCGTGAAATTTTGTAAGTCCAAGGCCCGTAAATCCATGAAAAACCAGTGGACCGGAACGAAAGTCTAACTTGATCTGTAAGTGATGGTGGGTGACTTACATACCAAAACTCAGCTCAATATGTACCAGCGTTTAGAAAAAAAGTCTGAAAAACTGAATTGCCGGACTGACGGACAGACGGACAGATGGACAGAAGGACGGACGGAGTGCAAACCTAAAGTCCCCTCCGGCTTCGCCGGTAGGGGACTAATAAGACTAAGAATATTCTTAAGAATGACTGGTGAATACGGACCCAGATTTTTGTGCTGGTTTCATTTATCTGGCTCACATGGAGAAAGGCAGGTTTTTGGCAAAACTGTAAATATATATGAGCCATGCTTTGTGAAAACAGGGCTTAATGCATCTTTGTGATGCATTAGACCAAGCAAGTCAGCACATGATCCTTGAGCTAACAGCCAACTGAATTGTGAGGTAGACTGGTCCATTGACATGCAGAAAATTGACCAATAGCAAAAAGGATCAGCCAAGGTCAACCTGCGCTGACTGCGCAGGCTGACCTGGGTTGATACTCTTTGCAGATGCATTAAGCCCCCATTTCACAGAGCATGACTCTTATATACGTGTATTATATCTGTACTAGAACAAGAGTATACATGTAAATACAATCCTAATACTTTCAGGTAAGTTTTAACCCTCAAGATAACACCCAGCTATGTGTTGTGGGTAATGGAATATTCAAGAACTACCGATATAGTGAGGGGAATCTCAAAACATTTAACATTCAGAAGGTAGAGCCACAGAATTACCTCTGTCATGCTTGGGTATCAGAGGAGAGAGTTATTGTTGGTACAGACAGTGGACGCCTGATGCTGTTTGAAGCTGGAGAGTTGAAACATGAGTTTAACATGGCTATTCAGGACAAGGAGAAGTATGTATATACTTTTGAGAAATGGGTTATCTATAATTCTAGAATAGATACAGTTGTCATTTTGAATAGAAAATTTGTTAACTTGTCCCCATTTTTGTTAAACTTTTGTGCCTTTTTTCACCCTCCAGACAAACGTCAGACAATATATGTCAGACAAAAGTCAGATCAATTTACGTTTATTAAACAAAATGATAGAATGTTTAAAATTTCCCTAAAATCTGCTGCCAGTTCAAATACTCTTTTAGAGAATGAATATATGAATTGGTTATATTCATTTTTCAGGCATTTGCAGTTTGACTTGCTGATTTAAAAACCTTCATAGTAACATTTAAGATAAGAGTTTGAGAAACATGCATTTTTTTATGTCTTTAGCTAGACTGGGACCTAGATGATAATTATGAGCCAATCATTCATTTTTTATATAAAATCTATCTCCATTTTTCAATCCCTTGTTTCTTTTTTGAAGAAAACCTGGAGAAGATGAGCTTAGTGGTCCTCCACAGATAACAGCTGTTGTGGCTCATTCAAAGGGATTTGCTTGTGCTTGTGGCCAGGGCACTGTGCATCTGTTTGAGAAAACTGATGATAAAGATTTCTTCAAGAAAGCAAGGGAAATAAAGGTAAACCTTAATTATTGATAATACTTTAACCTTTTACCAAATGACAAAATTCTAGACTGGTCCAATTTGAAAGCATTTGCAGATGAGAAAGTAAATGTTGCTAAATGATGATTTCTGTCTTTCATAGGGTGGAAAACATTGTGGGAAAAGGAGAAAATGCTGGTAACCAGCATTTTCTCCTTTTCCCACAATTTTTTCAAAAGCCATCTCTTTCAGGGTCATTAAAACTTTGGATTGTATGGGAAACGGTTAATTTTTTCTCATAAGCATTACAAGTTTTTCAAAAAGGTGATCTCTGTTTGCTTAGTAGCAGTGCACTGGGCTTTTATCTCATGTGCTAGGAGTTCGAATCTCTGCTTTGCTAAAGTCCTGGGATTTATTAAATCTGTGGTGACAGGGTTTATCTCCATCCCATGAAAATACTTTTGAAAAAGGAGCAACTGTCTGTAGTTTCGTTTGACCTGATATTGTATATTACTGATATGAATAAGCTAGATTCCCTGAGATGAATTAGCTAGATTCTGCCTTTATACATTTTAAAAGAGCTTTACACTGCAGTATTTGTGTGTGTGAGAAAATTACAGGTAAATCTTGCAAAGATACAAATGAACCATGCTCTGGCAAAAGGGGGCTTAATGCAACTCCATGACGCATCATACCAAGCAAGTCATCACAAAATTGTGGATCGATAAAATCCATTTTGTCTGTCAACTGACTGAATCCTGAGATAGAATGGTCCTTGGACATGCAGCAAATAAATATAACCAATCTGTCACATTTTTTTAGTAATGGTAATTTTAGTGTACCGGTGTGGTTATTTTCTTTTATACCAGGTTCCACAAGATGCAAACAGTGCAGATCCAACCAAGGCACAATCCCAGGTCATTACCAGTTTGACTGTCAGCCCATCTGAGGAAACATTGATTGCTAGCACAGATCTCAGTCAGCTCTACTCTATAACTCTATCAAGTGCTGATATTGGAAAGGTCGGTATAGAAATATTTCACATCAACATAATTTGCTATTGTGGTAGAAATAGTGGATTACTTTACTCTTCACCAAACAAAAAAAAGTTTGGACTCAACCAAATTAAGAGTATGTGCAGACGATAAAATAAATGAAGCTAAAATGATGATTTCTGTCTTTGATATGGTAGAAAACATTGTGGGAAAAGGAGAAAATGCTGGTTACCAGCATTTTCTCCTTTTCCTATAATGTTTTCAAAAGCCTTCTTTCTTCAGGGTTGTTAAAACTCAGGATTGTTTGGTAAAGGCAAAATATTAGACCTGTCCAAATTCAAAGCATTTGCAGACAACAAATTAAGTCTGGCTCACATAATGGCTTTTGTCCTGGAAAGAGTAGAAAATGTTGTGGAAACAGAAGAAAATGCTGGTTACTGGCATTATCTTCTTTTCCCAGAATGTTTTCAAATTTAAGGCCCTCTTTCTCAGGATCATTAAAACTCAGGATTGTGTTGTAAAGTATTAAAACTATGAATTTCACAAAATGGCTGAATTCAACTTTCACATAAAGATGCCATGGGTCATGATTCAATCAGCAGAATCAGTACCCTTGATTATAAAATTTGAGTCCATACTCAACTGGATTTGTGCTCAAATTTTAACCCTTTACCAGACGACAAAATTTTAGCCTTGTCCAAATTGAAAGCATTTGCAGACAACAATTTCAGTGTTGCTGAAATAGTGCAATTTTTCTTTGATAGGGTTGAAAACATCATGGGAAAAGGAGAAAATCCTGGTCACCAGCATTTTCTCCTTTTTCCACAATGTTTTTAAAAGGCTTCTTTCCAAGGGGCATTGTGCGGTAAAGGGTTAAAGGTTCATTTATGCATAAGTTGGTACAAAAATTTGGTATGAAGACTTATTTAATTCTTTCGCTGCCAAATAAATGGATTTGACAATTCTCGAGGTCTAAAGGAATGCTTTCGTTGCTTTTGAAGCTGATTTTGGTCGAAGATTAGTACAAGGTAGAGGATGGTGTAGATCCAAGATCAGACTGCACATTTTATGCAGTCTGATCTTGATCTACACCATCCGCAAAAGATATCAAAGATGACATCGGCAGTGAAAAAGCCAACAGGCATAAACAATGAAAAGCTCTAAAGTCCCAAAGTTACTCCATAAGGTTTATCAAATGAAATTTATACTACTTTGAAATTTCATGCTCAGCTAAGTTGAGCATGAAAATAGTTTTATAAGCACTGACCCAGGTATTTTTCATCTTTTTTCTTAGCATATTTTTTCATCAGTACATCTTTTGGCATAGGATCAGTGGTTTTTACAACCACTTACTAAGGCAACAAGCAAAGTCAAATTAACAATTTAATTATATTTGTGCTTATATACTTCGTTTTTGTCACAATTTGTGTCAAAAGTGATGTTATTTTCACTGAAGAATACAACACATATCTTCTCTTTCATCAGTCACTTAGCTGTTATGAATGTATCATTTTTGGCTCACCAAAAATACACAGAAGATCGTGTAACAATTTTTATTTTACTCAATCCTTAGTTGAATAGTACAGAATTTTAGAGTAGTTCAAACTGAAAGCTTTTGCTGACGACAAATTAAATGTGGCTTGAATTATGGGTTTTATCTTAAGAAAGGTAGAGAACATTGCGGGAAAAGGGGAAAATGCTGGTTACCAGCATTTTCTCCTTTTCCCTCAATATTTTCAAAAGCCTTCTATGTCAGAGTTGTCAAAACTTGGGATTGTGTGGTAAAGGTTAACTCTTTACCACACAACCCTGACTTTAAATGACCTTGTGAAAGAGGACTTTTGAAAACATTGTGGGAAAAGGAGAAAATGCTGGTATAGGGTGGTAAAGGGTTAAATTTTTCTCGTCAATCAAATTTAATTATTTTTAGCAACCATTCTTTCACTGACTGACATATCTTCTCTATTTCCAGGGTGATCAAGCACAGTTTGAAGTTCTAGCTCAAGCCTTCCATTACGGACAAATCATGGGTCTAGATGTGTGTCACAGGAAACCACTCATAGCTACATGCTCCATGGATAAGTCTGTCAGAATCTGGAATTATGAAACTTGGTAAATTTCTACATAATATTGTATGTTAAAAGAACTATTTTTCATAATTATTCAACAAAATCAATCTTTATAAATCTCCTCTGATCCTTACACCATCATTTTTTCTCTCTTCTGCTCTTGATAATGTTAATCCTTATTGAATACTTATTAATTACCAATTACATGCACAATGACTGCACTAAATGTAAAAATGGACCATCAAAAGCTGGAACAATCTGAAAGTCTAGTACATTTGTAGTTTTGGTAAAATTGCAGAGACTAATATTGTTCATAACTTGTGTTATAAATTTTTAATTGAATTATTTCAGCAATTTGGAGTTGTATAGAGAGTTTGCAGAGGAAGCCTACAGTATTGCCCTACATCCCTCAGGCCTGTACATTCTGGTTGGATTTAGTGATAAACTCCGTCTTATGAATCTGCTGATTGATGATATCAGAACATTCAAAGAATTTACCATTAGAGGATGTAGAGAGGTATGTTATTTGTTAACCCATAGGCTGCTAAGCACGACAGGGGGCGCTTTTGCCAACAGTGGAGATCCAAGACCAGAATGCACAAAACATGCAGTCTGATCTTGGATCTACACTGTCCGACATATTTTTTTTTTTCCTGGTGAAATCAATTTTGAAGTCGCAATTTTGGGATTTTACTGTTGAGTGAAAATTTTCATTTCATTCATTTAGCAGTCCAAGGGTTGGAACCTTATATATATACTTATTTATTTGCCTGTGGCATTTTGCCTGTTTTACCTATATCCAGTTTTTCATTCCACACCTTACTCTATCCAGGAGCAGGTTAATGTCTTGCTGGCCAAAAAACTGTTTGTAGATTGCTTTTCTTTCAGAATTATAACTCAGAATTTCTTTTAGATTTATAACTCAATATTTAAGATGTCTTGAAATATCCATATATACATTTGAATTGTTGCCAATGTAATTTTCAATAGCACATAATTTTTTTTTTTTTGAAATGATAAGCATCCTTTTTGAAAAGATTGATGATAAAAGCTTGAAAGAGTTCTGTTAATAATTTCTGTCTTGTATTTAGTTTTTTGTCCCATTCAAGATGAGAGATAAACTTTTTATGCTATAACCTTGAAATTCATTTTAACATTTAGCAACAAAAGACATTTCTGTATTCTAGCTAGTACCTGTTTTAATTGATATTTTCCATTTTGTTTGCAGTGTTCTTTTAGCAATGGTGGCAACTTGTTCGCAGCTGTCCATGGTAATGTAATACAGATATATTCCACTATTACCTTTGAAAATGTGGCCAACCTGAAGGGTCACAATGGCAAAGTGAAATCAATTATTTGGAGCGCCGATGACATGAAGATGGTATCTTGTGGTCTAGATGGGGCTGTCTATGAGTGGGAAACTTCTACTGGAAAAAGAGTAGGAGAGTCTGTTCTGAAGTCTTGTCATTATACTGGTGTAGCAGTCACACCGGATGGAAAAACAACTTTTGCTGTGGGATCAGACAAATCTTTAAAAGAAATTTCAGATTCACAGGTAATCTTTGATATACATGTATGATAAGATTTCTGGGGATATATTCATCAACAATCGTTAATTCTCTTTATTGGAAAATGTAGCAGTAGCCCTCTGACTGGTTAAGTTGGAATGTCCTATCTTATCAGATATCAAATCTCAAAATTTAGAGCAAGAATTGAATTTAAAATGGAACGTAAATTGCACCTAGTTCTTAAGTGAAGGATGGCTACCTCCTTGTGTATAGGTTTCAATTGATCACATCAGTCTAGGTATCAGAAAAATGCACAAAACAGTAGCTCAGGAAGAGTATAGACCAAGATCAGACTGCACAGAAATGCAGTTTAAACTTAGTCTGCTGTCTCTAAATAATCAGCTACATTTTACTTGTTTTAGCATTTATATAAGCCATTACATGAGCCATTACAATCTATCAGTTGATCCTAAACAGTGTTGCAAGGTAATTCCATTGACAAAAGCGAAATTTAAACAGGTGAAATCACAAGGAGTTACATATAGGATGATTTAAATTGTATTACAAATGAATCATGTCACTATGACTATCATCTTTCCATGAAACACTTTGAATTACTGCATCTGCATTGAAATTATGGTTTGTGTAAATTTTTTAGGCTTTACTGTAGTTTCCAGCTTTCCGTATGATATTTATACTTGTAGCTAATGATCAAAATATTTTATTGTACATTGCAGATTCTGAGAGAAGTTGATGCTCAGGAAACTACGTTGAGCAGTGTTGCTCTCTCACGCTCAGGAAGGATGTTGTTTTCAGGGACATCCAAGGGGACACTCTGGTCCCTAAAATTTCCCTTGACTATACCAGGAGAATGGCAGGAGCTGCAAGGCCATGGCAGTCAAATTACCAAGGTTTGTAGTTATGATGTGTTTTAACCCTTTAACAAACAATACCGACTTTAACAACCCTTGAAAAAAAGGCTTCATAAAACATTATTTGAAAAGGAGAAAATGCTGGTAACCAGCATTTTCACCTTTTCCAATAATGTTTTCAAACCACATTTCTCCTTTTCCCACAATGTTTTCTATCCTATAACAAACAGATCTTGACACTTGATCAAAATTCAATTTTTTATCTGCAACTGCTATCAATTTGGACCAGTCTAAAATTTTGTCATTTGGTATAGAGCTAATTTGCTTTACATAGCCCTTTGCCACACAATCCCAAGTTTTAACAACCTTGAGGTAGAAGAATTTTAAAAACATTGTGAGAAGCAGAGAAAATGGTGGAAACCCATATTTTCTCTGTTTCACTGGATGTTTTTTCTTTACCCTTTCTAAAGCAAAACTCATCTTTTTTTCCAGCAAATAGTCTCAGTTTGGGCATAACTAAAATTTTGTTGAGTAGTAAAGAGTTAAAAGGCATTTGTATTTTTATTATAGTGAAAAAATAAATAAGCTACAGACTTGTTTAACACTTTACCAGGGTACAAAATTTTAGATCTGTCCAACTTAAAAGCATTTGCAGACAACAAATTAGATGCTGGTTACCAGCATTTTCTCCTTTTCCTATAATGATTTCAAAAGTCATCTTCATCAGGGTCATTAAAACTTGGCATTGTTTCGTAAAGGGTTAAATTTGTGTCCTTAACTCTTTGCCGTCAATGTTAACATCTATTGAAAAAGAACTTGTTTTACTTGTGCCATGGAAGAGTGAAAGAAAATTCTGAAACATGTCTATTTTATTCCAGATGAAAATTACGACTGATGATCAGTACTTGGTAACTGTCTCAGAGGATGCCTCGATCATTTTATGGAAGATTCAGGATAAAGAAGGCAGGGGTGTCAAGAGAGACAAAGAGGTTGGCTGGGCAGAGGAAATTCTTATTACCAAGAGTGACCTTGAAGAGAAAAATTCAATGATGGCTGAACTAAAAACAAGGGTAGATGAATTAAAAATGGAGAATGGCTACCAGTTACGTCTAAAAGATATGAATTATAATGAGAAAATAAAGGAGCTCACAGAAAAGTTTATACAGGAAATGGAGTCTCTAAAAACAAAGAATCAGGTATCTGCTTTGACCTTGCTCTGTTGACATTTTTTTTTTTTTTTCATTTTTAGCTTGGCTGTCTTTCAAAGAAAATAACAAGTTATTGTGGTGGCCTTGGTGTCGTATTCATCTTCATGCAAAAACTTTGACCTTTTATAATATCTCTGTTATTACTGAAGATATTTACTTTAAACCTGGACAAGTTGTTCACTATCAAAAGGGGAACCCATACAACAGGGGCAGATAACTTTCAAATTATTTTTGACACCAATACCCCGCTTTTTCAACTAAGAATTTTGACATGAAATCAGGCAACTGTAACTGAGTGTTGCCATCAGCATGCAATGCTCTTATTTATACTCTCTTTACCTTTTTTTTTTTTTTCCCCAGAAATCTTACTTGTGATGACCAAACACAAGAATTGATTTTAAAACATTCAATTACTGTTTGTTGTGTTTTTTTCATAAAAAGCCTTTATATATTTTTTCATGCATTTTGTAATAGTGATTATAATTTGCTTCCAGGTGCTAAAAACTGAAAAAGATAAAGAGGAGGCAAAACATGAAGAAGAAATGGCGGAGGTTATGGAAAAACACAGCAAAGAAATGACAGACTTAGGTAAGAACTAGACCTTCAGGGTTCATTTTCACCATCAGCAATTATTTTTCTAGCTCTAAATTCTAAGACTAGCCATCTGATTTTCTGATACTGTCTTTCTCAGGCAGTAAGGTTACTTTAACCTTTTACCACACAATGGCGCCTTTTAACGACCCTGGGAAAGAAGCCTTTTGAAAACATTGTGGGAAAAGGAGAAAATGCTGGTTACCAGCATTTTCTCCTTTTCCCAAAATGTTTTCTACCCTATCAAAGAAAAATTGCACCATTTGAGCCACATTAATATTGTTAATATATGCTTTCAGTTTGGACAAGGCTAAAATTTTGTCATCTGGTAAAGGGTTAAGTGTTGGAAATGAATATCAACTGGTTGGAAAAATGAAATCCCAACACAATTTTATATTTTACTGTTTATTACAGGGAATGACAAGTTGTAAATTAATTGTTTTCATGACTGAGACAGAAATTTTGCATTTGTTTCCATACAGAATCTGCCAATAATCAAAAGCTGATGTTGGAGTATGAGAAGTTTCAAGAGCAGCAGGCCAAGATGATGAAAATGCAAGAGGAGTATGATAGACAGCTAGCCGAGATGGAAGAGAGCAAACAAAGAGCTTTGGAGGAGCTTACAGAGTACTATGAGACAAAGCTGCAGGAGATGACAACTAAACTGGAGCAGGTACGTTTTGTTTGTGCAGCATTTGAGATTTCATACCATTAGATAGTAGCTTAGCTGTATCATTGATCTAATACTGTAAAGTCAAAGAGAAGACCATAAAAAATATTACAACTGACACATGTGAGAGATCCTTGAAAAAAAAGAAAAGTGTCTTTTGATTATGTGGTAAGATTGAAACTGCTTGAAAAAAAAATTAGCAGCACTCTGGCAAAAAGGGGCTTAATGCATCAGCGTGATGCATTGTACCAAGCAAGACATCACATACTTAGGGATCCATAAAACCCACTTTGTCAAACAACCGACTGAATCATGAGGTGGACTGGTTCTTGGACATACAGAAAATTGACTAGTAGCGAAAAGTTTCGGCCCAGGTCAGCCTGCGTGGACTGCGCAGGCTGACGTAGGTTGATACTTTTTGCAGATGCATTAAGCCCCCTTTTTCACAGAGCATGGTTCAAATGTTTTTTTGTCCTAAAGTGTATTCAAAACATGTATCTTACAGGGCTGCAGGGACATGGAAAATGTTAAAACATATAACTAAAAAGTTATTGGTTATTGGTTATACACCTGTATTTCTTGTTTTTTCCTCATTTAGAAAATTCGATTGATAGATTATCTTGGTAATCAAATCTTGTATCATTGAATTGTTCTTTACCACACATCTTAAAACAAGATGACAAAAGTTGATGCATTACCAACATGCAATCCAATTTTATACTAGTTATTTATTCAAATCAGGACACTTTTAAATCAAATACCTATAAATGAAAGAAAAGAATTCTGTTGATTTGTCAGTATAATACTTGTACAATTTTTTTAGTTTTTAACCGATCTAAATATGTGATCGTGAAACGATGATAGACTAGATGTTTCTTTTCTCTGGAATTATCTCTAAGTTTTGTTAATTTGGGATACTCAAAGGAGGGACAAGATGGCCACAATAATTCTAAAAAACAATAGATCCAAGATCACTTTAGGCTCTTTCATCAAAATCAACATGCAAGTTTCATGCAGTGCTAAAGGCTAAACTTTACTAGACTGTTATATAACATTTCTTTTCACAAGGCAAGCGACGAGACAAGACAACAAACGAGAGAATATGAAGAGACTAAGAAGCAGATAGAGGAAGATGCTGACAGAGAAATTCTGGACATCAAAAATAAATATGAGAGAAGGCTTCGTGATGAAGTGGAGGCTAAGATGAGACTGAAAGGAGAGACTGGCATTATGAAGAAGAAGGTGGGGAACTTATCTGGGATTAAAAAAAAACAGATATACATATCTTTATGCAGTAAATAGCCTTCGAAAACATTGTGGGAAAAGGAGTAATTGATTGTTGTAAGCAATTGCCTTTTTCCAAATTGTTTCAGGTGTTGTAATAGGGTTTCGATCATTGATGCTGATGCTGATAATGGCATTATTTTACCTATTACAATGCAAATTTACTTTTTAAAATACCTACGCATGACAGCTTTGAAAAACGTTGTCAGAGGAACAGCAGTTGCTTCTTACATAATTGTTAAAAGTAATTTTATTTTCCTGGCTGTCAAATTGTTGTTCTTCATGCGAATTTCAATTTTTTGATAGGTTGAAAATCAAGCTGTGTGGTTAAAAAAGCATTTTTGATATGGTTGTCTTTTCTAACAGTTTACCAGTCTGCAGAAGGAGATTGATGATCACAAGGAAGAAATCAAGAAATACCAAGCTGAAACCACTAAACTTCAAAATATCATTAAAAACTTGGAAAAAGATATTCAAGGGTTAAAGAAAGAAATCCAAGAGAGAGATGACACCATCCAAGACAAGGTGGAGTATTTTTTGTACCATTCTGTAGACCCTCAGAGTGCCAAGCAATAATCATAGGCCATATGCATGAAATCATTCTATACTCATTTCTAGGATGAGCCATTTGATTAGCAGACATGTTCTGTCTCGCCCAATCAGAAAACTAGTCTTAAAATTGAACACAGTTATCAGTATTAGAAAATGCATTTTTTTTTTACTTGCAAATAATTCCATGTTCTCTACAGGGAATACTACTTACAAAAATGAAAGCAACTTCGCGAACATGTTATTAAATATCATGATCAATAAACCATTGAGTAATGTCACACTTGCAGTCATGCTTAATTGCTAATTTTGTATATTTAGCCTGTAAGAGGTCAGAAGGTGTGTTGGCTTCTAGCTAAGACATCTTATTAAGGGTGAAAAAAGCTAAGTCTGCAATCTGAGTAGTTTAGTTTATAACCAGTATAAAAGACTCTTGGTATACCAATCACCTATCATAAAAGGTTTTATGATCAGTTTAGTTAAACTCGAGCTTTGATGTCACAGCATTCAGTTGCTTTTTCAAAGTTTGAATCAAGAGCAGACTTTGCAATTAGCTAAGTCTAATCTTAGCTTTACACTGTTGACTCTTTCATCAGATGTTCTGAAAAACTAGCCTTGAAAATTGCATATTTTCAGTTTTTGTCACTGATAGATGAGTCCATTTTTTATAAGCCCTTTACCACACAATGCCGCCTTTTAACAGCCTTTAGAAAGAAGCCTTCAAAAAACATTGTGGGAAAAGGAGAAAATGCTGATAACCAGCATTTTCTCCTATTCCCAAAATTTTTTCTACCTTATCAAAGACAAACTCCATCATTTGAGTAACATTTAAATTGTTGTCTGCAAACCCTCTCAGTTTGGACAAGTATACACTTTTGTTGTGTGGTAAAGAGTTAAGAGGTTAAATATAGTGGGATATTTGCACATTTAATCATTTACTACACAATCCCGAATTTAAACAACCCTAAGAAAGCTTTTGAAAACATTTTGGGAAAAGGAGAAAATGCTGGTAACCAGCATTTTCTCCTTTTTCTACAATGTATTCTACCCTTCCCAAAACAAATTTCAATTTTAGGGTCACATTTTTTGTCGTGTGCAAATGCTTTCAGTTTGGACTGGTTTTAAATTTTGTCCTTCTGGATAGAGTTACTGTAAAGAAGTATGTCATGTGCATCTATAAGCACAACTCCACATTTCCTTTTCATTATCAAAAGTCCTAAAGTAGCCATCTAAACAGCTATCTGTTTATCAATCTTACAGGAAAAGCGTATCTATGATTTGAAGAAAAAGAATCAGGAACTTGAGAAATTTAAGTTTGTGCTGGATTACAAGATCAAAGAACTAAAGAAACAGATTGAACCTAGAGAGACAGACATCAAGAATATGAAAGAGCAAATACAAGAAGTGAGTAATCTGCCAGATCTTTTGTGAGGGTACAACTAACCCTTATCCTGCTAAATAAAAGAAATGAAAATTGCAAACTGATAGTAAAAAGCAAAATTTTCCTATTTTTGGAGGTATTTGGGGGGGAAATATATCTTTTTATCAGACAGCATAAATACAAGATCAGACTGCACATTCTCTGCAGTCTGATCTTGATCTAGGCTGTCCGCAAAAGGTCAGTGAGTCTTGCTTAGCAGCCTAAGGGTTAAAATGTTCTACAGGGTTTCTGTAGGAGGATGTCTTGTAATATTGCAATGATGGGCTTGATTGTCGGATTCAGCTTATGTGCAACTATAGACTAACCCTTGGAAAACTGAGGGCAATCAAGGATCAGAGTACTTGTAAAGAATCTGCAATCTGATCTTAGATCAAAAGGATCTAAATTCCTTCAATACCCAAATTCATGAAATTCCTATGTTCTGGCTTTTTTTTAACTCTTTACCACACTGCAAAATTTTAGACTGGTCCAAATTGAAAGCATTTGCAGATGACAAAAAGATGTGGCAAAAAAAGATGGGATTTGTATCAGAAAGAGTAGAAAACAGTCTTGGAACAGGAGAAAATGCTGGTAAAGTAAAATGAAAGGTCCTTATCATTGGTTCAGTAGTCTGAAAGTAATAAAAGGCAAGCATTTCACATTGAAAGAAAGCTGACAGTCCCATTTAGCAATTATCATTTTCTCTCTTGTAGATGGAAAGTGAATTAGACAGGTTTGATAAGCTGAACACACAATTAGAACTGAACATTACAGAGCTTAGACAGAAACTGAAAGCAACTGATAAGGAGATGCACCAAGAAAGACAGAGGGTAAGTCAGTTTTCCGTTTCCGCTCAGTTTTTATGTTCTTAGTTTAAAGTTGCCTTCAGTTCTACATAAGGTTTGAGAACTACTCTTTGCCTTAACAAAATCTCAAAGCCACCAACTATAGATGTATTGAAAATGTTGTTAAATATGACGGAAATATATACACAATTACTTTTCTTTCATCACATGTTTTAGCCCCTTACCATACAGCAAAATCTTAGACTTGCCCAAATTGAAAGCATTTGAAGATGACAATTTAAATCTGGCTCAAATGATGGATTTTTTTCTTTGAGTGGGTAGAAAACATTGTGGGAAAAGGAGAAAATGCTGGTTAACAAAAGACTTCTTCCTCAGAGTTGTCTGGTATAGCTCTTTACCGCACAATGACGCCTTTTAATGCCCCTGGGAGAAAGGCCTTTTGAAAACATTGTGGGAAAAGGAGAAAATGCTGGTAACCAGCATTTTCTCCTTTTCCCACAATGTTTTCTAGCCTGTCAAAGAAAAATTGCACCATTTGAGCCACATTGAAATTGTCGTCTGCAAATGCTTTCAATTTGGACAAGGCTAAAATTTTGTTGACTGGTAAAGGGATAGAGTTCAGTGATATCAACCTTGATTCATGTTGACTATCCATATATATTTTACCAGAATGTTTTTGAACCCTTTCCCAAACGACAAATTTTGGACTGGTCCAAATTGAAAGAGTTTGCAGACGACAATTTTAAATGTGATGAAAATGGCAGAAAGTTCACAAAAAGGGTAGAAAACACTGTGGGAAAAGGAGAAATTGCTCGTTACGAGCAATTTCTCCTTTTCCCACAGTGTTTTCAAAAGACCTGTACTGCAGACACATGAAAACCAGGGCTTGTTTGGGAAAGGGTTAAGTCATCTGCTGTAAGTTTGCAATATGAGGTATACACTTAAACTGATTTGAATTGTCTTTACATCATTTTCTTAAGAAAAAGAAGTTAAAGGCAAGAAAGTATGTAATAGTTGGATGCTAAGCCTGTAACACTTAATTATTTAAAGTTTTAATCAATTTCTCAATAATCCAGACACTTTGTACACTGATAATTCAAACTAGGTCCTGCTGGTACACTTTTGAGCCTTGCTTGGATAAAAAGGGGCTTAACACATCTCTGTGATCCAATATATCAAGCAGGTCATCAGATAGGTATGGATCCATAAATTTTTGTCAAACAACCGTCTGAATCATGAGGTAGACCTGCTCCTTTGACATGCAGGAAATTGTCCAATAGCAAAATGACTGTGCAGGCTGACCTGGGTTGATACTTTTTGCAGATGCATAAAAAACCTTTTTCACAGAGCATGGGTCATTTATTTTTTCACTGTTTGTTTTTTCATTTATTTATTTTTTCATTTATTTTTTCTATCTTAACATTCAAGGTGCGTGACAAGGAAGCTGTTGTGAAGAGGTTCAAGACAGACTTGCATAACTGTGTGGGTTACATACAAGATCCAAAGATGTTAAAGGAAAGCATAAAAGCCCTCTATCAGAAACATGTTCAGGAAGATATTGTAAGATTTTTCCCATATTTAACCCTTTACCACACAATGCTGACTTTTAACGACCCTGAGGAAGAGGCCTTTTGAAAACATTGTGGAAAAAGGAGAAAATGCTGATAACCAGCATTTTCTCCTTTTCCCACAATGTTTTCTACTCTTCCCTAAACAAATGTTAATTGTTCTATCCTATTTTATTTGTCTTCTGCATATGCCTTCAATTGGCTAAAATTTTGTCATTTGGTAAAGAGTTAACCCTTTACCAGATAATCCTGAGTCTTGATGACTCTCAGGAAGAGGCCTCTTGAAAACATTGTGCGACATGGAGAAAATGCTGGTAACCAGCATTTTCTCTATTTCCCACAATGTTTTGTTCCTTATCATAGAGCTGCTATTCATTTGAAGCAATTTTTCAATTGTTGCCTGCAGATATTTTCAATTTTGAAAGGTTGAAAATTCATTTGGGAAAGAATTGCATTGTTTGACAATGCGTGTGTGTACAATTATAGTTTTTGTAAATACAGAAATTACATAGTCTGTGTGCCGTAGAAAACTATTTCCCATAGAATGCCAAAAAGGAATTTCAAGCAGGAGATAGAGCTAAATTTTACTCAAATATAGAACTGTTTCAGCCAGCATATGTTATGAAATATCTGACAGTGTAGCTCCAAGATCAGACTGCTTGTTTTGTGCAGTTCCATTTTGATCAACACTGTCGGCAAAATCAGCTAAAACTGTGCTTGGTATTTTACCCTTTACTACAGAACCTCAGGTTTTAACAACCCTAGGAAACCATCCATTTGAAATATAATGAGGGAAAAGGAGAAATTATGTTACCAGCATTTTCTCCTTTTCCCACAATGTTTTCTACCCTAAGAAAGGCCAATCCCACAATTTCAACCACATTTAATATGTTGTCTCTAAATGCTGTGGACTTTGACAAGTCTAACAGATTTTCCTCCAGTCAAGAGTGAAAAACTTAACCCTTTACCACACAATCCTGAGTTTTAACAACCCTGAAAAAGAAGGCTTTTGAGAACACTGTGGGAACAAGAGAAAATCCTGGTAACAAGCCTTTTCTCCTTCTCCCATAATGTTTTCTACCCTATCAAAGACAGAAATCATCATTTGATTACATTTAATTTGTTGTCTGCAAATGCTTTCAATTTGATCCAGTCCAAAACTCTGTCATTTGGTTAAGGGTTAAGAATCCTAAAAGTGTGAGGATGGCAACAGGTTCACTTTCTGCTCCAGAGGCTGCATTTAACAACCTGTCTGCATATTTTCCCATTCTAAGTACCAAGACTAAACCAATTGATTGGCTAAGTCAAAATGTCTGCTTTGTGTTTTCCATCATATAACAGTGAACTTTTGCCACAAAGTTGTATAATTTAATTCTGTGACTGATTTTCAAAGTTGTCTGCATAAGATATCATCAAGACAAACATCCTGACCAAGTTTTATGAGTATCAGACTGAAAATGTGGCCTCTAGTGTGTCCACAAGGCTTTTTTTTAACCCTTTACCACACAATTCCTATTTTTAACGACCCTGAAGAAGAAGGCTTTTGAAAACATTGTTGGAAAGGGAGAAAATGCTGGTAACCTTTTCCCACAATGTTTTCTACCCAATCAAAGTCAGTAGTCATCATTTGAACTACATTTAACTTGTCGTCTGCAAATGTTTTTAATTTGGTAGAGTCCAAAATTTTGTTGTTTGGTAAAGAGTTAACATATTTCCCAGTGACCTACTTGTTAACCCTTTACCACACAATCCCGGCTTTTAACGACCCTGGGAAAGAACCCTTTTGAAAACATTGTGGGAAAAGAAGAAAATGCTGGTAACCAGCATTTCCTCCTTTTCCCGCAATGTAATCACATGATGAATAAATACAAGTAATAGAAATTTAATCACTTTAAGCCTGTAAATAAAATACCATTTTTTTTTTCAGACTGAATCAGCTAGTGTAGATGCAGATATCCAGAAGGAATATGCTAGACAACGGGAACATCTAGAAAGATCTGTTGCCTCACTGAGGAAAAAATTGGCCAAAGATTCTGAAATCCACAGAGCTGATAATGTCAGAATCATGCAGGTTCGTAACTTTAACCCTTTACTGCACAATGCCGCCTTTTAGCGACCCTGGGAAAGAAGCCTGTAGAAAACATTGTGGGAAAAGGAGAAAATGCTGGTAACCAGCATTTCTCCTTTTCCCACAATGCTTTCTACCCTATCAAAGAAAAATTGCACCATTTGAGCCACACTGAAATTGTCTGCAAATTATTTCAGTTAGAACAAGCCTAAAACTTTGTCATCTGGTATACTGACCCATACATATTTACTCATTACCAATTGACAAAATCTGAGACTAGTCCAGATTGAAAGCTTTTGCAGAAAACATTTTAAGTGTTACTAAATACATAGAATTTGTCTTTGAAAGGGTTGAAAAAATTGTGAGAAAAGAAGAAAATGCTCGCTACTAGCATTTTCTTCTTTTTCCACAATGTTTTAAACATATTTATTTTACATTGATTAAGAAACAACTTTTTTTGCAACTTACACCAGTCTCTCTTGATTCTGCTTCCTGGGAACTACACCAGGGTCCGTATTCACCAACCATTCTTAAGAACGTTCTCAGACTTATTCTTCAAGATTTTCCAATTTTGAAAGTAACACAACTTCTGATTGGCTAAACCGTACGGTTTAGCCAATCAGAAGGTGTGTTACTTTCAAATTTGGAAAATTTTGAAGAACAAGACCAAGAATGTTCTTAAGAATGGTTGGTGAATACGGACCCAGTACTCCCACCAAACGTGTTGGCCAATGAACAGTGCTAAAGATGACACCCGTTCCTGGGAATCGAACTCAGGGTCCGTATTCACCAACCATTCTTAAGAACGTTCTTGGTCTTAATCTCCAAGATTTTTCAAATTTTAGAGTAACACATTTTCTGATTGGCTAAACTAAATGGTTTAGCCAATCAGAAGTTTCACTTTCAAATTTAGAAAATTCTGGAGAATAAGACCAAGAACGTTCTTAAGAATGGTTGGTGAATACGGGCCCAGGACCTTTTGGTTATGAGGCCGATGCTCTACCTCACAACCATGGACACCAACCACAGTGTTTTCAAAAGCCTTCTGTCTAAGATTCATTAAAACTCAAGATTGTGTAGTAAAGGGTTAGATAAACTGTATACATAATGCCTGATGTAAGATGTTATGGCCTGCAGACATAACTGTCTCCGACTCCCAGCAGACCATCTATGATTTTTGGCAATGAGCAAACCATAATTCAAGTTGATGATCTTGATATTACAAGGGTGCTCTAAGATTTCATTCCTTAACCATGTACCAAAAAGTCTTGAATTTTAACTACCCTGAGGTAGAGGCCTTTTGAAAATATTGTGGGAAAAGTAGAAAATGCTGCTAACCAGCAATGTCAAAGAACTTCAATTCATTTGTACCACTTTCAGATTTGTTGGCTGCAGATGGTTTCAATTTGGAAGAGTGTAAAATTTAATGTATGGGGAAGGGTTAAAAGCACCAGTCAAGTTTTGGGCAGAATATGATGGCTGCTGTCAACAGGCCATAAACCTGGGTCTGTATTCACCAACCATTCTTGAGGTCGAGAGCATTCTTAAGTCTTATTCTCTAAGATTTTCTGAAATTGAAAGTAACACAAGTTCTGATTGGCTAAACTAAATGATTTAGCTAATCAGAAGTTGTGTTTCTTTCAGGTATAGATAATTCTGGAGAATAAGACTTATGAATGTTCATAAGAATGGTTGGTGAATAGGGGCCCTGATTCGTTCTTTCAGAGTTGTCTGCTACAAATTTTTTACAGAAAGTACAGAGTTAAACCCTTAAAATTCCACACAAGTATAATGACTTTTCAGGCAGTAAAATACAGCACAAATATTGAAATGTGAAAGCTGTCTTTGTCACTTCTTGCAAAATATTAGAGTGTTGATTCAGTGTAGATGATGTGAGAGAAGAAAAGAAGAATGTACTGCTAACCAGCAGTTTCTTTTCCCGCAGTGTTCAGTGTTTTATTTTACACTATCAAAGACAAATCGCTACATTTGTTCCACAATCAATTTTTTCCTTTTAAATAGTTTTGATATGGACAAGTCTAAAACCTTGTTGCCTGGTAAAAAAGTTAACATATGCTTTAACCCTTTACCATACAATTTCAACGTTTCACAACCCTAGGAAAAAAGGCTTTTAAAACATAGTGGGAAAAGGAAAAAATGCTGGTATACAGAATTTTCACCTTTTTCCACAATATTTCGTATCTAATCAAAGAAAAATCTCACCATTAGAGCAATAATTAATTTGCTATCTGCAAATGCTTTCACTTTGGACCAGCCAAAATTTTGTCGTTCCGTAAGGAGTTAACTGGTAATCTGAAATTTTCATCCAACAGGAGAATGTTTCACTGATCAAAGAAATAAATGATTTGAGAAGAGAACTTAAGATTGCTCGCACAACAATTCACGATCTAGAGGCTGCAGTCAAGCAATATACAAAGAGAACTGGAGGTGATACGACAGATGTTTTTGCCGTAATGATGAGGGCCCCTCATGCATTGGCCGAGAATGAAATGGAAGAAAAGAATAAAGTCATTGAAATGCAGAGATTTGAAATCAGGCGGTTGAGGAATGAACTAGAAAATGGAGGCTCTAGGCCCTCCTCTTCCAGTAAACTGCAACCCATACCTGCTGTAGAATCTACCGCATAAAATGTGAGGACTTTCATTTTGAGTGTTTTGTAACATTCTTTAGATTCATTGTTTAAATTTCTCTTTGTTATGCCTTACTGTTATTGATAAATTTGACTTTTCTACAGAAAAAAATTGATGTAACAAAGTGAAAAACCTTATTTACAAGATGTGTTACAAAATGACAAGCAACATTGAAGCTATGCTAGAGACATGGTACATTCCGTTCTTTTTACATACTGATTAATTTTTAACTATAATGTAGAGTGTAATAAAAAGTGAAAAAGAACTTGTTTATTCTCATTATATCCTGTACTTTTATCACTAGAAGTCGTCTTTCATATAACAAAAGACATTAGCAAATGTAAAGCTCAAAATGCATAATTCTTTAACCCTTTACCAGACGACAAAATTTTAGCATTGTCCAAATTGAAAGCATTTGCAGACGGCAATTTTTCTTTGATAGGGTAGAAAACATTGTGAAAAAGGAGAAAATGCTAGTTACCAGCATTTTCTCCTTTTCTAACAATGTCTTCAAAAGGCCTCTTTGCCAGGGTCGTCAAAAGGCGGCATTGTGCAGTAAAGGGTTTCCAACATAATCCTTTCCTACATAATCCTGAGTTTTAACTTCCTCATGATTGTTAAACCACTGGCTGAAATTTTCTCTTTTTCGTACAATGTTGCCAAAAGCCACATGTATCTTACTCAAGGTCATTAACCCTTTACCAAACTATAAAATTTTAGACAAGTCCAAATTGAAAGCATTTGCAGAAGACAAAATAAATGGGACTCAAAAATTGAAATTTGTTTCTGGAAGGGTGGAAAACATTGTGCGCAAAGGAGAAAATGCTGTTTACCAGCATTTTCTCCTTTTCCCACAATGTTTTCTAAAGCTTTTTTTCTCAGGGTCGTTAAAAGTTGGATATGTGTGGTAAAGGGTTAAACAAAAGCTTAAAAGCTATTTTTTATATAGGAGGTAAAATTCTGTCACTTTTAAAACAGCTTTGAAAACAATGGACAATGAATACATTCAAAAACATAATGAAAGAAGCAACTACTCAGTTCCACCCAATGTCTGTTACAAAAGTAGTCTGCTGCAAGACAAAACTTGACCCGTCACTAAAGATGACTAAAATCAAAGTGCTTGGATTGAGAAGACAGATGTTTAACCGTTGACCACACAATCCCGAATTTTAACAACCCTGAGGAAGAAACCTTTTGAAAACATTGTGTTTTCAGCATTTTCTCCTGCTCCCACAATGTTTCCTATCCTATCAGGGACAAATCTCACCATTTAGTTTATTCTTAATTTGTTGCGTGCAAATGCTGTCAATTTGGACCAGTCTACAATTTTGTCGTGTGGTAAAGAGTTAACTAGCTTAACACACAAACGAAGAGAACTCTCTAAAATCTCAGCACAGATATAGCTTGCACATCTACAGGTTTTGGTTGACAGTTGTTCAAAGTGTTATACAGCAACTGTGAAACTAAAGGAGGAAGTCACATAACAAATTTACCAAAGAGTATGTCAAAAGACAGGCTGATTCCAGTCTACACCAGAAAATACTGGTGTTGTACAGGGAATAAAAAAGGTGTCTGCAGGTTGTAATGTGTAAATAAAGCTTTGTGTTTTTTGCAGGATTGTAGGGTTGAAGGTTTTCAGCAATGTAATTGGTCTATTCTATAATTATCAGCATATATTGATGCCAGATAAACACTGTTTCATGCCCAACTGAATTTTATGTAAGTCATTTGGCAAATATTAGATAGATAGGGGGAAAATCTGCTCGAAAAATGAATAATCCAGTCCAAATATGAGCTTTGATAAAATTTTTGAAGGTAGAACCTACATTTTCAGCTCAAATCTAGTTTTAACAATTTTGAACTTGATTCATTTCAGAACAGAACAGAACAGAACAGAAATTTTAATAGTACATAAAGGCCTCTGGCCCAAAATACATCTCAGTACAATATCTATTTACATAAAATGTTAATAGCCCTGGATGTTAAATAACAATATTTAGCTCTTCCCAAACGACAAATTTTGGACCCCTCCAAACCGATGAGCCTGCAGACGACAATTTCAAATTGATGAGAATAACATAAAATTCTCTAAATGAGTAGAAAACACTCTGGGAGAAGTAGAAACCGTTCGTTACGAGCAGTTTCTCTCCCTTCCACAGTGCCTTTAAAAGAAAGGTACTGCAGACTCATAAAAAAGCAGCTTGTTTGGGAAAGGGTTAATAATTAACTTTACTACCTAGATGACAGTATTAACCATATTCTTCAGAAGTCAGATGGGTCAATGATTGGGGTACTGGTTTTATAAACTAAATATTTTCTATTAATTTTGTAACATAAATAGCAAGTTTACGTATGATTCTGGGATTCTCGCTTTGAAAAAGTGATACTAAATGTACATTACTAGGGAAACCATTAAACCAAGAAAATAAATATTTGTTTCTTATATCATTGAATTTATCACAAATGAAAAATGCATGAAATTCATCTTCAAGGACCAAGTTATCTTTATGAATACAACAATAAATGCAAATTCTATCTTCTCTATTGATGTTAAAGTGGCGTCCAAATTCAATATTAAGTTTGTGACTCGAACATCTAAATCTTGATAATGATCGTCTTAAATACGGTGAGAGGTCTATTAGCAAGTAACGTTCAACATTTAAAAATGATTTGAAAGAGCTATAAAATTCACATCTGTTTGAACTATTTATAGCCTCATGCCAATTTTGAGAATAATAATCTATAAGTCGTTGCTTGAACTGTTTAATGAATAATACTGTATTACCAATTTCCTGGGAAATCCAAGCAAAACCAAATCCATTTTTGAATAGGAATTCTCTTATTTTCGATACCCAATTAACCCTTCCGATTTCATCATGCACTTTTAGCATTATGTAGCATTGCTTTGGGTATCTGCCAGAGTCCATTTGAATAAGTCTGACCCAGTACTTCACAAATTTAATTTGATATGAAACTGCTATCGGGTATCTTCCACATTCCCCGAGTGCCATTGAATCGTTGGTAGATGCGTTAATACCAAGATAATCTTTACAATACTTGGAATGAACTTGTTCTATGGAATTACTGAGCTCGTAGCCCCATATTTCTGCTCCATAGGACAGGATAGGCAATACCATTGCATCGAAAATCTTGAAGTGTTCTTTATAGGCAAATTTACCCAATAGTTTTTGGATCTGATATATTTGATATAATGATTTTCGTGCTTGTGCTGAAAGCTTTTTGGTTGCCATACTCCATGACAATTTCGGTGTGAACAAGAGCCCCATGTACTTATAATATGGTTTAACTTTAATACTTTCCCCACGAAATTTCTAATTCTCATATGCTCTTAGGGGTCCTCCATTTCTAAAAACAATAATTTCTGATTTCTTGAGATTTACGATCATTTTAGTTTCTTCACAAAATTTTTCGACTGCATTGAGTTGAGTGTGTAGGTTTGCTGCAGTATCCGCGCAACTGGCCACATCGTCAGCGAACATTATACAATAAATTTCTTGAATTTGTGGTGTGATAAATATTCCATGAGGACAATATTGTCTAAGATATTTCAAAATTTCATTAATATATATACTGAAAATTGTTGGTGAACTTGAATCACCTTGTTTCACGCCTGTATTGCATAGAATTGGGGGTGTTATTTCGTCGTCCAATTTTACATGGGCCTTTATATTGGAGTACATGGGCAAGAGAATTCTAAAAAAATTTCCTGTTATACCTTTTTCATTTAAACAACTGAATAGTTTAAAGTGATCTAATGTATCAAAAGCTTTCTGGACGTCTATATATTATACATAGAATCTACCCCCCGGTTTTGTTAAATACTTTTGAACCATACTTTGAAGAGTGAATATATTATCAATGGCCGAATATCCTTTTCTGAAACCAGCCTGAGCTTCGTCTAAAATGTGAAAAGTTTGGGTCCATGTAATTAAACGCTCATTTATAATATTAGAAAATATCTTGTACATAATATTCAAGAGAGTTATTCCTCTATAGTTATTTGGGTCATTTCTTGAACCTGATTTGTAAATAGGTAATATTAATGTATCTGACCAAGTTTCAAGGAAGATGCCGGAATCAAATATTTTGTTGAATAAAACGACTAAGATAGGACTGATGATATCAAGTGTACTCTTATAAAACTCAGCAGGAATGCCATCTTTACCATGAGCCTTTCCCGTTTTCAATTTATGAATACCTGCCTGTACTTCACTTAAAGTGATTTTTGTGTTAAGAACTTGGTCCATTTGTTCCTTGAAATATTTCCGATTATCTTTTACTGATGATATTGAGTTCCTATTTTGAACACAGAGTAACGAATCAAAATACGACAACCACTGCCTACTACTTATTTTACATGGATAACACTCGGCTAATTCATTTCTAGATTTCTTAAGTATGGACCAGAAGGCCTGTGGGTTATTACTCGCCTCTACTAGCGTTTTTCTTTTTTGTGCAAGGAAAAGGTACTTCTTTTCTCTACAAATTAATTTAAATTCGTTTCTGATTTTTTTATAATTCACAAGATCCAAATTGTTGTTCGATGTCCGGTATCTCCTTAATAGCGAAAATTTTAGTTTTTTAAGTTCATCACATTTTGAGTCCCACCAATCTGGCTGCATGTTACGTCTGTCTGCTTTATGTTTTAAATCTAAATGCATGTCAACTGCAGAAGACTTATACAAATCAATTAAAATAGACACAACCTCATTTATATGATTGTCATCAAGAGAAGATAGAATTTTCTCATAAGCATCACGTATTTTAGCAGCGAAATCTGTAACAAAACTATCTTTATGGTTTTCACGCCATATGAAATGATCATATGAATGTAAATTAACTAGTTATCTAGGTACAGGAACACCATCAAAATATTTGACATTTAGAATTTTTTGCTGACTAACATGTGCTCTGGCTACTCTTTCCATTAAAAAATGACGCAAAATGGATCTACTTTAGAATATTTTCTGGCTGTAATTCCTTTTATGTGAATTAATCAGGGCAACTCTTCATGAAACAGTCCAACTTAAAGATATATACAATTCACAGTATTCTATCCAAGCCACTGGCAGCTTTCCGATATGAGTTTCATCAAAAGAATATGCAGCAATGAGAGAGAAATTAATTCTGTTGCAGTGACTATCATCAATCCTCTGAAAGAAATTGGCTGAGCTGAAGATGGAACCAGTGAATCCTGGGTCGGTATTCAACCATTCTTAAGATGATTCTTGGTCTTATTCTCCAAAATTTTCTAAATTTGAAATTAACACAACTTCTGATTGTTCTGAATGGCTAAACCAAAGGTTTTACAAATCAGTAGTTGTGCTACCAGTGCTTTCAAATTTAGAAAATATCAAGCCCTGAATCTTTACAACTGGGGTTCAGGACTCCGCAGCTTTCGTTTGATGGGTCCTCCACTTGTTGACAACCCTGCCAGAGATCCAAACTTATTTAGGACAATTTCACTTCATTTAAAAGGTGCTGTCTCTTGTAGAACAACTAACGTTACAAAGATTTAGCATCTGCACATCCTCTTCACCCAAGTCCATATGACTATTTCTATCCCTCTTGCTAGAGAATGAGCTTGCAGCTACAGTTATTGACACATGCTGCAGGTGACATTATATTCCTGTAGGCTGTAGAAATCTTGCCCAAAAAATAAAAATATGTTAACCCTTATCCTGATAAAGAAATGAAACTTTCAATCCCAGAGCAAAAACCCAAATTTTCCTACTTAAAAGGAATTTTTGGAGAAAACATAATCTCCTTATCAGACAGTGTAGATCCAAGATCAGACTGCATGTTCTGTGCAGTCTGATCTTGATCTATGCTGTCTGCAAAAGGTCAGTGAGTCGCGCTTAGCAGCCAAAGGGTTAACTGGATATGTATGGATAAACAACTGGTTGCTTCAATAACAAAACGGTGATTGATGATGTAAATATTTATTTCATAAAATGCATTTAAGTTTATTTCAAAGTATTGTAATAAAAAACTCCCAAAATTAACTATAAAATTAGTGAAATAAATCGTGAAAAAATCTTGAGTAACATTTTTGTATTGTTAAAACATAAAACTTTTGATACTGCTTGTCTTTGAATAACATAAAAAACTCCTTTGATATCTGGTAGTTCAGATAACAAGAGGTCTAAATCAAAGCTAAAAATCCTTTGAAAAATCATGCAGCAAATTTAAAAATGTATTATCCATACAAATTTAAAAGAGCAATAGGTCTAGTCTTAACATTCTTAATTACTTAGAATGGTTTCATGATGGATGTTGTAAAAATGCATGAGACACTGAAACAAAAAAATATGTGAAAATTCTGATTGCTCCTTTGATCAATAGATGAAATCATAAACACAGTCAAACATCTTAATGAAACAGTCATTTTGGTGCGTCATAAATATTTAGATAAGAAATGGGACAATGCTCTTCCTTCCTCTAGGATAGTTTGGAAACTCCTTCTTGTAGTTCCTGTGTTTGCCAAGCGCCCACACAGTCATCTGATAGAATCCACACAATGTAAATAGTGCCGCTGTAAAAAAAAAAGTAATTAAAATTTGAGATTAACTCATGGCTTTTCAAATCAGACTTTTTCATGCCCTTACAGTAGACAGCTTTGCAAATCATTGTCGGAGGAGAGCAGTTGCTTAAAATTAGCAACTGCTCCTTTACCAATATTGTTTTCTTTACTTCAGAGGAAGAAAAAAGGTGCTTTTACCTTTCCTTGAAATGTTTGTATTTTGTATCATTTGAAGTACATTTTGCTAGGTCTAAATAAAGCCTGATCACAAGTGGATCAAACTACAATGTATAAAACGAGGCTAACAATTCATACAACCCAAGTACATCATAGAGGTTTCCTAATGATATTTATTTCAAACATTTTTACAAACAAAGAAATCCAAAATATAGTATAGTTCAAACATTCTGCTCATAGTTGGGACTGTTAAAAGCTCTCTAATCCGTCACACACTAATTATTTATAGATATGACTCATACTAAAGGTTCAGACGAAAGATTATCTAAATCATTTCTACAAGTATACCTGGTAGACACTGTGTCATAACTGTAAACCCAATCCATGAAACAGCTTCATAGGTGTAGTTTGGACATGATACAAAATTGAACATTAAATTCAGTGGGTTACTGTCTGGAAACGGGATTTTTCTTACTTTGGAACCTGTAAATGAATGCGGAAAAATGCTTTTTTTACAACAACAGTTACATTCTTCTTTGGAACCTGTAAATGAATGCGAATTTTTTTTTTTTTTATAACAACAGTTACATTCTTCATTTGAGATTACACTGGTATTCATCACTGCATGTGGGTGCCAAATTGGCTGCAGTTGCTTTTACTGAAAATTCCAAGTCAAAATAGGGGCATAACTGTGTCAAAAATACTTTGATGCTTTCCTGCCCCTGTTTTATGGATTCCTCTTTTGATAGTTAAAAACTAGTCAAAGTTTGAAATAATTATGCTCAGTAATGACTGAGATACTTGTATTATAAAATGTCGAAGTTTTTCTTTTTTCAAATTCTCATTCAAAATGGGGGCACAGTCAAAATTATTCTGATGGTTACCTGCCCTTTTAGTAGTGAACAACGAGTCTGAGTTTAAAGTAAATATATTCAGTAATGACAGAGATATTACTAAATGTCACAGATTTTGCAATGACAATGCAGATAGTGACATCAGGGCTGTAACAATACCTTGCCGTTTTCTTCGAAAACAGCCAAGATAAAAAACAGCACTTTCAACAAACTGTTTGCAATCTCTGACAGCTTTAACAGTGTTTCTTATTTATATTTTCAATTTAACTTTTATCAGTTACCCGAAAATGAGCATATAGCATCATATCAAAAACAGAATACATGTAAGTCTAACCTAGATTTCTAATATGTAATACATGCCTCAAAAATGTTTCATGCAAAACATCAATACTTTGATCATTCTGAAAATATTTTCAAAAAATTTGAAGACAATGTTTTGAAAAGAGGTCTTTCAGAAACATATATGATCAAGTGATACAAAATTCCCTTCAGAAGTCCAAGTTCATGGGAGGGTAACTCCGTAGTGATTTTGGATACATGCCTGAAAAGTATGTCTTTTGCAACTACCATAAATTGTTATCGACTCATCATCCTAATCACGATTGAATGAAGTAGGGAAAATTGTGCCATTGTTTCAGCCGTAAAATATATGAGCCATGCTCTGTAAAAAGGGGCTTACCAAATCTGCAAAAAGTGTCAACCCAGGTCAGCCTGTGCAATCCGCGTAGGCTGGCCTGGGTCGATACTTTTTGATATCTGCATGTCCAAGGACCACTCTTTCTCCAGATTTAGTGGATCTTTAAGAATAAATGGATTTTGTGGATCCCTAATTATGTGATGAACTGCTAGGTATAATGCATCAAAGAGATGCATTAAGCCCCCTTTTTGCCAGAGCATAGCTCATATGGTTTAACAATATACAAAAACACATTTCTGAACTTGTCAAAACTGAAAGAATTTACGGAAAGCAAATTGACAAGCGGCTCAAATGAAGGGACTTGTCTTGGAAAGGGTAGAAAATATTGTGAGGACAGAAGCAAAATGTTATCAGCATTTTCTCCTTTAACCCTTTCCCAAACAAGCCCTGGTTTTCACGTGTCTGCAGTACAAGTCTTTTGAAAACACTGTGGGAAAAGGAGAAATTGCTCGTAACGAGCAATTTCTCCTTTTCCCACAGTGTTTTCTACCCTTTTTGATAACTTTCTGCCATTTTCATCAAATTTAAAATTGTCGTCTGCAGACTCTTTCAATTTGGACCAGTCCAAAATTTGTCGTTTGGGAAAGGGTTAACAAAAATGCTTTCAATAGCCTTTTTCTTCAGGTTCATCAAAACCTGGAATTGTTTGGCAAAGTGTTAAAGTTTGACTTATAAATAGATTACATGACATGGCGAACAACTAATTATTGGGAGATACCATTATTTTCCGGGTATAATTTTTCTCTGTGAACATGTAAATGTTGTTCTATTTTCTAAACCTCATTATCATGTATGATAAAATATCACAGTCTTTACCTGCAGGCCTCAAGTTTTTGAACAGCAAGTGTGCTGAAAAGTTACCCAGTTCACCAAACTGAAAACAAACAAATAAATAAATAAAAATTGGTTTGTATTTAATATCATTTTCTAGAGTACAGTAAAACTTAATTATAACGAACTCTGATAATGCGAATTTTCGCTTAGTACGAATCGAAATCAATTCCCCGGAAAAAACCTTCTTTCGCCTTTGTACAAATTAATTGTTAAAACGAATTTGGATATAACAAATTTTCGCATACTGCGAATCAAAAATCAGGTCCGCAGATATCCATTTCAACTGAAAATACCTTGGTTACACTGAAGTCGCATCTAAGGGTCTTTAATTACCAAGTCAGTTATTCACACCTTCCCGCTTGCCCAATTAACACGTTGACGCTAGAGGCGTTGATCTACACAACATAAACTGACTGCGTTATCGATCGATAATTATCGTGGTAAGGTATAATTTGCCACAAGTAGAAAATTGTCGTCTGCAAATGCTTTCAATTCCTACCGGTATAAAATGTGTTTTGAATGATTAACATCGCTCACTCGATTAAATATATACGAAATCGGCTACTAGTTTTTTCTACCTGTCATAAATGTCATTGGATACTATAAATATAACACATATTTGTCGAAGTATGTTAGAAAAACATTTTTCTGGTATATAAATGTTAGACTGCATGTACATGTGTCTACCTTTGAGTCCTGAAATATAACGAAGTTTGTACTATCAATAAAGCGAATTATGCCTATAGCGAATTAAATCTGACGGTCCCGTGAAATTCGCTATATCAGAGTTTTACTGTATTTTATGTTTTAGAAAAAATGTACAGTCAAAATTGAGTTGGAAAATGCATTTTTGCATGGCAGATCATTACTTAAGTCCAATAACTAATTCAATTTGTTCTTTAATCCTTAACCACACAATCCCGACTTTTAACAGCCTGAAGAAAAAAGCCTTTTGAAAACATTGTGGAAAAAAGAGAAAATGCTGGTAACCAGCATTTTCTCTTTTTCCCACAATGTTTTCTACCCTTCTCAAAACAAATTTCAAATTTTCAGCCACATTCATTTTGTCGTCTGCAAATGCTTTCAATTTGGACTAGTCTAAAATTGTGTCTTTTGGTAAAGAATAAACAATTCCACTGCAACAATATTATGATGCCAGCTGAATTCTTTGGTTGTTGATCTTGGGTCAATGAAAGTTTGATGCATTTTAATTGTTTCCAATTTCCTACAATATTTTCTATCCTTTCACAGATGAATCTCATCATTTAAACCATATTAATTTGTTGTTGGTAAATCTTGTTAATTTGGAGAAGTCCAAAAGTTTTTTGTCTTTCATGAAGTTAAGTCATAATTTGTGAATTACCAGATATATTTCATAAGAATGTGTTTAAAGTAAATCCTTACAAATTTGTTCCAATCATGACATAATGATTTAATGTAGTATATAAAATGTTACTTACAATGAAGGTAGCAAGGCCTGTATATATTTGAAGACTACCATACGATGGTGTAGTATAGAGAGGATGGTTAACAAAGTAGGCTACTAGAGCTGCAAATCCCCAGTAGTAGGTGGAATTCTACAAACAGCATGAACAAGAAATACCAGTAAGATGACAGATACTGTTTATTTTTTTTTTTTTTTTTTTTTTTTTTTTTTTTTTTTTTTTTTCTGCAATAAGTATTAGCCATGCTCTGTGAAAAGGGGGCTTAATGCATCTGTGAAACGTTTTGACCCAGGTCAGCCTGCGCACTCCGCACAGGTTGACCTGGGCCAAAACTTTTCGCTATTGATCAATTTTCTGTATGT
The DNA here is from genome assembly GCA_945859785.2 of Tridacna gigas. Lineage (NCBI taxonomy): Eukaryota > Metazoa > Mollusca > Bivalvia > Cardiida > Cardiidae > Tridacna > Tridacna gigas. The sequence continues at coordinate 59,320,852 of OX244032.2, forward strand.
CCAAAGCCCAGTTTACCTCATGATTCAGTTGGCTGTTAGACATAATGGACTTTATGGATCCATGACCATGTGATGACTCGCCTGGTATCATGCATCATGAAGATGCATTAAGCCCTCTGTTACCAGAGCATGATTCATATACATGTAGTGAAATAACAATTGTTTGAACAGGTGCTGTTCTATTAATTCCAAGTTAGACAACTGAACAGGTGCTGTTCTATTAATTCCTAGTTAAAGAGATAATTATGCATTTGGAAAATAGTGAAGCAGCAGTTCTTATTTGCAATGTGAGCTATGAAAACTGCTGAAGCACAATTTCGAAAGAAACAAATATCATTTCTGAATACCAGCATATCAGCATTAATCCTTTAAACACATACTGAAGTTTTCAGTGACCTTCTGATGAAGGACAAGTTTAGCTTCAACTTTGAAATCTTTGTAAAGATAAGATTAAAAACTTTATAAAGTGCAGTAACTTAAAACACTACTAAAATCCTTCTGGCTTCTGATATGATCAACAACGAATGATCTCATTTTCAGTTAAATTCTTTGAAAAATGACTTTTTAACCTCTTGTTTTCTGTGTATAAATAAAGCCACTACAAATTCTCTTATCTAATATACATTTGAAACAGGATTTTGTAACCCATAAAACATCATTATACTTATGCTGTCACTTTTCAAAGCATCTTAAGCCAAGTAAAATCACACACAAGTTTCACCATGTATTCAGCTCTGTCAAAACTGATGATCATGGTAAAGCTGAGGGTTTTTGTATTTAGATTTAAATTCATATACGGTAGTAATATGTCAAACAGTTTCCTTTGCAACTATTTTATCCTAAACTTACAGTTTTGTCAAATCCGTAAGTGCCATTTATGAATATACAGGCTTGGCATATAGCTGTAATTATTCTGCATACACAAAAAGTCTTGAGATACAGTTATGTGATAGAAAGAATTTGACATTCTTTTTTGTGTTTGAGATAAAATTTTATTCAACTCTTTACCACACAATCCTGACTTTTAACAAGCCTGAGAAAGAAGCCTTTTGAAAACCTTGTGGGAAAAAGGAGAAAATACTAGTAACCAGCATTTTCTTCTTTTCCCACAATGTTTTCTACCCTTTCCAAAACAAATTTCAATTTTTCAATCACATTTATTTTGTCGCCTGCAAATGCTTTCAATTTGGACCTGCCTAAAATTTTGTCATTTGGTACAGAGTTAAGTACTCACTTAACAACAATGTTTTACCCTTGTTTTGTAAACTCTTTTTTTTCAAATCCCAACCTATGATGCATACTATATGGCGTGCAACACACGAAAAGGGGCCTTCGGACATATGCGTAAAAGTGTGTCGTCCCAGATCAACCTGTGCAGTCTGTGACTAATCCGGGACGACACTTCCCATTTTTGAGCGATTTTCTATTTCACAAAAGTCTACTGTATGAAAAAATCTTATGTAGTCGTAAAGTGCCGTCTCGGATTAGCCTCCGCGGACTGTGCAGGCTAATCCGGGACGACACTTTATGCAAATGTCTGAAGGTCTCATTTCGCATGTTGCGGGACATATTTCAATACCTAAATTAGAATGTAAAAGCAGTACTTGTGAAACATTTGTGACTGTAACTTTCTATAAAAATGCTGTCTCATTAAAGTTCAGTCTTTTATATACATCTAATTCAAAAACAGTAATCATAATTATTCAGATGCAAGCATAGTTACACAAGAACTTGCCTTGAAAATATTGGCAATGGGCATCGTTGAATGAGAAAACCTATGTACAAATACTGTCTCTAAGAGTCGCTTTGCATAATGAAATGTCCAACAGCCTGCAGCAACACTGAAATACACAAGAAGTGTTTAACTTTTATACCTGCACAACAGTCACACATAGTAAAAGATATGTTTTGGATGGTACTTAACATAACATTACATTTGTGCCATAGTAACCTTTCCTATACTTCCAGGTAATTCATAAAAGCTTGGGCCACTGCATTTCCCAAAGTCCCTTCAAACAGGACCACTTCAACAAGGATGAGGCTCACACCATCCAATCAACGAATCTAGCACCTTAACAATTTGTCCATGGATTACACTTTAATGAATACATCTAAAAATCACACTGGCACAAGGAGACAAAAGTGGTCTGCCACAAAATGGAAAGAGTCATCTATGTGTAATATTAGTTTTAATAAGCTTTACTTGACACTATTCTCATTCCAGAAATCAAATCCTTGAATGCCTGATAATGTTCAGAGATGAACATTATCAGGCAGTAAAAGAATCAATTGTTGCAATTCCAAAGGTGTTTACGCCAGAATGTCTTCAATAACATTGGACACTGCACATCTTGTACAATCTGATCTTGACCTCTATTATTTGGGAAGGTAACTTAAGCCATTCTAATGAAAGGTTCCTTCCCTTTTCCTAGAAATTCCTTTTTAGGAAGTAAACAATGAGACTGAAAAAGAGCGCTTTAATCTGTGTGTGACATTCACAGTTAAATTCCCTACAGAGCTATTTTTTATGGTTACAAAGAGATCAAAGTATGATAATATAAGCCATGCTCTGTGAAAGGGGGTTTCATGCATCTGAAAAAAAGTATTGACCAAGGTTAGCCTGAGCAGTCTACACACAATGACCCAAGCCAAAACTTTTCGCTACTGGTCAATTTTCTGCATGTCAAAGGACCAGTCTACCATAATCATGTGATGGCTTGATTGGTACACTGCATTATGGAAATGCATTAAATCTCCCTTTGGCAGAGCATGGCTCATTTGTTTTTAGTCTTGAGTTTTTCAAGTAACAACATTGCCACTAGAGCAACAACTGAGCACAACACTCTTTCTAACTACTGGTTTATTTCTCACATAACAAAAAATGCAGATACAGTCTCCAGCAGTGAAAGAGAAACTTATCATTTTGCAACAACTTTCATCAATACAAATAATCCCATTTTGATTTGGCTAAGGTTTAATCTCCAAACATCATAGCTAAATAGCACAGATCATCATGGCTGAGCTACCTGGGCCTTACAAAAGAAGAAGGTAGAGTGAAGTAGCTTACTTGACAACCCAAGCTCTTGGAACATCAGCATCTTTTCCATATATCAGGGCTGGACGAAAGTAGAATATTAAGTATATGACAAGAGGTCCTGCATACTCAGTCATGAACACCTGAAAATTTAAATCACTAGCCTTAAAACCCATAAAAGACATAAAGACAACTTATGCACACAACGTAAATCAAGAATACAAAGTCTGATCTTGGATCAGACACTTGGATCACACATGTTTATTGATGAGCATAAAATCCATTTGTTTGTAGAAGAACTGTATCTTAACCCTTTACCAAACAATCCACGGATTTAATGACCCCAAGAGAGAAGGCTTTTGAAAATATTTGGGGGGAAGAGGAGAGAATGCTTGGTAACCAGCATTTTCTCCTCTTTCCACAATGTTTTCTACCCTTTCGATGACAAATTTCGTGTTTTAAGTAAGATTTAATTTCTTGTTTGCAATTGCTTTCAATCTGAACCAGTTTAAAATTTTGTTGTTTGGTAAAGGCTTAAGCTGTCAAAAGAGGCAAATTTTGTGTTTGTGAAAGCCATATAAAATTGATATTGTAGCAGGATGGTATTGATTCATAATATCAAATAAGAATCAGTCCTTGACATTCTTAACACCAGTTTATTAGACTTTTCATAAAGATCAGACAGCACAAAAAAGGCTAAATCAATGCTCAATGTTGAGAGAAGTACAAATCCAGTTGCCATGGCATTAATCAATCAAACACAGCATGGTAGAGCAAAGAATCAAACTCATGACATCTGAATTACCAGCGCTGACTAGGCTTCCAGCTAGGGTAAGGATTGACCTCAAATTTATCAATTAACCATTTACCAGATGACAAAATTTTAGCCTTGTCGAAAGTGAAATCATTTGCAGACGACAATTTTTCTTTGATAGGGTAGAAAACATTGTGAGAAAAGGAGACAATGCTGCTTACCAGCATTTTCTCCTTTTCCCACAATGTTTTCATAAGGCTTTCTTCCCAGGGTCGTTAAAAGGTGGCACTGTGTGGTAAAGGGTTAACCCATAATCCCAAGTTTTAACCACTTTGGGAAAGGCTTTTAAGAATATAGCAGGAAAAGGAGAACATGCCTGCAACCAGGTGCCAGTGGCTTTGAAAGAATATTGTGCTGAGTACCTGTAAAAGAAACTCTAGGAAAGCATGGACTGGTGCACTGGCTGCTACGATATAACTGAAATAATGTTGAAAACATCATTAAACACCGTAAGATACAAACACTCTACCCTTAAAAAACAAATTCTCTGTCAACTGAGCAAAACTTGATTTGACATCTGCAAATGCTGTCAGTTTGGGACTGGGTATAAAAATTTCCTGATTTTATAAAGGGTTGAATATGCAAATACGTACTGTTGACCATCCAACTTGTGGCCCTAAATCTTTAAAGAAGAGCTCCACTTTGTTACCAGACATGAACTTTGACAAAGCTTCTTCATCTTTCAAACTCTTGCCCTCTTAAAAATACATGTAATTATGTTTGAACAGGAATAAACTGAGAAATTTAAAGCAGTCAAAAAGACTGACTCTATACCTGCTAGACAGAGGTGGAAGATGTTCCGAAGTACTGTGCATTATGGACAAAACTGTCAGTCCAAGGGGAGATAATTTCTTAATTGTATCTTTCATATCTATTGATTACAGCTTCCACAGAATACTTGTTCAAAGTTATAAAAAATAATGGTAATGTCTTGATTGTTTCTATTCCTTTTCATGTACATGCAGAACTCAAGATAAGATGGAGTGATGGTATTCTAAATCCATTATTTCTCTTCCAAACTCTATGTTGTGGGTACTCATTAGAATCATCTCGATGAGACGATTCTAATGAGTACCTATAACATAGGGTTTAGTGGAGAATAATTAATATTTTCAACTTTGAAATCAAAATCACTCCCTCTATCTGGAGCTCTGTACATGTATTAACTCTTTACTTCACTACAAAATTTTGGACCCATCCAATTTTAAAGCATTTGCAGAAAACAAATTAAATTTGGTCCAAATACTGGAATTCCTGTTTAACAGGATAGGAAACATTGTGGGAAAAGGAGAAAATGCTAGTCACCAGCATTTTCTCCCTTTTCCCACAATGTTTTCAAAAGCTGTTTTCCCTTGGGTCATTAAAATTTGGGATTGAGCAGAAATGAGGTACGTCCACATGACAAAAAAGTCTCAGTAAGTTTTTTTGAGGTAAGTATATGAACTGTGCTCTGTGAAAAGGGGGTTTAATGCATCTACAAAGAGTATCAATCCAGGTCTGCCTGCGCAGGTTGACCTGGATTGAATAATTTTCGCTACCGGTCAATTTTCTGTTTGTCCATGGACCAGTCTACTTCACGACTCAATCTATTGTTAGACAAAATGGTTTTCATACATCCATAATTACGTCATGACTTGCCTGGTATCATGGCTCATGGGGATGCATTAACCCCTTACCAGACGACAAAATTTTAGCCTTGTCCAAATTGAAAGCATTTGCAGACGACAATTTCAACGTGGCTCAAATGGTGCAATTTTTCTTCGATAGGGTAGAAAACATTGTGGGAAAAGGAGAAAATGCTGATTACCAGCATTTTCTCCTTTTCCCACAATGTTTTCGAAAGGCTTCTTTCCCAGGGGCATCAAAAGGCGGCATTGTGCGGTAAAGGGTTAAGCCCCCTTTTGCCAGAGTGTGACTCATATGGTTTTAGAGCGATGGTGAATGTAAGGACCCTTAGAGAGATTAGGAGCAAAATAATACTACCAGACTAGTAGTTCTTGGCTTTGTAAGAGATGCCTGTTCCTTTGCATTGTTATAAATAGCTAGAAACACTGTAAGTGTATAAAGCTTGAATACAGATTAGTATTGGAACTATTTTTTTGCAAAAAAGAAAAAGGTTGTGTGTACAAATGTTTACAAAAGCTAACATTATGATCATATTCCTAACATACAAAATTATTAAACATACTTGGATCAGCCCTGTATGACTGCCTGTCTGGATAATATTTCTGATCTGAAAAAAAGAAAACAGAAAGTGAGCCATTCATTTCAAAATAGACTATTTTCAATTTGTTTGGTTATTTGAATCAGTTTTATGCTGTTTTAAACTGTAACTTTCGGTTACACCACAGGTCACTTTCTCAAAATCAAAAAAAATCTGACATCTTAATCACAGATCAACAAAGGACCCTTCACTATACTTGGGATATCATACCTAATTCTGCAAACACAGTGACAAACAAAAGAGGCTTTTTCGTCCAACAGAGAAAATTCTACCAAGCTACAGCTTTAATTATGGATTTGTATAGTGGAAACAAGGTCCTTCGAAACAATTTTGCAGCAGGTATCTTTTAAAGAATCATTTCTAAAATATAGATAATCAACATGAATTAACCCTTCACCACACAATCCTGACTTTTAACGACCCTGAGAAAGAAACCCTTTTGAAAACATTGTGGGAAAAGGAGAAAATGCTGGTAACCAGCATTTTCTACTTTTCCCACAATGTTTTCTACCCAATCCAACACAAATGTTAATTTTTGGGTCACATTTATTTTGTCGTCTGCAAATGCTTTCAATCTGGACTGATCTAAAATTTTGTCGTTTGGTAAAGAGTTAAGGTGTAACTCTTTACCAAATGACAAAATTTTAGACTGGTCCAAGTTGAAAGCATTTGCAGACGACAAAATAAATGTGATTGAAAAATTGAAATTTGTTTTGGGATGGGCAGACTGTGGGAAAAGGAGAAAATGCTGGTTACTAACAAAAGTCGGGATTTTGTGGTAAAGAGTTATGACATGGATGCATGACAAAAAGCTGTGACTTGAAGGAGAAATTTCTTGTTGTGATTTCTCCATTTTCCACTATGTTTTCAAAAGTACACCACTTCCAAATACTAGAAGTCATCTTCGAAAGGAAATCTGTTTTCATGTTATTGGAACACTGTGACTACCAATTAAATCTTTACTAGTGGACAAAATTATAGACTGAACCACCATTTGCTGACAAAATCTGGTAGCTCAAACGAGTAATTGTCTGAAAGCATTAAAAACTCAGTAGGAAAAGGAGCAGCATTTTCTCCTTTTCCCACAATGTCTTTAAAGCCCTCTTCCTCATGGTTGTAAAATAATGGGATTGTTTGGCAAGATATTTTAACAACCCTGAGGATGGGTTTTGAAAGTGTTCTGGGGAAAAAGAAAATGCTGGCTATCAGCATTTTCTCCATTTTCCACAATGCTTTCTATCCTTCCATAGACAAATCCAATAATCATTGGAAATACATTTGATGTATCTCAAATACTTTGAATTCGGATGCATTTTTTTCGTTTGATAAAGGGTTAAATCTATCCACATTCGAACAGATCAGGAAAATGATAAAAATTAGTAGAAATTTCCTTACTGTCCTTGTAGTAAAGTCTTTTCAAATCCGCAATAGTTGTGCCTTGTGAAATGGGAAATGAAACCAGTTTCTTTCCACTCCTTGCGTGTAAAATGGACACCTGCAATGAATGAAAAAATGGCTTGGTTTAACTCTTTACCAAACGACACCATTTTAGACTTATCCACATTGATAGCATTTGCAGACAACAAAATAAATGTGATTCAACAATTGAAATTTGAGTTAGGAGGGGTAGGAAACACTGTGGGAAACGGAGAAATTGCTGGTTACCAGCATTTTCTCCTTTTCCCACAATTTTTTCAAAAGCTTTCTTTCTCAGGGTCATTAAAAGTTGGGATTGTGTGGTAAAGGGTCAAGTCTGACTTGCAGGAAACAACAAAAGAAGTTATCACATTAAACAACATTCACAATTGTAAACTTTCTTTGGCTTCAGAGCTTCAGACCACAAAATTTCAGAATGATCCACATTGAAGGCATTTGCTGCCCAAGTGATTGAATATGTCTTTAAATGAAGAGAAATCATTGTGGGCAAAGGAGGAAATGCTGTAAAACCTAATACTAACATTTTATGCTTTCCTCAAAATGTTTTAAAAAGCTGTCTTTCTCAGAAAACACAAAAATGTTTGGTAAAGGGATAAACTTTCTCCTAGATAGTTTAGAATCTTACCATGTGGTCACTATTTGGGTTATTCGGACGGTAGCAAACCAATGTCAACATGGTTACATCTGTTTGAAATTACGAGTTACATCTCTGAGTACAGTAATGTTGTTTAACCAAACATAAACTCACTTTATTTTTCAATCCTTCTTGCCCATTTACTACAGTGCTCTCTCCGCCGAAACCTCTTGGTCTGCCATCCCTGACCGCTTTTCAGTTAGCAAGTTAATTTACGTCGGTAACTAGTACGCACCGGTAATAGGGGAACTCAGTTAATCTTCGAACGATTTGTTTGTGAAATAAATTTTTAGACTCCATCGTTTCAAGCAGAGAGTTACCTTAACGGTATTTTAAATCAATAACAGTGGTTGCAAAGACAATCTTCTGACTCGAATAGGAGGATATGAATATAGAGCAAAGTCTGAATTCTGATCCCTGGGTGCTAAATTTTGAAGGCATTCCTTAGTTGCCAATCAAAATATCAACATAAATCATTTCGGCTAGTTAGACTAATCAACTCCTAGCACAATAAACTTCAAAGAAAAATAATGAAAGCAAGCATTAGTTTTGTAATACATACCTCCATTTCGACCTTTGGATACCAGTGGATACTCTTGCAAGCAAGGACAAGCTAAGACTATGCGAGTGACGTCATAAAGTTGAGATGGGGGGGGCGGGGTCGAGAATCTAAGGTAATCTGAAAGGATCGTTTCCCTTCGACAACCCCCCCCCCCCCCAACACACACACACTTTTTAGCGGATTTGTACATCCCATGGACTTGTATTTCCAACAATAATTCTTAGATTCTATATCTTTTGTGGGTTAAAAACTGAAGCCATAGTTATGAAACTTACATGGAAATAAAGTAGGTCTGAATTGGATTTAGCAGTGAAATTGGCTGATTGATTGATTGATTGACTGATGTTTTACTCCTCTTTCAACATTATTTTAGTCATAGTTCTGTCACGGCGACAGCTCATATTATATTATATTCAGGCATGTCCTGGGTTTCAACAGTACTAGGCTGGGACTCTGAAGTGTCTAGCCCAAGGACACTCCTTTACTTTACCGCTGAGCCACGCAGTACCCCGAGTGAGTAGTAATTACATAAATCTAGATGTTTAAAAGGTGATCAATATTTTCGATTAAAAAAAAAAAATCACCTAGATGTCAAGGGCGACGTCGCCAAAATTCAGAGGAAAAATAACAACACTATGATTTAAAGAGAGATCAACTTTGAGGCAGGGCTACAAACACTAATGGCATAATTTATTTCATGCTTTTCGGTAGGTTATCGACAAGTAATAGTGGATTATGGTTTGATATTTCACGGTTACGATCAGTGGAATACCGATTTAATATTTTCTAACTATTCAGTTAAAGGCTGAAATAGTAGTTCCTGTGCACTAGTTAGCTAGGTAATCAGCGCGTGCTATTCAAATGAAGGGAAATATGACGTAATTCAGTATTATTTCTCGTGCTTTACGTAATATTGTAATGCGTTATTATGTGAGGTGGGTAGGCCACTTGGAATTACCGAAAAAACTGTACTGGATTTTGATTAAATTTCCAACAAAATAAGGCCTAAATAGTTTTTTTTTTTTTTCGGTGAGAGATCGAAATTTATTTCATCGTATTAGCATCGTCGGTAATATTTTTTACGAGTGGCGCAGCCACGAGTGAAAATATTACCGATGACGTTCACGAGATGAAATAAATTTCGATCTTTCACGAACAAAAAAAAATCCTCTCTTTATTAATGTATTAATTATTAATGTAAAAACTCAAGTAACACTGCTTTCTACCAGTATAGTTTTCCTTATGGTTGAAGCAGTGGAATTATTTTTTTTTTTTTTTTTTTTGCACACTGAAAAATACATGTTTACAAGCTAGTGGCAACTTGGAATTTGATGAAATATTTTTGGCCACTTACTGTACTTGAAGTTTTAATAGCGAGTACACCGTTTTGCCACTACCGTATATATGCAGTCATACAATGTATATAATGCCCTAAATCTAATACCAACTAAAAACCGTGTCAGATTGATGTATCAATTACTTCCCTTTAATTAAGTAATAAAATAGCGGTTACTGCGCGGCCTGCTTGGCAGGACAACTTTGTCTTTCGTTGCCCTAGTTTACTCACATGTATTACATGTGATGAAAATTCCATTTATCATTACACCATATGATAACATGATAGTTTTCCACAAATCTAGTTTGCAGGACTTTGAGTCCTTTGATTTTAATATAATAAAGTTTTGAGAGTTTGGAAGTAGCGAACGTGCGTTCTTTTTTTTTTTGCTGAAACTGTCACAAAACATTTACATAATATAAATATGCATACAATATATGGCGTGCAACACACGAAAAGGGGCCTACGGACAATTGCGTAAAGTGTTGTCCCGGATTAGCCTGCGCAGTCCGCGCAAGCTAATCTGGGACAGCACTTTACGACTACATAAGATTTTTTCATACAGTAGACTTTCGTGAAATAGAAAATCATACAAAAACGGGAAGTGTCGTCTCGGATAAGTCACAGACTGCACAGGCTGATCCGGGACGCATATGTCCGAAGGCCCCTTTTCGTGTGTTGCACGCCATATAAGCATAAAATCCTATACCGACCATAAGTTTTTAACAATAGCTTTTTATGTACATGTTATATACACCTACTTGAGTCATGCTGTGGCAAAAGGGGGCCTATTGCATCTCCATGATGCATTACACCAAGCAATTTATAACATAATTGGGTATCTGTAAAATCCATTTTGTCTAACAACCAAATGAATCATGAGGTAAACTGGTCCTTTGACATACAGAAAATTGACCAATACCGAAAAGTTTCGACCAATGTCAGCCTGCACGGACTGCGCAGGATGACCTTGGTCGATACTTTTCGCACATCCATTAAACCGGGCTTTTCAAAGAGCATGGCTCATTCACAACCGACATGGATACACAGCGGCCGAAGATGGAAATCGCTGAAGTAATCTTGTCCTAACACAGTAGATTCTTGAACCTCAGGAAACAGAAATTATTTTAATTTCAAGAAAGAATTTATTGTTGATTAATTCTTCATGCAATTCGGTTAGTCGAGCGCTTTATCTGTTACGAGGGGGTCCTGCGTGGCTCGGTGGTAAAGTGTATGATTCACATCCCTGAGGTCCTTGGCTGGATCCTCACCGGAAGCACTGGGCTTTTCGTGGGAGTATCCTTGGTCAAAACACCTTAGAGCCATAAGCTAGTACCGGTGAAACCAAGGAAAAAGACGATTATGCCTTGATATGACTGTTATAATGTTGAAAGCGGCGTAAAACACCATTCAATCAGTCAATCAGTTATCCATGGGGAGGAGGGAAGGGGGATAAATAATCAAAATAAGGGAGATCACTCTTCATAATTTAGACTAAGATTGTATGAGTTTTCTCCCTTAGACCATAAAAAATTGAAGAAAGAATCCAATTATTCACTTACCGGGATTGTTTTATTAGAAGTGAAATTGCAGAATTTAGATCTAATATTTAATATTTATTAACCATTACTATTGTTGTTATGGTGGCAAAAGAAGAAAACATTGTAATTAGTGATTTATTGTTTTTGCAACAGAGTTTTTTTTTTTTTTCACAGATTTCCGCAGTTAATAGTACACATACCTCAGTTTGATCGTTTCGAGTAGACCAAGAAGAATTTAAAGTTGTTTGCTGAAAATTTGTTTCATGAGTTTCATTTAACCCTTTACCAAACAAACGTGATGGAGAAGGTTTCAAATAAAAAATAGCATGAAAAGGTGAAAAAACAGGTAGCAAGCATAAAGTCCATTAAAAAGTATATCCTTTGTCTCCAGTAGCTTCGATTACTATTATTTTTTAATTGCAACCAATATAGAAAAAGGTAAGAAGAAAAATTATCAACCACTTGAAGCAAAACACATCCATTTAGTTACCTATACATTTACTAATTTGTTTTCCTTGTTTTACGCTTTTGCTTTTCTTTCCACTCTTAACCGACTCTAATCAAAATAGAAATCGATATTAATTTCATGTTTCATGGTGTGGAAGACTGGCGAAATTGTGAACAATTAATGGTCTGTGGGAGAAAACTCGTACTTACTTACGTCTTGGTTAATTTCAGAGTCGCGTCCCTTATAGTTGAAAACGGCTTATAACCACAACCAAATGAAAAATGTGGTACATGTTTTAAGCCTTTAAAGGCGATCGTTATATAAAAAAAAAAAAATATCTTCCGCTGAATTTTGATGAATTATTTTTTGTTTTAGTGATAGTGTTGTGAATATTTACAGTTCTGAAGTTATCACTACATCACAAAGAATTAAAAGAGCAGTTGAAAATTATGAATAAAATTTCGTAATGAGCAAGTAATCTCCCTTGCATCTCATCACAACTGTGAACACAACAACCGTAAAAATTTGAAATTTGCAGAACTTAACGATTAGTATGATAAGATTTAAAACGGAATGTAAACCTCATTTAGATATCAAAACATTCAATCAAGAATAATGGACGCATGCGCAAAATATTCGATCAGATTGATTACTGCATACATTGAACTAGCACATTTAGGTATTGGTTTCCTTCACTCAAGTCCACCGACAAATTCGTCGATTATGCCCAGTTATCCTCTCATTTCAAGTTCAGCAATGTACGTATAGATTACATTAAAATTTTGACTGGTATAAAATCGAGAATAAATAGCTCCCCATGTGTTGAAAGCTTGTGCCTTTCATCAAATCTTTCCTTGCAATGGTATAGATATCTATAATCAAAGTACTGAAAGTAATGACATACTAGCGAATTTGATTGTTTGATTGATTGATTGATTGATTGATTGTATGGTGTTTATTAACCCTGTTTTCAACATTATTTCAGTTATGTAGCGGTGGCCAGTGCACATATCCATGTTTTCCTGGAGTTTCCTTTACCAGTACTCCGCACAATATTCTTTACAAGTCACTGGCTCCTATCCCACATAACCATCGTCGAAACGTGAGCGAGAAATGAATCCTGTCGCAATGACCATAATTAATCCTCGGAAAGAAATTTGTTGAGGATCATACCAGCGACCTCCTCTTCTCAAATCCTGTATGCTACCGACTGAACTGCCAGGGCTATATGTGCTATTGGTTAACTATAATCCAGTTTAAGTTTAACCCTTAACCTGCTAAAAAATGTTAAATGAACTTTCAAGCTGATGGTAAACACCTGAATATTGCTACTGCTATTTCACAGTTACACTTTGGAGAAAATCTATCCTCTTATCGGACAATGTAGATCCAAGATCAGACTGCACACACTGTCTGCAAAAGGTCACTGAGTCGCGGTAGTGCTGGTAAAAGAAACTCGAGGAAAGCATGGACAGGTGTTCTGGCTGCCCCAATATCACTGAAATAATGTTGAAAACGGCGTTAAACACCATGCAGTCAATTAGTCAATATGTAATAGCACAAGATGTAGTTGACTGTTTAACTCTCCTTACAAAACGAAAAATTTTACATCCGTCCAAATTCAAAGCTATTGCAGACCATGAATTAAATGTGGCTGAACTGATGAAACACGATTCCAGAAAGGCAGAAAACAATGTGGGAAAAGGAGAAAATGCTGGTAAACTTACAGCCTGTTATCGGTCTATCGGACGGTTACGGGAGATACAATGGGTACCAGTTCAGGGAAATCATGGCAAGAAGGTAGGCGACTTAATAACTTTGACTTTCCCCTAGACTTTCCCCTAGACTATAAAAAATGAAGACAGCTAGGATCTCCCATAGTTCACTTATTCATATTATGCATGTATTGTTTGATAACTTGTAAAATTGAAAACTATTGATTACATGATAATCATTAATAACCCTTAGGCTGCGGACAGTGTAGATCAAGATCAGACTGCACAGAATGTTTGAAATAGCATTATTCGGGTTTTTACAATAGGTTTGAAAATTTCATTTTAACTTATTTATCAGGATATGGGATAATTACTAAGTCAAACACACAAAACAACAAGCCATTTACATAATTATTCTCGCAAAAGAGCCGATGGCTTGTATTAAACAATTTATTGTTTTTGCAACAAAGTTCTACACATATTTCTGTTGGGTACTTAGATCTACCTCGATTTATATAACTTGACATAAGTGAAGCTACAGTTGTTTGCTTCTGTCACATCAATCTAGATGCATTTATGTAATTTCTTGCATCTTTTCCTTTAAACAGCATAAATATTTATTATGTATTCATAAAATTATTCATGAATATATGAATTTTTGGATTCATACAAATATCAGAGCCATGCTCTGGCAAAAGGAGGCTTAATGCATCTCACTGATGCATTAGATCAAGCAAGTAATCACATAATTATCAGTGGCGTCGCGTCGGGGGCGGCAAGGGCGGCGATCGCCGCCCCAATATTTCCACAAAAAAGGCGTAGTTCGTACAATGAAAATGTAAGAATTCTGACATTCCGTTTAAGAACTTGCAATTTGAATGGAGCGGCGAAATCGGCGGATATCTGTAATCGGTTTCTAAGGCGACCGTGACATGTATACCTGCTCTCCCTTTGTGTCGATTAAGTGTGAAAGTGTGACAATGCAACTACTTAGGCAATACACAGTATAGAACACCTTCAAACAGAGAAACTTTGACCAATTAATCAGCCATCAAAAACTTAATTAAGAGTTTAAGTGTGTGGTTTATAAGAATATACACTATATACAACAGCCGCAAACTGAGAACCTTTGATTGAATAATTAATTAGCCGTAAAAGGCTTAATCAAGAATTAAAATGTGTGTTTGAAAGCAATGAAAAAAGGCAGCAGGTTTGATATGAAATAATTACTTGTACTCAAAAACGTGCAAAATTCTCAAACAAAATTTCTTCTTCATTCCTCTACGTATCTTCTTTGTAAACATGACTGAACCTGATTAGCCCGGTGACTTCAAGTTCCATATAAGCGTTCATTTGGAAAGAAATCTCCAGAACTACCATCATTCCACGCACAATGGTTTAACCCTTTCCCAAACAAGCCCTGGTTTTCACGTGTCTGCAGTACAAGTCTTTTGAAAACACTGTGGGAAAAGGAGAAATTGCTCGTAACGAGCAATTTCTCCTTTTCCCACAGTGTTTTCTACCCTTTTTGATAACTTTCTGCCATTTTCATCAAATATGAAATTGTCGTCTGCAAACTCTTTCAATTTGGACCAGTCCAAAATTTGTCGTCTGGGAAAGGGTTAAACAGTTCTCGAGGCTCCATTACAGTGAGGTATGTACAAAAGCAAACTACAAACCGCTGTTTTCCGGATCTTAAAAACATTCTAGGAAAAGGAGAAAGGGCTTGTGACTAGCATGTTTTCCATTTACAGAATAATTTAATAATATTGCAGATCAATCATGTATAAATGAACTAAATGCCAAAAATCTAAGACAAAATCAACATTAAAAAAAGCCCCCAGCAAGTTTTGAAGTCCAGGAAATGGCGGCATTTCCCTAACAGATTTTGAAATTTTCTTAGGCAGTGGGAGGGGACACCCCTCCCACACCCACCCGTCCTTCGCCGCCCCAATGTACAAAACCACGCGACGCGCCTGATTATGGATCCATAATAGCCACTTTTTTAATAACTAAATTAATCATGTGGTAGACTTGTCCTTGGGCATACAGAAAATTGATATGAATTGAATATAAATTGAATTGAATTGATCAGTTAGCTAAAAGTTCCGGTTCAGGTCAGTCTGCGCGGACTGCGCAAGCTGACCTGAGTCGGTATTTTTCGCAGATGTATGAAGCCCCCTTTTGTCAAAACATTGCTCATTTTAATTCTTAAAAATCCACAAATGCTGTATACTTTATGAATTCTCACAACATGATTTGTATTCGAATAGGAATACAGAATACGAATCGATCGATATGCCAAGGCATGATTACTACCCCTCTACATGTACATGTATTTCAGACAAAACATTTGCAGCAACTGCTCTTTATCCCATGATGAGTTGGATTAACGTCTAATCTCGGAAAATATACCTATTTCGAAATTTTGGCTTTCAACAATATTCATGAAAAACAGTGGGGGAAAAGAAGGCAATTGCTGACAAGGTTACATTTCATTATTTCTCGTTATGTTGAAGCACAAAAGAGTTTAAGTATTTATCTCATTTCCTCTTACGCCGTCTGTGTTTATTTTGTTTAATATATACATTATATATGATATAAATATTGCTTTGACATTAGATCAGAATTTTTTCACGGGGAAAAAGAATCGAGATTCGGTTGAACCCGATTCGTCCCGGTATTTTAGAGATTTTGGTGGTACCCGTCTCTTCCACGGTATATTCTTTGCAAGACCTCGAAAAAGAAACCAGCAGGGTAAAAGAATGTAAACATGGCTTCCAAAAAGAAGTTTCCTCAATCTCGGAGAAGTAAAAAGTCCCTTGAACACGGTCTTTATACCACTTGTTTAATTCACACCGAATCTGAAGCCGTACGATATAGCAAGCTCAACTTTGAAACGAATCAAGACTACCCAGATAGAGTTAAAAGCAAGCAAAGTGCAACATGTAAGGTACTTGACAAACAAGATGTGGCAGACAATTTGCAAAGATTTGATAGCTTAACCGAGGGTGAGGATGAAGTCAGATATGATAGAGGCAAGCAAACAGACTATGAAGGCAATGTTCGAATCTATTCAGGACCCGAGTTTGAATGTCTTGATGTCTTGGTTGCCCTTGCTTCCGTCGCTTTTTTTTACTTTGATATTGTGACTGATATTCTCCTGGCCAGAGATTACTACAAACAAAATAATATGCTAGCATTCGGTCTCACGACTAGCTTCATCATTGGCCCATCATTAATCACATGCATTTTAAACTTCAGATGGTACTTGTTAGATTATGAGACTCAACAGATATTAATTAAGAAACGAGGGAAAGCAAATGTTAAAGTCACATCACTTCCCCTTTGGTGTGTTCGATTTGTGATGACAGTTTCATTTATGGGACCTGTTATAAGGTAACTACTCCTTAGGTAATATTTTTTCTCTATCCAAACTCGGTTACATGTAGTTGTTGTGTATTCTTCAATTTTGACAAGGGCAAAACATGTTGACAGATAAACTTATGTTCAGACAGCATATATTGTGTTGATTGCAGAAATACCTTATCCAGAGCAAATTATGTTTCTGTCATGACTTAACTCTTTACCAAACGACAAAATTTTAGACTGGTCCAAATTGAAAGCAATTGCAGACTACAAATTAAATGTGACTCAAAAATTGGAATTTGTTTTGGGAAAGGTAGAAAACATTGTGGGAAAAGGAGAAAATGCTGGTCACCAGCATTTTCTCCTTTTCCCACAATGTTTTCAAAAGGCCTCTTTTGTCAGGGTCGTTAAAAGTAGGGATTGTGTGGTAAAGAGCTAAACATTTGTAGATAACAAATATGGCTCAAGAAATGAAATTTGCCCTTTAAAAGGTAGAAAACATGGGAAAAAGGACAAAAATGCTGATTACCAGCATTTTCTCCTTTTATCACAGTGTTTTTACAAGCCTTCTCTATCATGGTCATTGAAACTTGGGATTGTACAGTGAAGGGTTAAGCTGTTATGAGCATTAAATGCTCACTGTGAGCATTGTATAAATTTGGCTGTGATTGGGCTCCATTCATTGTATGTCCCATGTGTTTGAACATCCTCATGTTTTACCTGAGTGCAGTGGTCACTTCTTGTCCAGTGTTCATGAAACCTTGCCAAAACATGTGTTTTGAAAATAAATTTTGACCGTCAAATTTACAGTCAAAATACGGTGAAGAAGTAGGCAGGGAATACATAGACACAGATTTGTAAATTTTCAACTCTCATTAAATTTTTTAAAGTCAGTGGAATTGATTACAGAAATATTAGAACTTTGTAAAGTAAAGCCTTTGATCTACTCTGTCAAATTATCACATTCACTTTAATAGTGAATTATCACATTAATGAGTATCTATTTAGAGTATACTGTGGTTTCATATAATTTTGTTGACCAGTATAAAATTTCGTCGAATTTCCGAATTCAGCATTTTTGTTGGACTGTAAATTTGTTGAGTTTTCAATTTCCAAAAGATGTTTTTTGGAGTTAAAAGTAAACCATCTTATTACCGAAGTGCATGAAAGGAAAGGGAAAAAGATCCCCTTAATACTAGTATCCTGATTATATCAATATTACTTTCATAGATATCATTGATGACCAAGTCTGTTTTTTATGGCTAACTTACAATAACAGATTAGGCATTGCTACAAGCACTTTAGATTAGCATAAGCTCTCTAAGTGGATTACTGTGACAGTGTCTATCACTAGATTTGATGTTTTGCATAGAGTTGTTGAGTAAATTTTAAAGGTCGTATTTTCCTTAATCAGGAATCTTCTAGTGCTTTAAGTTTGTTCATTAGCAACATGAATATTGTTTCTGATTATTCAGGTTGGTCATAATTTGCCGCTAAGGATTACTTTTTACATACGTGAAATTTAATTTGGTATCTGGAATGACAATGAGGATGTGGATGCTACTGACAGTTACTCGTTTATGAACTGTTTAACCTTTGCCGCACAAGGCCCCACAGTGCCGACTTTTAACGACCCTAGGAAAGAAGCTTTTTGAACACATTGTGGGAAAAGGAGAAAATGCTGGCAACCAGCATTTTCTCCTTTTTAGCTCCACTGGCCGAAGGCCAGCGGGCTTATGTCATGGCCTGGTGTCCGTCGTGCGTCCGTCCGTTCGTCCATCCGTCCGTCCGTGCGTTAACTTTTATTTCAAACATCTTCTTCTCTGAAACTACCCATCCAATTTTCATGAAACTTCACAGAAATGATCCTGCCATGGTCCTCTTCAGAATTTCTTGAAAGAATTTGATTCCTTCAAAAACTCTGGTTGCCATGGCAACAAAACTGAAAAATATTGGAAATCTTTAAAAATCTTCTTGTCTGAAACCATAAGGCATAGGGCTACCAAATTTGGCATGTAGCTTTATGTAGTAGACCTCTATCAAGTTTCTTCAAATTATAGCTCTGGGGTCAAAATTGGCTCTGCCCCAGGGGTCACAAGTTTTACATAGGCTTATATAGAGAAAACTTCAAAAATCTTCTTGTCTGAAACCATAAGGCATAGGGCTACCAAATTTGGCATGTAGCTTTATGTAGTAAACCTCTATCATGTATCTTGAAATTATAGCCCTGGGGTCAAAATTGGCTCTGCCCCAGGGGTCACAAGTTTTACATAGGCTTATATAGAGAAAACTTTAAAAATCTTCCTGTACCTGTGCCATAAGGCCTAGAGCTACCAAATTTTGCATTTAACTTGATCTAGTTGGGGTCTACCAAAAGTGCCCAAATTATAGTCCTGGGGTCAATTTGGCCTCATGCCGGGGGGGGGGGGGGGGTTCACAAGATTACATAGGGAAAACTTTTAAATCTTGGTGTACATAGCCATAAGGCTTAGGGCTACCAAATTTTGCATAATTATAGCATTATCTAGTGGACAACTACAAAGAGGGCCCAAGTTACAGCCCTAGGATCAAGTTTGGCCCTGCACCAGGGGTCACAAGTTTTACATGGGTTTATTGAGTGAAAAGTTCAGAAACCGTCTTGTTACTAGCCATAAGGCCAAGAACTCCCAAATTTGGCATGTTATTCTTCTAATACACATATTCCCCATTTAGTCCGACTGTAGCCCTGGGGTCAAAGTTTTATAAGGGCTTATATAGTAAAGACTTCTCTTCATGGTTTATATTTATAAGCCAGTGGAGCGATACAGGGCCATCATGGCCCTCTTGTTTCCATAATGTTTTCTACCCTATCAAAGAAAAATTGCACCATTTGAGCCACATTGAAATTGTCGTCTGCAAATGCTTTCAATTTGGACAAGGCTTAAATTCTGTCATCTGGTAAAGGGTTAAGTGCCAAGTATAAAGAAGTAGACATTTCTATCTCAATACTGCACATTGTTTTGCAGTCAGATTTAACTCTTTACCAAACAATGAAATTTTGGACTAGACCAAATTAAATGCATTTGCAGATGACAATTCTAATGTAGCCAAAAAGGATGATTTTCATCTTTGATAGGTAAGAAAACATTGTGGGAAAAGCAGAAAATGCTGATTACCAGCATTTTCTCCTTTTCCCATTGTTTTCAAAAGGCTTCTTCCTCAGGGTCATTAAAACTTGGGATTGTGTGGTAAAGGGTTAACGTATGTCATCATACATATTTCACAAAAGCAGCTCAAGGTTAAAATTTGCTTTTCTTGTCTTGAAACTTTTAGGCAAATGGAGTATATATACAATGGAATAAAAAGTAACAGTAGAGACCTAACAAAAGAAGAAAGAAAGCGACACTATGTGGTCATGAGAATGGAAGATGTGGATGCCAGCTGTATACGGATGTTTGAATGTTTTCTGGAGGCCGCTCCACAACTTGTGTTACAAATATACATCTTGATGACACACAGGCAAGATGAACCATGGCTTACAGGTGTGTGGATGGTCTTTGAATATTTCTATGCTAAGTAAATGAAATTGAAACTTAAGTATTAACCCTTTCCCAAACAACAAATTTTGGACTGGTCCAAATTGAAAGAGTTTGCAGACGACAATTTTAAATTTGATGAAAATGGCAGAAAGGTCTCAAAAAGGGTAGAAAACACTGTGGGAAAAGGAGAAATTGCTTGTTACGAGCAATTTCTCCTTTTCCCACAGTGTTTTCAAAAGACTTGTACTGCAGACACGTGAAAACCAGGGCTTGTTTGGGAAAGGGTTAAGGAAAGATCCAAATGACTGTCCAATCTTAGTCTACATTGTTTGCAAATGTACCATTGATGATGCTCATTGCAATTGAAAAGTCACCCCTTAGTATGTAATAAAATAAAGAAATGACATTTGTAGTAGACCAGTAGAATTTTCAAGGCTGTATTTTTCAGAGTATCTCACAAAATGCAGGACAGTGACAATCCAAGATCAGACTGCATATTTTGTTTGATCTGAGCTTGATGTAAAATATCTGTGGAGGCAGATACAACTAGCCTTGAGATCTATTGGGCCAAAGTATTAGGACATTATTTTTCTATAGCTCAAGATAAAAGGGTGTGTTATGGCTACTGATTATGATTCATGAACAAACAGTACATGATCATATCATTGTAAAGTATTAACCCTTTACCACACAATGTTAAGTTTTTGACTTTGAGGAAGAAGCCTTATGAAAACATTGTGGGAAAAGGAGAAAATGCTAGATACTAGCAGTTTCTCCTTTTCCCACAATGTTTTCTACCCTGTCAAAAAAAAAAATTCATCATTTGAGCCAAATTTAAATTGTCAACTGCAAATACTTTCACTCTGGACAAGTATAAATTTTTCTTTTCGGGTAAAGAGTTAATGACGGGAGATACCATAGAAGAGTTGAGACTGGCTTGATTCATTATGCAAATGAATATATTTAACTGTCACTTTTACAAATAGCTTGTTTTTTCCTATTCTCATGGGATAGAATACTTACTATATATTAAACTGTGTAGATCCAAGATCAGACTGCATGTGTGATCATGATCTACACATTCTAAATATGTAAATGACTTAAAAAGACTGAGATATTACCACTTCAAGAATAATTTTGTCTATGTATGTATACAAAGTACATGTATTGGACAATGTAGATCCAAGACTGCAAGTTTTATGCAGTCTGATCTTGATCTATGTTGACTGTACAAGCACATCTTATGCTATATTAGACATTCTGTAGATAACAGACTGAGATCTAATATTTTCCTATTTAACCCTTTCCCAAACAAGCCCTGGTTTTCACGTGTCTGCAGTACAAGTCTTTTGAAAACACTGTGGGAAAAGGAGAAATTGCTCATAACGAGCAATTTCTCCTTTTCCCACAGTGTTTTCTATCCTTTCTGATAACTTTCTGCCATTTTCATCAAATTTAAAATTGTCGTCTGCAAACTCTTTCAATTTGGACCAGTCCAAAATCTGTCATCTGGGAAAGGGTTAAAAGAATTTGCTGCATATGAAGGTATGGTCCTAATCCAAAGAACCTTTATAGTGTGTCTACCTTCACCTGTAACTTTTGTATAAGAATACGAAATATTTTAATGGAAATAAAATAGATTGGTTTCAAATTAATCATACTAATTAGTGGTTGTGCCTACTTTATTTTGATACAACTGCCATCTTGTCTGCTGTGAGCTCATTACAAAGTTTGCGTTTGTAGTACTTCCTTCTCCTTCTCCCCTAAACTACCCATTGGCTGTTGTTAATTTGTGTGGTAGTCTTAAAAGGTACTCCTTGTGGTTTCTGTTATCTTTGTAGTTACTATTGATTAGCATGGAATTTCAAAAATGTGTAATCAACATTTAGCATTTGTATTTTTGTTTTTAGAATCCAGCTAAATCCAAGAATTACTTTGCAAAGAGGAATGTATGAAATTTCCTTATGTACATGTAAGAATCAAGTAAATTGGAACAGAGGCGACATTTTTTTTTTATATATAGATGAACCGGTAGATAAGCATTACTGGCCAAATGGCTGAAGATTTCTCCTGTAATTAGCAACAACCGCGCATGTGCGAACTAAATTATTGCGCAATCGGAGTTTCTCAAAAAATCTGACCCGAAAATATAGCATGTTTCTTACGCGTCCACACGAAGACTACAGAGCTTTTTAAAATGAAAAAACCGCATAAACAGGCGGAGTGTTGTCTAAACCTAGCGTATATGGCCATATGTGGTTTTAATTTAGAATTTATCGTTGGTAGAATTGAAAAATAAAAATAAACTTTTCGCGTTTTTGTCAAAAATCACAATATACGCTAAAGATTTTGTGTTTTTATGAAAGCTTTATCCTTCTTCTTTCAAAGTTTAGCTACTTGGAGTATGATTTTTCACGTCGTATACCAAAATTTAGCTCCTGTTGTCTCCGGGGTGCTCGCCAGGGGAGATAATTTCCCGGGTCAGCCATTTTGTTGTGCTATTCATCGGGGAAGGGTGGAAAGCGAAAGTAGAACAGATCCGAAGAATATTGCAAAGTGTGTCGATATTTAGCCATTTTTATTGTTATTCAAATATATAAAATTGTTTTTCTAAATGATTGCATGCATGCAGTTGTAAAATGCAGGCTACGTTAGCGAATATTCTGCAAAAACAATTATTATGTTCGTACCCGATCTTGTTCGTACTACAGTTGCTAAATTACGGTACATACTTAAGTTGCTGTTGTCCTTAGTATTTATCAATATATTTATTGAGGTAATTATAGTTGTACATAACTGTTAGCTCATTTAAGAGGAAAGGGGGTGGTTTTACCCAAGAATTTCTGAGTTTAACTCATAGAGAGATTTAATTTTCACTTGTAAAATCAATCAATTTCGCAATTTCACTGATGCTAGATACACCATTTTGAGACTGTCGCAAATTATAAAAAAACTTGCAGATGTCAATTTAAAACTGGAAAAAATGGAAAGTGAATAGGTAGAAGATGAACCACTGTGGGAAAGGGTGAAACTATTACGAGCAACTTCACCTTTTTTCATAATGTTTTCTATAGCCGTCTTTTTCCCCAATATGTTAAAATAAGCATATATGAGACAAAGGGTTAATGCCGTCCGAGTAATTTTCCCGGTAAAGACCGATTTTCAGTGGTAATAAGTAGTATTTTTGTGATAAATGATATTTTTTAATTTAACAAGTAAAATTCCTATATAAACATTAATTAAACTGTAATTTGTGAAGAATAGTTTGTTCTGTTTTTCAAAGAAGTGATGTAAAATTTAATACATAAAAGCTTTAAACGCACTGCATAATCATGTTATTTTTTCATCCCTGCCAGAAGTTTGTTTTTATTGGCTACTGCTTTATTAACATTGTAAAAGTGAGTGGGTGGGATAATTTTGTAACATGCAAACTAGCAGTTTTCAAAAGTAAAATTAACTGTTATCTCAACTTTTTGGTAATTCACGTGCTTTTAGCATTTCTACACAAAACTGACACAAAGCATCATGTAATTGACATCCAAGTAATGAAACAAATCTAAACTATACTTTTCTTGTCTTATTTCGGGGAATTTTGTTGTGGGGAGGCTTATTTTGAGTCATAATAGTGCTGGAACAGCTGATTGCAAGTTCAATTTCAAGGCACATAACAGGTCATTGATGTCTATAGAACTAGTCTGTAGTAGCTAGTATGCTAGAAACTGTTTATAAGATGGCTTAATGAAGTGAGGTTAACTTTTTTTTAAAATTCATAAAAAGGACTTTTTCGCGACTGCATTTTCCAGCATTTGTAAGGTGTTTGATTGTTAGTTCACTGACATAACATATTAAAAGTATACATTTTTTTGAATGGTTTGGTCATATCTACCAGAAAATATAAGAATTTACATGGTTTTTAGTATTTTTCAAAATCAGTGTTTGTTGCTACTGTAATT
Organism: Tridacna gigas; assembly: GCA_945859785.2. Classification (NCBI taxonomy): domain Eukaryota; kingdom Metazoa; phylum Mollusca; class Bivalvia; order Cardiida; family Cardiidae; genus Tridacna; species Tridacna gigas. Next base: position 59,345,437 of record OX244032.2, read on the forward strand.
CCTGTTGATCTGTTAGTTCAACTGAAGTTTTGGGTTATAGTACACAAATATAGTCGAAACTACGTAGATTCATAATACCAGTATGAGAGGATAATTTTTGCATGAAAAAGTATGTGTTCATGTTTAATTATCCACCAATTCAAACAAGTAACGGATTGAAGAAATTGTTTTGAGTTACTGTTAGCATACCAGTACATATGCACCTGAAAGGTCAATGATATAAGAAAGGACATTTTGGTAGCTATGGTAAAACCCAAATGATTCTGAGTATTAGAAAGTCCAAAGTATTAGTTTAACCCTTTCCAAAATGACAAATTTTGGACTGGTCCAAATTGAAAGAGTTTGCAGATGACAATTTTAAATTTGATGAAAATGGCAGAAAGTTCTCAAAAAGGGTAGAAAACACTGTGGGAAAAGGAGAAATTGCTCGTTACGAGCAATTTCTCCTTTTCCCACAGTGTTTTCAAAAGACTTGTACTGCAGACACGTGAAAACCAGGGCTTGTTTGGGAAAGGGTTAAATATTTAACAACCAAGCATAATTATGTTTTTTACAACCCTGGGCCCAGTTTCAAGAGAAAACATAAATCCCTTATTTTGCTCAAATCTGTCAACAGACTCATTTTCCCAGTTGAGTTCGTTATTTGAGACACTTTTCTCTAGGACTAAGATTTTAGTATTGGTCAAAAATCTTGTTAAAAAATGGATTTTACTCAGTTAACAGACTTAAGTCCATTATTTTGCTGAGTTGAGTTTGAAACATTGTGTAAACCCTTAACCCTTTACCACACTACAAGATTTTAACCTTGTCCAATTTAAAAGTATTTGCAGACGATAAAATAAATGTTACTCAAAAATTGGAATTTGTTTTAGGAAGGGTAGAAAACATTGTGGGAAAAGAAGAAAATGCTGGTTACCGGCATTTTCTCCTTTTCCCACAATGTTTTCAAAAGCTTTCTTTTTCAGGGTCCTTAAAAGTTGGGATTGTGTGGTAAAGGGTTAACCAAACGATAGTATTTTGGACCTAACCAAATTGAAAACATTTGTAGAAGACAAACAGGGCTCAAATGATGATTTAGAACTGTCTCACAGTCTTTGACAGGGTAGAAAACATCGTGGGAAAAGAAGAAAATGCTGGTAACCAGCATTTTCTCCTTTTCCCACAATGTTTTCAAAAGTCTTCTCGTTCAGGATCGTTAAATCTCGGGATTGTGTAGTATAGGGTTAACTTAGGATTTGAGTTTCTCAGACAACAGTGCATTTCTTTTGTTAAGTTTCGTGAATGCTTGTAACAGCAATGACAAACTGTTTCACTGTTTTCTCAAGAGATGTGACTTCCATACCAGACACCAAGCATACTGATTTACCTATATCCCTTTACCACACAATCCCGACTTTTGATGGCTCTGAAGAAAGAGGCTTTTGAAAACATTGTGGGAAAAGGAGAAAATGCTAGTAACCAGCAATTTCTCCTTGTCCCACAATGTTTTCTACTTTGTCAAAAAACAATGATTGATTGAATGGGGTTTATGCCGCTTTCAACATTATTTCAGTCATATCAAGGTGACAGCTCACATATTCATGTATTTTCTGGGTTCCACCAGTACTGCCTAAGGGCACTCGCACGAAAAACTCAGTGGATCCATTGAGGCTCAAATCTGGGGTCTCCAGGTCACCAGTCCTACAATTTAAGACTGAGCCACTCAGGACCCCTTGTCAGAAACAAATCTCATCATTTAAGCCATGATTAGTTTCTCCTCTACAAATGCTGTTAATACATGTATATGCAAGTTTAAAATATTGCTGTGTGGTAATGGGATATTCAAACCCCAGCTTGCTTGACAGATAAACATTTTACGGTATTATCTTGTATCATTTCAGCTGTAATTAGAGGAGCAGCTATTATTTCATCCTGGCTGAGTTTGTCCTGGTCTCTCGTGGCTTACCAGAATGCGTTGCGGTATTCACATGAAGACAAGGAAAATATGAAGATCCCAGGAATGATATTTTACTTCCTCTGGAGAGCTTGTGAAATAGGACCTCGTGTCATTGCTCTAGGTCTGTTTTGGTCTCAGTTTAAATATCTAGCGTTCATTCTAATCGGCGCACACTGGATATTTATGTCATCGTGGCTCTTCTGTCAGAAGACTAGGTTCCATCAAAATCGATGCGAAGAAAAGTTTTTCAACATAATATGTGGATATGTCCTGATTTTCTGCTTTTTGAATGTGAGAGATGGTAGAACCAGGTATCGTATGCTCATGTTTTATTTCATTTTGTACGTCGAGAACTGGAATATGATGGGGTTCTGGTTCTATTTCACGGAGGATAAGAGTGAATGGTTTTATCTTCCTGCCTTCTTTGTGGTGTCTCTTAGTGTTTTTGTACATTTGTTTTTTCAGCTGTTATACTACGGGTGTTTTCATCCTCTAGGTGCAGGGAAAATCCCGTGCTGTCTTCCACAGGGAGAATACACCTGTTATCAATCATTGTGCCATGATCTAAATGAATCAGATAATGATTATTATATAGAGAGTGGTCCTGTGCCAGCATCTATTTAACCCATTTATCGCACAATCCTGGCTCTTTGGAAGAAGCTTTTTGAAAATACGGTGGAAGAAGGAGAAAATGCTGGTTACCAGCATTTTCTCCTTCTCCCACAATGTTTTCTACCCTTCCATAAGTAAAATGCGATTTTTCAAGTCATTTATATTGTTTTCTACAAGTGCATTCAATTTTGACAAGTCTAAAATTTTGTTTTGTGGTAAATAGTTCAGTCAGAATTATATAATATTTACCTAATGATGAAAACAACTTTACACATTCAGCAAATTCTATGTATCCTACCTTTTTGCTTTTTTCCCCATTTATTCTAAGAAAGCTTACAGGTAAGAATTTTTTGGCATAGCTGAGCAGAAATTGCTCAAGTAAAGCTTTTGTCATGTATGTATCGTGTTACACTTTTCATCCAGTCTCCATAAAAATTTGCCTGGCACTTTTTTTAACTTTTTACCATACGACAAAATTTCATACTGACCCAAATTGAAAGCAATTGCAGACGACAATTTATATGTAGCTGAAATGATGAATTCTGTCTTTGATAGATAGGGTAGAAAAAATTGCGGGAAAAGGAGAAAATGCTGGTTACCAGCATTTTCTCCTTATCCCACAATGTTTTCAAAGTGTTTCTTTGAGTCGTTAAAACTTGGGATTGTGTAGGAAAGGGTTAAAGACTATTTTTGGCAAATTTGAAACTTGGTCATGCAGGGTCAGAAATACCTGAGTAGATCTATAGTCGTATGAGGATTTTATAGCATATATATTTTTCAAAGAGTTCAATGAAACTTTGTCAGAATATTTGTCTCTATTTTTATAGACCAAGTTTAATACTGGGTCATGTTTGGTTGAAATAATGTTAGGATGACAACAGTTTTTATCCAGTCTTCGTGAAATTTTATCATGATTTTTGTCTCAGTTTTATGAAGGACAATGTCACATTTTGATTAAATGGCATATTGCCAACAGACCAAAAGTCATATTTTTTTTTTATTGAAAGCAGGCCAGTTTTAGTTAATACTTAGCCTAAACTGATATACACATAGTCAGATTTTTACATTTTTAGCTTGGCAGTTTTTGAAGAAAACCTCAGGTATTGCCGTATCCTTGGCGTCGGCGCTGGCATCGTAGTCTTCTTGCGAAAACTTTTGACATTTTGTTATATCTCTGTTATTACTGAAGATGCTTCAAACTTGGACAAGTTGTTAACTATGAAAGGGGGCAACCTATACAAGGGCAGGTAGACATCAAAGTATTTTTGACACAGTTATGTCCCTTTATTGACTTGGAATTTTCACTGAAAGTCAAGTAAGCACAGCTAAGCATTTGCACCAGCATGCGGTGCTCTTGTTTAGTAATTGAGATGTTACTGTTACTTTAAATTTCAGTGAATCAAATTATCAGTATCGTTGAAGCATCTCAAATTGTGATACATTAAAGTTCGTGACCATTTTGTTTTTCTCGTAAGTCATGTGATATTTTATCAAAAACGAGGCTGATGTCACATGTCCATGTTAGAGGTGGAGATTAAAGGTCAGTCTATTTTCAAAACACTGGTTTATTCTCACTTTCAGGGAATAAACCTGTATGACAGAATGACTGCCTTGTTTTGGCTGTGTCATGCTCGCTGAATAAATTTTTGTGAATATTTGAAACAAATTGGATATGTCTTGTATACGTGAAGGACATTAATTAAATAACACATACAGGCAAGTGGAGTTTCATTTTTACCCATTGTAACTTAAGTAAATAAACACCCAAGCATAATAGCGTGATTATCAGTCTGTTGAGGTTATATAGTGATAGTCTTGGAGATGACCTGTTGCATCTTACTGCAGACATCTTAAAACAGTGTGATACAAGGAGAAATTGCTTACCGTAATTAAGCTATGCCTCCCTTTGTCAAATTGTTTTATTGCATTGATGTATCAAACCTTTATTCATGATGATAAGCCATGGTTTACAAGGATGTCTCGAAATTTGTCTGCTGCAAATTTATGTTCAGGAAATTATGAGTAAAAGATCATTTATCTTGTCATTTTATTCATCTGCCAAACATATACGAGCCATGCTCTGTGAAAAGCGGGTTTAATGCATCTCTGTGATGCATGATAGCGAGCCATCACATAATTATGGATCCATAAAATCACTTTTGTCTAATGACCAAAGCATAGGCGTAGCCAGGATTAAAATATAAATATAGACGGTGTGGCACAAAGTGCTGATGGCCATGCGGGAGGGAGTGAAAGGATGGCATTTATTGTATAGCATAGTGGAATTCCTAGTCATCAGTGCATCAAGTTAACCCATCTATTTAGTTTGAAAAGGCATGCAGATCTAGAGAAAAATCAATACATATATACATATGATACTGTGATTCACAACTTTGGTTACGGTACTTTTTATAAGCACATGCTTAATGTGCATAATGGAAGCCAAGACCTTGCGAATGAATCATGATGTACACTGGTCCTTTGACATGCATAAAATTTACCAATAGCAAAACGTTTTGACCCATCTCAGCCTGTGCTAACTGCACAAGCTGACATGGGTCAATACTTTTTGCTGATGCATTAAGCCCCCTTTTCACAGAGCATGGCTCATATACTTTAGTTTTTTTTTTTTTACTGTTTTATGAATATTTTTACATGTAGGTACTATATTGAAACATCTAAAATCTTGCAAACTGTGCATAAACTGTGAATATATATACCTGTAAGTGTATTTTCTGTAATCTTTTATACTTTATATAACTATTTCATGAATTTTAGGTTTTTGAATTTTTATAGTTACAGTGATACTTTTATAGAGTTACGTTATACATCTGTGGGTAAGATGTTAAAATACTGCATACCTTTTTCTTTTTAGCTCATCTGAGCACAAAGAGCTCAAATTGTGCTTTTGTGATTGTGCTGTGTCCATTGTGCATTGTTCGTCATCCAGGTCATCAACATTTGCCTTGTGTGCACTCTAGAGGCCACATTGTCAGCCATATAGTCATGAAACTTGGTCAGAATATTTGTCTTGATAAAATCTTGGATAAGTTCAAAATTGGGTCACGTTGGGTCAAAAAGTAGATCACTGGGCTAAATCATAGACAAACCTTGTGTGCACCCCAGAGGCCATATTTGAAGCCTGATGCTCTTGAAACTTATTCAGAATGTTTGTCTTAATAATAGCTTGGACAAGTTTGAAATCGGGTCATGATGGGTCAAAAAGTTGGTCACTCGGCCATATCTTAGAAAAAAGCCTGTGTGCACTATAGAAGCCACATTTTCATCCTGATACTCATGAAAGTTTGTCAGGTTATTTGTTTTGATGATATCTTGGACAAGTATGAAATTGGGTCATGTCGGGTCAAAAAGTTGGTCACTGGGCCAAATATTAGAAAAACCGTGTGTGCACTCTAGAGGCCACATTTCTAGCCTGATACTCATGAAAGTAGGTCAAATTGTTTGTCTTGCTGATATGTCAGACAAGTTACATCAGGTCGAGGGGTGAATACGAAATTATTCTATCTGCGTTTCGAACAATTTTACAGGAGAGGGAAAAACGCTTCTCATTTCTGTGAAAAGAATAGTTAGATCATCTTGTTTAGATATGTTGTGTTGAGTTGAAAGCATGAATTCAGCACAACATAATGAAGCAAGACGATCTTTCTTTCCAAAATGCAGATGGAATAGTTTCGCATTCACCCCTCGAGGTGAAAAAATAGGTCACTGGCCCAAATCGTAGAAAAACCTTATGTGCACTGAAGAGCCCACATTTTCAGCCTGTTACTCTTGAAACTTGGTCAGAATGTTTGTCTTGATGATATCTTGGACAAGTTCAAAACTGGGATAAAATGGGCTAAAAAAAATAGGTCACTGGGCCAAATCTTAGATAAACCTTATGTGCACCGTAAAAGTTCAAAATTTGGCCATGTCAGGACCAAAAGTAGGTCACTTACACTCATGTGTTTTACATCATTAAAACCAGGATCTCTTCAGCTTTATCACCTGTAGATGACTTTACTCAGGTGAGCGCTTCAGGGCCAATGGCCCTCTTTTTTTACTTTTTGGCCATTTTCTTACTTTCTTACTCTCGCATAGCTAGTTTCTCATTGCCTCAAAAAAAAAGGGCATGGAACAAGATAAGATATGAAAAAAGGCAGAACAGCATAATTAATATGCAAGATTATTTCAAGCAATGGTTCTAAATAATTGTTTCTTAACCCTTTCCCAAACAAGCCCTGGTTTTCACGTGTCTACAGCACAAGTCTTTTGAAAACCCTGTGGGAAAAGGAGAAATGGCTTGTAACGAGCAATTTCTCCTTTTCCCACAGTGTTTTCTACCCTTTTTGATAACTTTCTGCCATTTTCATCAAATTTAAAATTGTTGTCTACAAATTCTTTCAATTTGGACCAGTCCAAAATTTGTCGTTTGGGAAAGGGTTAAAATATGTACAGGTATACTACTGTTATATTTGTGTCTTAACTCTTTACCAAATGACAAAATTTAAGAGTCATCCAAATTGAAAGCATTTGCAGACAACAAATTCACCGTAACTCAGAAATTGAAATGTTAGCTGGAAAGGGTAGAAAACATTGTGGGAAAAGGAGAAAATGCTGGTTACTTTTCGCATAATGTTTTCAAAAGGTTTCTTTCTCAGGGTTGTTAAAAGTCGGGATTGTGTGGTAAAGGGTTAATTGGTTGATTTATATATTCTAATGCAGTTATAATGTTACTGGATATCTACCTTGGTAGAATTTATTATTGATACTGTTGGTTATTTTCTTTTTAAATTTTGCTGTTCATTTCTTTGGGGTTTCTGGACTGAATGTTACATGATGATTTGTGATTGAGATTACCTTCTCATGTTGCCAACTTTCTGCCACCCGTACTTCACCCTCAGGCTGCTAAGTGTGACTCGCTGACCTTTTGCGGACAGTGTAGATCAAGATCAGACTGCACAGAATGTGCAGTCTGATCTTGGATCCACTCTGTCCGATAAGGAGACATCTTTTCCCCAAAAAATAACTTTGAATAGCAAAATTTGAGTTTTTACTATTGGCTTGTAAGTTTCATTTCGCTTATTTAGCAGGATAAGGGGTAATATGAGAAAACTACATAATCTACAGCTTGACCTAGCCATGATGATACTTTGTCAAATTATTGTAGAATGTCCAAAGTTTTGACCAGGCTAGTGGTTTTGTGGATTCTAACACTAGGTCACTGTGTAAGATTTCAGACTACTTTTTCCATATCATACAAATATTTTCCGAAGCTTTTTCTTTCATTAGTCTTTGTCTGCCATGGTTCTTTATTTTGCCACATTTTGGTACTGTTATGGTAAACAGTTAATTTATTTTGAAATTTTGTTCAAATGTAGATGTGGATCATGTATAATTATTAGTATGGGCACAGAGAACAGTTGACTCTGTACCAAATGACAAAATTTTAGACTTGTCCAAATTGAAAGTCTTTTCAGATGAAATTTGACATGGCTTATGTAATGGGACTTTATTTTGAAAGGGTAGAAAACATTGTGGGAAAAGGAGAAAATGCTGGTTGCCACCATTTTCTCTTTTTCCCACAATGTCTTCAAAAGTCTTCTATCTCAGGGTCGTTAATACTCAGAATTGTGTGGTAAAGCATGGAAGGATCATCACTGGTATTTCTTTATTTATGAATATTAAAAAGTAGAGTGGTTATAAGTTGCTGAATACATGTAGATTTAATGAAAATTCCCAGCAAATAGTAAAAAAAAAGCCTAAATACGAGTAATGCGATTGGCGAGTTCTCATAGCTGGAGAAAGTTTACTTTATTGAACAGTGTGGGGCCAAGATCGGACAGCCTGTTCTATTCAGTTTGATCTTGACCTACATTGTCTGCAAAAGTGCATTGAATTACTCCTGGAGGCCAAACATTTAAGATGAGGTGATTCTAAAAGAAATCAAGAGTTTTATCAGACAGCTATCAGGAATATTGATAAAACAGTTCTATATCTAGTACCTGAAAGCACTATCATATTGATGTTGCTTATAACCTAATCAAATAATTTCCTGTACTTCCTAGTTGTGGGCAACTTTTGGAAAACATGGTGGGAAAAGAAATTACCATTGGTTCAAGTAATTGCTTCAGATCTTGGAAAGCTTTCCATATCATTAAACATGAGCCCCTTTCTTCAATTACATGTACTTCTCCCTTGTGCTAATGTACTTGATTTTGTCATGTCTGGAAATTACATGTACCTGAATGATAATGACTAAATTCAATGTGATATTTTGTGACTCAGTGCCAGTCAACAGTATACATGAATATGTAGCACTTTGCTTCCATCAATGGTTTATATACAACATGCATTAGGCATCACATAGTCCTCTAAAACTAAATAGGCCATCTTAGATAATTCTTTGCCAAACGACAGTTTTCATACTTACCCAAATTGTGCACAATTGTTAGGTCAAAAACTGCACAGTTGTGGGAAAAAAATGAGCTGATGTTAAGGCCAAATTGTATGAAAATAAAATATGAACCTAAAGCAGTAATTAAGTATAAATGTATTTTATTAGATGTATTTTTTTCTTTATGAATTGTGCAATTAAAGTATGTTGTTTAATTTTTATACTAGATACTGTTTTAGTATGTATTTTTGTAGTAATTAAAAGATTAGTGATATGGACATTAGTCAGTTTTCTATCCTATGGTGTTGATCTTGACTCACTTTATTTACTACACTAGCAGGCCTAAGGCAAATGGCTTTTATGCCACAGAGAGGTTCTCATCCAGCTCCTGTCTTTGTTTGTAGTTAACTCCCTTACCAGATGCCAAACTTTTAGACTAGTCCAAATTGAAAGCATTTGCAGATGAAAAATTAAATGTGGCTCAAGGGACGAAAACACTGTCGGAAAAGGAAAAAATGCTGTTTACCAGCATTTTCTTCTTTACCCACAATGTTTTCAAAAGCTAAATCTTCTGCAGGTCATTAAACATAGGATTGTATGCAAAGGGGTTAAAAACATTACTCTTGTGGACTAAGCATCTTGCAGTTTGTTTGGCATTTAATCTCATTTCCAGAACTATGTCAGTAATATAGCTGCAGCCTGTACACCTATCCATGCTTTCCCAGAGTTTCTTTTGCACAGCGTTCTTTCCAAGTGAATGGTTGCTTTTGTACGTAAACATCATCAAAACAATGGTCAGTGGTGAAAGAAGAATGAATCCTGTTTCAACAATAATCATATAGCCTTAGATTGTGGAATAGAAACTGCGTTCCCTATGTTTCAGACCCTATACATTACAAATTGAGATACTGGGCTCGGCACATCTTACATGGTACCATTTTTCATACGACTAATAATCAAAGGACTGATAGTCCTGAGAGTCGCCTGTTGCTTAGTTGTTTGAAAGTTTAAGGGGCATTAAACCAGATGACTTGGCTTTTTAACTCTTAGTGGCGAAAAAAATGCAAAAATAAAATCCCTCCTGTGACCGTCAACCATAGTTAGCTACTATACCAACTGTTTAAGATCATGTGACAAGGAGTATTTCAGTATGGAAATCCCTTTGTTACAGATGAAGTAGATGTAGGTTACTAGGTACAGAATCGGCCGAGTTGTGACGAGTGCGTGGAAAGGTGGAGTAAACATAGAACTTTCCCTGACAAGCCAGTTCCTGGACAACAATTTTTTTTAGAGGCAGTTCCCAAACACTTTTGTTCTAAGTCAAACTACATGTACCTATTACTTACTATCATTAACAGTTATTGTTGGTAATCATTGAAAATTAAGGATATTTATTGATAACACATGTTTTGTGATTGGATAATTTGTACCTGTTTATTCTATATATCTTATAAACATTTGGCAACAAAATCATCTGGTTGGCGTCCGCACCGTCCGTAGATGGCAGTCTTATCCTAAACTGCATCAGGCAAACACACACAAAACCGTTAAAATATAATGATTCGAGCTTCTGGAAATACGTGACATTTCAGAGCTATAATAACATGTTAATCTATCACTGAAATATGAAATATTGCAAGTTAAAGAGTTGTCAGAAATCAAGTAAAAAAGAAACTGAAAGAAATAATTATACCCCATCATAAAAGTACTAGTTATCTAGGGTTCCTCAAAATATAATCAAAATCGATGAGAGTCAGAAGATCAGGCTGTACATTGCATAGTGTGATCCGAGTTTACACCACCTGCAGTTCAAGAGAAATTGCATATGTATACATGCCATGATAGTTGTCTGAAATTGTCGGGAAACAGTGTACAGATGTGTCAGGGAATTATCTTGTCGGGGAACTGTGTTGTTCCCGCGAAGGTGAAGGTTGTTGCTATAAATAGACACCGGTAATATGGATCTGAGCACATCTTGAACGGCATATAAAGATGTTTTGGCTTGAAAATACTTTGAGAAAAAAGACAACCTTATCTATTGTATACTTAATATATTTTGGGTCAAGCTTTGTTGCTTAAATCTTCCTAGGAGAGTAAACTCTCACAGTTGAACAAGTTAGCCTACGACGCAATTTCCCTCTATGACCGAGCACCAATGCTATTCGACATTGCCTTTTCCTTCTGTCATTGACTGATTTTAAATCAGAAAAGGGTATGAGGACTGGAACCAAATTTATGCACTTTAAGTGGGTAATTTGGTCAATGAAAAAAAGAATAGTTTTATTAATAACTGTTGCCGTATATATAGCGGGGCTTCCAAAGCACACGCCAGACGACATCCAGATATGCAAATTATTCTCGGGTGCATGGAAAAACCGAAATTCATTTCTTGATAACCGTATTTCACCTCGTATGACCATATTTCACATCAAATAATGAATTCTTCACCATGGTGATTTCTCATTTAGCTAATTTATTATGTAATATAGCTTATCCACATGTCAAAAAAATCTTTTCAAAAGGAGTTACATGTTCTTTTTAAAAAACCCTAACAAATTATTGTTAGAATAAGATATTTTCCAGAAAATTAGCATACAATTATGCTGTTCATAAATATATTTCATTTCAGGTCAAAAGTTATCACTATGGCAATAAAATTTGTCATACTTGGGTGAAATGCGGTCATCAAAAGGTGAAATTTGGTGAATTCCGGTTCAAAGGGAAATCCGGTTTTCCACGGACCGATTATTCTCGATGCCAATGTGAAAGTTCAGTGTTCGTGTATCCTAGAGCAGGAGACAATTATTTCAAATATTTACGCATTTGAATACTTGAGCTGTAAGGGACGTCTTCAATATATCTGAAAATTTAGCAACTGAAAATTATGTACGATAGAAGCATTGAGGATATTGCAACATTACAAATGAACTACGCAACGTCTCGCAAACCGGAAGTCAGTACAAGGCCGGAGGCATGCTTACGTCATCCCATGAATCAGGATGATAACAATGAGAGCCTGGTTGCGTAGCAACCAGGCGACTCAAAAAATCTAAATAGATCTATAGCATTTCTCATTTCTTTTTATATCAGACGATAACGATCAAGATCAGACCACATTTTGCCAGCTAGATCTTGATCTATAGAAAAAGGAATCAAATTTCATAAAACCACCCCATTTTGACCACGCCAAAAGAACTTTGTGGACCACCCCCCACAGGGAATAAATTTATTTGTTTTGCTTGATTCTAGATTAATGAAGTAAAACAAATTAATTTATTCCCTGCGTACCCTCATTGCTGGACCGTGAGGAACCGGGTCAATTTATCAAAACGCCAACTGTAGAGAAAACTTTTGTTTAATATACGGGTCAACTAATGAAGAAAATAAAAAGCATGTACAAACCAAAGCTAAGTGTCGCAGAGAGACCCAGCAAAAATGACGAAAATGAAGGCAATGCAACTAACCACGAGATTTCTGTTCCCGCCAAAGTTAAGATCGTCGTTACAAACTGCTTCTCTTAAATTTCGTCTTTCGCGTCTGTTGAGAAGTTCTTTTCGGTTTGCAGTCTGCAATTCGTTCACTGACGATGAAACAAAAGTCTTTACCAGAAGCAGCAACGTGTAACTTTGTAAAGTGATTTTGGGTACGTGTAATTTACGCTTTTCAACATGGCGTTCGATAATGTCGTCTGCATTTAATGACGGAAATGAACTTTAAATGGCGAAAAGGATATCTATTCAAAGAAGCAAATTACACTTATTGGTAGCAATTGCAGTTGTCCACAACACTTAACAATAAGAAGGGAAACAATCAGAAATTTCTTAAACGGAACCCAGAAATAATAATAATAAAAAAAAGATCTACTTGGTAAAATGTTAAAAAAAAAAATTTCTGCGTAAGTGTGTGGAGGGGAGGGGGAATGTTCATATTCATAAAAATATACTCCAAGTCCTTAACAAATCACTTCGTTGGCAGTTGTATGGTACCATTTTTAGGCCAGGGAATCCCTCTCAAGGGATTCCCTTGCCTATAGCGATCGTAAGCTGACTTTTCCGGACTACTTTCAGACAAAATGTTGAACGGTGTGTCCACTCTATATCGCTGAGTCCGCTAAAACAAATAGTTTCGTAAGTACAGAGATTGCTTATCACACGGCGTGAATGTTTTCCTTTCCTCAAAGCTTTCCGACATCTGCATAGTGCTATGGAATTGCAAGGGTATTACAGCCCTTTAATAACCAACGAGTGTGTTTTAAGGGTTGTGTCCCTGTTGAATACACAACAGACGGTCAATAACTTTTCCAGGTAAAAGTTAAACGTCCACCGAATAAGTCTGTACACCGTTTAAGTCTGATGTCTATTTTTATCCGATACCGCCTATGGTCGGAGTTTATAGTTACACAAATCTTGTCAAGACTGTGCATTAAGGCTTTGCCGTATTATGACTGACATCAGACTTATTCGGTGTACAGACTTATTCGGTGTACATTTAACCTCTACCAACTTTTCCATCACTGTGATTGGATACTGAAATCCTCTCGTATATTATAGACATGATTACAGCCCCTGATATCACGTTCTAGTGTACTGGCGCGAGGGAAAAACCCGAGAACCAGTTTTCTATTTTTAGTTTCCATTGTCACTTGCTAGTTACTGTCCGCGTTTCAAATAAAGATCAAAGGGAACCGCACGCCGCATCTCCTTTTGACTGCCTGGTGAAAAGATTGAGATATACGATTTTCCATGGAAATGTCGATAGTTGAATGAGATTATTGGTGTATTAACCCTTTCCCAAACAAGCCCTGGTTTTCACGTGTCTGCAGTACAAGTCTTTTGAAAACGCTGTGGGAAAAGAAATTGCTCGTAACGAGCAATTTCTCCTTTTCCCACAGTGTTTTCTGCCCTTTAAGAGACCTTTCTGCTATTTTCATCAAATTTAAAATTGTCGTCTGCAAACTCTTTCAATTTGGACCAGTCCAAAATTTGTCGTTTGGGAAAGGGTTAACTGCATTTATTATCAGTTTCTTTTAATCATTTAGAACTGAACTTGATTTTCTCTATATGTTTGAAAAAAAAAAAAAAAAATCGATAGAATTAAGAAATATGCAGAAATTAAAAGAAATTATACTCTCTTTTTTCCGTGTGAATCGATTTAAAACATCTCTCTTTTTTGTCAGAAGAATAGGCAAACATTATGGAAAAATAAGAATTTTTTGTTCTATCTACATTTTCCGATAATCAACCATGTTATCTGCTTATATTCTTTTTTTGTGACGACTGTTGATTGATTAGAAATCATGAAAGTGTTGTGCGATCCTTGGACATTTTTTAACTTTCAAACAAAATAATTTGAAAATAAAAGGTGTGTTTAAAAAATCAGGTTTTAATTTATCAGTTATTCATCACATTTACATACCTAGAGTTTCATTCACATAACTGGTAGTTTTCGAAACATTGTTTGAAAAGGAGAAATGAAAGTTTAAGAATATTTATTTTGAAATACATCCCGAATGTGCAAATTCATTTTAAGCGCCAGAAGCCGTCTTTGGAATCTCTCTCTCTCTCTAATGGGACGAGAAGGGCTAGTGGACGTCTTTGTATGATATAGTCAATAGAACAGATTTAGATCGACTGTTTGAGAACAAAACTGCGATGTATTGACATCACCCTGCCCTGCGTTCGCGATATTAAGCGTTGGTATTCGCGTTGTGTCCAATTTTAAATTGTGTCTTATCTTTCTTATCATTGATGATATTTATTTGAAGCTTGGAATATATGTGCGTTATCATAAAGATCAACCTTAACCAATAAGGCAAATAACTCAAAAATAAATTTGCTTGATTTAAGCCCCTTTTCGACTTAGAAATTTTTAAAGCCATTATCATGCACCTTATAGCCGAGCGTTGGTATCCACTATTTGCTTCGGTTTAATTATAGAATCTGGCTTCTGAGCACTGCTTTTTTTTGCATTAATTTAATTTTTCCTGTTGATTATTGTATTATTCCATATTATGCGTGACAGTACCCCTTTACCAATGAATTCTTTTGGCATAATTGAATTGGCCTGACTGTCTGTATGCTAGTGATAATTAGAAAATGAGGTCTCGTGTGAGTTCGTATCCTTCGTTCTTTAGAGATTACAGATCACTAGATTTCCTGGCCTTCAGTACTATCAGTACTTTGATTTTCTCCCTAAAGAGGTATCTTCTTTTCATGTACGAATACTGTCCGTTGGAGGTTGAAATTGTATTTTTGCAGTCCACAAAAAGTCTCCTTGCTGACAGACGGAATGTATTTTGAGTCCCTAAAAGCGTTGTCTGCGCATGTCATATTCTTCGAAGATGATGTATTTGAAAAATGCCAACCAGCGGGGGATAACGCCCTAAAAGTCCCTTCGTTTGCAGTAGAGATGTATTTTCAGATTTTACAATGTCCCTTCTTTTACCATGGAAGTGTATTTTTATTCCTGAGGAAGTCGCATTGTTAGCAGTGGAAATGCATCTTCAGTCTCAGGAGATCATTTAGTCAGCAGTCCACGTAAGGTCTCCAACTCAGCGCTAGAAATGTATTTCGGTCCTCAAGTAGTCTCTTCTTTAGATTTAACCCTTTACGAATGCTGGTGATCAGCATTTTCTACTTTACTTACATTGTCTTTTAAGTTTTCAAAGACGAAATCCTCATTTTTAGGCTCATTTAATTTGTCCTCTGCAGCTGCTTGCATATTGGATGACCCTAAAATTTTCAAGCGCGGTAAAGAGTCAATTAAATCGCATTATGTGTCTCTAAAATACCTCTCTATATGGGAAGCAGGTCTATTTCGAGTCCAAAAAATTGCCTCGCCGTTCGAATGGAAAATGTATTTTCTTCAGTCTTAAAAAAAGTCTTTTCCTTTGCATTGGAAATGTGTAGGCCCTGTTTTCAGACACCAAAAAGTTTTTTTTTTTTACTAGAATTGTATTTTGAACATTAATCAAAAAGTAGTTTCATTAGCTATGGAAACGTATTTTTTCAGCCCTTCTGTAGCCTAGTCTCTGTATTGGCACTCGCGGTATATTTCCCCTCTCCGCCGTCCCCCTCCCATAAAAAATCACGAACTGCTTCATTTGGCCATGAGAGTGCTAATTTAATCCAGCGTCTTTACCATTCTTAATTTTATGAATTTCGGTGTTATTTACATATTTTACCTTCCTTTTACCTTCATCAGACAATGCGTTTGAAAACAAAAGTGCCAAATTAAGAGACTTCTTGTAGATCTAATCAGCATTTGGTCCTTTTCCACCATTTTTTTTTTTTTTTTTTCCGGTTAAACGAAATCCAAAGATTTGATCCACGAATGAGTTGTTGTCTGCAAATGCTTTGAATGTAGACGAGTCTATTTATTTTTATCGTGTCTGAAAATGAGTTGATTAATATGGCGGCAAAATGATCTGAGGGCAGGGGCGGAGCAGAATCCAAGCCTACAACTGATAGAACTATCAGAAAAGTAAAATGTTGCCCTGATAATAACTAAAATATTATTGAAAACGGGAAAAAATCTCAAAGGTACAAGGACCCCCCTACCCCACTCCCCTCGAAAAAAAAAAAAAAAAAAGTCTGCAATTCTTTCAGCACCATAGAGAAACTTTCGCCTACGAAATAGATTAAGATAAGACTGCACAGAACGTACGTTCTGATCGTAGATATATACCTTCCGCTTGTTTATTCAAGACTATGTGCTAAAATTCGTTCAGATATTCAGTAGATTGCTCTTTGAGGTCCATATTATTATATAATAAGCACGGCGCTGAAAGAGTTATAGTTCGTTCAGACTTTGTTACGAAACATCCGGAAGCAATTGTCATAGCAATGTCAAACCTTATGTTCATTGAGTCTTATTGACATTTCTTGGACAGGAAGTTCGGAGTTTTTATCTTTGTCCAATACTGGCCAGGGAGAAATTTGGCAGAAACAGATTTAGGATATAAATCATTTTCTCGGATTTTCAACTCTTCCAAAATCCCGCAGAAACCTATGGAATCGAACGCGACGTCATTTTGCCCCTGATCCCTGCGTTAAAATCTTTACCCGACGACAAAAGTTTGGAAGCGTCCAAATTCAAAGCATTTGCAGACGGCGAATAAAATGTATCTAAAATTATAAGATTTGGTTTTGAAAGGTTTAAAATATTGTGGGAAAAGGAGAAAACGCAGAGTACAAGGCGCACTGTGCACAGTGCCCTGGCAGGGTAGAACTAGTACTGGTGAAACCCAGCAAAGACATGAATACGAGTGACCGTGATATAAGTGTATACTGTTGAAAGGGGCAGTCGTGCAGTCTGACCTTGGATCTACACTGTTCGCTTCTTTATCACATACTGTTGCTAAAACAACTCTGAAATGACAATATTTTGGACGTTTTTCCTAACTGAAAGGGTTCATTTAATTAATTCATTCTAGAAATAAGACCTAAATGGTTGCAATTTTGAGCCTTACTACCCAGAATATCTGCGCAAGCGGACAGTGTAGATCCGAGATCAGACTGCAATTTTATGCAGTCTGATCTCGACCTATTCCGGCCGCATTGGCAACTATAATTTTCACGGTGCCTAAGGGCCAATCGTTGCTCCTGTTTCCGACTGGTCACTTGGATTTTAGGCTGACCCCTATCACGTGACTCCTAATCCACCCAGGTGATTGTTACTCAGTGTGGATTCAGTCAACGTTTAGTCGGGCAAAATAGAGGTTCAAACAAAGAGCCAAGCAGGTTGATCCGGGAAAAAAAAATGAAGTAAGTCTCTTTTTCTTTGGTAATCTTTGTGTGTGTGTGTGTTTTTTTTTTTCCATGAATAAGTAAAGTACATGTATGTATATCTAGATCTGGCATTGTAGTTGAAATTTGTGATTGTTTTCGTATAATTTCTCTCGCATGTGTAAAACGCTAGCGTCTTTGTGCCTATGTTTGCGCCCGCCACCCGATTTCCTTCTTAAAATGTCGCTCTAATATGCATATCTTTTTGAAATTTGTTTTGAAACAAAGTTTTCCTTGAATAACTAGGAAATCGCAGACATCTTGAAAATTAAAAAAAAAAGAAAAAATGGGAACACTGGTGTGAGCGGGAATCGTAGCCTTTCGCACAAGGAGCATAAAAATGTGCATCTTGTTGTAATGGGTTCATTCTTTAGTGCATGGAGATATAGTTTTATACATCCGGCATTTACTACTTAGGGGAACATTGTGGAAAGTAGAAAAATTGCTTAGTGTAGGGATCATAGACATTTCTACATACTGTATGATCCTTGCTTAGAGAAAGCAATACCGTGAATCCATTAAGATCAGAATTTCTTATCGAATGTTTATCCTTAAGCTGCTAAATAAATAAAGGAGAAATTTCCTGTTGATAGCAAAAGAAAAATCCAAAAGATTTATTGTGATTTCAAGGTTCTCTTTGCCAGAAAAATCTCCCTATGTTGGACTGTTTTGATCCAAAATCAGACATGTGTGTTTGTTGTATGCAGTCCGATCTTGATCTGTACACTCCAAGTCAGGATTGTGTGATAAAAGGTAAAGAGGCCTTCTTAAGTTGTTTTTGCTGCAAATTATTTATTTCTTGTTTTGTTTAACACTGATAAGTACCACAAAATACTCTTTTCTACATAGCCTATCAAGGAATAGATAGAAAAAGGTTTTTCTTACATACATCCTTTTTTTAACTGATGGTTTGCCAGCTATTGCATTGGTTAAGTTTGAGATGGAGTGTTTTTTAAGTTTGTTGAGATTATTAAAAATCTGAATAGTCCCCTTTAAGAACTAAGAACAGCTTTACATGTCTTGGCAAAAAGTTTCATTCAATATCAGATGATCTTAACGCTTTATCACACAATCCCGACTTTTAACAACCTTGAGAAAGAAGCCTTTTGAAAACATTGTGGGAAAAGGAGAAAATGCTGGTAACCAGCATTTTCTCCTTTTCCAGCAATGTTTTCTACCCTTCCAAAACAAACTTCAATTTTTTGGTAACATTTATATCGTCATCTGCAAGTGCTTTCAATTTGGACCAGTCTAAAATGTTGTCGTTTGGTAAAGGATTAAATGTTTTATCAAGGTAGGTATTCTGCGATAATATTATGTCCCATCATAAGGCACACAGATTGGCATTTCTCCCTCTCTTCATTTCAGAATAAGTATTGATTGCATTTGTCTAGCTTATTTAAAAACAAAAACATGTAATTGCTCTAGTTCATAGGACGTTATTTCCCTCTCTAAACACTGTACCACACTTGGGTTTTAATGACCCTTTGGAAGAAGCCTTTTGAAAACACTGTGCGAAAAGGAGAAAATGCTGATAACCAGCATTTTCTGCTTTTCCCACAATGTTTTCTATCATTCCAAAAACAGTTTTCAATTTTTGTGTCCCCTTTATTATGTCATGTGCGAAATGCTTTCAATATAGCTGAAGTCCAAAAGATTGTCGTTTGGTAAGGAGTTAAACATCTTTGGCAATACATGATCTTGGATTTAACCCTTTACCATACAATCCCAAGTTTTAATGACCCTAATAAAGAAGCCTGAAGTGTGGTGAAAAGGAGAAAATGTTGATTACCAGCATTTTATTCCTTGTTCCACAAGGTTTTCTCCCACTTTTATTATTAACCACTCAATCCAGACTATTATCGACCCTGAAGAAAAACCCTTTTGAAAACATTGTGGGAAAAGGAGAAAATGCTGGTATCTAGCATTTTCTCATTTTCCCACAATGTTTTCTACCCTTTACAAAAACAAAATTAATTTTTGAGCTGCATTTGATTTGTCATCTGCAATGCTTTTAATTTGGACCAGTCGTTTGGTAAAGAGTTTAAGATAAATTACATTATTTAAGCCACATTTAATTTGTAGTTTTCCAAACACTTTCAATTTAGGCAAGTCTAAAATTTTTTTATCCAATAATGATTTGAACCACTTGCTATTCTATGAAATATTTTTTAAAAGAAGCCTTGAATACAGCATTTAGTTCTCTTTTTTTTCTAATTGAAAATATTAGTCATTATAAGATAAAAATCTAAAGACAGTCTTGGTCAGGATGTATTGCAAAATGTAGTGCACACATTGTAAATCCCATATCAGACTACATATTGGGTATAGTCTAAACCCAATACATCTTTACTTGTTTTCAGCCAGATTTTTACCCATTTCAGTTTTTCACTCTACTGGCTGAAAGCCAGCAGAGCCTATGTCATAGAGGTTTCCGTCGTCCATCAGTCCATCACTCTGTCTGTTCATCTTTTTCTTGTTTACATGATAAATTCTGCATTTTTGTCGGATTTTCGTGAAACTTGCACAGTTTGTTTATCTAATCAATAGCTTGAACCCTATTGATTTTGAAAAAATCTGACAATAAGTAAGGGAAAAGTAGCCATTTAAAGTTGAAAATTTACATATCGTGTTTACTGGATAAAATCAACATTTTTTTTTTTTCTACTCTTTTGTATTATCAAGGGATTGAACCATATAAAAAAAAAAAATGAAGAAAATCCAGAAACCAAGAACTTACATGATGACTGAAAACCTAACATACCTTAACCTCTTTCTGTGAAATTTGTGGCAGAGGATTTTAAAAATGTCCTCTTGAAATATGGATGATAATGTTTGAGACATAAATACAAGTGGAAATATTGTGGCAAAATGCAATATAATTTGGTCATTCCCAACAATTTCTCCTTTGCCACATTATTTTCTTTTTTGTTGTATACAGCAAGGCCGAAGTCAACTGTGGGTGATTATGCTTTAATTCTTTACCAGACAATAAAACTTTGAACCTGTCTAAACTGAAAATATTTGCACAGGACAAATTGTGATTGGAATAGTGGTATTCATCTTTTGTAAGGTAGAAAATGTTGTGGGAAAAGGAGTTTTTTCTTGTTTTTATCCAACAATGTTTTCAATATCCATCCTACTCAAGGTCATATAAGCATTGGAATGTTTCTGGGAATTTCTTGGGCCTATGTTCAGTGCAGAATTAAATATTTTAGGGTAGGAAAACAGTTGTAGGCCATTACAGCATACTTAGGCAAGCCAAAGAGTATAATTATAATAAGTGTTTTAATCAGCCTATACCAGACCACAAAACTTTTTACTGGTCCAAATTGCAAGCCTTTGCAGACAACAAATTGAATGTGACTTGTATGATGTAATTTGCTAAGGAATAGAAAAAGTAGTGGGAAAAGGAGAAAATACTGGTTACCAGCATTTTCTCCTTTTCCAACAATGTTTTCAAATGACTTTTTCCTTAGGGTCATTAAAAGTTGGGATAGTGTGGTAACACTATTAACCCTTTCCCAAACGACAAATTTTGGACTAGTCCAAATTGAAAGAGTTTGCAGACGACAATTTCAAATTTGATGAAAATGGCAGAAAGTTCTCACAAAGGGTAGAAAACACTGTGGGAAAAGGAGAAATTGCTTGTTACGAGCATTTTCTCCTTTTCCCACAGTGTTTTCGAAAGACTTGTACTGCAGACACATGAAAACCAGGGCTTGTTTGGGAAAGGGTTAAATATACACATTTATTTAGAAATAATTTTTTTCACCTGGAACAACTTGGTGCTTATGTTACTTGTTAATAATTCTACATAAACTTATCTTTATCTTTGTAGATTTACAGTATGACCAGATTTGGACTTTGTTAAGGTAAGAGTCACTTAACATTGGGTAATCAAGGGTTAAAATAAGTGCATGATAAATTATACAAAGTCTGTCAGATTAATGATGGGCAAGTTTATAAAAATTTGTAAAAAATTGTGATATGTATATTACAAAACATGGAGGTTTGAATTTGATGTTTTTTACCTGCCTAAAAGTCATATTTCAAATATAACATGGTAGAAACTGATCGTCTGCCATGAAGTCAAAGGTGTAAGACAATAATATTATGGTTGCCATAAAGTGTTGAAAGGTAGCAAACTGAGAAAGTTTGTATGTAATTTCAAAATATGAACCACACACAAATGAAGCCATTTTACTAAGATGGCACACACTGCCCTCAAAGTACAGCATTCTGCCTCATTTTATGAGGCTAAGCCCTGGAATCAGCTATATAGGTCCAAAGTTTGACAGAAACATAAGCTAGTATGGATATTAGTATGAAGTTTACATTGATAAAAGAAAGGGCATAGTGTCATGAATGTTAAACTTACATTGTTGCCGGACCCATGTGTTTTATTTCTTAAAAGTAATTTCAAATACACCAAATTTTTTTTAATACAGACCAATCCCATGTACTAAAGAACCAAATTTACCAACAAATAATGCCTTACTAAACCTTCAGACTGCTGAGTTGAAACATGTGATACATTATCAGTCTCCAAGACAAACCATCTTCAAGTAGTTCCAAATATATTCTGACCCCAATGACATCAGTTTATGCATATCTTTACATAATGCCTCTGATATCCGGTAACATCTCTTGTGGTTTTAAGACTATAAAGTGAAAACTTGGTAATACTCCTTGACCAACCCCTTCTTGGTACACCCCAGTCATCAACAAAACACACTGCATACTTTATTTTTATCATTATTATGTCAATATGACCGGTACTATTTTGCAATGATGCTTTGATAAAATACCGTATTTCACCTAATTAACGCTCCCTCCCTAATAGTAGCACCCCCTCCCCCCCCCCCACACACACTATTATTTCTTACTCCAAACGCTTCCAGACAACCCCCACCCATACCCAACCTTAAAATCAACAACTGGGGTGACAAACTTCCAAATGCAAGATAACTTCACTAAAACTTTTCAAGCACAGACTGATGAAAATGACTAATGACCAATTATTTATAAACAAACTTACAGGTACGGCATCGACATAATCCTAATTACTTCAGCAATCAATGTCATTAACAGCTGACTGTCTGAATACACATACACTTCCAATAATATTATAAACTTCCCGTAAAACAAAATTTGTCAACTAACTCGGAAGAACATTAAAAAGGTGAAGTATTGAATTTCAGTGTCCCATACTAATCGTGAATGCTATTAAATGTCTAAATGAATCATGATCGGCTGTAAAATCAATATTCTGCATTACTGCATTACAGGAAGTCTTTCAAAATGGCAATCACTTTGCACTGGCTCTGACTAAAACTCGGATTAAAGTACCATACTTACTCTAAGTGAAGGCAGTGAAAATTTCAGGAAATTGGCTATGGACTAAGAGTGCCCTGTTGGTGTTTTGAATGGTGCCCCAGCACATTAATTAGGTGAAGTACTGTAGGAACAATAACTTTCAATAAGTCAATCAATAATGTCTTTTATGCAAATACGGAATACACACAATCTTTCTTAATTTAACACTTTTTCCTACTACTTTTATCTTTTTAAGCACAAAAATTGCATTTTATTATCTTTTAATACATACATGTGCGCTAAATTACCTGAGCTGTCATCATGCCATAAAATGACAATTATTAATTCATTCAGCTTTCAATAATCTAACATTATCAGGGATCAATCACTTTACATTGATCTTGTAGGTCGGTGTTGGTCAGCATTCATTTATAGGTCACACTACTTTTCACAAAACAACTCAAAAGTGGCTTGCTATAGGTTTAATGTATTTGTTCTTACACATTGTATATGTCTAAGAATTCATCTTAAAGTGGGGCTATGTGGATGTGACAGTCAAAATAATTGAGCATACTCTTTATATCACACATGATATAATAACTACATCACTTATAATTTTAAACGTTTATTGAGGCTGAAATTTGTTAATTTTTCTTTAATCACATAATAATTTATTGTCACTTTACAAAATATTTGAATTAGACCAATCATAGATCAATCAGGTAAACACTTAAATATAACTTTAATTTCCTGCTAGTAACAGATCAGTAAAGAACATCTTTGTTGCCCCAATGCTAGTCTGCATCATATAAAGTATGAGTTACATAGTTGTTGTCCTTAAATAAATAAAAAAACATCAGAAACAACAACAAATTTCATTCAGTGTTTGACACCTACATTACAAGGGGTCCAGTATGTCAAAAATTTGCATTGGGTATTACTCTTGAAATTGTAATTCTGACTAGCTCTTAATTGGATTTGACTTCCGAAAATTTTTGCTCAAAGGCTTCAGTTTCAGAGTAGAGCAGAAAAAAAAGTCTTATAGGAGTTTCTTAAGTTTTAGTTTTGTGGCCTGTGTATTCAAAGTATTTCATTACTTGAGAAGTACAGAATGGCATAACGTTAACAATGGATGAATCCTTTAAGTCGGCACCATGTCTATCAAATTGGTAGGTGTGATACATATTTAAGTATCCTTACATGATGTGTGTCTATCAGACACACATTAACTTAAGCATGTTTGAGGGTTTGTAAACCAAAGGGAGTTGTAATAGCCACTAAAGTATTGTCAGCATACCTTATGTGATGTTGAGAATCTTAAATCCTATATGGATATCAGATAAAAAATGAAAGTGGATGTAATTTCTTATTACTTAAGTATATTTTTCTGTTTTGTTATTAAGAATTCTATTTGCCTTATTTAGCCCTTTACCAAATGATCCTGCATTGTAGCAACACTGAGGAAAAAAGCCTTTAAAACATTGTGGGAAAAAGAGAATCAGCATTTTCTTATATTCCCACAATGTTTTCCTTCTACAAAGACAATATGCACCATTAATTGAGCCACATGTAATGTGTCATCTGCAGATATTTCCAAATTGGACAAATCCAAATTTGTTGCTTGGTAAAGAGTTAATTTTCAGGGTTCATTTCAGTTTTTTAACCCTTTCACTAAAATAGTTGCCTTTGCGGCCAATGTAGATCAAGATCAGGCTGCACAAAACATGCAGCCTGATCTTTGATCTACACTGTCCGCTATGTTAAAACAGGCAAAAGGTAGCCATGAATTTGCAATTATATTGGTTTATTCTAGAATAAAAATGACAATTGGGTTTATTTGGCACCTTAAGGGTTACTTTCTTGTTGCACTGTTATGAAAGCATCTTTTTTTTGTACACAAATTCAATTTGAAATGAACCCTGCAGTTCTTTTTAAACCAAAACATATGCAATTATTATGGTGTTAAGGATCTTTGATCCAAAAGTAAGAAAAAAAATAATTTATTATCTCATGCAACGTTTGATGTTAAGGATCTTAAATCCAAAAGTAAAGAAGAAATAGTTTATTATCTCATTGTAATGTTTGATGTTAAGGATCTTACATTCAAAAAAAAAAAAAGAATTATCTCGTGCACTATTTGATGTTAAGGATCTTAATCCAAAAGAAAAGAAAAACACATGCAATGTTTGGTGTTAAGGATCTTAAATCCAAAAGTAATTTAAAAAAAAATGAAAAAAATAATTTTCTCATGCAAATAATAAGAGTGATCTTAAATAGAGCAGAATTTGAATTATAGTTAGATTAGTAAGTTAAATCTGTTCATATAAATTTTGAAAATGGCTTGAATAAAGTAAACTAATTACTTTGGCAAAGATATAGGTGAAAAATATTGCATTTATGAAACAAAATTATTTTTATAATTCATTGCTCAGAGAGGTTATCCATGCATTGGACTGGTTAGTATCCAGGAAACACAGAAAGATACATGTAGACAGAGTTGATTACTGGGTGGGATCCAGGAAAGATTTGTCTTTTGTTCAAAAGTTTTAAATCATGAACAAACAAAAAATATAGAGATTAAACTGTTACCAATGACGGATCAAGGCAATCCAGAAAGGTTTGTCGGTCTATTCAGGGGCAGCAACTGTGTTTCATCTGCAAAGTTAACCTCTTCTGAGCATTTTTGTCAAAACCCAAGTACATGTAACTGAAAAAAAATTAATTGGTTCCTAAGACCATTTTCAAAAGTTATGTGAATGCATTTATCTTACCTTTTTATTTGTGAAAGGTACTGTTTTTTGTCCACTCAAAAAAGACTTAGCTTTTTACCAAACAACAAAGTTTTATAGTCAAAGATGAAAGCATTTTCAGGCAACATACCAAATATGGCACAAAGATAGGATTTGCCCTTGAAAGGTAGGAAAACATTGATGAAAAAGGGGAAAATGCTGGTAACCAGCATTTTCTCCTTTTTCCACAATGTTTGCAAAAGCCTCCCTTCCAGAGGTTGTTAAAATAAAAATCAGGATTGTTTGGTAATGGGTTAAGACCACACAACAATTTTTTTGTGTGTCAATCTCTGCAAGGCTCATGAGAAAGATCTTAGCCTGCAAAGCGCCTTAACAACAATAGTTTTTTTTTTTTTTTTTTCCTGGCTAGTGCAGATCAAGATCAGACTGCACAATGCAGCCTGCTCTTAGATCTACACAGCATGCTATGGATAGACATGGCTTGCAAAATTCAGTCTCATAATGACATTTTATCTGGTCCCTGTTCACTTTGTTTGGCACTTCAAGGGTTTTATCCAATAGATATGTAGGGCTTAATGGTACATTTATTTATGCAGTTATTGCAACATGTGTATGGATATTTTTTTGCTTTTATTTTTAGATTTTCTTTGTTCAAATGTTTTTAATTTTAATTTTGACTTTTTCATTGAAAACTTTTTGAGTAGCCAGGGACTGCCCAGCCACTCAATAATGTCTTTTATGCATTATACAGTCTTACTTCATTTAATTTTTTTGCCATGAATTCATCATTTTGTTAAAATCTTCTTAAGTGCAACCATTCTACTTTATCATCTCTTAATATTAACAGACATGCACACTTAATTACCAAAGCCGTCAATTGATGCATCATAAAACAACATTCATTCGTTCATTCATTTATCCATTCATTCATTTTGATTTATAATAACAAGTTTGTTATTTCTCAGTATGGAAGCTTTTGCTTTTGTGTGATCTGACTGTCTATTAATGAATCCTGTGAAGGCAAGTGCTCCGGTGGAATAGGATCACTGACTGTAAAACAGCTTTGGGGCAATTTTAAGTTTAAAATTAAATCCAGTGCTGATAGAAGAGTGGACCCTGTTCTTTTTTTCCACTCACGTAAGACTTCAGATCACACTCTACAATTAGGTATGCCTCATATTCCATTTAAGTTGCTGAGAGCCTTGCACAATGTTGTAGGCTAAGGATCTTATTTCCACAAGCAAAAATAGATATTCATTTATTGTTAACTCGGCTGTTTCAAAAAAAAAATCAAGTTATTGTCATAGCCCTGTCGCCGTCTGCAATGTTGTGCAAAAACTTTGATATTTTATAATATCTCTGATATTACTGAAGATATTTATTTCAAACTTGAACAAATTGTTGACTATGAAAAGGGGAACCCATAGAACTAGGGCAGGTAATCACTAGATTATTTTGACACAGGTATGTCCTTTTTGCGACTTCGAATTTTCACTGAAAATCAAGCAACTTCAGCCGAGCATTGCCATCCGCATGCCATGCACTTGTTGTTTTTATATAAGGAGGTACACAATTTTAGAAATGATGTACCTTTTAATATAGAATGTTTATCATAGTTAGGTTGTATTCTGTATTTCATGATGAGAAGTAGTCATTTTTTTTTCCACATGAATGTAATCCCTGTTGGTTTAAAAAAAATCTCAAAGATGTGGTCTGTGAAAAGACTTTAGATTTAATTGGGGAAACAATATCAAACAGATATTGAGGAAATCCAAGACTTAGTGCTTTTAAAAGATTCATCTGTTGGCTCTCTATTTATATATTGACACCGTTTGATTTCAACTCGGGAATGCATGCAAATCCCCATATGGAATACTTTCGAATACTGGAACCAGCCACAAAGCCAACACAACAAATGATTTGAATGGTGTTTTAATTATATTATTTCCTGTTAAATCAGAACAGAAAGATATCTTGTTTAAAAATACAGGAATTTAGATAAAAAATGTATGCCTGATTTCAAATACTTCAGCAGAGCCCTGATATTTATATTTGTGGTTAAATCTGACAATTACTATCATATTCATAAGCTTGGTCTTTACACTTTCATCTACAGAATTTGTTTTATGAAGTTGTTTGGTATTTGCTAGGAATTTAAGTATTTTTGCTGTTGTTTGTTTGATATAGGGGAAGAGGGGTGAACTGCATTGAACACAATGTCACCTTCACTATTTAAGTATCTATGAGCATTGAAGGAATGTCTGAGAAAGAAGAATTTCCCCATTAAATGCTTAGGTCTTTAGTAGAAATACTGATCAAAATCAAGATGCTAATTATTTACACTAAAGTATACATAGTGCAACCTTTCAAGATCATCCCCATGATCTTTAATCAATAATACTTTCATCACTTTACCAGCATGGTCCAAGTTTGTATATTACAGGCTTAATTGTTTGAGGAAACTTGTCACATAGATGTATTGTTTTTTCCTGTGATGTATCAAATTGTCATTTAGAAAACAAAGACATCACAATTTTTAAGTGTTGCTTGATTATTTCAAAGTTCAAGTGCTATTTTAAAGTTCAAATGCAGATATGAGGATAAATGACAACTGTCTTGGTTTCTACAATTTTGGCAAGCCTAGAAACATTTGTTAACCTTAGGAACATTAGCTTATTTCACATGAACTCATAGCCTAGATGACTCCAGTACACTACACATTAAATTGTGTCAGTAACTTTAAAAACAGTATAATTCAAGCACTTTTCAATAAATATCTCCTAAATTCCCACTTCATTTTTGCAACACTTTTTCAAAATCAACTTTTTAATGGGTAATCAGGGGTTGTTATTTCTAATCATCCTTTGGAGTTTTTGTGTGAAGCATTTGGTGAAGTATAGGTCATAGTAGATCAAGGACACTGATAATATATCTCTTTACAAACATACTTTGGAAATAGCAAAAGCACACAACATGAAACAGAGCTGTCTCAGCTTTGAGTAACCTGGTTCCTATCCAATTTGTCTGGGCTTATAGTATTCCATAATATACCAGGGACATTTACACAAGTATACTGAGACTCTGACATAAAATCTTGACAGTGGGGACAGATTGGAAAGCAAATTCTGACATGAAATCTTGACAGTGGGGACAGATTGGAAAGCAAATTCTCCTTTTAAAACAGATACCATATCTTACCAAACAATTTACTAAACCAATCCCCAAGACATGAATTTGTTACTTACTTCTGTAAAGGGTGATTTTTATTTTTAGCTGGGTTGTTCATGAATATGTTTTATTCCTTAAAATGTTACACACATGGTTATATTTCACCAGGGTAGTACATGAAAAGGATCAAAACACACAAAAAAATGGTTCTACTCTGTTTAATGCAATTGGACAAATCTTGAAACAAAAGACAGGAAACAAAATAAATTGATCAAAGCAAAAACCAAAAAGAACCTTATTAATAGAAAGCTGGGGAAAAAAATAAATAGAAAAAAAAAAATAAATAAATAAATAAATAAATGGAAAATTCAGGAAAAAAAAAATTAAAACAAAATTTAAAAAAAAAAAAAAATCTTTGAGATAAAAACTCGTAAAAAAATGAAAAATTTTTTGGGGAAAAACACACACAAATTGAAAAAAAAAAGATAAAACAACAACAACAGAAAAAAGGAGAAACAATTAGAATATGATAATAATAAACAAAGATGATTTAAAAACATTTTAAAAAAAGAAAGAAATGGTCTGTAAAACAAACATGTAAAAAAACAACTGAAAATTTAGAATAAGAAATTATGAAAAGAATTTTTAAAAAATGAAGAAAAACAACATCAACAGAAAAAGGGGAGAAAACTTTAATAACCAAAACCTAAAATGATCAAAAAACAAATGTAAAAAGAAGTAAACAGTTTTTTTTTTTAAAAATGTGTAAAAAATGAAAAAGGCAAAAGATTAGAACAAAAGAATAAAGACCAAAAGAAAGAAGAAATAAGAAACTACTAGAAAAGAAAGAAAATTATAACGAAATGATAAAAGAACTGAAAAAAATAAGAAATAACATGATAAGAAAAATAAAGAAAACTTTAAAGAATATGAGAAAAAATTACAAAGAGATAACAAAAATGATGAAAAAAAGAAAAAAATGTTACTAAAAGATGAAAAACTTGAAAAAGGAATAAAATAAGGTATTATGAAAAGAAAAATAAAACCCATAAAAAGAGAAATAAAAATGAAAAACAGAAAAAGAAGCATGAAAAGAATGAAGGAAAAAAAAAAAACTAAACAAAAAAATTAAAGAATTTAAAATGAAAACAATAAAACTGAAGAAATAGAAAATAAAAAGAATGAAAAACAACATCAACAGAAAAAAAAAACTCGGGAAAATATATAATAGTAAACAAAATTATAATATAGTAAACAAAAATGATTAAAAAGAAAAAGAAAAACTAAGAAACTATAAAAAAAGAAAGAAATTTCTAACCATATAATAAAAAGAATAAAAATTGTATAAAAAAAAAATAACAAAATAAAAACAAAAAATAAACAAATGTAAAAAAAAGTAAACAGTTAAGAAATTATGAAAAGAATTTTTAAAAAATGAAGAAAAGCAACATCAACAGAAAAAGGGGAGAAAACTTTAATAACCAAAACCTAAAATGATCAAAAAACAAATGTAAAAAAAAGTAAACAGTTTTTTAAAAAAAATGTGTAAAAAATGAAAAAGACAAAAGATTAGAACAAAAGAATAAAGACCAAAAGAAAGAAGAAATAAGAAAATACTTGAAAAGAAAGAAAATTATAACGAAATGATAAAAGAACTGAAAAAAATCTTATCAAAATGTTACTAAAAGAATGAAAAACTTGAAAAAGGAATAAATAAGATAACATGAAAAGAAAAATAAAACCCATAAAAAGAGAAATAAAAATGAAAAACAGAAAAAGAAGCATGAAAAGAATGAAGGAAAAAAATAACTAAACAAAAAAATTAAAGAATTTAAAATGAAAGCAATAAAACTGAAGAAACAGAAAATAAAAAGAATGAAAAACAACATCAACAGAAAAAAAAAAAAAAAAAAACACGGGAAAATATATAATAGTAAACAAAATTATAATATAGTAAACAAAAATGATTAAAAAGAAAAAGAAAAACTAAGAAACTATAAAAAAAGAAAAGAAAGAAATTTCTAACAATATAATAAAAAGAATAAAAATTGTATAAAAAAAAAAAAAATAACAAAACAAAAACAAAAAATAAATTAAAAAAATAGCAAAACAAAACAAAAATAAATAAATAAATAAAAAAAATAAATAAATAAACAGAAACAACCTGAAAGAAATCTTAATAAAACATAAAACAATTGATAAATTGAAAAAGAATAAAAAGAAATAACATGAAAAGAAAAATATTATCATAAAAAGAGAAATTGAAATCAAAAACAGAAAATGAAGTATTAAAGGATTAAGAAAGAATGTAGGGAATTTCAGTTGGGATATGTTTGTTTCTGATACCCCCTGTCCCTGGCAAAAATATTGCAATAAGTATCAGAAGCTAGCATTTTCCATTAAATCTTAATTTTAAGAGTAATGGAAGGAATTTGCACAACAATTTTCACAAGGAACTAAAACAACAAATTTGCAAAGTGCAAAGGAATCTTCAAAAAATTACCTTAGATACAAACTTAGATTCTAAAAAATATTTAAACTGTAAATCAGCAGTCATGAAACTGCATATGGAGTATAAACTAAAACTTTCCAGTACTTTAAGAATGAAAAAAAAAAAAAAAAAATCTGTGATTGAAAATGAAAATATTAACATAAAAGAACTAAACTCTACTTTATATTTACTTGAAAGGTAAAGTTACGTAGCAAAGGTGTAATTGACAAGTTAGATATGCACACAGCTTTCTATGGCAGCAGGTCATTCTCACCCCCAAACACATGTATTAGCAAGAAACACTTGTGGAATGTATAAAATGAAACTGACACATTGAAAATGCATACAGTCAGCTTTCCACAGCAACATATTGAGATGATAAAAAACACACACACACACACACAAATTGAAAAACAGACATGTAAAAAAAGGTGAACAATGTAAAATGTGAATTTTTCTTGAAAAAGTGTTCCTTCCCTACAATTAGCTATTTTCCCCCCCTCCCCCAATCCCACCCCACAAAAAAAAAAAAAAAGGTTTTCCTTTTTTGTTGTTTTTTTCAATTTAAGATACCATGGCTTTGAAGTGATAGTACTTGGAAAAGACGATGACAGACACATTGCCCAAAGCAGTTATGTGAACAATCAACAAGTCAGCAGAGCATCTACATGGCAAGTTTAACATGGATTGGGTATATTAATATCCCTTTCACTTATTCACTTATTTAGTATCCGATTATATACCATTTGGAAATGTAAGTAGTAAAATGCAGAAATTGTGTGACTAAATGCATGAATTTAAACGATGTTCTGTTCTGATTAACATCAGGCTGTACAGAATGTGCAATCTGATCTTAAATCTACACTGTGATTTTTTTCTCCAATGTAATACCAGTATATAAAAATGCAATATCTAGAAAGTCTTTTGACTACCAAACATCTATTCTTAAGCTTGTCCAAATTATTAGCATATGCAGACAACTTATTTAAATATGGCTCAAAAAATGGATTTGTCTTTGAAAGGGTAGAAAACATTTGGGGAAAAGAAGAAAATGCTGGTTACAAGCATTTTATTCTATTCACACAATATTTGCTAAAGCATTTTTCTCATTAAAACTTGAGATTGTGTGGTAAAGGGTTAACTCTTTACAAAATGACAAAATTTCGGAGTGGTCCAAGTTGAAAGCATTTCCAGATGACAAATGTTGCTATATTGATGATTTTGTCTTTGATACAGTAGAAAACATTGTGGGGAAAGTAGAAAATGCTGCTTACCAGCATTTTCTCCTTCTTCGAAAATGTTTTCCTATAGCCTTCTCTTACAGGGTGGTTAAAATTTGGGATGTGTGGTAAAGGGTTAAACTAACTTAAAATATCCACCGTGTTTATTAAGCAAACTCCTGAAACAAATTTGCTGCAGGTACCTATGAGAATATTTTTGTAAAATAGGCATTACTGGCATTTATTTAGGTCGAATGGAATTTGGCTAAATAAGGAATACACCTTTAGCCACAATATTTTCCAAAGAACATGATTGTATTTTGCAGAAAACCCAAAAATATTTCATCAGGCATTGGAAGTCCCTGAAAGCTTGCTTAACACTCTTCATTGTGACCAGCATTTTCTCCTTTTCCAACAAAGTTTTCTTCTCTCTCACAAGCAAATTTCAGATATTGGTTAAGTACATTGTCTGCATGTATATTCAGTACCAACAGTTCTGAAATTTTGTAGCCTAGCCCTGGTAGCTCAGTCGGTAGCATACAGGACTTGGGAACAGGGGGTCACTACTTTGATCCCCAGCTCGGCCAATTTCTTCCGGGGATTAATGATAGTCATTGTGACAGGATTTATTCCTCTCTCACCATTGACCATTGTTTCAGCAATGGTTATGTGGGAAAGCAGCCAGTGGCTCAGAAAGAATATAATGCGTAGTACCAGTAAAAGGAACTCCGTTAAAGCATGGATAGCTGCTGGGATATAACTGAAATAATGTTGAAAATGGCATTAAAGACCATACAATTAATCAATCTAAAATTTTTAGTTCGGTAAAGAGTTAACTCTTTACCAGGCAACAAAGTTTTAGGCCTGTCCAAAATTTTGAAAGTACTTGCTGACAACAAAACAAATGTTGCTCTAATGACGAGGTTTATGTTGTAAACAATATTGTGGAAAAAGAAAATTCTGGTTACTGTTTTCCCTCTTTTCCCAAAAGGTTTTTAAAACACCCATGGAAGGTAAGAACACGACGTGGGTCCAAACTTTTTACAAATGCATTCAGCTTCCTTTACATAGAGCATGGCTCATATGTAGACCTCCCTATACAACCTTTATTTTTTCTTAAGTTTTTCATCCTTTTGTTTTAAATTTCCAGTTCACGTGGGGTCCTGCATGACTCAGTGGTAAAGTATAGGTCTCATAACCTGGAGGACCCAGGTTTGATTCTCGCAGATAGCACTGGGTTTTTTGTCAGAGTTTACTTCGCAGGACACTTCATAGGCCTAGCCTAGTACTAGTGAAACCCTAGGACTTACATGAATATGTGAGATATAACAGTCATATGACTGAAATGATGTTGAAACAGTGAAAAACACCGTTTAATCAATTAATCATTAAATCTGTTCATAGGTATTAGAATACCGTAGCTGCCAATACACTATGAAACACCATTCATTCATTCATTCATTCATTCATTGTGGTACATGTCTTTAAAGTAGGTGTTGAATTTTGTTAATCATATAATTTGTATATGTAGATGATGAACAGTTTTATTTTCAGTGTTTTAATGTTCCTTTTAAATTTCTTTCAGGGAGGAAATTAGCTAGCTGATAAGGACACTTTGGCATGGTCATGGACTGGAGGTAGGTCAAAGTTGTCAGTTTTCAATATTTTTTTCTAAATTCATATTACTTTGGCTCAATAGAACTTTCCATCAGTAGAGCTAGAGAAGGTTATAGTGTATTTCTTATTTCATCATTTTGTGCATAAAATCCTTGTCTGCAATGTACTGCATTTTGGCAGTGCTGATGCAATAGTAAGAGTACTGGGTGTAAGACATTCATACTCGTCTTCATTGTACAAAGGTCCACAAGTTTTTATTTTCTGTATTATATTTTTGTGTAGCTTTGCATCCATCAGTTACCTAAATAAGTGTGAAAGATTATAGGCTAACCCTTTACCACAAAATCCTGAGCTTTAACTAAAACTGGCTTTTGAAAACATGGTGGGAAAAGGAGAAAATGATGGTAAGCAGCATTTTCTCCTTTTCCTTTTGTGTTTTCTATCATATCAAAAACCATCATTTGATGCAGATTTGATTTGTCATCTGAAAATGCTTTCATTCTGGACATGTCTACAATTTTGTTGTTTGGGAAAGGCTAAAACGATAAGAAAAACGTTGAACTTTTTCGCAGTATAGAAGCTTTTCAATAACTATAAAGAGAATGTTTGCAGTGATTTGTATCTAAAAGCTTTTGCACATGTATTTTTAAATTACACACCAAAGATTCTTTCCAGTCAACTTATAATAAAATGTTTTACCCATATAAAGTAGACAAGTGAGATTCATTTAACTGATGGTAGGAATTATAAAGCACAAATGCAAGTTTAAACTACCAGGTTGCTAGCAATACTTTAACTGTGAACAGGTAAAATATACCTCAAGTAGCCAATAAAATGTTCTTTCATTACGGAATTTAGCTCTGGACTAAATACAGGCTGCAAAATCTAACTCCTGAAAATATCCTCTTTGAATTATATAAACTGTTAGGTTAAATACAAATCTTAGCAAGTTTGGTTAACAATTGAGTCTGGTTCTAAAAAAAAAACATCTATAACATATAAATATTTAAACTGCTAGGTTATATATAAATCAAAGGATTAATTTTAAAAGTTCTTGCATAGAACATAAAGCATTATGGTTGTATAGACATGTGGTTATCGGCAGACTGACAGTTGGAATTTCCATTACCAGTTAATACATTGTGGCCTGGGACAGGGGCTCTATAGAACAAAATGAGAGTTTCAACTATCAGGTTGCTTTTACCACTTTCAAATCGTATGTAATACATCAAATATACATTAAGTATGAAACCATAAAGTTCTTTTCAGTCACTGTATTAAACCTTTGCACTATCATTAAATGCCCCTAAGAAGGCAAGCTTAAGTTAACTGAGAGACAGAATTTTCACTGTACAGGGGCCAGGGGCCAGGTACAACACATCATCAAAAAAGAGATCACTTAAGCAACTTCTGTACATAAGTTAAATAACTATAAAAAGGTGAGGTTCAGTTAACTAACAGCTGGAATTTCCTTCATATACTTTGTGACCAGGGACAGGGGTTTTACAACCAAGAAGGCAATTTCAGCTATTAGTTTGCTGGCAATACCTTATGTCAACTATTTTGTAAACAGGTGAAATGCATATCATGGTGCCATGTAAAAAAAAACTAACCGGTAGATATCTTAGCATTAGGTTTAACCCATAACTGCACAACTCTCAAGTTTTAGCAATGCTGAGAAAGAAGCCTTTTGAAAACATTGTGGGGAAAGGAGAAAATGCTTGTTACCAGCATTTTCTCCTTTTCGCACAATGTTTTTTATGTAGTTAAGGACAAATACTATCATTTGATGAAAAACATTTGAATGTTACTCTGTAAATACCTTCAACATGATCGAGTCTAAAATTTTGCCATGTGCTAAGGGTTAAAGTTCTTTGATAAAACTCATGCTTACAGAAATTTCCTTTAAACAGCTGAATTCATTAGACTAACAGTTATTTCTTTTTTCTAACAATATTTTTTTCTTTTTTTTACGAAAATTCCCATGGTCTAAACTACATTTGATTTGCCATCTGCAAATGCTTTCACTATAGATGAGTCTGAAAGTAAAGAATTAATGCCTTTGTCAAAATCAAACTTTGTACACTTCAAGCCAACACTGTGAATGTCTTGCATCTTTCTTAATTTTGCATCTGGACTGTTGTCTGGTCATGCTATGCTATGTCAAAATGAATGAAATAAAACATACCAGAAAACCTCTATATAACAAACTCTAATAATTTTCTAAATTCAAAATTGTTTTTGTTTGTACATTTTTTCACGCTTATTTCAAACTTCTGCAGAGGTTTTGTGGACAGTGCTATCACCACATTGATAACCTAGGTACCGGCCTGCAAAAATGTACCTGATATGGCCAATGTACAGAAAGGATATAGGGCCTTATGCTTTTTCTGTTACAAAGTATTTTGTAGGTTAAGATGGTACTGTCATGGAGTGTGTTGGCAACCCTGGTGCGGAGATCATCTATAGAGACTATAGGATCTCTGCCAAGTCTGATTCAAAACCTCAACCCAAATATTTACTTCTTCAAAACAGGCCCATGTGTCTTTCATATATTGACTGTCAGGCCAAGGCATGTCCGAAAGCATCATAATTGTGACCCCAAAGTGACAGCAAGATGGCCATTAACATGCTGACACCCAAATTGTATTGAGCAGATAAGAAACTGGCCATTGACATGCCTAGAGAAAATGCTCCTCCCCATGTTGGCCACACCGTGCTAGGTGGACAGTCTTGTCTGATGTCTGGAGTGTATAAAATAAACATTAGATATTATGTCAGCATATTTGTTAGGTAATGGGTTCTACTTATTACCATACAGACTATTTGTTTTTGATCTATGAGAAAAGAAACACAGCTGAGAAACATTTGAAAGTAATGTCTTTTTAACCCTTTACCAAACACGCCTGTGTTTAAATGAACCTGAGGAAAAACCTTTGGAAAACAATGTGGGAAAAGAAGAAAATGCCAACAAACAGCATTTCCTTCTTTCCCCACAGTGTTTTCTACCTTTCCATTGAAAAAACGTTTCATTTGAGCCTATGAAAATATGACCTCTGCTAATGTGTTTAAATCGGACCAGTCTAGAATTTTGTCATTTGGTAAAGAGTTAACAAACAGGAAAACTTTTACGGAGAGAGGGAATAATTTTTTGAAATATGCAAATACTACTTTTCCAAAGAAAGATCTTCTTCAGGGGCTTAACAAGTAAAGTCTGTATGGTAGTGAGTTAATACTTTTGATAAAAGACTGTTAGGCCAGGGCATGTCTGAAAACATCTGATCGTGATCCAAAAATGAGAGAAGAATGGTCATTGCAAGGCCGACACCAAAATGAGCATCATTTTAAAAATGACCATGAACATGCCCATAATACATTCCCTAAAATATTGGCCACACCATGCTAGGTGAACAGTCTTGTCTGGTTGTATGTTTGGTGTATGATACAGAATGCAATATTGTGTCGGCTTAAAGGGAAAGGAATCCAATAATTTTCACATAAATAGATTTTCGTATCTGTCTTCAAAATTTGTAATTCTTTGACAGCAATAGGCCAAATCAAATGATAACTTTGACCTACTTAGGGATGTGGTTGTTGTTCCTTACCTCTATTTCTGTTTCAATTTTAGGTAAAGTACAAAAGTAGAACAACACAGACAGAATATGGAAGGCAAAGCCGAGATGATTTTTGTAAATTGAACCAATGGATGATGTACATTATACTAGTGTAAAAAGTACAGATCCAGCAACCACCATAACTCTCTTCACATCACTCCTCTCGACATTTTTTTAAATATGGCAAAAACATTTTTTTCTTCACAATGATGATGTGTGTTTAGCTACTCTGATGATATCACAAGAACAAAACTGGCCAGTTAACTTTGTACCTGACAAAAAAATTTTAGACTTATACAATTTGAAAGCAGCTGTTGGTGACATATTAAATGTGACTCAAACATTGATATTTTGTCTTAGAGGGTGTAGAAAACATTATAGAAAAGGAAGAAAATATTTCCTCCTTTTTCCACAATTTGTCCGAAAGACCTCTTCCTCAATGTTGTATAAACGGGGCTATTTATCACAAGATTTCCAAAAGGAGGTTGTCTTATGATAACAGATCAGTTGGATTTTTCATCCAAAGTTATGTTGTTTAATCAAATTGAGCAATGTTTTGTGTCCAACAATACATACTTGATTTTACTTGTTTAGTAAACAACCAATGAGTTCCAAGGGGGAATGCACATACTGTACAGCAAAAGGGTACACTAGCGAATGGTGTGTCTCATGTATGCATATATTTATATGTGAGCCATGCTCTGAAAAGGGGGCTTATTGCATTTGCGAAAAATATCAACCCATGTCAGCCTGTGCAGGCTGAGGGCCGAAACTTTTCGCTATCTTTAAATTTTCTACATGTCAAGGGATAATTTGATGTCATGATTCAGTCGGTTGTTTGACAAAATGGATTTTATGGATCCATAATTAGGTGATGTCTTGCTTGGTGTAATGCATCATGGAGATGCATGAAGCCCCCTTTTGCCAGAGAATGGCTTATATGATTGTGGATGAACTACCTCTTGATAAATTGATATAATAATGTGAAAAATTAGTGCTTTATTTTCTAATTTGTCCTTTACCAAACAACATAACAGTACACTTATACAAATTGAAAGAATTTGTGGCAGACAAATCAATAGTTTATGTTATGGGATTTATCTTTGAAAGCGCTGAAGGCATTGTCGAATAGGAGAAAATGCTGGCTAACAGCATTCTTTCCTTTTCCTACTATGTTTTGAAAAGTCCTCTGCCACAGAGTCATTTGAACTTGGGATTGTTTAGTAAATAGTCAAAGCAGAAGTTGCTTTTTCTACAGTGAACGTGTCTTGATTTTATGGTTGTTTTTCCCTTCATTACACAGATTGACTTGAAGCTTCTATGAGACAACAAATTTGCAGACTACAAAGTAAATGTGTCTCAAATGATGGAATTTGTCTTTCAAGGGGAAGAAGATATTGTTGGAAAGGGAAAAAACGCTGGTTATCAGTTGTTTCTCCTTTTTCCACAATGTTTCATTCCTCCCTCATCCCTGATCATTATTTTGACAATTATTAGGTAGGAAAGCAGCCAGTTGCTTTGGAAGAATATCATGCGAAGCACTGGTAAAACAAATTCTAGGAAAGCATAGATAGGTTCACTGGCTAATGTGATATAACATATGATGTTGAAAGTGGGGCTCAGCAACAAACATTTTCAAACTGATTTGTCTGTGCTATTAATTTAGTCATATCATATCATGGGACTACTCTTTGAAACGTGTAAAAAACAGTGAGAAAAGAAAACATGCCAGTCTCCCTTGCTTAACTCCTTATCAGACGATTACTCCTTAACGATAACTCTTTCACCCTTTACCAGACGACAAAATTTAAGCCTTGTCCAAACTGAAAGCGTTTGCAGACGACAATTTCAGTGTGGCTCAAATGGTGCAATTTTTCTTTGATAGGGTAGAAAACATTGTGGGAAAGGGAGAAAATGCTGGTTACCAGCTTTTTCTCCTTTTCCCACAATATTTTCAAAAGGCTTCTTTCCCAGGGTCGTTAAAAGGTGACATTGTGCAGTAAAGGGTTAACTCCTTATCAGATGATAAGAAGTTTTAGACTTGTCCAAATTGTAAGCATTTGCAGACGACATATCAAATGTTGCTTCATCAATGGGATTTTTCTTGTGAAGGGTAGAAAAGATTTTGAAAAAGCAGAAAATGCTGATAACCATTATTTTCTTCTTTTCCTACTATGTTTTCAAGAATCTCCTACCTCAGGGTCGTAAAAAAATGGGATTGTTTAGGTAAAGGATTAAATTATGAGAGAATATAGAGAAGCATAAAGCGGCAATTTCATGGACGATATTTGTGCTTTCAAATGATACAGGTTATCTTGAAAGTAAGATTTGTTTATTAGGTGTTTAATGCTGTTTTCATCATTATTTCAGTCATATCACAGACTTTAGTCCACCACTGCATGCATTTCTTGAGTTTCTACAACAAGTACTTTGCACATTATTATATACCTGAAATTTTTCTGGCTTAATTAAATACATTCGTCACATGTGGGAAAAATAACACACGACAGAAAAAAAATCTATCTATACTGTGAAATACAGTTCCAAATACATGTATGGTATTGATGACGTAACTCACCTGCGGAAATCATATGTAATGATTTGTGATTTGATTGGTCAAAATTTATGCCATCACATTTATCCGCCATTCATAAAAAAGAGGTTACTAGCTACTACACCATTGTTTATTTTGTTTACCAATTTAAAAAAAGAAAGGAATAAAATGTCGAGAACTGCAAAATTTTGCTGTT
Organism: Tridacna gigas; assembly: GCA_945859785.2. Lineage (NCBI taxonomy): Eukaryota > Metazoa > Mollusca > Bivalvia > Cardiida > Cardiidae > Tridacna > Tridacna gigas. The sequence goes on from OX244032.2 coordinate 59,386,094, forward strand.
GAAAGTTGTCGGTATATAATAAAAGGAATATTATTTTGTAGTAATTTTCCCGATGCTTGTATCTACTTCTCGCTGCATAAGATAATTTTGACATTTCGTTCGACCTTCGGTCTCACGCAATATCAAATTTTCTCATGCTGCTCGAATTAAATACAAGCACCAGGAAAGTTACTACAACATAATATTCTGTATATATTCCTCACAATATTCCGTATATTTTCCTCCAAAGCCACTCACTGCCTTCTCTCCTAACGATTATAGAAGCAATGATCGGTGATGAGAGGAAACAAATACTGTAGCAATGACTATCATCAGTCCTCTGAAAGAAATTGGCAGACCTGGGGATTGGAACCAGCCATACTCTGATATCAAACCCTGCACATTATGGCCTGAGCTATTTGACTCTAGCCACTTTCTGACATAAACTCTGTTGGAAAAAAATTTAGCTGTGAGAGATAAATAATTGACTACTATCAATACTCCCAAAGAGTTTTAACAACTGTAAGGCAGAATACCTTGGAAAACATTGTGGGAAAAGAATAAAATGCTGGTACGCAGCATTTGCTCTTTTACCCGCCATATTTTCTACACTTTCAAAGACAAATCTCATCATTCCCAGCACACTTAGTCGGTCATCTGCGAATGTTTTGAATTAGGGCATGTCTAAAACTTCATCATCTTGTCAAAAGTTAACCCTTTACCATACAATCCCAAGTTTTAACGACCTTTAAGAAAAAGTCTTTTGAAAACATAATGGGAAAAGGAGGAAATGCTGATAATCAGCATTTTCTCCTTTTCCCACAATGTTTTCTACCCTCTCAGAGAATGATTTGTTGTCTGCAAATGCTTTCAATTTGGACAAGTCTAAAATTTTGTCGTTTGGTAAAGAGTTAACTGGGTTGGGATTCATTCACAACACATTGATTGCAAGCCCTGAAACTTACTGGCTTGATTGTTTAACTTTGCTTGAATGCAAGGTAATCTGTCAATCTTTAGTTGGACCCACAGGAACATTTTTAGACCCCTCACCTACGAAGTAGAGGGGTATATACTGGTTTCACCATATCTGTCTGTCTGTCCATCTGTCCATTGTCAGTCTGTCCATCTTTTTGTTTACGTGCTCTAACTTAAAAGCCATTTGATCTATGACCCTGAAACTTTATACAAGTGTTGCACATGACCCAAGGAGGTGCCCTATTGTTTTGGGGTCAAAGGTCAAGGTCGGGTTAATTTTGTTTGAAAATCGATTCCATGCATTAACTCAAAAGCCGTTTAATCTAGGACCTTGAAACTTAATACAAGTGTTGCTCATGACATCTGGGCCCTTATTCACCAACCATTCTGAAGAATATTCTTAGTCTTCAAGATTTTCTAAATTTGGTAGTAACAACTTCTGATTGGCTGAACCAAATGGGTTAGCCAGTCAACAGTTGTGTTACTTTAAGATTTAGACAATTCTGGAGAATAAGGCTAGGTGTATTCTTAAGAATGGTTTGTGAATAAGTACCCTGGTCAACTCTGTAACTTGTTTACCTAGTTTATTTTGTACCTAATGACAAAAGTTTAGACCTGCCCATAGGGAAAGAACTTGCAGACAAGCTGGACTTTGCTCAATGATAGGGCATCTCTTTGTTAGGTAGAAAACCTTGTGAGAAAAGAACAAAATGCTGGTTACCAGCAATTACTCCTTTTCACACAGTATTTCCAAATACTGTCTTCCTCAGGTCATTAAAACTTAACACTGTTTGGTAAAGAATTAAGGACAAGCAAAGTGATGAAATTTCATTGAAGTCAGATAAACAAAGATAAAATCTCTTAAATCTTTAACAAAAGACAAAATCTTAAAGTCCTCCAAATTGAAAGCACTTTCAGACAAGAGATAAATTCTTGATGCAAACAAAAGCATTTTTCTTTTAAAGGATTGAAACATGGATCAAAAAGAGAAGATGCTGGTTATCAGCACTATCCTCTTTTTTCCCACAATGTTTTCAAAAGTCTTGTTTCCAAGGTCCTTGAAACATGGCATTCCTCAGTAAAAGATAAAGTCTTTTCCAAAAGACAAAATTTTATACTTGTCTAAATCCAAAGCGCTTGCAGAAGACAATTTAACCCTTACGCTGCTAAGCACCACTCAATGACTTTGCAGACAGTGTAGATCAAGATCAGACTGTAGAGAACATGTCTCCGATCAGGAGACATCTTTTAACAAAAAATACCTTTGAAATAGCAAAGTGTGGGTTTTTACTCTTGGCCTGAAAGTTTCATTTCACTTACTTAGCAGGATAACGGTTAATGTGGTTCAAAAAGAATAAAATATCTTTGAAAGGGTGGAAAACATTGTTGGAAGAGGAGAAAATGCAAATTACCAAACACTATCAATCAAGTTGAATAAATATTAACCCGTAAGCTGCCAAGCACAACTCGGGGCGCTTTTGTGGACAGTGTAGATCAAGATCAGACTGCACAAAACATGCAGTCTGGTTGTTGATCTACTCATCCGATATGATATTTTCTTTCTGGTGAAATCAACTTTGAAACACCAAGAGTTGGGTTTGTATTATTGAAAACATTGGCAGACAACAAAATAACATGTGCCATGACTCAGAATTTGAAATTTCTGTTTGGTAGGGTACAAAACATTGTGGAAAAAGAAAACTCTGATACCTGCAAAGATTCAACCGCTTTCCTCTAGCAATGGGACTAAATGATGTGATTTGTCTTTAAATTGTTTAGCATGGGGGCACAAACTAAGAGCACTAAGAACATTTGATGATGCCTTTGGACAATGGTATAGACAAAGATCAGGCTGGTCAGAACTTTCAGTACATGCTTGAAACAAACAACAGAATTTTAGAATTGTCAAAATTGAAAGCTTTTGCAGGTGACAAATTATCTGTCGCTGAGACTGGCATTTGTCTTTGAAAGGCTAGAAAACATTGTGGGCAATGGAGAAAATGCTTGTTACCAATCTTTATCCTCTTGTTGACACGCGACACTGCTGATGAGGCATGGCCGTAAAAGTTGGCTATGATGATTCTACATGTGTTTCTTCTGATACTGAACCTCAGGGCTAGCCATATGATAGGCTGAGATATTTGTCACAGCTAATCATGTTACTAGCTTTGAAATTCAGAATTTCCTAGAGCAGAATTAGCCTAGCTCTAATACCAGATATTTATCAATTGTAATGCTAGGTTGTTTAACCCCTATGCTGCTACGGGCAACTCACTGACCTTTTGCAGACAGTGTAGATTAAGATCAAACTGCAGTCTGATCTTGGATCTACACTGTTTGATAGGGAGATATCTTTTCTCCAGAAATAGGACAATTTGGGGTTTTACTGTTGGCTTGAAAGTTTCATTTCTTTTATGTAGCAGGATAAGGGTTAAATAACCGCTTAAAACTGACTTCTAAATTATAATTCATGCAGCAGCCAACTTTTAAAGTCTCCGGTAAATGCTAGGTTTAAATAACACACCTCTTTAACCCGTTACCAGACGACAAAATTTTAGCCTTGTCCAAATTGAACGCATTTGCAGACAACAATTTCAGTGTGGCTCAAATGGTACAATTTTCCTCGCATAGGGCAGAAAACATCGTGGGAAAAGGAGAAAATGCTGGATACCAGCATTTTCTCCTTTTCCCACATTTTTTTTCAAAAGGCTTCTTCCTCTGGGTTGTTCAGCTTGTAAATTATAATTCATGCAGCACCTAACTTCTTCAGTCTCCAGTAAAGGAATCAAAGGACTGATAGTCCTGAGAGTTGCCTGGAGGGTAATGGGTCAGAAGTTTTCACCCTTTCTTGTTCAAATCTGTTAAAAGCATTCAAGATACAAAATAACTTAACCATAAGACACTATTATACGCAAGCATATTTCTAAGTTGTCATCCTAAAATTACAAACATCAATATTAAAATTTACATGAAAAAACATATGTGGTAATTTAGGCACCAGAAACAGGTTTAAAAAGTTCAAAGTCTCTTACCCTGGTTGACTTCATTTAAAAAATGGTTTTCAAAAGGTACAATCAATATAAAAACAAGGCATTTCATTGAAATGATATCCACCACCGAAAAAAAAAGAACTTTTTTTTTTTTTGAAGAAACATAATTATGAGAGGTATTGTGTTTTGCATGTAAACGTGGCCTTTTTTGTAATTGGTAAAAATATACATCAAGCCCCCTTTTTCCATGACACGGCATTTCATTACATTAAAAACAAATACTGATTGTCTGTGGCTTGTGATAAACAATATAAAAATGAAGTTTCATAAAATTTTGTCCAGTAGTTAAAGAGATATTGGTCCAGAATGGAAATATACATCAAACCCCCTTTTTCCATGACACAGCATTAAAACAAAAACAAAAACAAAAAAAAAAAAAAAAAAAAAGCTGACCGGAAGACACCAAGCCTTCTTTTTCCATGACAATGCATTACATTTAAAAAAAGTATATCGGAGGAACACATGTATAAAGTTTCATTAACTTTCGTTAACGATTTTAGAATATATCTGTCTGGATGGACGGAAGATTGGACGGACAAACGTACTGCCGGACAGACAACATGAAAACTATATCCCCCACCACCCGAAATTCGGCGGGGCATAATATCTGTCTAAGTTCCATCAATATTTACAGTTCCTCCCTAGCTTAATAATGCCTGTAAAGAATGTGTACAAAAATTAGGCTTCTAGGTTGATAAAAATGTTTTTCTAGCGCAGAATCTGGGCGACTTAACTTACATGTATATCTTAATTCTTACACATATTGCTAAAACAAACATTATAAATAATTTCAGTAGGATAGGATATACATTTTCTCTCCAGATTTAGAACAAGCTGTTTTTGCATGACACAAATTTTCTAGAATTGGACCATGTGGTTATACATATATCGGTTAATTTGAATAATTGTCCTTTCCATATACAGGATGCTAGATATGAAATTTGGGTATAATTGCTTATACAGTTTCAGAGGCGGTAATTTTGAAATGTTACTAGTCACTTCTAAAGCTTCTGTGAAGTTTACAAAAACAGTGCAGAACCACTTGAACAATTTTACAAGAGGACCATTTAGACAACATTAGTATGGAACTCAATTGAACTTTGTCTTCCTGTATATGATCTACTGACATACTTTTAAACCAAAAATGCCCTTTTGCAACTCGCCCATATCTAATCTAAGCAATCTGACAAAGTTCCGTGAGTATCGGACTGAACATAAATGGATTCTAAAGCGCTAGATCTATTACGGTTTCGTCTGATTTGACCTAGTGACAACCTTTTTCTTTTAACCCCCGGTGACCTACATTCAGCTTTGTCAAAAATATTATTAAGACAAACAGCCGGGCAATTTTATGATCATTGGACTGAAATGTAGCCTCTGGATCGCACACAAATATTTGACTCAGTAATCTACATGTACCTGTCCCTTGGAAATATTTTGTTGTTGTTGTTGTTGTTGTCCGGGATCAAGTTTTCTCCACAGTAGACTGTAAGAATGTGGCTGCTACAGCTCAAGAAAAACAATATACATGTAACCCAATAGCATGATCATCAGCCTTTTAACTTTGTCTGCATTTTATAACGTCCCAGGAACTAGTACTGCTTCCACACCAATTGCAAATTGTAGAGATCTACATATATATATATTGCTTTGCTGTAATCTAAATGTTTGCGATTCGCTCTATATTACCCTTTACAACAACCCTTTACAAGATTACAAACACCCCAATAAAGAACTTGTTGTTCGAGTGGGTTAACATTGATCTGTTCTATTATATCTGAAATATAGTGGAGTAAAAAGTCAAGTTCTCAGATTGCTGGTTGTAAGTACCGCGTCGTTTCAAGTCGAATTCCTGTGTGAATTAAGATTTTGGCAGTTACGAAAGCACCTTGCGTTCTGACACCCGCATTAATAAATTGTTGCTTCATATATACCTGACCTAGGTTAATCGCACATTAAGAAAAAAACAACAGCAGACTTTGACAATTGTGCCTCTTTAAAAAAAAAAACGAAAAACAATTAATCAAACACAGTGTAATTTAAAACACTCTCTTTGCATGGATCGGTGAAGCGCTAGGTCGGTGTACGCTGAAAATAAAGGCCCGTCCAGTGACTGATTCATAAATTTATAGAGAATTCCGTGGTGCAATTGACGTTATACGTCACGCGATTAGCCGGCTTCCAATAAGATCTATATTTGTCGCACAGCTACATTCCAGAAAGCACCTGTTAAGCGATGACTTGGTACAGCATAGATTCGTGCGCACTGCATACTGCATGTACGATCTCTGCTTGTGCACCTAGAATACGTGTGTGCAAAGTATTTAAAGTATAGAATAAAAAGTTCTGAAGAAGCAACATGTAAGAATGTCTAAGAAGGCAACGCAAACGTTCCAAGCCGTTATAAATTTGTCAAAAAAAATCCCACTGTTGGGAAAAATCTCCATTGAAAGCTTCCATGTTAACTCGGTATCGCCTTTCTCTTTCCGATCATAGGTTGAGTGTTGAATTGAAATAAGACTTACAATTAGGGACAGATTTTAAGATTAAGACTGTACTTCAAATGGGTAGTTATCATTTTCACTGAGAATTGGCAACAAATAGAAGCGTGCCGTTGTAAAGACGCTGTCGTCGAAGAGTATGTTTCAGCGTGTCCCTTAAGGTAGTACCATTCTAATGAAAAACAGCTATTTCCATAATAATATTATCCTAAAAAATGTGCTATGATTAAAAGTGAGTATTGTTGTAATACTTTGACCGAGCCATTTTTTCCATTTTTTCCTTCCTAGAATTATCATTTATAAATCTAAAGCCACTCTATTCTCAATACAAAGAGAGATAATAATTACCTCCCTTTTCAGAAAACTGGCAAAAATATCATCAAATAATTTCAAGACAGACAACAAATGAATTTCTGGTCGGTTAGAAATGTTCAAAAATATTATATCAGTATAAATCCTTATTCGTCAACTAATAAGAAATTTTATTCCATGTTGCACTAGAAACGTTAGGATGGTAACACCTTAACTTGTTTAGTTCACGACAGCTATTTTTAGATACATACATAATGCGCTATTTTTAGAGATGATATCTGTGTAAGCGATAGGCTATGGCGTACCCTTGTGGACGAAATGGTTGTTTCAAAGGTTTGAACAGTTAAATAGCTCGGTCTTTATAGACTATATATGCAAGTTATTTACAACAGAAACTGGGTTGTTTACCGAATAATTAGAAAACTATGTTTTATCTCGTAAACCGGAACTTGGGACAAGAAGCAGTACAAGGCCGGAGGTATGCTTACGTCACCCCATAGATCAGGATGATAACAATGAGAGCCTGGTTGCTACGCAATTGCTACGCAACCAGGCGACTCAAAAACTGTTGAATGTGGCATAAATCCTCGTTCTAAATAATCAATGAAAGTGTTCAAAGATCTCAACACGGGTGAGACCACATCATCTAGTATTTTAAAGAAGATGCCGTGGTCACATTTGGGAAGTGTCCTTTGCAAGGTTTTACGAAACTAAGCCTTGTACAGATGTCTCACAGGAAAGACATGCAAGAGCACATTTATAGAGAGGATACTGTAAATCTAGCAGGACCCACTCACCTCATTTCCATGGGACATATGTGGAGTTGATTAGACATCCAGCACTAGCCCGTTAGGCCAGACAAATAAGTTTCTAGGAGCTTGGTTCTACGAGTATGCTTGTTTGCGAATGGAACGACATACCGCAAAATATAATCAGATCAGGAGCCTGGCATGGGGCATTCGTGAGGAAACGATGCCAAGCTGTTATTATCAACGATGGGTAGTTCATATTTAACGTACATGTACATACCTGACCAGCAGATCGCCAGGTTGCAATGTCTGACACCAGCCTTAAATGAAATCGACCTGTTTGATTAATAGATTAGTATAAATGTTGACGGCCATAATAGTGTGAGAGCTGAGGCCGTTTAGTGGAAGAGCGAAATATTTATGACACAAAAGTTTTTGTAGACCTAGCAAAAGACATAGGATAGTAGTAGGTGTTTTACCAATTTGAAAATATTTTGCCTCATACGTATGTAAGCATATCATATCAACTCATTCTTGAAAACATTAATGCTTACATATCATATCAACTCATTCTTGAAAACATTTCGTCTCATATCAACTCATTCTTGAAAACATTTCGTCTCATATCAACTCATTCTTGAAAACATTTCGTCTCATACCAACTCATTCTTGAAAACATTAATGCCTACGCACGCTAACCCCTCATTTTTCATCTTCCCGATTGTCTACTAACGCACTAACACACTAACGCACTAACACACTAACACACTAACGCACTAACACACTAACGCACTAACGCACTAACGCATCAGCTAACCAACGCACCAGCTAGCCGGCTAACCAGTTTATGAGTTAGTGAGCGGACAGACGAAAATTTTCTAAATTAAAAAATAAAAAATAAAAAAAATTAATTAAGAAAAAACCGGCTAACCAGCCTAACCAGCCTAACCTGCCTAACCTGACTAAAGCCCAACGAAGACCCACATGCAAGCTAGCGGGTTTATGAGATAGTGGGGGAAAATAAAAAATTTGAAATTATCATTAAAATTTCCAGCAACATAATAGAACCATGAGTGTACTAAATAAATATACAAAACAGGAAAGAAAAACATTAAATAGATGTTTAAAAGATAAAGTATACCATTCCTTAATTAGTAAATATTTACCCAATGAAAAAATAGTAACTTTTGGTTTTATTGAACCAACAAGTATGAATAGAGTTATGAAAAGAATAATTTCATCTCTTATTTATTTTGCAAGTAAAGAAAGAATTAAAAATAAAACCTTTAAAATATTTGTATGTTACAATATAGAAAAATGTAAAGCAGGTGATATAGTTGAATCATTTTTACCAGTATTATGTGAAGAAGATGGGCTTAAATGCTCTTTTGTACTTTTAAGTAATTTATCAAGATTATTAGCAAATAAACCGTTTGCTTTACATTTTTTGTTTACTGATGGCAACTTTGAAGAGGATGAACCAAAAAATATTAACAAAGGCAAAATATTTACTTATGATAAATGTATTGCATGCTTAGAGGAAGAACCAAAGGTTCATTTTGTTGATTGTGGTCATGTCTGTTTATGTGAAAATTGTGATGAAAAAGCAACCTTATCTGAATGTCCAATTTGTAAAACAGAAAATAATATTAAGCGATTAGTTTAAAAATATTTTATTTCTTTTTGTTAAGAAATAAAAAATGAATTAAGCAAAAAATTTTTATTTAATAAAAAATAATAATGGAAGAAGATAAAATAAAAAGGTATCTACCCCCAATAAAATATCCTGTTTCATTTTACCCAGGAAACTTTATACCATATTCATCATTACGCATGAAATCTAATTTTGCTGATTTTAATTTATATTGTGATTTAGAAAAAGCTATTACTTTAAAAGAAAAATATGAAAAAATAAAAAACGGAATAAACTATAATACAGGGAAAAAAATACAATATGGAAAAGAAACTTATATTAATCTTTTACAAAAATTAAAAAATCATGTTCTTTTACTTAACACAAAAGAAAAATATAGAGATACTTCAACAAAAGAAGATTTAGAGACAATTGAAAAGATAAATGAAGAAGTAGATATCATTAATAACTTAATATCAGATTATAATGAAAAAAGAAGTGAGCTATCTAAAGAAAGGGATGAATTAACAAATTGGAAAGATTATATAATTTTTAATGGTAAAAAATATGGTCTTTCTAAGTATTATTATCCCCATCTTCATCTTGAAAATGACTGTTATGGTGTATTTAAAATTATACACCAAGAAAAAAGTTTATTTTATAAAATAAAAAATTTTCTAACAGGCTCAAATTATAAAAACATTACTGAAGAATGTGCAACATGTGGTAAAATTAAAAAGACAACAGTAAACGAAAATTTGTAATTTTTATTTGTTCTTATCACAAATAAAAAATTATTTTTTGTATTCCTCTATCCTATGATGCCCCCAAGCAAGTGTATGAATTCCATCTGGTAAAATAAACCTTTTATCATCATTTGCGCTTAATGCAATTTTATTAATTTCTTCTGTATAAATTTGGTGCTTATAACTTCTTAAATTTGTCATATTTTTGTACTGTATTTCTTTTGTTTTTAAACAATTCAGATAATCCTGATGTGTTATAGTTTTCTTAATTATATTTTTCTTAATCCCCTTACATTTTCTATTTTCCACCCCATCATCCATTTTAATACTGTACATTTTTGGTTTTAATCCAATACATTCTTCTATTTCCTCTCCATTTGTTTCATCCTTAAACATTCCAATTACCTTTTTATTTATACCAACTGGAATACCTGAAGGATGTCCCTCTTTTGGGTAATCACTTGTATCAAACTTTTCTTTAACGTCATCTGAAATATCTTTATAAAAATCTTCTGTTTTAATTTCATACAATAAACTATCTGTATCAGTAAGTCCTAAAGTTGCTCTATCTCCATATTTTGCTTTAATATAATTATAATGAAAATCATACATCAAAGTTTTACTTAACTCAAGAATGGAAAACCCTAAATAAATAGGCTTGTCAAATTTTATTTGTGTTTTTCCCATATGAATGCTTATCAAATTTTCATTAAATATTTCTAAATGCTTAAAGTTTGGTTTGTTTACGAATTTCCTTGCTGATTTTCTACTTCTGACAAGCCTAACATTTACCCTTTTTCTTATATTTTCCATAGTTTTACCAAATACTGAATTATTCATTAACTTATAAAAATCCTTTTCAAAGTCATTTTTTGCTTTTGTTCTTAGTTGTGTGTTTAAATCTATGTATTGTTTTAACCAATCACTCTCTTTAAACTTAATCCCTCTATGTATCTTCTTCAATTTTAAACCAAGACTTAAACACTGTTTTAAACTTTTATAATGTATAATATATTTCTTTTTATTATGTAAATTTGGTACTAGCTTTTCAACTTTATTTACTTTTTTTCTCTCTGCAGCAAGAGGAAGCTCATTAAAATAATCATGCAGCTCTTTAGGAACATCTAAGTCAACTTCTAAAAAACAGGAATGCCGCTCCCAGTTGTTTAATTCCTTTTCTGTCATCCATTTAAATCCGCCAATTGGAAGCTTCTGACTCATTGCCCAACCATACAAGTTATTAGCATCTAAATATTTACAAAATACAGAAGGCATGTTCGAATTATACTTTTTACCTAAATATTTATTATTAGCTTCTATGTGCCTTTTAACAATCAATGAAATCCCACCCCTAATTCCCCTTTCAATAAATTGGATTTTATTTTCATCTCTAATCAGTTTTAACTTAACACCAGTTAACTTTAATGCAGCATCCCAGGCTAAACCAGGTGCAGTAAAATACCAGACAGGGTCTAATTTATAAACGTTAAAACAAACTTCTCTAAAACTTTCAAACACATCAGCTAAAAGAAGAACATCCGTTTTTAAATATAAATCATGATATTCACCAAGAGTTTTAATTTTAAATGTTTTCCATACCATTTTTGCATGTTTATAATCTTCTTCTGTAATTCCTTCCCCAGCAAGTTTTGAATAAAATGCTTCTATAGGTGGTAATTGCGTTTCATTAAGCCTTTCTAAAGAATCAATATATTCATATGGATAAACTCCCTTTCTACGAAGAAGTTTAAACTCTTCTTCTTTTGGAAACTCACTTTTTAAGTTTTTGAATTGATAATCTTTTAAATTTTCTGCCAGTTTTGCTAAACTTGTACCCATAAATTTAAAACTATCTAAAAACCTTATATCCTTATAAATATCTTTTGTTTTATTTTTCTCTACAAAAGTCTTTTTTGTAAAGCTAATATATTTTTCCTCATTATTTGGAATTACATTAATTTCCCCCTCACTAACACCAAGATTTTTAACAAACAAATGTGTATCATATCCAGACAAATTATGAAAGAAAACAGGGAGAAAGTTTGGTTTACGAAATTTAAGATTACATTTACTATGTGCTGCTCCTCTATATCTACCACTAAAATGACAGTGGTCTCTTACTTTTTTCCATCTATCTTTATCTTCTTCCTTTTTCTTTCCTTCTTCCTCCTCTTCTTCCACCCCATCTTCTTCATCGCTTTCCTCTTCTTCATCACTCTCTTTTTCCTTTCCAAACTTTATATTACAAAGATAACAAGTATCTGCCTTATTAAAATCTTTTACATCCTCCGCAGTAAGTATCATTTTCTTTTTTGGTAATTTAAAAATCTCTTTGGCCAGACTTTCTATTTCTTCCACAAACTTTTCCTCCGCTTTTTCTCCTCGATATAGTAACAATCTAGACTTAAAAACATTTTCATCAAAGCTTTTTAAAAAGAAAGAATAACCTGTTGGGGCATGCATATGAATTTTTGTTGTTGAACTTTTACTCGGATCTGGTTTTGTATGTTGTATTGGTACAAGCATCGTTTCAAAATCACCATAAACAGCAAAAGGATGCCATTGTGTTTTAACCCAGTTTTTGAACATTAGTGTACTTTCTTTTTTTGAAGGCATTTTAATTCTTACAGCATCTTGATCATAACAATACTCTCGATGATCTTCTAAAACTCTTTCACTTGTAAAATGACCTAAACAGCTCCAACAAAAAGAAAGTTTATGTCCATCTTTGGATATTTTTGCTCTTAATAGTGCACTCGGATCTTTTACTAAAACATAATGACTATTTTCATCTTCATCTTTTATTAACAAAAGAACCACTAAATGTTTTCTACCAAAAGTTTCTTTTCTTTGCCTTCTAAGGGGATATAACCCATCTTTCTCATTATAACCTATAACAACGATAGAAAAATCTGGATTTTGATTTTCAAATTTATTAATATCACACAATTTAACAGGACATTCTATTCCCTTCATATTTAATTCTTTTATTTGTTCTTTTAGTTTTTTATCAACTATTCGCGGATTTTCTTTTTTTGGGTATTCTGCTCTTTTTACACAATATTGAAAGCAATTATGATCATCTTTGTTTTGAATATTAATAAGTCCATTCCTATCATTTTTTTTTAGCTAATCCTGCAGGTAAAGGTATCCATGAACCTGCAAGCCCCTCCCATAACGGTCTATTTTCTACAACATGCAATTTTAAGTTTATAACCTCTTCAAAAACCCATCCACTTCCTGATCGTAAAAAAGTTGTTAAATTTTCCATAATTTGATCTAACATTCTATCATATATTTCATTTACATCACTTTCCCTCGTTATAATTTCATGTTGTGAAGAAAATTTAGCTTGAGTATATTCGATATCATTCGGTCTTATCTTTGAAAATAAACATAAAAATTCTAGCTTTACCTTTATATTTCTATTGTTTCTTAAAAAATTAGTTATGATTTCTCTACATAATTCTAAAAAATTATCTGGCCCCCATTCAGGTACACCATCTATAACATATTGTGTTGTGAATTCTCTTAATGCAGACGCTTCTTGCCTTAATTCTAAGTTTGGCATTACCCTTCTCGGCAAGTCTTCTTGCCTTAATTCTAAGTTTGGCATTGCTCTTCTCGGCAAGTCTTCTTCTACATTTTCTAAAACCTCATTTATAACTTGTGGAATCTGCTCTTCTGGAACATTACCAGTTAACCAATTAGTAAAATTAGATACTCTTCTTCTAACACTCTGGGGAATTACTGCTGAGGCAACCCTTTGAGCACCGCTATATAAATTAGATGCAATCGATTGACTAGCATCTACCAGTCTATTGATAAATCTTCGTGAAAAAGAATTCATCGCTATAATTTTTTAATAAAAAAATATCTTATTAACTCAAATTTTATTATTTTTTAATAAATAATAAAATTACTCATAGTGGCTCGTACACTAAGCTATGTCGATTTTATACTTACCTTCCCACACTCTACCATTCCAGTTTTTAATTACTTGAGGGCTTTTACCAATAAACTTTCCTGCTTTGAAAATTGATGGAAATTCAATTACCTCTTCAGTTTCAACATCCTTTAAGGTAACCCTCTTTGGATTTTTAGCAATATCTTTTAATCTATCATAATTTGGAATTTTTTTTTTTAATTTTTTTTTCTTCCTCTTCAGGATACAATCCATGTTCTTTTAAAACATCAATATACTTTTTCTTGTCCCAATAGGAATACCACTTAATATTGTTATCTGTTAATATCTTTTTAAAATCAGTAATTTTTTTCATTTTATTTAAGTAAAAATTTACTTAATACACTACACTCATCTTATTCCCATCACTCTGGAAGTTAATTAACCTATCACTAATTAAAACTGCATAAGCTAGAGTACCTAACGGTACATTTGCACTAAATGTTGCTTTAACGTGAATATCAGTAACAGAATACTTAAGCCTTTCACTTTGTTTTGATAAATCAAACACAAACAAAGGAAAAAGAAATTTAAATTCATAAGGATTAAAACTAGGGTTTGATACTAATTCATCCATGTTAAAAAAACTTTTTTCTAAATGAAGCAGCCTCACTATATATTCTACTAATTTGATTAGCATCAAAATCTATATTATGATCATATAGTGGATATTTTTTTGAACCTAACATTACATGAATATTTCTAACATTTATTCTGTCAAATAAAGCAGGGTTTTGTATTTGATTATTACTTTTTGCTGTTTGAAAACCTACAATTAAGAATCGTGGCACCTCAGGGGATGATTTAGATGATAACCTCCAAGTAAAACCTGCTGCTTGTGGAACTACAATACTGTCACTTTGTATCATTCTATACCCAACTGGAAATTTTTCTTTCTTCTCAATAAATTTAAAAAGTTCCAGCTTATTACCATCTTCTGGTGTTACATGCGGCATAAACCAAGATACCATCAGTAATCTAACTTGTCCATCAGCAACAACAGGATTACCTCCACCATCTAAAGCATTACTTTTAAAAATTGCATCATTATCATTATTTCTTGTTAAGGTTAAAGTTTGCCTCATACCATATAAAATTTTGTTATAATCTTCACAAAAACCAAATATATGTTTTAAGGGTATCCTAAAACTAAATGTTCCAACAGGGACTGAACTAAAAATATACTGTTTTCTGACTGCAAAACCACTATTATTAGCACTATTTGCTTCGAGTGAGCCATCTTTATACCATAGTTGGTTTTGTCCCTGTGATCTAGAAAAGTCATCAGGGTATTTTAAAAGTCCTAGCATTGTGGTAGTTTGACCAGGATAATTAATGTTTTCTATCTCTTGCCCACTAAGTTGATATCTAATATTTTTAAACAGATACATCAACCCATTATTTGTTATGGTAATATCATCAACTGCATTATAAACTGTACCATCTTCTTTTACTAATTCACCTATAATTTGTAAATAAGACTCTGAAGGATGATAAAAAATATCTTGAGTTTCAATATCAATTCTTATATTTCCTCCAGGGTTGTTTAGATTGGTTCCTACAATAGGTTGATATTCTTGATATTCATATTCATCAATACTGTCATCTTTTAAAATCGGTGCTTTAATATTTAAAATATCCATTTTATTATATACAATTATAATTTTTAAGTCAAATTATAATTGTTTTATTATTCTACCCATAGTTGAGGGAATGATCTGTTTTCATCATTTACATACACACCCTTAAGTTTAATATTTTTAAGTTTTTCTATAGAATGCTTTTTTTTCACTTTAGGATATACTCTATTTCCATAAAGAACGGTTACCTTAGGAATATCATTTTTTCTAAATATTGATTTACATCTTCTTCAATTTCTTTTATGATATCAACTTTTTCAGGTGACAATTCTAAAACAGCTTTATCATAACCATATTCTGTATTACTACTTTCTAATACTTCACAATCTTCATCAAGTTTAGAATTAGCATAAAGGATACTAACCCTTTTTGTATTGTATTTTTCATAAAGTCTTAAATTAAATTTTAGATTTGGCATTCTTTTATTTAATGTAATAATTTACTTAATTTAAATTTTTATAATACTTTAACTCCAGAACCCTTTTTACTATTTAACTTCTTAACTAAATCTTGAATAGCTATTGCACCACCATCCATTAACTTGCTAATATCTTGCATTACAGGTTGAGTTGTTGCAATAGGCTTTTGAGTATATTTTTCCATAATCTTTTTAGATTTTGGTGTTAAAGCCTTTTGAACTAACTTCTTACCTGCATCAATTGCTGCAGTCTTTCCAACCTCTAACGCTTTCTTTGCTCCTTCCTTAGCTACACTCTTACCAACATCAACTGCTGAAGATGCAATTTGTTTAGCTGCACTGCTTGTAAAGAGTTTTGTAAGAAAATTAACAAAGCTATCAAATATTCCTGCTCCTCCATAAGCATAATTTCTTTTAAATCCTCTCTTTTGTGATGTAATCATTTTTATAGTATAGACATTAATTTTTTATAACTCTTTGAATTTAATACACGTTGTCTTTTTAATTCATCACAAATACTTACAAGCTCATTTCTTACACCTGTATTACCAGCTCCTTTACTTCCCATTAAGAGGTCAAATCTTTCTAATAGTGCGTTAGGGTCAGATGGGATAACCGTAATTCCTTTTCCAAGGACTGAATCATTCCAAATATGCCTAAGCATGTTGTTCCACTTGTATGCTTTACCACTTTTTGGAAAATTACTTTTTGGATCATTATTTCGATGAAGGGTGCCAGATTTTAACATTATCTCCTTATAATTTTCAAAATCTTCTTCATCATATTTATCTTCGTCCGGTCTTTTAGCTACAATTAACTCCCACAGACCAGGAGTGCCTTCATAGGTTTTATTTCCAACTAAAAGATCATCTCCTAAAATTTCAGCTTCCTCATTACCAATATAAAATTTACCTTCTTTGTCATATATCCCATACGTTGTATCAGCTTCATCCTTATTAGTAAATCTTCTTAGTTGTTTTGCTGCAAGTGGTCCAATAAGTAACAATGGGTCGCTTTCTTCTTCCATTTGATCCCTAAACCAAAATATTTTTTCAAGATCTTCACGTTCTTTTTCACTTAACTCCTCTTTTTCATATGCTTTTATAGAAGGAAAGGCTGGAAACTTAATAGCCTTTGGTAATTGTTCAATTCCCTCTTTAATAGGTTTAAGCCCTTCTGTAATCTCCTTTGTTGCAGCTTTTTGTGTTTCTGTAATAGGTTTAAAAAACTTAGAAAGGTCTGTTTGTAATTCAATGTCTCCTGTTTTTTCTGCAATATTACTATCTCGTATTCTTTTCTTCAGTGCAACAAAATCTTTTACTGTTTGTTCCCTTTTTAAAGGGTCTTTTATCTTCAAAAACGACATATTTTTTAAAGTAAAAAATTATTTTAATTTGTGTTATCTATCTCACATGCACAAGAACATTTAAACTTGGGCAGTTTTATTCTTAATGGCGTCCATTGTTTCTTTCTACTAGTCTGCGGAATTCCTCTCGTGCTTCTATTCTCCCCTTCTCTATTAAACTCTCCTGTTCCTCTAGCTTGCTTTTTTTTATTCGACTTACTCCTAATTTCCTCCTTCATTTTCTTGTATTTTTCAAGTTCATCCATAATTAAAGTAAATTCTGAATGGTCAATTTCATTATCTGTTATTGCTTTTGATATATGTGTAAGTAGTGTATTTAGCTTTGAATCTGCTAACATTTTAATCTGAAGATGTTTTTCTGATTTTGTTCTGCTTCTTCTAACAAAAAACTTGCCTGCTATTGCTGCTAAACCAACAGCTAAAGCACAACCTTCTAGGACTATCGTTGCAGGTATTGCTACTACAGTTGAGAGTAAAGCAATTCCGCCTGCACCTGCTCCTAATGCAATAACAGTTAGTCCAGCTTCAATATTATCCACAGTCTTACTATACTTTAAATACTTTTTACATAACTGTTCTCTTGTCTTAACTTCATTTTCCAGAAATGATTGAATTTCTGATATCTTTTGTAGCCTAAAGGATTGGCCATTGTCTCCTACTGTTAATGTTGGCGCATTTGGTATATTTCGTGCTTCTGGTAACTCTGGATAAATCTTTTCTTTTAACTCCATTTTATTAATTACAACTATTTTTTTAAATTGAATAGTAAATACGGCACAAAAACTCACTTTCATTAATTTTTACTAACTTTTTAGAGTTGTTTGTAATTGTTGTAACCATGTCATCCACTTCTTCTAATGTAACTTCATTTGTAATAGATATTTGATTAAGTTTAAGTTTATAAGATAGAGAAGCTAAAACAAAACCTTTACTCATATTGAAACCCATACCTAAGGCTATCGTTCTTGTTTGTCCTCCTTCTAATAC
Organism: Tridacna gigas; assembly: GCA_945859785.2. Lineage (NCBI taxonomy): Eukaryota > Metazoa > Mollusca > Bivalvia > Cardiida > Cardiidae > Tridacna > Tridacna gigas. The sequence continues at coordinate 59,404,414 of OX244032.2, forward strand.
TAATGGTTGTTGAGTAAAAATATCCCATGAAACAGGATTAACTTTTTTAGCTGGGTACTTAACTTCTACAGGTTTCCAAAAAATAGTTTTTGGTTGAACTATTTTATGTTTTCCATTTCCAAATTTATGCACATTCATATTTTTAAATTTATAATATTGCTCCTAATATAGGAATATTAGCAAATGGGCTATTAGGTCCTAAAAGAAGACCTTTTCCATCATAAATTTTTCCACCTTGTTTTAAATACAATTCATCACCAACTTTACTTAATCCGTTACCTTTAGCTGGACTAAGAAATAAACATTCACCATCAGTTTCTACTTGACAGACGCAACCACCTTTCTTAAGATACAATCCGTTACCCATTGCTTTTTGAACTCCTGAAGAGGCTAGCCCAGATAGTACACCTGTTGCTAAAGATGGTAAAACAGTCCTTGCTAATGTAGGTAGAACTGATGAAGCTAATCCTGCTAACAAAGGTAAAAATCCACCTTCTATTTTCATATTATGTCTAAGTTGTTTAGTCGACATTCTAAACGTTGCCCCCTTACCAGCTTTATAAGCTTTTGTAAGTTTATTTACTTGTGATTTGGTTAATGCTACTACATCCTTACCATGAATATCCTCATGCTTTAAACGAATACTAGCTGGGGCTTTGTTTTTAAAAGAATGTAAAATTTTTTCCTTTTGTCCATCTGATATATTTATTTTAGTGTTAATATAGTTTGTCATTTTTTATATCTATCTTGCTTCTCTTATATGAAATCTAATTGTTAAATTTTCCCCTCTAAGATTGAGTAGTGTTCCATCTTGATCAGTAATTGACACATTTAAATTAGGTATTTCATTTAATGTTAAAGGAAGGTAAACTAAATTAACTGGATTTTCTATTATTTTATACCCTGGTGATACATTTGGAAAAAAACTATAAATTGTATTTCTTTGTGAACCGTTAACATAACTACCTGAAATTAAATCTATATTAACTAGTAAGCTATTAATACTAAGAATATTTACTACATTTTCTGATTCATGAAATCCTTGTTCATATTTTGCACGAGAGAATCCTAATACTTTAGCAATTGAATGCTGTTGGTTAAAATCTACCTGATAACCATTTTCTAAAACAAGAACAGGCTTTAAAGTATTAGTATTTGCTGAGATGTTAATATAATATTCTTCATTAACTGCATCATAATGACCTTTTTTTCTCATTTCTTGTTGAGTATAATCATTAATATCAACTAAATCATAACTTCCTTCTGGTATTTTTATTTTAACCCATGATGTGCCATTGTCTGGTGTATAAACAAAAATGTTATTGCTTGCATCAATATTAGGAAATGAATAATAAGTTTCAAGATTAACCAATGCTATTTCATATTCTTTATCCTTTTCTAATAGAAGAGGAGGAGTAAATCTTGTATTAAACTGTGTTTTGTTATCGCTTACGATAATTTGAAATGATGTTTTATGATCAGTGTTTTTTACTATCTTTTCAAGTAATTCTGCTTCCATTTTTATATTTAGTAAAAATATATTTTAATAGTAATCTCTGTAATCTCGTGGAAAATAAAAGTTATCAAAACCACATCTATATTTTCCATCAAAACGGTTCTTAGTTAAATCAATCACAACAAAACCATGAGGCTTTTCCCAACAATTTTTACAAAAATTGATAAACTCTGTTTTTGTCATATCATCCCCCACATGATCACTATAAATATGATTAAGATTTTTTAAGTCTTGTCTAAACAAGCATATTAAGTTAGCATTTTCTCTAATAGTTTGACGCGGTAGTCTAAAATAATTTTGTGCCAGATAAAAACAATCAGCATTACTATGTCTTCCCCTTACATAATAGTTTTCGCACTTGTTTTGTTTTTCTAAAAGTAAGTCATCAAATATCATTAAGTTTTTATCTGACGCATTTAATTCTCTTGGGTCGGGAACATCACTAGCATATTCAAAAAATTCACAATTGATATCAGATTTTTTCTTAATTGTTTTTGCCCATTCTTCAACTAATGCTGTAGGTGAAATATTACGGTTTTGAACTTCATCTTTAAATGAAAACAACCTTAATATGCTTTCTTTTGGTATTTTTTCTTCAAAAGCTTTTTTAAGTATACGATATTCTGGCTGAAACAAACTTTTGCCAAAAATGTATAAGTTATCATAATCTAACCAATCAGGTCTCAACAAAAGATTAAGTAAAAGTGTAGTTTTACCACATCCTGATTTGCCTACTATTAAGCCTCTGATACTCCTAGGCAAAAGGTCATGGTTATTTCTTCTTGCTAACGCTTCATTCCAAGATAAATTAAAAATATCCATTTTATATTAAATTTTTTATTTTAATATAAAAAATGTATTGCGTTAAGTGTAAAAAGAAAACTGATACTACAGATTTAGATTGTGTAGTAAGTAAAAATGGTAAAAAAATGGTGCGAGGAAAATGTGTTAATTGTGGTACAACAAAAACACAATTTGTTAAACAAAAAGAAGGTGGATCATTGTTAAACAAAGCAATCAATAACCTACCTGTTGAAATGCATTTACCTGGACATAACTTTACTGGCCCAGGCACCAAGTTAAAGAAAAGATTAAATCCTGATTTAACACCTAAAAAATGGAGTAAGCCGATTAATCGTGTTGATGAAGCTGCATATCATCATGATTTATGTTATCTAGAGCATGATGATACTAAAACGCGAAATGATGTGTGTGATGCTAATATGCTTAAAGAGTTAAAAGGTATCTATAATCCAACTATTAAGGAAAGAATGGAAAGAGGATTGGTTTCCACATTAATAGGAACCAAGAAAAGATTTGGTATGGGAATGAGTAAAAAAAAATTTACTAGCAGAAGAATTACATAAACCTGTAAAAAGAAAATTTAATAAAAGAAGAGTTAGAGTAAATGGTATTGATAGGATATGGGCTGCAGATTTAGTAGATATGCAAGCATTTTCTAAATTAAATCGAGGAGTAAAATTTCTTCTTGCTGTCATTGACATCTTTTCAAAATATGGATGGTTAATACCATTAAAGGATAAAACGGGGAAATCAGTTTCTATTGCTCTGAAGAGTATTTTTAAGGAAAGAAAACCTGAGAAAATATGGGTGGATAAAGGTAAAGAGTTTTATAACAAAGATGGTAAAGACTTGATTGAATTGTATTCTACTGAAAATGAGGAAAAATCAAGCGTTGTTGAAAGATGGATAAGAACAATGAAAGAAAAAATGTGGAAGTATTTCTCTGCTCACTCAACAAATGTTTATATTGATGTATTACAAGACCTTGTTAAAGAATATAACAACACGAGGCATTCTTCTATTAAGATGACGCCAATTGAAGCAAGTAAAAAGAAGAATGAAAATAAAGTTTGGATAACACTGTATCCTGATTATAACCAAGTAAGGGAGCATATTAAACCAAAGTTTTCTGTCGGAGATAAAGTACGGATAAGTAAAAAGAAAAAGACTTTTGAAAAAGGTTATACAACAAGATGGACTGAAGAGGTTTTTACAATTTCAGAAGTAAAACAAACATCACCTGTAACGTATAAGATTAAAGATTTAAATGATGAAGAAATAAAAGGTAGTTTTTATGAACCTGAACTACAAAAAACGAGTCAAGAGGTGTTTAGGATAGAAAAGGTTATTAAAAAGGGTAAAAAGAAATCTCTCGTAAAGTGGAAAGGTTATTCTGATGAGTTTAATTCATGGGTTGATAATAGTGCTATTGTAAATATTTAAATATATAAAAATGCGTGATATTTTAATTGATAATATAACATTAAAAAATAAACCTTTAAGCAATTTTGAACTTGTGGATGCAGCAAAAAAATTAAAAATAAAAAATTTTAAAGGTGTATTTTTAAGAGATACCTTACCTAAAAAAGTAAGAAATAAAGAATGTGGTATATTAAATCTTGATGACGTGGGTGGACCTGGCACTCATTGGGTAGCCTGGTTTAAAGATGGTAAAACTAAAATTTCTTTTGATAGTTATGGTATACAACCACCTCTTGAAATTATAGACTATTTAAAAAGCCCAATACACTACAATACAGATCAATTACAACAAGCAGGTGAAGTATTTTGCGGTCATTTATGTTTGTACATTCTTAAAGAATTGTGCTTGGGTAATAAATTTCAAGATATTTTAAATAAACTTTTTTAGTAATATTTAAAATGCCTGTTGATAAATTTGGGAGAATGGATGAAGTTAAAACGAGTGGTGATGGTGTATCACTTGCTTACATAAGTAATAATTTTTTACGTAAAGATGGAACAACTCCTGTTGATGGTTCTATAAATATGAATGGTAATACATTAACGAGGGTTAGCAATCCAGTAAATCCGCAGGATGTTGCTACTAAGAGTTACGTTGATGCAAACTCAGGGTTGTTAGATGAAAATGGAGGATATAATGTGCAATGATATTTAAACATGAATTATAATATTATAAAAAATGTTAAAGACCCAGCAGAATCTAGTGAAGTTGCTACTAAAAATTATGTTGATAATACTAGCAGAGCAATAGTTAAACAACAAGATGGAACTTTTTCTGCTGTTGCAGATATAAATATGCGTGGGTATTCTTTAACAAATGTTATAGAACCTGCAGAACCACAAGATGTAGCAACTAAAAGATATGTAGATGTTGCTAATCGAGCCTTTGTTTATGGTCCTGGTGGTTATTTAGCAAGTAATGATATTTCAATGGGTGGAAGGAGAATTAACAATGTTGTAATGCCTATAGAAGATAGACAAGCAGTAAATAAGTTCTATGTAGATAGCGTTGTTGAGGTGGCTACAGCAGGTGAAAGGGCTTTAACAAGAAACCAAGATGGTTCCTTTTCAGCAGCTGGTAAAATAGTTATGAATGGTCACCAAATTACTGGGCTACCAAATCCTACGGATCGTGATGCAGCTGCTAATAAAAATTATGTTGATAATGGAGGAGCTATTGTAAAAAATCCTGATGGAAGTTTTTCAGCAATAGCTAATATAGATCTTCAAGGTTTTTCTATAAAAAATGCTAGAGCACCAGAAGAAGAAAGAGATTTAGCAACAAAATCTTATGTGGATAAAAAAGTATCACTTCCTTCTCTTATAGGCCCAAAACCTATTATAAGTGTGTGTGCTGAGGAACAGGGAGAATTAACAGATGGTAATTATGAGTTTTCTTTTGGTAATGGAAACACAGGAAAAGGTCATGCAATAGGAGGTTATTGTATGCCTGCTTCTGGTAGAATTATTCGAGGGTCTTTAATGCTTGTTAAAGGTCATAGGTTTTTGCGAGAAGATGCAAAAGTTAATTTAGTAGTAAATGGAGTTGAACAGGTTGATTACTCCTTAATAAAAAATGCAAACGAAAAATGTAGTTGCGTAGTTTTTCCCCAACCTTTAGAAGTAAATCAATGTGATGTTGTAAACTTTATAACAAGGTCAAATAATCCAGATGCAAAATTTGCATATTTAACAATATTGATAGAGTTGGACTTGTAAAAATATTTAACCTGGTAAAAAGGTTAAATATTTCTTATTATCTTGCTTTTTGTTTTACAAATAGGACATTCAGGATTACCATAATTTTCAAAACATTTATTGCATGTAGCTATATGACCGCAATTACAAAACAATATAGTACTTCTTTCATCTAAGCATATTACACATTTTTCTTCTTTATAAGTATCTCCAATCTCATAGGTTACTACTACTTCTTCCTCTTCTTCTGAAAGTTCATATTCTCCTTCATAAGGGTTTTGTGCTTGTTGTACTACATTATTAAATCTTCGTGCATCTTTTTCTACATCACTAAATTTTTGATAACCCTCACCATGATTAATCGTATAAGATTCATTTCTATCATAGAGATACTCATGTAAATCAAGCCATCAATGACCATAATATTCAACAAAAGATGTAAAATCATCAGCATATTCATGAGGTAAATGGTTAAAAATATTTTTAAATGTTAATAGAGGAAATAAATAATAATCTGCAGGTTGTCTTTCTCTGTCAATATTTTTAACTAAATCAAATATAGCATTTTTATAAATACTAATAAAATTATCACTTTGGTTAAATGGAATTCTAATGCCGGTATAAACAGGTTTACCAATTTCACGATAAGGATCGCCAGAAAGCTCACGTGTATCTGGAAATGCAACATAAACTATTGTTTCAAAATCTGATTTTTCTAACTTAAGCTTACTAAATTCGAAATAAACGAAAGGCATTAATTTATTAAGCAAATATAAAAAATCCTTTTCTTTTTCTGTGAAACTAAAATAAAATTTAAAAAGTTCTTTATTTCTATCATACATATGGTATGTCATAGATTTTTTATTTAATACCATATCACATAACTTATGTATAGTATCACTTGAGACATTATATAAGACATTCATTTTATATAAGATTTTGAATATTTAAAAAAGTAAATTCAAATTGTTTTATTATCACAAAGAAATAAAAAAATTATTTTTTAATTTTATATTATAGTAATTTATTCTTTTAATTTAACTAAGATAGCATACGCTAAAGTTACAATATTATGTTCTTCTATTAGTTTATTTTTTAATAATGAAAAACTTTTTGTGGTCTTCGTCATTTCTACACAATATTTATAGTTTTCTAATAATAAACTTATAATCAGATTCTTCATTTCTTCATTTCTATTTTCTCCTTTAACTTTCTTTTCTCCAATAATTCTTAAAATATATTCTAAATTAGAGTTGCTAATTTCTTCATTATTAATCTTTTTTATAAGTTTGTTAATGTCAAAACGTATCTGCTCCAGTGTATCATCAATACTTAAACCAATAAGAGATGCTTTGGATTTGATTCCACTTGTATATTTATTTATATAAAAATCAATACGTTTTGTTTTAAACGACATTTTTGTGGTTCTATTATGTTGCTGGAAATTTTAATGATAATTTCAAATTTTTTATTTTCCCCCACTATCTCATAAACCCGCTAGCTTGCATGTGGGCCTTCGTTGGGCTTTAGTCGGGTTAGGCAGGTTAGGCTGGTTAGGCTGGTTAGCCGGTTTTTTCTTAATTAATTTTTTTTATTTTTTATTTTTTAATTTAGAAAAGTTTCGTCTGTCCGCTCACTAACTCATAAACTGGTTAGCCGGCTAGCTGGTGCGTTGGTTAGCTGATGCGTTAGTGCGTTAGTGTGTTAGTGCGTTAGTGCGTTAGTAGACAATCGGGAAGATGAAAAATGAGGGGTTAGCGTGCGTAGGCATTAATGTTTTCAAGAATGAGTTGGTATGAGACGAAATGTTTTCAAGAATGAGTTGATATGAGACGAAATGTTTTCAAGAATGAGTTGATATGAGACGAAATGTTTTCAAGAATGAGTTGATATGATATGTAAGCATTAATGTTTTCAAGAATGAGTTGATATGATATGCTTACATACGTATGAGGCAAAATATTTTCAAATTGGTAAAACACCTACTACTTAGGATACGAAAGCTTTTGGTAGATATTAGGTCACTCTTACTAGAGCCGCGATGTCGGTGAATGTCGAAGATGATTTTTATGAACACTTGTACAGTCAGCGATGAATTTCCACTTCTCTTCCAAGAAATACTCATTTTTTTTTTTTTTTTTTTAAACGTCAACGTCGTCATCAGCATCGTCTTCAACTACATCTACTACTGTTGTCATCATCAGCATCATCATTGAATAGTGTGACTCACTACAAACTGAGTTCTTCACCTTATGGACAGTACATCATTAGCAAATTTGAATTTCGACACAACATGGCCATTCGTGATAAGAGTGATGACTGCAAAGGGTCGACAGTACCAACTTTAACTGAAGAATAGGGCCTATAGACAGTAGTAAATGACTAAAATTTCTAGATACTCAGACTGAGAAGTTGAACTCGACAAAGATGTGACAAAGATCTCGTGACTTTAGAAAGTTTCTTCCCAGGATGGCTTGGTTCCTATGAAGAGTTATTATCAGTCAACGAAGAGTACCAAATTCTCTTAGATCCAGATATGTTTGCAAAGGACACATATCGGTTTAACAAAACAACGTTACATGTTCATAGTGCAAGAAAAGCAGCGGAACAGTGTGTTGCTCAGCAGACATCTAAAGAGGATGATTTACCTGTTTGCAGTCGATCTTCTGCTATAAGTCGAATACCATCGGCAAGTCTGCGTGAAAGTCAGAGGCAAGTTGAACTACATTAAACAGGGTTTCGACTCTCGCAGAAAAACAGTAACTAGAAGAGAAGTTTAAATCCAAGATGCAAGAAGAAGAGTTAAAACTAAGAACTGAAATTAATGCTTGTGTAGCGAAGAAGAAATAGAGAAAAGTTTCAACGAATCGAGAATTCTTGACGTAGACACTTTACAAGCGCAGCAAAATGTTGATAGTAATGTTAAACATGAACATCATAGATTTAGCAGAAATGTATAAGATCATAGTTTGTAAACACGCACAGGTTGACAAATCTGCTTGACGAAATTTGCAAAACACAAATGTAGCAACCAGTGTATGTCACAATATGCCCAGTCATTATTTTGATCTTTGGAGTATATCTCGAGATCTAAATAAACCTAAGGCAGAAATACTCAAGAGAATGTAGATGCTATTAAGGTTTTAAAGTATTTCGAGAATCTTAAATCTTTAGCCGGGAAACTTCCTTTTTCTCTTGCATGGTAGGTGGAGAAATATTGCTTATGAGTTTAAGTTAAATAATAAAGTTGTTAGATTTGAGCATCTACTTAATTCTGTTAGAAAGGAAGCCAAGAATGCCAATGACCCTTATATTTGGGAAAGATGTATTGAGAGGAAACAAGCCAAAACGAAACAAGTCTGAAAAAAAAAAAAAAAATGCAACAAGCATCACTAATGTTATTATTAATCAGTGTCTTTATTGTCAAGAGCAGCATTCCTTGGAATTACAATCAAACTTCGGTATCACGAACACCTTTGCGGCTAGGTAATTTATTCGAAATATCGGTTGTTCGACGGATCCATATTTCAAAGCAGTCAGTTGACGCGTTACATGTACTATGTACTCTTATTGCAATTTTTATAACTTTTGTATTTGAAAATATCACACAGAGCACACCACATACCTTTGTTATTTTAGAGGAATCGGCAGTCTAATTGGTAAAAAAAATAGCTGTTTTCGGCCGATATCGATATCCTTTTTTAATGTCTTCTTTAATTCGAGAGTATCCATTTCGACCAACAACAAGCTATTTTCACCAATGAAAACACTGATTCCTGTGGTCATTTACTTGGTACAGATCTAAAGGTATATCAGCAAAACAAAAAAGTAGCCCAAGAAAAAAAAGAAACTTATATGCAGATATTGAGTGCCAAACATCCTCTTATGTTCTAATTATAACTCGTATCAATGCTACCTACATGTGCGGATTAAGATCAAAGTTGTGTCGATGGTGAAAACACTGTAGTACGCACTCGTCACAACTCGGCCGATTCCGTACCTACATCTAACCTCGTCTGTATAAAGGAGGCTTCCATTTTGAACTACCAATCACATGATCTTAAACATGAACAACCACCGTGAAGTTATTCACTTCTATCGATCTGTCGATGAAAGCTCACAACGAAATTGATAAACCATGCTAAAAATTGAATGTACAAACTGTTTGCCGACTGAAATATTCTTAGAAAGATAACGACAGAAAATTTACTCATGTTTTCTTTTTTAAGAGGAGCCTTACAATTTCAATAACGGTAAAGGGGCGTGCTTCCGGAGATGTGCGAAATGTACCGTGTAAGTGCATATCAATCAATCAATATATCTTTATTCAAGTATTTAGGCCTCTGGCCCATATACACTTACATAATATACAACAATTTTGTACAATGAGTGACATATTTAAAACAATTTATAAGCTCCTGCAGTTAACAACTCTTGAGAAAATTATAATATACGTTGTAATACATCTTCAGCTTATAATTGAAAAAAAGAAAGAGAAAATATAATACCTACTGACAATGTTCTTAAACCAATTAACATGTGAGCAAAAAAACTGATAGCTGAAGACCTTAAAGAAAAAATTGTGACAGAAGATCCTAATACAACTAAACGTTAACATTTAAAAAATAAATTCTCGATGTCTTCCCACAAGTTTGCTAGTTATCTTAATGTTTCAGATAGTTGACAATTTTGAAAATATTGTGACAGAAGTGTGTTATTCATTGAAAAGATTTTAAAAAAAGAAAAGAACTATCAAAACTATGTTGTCTTCAACCTTTTGGAAGCATTATGACAAAAGATACATTCTTAACCCTTTTTCTGCCAAATTACTCAAATAAAACTTTCAAGCCGATAGTAAAACCCAACCAGTAATATTTCAAGGTTATGTTATTGAGAGAAATATCCTCCCTGTGGGACAGTGTAGATCCAAGATCAGACCATACGTTTTGTGCAGTCTGATCCTGATCCAAACAGCCCATCAGCTGTCATCGAGTAGCGCTTAGCAGCCTAGGGGTTAAACGATTGGCAAAGAATCAAAGTACATGTGACAATGCTGCTAGAATATAGCATATCAAGCAACGTGATACAGCCGAGGGATTTGATCACCAGATCACCCGAGGTATGCCGAATGTGTAGTACGATGATGATAACTCGATAGTACGATGGTGATAACGCGATACTACGATGGTGAAAACACGATTTATATCGCACTTTCATCATCACACTATTGTATTGTCGCGTTTTCATCATCGTGGTATCGCGTTATCGTCATCGTTCTGTCGCGTTTTCGTCATCCTAGTATCGTGATTTCGCATTATCATCATCGTACTATTGCGTTTCAAATTAACACATTCAAAGGCGATGGTCCTAACTGTATTCAGTATATGTGAGCATGCGTTACGCATACGCTTTTCAGAAATACGATAGGTATTTGAGCTAGTCAAATACGCTCTAGACAGACAGATGCAATATTTTTTTAAGTAGGTTTCAGTTTTCACATCCTCATGGATCCGTTGTACATATATAGATTTACCTCATAAAGAGGAAGGGTGGGAGCGAGAGAGGGTGACAGCCCCAGAGAGAGACAGAGAAAAAGGGCTTCGGATAGAGAGAGGGGGGAGGATGAGACAGACATGGAGTAGAAAGAGAGAGGGAGATAGATAGGGGAGAGAGAGCAACTCTCCAACATTACCATGATCTGACAGATTAAGCGTTTCGCTATACCCAAGAACCTAGTGACACGGAGAACAAGAATTATTGGAGAAATCATGGGTTGGACGGCGACTTGAGTCTGGCCTGGATGACCAACTGATAGTTGAGCTCAGAAATGTGGACCATAGAATTTTTTGGCGTATGCCATCTGTCTTCCAAACCCTCCCCGCTCGATATACATGTATAAAAAAGGTGGTAGACAAAGTTGTTTTAAAGAAAGCAAATAGTGTACGGGGAAAAGGAACACCCTCTCTCATTGGACCCGGACCTGAAATTAAACTTGGACAGACAATTGCGTCGTGTTGCCTCCTGGGGAATGTATTCAACCGTAAGTACGGCTGGAGGGTTTCCAACAACATCAAGTCAGTCGTTGACAGTGAGGTCTGCTAAGCCACTGTATATGAACTGATTTGATGAACTGTTCCATTCGCTTAACATATCCGAGAACTTACTTCATGCTGTGCGCTAGATGGGGAGCGTTTTGACAGCAAGTATCTTGTTAAGAATGGTTCGCAATACTAGTGGGGGTACTTGTCTATTGTGTTGATGACCCTTGTAGACACTGATTACAGGGTCAATGTGGCAAATCATTGAAGTGCAGAATCAGCATCACATTCCCGGTTCTACAGTAAATCTGACCGAAGAGTATTGGCAGATGATGGAGGCCTTTAATTCCCAAGATTCTCTTCTCCATGACTACCAGGATGTAACAAACTTCTACCTTGTTGATCATGTCTTTGTCCTCAGAGACACCATGATGAAGCCATATGGCCACTGGACACTAAAGACTGGATATTTAACGATGCACAGAACACTTTTTGTCAGGAGGGATGTTGAAAATACATTAAGTCTTAGGCTGCTAAGCACGACTCAATGACCTTTTGCGGTCACTATAGATCAAGATCAGACTGCACAGAACGTGCAGTTTGATCTTGGATCTTCACTGTCCGAAAAGGAGATACTTTTCTCAAAAAATAAGTTTGAAATAATATTATTCGAGTTTGTATTATCTGTTTAAAAAAATTATTTATTTAGCAGGTTAAGGGATATGTTTCTTGGCAAACTGCTTCCAGGTTCTGCTGGCTGCTATAGACCAAAAATCTCTTCACTGTCATCTAAAGGACCTGGAAAAGTCCAGTCTTATATACGGAAGCTACATGGTGCGCTGCTCATACGCATACGTTTTCATACGGCTATCACATACATGACTCAAACGCTCATCTACGCTATAAATACACTAGTATACACCAAACTGACGATTTCAAATAAATGTTCTGCGCAATGTGGAAATCGGGACCATTCTAGAATGGTCCTGTGCAAAGTGGGAATTCTCACTTTGTTGCACAAAGTAGGAATTCCCACTTTGCGCAGTACCATTTTAGAATTGCTCATGCGCAAAGTAGGGATATTGGACGAAGAATCTCACAAATGCGTTATCTATATAGTGTATGATATCGTTACTCTCGATTGTTTTTTATGGGACCACGTATAATTTAGCAGACATTAATATGTATTACATTGTTAGCTTTCGTTTAACCCTTTATTAATTGAGCAATGCCACGTGCTAACGACTCTTGGGAAGAATGCTTTTGAAAACATTATAAGAAAGACGGAATATACTGGAAATCTGCATTATTCTTTGTCAACAATATTTCCCATCAAATTTTACTATTTAATAATATCGTTAATTTTCCGTCTGCAAACTGAAATGCTCTCTTGAAGAGTCTTAACTAAAACTTTGTGGTTTGGTTTAGAATTGGATAAAAAAAGGTATTATACAATTATAAAGTCGGCTTAGTGAGAATGTAGGTAAATTCGAAATCTTGTCAACACCTTTTTTACCCATGTATCTGAAATGCTTAGTTAACCCTTTAATTGCTGTTTAACTCTTTGTCAAACGACAGAATTCTCGAACAGTTGTCTAAATTGAAAGCATTCGCGGACGACAAAGTAAATGTGACTGAAAATTGATTTTTTTGACAGCATGGAAAAGAGAGTTGAAAATGGAGGACATACTGGTTAACGGCATTTTCTCCTTTTCTCTCAGTCTTTTCAAAAGTCCTCCTACTAAGGGTCGTTAAAACTCGGAAGCATGTGGTAAAGGGTTAAGACCTTTCACTTTAACATTTTTTTTGTGTTCAGGTTTGATCCGCATTTTGTTCTTTCTTCATTCAAGAGCCTTAACCCTTTACCTTTACCGCACAGTGCCCCCTGGGAAAGAAGCCTTTTGAAAACATTGTGGGAAAAGGAGAAAATGCTGATAACCAGCATTTTCTCCTTATCCCACAATGTTTTCTACCCCATCAAAGAAAAAATGCACCATTTAAGCCCCAATGAAATTGTCGTCTGCAAATGCTTTCATTTTGGACAAGGCTGAAATTTTGTCGTCTGGTAAAGGGTTAATTCGATACTATGGAGGCTAGTGTTAACGCTTCAAAAGCCTGAACATTTCACAATAGCAAAGGATTTGGGTGGGTCAAAGGTAATTGCTTGAGCATGTGCTCCTATTTCGAATTTTTGAAGGTGATAAACTTGAGGGACGTTCTAAGCCGTTCTTGTAAGGTTATGTGTTAATTCTTAGTGCATTATTTGCAGTAGACTTCTTAATCGGGAAAATAATGCAAATAATGATTAATGAAAGAATTGTCACATAAAATATACCCGCCTTAGCGGGAACAAATATTGTAAAAAAGTCATGCAGCTTTCTTCAAGTTCGAGGCTTATTTTTGTTCATTATTGATCTCAGCGCCTTGACCCATACTACAGAGGCTAATTCAAGATGGTGTTTAAAAAAAGTTGCAATTGATATGGAAATTAACTGGAAAAGAAATTGCTGCTTTTCATTCAATGTTTTCTACAGTAGTAAACTGCAGGACTCAAACCTTAATCTTTGGAGCAGAATATCTTACAAAATTCAAGAGAGTGTATTCATATTCGAGAAAAATCAAATGTATGTTTAAAGCTTCTTGTTTATGGCGAAATCTCCAAGTGTTAAGGTGTTAGCATTAAATACCTAACTAGCCGTTTAATAAACAATCATACAGGTTTGTGACCACGTTCATGAAAGGTAAAACAGCTGTATGATGTAATTATCACCGTTGTGTGTGTGTGTGTGTGTGTGTGTGAAAGTTTAACTTCTGACAACAAAATGTGCTCTCTGTTTAACCCTTTTAAAAAGAATGAACATCTTTTACACCCAAAAATATCGAGGGTAAAAAGGTGTTTAATTGAAATCAAAGATAAAATGACACAGAAACACAAACATTAAAACATGCGACGAAGGGTGAAAAATGATACAAAAGAGAACAAGATCATTCTCTTTCGGTTTAAATCAGGTAAAAATTCCAAATTTGTCCCAGGCATTCCCACTTTGCGCAGAGACTCTACCTACGCCGTTTATGGATAGAAAAAAAATCGATAAAATCCTTTGCGCAATCCTAGAATTGTACCGATACAATTCTAGAATTGCGCAACAAAGTGGGAATTCCTACTTTGCGCAGGACCATTCTAGAGTGGTCCCGATTCCCACTTTGCGCAGAACATATATATACTCAAACGCACGTCTACACTTCGCCTGGGTTCCAATCCGTTCAATTTTTCCTTTTCTTTTATTCGAACATCACTTTTTTGGGAATTCCATGCGAAAATCATTCATGGATCTAGCTTTCATATACTTAAGCGTGAAAAGGCTTCCACTTCTTTACCTCTTTTTACTCTGGAACAGTTATTCGGTGCACGATCCTGCGTACCCCCTTTTCCGACGGAGCTGCTAGTTTGTATACCTAATTTTTGTGGCAACAAGTTCACCTTGTTTCAAAGTCTCCGTCTTTAATAGTCATCAAATATTTAAAAAAAAAAAGTAAAAACACAGAGCAAAAAAGATTTTTTTTTTTTTATCTACATCACTGAAGAAACCGCAAGTCGGAATGTAAAGTAAAAAACAACAACAACAAAAGCCGTAAACATAATTAACGTATAACATAACCTAGCTACCAAAATGTTCTTGTTACTTTGGCAGCTCTGGGTAGTACATTATGCTCTTTTGTACGAAAAAACATTTATCCTTCTGTAATAGCGTAATCAGCGGTTCCAGTCATCATTTCGGACCCACTTCTGTGTCATAAAGGGTAAGAATTTAAAGGAAAAAAGATTTGATATCGAAGAGAGTTGACTAAGATCAGTCTGCGCATCCGGGGAGTCTGATTTTGATCTTCTTCTTTTCGGAAAGGACACAAGTGATCAAGATGTAGATCATTCCTAGATGCACATAATCAGTTTGATGAGTACAAACCAGAGAAGGTAGGCTTTTTCAAAACCATGCTGAGCGGCGACTTTACTACTGATAATTTCAAGATCTGAATCTTCCAGACATATTTGAATTTCTCTCTTTTCGTCCGAGATCCTACGAACTACAATTTCCGATTCGAAGAAGAGCCTCTGTGACGAAATGTACCTGATTATCAAGAATGGAGTAAATAGAATATCATATTCGTCAGCTTTCAACGAAACTTGAGAGCAGAAGAACAGTTTATTCAGGGAAAAAGATCGCGCGTTCGAACCTTTCGAAATAAGAACCTCCCAGTGTGGTATTGAAACAATTGACCTAAACCTAACATCTCTTTTATATCTATCATACCATAGAGGTAAGAAAATAGTTTTATTAAGCGTTCGATGCCGAGCCAATTGTGGTGGTCCAATTGCAAGAATATCTTGATATAAAGAAATGATTCCTGTATCGGTTTTGATAAGCCAATTCTGCGAAAGAGATTGTTGAATGGACTCTGTCATTAAAGTAGGGTTTTTCTCATACAAATTGCATTTCATAAGTAATACGAACTCGGTGACGTTTCTGTCATGTACATGTTGCATATAAGATCGTACCCCAACTTTTTCTATTCTCCAGCACCTATTCCATGGTGACTGTCCATAAAAAGCAGCCAACAGTCTGCTATCTGATAGACTGGATAGTAAGATGTCCACAGAGTTGTATGTTGTTAGGTTCAAAGTTACTGACAGTGAAGGAATCAACCAGCTCTTTGATGGAAACGTGCATGCGCCCTGGTCGGTCCGAAGTTGCATTGTTGGACATAGTACAGGTCGACACGAACTATTAGTTTCTATCCCCACCTGTAACAGAACAAGGAAATTGGATGCCTTCACTATGACACCTGCAGATTGTTTGTGAATAGGATTCTAGTTCGTTACTAGAAGAGGTTCTTGCTCACCTAAGACTTCAAATCTTCACCAAAATTTACTTGCGTTATATAAGGTTTCAGAAAGTGTTTTATAAACAGTTTTTTGTTTTTTTTTTAATCGTAAACCAAAAGATCGTCCACGAAAATTACTGTGCAGTGTGGTGTTACTTGTTCAATCACTTATCACATCATACCTTTCTTTAGAGGCCAACATTTACGGTATATACACTTCCACAGTGATGCCTATCTTTGTAAGAGACAGGCGCTCATGAAATCAATTTTCCAAACGTAGGTACCCCTGTAGGTTTCTAAGAAATTCGATAAATTAAATTTTAAGACGAATTGCATATCAGTTTAAGGCTTACTTTTGATTTTTAGACCCTATAGACCTTTCTTCACCCAGTTTAGTCCTCCAGTTCACATACTCATATTTCATGGACAACTTCGAAATTATCATTTTATATCACAAATGTCGTCAAAATCCTGATTTTGTAAAATTCCGATCGATAAACAGGAAAGTAAAAATTGCAAGTGTTAAATACGGAATGTATTTTAGTTGATGAAGACTTTCAGACAGGTTGATTAAAGAAAGTGATAAAACAACAATATTGATTCAATAACAAAAAAAAAAAAAAAAAAAAAGAAAGAAATTGTTATATTTAAGGAAAATCGTCAGTGAAACTAAAAGAAAAAAAAGTGTTTATCAACTTCCAAGCCTCTCAGTTCACTTCAGTTGTTCAAAACCATCTGTTTACAAGTCCGAAAAGTATTTGATTAAAAAGTTCAAAGGTAAACTGAAATAAATAGTAAAATATATGATCTGTGCTCTGGGAAAAGGGAGTTTAATGCTTCTCTATGATGCATTATACCATGAAAGTCATAACATAATTATGGTTCCATAAAATCCATTATGTGTAAAAGCCAACTGAATCATGAGGTAGAACGGTCCTTTGACATGCGGAAAATATAACATGAACAAAAAGTTTAGATCCAGGTCAGCCTGCGCGGACTGCGCAGGCTGACCTGGGTCGATACTTTTTGCAGATGCCTTAAACCCTCTTTTCCACAGAGCACGGCTCACATGTATCCTACCCTACAAGCCATTGGAGCGTTGTGAGGATTCTTAAACAAGGTCTCTTCACTTATTTGGCGGATGAATTCAATGTCAATTATGGCTGTAAATCCTCTATCGAAGTTCCTGTAGGCTGCGCTAATGCAGTTTTCAAAATTTGTAATGATTCGACTGCACAAAATACAAAATACATTTTTATACACCTTTTCATCATAGAAGATAGGCATATATGGTCCATATAAACATCCATTCGCAAAGTCCTCTGTGGAGATGTTTAGATTTGCAAAATTTTTTGCAACAACATAATTCAGATAACTCGAGTCACTGATTACAGAACATAAATTCATGAGATTAGACGAACAAATTCCTTGCATGTTTTCGGATTCATTTCCCGGGTGAGCAAATAACAAATACTTCCTCGGTGATTTGTCTCTTGATAGATTCTCAAAAAGTCCATTCAAACTCGGCTCTACCAAAAAGGAAACTATGCTGATCCATTTAATACCATCAATCACACCATGGCAACTTGCGCATTCTTCTGATATATAATTCAAATTCGTTGACCGAGAATAGACAGGGTAGAAACTTTTCCAAGGAATTAACGGTTCTGAACTGTTGCAAGACCCTTCAGCCACACAACCACCGACAGGAGGGCCGACTACAAATTTATACATCGGCAGATCTGCTGTAACAATATCCTCTAGATTCTTTGTGTTTGGGAACATGCATCGTATTCTCTCTTCATCTAGTTTGTCTAAATTGCCTTCTTGGTAGCAACAGTTACCTGTTAGGCCACACGACCGTTTACAAGAACAACCTGTAGTTGCAACAGATTTCATTAGGCTCATTTAATCTAAAATGAGTTCCCATTATCAAGTGATATAATGCGTGTTATCAGTTTCTTAGTTTTTCTCGACTGAAGTAGATAAACGTGTTTGATAGTGTTAATGTCTTTTCATCAGACTTTGTGAACAAATTAGAATGATGACACAAATTGTTGCAATACGTTTTCTGAATATAGGTATCCTAATTAAGCACAATTTGATAACCACCTCTTTTTGTTATACCTTTGTTGAGTGAAATTACTGGATACCATATACCTTTCTATACGATGGAGTAACTTTTAGCATATTTTCGAAAGACACATTATCCCTATAATTTTGTAAACTACTGCACATGTGCTAAAATATGTAAAACGATAATACTCACCGGAACAGCAATGACTAGCAATGATCCCCTCTGTTTCACCATCACATGTCAACGAAGTTACCTTTGGGCAATACCGACTTATTACTGGTTGCAGAGAGGAGAGCTGAGTGTCGTTGAAGGCAGGTTTGCTGCAGCATATTCTGTTGTACTGTAAATCTCCAATCAAGAGTAAAACCAACAGGAATTTCATTTTGCGCGCTGCTGGAACAAATCTCAATCTGATGTACATAAAACAAAGGAAAAAGAGAAGCGTTTCTGTCGTGATAAGATGGGCTTAAATTAATCCTTCTATGTTGAACCTTATTAAATGGACCAATTTAGATTCTTCACTGTAAATCATCTATTTTAAACACTGATAAATGCATTTGCTACATAATATAGATTTCTCTGATAGTCTAAAGAATCTGGACAGTTACATTCAATAAATAGCTGCAATTTTTTACCGTTTAACCAACAGGCTGCTAGGCGCGACTCGCTGACCTTTTGCGGTCAGCGTAGATCAAGATCAGGCTGCACAGAACGTGCAGTCTGATCTTGGATCTACCCTGTCCGATAAGGAGATATTTTTCCTCCCGAAAATACCTTTGAAATAGCAAAATTTAGGTTTCTACTATCGGCTTGAAAATTTCGTTTCACTTATTTAGCAGGCTAAGGGTTAAAAATAGGATGGTCGTGATGCAATCGGTAACTCCATCTATTTTTACTGAAATCAGATATGAAGCCATCATGCTTACTTGAATACGATCCCACATAAACGTTGCGGGCTAATAATTATGTTACATTCCCTCAAGTCTTTGCTAAATACTGGCACGAAATCTGAAATACCATAAGAGGCAACGTAGCCAGTTAAGGAAATGCCTTTTATTTTAAACTTTTCATTCTTATTTACTGGCGTTTGGCTTGCTATTGCCTTACTAAATTCAGTGACAAAACATTTTAGAGGTTTTGGTAGAATTTGAAATTGTCTCCTATATAGATTTCCTATATACCTGTTATGATTTCAACAGTGCCGTCACATTTTACCACAGGGTGACCACAAAACCATGGCCTGTAAATAGCTTGTATTAACACGGTAAGTTAGTTAAAATATACATGAATTGAAAATACAAGTAAAACATAAATTATGCCTGAGATCCAAAATGGGTGAATAGATGTGAAAATATTTCGACGAATAAACGATTTATCCAGCTTTTTTCTCACAGAGAAAAGTAAAAAAAAAAAAACATTGTACAAGTTTATTAAGCTGATGGGGGGGGGGTGTCTCCGTAGCCTGGTAGTTAAAGCGTTGGAATCGTTAACCAGGAATTGTATTGTTTGGATACCCGCCATCGTCGGTGGCCACTTGGGATTGTCCTTGGAAAAATCACTGCGGGACTGAATTGCAGTTCTAGTCATACAAGGTAAAAAGGAAGGGATTCGGCGTAATTTAGTTGGAATGTTGTTGAAATTGACGTGCACCACAATTCCAACAAAGACTGATTTAAACTTCTGGGTGGAATTATGTAATGAAAATTTCAAATTTAAATCGTCATACTGATAAATTTTGAAATGGTAAAAGTGAACATTTACCTACCTCTTCGTTGTGCAAGCTTGGTCCTACGAGATGAACTTTCTCCAACCTCTGAGTTCTGTGTATTTATAGAACTCTTCTTTGATAGCACAGATGTTTCGACCGGACACCATTAACTATTTACGTATGAAATTAATCTGGTGTCTTCTCTCTTTATTCTGTTGAACATGCTAAATATGGTTTTTTGATTAGCCAGGTGAATAGGAAAAAATTTTCTTGTAAAGATACTCCATACATGCAATAACCGTTACCCCGAAAATAAGAGCTCTATCAGTTAAGCCTTCGCTCTAATCCATTTCTTCAATATAATCCTTGTTATTTGATTGTATTCGGGCCTCTTCACTGTGTATTGTATTACTGATGAATACAATATGTTAAATCAACAAGCTTTACAAGTTTTCTATGGATGAAAACTTCTCAAAGCTTTGAAATTAATTCATCAAAACGGCACCAGGTGGTACAAAAACGGTTTCAATAAAGCGATTTCTGTAACAGTGTGAGATTTCAATCATCATTTTCTTTTTTTTTTCCACAATGTTTTCAAAAGCCTTCATCTTCAGGGTCGTGAAAACAAGGGAATCGGTATTAAATTATCTACGAGATCGTAGACATATAACTTGGCATTTATTTTGGCTTGATAGTGCAATCAACACACAAAATACTAGTTGTTTACAGTCTTATCCTTCACTGTTATTACTGCAGATAACTACTCTTGTTATCAGTGTAGTGCAGCCATTACGAATTTTCTTTTATCACATAAAACCTCCTCCAGCAGTGAATTAAACCCAGGAGTTACTTTTGATAATACACCAGTGTATTATCGTTTTAGGGTCCCGGTTCTGCTTATTTTTGTAGTTATTAGTGCGTGAAGCCGGCGAAACCAATCGCAGCGCGTGCGGAATTTGTATTACTTCGCCATTTGGCGGGAAAATGATGTTGTTGTTTCTACTCAAGACGTACACGTGTAGAAAATGTTATGGTTTTCATGTTTAATAACAGCACGAAATGGAGCATAAGTTATTTAAAGTCAACAAAGTTGTGGAAAAAATCGAGTTTCTCTCTTTATAAACTGGTTTATTCTACTTTCGATGTAAATGCCACAGAGCTATCTTCTTGTATATGTGCCCATTTCAAACCGAACTACGTCTGTAAACATGGTATATAGGCTAAAGGTGATGACACATACGGTACCTTTTTGCCTGTCATTCGTTTTATGTGATAAATAGAATCTCATATTCGTATTTATGTATTATCATTTCGCTCAAACTCGTTGTCTACAATGCATGACGCTCGCCATGCTTACGTCCTATTGTTTTAGTCAACTCGTTTGATAAAAATGATAATACATAAACACTCATGTAAGACCCTCTATATCTCAAATGCCAACTTCTGTCAGATCCTATACAGATCTATCTCAGATAATTTTTCTTTTTTCACGTGTTCCCTCCATGCTGTAAACTTGTTTACCAGGCAACAAAATTTTACAGTCTTCCATATGAAAATCAGCCATTCTTTGTGAAAAAAAGGGGCTTAATGCATTTGCAAAAAGTCTCGACTCAGGTCAGCCTGCGCAGTCCGCGCAGGCTGACCTGGGCCGAAACTTTTTGCTTTTGGTGAATTTTCTGCATGTTCAAGGACCAGCCTACCTCACGATTCAGTCGGTTGTAGGACAAAATGGATTTTATGGATCCATAAATGTGTGATGACTTGTTTAGTATGATGCATAACGGAGATGCATTACGCCCCCTTTTGCCAGAGCACGGCTCAAATGGTATGCACGGACGCCATATTAATTGTGGTTCAAATGGTAGAACTAGAACTGGTCTCTGATAGGGTCGAAAAGATTGTGAGAAAAGGAAAATTTGTTGGATATGAGCTTTTTCACCTTTTCACACGATGTTTTCGAAAGTCTTCTTTTACAGGGTCGTAGAATCGTAAGACGTTTTTTAAAATGGTTCAGCAATTGTTTAATCTGTGCCTGTCTTTTTTAGATCAACGTAAAACAATGTCGCGAAATTTCGTCAAGCGTCCAATTGTTTCTACGCCTCGCCGAAGTTGTTTCTGCTACATTAACTCTTTACCAAACGACAAAATTCATTTGCAGACGACAATTTCAATGTCGCAGGGTCGTTTAAACTCGGGATTGTGTGGTAAAGGGCTAAATCACCTAAAGGTGACTATCAGCCGACTAATAGTAACTAAAATATTGGTAAAAATAAAAATAATCAAGGTTAACATTTCACTATTTGATCAGTACCTTATTTCGTGAGAAATAACTATTCATTTCTCGAACATTTCGTAAATTGATAATACACTCTCTTTATTTTCAGTAAAATCTGAGTTGCCTTTGTCCTGAGGTGTTCTCCCCAGAGTATTTGTACAGAAGAACGTTGACAGTTATTAGTTACCAATTAATTTGATTCAGGACAACCACGGTCATGTGGGTGAATGTGAATTTGATAATGACCAATGAAGCAATGTGATTAGATTGTTAGCGTAAAACTTTCTTTGAAAAATAAAAAAAAAGTAAAGCCTAAGATAAGGAAGCTACATCAAAAGGAACAACAAAAATACATCTATATTCGTTTTCAGCCAGTTTTTAACCCATTTCATCTTTATTCTATGAAACTATAATCATTCTTGTATCTTCATGCCGAATGTTGCCCCTGACTGCTGCAAAGTTGCACAGATTACGACGGATAAAAAAATGAATTTCATTTTTTGGCAGCCTTCGAATAAAAAGTTTCTCTACCCCTTACACCATATATTGATATTGGTAATTTTATCTATGTTTACACAGCTGACGAAACACTGAGCCATTGTACACATTTTCAAGTTTGAACAGCGTTTTTTCTCTCGGCCGTTAAGGTGTATCTTTAAGAAAATACACGTAGGCTTACCACTTTCGAAGGAATAAATGCCATTTTGAAGTGACATGTAGGCCAACTGTGGATGGGTGTTGCGAAAAAAAAAAAGTTTGAAAAATCTTGTTAAGCTTTTACATAGGGGCAAAGATGTCACTGTAATAAACAATTGAGCTATGCTCTGTGAAAAGTGGGCTTAATGCATCTGCGAAAAATATCGCACCAGGTCAACCTGCGCTGTCCGCGCTTGCTGACCTGGGCCGAAACTTTTCGCTATTGGTCAATTTTCTGTATGTCCAAGGACCAGTCAACCTCATGATTCAGACGAATTGTTAAAAAGTGGCTAATATTAATCCATAATCATGTGATGGCTTGATTGGTACAATGCATAACGGAGATGTATTAAGCCCCCTTTTGCTAGAGCATGGCTCAATTGTTTTGTTCTTTCCTTTGGACCGAGAATGATCAAAAGTATTTTCATCAATTACTCTCCATAAAAGTAGCGTTTATCTAGTATGTGATAAAATATCAAGTGATAGAATATTAGAGAGATGTGTTTTACAAGCATTATTTTGATAACTGGAGCTGTTAACATGTAGGATGTACACTTATTTTGTCCGACAACACAAGTTTACATAATTACTTTTTTCTCGCTGTTTGTCATACTAATTTAATCTTATTGCGAAAAGAATGTCTATAATCGTATTGATTTACACAGAATTCTGGAAGTTAAATATACGAGTATGTGACACTTATCGGGAAGCATGTTGTTATTGAGTGCGATGAGAGGACGTACATGGTGAAATGATTAAGGTTAGGGCGCCGTTCAACGAACAATATAAATGAGCCATACTCATGAAAAGGAGACTTAATACATCTGCCAAAAGTATCGACCCAGGTCAGCCTGCGCAGTCGGTAGACAAAACGGATTTTTGTGAATCTCTAATGATGTGATGACTTGCATGGTACAAAGCATCACGGAAATGCATTAACCCCCCTTTTGCAAGAGCACAACCCAAATATTTTCCTTCATATTAAGATTCGGTCGAGCGGAATAAGCTGTTTCAGCAGCAGGTGTGTGTTGTCGTATGCATATACCACTCTGTAACAGTGATACTCTAGCTTGGAAGAGTGACAAAGGAAGTTGCATTAATAAAGCAAAATATCTCCCATATCAATATGTAATAATAATGCTGTATGTTCGTATTAATATCCATCATACAAATTGTAAAAATGATATAAGAGCTGCAGGTACAAATGCATATGCTATGAAGAACATGAAGAACAATCCAGGAGAGGGGGATTTTTTGATGGTTCACAATGAGATGTTATGCAGATACACATCCAAAGATAAAGTATACATTGTCTATCTTTACAGATTTCAAAAGAGCAAAAACTTGTAAACCATCGCTTCCATTGAACAAAATATTAAACAAAATCTGTCTTTCGTTAAGAAATTGTTTGTGTAACGTAATATTAGATATGTTTAAGTATCGAAACATATATGGAACGAATGCATGCATGCATCTCCACATTAGAGTTACAATAGCTGCTTCTTTTAATAACTACATCGGAAATGCTTTAAGTATCCGAAATAGCAATGGACCTATATAATTATTCAGTACTATGTTCGGATAAAGTTTAAAAAAAAAAAAAAAAAAACAAATAAGTCAGATAAGAGTTTTAATTTGGCCTGCACTAATCATAATAAGTGTTAGAAGCCTCTAAAGTTATCAAACACAATGTTTGTAAATGTTAAAGGACTTGCGACAATATATAATGCAATACGTGTATTTGTAATTGTAAGAAGCACTTGTCAATATTTGAAACAATCCTTTAGGCAAACCACTAGTACATATATCTACACTTAAACTATTTTTGAAATTTTTTGTGTAGATAAAGAAAGAAGCATCATGTTGTGTATTCAGTCAATACGCTACATGATCTTCCAGTCATTCCACCAACCCATCGGCCAAAATATGAATAAGGCAAATCATATGCACAATAGCAACAAAACAAGGCAGTTATATACATAAAACAGTTGATCATACTTGACAAAGCCAAGAAAACAAAACTAAAATAAAACAAAATATGAAAAGCCATAAAATTTTCTTATTTAAGGTCGTAATGTATTAACCCCTTTTTACATACATTTTTTTAAATATATAAATGACTGGAATAATTTCAAATTAATGATGGCAACAATATGTGGACTGGAATAATTTCAAATTAATGATGGCAACAATATGTGGACTTTCTCATGTAGATTAATACCACACCTTGTATAACTTCCATTATGTTCAAATATACAATAAAGTTTGTGTTGACCCCATAAGTATAATTGATCATACTAGTTGCCTCCGTGTACTTAACCATTATTTAAACTGCACAAACACGCAGTCTGATTTTTAAATATCCATCCGAGTTCCTAACACGTTCCTTACCAAAGTAACTTAAGAACTCGATTAATTGAGTCAATTTTTAGAATGAAAGTGTTTGTTGTGTTTATTTGTCACACAAATGGTCAAAATTATGTGTATGTACAGAGGGATTAAGCACTTGATTGCAGTGAGCAAATAAATAATCCCTTACCTTGAAAACAACTGTATTCTTTATACAAATATAACTTTGAATGATCTGAACAAAACAGAAATAGTCATAAATGTATCTACTACAAATGTGCGATAACTTGCAAAAAGAAATGTTTTAATCTATTAATGCCTTCTGTATTTAAGTGTAAACCACCATCTCATTTTGCAAATAGTTCGTGTTTCACTTTTCCAGCATATGTAAAAGGTTTGCAAGAACAAATAAATTTAAAATTCATGTTCTTACTCATTGAAGTTTTCAAATATGAATTGATTTCACTAATAATTGGGTCAGTAATTTCATGATCGACAGGCCTTGGTAAAATAGCAGACACAACTATATTAATATTACTTTTTACCTTTCGGCATACACCAATCAAATTCCCGAAATCAAAAATGATGCTTTTAACTGTGGCCCTGTTACCAATGTAATTTGTTCCCATGTGAAAAATAACATATTCGAACGGCTGTAAGTTAGCCTCACCAGATTATAGTCTGTTGGTCAATTTAGCAACTGTGTCGCCTCGAAAAGTTTGAGTTTTACATCCGTCTATACCGGTACTATATTTGGCAATTGAGTCGCTAATGATTGCGACTCTTCTTAATTCTGTAAAATAAACAGGATGCAATGACAAAGTATGAAAAAATCAATACAAAGAAAATAATACCATTAATTCAGCCGAACCCGGAGACTAGTCCATCAGATCAAGACACTCTGATGAAAACCAGTGACGACACCACGTCAGTAAGTAGCCTTCGTCTGAAAATGTGGAGGCAAGATTATATGTAAGTTACAAAGTACAATGTGGAATATATATATAATAGTAAAACAACAAATCACTATTTGGATAACACATTCTTTTGGATCATATGCTTGCCTGAATAATGCCTTAACTTGATGTACAGTAAATTCATTTATAATTTGTTATTTTTGATTGAATGTGTTCTTTCATCTGTCTTGCTACTATAATATTATCCTCTAAGGTAAAATTCAAATTTTTCTTTTACGCATCTGATTTCCGGTCACCATGCAATTGTATCAACTCAGAAGGTACTCCTGATCAAAAAGCAAATGTTGCTCCTCCTCGACGAAAACTATGTGATAAATATAATTCTGGATCAAGTCAAAGTAAAGTAATTTTGTCTCTTAATTTCCTTTGAAACATGTTTATGTGACAAATCTATTTTTGAGAGACTGAAAAGAGGAGCCTCTGAATTCACCTTAACATTTGAACACATCAAGCTGTATGCCTTTACTGGATATAAAATGGATCCGTGGATAGGAATAAGTGGAGTTCAAAGTTTTCTATCACCAAATTATATAGTTCTAATCCAATCCATTGACATAATCAGCATATCTTTTTCTTGAGATACGTTTTTCCTCAGAAGGTATTTTGATTTTTCTACCTCTGAACTTGAACTTGGGAATAAATTAGATTTTCTTGCAAAAAAAAAAAATGCAAACAGAAAAAGACACCAATAAACTTGATCCGATGTGTTTGAAAAATCAAAAATACTGGATATATCAATTAAAATTCTAATGGTGACAGGCTGTGTTTGTTTCACTTGGTGAGGATTTAATCTGGCAATCCCATTTAAACTTAAATTGATTATGAACTCATTAATACCTCCGGTACTGTAACCACATAATGTTGCATTGTTTTTGCACCACTTAAGTATTTATTACTGACTGGATAGATTTCATAAATTTACTTAAAATTGAGCATATAAACATAGAAATTCTGTGCTAACTGGCAAATATGACAATTTAAAATACAAAAAGAACAATAAAAATGTTTCCCACTGCGTTCTCAGATTTCTCATTATACTTTCTGAATATGCAGATTGTCTTGATCTGTTCAGATCCTTCTCAAAAACAACAGCTGTTACTCTGAAAATAAATATATTTTAGATATTGATCAATTACCACTTTGTTACCAAACATGGATGAAATCAAAAACATTATTGTTCACTTTGAATTCTTTCAACTGAAAAAAACTTTGTTAATTCAAAACGTAAGTCCAAGTCCCTATGTGTTTGATTATGGTCCCATCTAGAGAAGTGGTCAGCTATTCTATTTGAAGTTCCAGTAAAATGAACAACTCTCAGTTGGAATTCTGATACTGCTGCTAAAAATGTTATTTCTCTGAGACATGCTTCCAGCACAGTATTGTAAGTTCTCCCCGAATTTAGTATTTGACAGACTGCCTCATTATCCCATTAAATTTGATTCTTTTGCCCGCAAATTTTCCTTCCCATATTTTCAAGCAAGCCAAAATGGAAAACATTTCTTTGATGTTGCCTTACCTAACTCCACGACATCCCGTTTTTTGACGCGTCTGCAGAAAAAAAAAATCCATTAGGGTTTGACCACTGCTCATATATCATCATAGATACACCATTATAGTGGGGAAGAAATTTTTTCCACCATAAAAGGTCTTTTTTAACATAATCTGGAAATCTGGAATAATGTTGCATTTCTTATCTTAACCATTTGAGCGTTCTTGAAATGACAATTCTACCCGGTCTGACACAAGGTGCCACGAAATTTACGAGTTTGCCTAACAGAGACTGTATTTGTTTCAGGGTAGCTGTTTCCTTGTCTAACCAATTTGATAATGGTAGAAGTATTTCTTGTAACCTCTCTAGTAAGATTTCTACAGTCATTTTTTCAGCATTAAACAGAAATCCCCAAAAAAGATATATTGGTACAAGGTGGTGTAGCTTTAATTTTGGCTTCTTCCACACCACATCTTTGTAAGATTGTATGTAAGGTATGAAAAGCAAAGGAAGGATTTTCTTTTCTCTCAGCTGATGCCAAATCATCCAAATAATTTAACACTGCAATACCCAATTTAAACATAATAGATGATAGAGCATTGCTAAATCATTGCTAAATCTTTGGCAACAGAAATCAGAAGATCTACTTCCCATTCTAAGAAATGTATCACTAAAGATTTTTTTCCCCCAAACAAATGCCACAAGGTTGTAATACTAAAGGCAAATATGTAGTTGTCTGTAAGCTCTGCGGAGATCTGTTTTGCACGTTAGACATCCTTGTCCTTTTTGTTTAATGATTTGGGTAAAGTCATCTACTTTTGGATAAATAAGGTAAACCTTCTGTCCTAAGTAAAATTCTTTACTTAAAAAATCATTCACTGACTTTCCACGAGAAAAACTTAAATACCAGATAACACGTCTGTCTGTGGTATTTCTTTTTGGTAATGAATTCAAAGGTGAAATTGTAATTCCTGATTTGAATTGATAGTCCTTAAATGGTCCAATAATGGCTTTGTCACAGCTTTCTGTTTATAGATATGATATCATACTTTCTTCATAATCTTCCGCTCCCGAATGATTTTTGAATTTCCATAGTGATTTTTTGTCAAATTTATCAACATTTTCTAGCTTACCCATAAGTTCTATAGGGAAACCATACTTCAATAAATCACAAATTCGGGAATCCCTGTAATCTTTGAGCATTGTTCTTAAAAATGTCATATTTAAATTTATTGACTGGAATTTTGCATCCTTCAAAATTGAATTTCGCAGATAGTTTTACTTTATGATGAGATTCAACATGAAAATGAATGTCTTTTGCTTTTAGATTATTATTTACTATTTACCAAATTTGACAGTATAAACACTTTTTTACATTGATTTCATTGTTCTCTGATTCCAAAGATTGTGTTAACGAAAAAGATTTTGTTATATTCAGATCTAGAAATTTTGGAAAAAAATTGTCAATCAAAATTTGATTCTCTTTGCTGATGTTATTTTTGTGGCCTGCTATGTACAATCCATTTTTATGTCAGGCAGATATATGAGAACAACAAGATGAAGACTCTAGATGCTCTATCTTCTTTTTGTCTTTAAACCAACATGAAGCACAAATGTGAGTAGCTAGCCTTTGTTTCCCCTTGATTACCACTAGATGATTGGATTTGTGAGGGCATTTATTCCTTTGGTAGTCTGAACAAAACCAAACCCGATCATCAGATTGAGATGTGTTCTGACCATACTTCTTGTTGGAGTATTTGGTTTTTTTTAACAAATATTTACTTAAAATGGCTGATTCTATTATTTGAGGATAATCAGACAAAGCTCTTTTATTCAGTTCTATTTCTCTGAGCCAAGCAGTATAGAAAGACTTCAGTCCATTAAATTCATATGTGTTGCTGTAATACACTATTTTTCTTAACAGTGCTAATCGACCTGATGTTTCTACCTTTGGTAAGCCATCCAGAGCGATGATCTCAAACTCAACTATTACAAATGTTTCAAAGTCCAAATCCTCAAACTTTAAATATCTGTTGACAAATCCAAACTGCAGATGGGCATGAGGCCAACGCTGTGGATTAATAACCCTGTCCGATGACTTGGCATTTATTCCAGATTTTTTTTTTTTTTTTTTTTCTTCGTCTTCCAGATTTTTCTGACCTGAACATATCGTCGGAGCAAGAATCCTCGTCGGTAGACCCAGAAACAGATGAATTGTCAGACTCATAAATTTATGCAGTCCTAGCGATCCAAGTCTTCTTTGTACAGCTTTTTTAAGTTTGCTATATAACCTCAAGTCATTTATTTTAATATCTTCACGTTCAGGAACAGTTCTTGATTTCGTATTGATCAGTCATATCACCTTGATGTTTACCTTTTAAGTTTTTTACTCGTTGTTTGTGTTCTTCTATGTCCTTTTTGTTTTTTTAAACTTTTCCTTTTCGATTTGCTTCTGTAACCTTTCCTTTTCACGTTGTAATTCTTCCTTTTTCAGAGTTTCCATCTTTAACAATTGTATTTCCTCGTCGTCTGAAAGTAACTTAAGGGAAGTAAATCTTGATGTCGGTTGTTGTAGTTCCTCTTGTTGTTGTTGTTGAGGAGTGACGCAACTTCCCTAAATCCGGATCATCTAGGAAAGTGAATAAATCGTCATAATTCAAGTCTGTTTTTGCTACACGCTGTGTCAATTTTAGACGAACACCGTTCTTTTTTGACTGCAAGGGTTATTTTAGATTAACATGGTTTTCCGACAATTTATTTATAGAATAAGAGTAAGTACAGCGGACTGTTGTAGTAAATACGGGCCCCGTTAAATTCATTGTCGGGTTCTCTGCATTTTACAGCCTATTTAAAGCGACTTCCGGTAGATAAAAGCACACATTGCCATTCTGTTCTGTTCGCGGAAAAAAAATGTGACGACAGAGTGAAGTGCAGCATTATTTATCGCCTGCTTCCAGCAGCACTGCCGATCACGCACATCAGGTAGTACTCAGACGAGAATGTACCGTCTGCCAAAAACCGAAGTCGAGGTTTCTGTCAGAAATAGCTTAAAGGAAGGTGACATGTATTGTAATGTAACGCGTCCTTAAAGATGAAGAAACTGAATCTTTATTCTAACGTTTATACGAACATTCATTTGTCCCCCATAGACTTTCGTTCATACAACCCATTTATTTTGACCCCAAAAGTTAAAGAAATGACCCTCAACTTAGGAGATAAGGGGTCACAATGACCCCCATTTTTTAATGCTGGGGGAAAACCCTACTTCCATAACAAATTTCGTATCGTCCGCGCAACTATCTCGTCCCTCTGCCATTTCTTTATAAGTCCTGCATAATATATTACGTTTCGGTTTCTCCGAATTCATTAATCAGGTTTTTTTAAGTATCTACACCACAATCAAATTACTTTGATCAATACTTTAAAATTCCAAACAATTATGAATGAGCAGCGATACAGGAAATCGCAGTGAAGGTTTCTAGAGTTTTTCATCACAACGAAAAAGAAATATGTCCGACGATATAATTTCAAAAAGTAAAAATAGCAAACCCTTCCTATAACGTCGATAACTATTCAAACTGTGAAGAACAGCTCAAATGACTTTTGATTTACACTCATTAAATTGACCAATGAGAAAAATGCGTCATGGACTCATAGTGACCACAGATAACATGCGTCTTCACAACTTAATATTTTTATGTCATAAAAATGTTCCAACGTCCGAAAATAGGGCTACTTTTAAAATGATTTATAGTCAAATTTATATTTAAACCATACCCCAACAGTACGTTTTAGATTCGGTAATGTATATTTTGTACTTGATCTCATTTTATTCACCGATCAAACTGGATCACATGAAATAGGGAAAAAATAGGAAAGCATGTAGGACTACGCTTAAGGACGCCATGGAGGCCGCCATTTTTGCGCTTTGCCTGACCCGATAACGTAGTGGTAGGGGCAGGTAATCCAGATTATGATGCATGTTGCTATTGTTGTAGAATGTATTTGCAGGGAGGAACACACACACACACACACACACACAAACAAACAAACACACAATTTCATTGTTAACGAGTTAAGACAACGATACATGTTGTCAGAAGAGGGATTACATTGAAAATACTCGGTATTCACGTTAAAAAACTGACAGGGCGTGTTTGCTGTAGGATGTAGATCTAACTGACGACCATGAAATTCAACTGTGAATGAGTCTGCCTTGTATTGCTAAAATTAAATATTGGGAAGTAGGAAACTGACTTGATTGCTATTACTTAAACGTACAAACGTTGAATAATTTTAGGCTAGAATTAAATGCAAACCCTTTCGCATGATCTTTATAAAAGTATTGTTTCGAGCTAGTGCTCTTCTTCTGCCTCAAGCTCCTGGGTTAGGGGAGGTCAGGCTTGGCTAATTTGGACTCCACACAATTATGTGTTGAACAAATAAAAATCCCTTTAGGGGGGATTAAGAAATGACTACCTGGCCTGAATAAAACAACAATGGGAAGTACAGACAAACAAACAGTCAATTTAAAATGAAGGTTCTTGTTTTTTAATAACACTTTAAAAGTGTAATTACTCTACCAGATAAAAAAAAAAACAAACAGTTTAACAATTCGGGAAAAAAAAATTCAATAATGACAGCTTACTCAATGACCAGAGCAGCATTAATTTCTATCTAAACACTTTTAAAAATCCAGCGTTAGCACCAATTGTAGACCTGTAATTCTAAGTTTATATTTTGAATTTAGAGCTAAATCCCTTCAAAGAAAAAAAAAATCCTTTAACAAAGAAGTAACTTTCAAAGACAAGACACTTTAAGCTCTATTCAGCGAAAGAATATTTAAATCTAACTCTGAACTGCATAACGTGCCGAGACGCGACAGTCTGATCTAAGTCCGTACCTTAAACCGAGAGCCAACAACGCAGTAGATCTACATGTACACAGTCTTCGAAAAAAATAATAATAATAAAACACGAAAGCTAAGTACAAATGATCATTAGGAAACTTAATAAACTTAAAAACGAATTAAGCTTAAATAAAAAATTAAATCGAGTGATACCAAAGAAAATTTCAAGCGGAGTGACTCCCAGATTTGGCCGAAACACTGCCTTTTATACTTAAATTTTCCCACATACCAACATCGTCGGAAACAGCGTAGCAGCTGCAACACATCCGAAGTTGGATGACGGTGTTTCAGCCAAATCTAAGAGTACCGCAGCTAATTTACAAATAATCACAAAAAGTTTAAATAACGCTTTTTCTGCGATAATAATCATGATAAATGTTTTCTTTCATTTTATCTTTACCTAAAAGAGTAAGATATAAAAAAGGGGGGTTTCTTTCAAATACTACCGCTTAAAATAGACCGTTGTACTACGTCATAACAAATCCCAAGATGAATTGGTACGACAATAAACATGGAGTCGCTCTGCTACACACATGGATCTGTCTTGCAATGGGAGAAGTATTTATGCCACGCTGTGTGGAAAAGGAACTTAATGCATCTGCAAAAAAGTATCGACCTGTGTCAGCCTGCGCAGTCCCCGCAGGCTGAACTGGGCCGAAACTTTTTGCTATTGGTCAATTTTCTAGTACATGATTCAGTCGGTTGTTAGACACAATGGACTTTATGGATACATAATTATGCGATGACTTACTTGGTATCATGCATCACAGAAATGCATTAAGCTCCCTTTTGCCAGGGCTCATTTGCAGTAAAACTGTTTTGATGACTAAAAAAGAGTTTGTGAAGATTATTTTTTGTCACGTAACTCCTTTGCTTTCAATTGCAAGACGGCCATTCCAAATTTTCTTGTCTTACACACGTGTGAAATAAAAAAGAAAATAATACCGTATTTGGTCAACGGGCAGTAATTATACGCCTCATTTCTAAACCATTGCCGACTAAGATTCCCGTTTGAAATTAACTGTTAAACTGGTGATCGTGACGAAGCTGCAAATTTGAGTGTCTTTACATGTAAAACAAAACCGTTATATGCAAGTTTCTTTGAAAGGATTCTTTTTTTTTTTGTGATGCACACAGGTCTGTCAAATACGCTTTATGTAAATTGCAATACACATTCACATGTAGGCCTATGTGTTAACACGTCATGGGCTATAATTCTAAAAAACAGTTCTGTGATATAAAGAATCTGACATTCGTCACCGGTAGGAAACTTAATTTATGGAGCCAGTAGCTCCAAGTAGAAAATGTTGTGTTTGGTCTTCCGGTTCCGAAATTGTCGGCTCAAAAACAATTGAAAAACAGGTAAACTTGTCCTTCTTTGTAATTGTGTGTTCTTATGTCTTTGAAATTCCAAAACTGGAGAATGTCATGCAGTGCTCAAGTCTTTCAATGTGTTTTCTACACTACGGAAACCCGGGGAATGTGTACAGTATTGTCTGAATCATTTGTGCTGTGGGTTGACCGTAGCCGAAATAATACGTCAAGAACCTAGATTCAGACTGTTATTGCCATTAAATTAGTAAAAAAGAGAGAGGTTTGCTGTCCTAAAATCATGAATTAGTATCTTGAACTGTTAGAATCTCTGCTGGTAAGGAACTGAAAAGAAATAGCGTAAAATGATAAATACAATAAGGGCTCCGATTATGTGAACCGGCTCTGAATATGTAAGTCGGCACTGATTGATGAGGGCTTCCTTTTACTAATTTAGTTTACTGTTAGAAATTACTTAGTACATAAGCTCTGTTTTCCCGGAAATACCCTTCAGTCCAAAACTGACATTTGTTCGATGGAATGTGACCGAATTTGTGACAATACAAAGGACTGATATTGTCACAATTGAAAAATACTGTCTAACGTTAGTCTATCTAAATTTCGAAAATACTTTTGTGTAGCTTTTGATTAACCAAATGGTCTATATGTTGCATTTGTAATGCTTTCGTTGTAAGTGCAACCAACATATAAACTCATATATAATGAAAAATATTTGGCATCTTCGGAACGCTGTGTGGTCTTCAAATAGTCATTCAAAAGCTAAATAGAAAATGTAACGCACCTACCGTAGCAGAAATGTTGAAAACAAAAATGAGTCTGCACAGAATAATTGATTTTTTGCCAAACTACACATGCATATTACAGAAGCCCGATTACTCTGGCAATGAAAAAGGTCAAGGTCAATTCAAACATGGCGGTATTGTTTTTTTTCGCTCCGTGAAAAACTGGAATATTTTGGGGAATATGAATATATCCGCAAGTTTTAAACAACGAACCATTGTTTTCCAATAGAATGGTAAGGAGTAATCGCCATAGGAACAATAGCAAACAAGGATCTGGTTCCAATAAACGAAAAAACAGTGGAAATTCAGATCCGACAGGGACAAAGGCGGCTAAACATGGCGGACATAGCGGTCAGAAATCATCTCCGACTAACAGTAAAAGTAAGAATGTTGATGTAAGTGACAGTATTCGACAAGCAAATTCGGTTTTGTTCAATGAATCTATTACAGAAATGGATTCCTTAGCGTTTGGGGATGCGAGCGGTAGCTGTGAGATTAGCCAGGGGGCGAGCTTGATCAGCCAGATCGGTGTCGATAAACAAAGTGATCAATCTTCAAACAATGTGATAATTGAATATTTGAAAAAGCTAGATGGTAAAATGGATTATATGGGGAAAAAGCTGAGTACACTAGACTCTCTCGAGAAAAAGGTCAATAGTTTTGAAAACGAGCTAAAATCGCTAAAACTCTCTGTATATGATCATTTGAAGACTATTGATGAAAAAGTATTGAAGGTTGATGAAAGGGTCGATACGCTTGAATTCTCACTTGGAATGGTCAATGATGAGTTATCACAGTTAAAAAAGCAAAAATCGACAATGCAAGATGAACTGTTATATGTGCAGGCACAGTCCATGCGGAACAACCTGATATTTTCAAATCTAACGGAACCCGAGCAAGAAACCCCTATTCAGTGTGAAACCCTATTAAAATCCTTCTTTACCGATAAACTCAAAATGGCTGAGACCTTAGTGCATGAAATCAAATTCGAACGGGTCCATAGGATCGGTCATAAGCAGGATGATGCTGAATACCCCCGCAAAATTGTAGCCAAATTTTGCAATTTCAAAGACCGTGAATTAGTCAGGAAACAAGCTACTGAACTCCGCGGGACCAAATACTATATATCCGAGCAATTTCCTCGTGAAATAGCGGCACGTAGAAAGAACCTACTTCCCAAATTAAAAGCAGCCAAAAAGGACGGAAAGAAGGCGTGGCTTAGTTATGACACTCTCTATATTGACGGCCATCCGTTTACCGACAAAAAAGGCTAGGGGTGCGAAGGGACTGAATTAAGTGTATTATCCTGGAACATTCACGGACTCTCGGATAAACTGTCAGACGATGATTTTGTTGATCGATTAATTTCACATGATGTTGTATTTTTGTATGAAACCTGGGCCAATAAAAGTACAAATTTTGATATAAGTGGTTTCAAAAGCTTTAATTTTGATAGAAAATGCCAAAATAAACGGGCCCGACGAAATAGTGGCGGTGTCGCAGTATTAATTAGGCAGTCAATTTGTGACGGAATTAAGGTTGTTAAATCCTGTTTTGATACTGTAATTTGGCTGAAATTGGATAAGCACTTTTTCAATCTACAAAATGATATTTATTTAGCAGGTGTATATATATTTGGGTGGAAAGTTCTCCATTTTATAATGTTGTAAATGTTGATTTATTTCAGACCTTGCAAGAGGATATAAATAATTTTGACTCATTGGGTAGTGTTTTAATATGTGGAGACTTTAATGCACGAGTGGGCAACGGATCAAAATGTGATTTTATTGCTTATGATTACAGTCTCGACTCAGATCAAACAGATTATATATTTGATGTCCCGTTATACCGTTATTCTATGGACAATGGTAGCAATTCGCACGGACTTAAACTTCTAGACACGTGCAAATCTACCGGTTTGCGTATCGCGAACGGTAGATTATTCACGGATCATGGAGTTGGGAACTTTACTTATGCTAGTAAAAATGGCGCCAGCGTCATAGATTATCTGTTACTGCAACAAAAAGATTTTCACATTTTAAGTAATTTTAGAATAGATCCATTTTGTGAATGGTCTGATCATTCATCAGTTAACTTTGTTATAAAATGTAATACACATTTTGATTCAAATTCTGTACATAACGCCAATTTCAGTCGATTAAAATGGAACGATAATTTTCGAGATGAATTTCGAAGTAGGGTTATATCGAATTTGCCATTATTTAATAATATTGTAGATTCTTTGCCTGAGTCTTGTACATACAATGATATTGATAACTGTATATCACAATTTACACAAATT
Organism: Tridacna gigas; assembly: GCA_945859785.2. Lineage (NCBI taxonomy): Eukaryota > Metazoa > Mollusca > Bivalvia > Cardiida > Cardiidae > Tridacna > Tridacna gigas. Next base: position 59,441,729 of record OX244032.2, read on the forward strand.
TTGGACGAGATAGGAAAACCCCTTTTTTGAGAGGAGGATATATACTAGTAGTTATAATACGGATAATCCCTTAAACGTTAAAAAAGCAGACTGGTTTGATGATGAATGTAGAAATGCGAAACAAATATATCGACAGTCGTTGCAAAATTACAATTTATCCAAAACTAACCGAAACCGTGTTGACATGTGCGATAAAAAAGCCCTGTATAAAAAGATAGTAGCAAAAAAGAAGAGGCAGCATGAGCATAAAAAATTTAAACAGATTGAATATTTGAAAAATACAAATCCAAGAAACTTTTGGAAATTATTCAGTAAAAAGAAATCAGTCGATAGTGATGACATAAGCTTAGACGATTTTTATAAACATTTTTCCAATTTTGATGAAATTTTAGGAAATGTCAGGAATCACGCTGCAGAGAACTTTGTATCTGAGCATGACTTTAACTCAGATTACACAAATTACCAGGAACTTGACAGGGATATCACTTATCAAGAAATCGAAAAAGTTGTCCGCGGTTTAAAGCGAAATAAATCATATGCCAGTGATAATCTTTTAAATGAGTACTTTATCGAATCTATTGACATACTTTCATCACACTTAGTAGACATATTTAATAGTATATTTAATTCGGGATATTTTCCTGAAAGTTGGTGTGAAGGTACTATTATTCCAATTTTTAAAAAGAATGACAGGAAAGATGTAAACAATTATCGCGGCATAACACTAGTAAGTTGTTTCTCCAAAATTTTTACCGGCGTATTAAACAATCGCATTTCCAACTGGATTGAAAATAATGGTATTTTGAGCGATGCGCAATTTGGATTTCGTAAAAACCGATCTACTACGGATGCCGTTTTTGTACTTCATTCCGTTATCCAACATGTTTTAAATCGAAAAACTAGACTTTATTGTGCCTTTATCGATTTAAAGAAGGCGTTCGATAGTGTTTATCGAAACGGACTATGGTTTAAATTATATAACATAGGGCTTAAAGGTAAAATTTTAAGAGTAATACGCAATATGTATTTGGCAGTTAAACTACGTATTAGAAGCTGTAATGATTATTCAGACTTTTTCGAATGTGCAGTCGGTTTAAAACAAGGGGAGGTAATTTCCCCATTATTATTTTCCCTATTTTTGGAAGATCTCGAGCTATTTTTAGTAGACGATTTTAATTCTGGTATTACAATTGATGAAATCATGTTCATTCTACTTTTATTTGCAGACGATATGGTTATCCTCGGGAAAAGTCCTGAGGATCTCCAGAAAAGTTTGGATCGTTTAAACTTGTATTGTCATGATTAACTGTAAATGTAAACAAGACCAAAATTGTTGTATTTAGGAAAAGAGGATTGTTAAGAGAAAATGAACGCTGGCATTTTAATAATAGTTATATAGAGGTCGTAAATGATTTTAATTATCTAGGAACAGTTTTTAATTATACTGGCACATTTATATTAAATAATGAATTCATTACTGGAAAAGGCTTAAAAGCCCTTCACAGTCTTATAGCAAATACCAGTAAATATGATTTTAAAGTGAAAATCTTATTGCAGCTCTTTGATACCTTTGTAGGATCTACTTTGAATTACGGATGCGAAATAACTGGTTTTTCGAAAAGTAAACAAATAGAAAGGATCCATCTGAAATTCATGAGATATATACTTAAATGTTAAACAATCAACATGTACAATAAATCTTTATGGTGAATTAGGACGATACCCGCTTTATATTTCCAGAAATGTTCGAATAATTAAGTATTGGTGTAAAATATTAAAATCTGAAAATATACTCATACGACAAATATACCAAGCTATATTAATTGATTGTAATAATGGTCTTAAAAACTGGGCATCGAATGATAAGTCCATCCTAGATACTACAGGTTTTTCTGACATATGGAATGCACAGTCAAGTGCTAATCTCAAATTGTTCCCTTCAATCTTCAAAAGACGAATTATCGACATGTTCATTCAAAATTGGTCATTTAGTGTTAATAACAGTCAATCAACCAGGATCTATAAAGATATTAAAGAAAATTTCTGCATAGAGGATTATATTACACTTTTACCTAAACACTTATATAGATTTATTGCGAAAATACGTTTGTCCTCTCATATTCTAAAAGTAGAAACGGGAAGATACGGCTCTCAACGAATCGAATATAATGAAAGAATTTGTAATCAATGTAATATAAATGAAGTTGAGGACGAGTTCCATTTTATTCTTATCTGTCCGGCATATTCTGACATACGTAATCAGTATATTAGACCATACTATTCAAATAGACCAAGCATGTATAAATTAGTTCAGTTATTAAAATCCAGTAATAAAACAATTTTGAAAAAATTAGCCAAGTTTTTGAAAGAGGCCTTTCAGCGCAGAATAATGTTCGAAAATGGATAATCCACTCTATGAGTACTTTGAATAACTTTCGCCAATTATACTACAGTTCCGACATTTTTTTTTCTCTCCAAACGCCAATTCTCTAAGACAATTTTTCTGTTTTTCTATTGACGTATTTGTTGTTTCTTTTTTAATTTACCTTTCTCTGTGTGTGTGTGGTGTGTGTGTGATTGTCTGTTTGTTTGTTTGTTTGTTTGTTTGAATGACCTTGTGTATAAACTGTATTATTTTCATATTGTGTAACTAGAAACTATGTATAGTTTACGTTACTTCAATAAAATATCTATCTATCAATAATTATTGTTCCTTTACAGGTAAGAGAAGAGAAGAAAATGATACACGCAACACATGTTTGAATAGTCTACATACATACATTTGCATTACGCAATTTATTACACATTCATCAACATACATGTAATTGTTTACACTTGATAATGTAACATGAAAAGAGAGTTAGTGTAACAATATGTATCAAACTTAAGTTATAAATATTAATTTATTAATTAAGTCATTCGAGTATCCGTGCATTAATTCAGTCATATGACGGTGACAATTTAGCGACGCTCTAGAAAAAGGCGGTTTAACTTATTGCAAGCCGTTGTACATATATATAAATTCATGCATATTGTCTAAAGTATGGCTTAATTATGTGGTCCTTTGGACATCCAGAAAATATGGTATCAGGAAAACTGCCCCCTGGAAACCCCCCCCCCCCGGAAAACTGCCCCTGGGAAATCTGCCCCTCCCCCTAGGAGAACTGCTCCCAGGAAATTTTTAACATTGTGATGCTGATACTGATGTTGTTGATTACTATTTTGATGCATTTCATTTTCGCTGATTGAATTTTTTCCACATGGATGCACATTTCTCGAGACATTAAGATTATTTATGGTCGGTTTTTTTGCCCATATATATCCCACGTAAACAGACAATTAAGATGCAAGATATGAACGTCTGTGATATTGCTCTGCATTGCGTTCAAAAGACAGTTTCATCTTGATCTTTGATTGTCTTCATAAGCGACTTTACTTGTCCATGGCCACCCAGGTCATTGTATTTGAGTCATTTTAAAAAGCAAGATCATAACTACGGTAAACCCTGTGCGCTTTATCTGAAATTTGGAAAGGATTAGAATCAACCAATATGGAGTAGCTGATGAGACAAACATGTTGCTGAGAGTTGTACACTTACAGCGCTAAATTCATAAAATAGGCATGTTAAGCTTGGAAAAGCAGCCTACATATTGAAGGACCGTTGTTGTCTTGACCAGAATATCTCAGAAAAGTGGCATGACGGATCCATGATCTGACTGCATGTTCTGTGCAGTCTGGTCTGAATTATGCACTCTCCACAAAGACTTTTTCCCTGGTCCGTTGATTCAGATATGGAGAATATAACTTTTTTTCCTCGTTGAAAATGCTCTATCTAACTCTACCAAATGACAAAATTTTGAAAATCTTTAAAATGGCAAAAAAACGCTTTAGAAAAAAGAGAACATGCTGAATACATGCAGTTTTTCCCACTATATCTTAAAGGTCTCACAGGATTGTTTGGTAAATGATTAACAGACTGATTCCAATCTTTTGGATCTCATCAAGAAGAACCATGTTAGTGACCGTGTAAAACGGTAGTGTCATGGCTGGAAGGAGATAAAGAGAGGCTATAAAATCAATTTAACCCTTATCCTGCTAAAAAATGAAATGGCATGTCAAACCGGTAGTAAAACCCGGATAATGCTATTTCAAACTTATTTTCTTTTGGAAAAGAAATATCTCCTTATCGGACAGTTTAGATCCAAGATCAGACTGAATGTTCTATGCAGTCTTATCTTGATCTGTACTGTCCGCAAAACGGTCAATGAGTCAAATCTATGCTGGTCAGTATTGTGAATGGACAGTCTGAATACTAAGGTTGATGGCCAGTCCATTCTGAAAATGTACGTAATGGCCTCTCCGCTAGGGTCATAACCTTTACGCAACTCTACATCATTTGTCCCAGCTTCCTTCACACGTTTCCCCTCGCTAACATTAAACGACCAACGGCCGGGTACAATTTAAAACTTACAGATGTTACGAGTTACATTTACATCACTTTGCTTCAGGCAGAACAATCTAAATTTTCAAATTCTTGTAAAGCGAATGTTTCCTTACAAACTTCCTTTCATCCTTGCTCAAGGCTAAAATGACATGTCATATTTTTTAACATCTCCTACATATACGGACAACACTCGTCACAACTCGACCAATCCCGTGACTACATATAACGATCAGCGGATCCCTCGAAATTTGCCGAATAATATAGACGGCAGACGACTACAAGATGTGTTTACATCACCCTATACACCTGAATTGCACTCGCTTCATTCATAAAGTTGCTGCTAATCACTGACCCTATTTCTTATCATCGTATTGAAAGTAAACTGCTACAAAATTTCATGTTTTTGCTAGCCAGAGATTTTGATAATACTGGTATTATGATATAATTCAACGCTAAACAAATCGTAACCGCCGTTTATTACATAAATTGAAAAGTTAATTATAGGATTACTTCATATTACTTGACGCCTGCTCACTGCTAGTTACTATTCTTGCGCGTATCTGGGTTAAAAGTAGTTTTTGTAATAAGGTCATCACAGCAGGTATAAGCATTAAAACGCTGTATGTAAAAGCTGTTACGAATTGCAGTTACATCATTTTGCTCTCAGAGAAAGAGTTTCCAAACTTTGTGGTCTGTCTGATCGGGAAAAAATATATAGATGTATAACCCGCACTGCACTTCTCAGCCTAAATGGATATCTTACTCATTTCAAAGTTATGTGGATATAGTTCAGCATAATTTCCTCGTTTTCAGTAAATGAAATAAACTTCTTACCTGTTACTTGATTTTGTAGGGGAGCCTAAGCAGGTAAAAATAACATTCATTCATTCACTCACTCATTCACACGCAACGTTCGGCATATAATGTCTGTATCCATTTACAAAATTAGCTGTATATGACTGAGACAAAATGAAATATCTGATAAACATACAATACAAAAATGCTGTGAAAAAATTAAAGACAATTGTCATAAAGATATTTTTATACGCATTGAAATGCACGTAATAATTGACACTGAAAAAAAATTGATTCAGAGAACAGCAAAAAATAAGTAGTTTCCTACATTTTTTCACTCAGATCTTTTTTTTTAATAAAAAAAATTGCAAAATAGACTTTTTTTAAAACTAGACATAGAGGTCGCAATTGGATTTATTCGGCCATGCCGTATTTTTCAAATAAGTTATCTGTATCCGTTTATCTGTAAAATGATACATACTGCAGTATTAATTTTGCCTTGAAGACTTGTAGGATTTGTTGTACAATGTCTCCTGCGAAAAGATCTTAAAATTAAGAAAACAATTCAGAATCACTGTCTGCTAAACTATACCAGTTTCATACCAATCGTGACGTAAAGGAACTCAAGTAACTAAGAACCGTTACTTTACTTGACACATGACAGGCCTTTAACATAACTACATTTAATGAAAGTGTAATTATTTTTAGAACTACATTCTGTTTGAATAAGCTTCAAACAAAAAGCATTAATCGGCGATACTAGATATAACGTGATGACATCATCTTTTGTATGCATTTAACCCAGTTTTATATAAATTACTTTGATGAATACCAGCCACAGAAGGTGGACTCTCCCAATATGATGTTGAGCTACAACTTTGCCATTCACAATTTCAAGATCAGAATCCTCCAGACATATTTGAATCTCTCTCTCTTCCTCGGAGGTCCCATGAACTACAATTTCTGTTTCAAAGAAGAGCCTCTGTGATGAAATGTGCCTGATTACCAAGAATGGAGTAAATAAAATATCATATTCGTTAGCTTTTAACAAAATTTGAGAGCAGAAGAATAGTTTGTTTAGCAGTGTTGTTCTCTCCTGTGGAAAATCAGCAACAAGTATTTCCCAGTACGGTATCGAAACAATTGAGGGAACGCTTTGCGCACGGAAAAGGTCTACCATCGGTACAAACACATTTTTTCCGTGAGTTGGATGCTGTACACTATATGCTGGGCCAAGTGAAAAAACCTCCTGATAGAGTGAAATTACTCCTGTTTCCATTTTGATAAGCCAATATTTAGAAAGAGATTTTTTAATTGAAGTTATCAGTGCCAGAGGATTTATATCAAACAAACTACATTTCATGACTAATAGGAACTCTGATATATTTGTGCTATGCATCATGTAAGATCGTAGTCCCATCGTTTGTATTCTCCAGCATTTGTCCCATGGTGACTGTTCATAGAAAGTGGACAAGATCCCTCTGTCTGATAAATTAGAGAGAAGCATGTTCACAAGGTTTGAGTTGAACGTTGTCAGGTTTAACATAACCAAGGGTGAAGGCATCAACCAGCTTTTTGATGGAAACTTGCATGAGCCGTTGTCAGTTCTAAGTTGCATGGTTGGACAAAGTACAGGTCGACACGAACTCTTTATCCCTGCCTGTAACAAAAATAATAAATGAGCCATGCTCTGTGAAAAGTGGGCTTAATATACCTGCGAAAAGTATCAACTCAGGTGCGCAGTACAAGCAGGCTGAAATGGGCCGAAACCTTTCGGTCAATTTTCTGTATGTCCAGTCTACCTTAGTCGGTTGTGAGACAAAATGGTTTTTATGAATCCATAATTATATGAATACTTTCTTGGTATAATGCATCAATGAGATGCATTAAGCCCGCTTTTGCCAGAGCATGGCGAATATATATTTACTGTGATACCCTTATGTTAAAAACTGAACTTAAGGTGAAAGTAATGAAAATATCTTTATGGGTGCTGTACTGTTCATTTATATTTGTGGCAGTGTTTCTAGATGGCCACCGGAATCCTGATTTTACTCTTGCTTTGATAGCGTGTTACACAGCTGACTTAAACTGAAGAAGAACAACTGATGAAAATAATTTACTATTTATAAAAAGCATACGAAGCTGAGATCAATTGTCATATAAAACAGAATTAAGATTTCTAACAGAAAGAAGTATTTTCTGTGTGGCAGTATTTGGCAACTGTGGGGTTTTGAATCTGGGTCAATCTTGATGCCTATGGACTAGCTTCGCTGGTCAAAAATGGCGAATTTCGCGTACTTGATAAATCAAAATCTGGCAGTTTTACTTCCACATCGATAATGAATTTTGTAGCAGAAGAAAAATTCTTATGTTTCTTTTTAATTTGTATTTAGTTTTGCCAATGATCGTCAGAATTTCCAGCGATGTTCAAGTGATCTTATTTTGGCCAGTCACTTATGTCTTGGAGAAACAGTTTCGTGCAATTTCCACATCACGACAAGAATAAATCCCATTTAAAAGTTCCCAGTAATACTTAGTCATTTTGACAAATGGTGCGTTCGTTTTCATTATGTCACAGCGAGCTAGCAGTTTCGCCATCTATCAACCTACTCATCAAGTCTCATCGTCCGACCCTATTAAGAGGGTAAACAAAAGTTTTTTTTTTTTTATGTTGTTGTTGTTCACATCAAGGACACACACACACACACACACACACACACACAAATCATAATTCCAACATTTTTTAACTATAGTTGTTGGTGGTGTAAATTTTCATTCGTGCAGGAAACAGTTGTGTACGGTTTTAAATTTCTATTGTGCAAACCTCACTTCCTCTACATGGATATTTCCAACTTTCGCAGTTTTTCCCCGATAAAAGATATTACTTGAGGAATTCTGATTGAAAAAGTTATTACAAACTTAGTCAATCAGTCGATAACTATATTTAGAAAAGGTAATTTTTACGGACATGTTTTCTGTCTAAGCAGTAATGGTGTATTTTTGTACAATGGCGCCTTTAGAGAAGGAAGCTGTTTTAGACCTAAATATAAAGTAACTTGGCCCTGTATGTATTTTTTTCCGCATGGTAATCACTCATAAAACTCTTGACTATTTTCCACATCGATTACATGGGGACTAAAAAGATAAGAACGGAAGATAACTTAAGTCAAAACCATTGCAACAGCCACTCATAGGTCACGAGACAAATTAAGTAAGTGCATTGAAATAATTCGTTTATTTGTAACTTTTTGAAGAAACACTATTTTGCATTTTTGAATCTGACAACTACCAGGATTTGTACTGACTCGTAACAGACAAATTCGATATGCAAATAAAGTTACGCACAAGATATTCAGACACTATACTACACTCAGTACATTTAAAAAGGCAACACTAGTTGCAAGTTGGAAATCAGCCGGAAAATAAAAAGTTCTGATCAGATTTACCTTCAGTGTAATTCACTGTTATTCCCTTTAGTGATTCACAAAGTTTCGTTAGAATGCTGTAAGATTTTCAAATGGAAAATGGTACAAAAATTTCCTCACCGCAAATTAAAAAGTCACATAGTTTAGTATGGCTACTCCTTGCATTTATCAAAACTTGCCAGCCTCGTCTCATTAACAAAAATATGAGGTTATTCCATATTGTAGGATGTTGTCCGGTTCCTCCAGAAGGGCACTGCAAAGTTCCGAAACTTTTGTCGGTGATTAACACTGGTATCCACACATTTTTCAAAGCATCAGACAGTGCAATATGTGTTAATGCACCCAGTCAAACAATTCAATGTTGTTCAATGTTGTTCTGATTAATCATGCTGCGATATATTGTAAGCTTATCTAATATTTTTACCAAATAACAGTTTTGGAATAAAGAGCTATTTGACCTCTTTGGTGTAGACATTATAATTATAATTAACTTTCATTTAAAAAAATGCAAGCCGTGATTCGATGAATGAGGTTATGCCTGCCCATAAACGAACCGATCAACCATTTTTTTAAACTTGCTCGATAATGCAAACATCACTAAAATGCTCATTCTGCCAATGCCAAATTCTACTACGACTCTTGACTGTAGACAATTGAATCCTAGATTCATTTTATAACAGAACACAGTTCATTTGAAGCCTGTTGAAACGGCGGTGTGTTCCATGAGCCACACTACTTTGTATGGACGTATCGCAGAGCCTTGTGCAGGAAAAACCTACGTATAAAAACATAATGCCCTTTTGGATGAACCGGTCAACATCTCACAATATGGAATAACTTCACGTTTTTGTCACTGAGATGAAGCTGACAAGTTTTGATAAATGCAAGGAGTGGCCATACTCGATGTGAATCGTATGACTTTTTGAGTAAAAGTAAGGAACTTTTTGTATCATTTTCCATTTGAAAATCTTAAAGCAATTTAACGCAACTTTGTGAATCATTCCATTTAATAACAATAAATTATATTACAGGTAAATTTGATCAAAAATTGTTATTTTCCGGCTTTTAAGCTACAACTAGTGTTGCGTTTCTTAAATGTACTGAGTGTATTTGTATTGGTCAAATGATTGTTGATTCCACAAACTAGCAAGTGATTTTTTGTTTGTTTGTTTTTAGTCTTAAAGGATAAGTCCTTGAATTCAAAATTCATGACATTTTGCAAAAAAAAAACGTCGAAGATAACAAAGAAACCTAAGCGTTTGTGTAGTTTTAAAGTTTTGAATCGTTTTGTTTGAATTTAAAACCATTTTAGGTAACCTCTTTAGTTTCCTGACTAAATGCAAAGAATGTGTATTTCAGCAGACTTACTGGAATTATTATAGTTTTTTTTTTTTTTTTTTTTTATTGATACTTTTGTCGGACTGTTGTCTTAGTATTTTTATACATACCTTTTCCAGGTGATGGCATTTTAAGTTTAACAATTCTCATGTCATACCATACCATGTAATAGGATAATTACATTCTTCTCCAAATGATTTATGGATGAAATAATTAAACTTGTACAACTGTTTCCATTTAACCAATGAATAAAGAATTTCCGTTACTTTTAAGGAGAGTAAAACAGCAACACTATTTAACCCATAGTTTGGCTCACTGCAAAGTTAAGAAAGTTCAAGCGAGAAAGCTCAAGAAGATAACAAATGAACTCTAAGTACTGAAGCATTTGCAGACAGCAAAGTAGATGTCTCTCAAACGGTGGAACTTGGCTCTTGAAGGGTAGAAAACATTGTGGATACAAGAGATAATGCTGGTTACCAACATTTTCCCTATTTCCAAAAATGTTTTCAAAAGCCTCTTTACACAAGGTCGTTAAAACTCGGGACTATGCGATAAAAAGTTAAATAGGGCCATCTTACCCTACAAGCTATAGGAGCTGCAAGATGTATCTTCGGTAAGTTCTCTTCGCTTATCTGATGAATGAATTCAGTGTCAATTATGGCTGAAAACTCTAACTCGTTACCAGGAGCAGTTCCGATGCGATTGACAAAGTTTGGTACAATTCGACGGCACAAAACACAAAAAAGATTTTTATACACTGCCCGCTGATAGAATATAGGTAGGTGTGGACCCATCAAACAACCGTCCTGAAAATTGTCGACGGAGATATTAAGATTTGGAAAGTTTTCTTCAATATCGCGCTGATAACGTTCGGACCAACCCGCCGTCAGTTCGGCACATGAGCTTACAGTATAAAATGAACAAACTCCTTGCATGTTTTCGGATTCATTTCCGGGATGAACAAATGTCAAATACTGTGTCCGTGATGAATTTCTCCTGAGATTCTCAAAAAGTCCATTCATACTCACTTTGTTTGGAAAGGAAACTTTACTGATCCATTTAATACCATCAATTACACCATGACAACTTGCACATTCTTCAGATATATAATTCAACTTCTTTGACCGAGAATAAACAGGGTAGAAATTCTTCCAAGGAATTAACGGTTCTGAAGCATTGCAAGACCCTTCAACAACACAACCTCCCACAGGAGGACCGACTACAAATTTATACATCGGCAGATTAGCCGTTCTCATATACTTTCGATCATTTGTAGTTGGGAACATGCATCGTATTCTCTCTTCATCCAGTTTGTCTAAATTGCCTTCTTGGTAGCAACAGTTTCCTGTTAGACCACACGACCGTTTACAAGAACAATCTAAAAGAGAAAAAAGTAGAATTAATATGTATAACAATCTGAATAACTATAAAAGTTAACTATATAAACTGGTATTCGATATTTTGGAAGGTGAAATGAGATCGGGGAAAGACGTTAAGAGTTTAAAAAAAAAACTGGGGGAACTTTTTCAAAGCAAATGCGGTATTAAAAAATTATTAAGGTTGATTACACAATGATTAAAGTTGATTGAATTTTGATTCATATTTGTTGATTTTGCTGTTTTATGCCAAGAATCATAACGATTGTGGTGGTTTCGTTTTGATCTTCTGCTATGAACAGCTTACAATACAAATTTTGGATAATCTTGTACTTAATCAAGTTTGCTCAGGCAGAAAATTGATACATACAGGCGGACTTTTGGCTACCTGTGTTTGCCCTATCAGCATTGACAGGGCCCCAAACCCATGCCACGCGGAATCCGCGTCAACTTTGCGTATGACTCATCGCCATCTGGTGCCATTACCAGATTCGGGCCACTATATACAATATAGCTTATCTTTTACGTTCAGATATAACTTTCTGATATATTTTCAGGGCGAAACAAAATTCTTACATTTCCCATATAGGTAAGGACATGCGTGACCTCGTTGTATACCATAGTCTTCAAACGTTTTTCTGTATGAACACTTCAGCCGTTCGAAATGTCATTCAGAACACTCTGTGAGTATCGAGCTTTAATATGAAATCGTCTTTATATGAATGGTGAACTTAAACACTTAACAAAACTGCCACCTAATAAAATATGATTTCTTGGCACTTGCTCAAGTCGTACTGCAAGATAATCAAATACTTATATCTAAAACACTGATTTTTAGCTCCACTGGCCAAAGACCAGCGAGCTTATGTCATGGCCATGTGTCAGTCGTGCGTCCGTGCGTCCGTCCATCCGCCATTAACTTTTATTTCAAACATCTTCTCTGAAACTACCCACCCAATTTTGACCAAACTTCACAGAAATAATCCTGCCATGGTCCTCTTTAAAATTCTTGAAAGAATTTGAATCCTTTAAAAACTGTGGTTGCCATGGCAACAACACTGAAAACTTTGAAAATGTTGAAAATCTTCTTGTCAAAAACCGAAATGGCGTGTGGCTTTATCTAATGGTCCTCCACTAAGTTTCTTCAAATTATAGCCCTTGGGTAAAAACTGGCCCCGCCCCGGGGATCTAATAGTTTTACATGGGCTGATATTGTGAAAACTTTAAAGTTCTTCTTGTCCAAAACCATAAGGCCTTGGGCTTCCAAATTTGGCATCTAATGGGCTTCTACCAAGTTTCTTTCAAATTATAGCCCTGGGGTCATAACTGGCCCCACCTCGGGGGTCACAAGTTTTACAAGGGCTCATACAGTGAAAACTTTAAAGATCTTCTGGTTCTAAATCATAAGGCCTATGGCTACCAAATTTGGCATGTTTTTCGCCTCTCACCTCTGATTCATGTGAAAAAAAAGTAGCGGGTGACTTGGAAAGAAAGTTGTGTCAGTACTGGTGTGAGAAAGCCAGGAAACATGCGGAGGTGCTCTGACCGCGGTGACATGACCTTAGCTGTTAAAACGGCATTAAGCTCCAATACAAACAAACAAGCATTGTTCCTTATCTTGAAATGTAGCTGTAATATTTTGTAAGTGTTGTCATCTAGCAGGTCTCTTTCAAAACTGTTCAAATTAAAGCCCTGGTCTCAAAATTGGTCCCAACCCATGGTCATAAATTCAAAATCTGGCCTAGAATTCTAATGTTGATATGTATGATTTCTACTTACTAGCCAGTGGAGCGATACGGGGCATCATAGCCCTCTTTTTTTAAATAAAATGGACTAAGCTATCTCAAAACAATTTGCTGATTTTGTTCATCGGTATTACCACAATTCTTCAACACGGGCGATGGTGATTTATAAGTTTAGTTAAGTGTAATTTTGACAAAGATTCCAGTAGCTATTGATGGGTGGGATGTCCCACAAAATTTACCGGTCAAAGAAAGAGACTCTGCTAAACTTGATATCGCAATTATCGTTCAGTGCATACACAAATTATATTGTTTACAACAGAGGCAGCAAACGCCAGATAGATCTAGAGCGGGCCATCAAAATGATGCTCGACAATTCAAACCAAATAAAAGAACTACTCGTTGAGTAAAAGAAAACAAGAGGGCCAAGATGGCCCTGGATCGCTCACCTGAATTTTTGAGAGCACCATAGCCATTTTTCTTTTTTTTTTTTTTTTTTTTAATTCCGAGACTTTTTCTTCAATACTTCAATAAAAAAAAAAATCAAGAGCACCGCATGCGGCTGTCTGGTTAAGGGTTTAGCTTATTGTTATTCCAAAACTTTTTCTTCAATAACTTCAATAAAAAAAAAAAAAAATACTTGAGTGTCAATATGAAAAAAGAATATTAAGTTTGAAAATACACATATAGTTATAAATAAGAATTCTATCCTTCATCCCACGATCAAATGACAGTTATTTTTGTGTATCAGTATTTTGAGCACAATGCTTGATCTTATGATGCAAAATTACTTAAATAACATCACAGTTAAATTTATAGTCATATAAAGTTTGTATAGAATTCAGAAAACAATCCATCATAAAGTGTAGAAATGGTGAGCAAAAAGGTGGTTAACATCCAGATAGAGGCCCTATTGATAACTAATCATTTCTGTGAAATTATTTCAATATCTGACCAGTGGTTTCAGAGAAGAAGCAGTTTTAGGAATTTCTTAATGTCGGGATAGTGCAAATAGCCCCCCCCCCCCCACCCCGCAGCCATGTATCTTGACGGATCAAAATTTTGCGAACAAATTCAAAAGGGACACCCAAGGCACATTTCTGTGAAATCATTTCAAAATCTGACGAGTGGTTTAAGAGTAAAAGAATTTCAAAGAATTTCTTTAAGTCCATACAGTGCAAAGAGCCACCCCCGCCCCCCGCCGCCACGGCCATGTTTTTCGACGGATCAAAATTTCGCGAACAGTTTTTGAAAAGGGTCACCCAAGAACATTCCTGTGAAATTATTTCAAAATCTGACCAGCGGTTCCAGAGGAGAAGATTTTTAAAGAATTGCTTCGAAAATTCCATTTGGTTGCCATGGCAACCAGAGTTTTTGATTGAATCAAATTCTGTGAACACTTTTTAAAGAGAGCCTCCCAAGGAACATTCCTGCCAAGTTCAGTCCAAATTTGCCCCAGCGGTTTAGGAGGAGAAGATGTTTAAAGAATTGTTGACGCTGCACGACGGACGACGCACGACGGACACAGCGTGATCCAAAAAGCTCCCCTTGAGCACGTTGTGCTCAGGTGAGCTAAAAACTTGTTTTGGAAGATACTTTTCTATAATGTTTTTAAAATAGGACAACAATATAAAAACAAATGTGCTAATGTGAGGGTACGGAGTCACCTTTTTTTCCAAGCCTTCATAATTTGGGTCCGTATTCACCAACCATTCTTAAGAATAGTTCATGTTCTAAGTCGTCTTATTCTCCAGAATTTTCTTATTTTAAAGTAACAAGTTTTAATTGGCTAAACCATTCGGTTTAGCCAATCAGAAGTTGTGTTATTTTCAAATTTTAAAAATATTGGAGAATAAGACGACAATGAATGTTCTTAATAAAAGGTCGGTTAATACAGACCAAGAATTCCAACAGGTGAGAGAAAGCCACACGGCCGTCCATAACTTTGGAAGTTTAGGAGAACCATTTTGATTTTCGTTTTAGGATATTGTTTTCCCTTCTCGTTTCTCCTTCGCATATGTCTGCAATTACATTACTTCAGTTGTTTTCTCCTATGAAAAAAATATATATAGAATACGCAAGAGTAAGCTATAAAAATAAAATTGTGAGGATGAATAGGATTTTAACTACGATGGCTGATTAGTAAGTTTTGAGCCGTGTACTGAAGGAGTTAAGCAGGCATGTCATATTTCAGTCCCAACATTTCCTGACTATTTAAGGATGTGTACCTGAATACTGGTGTCATTTGGTCAGTTTATGTCGAAAAGTAAAAGCTGTCTATTTTAAAGTAAACAATGCAAGTGACTTCGGCAAAATGGGCATAATCGCTGAAAGAGCAGTGATTTAATATTTGCTCAGGAAAAGTCTAGTACCTAATGATATCGATACTGATATGGTAGCAACCTTAGGGAATGATGCCCATTGTAAGTATGGATGGAACATTGGTCCATCATTCACCCCAGAGGCCAAACTTGATTAGACTGTTGTAACAGTCTAATCAATGGAAGCACCCTGGTTCACCCCGCCAAAGAAGGCAGAACTGTTCCATTAATTAGCTGGAAGGTTTATGGACTCGGTCTTCTAGAATGCTGATTGTATTCGGATGGTAGATTATCTGCAAAATGGACAAACAATCAATGGCACTTATTATAGATCACTTCTTAGGAAGTTAAGAGAAAATATTAAACTCAAGCGCCGCGGAAAACTCTGTAAAGTTGCCTTTTGCCACCAGTACAATGCCCCTGTTTGCAAGTCTGTCATTGCTATGGCTGCCATTAACGATTTTTGCTTTGAATTGATTAGGCATCCGCCTTATTCGCCTGATCTCGCTCCATCAGACTCCTCTATCTCCAAAATTGAAAGAGGCCATTTCCGGCACTCACTTTCGGTCAGATCATGACGTCATATATGTAGTGGACGACTTTCTGAACGGTCAAGAAAAGGACTTCTTTAAAAGTGGCATTGAGACCCTTAAACATCCATGGTAAAAGTGTAAAGTGAAGGGGATTATGTTGAAAAATAATGCAACATGTCCGCCGAAAGTCAAACCCATACATATGAGGCTCAAACATTATCAGTCAGCCCTCGTATCAAAAGACAAACATTTTTAATTGTCCAAGTTGAAAGTATGATGTTACGACACAGGAAATATGTATCATATGGTGGAATGTATTGATGAAGGGTATGTATACAGTGTGGGAAATGCCTTCTTCTGTAGGATCGTTAGAACACGGAATAACCTGGTAAAGGGATAAGGATCGGACAGAATGACTGGAAGCGTATCGGTTTTATTTCCAATTTCATTTCTCGTTTTTTCGCGATTGGCACACCTGGGCCCGTATTCACCGACCATTTTTCTAAATTTGAAAGTAATAACACTTCTGATTGGCTAAACCAAATTGTTCAAATTATAACGTATTCACCTGAACAACATTCACAAGCAATATTCTCTTCTGTCCCAGTTTCACATGTCAACGAAGTTAGCTTTGGACAGTACCGACCCATGACCTGTTGCAATGAAGACATCTGAGCGTCGTTTAAGGAAAAATTGCTACAGCTTGTTCTGTGGTACTGTAATGCTCCTATTAAGAACAACGCCAACGGGAATTTCATTTTCTGTTTTGCTGGAATAAAACACAAAGCAGTTGATGTAAACTAAAAATCTTGGAGAATAAGACAAAGATTATACTTAAGAATGGTTGGTGAATATGGACCAGGTGTTTAAGCATTTGAGATGGAGGAAAGTGACAAGCAACTGAGATCAAGAAGCGAAGAAAGTTCAATTAGACAGGCTCAATAAAATAGTAATGAATCAAGATGGTATGGGATACCTTTACTGAGACAGGTGAAAACAGGATGTATAATACCACCATCTGGAAAGAAGAATGAACAAGTTGCAGAAAATGTTTTAAGTACATATTAATCTCTATACCTTTATATTGTCTACAGAAGATATTGCTTTTGCATGGTCATGGCTATCCAGACAATGTACCAGGACAGGACACTGCTAAAATTTTAGAATAATCTAAACAATTGATAATTAAAAAAAAAAACTTGATAAAGCTATTTTTTCAAAGAACTTGCTATCACCGCCTAATAAGGCTTGTAGATGAGCCAAAATAGTTTGGTTTTTTTTTTTTGTAGAACAAGAAACACACATAAAAGTATGGGCGGGGGCAGTTTTCCGGGGGGGGGGGGCAATTTTCCTAGGGGGCAGGTTTCCTGTGAGCACTTTTCAGGGTGCACTTTTCCGGGGGCACTTTTCCTAGATCCACCCCAAGACTGCTAAGCGTGACCTGGGACGCTTTCGCGGACAGTGTAGATCAAGATCAGACTGCAAAGGAGGTGCAGCCTGATTTAGGATCTACATTTTCCTGTACTGTTTTTCTGTTGAAAACAACTTTGAAAGATCGCATTAAGTAATTACCCATGTTTGTCAATGCTAGTTTGTCTTTTTTGACAGCATACGTGCCAAGCTTTTAAGTACATGTATTTATCCGAAATTGAAGCAAACACTCTAAGTCTTCGCCAATGTACTATATGACACGGATTTCTTACTGCTCTTACACTTTTTTTTTTTTGCATCCACTTTTAGTGGACAATCTTTTAAGTTTGCAAATTACATTTTTAAAAATGTGTCAGAATATTAAATAGTACCAATATATAATTTTACGTTATAGGGTCAGGCAAAGCGCAATAATGGCGGCCTCCATGGCGACCTCAATGTTAGCACTAAATGCTTTCCTGTTTTTCTTAATTTCATGTGATCCAGTTTGATCAGTCAATAAAATGAGATAAATTTTGCACAAAATATACATTACCGAATCGAAAACGTGCTTTCGGGATATGGTTTAAATATAAATTTGAATATGAATCATTTTAAAAGTAGCCCTATTTTAGGACGTGATATCGGTCCATTGAAATTTCGGATACTTAAAGCATTTCTGATACGTAGTTTTTCTCACTAAATAAGGACGACAATTAAAAAAACTAACTACCATTACTTTTTTGCAACCGATCTGTTTTCAATTCAGTCTCAAGTAGGATATGGTCAAGTGAAATAACAATAATCCGTTACTTCTGCATATTAAAAACGGGGGCAGCCATTATTGCGCTTTGCCTGACGTACTTCTGAAGTATGGCGGGGTACCAGACTACGGTCAATACTTTCTGCAGATACAAGTACGTTAAGCCCCCTTTTCACAGAGCATGGCTCAAATATCTTTTTGCATGAGCATCAGATATAGTCCAAATAAACTTGCACTCACGTAAGTATCTTCACTTGCGAGAAAAAGTTTGTTTGTGAATTGGGCCTAAAAGTGAAATAAAAAAAATAGAAACTGTTTTAAAAGTGACATTTTCCTACCTTTTCGTTATAAAACTTTCTTTTACTGGTCGTAACATTAGAGCAGAAACTGTTTTCACCTTGACTGACAGCAAGAAAAAAGTGTATAAAAATTGACATACATGTACGTTTATATAAAAATCTACCATGATAGCTTAGACAATGCAACCGGTCTATATAATACCATTATGTCTAAGTGTGAAATTAAAAAATATCAGAAACTTTTTTAAAAGCGACATTTTCCTACCTTTTGGTTGTAATTTTTCTTCGACTGATCGTAACGTCGTAACTGCGTTTACCTTGACTAACAGCAAGAAAAAGACGTATAAAGAATGACATACATGTACATTTATATAGAAATCTACCGTGATAGCTTAGACAATACAACCGGTCTATATAATACCATTCTGTATTAGCGTGATATTGAAAAAATATCAGAAACTTTTTTAAAAGTGACGTTTTCCTACCTTTTGGTTGTAATTTTTCTTTTACTGATCGTAACGTCAGATCAGAAACTGCGTTCACCTGGACTGACAGTAACAAAAGAAAAAGTATCAAAATTGAGATACATGTACGTTTATATAGAAATCTATCGTGATAGCTTAGGTAATACGACCGTTCATTATAATATCATTATGTCTGAAATTTAACACAGCGTTTTCTCGATGTATTCATTGGAACACATTCAAAATTTCTTTTTAATTAAATCTTAAACTGTAAGAAAGACAGACTTAAATTTTCTTCAAAATTTATATTCAAGTAAACATAATAAAGTTTAACATTATTTCGATGATTTCTATATAATTTTACAATTTATCATCAAAAAGGGTCTTGACAAAACAAGTCGTACAATGAAAGAAAAACATGTTTCATAACGAGCGAATCGTTTTCCGGAAACACCGTTCTAGATTTTTTAAAAATAAAATTCCGCCTTTGTTCTGGGTTTTAGTCTAAATCTAGACGGGGATGTCTTCCGGTTAGTCGCGCAGCGTCAGGCGTATCACAAACGTTTGCAAATGTACTTGACTGGTCAAAAATGGCATTAATTATTTACCGATCCGGATGATTATTTAAATATCATCATCAGTTTAATGAGTATAGATTAT
The DNA here is from genome assembly GCA_945859785.2 of Tridacna gigas. NCBI lineage: Eukaryota > Metazoa > Mollusca > Bivalvia > Cardiida > Cardiidae > Tridacna > Tridacna gigas. The sequence continues at coordinate 59,461,299 of OX244032.2, forward strand.
CTAATTTCCAACCGGCCTAGATAAATCATTAAATGTGTGTGTTGGTAGGCTACAATTGTTAAAGTTCAGTATAAATATTAAATCAGTCGACCAGCATAGTTAATATGAATTTGCCGGATTTTTCAGGTACTTGCCAGGATCAGGGTTGTGAAAATATTCCCTCTCCCGTTCGTCGATGAAACTCCCAACCTGAGAGTTAGAGAATACAAAATGAGTGAAATAGTCTTCCGAATCTAAGTCAAAATATTACGAGGTACGATCAGAAACTTCTCGGCCTCTTGTACTTCGGAATATCCAGAAATGAAAAGTTGGATATTACTTTTCAATATAATCTCCATTCATCTTGATGCACTTTGTCCACCGCTGTTCAAGTTTGCTAATCCGGCTTCAAACTAGAAGTCTCTTTCCCTGTCCCCAAAGTACTCATTTACTGCATCTCTAACACATTCGTTACTTCCGGATTGTCTACCACGAAGGTTAGTTTTCAGCTCTGAGGAAAGATAGAGGTCAGAAGGGGCTAAATCAGAAGAAGGGGCGGGGGGGCGGCTGAGAAAGGACTTCGAAGCTGCATTCGGTCGCAGCAGCCATTGAAACTTGCGACTTGTGAGCGGGTGCATTGTCCTGCAAAAGCAGAACGCAATGAGTCCACTTTGTCCGTCTGACACACCGTTTTTCTTTACAGTGACTTTCTGGTGTAATCAAAAGCGTCGGAATCCTTTTCTCTCAACCTATAACCTTCAAGAAGATTGAATTATCGACTGATCTGGGGTTTGCGTCAATAGATGAGCCATGGTCTGGTAAAAGGGGGGCTTAATGAATTTCTGTGATCCATGATATCAAGCAAGTCATTGCATTATTGTGGATCCATATAATCCATTTTGTATCACAACCGACTGATTCATGAGATAGGCCTACACCGGTCCTTTTACATGCAGAAAATTTATCAATAGAGGAAAGTTTCGGCCCAGGTCATCCTGCGCGGACTGCGCAGACTGACCTGGGACGGTACTTTTCGCAGATGCATTAAGTCTCCTTTTCACCGAGCGCAACTCAAGTATATTGGGCCGAGAACTTTTTGATCGAATCTCTTAAAGGATAAGGTAGATCCACATTCAGACTGGGGTTGGCTTTTTGGTGTCCACTAAACCACCTCAAATCGCTGTTTGTCTGAAAGGATGTTTCTATATGCATTTGACCAAGTTCACCAATGTTGCGTGTCGCCGTTAACCCTATATAATATCAATCCCGCCACTGAAGAAGAAAACTTTGAACACATTGTGGGAATGAGGTGAAAATGCTGGTAAGCAACATTTTCTCCTGTTCCCGTAATGTTTTCTATTCTTTCATCAACAGAACCTAATTGATTGAGTGATTGATTGAATGGTGTTTTACGCCGCTTTCAACAATATTTTAGCCATATCACGGCGGCAGCTCACATATTCATGTATTTCCTGAGTTTCACCAGTACTAGGCTAGGGCTCTGAAGTGTCTTGCCCAAGGACACTCCCACGAAAAACCCAGTGGATCCCATGAGGCTCGAACACGGGGCTTCAAGGTTACGAGTCCTACACTTTACCTCTGAGCCACGCAGGACTCCAAACGGAACCGTCGGATAGAACCACATTTTATTTGTCGTCTGTAGATGCGATCAGTTGTTGAGTCTAAACTTCTGCCGTCGGGTAAACGATTAAGCCTTATCTTTAAGAAAAGGAACGTTAGGGATGAGTAATTGCAAACCAAAGCATTTAACCCTTATCCTGCTAAAATAATTCAAAATGAAACTTCCAAGCCGTTGGTAAAAACCGAAATGTTGGTATTTCATGGTTAAGAAGGTTCGGGAAATATATCCTTATCGGACAGTGTAGATCCAAGATCAGACTGCACGTTCTGTGCAGTCTGATCTTGATCTACACTGTCTGCTAAAGGTCCGTGAGTCGCGCTTAGCAGGCTAAGGGTTAACGGATATTTTTTACCGATTTTATTGTTACCAAAATTACTGTTATAAAACTGGGAATTCACGATATCAGATCCGCTCTGTTAATTACATTGCCGATAGTATTCTGCAAATGCTGGCAAAAATCTAACTGCTACTGATTTGAAAATGTCACGCAAAATGAAATTACCACGTGCGCAGATGTTGGAACTCTGTGTCTAAACCAAATATAATTTCATATTTATTACCAAATTAATAATTTTTGAAAATTAAAATCTCAATCATCTCAAGATTTATTCATTATTATCATTTTTTTTTTTTTAAATAAAGACGACAATAACACCAAATTTAAAATAAAAAAGCAATTACAAGTGGGCGAATTTTCCTTAGCAATGAATGATAGAGCGAACCCTAAAAAGCCCAAAATGATGATTGCATTTCGCTGTCACAAATACCATATCAAATTTTAACTGCAGGTATTTTTTTATGTGTCGTTAAAGGGCAACGTTATGAGGATTTCTTGGTTCCTTTGATTAATTGGTTTAGTACATTAAGTTTTTTTTTTTCCCCAATCTATCGGGTTACTTAGGAAGTTTCATGTAATTACACGTACATGTAATATAAAATAATTCGATACAGCTGAGGCTAGTCGCAGCAAAGCAACCAGTCTGGCACATTCTGAAAAATTGAAGATAATGACAGGGTTCCCTCCCACAGTCAAGGAAAAGACAAATTTTGAAAACATTGTGGGAGAAGGGGACATTGCAGGTAACTAACATTTTCTCCCTTTCCCCAGTGACTAGATGGTTTCTCCCTCTTCAGGCACGAATCCAGTCACCTGAGCCATATTTTATGTCTCGTCTGCCAATACTCTAAATACGGACATGTCCAAAATAATTGAACCATGCTATGGCAAAAGGGTGCTCCGTGATGCATGATACCAAGCAAGCCATCACATAATTATGGACCCATCATGTAGCCCTTTTTTTAAACAACCGATTTAGTTATTAGGTAGGCTGGTCATTGGGCATACAGAAAATTGGCCAATAGCGAAAAGTTTCGACCCAGGTCAGCCTGCGCGGACTGCGCAGGCTGACCTGGATCGATACTTTTCGCAGATGCATTAAGCCCCTTTTTCACAGAGCATGGTTCAATTATAACCGTCTCTTGAAAGAGTTAGAGGCACACTGTCGCAAATTTACAGTTCCATGTCAGAAAACTAATCAACTCGTTGGCTATAGAGAAAAAATAGATTTTTCTAAATTGAAAGCATTAGCAGACGACAACTTAAATGTGGCTCAAATGTTTTGATTTGACCTTGATAGATTAGAAAACAGCGATAAATGTAATAGTAAAGGCCTGAGTGTAGCGTGATCCAAGATCACATGACAAGTTCTGCGCAGTTTGATCTTGATCTAGATCTGTATGCGCAATGCTTTGTGAAAAGGGGGCTTAATGCATCTGCAAGAAGTATCGACCCAGGTCAGCCTGCGCAGTCCCCGCAGGCTGACATGAGTCGAAACATTTTACTATTGGTCAATTTTTTATGTGTCAAAGGACCAGTATACCTCATTATACAGTCGGTGTATACAAAATGGATTTTTCGGACCCATAATAATGGGATGACTTGCTTGTTATCATGCATCACGGAGATACATTAAACCCCTTTTGCCAGAGCATGCTTCATATAGAGTTACATCGGGTAACGCGCTCTGCAAAGCCGCAGTCTAGATCTAGTAGAGAAACCAATGACAACGTGAGTGGGCAAGCGGTCGCAGTGGTATGACAGAAGGATGTTTTATTCATGGCGCCTAAGAAACACTATAATTTTCAGTTGTGTAAATCAAGGCCACAGGTCCACTATGGAAATTCAAGTGTTTCCTGGATTTGCTGGACTGTGGCTCTTCAGTGCTTCGATGAAGACACTTCCATGATGAAAAAAAAAGCTGCGAAAAAGAGGGCAGAACCCCAAAAACCCAGATTACAAATCCACCGTCCCGACGACCATGCATGACCTTGAACATGACGGCAACCATTGAAAGTAGTGCACAGACATTCACATTGGTAATCGGAAAGAAAGTATCAGGAAAAAAAAGTATCGGGGGAAAAAGTATCAGTTTTTGCAAGGGAAAAAAATAGGTGTGAGAAAAAAGAGTATCAGTTTTGGTAAAGACGGCAAGTAATGTGTTTAAAAAAAAAAGAAAAGAAAACGTAGTTTAAATCTGAGGTTATGCTTGCTTTATAATGGGAGAAGCGAAATTGCTTGTTACAAGTAACTTCCCATTTATAAATCACAATTCATGTATTTTTAATGCTTGCAAATTAATGTCTGATTTGCTTAAATCTTGGATATATTAAACATTATTGTGGAAAAAGGAGAAATTGCTTGTTACATGCAAATTCTCATTTCATCGCAATATTTTAAATGCAAATTAATGTCAGGTTTGTGTAAATCTAGGGTTATCGTAAACATTGTGGGAAAAGACGAAATTGCTTTTTACGTTTTGCAGGCGACAAAATAACTGAGGCTCAAAAGATGGAATTTGTCTCTTGAAGGATAGAAAAAGTTGTGTAAAAAGGTAAAAAGGATCTTTAAGAACATTTTCTTTTTTTCCTATAATGTGTTCAAGGGTCTTCTACCTCAGGGCAATAAAACTAGGGCTTGTCTTGTAAAGAGATAAATCTTGGAGTATGTTAAAAAATATTGTCAGTCATAAAAATATTCATTAAGTTCTAACAATGAGAATTTCGAACGCTTATTAAAGAGATGAATTAAGTTTGTAAACAATTAACTTTGTAAAAGTCAAAAACTGTAAATACTGTAAGTAAAGTGAAAGTTAAAGATCAGTCAGAAATGAAATAAACTTATTATTAAAGACAACATATTATAAACAGTTTGCAATATCAATGTACAACTATTTTTGATAAAGTTCTATTGCTGAACCCCCTTCTCTTGAAGGTATCAATAATCAAACATGAGTGTTTGAACATGTCTGCCCAATTTCAGGACAGAAAAAGTAAAACAGACCTACAAATATCACATTCTTTTTATATAAAAGTCAATTGATACAACCTATCAACTAAGTTACATCATATAAACCACATTTCTCTTAATCTGTTTTTGGCAACTGATATTTTTTTTTTCCTGATATTTTTATTTCTGATAGTTTTTTCCCTGACTCTTTTTTTCCTGATACTTTCTTTCCTATGTAAACGGTGTGATTTTTTTTCCGTTCCAGTCTAATCTAAATCTGGAAGGCCAATGTCTCTATGTCAAAATTCTGTCCGGTCTACAAGTAAGAAAGATTACTCCATTGAGTTTTAAGAATCAATATTTTAAGTACGAGTTATCGTTCTTCGCATTAGTCATTGTCAACACAACAGCAAAATGGCGACCAAAATAAAGACGTTGGCAGTCTTTTTAATTTATATTACCTGCGTACATTCTGGGGCTTTTGACAACGTGTTTCAGGATGTATCATCGTGTAAAGACACGTGCAGAAATACGTACGCACCACATACTTATGAAAAGGTTTGATACATTTCTTAGTCTACTATTCATCGTCGAATTTGTGCTAGTTTTATGCCAAGTTTGTTTTGTACTCGGTATAAAATTGACCTTCTTTCACATACAAAACAAATCAGTGTGAGATCAAATACACAACTTAAACATCAATTTTAATACAATCTTTGACGGTCACGAACACTGGGATGATTTATTAAAATGAATTAACAGACAACCAGATTAGAGGGAGTGATACTGAGCCAGTACAATCCATTATTTCTCTTCCTGACCCTGTGTTGTGGGTACTCATTAGAATCGTCTTAATGAGACGATTCTAATGAGTACCCATAACAGGGTTTAGTGGAGAGCGATTAATATTTTCAGTTTTGAAAAATCACTCCCTCGCTCTGGAGCTTTGAATTAAGGTTAATCCTTATTGAATGAAATGAACTGTCCCTTTTCCAGAGAAAGACATAGACCATGGGGACTAGAATCATGTATCTTGAGAGGAAAGATTTACTATCCTATAATAAATGACATGGGATCTATATCCAGTGTTCAATCTAGAGCGCGCCATTGCGCCATAGGCCCCCTAAAGATGGAGTAAAGTCCCAGATGGCGCAATTCTAAACCAACCTCAGGCCAGTCAGGTGCATTCTATCATAAAAGAACCATTCCGCGAATTATGATCCTTTTCGTCCATTTCTGCTTTTTCTGCTCAATTAACATAATGCTGAGCTTGCCAGTGAGAATTTACCGTTAACCCGACATATGTTATGGATAACACTAAACTAGTAGCCTGCTATCGATCTTCGTATCAGAAGGGTACAGGAGATACAAGGGAAAACAGAAGTTACGATTCCTTAAAACTTCCACTGATGATTGAAGATTGCAATGGGGCAATTTTCTGAGTATTTTGGAAGTATCAGTGGCGCGAAAAAGGCAAAACCTGTTGAAAGTATTACTTTGAAAAGCACAGTCTGGCCAGTCCCTACCCCTAGTTCAAGTCACGGAAATAAAAACCCCACTGCAATGTCAACCAAAATGGCTCTCGGACGATAGGATTGAAGATGGTTAGTTTATGACGAGAAAATGAACTGTAGTTTGAGTGATCGATGGGAAAGTTAAATCCCTTTGTGATGGGATGTCAGAATTTTGAAAGTCTACCACTGACAGACATATCTTGTCATTAGGTTTGAATTAATGGCGGAAATAAGTTTGCGTCAATTAACAGTGATAATATCTGTAGAGTCGCAGTTTTATTAGCATAGTACTCATAGAAACATGAACACATATCGGTTATAAAATATTTTTGTGTGTGGCCCCCAGTTGTCCAAAATGGCCCCCTGTTTCAATGTCTGTGGGCCCAACGGGCCCCCTTGCATGCAAAGCTAGATGGAACACTGCTATATCTTTTTGAAAGCATGATACAAGCCCCTGTGACATAGAAATTGCAATATCTAGGCTGTTTGTGTCACAGTATAGATTGTATTACAGAGTAGCAGACAGTGTAAATCAAAGATGAGACTTTTCTTTCTGCAGTCAGCTCTTACGCTATCCACAACGCAATAAAAGTTTGCTAAGTAATGTAGGTTGAATAAATCAGCCATAGTCTGGCAAAAGGGGACTGAATACATCAGCCATCTCTGTAATGCATCATATGAAGCAAGTCATCATATAATCATGGATCCATAAAATCCATTCTGTCCAACAACCACTTGAATCATGTGGTAGAATGGTCCTTGGACATTAAAAAATTTATTGATAGCAAAAAAAAAAGTTTTGACTCTGACTAGCCTGCGCAGACTGAGTCATGCTCTGAGGAAAGGGGGCGTAGTGCATCTGTGAAAGGTATCGACCCAGGTCAGCCCGCACAGTCCATGGAGGCTGACCTGGGCCAAAACTTTTGGTTATTGGTCAATTTTGTATGTGTCAAAGAACATTCTACCTCATAATTCAGTTAGTTGTGGAAAAAAAGTGGCTATTATGGATCCATAATTATGTGATGGCATACTTGGTATCATGCACCACAGAGATTCATCAAGCCCGGTTTTCACAGGGCATGGCTGACATGTTAAGTTTCTATAATTTACACAATAAGAAAATGGTGTCATATAGAAAGAGACAAAAAGGTCTTCTCTGAATGATATTGAAACTTTCATGGAAAAGGGCTGTTACAAGCGATTTCTCTTCTTTCTACAGTTGTGCAAATTTTTGTATTTGAAAGCTAAAGGGTTAAGAACAAGAAATCCAAATTTTTAGATTGCCAAATAGATGAAATAAACTGTACAAAATTAACCCTTTCCCAAACGACAAACTTTAGACTCTCCCAAACTGAGAGAGTTTGCAGACGACAATTTTAAATTTGATAAAAATGGCAGAGTTCTCTAATAGGGAAGAAAACATTGTAGGAAAAGGAGAAATTGCTCGTTATGAGCAATTTCTCCTTTTCCTACAGTGTTTTCAAAAGACTTGTACTGCAAACACTTAAAAACAAGGGCTTGTTTGGGAAAGGGTTAATGAAATTGCCAGAGCTGTGCTTTAGCCCTGTTATATTTAGTCTGAGTTTTGATGACCCTGAAAAAGAAGGCTTTTGAAAATATTGAGGGAAAAGGAGAAAATACTGGTAACCAGCATTTTCTCCTCTTTCCACAATGTTTTCTACCCTATCAAGAACAGAAATCATCATTTGAGCTACATTTGATTTGTCGTCTACAAAATTTGCTTTCAATTTTGTTTGAGTCCAGAATTTTGTCATTTGATGAAGGGTTAACTCTTTACTGAATGACAACATTTTGGACCAGTCTGAAGTGAAGACACTAGCAGACAACAAAATGATTATGACTCAAAAATTGAATTTTGTGTCTGGAAGGGTAGAAAACAGTATGGGAAAAGGAGAAAATGCTGGTAACCAGCATTTTCTCCTTTTCACACAATGTTTTCAAAAGGTTTTTCCCCCAGAGTCGTTAAAACTCGGGATTGTGTTATAAAGCGTTAAAAGGATTTAGGTCAGGATACTAGCAGACATGGTTCCTCCTAGAAGGAAGTATTGCCTGTTATGTGCCCCTGATCTGTGTCAACACTGTCTGAACAAGGTTCCAATGTTATCCTAGGTCTTACCTTACTATGGACTAGTAAAATATGGCAAAGTGTGTTGTATCTACGGTAGTCGAGAAAACCCAACTATTTATGAAATTTTATATATGAGTCATGCTCTGACAAAATAGGGCTTGATGTGTTTGCAAAAAGTATCAACCCATGTCAGCCTGCGCAGTCCGCACAGGCTGACATTGGCTGAAACTTTTTGCTATTTGTGAATTTTCTGCATGTCAAAGTTCAGTTCTACCTCTGATTCCAGCTGGTTGTTTGACAAAATGGATTTTATGGATCCATAATTATATGATGGCTTGCTTGGTATAATACTTCTCATTAAGCCCCCTTTTCCCAGAGCATGGCTCATATGTATATGTCTTAGATTGTAACATCTGGTATTGACAGTGAGTAACGCTGTTTGACGTTTATCTTCAAGCTGGCATAATACAGTATTTTTACCAGTATTGTAGATGCTTGCTCTGTTTCTTTGCCAGATATTCTGACAAAAACAGCTTTGAAATTGCAAGTTGTGCATCTTTGGCACTGACTGAGATTGTCTATATGATTTAACTAGCACTACAACATATATTGAGTTTATGCACACCATCTGTTTACAGCAATGTGATGAACCTAAATTTTAATGGTCAAAACAGCATATTTCAGTTATACTGACAGTGTTTTCTTTCCTATCAAAGACAGAAAGAAATCACCATTTGAGCTATAGTTAATTTGTCTTCTGGGAGATGCTTTCAATTTGGTCAGGTCCAATATACTGTCGTTTGGTAAAGGGTACATGGGCCTAATTTGAATTGTCAACTGTAAGTGCTTTCAATGTGGATTAGTCTAAAATTTACGGTGCTGTAAAGGGTTATCAAGAATGCAGATTTAGAAATTTTAGAATTTTAGAAATTTCTATATGCAAATGAGGGAAGAGTTAATTCCTAATTGATCATGTACATGTTCGACATTTTTCATTCCTAGCAGTGAAATGCTATCAAATGATTTCTCATTTTGCCACAATATTTTCATATTCAGTCACCTCATAAGCCTTTACCCTTTAATACACCATTCTGACTTTTAACAACCCTGGGAAAGAAGCCTTTTGAAAACATTGTGGGAAAAGGAGAAAATGCTGGTAACCAGCATTTTTTCCTTTTCCGAACAATTTTTTCTACCCTATTGAGAGAAAATTGCACCATGTGAGCATGAAATTGTCGTCTGCAAATGCTTTCAACTTGGACATGGCTAAAGTTCTGTCATCTGGTTAAGGGTTAAAACATCATGATTATCTGTATCTTACAAGGATGTATCGAAGTTGTTTTGATGAAAATTTGCAAACTTTCAGTAGTTATAAGGAACAAAAAGATAAATGGTTCTTTTCTTGACATGTTTCTCCTTTTTGCCATACATTCTTGCTTCTATTGGAATGGCTCAATATACACTGCATATTGTACACTATTAACCCTTTCCCAAACGACAAATTTTGGACTGGTCCAAATTGAAAGAGTTTGCAGACGACAATTTTAAATTTGATGAAAATGGCAGAAAGGTCTCAAAAAGGGTAGAAAACACTGTGGGAAAAGGAGAAATTGCTCGTTACGAGCAATTTCTCCTTTTCCCACAGTGTTTTCAAAAGACTTGTACTGCAGACACATGAAAACCAGGGCTTGTTTGGGAAAGAGTTAATATAGGGTAAGTACATAGGTGTTTGTTCTGTGACAACTTTGCCATCTAAGGGTAAATTATATGTACCTTTTTAAGCATTGCCTGGGGTCCTGCATGGCTCAGTGGTATAGTGTGGGACTCGTAACCTGGAGGCCCCGGGTTGGAGCCCCAGCTGACCTGCTGGGTTTTTTGTGGGTGTGTCCTTGGGCAAGACACTTCAGAGCCCTAGTCTAGTACTGGTAAAACCAAGGAAATACATGAATATGTGAGCTATCACTGGTATAACTGAAATAATGTTGAAAGTGGTGTAAAACACCATTCAATCAATCAATCAGTTAAATATTACCTTATACAGATGGCAAAGTTTGTCACAAAACAATTGCCTGTGGGTGAGTAAATGTGTATGTAAACAGCAAATATGTAGCAAATATACAGTGAATATATGTACTTTTTTTTTTTTTTTTTTCAGAATCCAAGCGAGGAATGTTGTGACAGAGGATGCCGCTTGTTTTCTATGATGGAATTCATTTATGACGATGTTAATGCAACAACAGAGATGTGCATTGAATGTAACATAGATTTTACTGGGAGTTTTTTTGTTATAGATTTTTTATATAAACAAATTGAAAATGATTTGGCAAGAGTAAAATGTGAAGTCACTGAAGCACACAAAAAAATAATAAATTCAATCACCTTCAATCTTGCTTGGTACATGTACTTATATTTTCCCCTTGCATCACCCTTTACCAAATAATCCTGAATTTAAACAACCCTGGAGAAGAAGGCTTTTGATAAAAAGCATTTTCACTGCCAACATTTTCTCATTTACCCACAATGTTTTGTACTTTGGAGGACAAATCCCATTATTTGAGCACTGATTGAGTGTCTTCAAATGTTTTCATTTTGACTTCTACTAAATTTTGGTGTTTGGTAAAGAATGAACAAATAAAATGAAAAGTGTTGAGCTATTATCATACAGTACATGCCTGGGGGTTTGCAAGAATACATGAACATGTGGTTACAGATGAACATTATGATATGCACAAGAGATATGAATGTTTCCTGACAAATATTAACTCTTTACCATACGGCAAAATTTAAGACTTGTCCAAATTGAAAGCATTTGCAGACAACAAATTAAATGTGCCTTAACTCTTTACCACACAAGCAAACTGTAGACTTGTCCAAATTGAAAGCATTTGCAGACGACGGTTTAAATGTAACTCATAAGATGGAATTTGTCATTGATAGGGTAGAAAACATTGTGGGTAAAGGAGAAAATGCTGGTTACCCGTATTTTCTCCTTTTCCCACAGTGTTTTCAAAAGGCTTCTGTTTAGGGTCGTTAAAAGTTGTCATTATGTGGTAAAGGGTTAAACCACAAAGACTGTCTTCGAGAGGGTAGAAATAGTTTAGGAAAAGGAAAAAATGCTGGTAATGCTTTTTCCACATGGTTTTCAAAAGCCTTTTTCCAAAGTGTCGTTAAAAGGGGATTGTTTGGGAAAGTGCTAATATGGACTTGTCAAGCCATGGATGAAAATTTTGAAAACAAAGTTTTGCTACGAGTATTACTAAAACCATTTTCATCATTAAACCCACATTCCTTCTGACAGGTGCCTGATTTTGTTTTGCCCCAGACCATATGGCCAAAGGAGGAGGTTGCTCATAGACCAAACCCCCTGTAGCTCAGTCGGTAGCACACAGGAATTTAGAACAGGAGGTCGCTGGTTCGATCCCCGGCTTGGCCAATTTCTTTCCGAGGATTGATGATAGTCATCGCAACAGGATTCATTCCCCTCTCACCGCTGACCATTGTTTCGATGATGGTTATGTGTGAAAGCAGCCAGTGGCTTGGAAAGAATATTGTGCGGAGTACTGGTAAAAGAAACTCCAGGAAAGCATGGATTGGTGCACTGGCCGCCGTGATATAACTGAAATAATGTTGAAAATGGCATTAAAACACCATACAATCAACACTCATAGGTAATTAGAAAAGAAAATGTCTTTGCTTATCCAGAGGTCATTTGGCAAATTGGAAAACTTCCATAGATCTTTAGTTCAATCGTAAACCAATGTTGTTCAGATGATGACTGCAGGTTCAACCTGACTTACTTTTAGGTAGGACAAACTCTTCTATATCTCATGAAAATACAAACTGCACCAACATTTTAATCAAGCTACAAAAACTGCATGAATTTTAATCAATCTACAAATATCCAATTCTAATTGAACTTGGTGTTGTTGATTAAATATTTATTTTGTATTTCAGCCTGTAAAGAAGCCTACGAAGAACCAGATGATTTTGACCCTTGTAAAATGGGCTGTGAAAGTCAAAAACCATGGGCTTTGAATCTCCTTGAGGTAAGTTTGTTTGTTTAACTCCTTACCAAACGACAAAATTTTAGACTGGTCCAAATTGAAAGCACCTGCAGACGACAAAAAAAGTGTGACTCAAAAATTGAAATTTGTTTTCGAAAGGGTAGAAAACATTGTGGGAAAAGGAGAAAAATGCTGGTTACCAGCATTTTCTTCTTTTCCCGCAATGTTTTCAAAAGGCTTTTTCTGTTGGGTCATTAAAACCCGGGATTGTGGTAAAGGGTTAACCTTATACCACACAATCCCGACTTTTAATGACCCTGAGGAAAAGGCCATTTGAAAACACAGAGGGAAAAGGAGAAAATACTGGCTGGTGACCAGCATTTTCTCCTTTTTCCACAATGTTTTCAACCCTATCAAAGACAAAAATCATCATTTCAGCTAAATTTACTGGTAAATTGTCATCTACAGGCGCTATAAATTTGGACCAGTCTGAAATTTAATCGTTTGGAAAAGAGTTAAACACTTACCACATGGAGAAATTTTAGACTCTTCATTACTGAAGGAATAGACAGACGAGAATTCAAATGCTTTTCAAATGATAGTATTTGTCCTTGAATAGTGGGAAAAGAAGAAAATACTGGTAACCAGCATTTTCTTCTTTTTGCACAATGTTTTCGAAGCCTTCTTTCTCAAGGTAGTTAAACCTACGAATTGTGTGGTAAAGGGTTGTACAGCATGTAACAGTATTTCAGTCATATGACAGAGACAGCTCGGTTCATTCATATCTTTGGCTGGTTACCATCACAGGGTAAGGCCAGACTGAGCAGTGCCTTGCCCAGAAACACTCCCACATAACAAGTGTCACTAGCAGAGATTTAACCTTTACTACACAATTCTGAGTTTTAATGACCCTAAGAAAGAAGGTTTTGAAAACACTTTGGGAAAAGGAGCAAATGCTGGTAAACATCATTTAAGCTACACTTAATTTGTTGTCTGCAGATGCTTTCAATTTGGTCCAATCTAAAATTTTGAAGTTCGGTAAAGGGATAAGTCACACCTACAAGTGGTTTCTTTTAAATGCTTCTTTGTCTTGCAGCTAAGTACTTATGAAAAATTTGTCACAAAATGAGAAACTGCTTAAAAATGCCAGCATTTTCTCCTTTCCCCAGAATGTTTTCAGTCCAGACTGATAATACCTGTACCATCATTTGAGCCACATTTATTTTCTTGTGTTCAAATTTGGACAGGTAAAAAATGTGTTTTCTTTTAAAAATTTACCAAACAACAAAATTTTTGGACTTGTCCAAATTGAAAGCATTTGCAGATGACAAAGTGACTGACTCAGAAAGTGAAATTTCTCTTCGAAAGTGTAGAAAACATTGTGGGAAAAGGAGAAAATGCTGGTTACCAGCATTTTCTCCTTTTCCCACAATGCTTTCAAAAGCCTTCTTCCTTAGTGCTGGTTAAACTCGGGATTGTTTTGTAAAGAGCTTTATCACATAAAACCATCTGCAGCAGTGTATTTAACCCATGACTTATTTTTGATAATACACTAGTGTGTTATCGCTTTTTTGGGTCCTGTTACTGGTTACATTTGTATTCATAATTGCTCGAAGCCGGCGAAACCACTTTCAACTTTGCGGGAAAATGATGGCGTTGTTGCTAAGATGTATACTTGCAGAAAATGTGCTTTTCAGGTTTAATCACAACGAGAAATGCAGCATAAATTATTTTTGATTTACTTTCTCTAAAACTGTTTTATTCTACTTTCGATGTAAATGCCACAGAACTATCTTCTTCTTATGTATGTACACATTTCAAGCCGAACTACATCTATAAACGTGGACCCATGAACGGTATATAGGCTAATGTAATGATGCAGGATGCTTATTTTGTCTGTCATTCCATTTTATCTGATAAATAGAATCTCACATTCATGTTTATGTATTATCATTTTTATCAAACTCGTTGACTAAAATGTATATGACGCTCGCCATGGCTCGCGTCATATTATTTTAGTCAACTCGTTTGATAAAAATGGTATTACATAAACACTCATATAAGATCCTCTATAAAGCATTCAAAATGTTTTTCTCATGTTATAGAACACAGATTCCATTCAGAACATTCATGCAGTAGATCCATTTAAGTATATGCATCAAATGTACAACAGTCTCGTGTCCAATGTTGTGGGTCAGTCGTGGTCAACTTGGATGGTCTATATGAAGGACAATGATGGCAGTATTGTCGTGGTCAAGTCCCCAGATTCATATAAGGTGGACATCGCAGATGGAGATACCATGAAATTCAAGAATGGTGAGTGTTATTTATATCCCTGTGTTATTTATGTTCCCTACCAGAACCACTGGAGGGGATAATTAACTCTTTACCACACGACAAAAAAGTAGACTTGTCCAAATTGAAAGCATTTCCAGATGACAGTTCAAATGTGGCTGACCTGGTGGAATCTGTCTTTGATAGTGTAGAAAACATTGTTGGGAAAAGAGAAAATGCTGGTTACCAGCATTTTCTCCTTTTCCCACAACGTTTTCAAAGTACTTCTTCCAGGTCGTTAAAACTCGGGAGTGTGTGGTAAAGGGTTAAAGAACACAAAGCATGCATAAATTACAGAAAACAGAGTAGATCCAAGGACAGACTTCAGCAGTTGTCCAGTCAGATGGCAGGGCACTTGGAAACTTGTTCACAGCTGTTGCTAATCGTGTCGCATCGAGCCGAAGGTGCTATATAAATCTGCTACCAGCGGATGTATTCTCAGATGATTTTCAAGAATGATCTAGTTTGAATTTCAAGAGTAGCTTTCTGATTGGCTGAGACATTTATTCACAGCCAATTGAATTTGTAATCTGGGCATTTAGAATGGAACTGAATATGATATTGTTTATAGGTACAGCTTCAGATAGTTCTTAATTAAGTTTGACTCTTTACTCCACAATCCTGACTTTTAACAACCTTGAGAAAGAAGCCTTTTGAAAACATTGTGGGAAAAGGAGAAAATGCTGTTATTCAGTATTTTCTCCTTTTCCCACAATGTTTTCTACCCTTCCCAGAACAAATTGCATTTTTTCAGTCACAATCATTTTGTTGTCTGCAAATACTATCAATTTGAAGTAGATCCATGAGCATGGATGAACAATTTGTCATGTGGTAAAGAGTTAACAAATACAAATAGGCCATGCTCTATGAAAAGGAGATTATATGCATCTGCATAAAGTATCCACCCTTGTCAGCCTGCCTAGTCTGCGCAGGCTGACATGGGTCGAAAATTTTTGCTATTTGTACATTTTAAGCATGTCAAAAGACCATTGTCCCTTCAGAGTTAGTTGAATGTTAGATGAAATGGATTTTATGGATCCCTAATGTGACTTGCTTCACATCATGCATTATAGAGATACATTAAACACCCTTTTGCCAGAGCACGGCTCATTTAAAACTTTATTTTTCAGAGTTCAATACTGCAAGCTTCATAGAGACCAACATCTTACCACTGGATAATTCTGCCACGCCGTTCTTTAAAAACTCTCAGTTTAGCGGACAGCTTGACGATGATGAAGATGATGACATTATCAGTTTGTCACAAAGAGATTTGTCAGCCAACCAGAACCCACATGACTACAGCTCCAATGATTGGTTGTCATGTATAGCAAGGAAGACAGGTTTGCCCCGCCTCATTTTAAGTTGGCTCCTCCTCATGTGTGCCATTGTGATGATTTGGTTATGTTTATCAGCGGCTGTAACTGGGCCAGATCAGAGGATTGTTTCTGAACCACAAGTAAGTGCTTGTGTTAATTTTTACCATAGCTTATCCTGGTTATGTTCTGCTCCTAGGTAATCTGTTGGTATATACCCCACTATCAACATTTACAGTTGGGTGCACACTTAACTCTGTGCCAAAAGACAAAAGTTTAGACTCGGCCAAATTGGAAGCATTTGGAGACGACAAATGTGGCTCAAATGATGAAACTTCTGTAAAAGGGTAGAAAACATTGTGGGAAAAGGAGAAAATGCTGTTAACCAGCATTTTCTCCGTTTTCCACAGTGTTTTCAAAAGGCTTCTTTCTCAGTGTTGTTAAAAAGACAGGATTATTTGGTAAAGGCTTAAGGGTACAATTATGCCCTAATTTTAATGAAACTTGAATAGCGTGTTCTTGCAATAGAATTTATATCTTAGAAGATTTTGAGTACCGGTTGCTAACATCAAAAGCATGGTCACTAGGTCAGGAAAGTTAACCCCAAATCTGGATGAAATTTAATCAAAATGTTTGGGTTTTCTTTTTTCAACTCGGACAAATTTGCTATTGGTGATGTATCAAAAGTGAATAGAAGTCCCTTCTCATCACAGAAAACTATCAATTCAATCCTAGATAATTCTTGCATTAATTTTTGTCCTACACATAATAAAATTAATAAGATTTTTTTTTGATATCTTAAACGGGTAATTAGGAAAACACTGTGGCAGAATGAAAAAATTCTCTCTTTGAATAAGTTTTCCCTTTTGCTTCACCTTTTTTGAAAGCTGTCTGTTGCAAGACAAAAAATTCATTCTGTCAAAAGATAATGAGCTTACTCTTTACCAAACGACAAAAATGTAGACTTGACCAAATTGAAAGCTCTTGGAGACGACAATTTTAATGTGGCTCAAATGATAGGATTTGTATTTGTTAGGTGAGAAAACAATGTGACAAAAGGAGAAAATGCTGGTTACCAGCATTTTCTCCTTTTCCAGCAATGTTTTCAGGAGCTGTCTATATCAGGGTTATTAAACCTTAGGATTGTGTGGTAATGAATTAACTCTTTACCAAACGACAAAATTTTAGTCCGCTCGAAATTGAAAGCATTTGCAGACGACAAAACAAATGTTATTCAAAAATTGAAATTTGTTTTAGGAAGGGTAGAAAACATTGTGGGAAAAGGAGAAAATGCTGGTTACTAGCATTTTCTCCTTTTCCCACAATGTTTTCAAAAGCTTTCTTTCTCAGGGTCGTTAAAAGTTGGGATTGTGTGGTAAAGAGTTAATTCTTTCGTCAAATGGATGTATATTTTATTTTTATTGTGCTGGAAATATTGCTATATATCATAATGAAAATATCACCAATTTTGAGCAATTTTCCCTGTTCATAAAATTCGAGCAATTTCTAGGCTGCGTTGACATGCATCTCACAAAACAGTGGCTGATGTAGGCAAAAGATCAAACTTATAGTTCAAAATTGTCTGATCTTGATCTGTACTGTTTGCAAACAAAACCTTACACTATCCCTGTGAGTATTGCTTTGTTTCATTTTAGAAACTAAGCATTAATGGGGACCAGGAAGTGATAGCTGAACTACTTGCAAAGGGAATCAAACCTACATATCCACAGAATGAGGAAGGCGAATCCACTATCCTGCCTCTGAAGATAAAAGTACAGAGGATTTAAGGTTTATATTCTAATGTTTGGAGAGAAAATCAGTGGGAAATTTGACTTTCAGTTATGTTTTCAGTGGTTTTATTGTTCAATTTTTTGTGGGAGTATTTCACATCACATTCTCAATCTGTATTTGTTGAATTTTTAAGTCTGTCTGTCTGTCTTTCTGAATACATGTAATGTAACTGTGCTGCCTAGTTTTTGTCTTATCTTGTTAAAAAGAGAAAAAAATTGTTGTGCTTGCAGCTTAACACATTGCTTGCACTTTTCTGGAAAAAATGTTTTCACCCAGAAGATTGTACGATATGTATGGAAAAAAAATTTGTTTATCACAATCTTTTTTCCATCTTATTCTTAGGATTAAGTATTATTTGATGCATAATATGTGTCTTTCATTACAAGATTTACAGATAAATAATTCCTTTACTTTTTCAAAGACGAATCCAACCCCATCATTGGATCCAATTTACTTGTTATCTACAAATACCTAAAATATAGACGAGTCAGGATTTTGCCATCCTGTAAAGGTTCAGCCCTTTATCAAGCAAGCCAGAGTTTTAAAGACCCTAAGGAAGAAGCCTCTTTAAAACATCATGGGGAATAGGAGAAAATGCTGGAAACCAGCATTTTCTCCTTTTCGCACAATGTTTTCTACCCTTTTTAAGGCATATTTCTATTTTGCCATCTGAAAATTCTTTCAATTTTGAACAGGTCTGAAGAGTTCAATTATGGGAAAAAAAACTGTAATCTTCATTTGATTTTAGCACATTGCAGTCCTGGCACAACTTTAGTTACTAATGTGGACAGGTTATATCCGAGCTTAGACTGCATGTTCATTGCTGTCTGATCTTGGATCTGTACAGTCTGTTATTTCGTCAAATATTCTATTTTCGCCCAAACAGGAAAGAAAATGACTGAAAAATAAGCAGTTTATTTGTTTGTTAATTGAATTTCAGAAGTGCTTTGTAGTTTTTGAGATCATTTGGATTCTTATGCACTAGAGTTAACTCTGTCTGTACAACAAAATTTTAGACCTGTTAAATTGAAAGCATTTGCAGACAATAAAATAAATGTGAATAAAAAATTGAAATATGAGTCAGGACGGGTAGAAAGCATTGTGGGAAAAGGAGAAAACGCTGGTTACCAGTATTTTCTCCTTTTCCCAAGATGTTTTCAAAAGGCTCCTTCCTCAGGGTTGTTAAAAGTCAGGACTGTGTGGTAAAAAAGAGTTAAATGGACAATTTCTAAGATATTAAATTTTTATGCATTCTCTGATATTTTTTCCCAATTGACATGTTTATTGCTTCACAAATATTGTATTGTCACACCTCAACTATCCAGTATAGAGATGGAAATCCGCTTCATAGTTGTAGCCTATTGCAGTATAGAACTATAACAAATTGTACATTATTTATATATTTCTGCATGTTCAATCGGACAAAAAAAAAAAAAGTTTCATATTTACAATGTATTCTCAATTCAATTGTTACTGGTCCTCTCATGGGCAAGATTGTTGTGTATTGAAATGGTAGGACGAGACTTGTATTAACTGTTGTGATGCCAACAAACCCAATAGACATTTTTAGGCTAGAAATAAGACCTAAATGGTTTTAGTTTCAAGGTTGTACATGTGCAAAATATCTTAACAAATTGGATAGTGTAGATCACAGATCAGACTGCATGTTTTGTGAAGTCCCATCTTGTTCCATACTGGCCTCAGGGGCAACTCAAACTGTGAAAGAAAATTGGGAGTTTGTATTAACCCTTATCCTACTAAAAAAGTTCAATGAAACTTTCAAGCCAATAGTAAAAACCCAAATAATGCTATTTTAAACTTATTTTTTTATCGGACAGTGTAGATCTAAGATCAGACTGCACATTCTGTGCAATCTGATCTTGATCTACACTGTCCTCAAAAGGTCAGTAAGTAACGCTTAGCAGCCAAAGGGTTAATTGGAGTGCAGATTTCTTGGTTGTGTATGTAAAATGTTTGGGTCATACTTGTATTTATAGATTAACACCACAAATTAGTGAGTTCTGTACGTAAAAAAAAAAGCTTTGTGATGAAATAATTATATGTGATTTTATGCAGAAAAAAAGTGTGAAACCGTGTTATTCAAATAATTTAATTCTTGTTATGGTTTTCTCTCATTAAATTTTGGGACGAAATAATGTTACTCTCATACTTTTTTGGAATTCAACTCTAAACCAAACGACGACATTTTGGACTTGACCAAATTGAAAGCATTCGCAGATGAAAAATTACTGTTGTTAAATTAATGATGTCTGTCTTGGATAGGGTAGAAAATATTGTGGGAAAAGGAGAAAATGCTGGTTACCAGCATTTTCTCCTTTTCCCACTATGTTTTCAAAAGCCTTCTTACTTGGGGGTCGTGAAAACTCGGGATTGTGTGGTAAAGGGTTAATTGTGCTGAAGAAGTGTTAAGTATCTAATTGTTATTAGATTTCAAAGGTTTCAAAGCCATATAAAGGCCTATCACAACCTAACTTGGTTCTGCAAACTGTATTTTAAGATCAGATTACGCAAAACATGCAGGTTGTTCGTAAATCTATGTTATTTGCTAGGTGTAGATATTTTGGTCAAATACAACCATCAGGTTGACTGCAATGTTCTGTCTCAGCCAGTCAGCTGGTCACTGTACAAATTTGGAATTAAAACTTACAGTAAATGATTATGGTAAGAGAATTAAATCTTTTTTATTTTTTTTTTTTAGTACAAAGCAACTGAATAGTGACTACCATTGTGTTATAAACATTTTTACACTGTAAATCATGTAGAATGGATCGCTTTGTTAAGTTTTCATCACAGCAGGTCATGTGATCATTTGAGAAGGAAAATGATATATATAAATTGTATATACATGTAATAACTTTATATTTCCTAGTGAATCTGAGTTTTTTTCCAGGAAAATCTTGTGCTGTTGTATACAGAATTTAAATTTTCTAGAATTCATGCACCAACTGAAAGGCCTTTTAACCCTTTCCCATACAATGCCGCCTTTTAACACCCCTGGGAAAAAAAGCCTTTTGAAAACGTGGGAAAAGGAGAAAATGCTGGTAACCAGCATTTTCTCCTTTTCCCACAATGTTTTCTACACTATCAAAGAAAAATGGCACCATTTGAGCCAAAAGGAAATTGTCGTCTGCAAATGCTTTCTATTTGGACAGATCTAAAATTTTGTCATCTGGTAAAGGGTTAAGGAAATGCAGAGAAAAAGGTATTTTTTAATCAAGTTATATTTTGCTTGCCTTACAACCAGAACATGTCTAATGGTAGAAAGGACATATTTTGGGCTTTGGTCTGTGTAGATCAAGATCTCACTGCACACAAATATGCGATCTGATTTTGGATCTACACTGTCCCATATTATGCGAGATGTTGTGGCCATAATGGCTGCTAAATTGCATTCATTAGCCTTTTTCTTGCTTTTGAAGTATCAGTTTCCTTATTTTGTACCTTTACTCTTTACCACACAATCCCGAGTTTTAACGACCCTATGGAAAAGGCCTTTTGAAAACATTTTTGGGAAAAGGAGAAAATGCTGGTAACCACCATTTTCTCCTTTTTCCAAAATGTTTTCTACTGTTCCAAAGGTAAACTTCTATTTTTGAGTCACATTTATTATGTCGTCTGCAAATGCTTGAATTTGGACTGGTCAAAAATTTGTCGCTTGGTAAAGAGTTAAGCATTTGAAATTTTGTGAAGTTTGGTTCAACATGTCTAACCGTTATCCTGCCAAGTTTATGAGTTGCTTTTGTGACAAGGAAAATTTAGATCAGACTGTATAGATCATAGAGCCTGATCTTTGATCTACACTGATATTGTTTCAAAATTAATGTTCTTCCCTCCCAAAAAGAAAACAGTGTCTGACATGCAAGCTATGTTCTTGGCTTTCTCAGAATTTATACCAAATTTTTAGCCCATTATCACAATTTGAAGATAGTTTGATGCTATAGAAAACTGTAAATGACAAGATTTTCCTGAAAAAAAGACTCATAGAGTATTTCCTTATGACAAGCTGTGTTGCATTAAAAGATGAGTGTGATTTTCTCTATGTATTACAGACTAGCCCGATACTTGTTTTCACCCATTACTGTAAAGACTCTTTTAGATCCACAAAAAGCTGCTACATACTTCTTACTACACAGACATTTTTTAATGGTTTGGAAAACATGGTGGAAAAAGGAGGAATCACTAGTTCTTTTCACAGAATGTTTTTTAAAGCTGTCAGTCATAGTGGCATGAAAAGTTGTACATACAGAGATGGTTTAATTTCAAAAAGTTTGAGTATTTTGGTCATACATAGGTAAGCTTTGGTCTGCTTGTTTTTATGGTAGATCTGATCTTTTTCAATCTGGACATGGTCTGAGAAAATTGATCCATTTATTCAGAAAACCATCAGATTTACTTTTCTTATCCCCCAAATGTAAAGCACAACTTAGGTTGGCACTGCAGATACACAGTAAATGAAGATTAGACTCCATAGAATATGAAGTCTGATCTTGGAAATATCCTGATATCTTCAGAGTTATTCTTACTCAAGCAGGGTTGAAAATTCATTATTTAGCTGTCGTTTTTTTTTTTTTCACATGACTTTCAAGTAATCATGTCTTTCATTTACTACACTTTGGGATAAATACGTATGTTGCAAGTATTTATCATTGAGGACAACATGAACAAGGCAGATCATTGTAAAAATCCCCAGTATGTCACTGTCATTGATATTAATTTAATCTTTACCGAATTCTTTGTCAGAAAACAAATTCAAGAATCCTACACACTGGAAGCATATTCAATATGTTGTTCAAATGGTAGTTTTCTCCTTTGTCCGAAAATGTGCTTGTAAAATTTTCTTTCTCAGGGTTTGAAACATGAGCCTTTTTCTCTTAATTCCTAATGATCACATTTTCCCATGACCATGCCCAGTGTGTAACACAGCTTAGTTTTTCATTTCATTATTTATTTTTACAATGCACTCAGAGCTACATCTCGTGTTTCAGGCGACAACACTCACAAGTTCAGCCCTTTGCGGAAAAACGGGATATCTAGACCATAAGAGCCTTTATACTCTTGTACTATATATTTTGATGATACCTTTATACAAGCACTTACTACCTGAATTAGGCCTGTGTCAGTGTGCAGCTGTTTTGAGTGTTTGCGTGTTGGAATATTTGTGATAAGAACTAGAAGTGAATGTTCACTGTTGAAATATGGCGTGCAACACACGAAAAGGGACCTTCGGACATTTGCGTAAAGTGTTGTCTCGGAATAGCCTGCACAGTCTGCGCAGGCTAATCCGAGACAACACTTTACGACTACATAAGATTTTTTCATACAGTAGACTTTCGTGACACAGAAAATCCCACAAAAACGGGAAGTGTCGTCTTGGATTAGTCACAGACTGCACAGGCTGATCTTGGACAACACTCTTTTATGCGTATGTCCAAAGGCCCCTTTTTGTGTGTCGCACGCCATATGGTAGTCTATAGAACACCTAGGGCAGCATTCACAAACAATTGAGTCATGCACTGGCAAACAGGGGTTTAACTCTTTACCAAACGACAAAATTTTTGAGTTGTCCAATTTGAAAGCATTTGCAGATGACAAAATAAATGTGACTCAAAAATTGAAATTTGATTTGGGAAGGGTAAAAAAAACATTGTGGGAAATGGAGAAAATGCTGGCTACCAGCATTTTCTCCTTTTCCCACAATGTTTTCAAAAGGCTTCTTCCTGAGGGTCGTTAAAACCCGGGATTGTGTGGTAAATGTATCTCCGTGGTACACTATACCAAGCCAGTCATCACGTAAGTTTGGATCCGTAAAATTCATGTGGCTAACAACCAATTGAATTATGAAGTAGAGTGGTCCGTGGACATGCAGAAAATCGACCGAAAGCAAAAAGTTGCACAGGTTGACCTTGGTAGATACTTTTTGTAGATGCATTAACTCTTTACCAAACGACAAAATTTTAAACCTGACCAAATTGAAAGCATTTGCAGACGACAAATGAAATATTGTTAAAATGAGGATTTCTCTCTTTGATAGCGTAGAAAACATTGTGTGAAAAGGAGAAAATGCTGGTTACCAGTTACCTTTTCCCACAATGTTTTCAAAAGGCTTCTTTTACAGGGTCGTTAAAAGTCGGGATTATGTGGTAAAGGGTTAAATCCTGTTTTTACAGTGCTACGTGCATGGCTTGGTTTTTAATATTCTCCGAATTCTTAATCCTTTACCAAATGACAAAATGTTAGACTTGTCCAAGTTGAAAGCTTTTGCAGATGACAATAATAATGGTGACCAAAAATGAGTCTGCCTTTGGAAAGTAGAAAACACTGTGGGAAAGGGAGAAAATGCTGTAGACATGTAGGTCTATGTATTTGATAAATGTATGGTCTATTTTTCTGCACCTCAACAGCCTATTTGAAAGTATGAGGCAGGTTTAAAGGCTTCATCAAGAAATTATTTTTGTACAGTGGCTCACTCTATGTTGTTGTATGTTTTTGTCTACTTTGAAAGTAGCCGTAGATTATCATATTGGATCGAATTTGAATAAATGGCGAGTACAGAAAGAAGAAATACAATTTAGTTGATGCAAGGATCCTTTGTCAAGGTGATGTCACCTCTTTCAGACAAAATATGCTCCTCGGACTATAGCAATAGCCTTACTTGCATATCAGACTTGCAGTTTGTAAGTTTTGTAAATATTTGGTTGGTTTTGAAGACACTAGAGGTGAAAGGTCAAACTTCACACATTGTGATCAGAGGCTGTATCCACTTGCCATTTTAGGCTAAATTCTGATTTTAAAATCCAAGGCTAGCCATCTGATTGGTAGAGACATCCTGTCTTCGATTGGTTGAGACATTCTGTCTTTGATTGGTAGAGACATTCTGTCTTTGATTGGTAGAGACATTCTGTCTTTGCCACTGGTAGATGGCTTGTGTTGGAATTTTAAATGGAAATGTTCGGGCTCTGTATTCACCAACCATTCTTAAGGATATTCTTAGTCTTATGTTGAAGAAATTTCCATATTTGAAAGTACATAACTTCTGATTGGCTAAACCAAATGGTTTAGCCACCAATCAGAAGTTGTGGTACTTTCAAATGTAGAAAATTCTTGAGAATTAGACAATAATTCTTAAGAATGGTCTGTGAATATGGACCCAGAATGTGTGGTGAATGAAATATGTGTCTCAAGACTTTGGATCTAATAGGCTATTCTGATGTTTGAACCAAAACGATATTGAAATTAAAGATCTTTTGATAGGCTGAAAGTCAATGTTGATATAATACATAGGAGGCAATAGGTGTATTGTTACTGTTTTTCAGACTGGTGATAGGTGGGATACCGTACTAAATAAATGACTTAGTTTAAAAATTATCGTCTCATCTTGTCTTTTTTAACTGGACAGCTGTATCTGTAATAATAATGTTGCCCTTTACTGTGAAAATAGGTACAGAATATTACTTTGTAGAAAATTTCCTTGTGCTTGTATTTGCTCAAAGCTACTAGAGATAACTTGATGTTGCGGCAAGATGTTGAAATTTTTGTATGCAGCAAGAAGCAAATACAAGCACCAGGAATGTTATTGATAGAGGAAGTTATATAATACCCCTTTTATTGTTGATTGATTGTATGGTGTTTAACGCCGTTTTCAACATTTCAGTTATATCACGGCAGCCAGTGCACCTTTCCATGCTTTCCTTCAGTTTCTTTTACCAGTACTCTGCACAATGTTCTTTCCAAGCCACGGGCTGCTTTCCCACATAACCATCGTCAAAACAACGGTCAGCGGTGAGAGAGGAATGAATCCTGTTGCGATGACTATTATCAATCCTCGGAAAGAAATTGGCCAAGCCAGGGATCGAACCAGCAACCTCCTGTTCTCAAGTCCTGTACGCTACCGACTGTGCTTTATTGTATACCACCAATTTCAACAACAAAATATCGTGATTATTTAAGAAATAATCTTCTTTCTATCATGGTTAATCCTTCAATAAACCACTGTTCTGAATTACGAGGTGCAATGAGTAAACCTGTCAGGCAATAGCGCGAGTGGAAGTGGTTTATTCATTGTGCCTCAAAACTTTATTGACAGATAAACCATGATAGAAAGAAGATTATTTCGATTTTAACATATATTCTAACACATATGGTTACAGGCATTTTCTCCTTTTCCCGCAATGCTTTCAAAATTCCTTTTCCTTTGGGTCATTAAAATTCAGGACTGTGTGGTAAAGGGATAGTATTTCCTAGCCAATATACATTCTTTCCGAGCCACAGACTGTTTGATAGGGTTTGTCAACCCTTTACCACACAATCCCTACTTTAAACGACTCTGAGAAAGAGGCCTTTGGAAAACAATGTGGGAAAAGGAGAAAATGCTGGTAACCAGCATTTTCTCCTTTTCCCACAATGTTTTCTACCCCGTCAATGACAATTTCCATCATTTGAGTAACATTTAAATTGTCTGCAAATGCTTTCAATTTGGACAAGTCTACATTTTTGTCGTTTGGTAAAGAGTTCAAATCGGGATTTACACTTCTTTCAACTCCTCACTTTGTCATGTTTTTCATGGACTACGATAGAGTTCTGCTGTGCTTTGCTCACTCCTTTTAAGCAACTGTTCCTTTAGCCATGATGTTTTCATATGAAATGGGGTATGCTGCTAGATGAAATTAACTTGCATGAGGTAATGAGTAAGTATTAACCCTTTACCAGACGACAAAATTTTAGCCTTGTCCAAATTGAAAGCATTTGCAGACTACAATTTCAGTGTGGCTAAAATGGTTGAATTTTCTCCAGATAGGGTAGATTGATTGATTTATTGTATGGTGTTTAACGTCATTTTCAACATTATTTCAGTTTTATCACAGCAGCCAGTGCACCTATCCATGCTTTCCTGGAGTTTCATTTACCAGTACTCTGCACAATATTCTTTCCAAGCCACTGGCTGCTTTCCCACATAACCATCGTCGAAACAATGGTCAGCGGTGAGAGAGGAATGAATCCTGTCACGATGAATATCATCAATCCTCTGAAAGAAATTGGCCAAGCCGGGGATCGAACCAGCAACCTCCTGTTCGCAAGTCCTGTACCCTACCGACTGAGCTACGGGGGCTTGGCCTTGATAGGGTAGAAACCATTGTGGGAAAAGGAGAAAATGCTGGTTACCATCATTTTCTCCTTTTCTCAATGTTTTCAAAAGGCTTCTTTCTCAAGAGTCGTTAAAAGGCGGCATTTTGTGGTAAAGGGTTAACTCTTCACCAACCAACAAAATTCTAGACTTGCACATACTGATAGCACATGCAGATAACACACTAAATAGTGAAAATGACTAGAATCGTCTTTGAATGGGTAGAAAACATTGTGTGAAAGAAGAATCTAATTACCAGTGCTTAGTTCCCTGTTCAAAACCCTTTCCCAGTGGTCATTAAAACAAGGAATTGTTTGATACAGAGTTAACTCTTTACCACACAATCCCGACTTTCAACGACCCTGAGAAAGGAGCCTTTTGAAAACATTGTGGGAAAAGGAGAAAATGCTGGTAACCAGCATTTTCTCCTTTTTCCACAATGTTTTCTACCCTATCCATTACATAAATCACTGTTTAAGCTACAATGAATTTGTTGTCTGCAAATGCTTTCAATTTGGTCCCGTCTAAAGTTTTGTCGTTTGGTAAAGGGTTAAACAAATGCTATTGTGCATCTCATTTAACAACAATTTATAGGAAAGCGAGGGAATGATTAACAATGTTACAAAACTTCTCCAGTAATCATGTTTCTGTGTATATATGAGCCATGCTTAATGTATCTGCGAACAGTATCAACTGGTGTCAGCCTGCGCAGGCTGACATGAGTCAAAGCTTTGTGCTATTTGTAAATTTTCTGCATGGCAAAAGATCATTCTACCTTTACATTCAATTGGTTCTGGGACAAAATTGATTTTGTGCATCCATTATTACATGATGACTTGCTGGGTAAAAGCATCAGAGAAACATTAAACCCCCTTTTGCAAGAGCATAGCTTATATGTAAGGGATGGATGAACAAGGCCACTTGAAAATAACAACACTGTTTCAATGGGTTTTAGGAGCATTGTACAGTATTTCAGTGATTTAAATCAAACCGCAAACAACGTATGTCTTTCTGAGCTTTCGCAAGTACTGCGCTGGGCTCTGCATTGTCTTACCCAAGAACAATCGCTTATGACCTTGACAAACTGCAGGAATCAATCTCAGGACTTCCACACCAAGTGACTTCCCTGCTGAACCATAGCTACCCCAAACATTCACAAAATATGAAAGTAAAATCTTTCATGTTTATTACTGTCTATTAAACTAACATCTCCAATTCGAATATTGGGAAATATTACAACCATGCACACATAATCATTCAAATTATCTTTAACAATAAAATGAACAAATTCTGTATCTGTGTTCTGTCAGTTTAGAGTAATCAGTATGATTTATAGAAACTTCGATAATTGAAAAGTTGAGCTTCTAGTAACAGATTAAATAATTATATAGCATTGTATACCCTGTTCGAAGTTATTTAACATGGACTAGCCCAAAATGGAAGTGTTTGCATACGACAAATTTCATGTGGCTAAAATTATTGAATCTGTTTCTTAAAGATCAGAAAACATTGTGGAAAAAGGAGAAAGTGCTAGTTACCAGCATTTTCCTCTTCCTATACTGTTTTCAAAACTCTTATTTGTTAATTTCTCAGGGTCGTTAAAACTCGGGGATTTGTGGTAATAGTTTAACTGATGTCACTGCAAAAGGTCACTAACTCATATTTTTATTTCTTGGCTTCTTCCAGTAGTTTGCTAGGACTCTGATGCGCCTTGCCCAAGAACATTTTCACTTAAGACCTCCATGCCTTGAGTGAGGATTGAACTCGGAACCTCTGGATCATTTAGCCAGCACATTAACTGCAGCACCATCCAGGACCTCTTCAGTCACTGGACTGAAAATTAATTCCTTACCAGATGACTAAATTATGGACAGGATATTTTGAAATCATGTACAGACAACAAAATAAAAGTCACTCAAATGATGATTTCTGTCTTAGACAATAGAAAACATTGTGGAAGAAGAAAAAATGCTGGTTACCAGCATTTCCTTGTTTTCCCACGTTTTCAAAAGCCCTTTTCTTAACCAACGACATTAGCTCCCCGAGTTGATGAACATGGAATTTTTCATTTAGGAAACTCTGCCAAAATATAGCAACTGCATGGTGGCTTACACCAGAATTTTGCAGAAAATGGACAGAGTAGATCAAAGATTGGCTGTGCATTTTGCGCAGTCTGATCCTAATCTGCACTGCAGCTTATGTTATATAAGCTGTTTGGGCCGTTATGATTGCCTGTAAACTTAGCAAATGCTAAAACGCTCTTTTATCTCTGTTTATACTTCACCTTTTACCCGATAATCATGTGTCTAAATGACCATGAAGAAAAAAGCTTTTGAAAAGATTGTGGGAAAAAGGAGCAATTGCTGGTTACCATCATTTTCTCCTATATCCACAATGTCTTCTACCCTATTTAACACAAATACAATCATTGAGCAACATTTGTTATCTTCACCTTTTACCACACAATCACGACTTTTAACTACCCTGTGAAAGAAGCCTATTGAAAACAATGTGGAAAAAGGAGAAAATGCTGGTAACCAGCATTTTCTCCTTTTCCCACAATGTTTTCTAGCCTTTCCAAAACAAATTTCTAATTTTCAGTCACATTTATATTGTCGTTTGCAAATGGTTTGAATTTGGACCAGTCTAAAATTTTGTCATGTGGTAAAGAGTTGAATGTTTTCAATCTCGACCAATCCAAAGTTTTGTTGTTTGATAAAGAGTTATGAAGACTTTTTTTCTTCTTTTCTTTACTATTATTTTCCTTTATATGAGCAAATTACTACACATGCATAATCAGAGAACAGAACAACTTTACTGTTTACCACACAACAAAATTATCGACTTGTCCAAAGTGAAAATATTTCCAGACAACACTTTAAACATTGGTCAAACGATTGAAGTTGTCTTTGATGGGATAGAAAACATTGTGGGAAAAGGAGAACATGCTAGTTACCAGCATTTTCTCTTTTTCCCACGTTTTCTAAAGCCTTCTCTATCAGGGTTGTTAAAAGTCGTAATTGTGTGGTAAAGCGTTAAGCTAATATCCAAATACAGACATTCACAATCATTAACTCTTTACCAAACAAAAAAATTTGTAACTTGCTCAAATTGAAAGCATTTACAGCCAGCAAATAAACTGGCTCGCGCGGTAGAAACTGTCCTTCAAATGGTAGAAAACTTTGTGGAAAAAGTAGAAAATGCCAGTTACCAATGTTTTCTTCTTTATCCACAATGTTTTCAAAAGCCTTCTTCTTCAATGTCATTGAAACTTTGGATTGTTCGGTAAAAGGCCAAGATATCAGATTGAAAAACTAAACAAATTACAAACCTTTATAAACTGAAACAACCATTTCTACATTTTTAGTATGGTCTTCATATCAAACTTGTGACCACAGAAACATTGTTGACTATTCTTGAAAACAGACAAGGTAAATGCTCAATACAAGGAACTGCTCTGCTCCCCACAATGTTTTCCATATAATTCCAACTGTCATATTCTTCTCCTTCACATATAAATTCTCCTTCAGGTCAATCACATTAGGGTATAGTACATCTGCAAATTGCCTAGGCACTGTTAACCCTTAGAGCGATGAATTTTGAGTGAAGAAAAACATCCGAAATATTGTCATTTCAAGGTTGTTTCAGCCAGAAGGTGTATTGAAGTAGCTGACACTGTAGATCAAAGATCTGACTGCACGTTCTGTGCAGTCTGATCTTGATCTACATTGTCAGCAAAAACAAGTTAAATTGGTTCGAGCACTTTAAGGATTAAGTTATGGACTGATACAGGCCATATGGCACACTGAACTCCCATATACCATCTTAACTTCTGCATTAACCCTTATGGCACCCAATAAACCCAACAAATATATATATTAACACTAGGAACAAGACCCAATTATAATGTAGTTTGTTGGTTGCTTTCATCTATAGTGTTTAAGTTGAACGGACAGTATAGATCAAAGATCAGATGCTTGTTTTGTGCTGTCTGATCTTGATCTAAACTGGCCGCAAAAGAAACGATAGATGTGAATGGCACCTTAAGGGTTAAGATCTTGATGGCTATCTTCTTATGACATCCATGAAAGGTTAAATTGAACCATTATCCTGATATCTTCAAGTCAATTATAAAAACCCAAATATTGCTATGTCAGAGTTATTTTTTTTGAGATAAACATCTCCTTATTGGACAGTGTAGATCCAAGATTGAACATGATGTGCAGTCTGACCTTGACCTACACTGTCCGCAAAAGGTCCTAGAGTCGCATTTTGCAGCCTAGGGGTTAATATTTTCTTCAATACACAAAAAGTACTTTTCCAGAATCATTCCTTGACTCATTTCATAATGTCTGTACAATCTACATGACATAAGGCAGCTAGTTGCTTTGCCTTATAGTTGTGTGCAATAAGGATATACAAGGGAAATACATGTACTGCAGCGTTCAATCTAGAGCATGCCATTGCACCCTAGGCCCCCTAAAGTCCCAGATGGCACAGTTCTAAAGCAACTTCAGGCCCGTCTGGCGCACTCTATTGTAAAATAACCATTCAGCGAATTACGGTCCTTTTCATCTGTTTCTGCTCAATAAACTAATACTGAGCTTGCCAGTGATAGTTTATCGATAACCCGACGGATGTTATAGTTAATATTAAACTGGTAGCCTGTTATCGATCTTCATATCGGATGGTTACGGGAGATACAATGGGTACCAGAAGTTATGATTCCTTGAGCTGCCACTGATCATTCAAGATCGCCATGAAGCAATTTTCTGAGTATTTTAGAAGTATAGGTGGTGCAAAAAAGGCAAAACCTAATGAAAGTATTACTTCCGAAAGCACAATCGGGCCAATCCCTACCCCTAGTTCAAGCGACAAAAATCAAACCCCACAGTAACGCAAGTTTCAACCAAAATGGTCCCCGGACAATTGGATCAAAGATGGTTAGTCTATGATAAGAAAAACAAGAGGGTGATGATGGCCCTGTATCACTCCACTGGACCAGTTTTGACACCGGGGCTATAACTGGTATAATGCCATATGGTTTAGGACAAGAAGACTTTTAAAGTTTTCACTATGTAAGCTTATGTGAAACTTGTGACCTGCAGGTTAGGGCCAATTTTGACCACTTTTATGTAGAGGTCCATTAGATGAAGCTACATGCAAAATTTAATAGCCTTAGGCCATATAGTTTTGGAACAAGAAGAGATTTTGATGGTTACCTGCCCTATTATATGGCTATCCCTTTTGACAGTAAATAACTTGTACAAGTTTGAAGTAAATGTCTTCAAGAATAAGAGAGATATTAAAAAAATGTCAAAGTTTTTGCACGACGACAATGACGCAAAGGCTTTAACAACAGCTTGATGCTTACTTCATAAAAAGACTACCAGTTGGAAAAATCATATGGATGATACAAGACTGCTCAAGGAACATTTCTATAAGTTTTGTCAAAGTATCTGCTGTAAATGCCACCTTTCAATTTTCCCCATTGAAAGTCTATCGAATCTCTAAGTTGCCATAATCAACCAAGTTGGAGAGCCGATTTTCATAAACAAGGCCGTTGGACCTAAAGCCCTCATCTGAGTAAAGTCATCTAGGATTAATGAATTTGCAGAGCTCCTGGATGTGATTATGTAAAACACAAATGAGCCATGCTCTGGCATAAGGGGTTTAATGCATCTCCGTAATATATCATTTCAAACGAGCCGTCATATATTTATGGATCCATAAAATCCATTTTGTCGAACAACTGACTGAAATATGAGGTACACCGGTCCTATGACATGCAGAAAATTTGCCAAAAGCAAAAAGTTTTGACCCAGGTCAGCCTAAATACCTATGGAGATCAAGATCAGATTGCATTGAATGTCAAGTCTGATCTTCAATATAAGACGCCCACTAGTTACTTAACTCTTTACCACACAATCCCCAGTTTTAAGGACTCTAAGGATATAGCCTCTTGAAAACATTTTGGGAAAAAGTTTTTCTGCACTTTCACAACCAATAACCAACATTTCAGCTAAATCTGACTTGCAGTCCACAAATACCTGTATTTCCAATTTAGACAGGTTTAAAATTTCAGTGTTTTATAAAGATTAACTGGTTTTCAATGGCTCATGTTACAAACTTTAATACATATTTTATATTGTATCCTCCAAGTTTGCTATGGGTCGAAATGGTTATGGGCCGAGATGTCATATCTGGACAAGTCTGACAGGAAGAAATAAGGCATATACACCAATCAAATACATAGTTATAACTTCAGACACGAGATGCACATTAATTTTATGAAAATTAAAATCTTACCAAGGTTTTGAGCCAAAGAGCACGCCGTCTGCGTAAAATACGCTATCATTATTTATCATTCACATGGTGTCCAGCAAAAGGACAAACAAACGAATCCGATTAGTGCTCGGCAACAGCACTCGTCACAACTCGGTCGATTGCGTACCTACATCTAAACATTTGATCAACGATCACCTGAGGTTTGCCAATTGTTTCTTTCACTGTTAAGCACACAAATTTGCAGTTATGAATAAGCTCACCAGGGCCCAAAATTCTTAGTCAACACTTTCCTACGATTAAAATCGCACATCTATCAAAGTTCATTGTGAAATTAAACCTTACTATGATGTTCAAATCAAAATATTTTTATTATTTTAAGGGGTTGTTTCTTTCAGCAGTAGTGAGATGGATTGCAGGCGGTACTTTTCACTTTTACTCTGTTGTTTCCGTAAATGCTTGGATGGGGTTGAAACTTTGATATACGATTCCAATGGCCTTGGGCTTGGCTTGCCAAGCCCAGGCCAACTAGTTTGCGTGATCAGTGGGAAAGATGATTGCCATGTGATGGGATGTCAGAATTTCCAAAGCCTGTAATTGACAGACATATTTCATCATTTTTCTGGTTTAAACTAATGGCGGAAATAACAGTGATAATTTCTGCAGCGTAGTAGTTTTATTAGCATAGTATTCATACATGAATAGGAATAAACTTGTTAACTAAAAAGGCAACACTTGTGACTGGTAGGTAAAAAGGTTAACCTATCAGTAATAAAATATTTTTTGTGCGCCATGTGGCCCCGTTTCATGACATGGCCCCCTATTTCAGTATCTGCGGGCCTGATGGGCCCCCTTACAAGCAAAGCTAGACTGAACACTGGCACTGGGGTTCCAAGCAGTTTCTACTGCTGCCATAGAGTTTTCTAAAATGGTTTAACAAGGTAAGAGAAAGATGTCTGCAACACAGAATCCCAACTTTTAATGACCCTGAGAAAGAAAGCTTTCAAAAACAATGTGGAAGAAGGAGAAAATGCCAATAACCAACATTTTCTCCTTTCCCTACAATGTTTTCTACCCTTCCAAAATCGAATTTCAATTTTTGATTTAAATTTTTGTTGTCCTCTGCAAATGTTTTCAATTTGGACTAGTCTAGAATTTTGTTGTTTGGTAAAACAACATTTCCTTCGTCCTACTTTTATTCCATGTGGACAGGCCCAGTTACTACAGCTGATGAAACCTATGAAATAACCTTCATACAGACACACCTTGAACACTGCAGGCATTTAAAAGGGAGACAAGAGCACCGCATGCAACCACTATGCTGCTGGTGCTTTTTCAGTGAAAATTTTTAAAATTTCAAAAAAAAAAAAAAAAAAAGGGTTTCACTGTGCCAAAAATGTTGAGAGTTACTTGCACTTACAGCATGGGTTAATCTTTTGACAGTTAAGAACTAGCCAAAGTTTGAAATAAATTTCTTCAGAAATAAAACAAAGATACAACAAAATGTCAAAATTTGACATCAAGACCCGACAATGACAACAGCAGGGCAATGACAATACCTCAATGCTTGATGTTTCCTTCCAAAACAGTCAAGCTAAAAATAAAAAAAAAAAAAAAAAAACATGAGAACTTTCTCCAAATGTTCCAATCTTCACAGACTTTCTCATCTGTAAGTTTTTATCATTTGTATGACTCTTTAGTATATATCTCTCAGGATGACACCAACTGCAAGTAATGTAATTGTATAGACTGAGTTAACTGACACCTTACTCTGCATGTTTAACACTTTTCAATTCCGGCTGATAGCCAAACTAAGCACTTCTTCAAGAAACACACTCAGACATTGGTGTAACAGTAACCTTCATTCTATTGAAATACTTTTAAGAAGCTGGCTCCTCATCAGTTCTCTGTCTTTTCTCTGGGGGCTCACTAGAACCTGAAGTGTCAAGGTCATGTTTTTTATTACCACTAGTACTTTGATTAAATACAACTATAATACAGGTCATATTATCGCATCCAGTCCCATCTCCA
Organism: Tridacna gigas; assembly: GCA_945859785.2. Lineage (NCBI taxonomy): Eukaryota > Metazoa > Mollusca > Bivalvia > Cardiida > Cardiidae > Tridacna > Tridacna gigas. Next base: position 59,496,709 of record OX244032.2, read on the forward strand.
TTTGTGTTTGGTGCCAGACAGTGATCAAACATCTGAAAGAGAAACAAAGTTTTGCTTACATAACTGACTTGTACCAGTGACCAATACCAATAACTTATGCAAGATATCATTGTGGCATAATATTCACGCTTTCATTCAAATCAGGGCTAAATTGTTCTTTCATTGAAGACATGATTTTTCAAAGATTGGAACTGATGACCTGGCATAGCCAGCCTTCAAAAGCATCCAAAATATGGAGACAAACTTTCTCACTATATAAGATAACAAGAGGGCCATGATGGCCCTGTATTGCTCCACTGGCTAATATGTACAAACCATACACACCAAACATTACAACTCTAGACCTAAAGGCTTCTAACAAGAAGACTGATAAATATGACCCCAGGGCGAGTCCATTTTTTACCTATGATTTACGATTTCAAGCTATAATTATGAGCTATAATTAACTGAATCCTGGTTGAGGTCAACAAGATATAACTACATACCAAGTAATATAGGACTAGGCTGTATGCTTATACACAAGATTTTCAGTTTCTTTAATAAACCACAAGAGGGTTTAATTCAATATGAACAATGGCTTTATTTTGAACAAATTCAGAAGAGATCCACTAGATGAAGCTTTATGCCAAATTTGGTAGCCCTAGGCCTTACAGCTAAGAACAAGAAGATTTCTAAAGTTTTTGCTACAAAAGTCCTTGTAAATTTTGTGACCCCTGGGACAGGGCCAATTTTGACCCAAGGGCTATAATTTGTAGGATCTTGGTAGAGGTCAATTAGGTGAAGCTTCATACCAAATTTAGTAGCCCTAGGCCATATGGTTTACAACAGAATAATTTCAGTTTTCCCTGTATAAGCCCATGTAAAACTTGTGACCCCCGCGGTGGGACCAATTTTGGCCCCAGAGCTATAATCTGAAGAATCCAAGTAGATGTACCCGTAGGCCATATGGTCTAGGACGAGAAGATACTTAATTCCTATCAAAACTGTGGTTGCCATGGCAACAAAACTGAAAAATATTGGAAATATTTAAAAATCTTCTTGTCCAAAACCCTAAGGCCTAGGGTTAATAAATGCTCTGTGAAAAGGAGACTTGATGCATCTTGCTAAAAGTATCAACCAAGGTCAGTCTTGGCAGGCTGACCTGGGCCCAAACTATTTTCTGTATGTCAAAGGACCAGTCTACCTCGTGATTCAGTCGGTTGCTAGACAAAATGGACTTCATGGATCCATGATCATTTGATGACTCGCTTGGTATCATGCATCAAGGAGATGCATTAAGCCCCCTTCTGCCAGAGCATTGCTCATATATCATATACAGAAGAATGGTCTAATACCTCTTCACAAATTAGGGAGGGTTTATTGAGCTTGTTGTTATCCTTCAACCTCTCTCTGACATAATCTACAACCTCTTGACTTGTCATGTAGTTCCTGGAAAAAGACAAAAGGAGGTGATCAAACACTTCAAACCATGGTTAAGTCTTTACCTAACGACAAAATTTCAGACCAGTTGAAATTGAAAGCATTTGCAGACGACAAAACAAATGTTACTCAAAACCTGAAAATTGCTTTAGGAAGGGCAGAAAACACCAGCATTTTCTCCTTTTCCCACAATGTTTTGCAAAGCTTTCTCTCTAAGGGTCGTTAAAAATCGGGATTGTGTGGTAAAGAGATGATTCTTTATCACATGACAAAATTCTGGATTTGTCCAAATTCAAGGCATTTGCAGACAACAAATCACCAGAGGCTCAAATGATGAAACCTACCTTTAACCAAGTAGAAAACAATGTGGGGAGTAGAGAAAATGCTTGTATGGGTCTACTATGGAATTTAGGAAAAACGTTTCATCATGTTTTTACAAATGTTTGTTATCCAATATCTGGATTTTTAACTCTTTACCACTCAGTCCCGACTTTTAACGACCCTGAGAAAGGAGCCTTTTGAAAACATTGTGGGACAAGGAGAAAATGCTGGTAACCAGCATTTTCTCCTTTTCCCCACAATGTTTTCTACCCTTCCCAAAACAAATTTCAATTTTTCAATCAAATTTATTTTGTCGTCTGCAAATGCTTTCAATTCAGACCAGTCTAAAATTTTGTCATTTGGTAAAGAGTTAATAAGGAAATAGAACAATTTTGACACAACTTCAGCCAATTGATAACCTCTGAAAGTACTGAAAATTGTAGCAAATTTTATGAGTCAAAATGACTTCTCCATCTTTACCTTGACCATTTACCACACAATCCTGAGTTTTAATGACCCTAAGGAAGAAAGAAAGCTTTTGAAAACATAATGGGAAAAGGAGAAAATGCTGGTTACCAGCATTTCCCCCCCCCCCCCCCCCCCCCATGTTTTTCACCCTTCCAAATATAAATTTCTATTTTCAGGTCACATTTATATTTGTTGTCTGCAAACGCTCTCAGTTTGGACTTAAAGTTTGCTATTTCGTAAAGAGTTAGAGCCCCAAACACATGAAATGGACATAATCATTTTACAGAAATACCCTTACAGCCGAAGAGAAAAAACACTATCAAACCTTGAAAGTAGGTAGAATTGCTCACAGTTGGTCAGCTATGTAAGAATGGATAAATTGCCAATATGTATAGTGTAAAGGATTGAGAAACTAGAGGGACCTGTCCTCATTTAAAACTGGAAACAACAACAGTGATTTCTTTGAGGGCTGCTAAAAATGAGATGATTTTCTATCCATCCTCAGGGGCAACATTTGGCAGGAAAGTTAAATACAAGAATGATTATACTTTTATACAATATAGATACAATACAATACAATAGTTTATTCAATATTAAGGCCACTGGCCCATTATATACAGTTTTACAGTTTATTTGAAAAACAAAAGACAATACTTCTATCATGTACAGGAACATAATACAAGATGTAAACGAAGGTTTCCAGTTCGATAAATAGTAAACAACATACTAAGACTTATCCTGCTAATTCAAGACGATAGTAAAAACCTGAATAGTGTTATTTCAGACTTTTTTTTTATTTTTTGAAGACAGTATCCCCTTATCGGACTGTGTAGATCCAAGATCAGACTGCACGTTCTGTGCAGATGATATGGGATAAAATAGATGATATGGGATAAAAATGGGCTGAAAATACAGATGAAATGGGCTAAAACTGGCTGCAAATGGGTATACGTGTATCCTTAAGGAATACAATTATCGGAAGATTATTTTTGGCTAGAATATCTCAACACTGAGGAAAGCACAAATAAAAGATATCTGCACACCAGTTTTGACATAACTGACTGCAACATCATCTGAACTCTGAAGTTTGGCTGTGGACTCCAAGTGTTCAGTTGTACCGACAAACTAAAATTACAACTAATTCAGTTTCACACAAGTCATACCATATTCCATCGCAAGCTAGTACCAAGAATTCATCCTTATCACCAACAGCAGTACATTCTACATCTGGATAGGCAGATATCATCTGGTCTTTGGCTTCCTTGTTCTCATTCCTCTTGTAGTAATGGTCACCTACAGGAACAATTATTAAGTAATCATACCTTAGTTCACTCAATTAAAATTGAGCCATGGTCTGTGAAAAGGGGGCTTAATGTCATAGTAAAGGTCTAAGTGTAGCGTGATCCAAGATCAGATGACAAGTTCTGTGCAGTTTGATCTTGATCTAGATCTGTATGCTCAATGCTCTGTGAAAAGGGTCTCAATGCATCTGCAAAAAGTATCAACCCAGGTCAGCCTGCGCAGTCTGTGTAGGCTGACCTAGGCCGAAAATTTTCGCTACTGGTCAATTTTCTGTATGTAGAAGGATCAGTCTACCTCATGATACAGTCGGTTGTTAGACATACTGGATTTCATGGATCCCTAATTATGTTCTGACTTGCTTGCTATCATGCATTACGGAGATATATTAAGCCCCCTTTTGCCAGAGCATGACAATTTTAATTTCACCTACTTCTACCCATAATGACAAGTCAGTCCTATGCGATTTCTGATAAGCTTTTGCTAACATACCATTATACCTTACATACCATTTTCTAAACATAGATTGTTAGGTAAGATGCAAATGACTGCACCTCTTTTACCAGTACTCCACACAATATTCTTTCCAGACCTCCAGATAAAAGGAAGTGATAGTATTCTAAATCCATTTTTTCTCTTCCAAACCCTATGTTGTGGATAATCATAGGAATCGTCTCAATGAGACGATTCTAATGAGTACATGTACCAACAACATAGGTTTTAGTGATTTATTAGATTAATATTTTCAATTTTGAAATCAGAATCACTCCCTCTATCTGGAGCTCTGTACAAGAATGAACTCCTGAACAAATTTTCTGGGGGGAAAAAAGCGCACTGCATGTGTTTGTCAACGCTCTGCTGCAGATGCTCGATTTTCAGTGAAAATTTTAAATCCAAAAAGGGGCATAACTCTTTCAAAAATACTTTGATGGTTACCTGCCCTTGTTGTATTGATAAATAACAACTTGTCCACGTTTGAAGCAAATATCTTCAGTAATAATAGAGATATGATAAAATGTCAGTTTTCGCACGACGACACAGACAATGAAGCCAGGGCTATGATTATACCTCGATGTCTTCTTCGAAAACAGCCAAGCTAAAAACAGGGAATAAGCCAGCCCTCGGCCGAGTGGGCGACTTGGGCGAAAAAGTCGCCCGATTTAAAAAAACTTAACCCATTTTGCCAGGCAAAATCAGAGTCACCTGAAAAAATCAGGTAGTTGCCTCACGTATATTGAACACGCATCGGGTACTCGATACACAATCAGCGTGTGCAGATCTTTTACATAACAGTGCATCATACCCGATTCACAGCTGGTGTCCAATCAGCCAAGTTAATTGTTTTCAATGGGCCTGGTTTTCAACTGTCTGATTTGACAAGCAGTTGTTAATTAGTTTCTCGGGTACCAAATGCGATAATCCCCTTTCTTACTATATATATTGGCAGGGCTCCAAGTATCATCGTAACCGACAATATTCACCCCTTAGCCCCTTCAAGTTGCCCAAAAATCTTGCAAAGTTTAACCAATATTTTTTGCCTGTCGTAACAAATATCAGCACCATTTAGCGGCTTGTCTGGCCTCATTTTTCTGTGTAAAACCCTGACTCAAGATATCAACGTTTATTTCCAAAATATCCCGGAATTGAAATGTAATCGGCACCTACTTGCTTTTAAAACACCAATTTCCCCCATCCTCTTAAATCGTTTATTACTTGCACTTTTACGAACGAACAGACATGATGACATATTTAGATAATCTGCGGAAATCATGTGGCAATATTTTAAAATCATGCGAATACAAATTGGCGCCAACTGTGTCACGTTACAACTAATTTTGGACAATTCCAGCAAAGTCACATGGTTCAATTTCAGGATAATGACATAGCTCGAGGGCAGTTTTCTTTCCAACACTTGGATGAAATTGCATGTTTTTCTTTGACGCGAACAAAAAGATGAAATCAAAAAAATATATTATACATTGTTATTGATTCTATACTCTGTTAAATTTTTGGCATTTTTCTTGATCGGACCCTATCTATCGCCACGAACAATCTTCGAGGCAGATCAGGTGTTTATGTTGAAATGTATGTCCTTACTCCTTGGCGATGTTTCCACTAACGATTTATTTGTCATCAGCTAAAGACAAACAATATTCAGACAACCTTATCTTCCCTGTCTCTAACTGGACTTTAATTACCACGAGAAAGTTGAAAACATTGTGGCAATAGGAGAAAATGCTGGTAGCAATCCTTCCTCCTTTTGACACAGTATTTTCATAACTTTTTAACATTATTTACATCCTTTGAGTAATTATCTATTTGCCTGCTGTAAATGCTTTCGATTTGAGATTCAGAAATTTTTCTTACCTGGTAAAGACGGGGATCATAATACATGTATGTATGATCCCTGGTAAAGAGAATGACTTGTGTTTCAGCAAAAATTTTTGTTCAGGTTTTTGGGAAAAATACTGCTTCGAAGATTTTTGGGGGGAAAAAATGTGCAAGGGGAAACCATTGCTCAAAACATGTATTTGCTCTTTCCATAATGTTTTTATCCAAAAATAGTATGAATTGAGCATGGTAAACAATGAATAAATATGTCTAAAGTAGTTTCTAATAGAAGTAAGTATATTTATCATTAAAAAGATACAAAGTATAAAATATTTTCATTTAATTTACATGTTTTTCTATCTAATTAAACTGTTGAAATGTTAAAATACTGTTCATTCCTTCTGTTAACTCCAACCACGTACGTTTTTGAATGTCCATCTAAACTTCTCCCTAAAGTTTGACCATTTCTCCCCATTTTGAAAAACTTCTCCCAATTCTCAGACTAGGAGGAAGTCACTTCTCTCCAAAATCTGAGAGTTGGCAGAGAGGCCTGTAAGCTACAGGGAGACGTGGACGAAGAAGTCGCCCTTGGTGGCTCGACCTCGCCTTTTCATAGCAAAAAAACTTGGCCTTAAAATTTCCCGACCTGATCATGTTCATGAAATATAGGCAATCTAAGACTAGGGGTGACACCACTTATCCTTTATTAACCCTTTACCAAACAATCCCGGGTTTTCACGACCCGGGGAAAGAAGGCTTTTGAAAACATTGTGGGAAAAGGAGAAAATGCTGGTAACCAGCATTTTCTCCTTTTACCACAATGTTTTCTGCTCTATGAGAGAGCTTAAGCTCATTTGTACCAAAGTTAAATTTGTTGTCTGCAAATGCTTTCAAATTGGTCTAGTCTAAAATTTTGTCATGTGGTAAAGGGTTAACTTGGCCAATTAGACAAGACAGCAGGGTGTTATGATCCTTATCTATCACTGACTCGCTACATCCACCCCTTTATCCCATGAAACCTTTTTTCCACAGGTAAAGCGTCTGCTAATTTGCTTGTAAAAAATGACATCACATGATCAGTACTGATTCTCACTTGAGACATGGTTAGTTGTAAAACAAAGCAGATTTACCTCTTCTTTCAGCTGAAAATACTCCTTACAAATATTTTTAATAAATTATAATGTTGGATGGTTAACCAAAGGAGCAAACAATCTTGAAAATAATCATTTCTGAGCTAGCAAAATCTACACTGCTGTGTACTATTTTTAGCAATCTATATTTAGAATGCATCCCCCCCTTCAGTAGTATACACATTTTACATCAGTTTATAATAGATTACGACTCTGTGAACCTTGTTTCTGTAATTCTTCCAATTTATACCAAGTCCTATAAATTGAATCAAAATTGTTGGAAGGAAGTTTTTTCTTTCTTCGTAACTCTCGCAGGCTTACCTGGGCCGAAACTTTTCGCTATTGGTCAATTTTCAGTATGTCCAAGGACAGTCTACCTCATGATTAAGTCAGTTGTTAAAAAAAGTGGCTATTAGGGATCCATAATAATGTGATGGCGTGATTGGTATCATAATTATGTGATGTCTTGCTTGGTATAATGCATTATGGAGATGCATTAAGCCCCCTTTGCTCGAGCATGGCTCAAATATACGTAAGTTGCAAAATCCAAGCTGAACAAAAGAGTACTTCTTACCAATAGCTCTTGAAAGATTCAGACCACCATTCACTCGACCATCCTCTGTGACCTGACCCCCTGCTGCCTCAATTCTGTCTCTTTCAGGCTTATCTTCTGGTTTGTGGTCCACTGACAAATCAACAGCTTTTCCATCCCGACATAAAACACACCTGGAGTCACCTGCATTTGCAACCACCAGTTCATTTTTCCTCAGCAAGGCAACTACTGCAGTACAACCACTGTCTGATCCTGGCTGAAATAGTTTTCAGATTACCTAACAGTAACAAATGCCTGAAATTGTTGAACAGTCTACCCTTTACCAATGACATTAAACAAGAAGGCTTATGTAAATGTTGCGTTAACCCTTTCCCAAACGACAAATTTTGGACTGGTCCAAATTGAAAGAGTTTGCAGACGACAATTTTAAATTTGATGAAAATGGCAGGAAGTTCTCAAAAAGGGTAGAAAACACTGTGGGAAAAGGAGAAATTGCTCGTTATGAGCAATTTCTCCTTTTCCCACAGTGTTTTCAAAAGACTTGTACTGCAGACACGTGAAAACCAGGGCTTGTTTGGGAAAGTGTTAAGAGGGGAAAATACTGGTAATCCTCTCCTTATCCAGCAATGTTTTCTACCTTTTTCTTGGAGAAATCCCACATTCCCACAATTAAGCCATATCAAACATGATGTCTGCTAATGCTTCCAGAAAGTTCAAGCCTAAAAATGTGGTCTGTGAAGGAGTTATGCACATTTGAAAGATGACTTACAGCATAGGCCGAGTGTCTGAGATAGCCTTTTGTTAGTGCTGTGACAAATGAGCCATGCTCTGGCAAAAGGGGGTTTGATATGACTCTGTGATGAGTTGCATTCAATTTGTCATCTGCAAATGCTTTGGATCTGAACCCGTCTAAAAGTATGGTGTTCAGTGTGAGTTCTCACAACTAATCTGCAGCATACCACAATTAACCCTTTACCACACAATCATGAGTTTTAACGACCCTGAGCAAGAAGACTATTGAAAACATTGTGGGAAAAGGAGAAAATGCTGGTAAGCAGCATTTTCTCCTTTTCCCACAATGTTTTCTACTCTTTCTAAAACAAGTTTCAATTTTTCAGACACGTTTATTTTGCTGTCTGCAAATGCTTTCAATTTGGACCAATCTGAAATTTTGTTGTTTGGTAAAGGGTTAAATCAGCATGGTCCAATTTATGTTCAATACATATATATGTTTAAAACATTGTTGCAAAAGAAACATTGTCTATCACAGGAAATTTTTCTAAAAAGCACCTAGTTTAAAATTGGATACAGTGTCAGAAGTTATTCAAGTCGCCGATGTTCTCAGTTTCTTAACCCTTTACCACACGACAAAATTTAACACTTGTCCAAAGTGGTTTGGTTTCTATTGGACTTCAATGCCATCTGGGCACTGTCCAAATTGAAAGCACTGGCAGATGACAAATAAGATATGGCTTATATGCTGAGATTTGTCTGTAAAAGGACAGAAAACATTGTGGGAAAAGGAGACAATGCTGGTTACTGGCATTTTCTCCTTTACCCACTATGTTTCCAAAAGGCCTCTTTCTCAGAATCATTAAAACTCAGATTGTGGGTTAAAGGGTTAATCAAGCTATTTACTGACTGCAATTTAATCTGAGATATACAAAGTGACAAAGTTTTGAACTTACTTCTTCGTCTGGTTGGTCTAAATCCTCTTTCACATATTTAAATAAACCAGGGCCATCTTCTTCATCTTCTTCGTCATCTTCCTCTTCATCTTCAAAGTCTTCACTACAAATTCCAGGCAAAAAAAATATATATATCAGAATTAACAAATATTACATCAATCAAAAGTACTTTACCAGGACAAACAAACTAGAGGGCAAACAAGGCCCTTAAGCACTCACCTGATGACATTGTGCTTGGAACAAAAAGATTTTTTAAAATTTCCAATGTTGTCAGCAAATACAAAATTTGTGACCCTCAGAGCAGGACCAATTTGAAACCCAGGGCAATTACTTAACCCTTTACCAGACTACAAAATTTTAGCCTTGTCCAAATTGAAGGCATTTGCAGACAATTTCAATGCGGCTCAAATGGTGCAATTTTTCTTTGATAGGGTAGAAAACATTGTGCGAAAAAGGAGAAAATGCTGGTTACCAGCATTTTCTCCTTTTCCCACAATGTTTTCTAAAGTGCTTCTTTTCCAGGGTCGTCAAAAGGTGGCATTGTGCGGTAAAGGGCTAAACATTCCTGTAAGGAGTAACCCAAGGGCTCTAATTTGAACATTCATGGAAGCAGTCCACTAGATGACACTGTAAAACCGAAAATGCTTGTCCTTAAAATCTTTTTAGCTGCAGATCTGAACTTAATTTCCATTTGTCCTCAAACGAATGTACTTCTAAATGTGTCAGCTACTTGATTGGCTACAAGGAGGGCACAGGATTTGTTCACCTTAGCCAAAGTTTCTTAATGACTATAAAAGATATCAGAAATTCGGTTTAGATTCCATTTCTTTGCAACAACCTAAAACATGGCCAATTATAACAAATCTGCTGCAGCTAAAATTTGCACTGGAACACGTTGAAAATACCCTTACATATAATACAGATAATCAGCACAAATTTACGAGTAATACACTGTGGCGAAGGTAGACATTGCTGGATTTGAGCAGGCCTTACCTGTTGTACTCCTCATCCTCATCGCTAGTGTCATCATCATCATCATCACTGTCAAGATCAGCTAAGGTCATACCAGACTTTTTTCCTGACCCACTTGCCTGAAGAAAACAAAAGCAGAGTCTGACAATGTACCTTACATGCTTCTTTAATACAGGCCTTTAAACATTACATGTACTTAAAATTAGAAATGCTTATGATTTAATTAGAACTTTATTTGTCAACAATGAACAAAGTTTTTTTTTTTTTAACCCTTAACTCTTTACCAAACGACAAAATTTTATACTTGTGCAAATTGAAAGCATTTGCAAATGAAAAATTAAATGTGACTCATTTGATGATTTCAATCTTTAAAAGGGAAGAAAACATTGTGAGAAAAGGAGAAAATGCTGGTAACAAGCATTTTCTCCTTTTCCCAAAATGTTTTCAAAAGGTCTCTTCCTCAGGGTCGTTAAAAACTCGGGATTGTGTGGTAAATGGTTAAAGTGCTAAACCCAGCTAAGGTTCATTATAGATAAGGACCAGACTGCACAGAACATGCAGTCTGATCTTGATTCTACACTGTCTGCTACTGTGTTACATATTCTGGCCAAAAATAGCTTGAAATTACAATACATATGATGTTTTTACTAATTGAAGTGTTCATTTCAGTAATTCAGAATAGTATTCCTTACTCCAAATAGTGTTAAATTATTCCTATATCAACCTTTCAAACATAATTTAGGAAGCCTGGTTTTCTATTCAGGGCTACAATGAAGTCCATCATTGTAAAAATCTGCCATACAGAACTTTCATCATTATAGAAAACTGCAAGCTACTCTTAACTCTCTACCAAACGACAAAATTTTAGACCAGTCTAAATTGAAAGCTTTTGCAGATGACAAATGTGAATCAAAAATTGAAATTTGTTCTTGGAAGAATAGAAAAAATTGTGGGAAAAGGAGAAAATGCTGGTTACCAGCATTTTCTCCTTTTCCCACAATGTTTTCAAAAGGCTTCTTCCTCAGGGTCCTTAAAAGTCGGAATTGTGTGGTAAAAGGTTAAATAAATTTAAAAAAAATTGTCAAATTACCCTCTTTCCCAACAATTTCATGCTTAAATGACTCTGGGGAAGAAAGCTTTATAACTAGAGGCGCTTGAGCGCCTGTATCGCTCCACAGGCCTGATATTTCTATAATGGCGAAAAGAAGTTTTTAACAATTACCATTCAATCCTGCATTTTAGCTCACTAAAGAAAAAAGGTATGGAAAAAACTTGTGAGAAAAGAAAAAAAAAATGGTAACCAGCATTTTCTTAGTTTCCCACAATAATTTCTATCCTTTTTTATATATGTCTTACTAATTTGAAGATATGTTGTCTGCAACAGGTCCTTTCACAAACCATTTTGGGTGGGGAAACATCAAAATATAGAAAATATGTCTTTCTCAGGGTCGTTAAAAGTTGTGATTGTGTGGTAAAGGGGTAATCTAAAAGAACAGCTAGGAGGGCAAATGAATGAATGTTATAGCAATATAGATCAACTTACATCAATACACCAGATAGAATGAAATATGCTGGCATACAATGAAGACCTAATCCCTAATAATCAACTTTTCACAGTTAGAATGTCTTCTGTGGCAAACAACACAAAATGGTCTACAAATGCATTTACATAAATCAAATATCCTGCTCCAGGGCACAGATTAATTCTGGTGTACTGAAGTTGTGGGATCAGTTTGACTGGGTAACATTAATGCCTTATCACAAATGTAAAGCCCTGTCCCACTGTGTACCAGGTCACCAGGATTTACACCCCTTCTCTGTCCACTCTGCATTTACTCATTAGTAGGTCAACAAACCTTTACCAGAACTAATAAAAGTGCAGAGGTTCTCTTGTTCTATATCAAAAGGACTATAAAGTACCTACAACATGGGGGTTTTGTTATTAAAATACTTTTTCTTTTTTATCTTGGCATGGTTACTCAGGCTTAGTAATAAGGCAAAATTGAAAAGCTCAAGTTGTGAAAGGTGCTCAAGCTTTTATCTTATTTATGGCCAGTGATATTTCATTACTAGTACTAACTAATAGCATATCATTGGAGTAAATTGTGATCTTAATACCAAGGAAAATGTGTGGGCTTAAATAGGTTAGCCCTGACTAGGTCAAGTCAATCCAATTTTCTTCCTTTTTCTTTGTTAGTCGATAAAACTAACACAATAAATAGTTTTGGAGAAGAACATTTTTTTGAAATATAAGCCTTGTCTATAAAAAAATGTGTTTTTAGGTGTATCATTTTTTTAAAAGGAATTTGGTATACAACCACCATAGAAACAATTTGGCAGACAACCACCATAGGAACTTACCTGCAAAACAACAATGAAATCCAATGAATAGTTTTAGAGAAGAAAGTTTTCAAAGATTTTACTTTATACCATAAAAGGAAAATGAGTCTCCCATAAAAGCCATGTTTTTTGACAGATCATTTTTTTTTAAAGGAATTCTGTAAACCTGTATCTAAGGAACATTCCTGCAAAATAATAATGCTATCCAAATAGCGGTTTGGGAGGAGAAGATTTTTAAAGGTTTTTTACTTTGGTTGCCATGGCAACCAGAATTCTTCATGGAACACAATTATTTGAAGGAATTTGAAAGAGGACCACCAAAGGAACATTCCTGTGAAATTTGGTAAAAATCCAGTCAATAGTTTCTGAGGAGAAGTTTTTTAAAGAAAAAGTTTACGGACGCATGCACGGACGAACGGACGGACGGATGCACGACGGACACAACGCCATGACAATAGCTCGCTGGCCTTCGGCCAGTGGAGCTAAAAATTATGGGAAAAGGAGAACATGTTCGTTTACAGCATTTTCTCCTTTTCCGATATTTTATATCCTTCCAACAACGAACCCAATTATTTGAGCCACATTTACTTTGTGCCCTGCAAATACCCTCAATTTTGTTGTTCTGTAAAAGATTAAATGATTTTTAAGAGTATTGTGCTCATCATCACACTACTTTGAAGGCACAATAGCAGCCAAAAGTAAACAATTTGAGAGTCAAAATGCAACAAATTTAATCTATAGAATTTAAAAGAATGGATATAATTTTTAGTATGATAATGTTTTACAGTGCAATATGTCAATTGTCCAGTTGCTTGCAGGATATTTTACTGTAAACTTAGTACTACAGTTGCCCAATTTTCTAGTTTTGCGTTTACAATACATTTTTCTGGGCACACAAGCTACCCACTCCTAATGGCTGACAAAACTCTAGAACCAGGGAGTAACGGATCCATTGAAAGCCCAAAACCATGTCCCACCTTTTTATTCGAAAAGGACGGTACAAAAGGAAACAAATATTTATTTCTTTAACTACCCTGTCAAAAGAAAAGATCCAATTCCTACAAATAAAATCAATGACAGTACTCAACATACAGTAAAACCTCTCCTCACGACCACCCCGGTAATACGAGCAACCCGCTATTACGAACGATTTTTGTCAGAACAGAATTTTTCCTTCCTCATAATCAATGTCCACGACCCCGGAAATACGGGCACCCCGCTATACCGAAATTACGACCACCATTTTCAGTACCAATGAGTAATTACCAATAGATTTTAACCCCGTGAAACGACCACTAATTTTCACATTTTTTTTACGACAAGCTAATTTTCACGCGTCCATAATCGCGAAGTGGAGGCCCTGCTTCATGTACGAATATTCTTGGGTCCGATGGAGTAGACAATCAATTAGCGATCTTTTGTTTATCTGTTGACTACAGTAACACAATCGTGTTAAGTGATCAAGGTGTTACCTTACATAATCAAATGACCAATGAATTGGTGATGATTAATTCGGCTTTTATTCGGTAATCAGGCGTTTATCACACATTGCTAGCACGGGTGAAAAACATGTTGACATCCGGGTATCCGGTAATTACGATTTGTTTTGTACATCTAGCTTTTGTAATTTGAGACGCTTGGGTTAATATCTAGCGATCGGGATGGGATAATTATTTGGTTTTTGTTACACATTAAAGCCATACTTATATTGTAGAGAATATGCGATTTTTGAACTAGTGAACACTTCAACTTTGTGATCGACGATTAGTAGGACTGTTAGAACATTCAACTCGAATCAAAATGGGGAAAAAAAACGACACGCTCTTCAATAATATTTGAAATTCTTTGTTTAAAAATGAAAATGAGTGCGTGGAGTAGTTCTTGAGACTACACAAGATTAAAAAATAAAAGCAGATTAAAACAGGGAATATGACAAGTTCTATCAGTAACATTTAATTATGTAGTCTTTAAGTTCAGATTCTTGATTAATATACATATCTTGCTATAAGAGTTTAAATAGGCAATTATGAATGGGCATTCACTGTCATGTGAATTTATTCATAAAAATTCAAGCACATATTAACTTTACAATAAACATGAAAATTTTCTTATTGTCGTTTAAATGTGTGGGCATAGGCTTCCCCGACTAAAATATGTATACATTACTCGGAACATAATTGAAATCCACATAAGTCTACACATAGTCTGGGTTTGATTCAAAATCTAGGTGGGTGAAACCCGGAAATCAGACCACCCCGCTAATAAGACCAATTTTCAAAAGTACCACGGGTGGTCTTAATAGAGGGGTTTTACTGTATATGAAAATGTACATCCATCATTCAGAGCTACAATGAAAATCATCACAAGTTTTCTGTTGCACAAAATTCATCCTACGATGGAATGTACATAAGAATCAGTAAAACAAGTAACAATTTTCTTCAGACCCTGAGGTCTGTCTTTGAAAATGCAATGGGAAAAGGAAGAAAGGCTTGGAAAAAACCCTACGCTTTTAGTCTCCAGTTCTGTTATCCACTACAAAGTGAAGCAATCTTACCCCAGAAGACCCTGGTTCCCCTGATCCTGAGGGTCCTGAATCCACCCCTGAACTTGAGCCTGAACTTTGACTGGAACCAGCTGAGACACTAGATGCTGCAGTATCTCCTGATCCAGAGGCTGTACTGCTTGCTGCTTCTGAAGATACTCCTGAACTGCTAGATGAACTTGAGACTGATGACGCTGTAGATGAACAACCTGCTGATGAAGATGATGCTGGTTCCCCAGACATCACAGGTTCAGCATTATTGTCTTTACTTGATGTGCTATCTACACCATTATCTACATCAGTACTATCTTCAAAATGGTCTGTTTTTTCTACATCCATATTACTTTCACTAGTACTGCTAACAGCTGCCTCTGATTTTTCCAGCACATTAGATTTTGAATCACTACTAGCACTGTCCTGCTTCTCATCATTTTGAGACCCCGTTTCCTTAAGTTCTTTTTCAGTATTTACATTATTGTCATTATCAGGATGGTCCTTTTCTGCTTTGAGATCAAGCTGCTCTTTGACAGAGTCTAGTGTGTTTCCATTTCCTAAATGAAATAAAAAGCAATGAATTTGTAGAAAATGGGTGAACAAACAGCATTCTGTAGCCTTCCTGTCACCCACTACAACTTGTGTTCTCTTTGTTATGTAGGCTTGAGAATGAACAGAGGGAGATATTTGCCACAAATTGGGATCTAGACATGCACTTATTCTTTGCAATGGTTAACTCTTTACCAAACAACAAAATTTTAGACTGGTCCAAATCGAAAGCATTTGCAGACCACAAATCAATCGTTAGTCAAATCGTGAAGTTGTCTGCAAACATACATGTATTTATTTTTCATCGATTGAGAAACATGTTCTTGCAACTTATACCATCTCTTTCGATTCTGCTTCCTGGGAATTACACCAGTACTTGTGCAAATGTGTGGGTCAATGAACAACCCAAAAGTTGACACCCGTTCCCCGGAATCGAACACGAAATATCTATTTCAAAGGGTAGAAAACATTGTGGGAATAGGAGAAAATGCTGGTTACCAGTATTTTCTCCTTTCCCACAATGTTTTCAAAAGCCAACTTTCTTAAGGTTGATAAAAGTCTGGATTGAGGGTGGTAAATCATCAAGTTCCAGTCTATAGAAGATGTAGATTTATAGAATATTTCATGTAATGTGAGACGATACAAAAATATCCAGATGTATGTAGACAATACTTTAACTCTTTATCAAACGAAATAATTTTCGACTGGTCCAAACTGAAAGCATTTGCAGACGACAAAATAAATTTGACTGAAAAGTTTAAATTTGTTTTGGGAAGAGTGGAAAACATTGTGTGAAAAGGAGAAAATGCTGGTTACCAGCATTTTCTCCTTTTCCCAGTGTTTTCAAAGGCTAATTTCTCAGGGTTGTTAAAAGTCAGGATTGTGTGGTAAAGGGTTAATACAAACCTGTCATTTGTTTCGACCGTTTGGCTCTGATCATGGGTGACGGCTGTTTTTGTCCCTTCAGATGCTTATTTTGCTGCAACAAAGGATTGCCCGAATACTTCGCTCGAAGTTCTTCGATAGGCATACTTGCTTCCTCGTACAGTATGTCTGCTTCCTTCCTTACAGCTATGTCATCAGCTAGAGATCCACAAAATATCAATAAAGAAAACTATGAAAATGAAATTTTAGTTTAGTTTAGTTTAAACATATTTATTTTAAATCGATTGAGAAACAAGTTCTTACAACTTATACTAATCTCTCTCGATTCTGCTTCCTGGAAACTACACCTATACTCGCGCCGAATGTGTGGGCCAATGAACAGTCCCAAAGTTGACATCCGCTCCCGGGTATCGAACTCAGGACCTTTTGATTATGAGGCTGACGCTCTACCTCACCACCACTTAATGGCTGAATTGGCTGCAATTAGTAATTTGCAATTTGGCAGAATCTTTCATTTAATAACAAAACTATTGTTTGTGGCCATGTAACAAAGTCACTCAGACAAAAAATAGCTGCGGATTTGTTTGTTTGTTTGTATTGGAGTTAACGCCGTTTTAATAGCTTAGGTCATATCACAGCAGTCAGTGCACATGCGCATGTGTTTCCTGGCTTTCTCACACTTACTGATACAACTTTTTCCCCAAGTCATTGACTACTATTCTCACATGCATCAGAGGTGAGAGGCGCGAAATCACTGGAAAGAAAGTTTGCCTCAACCATGTATCGAACTCGCAACCACCAGGTCATGAGTCAGATACGCTATCCACTGAGCTACACGGCCCGGCCAAATAGCTGCGGAAGACTATATTGGCAGTCCTGATTTATTGTCAGACATAACAGCTCATACAGCAGATTACTATTGCGCACTTTGTGACAACAGGAGATCTTGCTTGTATAAAGCAATTCCTTTTTTACAGTATTTTCTCACATGTTCATGTATTAACCTCTTCACCACAAAACCTGAAGTTTTAACAATCCTAACATGCAAGGCTTTTGAAAACATCGTGAGAAATGGAGAAAATGCTGGTCACCAGCATTTTCTCCTTTTCTCACAATGTTTTCTACATTTCCAAAAACAAATTTCAACTTTTGAGTCTCTTTTATATTGTCATCTGCAAATGCTGTGAATTTGGACACATCTGAAATTTTGTCGTTTGGTAAAGAATTAAAAATTATTTAACCCTTTACCACACAATCATGAGTTTCAACTACCGTATATGCTCGACTATAAGACGCCTTCGCTTATAAGACGCTCCCCCAACTTTATGATTCAAAATCGGGGATTTCATTGATGACCTCTTATAAGACGCAGGTAGACTTCACACTGATCATAAGAATGCTAAAATTTTGAGTATTCAGCTGGAAATACGCCTCGCAGACATTACGGTCCATCGGAGTTGCATAATTCCCAAAATACATTTCTTGTATCTTAGCCAATCGTACCTTGATTCAAGTCCAATTTCTTTATAAAAGTGAAAAAAAGCAACTTGAAAAGAATGTAATGCATAGTCCAAAACACTCAAATTTTTTGTATAAATAATCCTATCAGGGAAATCAGGCCTTCGATGGTTTACTCAAAATTGTTATTTATCAATGGGTGTATAAAGTTTACCTCGACAGTGAAGAGTTACATTACAGGATCAAAGTACTCTGGTATCTTACACCCAGCACAATGTGATTTAACTCTTTACCAAACAACAAAATTTTAGACTTGTCCAAATTGATAGGATTTGAAGGAGAAAAAGGTAACTGTGACTCAAAAATTGAAATTTGTGTTACTAGCGTTTTCACCTTTTCCCACAATGTCTTCAAAATTCTTTTTCTTTCGATATGTTAATAATCGAGATTTTTGGTAAAGAGTTAAATATCTACATGGCCAGGATAATTTCTGGTTGTTAAATCATTAAGCTATCAAAATGGAGACCTTGATGCTTGCTGATTTAATCTGAATAATTGTATAATCAGCTATCCTGGTCGTAAATTAAAGCTAATTGTTAATCTCTGGTGTTATATCAGCACTAATTTATCGATGGGATGCTTGGTCAGTTCAAGCTGTGAAAGTTTAACATCTAGCTGTTAATCTCATTAAAAACACGTGTTGTCTGTGTCGTAAAACACAGACTGCGATCACAACCCTTTACTTCCTTACCTCGATGATCACCTGATAAACACTATCAAATTTCTATTTAGATAGAAATATTTGGGAATATTTGCCTCTGTTAGGTTACTTGTGTTATTACATCATTTTAATCCATCTCAATGATCAAAATTACCAATAATGAAAAAGCATCGATTCATCATTAAATTTAAGATTTGCCAAAATGGTCAATTAATACACTTGGTACTTTGATATGTATCACAGTCAACTCGAGGGCCGTATCATACACCGAGTGCAACAACAACAACAAGAGGAATACCCGATGGATTTAAAGCTAAATTAACAAGTAAAACACACAAAAAAGTTTGTTCCAAACCTTTATTTCTTCACACTGACGGCAATTACAACCATTTCTGAGACACTTAAAACTTTACATCAGCGTGACTAGATCGGGAGGTGGTAGTATCTCTTTGTGTTGGTCGGCAGGTAAGTAGGTTCCCCAGATGGAATTTTACAAAGCCCTTTGATTATGCGCTTATAAGACGCTCCCCCTACTTCAAGCTCAAAATTCTAGGGAAAAAAATGCGTCTTATAGTCGAGCATATACGGTACCCTGAGGTAGAAGCCTTTCGAAAACAAATCCCTGAAAATCATATTATCTGAAATTTTGTTGTTTGGTAAAGAGTTAAACCTTAGTAAACCCTTTACCACACAATCTCAAGTTACAACAACCCTGAGCTAGAAACTTTTTGAAAACATTTAGCCTTTTGAAAGCATTGCGGGAAAAGGAGAAAATGCTGGTAACCAGCATTTTTTTCCTTTTCCCATAATACATTATTTTTGACCCTATCGACAACAATTCCATCACTCATCATTTGAGCCATGTTCGAATTGTTGTCTGCATATACTTTCAATTTGGCCACCTCCACATTTTTGTTGTGTGGTGTAGAATTAACCTGTTCCCAAACGACAAATTTTGGACTGGTCCAAATTCAAAGAGTTTGCAGATGACAGTTTTAAATTTGATGAAAATGGCAGAAAGTTGTCAAAAAGGGTAGAAAACACTGTGGGAAAAGGAGAAATTGCTCGTCACAAGCAATTTCTCCTTTTCCCACAGTGTTTTCGAAAGACTTGTACTGCAGACACGTGAAAACCAGGGCTTGTTTGGGAAAGGGTTAAGATAGTATTATACCTTCTTCATCTTCCTCATCACCATCATCATCCCCTGCCAGAACTTTGAGTTCCTTTATAACATCATCCTGGGTTAGTGTTTCATCAAAACCAAGGAAAGCCTCTCTTAAACAATCAGCTAGATTGTTCTTCTTGTATTCTTCCACACATTTGATGAAGTCGGGAAGTTTGGCTGAACAATACCTTGCTACTTCTGCCCCTGTAGTTGTAACACGAAATTGAATAAACCATGCTGTAAAAAGTTGGCTTAACTCTTTACCAAACGACAAAATTCTTGACTGGTCCAAATTGAAAGCATTTGCAGACAACATATTAAATGTTATAGAAATAATGGAATTTTTACGTGAAACGTTAGAAAACATTGTGGGAAAAGGAGAAAATGCTGGTTACCAGCATTTTCTCCCTTTCCCACAATGTTTTCAAAAGGCTTCTTTCTCAGGGTCGTTAAGAGTTGGGATTGTGTGGTACAGAGTTAATGTATCGGTAACACATATTGAGCCATGTCAGCCTCACCATCGGCACAGACTGACATGGGTTGAAACTGTTTACTCTTTGCAAGTTTTTTTGTATGTCCAAGGACCATACTACTACCTCATGTTTCAGTCTATTGTTAGACAAAATTTATTGTATGGATCAATAATTATGTGATGACTTGCTTGGTATGGTGCCTCATAGAGGTTCATTACTGGTAACTCTTAAATACCCTTTTGCCGGAGCATGGTTCAAATAAATGTTTAACCATTTCCCAAACGACAAATTTTGGAATGGTCCAAATTGAAAGAGTTTGCAGACCACAATTTTAAATTTGATGAAAATGGCAGAAATTTATCAAAAAGGGTAGAAAATACTGTGGGTAAAGGAGAAATTGCTTGTTACCAGCAATTTCTCCTTTTCCCACAGTGTTTTCAAGACTTGTACTGTAGACACCTGAAAATCAGGGCTTGTTTGAGAAAGGGTTAAAAGTCAAAAACATGCAGCATCAAAAATGAACGCACTCTTCACATGTACTAAAGAATAAAGAATACTACTGAACCTAGATTTTACTGTTGCCATAAACTCACCATTGCAGACAGCACTTGTCACATTTCAAGATGATACCATGAAACTGCAACAATCTATACAGCACCAAATGACAAAATTTTAGACTGGTCGAAATAATAAGTTTTTACAGGCAACAAATTAGACATTGTTCAAACAGAGAAATTCCTATTTGATGGGATAGAAAACATTGTGGAAAAAGGATAAATTGCTGATTACCAGCATTTTCTCCTTTTCCCACAATGTTTTCAAAAGCCTTCATCCTCAGGGTCGTTGGAAGTCGGAATTGTGCCAGAGCGACAATACCCTGACATTTTGTTTGAAAACAGCCCAGCTAAAAATACTGGTACTCAGAATTTTCTCTTTCTCACCACTATGTTTTCTTCCCTTCCATCGACAAATCCCATAAATTTCATTTGATTTGCAGCGTGCAAATACTTTCAAAATGGACAAGTGTAAAATTTTGTTGTCTGGTAAAGAGTTAACAAGAAATTACTGTGAGTCTACACATTTTTTGAAATTTATTTGCATTTTTTCCTACACTGAAATCTATCTCTGTAGCAGACTTGGATTTCTTGTCAGTTCTTTTCAAGTTAACCCTTTCCCAAACAATAAATTTTAGACTGGTCCAACTTGAAAGAGTTTGCAGACGACAATTTTAAATTTGATGAAAATGGCAGAAAGTTCTCAAAAAGGGTAGAAAACACTGTGGGAAAAGGAGAAATTGCTCATTACGAGCAATTTCTCCTTTTCCCACAGTGTTTTCAAAAGACTTGTACTGCAGACACGTGAAAACCACGGCTTGTTTGGGAAAGGGTTAATTTTGAAGCGACATACCTCCATGACCGTCATACACTGCAAATAAAGATGTGCTGGTGTCAGCATCAAAGTCAGGCAAACAGTTATGAGCATCCTGCAAGTACAGAACAAACCAGTATATACCAAACAGCAAGGCTCATCAACTAAGCTTTAACTATTTACCAAACGACAAAATTTTGAACTGGACCAAATTGGAAGCATTTGCAGATGACAAATTTAATGTAGCTAAAATTATTTCTCTTTTTGATAAGGTAGAAAACATTGTGGAAAAAGGAGAAAATGCTGGATACCAGCATTTTCTCCTTTTCCCACAATGTTTTCAAAAGGCTTCTTTTTCTGGGCTGTTAAAAGTCGGGATTATGTGGTAAAGGGTTAAACCTTTACCAAATGACATATCTTTAGACTTGTCCAAATTGAAAGCATTTGCAGCGAATGGGACTCAAAAATTAAAATTTATCATTGGAAAGACAGAAAACATCGTTGGAAAAGGAGAAAATGCTGGTTGCAAGCATTTTCTTCTTTTCTCACTGTGTTTTCAAAAGCCTTCATCCTCAAGGTCGCTAAAAGTCAGGATTGCGTGCTAAAGGGTTAAATCTGCATCTATCACAAGGAAATACCGGTAGTACACTGGTGAGAGACATAATACTGGTGATACAGCAAGTCACATGACATTGACAGTTTCAGCATTCTTTACGATACAGATTTAGGATATCACCATCAGTAACAGATGAAATGAGTTCCAAAATCATCAGTAATCATACATTTCCTTAATCCCTATACACTGTACAGTCGAACCGCGTTTATCCGGGCTCCATAATTCCGGAAATCTCAGGATCCGGACAAAAACATCAGGGAACGGATATTTTCTGTACAAATTTTACTTTTTATTCCGGAAATCCCCGTTCCGGAACCGGAATGAAAAAATCGGGAACGAAGGGTTAAAAATTAGTACAAACCTTATCCAAGAAACCGGACGTGGCCTGACTGTGTATCACACAATTTAAACTGGTACCCGTTGTATCTCCCGTAACCGTCCGATAAATACAAAAATCGATAACAGGCTACTAGTTTACACACAATTTAGACTTGTTATTTTCCCCGGGACCATAGACTGGTTATCATAAATATCATAAATACAGTCTACTACGAGCGATTTCGGACTGGTTCGTCGTGAATAACACGGGTATCAGTCTAAATAGTGTCACATTCGGCATATCTCGGGTGATCCGGTGATCAAATCCCTCGGCTGTATCACGTAGCTTGATATGCACCTACACGGTACATTTCGCACATCTCCGGAAGCACACCGCTTTACCGTTATTGGAATTGTAAGGCTCCTCTTTGGAAAGAACGCATGAGTAAATTTTCTATCGTTATCTTTCTAAGAGTATTTTAGTCGGCAAACAGTTTGTACATTCAAGTTTTAGCGTGGTTTATCAATTCTGTTAGGAGCTTTCATCGACAGATCGATAGAAGTGAATAACTTCACAGTGGTTGTTCATGTCGTTGCTAAGCGATCTACAGGGGCGCCGCCATGTTTAAGATCATATGATTGGTAGTTCAAAATGGAAGCCTCCCTAATACAGACGAGGTTAGATGTAGGTACTGAATCGGCCGAGTTGTGACAAGTGAATAGTGTCAGTTGTTGCAGACGATTTTCACACATTTTGAAAACACGCGTGTTAATTAGTACTGTTTTCGAAAACCGTTAAATGACGTTCTCGTGCCATCGACAATTGTCAACTTAACAGATTATCCATACACATAGTACTGAAGTGACAATTCCACGCTTTTGTTGTTTAATTATTACTGGATCTACTTGATTACAGTAACGATCGCTAAAAGAATAACTGAAATGTCCGCAAAGATTTTGTGGGCATGTTTAAACTTATCTTTCAAAACTAAACGCAAAACTAAAATATGAGCATACCGTCTGCTTGCATATTCAATAATCCTTCGTTTCAAAAACAAATATTTTCAATTTAAATGGTAAACCATAGGAAAAAAAAAACAGTTTGATTCATGTGTTAACTCGAGATGTTTATGTTCCCCAAAGTACACACAAAATGGCCGCCAAACACGATAAATTTCGTTAGGTTTTTCGAAAATATTTTACTCCTAACAGACTGTAAAGATGATTGAAAATATGCCTGTCTTCGATATCGAATCAATTGGCAATCAATCTCAATTAGTCTTTGCCATTTTACCACTTTGAAAGTACGACTATCAGAAGCCAACAGAATGTCTACACCACCAGCAAAAGACGAGTTGAAGTTTCGACTTCCGTGAAAAAAGACATTTGTCAGTACAAAGAAGACCATCCAAAAAAACACTTTTGCAGGAATCCGACAACACGTCATGTACATTTAAAATACTGGGCATATCGTGTTTTCCTTTTGTTTCGCCCTTTTCTCGGTGTTTTCAAAAGTCATAAATGTGCCGAGCTTTACAAGCGCACCTGTTTGCACAATAGGTACGCATGTGCATGTAATTAGGTACAAGTAAAAAGACATGTACAAAAACAGACAAATAACAAAAAGGCAAAATGCAAATTTATGACACCCTTTATTTTATAAACCTGAACAATCGTAGGAGCAATAATGACATGTATACAAGTGCTTGTGTAAAACATACGCTGTTGTAATTCTTACAATACACGGTGTCCCTTATCAACATGGAGGTTATTGACCTAGCTTAACTTGGATGCCATGCCAGCAATCACAGTTCGTCGATCCGGAAATACGGCTGATCCGGAAACATTCATAGGAAACAGAAGTGGCCGGATAAACGAGGCTCGACTGTACATTTATCTTTATTTTCGTTTGTTCCCTGCTTTATGTTCGAATGCAAAATCCATGTTCTTGCCAGGATGGTGGTGGTGGGGGGGGGGGGGGGGGGTCGTATCTTCACTGTTGTCTGCAGCATTTGACATAGACGGCTTTGCTAAAGCCGCTGTTTTCTACTGTTCTGTAAGTTTTGATTGGGATGACATTGTTTTACATTTGCATGTATCAAAAGACAACACAAAACACAAAATGATATCATTAAAAGCTAGGGCATGGAAAGATTCATATCTGCACATCTATAAATAATAGGACTGTCACGATATGCCTTAAGTGTACCACAATATATTGCAATACACAGAAACTGTATTGCAATACGTACCACAATATATCACGTCCATGTTAAAATTAATATTTTTTTTTAAAGAATACCTTTGTTATTCATAATTCAGGTTTAATGCTTCCAAAACAAGAGCAGGTGAATCAATTAAATCACCCAATCTCAACAGAAGTGATTCCAAATATCGGATTTTGCCTTCTTATTTGGTATTTTACCGTAAATGTCCTCAGTCAGGTCTTTAGCATAAGCGTTGGCAGCCGTTGTTAATATGGTCGTACTTCAGTATAATTTGCACACATTTTCCATTGATTTAATTATTGTATGAATGAATTTTATTCTCGTATTCCTGTTTCTAAAAATTGTAACTATTGATGTTTTAAACATCACTTTGGCGACTCGGCATTGCGTGGTTTGGATTGAACTGATTGTGACCATAAAATATTGACAATCACGAATCAAGTATGCCCTAGTCTGCTTTCATACTAAACTGGTACCCGTAACCGTCCGATAGACAACAGGCTGCCAGTCTACTTTCATACGCACTACAATTATAATAGTGATAAGCGTTTGCATGACCGCAACGTTTTAGACTGATTGATTGATTGAATGGTGTTTTACGCCACTTTCAACATTATTTCAGTCTTATCACAGCG
The DNA here is from genome assembly GCA_945859785.2 of Tridacna gigas. Taxonomy (NCBI): domain Eukaryota; kingdom Metazoa; phylum Mollusca; class Bivalvia; order Cardiida; family Cardiidae; genus Tridacna; species Tridacna gigas. Next base: position 59,522,182 of record OX244032.2, read on the forward strand.
ATAGCTCAAATATTTATACATTTCCAGGGTTTCACCAGTACTAGGCTAGGGCTCTGAAGTGTCTTGCACAAGGACACTCCCACAAAAAGCCCTGTGGATCAGGTGGGGCTCGAACCCGGGACCTCCAGGTTACAAGTCACACACTCCATCACTGAGCCACGCAGGACCCCTGCGACGTTTTAGAAACGACCAGATCAAAATAAACTGAAGATACATCGAAACTAGAAAATATCACAAAAAACTAGTATGTGAAGTTTGTATCGCGGTACGTATTGACTTTGAATTATATTGTAATTTACCGGTACATCGTGACAGCCCTGATAAATAACCTCAAGTGAGAAACAGTCTCTTATTCTCTAACACTATAGTATTGACACAAAAGCAGGATACCAATATCTATTTTTAGAAAAAACTGGGGTTCCTTAATACACTTTTTTAAGTCTGGGAGGAAACTGTTTTAACACGAAATTGGCACCGCAACCCCACAATAAAAAGGTGTTTTCACTGGCATTATTTCCTGTATCATGGGTGTAAAATTACGCTCGCCTGCTCACAGTCACATTGGCGAGTGATCTTTGACTTTGGGCTAGTACAAAAAATGCCTGACTCGACTGACCAGGCGAGTGCAATTTTTGACATATAACATGTACCTAAAGCCTGTGAAATTCGACCTAACTTCATGCTGAGAACTGCTAATTGAGCGGAAGTTTACATCTGTAGTTGAGGTATTGTCTAGTTAAACACCATTACAAGCATACACACTACAAAATGCTAATCAATCATAGCTCTTATTAAGCCCAAATGCATCAGTGGTGTCCCACAGAATTTTCCACACAATCTCTACAGCGAACCAATCAGAAATCAAGGACTAGATTTAGTCGCCAACCATTCTGTGCATCTTGTCACTATGGCTAGCAATATATCGTGTGAATTTAGCTACGAACTCGAGACAATTCAGGGTATTTTCCGCTGTCTACACTTTAATATTCTTTTTTTTTTTAATCTAACAGGAATAGCCGAAAGAATTCTCAAATGGTTCAGCAGTTTTCTAAAAATTCTTAAGTGGCACGACGTATTTTTCATCGACTGAATCACTACAGGTTCATTACAAAGAAAGTTATGCATGTAAGAAGATAACAACGTGAACAAATCAGGTTGATTTTATGCTCGAACATTAAGTCATTTGATCGTAAAATGTGATGGTATAGACAATCTACTTTTAGAAGTGGTGTATGGGAACATCATCTGTTTGTTTACATTTACCTTCAGAAAAATGAATTCCTCTCTTTGCATGATGATAATGAACAGGCAGTTCAATAAAAAGCCGAAATTCAGACATGATAACATTTCTTGACATTTATTTTAGTTCAAAATTACATGTAGGTATAATTAAATACATGACTTTCAATTATATTAGACAAATATTTCAGAAACGAGAAGGGCGAGTTAAAAACTCTGCTGGGCGAGTAACTTTTTACACCTATTCGCCCGGTACGGCAAGTAGATTAAACAACAATTCTACACCTCTGTGTATGTACACTGCACGCTCAGATTTTGATTCTTTTTATACTTTTTACATGCTTTTATCCATCACAGTCACAAATTTTTGGAAATTGATTTTGGGAAAAATGGTAACTTTTCCGCACTGAGAACGGGTCCCGTTTTACAGACCTGTTCAAAGAAGGAAACAAAACACAGAGTCCAATGATCTATTTTCGGTATTTGTAATCTATGATTGGCATCAGCGACAGTTAGACGATCATTAATCGATCTTTTCCGACGATCGTCCCATCACTAATTTCAATACACCATGTGAAAGGTAGCAAACGTTTATATTGTATATGAAAAACCATGGCGAGTCAAAAAGGTGCATTAAATTCAATGTTTCACAAATGAACCAGTGTACTGACTTTGTAAATAATCATGCTAGCACAAACACAACGAGCACAAGAATAATATTCTCTTCCGCATGGTAAAATTAAAGTGAGCACACCCCTTAAAGAGTGAAGCAAAGACGTGACAGTCAAAGGTTTTTCTGTCTGATAACACGAAAAGTAATCTTTGCCAGTGTTCCCACTCACATCTCTTTTTGGGAGTGCATGCGCTCCATGGAATACAAGTTTGGGAGTGCAAAAGAAATTCCAGTAGTGCATTTAATATTGACAATTATACAGCATACATGTATATGGAAGAAAGTAAGGGTCTGTTGTATTGAAAGTTTGTTTTGATAAGTCTCACTCTGCAGTCAGCTGCTCTTGAAAACAATTTTGGTAATTTAAAAAAAAGAAGACGCTTGTTATAATTTCCTTACTCACGGGACCAGTTTCAGAGGGACAACTTACAGCCTGACGGCCAGTTGAATTTTCCATTTCACTGTCAATTTCAGACACTAATTAGGTTTCACTTATTGTTTTATAGATACTTATGTAAATTTACTGTTCCAAGTCATTGATAAAGCTGAATAGACAGTTTGAAATGCCTATGATCAGACGATGTCAAACCAATTTTTGTTGGGTCATGGGTTTTCGCGTTTCTTGCAGCAATCTTTTTTTCATGCCTGTTAAGTTTTGGAGTAGTATTTCCGCATGATTTGATATAGATTTGTCAATAAGAATAGCATGTAACTTCACAACCTTTAATTTTACACTAGAAAAGTGGATTGATACCAAGTTTGATTAGCGGTGATAAACAGTGACTTTTACACTTGATAACTTGTCCCAACTGGCGCCACTGGTGATCGACAACGGGAGCCCTGAAACCTGTGCGTGCATGCATGTTTCACTTCATATTTTTGTGCGTGATTATTCAATTCAGTGCGTGAATCACGCACATATGTGCGTGAATGGGAACCCTGTTTGCAAAAGCCAATATTTCAGCCCACTGCACACGAGCTACTGTAAAGCCATACTTTAACCAGTTGGTAATCTCATGTATCATATTGCCACTTTGGCAGATATTATTTAGTCTCAAAAATGTGTAATGTGCAATTTCCAAGCATCCAATCCCAAACCCAAAACCGGCGACCTTGGTCAAATGATATATATTCTTTGATTTGTAAATTCTTGTTATATTTAACATTCTCTTCAGTCATTACAGTAGCGTGCAATAATGTGAGATGAACAAACCCCACGGAGGCACAAGCCCAAGGACGAACTGGTTTTGGGACGAACAAGCTCGAGGCCGCTTCTACAACAGAAAGTGTCCAACACAGTTGTAAATGTTTGAAATTCCTTACATTTTTAAAAACACAGTTTAGATCAGCATGGCAAAGCTTAAGGAGAAAGGGTCAGATGTTGATATTTTATCAAAACTATGCAGAACCACCTGCAAAGTCTGAAATTAAGTTACCTCCTGAGACATTCGCCATCCCTGCATAGACGAAGCTCCATATGTAAAAGTTTCACATTGCTTATCTTCTGATATTTTTTCAGTAACTGGGGAGGACATATACACGCCCATTTTCAGTCCGTGATCGTTAAATTCGGAAATCAGTAAAGAAAATATCGTGACCGATTTATACACGTGAATCCGACGCCATTTCGCGGTTTTTCCTTGACGTCACAAGGGGTCAGGTATAAAATAATGAAAGAGAGTTGGGAACCGAGTCAGCAAAGTTACCATAAATTTATCGAAAGGGAAAAATGCAAGATCTACGAACTCGTGATAATTTTGCGTTTTTAAAAATAAGTGAACTATAAAATGCAACTTCCTCGTGCTTTCGCGAGAAATTAATTAATTAACTTTACAACTTCTTATATCAACCGAAGCAAATTTGAAGCAGACGACTTTAAAAACATCCTTAATAGATCTATATTTTATGTGGAACTGGGAACAACATTCCCTAAGTACACGTGAAATCATTGTGACAAAAGGAAAAAAAATGATACTTTTAGGATTTCTTTTGCTTAAATAATTTCTATTTTGATTAAAAAAAAAAGAAAAGAAAAAAAAAAAAAAAAAGGCTGCTAGCACTAGAGCTACACGATATAAAACAAGAGCACCGCATGCGGGTGCCAACGTTCGCTGCGGCTGCTTAATTTTCAGTGAAAATCTTAAGTCGAAGAAGGGGAATAACTATGTAAAAATACTTTGACGGTTACCTGCCGTTGTTGTATAGGCCTCCCTTTTGATAATTAACAACTTGTCCAAGTTTGAAGCAAATATCTTCAGTAATAACAGGGATATAAAATGTCAAAGTTTTCGCACGACAACGCAGACGACGCCAGAGCTAGGGCGATATCTCGACGTTTTCTTCGAAAACAGCTCAACTAAAATGTCGCTAGGAGGAGGTAGATCTAATGAATTAACTGTAGTTTCATTATTTGAGATGCGTTCCACGAAAAGCAACAGAGACTATAGGCGTTTTTAAATCTTGAGTTGAATCCTCTATTCCGAGTCTATCTTTATATTTGTTAACTACTTACAAATCTCGCCGTTACCCAAACCTCCAACTTGATACGCAGATACTGGCAATAATTTGTAACATGTGCCAAAATTAGGCCTGTACTTACAGTAATGGTTACATTTCCTGGATTATGACTTTCGACATTTGTCAATCAAAGTTTTGTAAGTTATTGTTTACATATTTTTAACCGGTCAAGATGTTTTTATTTTCTTTCAACTCACACAGCCTTATACTTGGCTAAAACATAAAAATTTCAAGACGAATCAAAAGTCTTTTAGAATCAGCTATCAATACTTGCGAAAAGAGTTATTTAACCCTAAATGATATTTCAAGAAATTATCCTGGAACTATTGATTCGCAAGGGTTTCCAACAAGAGATGGATGGTTTATGGATTAAAGAAAATACTGCTTTTTGTAACCTAGCTGTTCGAAGCGAATTTCGGATCATATTTCAGCTGTAGTAATTATCACATTGCTGTTTAAGATTTAAAAAATAACATAGGACTCTAGATCTATTTGCTCTCTTACTTTATCAGCCAAAATTTTGGTACTAATTTTAAATAGCCTAAATTTGCTAGGTTTGCTTTCAGGGTAACTCACTCAGCATATTTGACGATATTTTTAAAACCAACATAGATCATAGGCGTTCGTTTTGTGACGAACTTCGCCATCTACATAGTGTAAGTCTTATATATTACATTATCTAGATGGCAAAGTTCGTCACAAAACGAACCATGGCCCGTGACATAGATCTATAACCACGTTTATGATTATAGATCTAGCATCGACACAAGTCTTTATATAGCCGTATATCTAACGTTAGATCGATCTAAGGGGCTACTTTCATTTAGTAAATAAGATTTTATATTATTGGTTAAATTTGTATTCAAGATGACACAGGTCTAACCTTGATAGGCCTATGAACCAAACCTTAAAGTCCAATTTTAAATTTTGGCGGCCATGTTAATTATAACAAATCTCATTGCCAAATAGTATCTCTATCTTTAATTGTTGTTTTGTCAGTCTGTTATGTTCAAGCTTATAAATAAACTAATGACCCCATCTGAACAATATATTTGAGCCGTGCTCTGTGAAAAGGGCGCTTAATGCATCTGCGAAAAGTATCGACCCAGGTCAGCCTGCGCAGTCCGCGCAGGCTGACCTGGGCCGAAACTTTTCGGTTTTTGTCATTTTTCTGTATGTCGAAGGACCAGTCCACCTCATGATTCAGTTGGTTGTTAAAAAAATAAATAAATAAATAAAGTGGCTATTATGGATCCATAAGTATGCAATGGCTTGCTTGGTAACCTGCATCAGGGAGATGCATTGAGCCCGCTTTTGCCAGAGCATGGCTCATTTGAATTCATTACATCTGTGCACAAAGAAAACATCCTCTATACCTACATCTATCTTCCGCGCAGACTCTAGTTAACAAACAACATATTTTTATTCGTCTTCTGTTTTATACGGCCCACAGGAATAAGGGAGGTGACTCCTTCATTAATATGGCTGAAAATATATAACGGTTTCTCCCCTTCTACCATAAATCGTCCAGTAGGGTTAAAAGTCAAACAGTCGAGGGTCTTTGAGTGACATTGAGTAAGGGTCAATGAGTTTTCTCCCGTAGACCAAAAACAAGCCGTCCAGCACAGTTTAAAGTGAAACAGAACAGGATATTAGGGGAATACTGAGTGAGGGTCGATGCGTAGACATATGCATAATAAATCTGCAAAATTCTCTTTGAAAACGGAATTCCTTTTTGCCTCTAGGCCCAATTCTGAAATAGTTTCGACTTGATTTAAGACCCTTCGTTCTCAACATACCATCTGTTTGTCTCCATGATCAAATTATAAGTTTTAAATAGAAGTATTTATTATAAAAGACAAATCGTTAACAAATAAGTAGAGTTTTAGAGCATCTGTTTGTTTATTCTGGATGGTATAAAGTATGTTAGAAACTTGTATAGATGCACCATTTAACCGTTTTAACCCAAATGCTCAGCGCAGCTCAGGGCGCTCCTGTGAACCCACTGAACGCGCAGTCTGATCTTGAATCAACGCGTACATTACCGTGACTTTTTTCCAAAGGGGAAAAGAACCTTGAACCTTGAAATGGCAACATTTGGCTTTTACTATCCACTTAAAATTCTAATTTAGTAATTTATGGTTAAATTCGGCTTTTTTTATTCAACCTAGATCTGGGCGTCCCCGCATTACGTCACAACGTCAGGCTAAAACTGTAAGTCGGGCGTATTTACACAACTGTCACATGAAGTCCTACTAGTGAATCTGCCCTTAATACAGTAGGTATTTACAACCGAATGCTAAATTTGTTAGGAATTGATTGCGAGAGGTTGGTTTGCAGGCTCATCGCTTGTACATTGGTCAGTCTCTTACCAGTGCTAGTCGCCAGCGTCGAATGGCTTGGGTGGCTGCCCATGTACACAGAACATTCCGGTTGAGGCAGTGGAGGCAACTCATGTTTACTGATGAGTCCCAGTTCTTCCTGTTACGAGCAGATGGTCGACGTCGTGTATACCAACGTCATAGGGAACGTTTTACTGACTTTTGCGTTGTAAAGAGGGATAGACTTTGGGCCGGATCAGTTATGGTGTAGGGAGGAAACTCACATGAGTTAAATGACCACTTGTTGTACTACAGTGAGGGCAATTTTACTGCTGTTAGTTACATGGACAAGATCCTCCGACCCCATGTTGTCGCCTTATTGCAGCCAACTCACATTCCAGCACAATTTCGATTTCAGATTACAGAGGTGCCCTTCTATTCCATTCATCATTCCTAAATCACTAACCAGATATAGGTCGTCCTTTTGCTGTTCGTTCAGCACGGTCCATTCTTCATTCTTACCTAAAAATAATGAACATTCTACCTGACCTCTTACCTAGAATCATCTGCAAAGTTCACCATGCATTTCTCTATCCCTTCGGTATAATATGAGCCATGTCGAAGGACCAGTCTATACTTTATGATACAGTCGGTTCTCAGACAACATGGTTTTTACAAATCCATAATTATAATGATGACTTGCTTGCTATAATGCATCATGGAGATGCATTATGCCCCCTTTTGCCAGAACATGGCACACACACACACACACACACACACACACACACACACACACGCGCGTGCGTGCGTGCGCGCACACAATTTTCGCAGCAGAAATACAGCTGTTGTGGACACACAATGCACCAGTATACACGTTTTTAGTATCTCTATGTTGTGCCATGTTTTCAGACATTCTGAACATTCTCTTATCCAAACAATGTTTAAACAACCATGAGGAAAAAAGCTCTCTTTTCCAGCAATGGTTTCTACCGTATCAGAGAACTTCAGCGTATTTCTACCAATTGCAAATTTGTCATCTGCATATTCTTCAGTTTGGGAGATTCAAACATTTCTAGTTTGGGAATGGTTAATCCTCAATGCAAAAAAAAATTAAAATCTCTTTAACCCTTTACCAGATGACAAAATTTTTTACTTGTCCAAACTGAAAGAAATTTGCAGATGATAAAACAAATGTGACTCAAAAATTAAAACTTGGTTTTGGTTGGGTAGAAATTATTCTGGGAAAAGGAGAAAATGCTGGTTACCAGGATTTTCTCCTTTTCCCATAATGTTTTCAGAAGCTATCTTTCTCATGTTGTAAAAACTTGGCATTGTGCAGTAAAGGGTAAACATGCAGTAAAGATTAATATCCGGGTCTGTATTCACCAACCATTCTTAAGAACATTCTTAATCTAATTATAGACCACTGGGTTAAGCCACTCAGAGGTTGTGTTACTTTTTTAATTTAGAAATTCTTGAGAATATGACTAAGAATCTTCTTAAGAATGGTTGGTGAATACAGACCCAGATCGCACAGAATACCGGTAGTGTGATATTGGATCTACACTTCTCAACAATTCATGAGATAGTCTGACCCAAACAGCCTCCGGAGTCATTCTATTTTGTTCTCTACAGGCTATGTTTTCATGAAATGAGAAATACTGGAAAGAAATAAGACATCAAATGCAATTTTTACTCGAGATTTTAATCTAAAAGCAAGTAGCAAAAAGAGACATTTGAAACAGGACTAGAATATTGCACAAATTATATGTACATGTATCAGCATAGGAAAACATACTATCTTACCCTAATCAGGTGCACAGGAAGGCGGAACCCTGTGCTTCAACATTAACAATCAAAGCATCAGATAAATGAAATACATTCCTAATCATGAAAATAGATCAAATCACGTCTATTTCAAACTTGTTTTTGCCAGAAAAAAAGAACTAACTAGCATACAATGTAGATCAAAGATCAGACTGCACATTCTGTGCAGTCTGATCTTGATCTATATTGTCTGCAAAATGCAGTCTGATCTTGACTTACATTGTATGTCTTGATCTATATTGTCCGCAAAATGCAGTTTGATTTTGATTTACATTGTCTAAAAAAATTGACAAAGTTTGGCTTGGCTCCTTCAGGTGCTAAATCTTTTTTTTTTTTTACTAGAGGGAAAACGACAACAGCTAGAAAGAAAAAGAGAGAAGAAAATTTAGAGTAAATTGTGTTTCATGTTTACTACCGGGTACATTCCTGGCTATGCACCTGATAATGCTATCAAAAAGCTTGATTGTTTTAGTGGAGAGTATAGCTCAAGATCAAACTATGAATATGCAGTCTGATTTTCTATAAGTCCAAAGTGATAAGCCTTAATATTTGTCAGTGTAACCTTGGAAAAAAAAAGATAAGATAAAAGGAGCCTTATTAAAAAGTAAAGCACAGGTTAATTACCCACTGTGCACTGTTTATATTAAGATCAAACTGCACAAAACATGCATTATGATCTAGAATCTAAACTATATAACACATTTTTACATATTCTGGCTAAAGTAGCCATAAAAATGGAATACCGGTACATGTACTTAGGTTATTTTTCCTGGCAAACTGAAACTTGTCAATTCATTTATTTAGCACGCAAAGGAGTAAAATGCACTTTAATATAACTGACAGAAAAGCTGTTACTTAGCATAACAAACAGAACACGTTGTTTATAAGGGCTAATTATCAGATGGAAGAAAAATCAAGGTTTGAAACTATTTCTATCTAAAACTGTTTTGCACTATCCAATTGACCCTTTACCACACAATCCCATGCTTTAACCATCCTACAGAAAAAAGGCTTTTGAAAACACTATGGGAAAAAGAGAAAATGCTGGTAACCAGCATTTTCTCTTTTCCCACAGTGTTTTCTGAACTTTCAAAGACAAATCTGATTTATTCTAGCCACATGTAACTCATTCTCTCCAAATGCTTTCAATTTGGACTATCCTAGACTTTGATTGTCTTGTACAGAGTTAACCCTTTGACCACACAATCCTGAGTTTTAACAACCCTGAGAAAGAAGCCTTTTTTGAAAACATTGTGGGAAAAGGAGAAAATGGTGGTGACCAGCATTTTCTCCTTTTCAAACAATATTTCCTACCGTATCAAATACAAATTCCATCATTTCAGCAAAATTTATACATGTATTGTCATCTGCAAACACCTTCACTTTAGACAAGTCTACCTTTTTGTCGTGTGGTAAAGAGTTAACCCTTTACCACATAATCCTGACTTTTAATGACCCAAAAGAAGAAAGGTTTTGAAAACATTGTGGGAAAAGGAGAAAATGCTGGTAACCAGCTTTTTCTCCTTTTTCCACAATGTTTTCTACACTATTAAAGAGAGAAATCATCATATAAGCAACAATGAATTTGTCATCTGCAAATGCTTTCAATTGGTCGAGTCCAAAATTTTGTCATTTGGTAAAGGGTTAAAGAAAGAAATAATGTTTGGATATTTTCTTTTGTTTTAAAAATTTATGACATCAAAAAAGTAAAAGGAATAGTTTAAGTGTAGGGAAATTTAGGGAAAGGGATTGTTTAAGTATAGCGTAATTTAGCGAAATAATCCAAGCTATTGAAAACCAAACTAATGTTTGAAAACCTGACATGCAAATGTGACATTTTTCTCAAAATGTAGAAAGACCAGAAAACATTGTGACAAATGGAGAATTTGTCACAATTTTTTTCAAAAGCAAAAAACCGAAGGTACCTCTACCTTCTGTATTAAGGTAACTTGTCCAGGCTAAAAAAGCATTTTACAGCAATGAAAGTCAACACAAAAGGACCTATATACTTCACAGCAATTAATCTTCAACAAACATCAAATGACCCTTGGAATAAGGGTTTTGTAAAACATTGACAAAAAGGAGGAAATTCTGGGTGCAAGCATTTTCTCCTTTTCCCACATTGTTTTCCACCCTTTCAAAGACATCCCATCATTTGACCCTTACTCATTTTCAAATACTTTCAACTTTGACAGGTGTAAATGTTTTTCTTCAGGTAAAGAGTTGGAAAAAAAAAAAAAAAAAAAGGGCAGTCAAAAATCCAAGAAATAATACATGAATAAAGTAAATCCAACTCATTTTTCCCTGCAGACAATTTTTTTTGGTTTTTCATTAGATCACTGTGGCAAAAGGAGAAATTGCTTGTATCAAGGATCTTCATCTTTTACCACCTTGTTTTCACCTGTAATCATGTTTTAACCCTTTACCAAATGACAAGACTTTAAACTGGTCCAAATTCAAAGCATTTGCAGACGACAAAATAAATGTGATTGAAAAATTGAAATCTGTATGGGGAAGGGCAGAAAGAATTGTGGGAAAAGGAGAAAATGCTGGTTACCAGCATTTTCTCCTTTTCTCACAATGTTTTCAAAAGGCTTCTTTCTCAGGGTCATTAAAAGTCGGGATTGTGTGGTAAAGAGTTAACCCAAAATTTATGTATATTATCCGTATTTCATACGGATGGTTCAATACCATCTGCTACACATTTTTTCCAAGAGAAAATAAGTTAAAACTATCAAACATAAAAGAGCTATGCTCTGGCAAAAGGGGCTTAATGCATCTCCATAATGCATTATATCCAGCAAGTCATCACATGATTATGGATCCATAAAATCCACTTTGTCTTACAACCAACTGTATCATAAAGTATAATGATCCTTTGACAAAAGAAAATTGACCAATAGCGAAAAGTTTTGGCCCTGGTCAGCCTGCGCAGGCTGACCTGGGTCGATACTTTTTACAGATGCACAAAGCCCCCTTTTCATGCAGCATGGCTCAATATTATTTTATTTTTTTCAAACTTTTGATTTATTTCTGATTAACCTTTTGTGTGCAAAGTGAACAAGTGGACAATCTCAAACACACCATATGGTCTTTTCAAAGCTGTCTAAATAAAGATACCTAGCAATCTATAAGACAAATATGGAACAAAGATCAGACTGCAATATTTGTACAGTCTGATCTTGATCTATACTGTCCCTAAAAGCATCTCAATTTCTGCTTGAAACTTTAACCCTTACAGCTGAGCCATGCCCTGTAAAAAGGGATTTAAACGCATTTGCAAAAAATAGCAATCCTTGTGAGCCTGTGCAGTCCTCACAGGCCGATCTGGGTCAAAACTTTTAGCTAAAGGTTAATTTTCTGCATGTCAAAGGAACAGTCTACCTCATGATTCAGTCGATTGATAGACAAAAATGAATTTTATGAATCCATAATTATATAATCACAGAGATGCATTATACCCCCTTTTGCCAAAGCATGGCTCAATTGCTTTTGAGGTCAGTGTAGATTGAGGTCAGACTGCACAGAATGCTATTCTGACGAAATCAGCTTTGAAATTGCAGAATCCTTGTCTTTTGTATTCACCTAGACAGTGCATTTCATTTCTTTAGCACCCTAAAGGTCAAGGGTTAAATTTTTCATCTGTTCATTACACCCCAGCTCGGCCAATTTCTTTCCAAGGAGTGATGATAGTCATTGCGACAGGATTCATTCCTCTCTCACCGCTGACCACTGTTTTGACAATGGCTATCTGGGAAAGCAGCCAGTGGCTTGGAAAGAATTTTGTGCAAAGCACTGGTAAAAGAAACTCCAGGAAAGCATGGACAGGTGCACTAGCCGGTGCAATATAACTGAAATAATGTTGAAAATGGCATTAAACACCATACAATCAATCTACAATCAATCTGTTCATTACACTTAACAACAACGTAATAATAGTTATAATCTAAGCCACGAAGAATGAACAAAACTCATGTGGTATGACACTTTGTGCCAATACAATATAAGTTAAATGACGTTTAGATAAATGGGGGGGGGAGGTTTGAACAATTTCTAAAAACATTCATCACTAAGTATTTCTTTACCACACAATCCAAACTTTTAATGTCCCGAAGAAAAAGCACTTTTGAAAACATTGTAGGAAAAGGAGAAAATGCTGGTGACCAGCATTTTCTCCTTTTCCCACAATGTTTTCTACCCTTCCCAAAACAAGTTTCAATTTTTGAGTCGCTTTTACTTTGTCGTCTGTAAATGCTTTCGACTGGTCTAAAATTTTGTCCTTTGGTAAAGAGTTAAATAGAACTTTTGTTGATAGTAATCGTTGGTGTTGTCTCAACCAGACAGCTGTAAACAGTCAAACCTGTATTAACCCTTTAGCAAACGACAAAATTTTCTCCTTTTCCCACAATGTTTTCTTTGCTTACAAGGATAAATCCCATCATTTAAGCAACATTTAATTTGACATCTGCAAACACTTTCAATTTCGACAACCCACAGATAATGTCTGGTAAAGAGTTCATTAACTTTGTTATAATCAGATGTAGATATTTCATACATGACTGAAATCACTGCACACAGGTTTATGATTGATACAGCAATAAATAGAAAGACAAAAAAAACCCCAGATGATTGGTGTCTTTCTCTATACACGAGAGGAACTTTGTGTGGTGTTGCTGACATGGTGATGCTTTCTTGACTCTTTGCCCTCCCTTAAAATAAGAAAATTTAGTTAAACACTTCACTTGCAAAGTGTATGAAAATGTATATGAGCCATGCTGTGGGGGCTTAATGCATCTGCAAAAAGTCTCGACCCAGGTCAGCCTGCCCAGCCAGCACAGGCTGACCTTGGCAGAAACTTTGTGCTCTTTGTCAAATTTCTTCATGTCCAAGGATGAGTTTATCTCACGATTCTGTCGGTTGTTAAACAAAATGGATTTTATGGATCCATAATTATGTGATGACTTGCTTGGTGTCATGCATTACGGAGATGCATTAAGCCCCCTTTTTCCAGAGCAAGCTCATATATTTAGGACGTGAAAGAGAGATTCCTAATTCAAGGCTGCCTGAAATAAGCAGTCTAATCTTCAATCCTCAGTAAAAGCAAAAGAAAATTAAGATCACTTTTGGCACAAAGGGTTAAAATATTCATTCATAATCAACTGTCAATCTTTGTTTCAATAGTACAAAATTCCTTGGCATATATGCACACACAGAAGTCTTTCACAACTTAAGGTTGTGCTGTAGGTTTCAAGACCGATGGATTAAATGAAATCTATACAAGCCAATATAGAACTTTGATGCTTCTCTTTCTTAGAAAGAGTTCATATAGTGTACTGTCTGTTGGACTGTCTAGTTCGATTCAACATCTTCATCCAAATGTTTTTCCAGCCAACAATTTCCGTATTTTGAACTGGTTTTCCCCTTTTTGGAAAAGGAGGATATCTGATCTAAAACTAGAATAACTATCACTAAAGGTGATAAATACCCCCGCCCCTATATTTCATGTCACAGGGGCAATAACTCTGCAATGTCAATTTAGGGGCAATAACTCCGTAATCATTAGGCCAACACTCATGAAATTTGTGCTTTGCACATCTACTGCTCCTGGTGAATATCATGACAAATATCAAGTGAATAAGACTTAAACTGAAGGAATAGTTCTCTGGACAAGAAGTTTTGAGTAAATTCAGGGGTAATTAATTTGACAAACATTTGAGAAAAATGCATCTTGAACCTCTACTGCTCCTGGTGAATATTTATGCAAAGTATCAATTTAATTGGACACAAAACTAAATGAGTGTAAAAAAGTGTAGACCATGATCTGACAATATGTCTGAGACACAGCGGCTGGTCTGGATCCACGCTTGTTGCAAATGTCCATAGGTGCCTTTTCACATAATGTTGGCCAACTATACCTATGACAGAAAAGACCTCCTTAAAGTGAATCAGACAGAAACTGTAGGAGGAGTTGTCCGGACAAGCATTTTTAAGTCAAATCAGGGGCAATAACTCAGTAATTCTTGATGGAATTTTTACAAAATGTGTGTCTTGCACATCTACAACTCCAAATGGACACTTCTGCCAAGTATAAAGTGAATCGGACTGAAATTGTAGGAGGAGTTGTCCGGACAAGCATTTTAAATGTGAATCAGGGACAATAACTCATTAATTCTTCATAGAATTTTCACGAAAGTTGCGTCTTGCACATCTGCAACTCCTAATGAACACTTCTGCCAAGTTTAAAGTGAATCAGACAGAAACTGTAGGAGGAGTTGTCCGGACAGGCATTTTTAAGTCAAATCAGGGGCAATAACTCAGTAATTCTTGATGGAATTTTTACAAAATGTGTGTCTTGCACATCTACAGCTCCTAATGAACACTTCTGCCAAGTTTAAAGTGAATCAGACAGAAACTGTAGGAGGAGTTGTCCGGACAAGCATTTTTAAGTCAAATCAGGGGCAATAACTCAGTAATTCTTGATGGAATTTTTACAAAATGTGTGTCTTGCACATCTACAGCTCCTAATGAACACTTCTGCCAAGTTTAAAGTGAATCAGACAGAAACTGTAGGAGGAGTTGTCCGGACAGGCATTTTTAAGTCAAATCAGGGGCAATAACTCAGTAATTCTTGATGGAATTTTTACAAAATGTGTGTCTTGCACATCTACAGCTCTTAATGAACACTTCTGCCAAGTTTAAAGTGAATCAGACAGAAACTGTAGGAGGAGTTGTCCGGACAAGCATTTTTAAGTCAAATCAGGGGCAATAACTCAGTAATTCTTGATGGAATTTTCACAAAATTTGCGTCTTGCACATCTACAGCTCCAAATGGACACTTCTGCCAAGTATAAAACGAATCGGACTGAAATTGTAGGAGGAGTTGTCCGGACAAGCATTTTAAATGTGAATCAGGGGCAATAACTCATTAATTCTTCATAGAATTTTCACGAAAGTTGCGTCTTGCACATCTACAACTCCTGATGAACACTTCTGCCAAGTTTAAAGTGAATCAGACAGAAACTGTAGGAGGAGTTGTCCGGACAAACATTTTTAAGTCAAATCAGGGGCAATAACTCAGTAATTCTTGATGGAATTTTTACAAAATGTGTGTCTTGCACATCTACAGCTCCTAATGAACACTTCTGCCAAGTTTAAAGTGAATCAGACAGAAACTGTAGGAGGAGTTGTCCGGACAAGCATTTTTAAGTCAAATCAGGGGCAATAACTCAGTAATTCTTGATGGAATTTTTACAAAATGTGTGTCTTGCACATCTACAGCTCCTAATGAACACTTCTGCCAAGTTTAAAGTGAATCAGACAGAAACTGTAGGAGGAGTTGTCCGGACAAGATTTTGCGGACAGACCGACCGCCCGACCGACCGCATGACCGACCGACCGACAGGCTGATTTCAGTATACCCCCCACAAACTTCGTTTGCGGGGGTATAAATATGACTAACTGGTGAGACTAAGTCCAACTGAACTCCTGGTGTAAAGCAACCATTATCAATATTTTACTTTAAGTTTTAATCCTTAACTATTTACCACACAATCCCGACTTTTACCAACCCTGAAAAAGAAGGCTTTTGAAAACCTTGTGGGAATAGGAGAAAATGTTGGTAACCAGCATTTTCTCCTTTTCCCACAAGGTTTTCTACCCATCAAAGACAGAAATCATCATTTGAGCTACATTTAATTTGTCGTCTGCAAATGCTTTCAATTTGGTCGAGTCCAAAATTTTGTTGTTTGGTAAAGAGTTAACCTGCTAAATAACTTAAATGAAACTTCCCTGTCAATGGTAAAAGCCCAAATGTTGCTATTCTAAGTCATTTTTGGGGGAGAAATATTTCCTTATTGGACAACGTAGATTGAAGATTAGACTGCACATTCTGTGCAATTTGATCTTGATCTACACTGTTTGCAAAAGGTATATATAATCTCTTTACCAGATAATTTTAAATTCTAAAAAACTAGGCTTAATTCAACCTCTAGGCCAATCAGATGCTTTGCCTTCAAATTTAGAATTAGAACTGAAATTAAAATGATTTAACCCTTTACCGCACAATGACGCCTTTTGATGCCCCTGGGAAAGAAGCCTTTTGAAAACATTGTGGGAAAAGGAGAAAATGCTGGTAACCAGCATTTTCTCCTTTTCCCACAATGTTTTCTACCTGATCAAAGAAAAATTGCACCATTTGAGCCACACTGAAATTGTCGTCTGCAAATGCTTTCAATTTGGCCAAGGCTAAAATTTTGTCGTCTGGTAAAGGGTTAAGAATTGGACACAGATATGAGGAATATAAACACACAATTCTCTGAGCTGACAATCATGTACTTACCTGCGATGATGTTTGGTGCGTTTCAGTGTGGCAGCAGCATTTGATGATATCATGGGCTGAAGTTTGCTTTTAATGGAGTGATAATTTCTCTCTAGCTCACGCTGGTAATCCTTCTGTTCAGGGGTGATCAAGGATTTATTGCGATGTAGAGCATCATTACATCTGGAAAATTATATAAGATTTGAACAATCCAATGGTCTCCTAGATAAATCAGAACAGCTTAATAATAATTAATTAATCATCGCTTTGTTAGACTTATTAGAAACCATTTTTGACCAAATTCTTTCAGGAAATAATGTTACTAACTGACAACAGACTTAATTTAAATGTTTAAAAGGTATTTGTAACATGTCAAATGATAGCTGCCACTTCTGGACACATGATTTCTACTAAAAATGATGAAAGAAATTATTTCTTGTAAGGTATACAGCACAATCTTACCAAAGCTAAGTTTATGAATTCTCTTATTGTTTCCTTTTAAGTATGCTAGCATGAAAAAGAACTTAATAATTTCATTTGTGTAATACAGTACCATTTCATCTGTGTAATACAAGGTCACATGATCAAGCATTGCCACATTATACGTAATTATGCACAAAAAACTCATCAAGAAAGAAGAGTAAAGGGAGGTTTAAAATTCAATACTTCTTTTACATAACATACTAGACTTTTTTCATTTTACAGATAACATTTCACTTCAGGTTGAGCCAACATAGTCTGATTTACTCATAACCTCATGCAAGGTAATCTTTGTTTTTCAATGGAACACTTCTAAAAAAAAAAAGCTTATGGCAAAGGAGAAATTGCTTTTCATCTCTTGTTTTATCATGTACATGTACGTGAATGCTAAACATTTTTGCATGTCGATCATTCTTATTTTTTGAGGACATTTCCAAAATCGTCTGCTGAGAATTGATTTCATTAAGTAATGGGTTAAGAAATTACTTTTTCAAGAAGTCTTTAAAGCTCAGCCTAAGTTTATTGTGGTGTTTCATCCCAACCAGCTTGCCCTCTGTCACTTCCTTAAGGAACACATTGGCTACTTCCACTGGACCCTAGAAATAATACATAACATTTCATTTACATGGTCACTGCCATTACCTAGGTAAAATGTTTATGCAGACAGCATTGATCAAGATCTGCAATCAACACTAACATTTTTAAGTCACTCTTTTTCTAAAACTTCACTCTTTTTCTAAAACTTCACTCTTTTTCTAAAACTTAACCCTTTCCCAAATGGCAAATTTTGGACTGGTCCAAACTGAAAGAGTTTGCAGATGACAATTTTAAATTTGATGAAAATGGCAGAAAGTTCTCAAAAAGGGTAGAAAACACCATGGGAAAAGGAGAAATTGCTCATTATGAGCAATTTCTCCTTTTCCCACAGTGTTTTCAAAAGACTTGTACTGCAGACACGTGAAAACCAGGGCTTGTTTGGGAAAGGGTTAAGTTATCTAAAATATAAAACAAAATTTGATTGATGCACTCATTATTTATTCTCCAGGGAAAAAATAAGTATTATACCACATATGGATTCACAGGATCCTGGAGTTTCTTTTCCAGTGTATAAAGATCTTTTCAAAAATACTAGCTGCCTTACGGCATAAAAACACTGGAAATTACGTCCAGATGAGAGAGGCACGAATCCTACTACAGTAACTTTCATGGACCAAGACGAAACTCATGACACCTGGGTCCGTATTCACCAACCATTCTTCAGAACATTCTTTGTCTTGTTCTCCAGAATTTTCTACATTTGAAAGTAACACAACTCCTGATTGGCTAAACCATTTGGTTTAGCCAATCAGGAGTTGTGTTACTTTCAAATGTAGAAAATCTTGAAGAATAAGACTAAGAATATTCTTAAGAATGGTTGGTGAATACAGACCCTGGATTACTAGCAATGAACCTTACACCTTGGTTATCTGGGCTCTGCCTAACTCTTTACCAAATTACAATGTTTAACTCTTTACCAGACCACATAATTTAAGGCGTGTCAAAATTGAAAGCATTTGCAGACGACCAATTTAACAGGACTAACTTTGAAAGATCTGTTTAGGAAATGGTAGAACAGATTGTGGGAAAAGGAGAAATGCTAGTTACCTGCATTTTCTCCTTTTCCCACAATGATTTCAAAAGCCCTTTTTCTCAGGGTTGTTGAAGGTCAGGATTGTGTGGTAAAGGGTTAAGACTTGTCGATCTTGAAAGCACTGAATTAAATGTAATTCAAATGATGGTTTGTCTGTCTGTTTGTATTGGAGTTTAACACCATTTTAACAGCTCAGGTCATATCATGGAGGTCAGTGACGCACCCATGTGTTTCTCAAATGATGGAATTTGTCTTTGAAATTGTATAACACATGGTGAAAAAATGAGAAAATGCTGGTTGTAAAAATCTTCTTTATTTCCCACACTGTTTTCAATTATCTTTTCTTTCAGGAATGCTAAAATACAGGACAGTTTGGCAAAAAGCAAACAGTTCTATAGATACAAATGATTTTTGTATGATCCTACAGAATTACCTGGTTCACTGTTGTTCCTAAGCATCCTTGCATCACCATTTGCAACATTTTGGTATCAGGCGGTTCTTGGTGTGAAGCAATGGCCAACTCTTTTGTTTTCTTCATTATATCCTCTATGGCAACTTCAATTGGTGACAATATCACCTGTATAGCAAGACAAAACAAGATTTCTATTAGATGTATGTAGTCTTATCAATACATAGTCACTTAAATCACATAAAAAATTGACCTCAACCCTAAACTTTGGCCCCCAAAATCAATATGGGTCATTTACTTTTCGTGGTCAATACCTGTTCCAAACCTGAAGAACCCAGGTCAACCAGTATCTACTGAACATCCACAAAAAGTTTAGTATGTTGAATGTCAATGTGACCTTAACCTCTGACCTCTTATTCAGTATAGATCATCTACATTTCATGATGAATATCTGCACAAATTTTGAATAACCTGCAGTTACAACTAGGGCAAACATGTGTCAACTTATAGTCTTGAGAGGGTTATTATTATGAACAGTCCAGCATTTCCTCCTCCTCAAAAAAAAATTCTAGTCTTGCAAAGACAAATAACACTGCATGAATTAAGACACACTTTCTGTGAAAATTCTATGTCGAAAAACGGGTGTAACTGTGTCAAAAATAATTTAAATATTGTCTGCCCTTGTTGTATGGGTATCCCTTTCGATAGTTAACGTTTTTGTCCAGGTAAATATCTTTGGTAATAACATAGAAATTATAAAATGCCAAAGTTTTTGCACAATGATAAAGCAGACAATGACAGGGCTATGACAATACTTAAATAACAGCAAATAATAGACACTCCTTACAAACTACTGTAAAGCCTATTTCATCCATCACTTGCGTGTCAGCAACTAAGCAACCGCTTTTGTTCAGCGGTCACCTACCGGTATATCGAGCAACCATCATTTTGAGTTCAAAAATAAATAATTTGAAAATAAAAGCATCTGTGTATAGCAATCCCTTGTCTTTAGAAAAGAATTTTGTTTTTCTTTTGAGTGACTTACTTGAGCCTTTACCACACATTCCCAACTTTTAACAACCCTCAGAAAGAAGTCTTTTAAAAAAAATTGTGGGAAAAGGAGAAAATGCTGGTAACCAACATTTTCTCCTTTTCCCACAATGTTTTCTATACTATTAGATGAAAATTCCATCTTTTGCGCGACATTTAATTTGTCGTATGCAAATACTTTCAATATGGACCAGCCTCAAACTTCGGTGTGTGGTAAAGAGTTAATCATGTTTGATTGTCCTAAGTGTAATTGGATTGGATGAAGGAATAACTCTTACCTGCTCCCTGTTGATCACAGACAGTCGAGTCTTAACATAGGGAAAGAAATGATTAGTCGTCAAAATGGTCTTCCTCTTATACTGCTCGTGTAATTCTCCATGAGCCCGCCCATCTAATGTAAATGGTGTGGCATACATAAACCTCTCTGAAAAACATGTGTTAACCTGTTACAACACAGTCCCGAGTTTTAACAACCCTGAGAAAGAGGCTTTTTGAAATCATTGTGGAAAGAGGAGAAAATGCTGGTGACCAGCATTTTCTTCTTTTCACACAATGTTTTCTGTCCTTTTACAGACAAATCTCACCATATGAGCCATATCTAATTTGTCAGCTGCAAATGATTTCAATTTGGACAAGTGTAAAACTTTGTCATGTGATAAAGGGTTAATATTTTTCTCATCACAATCACACACTTAGATGCAACAATGATTTACAACCCTTTGAAGCCTAAATACGTAGAGAGTATTCTAAAACTTTCCCTTATACCTAATTTGTGGCTACCCAAGGAAATCTGCTCGATATGACATTTCAAATACTCACATCACATGCTTTAAATGCCAAAGTAAAGGATATTACAAGTGGAAGCCTGAAATACTTCCCTTACATGTTCCTTGGCCAGCTTTTTAACCCCTTACCACACAATCCAGTTTAATGACCTTGGGGAAGGAACCTTTTGAAAATGATGTCAGAAAAGGAGAAAATGCTGGTTGCCAGCATTTTTTCCTTTTCCCACAATGTTATCTACCCTTTTAGATCAGGTTTCAGCAATTGAACCACACTTAATTTATCTTCTGCAACAGCTTTGAATTTGGAAAAGTGTAAAATATTGTCATTTGGTAAGGAGTTAAACAGATAATTAAATGTATGCTCTAGGCTTCACTGAGTAAAATTAAACCAATCTTTGAATGCAAAATAATTTGACTTTTTTAGTTTGACAGACAAAAAAGATAAAATCTACATATTGCTATTCCAATGCAACTTTTGCCATATTTCACAGAACAAACAATCTAAGAAACTATCAGACATTGCAGATCAAAGTATCTACACTGTAAGCATCTAATGTTGCCCTTTGCATTGAGAGACCTAAATTTAACCAGCTAAGTTATGTACATCAACCTGTTAACCCTTTACCACACAATCCCGACTTTTAACAACCCTGTGAAAGAAGCCTATTGAAAACTTTGTGGGAAAAGGAGAAAATGCTGGTAACTGCATCAAAAAGAGAAATCATTATTTTAGCAATATTTAGTTTGTCGTCTGCAAATGCTTTCAATTTAGTTCAATCCAAAATTTTGTCATTTGGTAAAAAGTTATATCTTGATCTATATCTGAAATAGCCCCTTTGCTTTCAAAAATAACCTGTACAGAGATAAAAGGGGACAAATACCTAAAGATATCAGCAAGCATTCTTACTTATGTTATTGTTCTTTTCGTAGTATGTTACCCTGTCCCTCAGTTCATAGGAGTCAAAGTAGGGCTCTACATAGGTTATCTGTATGTATGCCTAAAATGAATAAAAGAAATCCTTTATATGCCATACTGTCAATTCTATATTCGCTGTGAAATTAATGTCACTGCAAAAGTGATAATTTTTCAGTGATATTTCAAGTTTATAAATTCTCTGCCCCTGATGTTTTGTATCCATTTCTGGTGCAAAAAGAAGATGTCAATGTGGTGTTCATTCAGTGCTATTATATCAAAATCTAACACCAAAATCAATCATCTTTTATATCTGTGTAAAATTCAATGTAATGAAATTTCAACTAATAAAAAAAGAATTGAATATATTTAAAATGAATCAGATATGCTATGTTTTCAGCTGTCGGGTATAATTTTCAAAGTAAATTGTACACAATCTAAGAAGATGTAGACAATCTATGAACATATTTCTATACATGAAAAAAAGATATCGCAAGACAAATTCACTCATTACTTCCTGGAAGAAACTTGTGCTGGATGACCCAGATGACTTTTAAAGACATCCTTGTAAAATATGGATGACGAAAAAAATTGGTGTTATATAAATGAACACATACATACACATTGTAACAAGAGGAGAAATTGCTGGCTATAGGCAATATTTGCTTTTGTTTTCAAAAGTTGTCTGCTTAAAGAACAAAAGAGTCTTTTAGAGGTATTGATTTATCCCTGTACCACACAATCCCAAAGAAAGAAAGCTTTTGAAAACATTGTTGGAAAAGGAGAAAATGCTGGTAACCAGCATTTTCTCCTTTTCCCACAACATTTTCTATCTTTCAGCACTTATAATTTAAACATGTTGTTTGTGTTGTCTGCAAATGCTTTCAATTTGGATCAATCCAAAATTTTGTTGTTTGATAAAGATTTAAAAGCTGACCTTATTGGGGTCCAGTTTATCTCTCTCCACCGTGTTGGAATCTTTGATAATCTGCACAACTTCATGTCCAAATCTGTCCATATAGAAACTCTGAAAACAGCGTAGAGAATGAATTATTATACAAACAAAGACGCCAGATAAAATAAATGGATTCAAAATGGAAAGGGCTGGTCCTTTAGAAACTTTTTGCCTGCTAAACTCAGCTAGGCATGAAATTTCAAAGTTATATACATCTACATGTATATGTAATTTAATACAACTTATCTGAGCAACCTTTAACTCTCATAGCTTTTGCCTTTATTTTCCCCATTCAAAAGTCTAAATTTCAAACTCCCTTTCCATCGAAGCTTAATCACTTACGATTAGAAATTCAACAGACCAAAATACTTGTAGTTCAAATCATGTCAGCGTTTTTACTAAGACCTAAAAGAACTTCACAGCAGGCAAAACTGAAAACATCCTTGTGCACACAATCCCATGTTTTAACAGCCCTGATGGATAGATCTTTTTGAAAACATTTTCTCGTTTTCAACAATGTTTACCACAATATCAGAGATAAATCCCATAGTTTGAGCTACACTGGATTTGTTGCCTGCATTACATTCGATATGTTTCGTAAATCAAGATTCAGTATGTTAACCCTTTACCAAACTATCCCAAGTTTAAAGAACCCCTTGAAAAAAGGCTTTTAAATTGTAGGAATGGGGGAAACTGCTGGTAACCAGCATTTTCTCCTATTCTGACAAAGTTTTCTACCCTATCAGACAAGTTTTTCCGTCTGTGCTACATTTAACCCTTTACCACACAATCCCGAGTTTTAACAACTGTGAAAGAAAAAGCTTACAAAAACGTGGTAAAAGGAGAAAACGCTGTTAACCAGCATATTTTCCTTTCCCAACATTGTTTTCAACCCTATAAAAGACAGAAATTATAATTTGAGCTACACTTATATTTGTCGCTTGCTAATGCTTTCAGTTTGGTCTGCTCCAACATTTTGTCGTGTGGTAACGAGTTAATATACATGCCATCTGCAAATGCCTTGAACTGGGTCAAGTCTAAAATTTTGCTGTCTGACAAAGGGTTATTACATGTAAAAACACTGTGGCTAAATGATAAATTATTTGTTACGAGCAATTACTCAGCAGTTTTCATAACTGGTCTGCTCGTAAACAAAAAATAATTCTCTTCATGAGATTATGATCATTAACGCAGTTCTCTCCTCAAAATGGTTGCTTTCAGATATTGTTTGCTGTTTCCTTTGTTTATTGCTACAAAAGAAACTCAAAGTACCTCTAGTCTGTGAGATATTTCTGGAAGCTTTGTAATGGCAGGTTCTTTGTAGACAAATTCTTCACCATCCAAGTCTCCAAACTTATGGCCATAAAAACCAACACGGAAATATGTCCCAAACATTCTTTTCCCCTCCTGAAAGGTAAAAAAATCTATGAATGAAATCAAGTCTAAAAAGTTACAAAACACACACAAACAGTACTTTCTTGAATGATATTTCAACACAAATAAATGAGCCATGCTGTGAAGAGGGACTTTAATGCATCTGCGAAAAGCATTGTCCCAGGTCAGCCTGCACAGCCCATGACCTGGGCCGAAACTTTTTGCTTTTGGTCAATTCTCAGTACATCCAAGGACCATTCTACCTTATGTTTAAGTCGGTTGTTAAGAGAAGTGGCTATTATGGATCGATAATTATGCAGTGACTTGCTTGGTGTAACCCTTTCCCAAACAACAAATTTTGGACTTGTCCAAATTGAAAGAGTTTGCAGACGACAATTTTAAATTTGATGAAAATGGCAACAAGGTCTCAAAAAGGGTAGAAAACACTGTGGGAAAAAGAGAAATTGCTCGTTACGAGCAATTTCTCCTTTTCCCACAGTGTTTTTAAAGGACTTGTACTGCAGACACGTGAAAACCAGGGCTTGTTTGGGAAAGGGTTAATGCATCATAAAGATCCATTAAGCCCCCTTTTGCCAGAGCATTGCTCAAATATAATCTGCTCTATGACCATACCTTGATAAGGTATTCAATACACTTTTAAATGCCTCTGGTTTTTTTTAACAACAAATTACCAACAGTAGCTATCATACTTCGTCTGGCAGCAGACCACTTTTGCAAATATTGTGATGTGTAGAAGCTGCTTGTAAAACACTTACTTTGGTATTTTCAAAATTATACATGTGTAAAAATCTTTATTCACAGTCATTTCCCATACTTAGCAAGGATGTTTCAAAATTGCTGTCTGTCAAAATTTATTTCAAAAGGTAGTGAGTATATTAGAATTAAGCAACTCGGTATACAAAAAAAATCTTTCTTTCTTCCAAGAAAAAAATGGAGATAAATAGCTTGTAAACTGAGTAGATTATACATTTCAATAAAATATTTTTCATCCTAGTAAAATGATTACATGTGGTTACTAATAAGTATATAAATCTTCACCCTATCCCAACTAATGCTACACAAGTAATAACTGAACAGTCAGAAAAAGTGATATAAAACCTGTATCAAGTGCTCTGATAGAGAAAATAAATGTTGAATGTTCAAGCCAAATGTACATCACAAACGAAAAATTCTTCAGCTCTAGGGATGACGATTCTTAACTCTTTGCCATACAATTCCAAGTTTTAATGACCCAAAGGTAAAAGACATTTGAAAGCATTTTCCCACAATATTTTCTACCCTTTCTGATACAAATACCATCATTTGAGTATCATTTTATTTGTTGTCGGCAAATGCTTTGAAGTTGGATGAGTCTAAAATTTTGTCATTTGTTAAAGACATCTAATGGCAGACATACAAAAACTTTACTTTGCATATTTGCAGTTTGTGGTTAATGGTTGCACACACTTCCAATACACTAACAGTAACACTGTTTCAACACAAAAATACCACTATGTATGTCCACAGACAGAGGGAAGAGACAGGCTGATTCCACTTTACCCAAGTACATTGTTCTGCAGGGATTTAAAAGATTATATCTAATTCTCACCTGTTTGATGATCTGACTGAAAGATTCCTGCAATTTGCCATGTATATGTCCAAGTTTCTTAAAGTCTCTGTTAGCCTCATGGATTGGTATCAGTATTTTATACACTTGACTGACAGCCTCAAACATACCACCCTGTCAAGAAAGTACACAGAAATAAATGATAATCGTGGCTGACTTGTAGACACTCAGTAAATGAAACATATATCTTCAATCAGTAGACAAAATGTTCTTGTAGCAATATCAAGGCTGACTAGACAAGAATATCTCTCAAAGAATTTGACATTGGAGACAATGATCAAATCGGGTTCTGTGCAGTCTGATCTTGAACACATTATCCACAAAAACACAGTTTACAGTCTTCAGCATGCCAGCAATTATACATACTTCGAACTGTACATGCATAGAAAATATACAATTTGGGACTCTAAAATAATCTATGTCTAACAAAGATGAAATAGCCCTTCACAATATGAGCTATGTTTAGTTGTACCACTATGAAGTCCAAGTGAAACAAAGGAAAAGTATTTGAACATTATGGAAAACACTAACATGAAATAAGCAAAGCTTGTTTCAAGCAAATGCTCAATTTCCAGTCACAGTGTCAAAAAATAATTATGTCTTTTTTCTTTTCAAAATTACATGACAAACATTGTGGGAATGATAGTTGTTGCTTACATTACACAAATGCTCCTGTCATTGCTGATTTCATAAACCGGATACTGAACAAGTTATATCTGTATAAGCACTTTAGTGATAACTATGGCGTACTAATACTTTTCATCTACATTCTGAAACTTTATCTGAATTTAGGAACACAATTCAAAACCCACACATACTTCTTTAACCCTTTATCACATAATCCCGACTTTTAATGACCCTGAAACAGAAGGCTTATGAAAACATCATGGGAAAAGGAGAAAATGCTGGTAACCAGCATTTTATCCTTTTCCCACAATGTTTTCTACCCCATCAAGGACAAATTTCGTCATTTGAGCCATATTAATTTGTCGTCTGCAATTGCTTTCATTTTGGAGAAGGCTTCAATTTTGTCGTTTGGTAAAGAGTTAACAGGTAGAAAAATACATGAGAGGATAGGATATGCATCTTTCTTGAATGACAAAGGATAAATAAGGTTGTCGAAAAAGAAGCAGTTACTCATTTTTAACAAAAAAAAAAAAGGAAAATGTAACAGAACCCACACTTTAGTTGCACATCAAACATCACAAAAAACAGACAGTATGTTTTTAACCAACCTTACCATTGTAAAACAGCTTGCAGCCTGTTCCAACAGGCCCACTAGTCCTACCTCAGAGAAATACATTCCATTACAGATGCCTTCTTCATCTGGTGAGACAATGTCATCAGAAACTGCACTCTCTTCCAAGACATTCACAGAACCCACACTTTGGTTGCACATCAAACATCACAAAAAACAGACAATATGTTTTTAACCAACCTTACCATTGTAAAACAGCTTGCAGCCTGTTCCAACAGGCCCACTAGTCCTATCTCAGAGAAATACATTCCATTACAGATGCCTTCTTCATCTGGCGAGACAATGTCATCAGAAACTGCACTCTCTTCCAAGACATTCGGAGTAATTTTCTGTAAAATATATCAACATCAAGCTTGTTACAATCATCAACATTCAAATACAAATGAGCCACACTCTGGCAAAAAAGGGGTTCAATGCATCTCCGTGATGCATTGTACCAAGCAAGTCATCACAATTATAGATTAAAAAAATTAATATAGTGTAACAACCAACTGAAACATGAAGTACACTGGTACTTTGGCATGCAGAATATTGACCAATGGCAAAAAAGTTTCGACTCGTGTTAGCCTGTGCATAATGCGAAGGCTGACCTGGCTCGAAACTTATTGCAGATGCAATAAATCCCATTTACAGAGAGCATGGCTTACATAAAAATCTTTACAGCTCAACAGAACACAACTTTGAAAAACATCGGGGGAAAAGGAGAAATTAATTGTAAGTAGAAACTGCTTCCTTTCCTACAAATTTTTCCATTTCATTCAAAACCAAAATTTCCTTTCCTTTGCATGATTTTCTTTTGTAACACTTGTACTAATTAGTGGTATGTCTAAATAAATGAGCCATGCTCTGTGAAAAGGGGGCTTAATGCATCTGCGAAAAGTATTGACCCAGGTCTGCCTGCGCAGTCCACGCAGGCTGACCTGGGCCTAAACTTTTCGCTATTAGTCAATTTTGCATGTATCAAAGGACCATTCTACCTCGTGATTAAGTTGGTTGTTAAAAAAAAAACGTGGGTATTATGGATACATACTTATGTGATGTCTTGCTTGATATCATGCATGAAGGAGATGTATTAAACCCCCTTTTGCCAGACCATGGCTCAAATACATATACCGTACTGCCTGTATGGTATCAAATTAATGTACCATCCCTAAGTAATTGTGTCATGTAGATGCAAGTTGGTGTTTCTCTTACTAAATTATATTCGTGATACATTTTTGCATTCTTACATGGAAAATAGAATGCAAACAATGTATGAACAATCATCTCTGTAAACAGACTATCTGAAGATCTACACCAGTCTGTATTTTCATACTGCATACAATAAGGAATTTACAATCTATTCATGTTTTTTTTCCTTACTGGTAACTGTTCAAACAATTTAGGTACAATTTTGTTGGTCTGAGTAGACACATAGGAAGTAAAGAAGTAAAGAAAAGATTGTACCTGAAAGTCTACACATCCCACTGGCAAGTAGGTTTTATCTTCTAACATATTGAGATACTCTGCAATCAGACCTCCAGCATGGACAAGACAATGGGCTGCTTCTGCATGATTACCTCTCTGTAAAAGGCACAAAGTCTCTACCAAACAACAAAATCTTAGACTTGTCCAAACTGAAAGCATTTTGCAGACAACAAATTAAATGTGGTTATAATCGCAATGTTGTCTTTGAAAGGGTAGAAAACATTTTCTCCTTTTCCTACAATTTTTTCAAAAACCTTATTTCATAGGTTCATTAACTCTCTAGATTGGTGGTAAAGGGTTAATTTATTACTCCTTGCAGATATTTTTTTTCTCACTCCACAGGCTCACAGCAGTCTAATTTTTGAAAATATTATAGGAGAAGGAGAAAATGTCCTTGTTAATTAACATGTAATCCATAAGGATTTTTTTCATTGCTGTCGGCTGTAAATTTCAAGGAGATAATGAGTTAATCCATTACCATACAAATATCACATGAGGGACAACTTTGGAAACTTTGTAGAAAAAAGGAACAAATATCTGTTACAATAAAATGTTCCCCCTTTCAATATCAAAAAACCTTTTCTCTGAAAATTTCTCCATTGTGTAACTTGCAGAAGGTATTAATTAATGTCTACACAAAGAATGAATGTGTAATGTGTATTTTTGATTGTAAAGAACTATAAAAATATGAAATATGCAGATTTCAAGATTCTTATCAATGTCAGACTATGTTAATGTTGCATGCATTTACTCAAACTTCCAGATAAAGGGGGGGGGGGGGGGGGGGGGGAGAGTAGTATTCTAAATCCATTATTTCTCTTCCAAAACCTATGTTGTGGGTACTCATTAGAATTGTCTCGATGAGATGATTCTAACGAGTACCCATAACATGGGTTTTAGTGGAGAGTGATTAATATTTTCAATCTTGAAATCGAAATCACTTCCTTTATCTGGAGTTATGTTTAATGCTCATACATCTGACAGGTTTTGAAAACATTGAGGGGATACAAGCAATTCTGTACAATATTATGAGATCGAGAAGCATACATTTACAAGGAAATAACACTGACTTTGTCTTTAAAATGAATGTAACCCACAAAATTGTCTTTGCCATGTTTTATAACCAATTAAGCTATTCTGTACATGATATACAGCAACATAAGTCTAAAAGACATGGAAAGTAATAATGTCTTTTCTACAAATATACCTCGCCATGTTTTTTTGCCATGTTTTGTAACCATGTGAGTCTGAGATCTGGGGAGGTTTGATAACCCTTGGCTATTCTGTACATCAGATCTAGTAACATTTCTGGATCTTCTTGGAATTCCTTCATCTTCACTGTGTCAGACAAAATCATGTGGAGGTTGAACACAAGGTCTTTCACCTACAACAAAATTTTACAAAGAGGTATCATACCAAAGTACAGATAGGGAAGCAATGGCATTTATCTCTGGACTTAACTCTTTACCAGACAACAAAATTTTAGACTGGCCCAAATTCAAAGCCTTTGCAGACAACAAATTAAATGTGGCTCAAATGATTGAATTTGTTTCTGAAAGGTTAGAAAACTCTGGAAAAGAAGAAAATGCTGGTTACCAGCATTTTCTCCTCTTCCCACAATGTTTACAAAAGTCTAATTTCCCAGAGGCGTTACAACTCGTCATTGTGTGGTACAGAGTTAAAAGGAGAAAATTCTGAAAAACAGTGACATAATCTGTCCTTTTAAATCCATAACTGTGTCTCTAGAACTACAATTCAGAGACTGTTATAATAAACATGAGGGTTGAATATGAACATTTCCACAAATGAAATCTTTTTCACAAAAGTGTATGTTCAGAATCAAAAATGGTTCCTGACTAGCCTATTCATAACTTTTATATTTTTTACCACAATAATCATTCACAGCTGACTTTACAGAGATAGGTCAGCAATGTTTTTTAAACAAGATGTGGGAATACGGTGCTTAGACCTACGCTATCACAAAATAATTGAGTCATGCTATGTGAAAAGGGGGCTTAATGCATCGGCGAAAAGTATCGACCTAGGTCAGCCTGCGCAGTCCGCGCAGGCTGACCTGGGCCGAAACTTTTCGCTATTAGTCAATTTTCTACGTGTCAAAGGACCATTCTACCTCATTATTCAGTTGGTTATTAAAGAAAAGTGGTTATTATGGATCCATAATTATGTGATTGCTTACTTGGTGTCATGCATCACGGAGATGCATTAAGCCCCCTTTTCACAGAGTATGGCTCTACTGTATAGTGTCACCTAAAGCTTAAAATACTTTGTGTGTGTGTGTGTGTGTGTGTGTGTGTAGATTAGGTAAAATTCTAATCACTGGGTCTTACTGAAAACAAGAGTAGCCAAAAGATAAACAAGGGGGCCATGATGGCCCTGTATCGCTCCACTGGCTTATAAATATAAACCATAAATACTAAACATTTCAATTCTAATCCAAATGGTTTCAAAATGAAGACTTACAAAGTTTTCTCTGTAAAAGCCCATGTGAAAGTTGAGACCTGCAAGGCAAAGCCATTTCTGATCCCAGAGCTATAATTACTTGAACCCTGGTAGAGGTCCACAAGATAAAGCCACATGCCAAAATAATACAAGTCTATGCTGTATGGTTATAAATAAGGTGATTTTCAAGTTTTGTCCATATGAAGCCTCTGTAAAACAATAAGACCCCCCTGATGCAAGGCTAATTTCAAAAAAAAAAATCAAAACAGGAAGATTTCTTAAGTTGTCACTATGTAAGCCCATGTAAAACTTGTGACCCCTGCGGTGGGGCTAATTTTGACCCCAGGGCTAAAATTTTGGCCCGCGTGGTAGAGGCCCACTAGATATAGCAACATGCAAAATTTGGTAGCTCTAGGCCTTATGGCTAGGTACAGGAAGATTTTTTAAAGTTTTCTCTATATAAGCCTATGTAAAACTTGTGACCCCTGGGGCAGAGCCAATTTTGACCCCAGGGCTATAATTTGAAGAAACTTGATAGAGGTCTACTACATAAAGCTACATGCCAAATTTGGTAGCCCTATGCCTTATGGTTTCAGACAAGAAGATTTTTAAAGATTTCCAATATTTTTCAGTTTTGTTGCCATGGCAACCAGAGTTTTTGAAGGAATCAAATTCTTTCAAGAATTTCTGAAGAGGACCATGGCAGGATCATTTCTGTGAAGTTTCATGAAAATTGGATGGGTAGTTTCAGAGAAGAAGATGTTTGAAATAAAAGTTAACGCACGGATGGACGGACACACACACAGACGGACGGACGCACGATGGACACCGGGCCATGACATAAGCCTGCTGGCCTTCGGCCAGTGGAGCTAAAAATGATCTAACCTGGTCTGGGAAAGTTGTCTCCTGTAATTCCATATCTGCCTCTGCATATGTTAAAATTGTCTTCAAAGACTTACGCAGGTACTCTTCATTAAAGTTCTGGTTCTGACCAACCAGAGAACTTAAGGACATGGTCACCTGCATCTTTACTCTTGCAAAGTTCTGCAGCAAGAATATATAAAGAGTAATTAATAAGAAAGAGCAAACAAAGGAAAAGAGGGCCAACATTAAAAGGAAGTTATAACATTCTGATTTATACTTGTCATTTCTCTAACGTCATTCTGCTGTATTTATCATTTTAGCAACCTCTTCTATTTCTGTTTGAAAATGATGTATTAACTCTTTACCACATAACAAAATTCTGGACTTATCAAAGTAGAGAGCATTTACAGATCACTATTTAACTTTGGCTCTAATGATAGAAATTGTCGGTCAGAAAGCATTTTCTCTGTTTCTCACAATGTTTTCAAAAGGCTTTTTTAAGGTAGGTAAAACTCAGGATTGTGTGGTAAAGGGTTAATACATGTAGTCGTAGAAAACTGAGTAACTGGCTACATGAGGAATTTAAGATGAGACAGTACTCTTGTAACTCAAGTGCAGTAATGTTTGAGAGATAACTATAAATAGAACACCTAAAAAGATGAACTGGAAGACAAAACTAGCGGACATGTTTTTATATCTCTGACCACATGAGCTACAAAGTTAATTCAACTCAAACCTGATTATCATACATTACAGTGTATAAAGTTGTGGCAAAAGCTGTCAATTTCGTCTATATACAAGTCAAGTTAATCTCTGAACCATTCTTCCATGTTATGGTTGGTTGATTGATTGATTGTATGATGTTTAATGCTGTTTTCAACATTATTTCAGTTATATCCAGGCAGCTAGTGCACATATCCATGCTCTCCTAGAGTTTCTTTTACAAGTACACCACATAACATTCTTCCCAAGCCACTGGTTGCTTTCCAAAATAACCACTGTCAAATGACAATCAGCAACAATGAGAGAGGAATGAATCCTGTCACAATGACTTTCATCAATCCTCTGAAAGAAATAGGGAGCAACCCCTTTTCTCAAGTCCTGTTCACTATTGACTGCATTACTGAGGCTTGGCCAATGTTATAGTAAAAGAAAAAGAATGTATAAACTTACATTTCCAAGTTCAAAGTTTTGTCTCATCAACATATAAAGGGATGCACTAGACTGGGCTCTGATATTTCCAATACAAGAACTACAATGTTTTAATAATCTCAAACACAGATCTGCACACTGTTCCGTCTCCTCTTCAAACAACAGGTCTAAAAACTGGCAAGAACAATACAAAAACACATTAACCCTTTACCATGCAATCCTGAATTTTAACAACCTCCAAGGAAGAGGGCTTTTAAAACATTGTGGGAAAAAGAGAAAATGCTAGTTTCGAGCATTTTCTCCTTTTCCAACTATGTTTTCTATCCTTCCCAAAACAAATTTCAATTTTTGAGTCACCTTTATTTCGTTGTCTGCAAATGCTTTTAATTAGATAACACTAGAATTTGTTGTTTGGTAAAAAGTTAAGGTTTAGCCCTGAATCTACATTGTCTGATTTTTCATGAGTCCTCCTTCATACTGCAACTGCCGGTCTTTTTTTAATAGACTGAAATATCAAAACTCATTTATTAGGTAGTCTATATGCAGCTTACAGATACCATGTAACCATCAACTTCTGCAATATGTTAGCAATAACAGTATCAAGTATCCTGACTGATGACAAAGGTGAGTTTCACAGATTAGCTGCAAAATTGCTAGAGTCAATTCATACAATATTTACTCTGGATGCCATTTTACAATTTATATCAATAGCATAGATTTGATTCCCTTACCTTTGTTACTAGTGACCTCTGTGTTGCAAACATGTGCTGCAGTACCAATGTACTTTGATTAATACCCAGACAGTGTAACAGGACACGTAGAGCACTGCTCAGTAATGGCTGCATCAGCTCTGAATTTTGGGCTATCTGTGAATGATAAATTTGACAATTTAACATTTACTATACTTTATATTTGAGACAAATCTCCTTTTCTTAACCATGAGCTATCCACGGACTTGAAATTCCAAAACTGTAGTTTTATGAAGCTCATTAAAGTGAATTTAAACTAAAAGCATTTATCTTTGCAGCAGATCAGATCTTGATCTTCTTTGATTTATCTTGGTCACTTAAAACTTAGGATCTGGATAAAATAAAGGATAAAAACAACATCAGATGCCTTAGTAGACAGTGAAGATCAAGATCAGACTGCAAGATCCTACAATTTGTGGCATAATCTGGCCAACAGTCTCAAAGCAGAAATATATGTTCACTCTGTCAAATGACAAAATGATTTTTTCATGCAACATTTAACCCTTTCCCAAACAAGCCCTGGTTTTCACGTGTCTGCAGTACAAGTCTTTTGAAAACACTGTGGGAAAAGGAGAAATTGCTCGTAACGAGCAATTTCTCCTTTTCCCACAGTGTTTTCTACCCTTTTTGATAACTTTCTGCCATTTTCATCAAATTTAAAATTGTCGTCTGCAAACTCTTTCAATTTGGACCTGTCCAAAATTTGTCGTTTGGGAATGCGTTAATCTATTACTACATGAAAATGACTGTTTACACCAATGTAGTTCATAGCTTTGTTTAGTGTTTTACACCTATTACAACACATTTTCAGTCCTATTACAGCTGCCAGTCCACCTATTCAAAATTCTAGAAGTTCTTTCACCTGTACTTCCCACAACACTCTTCAAGACACAGGCTGCTTTTTAACCCTTTCCCAAACAAGCCCTGGTTTTCACGTGTCTGCAGTACAAGTCTTTTGAAAACACTGTAGGAAAAGGAGAAATTGCTCGTAACGAGCAATTTCTCCTTTTCCCACAGTATTTTCTACCCTTTTTGATAACTTTCTGCCATTTTCATCAAATTTAAAATTGTCATCTGCAAACTCTTTCAATTTGGACCTGTCCAAAATTTGTCATTTGGGAAAGGGTTAACTTACAAATGTTGAAAGCTTTTTCACTCACAACAAAGGACATTAATCCTACTGCAGTGACAACAATTGCTGCTTCACCTACAGTGTTTTCCACACAGTTGAAAAGCAGTATTTTCCTATTCTTTAACTGGTTCTCCTTTGCATAATTTTCACTAGGTCTAAATGATGGTTTAATTCTTTCCCACATAGCAAAATTCTGACTTCTCCTAATTTAAAGTTTTTACAGTTGACAAATTAGATGCAACTGAAACAATGTGATATGTCTGATGGAGGCTAGAAAATATTGTGCGAAGGAGAAAAATGCAGGCTACAATGATTTCAAAAGCCTTCTTTCTTGAGGTAATTAAAACTCTTGATTGTTTGTTAAATAGGTAGTTGTTTGTATTAAAACAAAGAGATACGGATACTGTAAAAGCTGACCTGTATCACCAACTCCAGTGTGTCCAAAGCTACCATGCTGACTTCTGCGGCCAAATTTCCTTCAATGTGAGAATCTGTTTCAACATCTCTTGACCTCATGCTATGAAGCAAAAGTATTTCAAAGAGCATTGGTCTATAACTCTTTACCACACAATTCTGAGTTTAAACGACCCTGAGGAAATAGCCTTTTGAAAACCTTGTTTTCTAAACTTTCACAGACAATAACCATCATTCCAGCTACATTTCATGTTGTCTGCAAATGCTTTCAATTTGGACCAGTCTAAAATTTTGTCATTTGGTAAAGAGTTAATAAATGCTTTATTTTATGATAGGAAAAATCTTCATTTTTATCTTTAACTTTTACCACACAATCCTGACTTTGCACAACCCTGATAAAGAAGGCTTTTGAAAACATTGTGGAAAAAAGTAAAAATGTTTGTAACCATCATTTATCCTTTTCCAATGAATGTTTTCTACTTTTTAAGAAACCAATCTCATTTGAGCTACATTTAATTCGTTACCTGCAAATGCAGTTGATTCGGACAAGTCCAAAAGTTTGTCATCTTGCAAAGAGTTAACCCTTTATTGCACAGTGACACCTTTTGATGCCCCTGGGAAAGAAGCCTTTTGAAAACACTGTGTGAAAAGGAGAAAATGCTGGTAACCAGCATTTTCTCCTTTTCCCACAATGTTTTCTGTTCTTTTGCTCACAAATTCCATCATTGAAGCATCATTTAATCTGTCATCTGTAAATGCTTTCAATTTGGACCAGTATACAATTT
This sequence comes from Tridacna gigas, assembly GCA_945859785.2. Taxonomy (NCBI): domain Eukaryota; kingdom Metazoa; phylum Mollusca; class Bivalvia; order Cardiida; family Cardiidae; genus Tridacna; species Tridacna gigas. The sequence goes on from OX244032.2 coordinate 59,558,580, forward strand.
TTTCATTTGGTAAAGTGTTAACCCAAATAACTGCGATTCAAGGCTGTTTTGTCTAAATTTTTGTAATAGAATATTTCACAGATTTATATCCTAGATCAGACTGTACATTGAATTCCATGATGTTGATTAAAACTGTTAATAAAGGCATCTTAAGTTATGTTTACCCCGCCAAACATCAACCCTTTACCACACAATCCCAACTTTTAACGACCCTGAGTAAGAAGCCTTTTGAAAACATTGTGGGAAAAGGAGAAAATGCTGGTAACCAACATTTTCTCCTTTTCCCACAATGTTTTCTGCCCTTCCCAAAACAAACTTCAATTTTTCAGTAACATTCATTTCGTCTTCTGCACATGCTTTCAATTTGGACCAGTCTAAAATTTTGTTGTTTTGTAAAGGGTTAAGCAAAACAAGAGCACCATGGCGGATGTCAACACTCTGCTGCAGTTGCTGTTAAAAATAGATTAATTTTTAGTGAAAATAATATTCTATGTTGAAAAAGGGGCATAAAGTGTGTCAAAAACATTTTGATGGTTACCTGACCCAGTTGTATAGGTTCCCCTTTTGATAGCTAGCAACTAGTTTTAACCCTTTCCCAAACAAGCCCTGGTTTTCACGTGTCTGCAGTATAAGTCTTTTAAAAACACTGTGGGAAAAGGAGAAATTGCTCATAACGAGCAATTTCTCCTTTTCCCACAGCGTTTTCTACCCTTTTTGAGACCTTTCTGCCATTTTCATCAAATTTAAAATTGTCGTCTGCAAACTCTTTCAATTTGGACCAGTCCAAAATTTGTCGTTTGGGAAAGGGTTAAGCAAACATCTTAAATAATGACAGAGATACAGTGAAATGTTGAAGTTTTTGTACGACCACAACGGCCCAGACAACGATGGCGCAGAGGATGACAGGACTATGATGATACGTCAATGTTTTCTTCCAAAACAGCCCAGCTAATGACAAGCTGCATAAAAAATGTGCAAAGACTTCATTGTGAATCAATGTATAGAAAGACAAATAGCTTGAAATGAAATCTGACTCAAAAAACATGGTTATCTCCACAATCACCTCTCTGTAAGATCATGACTGTGCCTCCACTGTACTTGATCTTTTCTCCACCTCAATCTGCTTCCCTCATTCATAAATCCTGAAACCTGTCCGCCAGATGGTGGAGTTCTCTCCCCTGAAATGGTCCAGATTTCATGATTGGCAGTGTTTTACATTTCTGATAATCTACATCATTACAAAACAAAACAAAAAAAAACCAGGCCATTAGCTTCCTCTCTAGGTTTTTATTTGCTGGGAGTGGACAGAGTATTTTCTAAAAATCAAACTGCCCCCAGAAAATACAATTAACTCTTTACCATACTATCCAAATTTTAAACAGCCCTAGAGAAGGAAGCATTTGCTGTAGGAAGAGAAGGAAATGCTGGAAACCAGCAATTTCTCCTTTTCCGGCAGTATTTTCCACTCCTACAAGACAAATTCCATCATTTAAGCCACATCTGATTTGTCATTGCAAATTACTTTCCACTGGATTGAACCTAACGTTTAATTGTTTTCTAAAGAGTTAAAATGCTGAAAATGAATCCTTTGTAATTAAAAATTCTAAGAGATCTCACATGATCTGTAACTGTATGAATTATGGCATATATATATGCATATTAGTCATGCTAAGTGAAAAGGGGGTTAAATGCATCTGCAAAAAGTATTGACCTAGGTCAGCCTGCCCAATCCATGCAGGCTGATGTGGGTTGAAACTTTTCGCTACAGGTCAATTTTCTTAATGTCCAAGAACCATTCTACTTCATGATTCCGTTGGTTGTTAGACAAAATGGATTTTATATGGATCCATAATTATATGAAGACTTGTTTGGTATCATGGATCATCAAAGGCCCTTTTCTCAGAGCATAGCACATATACATGTTTATAGATTTTCACATCATGGACAGAGGACGCAAGAAAGTTTTAACCCTTTACCGCACAATGACGCCTTTTGACGCCCCTGTGAAAGAAGCCTTTTGAAAACATTATGGGAAAAGGAGAAAATGCTGGTAACCAGCATTTTCTCCTTTTCCCACAATGTTTTCTACCCTATCAAAGAAAAATTGCACCATTTTAGCCAAATTGAAATTGTCATCTGCAAATGCTTTCAATTTGGAGAAGGCTAAAATTTTGTCGTCTGGTAAAGGGTTAAGTCAGATTTTAGCAAAAATTATTAGTTACTAGAAATAGTCAAGTGACTCTAACAACATGTAAATGAAACATAGTATAAGCTTTTAGATGTACATTAACTCTTTACCACACGACAAAATTCTAGACTCATCTAAACTGAAAGCATTTGCAGACAACAAAATAAATGGGGCTGAAAACTTGAAATATGTTTTGGAAAGGGTAGAAAACATTGTGGGAAATGGGGAAAATGCTGGTTACCAGCATTTTTTCCTTTTCCCACAATGTTTTCAAAAGGCTTCTTTAACAGGGTTGTTAAAAGTCAGGATTGTGTGGTAATGGGTTAAAGTTTTAGACAACGACAAAATATGTATAGCAGATTGCATGAAACAACAACAAACCTGACAAATTCACACCACTAAGACTGGCTCTCTGTCTCCATCTCATCATCTCTGCTCTGGCATATATGAGCCATGCTCTGGCAAAAGGGGGTTTTATGCATCTCTGTGATGCATTATACCAAGCAAGTCATCACATTATTTCGGATCCATAAAAATCCATTTTTTTCTAACAATCAAATTGATCTAGAGGTAGAATGGTCCTTTGACATGCAGAAAATTGACCAAAAGCAAAAAGTTTAAGCCCAGGTCAGCCTGCGCAGACTGACCTTGGTTGATACTTTTTGCAAATGCATTAAGCCCCCTTTTAACAAAGCATGGCTCATGTTTTAGACACTGAAAATAATATGTATACAAGACTGAATGAGACACCAACAAACCTGATAAATTCACACCACTAAGATTGGCACTCTGTCTCCGCCTCATCATCTCTGCTCTGGCATTGGCCCCGCCCAAAATGGCTTCTTCAAGGCGGGATTTCATATCCACACTCTTTTTCATGGTCTGTTGTGAAAACTGTGCCATAAACTTTTTGCCCTGTGGTTTCAATATGAAAAGAGAAACAGGCATATCAGTAAATCATTTTTGTTGCTTATTTAATCCTTAACCACAAATCTTGAGTTTTAATGACCCCCCCTCCGATAAATGCCTTTTAAAAACATAGTGGGAAAAGGAGAAAATGCTGGTAACCAGCAATATCTCCTTTTTCCACATTGTTTTCTATCCTTCCCAAAACAAATTTTAATTTTTGAGTCACACTTATTTTTTCGTCTGCAAAAGCGTTCAATTTGGACAAGTCTAAAATTTTATCTTTTGGTAAAGAGTGAAGTGCATGAATAAACTACACTGATGGGTACAAGAACACATAGAACAGTGTCAATACAGTTCCTCCTCTAGTTACTCTACCCATTTTTTTTTTTCAAATCAACCTTCTACTAAACATCAAAACAAGAGGGCCATGATGGCCCTGTATCGCTCCACTGGCTTATAAATATAAACCATAAACACTAAACATTTCATTTCTGAGCCAAATGGTTTCAAAATGAAGACTTACAAAGTTTTCTCTGCAAAAGCCCATGTGAAAGTTGAGACCCGCAGGGCAAAGCCATTTTTGATCCCAGAGCTATAATTACTTGAACCCTGGTAGAGGTCCACAAGATAAAGCCACATGCCAAAATAATACAAGTCTATGCTGTATGGTTATAAATAAGGTGATTTTCAATTTTTGTCCATATGAAGCCTCTGTAAGACATAAGACCCCTAATGCAAGGCTAATTTAAAAAAAAAAATCAAAACAGGAAGATTTCTTAAGTTGTCACTATGTAAGCCCATGCAAAACTTGACCCCTGCGGTGGGGCCAATTTTGACCCCAGGGCTAGAATTTTGGCCCGCTTGGTAGAGGCCCACTAGATATAGCTACATGCAAAATTTGGTAGCTCTAGGCCTTATAGCTAGGTACAGGAAGATTTTTAAAGTTTACTCTATATAAGCCTATGTAAAACTTGTGACCCCTGGCGCAGAGCCAATTTTGACCCCAGGGCTATAATTTGAAGAAACTTGATAGAGGTCTACTACATAAAGCTACATGCCAAATTTGGTAGCCCTATGCCTTATGGTTTCAGACAAGAAGATTTTTAAAGATTTCCAATATTTTTCAGTTTTGTTGCCATGGCAACCAGAGTTTTTGAAGGAATCAAATTCTTTCAAGAAATTCTGAAGAGGACCATGGCAGGATCATTTCTGTGAAGTTTCATGAAAATTGGATGGGTAGTTTCAGAGAAGAAGATGTTTGAAATAAAAGTTAACGCACGGACGGACGCACGACGGACACCGGGCCATGACATAAGCCCGCTGGCCTTCAGCCAGTGGAGCTAAAAATTGACAGATCCAAATTGAAAGCATTTTCAGATGACAAACATGTCTCAAAAGATGGAATTTGTCTCCGAATGAGAATACATAGTGGGAAAAGGAGAAAAAACTGGTTACCAGCATTTTGTCCTTTTTCCACAAATTGTCAACATTGGACTGTGTGGGAAAATGTATGTTACAACAAACGACCATTGAAAAATGGCTAAAGCTCACTTTGTTTAAGTCTTTACCACACAATCCTGACTTTTAACGACCCTGAGAAAGAAGCCTTTTGAAAACATTGTGGAAAAAGGACAAAATTTCTCCTTCTCCCACAATGTTTTCTACCCTTCCCAAAAAAAAATTTCATTTTTTTTTAGAATTTTTCAATCACATTTATTTTGTCTGCAAATGCTTTCAATTTGGACCAGTCTAAAATTTTGTCGTTTGGGAAAGGGTTAAACAAATGTTAGCCTTGACACAAATAATATTTACAGTTATATTATGAACAGCTGATGATGATTAGAAAAAAAAACATATCAATAAAAGGCTTATCTTCTTAACTATCCAAAAGACTACATCAATAACATCTAAATACATGTATAAATATATCAACAAGTATGTCCTGAAAATTTTGGTGAGTGTCATAGCGTGAAACATGGTATAAATGCTTAACTCTTTACCACACAATCCCGACTTTTACCGACCCTGAGAAAGAAAGCTTTCCAAAACATGGTTGGAGAAAAAGCTGGTTACCGGCATAATTTTCTCCTTTTCCTACAATGTTTTCAAAAGTCTTTTCTTTCAGGGTTATTAAATCTTGGGATCATGTGGTAAAGATCTAAACCTCCTTTCTGTAAAAGTTCTGGTTTATCACGGTTGCTTTACTTTTTAACCCTCTACCAAACAATTCCAAATTCTGACGACCCCAAGGAAGACCCCTTTTCACAAAGCATGGCTCAAATAAATGAAAATGTTGTAGCAATAGGAAAAACAAGAGGGCCATGATGGCCCTGTATCGCTCCACTGGCTTATAAATACAAACCATAAATAGTAAACATTTCAATTCTGAGCCAAATGATTTCAAAATAAAGACTTAAGTTTTCTCTGTAAAAGCCCATGTAAAAGTTGAGACCCGCTGGGCAAAGCTATTTTTGATCCCAGAGCTATAATTAGTTGAACCTTGGTAGAGGTCCACAAGATAAAGCCACATGCCAAAATAATACAAGTCTATGCTGTAAATAAAGTGATTTTCAAGTTTTGTCCATATGAAGCCTCTGTAAAACATAAGACCCCTGATACAAGGCTAATTTCAAAAAAAAAAATCAAAACAGGAAGATTTCGTAAGTTGTCACTATGTAAGCCCATGTAAAACTTGTGACCCCTGCGGCGGTGCCAATTTTGACCCCAGGGCTAAAGTTTTACCCCACTTAGTAGAGGCCCACTAGATATAGCTACATGCAAAATTTGGTAGCTCTAGGCCTTATGGCTAGGTACAGGAAGATTTTTAAAGTTTACTCTATATAAGCCTATGTAAAACTTGTGACCCCTGGCGCAGAGCCAATTTTGACCCCAGGGCTATAATTTGAAGAAACTTGATAGAGGTCTACCACATAAAGCTACATGCCAAATTTGGTAGCCCTATGCCTTATGGTTTCAGACAAGAAGATTTTTAAAGATTTCCAATATTTTTCAGTTTTGTTGCCATGGCAACCAGAGTTTTTGAAGGAATCAAATTCTTTCAAGAAATTCTGAAGGGGACCATGGCAGGGTCATTTCTGTGAAGTTTCATGAAAATTGGATGGGTAGTTTCAGAGAAGAAGATGTTTGAAATAAAAGTTAACGCACGGACGGACGGACGGACGGACGCACGACGGACACCGGGCCATGACATAAGCCCGCTGGCCTTATGCCAGTGGAGCTAATTACTCATTGCAACCAACATCTAGGCCATGGTCTGGCAAACTAGCATTTAACTCTTTATCCAACAACAAAATTTCAGACATGTCCAAATTCAAGGCATTTGCAGGCGACAATTTAAATGTGGCTCAAATGACTAGATTCTTGTATGATAGACTAGAAAACATTGTGGGAAAAGGAGAAAATGCTGGTTACCAGCATTTTCTCCTTTTCCCACGATGTTTTCAAAAGACTTCTCTTGCAGGGTCGTTAAAACTCGGGATTGTGTGGTAAAGGGTTAATGCATCTCCCTGCTGCAGTATACCAAGTCATCACATAATTATGGATCCATAAAATCCATTTTGTCTAACAACCGACTGAATCTTGAGGTACAATGGTCCTTCGTCATGCAAATGCACAAAGTTTCCACACAGGTCAGCTTTCACAGACAGCGCAAGCTCAACTGGGTGGACAATTCTTGCAGATGCATTAAACCCCCTTTTCACAGAGCATGGCTCATCTTTTTGCCACTCTGTTTTCAAAGGTTGCCTGCGAAGAGGCAACAAACAAAAAAGCCACTGGTCCTGAAGCACTCACCTGAGTAAAGTCATCAAGGATTGATAAAACTGGAGAGATCCTGGTTATGATGATGTAAACATATGACTGTTAATGACCTACAATTTTTTATCCAAATATGACCCTGTTACAAACTTGTCCAAGATATTACCAAGATAAACATTCTGATCAAACTTCATGAGTTTCAGACTGAAAATATGGCCTATTCACTGCACACATGGTTTTTCTAAGGTTTGTCTGAGAGACCTAATTTTGACCCTACATGATCCAATATTCAGCTTGTCCCAGATATCATCAGGACAAACTACTATTTGACCTGACATGACCCAACTTTGAAACCGTCTGAAATCTCATCAAGACAAACATTCTGACCAAGTTTCATGAGTATTAGACTGAAAATGTTGCCTCCAGTGTGCACACAAAGTTTTTTTGAGATTTGTCCCTGTGACCTACTCAAACTTGTCCAAGATACAGTCAAGGCAAACATTCTTACAAAGATCCATAAGTATCAGACTGAAAATCTTGCCTCTAGGATGCACAGACAGTTTTTCAAAGATTTGATCTGGTGACCTACTTTTTGACCCATTGTGACCCAATTTTGACCTTGTCCGAGATATCAACAAGACAAACATTCTGACCAACTGATGAGTATCTTCCTGAAAATGAGGCCTCTAGAGTGCACACAATGTTTTTCTAAGATTTGTCCCAGTGACCTACTGGTTAACTCACCATGACCCAATTTTAAACTAATCTGAGATTTCATCAAGACAAACATTCTAACCAAGTTTCATAAGTATTGGACTGAAAATGTGGTCTTTAGAGTGCACACAGGATAATTTTTGATAACTGCACAATGTACCATGCATGATGGATAACAGACACAGTACAATCACAAAAGCTCACCTTAAGCAGTTCATGCTCAGGTGAGCTGATAAAATGTATGTTAGATGCTATCACCCCCTGAAAGTCATTTGATATAGACCTTAACTCCCAAATAGGGGACAAAATTTTAGACTTGTCCATATTGAAAGCATTTACAGACAACAAACTAGATTTGGTCTAAATGTGGGGCGAGGGATGTCTTGGAAAGTTTAGAACCAAGATGTGTCACTAAGAAGTGACTGATGACCCCCAAAATAGCAACCTATTCTTTTTAGCTTTGCATTGCATCATCTTTATTTTGTTGACCATTCTGCACAGCTATATTGAAATTCTTCATGACCTTTGGATATGATTTTTGTGAGCACAAACTGTCTTTAAGGAGTTGACAATTCTAGTGTTGTTTAGAATTCATTGATAATTAAAAAGTTACAGGCCAAACACAAACACCCACACCCACTTGACATTGGTGTGACCTTGACCTTTAACCTACAGACATAACTCTTGTGCCTGACACATTGTCTTTATGTGGTTATCAATTCTGAAAAGTTATACTGAAATTCATTCACAATTAGAATAGTCACAGGCCGGACATGAATACTACCCTCCCCCAACAAATTTGGTTTTGTTGTGACCTTGACCTTTAGCCTATGGGCATGACTTTTGTACATAACACATCATCTTGATGTGGTTAACATTTGTGCAAAGCAATTGTGAAATCAAGCCCCCCTCCCAACACATTCTACATTGCTGTGACCTTCACCTTTAACCCATGGACATGACTCTTGTGCGTGACGTATCGTCTTTATGTCCTTAACGATTCTGCAAAATTATACTGAAATTCATTCACAATTAAAATAGTTACAGGCCGGACATGGATACTACCAAACCAAAACACATTTGACCTTGCTGTGACTTTGACCTTTAACCTAAAGACGTGACTCTTGCACACGAAACATCGTCTCAATGTAGTTAACATTTGTGCCAAGTTATACTGAAATCGAAAAATGGAGAAAAAAATATAGCCCGGACACAAAAACGGGCAGACGGACAGACAGACAAACGGATGAACGGACTAAACAAAAACTATCTAATTCAATTTGGGGGGCATCAAAATTGTGAGGAAAGTTAAAATGCTGGTTACCAATGTTTTCTCCTTTTGACAAAAGAAAAGATGAAATCAAAAGACAACTGTTGGGAAAAGTAAGGTAATTCCCTAAGATATATTTACAGTGAAAATGAGTAGAAAGGTCCAAAGAAGTTGAAGTTCAAGGGTTGATGATTTTGTAATCCTTTGTAAAATATGCCTCAAATAGAATACATGTAACATGTTGGCCTACCTATCTAAAACCCCTCTCTTTCAAATAGAATACAATCAAAATGAAACTGTGGACAGTGATTTTTAAACAAGAAGTATGGTGAAAATGTATGTTTAGTTGCTGATCAACATTCCCATGAATCAACAAAACAAATTTAATGATTTACTGCATGAACCAATGACTGGGAGAAAAATTAGTTAAAAATATTAAGTAAATGCTTCAAACTTCACTTGCAGGGGAAATAAACTATATATTAGAACCATTCACATGAGTGAAATATAACGAAAAATATTGTTTTCAAGTTTAAAAAAAGAAATCACACTGACAAAGAAAAATATAGACTGTTAACTTCCATATCCCTACCAAAAAAGATCTCTTTCTGATTCTGATGCTCTTTTTTTTTTTGAAAACGACTTGCTTTCTGGACACCCTTCTTTTCCTGTATTATCCACATATTTCTGAAACCTCCTCCACAAGGTTCAATGCGATTCCTTTCCCTTTTGCTACTTTTTGTAACATGTTCATTATCATGTACAGGTATGTATTATGAAATTGAAGATAATGAAAAAAACAATTATCTATTCTTAACACTTTACCACACCATCCGGAGTTTTAACTACCCCTGAGGAAGAAGCCTTTTGAAAACATTGTGGAAAAAGGAGAAAATGCTGGTTACCAGCATTTTCTCCTTTTCCCACGATGTTTTCCACCCTGTCAAGGATGAATTTCATCATATGAGCCACATTTAGGTTGTAAATCTGCAAGTGCTTTCAACTTGGACAAGTCTACCTTTTTGTTGTTTGTAAAGAGTTAATTCAATTCCAATTCAAAACTTGTAAAACTAGCCCTCTCAGAGCCCTGACCCTAGGGGTGGACTTGATTTAGCTGATCTGAGCACTCTTTTTACTCCGAGCCTGCCGATTTGTAATCAAGTAACGGCGTAGCTGCGCAAGCACACTCCAGAGTACTCCATCGTCCGAGGTGGTGTGGTCAACAGCAGATCAGTCACATGACCTTATCCAGTCAATAAATGGCAGAAAGGAGAACAGTTTTCTAATGTGAAGATTGCAAAGGATGTTTTTTTTATGTGGAAGTCTGCGGAAGATATCCGTGTGTATTGCAAACTGTAATTTACAAGTCATTAATTGAAACAGAACTGTAACAACAATATTGCGATCATATTCAGTCATCATTAATTTTTCCTCTCACTTGATTTATCTCGGGAATACGCCATTTGCTCGGCTTCACTTGATTTAGCACGCTGCTCCGGTGCAATCAGAGTACTCTAAAAAAGTCAAATCAAGTCCACCCTAGACAAACCACAAGGTAAGACTTGGGCCTGAGAATTCACATAGTTTGCTTTGCAATTCCCATGTAGAAATATTTCATAAATACCACAGTTTTTGACAAAATGTTTGTATGATACATCAGTTTATAAAGAACAAACCAAGTTCCAAAGACTTCACAAGTACATAACAAAGAAAGATGTTAATCAACATGGAACAAAGTGCAAAAAGTTTGCCAAGGGAGCTGAAAAACAAGACAATATTTTTCTAATGAACTTGCTGATGAAAATGCACATCTTAGAGGATGAAAGTTGATGGACCAACTAAAACAGACTGATGACAATCTTATTGATCAATCAAGTTTCGAGGAACTAATATCTATCCAATCAAAGTACCTGGTAGGGCGATTCTTCTTTACTGTTGCTGCGGATGAGCATTCCAGTTCCCTTCAGAAAATCTTGGGACTTCTTCTGTAGACCTTCCCACAAGTCACTTTTAGAGAGAGATTTGGGCAGACTGGAACTTTTTAAACGTGACAGAGTGCTTGTGGGGCTTTCTTTCCAATCTTCCAAGGTCTCTTGTGAGTCCGTCAAGTGAGACATGTAGCTGATATTAGATTTGGCCCAGTTTGCCTGGAGGTTTACAAGAAAGCTTGAGACGACTCTATTTAAATGGCTTGTTATATTCAGATTTTTTTTTTTCACATTTTAAAGTATTATCAACTTAAAAAGATAAATGTATGAACAGTGTGAATTTTTTTCTGATCTCCACTCAGACCTTGTATGTGTATTTGAAATGTCATGCATATTAGAAACTGAATGATATGAGCCAATGTGAAATTGTGTTTGTTTCATGCACTACTGGGTGGGAAGAAAGTGCAGTTAAACAGTGGGATTTATAAACCAAAATAAAACTTAGCCTTCACAGAATTAAATTTACATGATATGGTGAATTTTCATGCTATGCATATTTAATTAACCCTTTACCGCACAATGCCGTCTTTTTACGCCCCTGGGAAAGAAGCTTTTTGAAAACATTGTAGGAAAAGGAGAAAATGCTGGTAACCAGCATTTTCTCCTTTTCCCACAATGTTTTCTACCCTATCAAAGAAAATTTGCACCAACTGAGCCACAATGAAATTGTCATCTGCAAATGCTTTCAGGTTGGACAAGGCTAAAATTTTGTCGTCTGGTAAAGGGTTAAGAATAAATGACAAGCATTTGTATGATTTTGCTCAAATCCTTCTAGAGATGGTTATTATCCTCAAACAGAACAATTCTGTAGTTTCAAAACAAATATATACAGTTACTACCTTTTATTCATTCAGCCCTACCCCATGTTTTAACTACTCCTAGAAATAAGTCTTTTGAAAACATTGTAGGAAAAGGAGAAAATGCTGGTAACCAGCATTTTCTCCTTTTCCCACAATGTTACCTAAACTTTCAATACCAGCAATAATTTGAAGTCTGTAAGTGCATTTAATTTGGTGGAAGCCACATGTAGTGTACTATGTTATCTTGGTTTGGGCATGATTAAAAGCAAACATGAGAAAGAGCATTCTGTATGCAATTCAAAATTTCAGTGTAACATTTTGCCTCTGGTGCCATCCACTCTTTATTATTATGAAAAAGAACTTTAAAAAGAATATGATCAATGAAAGATTTTTTTGAGGGGGGAAAATAAATGCAACAACAGGTTTAAAATGTCCGTAATAGGAGACGGTGGTATAGGGATAAATATTAACCAGTCAGATCATAGGTTACATGTTTGAATCTAGCGATGACCAGGGTCAAATGTAATAGCTCTGCGCATCAATGTGCCACTTACAGTTAGGTTTCAAGGGAGCAACTACATGTATCAAGACTAAGAGAACTTGAGTCACAACTGATATAGTGTAACAAGGTTTAAACTAAACTTCTGTACTGTAAAAATATTATTTTAGTATTTTAAAAACCCAAGCCTGATAAAATCAAACTGCAAAACTCCATCCCACATAATGAGCAAACCTTACTCCACCTTATATCCTTTCATTAGCTTATCAAAATCAAAGGGTTATAAAATTAAAGCCAATTTGAGTAAAAGGCTGATGGTTTATAACAAGGAAGCATTCCAATAACTTGTTACAGGTTTAAAAACTAGATCAAACCAAAACAAACAAAAACATCAATCTACTAACACAAATAATGCATTTTATTAATTGTTACTGGCTACTGCACACAAGAAACATGCCATACCTCTTTTTAACTCTTAGACCACTCAGTAAATGAGACATACATATGAGCCACTCTCTGGTAAAAAGGGGGTTCATAGCAGCTCCGTAATACATTACACCAAGCAACAATGAACTTAATCATGAGGTAGACTGGTCTTAGAACAATTAGAAAATTGCCTATAGCAAAAAGTTTTGACCTGGTGTGATACTGTGTGCTGATGCAATAAACCCCCTTTTCACAGAGCACAGCTAATATATAAATTATTTTCAGTGATTGATTGATTGATTGATTGATTGAATAGTGTTTAATGCCGTTTTCAACATTATTTCAGTTATATCGTTGCGGCCAGTGCACCTATCCATGCTTTCCTGGAGTTTCCTTTACCACTACTCCGCACAATATTCTTTCCAAGCCACTGGCTGCTTTCCCACATAACCAATGTCGAAACAATGGTCAGCAATGAGAGAGAAATGAATCCTTTCGCAATGACTATCATCAATCCTCAGAAAGAAATTGACCAAGCCGGGGATCAAACCGGCGACCTCCTGTTCTCAAGTCCTGTGCACTACCAACTGAGCTACGGGGCTTGGCTCTGATGAAAATACTTAAATTATTGGACAGTGAAAATCAAAGGTCAGGCTGCATGTTCTGTGCAGTCTGATCTTAATTTAAAGTATTCCCAAAATCACCAAATATTGTTCTCTGTCAAAGCTTTTACATATTCATTTATTAACCCTTTCCAAATTTAAGCCTCTTCCAAATCGAAAGCATCTGCAGACGACAAATCTGAAAGTGGTACAAATGAACTTAAGATTTTTGACAGGGTAGAAAACATTGTAGGAAAAGGAGAAAATGCTGGTTACCAGCATTTTCTCCTTTTCCCACAATGTTTTCAAAAGGCCTCTTCCTCAGGAACGTGAATACAAGGGATTGTTTGGTAAAGAGTTAAACACATCAGCACAAACAATACCTCCTCAATAGCCAGCCACGAAAAACATTCTGGTAAAGGAGCATATGCATATATAGGCAAGTGCTTCTTTTCTGATGTTATTATGAAATCATTTAAAAAAAAAAAGAAAATTTCTTATAATTCAAAAGTTTGTTCTTTAGGAAATTGCATTTGTAAGTGTTGTGTTTGGAAAAAAAACGTCGGTGTGGCATGATATCCTAATTGTTTGATTAAAGTTTCATGCAACTTTCAACATTATTTCATTTACATTGTACCAGCTAGAGTGCCTATCCATGCATTCCTTTAGAGTTTTTTTTTAACCACATCTAAGCACAACATTTTTCTTAGTCATCAGCTGCTTTCCCTCATAGTAAAGTTAAAAAAAATGTTTAGTTGTAAGAGGACAGGAATGAATCCTGTTTTATCAATCACTGGAAATAACTTAACCCTTTACCACAAAATCCCGCCTTTTAACGACCCTATGGCAGAAGCCTTTTGAAAACATCGTGGGAAAAGGAGAAAATGCTGGAAACCAGCATTTTCTCCTTTTCCCACAATGTTTTCTACCCTTTCCAAAACAGATTTCAACTTTTGGGGTAACATTTATTTTGTCGTCTGGAAATGCTTCTAATTTCCACCAGTGTAGAAATTTGTTGTTTGGTAAAGAGTTAAACAGACCATACTTGAACTCACACCTGTCGATTACCAGCCCACTGAACCACAGCAGTTGTGAAACATCAGTTTTCAACAATAATCTATTGATTCTGAATAAGCACAAAGGACATTTTCAGTCTAAAAATAAGATTAACCCTTTACCACACAATCCCGACTTTTTACGACCCTGAAGAAAAAACCTTTTGAAAACATTGTGGGAAAAGGAGAAAATGCTGCTAACCAGCATTTTCTCCTTTCCCAAAATGTTTTCTAACCTTTCACAGACAAATTTCTTTATTTCTGCCACATTTATTATGTTGTTTGCAAATGCTTTCAGTTTGGTCAAGTCCAAAATTTTGTCGTGTGGTAAAGAGTTAAAACAATTGCAATTTCAAGACTGCTGTTGTCCAGAATGTATAGGCAAAGCGGACAGCACAGACAAATCAGAAGACCCATTTTGGGCAATCTAATCTTACTCTAAATTGGCCACAAAAGGCAACTAAAGATATGACACACCCTTCAGTGATTAAATTTCACTTTTATTGCACAAGTTTTAGATTGACATTATCTATTGTAATGTACATATTGTAATGTACAGTTAGCATATTCATATTTTATCAAATATTTCCTTTTCAACAAAATGAAACTGGTGCAACAAATTTCACAAGTACATGTATGTATATTTTAACAAATATTTTGCAACTGTTTGTAACTAGCCATTGTTCTTTTTCCCAAAAGTTATGTGTAATATAAGTATGTTTGATGATGGCTTAACATGTTAAAGTGTTATACATTATAATACTAAAAAGCTTTTTTTGGAATGCGCTGGCTTTTGACATACTTCTTGGTACTGATAAAGAATGAATAGATAGTAATTTGTAATTGGAAAAATGTGCACGTTTATTTGGCAGGCCCCTGCTGCCATATTTGCTTGCACACTATTAACAAGCGTTGCTACCGCTAATCGATACCACAGGGCCTTATTTATACCCCAGCAAATTAATGTAGTACAGAATGATTCTTTTCTTGTTCTATTTTTAAATTTAATATTGTCATAAGCGTCACCCAATAACTCAATACTACTTTTCAATAAAGTGAAAAAATGTGAGGAAAAAGAGGTAACAGCTCGTGATGTTACTTTTTATTATTTTACCTCATATTTAGATACTAAAGAGTCTCAATATTCATATTCCTGTATTTCTTTTGCTGTCTATCTTTTTTAAAGCTATTTCTTGTTTTCACTTAAATGATACACAAAATTGAAAAAGGTGAGACTGTCAACTTCTTCAATACTAGGACTGGCCAAAATGTCATCATTTTATTGAAGTTGTTTGCATAACTGTCTAAAAGTTTAATCCTCCAGATATCTGCTGTAAATAGGTTATTTCTACCATGATATATTGTGATTATTCTCCAACTATAATAGAAGTGTGAAAGAAATACATACAATACATAAAGATACACAGTTGTATTATGATTTTACTGTTGTGTACTTTCTACTCTATTGATGAGATGAAGAAGCCTTGGGTAACAGAATAAAGGGTATATATTAGGTGATTTTCAAGAACAGCTAAAAGGGACTATTTCCTATGGACATATGAAACTGGGGTCAAAGTTTAGGGGTCAAAGTTTAGGCTGATCTGATGATTAGAATTGAAAAGATGAAAAGATGAATGGTTCTTCAATTTGAATGTTCATGTGTTGCATTCTGCTGTAAAGTAAATGTACTTGAAATTATTTTAGTAACTTAACAATGCTTCAACTAAAGAAAAGGAATAAGAAGCCCATATCACTCTCTACCAATGGTTGCTATGGAAACTAAGAACAAGTCAGCCAATCAAAAGGAATGCTCAACCCACAACAGTCTGTTTAAAAATGATAAAACAATTTCCTTTCTAATCAAAGAAAAAAAACATGGCAATGTTAGACAAGAAACCATACCTTTATTGGGGAAAATATGAATTACCTAATATGATTCTGGATACACGAAAAACTAGACTTAGTGACACAAAGTGGAAGGAATGAAAGACAAAAAAAAATCACTATTCATGAGATAGAAAACATTCAGGGAAAAGGAGCAATACTGCTGCAATTGCTTCTTTTAACTCTTTACCACACAATCCCCAACTTTAACAACCCTGAGAGAGACTTTTGAAAACATTGTGGGAAAGGGAGAAAACGCTGGTTACTGGCATTTTCTCCTTTTCATACGTTTTCAAATACTTCTTTCCAGGGGTCGTTAAAAGTAGGGATTGAATGGTACAGGATTAAAATGTAATTTGGAAGCTCTTATTGGATAGTGCATTTTCACTTTTTACCTTAACCCTTTACCAAACAATCCCAGGTTTTCATGACCCTGAAAGAGAAGCCTTTTGAAAACATTGTGGGAAAAGGAGAAAATGCTGGTAACCAGCATTTTCTCCTTTTCCCACAATGTTTTCTACCATTCCCAAAACAAATTTAAATTTTTGAGTCTCATTAATTTTGTCGTCTGCAAATGCTTTCAATTTGGACAAGAGTAAAATGTTGTCATTTGGTAAAGAGTTAAATGTGACCTTTGTATAATTCTACTTCAATGCAATCTGTTAAGATCACTAATACAGACCGAAAACATTTGAACATGGATCTACACGACGATGATAATTCCGTTAATGTAAGAAATTTATCCAATCGCAACAAAGTTTTCAAAAGTGGTATGCTATAGATGCAAAAATGAGAAGAATGAGAAGGACGTCTTAACTGTTGTAAGGCTAAAAATTTCGAGGACTTTTAACCCTTTACCACACAACAAAATTGAGGACTTGTCCAGCTTGGGAGCATTTGCAGATGACAATTTTAATATCGCTCAAATGACTAAATTTCTCTTTGATACTATCAGAGTAGAAAGCATTGTGGGAAAAGGAGAAAATGCTGGTAACCAGCATTTTCTCCTTTTCCTACAATGTTTTCAAAAGGCCTCTTTTCCAGGTTATTAAAACTCGGGATTGTGTGGAAAAAGGTAAAACATGTCTCCACACTACAACAAACATGAAGACTTCTCACCATCGCTATTTTTTTCAGTAAATTTTTTATGTGATCATTCCTAAAGACTCATTAACAAAGGTATGGTTTCTGTTATTTCAAAATGTATGAATCTGGTCATGACATTACAAAACAGACATGATGAAGAAGTTAGAAGGCTTGTTTCCTGTCCTGAACTATCTAATTTTCAAACGGTTTGTTATCCAAAATGGCCCCTCTATAATCTGTGCATGCAGCCTGATCTTGGTTCTACACTGTTTGCTACTTTGCGCATCTGAAAACAGACTTCAAATTGCTAATGTCTGGTTCCTTTTTCAGAGATAATGGCAATTTAATTTTTTGGACCATTTAAGGAAAATGGGTAATTTATTTAGATTTTCAAAGAAAAGTTAAAAATATATATATATATTGCCCGACTGAAAGGGATAAAACTAAACCCTTTGTCTGTGTATATCGAAGATCAAACTACAACTTTTGTGGTCTATCAATCTTGAACTAAACTTTTTGTACATACAAGTGTATGGGACAACAGTCCTTCCAACAAAAAGTGTACATGATTTTGAAGTATTCCTCTTCCATGAGATATTTGTCATGTCTGTTTTGACAAGTCCACCAAAAAAATCTTAATGTTTCTGAACAACCTGAAAATACAGCTTGCATTTCTTTTCTCAGCTAGCAGTTAACTCTTTACCACACAATCGCGACTTTCAACGACCCCAGAAAGAAAGCTTTTTGAAAACATTGTGGGAAAAGGAGAAAATGCTGGTAACCAGCATTTTCTCCTTTTCCCACAATGTTTTCTACCCTATCAGAGAAAAATCACATTATTTGAGCCACAATGAAATTGTTGTTTGCAAATGCTTTCAAGTTGGTAGGGTATAAAATTTTGTTGTGTGGTAAAGGGTTAAAAGTATATTATACATGATTTTCCGACTTAAACTTTGCTGACTTCTATGAATTTCAATATCAGCACATGTAAATCAATATTAAGAACCAATAATGGTTTGACCATGCATCTTGACTTCTTTTTTGGCTTTAAATAAACCAGAAAAATTGCAGAATACATGTATCTTCAGGTTGTTCTATTAATTTTGTCAATAATAGAGATGTTAGTTATGTTATAACTGCAAAATCAAGCTAAAGAAAAGCTGAAATGAGATGTTTTCTCCTACAGTAAAATTGAATTACAGCTATTGTAAGCTCAATTAAATATATCTATGTTTTAGCCAAAGTATTTTCATTCTATACAAACCAAAAAGATGTGTATGTTATCTATACTGTGAGTATCAAGAACCTGACCTGATATTCACCAGTCTTTTTTATACATAATGTATCACCTAAATTGCAAAATGATTGATTGAATGGTGTTTTACACCATTGATAATATCACAGTAACAGCTCACATATTCATGTATGCCCTGGGTACCAGTACTAGGCTAGGGTTCTCAAGTGTCTTGCTCAAGGACACTCCCACAATAAACTCAGTGCTTCAAGTCTGGATCTGCATCACCATAAGACTTTAGGGCAATCCAAAACAAAAACATTTGCACATGACATATCGGATTTGCCTTTGACAAAGGAAAAAAACATTGTGGGAAAAGGAAAAAAATGCTGGTTATGCTTTTCTCACAATGTTAACAAAAGTCTTCTTACTCAGGGTCTATGAAACACGGGATTGTGTTGTATAGGCCTAATTGACAGGGCTATGCTTTTTAAATTTGGATAAAAAAAAATTATGTAAGTCGTTCAATTTTACTGCAAGTAGAAAAGAGCAACAGATACCGGTACATCTAATGATAATATACAGACCTCCAGATAAGGGGGAGTGACAGTATTCTAAATCCATTATTTCTCTTCCAAACCCTATGTTGTCGGTACTCATTAGAATCGTCTCAATGAGACGATTCTAATGAGTACCCATAACATAGGGTTTAGTGGAGAGTGATTAATATTTTTCACTTTGAAGTCAAAATCACTACCTCTATCTGGAGTTCTGATTATATAAAGAACTAAAAATTCCCACTACATTGCAATAGTTCACACAATGCTTTCTATGGAATGTGTTATAATTTTACACAAAAGTGAGCCAAAACTAAGGGGAAAGGGGTTTTAATGGATCTCAGCAATACCAAGAACATCATCTCATAATTATGGATCATTCATAAAATCCATTTTGTCTAGCCACCAACTGATTATGAGGTAGAATGGTCCTTGGACATGCAGGAAAGTTATAAACATAGAGAGAGCCTGAAAAACTTGAAAATTTACAAAGAGCAAAAAGTGATGACCCATGTCAGCCAGTGCAAGGTGACATGGATAGATACTTTTTGCAGATGCATTAAAACCCCTTTTCACAGAGCATTGCTCAAAAACATGTGGAGGTCATGGTCATCAAAGAAGATCTTGGTCATCGATTGTGAGCCACGTTGCCAACCTGATTTGCTGTATACCATCTTTCAATTAGGATTTTCATCCATTTGAAAGGTCAACAAAGTGATGTCATAATTTTGCACTTGCACTCCAGCATTATGTGCACTTATTACTCATTTCAGTAAAGTGCAAATGAAAGTAGACTTTCCCTATTCAATATTTACATCACAGTGATAGTTGTATCCAGGGTCTGTATTCACCAACCATTCTTAAGAACATTCTTTGTCGTATTATGCCAGATTTTCATCATTTGAAAGTAACACAAGCTCTGATTGGCTAAACCATTTGGTTTAGCCAATCAGAGGTTGTGTTACTTTCAAATGTAGAAAATTCTGAAGAATACACCTGAGGATATTCTTAAGAATGGATGGTGAATACCGACTCAGATATTTATCACAGAAAAAAATCCTAAAACAGTACTGGTGATAATGATAATGAAACAAGTCATGCTATGAGATGTGACCCTTTTATTGGTTACATGTCTTTACTAAGTGAACAAGGAATATAATCACAAAACCATGCTTTCACATCTACCAAGCACTTGGTGTGGTCTAGTTCAAATGTTTTATCCAAAAGCGTACTAGAGGACTTAGCCATACAATCAATCCACACGTCACACTGCGATGGCCACAAAAATATCATAATCAAGCATTAAAGCCCATCTTGAACGACGAAAGCCTTCTATTTAAATGAAGTACTTCTTGCCAGGATTTCTACAGTTTTACTACATTGCAGGTCCAATTTTAAATTCATTATAAATAATTTCATGTACAGCAAAGCATTTTTTGGCAACTGCTCAATTAATGGACATATAGTCTAACCTCAGTAGCTCGAACACCTTATGGACTTGATAATTTCTTGGAATTATCAGCAATTTGATCAATCCAAATTTCAGACAAAGTACAAATTGGTCAATGAATGAGGTATGCTCTTTGTAACCTCATATCTTTTGTATCAGAAATACCTCACAGACCAGATATAGTAGTGACCCCCCCAGAACTCTAGACAGAGGGAGTGATTTTGATTTCAAAATGAAAATATTGGTTAATCTCCACTAAACCCTATGTTATGGGTGCTCATTAGAATCGGTGTTTAAATCAACGCCTTATTATAGTTCAACCTTTTGTTGGAATGAATGAATGAATGAAGTTTTAAGGCCCATTGACACCAAAGCTCATATTGGGAGCACTAACAACTAAACTTTTTGTTGGACTTTTGACAGGTAAATAAGTAGAAATATGAATGACAAGAACATGGTACGTGCTCCACAGTTCCAATAATGGGAAGTGCATGTTTTCTGAGGTCCAACAATATTATCCATGTAACAATTCCGCCCAGACTTGGATCATTGTTTAGGTTTTCTGTGGTGTTCGAAATTTTGACTAAGGTTTGACTGTATTACTACTAAGTATGACTTTTATGAACTGTGATTTTTCCTGCCCCCTACAAACATTGTGGCCAAAAGAGTTATTGCACATTACAACTAATTGCTTGATCTCCAACAATTTATTTTTTGTTTTTTTTTTTTCCATATCATTCATCAACCCTTTATCACTCGACAAAATTTTGGACTGGTCGAAATTAAAAGCATTTGCATACGACAAATTCAGTGTTATTCAAAACTTGAAATCTGTCCTTCATTGGGTAAAAAACATTGTGGGAAAAGGAGAAAATGCTGGTTACCAGCATTTTCTCCTTTTTCCACCATGTTTTCAAAAACCCTTTTCCTTGGGGTCATTAAAAGTCTGGATTCTGTGGTAAAGGGTTAAAAATTATTTCAACCCTTTGCTCTTTTTTTTTTTGCCTTTGTGTAATTTGTACTTGTTTTGGAAGGAAAAAAATTAGCTCATCCAGTCAAAGGTTAATTTCAACCTTCACTTTCATCCTCTCAGTATTTGTAGCAGAGTGTTTTATTGCAATGGCTCTAGGGAAGAGAGTTATCTTAATGAATACAGATAGATTATCATTCCCTCATCCCCCATTCCCATTTTTTTTTCGTATCCAAAAAGCATTTACTGTCTTATTATTGAATGATATTTTGTTGGTAAGCAGAAGAAAAAGATCAAATCTAATGGGAAAACTTAATCAGAACTTACCCGATATTCAAAGTTTGAGATGCTGAAGTAGATAATTTCTAGGATACAATTGAGACGGGTAATTTGCATGTCTGCCCACCACTGCCGCAAAACACTTTTGTCAACATTCTTCAACACCCACACAAAACAGACCAGCAAGTTTCTTGTATCCTCAGCATTCAACTGGCACTTTCTGATCTGTGCATAAAAACAACATTTTTCCATAAAAGATGGTCTCTACTTCACTCAATACCACTGCAACAAACTTATTGTAGACAAACTTGGAAAATATTCTCATAAATAGGAAAAAATCAATATATATATATGGTTCAATACATTGGAAACACATTGTAGCAAAAGGAGAAATTGCTTGCTACAAGCAATTATTCCTTTTGCCATAATGTTTTCTAAAGAGGTCAACAGCAATACATAAGAAATCAAAATTTTTGACCCCAAAAAGTAGGTCAAAAGTTGCCAAGGTCACTCTATCTTTCCGTTATTTTTTACCTGGTTTTCAAATTCATTTCTCTGCAAGTGACTTACTCTTGGACCGACTGTACAATATTAGATTGTAATCTTCATAACGATT
Source organism: Tridacna gigas (assembly GCA_945859785.2). Lineage (NCBI taxonomy): Eukaryota > Metazoa > Mollusca > Bivalvia > Cardiida > Cardiidae > Tridacna > Tridacna gigas. The sequence goes on from OX244032.2 coordinate 59,580,884, forward strand.
TCCATATTTTTGAAATATGTAACATTTACTTCAAATGCATTTTAACACCCCCATTTTTTACTTTTGGCCGCTACTGGGGCTTTAAAGGTAATATCTTCAATAATGATAAGAGATATCAGAAAATGTCAAAAAACACAAAAGCTTAACCCTTTACCATACAATCCCGACTTTTAACGACCTTGAGATAGAAGCCTTTTGAAAACATTTTGGGAAAAGGAGGAAATGCTGGTAACCAGCATTTTCTCCTTTTCCCACAATGTTTTCTACCCTTCCCTAAACAAATTTTAATTTTTCAGTCACATTTAATGTTGTCTGCAAACGCTTTCCATTTAGTCCAGTCCAAAATTTTGTCATTTGGTAAAGAGTTAAATTTACACATAAAAAAAATCAAAATATAAATCTGACGTTCTGTATCATATACTACCTTTGCATTTACATCAGCTGTCTGTGACTGATCTGAAAACCTCCCAAACAGATTCTGGCCAGCAATTGCCATGGCAACACGATGATTGATGGTATCCATTTCTTCCATTTCAGCAGCAGTTCTGTATCTTCCCTCTGTGTTAGGATCATACAGTTGAGGCAGTGCTTTGATAACTATTCCAATCAGTGGTAAATAGAGGGCTGCTAACCTTGCCTTCATCTCCAGATCTGTATATCTCACATCAAGATCGTGGTTTTGTAGTAGATTCAGAATCACATTTATACTTTTGTGATGAATTGTGGGGTTGCTGAGAAAAATAAAATAGATTTATCACATACTGTAACCTCCCCTGTTTTCAGTGTAATATACCCATTATGAATTTTCTTATCTAATACATGTTTGATATCACAATTATCACTATGTGATAAAAAGAATCTGACATTTGTTGGCTCTTGAGATCAAATTTTATTAAACTCGTCAAGAAAAAAATGTTATTAAGCTCGCCAAAGGCTCGTTTAACCCTTTACCACACAATACCGCATTTTAACGCCCCCATGAAAGAAGCCTTTAGAAAACATTGTGGGAAAAGGAGAAAATGCTGGTAACCAGCATTTTCTCCTTTTCCCTCAATGTTTTCTACCCTATCAAAGGAAATTTGCACCATTTGAGCAACATTGGAATTGTCGTCTGCAAATGCTTTCAATTTGGACCAGTCTGAATTTTTCTCATGTGGTAAATGGTTCATAACATTTTTTCCAGACTTGATTAATAAAATTTGATCTCAAATGCCAACTACATATCTTAACCACCAATCTGCAACATTTAACCCTTTGCCACACAGTAAAATTTTAGACTCATCCATCCTGAAGGAATTTTTAGATGACTATTAAAATGCTTTTCACATGATAGTATTTGTCCTCAAATAAGTAGAAAATATTGTGGGAAAAGGAGAGGAAGCATGAAAATATTGTGGGAAAAGGAGAGGAAGCATGAAAATATTGTGGGAAAAGGAGAAATTGCTGGTTACCAGCATTTTCTCCTATTCCATATAATGTCTTTAGATGCCTTCTTTCTCACAATTGTTTAAGCTCCGGATTGTGTGGTAAAGGGTGAACACTCAACTTACATCAAGGGAAACTTTTCTAAAGTTGTTTTAAAAAGAGGGTATTTAGGTTACTTCAATTAGTTGAAAGAAAGATGACAGTTTTAGTAATTTTGTAAGTCTACAGATCCTATTTTTTTCGCTTATCTTATCATACTCTATCATAATTTCCAAACAAAAAGTACAATCTAGAGAAACAACATGTACATCCAAAGTAAATCAAAACTGACTAAGGCACTGAAAACTGTTTAGTTCTTCAGATGATCGGCTTCTTTGGAAATGTTTTACACAGTAAAATCTTATAACATGAATACAGATAGGATCAACAATAGTGGCAATAGCACTTCATTTGGGCTTACAAAAAATTACAAGAAATACACTGACAGGTTGATATGCATATTTATAAAGCCCTTGGTCCTCATACATTACTGAATATTTTTCTTTTCTTTGAGTGTACAAGTACAGCAGCAATTTTGATTGGTCCACAAAAACAACCATATGAAAACATTGTGTAATAAGGAGAAATTGTTTTTGAGAGCAATTTTTCGATTTCCCACAATTTTTTCAATATGGACTGCAAGAATTAACTCTTTACCAGATGACAAAATTTCAGCCTTGTCCAAAGTGAAAGGGTTTGCAGATAACAAATTAAATGTTACTCAAAACATAAATTTGCCTTTCTTAGGGCAGAAAACATAGTCGGACAAGGAGAAAAGGCTGGTTTGTAGCATTTTCTCCTTTTCCCACAAATTTTTCAAAAACCTTCTTTCTCTGGATTGTTAAAAGTTGACATTGTGGGGTAAAGGGTTAAGCAGTTTTTGAAAGCTAATGACAAACTCATGACCAGTCAATCAAGTAAGACTTACTTTGTGTCCAAAGAGTTGGACAGATCTTTCAGCGCAAGTCCAACCAAGTAGTGTTGTGTTTGAAATTCTGGTGTCAAATCATAAAAGACTCCCTTATTGGTTAATGTGCTAGTAGATGTGTATGAGGACTGGGAATCCTGGGAAGTGATACTGGCTATGCTGGGTGTTGGACTACTGCTGGTAGTGGTTGGTGTCAGAGGTGTTCCAAATGGGAGATTCAACGTGAAGAAATGTTCATGGCTACACACTATTCGCATAAAATCCAGATGAAGCAGCCTTAAACTTGTGGCATCTGTTAGTGACTTGATCTTGAGATTGACCTTGAAAGTAAAATTAAAACAACTGCCAACCCAACAGAAAAATATGTAAACTTCTTGATAACATTTTTTACCAAACAATTTTGGACTCCTCCAAATTCAAAGCATCTGCAGACTACATATTCAATGTGGCTCAAATTTGAGATTTATCTTTGTCAGTGTAGAAAACATTGAGGGAAAAGGAAATATGCCAGTGACCAGCATTTTCTCCTTTTCCCATAGCGTTTTCAAAAACTTTCTTTCTCAGGGATACTAAAACATAGGATTGTTTGGTAAAGTGTTAATTTACCATTTTTCTACATGCCTATCTTTAGTAATACTAGTATTCAATGAAGCTTATTCTCCTATGACAACTGAAAGGTACATCCTTACATGTTACACATCAAAACCAATTTCAATAACTACCAAGGCCTAGCATTGTTTGGAACAGTTTTTCCTAACCCTTTACCACACAATCATGAGTTTTAACAACTGTGAGAAAGAAGACTTTTGAAAACATTGTGGGATAAGGAGAAAATGCTGATTATCAGCATTTTCTCCTTTACCCACAATGTTTTTGACAAGTTCCATCATTTGAGTCACACTTAAGTTGTTGTCTGCAAATCCTTTCAATTTGGATAAGTCTATATTTTTGTCATTTGGTAAAGGGTTAAAGTAAAACACTGACATAAATGATAATCTTTGACCATAGCTAAGTTTAAGTTTTTTTCCAAGGTTAAAAGTTGAACATTTTCAATTTTTTAACGCTTTACCGCACAGTGCTGCCTTTTGACGCCCCTGGGAAAGAAGCCAAGTGAAAACATTGGGGGAAAAGGAGAAAATGCTGGTAACCAGCATTTTCTCCTTTTCCCACAATGTTTTCTACCCTATCAAAGGAAAGTTGCACCATCTGAGCCACACTGAAATTGTCGTCTGCAAATGCTTTCAATTTGGACAAGGCTAAAATTTTGTCGTCTGGTAAAGGGTTAATGATTAAAATTACTGCTATCACACTGATAAAATATATATTATAGAGGATAATTGTTTGTTTCAATGTATAATCAAAATTTCTTTCATCGAGTGAAATGCAAGGGCTTAACTAATCCTGAAAACAGAGCCTTTGCTTTTAACAAGATGAAAAAAATTTTGATCATTGTCTGAAACAAACAATTATCCTACTTATTTCCTTTATGTTTGTCACTCAGAAAAAAGATATACATCAGAAAAATTACCATATTCTTCCTTTCCATTCATGATGAATTCTTTTAAAGAATATCATCACTGAAAAGCTCCTCAGAAAGTAACTTTTATAAGGATCAACTATTTTTGAAGGGCTAAAGGAACCTGACATATCTTTTTCCAAGGGAGTTCATTATGTCTACATTAGTAAGGGAGGTAGGCAATGGAAGAAAGTAGTTCCATCCAGAAAATTTTATAAAATTCAATTGTGATTTTATAAGGTTATAATTCACTCTTAGATTTCTACAAATCACTAAAAGACATGTAAGAAAAACCCTTTATATGCATCTGAGGACAAAATTTTAGACTTGTCTGCATTAAAAGCATTAGTAGAAAAAGACTTAGTTAAGGCAGAAATAATGGGATCTTTCTCCTTTTCCCACAATGTTTTCAAAAGGCTTCTTTCTCAGGGTCGTTAAAAGTCGGGACTGTATGGTAAAGAGTTAAATGTTAAATGTATTCTTACCCCATATGTATAACTTTTGATAAGCTGAAACACAAAGCCTCTATCCATATAGGACAATAAATCTTGAAGAAAGAATGCCAAACTGGTATTCAAGCTTCGAATCATAGGTGGATCCTGAAAAAAAAAAAAATTAGTCATGCATCTACAAAGTATTGAACCATATCAGCCTGCACAGTCTGACATGGGTGGAATTTCTTTGATACTTGTAAATTTTCTGCAAGTCCAAGGACCATTTTATTTCATGAATTTCATGATTTGGCTGGTTGTTAGACAAAATAGATTTTATGTATCCATGATTATCTGATGACTTATTTGGTATGATGCATCTGGGCTGCTCAAGTATACAAGTAAATGAGCCATGCTCTGTGAAAAGGGGACTTAATGCCTCTCTGTGATGCATAATACCAAGCAAGCCATCACATAAGTATGGATCATTAATAACCACTTTCTTTAACAACCGACTTAATCATGAGGTCGACTGGTCCTTGAACATACAGAAAATTGACCAATAGCAAAAAGTTTCAGCCAAGGTCAGCCTGCGCAGAATGTGCAGGCTGACCTGGATGGATAGTTTTCACAGATGTATTAAGCCCCCTTTTCACAGAATGTGGCTCATATTTATTTTCTCATTCTGAAACTATGTTTCTGAATATATAAAAGCTACAAGATAGAGTTTTCATATATGAAAATATGTAAAAAGTAGCTTCTGGCTTATAACAATGGGTGACAAAAAAAAAAAAAGCCAAGAGCAAAAACAAATTATGAGAAAGTAAAATGGCCAATCTGATGTAAATGAAAATCTTTTTTGACAGTATTGTGATGAAAACAATGAATCTTGAGTACATGTCTGAAAGTACTTGTACTTTTCCTTAACCACTTATTCATTATATTCATTGATTGAAACAAAGGCCTGTACAGATCTGAGAAATTCAAAACCCTATGTTCAACCAAACTGCCTTAAAAGCTGGTTATTGTCAAGGAGAACCATGTGTTGCATGGAAATTCTCCTGCAATTCATCCTCTGTTTTCCAAAACTGAGACAAGGTAATTCCTTATGCACAGAAATTACAAGACCCTGACACAATTACATGACACAAACCACATATATATGTTTATGTCATGCAGGATGATGGTTGATCCATATAGTAAATTTCATCCTGTGCACAGTTTAGTAACCATTGCTTTAACTACTACATTACAGAGAGTTTGTGCAGTGAAGGTCCTATTAAAATGTTAAGTTGCATACAGGTAAGTAAATGAAACTTCAGTTTTCAGTCATTAAACAAAACCTGCCTATGGTAATTTCAACAACTATAATAATTGGACCATATAAGTCCTTAGACACAGACAGCACATTGTTTAAAAATAGTTTTTCAATGCTAGCACTTAATATACTCACCCTAACATATCTGTCTACAATATCTTTAATGAGTACCAGCACAAGGGCCTGAACATCATCCACAAAATGGGGAGGAAATCTCATCTGTCTTGGTGCACACAGGCTGTCAGTCTTTGCCAAATGTTCTGCCATACTTTTTATCTACAAGGCAACTTCATACTTTACCAAATGATCCATTGCTTTAAGTCTTTACCAAATGACAAAATTTTGGACTTATCCAAATTGAAAGAATCAACATAACTGTGACTCAACACTTGAAATTTGTTTGTGGAAGAGCAGAAAAGATTGTGGGAAAAGAAGAAAATGTTGATTACCTGCATTTTCTCTTTTTCCAACAATTTTTTCAAAAACCTTTTTCCTCAAGGTCGTTTAAAGTTGTGATTGTGTAGTAAAGGGTTAACAAAGGAGAAGCAAATATCTTCAATAACAACAGAACATGTCCAAGTTTTCACAACAACACAGACAACACCAGGGCTATGACAATACCTCGACATTTTCTTCCAAAACAGCCGAGCTAAAAATATCACAAACACATACCATGATCTCAAAAAAGAACCAAGCATTTGCAAGCGCCGTTTCTCTAGTAGATCCACTCAAAACCACCCACTGTAGGGCAAACTCTTCATGCACAAGCTGTAAAACAAGAGAATTCAGATCTGATATCAAACTCTCTAAACCCTTTAACCCTTTCCCAAACGATGAATTTTAGACTGGTCCAAATTGAAAGAGTTTGCAGACGACAATTTTAAATTTGATGAAAATGGCAGAAAGGTCTCAAAAAGGGTAGAAAACACTGTGGGAAAAGGAGAAATTGCTCGTTACGAGCAATTTCTCATTTTCCCACAGTGTTTTCAAAAGACTTGTACTGCAGACACGTGAAAACCAGGGCTTGTTTTGGAAAGGGTTAACACATTTTTTGAAAGGGTTAACACATTTTTTACCCTCTTCCAAACAACATATTTTCAACCCTTCCAAATTGAAAGCAACTGGAGACAACAAGTTTCAAAGTGATACAAATGAACTTAAGTGTCTTGATAGGGTAGAAAACATTATGGGAAAAGGAGAAAATGCTGGATACCAGCATTTTCTCCTTTTCCCACAATGTTTTCAACAGGCTTCTTCCTAAGGGTTGTGAATACACGGGATTGTTTCTTAAAGGGTTAAACAAAGTAATTGACGTTGAAAACACTGGGGGGGGGGCAGTTTTAGTTTTCCTCCTTTTTTCCACAATGTTTCCAACTAATTCAAAAGCTATAAGAACAATTCTGATACAGGCCTTTCTGTTGATGAAAAACAAATATAACAGTTTAAAACCTTTATATGTTTTCTCTCTATAAGTCTATATCAAAGATCTGAAAACTGGAAAGAAGCTATATCTGACCCCAGGGCTACAATTGAAATGAATCTGAGATAGTTTGTTATATGAAACTGCATATCAGACATTGAAGTTCTAGGTCTTATGGTTTTGCAAAAGAAGATTTCGTCATTTTTTTTCTCCCTAAATCACCCCACTAAATAAAACATCTGTAGCTCTGCATAAAATATCTGAACCTCTGTGTAAGACCATTTTTCACACCAGGGCTACAATTAAAAAACTTTGGTGAAAGCCAGAGCTGGTACAGATCAGACTGCCTATATAAACAGCTTTCTCTCAATCCACTTACTGCGTTTATAAAGGATATCAGAGATTGTGATAACCAGCATTTCAGTTCATACAAATTAAATGAAGCATCACCTTTCTAGTTTTGGATCTACCCATAGCCACTGTATATTCTTCTGCTCTCATACTTCCAGCTCTGTTGCCTAAAGATAGATTAGAAATGCCATTCCTGTTTTATTTCACTTTCAGCTTTTCTATACATAACTCCACCCATGACAATGCAGATACAACGCTTGTTCTTTAACCCTTTACCATACAATCCAAAGTTTTAACAACCCTGTGGAAAAAGCCTTTTGAAAACATTGTGGGAAAAGGGGAAAATGCTGGTAACCAGCATTTTCTCCTTTTCCCACAATGTTTTCTACCCTTCTCAAAACAAATTTCAATTTTTGAGTCACACTCATATTGTCCTCTGCACTTGCTTTTAATTTGGACTGATCTAAAATTTTGTTGTGTGGTAAAGAGTTATGTATCCCTTTAGTAGAGTAGTTGAAAACAGATTTGAAAAAGAAATTTGATTGTCCACAACAGACTATGAAAATTTACACATTTGTGTTGAACCATTGAAAATAGTACTTTGTATGATAAAGGCTTATCAACACTTAGAGTTGAGATTGTTTGCTTAATTAAAGGGTACAAAAATAAAGACAAATAGCCAGTTGAGATTAATCATTGAGATAAGAACAGGTTACAGCTAAGTTCATGTTTAAAAAGTAGCAATGAAAAAAATATATCATTTTGAATGAGAGAGTAAGTTGGAAACACAGATTTTACACCATAAATTTCACTTTAGCAGTATCAGGCAAAACTAAACTAACTTGGAGCCTTTTCCCCAAACCATTCGAAATATTGTTTGATTGTATTGTATTGAAACAATGATGTTACACTGCAAATTTCACTGTAGTAACCTCAGGCAAAACTCAATTTGGTGTTTTCTTCACAAACCACTCAAAATATTGCACCGATCAAGACAGAGCATACTAGCCAATCAGATGGTCAGGTTTAGAACTAAGAATTAGAGCTAACTTTAAAACAGTTGAGGAATACTTCTCTAAAGTCTCATTCACTTGTCATTTCAAATTCCAATTAACTCTTTACAAAACGACAAAATTCTAGACTGGTCCAAATTGAAAGCATCAGCAGACAACAAATTAAATGACGCATAAATTAAGAAATCTGTTTTGGAAAGGGTAGGAAACATTGTGGGAAAAGGAGAAAATGCTGGTTACCATCATTTTCTCCTTTTCCCACAATGTTTTCGAAAGGCTTCTTTCTAAGAGTTGTTAAAACTCCAGATTGTGTGGTAAAGGGTTTCGGAAAGGGTAGAAAACATTGTGGGAAAAGGAGTGAAAAGGGTAGAAAACATTGTGGGAAAAGGAGAAAATGCTGGTCACCAGCATGTTCTCCTTTTCTCACAATGTTTTCAAAAACTTCTTTCTAAGGGTCATTAAAACTCGTCATTGTATGGTAAAGGGTTAAATCCTGAATCCAAAAATTACCCTATATATTGGCAAAGCACAAAAATTTATGACAATTATAAGTAACAGGAATGAAAATGAATAATGACAGATCTGAGCAGTCACTCTTGTACGTACTAAAGAAGCCTGTCATTTCTGGCTCCGGTGTAGTGGGTGTGGTTAAATCTGGGTTGCTACAACTCCTCTGATACATCTGTGTGTTGATGGGAAGGGAGGAGGGTCTTCCCATTGTTGAATAACCACCTCCACCATTCACTGGTCCAATGATACCTGAAAAGGTACATAGAAAAATATCAAGCTTCTATGCAACAGTTTGGTAAAAATAATTAATCCCTTTCCCTTGGTAGAAAGTATCACAGATGGCAGAGGTTCTTAAAACTAATTGAAATTCATGCAACTCAGCAAGTAAAACCAACTTGAAGATATATCATATTAGCCAGACATGAAAAGATTACTGACTTATTTGATTTACTTGTCTACACCTCAATAAATTGGAAGAGCAAAAGGATATTCGAGTACATGTATTAAAAGAAACAGATCACATTATCATGAATACTTAAAATTAAACATCTGCTGCAATACCTAAGCATCACTTCATATATGAGCCATGCTCTGGCAAAAGGGGGCTTAATGTATCTCCGTGATGCATTGTACCAATCAAGCCATCACATAATTAAGAATCCATAATAGCGACTTTTTTTTAACAATCGACTGAATCATGCGGTAAACTAGTCCTTGGATACACAGAAATTGACCAATAACGAAAAGTTTTGGCCCAGGTCAGCCTGCGCAGACTGTGTAGGCTGACCTAGTTCAATATTTTTTGCAGATGCATTAAGTCCCCTTTTCACAGATCATGGTTCATATTTTTTACTAGCCATTATTACAATATGAAAATTCTTTGTTAGGTCCACTTGAGATATGAATATCTGCAGAGTAACAGTAAATCAGAGTTTTTTGTTGGATTGTGTAGGTCCAACACAAGTTTGAATTTTGCAAAAAGGTTTGGTCTTTTCTATTGCCAAAATGTCCTTTTCATGTACCTAGCAGTATCAGACCTACAGATAAGAGGGAGTGATGGTATTCTAAATTCATTATTTCTCTTCCAAACCCTATGTTGTGGGTACTCATTAGAATCGTCTCAATGAGACGATTCTAATGAGTACCCATAACATTGGGTTTAGTGGAGTGTGACTAATATTTTCAATTTTGAAATCAAAATCATCCCCTCTATCTGAGGCTCTGAGTACAAGGGTTTACTAAATACTGTTGTGTATTAAGACTTTACTGCTACACCAAAAAACTTTTGTGAACACTGTCATATTAAAACATGATGCTGGTAACCAGCATTTTCTTCTTTTTCCACAATGTTTTCTAATGTGTATAAAGACATTTCTCAACATGTGAGCTACATTTAATGTGTAATCTACAAATACTTCCAACATTGAACAAGTCCAACATTTTATGATAAGGTATAGAGTATGGTATAATCACCATGCATAGGTCCAGTGTGTGGTAGGGTACAGCAATATTGAATGTAAGCAGAAAGGACAGAGTTTCTCCCATTACTGTCATTCTTCTCTTCCAACATATCTTGTACACGCTGGACAATCTGGGCCATAGCATCAAATGCATGCTGACCTGTATTTACTGGAAACAATCAACCAGACAACAAAATTAACAAAAACTTCCTTTGCTATGGTAATAATATGTTATAAAGAATGTTTAACTCTTTACCAAATGACAGAATTTAGGACTGGTCCAAATTGAAAGCATCTGCAGACGACAAATTAAATGTGGCTCAAAAATTGAGATTTGTTTTGGGAAGGGTAGAAAACATTTTGGGAAAAGGAGAAAAATGCTGGTAACCAGCATTTTCTCTTTTTCCCACAATGTTTTCAAAAGGCTTGTTATTCAGGGTCGTTAAAAGTCGGATTGTGTGGTAGAGGGTTAACCCTTTACCACACAATACCAAGTTTTAATGACCCCCAAGGAAAAAGCCATTTTGAAAACATTGTGGGAAAAGGAGAAAATACTGGTTACCAGCATTTTCTCCTCTTTCCACAATGTTTTCTACCCTACCCAAAATGAATTTCAATTTTTTGAGTCACTTTTGTCTTCTGCAAATGCTTTGAATTGGGATGAGTCTAAAATTTTGTTGCTTGGTAAAAATTCAAATATGCCTCAATCGATTTAACTGTTCATATCATCCTCTCAGAGAGTACTTCAGTGTACTTTCCACTCAAATATTTCAGCCTGATAGAAAATAATACATGCTTGTAGCATTGGCTTTTCTTCTTTGAATGAAATACAAAAACTACACAAAAATTATGTATCATACAGCATATAGATAAAGTTTTATAGCACAAAAAATTGTTACAGGTGTAACTCTGAGAAGAAACACAGTGTACTACAATAAGTGTAATTTTTTCAATACACAGCATGATTTTGTGTGCATCAAGATCAGACTGCACAGAAACTGAAGAATCACTGCCTGTTTTTTCAAAGATAGTCTTGCTAAAACAACCTTATACATGTACTGCATATACTTGAGTATTTTCTTTAGACTGAAATTGACACATTTTTTTTCCACTTAATTTACCAACCAACTGACCTAACCCTTTAACACACAATCCCGACTTTTCACAACCCTGAGGAAGAAACCATTTGAAAATATTGTGGGATAAGGAGAAAATGTTGATAACCAGCATTTTCTCCTTTTCCTACAATGTTTTCTACCCTATCAAAGACAAATTTTCTCATCTGAGTCACACTTAAATTGTTGTCTGCAAATGCTTTCAATTAGGACAAGTCTAAATTTTTCTTGTGTGGTAAAGAGTTCAGATATTTAATATTATCATTACTTATTTACAAAACTATGGATAAAATCACAGTAAAAACTTTTCATTCTCACCAATCTGACCACTGACAGTTGGAGGCCTAATCATCAGAAGAATCAGTTTGTCCAGTATCAAGGACAAGAACTGGACAAGTTTCTCCCCATTAGACCTGATCAAGTCAGCCAAGCTATGTTTGAGTTCAGTCTCAAACTGGTTCTCATTCTTCCTTGGGGGCAGCTTCTGTTCCTGGGCCATACGACACAGACTGAGGAATCTGTCAATTTTTTCATCCTATTATGAAAAAAATTATATAATCAGACAATGGAATTTCAAAGAAAAAAAAAATTTTTAGTTTATTCAAATACTCTAAACAAAAATTGAAATTTATAAGCCAAGAATGTGAGAGATTCTCATTCAGCATTTTTATCTTTGTACCAAGGAGATTCATTTGTATGCACATAACTAAACTAAGTTAACATGGATTATTATGGATATCTTAATTAAGATCACTTTTTCTGTTAACCCTTTCCCAAACGACAAATTTTGGACTGGTCCAAATTGAAAGAGTTTGCAGACGACAATTTTAAATTTGATGAAAATGGCAGAAAGGTATCAAAAAGGGTAGAAAACACTGTGGTAAAAGGAGAAATTGCTCGTTACGAGCAATTTCTCCTTTTCCCACAGTGTTTTCAAAAGACTTGTACTGCAGACACGTGAAAACCAGGGCTTGTTTGGGAAAGGGTTAATCTTGTATCAACTGATTCATTTTCTTAAATGATGGCATGGACAAAGTGCATCTAAATCAATTTTGTTGTTCTACGGAATTCAAATTCCCTGTTGGTCTTTATTCAATTCCATTTAGCTTGCAAAACCACCTGACTGAGACAGCCTTGTTTTATTACCTGTGTATGTATTGTTGACACAGCCTTCACCTCCACACTAAATACACCTTTATGGTTGTCCACCCATTTCATGCCTGGTAGAGTATGTATCTATAGTTATAAACAATTATTACGTAAATCTGTAGCACAATAAAACTTTAACAGGTTCGTAAAAACTAAGAAATTGAATGCAGTTTTAATAACAAGTACATTGTATAATGTATCATGTAAAAAAACTTCAAACTTTCATACATATTTCACAGTATGAGCAAGTGTCCCTTTTGTCTTCATACAAATATGAATAGGTTTTTGGCCCCTACAAAAAGTACATCAGCAGTTCTAATGTCTTAAAAGGCAATCAGAGTTCCTTCTGCCTTTTCTGGGTCCATGTTGACAGATGTAGTTTGGTTTCAAATGTGTACATACACAAATAGATAGCTCGTTGACATTTACACCCAAAGCAGGATGAAACAGTTTCTAGAGGGGGTAAGTCCACCTATTTCTGCAATTTTGTCAATTTTAAAACTCGTTTGCTGCATTTTTTGGTTTTCATTAAACATGAAAATCAAAAACTTTCCAGGCGTATACGTCATAGCAACAATGACGTCATTTTTCAGTGAAACAGCCTAACAGTACAAATTGCAGCACATGCTGTGGCTGGTTTCTCTGGCTTCACACGCTCACGACAAAAACCTGATCAGAACTGGGACCAAAAAAACGATAATACACAAGTGTATTATCAAAAATAAGTCATGGGTTTAATACACTGCTGGTGAATGTTTTACGTAATAATATCTGATTTGTTCATATATATTTTCAAAAATACCATTACATATAATTACACTTACATCAGGAAAGAGAATGGAGTAGCTTGGGGGAAGTTTCTCAACAGACACAGGCAATGTAAATTCTCCAACATGCAGTCTACCATCTCTCAATAGAGGTAACCACTAAAATACAGTAAAGACATATTGACCCTTTACCACACAATCCCAAGTTTTAACAATCCCGAGGAAGAAGCCCTTTGAAAACATTGTGGGAAAAGGAGAAAATGCTGGTAACCAGCATTTTCTCCTTTTCCCACAATGTTTTCTACCGTATCAAGGACAAATTCATCATTTGAGCCATGTTTAAAATGTCATCTGCTAATGCTTTCAATTTGAACAAGTCTATATTTCTGCCATGTGGTATAAAGATAAACTGCAGATGAGTTTTCTCGCTGAGCAGCAGATAACTTCTGAAAATATTTGGCAATAGGGGTAACTGCGATGTCATCAATTATTTTCAGGTTACCACATTGTTTTCATGAGTATTGGCATATAAAACCTTTTTTCAGTAATATTAAACATGTTTTCATGGATCTTTCCAAAGATTTCTTCTAAACAGTTACTTGAGCACATAATGAGGTGAATAAGATACATGTACACTATAAAGTATCGTTGGACAGTTCTAAACTTCTTTACCAATCAATAATTTGTTTTTATTTCCCTGAGGAAGAGTGCCTTTAAAAAATTGTGGGAAACACAATTAACCCATTACAACACAATCCCGACTTTTAAGGACCCTGAGAAAGAAGCCTTTTGAAAACATTGTTGGAAAAGGAGGAAATGCTGGTGACCAGCATTTTCTCCTTTTCCAACAATGTTTTCTACCCTTCCCAAAACAAATTTCAATTTTTCCTTCACATTTATCATGTTGTCTGCAAATGCCTTCAATTTAGACTTGTCTAAAATTTTGTCGTTTGGTAAAGAGTTGAAGAATGTCAACCTCTATTTTTCCTTTTCCCAAAACATTTTCTATCCTTTCAAAGACATAACCCAAAAATTTTTAGCCACATCTAATTTCTCACCTTCAAATGAGCCATACTCTGTGAAAAGGCAGCTTAATGCATCTGCAAAAAGTATCAACCAATGTCAGCCTCTGCAGTCCATGCAGGCTGACGTTTGCCAATACTTTTTGCCGTCTTAAAATTCTCTGTGTGTCAAAGGTCAATTCTACCGCATGATGTTGTCGGTCATTAAGCAAAATGGATTTTATGGATCCATAATTATGTATAGTGCACCACAGGGATACATTAATTCCCCTTTTACCAGAGCATGGCTTGCCTGTTTTTATTCTTCAAGAGTACATATTTTTTCAACTTGTACAGGTTTAAGTGTATAGCAAGCAATCTCACTGTATATCCAACAGGTGTCTCAACAGGAGTCGGTTCCCCCTTTTTAGCCTGACAACTGATGTGGTAAAATGTGAAAAGTAGATGATGAGATTCTGTAAGATGTGCTGGCAACCGTATCTTGATTTCCTCATAATAGGCTGGTGACCTAAAATATTAAATTTTATCTGTCTATACTGACCAATAAAATAGTTCTCATACGATACCTTTAGCTTTCACCACACAATTCAGAGCTGTAATGACCCTGACAAAAAAGCCTTTTGAAAACACTGAGCGAAAAGGAGAAGATGCTGGTAACCAGCATTTTTTCCTTTTTTCCCCACAATGTTTTCTACCCCTCATTTTCCCCACAATATTTTATACCCTATCAAAGACAAATCCCATGATTTAAGCCACATTTAAATTGTCATCTGCAAATGCTTTCAATTCTGACAAGTCTACATTTTTATCATGTGGTGAAGAGTTAAGATTAACTTTCTTAACACATTAATATTGATGCATCTATGGTGAATTTTATTCCCCCTATATGCAAATGAATTTCAAATTCTACCCTTTAATCACATAGAGGGAGTGAATTCCCCCTACTTTAGTGATTCTGAAATGGGAGACTACACACTGTATATTAACTCTTTACCAAACGACAAGATTTTGGACAAAGCCAAATCCAAAGCCTTTGCAGACGACAAATCAACAGTGGTTCATATTCTTGGTTTTGCCAGTGGAAGGGTAGAAGACATTGTGGGAAAAGGACAAAATGCTGGTTACCAGCATTTTCTCCTATTCCCATGATGTGTTCATATTCTTCAGGGTCGTTACAACTCGGGATTGTGTGGTAAAGGGTTGAGGTCGTTTCATGCCTACACAGTAAAAGCTCATTTCCAGGACTCTTTTTTTTTTTTCTCCAAATGATTCACCTGAACATGTTTTTCCATGACAAACAACAATTTGTTTTATTTTTTCTAATGGCCAATATTTTAAATCATGCTTCATTATCAAAAAAAAAAAAAAGTAAAACATGCAAGATCTTTAAAAAAAAAAAAAAAAAATTAAGTGATAATCTTAAGAGGAAAATTTCTATATAAGAAGGTCTGCAAGGCAAACCTGGCATATGAAACTGAAATAGGCTAGACTGTTTTTCAACAGGAAACCAGCGAAAAGCACTTACTTGTTGTGGTAGGTAACAGCTGTATAAGCTTCTCTATGAAACTCAGGACAACTGGATTTTCCAAATATTGCCTGAAAAATCAAATTAAAAAATATAAATTCATGCTGATAGGTAAAATAGTTCATACCTAGAACTGTTGTAGGCCAATGATTACCCCACTTGCCTTGTCAAGGGATCAGGCATAAAAAATGGAAGAGTACCAATCATTTAGAATTACAGATGCACAAATTTCCCTAGAAAGGCTTCTATTACAATTTTTCACCATATTGGACAAAAAGTGTAAGAGGAGAAGAGGACACAAAACTGCACATACAACAGACTGACAGAGAAACAACTCAAAAACTCTCTCACTTTGCTGTGAATCAACTACATCTATATAGCAACCATGGAAAAATCAAATTTTGACAGTATAATGATGGGTAACATATACAAGCAGGAACATTAACTCACAGGTAGAGTACAGGTGTCTTCTTCCCCGCTCATTAACTGAATCTTGACAGCAATGTTCCTTGCAGATCCTTGACGGTTGGCAAAATTCAGAAACTTTGGCAGGACAAACAACAGATTCCTGATACATAAAAAAAAAAAAAAGTTTCTATAGCTGCAAGACACAATGACTTTCAATGAATTACTTAACTCTTTCACCCAAATGACAAAATTTTTAACTAGTCCAAATCAAAACCAATAGCAAACAACAAAATAAACATGACTGAAAAATTTAAATTTGTTTTGGGAAGGGCAGAAAATCTTGTGGGAATAGGAGAAAATGCTGCTTACTTGCACTTTTTCCTTTTTCCACAATCTTTTCAAAATGCTTCTTTCTCAGGCTTGTTTAAAGTTAGGATTGTGTGGTAAAGGCTTCATACACAAGTTGATCAAAATGGAATATGAAAACTGACTTTTTAAATCTCCCTTTACCTTACTTCATCTTGCAGGTATATCTTTTAGTTTTGACTTTTTGACTACATTTGAAAGCATTGTGGCAATAGGAGAAATATACAGAAAATTTCCTCTTTGTGACAGTGTTTCTACATGTATTCATATACTAAACTTTACTTCATGTTGCTAACCCCTATTTTAAACCCTTAAAGCACCTTTCAAGACTATAGTTGCCTTTGCGGCCAATGTAGATCAAGATCAGGCTGCACAAAAGGTGCAGCCTCATCTTTGATCCATACTGTCCGCTGTGCTGAAACACTGTAGACGAATGCAAATATGAAATCGCAATTATTTGGATAGTATTTCCTGGATGAAAATATCTGATAGGTTTATTCGGCGCTCTAAGGGTTAAGTTTCCAATTATAACTTCAACATGGCATAATTTTCCCAGCATTCAAAGCCTGCTATGACTATTTTATAGGAAAATATCAATTAAAACATATTCAGACTTATTCTTTGGAAGACTTCAAGCCTTCTTAATAAATCGGTATTAAAACTACAACCTAACCTTATTTCTTTACTCATATTTCACTGTATACATATATTATAAATAGAGGATGTTTGTTTTTTCCAGTGAAAGATCGAAATTTATTTTATCGAGTGAACATCATTGGTAATATTTTCACGAGTGGCACAGCCACAAGTGACATGAGTGGCACAGCCACAAGTGAAAATGATTACCGATTATGTTCACATGATGAAAAGGATGAAAATAAATTTCGATCTTCACTGAAAAAGTAAATATTCTATTTATTTCATGCTTCTTACCCCTTTTTTGTTAGGACTCATCAAAATCCAGTACAGTTGTTTTCGGTAATTCCCCGTGGCATACCCCCTCACATAACAATGCATTACAATTTTACGAAAAGCGCGAGAAATATAGCATAAATTACATCAAATTTCCCTCTATTGAATGGCACATGCTGTTTATCTAGGTAACTATTGAGCAGGGACTACTGTTTCCGCCTTCAATTGAAGAGTTAGGAAATATGAAATTAGTATTTTCAATGGTCGTAACCCTGAAATATCAAACCATAATCCATCCTAATTTCTCGATAAACTACCAAAAAGCATGAAATAAGCAATGATATTCTTATACCTGAAAATCTAGGCCTTGAACATACCTGTAAGTAGTAGCCATGGAAAATACTTCATGGGTTGGAAATTCCAGTATTTCCTTCAATGGTTTATTCTTGTTTTCAGGATAAGGTTCCACTTTCCACAGATCTGCTGTCAGTACCTGCCCTGGTTCCTCAGGACACGGAGAGATGTCCAGTTTCAGAGTTCCTGAAATGTGGTCGAGTAATCATTTTCTAAAATATTCATAAATCATTAAAATTAGGACAATTCATAAATAGTCTCTGAACTATCAAACAACAAAAAATGAGACCCAAGAAATAATTGTTTATCAACCATCTACCAAATAATCCCTAGTTTTCCTATGAGGAAACAGGCTTTGGAAAACATTGTAGGAAAAGGAGAAAATGCTGGTAACCATCATTTTCTCCTTTTCCTACGAAGTTTTCTACCCATTCAAAGACAAATCTCATTAAATGAGATACAAGTTGTAATCTTCAACTGCATTCAATTTGCTCAAAACCTAAAATTTTGTTTTTTGGTAGAAAGTTAAGACTTATTTATAACTGATATATCTATACAGCCTTATGAGAACAGTTGAAAGATAATTAAGTGCTAAAAATAGATATTTGGTACATACAAAGCCATGTACAGTATCATTCAACATCTACAAGCAACAGGAAGTTCTTTCAGTCTGTAGATATTAAGATCAATCCAACAACTGGCAAAAAGCCTCCAGTTTTCCCTTAGGTCTGCAGTTCTGTAGCTTTGGAGGAATAATGCAGGAAAGGACCAGGGTGCTGTATTATCACTGATACCCATTCTACACCACCCAAAGATTTATACTGATTGTATGGTGTTTAACGCCGTTTTCAACATTATTTCAGTTATATCACAGCGGCCAGTGCACCTATCCACGCTTTCCTAGAGTTTCTTTTACTAGTACTCCGAACAATATTCTTTCCAAGCCACTGGCTGCTTTCCCACATAACCATCGTCAAAACAATGGTCAGCGGTGAGAGAGGAATGAATCCTGTCGCAATGACTATCATCAATCCTCGTAAAGAAATTGGCCGAGCCAGGGATCAAACCAGCGACCTTCTCCTGTTCTCAAGTCCTGTACGCTACTGACTGAGCTACGGGGGCTTGGCCCAAAGATTTATAAAGATTCCCTGTTTCAAACACTCTTACAGTGAACAGTTTGCTGAAGCAGACATCTTCAGTTTGTAAACAAGGCCAAGTTTGGCCTGAATATCTCACAAAGTATTTGATATTGTAGACTCAGGATCAGACTGCACAGCTCTGTGCTGTCTGATCCTGGATCTAAACTGTCCCAAAAAGCACTTACAGCAATATGATCAATTTCCTGTAATGGTTCAAACTGTTAATGCTTGAAACTGCCATACTTTGGTTTCTTTTTTAACTCTTTACCACACAATGCCGACTTTTAACAACTCTGGTAGAGGCCTTTTAAAAACATTGTGGGAAAAGGAGAAAATGCTGGTAACCAGCATTTTCTCCTTTTCCCACAATGTTTTCTACCCTATCAAAGACTTATTTCATCATTTGAGTCACATTTGAATTGCCGTCTGCAAATGCTTTAGATTTGGACAAGGCTACATATTTCTCAAGTGGTAAAGGGTTAATGAAAGTCCAATTCACATATTTAGAGGTATAAATGTTAAGTATAGCCTTTACCTGGAATACATTTCACTCTCTTGAGAACATTTGATGGTCTTTTGATATCTATAAGATACTTGTATAAATCTTCATCGCTCAATTTGTCACCCTCCTGATAAAACAAAAAGAAGCTGTTTCATACTGTGTGATTAGGTTTTTTTTTTTTTCATACCTCCATGAAAAAAAAAAGTTCTCTTCATTCCTTATAATTTAATATTACAGACAACATAAACCCACGGAAATAATTCAAACTGCATTCATTTTCTTTATTTTTAAATTTAACGTTGGAGTTTCTTCTAAAACCCCTTCCACTCATATTTGTATGGCGCAAGAATACAATAGGGAAGCAGTTTACAGATCCCCAATACTAACATGTCCTGGAAATCAACCAATAAAACGAAAGTAAATTAACACGGCAGTGTGTAGGACCCGCAATGTGTAACCTGAGTAGAAGCATGGTGAATATTTTCCTCTCGTAACCTTTATTGTTGAATTGTTATATTATTTGTTTTTCTTCATAAAATGATATTCAGGGCAAAAAAAAAGCTAACTAATAAACTTGGAACTCTGTTTAAAATTCTTAAAAAAACTGTAGAATATTGTATACATGTTTGTTTACATTAGTTTGACAGCTACAGTAGTTCCGGCACAACATGATTTATTTTTTCATGGAGCTATGAAAAAATTTTTTCAGCCAATCAGAACTCACCAGTATTTATGAAAACAACTAATATTAAATTATTGGACGATAAACCATGATAGAAAGGAGATTATTTCTTAAATAACACACTCTCAGCAGTCAAATCATTGACCTACACAGCCCAAAATTATGCGAGGTAGTCTGAACAAATAGCTTTGACATTCCTACAAATGGCTTTTGTTCACAGACTGAAAATATGTTTCATCTACTTGACTGTCAAAGTGTTAAAAATGTCATCTATGGATGTCTTAACAACATCTTTGGGTAATTACCTGCACTGTATGACAATATGGCGTGCAAAACACGAAAAGGGGCCTTCCGACATATGTGTAAAAGTGTGTCGTCCCAGATCAGCCTGTGCAGTCTGTGACTAATGCGAGATGACACTTCCCGTTTTTGTGCCATTTTCTGTTTCACGAAAGTCTAACTGTATGAAAAAATCTTTTGCCGTCGTAAAGTGCTGTCTCAGATTAGCCTGTGCGGACTGCGCAGGCTAATCTGGGACAACACTTTACGCTAATGTCCGAAGGCCCCTTTTCGTTTGGTGCATGTCATATATCTACAATATATACCTGCTTGAAAAAACTTGACACAGTAAGGGTCACAGGTCTAAAATTACTTAGACTGTTTCCATAATCATCTGGAGACCAACTTCTTCTTTTCTCAAAGCCTGCTCTGCCTCTTTCTGTAGAATAATTTCTCCCGGCTAGCAAATCATCCTTTGGCCTCTTTCTAAAACTGTCATATTGACCTGGCTGCATACCACTTCTTCTGTCTGTAGTGTAAAGAGATTATATTTGTAGAATAATTCCATATCATATGTCCATGTGGAAAATGGATTGCTGTTTGAGCTACCACACTGTTTATCCTATGCCCTTTGAGGTTTAGTATTTATTTTATCTACTACTTCGGGGTGAGATAACACAAATGAGCCATGCTCTGTGGAAAGGGGGCTTAATGCAGCTCTGTGATGCATTGCACCAATCAAGCCATCACATAATTCCATCACATAATTATGGATCCAAAATAGCCACTTGTTTAAACAACCGATTCAATCGTTAGGTAGACTGGTCCTTGAACATACAGAAAATTGACTAACAGCCAAAAGTTTCGGTCCAGGTCAAGCCTGCGCAGATTGCACAGGCTGACCTGGGTCCATACTTTTCGCAGATGCATTAAGCCCCCTTTTCACACAGCATAGCTCATATCAATCTGGAAAACGGGTTGTTGTTTGAGTTAATAGATTCTTTCTCCTATGTCCTTTGAGCTAATGTATCTATTTTATCAAATACTTTTTCTCATATGAATTTAACTCTTGAGCTGCTAATCGTGACTCACTGACCTTTTGCAGACAGAGTAGATCAAGATCAGACTGCACAGAACGTGCAGTCTGATCTTTGATCTACACTGTCCGATACAGTATTTTCTTTCCGGTGAAATCCATTCTGAAACTGCAGTGGTTGGGCCTTTAGTATTGAGTTGAAATTCGCATTTCATTTATTCAGCAACTTAAGCGTTAAGTCTTTCAAAACAAGCCAGGAACTGTTGTAAGAGATTCACTGACTTGAAGCCTTTGTTGGTAAAAACCCAATACTGTAGTACAAATAAGTGAAGTTGACAACTTTTGGAAAGTATGATAGGCAAAAGAACAATTGCTTGTCACAGGCAATTGCTCCTATTCCAACAATGTGTTCCATAAAATAGAAAACCTGTCTTTCAATGTATATCCATTACTTATTTGTGAAAGCTTTGTTAAACCTAAAAAAACTTTTACAGTTATAGGTTAGAAAAACAGCCGCAACAAGAATTTGGTACAAAAGGACTACCTAAACTTGCTGCTCTTGTCATTTCTGACTCTGATCTGAGGGATTCTACAGATGTCTCCCTGTCACTGTTTGCACCTGTTACAATATTCATCAGATATATGGCTGTCCATGCAAATGGCATTCTGTATTTCCCTAGTCTCTCACAAAACTGAGCTGCATTGCCTCTGTATTTATCTTCTTTGCCCTATTCAAGTCCAAACATGGTAATGAAACATGATACTTTACCAAATGATTCTCAGTTTTTACAACATTGTGGGAAAACACCAAAATGCTGGTTTCAAGAAATTTCTCTTCTTCCACAATTTATTTTTTTTTTTTTACCCTTTATAGGAAAATTTCATCATTTGAGCCACATTTGTCATCTCCAAATGCTATCAATACACACAACACTATCATTTTACTGTCTGATGATGAGATAGACTTTTCACGAGATTTTAAAAGCAAAACCTAATCAGAATGACTGTGAAGATAACTGAAAACATAATTGAATCATGCTCTGTGAAAAGGGGGCTTAATGTATCTGCTAAAAGTATCAACTTTTCGCTATCTTTAGATTTTCGGCAAGTCCAAGGACCATTCTACCTCCAGATTTAGTCAATTGTTAGACAAAATTGATTTTATCTATAATTATATGATGACTTGCTTGGTATAATCATAGTAATCATAGGCCACTGAAACTCCATTGGTCTATTATTGGACAACGAAATTTTCCTTACCGGACACCGTTACTATAAATAGCACATTGGCAACTGCCTCTATATTGCCATTTGGAAGTTCCTAAGGTCAGGATACTCAAGAAAAATTATTTGTGAACCCATCTGCAACGGTAACTAGGTTTATTTTTCCATTTTTGGTTAAATATTATCTCTGAAAGGGGACAGGGGTAAAATTTTCTTCGATTTCGTTGCACACCTTGTCTTATTATATACAACATAGAGGCAGTCGCCAATGTGCTATTTATAGTAACGGTGTAAATGAAAATTTGAGTATTCCCTGATATACAGGCGATGCTCCAATTCTCAAGTATTCGATGATCAACCAAGAAAAATGTTAGTGTTCCGTAACAGACCAATGGAGCTTCAAAGGCCTGTGGTATAATGTGTCAGAGAGATGCATTAAGACCTCTTTTTACAGAGCATGCCTCACATAAAAAGTACTTGTAAAATGTCCAGTGGTAAGAACTGACACATCCTTTCATGCTGACAAGTACAAAACCTCAACAGAGAATACTGGTGAAGCCTGGATTCCAAGACCCATATTCACCAACCATCCTAAATAAGATTCTTCATGTGATTCTCACATACTTTCTAAATGAGGTAGTAATACAAGTTTTGAATGGCTAAACCAATGATTGGCTGGTTGGCTATGCCTATAAAATATTGTAGTACTTTCTAAATCCAGAATAAGACTGTGAATTCAACACAGAATGGTTGGTGAATACGACCCAGATCACAACCTCTGGACAAGTTCTGTGCTCTAACACTCAGCTACCAGGGCTGTACAAAAACGACATTAACTTACATAACAGAATTCCCTCCTTCTCATGACATTCTTTCATATAACATTAATTACTGTTTATCATCATCAGCTACTCATGATGATGATACAAGTAGCTACATAACACTTTTTCATTCCCGTCAGTTCTTACCTCGTCGCAAATGTGTTCGTAAAAAGAAAGCCATAGCAAAGGTAATTTTCACCTGCATTTCTTTTATCGCCTTAACTTCTGAAACAAACTGCTGCAGATTCAGATGACTTAGAAACATCCATGTATAGGAAGATATGGTAACACTGAAAACATTTTGGCAAAAGAAGATATTGTTTGCTATGAGCCATTTTTTTTTTTGAGAAATTTATTCGGCAAAAAGTAGTAAGTAATTCATAAGCATTAAATCGTGTGGCTGTAACGTTTAGCATTTTTATATGAGCCACACTCTGGCAAAAAGGGGCTTAATGTATCTCCTTGATACATGAAACCAAGCAAGTCATGATATAATTATGGATTCATAAAATACATTTTGTCCAACAATCAACTGGATCATGAGGTAGACTGGTCCCTTGACATGCAGAAAATTTATACATAGCAAAAAGTTTCGACCTGTGTCAGTCTGCATAGACTGACAGGCTGACATGGGTCGATACTTTTTGCAGATGCATGAAGCTCCATTTTCACCGAGCATGCCTCATATCTATTTACAACATATTATAATAAAAAAGAAGATATTCCTACCCTGTCCTCTTTAATATATGGATCAGCACATTCAGATATGTCCCCTTGCTGAAGTACTTTTTCAAGCTTTAAAAAGAAAAGATACATTTACTCTACATGTATAAATCTATAGAAAAAATCTGAGGTTCTTCCAGACAGATAGATTTACAACTACCTGCAACAGTGTATAAATGATTCATACAAAGTACTATTTTCTGTGTACTTTTTGTTTACATCTATTAACGCTTTACGACGCAATCCCGAGTTTTAACGACCCTGGTGAAGAAGTCCCTTTGAAAACATTGGGGGAAAAAGAGAAAATGCTGGTAACCAGCATTTTCTCCTTTTCCCACAATGTTTTCTACCCTATCAAAGACAAATTCCATCATTTGAGCTATATCTAAATTGTCGTCTGCAAATACTTTCGATTTGGACAAGTCTATATTTTGCTTGTGTGGTAAAGAGTTCAGGTAAAAGGATTTTTAATGAAATAGAGATTAAACACTTCTACCTACCCTTACTACGAGAAATACATCTGGAGAAGGGTATGTAATGCTGAATATACCAGCTTTACTGAGAGTTGAAGGATCTTGGTGGGAGATGTGATTCTTCAACATGGATTTCATTCCATCCGAGTTCAGATCAAAGTAGAAGTTCTCCGATATCTGTACGATAAAGTAAGAGAAACAATTACCGAACCTGTACTGACATACACGTACACAAATACGTTCAGTATTGAATGATAAAAATTCAACACAGAATGGCAGGTGAATTGCTGCATGTCTGATTGCTATATTAATTTTCAAATTTATTTCCCATACCCTGCAAATTATGAATGCTGATGTATTTTACAAAGAGTAGAGACAAAATCAGCCTCCTCATCTGTGCAATCTGATCTTAGTTAAATGTTTAAGCTTTACCACACCGATCTAAAGGTCTTAAGTAAATTTTAACCCTTAGGCTGCTAAGCATGACTCGGGACGCTTTTGCAGACAGTGTAGATCAAGATCAGACTGCACCAAACGTGCAGTCTGACCTTTGATCTACACTGTCCGATATGGTATTTTCTTTCCAGTGAAATTAACTTTGAAACCGCAATGTTTGGGCTTCAACTATTGTGTAGAAATTTTTGTTTCATTTATTTAATAGCTTAAGGATTAAACAACATTTGGTTCTGTTCCCTTACTGCAATATATGTAGCTAAGGTCAAACACATTCTTTGTGAGACAAAAACAAGTGCTTCAATGGACCAAAAACTTTTGTATAATACTACATTGTAAGGAACAGAACTAGATTCTAATGATTTAACTAATTTCTACATAAACATGACTTTTAATCCCCATGCTTTTAAGGACACTATGGGCCATGGTGCAGTAGCTAGTAACTCTTCCTTTTCCAGGTTCATCATAATTCAGGACTTATTTTCCTTTCTTTTCATTCAGATGTTTCTCTTTTAGGTCTCCTGTACAAATTTTTCTGTGACAACCCTATATCAGATATTTCTATACTACCATTTGTTGATGACAGGTAAAAGTTGCTTAATTCTTTACCAAACAACAAAATTTCAGACTAGTCCAAATGGAAGACATTCGCAGACGACAAAATTAATTCAACAGAACAACTGAAATTTGTTTTGGCAAGGATAGTCTATTGTTTCTATTAGAAAACATTGTGAGAAAAGGAGAAAATGCTGGTTACCAGCATTTTCTCCTTTTTCCACACTGTTTTCAAAGGGCTTCTTTCTTAGGGTCATTAAAAGTCAGGATTGTGTGGTAAAGGGTTAAATGATAGGATTTGCCTTTAGTTCAAAACCTATTTATTTTACATCAACTGTGAAATGATTTCTCCAACCTATATAAATTACTTGATACAGGGCTCCAGATGGAGGGAGTTATTTTGATTTCAAAATTGAAAATATTAATCACTCTCCACTAAACCCTGTGTTATGGGTACTCATTAGAATCGTCTCATCAAGATGATTCTAATGAGTACCCACAACATAGGGTTTGGAAGAGAAACAATGGAGTAATAATCCTATCACTCCCTAGCCTCCTAGAAAGCATATCTGTATTCACACGATAATGTGAGTAGTTCAAAAGGTTCATGCCACTCATCAGGGGATGCAAACCTAAAACCTGAAACCTACACTGCTATCAAGAGTTAAGAGGCCTGAAATAAAGTCATTTGGTGATAGGTTAAAGAAAGTTACAGCAGAGATTACCTTTTTCCTTTCTTTAGCATCATACAGAGCCATTGTAGCAAAAATTGGTTCCACCTCTAGTTCTAACCTACAATAGACAAAGGATCTTTCATTATCTGTATATATATAGTTTGTTACTTGTTTATCAAGCATGTAGTATAGCCTTGCCCAACTGAAATTTGCTTGCACCCAAAGAGTTCAGAGTTTGAAACCTTGCTTACAAACTTATTTTCAAGAAGGTACGAGATTTCTTTGGAGCAGACTCATTCTTTTCTCACTGCTGAATAGTCATAAAGTAGGAACTTTGTTCCTGTGGAAAAGGAGGACTTGGCTTGGAAAGAATATTGTGTGTAAAATAGATATGCTTCAAGAGTGGGTAAACTGATCATTTAGAGATAATTGAAGAAATACTTTTAAAAATGATATTAATTCTTTACCACACAATCCAAACTTTTCATGACCCTGAAGAAGGAGGTTACTGAAAACATTTTGAGAAAAGGAGAAAATGCTGGTAACCAGCATTTTCTCCTTTCCTCATGATGTTTTCTTCCTTTTTTAACACAAATTCCACCATTTGAGCAACATTAATTTTGTTGCCTACAAATGTTTTCAATTGTAAGTCTACAATTTTGTTATATAGTAAAGAGTCAAACATACCCCAACTACATAAAGAGTAATATCATGTCTAGCATATCTATAAATAAATAATCTAACACATACCAAATTATCTCTAATAAGTGTAACAATGAGCATGTCTACTTCCATTTACACAAAATATGAAATACTGATGCATAATGAAATAATACAACTCACTTTAGTTGCAAACATTTAACCAGTATTCTGTGACCAAAGTGCTCTGTTGGGGCTGGAGCATGTGCTCTTTTTTCAACTTGCTCTTCCTGAAATAAAATTTATTTGCCAAGTTTAATTAAGTAAGTTCTATGAGGGGCATTACTTTGGAACCACCAACAGAATGACATGATAATAATGGTCTCAACTGGTTGAGATTTTTTTTTGCACAACTGCTCAATATTTAAGTCATTCAGTTACTTTTGGGAGTTCTTTGGACTTAACTGTCATGATTTTGGGGGTCGTGGCTCAAGATTTTGTAGTCCCATACCGGAAAAAAATAATTCAAAACCAAGAAAAACTGTTCTACATTGAACAAAATGCAACATACTCTTGTCTTCTTATTTGTATCTATATTGAGGCCATCTCTAAATCTTTCAATGTACACAGCGACATGGCCAGTTGGTGTTAGTTTGGCATATAGTTTGATAGATCATTTGTTGGTTGTATTGGGGTTTAACGCCACTTTAACAGCTAAGGTCATATCATGGCGGTCGGTGACGCACATGTGTTTCCTGGCTTTCTCACACCAGTACTAACACAACTTTCTTTCCAAGGCCACCGACTACTTTTCTCCCATGCTTCAGCAGAGGTGAGAGGCGAAAATATGCCGGAAAGAAAGTTCGCCTCAACCGGGTATCGAACTCACAACCACCAGGTCATGAGTCCGACACGCTCACCACTGAGCCACCCAGGCGGGCTTTTGATAGATCAGATCAAAGGCTTGAACACATAACCTTAATTACTAAATTCCAAAACGATGTGATGCCCACTGGATCCAGAAAAGAACTTTTTGGGGTCCTGCATCCTTTTATCTGTGTATGTGACATAGAAAATGTGCACCCGCTAAAACCCTGCACACTGGGTACCTCAATTATCCCTTTCCCAAACAAGCCCTGGTTTTCACGTGTCTGCAGTACAAGTCTTTTGAAAACACTGTGGGAAAAGGAGAAATTGCTCGTAACGAGCAATTTCTCCTTTTCCCACAGTGTTTTCTATCCTTTTTGATAACTCTCTGCCATTTTCATCAAATTTAAAATTGTCGTCTGCAAACTCTTTCAATTTGGACCAGTCCAAAATTTGTCGTTTGGGAAAGGGTTATTTAGAATAACTATGAATTTGATAGATTAACAAACAGTTCTTAAAATCATCCATAGCACAAACTGAAACAAATAGATTTTTACAGGACTAATTTCATAATCATGATCCATGGAGAGAGTTATGCCAGCTTGATTAACCCTTTACCAAACAACAAAACTTTAGAATCGTCTTTATTGATGGAGTTTACAGAGGATAATTCAAACGTTTTTCAAATGATAGTATATGTTCTCAAATCGGTAGAAAACACTGTGGGAAAAGGAGAAAATGCTGGTGACCAGCGCTTTCTCCTTTTCCCACAATGTTTTCAAAAAACTTATTCCTTAAGGTTGTTAAAACTCAGGATTGTGTAGTAAAGGGTTAATCGTGACAAGAGATTTGATCATTCCACTTTAATCCTAGAAAAAATTGGGTAAAAAAGCATATTATCCTGTCACCTCTTATAAATCCCATCGTATAACACAGGGTCATATAAACTTGGTGATATACGGTCACTTGACCACGTGACTAGGTTTATTACGTCAGCTGGTCACATGAGCAAAGTTTATTAGGCTGGTTGGTCATGGGACCAGCCAGAACTACTATTTTAGGGTGCCGGTACATGAAATCAATATGTTACAGTAAAATTATCGCTTAAAATTCAATGCCTGTGTTGATTTTTCTTATTATTTAAGATGTAATAGAATTCTCTGCCATAAAATTCTTCTGACGGTAAACGTTACATTTATGACGTAGTCAGTGTCATTCATGACGTCATTATCGCAGCTGCATATCAAGAGCATTTTACACAGTTCGCTATTTGTGTGTGTATTTTTTTTAAAGTGAGAAAGGTGTCAATATGTGCCTTAATTTCGAGCAAAATATTCTATCTGGTCGGATTTTGGACTGTAAATGAGAAACTGGATAAATAGAACAGTGTCTTGGATTAGGAAAGTTGAAGAATAGATGGTTAGTGTGTTGGACTGGGAAAGTTTATTGGGCTCAGCTCCAGAATTTGACGGTATTCATCAGTATCATAAAATACTGAATAAAAGGTACTGCCTTTATATCAGTGTTTGCTTTTTATTTTGTTTTGTTCTTTTACAGTGTGTGAAAGGATAAATAGAATAGATGGTTGGTGTCTTGGATGGTTTATCACGCTTGGCTCCAGAATTTATCCGGTTCGCCTTCTGCTCACCAGATAAATTCCTGTTCTCGAATAGGCAGAAAACATTGTGGGAAAAGGAGAAAATGCTGGTTACCAGCATTTTCTCCTTTTCCCACAATGTTTTCAAAAGGCTTATTTCTTAGGGTTGTTAAAACTCAGGATTGTGTAGTAAAGGGTCAATCATGACAAGAGATTTTGATCATTCCACTTTAATCCGACAAAAATTTGAGTGAAAAAACCGTATCAGCCGGTACCTCGTCATGTTGCTGGTAAAGAGCAAATAATGTATCCTGGCGGTGCTGCTGCCTTGTTATTTCATTGTTAGTATCCACTTCTTCATGAGACACTCTGTCAAACAAGTTAGGTAACTGAGCATCTGCCTGAGATTGCTTCAAGTCAAATATACTGCTTGCCCAGCTTCCCCTGGGTGTCTCACTCATGTGAATTGACTGTCTTTTGGTTGATGTATCCTGTAATGAATATCACTTGATAAAATGTAACAAAAATGATAGGTTTTTAGTACTCTTACTGGAATATATAAACTTAGATACCTTGAGAACACTTGTTAAGACAAAGAGAGTAATAACCCTCTACCACACTATCACCACTTAATGCCACTGTGGAAGAAGAGGTTTGAACACATTGTGGAAGAAGGTAGAATGGAAAAGGGAAAAAATTCTGATAACCACCAATTTCTCTTTTTTCAACAATCTTTTTTCCATTTTCAAAAGCCAACCCCACTAATTAAGTCCCACCGTATTTGTCGTGGATTTGGGTAAAATTTTGTTGTGTTATAAAAGAGATAAGCTCCCTGTATTGCTCCGCTGGCTAATGCAGCAAGTGGGACATTACTGTCATGCATGGTGATATCTATCTACGAAGTCTGTAATTTATATTATATGTTAGAGAAGAAATTAGATTATTGTTTCTAAAACAATGTTTGGAAATCAACAACTGACGAGTCACAAAGTTATAGTATGTACGCCACTGAAATAAGTATGCAATCAACGTTCATACAATGGATAGATTCTGAAGCAAAATGAAACACTTGCAACTTGATGCAATCCACTGTCTCTCTGGGGTTTGATCCTCAATGGCTCAACTAATGAGACTGGTCTCAGAACAAAACACCATCAGAAAAGGTCAAAATACCGGTAACCAGCACTTTCTCCTTTTCCAATGTTTTCAAAGCCTTATTCCTCATGGTCATACAAAACACTGGATCACTTTGCAAGGGGTTAAGCTGTTCATAGTTCTGTCAAAAAATTATTCAAGAGGAGACAATTGCCTCATAACTTTCAGAAATACAATGTAGGTGGCATTTTCGTAATAATTGAAATAAATGTACTGAAGACTAATTTTCAAATAAATCTCAATTATATGAAAAGGACAATGTTCAAATTATGTGTATTACTTTTGGATATTTTTCCAATTCTGTGGAACAATGTCCCCAAACTCTCGTCTTGGTAAAACACTGATGGTTAATTACTTAATCACTGAAATCATCAGTTATCCCTTTACCATACGACAAAATTCTAGACTGATCCAATTTGAAAGCATTTGCAGACAACAAAATAAATGTTATTAAAATGATGATTTCTGCCTTTGATAGGGTGGAAAACATTGTGGAAAAAGGAGAAAATGCTGGTTACCAGCATTTTCTCCTTTTCCCACAATGTTTTCAAAAGGCTTCTTTCTCAGGGGTGTCAAAAGGCGGCATTGTGTGGTAAAGGGTTATAATACATATTTATGGATACCGCCAAACCTTATCTGGCTCCAATGTCTCTTCAACATCCACTTCATA
Organism: Tridacna gigas; assembly: GCA_945859785.2. NCBI lineage: Eukaryota > Metazoa > Mollusca > Bivalvia > Cardiida > Cardiidae > Tridacna > Tridacna gigas. The sequence continues at coordinate 59,612,402 of OX244032.2, forward strand.
CTCATGCTGTACCATACACTCCCTGTCAGGTACATTCTTGTTTGATGTGTACTGCTGGTATCTGTCATACAATAATACAACAATAACAATTACAGGAGTATTTGAATGGTGTTTCATACAACCTTCAACAGTGTTTCAGTAATACCATATAGACTGCTAAATCATTATCCATGGGTGTCATCAGTACTAGGCTAGGCTAAAGATCTGAAATGCCTTGGCAAAGGACACTCTAACGTAACCCATATTGCCAGCAGTTACGGTAATCAATGTGGACTTCTAGGCTTCAACAAGAGAAAATCAAATTGACAGATGGATGCTGGGGGAGTGTTGGATGCAAGCCGGAAACCATGCCATAGCTAAGTTCTTCTAGCTTTCAGGCAGTAAACCTAACAAGAGCATGACATGTGGGTGCCAACATTCAACTGCAGTTGATTTTTGGTGAAAAGAAAATTCTAGGTCAGAGAAAAATAAGTCAGTCAAAAATATTTCAAAGGTTTCTTGTCCTTTTGGTATAGATTTCCCTTTGATAGTAAACAGCTAACCCAAGTCTGAAGTAAATATCTTCCATAATGATAGAGGTACCAGAAAATGTTAAAGTTTTTGCACCACAGCAAAACATTTTGAAAATCATTTTGGGAATATGCTGGCTAGCAGTATTTTCTCCTTTTCCTAAAATGCATTTAACCCTTTCCCAAACAAGCCCTGGTTTTCACGTGTCTGCAGTACAAGACTTTTGAAAACACTGTGGGAAAAGGAGAAATTGCTCGTAATGAGCAATTTCTCCTTTTCCCACAATGTTTTCTACCCTTTGTGTGAACTTTCTACCATTTTCATCAAATTTAAAATTGTCATCTGCAAACTCTTTCAATTTGGACCAGTCCAAAATCTGTCGTCTGGGAAAGGGTTAAATGCCTTACTCCCTGTTGCTGTTAAAACCTCAGTATTGATTAGTATAGGTTTATGTGTATCTTATAAAGACATTTTCAAATTTCTTTTCTGCTTATTTGTTTCAGGGAGTAATGAGTTAACTCCTTCCCACACAACAAAATTTCATACTCATTCAAAATGAAATCATTTGCAGACAACAAATTTAATGTAGCTCAAAAGATAAGTTCTGTCTGAAATGGTTAAAAAATGGTGGAAAAGGCATCCTTCTCAGGGTCATTAATATTCAGAATTGTTTGGTAAAGGATTAAGTGCATTGATGTACATTAGATTGAACATTACATACCTTCTGCTAACAATAGTATAGGTAGCTGTGTATCTTCTCACACAGTCAAATACATGAGGATCAACTTCCCCTCTGAAAAGAGAATACATGTAACATCCAGTTGGACTCGAAGAATTTTGTCCATCACTCTGCAGACTATTTTTAGACACTGAAAACTTTTACATGTGACACAATGGAAAGACATTTGATGAAACAAGATTTTTTTTAATAGGGAAAACAGTATGCCAAAAGGAGCAACAGCTTTTAAAGGCAATCTCATCTAAAATCTATTAGAATTACAAAGTATTTGACACAGACAAAAAGTTTGAATCTTCTCAATGGAAAATCTTTACCTTACAACATTTATCATATCTGATGAAGCATCTAGTGTTAAAAGCGCTAAAATGAGCCATAAAAAGGGGGCTTAATGCATCTGTGAAAAGCATCAACCCAGGTCAGACTGCGCTATCTGCACGGGCTGACCTGGGCAAAAACTTCTCACTATTGGTCAATTTTCTGTATATCCAAGCACAAGTCTACCTCTTTATGAAGTTATTGTTTAACTCTTTACCAAACGACGAAATTTTAGACTGGCCCTAATTAAAAGCATTTGCAGACGACAAAATAAATGTGACTAAAACATTGAAATTTATTTTGGGAAGGGTAGAAAACATTGTGGGAAAAGGAGAAAATGCTGGTTACCAGCATTTTCTCCTTTTCCCACAATGTTTTCAAAAAGCTTCTTTTTCAGGGTCGTTAAAAGTCGGGATTGTGTGGTAAAGGGTTAAAAAAAAAATGGCTATAATGGATCCATAATTATGTAATGGCTTAATTGATATAAAGCATCACGGAGACACATTAAACCCCCTTTTGCCAGAGCATGGCTCAAATATTTCTGGTCCTGTTACTACCTTCCTACTACAGCAATAAATAGTTACCCAATCTCTGGTACAATGTGAGATACAGTGCGGCATCTTTTAGGTAATGAAAGAACTTCAATATCATCATCATCTGGGTACAAAAGACGATCTCTGTAAGGATCACGATCTACTATAGTCTGATTCTGTACAATGAATTCTTCAAAGTCTGGAGGCTCTGCGACATCAACGCCACCAGAAAGCTGCAAATTTCGATGTGAGATGGATTTCGTTCCATTTTAGACATGTATGTTTATTTAACCCTTTACCACACAATCCCAAGATCTGAGTTTCAGTGACCTTTAAAACAAACCTTTGAAAACACTGTGGGAAAAGGAGGAAATGCTGGCAAGCAGCATTTCCACCTTTTCCCACAATGTTTTCAATCCTTTTATGGATGAATTCAATAATCTAAGCAACACTAAGATTGTCACCTGCAAATGCTTTCAAATGGGATCAGTCTATATTTTTGTCACGTGGGAAGAGTAAATGGCTTCCATTTTGCACATCATGTTTATATAAGTTGTAAAAATAGGTATCAGAAGTTTGGTGTTTTACGCCACTTTCAACATTGTTTCAGCCATATCACGGTGACAGCTGACATATTCATATATGTCCTGGGTTTCATAAATACTAGGCAAGGACTCTGGAGTGTCTTATCCATGCACACTCCAACAAGAAGCCCAGTGCTTCCAGTGGGGCTTGACCCTGGGGCTTCTCAAGTCCTATAGTTTTCCACTGAGCAGGAGGACTCAAGCATAGTGTGTTTACTGTTAAATTTCCACAGAAATCTGTAAGTTCAAGTTACTTAGTAATTTCATATCTACTTCTTCACATTTAGTGTTCCTTCAACTCTTTACCCCACAATCTCGAGTTTTAATAATCCTGAGAAAGAAGTCTTTTGAAAACACTGGGAAAGGAGAAAATTCTGTTAACAAGTATTTTCTCCTTTTCCCACAATGTTTTCTGCACTATCAAAGACAAATGCGATCATTAGCGTCACATTTGTGTTGTCGTCTGCAAACGCTTTCAATTGGACAAGTCTTCCTTTTTGTCGTCTAGTACAGGGTTAACACAGTACCATGCAATCCCGAGCTTAACGACTTTGCGGAAGAGGCCTTTTGAAAGCATTCTGGGAAAAGAAGAAAATGCTGGAAATCAGCATTTTCTCCTTTTCCCCACAATGTTTTCTACCCCATCAAAGACCAAATCCATGATAATCTGAGCCACATCTAAATTGTTATGTGCATATGCTTTCAATCTGGACAAATCTACATTTTGCTCGTGTGGTAAAGAGTTATCTCATTATCAGATGACAAGTTCATACTGGTCCAAACTGAATGTATTTGCAGGACAAATCATGTGGCTCAAGTAATGGTATTACGTGTTTGAAAGAGTAGAAAATCATCTTCTTCAGAGCTAACTCTTTACCGAATGACAAAATTTTAGACCTGTCCAAATTGAAAGCATTAGCAAGCCAACAAAATTAATGTGAATGAAAAATTTGAGAAGGCTAGAAAAAATTGTGGAAAAAGGAGAAAATGCTGGTTACCAGCATTTTCTCCTTTTCCCACAATGTTTTCAAAAGGCTTGTTTTGCAGGGTCATCAAAAGTTGGGATTAGGTTGTAAACAGCTGAACTTTCACCGCAAAAAGACATTTTAGACTCTGCCAAATCTAGAACTTTTGAAGGTGAAACTTGGATTGGGCTCAAATGATGAAGCCTGTCATTGCAGGGCAGGAAACATTGTTGGAAAAAGAGAAAATGCTGGTTTAGGTTACTAGCATTTTCTCCTTTTCCTGCATGTGTCATGGGATTGTTTGGTGATGGTTTAACTCTTTACCATACGACAAAATATAGGACAAGTCCAAATTGAAAGCATTTTGCAGACGACGAAAAAAATGTGACTTGAGAATTAAAATTTAACTTGGGAAGGCTAGAAAACAGTGTGGGGAAAGGAGAAAATGCTGGATACCTAAACCAGCATTTTCTCCTTCTCCAACAATGTTCCCTGCATTTGCAATAGGGCAATTTGAGACAGGCTAAAGAATCACAATTAGAACTTGCTACAAACAGTCGCTAATTTCATACCTCTGTTAAATTCACACCACTGACACTTCGGGGCAATTCATTAAATATAGTAGAGGATACTTGCTTCCTGACTTCAGCTGCATTTCCTTGCCTGAAGTGAAATGTAAATAAAGTAAAGTGTATCACCTCTTTACCAAATGACAAAATTTTAGACTAGTCCAAATTCAAAGCATTTGCAGATGACAAATTAAATGTGACTGAAAAATTGAAAGTTGTTTTGGGATGGGCAGAAAACATTATGGGAAAAGGAGAAAATGCTGGTTACCAGCATTTTCTCCTTTTCCCACAATGTTTTCAAAAGCCTTCTTCCTCAGGTTGTTAAAACTTGGGATTGTGTGGTAAATGGTTAATAAAAGCTTGTGTTAGTGGCCAGTGGGACTTATCCATGGAGACAAAAAAGAAAAAACAAGAGCATGGCATGTAGGTGCCAATGCACGGCTGCAGTTGCTTGATTTTCAGTGAAAATTCAGTTGAAAAAAGGGGCACAACTGTGTCAAAAATACTTTGATGGTTCCCCTTTTAATAGAGAACAAATTGTCTAAGTTTGAAATAAATATCTTCCGTAAAAACAGAGATAAAATATCCTGAAGTTTTGGAAAATGTCAAAGTTTTTTAACCACGACTACAATGACGATTATGCCAGGGATACGGCAATACCTCGACGTTTTCTTTTAAAACAGATAAGCTAATTACCTTGAAATAGCCCCTCAATAGTTGGTAATGTAGTGCTCTAAGTGAATTTTTGCCAGTAATCACATTTTGCCAACTCTGCACTTTTTTACCTGACATCAACTTTCACAAAAACAAATGATATGATATCGGCAAAGCTTTCTTGAGCTGTCAACCCAATCCCAAGAAAAAAAGGGTAAAGGTTCTTTGACCACATAGCACTTTCATCTTCCCAGACATGTTTTTCAGCGTTTTTCAGGTGCTTTCTTCAGATTTGCTTTTAAACAGATTTTTCAATCTTAAACTACCAGTAAATTGTGTCCTTTTTCTTTTTATTTGATAAGTAAGTATTTGAATTATGATTACCAGCACCCGTTTTCACGAAAAAAAAACTTAGGTCTTTTATTTTACTCAACTCGACCAACGGTCCCAGATTCTCACCCAAGTTGTCTTTGTTATTTGAGACACATTTAAGTACGGTAACATTAACTGACTGTAGTAACATTCTAAATTCCTGAGTTGACACTACATTTTTAGACTCTACTAAGCAAAATAAATGGACTTAAGTCAATTAACAGTCCATTAATTTGCTGAGTTGAGTCTGAAACTGTGTCAACACAGGACTTTAGAATGTTACATAAGTCTGTTAATGTTAGTGAAATGGGTCTGGAATAACAAACTCAAGTTGGAAACTAAGTATGTTGGTGGATTTGAGTAAAATAAGAAACTTAAGTTTTTTCATGAAATCGGGCCCAGAGTTACATGTGGGGTGCCTAAAGGAAAACACATTCATACAGACCTCCAGATAAGAGGGAGTGATAGTGTTCTAAATCCATTATTTCTCTTACAAACCCTACGTTGTGGGTACTCATTAGAATCATCTCAACGAGTCAATTCCAATGAGTACCCATAACATAGGGTTAGGTGGAGAGTGATTAATATTTTCAATTTTGAAATCAAAATCACTCCCTCTGTCTGGAGCTCTAATTCATATAAATGCCAGAGGGGTCCTTGTTATTTTTTTCCAAAAAAATTAGATGAAATCAGACACATCCACCACCATCAACTGATATAAGACCTTATCTCTAAGCTACCAAAGGCAACTTTTCAGAATTTACAGCCTTTTTTTCTCCAACCAGGCAGAGTGTGCTGCACTTTTTCCACCTTACCACATAATCCAGTCTTTTAAAGACCCTACAGAAGAATGCATTTGAAAACATTGTGGGAAATGAAGAAAATGCTGGCAACCAGCACTTTCTTTTTCCCACAATGTTTTTTACCCTTTCAAAGAGAGAGCTCATAATTTTAGCAATATTGTCATCTGCAAATACCAGACTTTCGATTTGGTCCAGTCCAAAATTTTGCTGTTTTGTAAAGAGTTAAAATGGATTTTGAACAAGACACAGAAAGGAGTTCTCACAGGTACACAGTTACAAGCTTATGAAAACACTGTGAAAAAAGAAAAAATTCTTGAAACAATAAGTTTCTCATTTTCTCATGATATACAATTATGCAGCATAATAAATTTTACCTGCAAAAAACAAAGATTAATACATTTTCTTTCACTACTCTAAAAATAGCAGTTGGACCATTCTCAATATTTTGGATACAAAGCAACTTCGAGAGAGACAATTCTGAACATTCTGGTTTAGTAAATTGGCAGCCTGTAATTGATTTTTGCATCTATGGTTATGGGAGGTACAACAGGTACCAATTCACCATTCTAGCATCTATTTTTTGAATTGGAAAACCCCAGCCCAGAGAGAGTGATTGTAAACATTTATTTGGCTGAAAAAACAAAAACCGTGAACTTTGGCATTTTTCAAATTCTTTTGTGTGCAAGTCTTTTTTTTGTACATTCCAGTATGTATAAATGTACCTGAAATTTCTACTTTTAACATGAATGACATGCCTCTATATGTAATCCCCCACACTGCAAGGAATCTCATTAATAGATGATCCCTGCACCAACAGTGTTACATTGATGTGGGTCAAAATATTTCAGTGCCATAGCAGAAATAATTATAAGACACAAAAACAGTCAATTGCATAGATTTTTTCTGAAACCTCGGCATTTTCTCCTTTTTCCACAATGTTTTCTTTCCTATCACAGACAAAAGTCATCTTTTGAGCAACATTTAACTTCTCGCCTGTAAATGCTTTCCGTATGGTTGGGTCTAAAATTTTGTTGTTTAGTAAAGGATTAAACTGAAAAATGTTTACATTGAAACAAAGGATTATTGAATACTCAAGCAACAGGTATATTCAAAGTTTAGTTTTGTTGTCAATTTGTGAAAATATGAGAGTTTAAATGTGCGCATAAACTCTGTGTGGAGATTTCTCCAATTCTTTTCACAATCAACTCTGTACCCAGATGGGATCCGTCAAAAACCAAACTCACATCGGCCGACAGTTATCTGTACTACTGCAAACAACTAAGTTTGGAAAAGAAACCATGGTTTAAGCAACCCCAAATATACTGTAGCAATGTGACTTTTTAGTTTGAGTAATGAATATCAAATCTGCAAAAATAGAACAGTACTGAGAAGTTCATGTCCAAAAGAAGAAAAGCATTGTATATAGTGTTAAATTTCTGGTTTGCTTGTCCTGATATCAATTCTGGTCATGATGGTTTCATACTTACAGTATTGTGATATATCACAAAGAAAAGTGCAGCTGCTATACCTTGCATATAGGCTTAAGGTTGGGCCGAAGGCATGGTATTAAGACATGTATAAGTCACTTTGTCTGAATTGATTAGATATTTTATCTCATCTTGCTTGGAAAATATAGAGAGAGCAAAGTTTTAATCTTATCCTGCTAATTATGTGAAATGAAACTTTCAAGCTGACAGTAAAAACCAAGATTTTGCTATTTACAAGGCATTTTTGGAAAAAGATATTTCCTTGTTGGGCAGCGTAGATTTTATCTGTCTAGGCTTGCCTATTTTCATATTACAAATGAATTACAAAAGTAATTATAAAGAAGCTAAACTGAATAAAGGTATCGAAACAAATAACTCTACTGTACTGCAGTAGTTCAGGATAATTTGTGACTCACTGTGCTGTGAAATTTGATACCTAAAATGTGTAATTTTTCTGTGTAAAGAACTCGTACAACAATTTTTCAATGGCATAAATTTTAGGACTTCTCTATCTTTTTGCATCATCTGACCCTGGATAAAAAATAAACTTACTTGTTTAGCTTTTGAGCAAAGGCTCTTTGGCCAGAGCCTGACATTGCTGAAGCTGAATGTGAACTACGTCACTTCCGTGTGCACCATCAATGAAGAACGGGGAAGAACTGTATAACCCGGTATCATCAAGTGACCGATGGCTCGAATTGCTAACAACGGTGTTTTTGCACATAATTTATGAACTGTTATTTTTTTGTGGCCGAAGAAAAATTAATTGCCGCCAGTTCATTTACCCTCATTTTAACTGAAATTAATACTGATACAAAAACTTTACACTCACAATACCGGAATTTATTTGTCTAACATTCAGCTGATCTCTACCTTTCTGAAAATAGCCACAACACCACGCAGGCATTGCTCAGTCAGGTTATATACCATTCTGCTGTAGTAAGCTTAACTTTCATGAGGTGACACCATGTGCAATAGGAACTACACAATCTAAATTATCCAATTTCATTTCTTAGAGAAAAAGGAATGCCGAAATTAGGCCATTAAGGGCAGAAAATTTATTAAGTCTGCATGTTTTCGTTATCTTTTTATCAGTAATCCACGCCACAACCCATTTGGTCTTCATGAGTAGCGGAGAAGCAATTGCAGAAAATGAGAAATAACATCTGAGCTTACCTTTACAACAAAATGGCCTAATGCAAGCGGTTATATATTCAAGTTCTACATTTGTTGTATTCTACATAGATCTATTACGGTTACCACCATTTTCTTCTTTTCGCACAATGTTTTCAAAAACCTTTATCCTCAAGGTCGTTAAAACTATTGATTGTGTGGTAAAAAGTTACGGTCGGTGTTCATACCTTGCGTGAACAAAGGAAGGGGAAAACCAGGTAAATTTGGACGGTTTTTGCAGCACCTTTGCAGAAATTTAATTATGTGGTAAAGTGGTGAAACTCAGATGCAAGACCACTGTTGCTCATTCAGGCTATCATTTTACTTGCATTTTATAGAAAAATGTCTGGTGAAATATGAGCCAAGATGTTGAGAAATTGCGTTATTTGAATCTACTGCAAAACAGGTAAATTTGGACGCGATGGGATAAATACTGACACATAAGAGGGGAAATCTGGACAAGTCAGTTATCGAAGGGAAAATTCGGACAGCTTGAACTTTTGTTTAAAAAACTAAATCATCAATTACAGATTTTAGGAGATGAGATTTATTAATCTGCGTAATATTCTTTTCGAATCAGTTGATCACTGACATAGAATGTATTGATAAGAACGATTGTTACTAAATCCACTTGTTTGTTATTCCGAGGATTTTCTTTAACAACTTATCAAAATTATAATGAACCCTTATCAACCCTTTTTTTAAACAATGAGAGTTGTTATATTTACAGCAACAGGGTTTTTGGAAGGACCAATTGAAATAAACCTTAGCATTAGCTATCGGTTTATACCAATTTATATTTATTTGATTTCTGCCAGTCTTAATTTATATCACATCTAAAAAATAGTTGGAGAAATTCAGATGACTTAAAATCTCCTTATTTACTCATTTTTCTCTGTCTAAAAGTAGTCAAAATTGTTATAATCATGTTGCTTATTGATTCATCTGTCAACAAACATCACTTCTGTAATTGTTTTCCTTCATACTATACCTTTTATTGATCCAAGAACGGGGCCTGCGTGAATCTGCCTTGTTTTGAAGTCAGCTTACTATCAAAAAGAACGCGTGGGGGGTTGATTTTAAGAAACTCAAACTAAGTCGCCATCTTCATGACATAATAACTTTATGGAATTCCTTGAGGTACAGAAAGCCCATTTCAAAGAGGTGATGGTTTAAGGAATTGGTTCTGCTTTTCGTAAAAAAAACGTTGATTTTAGAGAACCATCCAGATTTATATGTTTGTCCGAATTTACCCGGTTTTCCCCCATTGTACAACTGTTTAGATACATGTCTTATCCCTTTACCACACAGTCCCGAGTTTTGACAACCCTGAGAAAGAAAGCTTTAGAAAAGATTGTTGCAAAAGGAGAAAATGCTGGAAACACACGATCTTTTCTAACCTTTCACAGACAAATGCCTTTTTTTTTCCCCAGATTTATTATGTCGCCTGTAATTGCCTTCAATTTGGACCTGTCTAAAATTTTGCCTTGTGGCAGGGATCATATGTGATATGTATATGTAATTTATGATCCCTGCTGGTGGAAATGAGTTAAACAACCTGTTTTCACACCTCCCTGGAATATAGATGACATAAAACAGTAACAGAGGAGAAGAAATGCACAGATTAGACCGTTCATACTTGAAAGTTGAGGGGATAGGGCATGTTCAGGCTTTTGCTGCTCCCAAACAATTTGATTCTTAAAGATTAACCGGGTTTTACATGGCCTGTGACACTAATAGAGGAGAAGAAATTCGCAGATTAGACGGCACGCCGAAAAGTTGAGGGGAAAGGGCACATTCAGATGATACACTGCTTAAGCATTTGAAAAAGCATTTGACAAAGTCTCACTACCTCTCTCACTCCCTGTCTTCATTTGCCACAGTATTTTCACCTGTATTACCTTTTTTTCTGAACTCATGTTAATTTATCAATTTATCTGTAATTCTAACAAATAAATCCAACAGTCATATTCATTCTAGAATAAAACCCGAATTTTAGCAATTTCAGTGTTGTCTTTGCAGGTGAAGATCAAAGGTCCGTGTTTTGTGCTGTCCAATCTTGATCAGCACTGGCCGCAAGGGCAACAGAAGTAGTGAAAAGAGCTCTGAGGGTTAATTTAATAAGGGTTAACTCTTTACCAAACAACAAAATTTTGGACTGGACCACATTGAAAGCATTTGAAGACGATAAATTTAATGTTGCTAAAATGATGATTTCTCTTTGGTCAAGTAAAAAACTTTGTGGGAAAAGGAGAAAATGCTGGTTACCAGCATTTTCTCCTTTTCCCTCAATGTTTTCAAAAGATTTCATTCTCAGGGTTGTTAAAAGTCGGGATCGTGTGTTAAAAGAGTTAATTGCTGTTTTGGAGGTCTTTCAGGTAGTAAATATTTACATGGTGATTTCAGGTATTACTTTATATACAGCATGGCAGGAGCTCCTTAATATTATGCCTGGAAAGGTGTGGGAAAAAAAAACGTTGAACAAATCAATTTAATGTACAAGTCCAGTTAACTGAATTTGTCTGTTACCAAAACATGTGTCACCCATAGACAAGACCTTAAAAGCTGCCTTAACCCTTTACTACACAGTCCTGACTTTTAATGACAATGACATCATTTTAAAAATTATCGAAGGAAAAGGAGAAAATGCTGGTTAGCAGCATTCGCTCCTCTTCCCACAATGTTTTCTACCCTATCAAGGCTTTGGACGGCTTTAATTTGTTGCCTGCAAATGCTTTCAGATTGGAACAGTCTGGAATTCTGTTGTACGGTAAACTATTAAAAAACTTTTATAGATTCCTTTTGATAATTAATAGTTTTATAGATTCCTTTTGATTGCTTGGTTCATAGTTATGTACTACAGAATAATTGACAATTTTAGTTATGGATATGCAATCCAGAGGCTCTGGGCTTGATCCTCACCCACCATGCTGGTTTTTTCACAGGTGAACACTGCACAGCTACAGCTCGGTATAAGTGAAACCCAGAAAACAGATAAAGAATAAGGTGTTAGATCTAATATGACTGAAATTATTTTAACCCTTTACCACACAATCCTGTGTTATAACAATCCTGGGAAGAAAATTTTTGAAAGGATTGTGGGAAAAAAAGAAAATGAAAGTTACCAGCATTTTCTCCATTTCCCATAATGTTTTCTACCCTATTTGATACAGAATACCTTAATCTTAGCTCCAATTAGTAAGTGCTCTGCAAATGCTAAATCAGTTTGGACAAGTTTAAGATTTTGATATTTGGTAAAGAGTTAACTCTTCACCAAATGACAAAATTTTGGACTGCTCCAAATTGAAAGCAGTTGCAGACAACAATTTCAGTGTGGCTCAAATGCTGCAATTTTTCATTGATAGGGAAGAAAACATTGTGGGGAAAGGAGAAAATGCTGGGTCGTTAAAAGTCGGGATTGTGTGGTAAAGGGTTAACCCTTTAACAAACGAAACTGAGTTTTTATCGACCCTCGGGGAAAAGGCTTTTGAAAACATTGTGAGAAAAGAAGAAATGTTGGTAGCCAGCATTTTCTTCTTTTTCCACAGTGTTTTCTATTTTTCAAAGGCAAATTCTATCATTTTGAGGAACATTTAATTTGTTGGCTGCGAATGCTTTCAATTTGACCAAGTCTTAAATTTAGTTTTGTGATAAAGGGTTAATTTTAACCCTTTACCACATAATGCTGACTTTTAATGACCTTGCAATAGAAGTATTTTGAAAGCATTGTGAGAAAAGGAGAAAATGCTGGTAACCAGCATTTTCTCCTTTTCCCACAATGTTTTCTACCCTATTGAAGACAACTTCCACAATTTGCCATCTACATATGCTTTGGGTTTGGACAGGTCTAAAACTTTTTTGTGTGGTAAAGGGTTAATTTTGCACATATCATTCACATTATTTTGATGCCTGTGTATTAGTTGTAGGCATGTCCATTATGTGTGTTACACTACATGTATAATTTTTTCAGGTTTTTTGGAAGACGTAAGTTCACTTTAACATTCATAATGGAAAGTGAAGAAACTGTAATAAAGCCTCAAATAGACATTGTTAAACTTGAGGATTTGATTTCAAATATAAACAACAATAATAGTGTTCAGATTGATAGAGAGAAAGCCGAGACATTGGAAGCCAGTACAAGAGGAGAAAGTGATAAAATGCTGGATATTGAACAAACAGTGGATGAAGTCCAGACTTTGGAATACTCGGCTGATGAAATAAGTATAAATGTCAGTATGACAGAAATTGATATGCTGAATGACAGTGAAGATGACAGAATCATAGAAACTGAAGTGAATGAATTAGATGAGGCAGAGGAAGATGAGGAAGGGGAGGAGGAGGAGGTTGGCGGAGATAATGGCATTACCAACAATGTAGCAAGTATAGATAATTCACATGAAAAAGACGTCCTTTTTGAGCAAAAGTCAAAGTTACACTGTCAGCTATGTGGAGAATTGTACAAAAATCCAAAAATTCTAGATTGTTTGCATAATTTTTGCTTAGATTGCTTAAAGAGAAGGAAACAAAAGAAGCAACACAAGTTTGTATTTTGTCCAGTGTGTCATGTTAAAACAAAAACAGATAAGAATTTAGACCTAAAGACAAATATGGTTGTGACGAAACTCTTGGAACTTCAATCAAGGTCAGAAACAAACTCGGGCTGTGTAGTGTGCAAGATGCACAGCGAAGAGAAAGCATCTTCTCATGTTTGTAAAGACTGCGGAGATCAACTGTGCAGAGATTGTGCAGTAAATCACACTTACTCTCGCTTTACAGCAAAACATAATGTGGTAGAGAGTGATGTTTTCACTGATAGATTTGGGAAACACTTTGGTTATTGCAATAAACACTCATGTGAGGAATTGAAATACATGTGTGAGGACTGTAATACTGCTGTATGCAGGGATTGTGTGATGTTGTCCCATCAGAATCATCACTGCATGTCTCAAGTAGAACTGCACTCACAGATTAATCAGGGCATACAGAAACAAATGGACTCATTAAAATCTAAGATTCAGAAATTTCAAGAGAACATCGATGATCAGCATGAAGAGGATCTTAACTTTCTGCAAGAGGAAGAAAAGAAACATGAAGAATTTCTGCGGAAGGTTGCAGTGGACATGATTACAACTATAAATAAGAAGTTGGAAAAAAGCCTTTCAGACCTGTGTGAAGAGTATGGGAAGAAAAGAAACTACTGTAAATCAAGGAAAGAGTATATTGAGGAAAATAGGCAGAAAGTATGTGAAACACTTGTTGACATTGATTTCCTGCTCAAGGAGGGTACAGGATCAGACCTTTTTCCAATACAGGAAAAGATAAATCACAGACTAGAAGACTTAGAGAAACGTATTGAGAGCACTTTTGTGAGAGTTAAAGATCTGAAACAGCTCCCTGAAGTTAAAACAGTTTCCGAAAACATTGAATTACTTGACAAATTAACTTTCTTCACAGTGCAAACACATGAAAAACGAAAGGATAACACTGGTTCAAACCAAACCAATAAAAAGGTTTCAAATAAGCTTGAGGATGTAAAACATCCTGTCGCAGAAAAGAGAGGTAGGAAAAAAGTAAGTGACAACACGAAATCAACCTCTGGAAAAAATGATCTGGTAACACTCAAACGTAATCATTTGTTGGAAGAAGGAAAGGTAAAACAGACTTCATTACTTGGTGAATACCCGGGGTCATATCCTTTTGGTCAACAACATGATCATCGAGCCTACAATAGACATAACAGACCAGCTTTACTAAATACGCCTAGGCAACCACACAGTTACGGAGAACATACCATAAAAGATTTCAATGAACAACACACTCCATTTGAGGGAGAGAGATCAAACTTCGGAAAATTCTTGAGGAAATCCCTGTCTCCAAGACAAGGGTATGACATGATAAACCTTACATTCCAGTCTTCCATTAACACACAGATCACTGCAGATAAGCTAGAAAGTCGAATAAAGGGCTTAGCTTTTTTGGAAAAAATGAACTTTGTGGTGAGTGATACTGCAAACAATCGGTTAAAAGTGTTCTCTTTGAAAGGGACCTTTTTGGATATGATACAAGATAGTGGCCCCATGTCAGTGACCTCCTGTAGCAGTGCCATTATCTGGAATGCAAATTTCAACAAAATACAGGTGAGAAAAAAGACAAAAAGGTGAGAACAGAGACATATCCCTTAACTCTTTACTAAACAACAAAATTTTAGACTGGTCCAAATTGAAAGCATTTACAGATGACAAATCAATTGTGGCTCAAACATTGAAATTTGATTTGGGAAGAGTAGAAAACATTGTGGGAAAAAGGGAAAATGCTGGTTACCAGCATGTTCTCCTTTTCCCATAATGTTTCCAATTTTAGGCATTTTGGTCAGGGTTGTTAAAAGTCGGGATTGTGTGGTAAACGGTTAACCCTTTACCACACAATCCCGAGTTTTAATGACCCTGAGAACAAAAAAGCTTTACAAGCATTTTCTCCTTTTCCAACAATATTTTCTATTCAATTTACCCTTTACCACATAATCATGACTTTTCACTACCCTGAGGATGATGGCTTATGAAAACATTGTAGGAAAAAGAGAAAATGCTGGTAACCAGCATTTTCTCCATTTCCCAAAATGTTTTCTAACCTGTCAAGTACAACTTTCATCATTTATGCCACCACTAATTGGTCGTCTGCAAATGCTTCCAATTTGGACCAGTCTAAAATTTTGTCGTGTAGTAAAGAGTTAAAGGCTAATTTTGTCACTCAGCCACAATGACATTGTTATCTGCAGATACTTTCGATTTTGACAGGTCTAAAATTTTGTTGTGTGGTAAAGAGTTAGGTACATGGTTCTACAACTAGACAATTGCTTTGAACCCCTTACCAGGTGATGAAATTTCAGACTTGCCAGGATTGAAAGCATTTGCAGAAAACAATTCAATTGTGCGGCAAATGATGGGATTTGTCCCTGAAAGGCTGGAAAACATTCTTGGAAAAGGAGAAAATTCTGGTAACCAGCATCTCTCCTTTTCCCACAATGTTTTCAAAAGTCTTCTTTCTCAGGCATATTAAATCATGGGATCACATAGTAAAATGTTAATACATGTACTCATAGAATTCCTTCAGGAGAAACAAAAGCCTTTTAAAAACATTGTTGAAAAAGGAGGAAATGCTGGTAACCAGCATTTTCTCTTTTTCCCACTTTGTTTTCTACTGTATCAAAAATTTATTCCATCGCATGATCAAAATTTAAATTGTCATCTGCAAATGCTTTCAGTTTGGACATGCTTACATTTTTGCTGTATGATAAAGAGTTAAAGATAATTTTCAGGGCGGGAAGGGAGGTGCGGAAGAAATGTAAAAAGTCAGGTTTGTACATTTGTATGGTAATGGTTAATTCTTGGTGTCATACAGATGTACAGCGGAGTGTCTCGTTCCTGTGATACAGTGAAAAAGTACAGATGGAACAACATGCCATATCCGGTTACCAGTTTTAAACAAGAGAAATACCTGGTTTGGAATAGGGAAACCAGCACAGTGGAAGCATTTAACCTGTCAAGTAGGTGATTCAGTCTTTGGCTTAGTAACCCTTTACAACACAATGACCCTGGGAAAGAAGCCTTCTGAAAACATTGTGGGAAAAGGAGGAAATGCTGGATACACATTTGAGGGGCCATGTGAAAACTTAAAAACAAGTGCAAAAAATGTCTACACATTTTGAATAAAAAACAGGAAAACCTGATTTACTGGGATACTGTCACTGAAAGTCCCACTTTGACAAAATGAGCTTCTTCAGCAAGGTTTAGAACCAAAATATTGCAATTTCTTTTTACTGTTTATGTGGCCAGAATGTCATAAAGTAGCAGACAGTGTAGATCTAAGATCAGGCTACTCACTGTGCGAAGTCCAATTTTGATCTACTTTGGCTGCAAAAGCAACAAAAGTTGCAATAAGCACATTGACGTTTAACTCTTTACCAAAGGACTAAATTTTAGACTAGTCCAAATTGAAAGCATTTGCAGATGGCAAAATAAATGTGACTTAAAAATTGAAATTTGTTATGGGACAGGTAGAAAACATTGTGGGAAAAGGAGAAAATGCTGGTTACCAGCATTTTCTTCTTTTCCCACAATGTTTTCAAAAGGCTTCTTTTTAAGGTCGTTAAAAGTCAGGATTGTGTGGTTAAGAGTTAATCGAAAAAGCTGCTTTTTTTTTTACCAAAAAAGGTAAATATGGTTAACTCTTTACCGAAAGAAAAATTTTTAGACTGGTACAAATTGAAAGTATTTGCAGACAACAAAATCAGTGTGACTCAAAACTGAAACTTGTTTTTCAGAAGGGTAGATTACATATGGGAAAAGGAAAAAATACTGTTTACCAGCATCTCCTTTTCCCACAATATTTTCAATAGTCCTATTTCCCAGTGTCGTTAAAACTGGGGATTGTGTGGTAATGGGTGAAAGTGGTAAGCTCAACATCTTCCTGCTTTAAGATAGAGCTGGGTCATCTATTTCAAGTTGTAAAATAGAGTTTACTCTTTCAGATGCCAGGCATGAAGTTTTTAGCTCATCTGAGCACGAAGTGCTCATGGTGAGCTATTGTGATCGTGCTGTGTCCGTCGCGCGACATGCGTCGTGCGTCTCGTGCGTCGTCAACTTTTTACCTTGTGTACGCTCTAGAGGCCACATTTTCAGTCCGATCTTCATGAAACTTCATCACAATGTTTGTCTTGATAAAATCTCAGACGAGTTCGAAATTGGGTCACGTGGGGTCAAAAACTAGGTCACTAGGTCAAATCTTAGAAAAACCTTGTGTACACTCTAGAGGCCACATTTTCCGCCAGATACTTGTGAAATTTGGTCAGAATGTTTGTCTTGATAAAATCTCGGATGAGTTCGAAATTAGGTCATGTGGGGTCAAAAACTAGGTCACTAGGTCAAATCTTAGAAAAACCTTGTGTACGCTCTAGAGGCCACATTTTCAGTCCGATCTTCCTGAAACTTGGTCAGAATGTTTGTCTTGATAAAATCTCGGTCGAGTTCGAAATTGGGTCATGTTGGGTCAAAAACTAGGTCACTATGTCAAATCATAGAAAAACCTTGTGTACACTCTAGAGGCCACATTTTCAGCCAGATACTTGTGAAATTTGGTCAGAATGTTTGTCTTGATAAAATCTCGGACAAGTTGGAAATTGGGTCATGTGGGGTCAAAAACTAGGTCACTAGGTCAAATCTTAGAAAAACCTTGTGTGCGCTCTAGAGGCCAAATTTTCAGTCCAATCGTCATGAAACTTGGTCAGAATGTTTGTCTTGATAAAATCTCGGACAAATTCGAAATTGGGTCATGTTGGGTCAAAAACTAGGTCACTAGATCAAATCTTGAAAAACCTTGTGTATGCTCTAGAGGCCACATTTTCTGCCAGATACTTGTGAAATTTGGTCAAAATGTTTGTCTTGATAAAATCTCAGACGAGTTTGAAATTGGGTCATGTGGGGTCAAAAACCAGGTCACTAGGTTAAATCTGAGAAAAACCTTGTGTACGCCCTAGAGGCCACATTTTCAGTCCAATCCTCATGAAACTTGGTGAGAATGTTTGTCTTGATAAAATCTCAGACAAGCACAAAATTGGGTCATGTGGGGTCAAAAGCTAGGTCACTAGGTCAAATCTTAGAAAAACCTTTAGTACGCTGTAGAGGCCACATTTTCAGTCCGATCCTCATGAAACTTGTTCAGAATGTTTGTCTTGATAAAATCTCGGACAAGTTTGAAAATTGGTAATGTGGGGTCAAAAACTAGGTCACTAGGTCAAATCTTAGAAAAACCTTGTGTATGCTCTAGAGGCCACATTTTCAGCCAGATACTTGTGAAGTTTGGTCAAAATGTTTGTCTTGATAAAATCTCAGACGAGTTTGAAATTGGGACATGTGGGGTCAAAAACTAGGTCACTAGGTTAAATCTGAGAAAAACCTTGTGTACACCCTAGAGGCCACATTTCCAGTCCGATCCTCATGAAACTTGGTGAGAATGTTTGTCTTGATAAAATCTCAGACAAGCACAAAATTGGGTCATGTGGGGTCAAAAGCTAGGTCACTAGGTCAAATCTTAGAAAAACCTTTAGTACGCTGTAGAGGCCACATTTTCAGTCCGATCCTCATGAAACTTGTTCAGAATGTTTGTCTTGATAAAATCTCGGACAAGTTCGAAAATTGGTAATGTGGGGTCAAAAACTAGGTCACTAGGTCAAATCTTAGAAAAACCTTGTGTACGCTCTAGAGGCCACATTTTCAGTCAGATGCTTGTGAAATTTGGTCAAAATGTTTGTCTTGATAAAATCTCAGACGAGTTCGAAATTGGGTCATGTGGGGTCAAAAACTAGGTCACTAGGTCAAATCTTAGGAAAACCTTGTGTGTGCTCTAGACGCCACATTTTCAGTCAGATACTTGTGAAAGTTGGTCAGAATGTTTGTCTCGATAAAATCTAGGATTAGTTTGAAATTGGGTCATGTTGGGTCAAAAACTAGGTCACTAGGTCAAATCTTAGAAAAACGTTTTGTGTGCTCTAGAGGCCACATTTTCAGTCAGATACTTGTGAAACTTGGTCAGAATGTTTTTCTTGATAAAATCTCGCACAAGTTAAAAAATGGGTCATGTGGGGTCAAAAACTAGGTCACTAGGTCAAATCTTAGAAAAACCTTGTGTGAGCTCCAGAGGCCTCATTTTCAGTCAGATACTTGTGAAACTTGGTCAGAATGTTTGTCTTGATAAAATTCGGACACGTTTGAAATTGGATCATGTGGGGGCAAAAACTAGGTCACTAGGTCAAATTAAAGAAATGCCTTGCGGGTACTCTAGAGGCCACATTTTTCGCTCAATTGACTTCAAAATTGGTCAGGATGTTTTTCTTAATTAAATCTCAGAAAACTTGAAATTGGGTCACCCAGAGTCATAAAGTAGGTCACTAGGTCAAATTAAAGAAATACCTTGTGGACACTCTAGAGGCCACATTTTTCGCTCAATTGACTTGAAAATTGGTCAAAACATTTGTCTTAATTAAATCTTAGATGAGTTTGAAATTTGGTCACCTGGGGTCATTTTGCCTATTGGCTCAGGTGAGCGATCCAGGGCCATCATGGCCCTCTTGTTTCTTCTGAAAGTGTATATCAAAATTTGTCTGCAAGGATCTTGTGGTCTGACATTGGACCTACTGCGGATATTTTGTGTGACAAGTCCCCTTCAGACATACAGACCATGCTCTGTGAGAAGGGGATTTAATGTGTCTACAAGAAGTATTGACCCATGTCAGCCTGCGCAGTGCCCACAGGCTGACATGGGTCAAAACCTTTTGCTCATTGTAAATTTTCTACAAGTCAAAGGATCTGTTTAACCCCATGATCCAGCTTTCGACCAAATTTATTGAATGGATCCATAATTATGTGATGGCTTGCTTGATGGCTTGCTTGGTATCATACATCACAGAGATGCATTAGACCCCCTTTTACCAGAGTATGGCTCCTCTATGTGCTGCTCTACTTAGCTCTCTTTTTTTTTTTTTTTTTTTTTTTTTTCAGACCAACTGGTACACAGTATGATACCCAGAGACAAGGCAGGACGAGCTCTGCATGATATAGAATGTATTGCTGCTCGATCTGAAGATCAAGTCATTCTCCTTAATCCAGTATTGAAGCGACTGTTTATAAATAATTTTGATGGCAACTGGATAGGTATGTATTGTTTGGTGGGTAGGAAATGCATATGAGCCATGCTGTGTGAAAAGGGGGCTTAATGTATGTATTTGCAATAAGTATCAACCTAGGTAAGCCTGCACAGTCCACGCAGGCTGACATGGGCCGAAACTGTTTGCTATCTTTAAATTTTCTGCATGTCCAAGGGCCATTCTACCTCAAAGGTGTGATAAACACCATTCTCTCTATCCATCATCTTTTGCACTTAATCTCTGACCAGTTAACCCTACACTCCCTTATACCAAATCTGATATTTATGTAACCCTGTCAACCTTGACGCAAACCTTAGTTGCAGTCCTGATGAATAATTCATTTTAACATTTAATTCCACCACAAATTGCATTATTACATCAGATGTTATGGCATGCTGTCGCTCGGATGTGACAAAACTTTGATGCAATAAACTGAACTCAGACATTGCCATAGATCAAAATAAACTAAAACACACAGACATACACATAAAATACACAACACCTATTTTTTATATATCAAAAGAAATTGTTTCACAAAAAAGTCGATCCCAATCAACCCTTTACCACACAATCCCGACTTTTAATTTAGTCAGTTATTAGACTAAATGGATTTTATGAATCTATAATTACTTGATGACTTGCTTGGTATCAAACAATGGAGATGCATTTATCCTTTACCACTGAACAAAATTTTACACTTGTCCAAATTGAAAGAACTTGCAGAGGACAAATTGGATATGGCTCATATGGTGACATTTGTCCGTAAAAGGACAGAGAACATTGTGGGAAAAGGAGAAAATGCTGGTAACCAGATTTACCTTTTACCACATAACAAAATTTTACACTTGTCCAAATTGTAAGAACTTGCAGAGAACAAATTAGATATGGCTCATATGGTGACATTGTCTGTAAATGGACAAAAAAACATTGTGGGAAAAGGAGAAAATGCTGGTTACCAGCATTTTCTCCTTTTCCCACAATGTTTTCAGAAGGCCACTTTTTCAGGGTTGTTAAAACTCGGAATTTTACACTTGTCCAAATTGTAAGAACTTGCAGAGAACAAATTAGATATGGCTCATATGGTGACATTGTCTGTAAATGGACAAAAAAACATTGTGGGAAAAGGAGAAAATGCTGGTTACCAGCATTTTCTCCTTTTCCCACAATGTTTTCAGAAGGCCACTTTTTCAGGGTTGTTAAAACTCGGAATTGTGCGGTAAAGGGTTAAGCCCCCTTTTCACAGAGCATGGCTCATATAGTTTCGATTCTGGTAGCCTAGGAGCTCTGTTGGTCACTTGGTAGCCTGCAGGGCTTGTAAAGTGGGGGCTGATTCAGTTCCCAGCTGGCCAGTGCTTTTCAAGGATTGAAGATAGCATTGCTAAAGGATTTATTCTTGTCATGATGCTGAACGTTGTTCGACAATATTGGAAAGTAGTTAGTGGCTTAACCCTTTACCACACAATTCCAAGCTTTAGCGACCCCAAAGGTAAGGGTCCTCTTAAAACATTGTTGGAAAAGGAGAAAATGCTTGTAACCAGCATTTTTCACCATTTCCCACAATGTTTTCTATTCTTTCAAAGACAAATCCCGTCATATGAGAGACATTTCATTTGTCATCTGTTAATGCTTCGAATTTGGACAAATCTGAAATTTGTCGTTTGGTAAAGAGTTAAAACAGATTACTACCACTGTTGATATATTGATTGTCTGTAAAAAGACAGAGAACATCATGGGAAAAGGAGAAAATGCTGGTTCCCAGCCTTTTCTCCTTTTCCTACAATGTTTTCAAAAGGCCGCTTTCGCAGGGTCATTACCACACAGTCCTGAGCTTTAATGACCCCAAAGGTAGGGGCCCTTTTTAAAACATTTTTAAAACATTGTGGGATAAGGAGAAATTGCTGGTAACCAGCATTTTCTCCATTTCCCACAATGTTTTCTATCCTTTCAAAGACAAATCCCGTCATATGAGAGACATTTCATTTGTCAACTGTGAATGCTTTGAATTTGGACAAATCTGAAATTTGTTGTTTGGTAAAGAGTTAAAAAAGATTGCTTCCATTATTGATATATTGATTGTACACATTTAACCTGTTACCACACAATCTCGACTTTTAACGACCCTGAGAAAGAAGCCTTTTGAAAACATTGTAGGAAAAGGAGAAAATGCTGGGAAGCAGCATTTTCTCCTTTTCCCACAATGTTTTCTACTGTATCTGAGAAAAATCTCATCATTTTAGTCACGCTGAAATTGTCGTCTGCAATTGCTTTCAATTTGGATCTAAAATTTTGTCGTGTGGTAAGGAGTTAAAGATCACTAATTTCTTAGATTAGAGATGGTAAAGAAAACATTGCGGCATTGTGAGAAATATCTAGCTATCAGAAATTCCTATTTGCAACTGCTTCAGTTATTACAAATTGTGTCTATAATAGGGAAGTTAATGAAACCTTTGCCAAACAATCATGATTTAACGACCCTGAGGAATAGGGCATTTGAAAATACTCTGGGAAAAGGAGAAGATGCAGCATTTTCTATTTTTCCAACCCTATTTTCTACCCTTTCAAAGACAAATTTCATTAACTCTTTCCCAAACAAGCCCTGGTTTTCATGTGTCTGCAGTACAAGTCTTTTGAAAACACTGTGGGAAAAGGAGAAATTGCTCATAACGAGCAATTTCTCCTTTTCCCACAGTGTTTTCTACCCTTTTTGAGAACTTTCTGCCATTTTCATCAAATTTAAAATTGTCGTCTGCAAACTCTTTCAATTTGGACCAGTCTAAAATTTGTCGTTTTGGAAAGGGTTAAGTTGTTTGTCTCCTGCAAATGCTTTAATTTGGACAAGTCTAAATTTGTGATGTATGGTAAAGAGTTTAATCAAACATCATGCAATGTCTTTACACAAGATACATTAGCAGTGCAGCAAGTAAGTTTGAAGTTTTAAATTTCATCTTAGCTGTTTCTTTGGGCAAAGCGCACAAAGCCCCAGCCTTGTGCTGATTAACCCTTTACCACACGACAAAAATGTAGCCTTGTCCAAATTGAAAGCATTTGCAGACGACAATTTCAATGAGGCTAAAATGATGGAATTTGCCTTTGATAGGGAAGAAAACATTGTGGGAAAAGGAGAAAATGCTGGTTACCAGCATTTTCTCCTTTTCCCACAATGTTTTCAAAAGGCTTTTTCCTCAGGGTCGTTAAAAGTCTGGATTGTGTGGTAAAGGGTTAACCAATGCTGGTTATCAACATTTTCTCCTTTTCCCACCATGTTTTCAAAGGTATTTTTTGTCAGGGTTGTTAAAACTCGAGACTGTGTAGTAGAGGTTTAAAACAAGGATGAAATATGGTTGAAATCAATGCAAAGCTCTGAGCAAACAACCATGCAATTTTGCTGCAATCTTTTCTATTTCCAGGAGAGTATTTTGAGCAAAAATGGCAGCCGAGCCATGCTGTGATTGACCAGTACAGTAACATATTTGTTACAGACATGTTGAACAATCGACTCATCCTACTTGATCATCAAGGCAGATTTAAATGTGATTGGCATCTGCAAGTGGATAGGCCATGTTGTATTGCCAGTAATGGCCAAGGAAATTTGGTGCTGTCAAGTCAGAGGGGGATTGTACACCATTATACATACAGTTATTAGGGCATTGCCACCTGCAAAAAGCTTTTACGTCATGCAGCAAACTACTTTTAAAAACTCTGTGACAAAAGGAGATGTTGTTTGTGAACTCTTTACCGAATGACAAAATTCTAGACTAGACAAAATTCAAAGTATTTCGTAGATAACAACATGAATGTTGCTGAAATGATCATTTCTGTCTTTGAATTTATAGAAAACATTGTGGGAAAAGCAAAAATTGCTGGTTACCAGGATTTTGTCTTTTTCTCACAATGTTTTGTGAAGGCTTCTTCAGGGTCATTAAAACTGGAGATTGTGTGGTAAAGGGTTAAGCAATTTCTCCTCATGCCACAATGTTTTCACATATGATCAATTTTACATGGATGTTTTCAAACTTGTCTGCTGCAAATATGACTTAGGAGGTAAACTGGTAAGAATGAAATCTCCTCCTGCAACTAAACTCAGCCAGTTAAACCCATTATTGTACCAAAAAGACATTTTACACCTATTGACGGCTTGTGAAAACATTGTAGAAAAAGGAGGAATAATATTTCTTTTAACGAACAGTATTCCCTTTTTGACCCTTTACCACACAGTCCCGAGTTTTAACAGCCCTAAGAAAGAAGGAGGAAAGGATGATAACAGCAATTTAACCGTTTCCTAAAATGTTTTCTTCCCAATCAGAGTTAGAAATCATCATTTGAGCTATAATTAACCTTTTACCACACCATGCCGCCTTTTAAGGCCCCCGTGAAAGAAGCCTTTTGAAAACATTGTGGGAAAAGGAGAAAATGCTTGTAACCAGCATTTTCTCCTTTTCCCATGATGTTTTCTACCCTATCAAAGGAAAATTGCACCATTTGAGCAACATTGGAATTGTTGTCTGCAAATGCTTTCAATTTGGACCAGTCTGAATTTTTCTTGTGTGGTAAAGGGTTAATTTGTCATGTGCAAATTGTTTGGAAGAGAGTTAAGGTACAGTAGTGGGTTAAGGATGTTTGAAAAACTTGAAGGAAAGTGCCAAATACGTAGGATTTCACTCATTATTTTCCACTAGGTGGCATTTTTAGCTCACCTGAGCACGAAGTGCTCAGGATGAGCTATTGTGATCACTCACCGTCCGTCGTCGTCCGTCCGTCCGTCGTCCGTCCGTCCACATTTTTTTGTTTACACTCTAGCATCTACAAATATTAACCAATCAGCACCAAACTTGGTCAAAATGTATATGACCATAAGATCTCGGATGAGTGCGATTATGGGTCTAATCTGACCAGAACGACTGGAGTTATTTGCCCTTGAATTAGAAAAATTGCTATATTTGACTTTGTTTACACTCTAGCATCTACAAATATTAACCAATCAGCACCAAACTTCGTCAAAATGTATATGACCATAAGATCTCGGATGAGTTCGATTATGGGTCTAATCTGACCAGAACGACTGGAGTTATTTGCCCTTGAATTAGAAAAATTGCTATATTTGACTTTGTTTACACTCTAGCATCTACAAATAACAACCAATCAGCACCAAACTTGGTCATAATTTATACGACCATAAGATCTCGGATGAGTTCGATTATGTGTCTAATCGGACCAGAACGACTGGAGTTATTTGCCCTTGAATTAGAAAAATTGCTATATTTGATTTTGTTTACATAAGATCTCGGACTTTGTTTGACCATAAGATCTCGGATGAGTGCGATTATGGGTCTAATCTGACCAGAACGACTGGAGTTATTTGCCCTTGAATTAGAAAAATTGCTATATTTGACTTTGTTTACACTCTAGCATCTACAAATATTAACCAATCAGCACTAAACTTGGTCTAAATATATATGACCATAAGATCTCGGATGAGTTCAATTATGTGTCTAATCTGACCAGAACGACTGGAGTTATTTGCCCTTGAATTAAAAAAATTACTACATTTGACTTTGTTTACACTCTAGCATCTACAAATTTAAACCAATCAGCACCAAACTTGGTCAAAATATATATGACCGTAAGATCTCGAATGAGTTTGATTGTAGGTCTAATAGGACCAGTTATTGCTGTGTCATGGAAAAAGGGGGCTTGACGTATATTTTCATTGTGGACCAATATCTCCTTAACTACTGGACAAAATGATATGAAACTTCATCTTTTTATTGTTTATTGCAAGCCACAGACAATAGTTATTTGTTTTTATTTCATGAAACACCATGTCATGAGAAAAGGGGGCTAAATGTTTAATTTCGTCATTGACCAATGACCATCTGTTTGTCCATCTTTCAGGACAGATATCTTCTAAAATCCTTAACAGAAACTAATAGAAATTCATACAGGTGTTCCTAATGATGTCCGCTGATATTTATTGGGTTTTTTTTTTCCTTTTTGATATCAAATACTGTCTCATAGGAAAAAGGGGCTTCATGTATATTTCTGTTAAGGATCAATATGTCATGTATCTTCAACTCAAAATCCTGGACAAAAATTTGTGAAACTTGATACATGTGTTCCTTATGATAGTCCGCCAATATCATTAGTTTAGCTTTTTTTGATTAAATGTTGTGTCGTGGAAAAAGGGGGCTTCACATATATTTTCATTATGGATTAATATCTCTTTAACTACAGGACAAAATGTTATGAAACTTCATCTTTATGTTGTTTATCACAAGCCACATACAATGGTTAGGCCTGTTTGTTAGCTCACCTGAGCACGAAGTGCTGGGTGAGGTATTGTGATTCATCGTTGTCCAGCGTCCGTCTTTCCACAGTTCCTTTAAACATCTTCTCCTCCTAAACCAATCATGTTGAAACTTGACAGGCATATTCCTTGGGTGAAGTTCTACCAAAGTAATTAAAAGAATTGAATTGACCCTTTAACTCCAGGGGTCACAATTTTGGGCAAAATTGTATATAGAGCAAACTTTAAAAATGTTTTTGTCTGAAACTAGACGGCCTAGAGCTTTGATATTTGGTATGTGGCATTTCCTTGTGGACTTCTACCACTTTTGTTCAAATGATGCCCCTGGGTCAAAACAGGACATAAAGGTATACAGAATGAACTTTAAAAGTCTTGTTCTATTTAACCCTTTACCACACAATCCCAAGTTTTAACGCCTGTGAGAAATATGGCTCTTGAAAATATTGTGGGAAAAAGAGGAAATACTTGTAACCAGCATGTTTTCCTTTTTCCACAATGTTTTCCACCCAACCAAAGTCAAATTTAAATTTTTGAGTCACATTTATTTTGTTGTCAGCAAATGGTTTGAATTTGGACAAGTCTTAACCCTTTAAGCACCTTTCACTACTATAGTTGCCTTTGTGTCTAGTGTAGATCAAGATCAGACTGCACAAAATGTGCAGTCCAATCATTGATCTATACTGTCTGCTTTGTTGAAACACTGCAGCCAAAAGGCACCCATGCAGTTGTCATCATCTTGGACTCATTCTGGAATGAAAATGGCCTTTGGGGTTAAGGATTAAATTTTGTTGTTTGTTAATGATTTGAGCCAAGCCTGTTAGCTCATTACCTACAGGGCTAGCTATGCAGGGATGTCAAGTTTAAATCTCAGTTGGGCCAAGCACTCGGGTAACCAGGATTTTTTTAACTTTTTCCACAATGTTCCCTACCCATCCCAAATCTAAGTTCATTTTTTGAGACAAATTTATTTTGTTGTCTGCAAATGCTTTGAATTATAGACCAGTCTAAAATTTTTGTTTGGTTAAGAGATAAAGATAGACCAAGTAATATGCATTTCAAGACTGTGTTGTAGGCAATACTATCTTGCAGAATATAAGGCATGTATATCCAAGATCCAACTGCAGTCTGATCTTTATCTACACTGTCTGATAAAACATCCTGTCTTGTGTACCCCTAGCCTTGGTTCACACCTGATCATTTTTTCCTTTTATCTATTCAGGACGGACGGATGCAGTTTAAATTTGACATGAAGCCCCCTTTTTCCATGATGCAGCAATAAATTCCAAAACCCTGACGATATGTGCTAGGTCACTTGATGTGTGAAAATTTCATCCAAATCTGTTGAGATATGTCCAGTAATTAAAGAGATATTGGTGAAAAATGAAATATAACATGAAGACCCCTTTTTCCATGATGCAGCTATAAATTGCAGAACCTTGACATTATGCGCTAGGTTACATGATGAGAAACATTCTGTGAAAACTTTTGAAAACATTGTGGGAAAAGGAGAAAATGCTGGTAACCAGCATTTTCTCCTTTTTCCCACAAAGTTTTCTACCCTATCAAAGAAATATTGTGTCACTTGAGCCAATATGAAAATGTAGTCTGCAAATGCTTTCAATTTGGACAGATCTAAAATTTTGCCATGTGGTAAAGGGTTAAAGGCTTTGACAGCATTATTCTTTCTGGCTGTTAGGATGTATCTTTGAACATTGTGTTCATTGTATTTTGAGTTCATTTTTGTTCATTCATTTTAACTCTGTAGTACAGATTTTATCTTGTAAATCTTAGAAGTCATTATAATTTTTGTTCTTTAGTTTGTGGTGTTTGTCTTAATTTATAAATAAGTTTATGACCTCCCCCCCCCCCGCCCCCGATAGATTTTGGGCATATACTCCACCATGAATTGAAATACCATTTGAAAGATCTGTTCAGGTAGGGCCAAAGTCAAAGTCACACTTGAAAGTCAAATTTTTGTAAGCTGGACACACTGAAAGGTTGGTGCACCACTATTGCAAGTGTAAATACATTGTTTATGTGTTTACAATAGCAATTACCCATGAACATGTCCCTGGACAACCATTGTAGTTGTTGGTGTATTTAAAACATTATAATACTAACTTGTATAGAAAGTCTTGAATCGGCAAACATTCTCTACTAAGTTTGTTCAAATCAGGCAACTTTTTGCCACACACCAAAAGGCCTAGGGCTTTGTTATTATTCCTTCAAAATTCTGTTCTGGAGGTATATAGGAGTCAGCTTGTCGGTCCATCCATCCATCCATCCATCCATCCATCAGTCTTTCTGTAGCATTTTCTTGTCAGAGCTAGTTCTCAACAACTACAGGACAGATTTCATTCAAACTTTAGAGAGACTCGGTGCCAAGCAAGAATGTGCATATTATATTTTGGTGATGGTTCATTGAATTTTTACAAAGTTATTTTCCTTTGATGAAATTTCTTGTTCTCCCTATTTTTCAACAACTATTGGACAATATCATTCGAACTTCTCACAAATATTTATATAACCTGGTTCGGTTAAGAAAGATTATTTTCTTGTCTAAACCAAGAAGACCTAGAGCTTTGGCCTTGCACTTCGATATTTGGTATTTATCTTCATTGTAGACCTTTACTGCTTGGTACTCAGGTGAGCGATATAGGACCATCATGGTCCTCTTGTTCATATACATAACCAATCTGATACTGACATTCTGGGTTACAGAACTGGACTACTTGTAAAGGCGGCTATAAATGCAACAAATTTCAAAATAAAGTTATGTTTACCCACTAAAAACTACCTTTTACGATTCATCCAGCCATGATTAGCAAGCATTATAATAACCTATGCAACAGCCATTTATAAATAAATAGCCCATACAAGCTTGGAATAAAAAACCCGGTATAAGCCCTGCAAGGTGGGGACGTTAGTTTTGTTGTCAGCCTGTTGTACAAATTCTTGTTTTCCCCCCATGTCTATATTTAGGAACTGTCTACAGAGATTTGCAGTAAATAATTGGTATTTTAAAAAATATATTCCCCCCCCCTCCCCGTTTCAAATCATTTAGTTTTTTAAGAAATTTGTAGCAAAAAACTTGCTTGATTTCTCCACAGACATGTTTTTTATTGCCATTTCCTGCCTGCTCTCTTTAACCCTTTCCCAAACGACAAATTGATGAAAATGGCAGAAAGTTATCAAAAAGGGTAGAAAACACTGTGGGAAAAGGAGAAATTCCTCGTTACGAGCAATTTCTCCTTTTCCCACAGTGTTTTCAAAAGACTTGTACTGCAGACACGTGAAAACCAGGGCTTGTTTGGGAAAGGGTTAAGCGTCAGTTTACACTCCGCATATTGATATTTATCCTGTCCAGGATAGTGATGTGTCATAGCAGACAGGTTAATCTTAGAAGAATATGACATGTGCAAACAACAGATTCCACTTAGTAATCTTGCCAGAACATAGAGTTGCATATAGAAGAAAGCAAAGAACGATATAGTTATTTCTGTTTTAGATTTGTTCACAGATGAATTGTTGTATTGGTATTGCGTACTCCCTCCACCAAATGAAGGGTTTTATTAGGGGAGGGTACATTGGAAAGAGCCTGTCTGTTAACTCATTACCACACAGTCCCGAGTTTTAACGACCCCGGGAAATCAGACTTTTAAAAACATTGCGGGAAAAGGAGAAAATGCTGGTAACCAGCATTTTCTCCTTTTCCCACAATGTTTTCTAACCTTTCAGACACAAATCCAATCATTTGAACCACATTTAATTTGTCGTCTGCAAATGCTTTCAATTTGGAACAGTCTAAAATAATGTCATGTGGTAAAGGGTTGTAAATGTACATCTGATGTTTATTTGTGTCTGAAAGTCCTCTTGCACTTTTGCTGTCTTTTGTGAGACTGTGTACAACTATCGACCACAATCTGTAGATGTGGATGACACAATCAGTGGATTTCCTGTCCTTAACCATTACCAAACGACAAATTTTTGAACTGGACCAAATTCAAAGCATGTGCAGACGACAAATTTAATTTGCTAAATTGACTATTTCTGTGTTTGATAGGGTAGAAAACATTGTGGGAAAAGGAGAAAATGCTGGTTATCAGCATTTTCTTCTTTTCCCACAATGTTTTCAAAAGCCTTCTCTTCCAGGGTCGTAAAAAAGGCTGGATTGTGTGGTAAAGGGTTAACCCTTTTTTCCACACAATTATGAGTGACCTGGATGAAGAAGGTGTTTGAAAACATTGTGGGAAAAGGAGAAAATGCTGGTGACCAGCATTTTATCCATGTCCAACAATGTTTTCTATCCATTCAGAGACCAGTATTTTCATTTGAGCCACATTTAATTTTTGGGCTGCAGATGCTTTGAATATGGTCTAATCTACCTTTTTGTTGTTTGATAAAGATTTAACTCCTTGCCAGACAGTACAATTTAACCCTTTCCCAAAAAAGCCCTGGTTTTCACGTGTCTGCTGTACAAGTCTTTTGAAAACACTGTGGGAAAAAGAGAAATTGCTCATATCGAGCAATTTCTCCTTTTCCCACAGTGTTTTCTACCCTTTTTGATAACTTTCTGCCATTTTCATCAAATTTAAAATTGTCGTCTGCAAACCCTTTTAATTTGGACCAGTCCAAAATTTGTCGTTTGGGAAAGGGTTAAGACAGTCTAAATTAAAAGCATTGCCAGACATCAACTAGAATGTGGCTCAACTGACAGGATTTGGCAGGAAACATTGTGGGAAAAGGAGAAAATGCTGGTTTCTAGTATTTTCTTCTTTTCTCAAATCCTTTGTAAAAGGCTTTCTTCACCAGGAAGTTTGAAAGACTATTTGGTAAAGATTTAAGTGAAGAAATACCATCTTCCCATAAACAAACTTAGTCATCTAACTCTTTACCAAACGACAAAATTTTAGAGGTCGTTAAAACTTGGGATTGTATGGTAAAGGGTAAACCCTTTACCATACAATCCAGAGTTTTAACACCCTGAGGAAGAAGGCTTTGGAACGAATTGTGGTCAAACGAGAAAATTCTGGTAACCAGCATTTTCTCCTTTTCCCACAGTGTTTTCCCTCCCTATCAAGACAAACCTTATCATTTGAGTCACATTTGAAATTGTAGTCTGCAAAGGCTTTCTATTTGTACAGGCCTAAGATCTTGTCATGTGATATAGAGTTAAAAAAGATTAACCCTTTCCCAAACGACAAATTTTGGACTGGTCCAATTTGAAAGAGTTTGCAGACGACAATTTTAAATTTGATGAAAATGGCAGAAAGTTATCAAAAAGGGTAGAAAACACAGTGGGAAAAGGAGAAATTGCTCGTTACAAGCAATTTCTCCTTTTCCCACAATGTTTTCAAAAGACTTGTACTGCAGACACGTGAAAACCAGGGCTTGTTTGGGAAAGGGCTAAATGTTTCTTCTCTATCAGAGCACCAGGTGAGGCATGTTAAAGGCCCAATAGTGGCTAAAAAAACAATGCAGGTGTTGAAATGTGTTTTAATTTATATCATACCATTTAAATGTATGGAAATTATTGTGTATTAAGTTAAAGTAAAGTAAACAAAGGATAGAGTGACCTGGCAATTTCTAATATAGTTTTGAAATTAATTTCTCAGCCAGTGATTAAAACTTGGTCTGACTGTACAGTAACAGATTGTCATCTTCACAATTTCGATACTTTTAAATGATATTTAAATTTGTATGCATTTTACTTTTGGCAGATATTGTTATTTTAAGTCACTGTTTATGACAGTTGTTTGTTCCCTTTTGTTTTTTCCTCCCAAAGAATATGAAATTGACTCCTTATTTCCAGAAACAATTTTGGTGCAAATGTTGAAACCATTATTGTAAAATATTTAGAATTTTCTTTAAAGTGTTAACCCTTTAACACATGATCCTGGGTTTTAACGAACTTAAACATGAAAGGTTTTGCAAACATTGTGGAAAAAGGAGGAACTGCTAGTAACAAACATTTTCTCCTTTCCAGGCAGTGTTTTCTTCTCCTTCTGATAAAAGTCCCATAATCTGTGCCACATTTAATTTGTTGTCTGCAAATGCTTTCAATTTGGACCAGTCTAAAATTTTGTTGTTTGGTAAAGAGTTATTGTAGTGATAGTAGTGGTTCAGTATTGCCATAGTGATTGGTTACCTCTTTACCACACTACAAAATTTTAGACCAGTCCAAACTGAAAGGGTTTGCAGACAACAAATAAAATGGGACACAAACAACAGTATCTGTCTTTTAGGTCACTGTAAGAAAATTTATGTCGAAAGTTAACAGGTTGCAAACGAAATCAAGAAGGAAAATATGAGGGAAAGACATGGATGATTTTGATAATTGATAGAAAAATCAGGGTTATACATTGTGGAAAAAGGACAGAATGCTTTTCTCTTTTTCCCACAATGTTTTCAAAAGGCCTCTTCCATAGGGTTGTTAAAACTCGGTATTGTTTGGTAAAGGGTAAATGTGAATTTCAGAAATATGACACACCAAGGGTACAGCTAGATTAGGAAATGCAGGGTAGTGATTATTTTTATTTCCTTATTTTTTCACAAATTAAGAATTTTTGAGAAATTGTGTGAAATTTAATTATTAATTTAACCTTGGTACATGTATTACAGTTGACACTTTACCAAATGACAAAAATGTTGATATGTCCAAATTGAAAGCATTTGTAGGCAACTATTTAGCAGGGACTCAAATGATGGAACTGGTCTTTTTTTAGGGTGGAAAAGCAGAAAATGTTGGTTACCAGCATTTTCCCCATTTCCCACAACATCTGAAAAGGCTTCTCCCTCAGAGTCATTAAAATGCAGGATTACGTGGTAAAGGGTTAATTTAAAAGGATTTCAATTTGGCCATTATTATGTTCTCAATGCCAGTGACAAAACTGATCTTAATTATTCTCATTTTAACATCCTTTAGAGCGATTTTTTTTTTTTTTTGGGGGGGGGGGGGGGGTTTAAGGCTTTACCACTCAATACAGGGTTTTTTAAGGACCCTGAGGAAAAAGGCGTCTTCAAACATTATCGAAAAAGGAGAAATTGCTGATAACCTGCATTTTTTTCCCCCACAATTTTTATTACCCTTTCAGAGAGAAATTCCATATATTAAGCCAGTTAAATTTGTCATCTATAACAGCGTTGAAATTGGAATAGCCTAAAGTTTTGTTGTTTGGTGAGGAGTAAATGAATGTCTGGGTGTAACCTGTGCCATACACAGTAAGGTTGACCAAAGTATTTAGATGCTCTGAGCTACACAGATTATGACGTCATAAGATGGTCATATAGGAAACATGTTTGTGGGGTTTACAGTAGAGGGAAACCTATAATGATAGACATTTAGTCTCAAAGTATTTGGCTACTTAACCCTTTACCAAATAACAACATTTTAAACTTGTCCAGATTGAAATCATTTGTAGACGACAAAATAATTGTGACTTTAAAATTGAAGTTTTTTTTTTTAGGGGTTGAAAAAATTGTGGGAAAAGGAGAAAATGCTGCCAGCATTTTCTCCTTTTCCCACAATGTTTTCTAAAGGCTTTTTTCTTAGGGTCGTTAAAATTAAGGACTGTGTGGTAAAAGGTTAATTCTTTCACTACTAAATAGATTAGCTTCACTTTTTTAAAGGCCACTAATACATTTCCGCTGTAAGATGAAGAACCACTATGGTTGTAATCTAGAATAAAGTAGTGGACAGTGTTGATCAGAGATCAGACTGCACATTCTGATCTTGAGCTACCAGTCCACAAAGTGTTTTTGTGTTGTTTACAGTAAGGAAAGAGTTTTATAAGTGTCATTTTTGGATGGAAAATATTTTTTTCTACACATCCTTACTTGTAAGCACTTTATTTCTATTTTTTTTGTACAGAATTCAAGAGCCCTAATTGTAATTATAAATTTGATCATAAAACACATTATTTTGGTAGTTTATGGAGAAATAATGGTGGATTATGGTTTGATATTTCATGGTTACCACCGGTGAAAATGCCGATTTTATGTTTTCTAACTCTTCAATTGAAGGCGGAAACAGTAGTTCCAACAAAATAGGGGTTAGAAGTATGAAATAAATAGATTTTTTTTTTTTTTTTTCGGTGAAAGATCGAAATTTATTTCATCGAGTGAACATCATTGGTAATATTTTCACGAGTGCACAGCCATGAATGGAAATATTACCGATAATGTTCACTCAATGAAACAAGTTTCGATCTTTCACCGAAAAAAGACATATCCTCTATGTATTGGAATTTTTGTTGGAATTATCTCACAAAATTTGAGTATTGTAGATCTCAGATCAGGCTACATGCACAGTGCTACTACTGGCCATGATCTGCAGTACATGTACCATGATATGTAAAAGTAACTGAGGCTGTGGTCTGTAATCCAAGGGTAAATACATGTATGTGGTAATAGCGGTAAGTCCGGAGCATCATTGACGTAATGCTCTTTATGTCATAGAAATTGGAGGGATCCCCATTAGTCCTTGTTCTGAGAACCCTTGTCCATAAATAAATGAGCCATGCTGTGGCAAAAGGGGATTCCATGTTTCTCCGTGATGCATCATACCAAGAAAGTCATCACAGTATTACACATTTGTCAAATCCAATTTGCATAACTGTTTACCTAATCACGAGATACACTGATCCTTTGACATGCAGAAAATTGTTGGCCAAGAGCAAAAATTTCGGCCCAGGTCAGCCTGGGCATACTGCGTAGGGTGACACAAATCGATACTTTTTGCAAATGCATTGAGCCCCCTTTTCACAGAGCATGGCTCAGTTATGTATCTTACAATCAAGATGTTTTGAAAACTTTGTTTTACATGTATATAATATATAGCCAGAAGTGCTTAAGGTTAGCTATTGTGAGATTATCTTAACCCTGAAGCTGCTAAGCACGACTCACTGACCTTTTGGGGACAGTGTAGATTAAGACCAGACTGCACAGAACTTGCAGTCAGATCTTGGATCTACACTGTCCGATAAGGAGATATCTTTCTCCAAAAAATAAGTTTGAAATAACATTATCCTAGTTTTTACTACAGGCTATATTATTTTTTTATTTATATAGCAGGATAGGGATTAACCCTATACTACATAATCCCAACTTTTAATGACCCTGTGAAAGAAGCCTTTTGAAAACATTGTGAGAAAAGGAGAAAATACTGGTAAGCAGCATTTTCTTCTTTTCCCACAGTGTTTTCTACACTTCCAAAGAGAGATTTCAGTTTTTGAGTCAAATTTATTTTGTTGTCTGCAAATGCTTTCAATTTGGACGAGACTAAATTTTTTTTGTTTGGTAAAGTGTTAACATCAGTTGCAACAGTTTCAATAATTAGCTCCCTGTGGTCCATTTGGTCAGTCATGCTGAATTTTCATATAATTATACTCCCTAAGGTTCTTTGATATACTGCATCAGCCACCCTTGCTGGACCTTCATGATGTGGGCATCAGTGTATGTTCCTGCCAATTATAGCTCAATTGTCTATTAACCCTTTCCTAAACAAGCCCTGGTTTTCACATGTCTGCAGTACAAGTCTTTTGAAAACACTGTCGGAAAAGGAGAAATTGCTCATAACGAGCAATTTCTCCTTTTCCCACAGTGTTTTCTACCCTTTTTGAGACCTTTCTGCCATTTTCATCAAATTTAAAATTGTCGTCTGCAAACTCTTTCAATTTGGACCAGTCCAAAATTTGTTGTTTGGGAAAGGGTTAAAAAGTAGGTTGACACAGAGCCATCAGTCCATCGTGTCCCAAACATCATTTCATACAAGAGCTTTGTTTTCATGGCTTATTTTAATTTTCATGACCCTGAGGAGGGAGGCTTTTTGAAAATAGCATTGATAAAGTGAAAAAAAGCTGGTAGCCAGCATTTCCACCTTTTCTCACAATGTTTTCTACCCAAAACCCAAGTACTTGAGCCACAGTAAATTTGACGTCTGCAAAATTAATTCTTTCAGTAAGAATGAGTCTAAAATTTTGTTGTCAGGTAAGGCGTTCAAATGGCTGAAGATAAAACCTGGATGT
Organism: Tridacna gigas; assembly: GCA_945859785.2. NCBI lineage: Eukaryota > Metazoa > Mollusca > Bivalvia > Cardiida > Cardiidae > Tridacna > Tridacna gigas. Next base: position 59,649,133 of record OX244032.2, read on the forward strand.
GATAACATCTTTACACTCTGAACAGGCATTTTGAAAAATTTCATTTGATCTTACTTTGATCTATACATGATAAAAATACATGTAGTGTTGCACCCCCTGTGTTTCTACCCGGTTTGATTTTCTGGCATGAATGATATGAAATGGGGTGGAAATTAGAATCTGGCTGCTGCATACACAAACAGACCAGTCTGTTGCTGATGAAATGAACTGAACTGAGGTAACCCTTGACCCCATGGTAGTGGCCATTGATCAAGCTGTTTCAACCTCTTTTTGAGAGGTATGAGAATAAGAGTGCAATCTGTTCTGCAAGCCTCTGAAATGAACTGAACTGAGGTAACCCTTGACCCCATGGTAGTGGCCATTGATCAAGCTGTTTCAACCTCTTTTTGAGAGGTATGAGAGGAAGAGTGCAATCTGTTCTGCAAGCCTCTGAAATGAACTGAACTGAGGTAACCCTTGACCCCATGGTTGTGGCCACTGATCAAGCTGTTTCAACCTCTTTTTGAGAGGTATGAGAATAAGAGTGCAACCTGTTCTGCAAGCACTGGGGGATATTGACTGATTGTGTGTACCCATTCTCTGCAGGTCACTTTCAGCCTGATGTAGTTTTAATTGGACATCAACTCCCCTAAACTAATAGCTTCTCATTTTTCTTAAATTTCAAAGCAATTTCTAAGCAAAGAATTCCTGTTATCCATGAGGTCAAGGGATACCTCAGTTCAGTTCAGTTCATAGGCAAAAGACTGGTCTGTTGGTGTATGCAGCAGCCAGATTCTACTTCCAGCCCCATTTTATATTCATGTCAGTAAACCAGACCTGGTAAAAAACACTGGGGATGCAAAACGTTTTTACTATATATACATGTATACTATTCACTAGACAAATTTGTGCTTTTTATGCCCCTCTATGGAAAAAATACATTGTGTGAAAACATGAGGAGTATTGTAAGAAAGGGAGAAATGAATTTTATTCTTTTCATAAAAAATGTTACTACCCTTCGAAGATGAATACCATCATTGGAGCCACACCCAATTTGCTTGTCTGCAGTTCCTTTAGATATGGATTAGATCTAGTCAGGAATTTTGATGTTTGATGAATAAATGATTGTTCTGCTCTCATGTTTGCAAATGCTTTCGCTTTGGATTAGATTTAGTCTAAAAGTTTGTTGTATGGTAGATAATTGTAGTACAAGTCTTTTGAAAACACTGTGGGAAAAGGAGAAATTGCTCGTAACGAGCAATTTCTCCTTTTCCCACAGTGTTTTCTACCCTTTTTGAGACCTTTCTGCCATTTTCATCAAATTTAAAATTGTCGTCTGCAAACTCTTTCAATTTGGACCAGTCCAAAATTTGTCGTTTGGGAAAGGGTTAACCCTTTTACGGGATGACAAAATTTTAGACCCCCTCAAGGTTGAAAGCATTTGCAGATGACAAATAAAAGGTTGCTCATTTGATAGGCTTTTTCTACAAAAGGGTAGATAAAAGGGTATAAAACATTATGGGAAAAGGAGAAAATGCTGGTTACCAGCATTTTCTCCTTTGCCCACAATGTTTTCAAAAGCCTTTGCTGCCAGGGTCATAAAAACTTGGTATTATGTTGTAGAGGATTTTATGATGCAGCTTAAAAAAAGATGTTGGGACAAATTTGTGCTTTTCATTTGAATCAAGTTGGGAAATTTAGTTTTAAATCAAGTTTGAATCGAGATAGGAAATATAGTTTTGAAATTGAATTCTGTTGTTTTTATTACTTCATTCCAGTCACAAATATTCTAGTATTTTCATGACCCCAAAGAAAAAGACTTAAGAAACCACTGTGGAAAAAGGAGAAAAAGCTGGTTACTGGCATTTTCACCCTTCCCCACGATGTTTTCTGTCCTTTCCAAGATAATTTCCATTATTCAAGCCACATAGTGTGCTGTCTTTGAATTCTTTTAATAGTTATAGACATGCCTCAAATGTTGTCAGAACAACTTAAAGGCCCACTAGCTGCCAAATGTAAACAATGCAGGGTCACATTGAATACAAATTTAATTCATACTATTTAACCCTTTACCACACAATCCCGGGTTTTAACGACCCTGAGGAAGAAGCCTTTTGAGAACATTGTGGGAAAAGGAGAAAATGCTGGTAAACAGCATTCTCTCCTTTTCCCACATTGTTTTCTACCCTTTCAAAGACAATTTGCACAATTTGAGTCACATATAAATTGTTGTCTGCAAATGCTTTCAGTTTGGAAAAGTCTACATTTTTGTCGTTTGGTAAAGGGTTAAGGGTATAGCAACTTTTGTTCTAATTTTACAGTACATTTTTCTGCCAGCAACAGTTACTGGAACTTTGAAAGATTCCACCATAACATCAGGCTCGTAATAATACCCATACTTTAACCCTTAACCACACAATGCTGTCTGTTAAAGACCCTTTAGAAAATGCCCTTTGAAAACATTGTGGGAAAAGGAGAAAATGCTGGTAACCAGCATTTTCTCAAAAGCCTTCATCCTTGGGGTCGTGCCGAGCCCCGTAGCTCAGTCGGTAGAGTACAAGACTTGAGAACGGGAGGTCGCTGGTTCGATCCCCGGCTCAGCCAGTTTCTTTCCGAGGATTGATGATAGTCATTGTGACGGGATTCTCTCACCACTGATCATTGTTTCGACGATGGTTATGTGGGAAAGCAGCCAGTGGCTTGGAAAGAATATTGTGCGGAGTACTGGTAACAGAGACTCCAGGTTAGCATGGATAGGTGCACTGGCGGCTGTGATATAACTGAAATGTTGTTGAAAATGGCATTAAACATCATACAATCAATCAGTCAATCCTTGGGGTCGTTTAAACTTGGGATTGTTTGATAAAGATGGATTGAGTCAAAAAGTAGGACACTGGGAAAAATCTCAGAAAAACCTTGTGGGCACTCTGGAGGTCAAATTTTTAGTCAAATGTCAGGACAGTTCACGTCAATTAATGTAAAACAAACGAAGGTTAAATTGAGACAAAACTTTATTCCAATTATGCACTCTGAGTGTATTTTATTTGTGTTTTACATCATCGCAACCAGGATCTCTTCAACTTAATCAATCTTAGATGACTTGGGTGAGTGCTTTAGGGCCAAATGATCCTCTTGTTTCTTTCTTCATAGCCATAGGTAGTATGTTTAGATTTTGTAGATTGTACTGACTGAGACTAGAATGCTTGTTCTTTGCAAGTTGCTTAATTTGCAACAGAATTGGGTCTTTTTTACAAATTTATTAACTTTTCAGGTAAAAAGTTAATAAAAAATAGCATTATATATAGACAAGTTCATGAAAAGGTGGATAAAAGTCAACTTCTACACTTTCAAACACAAACACTTTATTAGATAAAACTGTAACATGTATATAATACATGTGAAGAAATACAGATAAAAATATGACATGTCAAAAACACATGTACAATGTAAAAATGACAAAAACAAATGTATGCTAAAACATGGCAAACAACAACACTTCCTGAGTTACACACAGTAAAATATAATCTGCATTGTGGTAAAAGTGCCCTTCAACGAGTCTTCTAATAATAGTAGAAATGAATTAACTCTTTACCACGCGACAAAATTTCAGACTTGTCCAAATTCAAAGCATTTGCAGACGACAAAATAAATTTGGCTCAAAAGTTGAAATTTGATTTAGAAAGGATAGAAAACATTGTGGGAAAAAGAGAAAATGCTGGTTACCAGCATCTTCTCTTTTTCCCACAATGTTTTCAAAAGGCTTTTTCCTCAAGGTCGTTAAAGGTCTTGATTGTGTGGTAAAGAGTTAATCTGCAATGGATCTCTGAACTGTTTACCACACAATCCCAAGTTTTAACAACCCTGAGAAAGAAGTCTTTTGAAAACATTGATGGAAAAGAAGAAATGCTGATAACCAGCATTTTCTCCAGTTCCCACAATGTTTTCTACCCTATGACAGACAAATTTTATGTTTTGGGTAACATTTAATTTGTCGCTTCCAAATGCTTTCAATTTGGACAAGGCTAAAATTTTGTCATCTAGTAAAGAGTCAGACCTTTACCAGGCAATATGTTAATGATGTTAAGGAAGACAGCAGATGAAAACTTTGTAAGACAAGGAGAAAATGCTGGTAACCAGGGCTTTTTCCCTTTTCCCATACATTTTCTAACTTTTTCAAGACAAACATTATCATTAGAATTACAGTTAATAATCTGTGGCTTGCAAATGCTTTCAATATCAGAACATAGCCTGTATTCAACCATTCTTAAGAACATTCTTAGTCTTATTCTCCAGAATTTTCTAAATACAGAAGTAACACAACTTTGATTGGCAAAAACCATTCAGTTTAACCCTTTACCACACAATCCTGGGTTTTAATGACCCTGTCAGAGAAGGCTGTTGAAAACACTGTGGGAAAAGGAGAAAATGCTGGTAACCAGCATTTTCTCCTTTTCCCACAATGTTTTCAACCCTTTCCAAAACAAATTTCAATTTTTCAGTCACGTTTATTTTGTCATCTGCAAATGGTTTGAATTCGGATAAGTCTAAAATTTTGTCGTGTGGTAAAGAGTTAAGAGGCAACACAAATAAAGTAGGTTGCCTTGTAATACAAGTTAAATAAAGTTCATTTATGAAGGGATGGAGAATTAAAACTGGTCTCTTAACCCTTTACCACACAATGCTGCCTTAACAACCCTTATGAAGAATCCTTTTGAAGACATTGTGGGAAAAGGAGATAATGCTGGTAACCAGCATTTTCTTCTTTTCCCACAATGTTTACTACCTTTTTAAAGGCAGAAATTATGATTTGAGCAACATTTAATTTGTTGTCTGTAAATGCTTTCAAATTGGACCAGTCTAGAATTTTGTCATCTGGTAAAGGCTTAAAGCAGCTGGATGCTGAATAGGGGTGATCTTTAAGATAGGTTCTACTGTATCTTTAATAACGTAATTTTAAAAACTTTGGAACTATTTTTCACCCAAGTTTTGCTTCTACCAAAGAAGCCAGTCGTACATAACTTGATAATGTATATTACCTGTATGAACTATAATTCTTGCGATATTGTTCTATGATAAAAGAACCTGATATTTGTTGGCTTTTGAGAAAAAAAAAACTTCACTTATGGTAACAGTTCTGTGAGGTAGAATGTTTGTGTAAACATCATGCAAAGAGAAAATGCTGGTTACCAGCCTTTTCTCCTTTCTCCATGAAGTTTCTACCCTTACAATGACGAGTTGAATCATACAAGCTATAATTATTTATTTTGTTGTAAGCAAAACAATATTGATGTGCCTAAAACCTTTTCATCATGTAAAGAGTGCACCGGTAACTTGGTGTCTAGATAAAACATATTTTTTAAAGCTTGCCAAAGACTTGTGAAATAATTTTTTTCTAGAGTTGTTTAACCAAATGACAAAATTTAAGACTGGTCCGAATTCAAAGCATTTGCAGATGACAAAGTGACCCAAATGAAGATATTTGTCCTTGAAAGGGTAGAAAACATTGTGGGAAGAGGAGAAAAATGCTGGTTACGAGCATTTTCTCCATTTCCCAGAAATGTTTTCAAAAGCTTTCTTCCTCAGGGTCATTAAAAAACGGGATTGTTTGTAAAGGGTTAACTATTTTCCAACCAGTCTTAACAGAAGTTGCTGTGGTGTCCATCAATACCCTGGCAAAACATCTGGGTTACAATTTACAAACTGGGATTGCACATATAAACAAAAGATCAACCTTCAACCTGGCACATCTTTAACTCTTTACCAACCGACATAATAATAGACTGATCTGAATTCAAAGCATTTGCGGACGACAAATAAATGTTGCACAAATTATGACATTTGTCCTTGAAAGGTTAAAAACATTGCAGAAAAAGGAGAAAATGCTGGTTACCAGCATTTTCTCCTTTTCCCACAATGTTTTCAAAAGTCCCTTTCCTTGGGGTCATTAAAAGTCAGGATTGTGTGGGAAAGGGTTAAACGATCATGCCACCATTTCATTTTTGGCCACTAATTGTATCTCCTTTTAACTCTTTTACCAAAATGTTAGACTGGTCCAAATGGAAAGCATTTGCAGACGAGAATTTAAATGTATCTACAATGATTGGATTTGTCTTTGAAAGGGGTGGAAAACATTCTGGGAAAAGAAGAAAATGCTGGTTTCCAGCATTTTCTTCTTTTCCCACAATGTTTTCAAAAGGTCTTTTTCCCCTGGGTTGTCAAAACCCAAGATAGTTTGGTAAAGGGTTAATATACAACTTTATAAACAGGTTTTGTGATGCATAAACACCTGATGTCAAATAGTTCGCATTTCATACAATATTATTTTAAAGATGGATTGTAAAGAAAAGACAAAAAGGATTTAACAAAAGCTTTCAAACTGGCCTACAGTAAGTCTTATAAAATGTCTGTTGTAGATCTAGCAAGCACCAGAAATATGTTGCAAAAAGAAAACTATGAACAAATTCACAGAGCTCCAGATAAGAGGGAGTGGTGGTATTCTAAATCCATTATTTCTCTTCTAAACCCCATGTTGTGGGTACTCATTAGAATCGTCCCAATGAGACGATTCTAATGAGTACCCATAACATAGGGTTTAGTGGAGAGTAATTAATATTTTCAATTTTGAAATCAAAATCACTCCCTCTATCTGGAGCTCAGAATTCCTCAGGGAATGAATGAAACACTATAAAAAAAAACAACACTCTATCGTTCGATATTTCAGCTTTTGCCTTTGTCAAGCGTTCGAAACACTCTCTCCTCAAGAACAATTTACAATGTGAATTGATAATTACTGCAGCCACATTTTTTTAAAAGAAAGAAGTGGTGTAAACAATATGGCGTGCAACACACAAAAAGGGACCTTCTGACATTATGATTGTGTAAAAGTGTGTTGTCCCAGGTCAGCCTGTGCAGTCTGTGACTAATCTGAGATGACACTTCCCGTTTTTGTGCGATTTTCTGTTTAATGAAAATCTACTGTATGAAAAATTCTTATGTTAGTCGTAAAGTGCCATCTCAGATTAGCCTGAATGGACTGCACAGACTTTACGCAAATGTCCGAGGGTCTCAATTCACATATTGCAGGCTATATGGCTGCTGTAATTCACACTAAAAAATTTTCTAGAGGAAAAAGTGTTTTGAAGTCTTTGAAAAAGGCAATAGCCGAAATGTCGAATGATAGAGTGTTGCTTTTCATAGTATGAACAAACATACTTTACATAACAAACAAAACCAACTAAATAAATTACAATAGGTACCTAAAAGTATTAACTCTTTACCAAACGACAAAAATTTAGACTGGTCCAAAGTGAAAGCATTTGCAGACGACAAAATAAATGTGATTGAAAACTAAAATTTGTTTTGGGAAGGGTAGAAAACATTGTGGGAAAAGCAGAAAATGCTGGTTACCAGCATTTTCTCCTTTTCCCACAAAGTTTTCAGAAGGCTTCTTTCTCAGGGTGGTTAAAGTCGGGATTGTGTGGTAAAGAGTTAACAGTGCAAAATGTTTTAACTAAAGTTATTATCAAAGAAATAAGCCTTTGGCCTTTTCGGCATGCAAAATAAAGGCAATATATTGCTTGATCAGAAATTAGAAGAGAAGGTAATCAGGACATGCTTAGAGACAGGATGGGTGTAATTCTTTACCGAACAACAAATTTTTAGACCTGTCCAAATTGAAAGCATTTGCAGACGACATATTAAAGGTGACTCAAGTGACGAAATTTGTCCCTGACCGATTAGAAAACATTGTGGGAAAAGGAGAAAATGCTGGTTACCAGCATTTTCTCCTTTTCCCACAATGTCTTCAAAAGGCCTCTTACCCCAGGTCGTTAAAAGTCGGGATTGTGTGGTAAAGAGTTAATTAGATAGAATAATTTGATCTTGTTTGAAAAATAAAACTTTAGATAGAAAGACAAATTGAAGAAACTGCTTGCTTTACCATTTACCACACAATCCCAAGTTTTGATGATCTCAAGAAGGAAGGCTTTTGAAAGCACTGTGGAAAAAGGAGAGAATGCAGGTAACCAGCATTTTCTTCTTTTCCCAAAATGTTTTCTAGCCCTCCAAAACAATTGGGACCAGTGTAAAATTCTGTCATTTGAAAAAGACTTAAAGCAATTTTCACTAGATGACAAATTTTCAAACTAACACATATTTAAGAATTTGCACACAACACACTTAAATGTAGCTAAAAGTATGTGGTTTGTCTTTGAGGGACTGAAAACATTATGAGGAAAAGGAGACCATGCCAGTTACCAGCCTTTATTTTTCTTTCTCCCATAATGTTCACAAAAGCCAAATGCCTCCAAGTCAAAATCTTTTGGTAAAGGATGAAGTACAGCCATGTACTAACTCTATTCCAAAAATAAGCTGGAAATAATTTGTGAAATGATTCATGAATATTTTTTATCTTTATTGGAGACATCTGTTGCCTCCAAAATGTACTGAAACAAAAACAAGTACAAATATGTGCTTTTCTCACAGACAATTAAGTTTTGGCATAAAACATATCAGGCACATTTCTGTTATCATGTGGCAAATAGAGAAACCAATTATATGAACAATTTGCAAAGCAACAAAATCATTCTAATTTATCAACACTAAACAGTCTATCACTTTACCTAACAACAAACTTTTAGACTCATCCAAATTCAAAGCATTTGCAAACAAAAATTTAAATGTGGTTCAAATGATGGAGTTCTTCTTGAAGGGGTAGAAGACATAGTGGGAACAGGATGGTTACCAGCATTTTCTCCTTTTTCCACAATGTTTTCAGAAGCCTTCTTTGTTCAGGTCGATAAAAAACCCCAGACTGTGTGGTAAAGAGTTAACTTTTTCCACGGAACTCACCTATGAGAAAGTGAGTTTTTAAAACGCATTGTGAGAAGAAGAGAAAATACTGGTGGCAAGCATTTTCTCCTTTACCCACAATCCTTTTAACCCATTACCACACAATCCCAACTTTTAATGACCCCCATGAAATAAGCCTTTTGAAAACATTTCCAAAACAAATTTCAACTTTTCAGTCATGATTATATTGTCGTCTGCAAATGGTTTGAATTTGGACCAGTCTAAAATTTTGTCGTTCAGTAAAGAGTTAACCCTTTCAAAGAAAATCTTATCATTTTAGCAAAAAAATGTGCCACCTGCAAATGCAATCAAAATGCACAGGTCTACAATTCTGACAGCTGGCAGAATTTAAATGTTATCTATGGTAATAGGTAAATAGATAATTTTTTAACCCTTTACCAATCAATCAAATCTTTTAACAAATTTACCAACCAATCCAGTTTTTTTAACAAACTTGGGGCCAAACCCTTTTGAAAATATTGTGGGAAAAGGAGAAAGTGCTGATGCCTGCATTTTCTTTTTCTGCAATGTTTTCATCCCTTTCAAAGAAAAATCCAGTATTTATCCCTCTATTTGATAACGATGGTATTTATGAACTAATGGGAGCACATAAATGAGCCATGCTCTGTGAAAAGGGGGCTTAATGCATCTGCGAAAAGAGTCGACCCAGGTCAGCCTGCGCAGTCTGCGCAGGCTGACCTGGGCCAAAACTTTTCGATACCGGTCAATTTTCTGTATATCAACGCGTCTACCTTATGATTAAATGGGTTGTTAGACATACCGAATTTCAAGGATCCCTAACTATGTGATGTCTTGCTTGGTAAGATGCATCACGGAGATGCTTTAAGCCCCCTTTTGCCAGATCACGGCTCAAATACATGATGCTGCAAATAACGGAGGAAGAGAGGGAGGCATGTGGCTATATATACCGGTAATTAATTTACTATTATTCTGGTCAACAGCTGACACTTAAAATGTACATGTATGTATATCTATACTTGTACATGTATATTTATTGAAGCTTGACACAGACTGTGGTCACGATCTGGACAACATTTTGACAAGCTTACAACCTTTCTAAAAATACATGTAAATGCATGGCATAAAAAAAAAGAAACAATTAAAATACAGCAAACAGACAGTCTTCTGCCAAATATTTTGCACTCATCACTCTCTTCAGCCAAACACTTTGCACTCATCACTCTATAGATTATTTTTAGACATCAACTGTTGCAAAGGAGAAATATTTGGAGGAAAGGAATTGTTTTTCAACAGTTTCAGACGTGTTCATCTGTAATCAATTGCAGACGACAAATCTAATGTTGCTCAAATGATACCATTTGTCTTTGAACGGGTAACTGTAAAAATTATTCTGGGAAAAGGAGAAAAGGCATGTTACTGGCATTTTCTTCTTTTCCAATGATTTCAAAAGCCCTCTTTTTGAGGGTCATAAAAGGGTAATTTAGTAAAGGCTAAAATGGCATGGTTAACTTTACAGGGAAACTGAGAAATGGCACAAGCCAATAAAATGTTTCTGTTCTAACAATATTTTAATGCTTTACCACAGGTCAGAAATTTTAAACCTGTCCAAACTGAACCCAATTGCAGAAAAAATAATGACTAAAATGATGAGGCTGTCTTGGAAAGGGTATAAAATATTGTGGGAAAAGGAGAAAATGCTGTTTACCAGCACTTTCACCTTTTCCCAAAATGTTTTCAAACGATTTCTCCAGGGTCAGTAATATCAGGACTGTTTGGTAAAGGGTTAACTCTTTACCACACAATCCCGACTTTTAACAACCCTGTGAAAGAAGCCTTTTGAAAACACTGTGGGAAAAGGAGAAAATGCTGGTAATCAGCATTTTCTCCTTTTCCCACAATGTTTTCTACCCTTCCCAAAACAAATTTCAATTTTTCAATGACATTTATTTTGTCATCTGCAAATGCTTTCAATTTGGACCGGTCTAAAATTTTGTCGTTTGGTAAAGAGTTAAAGGATGTCAACTACAGGGAAGAAAAGTTGTGTTTGTATGGAAATGAGTTGAACTGTACATTTTTTAGCCTGTCATATATTAGTATATTAGTATATAAGCACCTGCAGAGGATTTTTTTTCATCTTCCTTCATAGAAAAATCACTTGTTAAATGCACTGCCTTAATCAAGCACAATGTTTTCACATGTATTTAACCCTTTATCAAACAATCCCCACTTTTAACGACCCTGGTAGATTGAACTTTTGAAAACATTGTGGGAAAAGGAGAAAATGCTGGTAACCAGCATTTTCTCCTTTTCCCACAATGTTTTCTACTCAAAGAGAGAAATCATCATTTTAGCAACATTAAATTTGATGTCTGCAAATGCTTTCAATTTGGTCCAGTCAAAAATTTTGTCGTTTGGTAAAGAGTTAACCTAAATTCATGTTGATAAACCCGATTTGGAAAAAAAAGTTTTCGAACTTCACTGCTGCAGTTTTTGAAGGATGTACTGAGTTTATGGGTTGGGTTGAGTTAACACTTATCATTATGTTTTTACCAGCTTGAAGAAGAATGTTTTTCAAAACAATGTGAGAAAAGGAAATAATGTCGGTAAACAGAGTTTATCCTTTTCACACAGTGTTTTCTGTTCTGTAAAGGATTATTCCCACCATTTAAGCTACAACTAATTTGTCCACTACATAACTTTGCCTTTAATATGAACAAGTAGAAATTTTGTCGTCTAGTAAAAGTTTTAAATTTAAGACAAAAGCAGTGAAGTAGAAACATAGTTAACTCTGTACCAAACAATCCCGGATTTTAACGACCCTTAGGAATAAGCCTTTTGAAAACATTGTGGGAAAAGGAGAAAATGCTGGTAACCAGCATTTTCTCCTTTTCCCAAAATGTTTTCTACCTTATCTAAGACAAGTTCCACAATTTGAGTCACATATAAATTGTTGTCTGCAAATGCTTTCAATTTGGAAAAGTCTATATTTTTGTCGTCTGGTAAGAGTTAACTCTATACCAAATGAAAAATTTCTTTACATGTCCATTTTGGAAGCCTTCACACAGAAAATTATGGGATTAAAAGATAGAATTGTTCGGTAAAGGGCCTATAAAAACTTTTGAAAAAAGGATTTCAAAGGCTGACAAACTTGATTATGTCAGTTCTACCCTGCTAACTTTGACAATTTCTTTATTCATGAGGTTTCTTCTCTGTCATGTATAACCCTTCTTATTCAAAGGGCAAATTATCCTTTCATGTCCAAGTGAAAACTATGACCAGACACAGAATATGTGTAATCTGATCACTGATTTGCATCATCAGTTTATTTGACAGATATTCTTGTCAAAACAGTCTCGAAACTGAAACTAAGTGACTTGAAAATTACATTTCATCATTAGAGATAGAAGTCTACTCCATACATTCATGAACAAATTTCCCACGAGGCTTTTTATTCACAGTAATCTAAGTTGAGGAATTTGACCATAAAAAGGATCGTCTTTTGAAAATGTCCAATGGTTCGGAAAAAGAAACGTGAAAAGCTTTTGTGGTTCTCTCCACCGCCAGTGATGCTATTTATAATTTACCTGGCTCCTCCTGAATTTACTTTTTTCTAACCCATTGTCATAAAACAACATACCCAGTGCAACTGTTTACAGTCCATTAAGTAGACACTATGGGAAAAGGAGTAATCACTTGTTTCAAGCAACAGCTCTTATTTCCGTGGCCTTTAACCCTAAAGCACTTTTCACAACTATAGTTTCCCTTGTGGCTACTGTAGCTTAAGATCAGACTGCACAAAACATGCAGTCTGATCTTTGATCTACACTGTCTGCTTTGTTGAGACATTTTGGACAATAGCAACCTTGATATTGCCCTTATTAAGTTCTTATTCCTGAAATGAAAATGTTACTTGTTACTAATTCCAAACTCTGAGGGTTAAAAATCTGAACACAGCCATGTCCTCATAATTTTTCTCCTTTGTAACTCCAGAACAAATTAACTTACAACAAACAGCCTTGTAAACATACCTGTGAAAAAAATCAACATGCGTTATGGCTAATTTCTTCAGCATAAGTGAAAAAAATTGAGGCAAACAGAGAAATAGAGAAATATTGGCTGTTGGTTTGTTAACCCTTAACCCTTTCAGCGCCACAGGCAAGTACAGGGACTTTTGCGGATAGCACAGATCAAGATCAGACTGCACAGAACATGCAGTCTGATCTTTGACCTTTACTGTCTGCTTGATTAGTCAAGCCCCTACGATAAAAATCTTTCTGGGTCTCTGTGGATTGCATTTACAGCCATAGAAAGAAGTCGAGTTTATTTATTTGGTGCCAAAAGAGTTAACTCTTTACCAAACGACAAAATTTTACACTAGTCCAAATTGAAAGCATTTGCAGACGACAATATAAATGTAACTGAAAAGTAAAAATTTGTTTCAGGAAGGGTAGAAAACATTGTGGGAAAAGGAGAAAATGCTGGTTACCAGCATTTTCTCCATTTCCCACAATGTTTTCAAAAGGTGTCTTTCACAGGGTCGTTAAAAGTCGGGATTGTGCGGTAAAGGGTTAAATCCCCTTTCACAACTACAGTTACCTTTGAAGTCAGTGCTGATCAAGATCAGACTGCACAAAACATGCATGTTAACCCTAAATCTTCTATCACAACTATAGTTACCTCTGAAGGCAGTGTTATCCAAGATTTTATTATATCAGAACCTGGAATGAGTTAACCTTTTACCACACAATCCCAAGTTTTAACAACCCTGAGAAGGAGGCCTTTTGAAAACATTGTGGGAAAAGGAGAAAATGCTGGTAGCCAGCATTTTCTCCTTTTCCAACAATGATTTCTACCCTATTAAATACAAAAATCACCATTTAAACCACATTTCATTTGTCATCTGCAAATGCTTTCAATTTGGTCCAGTCAAAAATTTTGTCATTTGGTAAAGAGTTAAACCTTTACCACACAATCCCGACTTTTAACGACCCTGAGAAAGCGGTCTTTGAAAACATTGTGGGAAAAGAAGAAAATGCTGGTATCCAGCATTTTCTCCTTTTTGCGCAATGTTTTCTTCCCCATCCATTACATGAATCACTATTCAAGCTACACTTAATTTGTCGTCTGCAAATGCTTTCAATTTGGTCCAGTCTAAAATTTTGTCGTTTGGTAAAGGGTTAAAAAGGTTGTAGTGGAAAGTATTTTAACAGAATTATCCCACTAAACCAGACAGCCTCTGGTACAAAGACAGTCCATTACAACAAGTAACTCTAGATGAGACAGCACAATATGTGCTGTCTGATCCTGAAACTTCACTGCCTGATACAGTGACCTTTTTTCAGCATTAAGAACTTTTCCAATAGTTTCTATTGTTCTTGGATTTTCTCAAAATCTTTTTTTTTTCCACTGAGAGGTTGATCTGCTCCGTTATGTCATTATCATGAGTGTGTATTTGATTTTCAAAAGTCACTAAAGAATGTTGAGTTCAGTAAGAAATTTACTAATCACTTTTGGTCAATTACATGTAGGTTAATTCTTTGTATTATAGGTTGGTGGTCTGGGTACTGAATACAAATGTCTTTTCCTATGTCTAAATAACAATTACTTATGGCTGGCTGATAGAGGATAAATTCTTTTATACATTATTTCTTTTTTTCATACAAGGTAAGAGTGCTCCACTGCATATTTCTAGCATACAATATTATTTGCACCGGTATCAACTGACAGAGCTCAAGCCTTACACAAAGGTAGCAAATTTAACCCATTACTATACAGACTTTCAGAACTATCCATAACTTTTACTATTACACAAAGGACGATCCTTAAACTATGTGTTAAACTACGGGTACATCAATGCACATTGTATACAGATGAAAAACAAACTACATCTAGATATTCACAAAAAAAAAATAAGACTTCTTAAAATAAAAAAAAGGTACAAAATTGCTAAAGGACTAATTATTTACCTACACAACCAAAATTAGAACAGTATAAAAATGTACATCCGTAACTATAAGAGGAAGGTGTTTGTTAACTCTTTACCACACAATCCCAACTTTTAACAACCCTGAGAAAGTAGCCTTTTGAAAACATTGTGGGAAAAGGAGAAAATGCTGGTAACCAGCATTTTCTCCTTTTCCCACAATACTTTCTACCTTTCAAGACAAATTCAATTTTTGAGTCACATTTAATTTGTCATCTGCAATTGTCTTCAATTGGACCAGTCTAAAATTTTGTCATTTGGTAAAGAGTTAAACTAAAGAATCCATACTGCTGAATTTTTAACCCTTCACCAAACAATCCCAAATTTTAGCAACCTTAAAGAAGATGACCCTTAACCCATTACCACACAATCCACAGTTTTTAACAATCCTGAAAAAGTGGCGTTTTAAAAACACCGTGGGAATAGGAGAAAATGCTGGTAAACAGTATTTTCTCCTTTTCCCCCATTGTCCACCCTTTGAAAGACAAAAACCATCATATGAGCCTTATATAATTTGTCGTCTGCAATTGCTTTGGATTTAGGCAAGTCCAGAATTTTGTTTGGCTAAGAGTTAACTCTTTACCACACAATCCCGACTTTTAACGATCCTGGGGAAGAGGCCTTTTGAAAACATTGTGGGAAAAGGAGAAAATGCTGGTAACCAGCATTTTCTCCTTTTCCCTCAATGTTTTCTACCCCACCCAAAACAAATTATCAATTTTTGATTCACGATCATTTTGTCGTCTGCAAATGCTTCGAATTTGGACAGGTCCAAAATTTTGTCGTTTGGTAAAGAGTTATGAGCATTTTTTGAAAAGGAAAAAGTGCTTGAAATAGGCAATCTCTCCTTTTCCACAAATGTTTTCTGACTTAACATAAAACTCTGGCTCAGTTGTATCTAATTACACTTCTCATATATAATTTCAGGTTGGATGAGTCTAAAATTTTTCGTTTGGGAAAGGGTTAACAAAATAAATGATTGCTGGATAAAAATGCAGTCAAATATATATTGCAGCAAATGGCAAATTGATCCAAATGACCATTTTCACAGCTCAGCAACTAGATATTTTTTTTAAATACATGTATGTCTAATGATTTTAGACGCTGGATGCAAATGTGTCATATAACGAGAAGAAATAAAGACTTATTAGTGGGTCTTGAACTGTTTGGACCCTTTATTACACAATCCTGAGTTTCAACGACCCTGCAGAAAAAGCCTTCTGAAAACATTGCGGGAAAAGGAGAAAATGCTGGTAACCAGCATTTTCTCCTTTTCCAACAATGTTTTCTACCCTTGCCAAAACAAATTTCAATTTCTGAGTCACGTTCATTTTGTCATCTGCAAATGCTTTGAATTTGGATCAGTCTAAAATTTTGTCATTTTGAAAAGAGTTACCCTTTACCAAACCTTTGGTTTTGCAACCCCAAGTAAAAATGCTTTTAAAATCATACTGGAGAAATGAATTACAAAAGACTTGTAACTTGATTAACTAGCACTTTCTTCTTTTCCCTCAACGTTTTCTATCCCTTCAGAGCCAAATCCCACCATTTGAACCATGTTTAATCTGCAAAATTAACCCTTTACCAAACCATCTCTAGTTTTAACGACCCTAAGGAAGAAGACTTTAGAAAGATTTGTGGAAAAAGGAAAATAATGCTGGTAAACACTGTTTTTTTTTTTCCTTTTTACACGTTTTCTACCCTTTGAAAAACGATTTTCAATTTTTGAGTCACATTTATTGTTCAGTCTGCAAATGATGACTTCAAACAACCTTTTCCCGCAACAATCACGAGGACAAATTTCCTCATCTGAGTCACATTTTAATTGTTATCTGCAAACACTTTCAATTTGGACAAGTCTGCAATTTTCTGGTGTGGTAAAGACTCAATTTAGACAAGTGTTAAGTTTTGTCTTCTAGTGGAGAGTTAACTCTTTACCAAACAACAAAATTTTAGACTAGTCCAAATTGAAAGCATTTGTAGAAGACAAAAATAAAAGTGACTGAAAATTTGAAAATTTGTTTTGGGAAGGGTAGAAAACATTGTGGGAAAAGGAGAAAATGCTGGTTACCAGCATTTTCTCCTTTTCCCGCAATGTTTTCAAAAGGCTTCTTTCTCAGAGTCATTAAAATTCGAGGTTGTGTGATAAAGGGTTAATGCTTTCAGAATGAATCTGGTAAAGAGTCAAAAAACATTGTTTCCAAATTTAAAATCATGATTATATATTATACAAATCAGCATTTTTGTCTCCAACAAACTGGCCTGTGCAAGTATTTAAAAAAAATGTAAAAATGTAGATATAAGTTCTAGTTTAATATTTTTCTATAAAAAAAGCTGTTGATTTTGACAAAAAGAGGTAATGTACAAACATTAAACTTTGTACATTAAAATATGGTAAGAACACAAATCACTACTTCTCATAAAACTGAGATCAATTTAACCCCGTCAGAGCTGAGTGTAACTGTGGTAATTGCTTTTAACTCTTCAACGAACGACAAAAAGTTGTATTCGATAAAATTGAAAGCACTTGCTGACGATGACTTAGATGTAGCTCAAATGACGATTTCTGTCTTTAGTAGAAAACAGTGTGGGAAAAGGAGAAAATGCTGGTTACCAGCATTTTCTCCTTTTCCCACAATTTTTGCAAAGGCCTTCTTGTGGTCCTATCATCTGAATCAGAATTACTGTGTCTTCTGCAAATGTTTTCAAAATGGATAAGTCCGAAATTTAGTCATCATGTGAAAAAGAGTTAGGAAATCTCATAAAACTGAGACAGATTTACAGAATAATAATTCCCAAACGTTCTAAAATATTTGAAATGATAATGAAATTAATCATATGTATCTACATTCTGTACATCTAAAAGATAAATAAAAATTTAAATACATGTACCCAGTGCACATAGTATAATATATTATAGTACATATTAATATACTAGTATATTTATACAACAGTGTTACACTTTAACATCAATTGGTCACATAACCTGGTATAAACATTTTATTATATTGAATGGCTACAGCTTTTATCAACCTTGTATATAAAAAGGTATCTTTATTCATATATACATGTACTAATTTAGAATTTTCATGGTGTCATAAAAGTAAAAATAGATTATCAATAAAGAAATTATAATTATGTGTCTTTATCATAACTGTTTACCAAATGACGTAATTTTAGACTCGCCCAAACTGAAAGCATTTGCAGACAACAAATAAATTTATACTCAAGTAATGAGCTCAGCTAAAAACAGGTAGAAAACATTGTGGGATAATGAGAAAATGCAGGTTACCAGCATTTTCTCTTTTTCGCATAATGTTTTCAAAAAGCTTCTTCCTAAGGGTCGTTAAAAGTCGGCTTTGTGTGGTAAAGGGTTAACTCTGTACCGAACAAAATCATTTGGACAACTCCAAATTGAAACCCTTTCAAACTGACAAAATATTTGTCTCACAAATGATTTGTCTTTGAAAAGGAAGAAATCATCCTGGAAAAAGAGAGAGCGGCATTTCTTTTCACGCTATGTTTTCAAAAGCCTCCCTCATTAGAATATGGGACTGTTTGGAACAATGTAAACCCACTGACACATATTCCCCAGTTTTATCGACTCCATGGAAGACAGCTTTTGAAAACACTGTGGGAAAAGGAGAAAATGCTGATAACGAGCATCTTCTCTTTTCCCACAATGTTTGCTAGTTGCTACCCTTCCAAAGACAATTCAATTGTCTGAGTCAGCTTTGATTTGTCGTCTGCAAAATGCTTTCAATTCGGATGAGTGTAAAATTTTGTTGTTTGGTACAGAGTTAACCCTTTACCACACAATCCCTACTTTTAACGACCTTGTGAAAGAAGCCTTTTGAAAACATTGTGGGAAAAGAAGAAAATGCTGGTTGCTTCTTTTCCCACAATGTTTTCTACCCTTTCCAAAACAAACTCAATTTTTTAGTAACATTTTTTTTTTTTGTCATCTGCAAATGGTTTAAATTTTTTTCGTGTGGTAGAGTTAACTCTTTACCAAACGACAAATTTTTAGACTAGTCCAAACTGAAAACAATTACAGACGGCAAAATAAACGTGACTGAAAAATTGAAATTTGTTTTGGGAATGGTAGAAAACATTGTGGGAAAAGGAGAAAATGCTGGTTACCAGCATTTTCTTCTTTTCCCGCAATGTTCTCAAAAGGCTTCTTTCTCAGAGTCATTAAAAGTCGGGATTGTGTGGTAAAGAGATAAATTATATAGTTTGCTGAGTATTTTCATGACTTATGACCGCAGTGTTTGATTAAATATCTAAAGGACTCATAAATAGTGAATTGTAAACAAAATATTATCAATTTAACCCTTTTCCACACAATCCAGAGTTTTAAAGACCCTGAGAAAAATGACTTTTATAAACATTGTGAGAACAGGAGAAAATGCCAGTAACCAGCATTTCCTCCTTTTCTCGCAATGTTTTCTTCCCTTTCAAAAACAAATTACATAATTTGAGTCACGTTCAATTTGACGTCTGCAAAGGCTTTCTGTCTGGACTGGTCTTAAATTTTGTAATTTGGTAAAGGGTTAACTCTGTTCCAAACAACAAAATTTAGGACTCATCAAATCGAAAGCATTTGCAGACAACATATCAAATGTAGTGCAAATGATGATTTCTGTCTTTGACAGGATAGAAAACATTGTGGGAAAAGTAGAAAATGCTGGTAACCAGCATTTTCTCCTTTTCCCAGAATGTTTTCAAAAGCCTTTTTCATCAGGGTCGTTAAAACTCGAGATTGTGTAGTAAAGGGCTACCTCATTACATCCTGATATAAATTTGTGGCAGACATGTTTGTAAAAAATCCTTTTAACTCTTTTTCCCCGTTTCAGCCACCCTGGGAAAGAAGGCTTTTGAAAACATGGTGGGAAAAGGAGAAAATGCTAGTGCCCAAAATTTTCTCCTTTTCCCATATAGTTTTCTATCCCTTTTAACCCTTTACCACACAATGCCGCCTTTTGACGCCCCTGAGAAAGAAGCCTTTTGAAAACATTGTGGGAAAAGGGAGAAAATGCTGGTAACCAGCATTTTCTCCTTTTCCCACAATGCTTTCTACCTTATCAAAGGCAGAAATCATCATTTTAGTAACATTTATTTTGTCGTCTGCAAATGCTTTCAAATTGGATCAGTCTAGAAAATTGTCCTATGGTAAAGGGTTAAGATAAATCTAAGCATCTTAGCTAAATTTAATTTGTTGTCTGCAAATGTATTCAATTCGGACAAGTCTTAAATTTTGTCTGTGTGGTAAAGAGTTAAAATGCAGATAATCAATGCAAGTTGATACATAAATGTATAAATGTGAACGTTTTTTGGCAATAGGAGAATTGGTTCATTACAAGCAATTTCTCCTTTTTCCGCAGTGAAACTTGTCTGCCACAAGATGAGCAAAAATTGTCTGAAGGTAGTAATGTTTAAATACATGTACATCATTTACACATGTCAGCTGCCAATAAACACACACCCCAATGATCAATATAGGCCATCAAAATCATGGCATATTCCTGTGAGGAAAAAAAAAGGTACATCATATCTCCTCTTATTTCTGACAAAAAAAATTTCATTATCAAAACTCCTATGATAATTATAGGCCATCAAAACCATGGAATATTCCTGTGAGGAAAAAAAGGGTACATCATATCTTCTCTTATTTCTGACAAAAATTTCATTATCAACAATAAACATAAAGCTGAACTTAAATTTTAGAAAAAGCTGTAGACTCCTTCATACAGAAAGCACTTGCAGACATTAAACACACATCAAAATAGTGTGCTTTCAAATGAGATAATCTGTACTTTAACCCTTTTCCACACAATCCCAAGTTTTAAAGATCCTCAGGACGGCTTTTGAAAACATTGCGGGAAAGAAGAAAATGCGGTTGACCAGCATTTTCTCCTTTTCCCACAATGTTTTCTACCCGTTCCAAGAAGAAAAAATGTCATCACCAGAACCATACTTATATGTAATTTGTTGTGTGCAAATGCTTTCAGTTTTTACAAAATTTTATCTTTTTGTGAAAAGTTAAAGCGTAAAATACATTTTGGGAAAAAAAACTTTCTCCATTTTTCGACATTAACATACATGAAATGTGTCAAAAAGGATAGGATTAGTACTTGAAAAGTTAAACAACATATAAAAAGGAGAAAGTAAATTTTTTTCCCCAGGCCTACAATGTGAACTAAAGATGTTCGTTTCATACTGCATATCAAGTATCAAAGCTTAGGTCTATTAGTTTAACATTACCTGCCAATCTAGAGTTATAAAGACCCTGAGGAAGGCTGCCTTCGAAAACAATTGGGCAAAAGACAAAATGCTGTTTTTTCTACCCTTTCAATAATATATCCCACTTACTTTTGTTGCTGCAAGTGCTTTTAACCCTTTCCCAAACAAGCCCTGGTTTTCACTTGTCTGCAGTACAAGTCTTTTGAAAACACTGTGGGAAAAGGAGAAATTGCTCGTAACGAGCAATTTCTCCTTTTCCCACAGTGTTTTCTACCCTTTTGGAGAACTTTCCGCCATTTTCATAAAATTTGAAATTGTTGTCTGCAAACTCTTTCAGTTTGGAAGGGTCTAAAATTTGTCGTTTGGGAAAAGGTTAATGTAAAGAAAATTATTTTGTGAGCAAGTGATGCACGTTATGACACTGGGTCAGGGCAAATTTAACCCGAAAGGTCCAGTAGGTGACACAACACAGTAAATAACAGGGCTATAGGTTTACAGTGTGAGATAAGAAACATCCGAACCCCTGGGACTTAGGCATTCTTGACCCAAGCCTATACATGTAAGTTAATTCCTTAACACACAATTCGGACTTTTAACAACTCTGAAAAAGAAGCCTTTTGAAAACATTGTGGGAAAAGGAGAAAATGCTGGTAACCAGCATTTTCTCCTTTTCTCACGATGTTTTCTTCCAGTCCCAAAACAAATATCAAATTTTCAGTCACATTTATTTTGTCGTCTGCAAATGCTTTAAATCTGGACCAGTCTAACATTTTGTCCTTTGGTACAGAGTTATCTCTTTACCACACAATCCCGACTTTTAACAACCCTAAAAGAGAAGGCTCTTGAAAACATTGTGGGAAAAGGAGAAAATGCTGGTGACCAGCATTTTCTCCTTTTCCCACAATGTTTTCTATCCTATCAAAGACAGAAATTATCATTTTGACAACATTTAATTTGTCATCTGCAAATGCTTTGAATTTGGTCCAGTCCAAGAACTTGTCATTTGGTACATAGTTTATCAAGTTAACCCTTTCCCAAACGACAAATTCTGGACTGGTCCAAATTGAAAGAGTTTGCAGACGACAATTTTAAATTTGATGAAAATGGCAGAAAGGTCTCAAAAAAGGGTAGAAAACACTGTGGGAAAAGGAGAAATTGCTCATTACGAGCAATTTCTCCTTTTCCCACAGTGTTTTCAAAAGACTTGTACTGCAGACACGTGAAAACCAGGGCCTGTTTGGGAAAGGGTTAAGTAACCTCCAAGGTGTGGTATCATAGACTACATGAAGACATTTTGAAAAATTTCTGTAAAGACCTCTGAATAATACTACTAATAACCTTGGGGTGAAAGCTGTTTAACCTTTAACCCTTTACCACACAATCCAGAGTTTTAACGACCCACCTTAAGAAGGCTTTTGAAAGCATTGTGGGAAAAGGAGAAAATTTTGGTAACCAGCATTTTCTCCTTTTCCCCATGATGTTTTCTTTCCTTCCAAAGTCAAATTTAAGTTTTTGAGTCCCATTTAATTTGTCATCTGCAGATGCTTTCAAATTTGGTCAAGTCCAAAATTTTGTCGTTTGGTAGAGAGTTAAAAGCATCGGAGGAAAAGGATAAAATGCTGATAAGCAGCCTAACAGATGACATGGTACAATCCCAAAAAGTTCATCTTTGAACAATCTGCATTCAGATGAGCTAAATTTAAAAAGACAGACAGAATGAACATGAAATTATGAAAATATGCAAAACAGAAACTAAGAGCTCACCTTTTGGTATATGAAAAAAACTGACCTATCTTCAACAAAAATATTTAATAACTACAAGGGGATGATAGACAAAAACATCAATTAACCCTTTATCACACAATCCTGAACTTTTACGGCCCCAAAGCAAAGGACTTTTGAAAACAATGTGGGAAAAGGAGAAAATGCTGGTAACCAGCATTTTCTCCTTTGCCCACAAAGTTTTCTACCTTTACAATGACAAATTTTATCATTTGTGCCACATTTAATATGTCGTCTGCAAATGCTTCTAATTTCAACCAGCATGTACAGCTTTATCAAATTGTTTGGTAAAGAGTTAAACTTGGTATTGCAACTAAAAAAAAAGAACTCCACAAGCTTCATTTTTCTTCTTGAGCTAATGCTCTATCTGTTACCATCATTTCAAAAGTCAGCTGAATATGTTACAGTGTGTCAGCAATGCCTACAGAATCAACAAATTACAAAAAAAACATGAATTTTTATATCCCTACTGTAGACAGCCCTTGAAAACAGTTTGGAAAAGGAATAATACAGTAGCTTGTTTAATTACAACTTTTCTCACAATGTTTTCCACACAGTCAAAGACATGTAATTACATTTCCTTCAAATGCTTTTCCATTTCATTACTTGTGCTAGTTTACGACATGGACCAAAATAATTATTAGCCTTTACAGTAACGGGTTAAGTCTTTACATAATATAAGTCAAACTTGGAAGCAATTGCATATATACAAATTTAAATGCAGCTGAACTAACTAGATCTTGATCTCGAAAGGGCAGAAAAAATTGTATGAAAAGAGGAAGATGCTGGATATCACTATTTTTTCCTTTTCCTATCATGTCTTAACCCTTTCCCAAACGATGAATTTTAGACTGGTCCAAATTGAAAGAGTTTGCAGATGACAATATTAAATTTGATGAAAATGACAGAAAGTTCTCCAAAAGGGTAGAAAACACTGGGAAAAGGAGAAATTGCTCATTACGAGCAATTTCTCCTTTTCCCACAGTGTTTTCAAAAGACTTGTACTGCAGACACGTGAAAACCAGGGCTTGTTTGGGAAAGGGTTAAAAAAGTATTCAAAGATAGGGAATTGTTGAAAATAAAGAACTATTTAGTAAAGGGATAATTTGTCTTACTCCTCTGGCCAACCAAAGTTTCTGTCAATCAGCCTGTACAGCTTGTGATTGTGAGGTGCAAAATATTGCCTTAGCTTATACAAAACATCAGAATCAATTTCTGGATGGGTCCTTCCTTTACTCTCTGTTAAGCACTTCTGTATCACATCTGTTTTGATGCAGTAAAATCCCTTTGTTTTATTGAAATAAAAGTTTTCTGGTTTGATTTTGTGATCAAGTCTGAGAAAAGTCTCCACTTTCCTGACAGTTTCATATGGATTGCTTACTAACTCTTCACTATCAATTATGTGTATTTGATCCAGTGAAAAGAAGTCAAGCCAGCGATTTAAATGTCGATGGTACACTGATCTTGAAATTGCTTTATAACTTTTGTTTATATTTCCATATTTATCAATACAGTTTTGCTCAAAAGACACAAGTTCTTTGTTTTTTAATTTAATTCGCTCAGCAATCTGCAGGTAATCTGAATGTGCCCTTACAACAGGATCTCTTAGAAGAAGCAATAACTTGATTGTATGATTCATTCTGTATACCCTTTCTGGTACTTTTGGCTCTGTAAAGTAGGCTGGGGTCTTTTCTATTGTGATTTGTCCCTCATACGTATATGGCATTTTTTTCCTATATGCCTCTAATGTCTGTCTGTAGAAAGACTCATCATCAAAAAAATGCATCTCTGAGCCTTTTGTAACAATATCTGGATGAATGTTCAAGTAATTCAAAAGTGCCCTAGTACCAGCTTTTCTTGCTCCAATAATAAGACATTGAGGTAATCTGCGGTTTGTATGGGCAAATCTGAAATGTTCTTTTTCATGTATGAAAGGCGTCACTGAGGGTCTGTTCTGTGTTAAATTGCATATGGGTGAACTGTTGAATGCATTCCACCTGAGGCATGAAACTCCAACGAACACAAGCGCCATGAATGTAATGAAAATGATGGCTACACATTTAAACCTGGATATCTTCAGGAATGCAAATTTTGATGGTTCCACATCAGGACTTGGAGGTAGTCTTGAATACCTTACATTTGTCTGCATTTTCTGTGTTGTTTGCTACAGTCTGAAAGAAAATATATATATCCTTCAGAGCCTTCCCAAATGTTGTTGCTTTTGCAGACAATGGAGATCAAGAATTTACTGCACAGAAAGTGCAGCCTGGGTCTGTATTCAGCAATCATTCTTGAAAATGTTCTCAGTCTTATTCTCCAGAATTTTCCAACTTTGAAAGTAACATCACTTCTGATTGGCTAAACCAAATGGTTTAGCCAATCAGAAGTGATGTTACTTTCAAATACATGTATAGAAAAATCTTGAAAAGTAAGGCTAAGAATAACCTTAAAAATGGTTGGTGAATACGAAGTCTGGTCTTGGATCCACACTGTCTGCTATATTGAGACAGTCTGGCCCAAAATGTATTCTGGCCAATTTTCTTTTGTTAACCTTCTACCATATCACAAAACTTTAGACCAGTCTAAATCGAAAGTATTTGCAGACAAAAATTTCAATGTGGCTCAAGTGATGAAAATAATTAAGAATGAGTACTTTATATAGGCAAGTACTTTCTTGTTCATGCTCTGGTCCAAACTCTTAATTTTATCATGTTGATTCCTTATCATCACAGAATGGGTGACAGTTATTTCTGTAACAGACGAGTTCGGTAAATTGGACTTATAGAATAAATCGATTGGATGTTTCGGTAACAAGGTAATTATATCACGGTAATGCACTGAAAAATTTTTCACACCAAATAAAGTCTTGGTTTGGATTCCTTCAATGTTTTTTTTCCCCCCCCACACTTTATAAGACATAATATTTTTGTTATGTTGCTACTGTCATGTTGTACGTTTTTATATTACTTGAAATCACTTTGTCTTATTTTTGATCATTTCAACCCCAATGTTGAGGTAATGAATAACACCCAATCCTAAACTTGAAACCCATTGTATCTCCTTTTAAATCAATGTTTTATGAACATTTCAATGTGAAAATATTTTCTTACTGAAAGACTTCCGAAGCAGCCATTAACCCTTAGAGCCTCTGTCATTACTTTTGTTACTATTGTGGCTGGTGCAGATCAAGATCAGACTACACCAAACACGGAGTTTGATATTTGATCTTCATTTGTCACTTTTTTTTAGACATTCTGAACATGAAAAACCTTGACATTGCTAAAATTAGGGTTTTATTACTAGAGTGAAAATGACCGTTGGGTTTATTCGAGGCTCTCAGATTTAAAATTATGGATAGTTAAATTGAGTTCAGAAACACAGGTAATACAGGTAAAAATATTGTGGCAAAAGAAGAGAGTGAGCGCAAGAGATAGATGGTAACAAATACTTTTTTTGACAAATACTTTTTTTTTCAAACTGCGCGAGCAGCGTGTGATCTAAACATGCCCTATCCCCTTAACTTTTACGTGCAGTCCATTAGTGTTTCAGGTTTTTCATAAACCGAGGTTAATCGTTAAGATCCATAGGAAAGTTCTGTATCTTGTTGGCAATGGGAGGTGTGAAAACAGGCTGTAAACATGTCTATATATACAATATACAGTACTCCCTTCGCTCTCACATAGTATGTAGATGATTTTTTTTTTTTACAGTGTTGTACTGATGAACACACTTTAAAAACAGAAGACGACGATTTTCGTGCACCAGACCAGATTTGAAAAAATTGTGGAATAAGGAGAGGAACAATACAGAACAGATATCTATTTCTTATTTTGATGGGCACAAATGTACATGGTCAAAATCACAAGAAGTATGCACCAAAGCATTATAAAGGCCTCTCTCTCTATCTCTCACTCCCCCTCTTCATTTGCCACAATGCTTCAAATGTATTATCTTTGTTTCTGAAATCACGTTAACTATACATAATTTTACCCCTTAGAGCATCGAATAAACTAAAGGCTATTTTCATTTTAGAAACAGAACATCTTATCAGGGATTGTATATTACAATATACAATCCCTGATCTAATATTAGCTATTTCAAGGTTGTCCTTCTTCATAATGTCTTAGAAAAGCTGGCAGCATAAATCAAAGATCAGACTCTGTGTTTTGTGCAGTTTGATCTTTGTCTGAATAGGCCGCAAGGGCAACAAGAGTGAAAGGTGCTCTGAGGGTAAATGGCTGGTTTGGAGGCTGACTAATTTGTTTCCAGAAGAAATCATTTTCACACAGAAAACGTTGACAAGAATAGTGTCATTTTTGATAAAACATTTTTATAAAACATTGATTAGTTCTTTTTGTAACCAGGAGTAAATCTAAGAATAAATAATTTTGCTTATGACCAGAAAACACTACAAAAAGGATAATTTTACCAATCGAGCACCCTTGATTCAACTCTGTACATGTAATTTAAAACAGGAAAATAAGCACCATCTTTGTCGGTCATATTTTTTTACAACATGAACAATAGATGACAAACTGAACAGAATTTTCGCAGACAGTCTCTTATATTGTTAATAAGAACATCATCTTAAAAGTTGCAGTAATCTGTTTAATAGAACATGCAATACAATAATGGATAATTGCCTCTATTGTTCCCATTCACCCTTTCCCAAACGACAAAATTTGGACTGGTCCAAATTGAAAGAGTTTGCAGACGACAATTTTAAATTTGATGAAAATGGCAGAAAGTTCTCGAAAAGGGTAGAAAACACTGTGGGAAAAGGAGAAATTGCTCGTTACGAGCAATTTCTCCTTTTCCCACAGTGTTTTCAAAAGACTTGTACTGCAGACACGTGAAAACCAGGGCTTGTTTGGGAAAGGGTTAATAAAATACGGCAGCGTAATATACAGCCGCAGTCGATCTTTTCACACTTCGCTGCCAGGAAGGGACTAGTGAACTAGGCAGTAGATATCCATGTGGTCTTAAAAAGACTTGTGGCGCAATTTAGAATACAGGGTACAATACCAGGGCTTTTTTTAGGTTGCTGGTCAAAAGGGCAAAAAATACGTGATAAAGCCATATTTGGGGAAATTGGCTGTCTTGCTATATTTGTTGGTGTACTTCATCACAGATGTTTGTGAGATACATTATACATTATGTACTATCAACAGAAAACTGATAATAATCTTTGCAATAACACTCAAGCATATGAAAGTGAATTTAACTGTTTTGTGAACATAAAATGTTTGTCTACAGAGGCATGTTTATGTCCTTTTTGGCCTTAAGAAGATCAATAAATTCAAATAATTTCTCCAAGAGTCAAAGAGAAATGTCCAAGAGTCAATTACTTGGGTCATTATGGAGAGATAAGGGTGAAATAAAGACAATTTTTCATTTATGTTCTCTATTTATTGACAGAAATTAGACAAGAAAATACCTACAGACTTGTTGGAATGAAGTGGATAGATGAATTTTAACTTGCAGTCCTAGCATGCAATTCATCTTTATGAATAAACAGACACAAAAAACCTTTTAATGTTTACCAAACAACAGAATTTTAGACTCAATCATGTTTTAGGCAATTGCAGACGACAATTCAAATGTGGCTGGAACGACTTGATTTTTCATTCATAGCTTAGAAAATTGCGGAAAAGGGAGAAAATAAAGGTCTCATCCATTAAAGTGTTATTTCTTTAAATTTTGGAATTCCTTTTTTTGTCCAATAACTGATCCGACGAACCACGTACCAAAATACCGAAATGCCACCGAAACACCGAAATACCTGTATTTTTTTTCAATAATAAGTTCAGGTAACTGATATTAGTTTGCAGTATTTTTCTGTCTTTCTTTTTTTTTTAACTGAAAATGCGCTCAATGAAAGTTTCAATCATCAGAATTATAATTGTCTTATCAATTTACGCCTGGTAACGTATTAACCACAGATTTAAAATGGCTGCCAGTTTTCGGATTTGGTGATTTTTAATTTCATATATATCCAATATAAAAGTGAAAACTATTTTTGCTAGCATAGTTATGGATAAAAATCAGACACATCAACCTTGTGCACAAGCACAACTACTGTAGTAAGATTGCGGATGTAGAATCCCTGAATCGACAAATTTTACAACACCAGGCGGGTATTTCGGTGAACATTTACAGTATTGGCGGGATATTCCTGTGCACATTCTTCACGTCGGGCTTCAATGGCATGTTGTTATTTTGTCATTAGGTTTTAAACTAACCCTCCTTCATCAGTATGATAACAATTTGTGTCAAACACCCCAACTTCAGTTTTTTGAAATCAAAAATTTAAAAAAAAAGTCTAGAGTATTTCGGTGTTTCGGTGGCATTTCAGTATTTCAGTGATTCGTCGGACCCTCCAATAACTACTTCTTTCACATTTGTGCCAGAGCTCGTACAAAAATATAAGACAAGAAGGCAAAACCTCAATCTTTCTGCCCGCACCCCCGCCCCGTCTTACCTACATGTTGTTGTATATTTCCAGTTAAAAAACAACCAAAGTTTTTCCTCAGTATGAAACAGATATTTCAGCTTCCACTTATTGTTTTATACAGACATTAGTGTAAATTCACTGTTTAAATTTATTATCACAGATGAAAAGATAGTTTGAAGTGCCTCTGATTGGACGATGTCAAACTGACTTCTGCTGTGTCATGGGTTTTCCCGTTTTTCTTCAGTGATCTTTTTTTCATGTCGGTTGATATTTCCAGAAATATTACTGCATGATTTGACATGTATTTGTCAGTTAGGATAGCAGGTAACTTTAAAACCTGTCATTTTACACTAGATAATTGGATTAACACCTTTATCACGTTTTCAAAAATGAATCACCTCTCGCCAGCTTGATTAGTTGTGATAAACAGAGCTGCGTGCGTCTTTCACATTTGATAGTACTGATCATGTTTATTACGGTCTCTATTTCTGCCGGATAACCTACATGCCAGCTAATTCATGTGACGCTTTATCTGATAATCTCATGCGTCAGATTGGCACTTAGGCTGATATTTTTGAACGTCAAAAACGGGCCTTTTTCTGGATTTCCCAGTTTCGAAACTCAGGGTCACGGGTATAAAAGCGTAAATTCAATGTTTAATCTTAATTGTAGATTAAAGTGGATAGATTGAATGTCCCAGACAATCAAAATTTCCGAGGAAATTCTTTTTAGTGAAAAATCTACAAGAAAATGAAAAATTCCGATCACTTTTTTTGTCAGTTCTGAGTCGATTACGCTCGGCAAATTGCTTTTTTCCCAATAGATTTTCGACAATTCCAATTGTCACAAGTGTTTTTTCTCACATAATCGACTGGCAAAATATATTTCTTTGCTATTTTCAATCCTGGAAACGCGGAAACAGAAATTCAAAATGGCCGCAAAAACGAAAGTGACACTTTCAACATTGATCGATCTTGTTAAAATTAAAGAAAACAAGCCCCGATTTTTGGACAAATGTGTCTTCTATTTTTCATTCTTGGTCTCAGGAATATGTCTAATTAAAGTTTTTCTTATTATGAGACATGATACCTACAACTGAATCGAAACGCCATCTATTCAGTTTCGTACCAGTGTAGCTTCGTTCTTTTTATTTCATACACACTATATATCATCGTACCTATTGTTCCAAAGCTTCAAAATCGGTGATAATTGATTTCAAGTTCAGTAATGAAATTATGAACTACTTTTTACATCTTAATAAATAATCATTAGTTGAAACTGCTTAATTTAATTACTTAACAAAAAAAATAAAAAAATAATGATAAAATGTGGTCACTCTCAACATGCTGGATACTGCTGGACAAATA
Organism: Tridacna gigas; assembly: GCA_945859785.2. Classification (NCBI taxonomy): domain Eukaryota; kingdom Metazoa; phylum Mollusca; class Bivalvia; order Cardiida; family Cardiidae; genus Tridacna; species Tridacna gigas. The sequence continues at coordinate 59,679,776 of OX244032.2, forward strand.
CTGAAAGTGTAGAAGAAGTAACAAGGTGTAATTCTCTCAACAAACTGACACAGAAATCAGAATTTCAAGATGCTGACATATGAAACTGCATCATATGATTGCAATATAGGAGACCACCATGAGAGAAATAATGAATACTGTTAACCTCATTCCCTACACTGGATAAAGAGTTTTTTTTTTTAAGCTATGTTCTCTTTGAAAAACTAATTTCACTTACTTTTGTATTTGAAAACATAGTGTAGAAAGGGGCATTTTCCTGTTGTGAACAAGCAAGCCATGGTCTGACCATCCATTATAATTTCATAGATGTAACAGATAAACATCATGTAATGGATGGGGCAAACTTTGACCTTCAATTCTGACCTTGACCTTGGACCTATAACTTTACTTTTTCTTCATGAAAAAATATTTTCCTTTACATCCTGAGTTTGTAAGAATTATATTCTTAATATTTATAAAAAAAAAATACATATTCAGGACTTTCACCTCACTCATTTTACAATTTTGTAAATATAGAGGTTTTCTTTTACTCTTGATGGATATTGGCTGCTCTGGTGAAGTCAGACAAAATATGGTATTTCATTCAGATAATAAGACAAAAGACGGGAGGTTTGGTTGTGTTAACTGTTCTCATTGATATTAAACTGTAGAAATATTGAAATGATCTTCAAACTTGTTTTCCCAGCAAGAAAAAGATCTTTCGTACATACGGTTTTGGACAGATTTTAAAGGAGTAAAGGGTTAAAGTCTTGGTCAATGATAACATTGACGCATTTTATCTGTGATGTAGCTCGATATATTATGACATGTGTGTCACTAAATGAGTATATTAATTTTTTTTGGCATACAGTGTAGTAATCAGATTGGTATTTCATTGCTTTGTCTTCTCATTCCAGAAGATTTTTCATATTTTTGAGGTATTTGTTAAGGGTTAAATGTCTCATAACTTTCTTATTATTCTAGATATTTGAATGAAATAAGCAGTTTTCAACTGAGGAAACATTTATGTTTTCAGATCCAATGTCATTTTAGAGTATACCTTAATGTAGATATTTGATTTAAACCTGGGTTGCTTTTTCTCCTATTTTTCATGAGCGGCCAAATTTTCATGCTTTTGGGTGTCAAGGGTAAACACTTGATAACTTCTGTTCTACTTGAAATATTTGGACAACACAAACAGTTTTATAAATTGGAAAGATGTATCTTTTCATATTTGTTACTGTTTATTAGAATAGTTTGGTATAAAAAAAAAATCTTGTTGCATAGCTACTTAAATCATTCCTTTATTCGATACTTATGGGAAACAAAAGAAATCTCGCTAACAGGTTTTTTTTTTTTTTTAACCATACGGCCGATTGACGGCTAATTGGGTTTGTTTCGAAATCGGGCATATCTTACCTTAAATGACTTAATTTTTTTTCTAGCTCCGACAAAATACTTGATTTCCTCAACGTACATTACTTTAGAATTCAAAAGCAATTACCTTTTAGAAACAAACTGTAACAGGTTTGTACATCCCTTTCTATAGGAAGACTTTTCTGAAGCTGTTTATTTAACGATGAAAAAAAAAAACAATATTTATCTCAAGCAACACAGAATATTCGCCATCTTGACTTATAATGCTTATTGTTTCCCGGCTTTGTGTAACTCAACTCAGAAAAATGGAACCAGCTACCAAATTTGCATTTTCGATCAAATATCTTGAGTAGCGTAAATTTAATACTTTTCACTTAACCCTTTCCCAAACAAGCTCTGGTTTTCACGTGTCTGCAGTACAAGTCTTTAGAAAACACTGTGGGAAAAGGAGAAATTGCTCGTAACGAGCAATTTCTCCTTTTCCCACAGTGTTTTCTACCCTTTTTGATAACTTTCTGCCATTTTCATCAAATTTAAAATTGTCGTCTGCAAACTCTTTCAATTTGGACCAGTGCAAAATTTGTCGTTTGGGAAAGCGTTAACGGGAGGATTTCATTGAAAATAACCTGATTTTATTTTAGATTGACTCAATATGTCGCAAGATATGACTAATTTGTTAATAACTGGTTGACCACTTTACAAATACTCTGCTGTAAACAGAATATTTTCACATTATTAAGCCAAACATTATAAATATTTAGTTTTTACAACTAACGGTCCTGATTTGTAGATTTGTAGAGTGTTTCACCACCACCATGCGACATAAAGCCATGAGGCGACCAGTTCTTTTTATGCATATTTTTATGACTTTTTTTTTTATCTTTTTAAATGTATGTTTTCAAAACATTGCTTTTTCAAAAAACATATTTCAAATACAAAGATTTTGCCGTTGAATTTTGGGATGGGAAAGTGAAGCACAAATAGTGTTTTAAATTACACCTGGAAGAAAAACACCACCATTGACTTAGGAAAAAAAATAAAGATCCTAATGATAAATATTGAGATCTGCATATATTCACATATTTCAAGACAATTTGAACGCCGCCCCCACCTGTCCCCACCCCGAAATGGATGAAGTTAAAACCTTCTTAGTAGGGATAATAATAATAATAATGAAATTGATTTCATGTGTATAGATACACTGGTAACAACTTTTTGAAAAATTTTCACCGAGTGTTGATGGGTATTTTTTTTTTTTTAACAATTGGTATTTCACCTAAAGTGTTGGCGTTTTATTACACTGAGAGATTTGTGAGATTTTTTCATTTTTATTTTTATTTCATTTTATTTTATTATAATCATTTTTTTAAAATAATTTTTCACAGGCGTCCTACTGAAATTTTTTAGTAAGCGACCAGTGAGTTGTTCTTGAGAATGTATTCCCAGGCTACCATTATAAAATTTTGTCTCATTTCATGCGAACGTGTTTAACCAGTTAAGAGTGTCCAAATATGCAGAAATGGTCTAAAATTTGAAGTATTCATTTTTTTTTTTTTTTTTTTTCTAAAGTGTCTTATGCCTCCTGTTGAAGCGTATTGCCCATATTGAGTGGTCTAACAAGGGATTTTGCCAAACTCAGGCCAGCTGGGTTTTTAGCTTTACTTTTGTCACAGGCATTGGTAGTATAATGGAGGCTTGCCATGAGAATACCAAATTTTGTTACTTTGAAGGACAGATTTCTTACATCCAGCTTATACATACCAACATCATAGTTAAATCAGTCTCCATCTAAGCACTATTATACACTATTCAAAAAAGTTTCACAACCAACTGCACAAGTTTACAAGGTCATAAATCTCTCAGTCAAGCTTGATAACAACACAGGTATTGCAGCTGAATCCTGTCAACTCTTTTAACTCTTTACCAAACGAAAAAAAAAAAATCTTTGACTGGACCAAACTGAAAGCATTTGCAGGCGACAAATTACATGTTGCTAAAATAACGACATCTGTCTTTGATAGGGTACAAACTGTTTTCTCATTTTCCCACAATTTTTTCATATGCCTTCTCCGTAAGGATTGTTAAAACTCAAGATTGTGTCTTAGGGATTTAAAAGTTACTATTGTCATACAGTTAGACTCGTGAAAAAAGATCACGCTGTATATATCACGTTTCTCTAGAATGGTAATTTATGATCCAAAAATTTAAATAATCTTAGCGCCCAATCTACTTGATTGTTAGTTATGGTGATGTTGATCAAGAACCGAATAGATCATGACAAGACTGATCTTTTTGGTGTAGACCTATATTGACACACAAATTTCGACAAAATGGTTGACCAATCTAATCTTCTGTAAGTTTTCAGCTCATCTGGCCGAAGGTCAGGTAACTTATGTCACGGTCCTGTGTTCATCTTAAGTGCGTCCGTGCATGTATTAACTTTTATTTCAAACATCTTGTTTTAAACTACGCATCCAATTTTAACCAAACTTCACAGAAATGACTCTGCAATGGTGCTCCACTTTCTTCAAAGTTCAAAGCACTTGATTCCATTGAAAAGCCTTCTTTACACAGCAAATTTTGAATGTCAGAAATATTGAAATTTTTAAAGAAAATTTCTTCTCCACTAGCTGGAATATAAATGGTCCTTTGGTAGACCCTTTTTCAAATTTCTTTGATATAATTCTGATCGGGGTAAGAACATGGCTGCTTTTTATGCTTTCATTGAATCCATAAAGGGCTTTATGAGTTAAAAAAGTAAAAAAAAAAAAAAAAAAAACGGGTGTCAAAATTCATTTAGATTTAAATCACATCATTTAAAAGTATGAAAATTATTGTGAAGATGACAATCTGTTATTGTATGGTTGGTCGAAGTGTTAGTCACTGGTAGAAAATCTAATTTCAAATTAGGTTAAAAGTTGCAAGGTCACTTTATCTTTTCTTAACTTTTTTTGCCTGATTTAAAAATTCCTTTTACTGCAAGCGTCTAACATTTGGATCCACCACACAATAACAGATTGTCATCTTCCAAATATTTTGCATATTTTTAAATGGTATGATCTAAAATGCATTTTAACACTTGAATTGTTGTTTTGGCTGCTGTAGAGCCTTTAAGCTCAAAAGAGTTAAATGTCAAGCATGAAGTGAGGTTTACATCGTTCTATTTTTGTTCCATTCATGTCATGGAATTATGTTTTTCTGCTACTAAAGTTATGGAGTCTTCTCATCAAAGTGCTCTTGTTAGAGATCATTGACATTTTGTATGAATGATACTTGGTTCGACTTGCTTGCATACACTGGTCAACATCATCTTGGCAGGCTTTTTTTGTTATTGCCATCTATAAAATCCTTATAGTATAATGTCTCTGTCGATGCCCATTAAGTGTATGGCACATTTATGTAAGAGGAAGTTGAGTAATGCAGGGTCATCATGGCCCTCTGGTTCTCAATATTGTCACATTGATTTATTCTTATGCTATAGCAAGAACGACTTTTCTTTTTTACAGCAAGCGTCTGACAGTATACATTTACGTTATGAAACTGGATACAATAGATGGATCCGTGGCGATGAGATAAACCGACTTCCTTGGTTACCGTTGTTAAGGGCTCCCAAACAAACACAGTAAATAAATATACTGTATAGCAGAATGGCTACTAAAATCGTGCTGTCATGACTGTTTCTAATGATTGAATTCCGGAAAAATATTCCTTTTCATATGCTTCTGTCGATGATGAATTCTCGGTAAGAAATTTATGGATACTTGAACGAATTCACACAAGGATATGTACAAAAAATGTGACTTTCAGGGGTTATGGACAATGTAAAATTTACCTCTGCCAGCAAAGGTTTGAACTTCAGTGAGAAAGAATGAAAGACCTCATAAACCTCGGCTTTGCCTAAGAATAATAGAATTAAAGGTGCTAAATATTTTCGTAAGGCTTGTTAGGTTGTCTCATCATCATATTCGATAATAAATTACATTAAATTACAAGTATTTTGAAATATTTATAGGTTGTCTCATTCAACAGAGAAGTGTTAGTCTAAGAAAAGTTTGAATTTCAAGTTAAGGGAAAATGGTTGCCTGATGATTTTAAAATGTGTAAAGTGTGCTGTCAATTGTTAATACCATTGTTAACATCATTGACGGTAGTTTGTTTTATCTTATAATATACTGAAGACAACGGGTTGTCGAGTGGATTACAGCGAAAATCAAACACACATCCTATCAGTTAACAATTTACCGACATACCCCTTGAAATGGCAGATGTGCTAATCCACTTAAATATGGCTAAAGCAAAAGTTGATTTAATTAACATAAGTTGCCTTTTAGCTGAACTTCCAAAACTGTACAGAACAGGACTTAGTCTGGGCCAAATAAATGCGATTATCTGATTGGTCAAATATCGATTTCCACGAATCCATGTATTATGGATCCATACAATCAATTTTTTATATCAAACGACTGAATCATTAGGAACATGCTAGTCCTAAGATCATACATGTGTAAAAGAGGACTATATAAAGGTCCTGTGGTCGTTGTTGTCCAAATGAAAAGTCAAGTATGAAATAGGGAGGGAGAATAAAGTTTCCGAAACATCTTAGCAATTATGTATAATATGATTTCTAAATAATTTTACAAAACTAACTTCTGAGAAGCTTGAGTCACGAAGTTTCTAGTCAAGTCCTCTCAGTGCTTAAATGCTGTTGTCGTATCAATGGGGTTCGGGTAAAAAGGTCGAAAACACCACAAACTCTCAGACAGAGTGTATTGTACAAGTTTGTCGGCTTTCTCTTGTCATTTTGTAAAATGGCAGATAGCTGCAGTGGAGATAATATCAAAGTTATAGATGGGAGTGTATTAGAAGGGGTAAATCTCTCAACGTTAATATTCTCTATGGAAGCGCAGGCATTCGTTAGTTGTTAGGCACATCGGCTCCTGACCATTTAGACCCCTCTGAAACTGGATGACGCCAACACCATTTGCCTTGGACACCTGTAGTACGAATAAATGTTTGGAAGACACTGTTTATGTCTCATACTTTGAAGCGCAGGGTATTTTACACAGAAAAATGAATTGATAAATGAAAAATGCTTGCTTTAACAAAATAGATCTAAGCCTTGTAGTTCAGTCAGTAATGTACAGCTGCACATTTTGAAACCAGGGGGCTGTTGTTTCAAATTCCCTGCCCAAACAATTTCTTTCCAAGGATTGATGATTGATGGTCATTTCATCAGGAATCTTGCCTCTCTCATTGGTGATCAATTTTTTTGACCTTGGTAATGTGGAAAAATAGCCAGTGGCTTGGAAAGAATTTTGTGCCAAGTACTGGTTAAAGAAATTTAAGAAAAGCATAGATATGTACACTGGCTGCAGTGATTTGTTTGAAATAATTTTGAGAATGGTGTTAGACACATTGTAAACAAACATACAAATCAACTCTTAACCCCACAATCCCAAGTTTTAACGTCCCTGAGGAACACAGCTTTTGGAAAATATTGTTGAAGAAGGAGAAAATGCTGGTAACTAGCATTTATTTCTTTTTTCATAATTTTTTCTAACCTTTCATAGAAAAATTGAATCATTTGAGCCATGATATTTGTTGTTTGCCATTGCTTTCAATTTGGATCATTGGAACATTTTGTTATCTAGTGAAGAGTTAACCCTTTACCAGATGACAAAATTTTAGCCTTGTCCAAATTGAAAGCATTTGTAGACAACGATTTCAGTGTGGCTCAAATGGTGCAATCTTTCTTTGATAGGGTAGAAAACATTGTGGGAAAAGGAGAAAATGCTGGTCACCAGCATTTTCTCCTTTTCCCATAATGTTTTCAAAAGGCTTCTTTCCCAGGGTCATTAAAAGTGCTAAAGGGTTAAGCGTACCCTTTCAGTGCCCAGTGATATTGAGTTACATTAATTATCATCAAAATCAAATATTTCTTCACTTTGTCGCTCCAAATCATCCCAGTAAGGATTCGTCCAATCCAATAAACAACAGGTTTGGTAGGGATTAGACCTTCTATAGTAGTAACTTTCTCAAGGTCGTTAAAAGTCTGGATTGTTTATTAAAAGCTTAATACTGTTGAAACTTTATTCTTTTTCAGGGTGGTCAGATTCTCAGAAATGCAGTTGCTTTTTGCTGTCTTCTTAAACAAACGGTTAAAGTTGAGAAGATTAGAGCAGGGCGTAGTAATCCAGGATTAAGGTACTACAGGCACTATGAATTGTGGATGATTTCATTTATAGCATAAATTAGATATGTTCATTAGTTTGGTGTTGCATCTTTACGAAATTCATAAATCTGTTTTGAAATAACATTATTTTGGTTTTTAAAATCTGCCTGAAAGTTTATTTCACTTATTTAGCAGGATAAGGATGAATAAACCCTGGGAACATTTTCAATGTAGAAAAAAGGCCTTCAAAATTGCAATTTTTAGGTCCCGCTTTTCCAGAGTATCTCAGCAAAGCAAACAGTACATGTGGATCAAAGATCAGACTGCACTTTTTTAATGCAAAACATTGTGGAAAAACGAGCAATTAATCCTTATAATCAATTGTCATAAACAGTGGTTTGAAAAGCAGTCCATCACAAAGGCATGAAAGTCGTTTCAATACAGTAATGGACTGAGAACTTAATTTAACCCTTTGCCACTCAGTCCCAACTTTTAACAACCCTGAGAAAGAAGCCTTTTGAAAACATTGTGGGAAAAGGAGAAAATGCTGGTAGCCAGCATTTTCTCTTTTTCCCACAATGTTTTCTACCCTTCCCAAAACACATTTCACTTTTTCAGTCACATTTATTTTGTTGTCTGCAAATGCTTTCAATTTGGACCAGTCTAAAATTTTGTCGTTTGGTAAAGAGTTAACCTAGTAAATAAATGGATGTACGTGCATAGCTATTTTAATCCATTGTTTGGTAAAGTATTCTAATTTTTTAGAGCACAACACCTCACAGGAATCCAGCTTATCCGAGATATCTGTAAAGGGAAGTTAGAAGGTGGCTGTGTGAAATCTACCGATATTGTATTTTCCCCTGGCCCAGTTTCAGCTGGTAATTATCTAGCTGATACCCAGACTGCAGGGTAAGTTTCATTGACATAGTAGTAGGTGTGTATAATTATCTAGAGTTAAACCTTTACCGCATAATCCCGACTTTTAATGGCCCTGAGAAGAGAAGAGCTGAAAACATTGCTTGAAAGCAGCATTTTCTCTTTTTTCCACAGTGTTTTCTATCCTTTCACAGGCAAAATCGATATTTAAGACATGTCCAATTAGTTGTCTGTAAATGCTCCCAAGATGGATCAGTCTGAAATTTTGTCATGTGTTAACTCTTTACCAAACGACAAATTTTTATACCAGACCAAATTCAAAGCATTTGCAGACGACAAAATAAACATTGCTAAAATGATGTTTTTTGACTTTGATAGAGTAGAAAACATTGTGGAAAAAGGAGAAAATGCTGGTTACCAGCATTTTCTCCTTTTCCCACAATGTTTTCAAAAGGCTTTCTTCTCAGGGTCGTTAAAAGTCGGGATTGTGTGGTAAAGGGTTAAAGAGTCTGCTTGATACTTACAAAAAATAACTTGCTGCAGTTGAATTTAAAAATATTCATGTTATCAATCAACATGAGTAAAAGTTCAGTTCTAGAATATGAAAATATTTTGGTCAACCGCAGAATTGGTAACAAGCATTTTCTCCTTTCCCCACAATATAATCAAAAGTCCCTTTCCCCAGGGTCATTTAACCCTTTACTGCACAATGACGCCTTTTGACGCCCCTGGGAAAGAAGCCTTTTGAAAACATTGTAGGAAAAGGAGAAAATGCTGGTAACCAGCATTTTCTCCTTTTCCCACAATGTTTTCTACCCTATCAAAGAAAAGTTGTACCATTTGAGCCACATTGAAATTGCCGTCTGCAAATGCTTTCAATTTGGACACGGCTATAATTTTGTCGTCTGGTAAAGGGTTAAACACAGAATTGTTTAGTAATGGTTTTAATGAATAAAATTGTAAAAAATTGGGTATACATATTCCAAATTCTAACATGACGTGTGAATTTGGCTGTATAAACACAATGCAATGGAAGAGTGTTAAAATCAACATCATTCGACTTAAAGTGACGTTATTCTATGTAAAGTAAGTTGCACATCCCTGTTCCATGCCTCAGCCCTCAGATATTTTATTGATATAAGTCACTTGATGTAAACAAATATATTTCCACTTCTTGACCAAGGGGAATGGGTGGGGGAGGGATTGATGGAAAAACTCAAGGATTTACCATATTTTTTTAAATTGACAGTGTTCAACTATTTGAAATGTTACCAGTTAACATGTGTAAATCAAGTGTCTTTTCATGTTGAAGATTGACATAAAATTGGCCAGTGTTGCAATGGAAATTGGATCGGGAGTGGTTGGAGTAATATTCAGAGCGTTTGCAGTGACTGAGACTCGAATGCTTGACAATATATTCATTCTTCTTTGTTGTTTGAAAGGGAGAAAATAAAATACTTAAACGGTGCTGTGTTTGTGTGTGTGTGGTTGGTGCATAAGGTTTTATTGAAGTTATGATTTCCTTATATTTACTGACTGGGCAGTGGGGTTTTGTTTTGGTTAGTTAGTGGGGTCCTGCGTGGCTCAGTGGTGAAGTGTGTCTACTGTGATTCAGCAAAGCGGACAGTGTAGATCAAAGATCAGGCTGCACGCTTTGTGCAGCCTGATCTTGATCTACAGTGGCTGCAAACGCAACTATAGTCGTGAAAGGCGCTTTAAGGGTTAAATGGCCATTTTGGTAACTGTAGTAGTGAAAAGTGCTTTAAGAATTTAAATACATGTATTTACTATTGAGACAGTGTTTTTCCTTTCAGGAGTGTGTGTTTGTTAATGCAGGCAGCTTTACCCTGTATGCTGATGGGAAATGGACCCTGTAACTTGACACTGAGAGGAGGAACCAATGCCGATATGGCCCCACCTATCGATTATACATTAATGGTATACCTACCCGCCATGTGCTTTACAGACTTAACATTATCAGTTTTGACCCACAACTGATAGATTATAGATTATACATTACTATTTACTAAACAATCAAGAGTTTTTAACGACCCTGAGAAAGAAGCCTTCTTTTGAAAACATGGTGGATAAAAGGCGTATAACTATGCTGGTTATCAGCATTTTCCTCAATGTGTTCTATCCTTTCAAAGACATATTTAATAGTTTAGACCTATTGAATTTGTCATATGCAAATGCTTTCAATTTGGACAAGTCTAAAATTTTGTTGCCTGGTAAAAAATTGATGGTATTTTGGAAGGGTTGTCCCAAAACTCTGTGACAATTTCATTTACAAAAGAAAATAAATACAAATGCAATTTTCAGATATGTTTTTAATTCATATAATCCAAACATATAGACAAAAAAAATCACACAAAAATATTTACAAATAAGAAAATTGTAGCATAAATACCACAACAACCATGCACACTGCGCTGCACGTCAAGCGTCAATGTTGAGTTTACATGCCTTTTTTCAAAGTATTCTCCATGAAATTAAAACCAGGGTCCGTATTCACCAACCATTCTTAAGAACGTTCTTAGACTTATTCTTCAAGATTTTTCAAGTTTGAAAGTAACACACCTTCTGATCACATGCCATTGTAAACCAATGCCAGATAATCTTTTTCAGTGTGGCACATTTGTTTTATTGTCTGGAAGGGTGTCATTCCAAGATCGGCACAGAATTTATAATTGTATACTGCACTGAGCGATCTTTCGACGTTGTCATTTCAAATTTTCTATTTTTTACCAATCGTTTTCGTTTGTATATTGTCTGTTGTTTCTGTTATCACATTCAAAGTTTCTGTGATGACGCCAAAGCATCAGAGAGTATGTCCATGTAATATTTAGCAGAAATAATATCAAGTAATAAAAATATCGGTGCATGATTTGAGTTCATACTAAAATGTATACGGATAAATTGATCTGCGCTTGTAAATGACATCTCCTTACCAATTATGTAGATTTGAATTAAAAATAAAGCTAATATTTTATTAAAGAATTCATACAAAGTAAAATAACATCTTCATAGATGATATATAATGGCCTGTTTATAAAATTTGTCACTGAGTTTTGGGACAACCCTTGTATGTATAACTGTTATAAAAGCTTTTCCTTCCAATGATTAATTTTGACACTACAGCAATAGATTATGCACTTACAGACTTGTTACCTCATTTCAACACTCCGCCTAAAGATTATGCATTTATGATATACATGTATTTCCAGTACAAGTTAAGCATGGTCCTGCATGGATTAGAATATCCTGTGTGGCTCATTCGTAAAGTGTAAGACTCATAAACTGGAAGTATTTGGTTTTTTGTGGGAGTGTCCTTTGGCAAGACACGTCAGAACCCTAGTGTAGGACTGGTGAAACCCAGGACATGCCTGAATAACTGAGCAGTCATCGTGATATGACTGAAATAATGTTTAAATCGGCGTAAAACACTATTCAATCAATCAATCAACCTTCATGGATTAGCTGTCATGGAGTCGGGTTTGATTTCAGTAAATTTTGATTCAAGCCTTGCCAGTGGGGCTTGTGGTATGGGAGTATCATTGTTTAACCTTTCACCTAACAATCATTTTTAAACGGTCCTGAGGGTAATGGCTTTGGAAAACATTGTTTGAAATGGAGGAAGTGCTGGTTGCTAGCATCTTGGTGTCTGCAAGTGCTTCTTCAATTAGGACAAATCTAACATTTGTTGTTTTGTGTAGAGTTAACTCTTTACCACACGACAGAATTTTAGACTTGTCCAAACTCAAAGCATTTGCAGACGCCAAATTAAATGTGGCTAAAATTGTGGAACTTGTCTTAAGTAGGGTAAAAAATTTTGTGGGAAAAGGAGAGAATACTGTTTACCAGCATTTTCTCCTTTTCCCACAATGTTTTCAAAATTCTACTTTCTCAAGGTTGTTAAATGTCGTCATTGTGTGGTAAGGGTTAACCCATTTATTTAGGCATACTGAAAAGTGTCACAAGGGAAAGGCAGGAGAAACGTAGACATTGTATGGAAAGGAACATTTTTTTTGACTAGTATGGAAAACACTGTTGGAAAAGGAGGAATAACCTGTCCCAAGTATGGTAATTGTTCCTATCCTCACAATGTTTCCGAGGAGTAGTCTATGTGAGGGATGAGAAACATTGTGCTTGCACAGTGAATGGTTAACCCTGACCTAAATGACAAATTTTAGACATCCAAATTGAAAGCATCTGTGGAAGACAAATCTGAAGGTGGTGCAAATAAAATGAAGCTTTTTGATAAGGGTAGAAAACATTGTGGGAAAAGTAGAAAATGCTGGTAACCAGCATTTTCTGCTTTTCCCACATTGTTTTGGAAACGGCCTTTAACTCAGGATCGTTAAAACCCGGGATTGTTTCGTAAGAGGTTGAAGAGAGAGATGAGTACCGTATGTTTCCATTATAATATTTAGTTGGGAAAGGAAGGTTACAAGATGCAGTCATATCGGTCCATTTAAAATAGGGATTAAAATCATATGTTAACGTACAGCGTAACCTTGTCTGCATAAGTCACCATCATATTATTTACGCAAGAAACCCAAACTGCCGAATACCCCACTCAAGGACTCAGTATCCTGTAAAGTCTTACTTCACCAGAACCATTTGCCTGTGGAATAGTCTCCCATACAGCATCCAGTCTAGCCCCAGTCCAGCAGTTTTCACTGTGAGGCTTGACCCATTTCAAAAATTCTAATAATGAGAGTGTGTTTTTAAACTTTGTCACAGTACTAGCATACTAAATTTTTATTTAAAAAAAAAATTACCAAGCTATTACCAACCATTGCATATATTTTTTGAATTTAACAACTGTTCCCAGAGAATGCACCTGCTGGTCATAATCACAAATGATTGTAAAGCAGTATGAAGTAGAAGAATAGAAGAACATACTTACAAGACATTTACCATTGTAGGTAACCATACAATCAAAGTACTTAGCTCCACAAGTATTATTACCATTGGATACGGGTAACTCCCTATCCAAACAATCCTGTATTTTAACAACTCTGAAAAAGAAAGCATAATAAATTATTATTTGAAAAGGAGAAAATACTGGTGACCAGCAGTTTGTCCTTTTTCAGCAATATTTTCTTCCCTTTTGAAGACAACTTTCGTCATTTTAGCAGCTTTCAATTTGTTGTGTGAAAATACATTCATTTTGGACTAGTCTAATGTTTTGTCATCTGGTGAAAAATTAATAGATTATTGCTAACACAGATACTTTCCTGCTATACATTTTCAGGTATTCAAACCTATGGCGGAGTATTTCGGAGTAAAATTTGATTGCAACATTGCTAGAAGGTATAAATATTGTTATTTACACGCAATGTGTAATAAAAAAGGTGTTGTGGTTCTTGGATGTCTTTGTACAAAAGAAAACTTTCATGAATTTTCAGAAGTTTTATGCTGGAATATTCATAATAGCTAGTCTGACTACTTACCTTTGGCACATGACTTTATTCATCATGCAATAGACTCTCTTTGAAAGCATTGTGGTAAAAGGATCCCTATTGATTAGCAATTAGGGGGTAACCAACTCATTTGCAGACGACAATATAAATGTGGCTCAACTGATGGAATTTTCCTTTGGTAGTGAAGAAAACATTGTGGAAAAAGGAGAAAATGCTGGTTACCAGCATTTTCTCCTTTTCCTGTAATGTTTTTAAAACTGGGGTTTGTGTGGTGAAGGCCTAAGTAATGATTATTGAGAAGGTTATGGCAGAAAATGCCAGAAATCTTGTGTTGTGTACAGAAGTACATCTCAAATAGACATAGATAGTTCTACAATCAAACATTTGGATAGGATCACAACAGTATTCTTATCAAGTGCCATATAGTCATATTTTAAAGATACATCTTTACTCATGTTCAGTCAGTTTTATTATATTAAACTATAACCATTCTTGTATCTTTATGCCAAATGTTGCTTCTGACAGTTGCAAGGTTGCGTAGAAAATGCATTTTTTTCTTGAGGCCATCAAAGAAATCACTATTGTGACATGTCCAGTTTTAAACCGAAGATTTCCAATATATGTATTTATGGCTTACACCATCTATATCAGTAATTTATCTAAGTTTACATGGCTGACTAAATTCTGAACCATTCTACAGTCTGTCAAATTTTTACAGCGTTGTTTTCTCTCTGGCTGTAAGGATGTAACTGTAAACTATTAAAAATTGTTTATAGAATGACAGAAAGATATTGTAGACTGATAAATCATAGAAGATAGAAAACACAAGCTTAGTGCCAAATAATTGACATGGGTAATATCTGTGTAAGAGTACAGACATGAGTGAACATTTTCAGATATACTCATGAATCCAGATTTTTTAGGTGTCTAAAAAGCCATTTTTTTTTTTTTAATAATTTCCCTTCTTAACGATTTGTTAACATGCAGTAGGATTTTTCAGGATTTTTCAAAAATCAAACTTTTGCCCGTAGAAAAGTCTTTGATACAATTTAACCCTTTACCACACGATCCCAACTTTTAACGATCCTGAGAAAGAAGCCTTTTGAAAACATTGTGGGAAAAGGAGAAAATGCTGGTAACCAGCATTTTCTCCTTTTCCCACAATGTTTCCTACCCTTCCCATTACAAATTTTTATTTTTCAGCCACATCTATTTTGTCGTCTGCAAATGCTTTCAGTTTGGACTGGTCTCAAATTTTGTCGTTTGGTAATACCTTATGAAATACAAGAACGGAACAACAGAGGTTTATCCGCTGTTTTGCAAACTACAGTTCTGTCAGTACTGTATAATCACTGTATACTTTGATTACAGAGGGTTTTATCCTAAAGGAGGAGGTGAGGTACATTTAACTGTCCAACCAGTCAAGGAACTTTCTCCTGTCATGTTAATGGAACCTGGAAAAGTCATCAAAATCTATGGGAAGTCCTTTGTGGCAGGTGGTTTACCTATTAGAGTAAGTTGATTTCTCTTCAATATTTTACTCAGTCGGTAGCATACAGGACTTGAGAACATGAGGTCTTGGCCAATTTCTTTCCGAGGATTGATGATAGTCATCGCAACAGGATTCATTCCTCTCTCACCACTGACCATTGTTTCGACGATGGTTACGTGGCAAAGCAGCCAGTGGCTTGGAAAGAATATTGTGTGGAGTACTGGTAAAAAGAAACTCCAGGAAAGCATGGATAGGTGCACTGGCCGCCGTGATATAACTGAAATAATGTTGAAAACAGCATTAAACACCATACAACAACCATATAACCTTCATTATTTTGTTCAAGTAATTCAAATTTTTTAGTATATGGTCACAATGATGCTACTGTTTTCTGATCATGAGCACCAGGGGCAAGGAATATTTTAATTAACTCTTTACCAAATGACAAAATTTTAGACTGGTCCACTTTGAAAGCAGTTGCAGATGACAACTTAAATGTGGCCCAGTGGATGATATTTTTCTTTGAAACGGTAGAAAACATTGTGGGAAAAGGAGAAAATGCTGGTAACCAGCATTTTCTCCTTTTCTCACAATGTTTCCTACCCTTCCCAAATCAAATTTCAATTTTTGGGGCATTGTTTATTTTGTCGTCTGCAAGTGCTTTCTCAGGGTCATTAAAAGTTATGATTGTGTGGTAAAGGGTTAACCCTTTACCAGACGACAAAATGTTTGACTGGACTAGGGGGTCCTGCATGTGCAGTGGTATAGTGAAGGACTTGTGACCTGTAGGCCCCAGGTTCGAGCTTCACTGGATCAACTGGGTTTTTCGTGGGTGTGTCCTGTGTCCTTGGGCAAGACATTTCAGAGCCCTAGCCTAGTAATGGTGATACCCTGGAAACACATGAATATGTGAGCTGTTGCCGTGATATTACTGAAATAATGTTGAAAACAGCGTTAAAGACCATTCAGTTCAATGCACTGAACCAAATTGAAAGCATGTGTAAACTACAAATTAACCCTTTCCCAAATGATAAATTTAGACTGGTCCAAATTGAAAGAGTTTGCACACGACAATTTTATATTTGATGAAAATGACAGAAAGTTCTCCAAAAGGGTGGAAAACACTGTGGGAAAAGGAGAAATTGCTCGTTACGAGCAATTTCTCCTTTTCCCACAGTGTTTTCAAAAGACTTGTGCTGCACACACATGAAAACCAGGCTTGTTTAGGAAAGGGTTAAATGTTGCTAAAATGATGATTTCTGTCTTGGAAATGGTAGAAAACGTTGTGGGAAAAGGAGAAAATGCTGGTTACCAGCATTTTCTCCTTTTCCCACAACGTTTTCAAAAGTCTAATCTACCAGGGTTGTTAAAACTTGGGATTTTGTGGTAATGAATTAATATCATACAAAGTTATTATTTCTGTCCAGATAGCACATGAAATGGCTCAAAGTTGTGAACAAATGATAAGACAGGACTTTCCCTCCACTGCTCTTAAGATAGATGTCTTCAAAGAACAAAGTGCAGTTGGTAATGGTACAGGTATAATGTAAGTAAAGGTTATATGTAACAGTATTTTAGCTCAGTATCATACCAGGGGGTCCTTGGCTTGAATCCCCAGCTTGGCCAGTTTCTTTTCAAGGATTGGTGATAGTCATTGCAACAAGATTGATCCCTCTCTCACCCCTGATTATTGTTTTTTAGACAATGGTTTTGTGGGAAAGCAGCCAGTGGCTTTGGAAGAGTGTTGTACTAGTAAAAAGAAATCCAGGAAAACTTAAGTGGATGCACTGGCTGCCACGATATAACTGATATGTTGTCAAAAACAATGTTAAATACCATTCGAACAAGTTTAAAGAAATCCATTTTTCCATTACAATGTTTTCTCAAGAGAAATATTAGAAAAATTATCTCTGTCAGTGTGATAGAATTCACAGAAAATTAAGAATACTGTCACTGTTAGGAGTACTTAAAAAAATGCAATGGATCTTTCCAAATCGAAAGCATTTGCAGATGACAAATTCATTGCTGGTTACCAGCATTCCCTCCTTCTTCCACAATGTTTTCAAAAGCCTTCTCTTTCATTAAAACTGGGAATTGTGTGGTAATGAGATAAATGCATATCTCTTCAACAGCTTGACAAGATTTCAATTTTGTTCAAGTTTAAAGCATTTTGCAGACAAAAACAAACATGTCTCAAAGGACGAGATTCATCTTTGAAATGATAAAAAGCATTTTTGGAAGTGCTGGTCACCAGTAAAATATGGGATTATGTAGTAAAGGGTTGACCAGCATTTTCTTCTCCCACAATATTTTCTGCCATTCCCAAAACAAATTGCGATTTGGACAAGTCTAAGATTTTGGCATTTTGTATAGAGTTAACTACATGTACATGTATTTACCAAACAATAAAATTTTTGACTTGTCCAAATTGACAGCATTTGCAGATGACAATTTAAAAATGTGACTCAAGAAACAAAACTTGTTTTTAGAAGGGTAGAAAACATCGTGGGAAAAGGAGAAAATGCCTGTTACCAGCATTTTCTCCTTTTCCCACAATATTTTAAAAAGTCTTCTTCTTTGGATCATTAAAACTCGAGATTGATTGGTAAAGGGTTAACCCTTTACCACACAATCCCGAGTTTTAACGACCCTGAGGAAAAGGCCTTTTGAAAACAATGTGGAAAAGGGAGTTAATGCTGGTAACCAGCATTTTCTCCCTTTCCCACAATGTTTTCTACACATTCAAAGAGAAATTCCATCATTTAAGCCACATTTGAATTGTCGTCTGCAAATGCTTTCAATTTGGACCAGTCTGCATTTTTGTTGTGTGGTAAAGAGTTAAACAAAGTGATAGTAAAAAACCTGACTTTTCCTCTTTCAACAGTATTTTTGGAGGAAAGATATCTTCTCATCGGACAGTGTAGATCAAAGATCAGACTGCACATTCTGTGCAGTCTGATCTTGATCTACACTGTTTGCAAAAGGTCAATGAGTCATGCTAAACACCCTAAGGGTTAAAAGCAATGTTGAAAAATAAAGGTATTGAAACAAAGATTTGTTTTTTAACAGAGTGTGTGCAGAAACAGATAAAGATTGTATATTTGGCGGATCTGCTATTGGAAAGAAAGGTAAATGCTTATTTATTCAGTATAGAAATTTCTTATTTAACCCTTTACCACATAATCCCGAGTTTTAACAACCCTTAGAAAGAAGCCTTTTAAAAACATTGTGGGAAAAGGAGAAAATGCTGGTAACCAGCATTTTCTCCTTTTTCCACAATGTTTTCTACTCTATCAAAGAGAAATGGCAACAGTTGAGCTCCCTTTAAATTGTCATCTGCTGTTGCAAATGGTTTTCAGTTTGGACAAGTCTTCATTTTTTTTGTGTGTTAAAGACTTTATTAAACCATTGTTATACCTCTTCAAAAATTAATATTTTGCATGTGAGGTTATAAATTCACTGACCATACAATTTTGCTGGAATGTTTCAGTATAAAAGTTTATAATTATTTTACGGAATTTTCTCGTATCTCTGTTGTAATTGTAGATATTCACTATCAAAAGGGGAACCCATGAAAGTAGGGCAGATAACTCTCAAAACATTTTTGACAGTTACATCCCTTTTTGACAGAAATTTTCACTGAAAAAGCACCCCCAGCAGTGCATCAGGTGCTCTTGTTATATCTGTCTGTCCCAGCCATCTATCTGTCCATCCAACACAATGTTTTGTAGGTGTTCCTGCCGAGGCTGTTGGTAAAGAAGCAGGTGAAATGTTACTCAATCAGTTGTGTCATGGTGGTTGTGTGGATGACTTCTTACAAGATCAGGTAACTGTGTATTATGCTACACAAATATCTTTGTCTTATGCCAGGCTTTTGCTGTAAAGTGAAATCATTTTGCCATTCATGGCAGTTGGCAACAAATATAGATTCTGGTGACAGCAAAGATTACTGTCAGACTGCATGCCATGTGCCTTTTAATCTAGGTGTAACATTGTCAGCTATTCACTGAAAAGCAAAGTCAAAAAGTCTCTGTATTTGCATCAGAAATATTATTTTAGATGCAGAGAAAATAGCAATTATTTAGCTGATGGCAAAAGTATTTATTTTAAAGCACCAAATTTTTGAAATTTTAGGTTTAGACTATTATGTTTTAAAGATACATGTAGGTGGAAATGTTGCATTTTAATTATGGAGAAATTAGCAATTAATTACATTGTTGCTAAAGGTCATTTGGAAAAGCAGATCCAACCTATGCATTTCTGTAGGTGTTTTAGACCAGAATATTCTGGTGTGAATGAATACTGTTAATTGAAGATGAAACTGCTGGTGATTTAAAGCCTAATTAACGCTTAAGCTGCTAAGCATGACTCACTGACCTTTTGCAGGCAGTGTAGATCAAGATCAGACTGCACACTGTTTGTTCCTCCAAAAAATAAGTTAGAATTACAATATTTGGGTTTTTATTATCAGATTGAAAATTTTAAACAATTTATTTAGCAGGATAAGTTTAAGTTTTCCCAGTGTTTCCATTTCTTTGGTGAAGTTTAACGTTTTACCAGACAACAAAATTTATCCAAGTCCAAATTGAAAACATTTGCAGACGGCAAATCAAACCTGTCTCAGATAATGAGATTTGTCTTTGAAAGTGTAGAAAACATGGTGGGAAAAGGAGAAAATGCTGGTAACCAGCATTTTCTCCATTTTTCACAATGTCTTCCAAAGTCTTCTTTCTCGGGGTTGAAAAAACTCAGATTGTTTGGGAAGGGGTTAAAAGTTTTTTATATGTGCAATGTAACAGAAAGAGTAACTTCAGTAAACACTTTTTGACCTTATAGTAAATAGTTGACTACTATGGCTACATGTAGTTTAAATGTTCCTGAAGTTATTAAAATGATTTTTAATTCCCATTCATTTCAGTTAATAATTTTAATGGCATTGGCTAAGGGAAAGTCATCTATACGCTGTGGTCCTGTTACACTGCACACAGATACAGCAATTCATGTTGCACATCAGTTAACTAATGTAAGTATCCATAGACTTATCATTGTTACTTTCATTTCAAGACTTGTGGAGTCAACAGAGAGTTTCAAAAAATTGATGTCAGGTTGTCTAGAATATTTAGGCAGTTTTGCCATTTTATTTAGATCCTTTATCTCTCCTTTACAATCCTATCAAGACATAATAATCTAGCCAGATCTAGTACAAGTTGACACTTGTAGTGCCTTACTAAATAACTAGCTTTTGTAAGGACATGGTAGAGTGTTTGCTTAGTGACCAGGAGGTTGCAGAGGTTGCGGGTGCAATCTCGGCCCTTTTCAGGCTATTTATTGACCTAAATCCTAACCCTATCTGACTCGTGACCTGAAGGTTGTTAGTTTGATACCCGGTTGAGGCAAAGTTTCTTTCTGGCAATTTTTGCCTCTCACCTCTGATGCACGTGGGAAAAGTAATCAGCGACTTGGAAAGAAAGTTGTGTCAGTACTGGTGTGAGAAAGCCAGTAAACACATGCATAGGTGCGCTGACTGCCATATATGATCAAAGCTGTTTACACAGCATTAAATTCCAAGACAAACAAATAAATAGAGATATCCTGGGGCTGCATAGAAATGCCTCATAATTGTTTCACAAACGATCTTTCTCTCTGAGAAATTTGGGGAGGAACTTAATAAGAAGGAGGAATATTTATTTAGGTCAAGTATAAGTTGACACTTGAACTGCCTTGCTACAGAGCTAGCTTTTGCAGCGGTATGGTACAGTGTTTGCCATGGGAACAGGAGGTCATGGATTCAATAAACAGAATTATGTTTCTGTTCTGTTGACTAATCATGTGAATTTTAATCTCCTTGTCTCCTTTAACCCTTTACCAGATGACAAAATTTTAGCCTTCTTCAAATTGAAAGCATTTGCAGACAACAATTTCAATTTGGCTCAAATGGTGCAATTTTTCTTTGATAGGGTAGAAAACGTTGTGGGAAAAGGAGAAAATGCTGGTTACCAGCATTTTCTCCTTTTCCCACAATGTTTTCAAAAGGCTTCTTTCCCAGGGGCGTCAAAAGGCGTTGTTGTGTGGTAAAGGGTTATGTATATCAGCATAGGCTTGCTTAACCCTTGACCACACGATCCTGAGTTTTAACAAACCTAAGAAAGGGAGCATTTTAAAACTTGGTGGGAAAAGGAGAAAATGCTGGTAATTAGCATTTTCTTCTCTTCCCACAAAGTTTTCCAAACCTTCATAGAAAAATCTAATTATTTGAGCCACATTTTTTCATCTGCAAATGCTTTCATGTCTAAAGTTTTGGTAAAGACAAAATACAGGTTGCTTGCTTAGTAAAGGTGGCCACTACATGTAATTTGAACATTTTTTATGGGCCTTATTTATTTCAGTGATAGAGATTTTGATAAATTTACCAGTAAAGCTGTGTTTAAATTGCACTGCCAGTTTCTTCATTTGCACCTGGCTTCTTAAGTCATTCTTTATTATTTTGTAATGCACCTGGGTGTGATCATGCTTTGCTGGGACAGACTGGTCATTTACTATCAAATCTATCCGTTTGTACGTTTCAGGCTAAATTTAAAGTGAACAAGATATCAGCCGGACAAACTGTTATTGAATGTGAGGGGATTGGTTTACAGAATACCAACTTGTGATGAAGGGATCAGTTATTAACCTTTTACCTCACATTTATTCGTTTTTTTTGTCCCTCTTGACAGCTTTTGAAAATATTGTAGGAAAGAAGCGATTGCTTGTAACAAGCAATCACTTCTTTTCCCACAATGATTTTGATGTCATTTTAGCTTTTCTTTCCTCCCACAGTATGCCAGCTTATACTAGGCACTGGTGTTTGTAGAAGTAGCCTGTATGGTAATGGGTTAAATCTAAAATTGGTTAAATCTAAAATGCAGCATCTAATATCAAACTTTTCCAAAGCTTTCGTTAAAATTGAATAAAGTGTCATCATGTCTGTTTTTTTAGCCCATCACAAAAAAGCTGTTGTAAAGCTGAGAATTTTAAAGGGAAATAACTCCTTTTTTAATGACATTTTTGTTACCCGATACTTCCCTTGATTATAATGCTACAATATAGCATTGCTGTATTATATATTCATTCTCTCGATAAAAAGTGTACATTTTACTTGTAATGATTTCTTTAAATATAAATGGTTATGCACCTGTATGTTTAATATGAAGCATCCCGTTTTTGGTTCCAAAACTTAGCCATTCATACCAAAGAAAATATGTGTCTTTCAGAGTTCCAGATAGAGGGAGTGATTTTGATTTCAAAATTGAAAATATTAGTTATTCTTCACTAAACCCTATGTTATGGGTACTCATTAGAATCGTCTCACCCAGACGATTCTAATGAGTACCCACAACATAGGGTTTGGAAAAGAAGTAATGGATCTAGAATACCATCAGTCCCTCTTATCTGGAGCTCTGTGTCTTTGCTGCAAAATCTCGTGAAATCTTCTTGTCAAAAAAATGTTTGTCAAAGTTTATTCATGGTTAGTATGAATGCTTCCTTAGTAATCACTGATATCATCTTTGCATGTTAGAAATAATGACATTTTTTATTTGCTTGACTTGCTCTCTCTATGGAATTATATTGCAATACAGGCCTTTCACAGAAGTTTTTTAACCCTTTACTAGACGACAAAATTTTAGCCTTATCCAATTTCAAAGCATTTGCAGACGACAATTTCAGTGTGGCTCAAATGGTGCAATTTTTCTTTGAT
Source organism: Tridacna gigas (assembly GCA_945859785.2). Classification (NCBI taxonomy): domain Eukaryota; kingdom Metazoa; phylum Mollusca; class Bivalvia; order Cardiida; family Cardiidae; genus Tridacna; species Tridacna gigas. The sequence goes on from OX244032.2 coordinate 59,702,836, forward strand.
AGGGTAGAAAACATTGTGGGAAAAGGAGAAAATGCTGCTTACCAGCATTTTCTCCTTTTCCTACAATGTTTTCAGAAGGCTTACTTCCCAGGGTGTTAAAAGGTGGCATTGTGCAATAAAGGGTTCAAGTGTTAGTCACTAGCAGAAAAATGAATTTTAAGACCAGGTAGAAGATAAACAAATGATAGAGTAACTTGGCAGTGTTTTACCCAGTTTTAAGATTCATTTTTAGCTCCACTGGCCAAAGGCCAGCGGGCTTATGTCATGGCCTGGTGTCCGTCCATCCGTGCGTCCGTCTGTATGTTAACTTTTATTTCAAACATCTTCTTCTCTGAAACTACTCATCCGATTTTCACGAAACTTCACAGAAATGATCCTGCCATGGTCCTCTTCAGAATTTCTTGAAAGAATTTGATTCCTTCAAAAACTCTGGTTGCCATGGCAACAAAACTGAAAAATATTGGAAATCTTTAAAAATCTTCTTGTCTGAAACCATAAGGCATAGGGCTACCAAATTTGGCCTGTAGCTTTATGTAGTAGACCTCTATCATGTTTCTTCAAATTATAGCCCTGGGGTCAAAATCGGCTCTGCCCCAGGGGTCACAAGTTTTACATAGGCTTATATAGAGAAAACTTTAAAAATGTTCCTGTACCTAGCCATAAGGCCTAGAGCTACCAAATTTTGCATGTAGCTATATCTAGTGGGCCTCTACCAAGCGGACCAAAATTTTAGCCCTGGGGTCAAAATTGGCCCGACCGCAAGGGTCACAGGTTTTACATGGGCTTACATAGTGACAAATTAAGAAATCTTCCTGTACCTAGCCATAAGGCCTAGAGCTACCAAATTTTGCATTTAGCTTGATCTTATGGGGGTCTACCAAAAGTGCCCAAATTACAGTCCTGGGGTTATTTTGGCCTTGTGCTGGGGGGGGGGGGGGATGTAGGTTCACAAGATTTACATGGGCTTATATAGCGAAAACTTTTAAATCTTGGTGTACATAGCCATAAGGCTTAGGGCTACCAAATTTTGCATGATTATAGCATTATCTAGTGGACAACTACAAAGAAGGCCCAAGTTACAGCCCTAGGATCAAGTTTGGCCCCGCACCACGGGTCACAAGTTTTACATCGGTTTATGGAGTGAAAACTTCAGAAACCATCTTGTTACTAGCCATAAGGCAAAGAACTCCCAAATTTGGCATGTTATTCTTCTAATACACATATTCCCCCCATTTAGTCCCACTGTAGCCCTGGGGTCAAAGTTTTATAAGGGCTTATATAGTGAAGACTTCTCGACAGTCTTCTTGTTTCTAACCATAAAGCATGGGACTAACAAATTTGGCATGTTTTGCGCCTTTGGATCAAAATTTGTCCCACTCCAGGATTCACAAATTTTAGATAGACTTACATAGTGAAAACTTAAGTTATCTTTTTTTATCCTTACTGTAAAGCCTAGGGCTATAAAAATTTGGCATGCCGATTCATATTGTAAACTTCTACCAAGATTGTTCCATCTTTTTCATTGAAACCACTCTTCCAATTTTGACCAAACTTTACAGATATCATCTTGCCATGATGTTCTTCAGAATGTCTTCAAAGAATTAAGTTCTGTTAAAAGCTATGGTTGCTATGGCTACAAAACTGAAAAGTATTGAAAAACCTTTAAAAATTTTTTCCAAAAGCTTGTATTTACTAACGTCATTGTAGCTCATGAAAAAGATAGTGCTTTTTAGCTCCACAGGCCTAAGGCCATCAAGCTTATCATCTCTGAAACTGCTTCACCCAATAAGTCACAGGCTTTACATAGGCTAATATAGTGAGAACTTAAAAGGTCTTCTTGTTCCTTACCTTGAGTTAAAGTTATGTCAAAATTAGTACTATCTCATGGGTCATAAACATGTGCTTATATCGTGAAAATTCAAAAAATCTTTTTGCTCCTAACTGCAAACCCAAGAGCTACCAAATCTGGATCACTTTTGATTTTTTTTTTTTGAAATTAGCCTTGCATTAGGGGTCTTATGTTTGACAGAGGCTTCATATGGACGTAACTTGAAAATCACCTTATTTATAACCATACAGCATAGACTTGTATTATTTTGGCATGTGGCTTTATCTTGTGGACCTCTACCAGGGTTCAAGTAATTATAGCTCTGGGATCAAAAATGGCTTTTCCCTGCAGGTCTCAACTTTCACATGGGCTTTTACAGAGAAAACTTTGTAAGTCTTCATTTTGAAACCATTTGGCTCAAAATTGAAATGTTTAGTATTTATGGTTTATGTTTATAAGCCAGTGGAGCGATACAGGGCCATCATGGCCCTCTTGTTTTTTTTGGCAGTGACTAAGACTTTGACCAAAGTATCCCATGTTTTCACATGCCTGAGGAAGAGGCCTTTTGAAAGCATTGTGGGAAAAGGAGAAAATGCTGGTAACCAGCATTTTCTCCTTTTCCCACAACGTTTTCTACTCTGTCAAAAAACCTTAAGTTCAATTGTACCACTTTCAAATTTGTCCCCTGTAGATGCTTTGAATTTGGAAGGGGTTAAAATTTGTCATTTGGGAAAGGGATAACAGACTGTCATCCATACTTTTAATTGGTATCATTTAAATTTGAATGCACTTTTAAAACCCACGTTGTTTACTTTGGGCCACTCCTGGGCCAAAATTTGTCGTTTGGGAAAGGGATAACAGAGTGTCATCCATGCTTTTAATTGGTATCATTTAAATTTGAATGCACTTTTAAAACCCACATTATTTACTTTGGGCCACTCCTGGGCCTTCAACAAAATTTTAAAAAAACCTGATACAATGGTATACTGTGCCTATATCTTAGACAAGCTCCCATTTAGAGGGGATTTGAGTAACTTGTGATGCCTATCGTGACATGTGTGGTCAAATGGAAAAACAAGCAGGAAAAAGGGGGAAAAATGAAAGAAATAACTCATACAAAACAAAGAGGAAAGATAAGAGGCCTTCAGGGCTTCTTATCCAAATGCTGCAAGTTAGAATCTCTGCAGGTACAATTTTTTTTCAAAGGATAGATGACAGTCACTTTGATAGATACATCCCTCTCTGATGGCTGGAAATTTTTTGGACAAAGTTTATGTAGGTGAGCAGCCAGTGACTTTTCAAGTCACTGGCTGCTTTACCACATAAACAGAGTCAAAAATGGAAAAAAGTATCAACAGGACTGGAAATTTTTTGGACACAGTTTATGTAGGTGAGCAGCCAGTGACTTTTCAACACACTGGCTGCTTTACCACATAAACAGAGTCAAAGATTGAAAAAAATATCAGCAGGACTGAAAACAGCCTGTGTGATGAATTAGTGGACATGAGGATGCATTCTTCCCACTTACAAATTACTGCAGCTATCTTATCAGTCTGGGTGATTGTGCAATTTGTTGCATGTTCAAACATCGTGCAATCAACAATTATCAGGTTTTTCTGTATACATGTATTTTCAAAGTAGATCTTGGTAGAATATTTGCTTCATTTTTGCTTATTTTCATAGAATCATGTCTGTTTCAATGGCAGCCATTAAAATGTTAGGTTTATAGTGTCTTGTTTCATTACTTGAAGCCCCAATTTTCTTACACACTTTGTATTTTATAAGTTCATCCATTAAGTTGCCTTTTGGCATCTCAGAAGTATAACACATTTTGCAAATATTGTCAAGTGGAAAAAGTTTCCCCAAATAAAAATTGGCCACTTTTGTCACAGTGTTTTCTCTGCCTCTAGAGGCCCTTCATGGCCTAGTGGTTTTAGTGTGGGATTAGTGATCAATCGGTACTGGATTGGATCTAAAGTGATGAAATTGTGTTTTTTATGATAGTCTCCTTATGCCTCTTTAGAATCCCAGCCCAGTGTTAGTGAAATACAGGAAATACATGTAAATGAATAAATAAGCCGTCGCTACAATATGGTTGAAATAGCAAAGAGCAGTAAAACGGCATCCAGTCAACCAATTAATTTTTGCCTCTATACCTAAGGGTTTTATTTTGGTTTAACCCTCTACCACACAATCCCAGCTTTTAACGAAAGCAGCCTTTAGAAAACATTGTGGGAAAAGAAGAAAATGCTGGTAATCAGCTATCTATTAGTCAATTTTCTATATATAGAAGAACCAGGTCCGTATTCACCAACCATTCTTAAGAATATTCTTAGTCTTATTCTCCAAGATTTTCTATATTTGAAAGTAACACAACCTCTGATTGGCTAAACCATTCGGTTTAGCCAATCAGAAGTTGTGTTACTTTCAAATGTAGAAAATTCTGGAGAACAAGACTAAGAACATTCTTAAGAATGGTTGGTGAATACGGACCTCAGTCTACCTCATAATTCAGCCAGTTACTGAACACAACGAAGTTAAGGATCCATAATAATGTGATAACTTGTTTGGTACAATGCATCACAATGATACAGAAAACCTCCTTTTGCCAGAGCATGGCTAATTTGAATGCAGTAAACCCAATGTTCAAGTGCCATTGACCTCTACTGGGTTTTCAGACAACTGCAATCAAATAATTGTCTTTTCATGCAAGTGCTTACCAGTTTTGATGCCTAAAATTTATTACAATGTCTATGGCTTGACGCTGAGGCCCTTGGCTCTTCCTTTGAAGTTCATACCAGCAACTTACCAGAGGAAATACTGTCTGCACCATTTCTCATGGCATAAAAATTCACTGCAACTCTTGCCACTTTATTTATCACAGTGGCTGAATTTGAATATATTTGAGTCACAGCTATGTTATTACAAAAGGGGTTTTAATGCATCTCTCTGATTCATGATGCCAAGAAAGTGATTACATAATTATGGATCCATAAAAATCCATTTTGTCTAACAATTGATTTAATATTGAGGTAGAATGTTAAGCAAAAAATTTACAGATAGCAAAAAGTCTCAACCCATGTTAGCCAGCACACACTGCGCAGGCTGACATGTGTAAATACTTTCTTAAGATGCATCAAAATGCCCTTTTCACAAAGCATGGCTCATTTCTATATTATTTTCTATTTTTCCTAGACCAGCAAACTGATTGGCTGAGAGAAAACAGCAAATCAGATGGCAAGTTTTAGAACTTAGAATAAGTAATTAATTAATAGCCATTGGGGAATAAAGCCCCTGGTGTTGCAGTTTGAGTTACTCATTTGCACTTTTACCGTAACCCTTATCCTTCTAAATAACTTAAATAAATCTTTCAAGCCATTAGTAAAAACTCTAATAATGTTCTTTCAAACTTACTTTTAAGAGAAAAATATCTCCTGGTCGGACAGTGTAGATCCAAGATCAGACTGCACGTTCTGTGCAGTCTGATCTTGATCTAGACTGTCCGCAAAAGATCATGAAGCGTGCTTAGAAGTTAATGGGTTAATTGTAATTTTGAAACACTGTATATAAGGATTAACCTTTCTCAACAGCTGTTTCACAACAATCAATCGTATTTACCATGTTCATGTTCATTAACCTTTTACCACACAATCTCGAAATTTAACTACCATGAGAAAGAGTACTTTTGAAAACATTGTGGAAATGCAGCATTTTCTCCTTTTCCCACAATATTTTTACCCTACCCATTGCAAATTTCTGTTTTTCAGTCATACTTATTTTGTCGTCCGCAAATACTTTCAATTTGGACAAGTCTAAAATACTGTCGTTTGGTAAAGCGTTAATATGTGATTCTTTACCTAATCTGATAACTTCCTAGGCGGTAGTCGTACAATTTAAAGTACGCACATCAGTTCAAATTCATCGTGTAGTATGTGGCTTGATGGAATCGCCCAATACTATTCCTTTCAAACTTTCAAATAGGTCACTGTTCATCGGGCAGTGCAGGACGACTTAACGTCTGAAAAACGTATTGGCGTGATGAAAAAAGAACATTTCTGGTACCATCAGTGAATTAAGTACTTGATATTTTTCTGTTTGTAACTAGAGGAACTTGCTATCTAAGATTTCATGTCTTTGACCATCATTTAAAATTCATGCTAGTCCACTTTGTTGTTTTTACTGCCTAGTCAAACACACACACACACACACGTGCGCAAAATAACAACAAAGTGTGGCTCTGAATTTTTAGCTCACCTTAGCACAACGTGCTAAAGGTGAGCTATTGTGATCGCCCTATGTCCGGCGTCCGTCGTCCGTCAACAATTTTTTTAAACATCTTCTTCTCCTAAACCACTGGGCCAATCTTTATGAAACTTGGCAGGGATGTTCCTTGGGTGAAGCTCTACCAAAATTGTTCAAAGAATTAAATTCCACCCACAACTCTGGTTGCCATGGCAACAAAAAGGAAAAAAAGGCAAAATCTTTGAAAATCTTCTTCTCTGAAACTAGAAGGCGCAGAGCTTTGATATTTGGTATGTAGCATCTCCTAGTAGACCTCTACCAAGTTTGTTCATTTGATGCCCCTGGGGTCAAAACTGGCCCCGCCCCAGGGGTCACAAGTTTGAGCATAGTAACAAAGAAGGAAAACTTTAAAAATCTTCTTCTCTGAAACTTGAAGGCATAGAGCTTTGATATTTGGCATGTTGCACCTCCTAGTGGACCTCTACCAAGTTTGTTCATATGATGCCCCTGGGGTCAAAACTGGCCCCGCCCCGGGGGTCACAATTTCCAACATAGGAACAAAGAAGGAAAACTTTAAAAATCTTCTTCTGTAAAACTAGAAGGCATAGAGCTTTGATATTTGGCATGAAGCATCTGCTAGTGGACCTCTACCAAGTTTGTTCATATGATTTCCTTGGGGCCAAAACTGGCCCTGCCCCGGGGGTCACAAGTTTGAACATAGGAACAAAGAGGGGAAACATTAAAAATCATCTTCTCTGAAACTGGAAGGCGTAGAGCTTTGATATTTGGCATGTAGCATTGCCTAGTGGACCTCTACCAAGTTTGTTCATATGATGCCCCTGGGGTTAAAACTGGCCCCACCCCGGGGGTCACAAGTTTGAGCATAGTAACAAAGAAGAAAAACTTTAAAAATCTTCTTCTCTGAAACTTGAAGGCGTAGAGCTTTGATATTTGGCATGTACCATCTCCTAGTGGACCTCTACCAAGTTTGTTCATATGATGTCCCTGGGGTCAAAACTGGCCCCGCCCCGGGGGTCACAATTTCCAACATAGTAACAAAGAAGGAAAACTTTAAAAATCTTCTGCTGTAAAACTAGAGGGCATAGAGCCTTGATATTTGGCATGAAGCATCTCCTAGTGGACCTCTACCAAGTTTGTTCATATGATGCCCTTGGGGTCAAAACTGGCCCTGCCCCGGGGGTCACAAGTCCGAACATAGGAACAAAGAGGGGAAACTTTAAAAATCATCTTCTCTGAAACTGGAAGGCATAGGGCTTTGATATTTGGTATGTAGCATTGCCTTGTGGACCTCTACCAAGTTTGGTCATATGATGCCCCTGGGGTCAAAACTGGCCCCATCCCGGGGGTCACAAGTTTGAGCATAGTAACAAAGAAGGAAAACTTTAAAAATCATCTTCTCTGAAACTTGAAGGCGTAGAGCTTTGATATTTGGCATGTAGCATCTCCTAGTGGACCTCTACCAAGTCTGTTCATATGATGCCCCTGGGGTCAAAACTGGCCCCGCCCCGGGGGTCACAATTTCCAACATAGGAACAAAGAAGGAAAACTTTAAAAATCTTCTTCTGTAAAACTAGAAGGCATAGAGCTTTGATATCTGGTATGTAGCATCGCCTAGTAGACCTCTACTAAGTTTGTTCATATGATGTCCTTGGGGTCAAAATTGGCCCTGCCCCGGGGGTCACAAGTTCAAACATAGGAACAAAGAAGGAAAACTTTAATGTTTTTTTTCTCTTAAATGGGAAGGCATAGAGCTTTGATATTTGGTATGTAGCATCTCCTAGTGGACGTCTACAAAGTTTGTTTCAAGGATGTTGCTTGGGTCAAAACTGGCCCATCCCCTGGGATCACAAGTTCGAACATAGGAACAAAGAAGGAAAACTTTAAAATTCTTCTTTTCTGAAACCGAAAGGTGTGGCGCTTTGATATTTGGTATGTTGCATCTCAGAGCGGACCTCTACCAATTTTTTTTTTCACATGATGCCCCTGGGTCAAAACTGGCCTCGCCCCGGGGGTCACAAGTTCGAAGATAGGAACAAAGAAGGGAAACTTTAAATTTCTTTTTCTCTTAAACGGGAAGGTGTAGAGCTTTGATATTTGGTATGTAGCATTTCCTAGTGGACCTCTACCAAGTTTGTTCATATGATGCCCCTGGGTCAAAACTGGCCCAGCCCCGGGGGTCACAAGTTCGAACATAGGAACAAAGAAGGAAAACTTTAAAATTCTTCTTTAAAACTGGAAGGCATAGAGCTTTGATATTTGGTATGTAGTGATTCTCTTCTAAGTTTGTTTGCCCATCTAAGGGCAACAAGTTCATTGAGTTCAAAATTGGGTCATCTTGGGTCATAAACTAGGTCACTAGGTCAAATTAAAGAAATACCTTGTTGGCACTCTCAAGGCCACATTATTTGCTCAATTGCCTTGAAAATTAGTTAGAAAGTTTGTCTTTATAAAGTCTCACATAAGATTAATTTGGGTCAACTTGGGTCATAAACTAGTTCACTGGGTCAAATTAAAGAAATACCTTGTTTGCACTCTGGAGGCCACATTTATTGCTCAAATGACCTGAAATTTGGCCAGAATGTTTGTCTTGATAAAATACCAGATGAGTTTGGATTTGGGTCACCTGGAACCATAAACTAGGTCACTAGGTCAAAATAAAGAAATACCTTGTGGGCACTCTAGAGGCCACATTCTTTGCTTAATTGCCTTGAAAATTGGTCAGAATGTTTGTCTTTGTAAAATCTCACATGAGTCTGAATTTGGGTCAACTGGGGTCATAAACTAGGTGACTTGGTCAAATTAAAGAAATAAAAAGTGGGCACTCTAGAGGCCACATTTATTATTCATATGATTTGAAAATTGGTTAAAATGTTTCTTTTGATATAGTCAAAGACCAGTTCAAATTTGGGTCACCTGGGGTCATAATCTAGGTCACTAGGTCAAATTAAAGAAATATCTTTAGGGCACTCGAGGCCACATTTTTTGCTCAATTGACTTGAAAATTGGTCAGAATGTTTGTCTTCATGAAATATGAGTTTGAAATTGGGTCACCTGTGGTCAAAAACTAGGTCACATGGTCAAATTAAAGAAAAACCTTAAAGGCACTCTACTAAGGTGAGCGACCCAGGGCCATCATGGCCCTCTTGTTTAATGATTGATCCTTTTACAAGATTATTGATTGTACAATCGTGTCATGGCATTGAGCTGTTATTCCATTTTTTCTCAAACATTCTCTCAGCGAGAGATTTCCTTGGAAATACTGGTATTGTGTACAATTCTTAGAACAAAGCTTTCCTTATTATTATACGTCCATTTTCCAGGATGTAATTTCTCAAAAAATGGTTGCCACAATATTATTTCAATCCCTTGCAAAACAATTCCGTCTTTTACGCCCCTGGAGTGAGATTTTGAACACTTTACCAGGCGACAAAATATTACAATGGTCCATTTTGGTAAGATTTGCAGGCGGCAATTTTTAAGCAGCTCAACTGAGAGGATTTGTCTTTAAAAGAGTAGAAAACATTGAGGGAAAAGGAGAAAATGCTGGTCACCAGCATTTTCTCCTTTTCCCACAATGTTTTCCAAAGCCTCTTTCTTTCGGATGGTTAAAACACGGATTACTCGGTAAAGTTTTAACCTTTAAGCTACTAAGCACGATTCGCTAACTTTTTGCGGACAGTGTAGATCAAGATCAGACAGCACAGAACATGCAGTGTGATCTTGGATCCACCCTGTCCGATAAGGAGATTTTTTTTCTCCCAAAAAATAAGTTTGAAATGACTTTATTCGGTTTTTTTTTTTTTTTTTTTTTTATTGGCTTGAAAGTTTTATTTCACTTGTTTCGCAGGATAAGGGTTGAAAAAGATCGAGGCAAATTTCGTAAATCTGTGTATTTATCCTGTAGAGACATATTCAAATTTTCTCTATTGATATTTCATAAACCCTGATAAGTCGAACTAGTTTGTTAGTTCCTCTCATATTTGAATGACAGAATGGTATTTGTGTTAACTATTTTATCATACTACAAAAAATGTCCAAAATGAAAGCATTTGTAGACATTAAATTAATTGCGGGTGAAATAATGGCATTTGTTACCTTCTTGAAAGAATAGAAAATATTGTTGTAAAGAGAGAAAATGCTAGTTACCAGTATTTTCTTCTTTTTCCACAATGGTTTTATTTGTTTTCTTCATTATCATTCAAGATATAAAAGATATTGTGCAAGTACAGACTGGGTATCGAGGGAGACGAGATGTTATTTAAAGGGAGGGATGACTGTACAACAAATATACAAAGTACGGTATTTGGGACTTTTGTTTCGACTTGGATAAACTACGGTAATTTAGATTAAAGTGAATCTGCGACATAATATCAATCCAATATTGTAGAGATGCACTTTTCCATTGATTATCCACTGCAAGTCTCTTCTGCAGCGGTAATTACGTGAAAGCAAGAGTTGTTTGAGAAACCATATGAGCGGCGTTCTGGTAAAAGGGGGTTTGATGCATTTCAGTGATACTATGGACCCATAAAATCCATTTTTCTAACAATCGACTGAGTCATGAGGTAGACTGGTCCTTTGACATGCAGAAAATTGAGCAATAACAAAAAGTTTCCACCCACGTCAGCCTGCGCGGATTGCGCAGGCTGACATGGGTAGATACTTTTTTGCAGATGCATTAAAGATACATCCTTACAGACATAGAGAAAAACGCTGTTAAAATTTGATACACTGTAGAATGGTTCAGAATTAGTCAGCTGTGTAAACATAGATAAATTACCGATATATACGGTGTAAGGGATAAATACATGTATAAAAAAATTTTCGATTTAAAACCGGAAACGTCACAACAGTGATTTCTTAATGGCCTCCAGAAAATGAAATGGATTTTCTATCCGTCGTAATCTATCCAACCTTACAACCGTCAGGGGCAACATTTGGCATGAAGATACAAGAATAATCATAGTTTGGTAAAATAAAGATGACATGGGTTAAAAAAAAAAAAAAAAAACTGGCATAGAGTATAGGTATATCTTTGAACCTCCTTTTCATGGAGCATGGGTCATATACATGTATAAGGTGCTACTATTGATTTTAATTTTCGCGCTGGAACTCACTCTATCTTGAAACTAATTTGCAGAAGATGAATTCCAAAATTTTACTGTAAGATATGGATACTCAATATGTTAAAGGTTGAATACATATCTACAAGTGAAAACATTACGGTAAAAGGAAGAAATGCTCCGTAAAATTCACCTTTTGCAATATTCTACTCAAAAGTCATCTGCCGCAAGACGCAAACACAAAAATTGTTTCATCTGCAGGAGATTATAAGTTATCGTGAGGTCTCGGCAAACGAGGTGAGATTTGGCAGAAGCAAGTGAAGGAAGGCGTATTAAAGCCCAAATAGCTGCCAAAAGTAAACAATGCTGGTATTAAAATGTGTTTGAATGTAAGTTATACCTTTTAAAAGTACGGAAATTACTATGAAGATGACTATTATTGTACGGTCGATCCAAGTTTTAGTGGCTGGCAGAAAATGAATTTTAAAACCAAGATCTGTATTCATCAACCATTTTTTAGAACGTTCTTCGTCTTATTCTTCAAAATTTTCTACATTTGAAAGTAACACAACTTCTGATTGGCTAAACCATTTGGTTTAGCCAATCAGAAGTTGTGTTACATTCAAATGTAATAAATCCTGGAGAACAAGACTAAGAATATTCTTAAGAATGGTTGGCGAAGACGGACCCAGATCAAAAGTAAACAAAAGATAGAGCGACCTGGCAACTTTTGACCTTCTTTTAGCATTCATTGTAAACTTTTAAACTTTAAAATTAATTTTTTCTGCCACTGACTACAACAGTAGAAGTGTCAGGCATTCAAATGCATAGGAACCGTGCTCTGGGAAAAAGCAAGTCATCATATAATTATGGATCCATAAAATCCATTTTGCCTCACAACCGACTGAATCATGAGGTACACTGGTCCATTGAAATGCAGAAAATTTACCCAAGGCAAAAAGTTTCGACCCAGGTCAGCCTGCGCGGACTGCACAGGCTGACATGTGTCGGTACTTTTTGCAGATGTATTAAGCCCCCTATTCACAGAGTATTGCTCATATATTTATTTGGCGCGGACAGAGTTAGAGGTACAGTCTGGTGATCTTACGACATTGCGACAAAGTTTCTTTGAAGAAATTACAACAGCAGAAGTGCCAGTCATTCAAATACATATCAAGTTTCAAGTTTCAAGTTTTTTTATTGCGAAGACAATTGTCCATATTGCATGCATATACAATAAACAATTTGTAACAAGCAAATGTACACAATTATGGTATTCCGGTGGAGACGGACAAATAGACAGATAGAAAGACAAAGAGATGTGTAAACAGAGAGACTTAAGAAAAACAGACAGACAGAAATTGAAAAAAAGGGAAAAGAAAAATGAAAGGAAGATTAGAGAAAAGCGCGAGATATTCTTTTACAGACGACAAAATATATGTTCAAATGTGAAATTTGTCTTTCGAGATCTACAGTAGATCAAAAGGGAAAAGAAAAATGAAAGGAAGATTAAAGAAAAGCGCGAGATATTCTTTTACAGACGACAAAATATATGTTCAAAAGTGAAATTTGTCTTTCGAGATCTACAGTAGATCAAAAGGGAAAAGAAAAATGAAAGGAAGATTAGAGAAAAGCGCGAGATAGTCTTTTACAGACGACAAAATATATGTTCAAATGTGAAATTTGTCTTTCGAGATCTACAGTAGATCAACACTTTGAAGGAAAAGGATAAAGCGCTGGTAATCAGTATTTTCTCCCTTTCCCCAAATGTTTTCAAAAGATATCTACGTTCAGGGGCGTTGAAACCCGAGATGTTTTGTAAAGGGTTAAACACGATACATCGTAATAATTATAATAAACATTTTCCTCATAGTATTTATCATATCGAGATACAGAAATGTAAAAAGTACCCTTCATGTATGCAGCGTAATGAAAATAATTGAGCCATGCTCTGCCAAAAAGGGGCTTAATGCATCTCCTTGATGGATTATGCCAAGCAATTCATCACATATTTATGGATCCATAAAATCCATTTTGTCTAGCAATCAGCCTGGTCTGAAGGTAGAATGGTCCTTTTCCATGCAGAAAATTTACACATAGCAAAAAGTTTCGACCCAAGTCAGCCTGCGCGGAGTGCGCAGGCTGATTTGGATCGATGCTTTTTGCAGATGTATTAAGCCCCCTTTTCACAGTGTATGGCTCATATATTATATATAACACTTTTCGCACGGGACTTGGAGTGTATGAACCAAACCGAACTATAAGACGCCTACTTCGCCAGTAATATCGATTGTTCCTCAGTCTTTATGGTTTTCAAAATGTACTGTATTTTCCAGGAATGGATTTTGTTAATATTGAATTGACTGAATGGTGTTTTACGCCGCTTTCAATATTATTTCAGTCACATCACGGCGAAAGCTCACAAATTCCTGGGTTTCACCAGTACTAAGCTAGGGCTCTGAAGTGTCTTGCTCAAGGACATTCCCTCTAGGTTACGAGTCCCGCACTTTACCACTGAGCCACGCAGGACCCACATGGATTTTGTACACATGTTAAGTACATAGAATTGAAATATAAAGCAAAGGAGAATGAGTCGAGCCCCGGAAGCGCAGTCGGTAGCATACAGGACTTGAGAACATGGGTCTCTGGTTCAATCCACGGCTCGGCCAATTTCTTTCCGAGGATTGATGATAGTCATTGTGACAGGATTCATTCCTCTCTCACCGCTGATCATTGTTTCGATGATGATTATGTGGGAAAGCAGCCACTGGCATGGAAAGAATATTGTGCGAAGTACTGGTAAAAAGAAACGCCAGGAAAGCATGGGTAGGTGCACTGGCCGCTGCGATATAACTGAAATAATTTTGAAAACGGCGTTAAATACCATGTACAATCAATCAAAGGAGAATGAGACAAGAAAAGCATGCCAGATGGATGACAACTAGCAAAGGCTTCCAATACCTGACAAAAGTTCCAGATTAATTTGTTAAAATTATGTTTTACGTCGCTTTCAACAGTAATCTAGCCTTATTTCAGTAACAGGTCACATACATACATCTATTTGAGCCGTGCTCTGGCAAAAGGGGGCGTAATGCATCTCCTTGATCCATGACACCAAGTGAGTCATCAGACAATCATGGATCCATAAAATCCATTTTGTCTTACAACCAATGGAATCACGAATTAGACTGGTCCCTTGGCATGTATAAAATTGACCCGTAACAAAAAGTTTCGGCCCAGGTCAGCCTGCTGACCTGAGTCGATACTTTTTGCAGATGCATTAAGACCCCTTTTTCACAGAGCATGGTTCATCTATTTATGTCTTTTCTGTTTTCCATCAGCACTATGTAAGTAACGAGAGTAGCCTACGGTGTATCAAGACCAGACATGAGAGAATGTGCAGTCTGATCTCAGGACATCAAGACCAGACATGAGACAATGTGCAGTCTGATCTCGGATCTGCATCCTCAGCAATTTTATTTAATACCATATCCAGGGATATGCATGAAGGTATAGACGCAGAATACATTTCTTTGAATCGGGGAGTGAATGCGAAACTATCCGGTTTGAGTTTCGGAAAATTTTACAGGACAGGAAAAAACCTTCTCATTTCTGTGAAAAGCATTGTTAGATCATGTTGTTTACACAGGCGGATCTAATAATGCTTCTCACAGAAATACGAAGGTTCTTCCCCCTCTTATAAAATTTTCCAAGGCGCAGATTTGATAGTTTCGCTTTCCGTGACGCCTCGGACTGACATGTACTGTATGCGTATATTTGACCCGGGGATTTTAACCCTTTCCCAAACAACAAATTTTGGACTGGTCCAAATTGAAAGAGTTTGCAGACGGCAATTTTAAATTTGATGAAAATGGCAGAAAGTTCTCAAAAAGGGTAGAAAACACTGTGGGAAAAGGAGAAATTGCTCGTTACGAGCAATTTCTCCTTTTCCCACAGTGTTTTCAAAAGACTTGTACTGCAGACACGTGAAAACCAGGGCTTGTTTGGGAAAGGGTTAACCTTCTTAGCGCACTTCCTGATGTATAACGTATGCATTATTATACAAGTATAAAGATATACCAACTGCTGGATGATGCAACCGGTCTTTTTAGACAAAATGGGGCGAAAGGCTTGTTATAATGAGTTACGAAAACGCATATAACCCCATTCTACCAGCGCGTCGCTCCCTATACATGTAGGCTAGGTTTTATCTATTGTGTCAAAATATCTAAATGTTTTATCGCATGCACTTAAAACACACTACGATATTTTCAGTTTTGGCGATCATCGGATCAATGCTACTTTGAACACATGCGGGTTATAACACTTGATTAAATTAGACAGAAATGATTTCGAAAGCGGTGCACAAAAGCCGCTGCTACCAACCAACCAACACACAAACTAATGAATAACTTTAGGAACGAAAAAAAGGTTACGTTTTGTCTTTTCACTCCAGCAAGTCAATATCCGGAAAACCAGTCCTTTACCTTATAAGTTCACACATTAGGAGTTATCAAGTGTTTAATTGCAAAGGGATAGTCGAGGACTCATTGAATTGAGAACTGTGGTGACCTTACACTTGTCATTGAACCAATCAGTAACATGCAATAGCTCACACCTCCGCGAAATATGTTTTGATTGGTTCACAGTGGGGGCTTGGCACATTCACGTGGTATCGGCTAATACAACTTTATTTGGAAAGGCATACTTTATAATACATTACACAGCGGTTCGCGTAGATCCTTTAAAGTATTTATTTTGGATTATCGTTTGTGGCTGTGGTTTTAAAATCCAAGTAAGTTATCAAGTATTTATCTATCTTCACGAAAAGAGTAATTGATTTAGGGTTTAATTAGCTGCTCCGTCTTTTTATAAAATCTACAATATGCCTTTGAACAGCTTCCGTCAAAGCATATATTTTACAGTTCTGCTTCAATAGACAAGTCTGTATTGATGATGAAATAACTCGGCCATAAGTGTCATCTACAGGCTATTTAACGATATCCTGAAAACTTGTACAATCGACACAGATGAGAAATATTTGAAGAAAATGTCTAGTTTTCATTGGATAGATATGCTATTGTTCAAAATATAATGAATCACCTTTATATAGAGTTATTACTCCTTTTGCTACAATATTATCAAATGTTGTCCCGTAGATGCAACTTTATGCAAAAATGGTGGTATTAGTATAGTTAAGGGGTTAAGGGAAACGGTAAGTAGGACGATTTCGGACATGTACTAAATGTACTCTTAGATGACTTTTGCGCTCGATCGCACTCGGTTGACAAGTTTGCCACCCAGGGATTTGAATTCTCTTTGGTATTTCGCCCTTTAACATATGTGGTTTAATTTAGACACATGCGTCATGCATGTGAAAAGGGGGCTTACTGCATCTGCAAAAAGTATCGACCCAGGTCAGCCTGCGCAGTCCGCGCAGGCTGACCTGGGTCGAAACTTTTTGCTATTCGGGCAAATTTTCTGTGTGTCGAAGGACCATTCTACATTATGATGCAGTCGGTTGTTAGACAAAAATGGATTTTATGGATCCATAATTATGTGATGACTTGCTTGGTATTAACCCTTTACCACACAATCCCGACTTTTAACGACCCTGAGAAAGAAGCCTTTTTGAAAAATTGTGGGAAAAGGAAAAAATGCTGGTAACCAGCATTTTCTCCTTTTCCCACAATGTTTTCTACTCTTTCAAGAACAAATTTCAAATTTTCAGTCACAATCATCATGCTGTCTGCAAATGCTTTAAATTTGGACTAGTCTAAAATTTTGTCATGTGGTAAAGAGTTAAGCAACACGGAGATGTATTAAGCCCTCTTTTGCCAGAGCATGGCTCACATAGTGTTTTTTTTTGGGGGGGGGGGGGCTTGGGGTGATGTGAATGTCTCGTACAAGGTCGAGAAGTCTACATTAGTTTAAACATATCTATTTTACTCTGATTGAGAGACAACGTCTTACAACCTATATTAATCTCTCTCGGTTCTACTTCATGGAAACTACACTAGTACTAGCGCCGAATATGTGGGCCCAAGGAGTCCCAAAGTTGACACTTGCTCCCGGATATCGAACTCGGGACCTTATGGTTACAAGGCCGACGCTCTACCTCACAACCACGGACACCTCAGTCTACATTGAAGATCAGACAACATGTTAGAAGATATGCCGACTGATCTTGTTCTGTAATGTCCGCAAATAAAAGAAGTGCTCTCAGCTCCATGGTGGTTAAGATTAAACCACAGGTCCTAACGATGACTGTTAAAGTTTCATTTACTAAGTGATATGAATGAAAGAATGAATGAATGAATTTTACGGCCTGTCAACATCAAAGGTTATATTTGGCGCACCAATAACAACTACTGCATTGTATACCAAATGCTATCCATACCTGTATATAATCTGTGGCTTTACCTGCCCGGTTAGCTCAGTGGTTAGCACGGGATCTGACTCGTGACCTGGTGGTTGCGAGCTCGAATACCGGTTGAGGCAAACTTTCTTTCCGGCGATGTTTTGCTTCTCACCTATGATGCGTGTATGAAAAAAGTCAGTGGCTTTGGAAAGAAAGTTGTGTCAGTACTAGTGTGAGAAAGTCAGGAAACACATGGGTGCGTCACTGGCCGCCATGATATATAACATGAGCTGTTAAAATGGCGTTGAACTCCAATACAAACCAAACCACTGTATGACTTTACTACTTCCACTTAGAAGCTACTTCACCTTTTATCGCAATATTTTTAAATGTGGTGTGCTGCCGGACACAAAAAGTAATCTGCCGAAGGTAATGACTTCAGTCAGTACCGCGCGAGCTGTACTCTGGGACAGTTAGCACACTTGAAGGAAATATATCTTTGGAAAAGGAATTTTTTGAAAACATTTAGAGAAAAGGAGCAATTGCTTGGTACAAGCAATTGCTCCTTTTCCCTGAATGTTTTCAAACCCCTTTTTTCAGGGACTTAAAAATTCGTAAATGTATATTCACATTGCTAGGCGTTAAACCTTGAAGGTCGTAAAATTATGTGCTGGCGAGACAATTATAGTCAAACTTATTGTGCAGGCAATCAAATGAATGATCATTATGTCAGTATAGAGACCGCAAGGTATTTATTTATTTTTTTATCGCGTCTACATCGGTCATAAGACATAATAATCTACAACGACGATCGCTGCGACGTCTACTTGGCCCTTAGGCTGCTAAGCGCGACTCAAGGACCTTTTGCGGACATTGCAGATCAAAATTAGACTGCACAAAACGTGATCTTTGATTTTCAACGTCCGAGAAGGAGATCCCCCCCCCCCAAAACAACAACAACCAAAAAAACCTGGGAAATTGCGTCATTTGGGTTTTTACTGTCGGCCTGAAAGTGTCATTTAACTTATTTAGCAGGATAAGGGTAAACCGGATACAAAAAGGGGTCATCCGAGGGCCATTGGTTTCTGAAGTGTTTGATTTGTAATCACGATTTCCGGGTTCGATCCCTATCGGCGGCGCTGGTCACGTGGGATTGTCCTTGGGCAAGTTACTGCAGAGTCCCTGCCTGGTACCGTTGGCGACAATCCTTTAGATCAAGCATGTCAAGGATTTGATGACTTTAAAACGCGAGGAAACGGGGAATTTCGTTGGTTTTGTGAGTGGATTAGATCATACATAATCAGACTTCTCAAAACGCGCGGTTTGATCGTTAATCCGGGGTTCTGCGTGGCGCAGTGGTAAAGTGTAGAACTCGTAACCTGGAGGCCCCGGGTTCGAGCCTCACTGGATCCACTGGGTTTTTCGTGGGAGTGTCCTTGGGCAAGACACTTCAGAGCCTTAGCCTAGTACTGGTGAAACCCAGGAAATACATGAATATGTGAGCTGTCGCCGTGATATGACTGAAATATTGTTGAAAGCGGCGTAAAACACCATTCAATCAATCAATTGATCGTTAATCAACAATGTCCGATTCCGACCGGTAAAAGTCCTGTACCCTTCCGACTGTGCTGCCGGGGCTTGGCGATAGATGATGAAAATGATTTTAAAAGCGGCTCAGAACATCAGTCAAACCAACAAATAAATAAACAAACAAACGAGCAAATAAACAAACAAATTCTTTAATATTTTTTTTCTGCCAGCTGACGTATTTAGATGGCAAAGTGTAACCTGTAAAATGTTATAAAAAATGTGCTTAACCCTTTACCACGCAATCCCGAGTGTCTACGACCTTGAGAAAAAAAGCCTTTTGAAAACCTTGTGGGAGAAGGAGAAAATGCTGGTAACCAGCATTTTCTCCTTTTCCCACAATGTTTTCTACCCTTTTAGAGACAAATTCCATGATGTAAACCACATATAATTTGTCGTCTACAAAAGCATTGAATTTCGGCAACTCTGAAATTTTGTTTTCTGCAAAAGCTTT
The DNA here is from genome assembly GCA_945859785.2 of Tridacna gigas. NCBI lineage: Eukaryota > Metazoa > Mollusca > Bivalvia > Cardiida > Cardiidae > Tridacna > Tridacna gigas. The sequence goes on from OX244032.2 coordinate 59,722,392, forward strand.
GAATTTCGGCGAGTCTCAAATTTTGGTTTTTTGGTATAGATCTAGAGTTAATAGGAAAGAAACAACTCAAAGCAATCGCATTCCATTTTTAGGCAGTTTTCTCCAGAATTATTTCGCAAAAATGGCGAATAGTGAAGATCAAAGATCAGACAGCACGTTATGTGCAGTCTTATCTACAATAACAACTGTTGCTGTGCGCGTATTGACAAACATGGGTGGGTGAGATGGAAATCTTTTTTTTTTTTAAACAGCACCATCATCACCTTTCATATATCTGAGCCTTGCTTTGTGAAAAAGGGACTTATTGCATCTGCAAAAACTATCGACCCAGGTCAGCCTGCGCAGTCCGCGCAGGCTGACCTGAGTCGAAACTTTTTGCTTTTCATAAGTTTTTCTGCTTGTGGAAGGAACATTCGAACCCACTATTCAGTCGGTTTTTCAGACAATGGATCTGTATATTATGCAGTTACGTGCTTGGCGTAATGCTCCACAGAGATGCATTAAGCCCCCTTTTCCCAGACCACCGCTCAAATGGAAAATTTTCAGATATAACACGAAGCCTATTTTTTTTTTGTGTGATTTCATTTCAAGTCTGTTTTGGTCTTAGTATCTCCCTGCATATCGGTTTGGATTTGTATTTGAGTTTAACGCCGTTTTAACAGCTTAGGTCTTATCACGGCGGTCAGTGCACCTAAGCATGTATTTCCTGCCTTTCTTACACTAGTACTGACACAAATTTCTTTCCAAGTCACTGACTACTTTTCTAGCATACATCAGAGGGGAGAGACGAAATATCGCCGGAAAGAAAGTTTGCCTTAACCGGGTATCGAACTTGCAACCACCAGGGTCATGAGTCGGATACGCTAGCTACCGTGCTAGCCGGCCGGGCTCTACATATCGGAGTATGTGAATTCAACGTCAAACCGCTCATGATGTGCAGTCCGATCTTGTCTACAAATTCTGCTAAAACAACTGTAGTTTGTGATAGATATTCAAAAGGTTGGCATTTCAATTGTATTCGTATACTTGAAATACAAAACAGCTGCATGCATGTAAAATACATACCGATTGTTTCAAGGTCATTGGTATAGTCTACGTAAAGATCAAGATACGGTTGCATGCTGTGTACATTCACGCATGTTTTAATAACCACTGGGCCGCTTTAAAGTGCGACTGAAAGCGCTTTTGCGGACAGTGTAGATCAAGATCAGACTGCACAGAACGTGCAGTCTGATCTTGATCCACACAGTCTGCACTAGTCCACTGATTTGAGCCTAGAAGCCTGAGGATTAATATCATTTGAAGTACACGTATTATTTACCTGCAGTGCATGCATTTTTTACGTAAGTGGAGATACTTACGTCAAGGCATCAATTCACGTAAGCATAATCCCTCGAAAACAAAAGAAGATAAAGTTTATTTGCTGAAGGTCATGCAGAAGTAGGTTGATTTAAAGACATCTGACTCCATAAGCAGAATACTAATATGTATGGTGGCATATTTCTGCCACGAGATACGAGGTACTTATTGCGATAATTTTAGAAAACTATCGCGATAAAACAAACATTCCTGGAAATATTACCTCGATAAAAAAAGTTTCACGATAAAAATTTCGCCAACTGTCTCACTTTATTTTCTGCATTCGTGCCCACAACGGTATCTATAAATACATTCGGTTTCGGAACATCTTTGCCATCTTGCACAGTGAAAAGCTACCGAGTTCATCCAAATTTATAGATATCGAGAAACGGGTAGAACTATCCCGATTATTTTATCTCGAATGTCACCTTCGTGCACGAATGAGAAATTTTGTGTTAAAATAATTGCTGATCAATGTAAAATTTTCTAGGTAACAAATTTGTTGGAGATTTTTTTTTTCAGAAGAATTTTCACTATCTAGATAAAATTTCTAGGAAACTTTGATTAATCGTGATAGTTTTCTAAAATTATCTCGATATTTGGTCAGTCTGCGCAGGCTGACCTAGGTCGATACTTTCGCAGATACATTAACCCCCCTTTATAGAGCAAGGCTCATATATTTATTCCCCAGTAAATCCCCAATTTTCATCGATTAAAAAACTGTTCTAGCATGCGCGAGTTCTTGCAATAGGTTTGACGGTAAGGTTTGTACCTTTACATGTCATGTTTAAAGCTAGTTTGTTCGTACCCCATACCCTGTCTGTAAAAAATTCTGGCAGTTCTCTGACCCTAAACAACATAAGAAGACTTGGACATACATGTACATGACCAGAATGTTCACCTATACATCTGTCATTGGAAGCTTTGGGCGGAACGTCACCCAACAACCTTTGCAAAATCAGTGCAAGCAGACTGTCTTGCGAAAATATATAACGCCTTGAACCCGAAGTATGACGTAAACACGGCTAATCTCTCCCGGGATTAACCGGCCTATAACCCTTAGGCTGCAAAGCGCAACTCAAGGCACTTTTGCGGACAGTGCAGATCAAGATCATACTGCACAGAACGTGCAGTCTGGTCTTTAATTTACACTGTCCAATAAGGTGATATCCCCCCCCCCCAAAAAAAAAAAAAATGAAATTGAAATATTTGGGGTTTTTACTATTAGCTGGAAAGATTCATTTGACTTATTTAGCAGGTTAAGGGTTAATACAGATTGTAAACTCCTGTTTGAAAGGCTAGAGCTATTGTACAAGTGCTAATATTTGTCTAGGGTAGATTTGAAATACACGAAGTACATTCTGAGTATTTAAATCTCGATTTTTCGAAACATGAGATAATTCGAATTTATTTCACTGCTATGAAGTACATACATTTTTATTTCAACTGACATGTCTTAACCCTTTAACGACAAAACTTTAGACTCCTCGAAATAGAAAGCTTGCAGATGACAACTTATATGCGGCTCAAATTGTGGAATTTGTCTCTGAAAGGCTAGAAAACATTGTAGGAAAAAATGGAGAAAATGCTGGTTACCCAGAGCTCCAGACAGAGGGCGTGATTTTGATTTCTAAATTTAAAAAAATATTAATCACTCTCCACTAAACCCTATGTTATGGGTACTCATTAGAATCGTCTCATCGAGACGATTCTAATGAGTACCCACAACATAGGGTTTGGAAGAGAAATAATGGATCTAGAATACCATCACTCCCTTTTATCAGGAGGTCTGCTGGTTACCATACACCTATCTATGCTCCCTGTGATAATCTATTAGTCACTCGACTGGGCTTGCCGACTGACACTACCACGGCTCCATAGCCCGCCCCACAAGTTTGATGTACATGTATTTCATGGAGAAAAAAAGAGTGCAGTATGGTATTGCAAGCTTTGCAAGTCGCCTGTATGTATCTGACAAGTATGCAAGGTACAAACTGAAATCAGATTGTGACATTCAACTGTAATTTAGACGATACAAACAGTATCGTATTTTGTACAGTAACGTATTCGTTTGGCTGATGCAGCTGTTTCGTGCACTGGTTTTTAAAATTCCCTGCTTCATTGAAATATGCTGGTAACCAGCAATGTTCTCCTTTTTTTTTTTTTCACTACGGTTACAAAAAGACAAATGCGATCATTAAAACTATATTAACTATTATCATCTTATTTGTCGTCTGCAAATGCTTTCAATTTGGACAAGTCTAAAAAGTTGTCGTCTGCTTTAGGACTTAAACGATACATTTATCGAAGAGAGCCGAGAGAGATCATACTGCAGGGATCGACGTGAAAACATTGCGGGAAAAGCAGAAAATGCTGGTAGTCAGCATTTTCTCCTTTTCGCACAATGTTTTCTACCATATCAAAGTCAAGTCATCTATTGAGCTACATTCAATATGTTGTGTGCAAACGCTTTCAATTTGATCGAGTCCAAAATTTTGTCGTTTGGTATAGATTTAACTGTCGTTTGACGATCCTTGATACACACCGTCTATTTCCCCAACTCCCTAATTCCTTGCCTTCCAAATTTCGCAAAAGGGGCTTCCTCGTGGCAAGACGACTCTCACCATACACCATTTTGCTGGCTTTATTTCCAGCCCTTTTTAACTTCTTTTTTGTTGTCCTATCTGAACTGCACGGAATGAAGTGATACATAGCTGAATGCGTTGTCAGGATGGTTGATGGGTGCGAGTGTCAGAATTGTGGGATTGTTGCACCGGTGGATACGAAAGTCAGTGTGGTTGGATTGTTTAGCAACAATCCAACGGTACTGACACTTGCATCCACCAGCGCAACAGTCCCACGACGATACTGACACTCTCATCCACCAGCGCAACAATCCAACGGTAGTGACACTTTCATCCACCAGTGCAACAATCCCACGATACTGACATTCGCATCCACCAGTGCAACAATCCCGCGATACTGACACTCTCATCCACCAGTGCAACAATCCAACGGTACTGACACTCTCATCCACCAGTGCAACAATCCAACGGTATTAACACTCTCATCCACCAGTGCAACAATCCAACGGTACTGACACTCTCATCCACCAGTGCAACAATCCAACGGTACTGACACTCTCATCCACCAGTGCAACAATCCAACGGTATTAACACTCTCATCCACCAGTGCAACAATCCAACGGTACTGACACTCTCATCCACCAGTGCAACAATCCAACGGTACTGACACTCTCATCCACCAGTGCAACAATCCAATAATACTGACACTCTCATCCACCAGTGCAACAATCCAACGGTACTGACACTCTCATCCACCAGTGCAACAATCCAACGGTACTGACACTCTCATCCACCAGTGCAACAATCCAACGATACTGACTCTCGCATCCACCAGCGCAACAATCCCAAAAGGTCGCGTCGGTCATTGTGAAAGTTCCTTTCGATTTCGTTGCAGACGCAATAAGACACCCTTGTAGAATGACGCTTTTGAAAAGAATGACAAACGAACAAATGGACTGAATGTCTCTGATCGCACAGTCAGTTGTGAAAGCGTTAGAATTGCAATCCATAGGTTCTGTGTTCGATTCCCGCTTGTGGGATTGTTGCGCTGCTGGGTTAGAGTGTCCGTGTCGTGTAATTGTTGCGCTGGCGGATGCGAGTGTTGGTATCGTTGAATTATTGCAGTGTTGGACATGAGTGTCAGTATCGTGGGATTGCTGCACTGGTGGATGAAACTGTCAGTATCGTCGTGGAATTGCTGCACTGGTGGATGAGAGTGTCAGTATTGTTGGATTGTTGCGCTGGTGGATGAGAGTGTCAGTATTTTGGGATTGTTGCACTGGTGGATGAGAGAGTCAATATCGTCGTGGGATTGTTGCGCTGGTGGATGAGAGTGTCAGTACTGTGGGATTGTTGCAGTTGTGAATGGGAGCATCAGTGTTGTGAGATTGTTGCACTGGTGGATGCGAGTGTCAGTATCGTGCGATTGTTGCGCTCATGGATGAGAGTGTCAGTATCATCGTGGGATTGTTGCACTGGTGGATGAGAGTGTCATTATTATTGGATTGTTGCACTGGTGGATGAGAGTATCAGTATCGTTGTATTGTTGCACTGGTGGATGAGAGTGTCAGTATCGTGCGATTGTTGCACTGGTGGATGAGAGTGTCAGTATCGTGCGATTGTTGCGCTCGTGGATGAAAGTGTCAACATCATCGTGGGATTGTTGCACTGGTGGATGAGAGTGTCAGTATTGTGCTTGTTGCACTGGTGGATGAGAGTGTCAGTATCGTGCGATTGTTGCGCTCATGGATGAGAGTGTCAGTATCATCGTGGGATTGTTGCACTGGTGGATGAGAGTGTCAGTATCATCGTGGGATTGTTGCACTGGTGGATGAGAGTGTCAGTATTGTGGGATTGTTGCACTGGTGGATGAGAGTGTCAGTATTGTGCTCGTTGCGCCGGTGGATGAGAATGCCAATATCGTCGTGGGACTGTTAAGCTGATGAATGCGAGTGTCAGTACCGTTTGATTGTTGTGCTAATTGATGAGACTGTCAGTACCGTGGGATTGTTGCGCTGGTGGATGGGAGTGTCAGTATCGTCGTGGGATTGTTGCGCTGGTAGATGAGAGTGTCAGTATCGTCGTGGGATTGTTGCGCTGGTGGATGAGAGAGTCTGTATCGTCGTGGGATTGTTGCGCTGGTGGATGAGAGTGTCAGTATCGTCGTGGGATTGTTGCGCTGGTAGATGAGAGTGTCAGTTACGTGGGATTGTTGAGCTGGTAGATGAGAGTGTCAGTATCGTCGTTGGATTGTTGCGCTGGTGGATGACAGTGTCATTATTATTGGATTGTTGCGCTGGTGGATGAGAGTATCAGTATCGTTGTATTGTTGCACTGGTGGATGAGAGTGTCAGTATCGTGCGATTGTTGCGCTGGTGGATGAGAGTGTCAGTATCGTGCGATTGTTGCGCTCGTGGATGAGAGTGTCAGTATCATCGTGGGATTGCTGCACTGGTGGATGAGAGTGTCAGTATCGTGCGATTGTTGCGCTCGTGGATGAAAGTGTCAGTATTGTGCTTGTTGCGCCGGTGGATGAAAGTGTCGGTATTGTGGGATTGTTGCACTGGTGGATGAGAGTGTCAGTATTGTGCTTGTTGCGCCGGTGGATGAGAGTGTCAGTATCGTCGTGCGATTGTTGCACTGGTGGATGAGAGTGTCGGTATCATCGTGGGATTGTTGCACTGGTGGATGAGAGTGTCAGTATCATCGTGGGATTGTTGCACTGGTGGATGAGAGTGTCAGTATTGTGGGATTGTTGCACTGGTGGATGAGAGTGTCAGTATTGTGCTTGTTGCACCGGTGGATGAGAATGCCAGTATCGTCGTGGGACTGTTAAGCTGATGGATGCAAGTGTCAGTACCGTTTGATTGTTGTGCTAATTGATGAGAGTGTCAGTACCGTGGGATTGTTGCGCTGGTGGATGGGAGTGTCAGTATCGTCGTGGGATTGTTGCGCTGGTAGATGAGAGTGTCAGTATCGTCGTGGGATTGTTGCGCTGGTGGATGAGAGAGTCTGTATCGTCGTGGGATTGTTGCGCTGGTGGATGGGAGTGTCAGTATCGTCGTGGGATTGTTGCGCTGGTAGATGAGAGTGTCAGTACCGTGGGATTGTTGCGCTGGTAGATGAGAGTGTCAGTACCGTGGGATTGTTGCGCTGGTAGATGAGAGTGTCAGTATCGTCGTGGGATTGTTGCGCTGGTGGATGAGAGAGTCAGTATCGTCGTGGGATTGTTGCGCTGGTGGATGAGAGTGTCAGTATCATGGGATTGTTGGGCTGGTAGATGCTAGTGTCAGTATTACGGCATTGTTGCGCTGGTGGATGCGAGTGTCAGTATCGTTGGATCGTTGCGCTGGTGGATCAGAGTGTGACTATCGTTGGATTGTTGCGTTAGTCGAAGCGAGCATCAGTATCATGGGATTGTCGCGCAAGTAGATAAGAATGTCAGTATTAGGGGATTGTGCGCTGTGGATGAGAGTGTCAGTATCGTGAGACTCTTGCGCTGGGGATGCGATAGTCGATATAATTGGATTGCTGCGCTGGCAGATGAAATTGTCAGTTTTATGGCATTGTTACGCTTATGGATCCGAATGTCAGTATAGCGGGATTGTTGTGCTTGGATGCTAGTGTCAGTATCACGGGATTATTGCTGGTTATCAGTATTTTCTCCCCTTTTCCTTTGATGTTTTCAAAAGTCTTCCTGTCCACGGTCGTTAAAACTCGGGAATGTGGTAAACGTTAATCATTTACCTTGTACTGGATAAACCCAGGAAACAAATGAATAAGTGGGCTGTTGTGATGTCAATGAATTTCAGCTGAAATCAGTATAAATACCATTGAAAGAAAGACCAATGGGTTAATTCATTTAAATGAATGATTTTTTCTTGTCGTAGAATGATCTCTTTGATCCGAACGTCTGTTTTAAGTAGCCCGTAGGTAGTCAACGATTGATTGTGAAAATTAGAGCGTTTCAGTCAATTACTGTATATGCTATTTTAGGACCAACCAAAAATTAGTACAAAAAATAAAACTCGTAACACAGTAAGACACGTTGAAGTTTACAGGTAGGGAAATGTCTTGTTCTAATTGTACGGAAAACATTGTCGTGACGTGTTATCATTATATTATACCCCATTCAAGCTATCCTAGGGCTTTCATGAAAGCATTCTATTTTAACACTTATCCTTCTTTATAATTAATATGAAACTTTCAAACAGATAGTACAAACCCAATTTTTTCCTATTTCAAAGCTATTTTGGAGGAAAGATATCTCCTTATCGGACAGCGTAGATCCAAGACTTCACGTTCTGTGCAGTCTGATCTTGATCTATGCTTTCCGCAAAGGGTCAGTCGCGCTTAACAGCTTAGGGGTTAAGATTTATACTGCTGAATGGATTGATCCTATATCACACGATCCCGACTTTTAACGAAGCCTTTTGAAAACATTGTGGGAAAAGGGGAAAGTGCTGGTAACCAGCATTTTCTCCTTTTCCCATCATGTTCTCTACCTTTCCAAAAACTCTTTTTAGTTGCTGGGCTACATTTAACCCTTTACCACACAATCCCGAGTTTTAACGCCCTGAGGAACAAGCCTTCTGAAACTATTGTGGTAAAAGGAGAAAATGCTGGTAACTAGTATTTTCTCCTTTTCCCACAATCTTTTTTACCCAATCAAAGATTTACTCCATCATTTGTACCACATTTAAAATGTCTGCAAATGCTTAAAGAGTTAAATTGTCGTCTACAAATGCTTTCAGTTTGGACAAGTTTTAAATTTTGTCTTTGGTAAAGAGTTCATCACGACCAGCCCGCATAGCTCAAGTGGTAGAGCGTAGGACTTGTAAACATCAAGTCTTGGGCTACTTGAGGGTGTGGGTTCGAGCCCCACGGCTGGCCATCTAAAATCACTAATAGTCTTTCGGATGAGACGTTAAACCGAGGTCTACAAACCGGTGCTACACACCGAGCACGTTAAAGAACCAGGCGTAACTTAGGATGGGTTTCGTCCTGTATCTTGCACTATCCCCCGTAACAAAACTGTCTTAACCCTTTACCAGACGACAAAATCTTTGCCTTTTCTAAATTGAAAGCGTTTGCAGACGACAATATCAGTGTGGCTCAGATGGTGCAATTTTTCTTTGATAGGGTAAAGAACATTTTGAGAAAAGGAGAAAATGCTGGTTACCAGCATTTTCTCCTTTTTCCACAATGTTTTCAAAAGACTTCTTTCCCAGGGGTGTTAAAAGGCGGCATTGTGTGGTAAAGGGTTAAGAGGGCGTCGCCCATATGGGCATCCGGTGGCGACGATAAATAAACGCAAAGTCAAAGAGTTAATAATACTCAGGCTAAGGTCTCTTTTTTTACGACAGCGTAAATCCAAGATAAGACTGTCAGTAGAAGCATATAGAGCCGCGCTCAGCAACATAAGGGTTAAACTTTTACTTTTTTGTGTGTGTATTTTTGTACTTGAAGGTCTGAAGAACTGAAAAGTAATTCCAATCGGATGGCGTTGAGAAATCACGTGACACCACTTTACCGCCATGTTTGTCGTTCTAAAGGACTGCTACTTCCGCAGCTCTCCATTTTCCACAGAGATTTCACCATCGGGGCAGACGACTTTTTACATCGTGACAAAAACCCAGACAAGCCAACAGTTCTAATAACAGGTAAGAAATTAAGTGCCGAACCATAGCAGCTCAGTGGTAAAGTAGGACAGTAACGCAACCGGGCTAAGTAATCAAAGTGGGGAAAGTATCCAGGGGTTGTAATCTTGAATCCCCCACTAGGAAAAAAAAAAGTCATTTTTCTTTAGATAGTCACGGCAATGGGATTCACCTCCTTCTAACCATTAGAGATTGTCTCGACTCTGCTCACGTGGAAAAGCAGCCAGTGGCTTGGAAAGAATATTACGTGTCGCCTGGTAGTGAAATTACAGGAACACATGGATAGGTGCATTAGTCACCTTGACATGACTGATATCCTGAAAATAGCGGCGTTAATGTTAAACACATACAAACAAATCGATCTACACTATCTCTGATCATTACAGAGCGTATGTTGTTTATTATACCCCCGCAAAACGAATGTTTTCGCGGGTATACTGGAATCAGCCTGTCTGTCCGTCCGTCCGTGTGTCCGTCTGTGTACAAAATACTAGCAATTTTGTGTCGCGAACTCCTCCTAGAGTTTTCCTTCAATTGCATTGAAACTTCGCACATATATTGATCATACGTATATTGAAGATCTGCAAGACGTAATTTTCAAGTGTCCACTCCCCCTGGTTGAGGAATTATCTCCCCTTGAATTTGACACTTTTTTTCTGTCAAAGCGCTGGCGGGGGTATTAAGTCACATTCAGTGACAGCTCTAGTTATACATGTCTATTTCTATAGTACCTTTTTTTCTGTTTGACTGAACATTTTCTCTTACAGATTTTTTTTTTTTGTTTTAGGAAGTTTGGGCCAACTTGGACAGGGTCTTGCCAAAGTAATGAGGTATAATTTATACTCATTTATATTAGCTATGATCTGTGAAAAGCGGGCTTAATGCATTGCAAAAAGTTTCGACCCAGGTCAGCCTGCGCATTCCGCGCAGGCTGACCTAGGTCGAAACTTTTTGCAGTTGGTAAGTTTTCTACGGGTCAAAAGACCAGTGTATACCTCACCATCCAGTCGACTGTCAGACAAAATGTATTTTTATGGATCCATAATTACTAGTATGTGATGACTTACTTGGACAGTTCAATTAAAATTAATTTCCTCTCGCAGGCGGGTTCTTGCGTTTTGAGGCGGCAGACTACTATGGAAAACATAGAGGTAAAAGGAGAAATTGTGTATAATTATGAGGAATTTCTCCCTTTTCGGTTTTTTTTCCCGCTTTTATTTCTGCATATAACTGTTATTCACGCTAATTACCCATAATTCACAAGGATGTTTCAACCCTTTACCAAGCAATCCCAATTTTTGACGACCCTGAGGGAGAAGGCTTCTGAAAACATTCCAGAAAAAGGAGAAAATGCGGTAACTAGAATTTTCTCCTGTTCCGGGAATGCTTTCTATCCAATAGAAGACAACTTTCATATTTTGTTCAACATGTACTGTGTCATTCTGCAAATGCTCTAGGTATGGACGTGACTAAAGTGTTGTCATGAGTAGAGTGTTAAAAGATGTCTGCTGTAATTTTGTTATAAAAGGTTATGAAATTATTGCATCATTCATTTCCCGTTTAACCCTTTACCTTAACCCTTAGGCTGCTTATCGCGACTCACTGACCTTTTGCGGAAAGCGTAGATCAAGATCAGAATGAACAGAACGTGCAGTCTGTCACCAACAAATATTCACGTAACATTTAAACTACATTTGAGGAGAAAAAAGAGAGACACAAAAAACATTAGTTATCAACCCTTTACAGCAGAGTCTGACCTTAGAAACGCAATGAAGTAAGATAAAATGAAGTTTATGGCAGATGTTATACTCCTGTTTTTATATAGTTTTTATACTCCAAAAATGCACGTTTGCGCAGCTGTAACTATGTAACACTTTCCTAGGTTTATTTTTGGCGACATGTCAGCATTTAGAAGATATACATTATCATGTAGAAAATGGTCTGCGGACCTCCAGATAAAAGGGAGTGATAGTATTCTAAATCCATTATTTCTCTTCCAAACCCTATGTTGTAGGTGCTCATTAGAATCGTCTCGATGAGACGATTCTAATGAGTACCCATAACATAGGGTTTAGTGGAGAGTGATAAATATTTTCAATTTTGAAATCAAAATCACTCCCTCTATCTGGAGCTCTGGTCTGTAGAAGTTTAAGCGGTTAAAGTCTGACTTTGACAGTTTTTTTGCTGTTGTTAGCAAGGCTGTATGAGGTAACAAACATAAGTAAATTTTCATTTGATAGGGTAAAAAAAAAATGTGGGACAAGGAGAAAATGCTGGTTACCAGCATTTTCTCCTTTTCCCACAATGTTCTCAAAAACTCTGTCAGGGGTCGTTAAAACTCGGGATCGTGTGGTAAAGGGTTAAGAGAATATGCTGATAACTGGACCCTGGAGTTAAATACCTTTATGTTAAGGATGAGTCTGCCAGCAATCTGAATTTACCGTCAATAAGTTTTTATACGTGAGCTTTGAAATCTCTACTTTGACCTTTAAGTTTCGATAGATTTCTGAAGGTGTATTTGCTAGCAGTCTAAATTCAAAGTACCTGGTAATTGAGATATACTTTAACTCTTTACCACATAATCCCGACTTTTAATGACACTAAGAAAGAAGCCTTTCTGTTTTCATTTAAAAAAAGGACTGTCTATACCTTTTGTTTTCAAAAGATAAACATTTATTGTTAGCAGACGACATTTCCTGTATGATGACATATTGATGATCGGCACGTGGATCAACCCCTTGTCTCCCACATACTCCTCAAAAAATGTACCGTGTAACTACAACCGAACATTGCATTAAGATTTCTACTTACGCCAAAAATAAGATACGAGTTGTCAGCGTAAAGCTGAAAAAGTGAACTACTGAACAGTACAGTATTGTAAGCAGGGCCCTAGCCTGGGTTCCAGTCCGATCATTTTTCCTTTTTTATATTTGGACTTTACTTTGTCAAAAATGATGTCATTTTTGACAAAATAATGTCCGAATATTAATCCTTTCCCAAACGACAAATTTTGGACTGGTCCAAATTGAAAGAGTTTGCAGACGACAATTTTGAATTTGATGAAAATGGCAGGAAGTTCTCAAAAAGGGTAGAAAACACTGTGGGAAAAGGAGAAATTGCTCGTTATGAGCAGTTTCTCCTTTTCCCACGGTGTTTTCAAAAGACTTGTACTGCAGACACGTGAAAACCAGGGCTTGTTTGGGAAAAGGTTAAAGAGCGAAAACTGCTCGGACTGGAACCCAGGCTTGCAGGGCCCGTATTTGCGAACCATTCCTAAGACTGTTCTCAGTCTCATTCTTCAGAATTGTTCTAAATTTGAAAGTAACACAACTTCTGATTGGTTAAACCATTTGGTGTAGCCAATCAGAAGTTGTGTCACTTTCAAATTTAGAAGATCTTGGAGAATAAGACTAAGAACTTTCTTAAGAATTTTTGGGGAATATGGACCCTGGCAGAGCTAACACGTGGCTGTGTAACTCTTTACAAAAACAATACCGAGTTTTAAGGACCCCGAGGAAGAGGACTTTTGAAAACATTGTGGGAAATGGAGAAAATGCTGGTAACCAGCATTTTCTCCTTTTTCCACAATGTTTTCTTCTCTTCGACAGAAGATAAAGCATATCATCTGAGCCATATTCAACTTGTCATCTTCAAATACTTAAAATAATTTGGGCGAGTTTTACATTTTTATTGTGTGGTAAAAGATTAACCAATAATTAACTCTTTCTTTCCCAAACCGACAGAATTTTAGACTTGCCCAAATTGTAAGGATTTGCAGACGACAAATAAGACGAGTCTCATATGGCTGAATTTGTACTTGGAAAGGAAGAAATCTTAATTCATGTTGAATATTTAAGCCACGCTCAGGCAAAAGGGGGCTTAATGCATCTCCGTGATGCAGTATACCGAGCAAGTCATCACATAATTATGGATCCATAATAGCCACTTTTTTTAAATAAACAACTTAATCATGAAGTAGACTGGTCCCTGGACATACAGAAAATTGACCAATAGCGAAAAGTTTCGGCCCAGGTCAGCCTGCGCGGACTGCGCAGGCTGACCTGGGTCGATACTTTTCGCAGATGCATTAAGCCCTCTTTTCACAGAGCATGGCTCATTTATATCTTACCAAGAAATTGTCGAACTCTAGGTTATCATGAAATAATTCATTTTTTTTTTTTGCGATTTAGGAGAAGCGTCAATTTATTTTCGCCAGAAGCGAAATTGTTTAATAAGTTATTTTTAGATTTACCTCTTTACCAAACGACAAAATCTTAAACTTGTCCAAATTGAAAGCATGCGCAGACGACAAATAGAATGTGTCTGAAGTGACGGAATTTGTACTTGAAAGGGTAGGAAACAGTGGAAAAAGGAGAAAATGCTGGTAACCAGCATTTTCTCCTTTTCCCACAATGTTTTCAATAGCTTTCTTTCTCAAGGTCGTTAAAAGTCGGGATCGTTTGGTAAAGTGGATAAAAAAGTACACTGATCATAAAACATGCCTGATGGTTGACGGACGATGGTGCAGACACGTCATAAAAGTAATAAAAATAGACAATGTTATGTTTTATCAAGGAAAAAAAAATAACTATACCGCGCTTTTCACTGGTGACTTTATGTGGCATTTGTCGAAGACAATGCCACAATGAGTTCAATACGGTATTTTGAAAATCATGTATTGTAGTTTGTGCAAAACCGAAGGAAGTAAACCAAATTAAACTCAATTTTTCTAAGACAAGTAAGAGTTTCGATAGCACTCAGATATATAATTAACAACGGCGTTTTAAAATGAATTGGATTAGACCACTGATCATGGGAATGCTTCTTTTTGAATTGAAAATGTCTATACCCGCAATGGCCTTCTATTGGCGCAATGATACTTTGTCGCCTGACCGTGTTCGTCCCCAAAATCAGTTCGTCCCTGGGCTTGTTCGTTCCTTGGCTTGTTCGTCCGGGCTTGTTCGTCCAACAATATTGTTTTTTTTTTTTCAAATTATTAATTCCACACAATGGCTCCCTTGACAAATGTCACACCAGTACTTTTAACGCTTTGATTTACAACAGTTCTGAAGTAGGAGATATTTAAACTTGTCCGACAACAATCGTAACCTACTCGTACTGTTGTAGATTAGCACCAACCAGTGCAATTTGATTAGTATCTTTAGACCGATATTTGGTGCTGTATGAATGAGCCACGCTCTGTGAAAAGGGAGGCTTAATGCATCTGCGAAAAGTATCGACCCAGGTCAGCCTGCGCAGTCCGCGCAGGCTGACCTGGGCCGAAACTTTTCGCTATTGGTCAATGTTCTGTATGTCCACGGGCCAGTCTACCTCTTGATTAAGTCAGTTGTTCAAAAAGTGGCTTTTATGGATCCGCAATTACGTGATGGCTTGATTGGTATCATGGATCACGGAGATGCATTAAGCCCCCTTTTGCCAGAGCATGGCTCATGGTTTATCAAGAACAAAATAACTAGATACCGCGCCTTTCACTGTTGACTTTTTTAAACAACAGTTCGGAAAAGGGAGATATTTAAACTTTTCCGATAATAATCGTAACCTACTTTTACTGTTGTAAATTAGCATCAAACTGTGCAATCCGATCAATACCTTTAGACCGGGTGTGCGACATTCCGTCGAAAACCACGTTCGTCGAAAACGACCCCTAGCCCTGACCCTTACCCTTACCCAGAGGAATTGTGGCTCGAGTCTTCCTCCCAGTCAGAGCTTTTCATGAACTAAATCTAGTAATTTAGCAATCGGTATTTTAAAACACACATGGATTTCGACGAAACACACTTTCGACGAAAGGTTGTGCACCACTTTAGACCGATACTTGGAGCTATATAAAAAAGCCATGCTCTGTGAAAAAGGGGGGTGAGGGCTTAATGTATCTGCAATGGTTGAGTGATTGATTGATTGTATGGTGTTTAACGCCGTTTTCAACATTATTTCATTTATATTGCGGCGGCCAGTGCACCTATCCATGCTTTCTTGGAGTTTCTTTTTTACCAGTACTCTGCATAATATTCTTTCCAAGCCACTGGCTGCTTTCCCACATAACCATCGTCGAAACAATGGTCAGCGGTGAGAGAGAAATGAATCCTATCGCATTGACTATCATCAATCCTCGGAAAGAAATTGGCCAAGCAGGGGATCGAACCTGCGACCTCCTGTTCTCAAGTTCTGTACGCTACCGACTGAGCTACGGCGTCAAACACCATACAATCAGTAAATCAATCAATCAAAAATATGCTGATTTTTTTTCGGCTGATTTTTTTTTCGTATTTAAGCGAAAGTCAGTTGCAGTACTTATGGTTTTAACTTCTGCTGAAGCGTGGTAGAAATCAGTCATGAATAAATATTTCATTTTCAAACCGGCGATAAAAGTATTTTTTTGCGGATTGGGTACATTAAAATCACAGCGTGGGCATTCTGACCCTTATCGTCCGTCACTTGAATATTAAAGGTCGAAACTGAAATCGGTATCGTATACACTACAACAAAATTTTCAAATATTATGAGCCATGCTCTGTGAAAAAGGGGCTTAAAGAGCAAAAAGTTTCGACCATGGTCAGCTTGCGCAGTCTGCGCAAGCTGACCTGGGCCGAAAGTTTTTGCTTTTGGTAATTTTTCTGCGCGTCAGAGATCCATTGTACCTCGTGATTCAGGCATTTGTTACAAAAGAAAAAAAAGATTTTATGGACCATAAACATATGATGACTTGCTTGGTATCATGGATCAGGGAGATGCATTAAGCCTCCTTTTGCCATGGCGCGGCTGATATCGTTTTATACTGTATCTTCAGGTCCAGGTATGGTAGGAACAACGTGATAATGTCAGACATCATCAAAGCTCCAGACCATATCCTTCAAGCAGGTATGTATGGCGTGCAACACGCGAAAAGGGGCCTTCGGACATTTGAGTAAAAGTGTGTCGTGCTCAGATCAGCCCGTTGCAGTCCGCATAGACTAATCCGAGACGAGGCTTTCCGTTCGTATGTGATTTTCTGTTTTACACAAGTCTGCTGTAGGGACACAATCTTATGTAGTCGTAAAGTGTCGTCTTGGATTAGCCTGCGCGGACTGCGCAGGCTAATCCGGGACGACACTTTACGCAAATGTCCGAAGGCCCCATTTCGCATGTTGCAGGCTAGTGGTAAATTTATTTTTATAACATTAGTTTTTCATGTTGATACATATACCCTGATAGTTTAGATTGCATAGAAGTAAAATGTCGATATCACGAATTTAATAAAAGCACATTCTTTTCTTCATCGAGACCGCCCAAAAAAGCAATTTAACCCTTAAGCTACACTGACCATTTTGCGGACAGTGTAGATCAAGATCAGAATGCACAAAACGCGCAGTATGATCTTTGATCTGCACTGTCCGATATGGTGTTTTTCTTTCCGGTGAAATCAACTTTGAAATCGGAAACCCGCCCGGGTAGCTCAATGGTTAGTATATCTGACGCATGACTTGATGGTTGCGGGTTTAACACCTGGTTGAGGCAAACTTTCTTTCCGGCGATTTTTCGCCTCTCATCTCTGATGCATGTGAGAAAAGTAGTCAGTTACAGTTTTGTAAGTAATGGTCTGAGAAAGTCAGGAAAAACATGGATAGGTGCACTGACCGCCGTGATATGACCTAAGCTGTTAAAACGGCGTTAAAACTCCAATACGATCAATCAATTAATCAATCAATTGAAATGGCAATATTTGTTTTTTTTTACGATTGCGTGGAAATTTTCGTTTCATTTATTTAAAAGTTCAAGGGTTTAGCCGCTGACAATCCCAATGATACCAGTGTTGTGATATTTACAGGTCCATACATATACGCAGATATTCTGGACTTTAAGAACCTACAAGAGATAGTTGTAAACTACCGTATAGACTGGGTGATTCACTTCAGCGCCCTGCTCAGTGTCATTGGAGAACAGAACGTGCCTCTTGCCATGAGGGTGAATGTGGAAGGACTTCACAATATACTGGAGTTGTCCAAACAGTATGAACTGAAACTGTTTGTCCCAAGCACCATAGGTAAGTGACAGCATAGACAATGTTTATGATATTGTAGAAGAAATGAAAGTCAGACCATCATGTGAGCCATACAAATTGTGGTGCGTCGGCCTCGCAGTCATAAGGCTCCGACTGTTCGAGTCCCGGGAGCGGGTGTCAACTTTGGGACTGTTCATTGGCCCAAATAATCGGCGCGAGTATTGGTGTGGTTTCCAGGAAGCAGAATCGGGAGAGATTGGTACAAGTTGCAAGAAACTTGTTTCTCTATTGGCGTAAAATAAATGAGCCATGCTCTGTTGAAAGGGGGCTTAATGCATCTGCGAAAAGTATCAACCCAGGTCAGCCTGTGCAGTCCGCGCAGCCTGCTCTGGGCCGAAACTTTTCGTAATTGGTCAATTTTCTGTATGTCTATGGACCAGTCTACCTCGTGGTGAAGTTGGTTGTTGAAAAAGTGAACTGTTTTGGATCCATAGTTTGTGATGGCTTGATTAGTATGATGCATCAATGGAGATGCATTAAACCCCTTTTTGTCAGAGCGTGGCTCAAGTATGGTTAAACAACAAATTATCTCTATATCTCCGTTATCCAAGTATCTACCTATTATTTGTCATCAGAGAACTGATTGAACCTGAGAAAATCGTAGAATTAAAAATTGGATAGATGCACAAGAAAGGATTTGAGTCATGCTCTGTGAAAAGGGGGCTTAATGCATTTGCAAACAGTATCGACCCATGTCAGCCTGCGCAGTCCGCGCAGGCTGACCTGGGCCGAAACTTGTTGTTCTCGATAAATTTTCTACATATCAAAGGACCAGTGTGTCTCATCATTCAGTCGGTTGTTATACAAGACGAATTTTTATGGGTCTGTAATACTGTGATGACTTACTGGGTATAACACATCACGGAGATGCATTAAGCCCTCTTTTGCCAGAGTGTGGCCCATTTGCTTGTGGACACAACAACCAAAGCAACCACGACAATAGCCGCACCAACAAACATTTTATTTAGTTTAACTTTCTGCGTCTTTTAACTTAATGCTGCGATGTCGTTTATGGCCGTAGATATATCAGAAATGGCCGCAGATATATCAGAACAGATATTACAACTTGTTAGCCTTTTATAGCAGGTATAAACTACATTTTGACCCACAATGCCGCATTTTAACGACCCTGGGAAAGAAGCCTTTTGAAACCATTGTGGGAAAAGGAGCAAATGCTGGTAACCAGCATTTTCTCCTTTTCCCACAATGTTTTCTGCCCTATCAAAGAAAAAAAATGCACCATTTGAGCCATGTTGAAATTGTCGTCTGCAAATGCTTTCAATTTGGACAAGGCTAAAATTTTGTCGTCTGGTTAAGGATTAACCCTTAACCTGCTAAATAAGTGAAATGAAACTTTCAAGTGGACAGTAAAAAAACCCGAATGTCGTTATTTCAAAGTTATTTTTAGGACCGAAATATCTCTTTATCGGACATTGTAGATCCAAAATCAGACCGCACGTCCTGTGCAGTCTGATCTTGATCTACACTGTCCGCAAAAGGTCCTTGAGTTGCGTTTGGCAGCCTAAGGGTTAAGACATCATAGAATTTGTAAGGAATCGACTGCAGATTTCTTCGAAGTTTTTATAGTTTACAGGCATTAAAGTTTAAAACGTATGAACTTAAATACAAACATTGCTGCCAATGGAGAATGTACATGTAGTACCGTTCAAAGGTCGTCTGCTGCAGGACGTTATACGTTTCAACGCCATAGGCGAAAACAGAGCTCTTTGCGGACGGCATAGATCAAGATCAGACTGCACAAAACGTGCAGTCTGATCTTGGATCTATACCGTCCGTTTGATTAGTCAAGCCTATAAAATAAAAAATCTGATGATTATCAGTGGACTGTATTTTCAGAGGGAGGTTGAGTTTCTTAACTTCGAGCTTCTAGAGTTAATCCTTTCCAGAACGACAAATTTTAGACTTTTCCAAATTCAAAGCATCCGCAGACGACAAATTGCGAAGTGGTACAAACGAAGTGAAATTCTTTAAAAAGATAGGAAACATCGTGAGAACATGAGAAAATGACCTTTCCCACAATGCTTTCTACCCTTTTTAAACCAAAATTTCATTGTTTGAGTCACCTTTAATTTGTCATTTGCAAACGCTTCCATTGTGGACCAGTTTAGATTCTTGTCGTCTGGTGAAAAGTTGAAGGTCGTCTAAAGGTGGTAAATGTCAGCAACAAATACCGTTTTTTTTTATTACAGTGTATGTTATCATTGACCTTTTCGGTTTAATCTTTTACAGGTGCTTTTGGTCCTGATTCGCCTCGGAATCCGACCCCTGACCTCACGATACAGAGACCAAGAACTATTTATGGTGTGGCAAAAGTACACGCTGAACTAATGGGGGAGGTATAGGCTACCATTTCATTTCTTCTCGTGAATCGTATTTTCCTGGCAAGTTCTAGGACAAACGTTGTTGCCCTATCTCCCTGTTCAACACAGTACCTGGGCAGACGACATTTTTTCGTCTAGAAGCAGAATAGTGCTGAAAACATTGCTTGTAATGGATAGTTTCTACAGTTGCCATAATATTTTGACATATATTCACGTGTTAAGTCGTTATTTATTTTGGCAACCGTATTAACTACTTAATCCTTAGGCTGCTTAGAGCGACTCAATGACCTTTTGCGGACAGTGTAGATCAAGATCAGACAGCACAGAACGTTTCGTTTCGCCAAGCAGAAGTTGTGTTACTTTCAGATTTAGAAAACCTCAGAATGTTCTATAGAATGGTTGGTGAGTACGAGCCAAGATGTCGTGTTTATCAAGATATGTGTAAACGCTTAACCCATAAATGATTGATTGAATGGTGTTTTACGCCGCTTTCAACATTATTTCAGTCATATCACGACGACAGCTCACAAATTCATGTATTTCCTGGGTTTCACCAGTACTAGGCTTGGGCTCTAAGGTTTCTTGCCCAAGGACACTCCCACGAAAAGCCCAGCGGATCAGGTGGTGCTCGAACCCGGGACCTCCAGGTTACCAGTCCCACATTTTACCACTGAGCCACGCACGACCCCAACCCCTAAATGACAATATTTTAGACTTGTCTGTACAGAAAACACATGCAGACGACAAATTCGATTTAGCACAAATTATAGGATTTGTCTGTAAAAGAGTAGAAAACATTGTGGGAAAAGGAAAAATGCTGGTCACTAGGGTTAATCCGAGGGTTGTTAAAACCCGGGATTAAGTGGTAAAGGGTTAATGAATTTCTCTTTGCAGTACTACAATCAGCGGTTTGGGCTGGATTTTCGAAGTCTCCGTTTCCCGGGCATCATCTCCTCGGACACAAACCCGGGCGGTGGTACAACAGGTAGGTGGAAAAAGTTGGACCTAAATACTTCGTTCTAAGTCTGTCCAAGTGAATACGATGTGAGCCATGCTCTGTGAAAAGGGGGCTTAATGCATCTGCAAAAAGTATCGCTCCATGTCAGCCTGCGCAGTCCGGTCAGGCTGACCTAGGCCGAAACCTTTTGCTATTTGTCAATTTTCTGCATGTCCAAGGACTCAGTCGGCTGTTAGACAAAATGGACTATTGATCTTTGATAATGTGATGACTTGCTTAGCATCATGCATTGTAGACATGCATTGAGCCCCTCTTTGGCCAGAACGTGGCTCTTATCAGTTTGCAGCACTTTCGACTTTGTCAATAAAAAGATAATCTACAGGACACCATCGGTATTTTTAATATGATTGGGATAAAGAAATTGTTTCGAATTATCCGTTTATTTCGAAAATCGAAGTCATTTGAATCTTGTGAACGAATCTGAAAGATAATTGCATGAATTTATCAGAGTCTGTATTCACAATTATTCTTAAGAAAATTCTTAGTCTTATTCTCAGGAATTTTCTAAATTTGAAAGTAGCACAACGTCTGATTGGCTTAACTAATTGGTTGTGTTACTTCCTAAATCTAGAATTGGACACAGAATTTCTTAAGAATCATTGGTGAATACGGACCCAGGTTATGAATACTTCGTGCAAATTTGAAAATAGTGTAGCAGAAGATTTAAGTGCTCATATTAGCAATCAGATCAGCCGCTACATGAAACATCATTTTACTGAAATACTTGTAATAAGCAGCGATGTAATAGAATAATCGCATATTTGAAGAATTAAAATATCGCTGTTTATGCCTCATTTACGATATACAGTATAACTTTTTGTCAATTATTGCAGACTATGCCGTTGCGATATTTCACGAAGCGCTGAAGAGCGGTAAATACGAATGTTATCTGGAGCCCGACACCATGCTTCCTATGATGTATATTGACGACTGTCTCAAATCTATCGTGCAATTTATGGAGGTATCTCATTTCTGTGTATAAATATCCACTCTCTATCGTGCAATTTATGGAGGTATCTCATCTTTGTGTATAAACACCCTCTCTCTATCGTTCAATTTATGGAGGCATGTCATTTCTGTGTATAAACACCTACTCTCTATCGTGTAATTTATGGTACCTTGTGTCTGTGTTTAAACCCCCACTCTCCATCAAGCAATTTTTGGAGGCATCTCCTTTCTGTGTATAAACACCCACTCTCTATCATGCAATTTATGGAGGTATCTCCTTTCTGTGTATAAACACCAGGTCTCTATCTTGCAATTTATGGAGGTATCTCCTTTCTGTGTATAAACACCAAGTCTCTATCTTGCAATTTATGGAGGTATCTCCTTTCTGTGTATAAACACCAAGTCTCTATCTTGCAATTTATGGAGATATCTCCTTTCTGTGTATAAACACCCACTCTCTATCTTGCAATTTATGGAGGTATCTCCTTTCTGTGTATAAACACCCACTCTCTATCTTGCAATTTATGGAGGTATCTCCTTTCTGTGCATAAATACCCACTCTCTATCTTGCAATTTATGGAGGTATCTCATTTCTGTGCATAAACACCCACTCTCTATCTTGCAATTTATGGAGGTATCTCATTTCTGTGCATAAACACCCACTCTCTATCTTGCAATTTATGGAGGTATCTCATTTCTGTGTATAAACACCCACTCTCTATCTTGCAGTTTATGGAGGTATCTCATTTCTGTGTATAAACACCCACTCTCTATCTTGCAATTTATGGAGGCATGTCATTTCTGTGTATAAACATCCACTCTCTATCGTTCAATTTATTGCGGTATCTCATTTCTTTGTATAAACACTACTCTCTATCTTCCAATTAATGGTACTTTGTGTCTCTGTTTAAACACCCACTCTCTATAAAGCAATTTATGGAGGTATCTCCTTTCTGTGTATAAACACCCACTCTCTATCATGCAATTTATGGAGGTATGTCATTTCTATGTATAAACACCCACTCTCTATCTTGCAATTTATGGAGGTATCTCATTTCTGTGTATAAATACCCACTCTCTATCATGCAATATATGGAGGTATCTCATTTCTGTGTATAAACACCCACTCTCTATCTTGCAATTTATGGAGGTATCTCATTTCTGTGTATAATAACCCCTTTCTTTCGTACAATTTATGGAGATATCTCATTTCTGTGTAATTTATAGAGAATCTCATTTCTGTGTATAAAAACCTCCATTCTATTGTTCAATTTATGGAGGTGTCTCATTTCTGTATAGGCCCATTTGTGTTGTGCTATTATTATTAATGGAAGTATCTCATTTCTGTGTACAAATGCCCCCGTTACTAACGTGCAATTTATGGAGGTATCGCATCTCTGTGAATAGATACCCCTTTTCTGTCGTGCAATTAATGGAAGTATCTCATTTCTGCGTACAAATGCCCCCGTTACTGTCGTGCAATTTACGGAGGTATCGCATCTCTGTGAATAGATACCCCTTTTCTGTCGTGCAATTAATGGAAGTATCTCATTTCTGCGTACAAATGACCCCGTTACTATCGTGCAATTTATGGAGGTATCGCATCTCTGTGAATAGATACCCCTTTTCTGTCGTGCAATTAATGGAATTATCTCATTTCTGTGTATCAGTACCCCCTTTCTATCATGCAATTTACAGAGATATCGCAATTCTTTTTATAAATGTCCGCTTACTATCCTGCATTTTATTGAGGTATCCGTCATTCCCAGCTTTTCTTAGAGAACTTTCTTTCTCAAATGCACTATGCAATGTACATATATCTAACTGAATTAACTCTTTCCCAAACAAGCCCTGGTTTTCATGTGTGTGCAGTACAAGTCTTTTGAAAACACTCGTAACGAGCAATTTCTCTTTTTCCCACAGTGTTATCTACCCTTTTTGAGAACTTTCTGCCATTTTTATCAAATTTAAAATTGTCGTCTGCAAACTCTTTCAATTTGGACCAGTCCAAAATTTGTCGTTTGGGAAAGGGTTAAGTTACCCTTGTCTTCAAATTTATCATGAAATTTACGGTAGTGTCCCATTTCTGCGTACAAAAACCCCTTTCTCAAAACCTTTGTCAATTAATGGAGTCATATCTAGCTAAATCTACGTTATCCTCGTCTCGCGCAATTTCTGGAAAAGTCCGACTTCTTCGTGAATTGGCAGTTACTATGTCTCACATCTATTGCCAGTTTGACCCGTTTCCACATAATTCCGAGTTTCAACGAGATTTTAACGAGGTAGACGGCTTTTGAAAAAACGTTGGAAAAAAGGAGAAAATGCTGGTAGCCAGCATTTTCTCCTTTTTTTTCATAGTGTTTTCTGCTCCTTCAATTACAAATCCTATCATTTGAGCCAACTCTAATTTGTCGTCTGCAAACGCTTTCAATTTGGACATATCTAGAATGTTGTCGTTTGATAAAGAGTTAACCCTTTACCACACGACAAATTTTGGACTGGTCCAAATTCAAAAGAGTTTGCAGACGACAATTTTAAATTTGATGAAAATGGCAGAAAGTTGTCAAAAAGGGTTAGAAAACACTGGGAAAAGGAGAAATTGCTCGTTCCAAGCAATTTCTCCTTTTCCCACAGTGTTTTCAAAAAACGTGTACTGCAGACACGTGAAAACCAGGGCTTGTTTGGGAAAGGGTTAAGGGAGTATCTCATTTCTGGATATATTAACAGCAATCCATGCTCAAAGTCTACCGTCCTATTTAAGGAGGTATCTCATTTCTGGCTATACTTCCAGCTTCCACAGAAACACTTACAGATGCGAACATACAACATACAGGCTATGAGTTTTACACCAGAAGAGCTGGCTGAGGCCATTAAATCCTTCATACCCCACTTTGAGATCTCTTACAGGCCGGACGGTCGACAAAAAATTGGTACGTATCATGTTCAGGTCTAACCCGTTGTCTTGTTTGTATGGTGTTTGACGCCGTTTTCAACATTATTTCAGTTATATCGCGGCGGCCAGTGCACCTATCCATGCTTTCCTGGAGTTTCTTTTACCAGTACTCCGTACAATATTCTTTCCAAGCCACTGGCTCCTTTCCCACGTAAGCATGGTCAGCGGTGAGAGAGGAATGAATCCTGTCGCAATGACTATCATCAATCCTCGGAAAGAATATTGGCCAAGCCGGGGATCGAACCAGCGACCTCCTGTTCTCAATTCCTGTACGGTACCGACTGAGCTACGGGGGCTTGGCAATAGCCCGTTGTCAGCAAGGGAAATAACTGTTCTGATCCTGTTTCCAACTCTTTGCCATTGAAATTTGGTTGGGGAAGGGTAGAAAACATTGTGGGAAAAGGAGAAAATGCTGGTTACCAGCATTTTCTCCTTTTCCAACAATGTTTTCAAAAGGCTTCTTTCTCAGGGTCGTTAAAAGTCGGGATTGTGTGGTAAAGGGTTAACCCCTAGGCTGCTAAGCGCGACTCAAGGACCTTTTGAGGACAGTGTAGATCAAGATCAGACTACACAGAGCGTGCAGTCTGATATATATTGGATCTACACCGTCCGATAAGGAGATTCTCCCCCCCCTCCGCCCCCCCCCCCCCGAAAAAAAATTCCTTCGAAATTGCAGAATTTTAGTTTTTACTGTCGACTTGAAAAGCTTCACGTCGCTTAATTAGCGGGATAAGGGTTAATACAAAACCGCCTGCAGACGACTTACTGTTGTCTCGCAGCAGACCGTTAACTCTTTACCAAACGACATAATTTTGGACTTAACCAAATTCAAAGCATTTGTAGACGACAAGTTGAATGTAGCTAAAATAATGATGTCTGTTTTTGATGGGGCAGAAGACATTGTGAGAAAAGGAGAAAATGCTGGCTACCAGCATTTTCTCCTTTTCCCATAAAGTTTTCAAAAGCCCTCTTGGTTGAAACTCGGGATTCTGTGGTAAAGAATTAACCTGCCAAATAGGTGAAATGAAACTTTCAAGCCGATAGTAAAAAAATCCAATTTTTTGCTATTTAAAGGTATTTTGGGGGAAAATATCTCCTTATCTGACAGTTTAGATACAAGATCAGACTGCACGTTCTGTTCAGTCTTATCTTAATCTACACCCGTAAAAGGTCCTTAACTCGCGCTTAGCAGCCTAAGGGTTAAGGCTAATAATAAAGTCGCTTGCAGTCCCCCATTTGCCTTACTGTTCAAATATACATAGTAAAATTAGTGTTTCACCCCCTGTGTTTTTTACCGGGTTTGATTTTCTGACGTGAATGAGATAAAATTGCGTCGAAATTAGAGTTCGGCTGCTGCATACACCAACAGACTCGTCTTTTGCCCATAAAATGAACTGAACTGAGGTATCCCTTGACCTCATGGTAAGTCGCAATCTTTTGCCTAGATGTTGCTTTCAAATTTAAGAAAAACGAGAAGCGTTTAAGTTTGGTTAAAACAGGGAATTTAATGTCTTAATGTCGAAACAAAACTTACGACAGGTTGAAAGTGACCTGCAGAGAATGGACACACAAAATCAGGCAATATTGCGTACTTCCGCCCGGGGCATGCAAAACAGCTTGGAGTCTTTGTCTCACACCTCTCACGAGAGGTTAAAACAGCTCGATCAGTAGCTGCTGCCATGAGGTTAAGGGATACCTCAGTTCATTCCATTTCAGAGACAACAGACTTGTTTGTTCTTGTATACAGCAGCCAGATTCTAATTTCCAACCCATTTCATATCATTCACGCCAGAAAATTAAACACGTTAAAAACAAGGGGGTGCAACACTAATTTTACTATGTACGAGGGTTGATTCAGAAATTCATACAATGGGTTAATAAAACTTTAGGAGTGTTGACTATCAAAACAAAAATTATACAGTCATTAAATGTGACATCTGTGCAATAAACATGGAAATTTTTAAATGTGTACATACAACAGTGATTGTCCAGTGACAAATTTAAGACATAGGCAACGCACCTGCAGTTGCAAACGCTTGGCTGCAGTCGCTTGATCTTTAACCCTTTTAGCGCCATAGGCGAAAACAGGGACTTTTGCGGACGGCACAGATCAAGATCAGACTGCACAGAACGTGCAGTCTGATCTTTGATCTGCACCGTCCGCTTAATTAGTCAAGCTCCTACGATAAAAATCTTTCTGGCTCTCTGTGGATTGCATTTACACCCATCGAAAGAAGTCGAGTTTATTTATTTGGCGCCGAAAGAGTTAAAGTTATACGTCGAAAAAGGGGCATTACTGTGTCAAAAATATTTTGATACTTACCTGCCCCTCTTGTATGGGTTTGATAATTAACAATTTGTCCACGTTTGAAGCACATGTCTTCAATAATAACAGAGACATGATAAAATGTCAAAGTTTTTGCACGAAGACGACGCCAGGGTCCGTATTCATCAACCATTCTTAAGAACGTTCTTTGTCTTGTTCTCCAGAATTTTCTACATTTGAAAGTAACAGAACTCCTGATTGGCTAAACCATTTGGTTTAGCCAATCAGGAGTTGTGTTACTTTCAAATGTAGAAAATCTTGGAGAATAAGACTAAGAATATTCTTAAGAATGGTTGGTGAATACGGACCCAGGGCTACAACAATACTTTGACGTTTTCTTCGAAAACAGTTGAACTAACCAGAGAAGTTTGTAACCCCATGAGTTCATGAACTAGATTACGGAGACCTTAAAAAAATTCTTAGAAAATTACAGGTCTTCAGGAAAAGTCAGTTTTTGCTTTTAAGAATCAGGACTTTCACATTGTACCCCCATCTTCTATTTACTATATAGCTGACACGTGGCCAATGAGATTTGACGACTCATGTGCTCGGCGGGATTGGAACTGGAAGCATGATTATGACGTCACTGATCTGTGTCAGGTGATGTTTGACTCGCTGATACCGAAATACAGGAAACAAACAGCAGAACGGAAACAGTCGGCGCCATGATGGATATATGTTAATAATCAGAGGGGAGAATCTCTTTTTGTGCTGTGCTTATTTTGCACAAATATTTGCAGGCTTTTAAAAAACATTCAAACCTTTCAGCGCCATAGGCGAAGGTATGGGCTTTGGCTTACGGCACGGATCAAGATCAGACCGCACAGGACGTTCAGTCTGATCTTGGATTTATACCGTCCGCTTGTTTAGTCAAGCCTTTTTGGATGAATATAAATATATTTTCACAATTTGTGTGGATTGTTTTTTCGGCCATGGAAATATATGAGGCATGCTCTGGCAAAAGGGGGCTTAATGCATCTCCGTGATGCGTGATACCCATCAACCCATCACATGATTAGGCACCTCTGTTTTAATAACCGACTTAATCATGGGGTAGACTGGTCCTTGGTACATACAAAAAATTGACCAATAGCGAAAAGTTTCTTCCCAGGTCAGCCTGCGCGGACTGCGCAGGCTGACCTGAGTCGATACTTTTCGCAGATGCATTAAGCTCCCTTTTCACAGAGCTTGGCTTATATACAATCATGTATTTGGTGCTGAAAGAAGTACTGATGACTAAACTTCTCGGTCCGTATTCACACCAACTATTCTTAAGAATATTCTCAATGTTATGCTGAAGATTTTTCTAGATTTGAAAGTAACACAGTTTCTGATTGGCTAAACCATTTGGTTCAGCCAGTCAGAAGCCGCGTTACTTTCAAATCTAGAAAACTCTTGAGAATTAGACAAAGATTATTCTTAACACGTATCCTGCTAAATAAAAGTAACTTTCAAACCGATAGTATAAACCCCAAAGTTTCCCATTTCAAAGGTAGTTTTGGAGGAAAGACCGGACAGTGTAGATCTAAGATCAGACTGCACGTTCTGTGCAGTCTGATCTTGATCTACGCTGTCCGCAGAAGGTCATTGAGTCGGGCCTAACAGCCTAAGGGTTAAGAATGGTTGGTGAATACGGACCCTGGATTGTAATGAAATGACTGCTCCTTGCTGGTACCACCTGAAACAAATTTGCAGGTGTCAACCTTGAAAACATTCCTGTAAATATCCCTGGATAATCAACATTAGTTAACCCTTATCCTGCTAGATAAAAGCCCGCCCGGGTAGCTCAGTGATTAGCGTATCTGACTCGTGACCTGGTGGTTGCGGGTTCGATACCCATGTGAGGCAAATTTTCTTTCCAGCAATTTTCCGCCTCTCACCTCTCATGCAAATGAGAAAAGTAGTCAGTGACTTGGAAAGAAAGTTGTGTCAGTACTGGTGTGAGAAAGCCAGGAAACACATACGTAGGTGCACTGACCGCTGTGATATGACCTAAGCTGTTAAAATCGGCGTTAAACTCCAGTATAAACAAGCCTGCTAAATAAGTTAACCCTTTCCCAAACGACAAATTTTGGACTGGTCCAAATTGAAAGAGTTTGCAGACGTCAATTTTAAATTTGATGAAAATGGCAGAAAGGTCTCAAAAAGGGTAGAAGACACTGTGGGAAAAGGAGAAATTGCTCGTTACGTGTAATTTCTCCTTTTCCCACAGTGTTTTCAAAAGACTTGTACTGCAGACACGTGAAAACCAGGGCTTGTTTGGGAAAGGGTTAAATGAAACTTTCAAGTCGATAGTAAAGTGGGGGGGTTATGTCCTTATCGGACAGTGTAGGACCAAGATAAGACTTTGAAGTCTGATCTTAATCTACACTGTCTGCAAAAGGTCCTTGAGTCGCGCTTATCAGCCTAAGGGTTAAGGTTGAATGCATGGTAAAACATTATGCCAAATGGAAAATTGTTCGTTAAGAGCAACTTCCCCGTCACTGTGTTTTTTTTTTACATGACTAAAAATCTTGTGTATAGTGATGTCTTCAATAATGGATTTTCATGAAATTAAAATCTTCTCAGAAGATCCAAACAAATAATACTGTTAAGTTTTAGACAAAAAATAAAAAATGTCACAAAATTTAGATTTGGATTATTTAGTACGCAACAAAGAGTGTGTTTTTATAAATTTTTTGTTTTTATAAATTTCGATTGAACATTCCATCTTTCTCTTTTTAAAGTCGTGTGAACTTCTATTTTTATAATCTTTACAGAATTTGTTGTTGAAAATACATTGTTTGTGTATACATACATGAGTCATGCTCGGTGAAAAGGGGGTTTAATGCATCTGCAACAGGTATCGACCCAGGTCAACCTGCGCAGCCCTTGCAGGCTGACCCGGTCGAAACTTTTTGCTATTGGTCAGTTTTCTCTGCATTTCAAAGGACCAGTTTACCTCGTGATTTAGTCAGTTGTTAGACAAAATGGCTGTTATGGATCTATAATTATAGGATGTCTTGCATTAAACCCCATGTTTCTGCTCATGTCTTTTTAACTTTTAGTGATGTTGTTTTATTTAAATAAATATGTACATAGAGCTATAAAGAATATGAGCTTGGCATGCTTGGGAACGGATTTTCCTGTTAAGAATTTCTCTATTACGTCACACGTTTTTATCTACGTCATATATACTTATTGAGACATAAATAGAGGGTCTTACATGAGTGTTTATGTGTTATCATTTTTATCAAACGAATTGACTAAAATTATATGACGCGAGCCTTGGCGAGCGTCATATACATTTTAGTCAACGAGTTTGATAAAAATAATAAAACATAAACACGAATGTGAGATTCTATTTATCACATAAAACGAATGACAGACAAATAAGTATCTTGCATCATCACCTTCGGCCTTTATACCGTTCACGGGGCCATGTTTACAGTTGTAGTTCGGTTTCAAATGTGTACATACACAAGTAGATAGCTCTTTGACATTTACACCGAAAATAGAATGAAACGGTGTCTAGAGGGGATAATTCCACCTATTTCCGCAAGTTTGTTGATTTAAAAAAACTCAAGCTGCATTTTTTTTTTGTTTTTATTACACATGAAAATAAAAACTTTTCACGCGTATACGCGGTAGCAACAATTACATCATTTTTCCGCGAAACGGCGTAGTAGTATTAATTCCGGCACGTGCTGTGGCTAGGTTCTCCGGCTTCACGCGCTGATGACTGAAAACTGATAAGAACCGGGACCCAAAAAACGATAATACACTAGTGTATTATCGAAAATAAGTCATGGGTTTAATACACTGCTGAAGGAGGTTTTATGTGATAAAATTTGTTAAATTGATTAGTATTTGACAAGCTGCCATCTATGCGTTTGGGAATATTGGCTTGTATTTTTTTCGCATCATAAAAAAAACCAGCTAAAATAACTGCAGTAATGTCGACAAAAATCCAATGGTTGATGTTACACGATCAGTAAAATATGACTTGTCATCACATATTTGTACTTCCTAAAAATTCATATTGTTAGTTTTAAATTCACCACATAATTGGCGTGCAACACACGAAAAGGTGCCTTCGGACATATGCGTAAAAGTGTGTCGTCCCACATCAGCAGATCAGCCTGTGACTTATCCGAGACGACATGTCCCCTTTTTTTTGTGCGATTTTCTGTTTCATGAAAGGCTACTATATGAAAAAATCTAATGTAGTCGTAAAGTGCCGTCTCGGATTAGCCTGCGCGGACTGCGCAGGCTAATCCGGGACGACACTTTACGCAAATGTCCGAAGGTCTCATTTAGCATGTTGCGGGCCATATAATATCCACAGATTAAATAGGAACTCTTCCATCTACAAAATCAAAACGTTGTTTGTTCAGTTTACTTGAGTCCCAATTGTACCTTATCTTTGAGAACTGATAGAAGATGCTGCAGAAGGAAAAAACATTGGAAGTATTTTCGTTTTAACCCAATACCACACAACGCCGAGTTTGAACGACCCCTAAGACAGAGGGCTTTTGAAAGCATTGTGGAAAAAAGGAGAACAAGTTGATAATTGGCATTCTTGCCTCTTCCAAAAATGTTATCTTCCCTTTCAAAAAACTTCAATTCTGAGGTTTAGCGAACATGAGAGGGAAAGAAACACTTTTGAAAACAAGGTGAGAAGAGGTGAAAATGCTGCTTACTAGCATTTTTCCTATTCCCAGAATATTTTCTACCCTTTCTAAGACAAAATTCCATTTTTGAGGCCTTTTTATTTTGTCGTCTGCAGATGCTTTGAATTTGGACAAAAATTTGTAATTGGTAAAGGTTTAAAAAGTATCTTAGTTATGTCGCAAGACCAATGAACCTTTCCATTCTTTCCTGGTATTTTGCCTATCAGAATTATGCATAGCATACTTTATAAGCAACTGGCTGCTATATCACATAAACACAACTGAAACAAATCTTAAGTGGCAGAGGAATGAATCCTGTCGCAGTAACTTTCATTAGTCCTCTGGAAGATTTTAGGTAAACCGAGATTGACTCCCATTGACTCGATTACAAGTTTAGCACGTTACAGCTTGAACTTTCAGGGCTCGTTGCAGAATATGGATCCGCCTCAACAAAAATGCATCAGAGATAGGTATACTTGAAAGAAAGTAAACAAAAGATAGAGCGGCCTGGCAACTTTTGACGTAGTTTTAAAACTCATTTACACCGTGCAGTAATAGATTGTCCTCTTCACAAGGATTTTCATACTTTTTAAACGGTATTATTTAAATACAAATGCAGTTTACCAACCTCATTGTTTACTTTTGGTCGCTAATAGGCCCTTAATATACGAATTACCTTGGTGCAGTTGAAAACATGGTGGTGCCCGCGACAAGCTACTGCTTATTTTTTCTAGTTTCCTTTTTTTCCCTGTCCAAAATTGCTCTCTGCAAGATGCAATAAAAGGTCCTCTGCAATTGATAGTATGTTTAACCCTTTCCCAAACGACAAATTTTAAACCCTTCCAAACTGAAAGAGTTTGCAGACGACAATTTTAAATTTGATGAAAATGGCGGAAAGTTCTCCAAAAGGGTAGAAAACACTGTGGGAAAAGGTGAAATTGCTCATTACGAGCAATTTCTCCTTTTCTCACAGTGTTTTCAAAAGACTTGTACTGCAGACACGTGAAAACCAGGGCTTGTTTGGGAAAGGGTTAAGTACCCAGTATAATTTCTGTTGTATTGATCCTTGACCTGCTAAAGAAGCTAAATGGTGCCTTCAGGCCAATAGTAAAAACCCAAATATTGTTATTTCAAAGTTTTATTTTGGGAAAAGATCCGTCTTTATCGCAAAGTGTAGATCCAAGATCAGACTGCACGTTCTGTGCAGTCTGATCTCAATTTATACTGTCCACAAAAAGCCCCAGTTTCGCGCTTGGCATCCTAAACAACACCAACAGTAATTCGGTTTGGTTTGTTTGGCAATTAAATCTATTTTCGACACTTTTTAGCTCACCTGAGCACAGAGTGCTCAAGGTGAGCTTTTGTGATCGTGCTGTGTCCGGCGTCCGCCGTGCGTCGTCCGTCGTCAAGGCGTCCATCATTACATTGTGTGCACTCTTTCAATCCAATACTCATGAAACTTGGTCAGAATGTTTGTCTTGATAATATCTCGGACAAGTTTGAAATCTGGTCCTGGTCAAAAAGTAGGTCACCAGGTAAAAATTTAGCAAAACTCTGAGTGCACTCTAGAGGCCATATTTTTAGTCCAATACTCATGAAACTTGGTCAGAATGTTTGTCTTGATAAAATCTCGGGCAAATTCGAAATTGCGTCATGTTCGGTCAAAAAGTAGGTCACTGAATTAAATCTTAGAAAAAGATTGTGTGCACTCTAGAGGCCACATTTCAGCCTAATACTCTTGAAACTTGGTCAGACTGTTTGTCTTGATAATATCTTGGACAAGTACGAAATTGGGTCGTGTCAGGTAAAAAAGTAGGTCACTGGGCTAAAATTTAGAAAAACCTTGTATGCACTCTAGAGGCCACATTTTTAGCCCGAAAGTCATGAAAGTTGGTTGGAATGTATGTTCTGATGATATCTCGGACAAGTTCAAAATTTGGTCATGTCGGGTCAAATTCTTAGAAAAGCCTTTTGTGCAGTCTAGAAGCCACAATTTCAGCGTGAAACTCATGAAAGTTGCTTGGAATGTTTGTCTTGATGAGATCTTGAACAAGTTTGAAATTGGGTCACGTCAGGTCAAAAGTAGGTCACTGGGCTAAATCTTAGAAAAACCTTGTGTGCACTCTAGAGGCCACATTTTTTCGCCTGATACTCACGAAACTTGATGATATCTCGGACAAGTTCTAAATTCGGTCATGCCGGATCAAAAAGTAGGTCACTGGGCTAAATCTTAGAAAAACCTTGTGTGTACTGTAGAAGCCACATTTTTAACCTGATACTCATGAAACTAGGTCAGATTGTCTGTCTTGATGATATCTCGGACTAGTTCTAAATTTGGTCATGCCGGATCAAAAAGTAGGTCACTGGGCTAAATCTTAGAAAAACCTTGTGTGTACTGTAGAAGCCACATTTTTAACCTGATACTCATGAAATTAGGTCAGATTGTCTGTGTTGATGATAGACAAGTTCGAAACTGGGTCGTGCCGGGTCAAAAGGGTCACAGTACTAAATCTTAGGGAAACCTTGAGTGCACAATAGAGGCTATTTTTTCGCCTTACACTAATGAAGATTGGTCAGAATGTATATCTTGTTGGTATCTCAGACAAGTTTTAAATTGGGTCACATTGGTTCAAAAAGTAAGTCAATAGGTCAAATCCTAGAAAAACCTTGTGTGCACTCCAGAGGCCATATTTTAAGCCTGATACTCTTGAAACTTAGTCAGAATATTTGTCTCGGTAATACCTTGAACAGGATCCAAATTGGGTCATGTCGGGGAAAAAAGTAGGTCACTGGGCCAAATCCTAGAAAAACCGTGTGAACATTCTATAGGTCACATTTCAGCCTGCAATGCATGACACTTGGTCAGAAAGTTTGTCTTGATGATATCTTGGACAAGTTCCAAAGCGGGTCACATCTGGTTACAAAGTAGGTCACTGGACCAGATCTTAGAAAAATCTTGTGTGCACCATATAGGCCACACTTTCAGCCTTATACTATGAAACTTGGTCAGAATGTTTATTTTAATGATATCTTGGACAAGTTTGAAATTGGGTCACATTGGTTCAAAAAGTAGGTCACTTATTTTCATGTGTTTCACATCATTAAAACCAGGATCTCTTGAGTTTTATCAACTGTAGATGACTTTACTTAGGTGAGTGCTTTAGGGCCAATGGCCCTCTTGTTTAGTTATACTGCGGTGGCAAGTGCACTTTTGCATGTGCCGAGCCCCGGTAGCTCAGTCGATCGCGTACAGCACTTGAGAACAGGAGGTCGCTGGTTCGATCCCTAACTCGGCCAATTTCTTTCCGAGGATTGATGATAGTCATTGCGACAGGATTCATTCCTCTCTCACCGCTGACCATTGTTTCGACGATGGTTATGTGGGGAAGTAGCCAGTGGCTTGGAAAGAATACTGTGCCTAGTACTGGTAAAGGAAACTCCAGAAAAGCATGGATAGGTACACTAGCCGCCGCAATATAGCTGAAATAATGCTGAAACGGCGTTTAACGCCAGACAATCAATCAAAGCACCTTTGCATGCATTCCTGGTGTTTTTTTTCTTCTTTTTTTTAAAGATACATCTGTACTCGCTTTTCGCCAGTTTTTAACCCATTTCATCTTTATTTTATCGGGTTATGATTATTTTTGAATCTTCATGCCAAATGTTGCTCCTGGCGGTTGCAAGGTTGTATGGATTACGACCGTTAGAAAATACATTTCATTTTCTTGAGTCCATCAAGAGATCATTGTTGTGACGGTTCGGATTTAAATTGAAGATTTCCTACACATAATGTTACATTTATCCCTTTCACTATATAATTATATGGGTAATTTGTCTATGTTTACACAGCTGAATAAGTTCTGAACCATCCTACACCCTATCAAATTTTATCAGCATTTTGTCTCTGGCTGTAAGGATGTACTTCGAACATCATTCTTTGCAAGTTTTCAATCTCACCGTATGCCTTCAATATTCACCCAAACAGTTTAAAATTTTGTTACAAAAAGCCGTTTTATTACAAAAGAGGTTCTAACATGGCCAGGACAGTATAAGAGATAATGAACAAGAGCACCGCATTAGGGTGCCAACGCTTGACTGCGGCTGCTTGATTTTCAGTGAAAATTCTAAGTCGAAAAAGGGGCATAACTGTGTCAAACATACATTGGTGGTTACCTGTCCTCGTTGTTTAGGATAGTGATAGGTAACAACTTGCCCAAGTTTGAAGTAAATATCTTCAACAATGACAGAGATATTATAAAATGTCAAAACTTTTGCGCGACGACGCAGACAACGAAGCAGACAAAGATGCAGACGACGACGACGCCAGGGCTACGACAAAACTCGACGTTTTCTCCGAAAACAGCCGAGCTAATAATTGAAAAGAGAAGAAGACCACAGGCACGAGTCTGACATTCTTTAATACAAAATAAATCTGTACATATGTATATGATAACATAGCAAAAATAACAAACACCTTCTCAACAAGTTACCTTTTTTATGTTATACTATATTACAGCGACCTTTTCATCTTCATAGACTTTTTAACGACCCTGGGGAAGATGGCTTTTGAAAATATTTTGAGAAAAGGAGAAGATGCGGGTAAACAGCATTTTCTCCATTTCCCACAGTGTTTTCTATCCTTCAAGAGACAAATCTTTTCATTTTTAGCCTAAAAATATATATAGAAAAAGGTTGCCTGTAACGACAAACATGTTGGTAAAAGGCAAGCTTTAGCAGATTTGACTTGCTAACTTAATAATTTTCTTAATGAGCCATGCTCTGTGAAAAGAGGGCTTAATGCATCTGCAAAAAGAGTATCGACCCAGAATGCGCAGGCTGACTTGAGTCGAAATCTTTTGCTTTTGGTCAATTTTCAGTACGTCAAAAGACCAGTCTACCTCATGATTCAGTCCACAGTTAGACAAAATGGATTTTATGGATCGATAATTATGCTATAACTCGCTTGTTATCATGCATCAAGGAGATGCATTAAACCTCCTTTTGCCAGAGCAAGGCTCATATAATATGTAAGACCACCAGCTTCGTACCCTTGGTTACCTAGGTATAAAACATTACGTTAAACTTTGTTCATAATGATGAAAGCAGTACACGAAACGACATGCTTCTTGGTAACCCAGATTGCTAAACGAAACGACATGCTTCTTGGTAACCCAGATTGCAAGTTCCAACAAACGACCAAAATCGTTCTTTTTTCGCCGTAGTTGAATACGCTGGTTTTTGACGTACTTCTTGTTACAATTCTCGAATTAAATCCTTAAGCTGCTAAGCGCGACTCACTGACCTTTTGCGGACAGCGTAGATCAAGATCAGACTGCACAGAAGGTGCAGTCTGATCTTGGATCTACATTGTCCGATAAGGAGATGTCTATACATACCAAGAGAAGCTTTGTAAAAGGGAAATTGGGTTTTTACTATCGACTAGAAAGTCTCATTTAAGTTATTTAGCAGGATAAGAATTAATAAATAGCAATTTGTGATTGGTTAAAAAAGTGGACATGTTTATTCTGCGGGCCTGTTTGCAGATCACTGCGGCCCTGTTTGCAGGCCCATTTATGACAACAATATACAAGGGTTGCTACCATTAATCGATACGCCGCGGCGCTTATTCACACCTTAGCAAACGGATATGATAAGGGATAACCCTGTTTTGTCCTAATTCGTACTCGTAATTCAGTATATTTATGCGTTACGCTAGGGCCAATGATTTTCCTGTCTGCAAGCATTTTCATACGTTAATACATGCACAGGACACAATATTGCAGCTAAAATATAGTTCTGTACATAGTTAAACTAGTGTTGCACCCTCCCCCCCCCTTTGATTTTACCGGGTCTGATTTTATGGTGTGATTGATGTGAAATGGGTCGGAAATTAGAATCTGGCTGCTGCATACACAAACCAGTCCGTTGCCTCTAAAATGGACTGAACTGAGGTATCCCTTCAACTCATGGCAACAAACTATAAAATCATTACACCCTATCTGCATGAAATCAACAATTACTCTTAACCCTTTGTCAAACAACCCCCAGTTTTAATGACACTGATGAAAAAGGCTTTTGAAAATATTGTGAGAAAAGGAGAAAATGCTGGCCACTAGCAATTTCTCTTTTTCCCAAAATGTTTTGTTATACTTTCGAAGATACACCCCATTATTAAGCCACATTTAACTTGTAAACTATAAATACTCTCATAATTTAGGAAAGCTTAAACATTTGTCGACGGGTAATTTCTGAATGGGATAAGCCTCAATATAGGCTGACGGTCAGGCTTGGCAATCAGTCGATAAATACAACAGTACAAAAAGTTGATTATGCGCCCTTTTCTCTAAAAAAAGCAATTGAAACAACAATCTCTATCGAAATGCTTAACTCTTTACCACACGATCCCGAATTTTAACGACCCCGAGAAAGCTTTTGAAAACATTGTGGGAAAAGGAGAAAATGCTGTTAACCAGCATTTTCTCCGTTTTCGACAATGTTTCTACCCTTTCACAGACTTTTCTCATAATTTGAGCCGCGCTTAATTTGTCATCTGAAAGTGCTTTCAGTATAGACGAATGTAAATTTTTGTCTTCCGTTAAACGTTTAACTGTGACTAGTATCTTTATATACTATACCAAAATATACAGATCATAACATCAAAATATGAGCTATGCTCTGTGAAAAGGGGGCTTAATACACTTGCGAAAAGTATCGACCCAGGTCAGCCTGCGCATATTGCGCAGGCTGGCCTGGGTCGATACTTTTCGCTATAAGTCAATTTTCTGTACGTAAAAGGACCAGTCTACCTCATGATTCAGTCGGCTGTTAGACAAAATGGACTTTATGGATCCATGATCACGTGATGACTTGCTGGGCATCATGCATCATGGGAGATGCCTTAAGCCCCTTTTTGCCGGAGCACGGCTGATACATTTCACACGAGTTATTTATACAACAGTGTTACCTCCATAGTATACATTCTATATTTTTTATGAAGTTTAATAATGAATTGCCTAAAATCTGGTATGAAAACAATCATGAACCTCAAGCCTACATCTTCCTTTTCTTCCTCCTATCTATTTTTTCGCACACAGGGTTGACACAGTGTCCCAGAAAACAACATTACGACTTCGAAAACATCATTAACCCTAGGAAATGACCATCAACAATTCCCCTTCAGTCCATGAGTACAAATGAAATATTGTGGCACAAGGGAATATTGCCCGGAACAAGAGACTCAAACCAGCGAGCCCCTGGTTTCAAGCCTTGGGCGACATCGACCAAGCCATCGGGCTCCGTCATATATGAGCCACACTCTGGCAAAGGGAGGCTTAATGCATCTCCATGATGTACTGTACCAAGCAAGCCATCATATGACTATGTATTCATAATAGCCACTTTTTTAAACAACCGACTGAATCATGAGGTAGCATGAACCTTGAATATACAGACAATTGACCGATAGCGAAAAGTTTCGGCTCAGGTCAGCCTGCGCGGACTGCGCAGGCTGACCTGAGTCGAAACTTTTCGCAGATGCTTTAAGCCCCTTGTTCAGATCATGGTTCATATACAATAAAGCGAAAGTTACAGTTACGTTTAGGACTCATTAGCCGCAAGGTCCTGCGGGCCACTAAGTCTTATGTTGCTCTCGCGGACAATGTCGTATTTGGGTCTTTTTATTTTCTTGGCCCAAACGTTCCTTTCTGTTTTAAGGGATCTACGGATCAGCGCTTGGCAGTGTATTTATCATAACAAAAATGCGTAGAAAATACTTCTTTCAGTCAAAATAAAACATCTTAAATTATCAATTATTTTGAAATACATGCATATTGGATTCGGAACCTGTTATTTTGATTTTCTCCCCTTTTCATTCAACCGATAGAACACACGAGTAACTGAGACAAAATATGGCGTGTTCTAACGAGAGCATTCGGCATACCTCGGTTGATCCGGTGATTAAATCCCTCGGCTTATCACGTAGCTTGATATGCACCTACACGGTACATTTCGTACGTCGCCGGAGGCACACCATTTTACCGTTGTTGAAATTGTAAGGCTCCTCTTAAAAAAGAAAACTTGAGTCAGTTTTCTAACGATATCTTTCTAAGAATATTTCAGTCGGCAAACAGTTTGAACATTAAATTTTAGCGTGGTTTATCAATTCCGTTGGGAACTTTCATCGACAGATCGATAGATGTGAATAACTTCACCGTGGTTGTTCATGTCGTTGCTAAGCGATTTGCAGGGGAGCCGCCATGTTTAAGATCATGTGATTGGTAGTTCAAAATGGAAGCCTCCTTTATATGGACGGGTTACGGAATCGGCCGAGTTGTGACGAGTGCTAACAGAGATGAGCTTTGTCAGAGAAGGCTCAATCGATCAAGTTTCTTATATGACAATCTATACAGGATGGTCACATTTTACGATATAACAACATCAAACAAAAACATAACTAGTTTTCTAAAACACAACTAATGTCACTATGGTAACATACAATCAAATTAATGCTATAAGCATCATGATTCAAAATCTCTCCAATACTGGATATATATTTTCGCAAACTTAACAATCATTTCTTTGCATTGTTCTATTAGCCAAGTTATAAACGGTAAAAACCCGTAGGTAAGCGATTTGTTAAAGGAAGCTGGATCTGGTATGATCAATACAGAAAGCGTTTTTCGACAGACCGGTATAGAAACAGTTACGACCCTTTACCGCACAAACCTGATTTTTAACGACTCTTGAGGCAAAAAGCTTTTGAAAACATTGTTGGAAAAGGAGAAAATGCTGATAATCAGCATTTTCTCCTTTTCTCACAATGTTTTCTATCCTTTTAAGGACGAATTCCATAATTTTCACTATACATCTTTTGTTGTCAGCAAATGCTTTCAATTTGGAAGAGGGTAAATTTTCGTCATGTGGTAAAGTGTTGACCCTTTATCAAACGATCCCGTGATTCATCGACCCTGGAGAAAACGCCTTTTAAAACATTGTGGGAAGAGGAGAAAATACTGGTAGTCAGCGTTTTCTCCTCTTTGAAAGACAACTGTCGTCATCTGAGCCACATTTTTTTCATTTGTCGTCTGCTGATGCTTTCAATTTCGACGGGTAAAAAAAATTATGTTACCAGCATTTTCTACTTTTCTCACGATGTTTTTAAAATCCTTCTTCCTCATGGTCGTAAAAAAAGAGATTGTTTGGTAAAGGGTTAAACGATACACATGAATTCATGAGAAAAGAATTTTTCCTGAAAGAGTTCCAGGATCTCGTCATAATTTACTTGTCCAAGTAAAAATTCCGGTTATTCGCCGTATGGTTTCCCATAGAACGCTCTAAGCAACAACACTTTCCTTGTATGGTTGTCCTTGGCGTACAGCTCTCATCATTTAACCTTTTACCTCACGGTCTCGACTTTTAACGATCCTGAAGGCCTTTGAAAACATTGTGGGAAAAGGAGATAATGCTGGTAACCAGCATTTTCCCAGCATTTTCTCCTTTTCCCACAATGTTTTCTAATCTATGAAAGCCAAATTTCATCTTTTAAGTTACATTTGTCATCTGCAAATGCTCTCAATTTGGCAAAGACTTACATTTTGTCGTTTTATAAACAGATGTGGTATTTTTGAGATGCCGATAATTTGTTCATATGAGAATTGAGAGAAACACTTGACAGAAAAGGAAATCATATGTCGTCAAAAGTATTGCGAGGAAAGGAGCAATTGGTTTAAAAAAAAGCAGTTGCACATATTTCCCACAAAAGCTTTTTCTTGCAACGGAGGTAATTGTCTTCTTTACACAGTAATGGCCTTATTAACCCTTTACCACATAATACCGAGTTTTAATGACCCTGACGAAAAAGACTGTTGAAAACATTGAGGGAAAAGGAGAAAATGCTGGTAACCAGCGTTTTCTCCTTTACCCACAATGTTTTATACTCTTCCGAAGGCAAATTTACCTTTTTCAGTCATGTTTAATTTGTCGTCTGCAGGTGCTTTTTAATTTGGACCAGTCTACAATTACGTCCTTTGGCGAAGAGTTAACCCTTAGGCTGCTTATCTTTTGCTGACCTTTTGCGGACAGCGTAGATCAAGATCAGACTGCACAGAACGTGCAGTCTGATCTTTGATCTACACTGTCCGATATGGAGATATTTTTCCTTCAAAAATCCCTTTGAAACACGAAAGTTTTGGGCTTATGCTATCGGCTTGAAATTTTCATTTCTTTTATTCAGCAGGATAAGGGTTAAACAGCCCTGCTGAAAAGTTCCATGCCAGGGTTTGAAAGATTCAATACACTGCAAAAGAGGTCGCTCTACAATTTTGTATCAAGCGTATTGTTTTTCAGATCAGGTATACTCTCGTATAAAATGCCATTCGCCTCGCCATCGTGACATATCACAGAGTCCGATTCCGCCTCTTCAACCGGCCGCTCCAATGTATTCTTCCGCACCGGAGGTGGCTTATATAATCTGTAGGCCATAGCAAAGAAGAACACGGCAATACTGGTGAAGCCCACACTGAGGAAAGCCAGGTATTCGCCCATCTTGGTGTTGTTGTATAACCAGCAGGAGGTGCGGTGACCGCAGTTCGAACCCCAAATGTCACAACTTGAGTCAATTACAGCCCCGTATAGAATTGGTCCAGGTATCGTACCTTTAAAGCAAAAAGAAAAAAGGTCAGAATGTTTTTCAAAAGCTGAATACTATAATTTAAGTTTGCTTTTGCTACAATATATATAAAACAAAATTTCAGACAGTGTAGATCAACCTTCATCAAAACCGACAGGCGTTGTGATTAACCCCTTATCATACACTATGATACCATTTTT
Organism: Tridacna gigas; assembly: GCA_945859785.2. Lineage (NCBI taxonomy): Eukaryota > Metazoa > Mollusca > Bivalvia > Cardiida > Cardiidae > Tridacna > Tridacna gigas. The sequence goes on from OX244032.2 coordinate 59,765,121, forward strand.
TAACGACCATAAGGAAACTTTTAAAGTCTAATTTTTTTTCGTGTAGTAAAGATTTAACGTTCTAGGATTTAATGGAATACCAAAATAAACTACACCAGGGTCTGTATTCACCAACCATACTTAAGAATATTCTTTGTCTAATTCGTGAAGATTTTCAAACCTTGAAAGTAACATAACTTCTGATTGGCTAAACCAAATGGTTTAGCCAATAAGAAGTTGTGTAACTTTCAAATTTAGAAATTTCTGGAGAATAAGACTGAGAACGTTCTTCAGAATGGTAGGTGAATATGGAGCCTGTACTGTCGAAATGAGTCGATATTAATTTCTCCGAAGTCGAATATAAGTCAGTGTAAGAGTGATCTCCCTTCCTTTAAAGTCTGTTTGGTTTGTATTGGAGTTTAACGCCATTTTAACAGCTTAGGTCATATCATGGCGGTCAGCGACGCACCTATGTGCTTCCTGGCTTTCTCACACCAGTACTGAATTAACTTTCTTTTCAAAGCCACTGACTACTTTTCTCACATGCATCAGAGGTGAGAGGCGAAAAATCGCCGGAAAGAAAGTTTGCCTCAACCGGGTATCGAACCCGCAACCACCAGGTCACGAGTCCGACACGCTAAACACTGAGCTAGCCGGGCGGGCTTCCTTTAAAGTATTGCTCGTCTTTTTTTTTACCCGTTAAATGAATGGGGGCGGGGTCCTTCTAACCTGAATTCGAATTCTAATTTCAGCTGAGAAGTTTTGTCTTATTCCTTAAAATGCATACTGAAATTCAGATTAGAAAGTAACTAAGAAGGGTTGGTGCGGAATACAGTCCCAGATTAAAGGCCCAATAGCGACCAGAAGTAAACAATACGGATGTTAAAATGCATCCAAAATTAAATTCTGAAACCAGGTAAATAGTAAACAAAAGAAAGAGCGACTTGGCAACTTTTTACCTTGTTTTAAAATTCATTTTTTTTTTCTGCCAGCGACTAACTCTTACACCGACCGTACAATAAGAAATTGTCATTTTCGCAATTATTTCCATACATTTAACTGGTATGGTATCAATTCAATTCTAACACCCGCATTGTTTTACTTTTGGCCCCTACTGGGCCCTTAAAGGGGTTTAACTCTTTCCCAAACGACAAAATTTTAGACTGGTTCAAATTGAAAGCAGTTGCAGATGACAAAATAAGTGTGACTCAAAAATTGAAATTTGTTTTCGAAAGGGTTCCCACGAGATAATAATTCGTTTTCTCGAGTTTTTTTTTTTTTTATAAAAAATTATGCAAAAAACGAAATTCGTTTTCTCGAGTTTTTTTTTTTTTCTTTTTATAAAAAATTATGCAAAAAAACAAAATTCGTTTTCTCGAGGTTTTTTTTTTTTTTTAATAAAAATTATGTAAAAAAGAAAATTCGTTTTCTCGAGTTTTTTTTTTTTTTTTTTATAAAAAGTTATGCAAAAAACAAAATTCGTTTTCTTGAGTTTTTTCTTTTCTTTTTTTATAAAAAATTATGCAAAAAACAAAAATTAGTAGGAGGAATCTGATTGGATGATTATGTCGTGAGCACGACTTATTATCTCGTGCGAACGACATAATGGATGACTTGGATTGGCTGATTATCTCGTTCGAACGAGATAGTATTTCGTTTTTTGCATAAATTTTTATATGAAAATAAATCGAGATAATGAAAGTTTTTTTTGCAAAATTGTTTATAAAAAAAAAAAAAAAAAACTCTAAAAAACGAATTTTGTTTTTTTGCATATTCTTTTATTGGAAAAAAAACTGGAGAAAAACGAATTTTGTTTTTTGCATAATTTTTTATAAAACAAAAAAAAAACCTCGAGAAAACAAATTATTATCTCGTGGTAACGAGATAAATACAAAAAAAAAAAATGCACATGTCACCTCAGTGCCACCGTGCAGAATAGTTCTTTCTGACATTTTTCATTTTTCATGTGGCAGACGAGGCCTTGGTCTGGAAAACAATGTTCTATGAAGTATACAAGAAATCTGAACGCTTCAACGCTCACTAGCTGTGACTGGACTGGAATAATGTTCAGCACGGATGTACACACGAAAGCAAACCAATAACGGTATGCTTTAGTATTTCAGCAATGTTACAGTGCCCAGTGCACCTACACATGCGTTTCTGGGGATTCATATACATGTAATCTATACTACGCATAACAGTCTTTTCAAGCCACTACCCGCTTTCCTACATAAAGTTTAAAGAACGATGCTCTGGCAAAAGGGGGCTTAATGTATCTCCGTGATGCATGCCTCCGTGATGCATGACTCCATTATGTGATCATGTACCCAAAGAGTCCATTTTGTCTTAACCCTTTATCACACAATCCCGACTTTAAACGACCCTGAAGAACAGGGCTTTAGAAAACATTGTGGGAAAAGGAGAAAATGCTGGTAACCAGCACTTTCTCCTTTTCCCGCAATGTTTTCTACCCTATCCAATACAAAAAAAATCACCATTTAAGCTGCATTTAAATTGTCGTCTGCAAATGCTTTCAATTTGGTCTTGTCTAAAATTTTGTCGTTTGTTAAAGGGTTAAAACCGACTGAATCATGATGTTCACTGGTCCTTTGACATGCAGAAAAAGGACCAATAGCAAAAAGTTTCGACCCAGGTCAGACCGCGCGGACTGCGCAGGCTGACCTGGATCGATGCTTTTTTGCACAATCATTAAGCCCCCTTTTCACAGAGCATGGCTCAAATCTGTTCGGCAGCAGGAAAAGAATCGGCAACGAAGTTCATTTTTTCCTCGGAAAAAAAAAAAAAATTTCGAGCTGTAACTTAAACTCAGAAAACCCTGCACCACTTGTCTTGTGCCTCACAACATAGCTACCGGGGCTCTGAAATTAACTTCAAATATTTACCAAACGACAAAATTTTAGACCCATCCAAACTGAAAACCCTTTGCAGACGACAAAATCAGACGTGGCTAAAATCAAGGAATTTGTCTTTGATAGCGTAGAAAACACTGTGGGAAAAGGAGAAAATGCTGGTAACCAGCATTTTCTCCTTTTCCCACAATGTTTTCGGAAGCCTTCCTTTTCGGGGTCGTTAAAACTCGGTATTCAGTGGTACAGGGTCAAGCAAATGTAATGTGTACAACTTACCAATAATACGTGCTATGAAATTCAAAAGGCCAAGAGCGAATGTTCTTTCTTCCTCGTGTGCACACCTGTAGGAGAGAATAATCGGCAGGCTGACCAATGGTAAAAAAAGAATTCTGCTTTTGTAGTATTTACTGTGAATTAACTCTTGTTATGCCGTTCGCGACCATAGCTGTTTTTGCGGAGAGTGTAAAGCAAGATCAGCCTGCACATACGTGCAATCTGATCTTGATTTACACTCTCCGCTTCTCTATCAGTACTTTTGCTTAAATCAATAGCCGTTCAATAAAAATAAACTTAAAGGAATCTGTTTGGGTAATCGTCCATACTTTGAATTCGGCAGTATAAAAGTTTACACAAGACGGTACCATTTCACTCTCGCCTATATTTAAAGCACCTGCATAAACAATCGCAATGTGGCTCAAATGATAAAAGTTACCTTTGCAAGGGTAATAAAACATCGTGCGATAAGGAGAAAATGCTGGTTACCAGAATGTTCTTCCTTTTTTTCCAAAAGCCTCCTTCCTAAGGGACTTAAAAACATGGAATAGCTTGTCAAACAGTAAATTGAATTTTACAAATAATGGTAAGGATCTACTTTCCATCGCGGTAGTATATTTTGTAGACGGTAATGCATCCTAACTTCCGGCTGAGCACAGTCACAATAGAAAGGTAAATCTTGGCTTTAAATCAACAGAAAATATATTCGTCTTAAGATGAGGCTGCAAGTGATTAACTATAAGTAAGTACAGAAATGCAAGGAAATATTGATTTTGAAATGGAATTAAGATTGAGACAGAATCCAATCGAAATTCGTTTTCATCCAAAATCTACCAATTGGGGGAGCCACTTTTAGGATGAAATATTTTACTGGAACGATATTTTTAACCCTTAGGCTGCTAAGCTCGACTCAAGGACCCTTTGCAGACAGCAGAGATCAAGATCAGACTGAACAGAACGTGCAGTCTGATCTTAGTTCTACACTATAAATGGCTTAAGTGGGCATAGAGAAACCACCCACAAAACCTGCAGCAATAGGTATTTTTTGCTTTCAGTATTCTATAATAATGAAGCGAAAATCCCTTATTTACATAAAACGATTTCATTAGTTCAGTGTAAACCAACTCGCAAACACGGCCTTATGAGCCCTTTACCACACAATCCCGAGTTTTAACGACCCCCAGCAGAAAAGGACTTTTGAAAACATTATGAGAAAAGGAGAAAAAATGCTGGTAACCAGCATTATCCCCTTTTCCCACTATATTTTTAACCCTTTCAAGGTAAATTATTCAAATCAAATTTCATTTGTTGTCAGCAAATGCTTTGAATGTGGACCAGTCTAAAATTGTCGTTTAGAAAAGAGTTAAATAACTATAGTTAATTTCTAAATTCCGATTTTATCTATTTGACTGGCTGAGACAACCACACTGATGGCTAGAGTTTTGAATTTAGCATATGAACACTATAAAGAATGGTTCTCGATTCTCGAACACGACCTAAATTTTCCTTACCTGAGTATTACAGTAAGGGCGGGTACCGTACTACTGGACACTGTGAAGGCAGACACAAGTATCATCCCAAGAAAGACGTAGAGTAGGTTGTCGCAGGTGAACTCGCTGCAGTTCTCCGCTGACACGGACGTATCGTTCCCGAACGGTGTCACGCAACTACAGTCTGTGTAGCTCTGTAATATATGCATTATTTATAAGGGGCGATTTACATGAAATTAAGATACAAATTCGTTGTACGTAGGTCAAGATAAGTAGGGATCAAGAATTCTTCACGCATGATTTCCTTTCTGAAACCTGTGTTGTGTTTATTCATTAGATTATCTCGAAGAGATTACTTTTGTTTCCTGTCCACAAAAAGTTCCCTCAACAGTGCTCGTGAATATACCTGCAGAGACACAGCCACAGCTCGATCACAGTATCCCTAAGCTACCATCTCTCGCACCCTCAGCCATTCTGACAAGTGTCGTCATATAAACACGAACCACAGTATAGACTAGCTGGAGGGTTAAAATTATCATGAAACGGAAAATTATGTATAAGATGCACCCAAACGCATAAATATTGAGCTTCGTCTGGACGAAAATCAACTGCCAGGTCTTCTTTTCCAGCACTTCGCACAACATTTTCTCTGAGCTATCGTTAACATTATCGAAACAATGATAACCCTTTGACTGCCAAGCGCGACTAAGTGCGATTTGCAGACAATGTAGATCAAGATCAGACTGCAAAGAACGTGCAATTTGATCTTTATACTACACTGTCTGGTACGCAATTTTTTCAGTGAAAAGATTTTTGACATCGCCTTACTTGGATTTTAACTCTTTCACAAACAGCCTCGTGTTTCAACGACCCTGACAAAGAAGAAGGTTTTAGAAACATAACATTGTGGGAAAAGGAGAAAATGCTGGTAACCAGCATTTTCTCCTTTTCCCACGATGTTTTCTAACCGTTCAAAGACAAATCCAGACACTTGAGCAACAGTTGACGTGTCGTCCGCAAATGCTTGCAATTTTGACAAGTCTGAAAACTTGTTGGCTGGTTAAGAGTTAACATTCTGTTGGATTCTTTTTTCTTGCAGTCAATAAGTAATTTAAGGATCAAGAGGTGAAAAAGGAATGAATCCTATTTCATGTGTTTCCTAAGTTTCGCCGGCATAAGACTAGGAATCAGCTGTGTCTTTCCAAAGGACACTCCTAAGCGGTCAGCTTCGACAGCTGAGATCAAGGTGACTTAGAACCTTTATATTACTTTTTAAAAAATCCACTACCTAAATCACTGCGCCACACAGAACTCAAGAAAAGTACATGTGAAGTTCCCGAGTAAAGAAGCTTAACGTAGGTAAAGTTGTTTAATGTTGATTACGTTACTTAACGTAGGCAGAATTACCTTAATGTAGGTAAAGATACTTAATGTTGGGTAAAGTTACTAAATGTAGGTAACGCTGCATTTACTTAATGTAGGTTAAGTTACTTAATGTAAGGTAAAGTTACTTAGTGCAGGGCAACGTTACTTAATGTAGATAACGTTACCACGTAATTATAACAGACGATGTTTCTTAATATAGATGACGTACTAGATAACGTTACTTAATGTAGGTAACGTATTTTTTGTAGGTAACGTTACTTAATGTAGGTAACGTTACTAGATGTAGGTAAATATACTTAATATAGGTCAAGTTAATGTATCAGTCAACAACTACTCGTGAACTATGTAACAAGAGCGGAGGAGAAAGTTATGCCACACGATAGTAAGAAAATTTGATTAATTATTTGTTATAACCGCATAGCAAGTAAATTCCATGCAAAAGAATACAACAATGGCTTGTTGAAAGAGTTCTGTCAGTATATATTCTACAGCATACCCTAACTGAAAATATGTTGGAAATGGAGAAATAGTTCGTTCTGTAAGACCAGATTCCCACATATGTTCCACCACTATAGTATGTGAGGTATATCATTACACACCCGTTTTAACCCATACGGCGTGCAACATACGAAAGGGGGCCTTCAGACATTTGAGTAAAGTGTCGTCCCGGATAAGCCTGCGCAGTCCGCGCAGGCTAATCCGGGACGGCACTTTACGACTACATAGATTTTTTTCGTACAGTAGACTTTCGTGCAACAGAAAATCGCAAGAAAAAACGGAAAGTGTCATCACGGAATAGTCACAGACTGTACAGGCTGATCTGGGACGAAACACTTTTACGTACATGTCCTAAGGCCCTTTTTCGTGAGTTGCAGGTCAATTACAATACCAGCACCTATCCCATCAACCACTTGTATACTCTGTTTATCAAGTCCGACGTTGAATAAAACTTCTTGAATCTTGTACCCGACGACAAAAATGTAGACTAGTCCAAATTGAAAGCATTTGTAGACAACAATTAAATGTGGCTCAAATGATTAACTTTGCCACAGATTGGATAGAAAACTTCGTGGTTACCGGCATTGTATTTCTTTTCCAGCAATATTTTCTAGGGGCTTCTTCCGTAGAGTCATTAAAACACGGGATTGTTTGGTAAATAGTTAAAGTATATTATACAGAAATTTTTCATACTTGGGTAGTCTAGCTATATCACAGTTCAAGGGAAAATATTGGCCTTGAAAACTTAAAAAACAAAAACAAAATGAAAAAATGGTTTCGGTAGCATTTGTGGTGAGTAGAAAACACCTAGTATTGAAAGGTTAATCTTTGCGTTAATCTATTTACGCCAAAACTCGCCCCCTGTCGACGGCTAAAAATATAATCCACGTAAATTGGGAAAGGTTTTTATCTTACAGGGTTTACCTAAAAGCAGACGGTATGGAGCCAAGATCAGACTCTCATATTATACGCATTCATATCTTGATCTATGCCGTCCGCAAAAAGCTCTATTTAGCCTATGAAACTTTTTTTGCTGCGTTTAAATCGACGCTTGTTCTTAATTAGTAAACAATGTGGTCAAAATATAGACGTGTAGATTATAAAAGAGTAGACGCCTACCTCGCCGTGTAAAGCAGCCTGAAGTCTGTAACAGTTTATGTATTGCAGCCTGAAGTCTAATACAGTTAATGTACTGCAGCCTGACGTCTACAATAATTTATCTACTGCAGTCTGAAGTTTACAATAATCTATGTATTGCAGCCTGAAGTCTTTAATAGTTTATGTATAGCAGCCTGACGTCTACAATAATTTATGGAAGTTCTACAGCCTGAAGTTTACAATAATCTACGTATTGCATCCTGAAGTCCACATTAATCAATAAATTGCATTCTGAAGTCCACAGTAATACATTGCACCCTGAAATCTACAATAATTTGTGTATTGCAGCCTGAGGTCTGCAATAATTTACAACTCATTACAAAATTTATTTTATCCTATATCTCCGATTCTATGATGCTGTTGCCTTAACATAAGAATCTCGGACACCAGGAAGAAGTCCTTGCTTTTCTAAAATACGTTCCGGTGTCCAGCTTGTTATTTCTAAAGCCTTCAATAGTTGATTACATCTTTCCCCCTAGATATGTCTGATGCCTCAGGCTTTGGATAAAACGTCTTACATTCCCTTTTGTATTTCTGTCGTTCATGCGTTAGTGAATAGGAAGTAGACAGAGATTAGATCCAGTAATCTATGGATATATAGATGCAAGCACAAGAAAATTTAGCTGGTTAGAATTTAGATTGACTGTCATTTCCCATTTTTCCTGTAAGCTTGATAATGTTCATCGATTTTTTTTAATGATATACTTGCATTGCAAATGCATAAGAACCATGCTCTGTGAAAGGGGGGCTTGATACATCTGCGAAAAGCATCGACCCAGGTCAGCCTGCACAGTCCGCGCAGTCTGACCTGAGCCGAAACTTTTCGCTAGAGGTCAATTTTACGTATGTCAAAGGACCTATCTACTTTACGATATGGTTGGTTGTTAGACGCAGTCGGATCCCTAATTATGTGATGTTTTGCATGGTGTGATGCATAACGGAGATGCATTAAACCCCCTTTTGCCAGAGCAAGGCTCAGAATTATTTTTATCAACCTACAGCCTTCATTAGTATCTAGTGCAATTGAGTCAGCTTTAACTCAGTAGAGCAATGATGTCTTTACGTATCCGTTTACAGACAAAAAGGCAATACGCAAATTTATGACACAATTTATTTCATATATCTGAACAATTGTAGGAGCAATACCGACATGTATACAAGTGCTTGTGTAAAATACACGCCATTGTAATTCTTACTATGCACGGTGTCCCTTATCAACATAGAGGGTACCCTAACATGGAAGCCATGTCAATCTCAGTTCGTTGATCCGGAAATATGGTTATCCGGAAACATTCACAGGAAACGAAAGTCTCCGGATAAACGCGACTCGACTGTATTTGAGTCACGTCAGTGAAAAGGGGATTTAATGCATCTGCAAAAAGTATGGACCTAATCTGCGCATGCTGACATGGCTGGAAACTTTTTACTATCTGTAAATTTTCTGCCTTTTCGAAGCACCATTTTACCTCATGATTCACTTAGTTGTTAGACAAAATGGATTTTACGGATCTATAACTATGAAATGATTTGCTTGGTTTTATGCATCCCGAAGATACATTAAACCCCCTTTTCCCATCGCATCATTAGCTGAGGATAAGGAAAGTCGCTTCATAATGTCAGCAACGAAAAATTGAGTTTTAGAAGAGGCAATCAACAATGGCTCTGTCATCCGAATACCAAAGAAACTGAGCCGTGCTCTGTGAAAATGAGGCTTAATGCATCTGCAAAAAGTATCGACCTATGTCAGCCTGCGCAGTCCGCGCAGGCTGACATGGGCCGAAACTTTTTGCTACACGTGAATTTCATGCATGTGCAAAGACCATACCGCCTCATGATCCAGTTGGTTGTAGACAAATGTATTTTTTTTTTTTTGTGGATCCGCAATTATGTGATAACCTGTTTCGTATCATGCATTCCGGAGAAGCATTTAGCCCCCCTTTGCCAGAGCATTGCTCAATTGAGCCATAACTATGTTTTTTTCTTTCACCGTTTTGGTCTCCATTGTAACCACATACATACTTCTGTATAGTCCAAAAAAAAAAACCATGGTTAGCATTGCAAGATATTTAGTCAGTTGGTTAGTGTAGGAAATAGATCTATTAGCATAATGAAAGTCAGAACGAGAGTAGCTTAGAAGATTACAAGTCAGGATTACAAGTCAGAAGCACCAATCCCATCATGCACTCTCATGCACCAAGTATATACGAGTATATATCTACCTGCAGATGCACTTCTTTTATCTGATCAAAAAATAAAATAAAAGAACTGAATTTAACAAAAAAAATGACCCTTCTTTCTTTCCGAGAGTATTCAAGGCTTTTGGGGTATTGATAATTATCAATGTCACTGGTGTGATTTTTTTTTCTCAGTTGCATTCGAATGCAAGCCATAAAATTGTTGTAACAAATATCCTGTCGTAACAAATATCCCGCAACACCACTAAGGTCGTCCAGAATGATTTGGAATCAACAACATTTACAATGAAGATACACATTGTGTTCCTGTTATTGCTCGTTCTCAAATCTGGGTCAAAGTTACAACATTAATATAATGAAAAGTAAAACTTCGACATTTTCCAATTCTCTCACAGGGATGTCAAAGCGTGACTTCAGTACAATGGAAGTCGGACCTCTAAGACAGCTTGCAAGAAGTAAATTTGTTCATCTGTTGTTGGTGATCGTGGAAATTGTACGGTGTCTATATCTCCTACGGATATTCCCTTTTTTGTCGTAGCTGAATATGCTAGCTTTTGACCTACTTTTTGGTACTGATAACAAATGAATAAATAGAAATTCATGATTGGTCAAAAGTGTAGACATGTTTATTTCAAGGGCCACAGCCTATTTGCAGGCATATCTACGCCGTCCATCTTTTTTGAAGATATTTCTTGTTTCTCAATAATATGACGCAGATCCATCAACGATGGCGAACTCTAGAGTATTAGTCTTAAACCACTTCCACTGTTTGGTGTTGTAGTACACGATTTTTGAAATCTTAGAAACAAAAGGACTAACTACTTGCGTAAACACCGTAATTGGCGTGCAGCACACGAAAATGGGCCTTCGGACATAAGCGTAAAAGTGTGCCGTGCCAGATCAGCCTTTGCAGTCTGTGACTAATCCGAGATGACACTTCCCGTTTTTGTGCGATTTTCTGTTTTACGAAAGTCTATCGTGTGAAAAAATCTTATGTAGTAGCAAAGTGCCGTCTCGGATTAGCCTGCACGGACTGTCGGAAGGTCTCATTTCGCATGTTGCGGGCCATATATACCATATACATACCGTATCGTCGACGTTAAGCTTGCAGCCCGCCAGACAGGGGGAGAAATATTTAATACTATGTTTATCACAGACCACGTGATATGCCCCGATATCACAGTGACAGTTCTCGTTGCAGGAGGAAATCAGTGTCTTTGATTTAAACGTGCTACTGCAAATAGAAACAAGAACACCACAATGTATTACTGAGGCCATCTTTGTACGTAAAGAAGGACCAATGTGTAATCTTGGATATACACACTCTTATATTCTGCGTCAAAACATTTTTACTACAAAATCACTGGATTCAACCATGTCCTTTATATTTGCAACCCCTGACAAACTTTGCAAAAGTAGACTAAGATCAGTCTGTACACTCGACAACCCTGGTGTTGGCCTTCACCCTTCATCCCCCTGTACTCAGTGAAACCGATAAGTTATGTCGGCTTTATCATACGCAATTACAAATCAAACCCAAAACAAGGAAGCAGGTTCATTGGTATACGGATTATGAGAGTTCCTTCATTTCATGGCTTAGGTATAGGTCAAGGTCACTATTATAATCTGAAATATCTTCAACAATATCTCTGCGGCAGTTCACCTAATTAAATCACTTGTTGTATTAATTGCAGATTCACCGTTGTCCATTTTCGCACGTGACATTTACTATGACCGTGACCTAATCCTAAAGAAACGTGTACCATCTGCTTAAAGTCATATGCCTCTGTTTTTCCTGTTCAGTTTGCGTGTTTTCTCTTTGTAAACTAAACCATATTCCATTGGGTTAGTATGACAGTGGGATAATAAATTCTGATCTGTAATATGTTGGTTGCCTTTAAATTATCTGGAAGTCACAGACGTGGAAGAAAAATGTGAGATTTATAAATGATCATCATACCAAATCACGCCAAAATAGACGTTTATTATAAAGGGAGGTAATTAATAATGTCAATGACTGTAAAAAATGCTCCCTCACTCTTAAAAATGTCCCGCACGATATCTTTTTTATTTAACTTTTTTTTTTTACTTTTATAACTTTTTTTTTTACAAGATATCAGAAAGCACTGTTTCTGTGCAAAACTGAAAAAAAAAAAAATCTGTCCAGTGAAAATTTTTTTTTTGCAAAAAACTGATCAGAAAGTAAGTCTCTGTTGACACGTAAGAACATTTCTAATTGCTACTGTGGTCTGTCCAGTGCCCTAATTCTTTTGATTAATCCTTTTTACTTTTGGCAAACATTACATTTCTTAGAATAATCATTTATTTGAGCAGTATTTGTTACATTAAGAATTTTCTTTCTATGTTAGAAATTAAAGCCTATTTCTGTAATTTTGAGAAGAGTTATCATCTTAGAAGAACTGTATCTTTGTATTTTGCAACGCAACATATAATTTTCTTTTCATTTTTACTCTGCATACGTCATAATATCATCTGAGCAAAAACGAAAAAGATCTGTTCGCAGGAAAAGACTGTGGCATATGTCCTTAAAGTCATTTATACCTCAAATAACGTCGTAAGAACGCGGCCCTTACAGGGTTCTTAGTTATCAAAAGATACAGATGTATGGGTCGAGATTGATGCGCAGGAAAACAAAGGGACATACAGAATGATGAGTGGGCCCGAGAATGGGCGGATAGTAAACCTATCTTTCCCAACGGCAAGCCCGGTAATGATTTAATATGTAATGATTTATACAAGCCAGCATGAAGATAACGTGACTTACCTCTTGTTATAACTTGTATTCCATCCTGCTAACGACTGCCTTTCACAGTTGATAAAGAAACACGCTTTGGACAGAACAGCCAAGGACACCATGATAATGATAAACTTTAGGATGGCCTTGACCTTTAGTTTCCACCGTCTGATGACGAAACCTCCAAACATTTGTCCAAGACCAGCCCCGGGGATAATGATCAGTCCTGTTTGGGTAAAGTGATGTTATCATTTCACGACATAGTATGTCAATATACTCAAGATTAATACAATACCATCTGAAGACTACTGTAAATATATAAAGACTACGATAAGAGGTTCTGCCGATTCATGTTCGGTTGAAAAAATTTATGATAAAACATCAAGATAACAAAACAAAAATCACGGGCTTACCCGCAAACGTGGCAGCTGCTGATACCGACGATCCGAAGATATTCTGAATATACTTCGGAAGAAAGGTCGCCAGTGAGATAGTAACTAGTCCCATGAAGGCCCCAGCAAACGCCACACACATAAATGCTGGATTGCGCAGCAGTCGTATGGTCAAAACCGGAAGTTGTCTAAATGTAATCGTATCACCAAGTGACGTCATATGTGTAGTATTTCTGCCGTCATTGTGAGCCTCGGAGACACGTGTTTTCCGAATGTGTTTGGCAGCTGTGAAAGAGAATAGTTATATTAAATTTTGCTGGCAATTAAAATCCTACGTTACGTTTGTACTCCATTATTCATCTGACTGTGTATCTGAAATAGTTCATTTCAGTTTGCTCAACTCAATAGGAGTTTTGGAAAATTAGGGGATTGTTGTGTTTGTCCAGGGCAAAGTCATCAGTACGGGGCAGATGCTTTGATCAACTAAAGGTACTATGAAAATTAAAAGGGACAAATGCTTTGGGTCAGATCTTTCTTTCAGAATCGTCCTATGGCCATAATAATAAAGACGGACTTCTATAATTTCGAAGGATGTCAAATCAAATGCGAAAAGCATTAGTTTATCGATTCATAGGGCTGAAGATAAGAGAATGCCTTGAAAAAGCATGAATTCATTCCCTATTCCAACTGAGCCATGCTCTGTGAAAAGAAGGGGTTATTGCATATGCGAAAAGTATCGACCCAGGTCAGCCTGCGCATGTCAAAGGACCAGCCTAATTCGTGAAACAGTCAGTTGCTGAAAATAGGGGCTATTATAGATCCGTAATTATGTGATGGCTTGATATGTATCATGGATTACGGAGAAGCATGAAGCCCCCCTTCGCTTGAGCATACCTCTACCATTTTTTCTGATTCTAAAGACGAGCCATGTGATTTGCCGACACTGTCCCGACCAATCAGATAGCTCGTTTTGAACTAGAGTGGATTTCGAGAGACTTGTGAATAGTCTAATTCGCAAGAATTTTCTAGGTTTCAAATTAACGAAATTTCTGATTGGTTGAACCGAATGGTTTAGCCAATCAGATATTGCGTTCCTTCCAAAACCGAGAATATGATGCAAGTGACCTTTAGAACGGTTGGTCAGTATAGCCCCTGATGGCATGGCATAGCCATAAAAGCACCTTTCTGAATTGTGCAAATCAAAGCACTGTCTGAATCTGTTTTGCTATTGGGGTGATTGTTTATTACCAGACAATGAGTTCTACAGCACAAAAAAATTATGTCAGACGCAATAGAAACGAAATTAGTATAGATACTGGAAATTCAATATGATTCAAGGGAACGTTAGTGGCCCACAACATGCGAAATGAGACTTTCGGACATTTGCGTAAAGTGTCGTCTTGTATTAGCCTGCGCAGTCCGCGCAGGCTAATCCGAGACGGCACTTTACGACTACATAAGATTTTTTTCCATACAGTAGACTTTCGTGAAACAGAAAATCGCTCAAAAACGGGAAGTGGCGTCTCGGATTAGTCACAGACTGCAGGGACAGATCTGGGACGACACACTTTTACGCAAATGTCCAAAGGCCCCTTTTCGTGTGTTGCACGCCAATTTTTACCGGTAAACAACTTTTTTTACTGATTTTGAGCTCTTAATAATGTAATAGTGTATCGTCTTTCAACTGATTCGTATGATCTTTAAGAAAAACTCTCATCTTCTACATGCAAAACATTTGTACCAAACAGACATCATTACTGTCTAAAAGACTATGTGCATGTGATAACGGCAACAAAAAATGATGTACAGTCACGCGATATTTTTCCTCTTTTTTTCGCATTTCAGAAAACTAAGGAGAAAATGATAAACATCACGCGAAATTGTGGGCTGTTTTGCATTTCTACAAAAAAGCAAATTGGCAATATAAAAATACAGCAAGAAAAAAAAGGGGGGTTTATGAAATGTAAACAAGACTTTATGTCTCTGCAGTATTATTTCATCCCGTTTTTTGGTCCATATCCATGCCAATTTTCCCGCCCGTCACATTGTTGGGAAAACTTTGAGGAGCAACTGCTTTTACTCCTGTTCCCGCAATGTTTTTAATACAAATGAAAATAATTGTCATTTTTTTCACTTATACTAGTCTAGTAGACTGAAAGGAGACTTAAAAGTAATGGATTATTTTCACAAAGCTTCGAAGAATTAATCAAAAACAAAAAAAAGAGAGTCCAATATGTATGAGCCATGCTCTGTAAAAAGGGGGGCTTAATGCATCTGCGAAAAGTATCAACCCAGGTCAGCCTGCGCAGTCCGCGCAGGCTGACCTGGGCCGAAACTTTTCGCTATTGGTAAATTTTCTGTATGTCCAAGGACAGTCTACCCCATGACTAAGTCGGTTGTTAAAAAAAAGTGGCCATTATGGATCCATAATTCCGAGATGGCTTGATCGATATCATGGATCACGGAGATGCATTAAGCCCCCTTTTGCCAGAGCGTGGCTCATATGTAATTCCTCACTATACAACATGTTAACCCAACAGGCTGCAAAGCGCGACTCAAGGACCTTTTGCGGACAGTGTAGATCAAGATCAGGATGCACAGAACGTGCAGTCTTTTCTTGGATCTGCACTGTCCGACAAGGAGATTGATGGTGTTTAACGCCGTTTTCAGCATTATTTCAGTTATATCACGGTGGCCAGTGCACCCACCCATGCTTTCCTGGAGTTTCTTTTACCATTGCTACGTACAATATTCTTTCCAAGCCACTGGCTGCTTTCCCACAAAACCATCGTCGAAACAATGGTCGGCGGTGAGAGAGGAATGTATCCGGTCGCAATGACAATCATCAATCCTCGGAAAGAAATTGGCCGAGCTGGGGATCGAACCAGCGACCTCCTGTTCTCAAGTCCTGTACGCTACGGACTGAGCTACGGGGAGCCAGCTCCGACAAAGAGATGTCTTTTCCCCAAAAAATACCTTTGAAATGGTAAAATTCGGGGTTTTTACATTGGTTTGAAAGTTTCATTTCACTTAATGGATAGGATTAGGGTTAAAAAGAGTATTTAAACGTTGGAAGAAAATAATTATTTTCCTTGTATCATTTTCTACTACAGCTTTTCTCTGTGTAAATGTAAAGTGTATCTAAAAGAAAAGACATAAAAAGATTTGACATCGTAATTAGTCGTCTTCAGACATTTACAATTGTGTCTGCTTTATATCTAAATATCTCTAGGCTTCGAGACTTGTTCTTTATAATGTTTACCATTCTTTTACTAATGAGCGCAACATTTTTCTTTTAGCATACTTTCCTTTCACTTTCCATGCCAAAGACACCTACGGCTTACGCGGATCACCAGGGCCCGGGCTCGTATTCACTAACCATTCTTAAGAACATTCTTAATCTTATTGGCCACAATTTTCCAAATTTGAAATTAACACAACTTCTGACTGGCTAAACCATTTGGTTTCGCCAATCAGAAGTTTTGTTACTTTCAAATTTAGAAAATTCTGGAGAATAAGGCAGAATATTCCGAAGAATGGTTGGTGAATACGGACCCTCGGACCCTGGTGTCTGTTTGATTGTTTGTATTTCAACTGTTTTTCAGCTATGTAACGGCAACGGGAACTATCATCTATATCTCCTCAGAATCGCATTAACCATTATCACGTACAACAGTCTGCCCTAGCCATTGACGGTTTTCTCAAAAAAACATGGTTGAAACTATGTTCACCTATGAGTGAGCAATGAATGCTGTGACAACGTTTTTCCTCGGTCAGACATTTCGCCCCACCTGATTTAAAACTCACAACCATCGGAATGACACGTCTCCATATTGAAATAGTCAAAACCAGTTCGAATACTGGTTTTGGTACGCTGTCTAATCAGAAAAGAGGACACTGGTGTAGAGTGTATTACTGCCGTTGATTTGATGGTGTCTCCGGAAACAAAGCGAAATTTTTAAGTTTCTTTCAGTGCTATCTGATGTTTGTTATAAAAAATAAAGAAACCGATAAGCCACCGTTTTTCATGTTTGAGCAGGTATAGCAAATTTTCACAGGATTCCATTTTTCTTTGTGTTTGCAGCAGCATTTGGACAAACTTTACAGAGCTAAACGGTACAGGATTTTGATTTTTAGGCTACCACCAGCAAAGGGTAAAATAGGGTGATCTTTAATGCTTTAATAATTCAATGCAATAAAAGCAGAGGTACATTATTATGATGCATTTTCGGGTTCTCTGAGTAATATAAAATTAATTCAATCCTAAAAATCTGTGATATGGGTACTCATAGCTAATGTAATGTTGAAACTCATTTTATCTCTTCAAAGAAAACTTCCATCATTTGACTGCTGTTTGATCTGTTGTGTGCAATTGCTATCGATGTAGACAAGTCAAACAAAAATTAGCCATGCTATTCTCAAAGGGATTAATGCATCTGCAAAAAGTATCGACCCAGGTCAGACTGCGCAGTCCGCGGACTGCGCAGGCTGACCTGGGTCGAAACCTTTTGTCACTGGTCACTTTTCTCCATGTTCAGTGACCAGTCTATCTCATCATTCATCAGAATGTAAGATTAAATGAATTTTATGGATCCATAATTATGTGATGACTTGCTCGGTGTCGTGGATCAGGGAGATGAATCCCCCATTTCCCAGAGTGCTGCTCAATTTTGTTGAATGGTAAGGATTAAAATGTAATCAAAGGGACTTACATTAGCCTAAATGCGTTACATAAACTAAATGGACATTTTTCAGGCCGCTAAAAGCATTTTCTCTAGTTACAAAGTAATAATTAACACTTCTTGACTGAATTCCATAAATAGCGTTACAGATCTACTCTTAGTCGCAACAATACATATTGCTGATGGTAATGCGCTCTACATTGAATGACGTAACAATAGGGCAGGGCGATAACATAACTCCGAAAGACCGCATTAGCCTGTATATCTCTCCAAAAGGCTGGTAACTAGCATTTTGTTCTTTTCCCAAAATGTTTTTACAAACCTTCTTTAGAGTCGATAACACTCAGGATTCTTTGATAAGGGGTTAAATATATTTCTCATGTACAGTTTTCTGGGACGATCGGAAGATTTCATAAATTCGCTTAGATCTATCTATCTATCTATCTATCTATCTATCTTGCACTGTACTGTACTGTACTGCCCTGCCCCTCCCCTGCCCTCCAATCCAACTTTTCTTTCTATCATATCATATCATATCATATCATATCATATCTATCTATCAAGAAATTTGAGTGAAATTTGAGTGACTCTTTCGATAATTCATATACATTGATAAGTCAAACAATCTTTTATATTCATAACAATCTTTCATATTCGAATAATCGACGGATAATCGCTACATCTTATAAATCGCAGCGTTTCTTCGAGTAATATGTTTGTGTTCTTTTAGTATTATCGTTTATATAATAAATGAGCTAACCAGAAAGAAATCCGTAACAAAAAAAAATTAAATAAAATTCTGCCGAGTATAATGAGCTCAGTATAACTCTTTATCCTTATTTTTTAGCGACCCTGAGGGGAAAAAGGCTTGTGAAAACATTGTGGGAAAAGGAGAAAATGCTGGTAACCAGCATTTTCTTCTTTTCCCGCAATGTTTTCCATCCTCTCAAAGACAACTTCCAGCATTTCAGCGACATTTCATTGGCCGTCTGCAAATGCTCTCAATTTGGACAAGTCTAACCCTTTCTTTCGTCTGGTAAAGGGTTAATTAACTTTTCGCCGCAGACAGGCGCTGTAACATTTCATTACAGTGTTAAAACATAACCTCTCACAGACGACTTCTTCCGCCTTTCACTTGACCATTAATGAACGCTTTGTGGCACAGGATTTATTGTTTGTTACGAGTAATTGATGGTCTTTCCACATTTTTCTCAAAATGTATTCATATAATAATCTTTAATTCAGGCTAATTACCTCAATTCTACAAGGTCGTTTTAAGTCGTCTGCTGTAAAATTTATTTGTAGGAGATAATTAAGTAATCCGGAAGTGCAACCTCGCCGCATTACCGTCAAACTATCCCTAAACGTTACGCAAAGTAAACCTCTAGCATTGCCCATGGAAACCGTATTCGATATGAAAAAAAAAAAACTGTTGTATCCCTTCGGGAAAACATTTACGACTCTAAATCTCTCCTCCAGCCACTGATGGACTCATTGTTGATATCCCGACTATTCGTGTTATTGAATCTGACATGTTAATATATTGTCTACAGAGATAAGAAATAAGATACTTGTGGTACGATCCTATACTGGAACGAATGACGTGTTTTTTGGCATTTATTTCCCAGAATTCCGCCAGTCAGGACGAGACCGGATGTAATCCATACTATATCGTTAAACAGTTTTACCATACTGGCACGGTTCTCTTATTAGATTTCCTTTGATTTATGATAGAGCTATTATTTGAAAAATGGCAGCTGATCCACCCTGTACATAGCTTGTCAGTTTCTAACTCTGGTCGATGAAGTATGTCCTTAATTTTGTTGTAGATAAGATTTTTTTTTTTATTTACGTCGAGGCAACTGAAAAACAAAGCTAGCAGTTTATTACCTCTTTTGACGGTTTTGAAAACGTTGTGAGAAAAGGAAAAGTGCTAGTAACTAGCTTTTTCTATTTTTCCCATAACGTTTGCTACCCGTTCAAAGAAAAATTCAACCATTAACCTTTACCACACAATCCCGACTTTTAACGACCCTAAAAGAAAAAGCTTTTGAAAACATTGTGGGAAAAGGAGAAAATGATGATAACCAGCATTTTCTCTCTTTTCCACATAATGTTTTCTACCCTATCAGAAAGAGAAATCATCATTTAAAAGCATTTAATTTGTCGTCTGCAAATGCTTTCAATTTGGTCCATTCCAAAATTTTGTCGTTTGGTAAAGAGTCAAGGTAACACCTAATTTGTCGTTTGCAGTTGACAAGTCCAAAGTTTTGTCGTTAAGTAAAGAGATAACCCATTGATTCACACATTTTTCTTACAGTAGATTTCGGAAGGCAAGTGCAAAGTGTGTGATAACAACATGACTTGTGTCATCAGTCAATGCATAATTTTTTTTGAAATACGATGCATGTGAATTAGGCGCCCATAACAAGTACAAATGAACCATGCTCTGCGAAAAAGGGGCTTAAAGCATCTGCGAAAAGTATCGACCCAGGTCAGCCTGCGCAGTCCGCGAAGGCTGACCTGGGTCGAAACTTTTCGCAGTTGGTCAATTTTCTGTTTCTCCAAGGACCAGTCTACCTCATGATTAAGTCGCCATGCCCCCGTAGCTCAGTCGGTAGCGTACAGGACTTGAGAACAAGAGGTCGCTGGTTCGAACCCCGGCTTGGCCAATTTCTTTCCGAGGATTGATGATAGTCATCGCGACAGGTATCATTCCTCTCTAACCGCTGACCATTGTTTCGACGATAGTTATGTGGGAAAGCAGCCAGTGGCTTGGAAAGAATATTGTGCGGAGTACTGGTCAATGAAACTCCAGGAAAGCATGGATAGGTGCACTGGCCGCCGTAACATAACTGAAATGATGTGGAAAAGGGCGTTAAACACCATACAATCAATCAATCAATCAATCAATCAATCATGATTAAGTCGGTTGTCAGACAAAATAGATTTTATCGATCCATGTTTATATAATGACTTGCTTGGATATCGTATCATGGATCACGGAGATGCATTAAGCACCCCTTTTTGCCAGAGCGTGGATCATTTTTTTTTTTCAAATGATACAAAGAACACGGAAATGTGTTAAACATCATAACTGCATTTTCAATGTAAGCGTGCACTTTCATAAAATCACCTACACAATCGGTAGAAGCCCTTTAACTTGAACTCTTTCGGCGCAAAATAAATAAACTCGACTTCTTTTGACAGCTGAAAATACAATCCACTTAAACCAAGAAAGATTTTTATCGTATAGGCTTGACTAAACAAGCAGATGGTATAGATCAAAGATCAGACTGCACGTTCTGTGCAGTTTGATCTTGATCTATGCCATCCGCAAAAGTTCCTGTTTTCGCCTATGGCGCTGAAAGGGTTAAACTCTTGAAGCGAAATGAAATGAATGAACATGGTCAGTAAGGCAGGCCATGCCTTTACAAACTAAACAGACTATCAATTTGTACAGTGCAGTCTCATCTGCACACGTAAGATGCGATTGGCGCTCTATACACACTACTACGGGCTAATCAGACGACGGACGAATTTGGAATCCTGTTCCCATGAAAGCAGTCTGGGGAACTTAAACTGATTTATTTCAAGTCAAAAAATAGAAATAAGCCACGATCTGTGAAAAAGGGGTTTAATGCACCTGCGAAAAGGTATCGATCCAGGTCAGCCTGCGCAGTCCGCGCAGGCTGACCTGGGCGGAAACTTTTCGCTATTAGTCAATTTTCTGTATGCCAAAGGACCAGTTTACCCCATGATTCAGTCGATTGTTAAAAAAAAAGTGGCTATCGTGGATCCATAATTATGTGATGGCTTGACTGGTACTATGCATTACGGAGATGCATTAAGCCCCATTTTGCCAAAGCACGACTCATATGTTTAGTGAAATTTTCAAAAGAACTTGAGCCATGCTCTGGTAAAACGCGGTTTAATGCATCTCCGCGATCCGTTATACCAAGCAAGTCATCACATAATTATGGATCCATAAAATCCGTTTTATCTAACAAGCAAATGAATCATGAGGTAGAATGGCCCTTGGACATGCAGAAAATTCTCCAACAATAAAAAGTTTCGACGCAGGTCAGCCTGTGCGGACTGCGCAGGCTGACATGGGTCGATACTTTTTGCAAATGCTTTAAGCCCCTTTTACACAGAATATGGCTTATTTGGGTACTGACAGCCACGGCTTCTATCCATGCATTTCTGATGTTTATCTAAACATTTGTAGACAGAATTTTCTCTAATTTTCTGTCTGCTTTTCATCATAAACCAAGTCGGGAAAAAAAAAAACAAGAGCAACGCATGCGGATGCCAACGCTCGACTGCATGCGCTCGATTTTCAATGCATTTCTGACGTTTATCTAAACATTTGTAGACAGAATTTTCTCTAATTTTCTGTCTGCTTTTCATCATAAACCAAGTCGGGGAAAAAAAAAACAAGAGCAACGCATGCGGATGCCAACGCTCGACTGCATGCGCTCGATTTTCAATGCATTTCTGACGTTTATCTAAACATTTGTAGACAGAATTTTCTCTAATTTTCTGTCTGCTTTTCATCATAAACCAAGTCGGGAAAAAAAAAAACAAGAGCAACGCATGCGAATGCCACCGCTCGACTGCATGCGCTTGATTTTCCATAAAAATTCAAAGTCGAAAAAGGGGCATAACTGTGTTAAAAATGCTTTGATGGTTACCTGCCCTTGTTGTATAGTTTCCCTTTTTGATAATTAACAATTTAATCAAGTTTGAAGCAAATACGGTCTTCAGTAATAACAGAGACATTATAAAATGTCAAAGTTTTCGCACGACGATGCAGTAGGCGTCGACGAATTTGAAGTAACACAACTTCTGATTGGCTAAACCATATGGTTTAGCCAATCAGAAGTTGTGTTACTTTCAAATTTGGAAAATTTTGAAGAATAAGTCCAAGAACGTTCTTAAGAATGGTTGGTGAATACGAACCCAGGGCTACGCCAATACCTAGACGTTTTCTTCGAAAACGGCCGAGCTAAAAATGAAAGTAATATTAACCATAGCATAGACACAATGAAGAAAGCGGCACAGCAGGTTTGAGACATTGGTGGTTTTTTTTTTTCGACCGACCAGACACGTCACAAATACTGGTGTACTTACTTGGGAGTTCTGATCCAAACAAGGAAAATGGCAGAGCAAACAGAAACATCAGTATGGACGATATGAAGAACCCGACCCACCATGCGCCGACCCATCGAGGGTCATTAGGGGTCAAGTTCCATCTGAAATGGAAAAACCGTGTACTCATTAGAACAGATTGATCGTATCACCACTGTAACCATTAGACTACTAAATATATCCACTCTGTTACTGCCGATGGTGACTCAAGCAGTTTTTGTAGTCGACGTAGATCAAAATAAGTTGGTTACCAGTATTTTCTCCTTTTCACATAATGTTTTCACAAGCCTTTCACCTCCCTAAAACTCGGGATTTTTTTGGTAAAGGGTTATACAGAGCTGAATATATACTTGGCAAAAGTTTAGTTATTTACTTTTTGTTAAGGATCACTGTCTGGTGAACTAATTTAGAGGATGATATGGATAATTATATAAGAGCCATGCTCTGGCAAAAGGGGGCTAAATGCATTTCCGTGATGTATGATACCAAGCAAGTCATCACATGATCATGGATCCATAAAGCCCATTTTGTCTAGCAACCGACTTAATCATGAGGTAGACTGGCCTTCTGACATACAGAAAATTGACCAATAGCGAAAAGTTTCGGCCCAGGTCAGCCTGCGTGGAATGCGCAGGCTGACCTGGGTTGGTACTTTTTGCAAATGCATTAAGCCCCCTTTTCACACAACATGGCTCAAATGCTTTCGCCAATCAGAAATTGTGTTACTTTCTAAATCTAGAATAAGACAAAGTATTCAATTTAAAATGGTCGGTGAATACGAACCCGTATCAATGAATTCCGTTTCCAAATGTACCATGCTCTGTGGAAAGGGGGCTTAATGCATCTGCGAAAAGTATCGACCCAGGTCAGCCTGCGCAGTCCGCGCAGGCTGACCTGGGCCGAAACTTTTCGCTATTGGTCAATTTTCTGTATGTCAAAGGACCAGCCTACCTCATGATTCAGTCGGTTGTTTGACAAAGTGGATTTTATGGACCCATGATTAAGTGATGACTTGCATGGTAGGACGCATCACGGAGATGCATTAAGTCCCCTTTTGCCAGAACATGGCTCATTTAATATTTTACTTTGCAGGCTATGTATCTTATTTCTGCAACAAATCGTGAGTAACCGTTTGAGTAAATCTGTATTTAGAAATCCTACAAAAGGATAACATGAGTGAGATCTGACTGAAATTTAAATCATGGTATAGAAGGAGACGATGTTTTAACCAGATGACAAAATTTTAGACCGTCCCTAATCTAAAGCATTTGCAGACGACAAATTCAACGTGGCTGAAACAACGGGATTTGTGTTAGAAAGGGTACAAAACAGTGTAGGATTGTAGGAAAATACTTGTTACCAGATTTTCTCCTTTTCCCATTAATTCACCCTTAACCACACAATCCCGACTTTTCACGACCCTGTGAAAGAAGCCTTTTGAAAACATTGTGGGAAAATCTTTTCTACCGTTTCTAAAACAAATTTCAATATTTCAGTCACATTTATTTTGTCCTCTGCAACTGGTTTCAATTTGGACCAGTCTGAAATTTTGTCTTTTGGTAAAGAGTTAAGTTTCAAAAGCCCTGTGTCTAATGGTCGTTAAAACACGGGATTGCATGACGAATACCGGAAGCCTAATCATGCTCATCCGTAAAACTCCCAAAATTTAGTACTTTGTACTCAAGTGTCAGAGTTGATAATATACTCTGTACTCAAGTGTCAGAGTTGATAATATACTTTGTACTCAAGTGTCAGAGTTGATAATATACTTTGTACTCAAGTGTCAGGTTGATAATATACTTTGTACTCAAGTGTCAGAGTTGATAATATACTTTGTACTCAAGTGTCAGAATTGATAATATACTTTGTACTCAAGTGTCAGAGTTGATAATATACTTTGTACTCAAGTGTCAGAGTTGATAATATACTTTGTACTCAAGTGTCAGAGTTGATAATATACTTACTCATCTTTGGGGACGGAATCAAAATCCACGTAGACTTCTAGGAGCATTCCACCGACGAGAAATCCAACCATGGGTCCGAGCATTTGAAACAAGCCGATAATCGCTGCAATACACAAACACATAATGCTGACCTTCAAGACGTATGGGACAACACAAGGCAGGCCTACTTCTGCGTGTACAATGAAATCGGACTGCAAGGTTATGTTTACACGAACCGCATTTCTAAGATAACATGGAAAAAGCCGGTCTTTGAACTTTATACAAAAGCCACTTTTTATTACTAGCGCTGTAAGGGTTAACCCTTAACCTGCTTAATAAGTGAAATAAAACTTCCAAGCCGATAGTAAAATCCTAAATGTTACCATTCCAATTTTTTTTTTTTTTGGGGGGGGGGGGGTATCTCCTTATCGGACAGTGTAGATCCAAAATCAGACTGCACGTTCTGTGCAGTCTGATCTTGATCTACAATGTCCGCAAAAGGTCCTTGAGTTGCGCCTAGCAGCCTAAAGTTTAAAACTGCAAAACTGACAGACACAGACGGGTACACTCGCAGCAGGTGCGCTGTCGTCAACAGAGAAAAAGCCGACCGTTCTCAAAGTAGATCCGTCAACACCATGCATTAACTGTTCACCTTTTCCCCGTTTATTTTCAAAGAGGATCTGCCGCAAGACGAAAATAAAAATTCGTCCACCAATAAAAATGTGTTATAAATGGGCTTCAAAGATTGTCCAAACTTACAGATATAGACGGGTGCAGTTGCCGCAGGAACGCTGTCATCAATAAATGAGTAGCCGACCGTTATCAGAGTGGACCCGCCTACACCATGCATCAATTGTCCCAGTATAAATAAGCCCAGATAACTCTGCAGTCCTTTACTGGTGTAGTTACAGGTCTCCAGTGGGTCTGAAAGTATATACACGAAATATATTAGTCACAATGATAACAACAGTGGAATAATTTGTCTTGTATGAGTTCGATAAATAGCAAACCCTTTCAACCGCATGTTGCACGATTGCACGTATTCATGATTTGTTTTCAAGCGTAATTATCTCGACACGACTGCGAAATCAAAACTTTTAAATTCCAATCAGTCTCGATGACCGACCCTTGAAGGTCAAATCTCGTTTCAAGATGTCGGCAGTTCCAAAGTTTGATAATATGGTTCGAATCTAGAATTTCTGACACACCCTTCTTCACACAACCTATTGGTTCCCAATCATGCCCATACTCCTGCTGGTGTTTCTTTTGCTAACTCATATGCGCAAAACTTATCTAGCATCGGCAGGGAACCATTACCATTTGAAATCAAAGCGTTGAAAGCACTGGTGTGGCATCTGTCAAGGGCGCCACTGTGTGAATTTAATAATATTAAAGATAAACAAACAATAATGTGAGACCCAGCCGAACAAGCCAAGGGACAAAAAGCACAGGGAAGAACTGGTTTTGGGACGACAAGGTCAGGAGACAAAGGTTGTGAGTATCATTGCGCTAGTAGGAGGTCATAGCGGATATAGATATTTTCAATATAAAAGAAGTATCCACATGATCGATGGCCTAATCTAGTTTATTTCAATACGCCGTTGTTAAACATATATCTGACTGCTATCGAAACACTTATTTGTCTTAGAAAAATTGAGTTTAATTGGGTTTACTTCCTTCGGTTTTGCACAAACTACGATACATGATTTTCAAAATACCGTATTGAACTCATAGTGGCAAATGCCACAAGAACAAAACAGAGCCAGTTAAGTATAGTTTGGAATAAATGTCGCTTACAAAGACTCAAAGTGTTTTAAATCTTTACCACACGAAACAATGTGCAGACTGGTCCAAATTGAAAGCATTTGCAGACGACAAATTCGATGTGGCTCAAATGCTGGAAGTGTCCTTGACAGAGTAGAAAACATTGTGGGAAAAGGAGAAAATGCTGGTTACCAGCATTTTCTCCTTTTCCCACAATGTTTTCAAAAGGCTTTTTCTTCAGGGTCGTTAAAAGTCGGGGTTGTGTGGTAAAGGGTTAAATACCCTAGACGCGCTTCTATGGAGCCGTTTTTTCATGCGACGCAACAATTCTTAAAGCCCCAATAGCTGCCAAAAGTAAACAATACGTAACACTTATCCTGCTAAATAAAAGAAATGAAACTTTCAAACCGATAGCGTAAACGCAAATTTTCGTATTTCAAAGGTACGTTGTATTTTTGAAGGAAAGATATCCACTTATCGGACAGTGTAGATTCAAGGTCAAGGTACAGGGTCAAGGTTCATTTTTCTGCCAACAATTAACACTTCGACCGACCGTACAAGAACAGATTGCCACTTTCATAATGATTTCCACACCATTAAATGGTATGATTTAAATTCATGTGCATGTTAACACTGGCTTTGTTCACTTTTGGCAGCTGTTGGGGCTTTAAAAAGGATCAAGTTCTCCATATGTTTTTAATTTCTGCGGCAAAGATACCGACGTGTGGCACTTGAAAGCCAAAATGAAAATAGAATTCCACAAATAGACAACACAAAATTATCCAAAAAGTATGTGAACCCATTTTTAGGTAATATGAAAGTTTCGTCAACCAAAATTTATCATTATTTCTTTTACAACTGCTTTTGAATGCTATCATATATATATATATATATATTGCCTTGTCTTATTTTGATCATCGTGTCAATCTAACTGAGCAGTTTTCTGGCAAAAGGGGGTTTAATGCATCTCCGTACATCATCACATAATGAGAGCCATTCTTCAGTTGTTTCCCTTGATTCCTCTCTAGTACTAAATTGGTCCTGATAAGGAGATTACTTGGATTTTATCCTTCACTTTCTTGCACTACACAAATATGTTCTTGAGATAATATCTCGGCTAAATCTGGATATATCGTTTTATAAATCGATATACATGCATTTCTATGATGACTGAGAACTTGATTTGCATTAAAATAACATGGGGACCTTACATATAGTCATAGATCATATTATTTTAATCGCAACATCCCCAAGGGAACCCAGGATAAAAACAAAGGAACTCGTGTAAAAGGACCAATCTGTAAGTTGGTTACCTTCAGTCTTTATCTGGCAAGGGAGATAAGTTGAATTACAGGAATGGCCCTCATTATGGATCCATAGAATCCATTTGTCTAACATCCGACTGAATCATGGGGTAGAATGTTCCTTTGACACGCAGGAAACAGCAAAAAGTTTCGACCCATGTCAGCCTGCGCGGACTGCGCAGGCTGACACGGTTCGAAACTTTTGGCAGACGCATTAAGCCCCCTTTTCACAGAGCACGACGTATTTGTATCATATTTGTATTTCAAGTTTGTTTGAAGGCACAGTAGCGACCAAGAGCAAACAGCGCGAGTGTTAAAATGCATTCGAGTCTGTTGTTGTATGGTCGGTCTAAGTAAGAGTCCCAGGCAGAATCAAAGTACTGTAAGTACTGACAGACTAGCAAATTTGATTGATCGACTGATTGTATGGTGTTTAACCCTATTTTCAATATTATTCCGGAGATATCATGAAGGCCAGTGTACACCATACAATCAATAAGTCAATACTCAATGGTGCACCATACAATCAATAAGTCAATATTCAATAGTGCAAGATGTAATGAACTATTTAACTCTTTACGAAACGAAATTCAAAGCTGATACAGACCACAAATTAAATGTGGCTGAATTGATGAAACCTGATTCCAAAAGGACAGAAAACAATGTGGGAAAAGGAGAAAATGCTAGTTACCAGGGATTCTTCCCCAGAGTCATTAAAACTCCGGATTGTGTGGAAAAGGGTTAATATTCTAAACGTAAAATAACAGTTAACATAACAGTTTAACTGTACACCATGATCTAAATAATGAATGACTGAAGGAATGATAAGGGTTCCCTGTCCAGTGAGAATTAATGCAGCTGGGATTTGCTACAAGTTACCTAAGTGTATCTATTTTTAGATTCATTCATAATGTTACAGTGGTGTAGGAATAACTGATAATATAGCCTGCTTTGAATAGGTCACTTAATTTACATATAAGCAAAGATCTTGTACCTTATAAATGACATCTTGTTCAGTCTATTACTTTGTAAGAAGACATGTTCAAATTGGAGTGGTAGCGATTTAGTTGTTTTTGTCAAAATTGTCATATATAACAGAATTAGGATTTCTTATAGAAAGGAGTATTTTACTGTGAGGCAGTATTTGGCAACTGTGGGGTTTTTTGTTTACTTTGACTCTGGGTCAATCATGATGCCTATAGACTAGCTTCGCTAGTCTTAAAATGAGTTTTAAAACTCGGTAAAACGTTGCCAAGTCGCTCGATCTTTTGTTTACTTTTTACCTGATTTTAGAATTCATTTTCCTGCCAGCCACTAATACTTGGACTGAGCGCACAATAACAGATTGTTATCTTTACATTAAGTTCCACACCTTTAAATGATATGATTCAACATTCGAATGCATTTAATATCTGTAATTTTTACATTCGGTCGCTGCTGAGCCTTTAATTGACCAACTAGCGTACACTTCATTGAAAACTTTCTGTTCTGTTCTGTTCTGTTCTGTTCCCTATAATAACAATCTTCACAAACAGCCATATTTCAGGCAAGTGTTCCTATTTCAGCCACAGGAGTACTGTAGAAAAATAATTAAGTCGAATGAAACATGGCAATATTAGATTAGATTTCTTTCGATTAAATTTAACTACAATAGCTGGATATTTCCTTATCCATCAAGAGGCTTATCAATAGAATTATAATCAAATTTGGCAAGAAGTCTAGAGATTATTTATCTATCAAGTTTCTTGGGTTGCCATGGCAACTTTTGTAATGTCCTAAATAAAAATTGATGAAAGTACATGCCATAATCTGTCAAGAGATTGAAGCAAAAAAAAAAAAAGTTTGAGTGTCATCAAATTTTGAAACTACGATCTGGAGGTGAGGGGCGACAGTTTCGGATTCGAACTGATTTGGTCGTCAAATTATTTTGTCAGTACGAGTATATATAACGAAGATTTAACTTCTACACATTCGTTATCATGTAACGATGGATTTAATTATGATCTTTCTTTTTTGTTTCTTCCACTTTCATTGTATCTGTCTGTTGTTACTTTTTCCAGGCCGTCAAACTGCTCTCTCTATCCCTAACACACAAACATACTATGCCCCCTTCCCCCCCCCCTCTCTCTCTCTCTCATGAATAAGTGAATGAATGAATGAATGAATACTAGACATCGACAGCAAAGATCTGGGTCCGTATTCACCAACCATTCTTAAGAACGTTCTTAGTCTTATTCTTCAAAATTGTCTACATTTGAAAGTAACACAACTTCTGATTGGCTAAACCATTTGGTTTAGCCAATCAGAAGTTGCGTTACTTTCAAATGTAGAAAATCTTGGGGAACAAGACTAAATGTATTCTTAAGAATGGTTGGTGAATACGGACCCAGAAGCTGAAGAAATGACATTTACTATAGTTTGCCACAGGGATATGTTTCTCCCTCATACTTCCATGTACAGAGTTGTACCATAAAGAGAAATTACTCTATAAATGTTTTCTATCCGCCAAAAGAGAGGACCGACCCTCCAGGCATCGCTCTTCAGGTCTGTAACTTCTATTAATGGCGCGGTGATGGAAGGGCAGTACAAACGATTTTCGGCAAAATCAATTTCATTAATTCACCAACAACTCGGACTGGACAATTCATCTCTTTTCGGCTTTATCCTATTTCCTGATCGTTATTGACATTTCTGGTTGCAGTGCGGACCCGGGTTATTCCCTGTCTAACCCTTTACCGAACGGTCCCGTGTTTTAACGAGACATGACAAGAAAACTGGGCTGACCTGGATCATTACTTTTTGCACATGCATTAAGCCCCCTTCTCACAGAGCATGGTTCATGTATACAAGGGTCACAATTTACGGACCAAAACATTGTAACAAAACGGAGACATCCGCATTTTGAACAACTGTTACAAAACTAAAACTGTGACAAAAAGGACACACCGTTATTTTGAGTAGTTTTCCCAAAATTATTGCCGATAGATTTTTAGTGTGGTGTTTGGCGACGTTTTCAACATTAGTTCAGTAATGTGCATGTCACGACGGTCAGTGTACCTATTCATGTTTTCCTAGACTTTGTTTTACCAGTATACTTCGCACAATATTCTTCCCAGGCCATTGCCTGCTTTCCCACATAACCGTCGTCGAAACAATGATCAGCGATTAGAGAGGAATGAATCCTGTCGCAATGACTATCGTCAGTCCTCGGGAAGATATTCGTCGAGTTGGGGATCTGAACATGTGACATCCTCCCCCCCCCCCCCCCCCCCCCTTGTTTCAAGTCCTGTACGCTACAGACTGAGTTACCGGGGCTTGGCAAAATGGCAATGCAGAGAAAATGCCTGAATCCTGATATCTGCTGTACATTGGTCACACAATAGCATCGTTAGCAATGGAGGATGTTGATATTCCGGACAAATCTAAGATACCCTAATTATAGTACCCTGATAACGCTATTACCAGACGACAAAATTGTAGCCTTGTCCAAATTAAAAGCATTTGCAGACGACAATTTCAATGCGGCACAAATGGTGCAAATTTTCTTTGATTGGGTAGAAAATATTGTGGGAAAAGGAGAAAATGCTGGTTACCAGCATTTTCTCCTTTTTCCCACAATGTTTTCAAAAGGCTTCTTTTGCAGGGTCGTTAAAAGGCGGTATAGTGTGGTAAAGAGTTGAACTGCTGAACAACTGCAATGAAACTTTCAAGCCGATAGTAAAACCCATAATTTTGCCATTTCAAACTTATTTTTTTTCGGGGGGGGGGAATATCTCCTAACCGGACAGTGTAGATCCAAGATCAGACTGCACGTTCTGTGCAGTCTGATCTTGATCTACATTGTCCGCAAAAGGTCTGCGAGTCGCGCTTAGCAGCTTAAGGGTTAAATAAAGGAATTTTAGACTTGTCCAAATTTAAAGCAATTGCAGACGATAAATCAAATGTGGCTTGGAGGATACGGTTTGTCTTCGAATGAGTAAAAAAAAACATTCTGGAAAAAGAAGAAAATGCCGGTTATCAGCATTTTTTTTCTTTTCCTACAATGTTTTCAAAATCCTTTTTTTCCTCGAAGATCGTAGAACTGTGTGATAAGGGCTTCTACGGGCCAAGCGTGTCTTTGGTACCTCTATGGCTCTAAGATTAAGGCATTGGATTTGTAATCAGAAAGTCCTGGTTCGATCCCTGCTGATTGAACTTTCAGCTGCCGCCGCCATATAACCACAATAGAATTGAAAATGGCGTAAAATACAAGTAAAACAACAGCAGATCAAAGGACTCAAAGTCTTGGAAAGCGGATTTTTGGAGTAGCAAAAAGCTCTAGTATGTTGTAATATAAAAAATAACATCACATGCAACACATGTGCAATCGTTTTAAAATGGAGTTAGCAAGGGCAGGGAAAGTCAAAATTGTTCTGCCGAGCGGGCCATGCAGTAACTGTTATTCTTTTACTGTTTAAGGAGTAATAATTTGATCCGTCAATCTAACGCAGTTTTTAGCTGGAATTACATTTCGGAATAAATATGTATACACGTGTAGGACAGCATATACGGTAGTGACAAAAGCGAGGTTGAGGTCTATTAGCTTAAACTGAAAGTAGAATGGGCGCAAGCATGAACGACACAGTATACATGTATTTGGTTCAGTTCAAGCAGATATCATGGTACAGTGTGAGCGCGCATGCGTCGTTACGCATGATGTATTTTGAACGATCACAGTAGGCGGATTTGCAATACAATTCCGCTAAAAATTCGATGGTCTTTAAAACTGTTCATAGGAAAAATGGAAAAGAGTATTCAACCACCCTAGATAGCACCTAGAGCGCTGAAGTGAGGAAATCGACCTTTTCTATAAAGTAAAAGAAAGAGACAAAATATTGCCATTTCAAGATTGTTTTGTCCAGAGTAAGTAACAAAGTAAAGGACTGTGTAGATCCAAGATCAGTCTTAATCTACACTGTTTGCAAAAGCGGCTAAAGCCATTTCCTGAGCTATGAGAGCCAGGCATCATTAAATGTGATAACCCTTAGCGCGACTCACTGACCTTTTGCGGACAGTGTAGATCAAGATCAGACTGCACAAAACGTGCAGTCTGATCTTGGATCTACACTGTCCGATAATGAGATTTTTTTTTTATTTCCTAAAAGTAAGCTTAAAACGGCATTATTCGGGGTTTTACTATCGGTTCGAAAATTTCATTTCACCTATTTAGCAGGATAAGGGTTAGATGCAAGTAGAAACACTTCTTTCCACATGTCATGATAAATAGAGAATACGTACATAGTGTTGTCGTAGATCAAAAATATCTAACGAGGTTGGGAGAATTGATAATTGTCGAGCCTTGGCGAGACAATTATCAATTCTCACAACCGGGTTAGATATTTTTGATCTACGACAACACTATGTACGTATTCTATTTATCTTTTAACCTATGATTTGTACTCATTGTGAAAAGATGTGAAAAATGTTGCTGACAAATACATTTTAAAAGTTTTAAAAGTTTATTTATGTCAGAACTCCCTTTTTAAAATTGCATTACCCACATACATAGTTCTTTATCGTAGTAATTAAACGTCCGAAAATTGCGACTGAGATCGCTTGGGATTATTCTATTTGAGAAGACGCGGTAAACGAGCATTCAAATGACGTCACAGGCAGGAATTACGTAGGCAGATCACCGGAAAGTAGCGCGCGTGCTATGACATCGTTCTTTTTTCGCTGGCTTTCTGTAGTAATCGTTACTATTTTTGGAATGCATTTCATTCATAAATGGTGATAGGGGGCGGAGTCAGTGGAACTTACTGTTCTATAAATATCCGTGGTATATCAAAAAACTATAAATATCCGTGGTATATCAAAAAAAAAAAATATCGCATGGGTCTTATTGCATGGATATCCGGTTAGTTGAAAGATAAAAGTAAATTCATGACTTTTTCTACAGGACAGATCCTAAAACATTGTAGAGCCAAAGCCAGACCAACCAGACTTTAAGGGTCTGTGCAGTGCAGCCATTATGACCCTAATCAACAATGTCCGCAAAATCAACTTAACCCTATACCAGACGACAAAATTTTAGCCATGTCCAAATTGAAACATTTGCAGACGACAATTTCAATGTGGCTCAAATGGTGCAATTTTTCTTCGATGGGGTACAAAACATTGTGGGAAAAGGAGAAAATGCTGGTTATCAGAATTTTCTTCTTTTCCCACAATGTTTTCAAAAGGCTTCTTTCCCAGGAACGTTTAAAGGCGGCATTGTGTGGTAAAGGGTTAATTAGACTAGGCACAGACTATGGTATATATCCGAAAAGGGTCCCAGAAAAGCTTTATTAAGAAGAAAAAAAAGTCAATGAAGTATAAAGATTTATCCCTGTTGGATTCGGGAACGGAAATTAACTTGGAAAGATCTCGGCATTTGCCAATAATTGGCTGAATTAAAATAAATGATTTGTCTCAAAGGACAGCGACTGTGACTGGAACAGATAAACAGTAACCACAATTGTCGTAATTAAACAACCTTAGAGAATACGTCATTAGTGTAGCGCTCCTCACTTTGTCCCTGCCAAGCCGCCGTAGCTCAGTCGGTAGCGTACAGGACTTGAGAACAGGTCACTGGTTCGATCCCCGGCTTGGCCAATTTCTTTCCGAGGATTGATGATAGTCATCGCGAGAGGATTCATTCCTCTCTCACCGCTGACCATTGTTTTGACGATGGTTATGTGGGAAAGCAGCCAGTGGCTTGGAAAGAATATTGAGCGGAGTACTGGTAAAAGAAACTCCAGGAAAGCATGGACAGGAGCACTGGCCGCCGTGATATAACTGAAATAATGTTGAAAACGGCGTTAAACACCATACAATCAATCAATCAATCAACTCACTTTATCCCAAGAAAGCTGAGCTCCATATTAACCCGTGTCCTATTAAATAAGTGAAATGAAACTTTCAAACCGATTGTGCAAACCCATAATTTTACTATTTGAAAGGGATTTTGGGGAGAGAAATATCTCCTAATCGGACGGTGTAGATTCAAGATCAGATTGCACGTTCTGTGCAGTCTGATCTTGATCTACACTGTCCGAAATGAACGTGTAGACTCATCTTGGATATACTATAACTGGCCCAAGATAACTTGATCTACTATAATTAGTGAACATGGGGACAACATTGTATGATCAAAATCAGGGAAGTCGATATGATGCATTGAAATTATCTCCATAGAAACTATCAGTTTATTACTATACTGACACCTACAGACAACTGCGCTGGTCTTGGGAACCAATTAAGAAAAAAATAATTGACAAAATAGACCTAACATCTACGTGACGAATGCCACGAAAACCAACTGGTACCCAGGTCAGCATTCAACCACAGACTGCGTACGATTCCTTACTTACGAAACACACAATTCTTTAAAAGGCTCGTTCTTTTGTTCTTCTTCTATAACCGACCAAAAAGACTCGTATCTTAACCCTTCACCACACAATCCCGACTTTTAACGACCCTTACAAAGAAGCCTTTTGAAAACATTGTGGGAAAAGGAGAAAATGCTTGTAACTAGCATTTTCTCCTTTCCCCACAATGTTTTCTACCCTTCCAAAAGCATATTTCAATTATTAAGTCACGTTTATTTTGTCGTCTGCAAATGCTTTGAATTTGGACAAGTCTTAAATTTTGTCGTTTGGTAAAGAGTTAAGGGTTAGGAGGATCGTGGCTTTCGAAAACATAGTTGGAAAAAAAAAAAGAATAAAATACTGGTATCCAATATTTTCCTCCTTTTTCCAAAATGTTTTCTAACGTATAATCCTTGGCGAAATAATCCCAAGTTTTGACGACCATGAGGAAAACGTTGTGGGAAGAGGAGAACATGCTGATAACCAGCATTTTCTCCTTTTTCCCCACAATATTTTCTACCCTTTCTGTTTCAAAGACACATTTCATCATTCAAGCCACATTTAACTTTTTGTCTGTTTGGATCAGTCTAATATTTTATCCTTTAGTTAAGACTTAGATAACATATTCCGTCATACGAGCCAAATTTTATTTGACGTCTGCAAATGCTTTCAGTTTGGACAATTCGGAAACTTTGTCATCTGGTAGATAATCAGAGTTTCCAATACTAAATATTTGAGTCGTGATCTGGCAAAAGCGGGCTTAATGCAACTCCGTGATCCATGATAGCAATCAAGCCATCACGCAATTATGGATCCATAATAGCCAAGTTTTTTTTTAAATCATGAGGTAGACTGTTCCATGGACATACGGAAAATTGACCAATAGCGAAAAGTTTCGGCCCAGGTCAGCCTGCGCGGACTGCGCAGGCTGACCTGGGTCGATACTTTTCGCAGATGCATAAAGCCCCCTTTTTCACAGAGCACGGCTCGTTTCTCTCGGACTAATCCCCCCCGTTCAATACTTTATTGTAATGAATACAATAAGCATTTCAACGTGATGGGTTACATAGCTGGGAAAAAATTCTATGACACTCATGTTCCGGACCGTTTTTTGCGCTGCTAGACTTTAAAACAGATTTGTTGTACATGACAGCTGTGCTTTTATTTCGTCTGCTAAATTGCTTTTGCAGATAAAAGGCTTCAAAATGACGTCTGCGTGAAATTGCTAGGCAGACATCAATATCGTGGACCAGTTTTTTTTTTGCGGCAGGAAATCCTAAACATTTCATACTTAGATTGCTGAATCCATACAGCAGACATATTTGATAAAACTGAGTCATGCTCTGCGAAAAGGGGGCGTAATGCAAACATTCTGACAAAAAAGTATCGGCCCATGTCAGCCTGCGCAATCCGCGCAGGCTGACCTGGGCCGAAACTTCTTTTTTTTTTGCTATTTGTCAATTTTCTGCAGCACAATGGACCATTTTACCTCAGAATTCACAAGGTTGTTATGTGAACTAGATTTTATGGATCCGTAATACTATGATGACCTGCTTGGAATGATGCATCATGGAGATGCACTAAAACCCTTTTGCCAGAGCATGGCCTAAATATTGTATTGTCAAGCATGCTTCAAGCAGGGTATGTGAGCAGGTATTCTGAGCAGACTGATCTTCGCTATACCATCGACCAAAGTGTACAGAGTTGTTTACAGCATGCTATATAGGCAGACTGTATGAGTTTTAGGTCAAAATATATCTTTTAGGGGTCTGTCTCTTTAAAAAAAAAAAATCCATTCAGACCGGTTTCTGAAGGTTCAGTTTTGTCCATGTGAACTTTTTCACACACTACACATCGAGGGGTGAATGCGAAACTATTCCACCTGCGTTTTGGATAATTTTACGGTAGAGGTAAAAAAACCTCATTTCTGTGAAAAGCACTGTTAGATCATCTTGTTCAGATATCTTGTGTTGAAATGTGTGACTGAATTAAAAAAAAAACATACCAGAGCAAGATGATCTAACAATGCTATTCAAAGAAATGAGAAGGTATGTTCTCTCTGCTGTAAAATTTTCCTAAACGCAGATGGAATAGCTTTGCATCCACCCCTCGACATGTTGTCACATCTTGAGAAATATCTGTATTTGCTTCTCTGTCGCTTCCTCTGGCTTACCCTACATATAAACGCTTTTTTCGTATTTACGTAGGGTAATGGACTACAATGCAAATTAAAACTCTTTACCACACAATCCCGACTTTTAAAACCCTGATGGAGCAGCCTTCTGAAAACATTGTGGAAAAAGGAAAAAATGCTGGTAACCAGCATTTTCTCCTTTTCCCACAATGTTTTCTACCCTATCGATGACAGAAATCATTATTGTAGCAATATGTAATTTGTCGTCTGCGAATGACCTCAATTTGGTTCAGTCCAAAATTTTGTCGTTTGGTAAAGAACAATTTCTCCTTTTCTCTCTTCATTTTGAACACACTTTTTGTTGTACAGGAATATCCGGAGTCCTGCGTAGCTCAGCGGTAAAGTGAAGGACTCGTAATCTGGAGGGGACCGGGTTCGAGCTTCACTATACACACCGGGTCTTTCGTGAGTGTCCTTGGGCAAGACACTTCGGAGCCCTAGCCTAGTACTGGAGAAACCCAGGTCATACATGAATATGTGATCTATCGCCGTAAAATGACTGAAATAGTGTTGAAAGCGGCGTTAAACACCATTAGATCAATCAACATGATCCTAAATTTCATTCCTCCTTTTCCTGCAATGATCTTCATTGATAGTTCATCTTTGAAAAAATCATACATGGTACTAGAGTATGAGGCAGAGGCAACTCAAATTATCGTTGACGTCCTTTGCGGTTAAACGATTTACTGCGCATGTCAGCCGGATATGATACACGGTCTACATGGAAAACATCCGGGAAAGTAATCTCAACATCCCAGCGGAATCCTAATTGAATATTCATGATGGCATGATTACTTATCCAACGACAGACCCCTCACTGGATTTTTTTAGACGAACATGATTCCTTGCGCAAGGACAATCCCAAAACGAACTTACAGTGTTAACATCTTTTTTTTTTCTAATCCTTTCCGTGCCAAAGATATGAGCCATGCTCTGTGAAAAGGGGCTTAATGCATCTCCGTGATGCATTGTACCGATCAAGCCTTCACATCCTTATGGATCTATAATAGCCACTTTTTTACCAACCGGTCAAGTCATGAGGTAGACTAGTCCTTGGACATACAGAAAATTGAGCGATAGCAAACAGTTTCGGCCAGGGTCAGCCTGCCCGGCCTGCGCAGGCTGACCCGAGTTGATACCTTTCGCAGATGCATTAAGCACCCTTTTTACAGAGCATGGTTCATATATATACATATTCAACTTCTTGCGGAGGCTAAAAGTACAATCCACTGAAACTCAGAAACATTTTTTTTTAATCTGAAAGGCTTGACTAAAAACGCGGACAATATAGATCCAAGATCAGACTGCACGTTCTGTGCAGTCTGATCTTGATCTATGCTGTTCGCAAAAGCCCCAATTTTCCGCCAACGGCGCTGAAACGGTTAAAACCATGGCGGCTACTGAAGGGACGTTAAATGTGAAACGTAGGAAGGCGTCCTTACAATAAGTTAGCTTTGATCAACAAAATCTAAGGGAAGGTTATTCATTTTGCGGTTTTTTTTTTTTAACTTCAATCTTCAAAAGAAACACACAAAAGACACCAGGTAATCAAAAGAAACCTTGTTATCTCTTGCGCTGTCTATCAGTATCTTTGATCCCATCCATTATTTATAGCTAAATGACGTCTTAAGAAAAAAGAAAATTGAGGTTTAACAAGAAGGTACATAATAATTGTATTACGCCAACTCACTCGTCTTTTTTTAAAAAAAAAACATAGTTTCGAAATAAACAACTTTCCACAGAGATAAATGTCCACTGACTTATTCTAAATGGCTGGTTTTTTTTTTGTAAACTCGAAAATGTAGAAAAAAAACATCACCATTTTAGTATAGACTATTTTATGAATAGAACAGAACATTTATTTCAGTTTCGAAATAAACAACTTTCAAAAGAGATAAATGTCCACTGACTTATTCTAAATGGCTGTTTTCTTTTTTGTAAACTCGAAAATGTAGGAAAAAAAATCACCATTTTAGTATAGCCTATTTTATGAATAGAACAGAACATTTATTTAAGTTTCGAAATAAACATATTTCAACAGAGATGAATGTCCACTGACTTACTCTAAATGGCTGTTTTTTTTTTTGTAAACTCGAAAATGTAGAAAAAAAAAAATCACCATTTTAGTATAGACTATTTTATGAATAGAACAGAACATTTATTTCAGTTTCGAAATAAACAACTTTCAACAGAGATGAATGTCCACTGACTTATTCTAAATGGCTGTTTTTTTTTTAACTCGAAAATGTAGAAAAAAAAATCACCATTTTAGTATAGACTATTTTATGAATAGAACGGAACATTAATTTTATTTCATTTTGGACTTACGTCCCAATATCGGCCCAAAGTAAACAATGCAAGTATTAAAATGCATTTACATTTAAATCATACTCTGTAAAAGTACGGAAACTAGGCCTATTCCAAAGATGACAATTTTTTACTGTGCGGTCGGGCCAAGTGTTAGTCGCTGGCAGGAAAATGAATTTAACAGTACGTCGAAAGTTGCCAGGTCGCTCTATCTTTTGTTTACTTTTTACCCGGTTTTAAAATTCGTTTTTTCTGCCAGCGACTAACATCTGGACCGACCGTAACATAAGAGACTGTCATCTTCACAACAATTTTCATACTTTTAAAAGATATGATTTAGATTCAGATGCATTTTAGCACCAGCAATGTTTCCTTTTGGTCGCTAGTGGGCCTTTAAACGCAAACATTTCTCATCAATACATGAATCAACTTATACGATACTCAAAGGTCTGGACAAATAAATATTAGAAAATATAATTGGAAAATTGTGCGTACACGAAAATGCATGTGTTAAACAAACATATATGAGCCATGCTCTGACAAAAGGGGGCTTAATGCATCGCCGTAACGCAAGACACCCACCAGGTCATCACACGACTAGGGATCCATAAAATCCATTTTGTCTAAAAACCAACTTTATCACAGGGTAGGTAGAATGGCCTTTTGACATACAGGAAATTGACCAATAGCGAAAAGTTTCGGCCCAGGTAAGCCTGCGCGGACTGCGCAGGCTGACCTGGGTCGATACTTTTCGCAGATGCATTAAGCCCCCTTTTCACGGTGCATGGCTCATATATTGATAGTATAATCTTTAAATGCCAATTAACTCATTTATTTCTGACGGTAAATGCACATTTAATGCAGTAAATAAGATTTTGGTTTTTTTTTTGTTTTTTTTTAATCTGAAGACAGCAGCTGACAAATTTTATGCAAATTGGGTCTAATTCTATAAAAACAATCAGAATATCCTGTTCTGATAAACTCATATTTACCACAAATGAAAACAAGAGTACCGCACGCGGATGCCAACGCTCGGCTGCAGTTGCTTGATTTTGAATGAAAATTCCACGTCGAAAAAGGGACATAACTGTGTCAAAAGTACTTTGATGGTTACCTGCGCCTGTGGTATAGGTTCCCTTTGATGGTTAACAACTTGTCCAAGTCTGAAATTAATATCTTCAGTAATGAGAGAGATATCATAAAATGTCAACCTTTTTAAACGACGCCGCAGACGACGGCACCAGGGGCCGTATTCACCAACCATTCTTAAGAATATTCTTGGTCTTGTTCTCCAAAATTTTCCGAATTTGAAAGTAACACAACTTCTGATTGGCTAAACCATTTGGTTTAGCCAATCAGAAGTTGTGTTACTTTCAAATTTGGAAAATCTTGAAGAATTAGTCTAAGAACGTTCTTAAGAATGGTTGGTGAATACGGACCCAGGGCTCCGACAATACCACGAAATCTTCTTCAAAAACAGCCGAGCTAATAAAATGAAACAGTACCAGAATTATTCTGAGACGCAGTTCTTTATGCATTTTAAGGTAACCTCTTTTAACCTACCACAGTTACATAAAAGCGGGCAGAAACCATCAGTGTGTTCGGGTATTTCTTACCATTATTCTGCAAACCTGACTTCTGTGCTGGCGGTCTGCTTATCTGAGACAGAGATCACGTGACTTGTACAAATAATAAAAAGGAGAAATATTTAAAGGAAAGCGTCATTTCTTAACCCTTTGAAATTTATCAAACAATCCCGGGTTTTAACGACCCTGAAAAGGAAGGCGTTTGAAAAAATTGTGGGAACAGAAGAAAATGCTGGTAACCGGCATTTTCTCCTTTCCCCCACAATGTTTTCTACCCCCTCCTAGGACGAATCCGATGTCCAAGTGTTATAGACGCTGGCAGAAAAAACGAATTTTAAAAGACGGTCAAAAGGCTAACATGGGTCGAAACTTTTTGCTATCTGTAAAATTCCTGCATGTCAAATGATCAGTTTACCTCCAGTTGCAGTCGATTGGTGGACTAAATAGATTTTTTTTTATATATCCGTAAAATTATGTGATGACTTGCTTGGTATTATTTATCACGTAGATACATTAGACCCCCTTTTGCCAGGGCATGGTTCAATGATCTTTGTAGCTCATAAATGACCTTAAAGCATACACAATAAACGTGTCTCCCGCAGGATGCCAAGAGGACCTCAAGGCACTTTGGCGCAATGTGAAGATCAATATCACATTGCATGGAGCGTGCGATCATAACTCGGGTCTATACATGTATTTCGGTTTACTTTCTTCAGAAGGCTCTTAACAAAGTCGACAAAAATTGCAGTATCGTTTTAATGGCTGCAAATATCCATTTCAATTATTCAGCACTCTAAACGTGTTGACTAACCTGTAAACCTTCGTTATCGCCATGGAAGAAAGATAATAAGCCGCTCTCTGTGAAAAGGGGGCTTAATTCATCTCCGTGATGCATGGTACCAAACAAGTCATCACAGTATCACACATCCCTAAAATCTGTTTTTTGTAACAACCGACTGAATCATGAGGTACACTGGTCCTTTGACATCCAGAAAATTGTCCAAAAGCAAAAAGTTTCGGCCCAGGACTGCGCAGGCTGACCTGGGCCGATACTTTTTGCAAATGCATTAAGTCCCCTTGTCATAGAGCAAGGCTCATATGAATAAAACAGTCAGGATGTACAGGGATACTCCTGTAATGAGAATATGTTGTGACCTTTGTACGAGTCATTTACACAGTCATTAACCCATATCCGGCGCATCGCGACCTTTTAATTTCTTCCGCGGCAACAGTAGACCCAAGATCAGACTTGCAATCGGATATTCTAAACATGGGGCGCTTCCTTTCACACTAAAATAATTAAACCATGCTCTGACAAAAGGGTGCTTCATGCATCTCCGTGATGTACGATACAGAGCAAGTCAACATGTGATCATGGATCCGAACAGTCTATTCCGTTTAACAACCGACTGAATCATAGGGTATACTTGTCCTTTGACACACAAAAACAAGAGGGCCATGATGGCCCTGTATCGCTCCACTGGCTTATAAATATAAACCATAAATACTAAACATTTCAATTCTGAGCCAAAAAAAATGAAGACTTACAAAGTTTTCTCTGTAAAAGCCCATGTGAAAGTTGAGACCCGCAAGGCAAAGCCATTTTTGATCCCAGAGCTATAATTACTTGAACGCTGGTAGAGGTCCACAAGATAAAGCCACATGCCAAAATAATACAAGTCTATGCTCTATGGTTATAAATAAGGTGATTTTCAAGTTTTGTCCATATGAAGCCTCTGTAAAACAATAAGACCCCTGATGCAAGGCTAATTTCAAAAAAAAAAAATCAAAACAGGAAGATTTCTTAAGTTGTCACTATGT
Organism: Tridacna gigas; assembly: GCA_945859785.2. Lineage (NCBI taxonomy): Eukaryota > Metazoa > Mollusca > Bivalvia > Cardiida > Cardiidae > Tridacna > Tridacna gigas. The sequence continues at coordinate 59,808,260 of OX244032.2, forward strand.
AAGCCCATGTAAAACTTGTGACCCCTGCGGTGGGGCCAATTTTGACCCAAGGGCTAAAATTTTGGCCCGCTTGGTAGAGGCCCACTAGATATAGCAACATGCAAAATTTGGTAGCTCTAGGCCTTATGGCTAGGTACAGGAAGATTTTTTAAAGTTTTCCCAATATAAGCCTATGTAAAACTTGTGACCCCTGGGGCAGAGCCAATTTTGACCCCGGGGCTATAATTTGAAGAAACTTGATAGAGGTCTACTACATAAAGCTACATGCCAAATTTGGTAGCCCTATGCCTTATGGTTTCAGACAAGAAGATTTTTAAAGATTTCCAATATTTTTCAGTTTTGTTGCCATGGCAACCACAGTTTTTGAAGGAATCAAATTCTTTCAAGAAATTCTGAAGAGGACCATGGCAGGATCATTTCTGTGAAGTTTCATGAAAATTGGATGGGTAGTTTCAGAGAAGAAGATGTTTGAAATAAAAGTTAACGCACGGACGGACGGACGCACGGACGGACGCACGGACGGACGCACGATGGACACCGGGCCATGACATAAGCCCGCTGGCCTTCGGCCAGTGGAGCTAAAAATTGAACAATGGCGAAAAGTTTCGGCCCAGGTCGTACAGTCACTTGGTCGATATTTTTCGCAGGTGCATTAAGCTCCTTTTTCACAGAGTACGGCTCAATTGTTTGAAATCTACTGCCTGGCCGTATAGCTCAGTGGCTATAGAGTATCTGACTCGTGACCTCGCGGCTGTGGGTTCGATACCCGGTTGAGGCAAACTTTCTTTCCGGTTATTTTTCGCCTCTCACCTCTGATGCATGTGAGAAGAGTAGTCAGTGGCTTGCAAAGCTGTGTCATAGCTGGTATGAGATAGCCACGTAGCACATGCGTAGGTGCACTGACCGCCGTGATATGACCTAAGCTGTTAAAACACAGCGTTCAACTCCAGTACAAACGAATTGAGATCTACTCTAACCGTTCAAAATAAAAAAAAAAAAGAAATTTCTAAATATCGATTGGTTCTAGCCTATAGGCTGACTCTCGTAGCAATACGTGGCTATTTCTAAATGAGCTGATAGAATTCTACTATTTCTTTGGGGCTTTACATAGTACCACGACACCCGAGCCTTTTCGAGAGAAGAAAGATGAACCAAATCGAACAGCTTTCTTTGTTTGAATTTTGAAGGGTGAAGTCAATCCCGATCCCCATTTACATCGTACTCTTCGCCAGCCCTCAGCACTCGCCAAACAAAACTATAATAATAAGCGCAAAACAGCCCGTTGACCCTTTACCATTCGGCAAAATTTTAGACTTGTCCAAATTCAAAGCATTTTGCAAACGATAATCTAAATCTGACTCAACAAATGGTTTTATCTTTGAAAGGGTAGAAAACATTGTGGGAAAAGAAGAAAATGCTGGTTTCCAGCATTTTCTTCTTTTCCCACAATATTTTCAAAAGCCTTCTACCTCAGGGTCGTTAAACTCGGGATTGTGCGGTAAAGGGTTAAGTGGGATTATGGGAAAAATACATTACGACTTTGTTCGTTTCTGTTCGTAATGTTTTCCGCGGAGGCAAAAATACAGTTTGGAAATGACGTACGAAACGATAACGCTGTTCTGTAGATCAATTTCCCAAGAATGCATAATTAATGAATCTAGCAAAAATTCAAATTGCATTCGTCTGCATTGCCGTAAAATAAAGACAAGATGTCGTGAAATTTTGCGTCGCAAACGGGCCTATCGCACGTGCATACTGTTTGTTTATACTTAAATCGCAGCCCAATTGGGTTCGTATTCACCAACCATTCTTAAGAATAAGAATAAATTTATTCTCCAGAAATTTCTAAATTTGAAAGTTACACAACTTCTGATTGGCTAAACCAAATGGTTTGGTTTAGCCAATCAGAAGTTATGTTACTTTCAAATCTAGAAAACCCTGCAAAATAAGACTAAGAACGTTCGTAAGAATGGCTGGTGAATACGATGTCCAATGCAGAACTAATGACTTTGTTACGTACAGAAAATGACAACTAGGAAATTCAGTTACTCTCTATTCATGTCATTAAGCTAGAGGCTATATCAATCACAAGAAGAAACTTGGGCGTAAATTACGTAAGTTCCCTCTTTAAAATGGCCTTCTATCCTGGCATCCCAATGTCCATACTTAAATAATTACTTCTCTAAGACTTTTTTTTTTCTTGCAGCATACAACTTTTTATTACAAAAAAAAAACATAATGACAAGTGGAGTAAATTGTTCCTAACGAGCAATTGGTCATAACTGTAAATTACATGTACATAAGTTTCCTCTTTAACATGGCCTTCTATCCGGGCATCGTAATGTCCATCCTTAAATGATTACTTCTTTAAGACTTTTTTAGCTAGCGAAACTAGTCTATAGGCATCAAGACTGACCTAGATTCAAAGTAAACAAAAAACCCCACAGTAGCCAAATACTGCCTCACAGAAAATACTTCTTTCTGTTAGAAATCTTAATTCTGTTGTATATGACCATTTAGACAAAAACAACTAAATCTCTACCTCTCTAAGTTGAACATGTTGTCTTACAAAGTAATTAAGTGAACAAGATGTCATTTATAAGGTACATGATCTTTGCTTATATGTAAATTAAGTGACCTATGCAAAGCAGAGAATCACTTATTCCTACACCACTGTAACATTATGAATGAATCTATTAATGGATACACATAGGTAATAACTTGTAGCAAATGCCAGGCTATATCAACCCTCACTGGACAGAGAACCCTTGTCATTCATTATTTACATCATTGTGTACAGTTACACTGTTATGATGAACTGTTATTCTACCTCTTGAATATTGACCCTTTACCAAACAATTCCATGTTTTAATGACACTGGGGAAGAGTCCATTTGAAAATATTGCGGGAAAAGGAGAAAATGCTGTTAACCATCATTTTCTCCTTTTTTTCTGCCCTTTTGGAATCATCAGTTCAGCCGCATTTAATTTATGGTCTGCAACAGCTTTGAATTCGGACGAGTGTAAAATTTTTGGTTTTGTAAAGAGAGTTAAATAGTTAACTACATCTTGTACTATTGGATATTGACTCATTGATTGTATTGTGTTTAACGCCGTTTTCAACATAATTTCAGTGATATTGCGGCGGCTAGAGCACCTATCCATGCTTTCCTGGAGTTTCTTTTACCAGCAATGACCTTTTGCGGACAGTGTGGACTAAGATCAGACAGCACAGAGCGTGCAGTCTTTGATCTTGGATCTACACTGTCCGATAAGAGGATTTTTTTTTTCAAAAATGTAACTTTGAAATAGCAATATTCAGGTGTTTACCATCGGCTTGGTAGAAGAAACTGAAGGAAAGCATAGATATATGCACTGTCCACCGCTACATAACAGAAATAATGTTGAAAACAGGGTCAAACACCATGCAAACAATCAATCAATCAAATTCGCTAGTCTGTCAGTACTTTCAGTACTTTGATTATTCTTGCGGCATACAACTTTAATTAAAAAAAAAGAAAGAAATCACGACAAGCTGAGAAATTGTTCATAACGAGCAATTTCTCATTTCGTCATGATCGTGGTTAACTCTGAATTCATACTTCCAACTTCAATCCATGTTGCTTCTGCAATTTTCTAGATAACTGATGAATAATGGAACCATTTATACAATTGCGGACTGGTTCAGATATCACAAGGAAACTAATATCATAATTGAGCCATGCTCTGGCAAAGTGGGGCTTAATGCATCTCCACTTTTATCAACAACCGAATGAATCGTGAGGTAGAGTGGTCCCTTGGCATACAGAAAATTGACAAGTAGCGAAAAGTTTCGGCCCATGTCAGCCTGCGCAGTTCGCGCAGGCTGACCTGGGTCGATACGTTTCGCAGATGCATTGAGCCCCCTTTTCCCAGAGTATGGCTCATATATAAATTTAAGCATTTTAACTCGATATTACGGCTTTCTGATCGATATCTGTATTTTTCAAATTCTGTTGCTCAGATTATTTCCTAGTATGCGCTGGTACTAACATTAAGGTCGGATGCATTTCTCCTTTGTCGCGTTGCCCGCCCGGCTAGCTCAGTGGTTAGCGTGTCCGACTCGCGACCTCGTGGTTGCAGGTTCGATACCCGGTTGAGGCAAACTTTCTTTCCGGCTATTTTTCGCCCCTCAATTCTGATTTATGTGAGAAAAGCAGTCAGTGCCTTGGAAATAGAGCTGTGCCAGTACCGGTGTGAGAAAGCCAGGAAACGCATGCGTGGGTGCACTGACCGCCGTGATATGACCTTAGCTGTTAAAACAGCGTTCAAACTTAGATACAAACAAACAAACAAAACCTCCTGTGTCGCTGAACATGGTTCCAGTATTGTTTGTGTTGGGAAGGAGCAAATGTCATGGAAAATTGTGTTGTAAGTACTAAAGATAAGCACAGCTGACCATTGTTTCGACAGTGGTTATGTGGGAAAGCAGCCAGTGGCTTGGAAAGAATATTGTGCGGAGTACTGGTAAAAGAAACTCCAGAAAAGCACGGATAGGTGCACTGGCCGTCGTGATACATGTATAACATGTTGAAAACGGCGTTAAACACCATACAATCAATCAACTAAAGATAAGAATTCACGGATAAAAGCACAGGGAAACATCATAATAGGCGAAATATTGTTGATAACGGCGAAAAACCATCAACCAAACAAACAACTAAACTCTTTAATTCAATCAGACAGAAAAGGCAATACTTTTTGCACATATTGCAAATAAGCCCTTCACCATTCTTTTAACCCAATATCACACAATTCCGACTTCTAACGACCCTGAAGAAAGAAGACTTTTGAAAACATTGTGGGAAAAGGAGAAAATGCTGTTAACCAGCATTTTCACCTTTTCCCACAATGTCTTATCGTTCAAAGACAAATTCCATCATTTGAGCTACATCAAAATTGCATGCAAAATGCTTTTAATTTGGGAAAGTCTATGTTTTTTATCGCGTGGTAAAGGATTAACCTTTTCCCAAACAAACCCTGGTTTTCACGTGTCTGCAGCACAAGTCTTTTGAAAACACTGTGGGAAAAGGAGAAATTGCTCGTAACGAGCAATTTCTCCTTTTCCCAGTGTTTTCTACCCTATTTGAGAACTTTCTGCCATTTTCATCAAATTTAAAATTGTCGTCTGCAAACTCTTTCAGTTTGGACCAGTCCAAAATTTGTCGTTTGGGATAGGGTTAAACCGCGTTACATTCCAACCCTATTATCGTAATTGCATTGTTTTAAATGTCACTTCATCTGCTCTCTCTCTCACTTTCCCTAATTTTCCATTTTATATGCCATACTGGGTGGGGGGTAAGGGTTGTGAATGACCTACTCATGTATATTTCATGGACTGCGTAAATAACGAAATGCTGAACTCTTTATCAAACAACAAAATTAAAGACTTGTCCAAATTGAAAGCATCGGCAGACGACAAATCAAATATGGTTTAAATGATGGGATTTGTCTATAATTGATTAGGAAACATTGTGGGAAAAGGAGAAAATGCTGGTAACCAGCATTTTCTCCTTTTCCCAAAATGTTTTTAAAAGTCTCTTTCCTCGGGGTGGAGTAACGAAATGCTGAACTCTTTATCAAACAACAAAATCAGACTTGTCCAAATTGAAAGCATTGGCAGACGACAAATCAAATATGGTTTAAATGGTGGGATTTGTCTATAATAGATTAGAAAACATTGTGGGAAAAGGAGAAAATGTTGGTAACCAGCATTTTCTCCTATTCCCAAAATGTTTTTAAAAGTCTCTTTTTCCTCGGGGTGGTCAAAACTCGCGATTATATAGTAAATGGTAAATTTGTCACATGGTTATAGAGATAAAGAGATTTTACCGCTCAATTGTAAAGACCAAGTAAAATTTCTTTTGCGGATTGTGTAAATCAAGATACTGTTGCTCGCAAGATTTTCAAATTGCTTTGTTGTATTCTATGAATTAGTATCACTGGTGACCTGAGTATTGAATAACATAATGCTTAAACTAGTCTGATCTTTGACTTACACAGTCACATGAGCAAAACGTGCTTAATACCAAGGTTATAACTCTTTACCAAACGACAATATTTTAGACTTGTCCAAACTGAAAGCAGTTGCAGACGACAAGTAAATGTGTCTCAAATACTAATATATGTCTTTAAAGGGGTAGAAAACAACGTTGGAAAAGGAGAAAATGTTGTTAACCCTTTACCAAACGACAAAATTGTAGCCTTGTCTAAATTCAAAGCATTCGCAGACAACAATTTCAGTGTGGCTGAAATGTTGCAATTTTTCTTTGATTGGTAAGAAAACATTGTGGGAAAAGGAGAAAATGATGGTTACCAGCATTTTCTCCTTTTCCCACAATGTTTTCAAAAGGCTTCTTTCTCAGGGTCGTTAAAAGTCGGGATTGGGAGGTAAAGGGTTAAATAGCATATTTTGCCTTTTCCCCCATTGTTCTTCAAAAGCTGATTCCTCAAGGTTGTTAATCTAGGGATTTAATGGTAAAGGATAAACTCTTTACCACACAATCCTGACAAAGAGGGCTTTTGAAAACATTGTGGGAAAAGGAAAAAAATGCTGATAATCAGCACTTTTTTTTCCATTTCCCAAAAATGTTTTCTGCCCTATTAAAGACAGAAAATCATCATGTGAGCTACATGTACATTTATTTTGTCGTCTGCAAATGCTTTCAATTTGGTCCAACCTAAAATTTTTGTCGTTTGGTAAAGGGTTAATGCATAAATCCATCTGAAAACATTGTGACAAATTCAGAAATATATCATTTTGCCACAATGTGTTCAAATGTGGTCTGCAAGACGAAAGCAGCCGTCTGCAGGTAGTAATGTGGTCATTAACTCTTTACCAGACCACAAAATATTTGACTCGTCTGATTTAAAAGCATTCGCAGACGACATTTCAAATGTGGGTCAAATAATGGGGTTTGTCTCTGCGATGGTAGAAAACAATGTGGAAAAAAGAGAAAATGTTGGTTACCAGCATTTTCTCTATTTCCCACAATGTTTTCTAAAGACTTTTGTTCTTTAAGTCGTCAAAACTCGGGATTGTGTGGTAAAGGAATAACTGATAATTTCTCCTGATCTAACTTCAATGCATCATCTTGACCCCCGTGTTGTGGATCATACCGTGTTCCTTCCGGCGGGCAGTTATCTTACACTAGTTTCAACGATTTACCACACAATCCCGAATTTTAACGACCCTGAAAGAGAAGGCTTTTGAAAACATTGTCGGGGAAGGAGAAAACGCTGGTAACCAGCGTTTTCTCCTTTCCCCACAAAGTTTTCCACTCTATCAAAGACAGAAATCATCATTTGAGCTATAGTTAATTTGTCGTCTGCAAATGCTTTCAATTTGGTCGAGTCCAAAATTATGTCGTTCGGTAAAGATTTAACTTACCATCAGGTGAACAGAGATGGGTGTTTTCCTGGCCCCACTCGTACTTGTCGGTCAGGAAGTGGGGCAAGTACATCACCAAGGAACCCAGTGATGACGTAATGAACGCGCCTGTCAAAATCCGACCTTTGTGCTTCCGGCTTCCGTACAAACCTGAAATAAACACATATAACAAAACTGTTAATCTGTTTCTTCCCTACGACAATACCTCGACATTTTCTTTCAAAAAACAGACAAGCTAAAAATCAGCAGACGACTTTGGAACTATTCTTTCAGAAATAAGGATGATCGTCGTTAATCCATGTATATCAAATGCATACATTATATATGGAAAAAAAAACCGCAACGGGTGGAAGTGCTTGAGTATATAGCAATTTATTCTTCACAGCACATCTCTCTCTCTCTCTCTCTCTCTCTCTCTCTGGCTCTCTCTCTCTCTCTCTCCCACAATAAAAAATAAGAAAATGTTTTTTACCAACTAGGTGCGACTCACTGACCTTTTGTGGACAGTGTAGATCAAGATCAGACTGCAGAGAACGTGCAGTCTGATCTTGGATCTACATTGTCCGATAAGGAGATACTTTTCTTAAAAACTAAGTTTGAAATTTAGCATTATTCTAGTTTTTACTATCAGCTTGAAAGTTTCGTCTAACTTATTCAGCAGGACATAGGTTAAGTTAATGCATTAATCTGAAACAGTATTCGGTCATATAGTTCAAGAAATATACAGAACTGGTTCTATAAACTTTGGAATAAATGTAAATGAGCGAAGCTCTCGGAAAAGGGGGTTAAATGGAGTTAACCCCTAAGCTGCTAAGCTCGACTCAAGGATCTTTTGCGGACAGTGTAGATCAAGGTCAGACTGCACGGAACGTGCAGTCTGACCTTGATCTACACTGTCCGATAAAGAGATATCTTTTCCCCAAAACATAACTTTGAAATAGCAATATTTGAGTCTTTGGTCTTTACTATCGACTAGGAAGTTTCATTTTAGTTATATAGCAGGAGAAGGGTTAGTGTATCTTCTTAAGACTTTATATTAAGCAAGTCGTTGTATACTATAGATCCATTTAGACTGAAAACCGGCTGAAAGATGAGGTAGAATGGTCCTTTGACATACAGAAAATTTACCAGTAGCGAAAGGTATCGACCCAAGTCACTCTTAGTCGGCCGGCGGAGACCGAGCAGGCTGATATGAGTCGATACGTTTTGCAGATGCATTAACCCTTAAGCTGCGAAATAAATAGAATGAGACTTTCAAGCAAACAGTATACATGTACGCCCAAATTTTGCTATTTCAGAGGTATTTTGGAGGGGAAAAATATCTTCTTATCGGACAGTGTAGATCCAAGATCAGACTGCACATTCTGTGCAGTCTGATCTTGATCTACACTGTCCGCAAAAGGTCCTTGAGTCGTCGCGCTTAGCAGCCTACGGGTTTACAGCAAAAAGTTTCGACCCAAGTCACTCATCGTCAGCCAGCGCAGACCGCGCAGGCTGAGATGAATCGATACTTTTTGCATGCAGATGCATGAAAACATCTTTTCACAGAGCTTGACTCAAATGTGTAATTCGGCAGGTATTTCTTGTTTGTAAGAGATATTTTAGTGTTGCTTTATACATTTCCTACCAAAATACAATATGGTTCGACACGCTATCAGCGTTATACTATACGAAACATCTCACTTCGATATGACCTTTACAGGTCATCGCAAATATGCATATTACACAGAGATAATGGTTCAAGTTTGATCAAATTGCCTCCCGCGAACCACTTTTATCGTCGTGCAGCAGCAGATCACATTTAACCCTTAATTTGTGAAGCTGACCCCTCCATTTAGGAAAAAACAGCCGAAATATTTGTACGTATTTATCGATTTCAAAAGTTGTTTTTGCCATTATATGTAACATGTTACGTTCTGTAAAGTCTGGGTCCGTATTCACCAACCAGTCTCAAGAACATTATCAGTCTTATTCTCTAGAATTTTCTAAATTTGAAAGTAACACAAGTTCTGATTGGCTAAACCATTTGGTTTAGCCAATCAGAAGTTGTGTTACTTTTAGATTTAGAAAATCTTGGAGAATAAGACTAAGAACGTCTTTAAGAATGGTTGGTGAATTCGGCCTCTGATGTTAATCTACAATGTCCGCAGAAGCAACTTAAGCCGGTTCCGGCGATTTATACATTGCACGAAAAAGACAACAAAAAATTCCTTTCCTAAAAGTTTATTTATTTTTCTATTTATTCGTTCTATTCTTTTGTATTTATTCATTTGAAATAAATCTTCATTTTGTTCCGAAATGCTTCTTTCTTCAGCATTTCCGTTTATGCCACTGATCTTTTGGTCTAAAAAATGGACTGTGTGGTAAATTAGTACTGTGAAAATGACTAAAGGTCAATTTGACGATAATGTCCAACGTAGACATAAGAACCGCTAATTAACAAGACTTCAGACTGCTAATTGCTATAATACATTTAACCGGAAATGCTGGACTCATTACCGTCAACAAAATGTAAAACTGCGATAGAAAGTAAATCTCTAACGTCATTCGTGGAATTCAGCAATCTACATGTATTTCAGCATATCATGACATATTTACTTTTTATATCTGCGTGCATTCTGATCTTGGTCTACATTGTTCATTAAGCGACTAGTTTTAAGCTTTATTCACTCTTTGCTTGCACCAACTCCTTGAAATTGAATTTTTTCGACGTCAAAAAGTAGATTTCCATTACAATCGCGGATGATACTCGTAGTATACTATAGCATCAGGAAGTGGACCATGTAGACGATTTAAGGGTGGTCCTAAGTCAGGCCCCGTGCTCACCAACCATTCTATAGAACTTTCTTTGTCTTATTCTCCATAATTTTCTAAATTTGAAAGCAACACAACTTCTGATTGGCTAAACCAAATGGTTTAGCCAATCAGAAGTTGTGTTACTTTCAAATTTAGAAAATCTTGAAGAATAAGACTAAGAATATTCTAAAGAATGGTTGGTGAATATGGACCCAGACTCTACCTTCTGTCCAGTCTGAGATCGAGCTATGCCGTCCCCGAAAGCAATATCAGTCGTCATTGGCAGTGAAAAAGTTGATTCACTTTGGTACAAGATACAAAATTCCACAACAGAGCCCGTAATGCTTGCACAACATCGTGTCTGTTGTGATAAAAGTCTCCAACCACATCAAAAACTGAGGTTTATTTAATTTTTGATGTTTATTTTGTGGGAGGAAATGGCTCCCGAAGGTATTTTGAAAACGTATTAAAATGCTAAACATTTTATTTCCTCGAGTATCAAAGGTGTTCTAAAAGCACACTTAACAAATAAAACATTCTAAAGAATACCCCCTGTATTTATCACTTCTTTCTATGTCAAATGGTATTTTACGACATTTTTAACAGTATTTGAGTTATTTCAAAGCGGCAGCTTATTTATTTATGTCTTTCCTAGATTTCATATGTTAGAGCCCTGTAGTGAGTGACATGTCAAAGAACAATTGAACAGAACTGGCGTTACAGGCTAGAATTGAACCATGATAAAAAAAAAAAAAGGAAAAACAAGAGGGTCATGATACCCTCTATGGCTCCACTGATTTAAAGACAAATGTGCTATATTACGTATGTGATTGACATCAACAGAAATATTCAACTGTACGAAGTATGTTTTGTAATGAGCCATATTCTGTGAAGGGGAGTTAATGCATCTGCGAAAAGTATCGACCCAGGTCAGCCTGCGCATTCCGCGCAGGCTAACCTGGGCTAAACTTTTCGCTATTGGTCATTTTTTGCGTGTCCGAGAACCACTCTTTTCTCATGATTTTGTCAGTTGTTAAAAACAGTCGCTATTATGGATTTCTGATTATGGAATGGCTTGATTGGTGTCACAAATCACGGATATACAATAAACACCCTCTTGCCAGAGCATGACTCAAATAAAATTTCACAAAGAAAATAAGTATAGCCACAATGACAGATGACAAATTAAATATGACATAAATGACTTGATATCTTTGGAGTGGTAGAAAATAATGAGGGAAAATGTGAAAATGCTATCACCAACATTTTCTCTTTTCCCCACTATATTTTTACCGAAAAACTTTTCGACAGGGTTTTTAAACTCGTGTTTGTTTGGAGAAGGGTTAACGGGAGATGTGTGTATTTTGGCCAAATCTGTGAGACGAAATAATAGTCCAAATCTTTTCTTTTTGATGTACTGTGTCAGTATGACAAAGGATATCACTCACATCCCTGGTAGTATTCATATGCTTTTAGATTCGTATTATGTGTATAACGAAACCGAAAAGAAGTTTAGCCATTGATTAATACACAGAACTTTTATCTTTGGGATTTTTGGTACCAACAGACTTGGAAGGCATCATCGGAACGGCACTAGAGCGGATACAGTTACAGAGGAGGAGTTTCATTTCGTTCTGATATACAAATGAGCCGTGCTCTGACAAAAAGGGGCTTAATGCATCTCCGCAATGCATTATACCAAGCAAGACATCACCTATTTATGAATGCACACAATCCATTTTGACCAACAACCGAATAATCCATCTTGTAAAATTATCCTTTGACATGCAGAAAATTTAAAGTCAGCGAAAAGTTTCGGCCTATGTCAGCCTGCGCGGACTGCGCAGGCTGACATGGGTCGATACTTTTCGCAAATGCAGTAAGCCCCCTTTTGAAAGAGCGTGGCTCAAATCTGTTTGCATTTAGGAAAGAAATACAATTAAAAGTATTTCTGGTTTTAGACGTAGCATGCATAAATTTATCGAACTATTTACATTAAAAACCTATCGACAATAAAGACACTATGTCTGTACGAATATGAAACTTTTTTCATACGTAACATATTTGACTGGTGCTTAATAGGCTCTTAAGTTAAATGTTTTATTAGGAATTACCAGAGCTAATAATTATGTCAATTTCAAAAGTTTATATTTAAAACAGTCTTCACTTTCCTTGTATACTTTATATATATTTACCACAAAACAATTTTTGCCTCTTGCATAATTTACCTTATTGTTTGATGTCAAACGATTTATACCGTGATAATGATTTCTACATGTGAAATCAATAAAATGTCCTGTTCTGTTCTGTTCTACTGAGGACTTTTATCAACTAACATGAAAATCGACTGGGATTCTCTGATAATTGTTTGTTTGTTTTTTTTTTAATAAATGAGTTATGTTCTGTGAAAAGGGAGTTTCAGTCTGAGCAGGCTGATCTTGGCCGAAACATTTTGCTTCAGATCAATTTTCTGGGTGTCAAAGGACCAGATAGCCCCATGATTCAGTCGGTTGTTAAACAAAATAAGACTTTATGGATCCATAATTATGTGATGACTTGCACGGTATAATGCACCATGGAGATGCGTTAACCCTTTCCCAAACGACAAATTTTGGACTGGTCCAAATTGAAAGAGTTTGCAGACGACAATTTCTAAATTTGATGAAAATGGCAGAAAGTTCTCAAAAAGGATAGAAAACACTGTGGGAAAAGGAGAAATTGCTCGTTACGAGCAATTTCTCCTTTTCCCACAGTGTTTTCAAAAGACTTGTACTTCAAACACGTGAAAACCAGGGCTTGTTTGGGAAAGGGTTAAACCCCCTTTTTGCCAGCGCAAGGCCCAAATGAGAAATGACTTTACCTATGACTACACCACATATTGCCGCCGAAAAGTCAAAGACACTGGATATCCAACCAACAGACGAACTCGTCAACTCAAATCTGCGTTCGTATGACGTCGTGTTCACATTGTTCACTCCGTTTACGGCAAAACCTGTAATACAGAAGTAATCAAAGGACTAAAAGTCCTGGAAAGAGGATTTGTGAAACAGCATAAAGCTATTATATGTTGTAAAAAAAAAAACAATTACACAAGATGCAATACATGTGCAATCATTTTAAAATGGAGTACGCGAGGGCAGGGAAAGTCAAAATTGTTCTGCCGAGCGGGCCGCGCAGAAACTTTTATTCTATTACTGTTTAAGGAGTGGTAATTTGATCCGTCAATCTTACGCAGCTTTTCGCTGGTATTGGATTTCGGACTATAGGTACACGTGTAGGACAACATATACGGTAGTGACAAAAGCGAGGTTGAAGTGTATTAGCTAAAACTGAAAGTAGAATGGGCGCAAGCGTGAATGATTGGAGAGACTGCCTCAGAAATTGCTGCCTCACTCCATGCTTTTCTGCGAAATTGTTCTGATACACAGTCTGTTTCGTCATGGTTTCATAAATAAACCGAATTCAAAAATCTGACATAGGAAATAGACGTCTTTTGTTTTTATATGACGGATTTCAAAAAGGATTTGTTATATTGATTTGATTGCAAATGACCTTTCCATTAGTTGTAATTTTTCATTTAAACAAATACAGCGACGCACACAAAAAAAAAGAATTTCTTTAAAAAAGAGAACACCGCGGGAAAAGATCATTCGACTTGAAAACGTGGGAAGAAGGTCACGTGTCTGTCATATAATGCATAAACGGTTTCTCCTTTCTACACAGCGGCAATCACATAATTATTTGTTTACATGTACCAAAATATATTGAAATTACAAGCAATAAGCTGTTTGAAAACATTGATGCTGACCTCTCCTGGCTTCTTTTTTAAAGAAGCCAACTTGTAGTATATTTGGTTCAGGTCGAACCGAGATCATAGTACAGTGTGAGTGCGCATGCGTCGTTACGCATGATGTATTTGGTTCCGGTCAGAACGATCACAGTAAACGGATTTGCCATACAAATCCGCTACAAAGCCTCATGCAGAAAACACTTTCAAAAACATTGTCGCAAGAGTCGGAATCGCTCGAAAGAGGTTATTTCTAAGTTTGCCAGAATATTTCCATTTATATTCATTTATGAACTCTTTACCCAATAACCAAGTATTAAACTGGTACAAAATTAAAAGCAGTTGTAGATGGCAAATCAAATGTGACTCAGTGCAGGGAATTCTTTAAAATCCTGAAAGATGGAAAGAGGAGAAAATGCTGGTAACCAGCTATCTTTTGTAGGTCTAGAAAAATAGCAAAAAAAATTTTTTTAAAAAACACCTACGCTGGAAAAGAAACATAATGAGGAGAGCCTATTTTTCCCCATTTTTCTGTGTTCAAGTACAAACTACTCACTACACCATTGACTGCTAAACATGACTTGAAGATTTCCCCACCGTAAAAAAAAAACTCTTAAGTACTGCAATGTGTGCTCTTTACGCCAAATTGTGTTGAAAAGATATCAGACAGCGTAAACTCACGATTACACTGCACGTAATGTGCAGTCTGATCTTAACCTATGCGGTCCGCAGAGGAAACATATCATCCTTAAATTGCATGTTAACCCTTATCCTGCTAAATAAGTGAACTAAAACATTCAAACTGATAGTAAAACCCAGGATTTTGCTATTTCAAAGGTATTTTTTGGGGGGAAAAGATTTCTCCTTATCGGGCAGTGTAGATCCAAGATCAGACTGCACGTACTGTGCAGTCTGATCTTGGATCTACACTGTCCGCAAAAGGTCAGTGAGTCGCTCTCAGCTGGCTAAGAGTTAAACTTCTTTGCCAACAAGTCGTTTCCGATACACCCACTACACATGTTTAAGTAATTAGTTAAGTATATGTACAACCAAGAAAAAGTTCTACGAGGAACGGCGTGCTTTTCTCCTTAAAAACTGACTGGCTCTACTTGGCGGTACTTTTTTGTCGGTCCGTTTGGCGCTTAACACTATTGTAACCCTTAGCCTGCTCAATAAGTGAAATGAAACTTTCAAGCCGATGGTATGGTCCCAAATGCTGCTATTCATAGACCTGGGCCCAGTTTCAAGAAAAAAAACTTAGGGCTGTTACTTTCCTCATATCTGCAAACAGATTTATTTTCCGACGTACGCTGAGTTTGTTATTCCAGATGCATTTCACTAACAGACTTATGTAACATTCTACAAAGTTTCGGACTCAACTCAGCAAAATAAACGACTTAAGTCTGTTAATTGACTTTAGTCCATTTATTTTGCTTAATTGAGACTGAAACGTAGAGTCAGCTCAAAATTTGAGAGCGTTACTACAGTCTGTTAATGTTGCTGAAATGTGTCTCAATTAACAAACTCAACTTAAGTCAGAACCTTGGTCCGTTAGTAGATTTGAGTGATAATGAGAGACTTAAGTCTTTTTACGTGAAACCGGGCCCTGTATCTTTTTTTGTGAAAAATAGCTCCTTATCGGACGTGCACGTGCAGTCTGATCTTGATCTACACTGTCCGGAAAAGGTGTTTGAGTAGCGCTTAGCAGACAAAGGGTCAATAATATTTCATTTGCATCACACCGACTTAATATACACATACGAGTATTCATACGTTAAATTTCGAACCCTTAACCCTTACACTGCTACGCGCCTCTTTCTGACCTTTTGCGGATAGCGTAGATCAAGATCAGACTGCACAGAACGTGTAGTCTGATCTTGGATCTACACTATCTGATAACCTCTCCTCTAAAATACCTTTGAAATAAACAAATTGGGTTTTTAATGTCGTAGATCAAGATCAGACTGCACAGATCATGCAGTCTGATCTTGGAATCTGATCCTGAATCTACACTGTCCGAAAAGGAGATGTCTCTCCTCTAAAATACCTTTAAATTAACAAAATTGGATTTTTTTTGGTGTTGAACGCCGTTTTCAACATTATTTCAGTTATATCGCGGCGGCCAGTGCACCTATCCATGCTTTCCTGGAGTTTCGTGCACCAGTACTACGCACAATATTCTTTCCAAGCCACTGGCTGCCTTCCCACATAACCATCGTCGAAACAATGGTCAGCGGTGAGAGAGGAATGAATCCTGTCGCAATGACTATCATCAATCCTCGGAAAGAAATTGGCCAAGCCGGGAATCGAACCAGCGATCCCTTGTTCTCAAGTCCTGTACGCTTCTGACTGAGCTACCGAGGCTCGGCGTCTGAAAAGGAGAAAATACTGGTTACTAGAATATTCTCATTTTCTCACAACTTTTTCAAAAGCCGTCTTTCTCAGGGCCGTTAAAACTTGGGACTGTGTGGTAAAGGGTTAACCCTTTCCCAAACAAGCCCTGGTTTTCACGTGTCTGCAGTACAAGTCTTTTGAAAACACTGTGGGAAAAGGAGAAATTGCTCGTAACGAGCAATTTCTCCTTTTCCCACAGTGTTTTCTACCCTTTTGGAGAACTTTCTGTCATTTTCATCAAATTTAAAATTGTCGTCTGCAAACTCTTTCAATTTGGACCAGTCTAAATTTTATCGTTTAGGAAAGGGTTAAACAGTTTTTTTAACTCAAAGTGGCAAGGCGTTCATTACATCAAGAATTATAAAGAACAATTAGATAGATGAAAGTGTAGGTTAATTACAGGTTCAAACAGCTTGGAACATCGACTGAAGTTCTTTCGCTACTCTCGTTAACCCTTTAATACACAATCCCTGGACGACCCTGGAGAGGGAAGCTTTTGAAAACATTGTGGGAAAAGGAGAAAATGCTGGTAGCCAGCATTTTCTCCCTTTCCCACAATGTTTTCTACCCTGTCACAGAAAAATTCCATCATCTGAGTCACATTTAATTTGTCGTCTGCAAATGCTTTCGATTTGGATGAGTCGAAAATTTTGTCGTTTGGTAAGGAGTTAAACATTATGCTCGTTATCTCTTGATAAAAGATACGTGCGAAGAAGGATAGAATGAATTTTGTGTGGGTGGGGTTCGGTTTGGAAAGTACAAATTCCGTCGCAATTCTTGTTAATCACTGTTGTTTTGAGCCAAAGGTGTTCCATCAGTCAGAGCTCCAAATAAAAGGGAGTGATGGGATTGAAGGTATTCTAAATCCATTATTTCTCTTCCAAACCCTATGTTGTGGGTACTCATTAGAATCGTCTCAATGAGACGATTCTAATGAGTACCCATAACATAGGGTTTAGTGGAGAATAATTAATATTCTCAATTTTGAAATCAAAATTACTTCCTCTGTCTGGAGCTCTTCAAGATCAGGGACATTCAATAGATCATGATTTTGTGGTAAAATCAAGAGATCTACACTGCTCCTCCATAGAAACATTATAAAAGTTCTCACACCTGTTCTTATGTACTTCATTCTTTACCAGGAGACAAAGTTTTACATTTTTCTGAATTCCAAGCATATGAAGACGACAAATTAACTATAGCTCGAATAATGGCGTTTGTTTTTGAAATGTTTAACCCTTATCCTCCTATATAACTAAAAGAAAACTTTCAAATCGATAGAAAAAAAAATATTGCTATTTCGAAGTTGTTCTCTTGGAGAAAAATATCACCTTATCAGACAGTGTAGATCCAAGATCAGACTACACGTTCTGTGATCTAAGATGTCCACAAACGGTCAGTGAGTCGTGCATAGCAGTCTAAGGGTTAAAATCATTGTGGGACAGAGGAGAAAAGGATGGTAACCAGCTTCTTCGTATGGCTGGTTCAAACACGGAATTGTGTTTTAAAGGGTTAATAAATCTGCATACGTTTGGGCCATAAACTTGAAAAAAAGATAATCATAATTCCTGCAGAATCACATACCGCTATAGCTGCCAACAGAAATTGCGGACTAAAGTACAATTCATGACAGCAAAGCTAGTGTAGTGTAATTCTACAGCTACCAGTAACATAATTATGAAGTGCTAAAGTTGCCGGTAAGTTTTTATGTAAAGCTATAGCTTCCAGTAAAATTTATGCAGAGCTAAAACTGCCAGTAAGTTTTGAATAGTGTCACAGCTGCCAGTTAAGATTTATTCAGTGCTAAAGCTGCCGGTAAGATTTATATGGCACTGTAGCTGCAAGTAAGATTTATGTAGTGCTGTAGCTGGAAGTAAAATTTACGTAGTGCTATAGCTGCCGGTAAGCTTCATGTAGTAGTATAGCTGCCAGTAAAATTTATGTAGTGCTACAGCTGCCAGTAAAATTTATGTAGTGCTATAGTTGCAAGTAAAATTTATGCAGTGCTATAGCTGCAAGTAAAATTTATGTAGTGCTATAGCTGCAAGTAAAATTTATGTAGTGCTATAGCTGGGAGTAAAATTTATGTAGTGCTATGGCTGGAAGTAAAATTCATGTAGTGCTATAGCTGCAAGTAAAATGTATGGTGTGCTATAGCTGCCAGTAAAATTTATGTAGTGCTATAGCTGCAAGTAAAATTTATGTAGTGCTATAGCTGCAAGTAAAATTTATGTAGTGCTATAGCTGGGAGTAAAATTTATGTAGTGCTATGGCTGGAAGTAAAATTCATGTAGTGCTATAGCTGCAAGTAAAATGTATGGTGTGCTATAGCTGCCAGTAAAATTTATGTAGTGCTATAGCTGCCAGGAAAAAATATGTTGTGCTATAGCTGCAAGTAAAACTTATGTAGTGCTACAGCTGCAAGTAAGATTTGAGTAGTGCTATAGCTGGAAGTAAAATTTACGCTGTGCTATAGCTGCCAGTAAAATTTATGTAGTGTTCTAGTTGCAAGTAATATTAATGTAGAGCTATAATTTTGGGTAAGATTTATGAATAAATTTTTGTATACACTTTTGTAAGATTATGGTCCTTTAACCTTTTACCACACAATCCAGAGTTTTCACGATCCCCACGAATAGGCCTTTTGAAAACATTCGACGAAAAAGTTATCAGTATTTTCTCCATTTCCCACAATGTTTTCTACCCTTCCAGCAGCGAAAACTGTCATTTGAGCCGTATGTAATTTGTCTTCTGCATATGTTTTCAATTCGGAAAAGTACAAAGATTTGTCGAATGGTAAAGAGTTATGCTTTGGACATATAATGATGTTATTTGTGAATTTGTAATGCTAGGGTTATTAGACCTCTTAATCCTTAGGCTGCTAAGCGTGACTCATTGCCCTTTAGCGAACGGTGCAGATCAAGATCAGACTGCACAGAACGCGCAGTCTATTTTTGGATCTACATGTACATGGTCAGATGTGGAGATATATTTTCACCTAAAATAGCTTTGAAATAGCAATATTTGGGTTTTTATTATCGACTTGAAAGTTTAATTTCTTTAGCAGTATAAGGGTTAAACAATTTTTCAACAGGCAACTTTGATAGCATCCCTGCATAGTGAGCCATGCTCTGGCAATAGGGGGCTCCAGGAATCTCTGTGATACGTGATACTAAGCAAGCCATCATATAATTATGAATCCATAAAATCCATTTTGTATAGCAACAGGCTGAATCTGGAGACATGCCCGTCCCTTGACAAACAGAAAATTGACCTATAGCAAAAACCTTTCGGCCCAGGTCAGCCTTGCAGGCTTACATGGATCGATACTCTTGGCAGATGCATTAAATCCCTTTTTCACATAACAAAAGGCTCAAATATGGATAATAAACGAGATTTGAAGTTCCATACACAAATATATATGAATCCCACTCTCGGAAAAGGGGGTTTAATACGCCTCCGTGATGCACTGTCATCACGTAATTATGGATCCATAAAATCCATTCGTCTAACAACCGACTGAATCCAAAGTTAGACTGGTCCTTTGACATGCAGGCACTTTAACCCTTTCCCAAACGACAAATTTTGGACTGGTCCAAATTGAAAGCGTTTGCAGACGACAATTTCAAATTTGATGAAAATGGCAGAAAGTTATCAAACAGGGTAGACAATGCTGTGAGAAAAGGAGAAATTGCTCGTTACGAGCAATTTCTCCTTTTCCCACAGTGTTTTTAAAAGACTTGTACTGCAGACACGTGAAAACCAAGGCTTGTCTGGGAAAGGGTTAAAAAAAAAAAGCAAAAAGTATCGATCCATGTCAGCCTGCTCGGACTGCGCAGGCTGACATGAATCTATACTTTTTGCAGACACATTAAACCCCCTTTTAACCGTGCATGGCTCATATAAAACATTGAGACAAAAGAAGATGTCTCCTTTTTCACAGTCTTTTCCAAAAGAAAAGGTGTGCATGTCTCTGCATTGGTAATGCTTATATTCGATATTCTGCGCTTGTAATGGAAAAAAAAACTCGGTAAATTCATAACATATTTACATAAATAATCATAATTCTTATACGTTCGTACTCAAGATCAGTCGATTCCAGACAGTTCCCAATTAATCAATGGGTATGCAGGCTTTCATAATTTATAACCTACATTTACAGGATGTGCTAAAAAGGTCAGCTTTATCCATCTCTCTAAATGAACACAGTCCTTCATCAACCACCAACCATTTCATTGTTTCAAATATGAAGGCTTAACCCTTTTCTACACAATCCCGACTTTTAACGACCCTAAAGAAAGAAGCCTTTTGAAAACATCGTGGGAAAAGGAGAAAATGCTGGTAACCAGCATTTTCTCCTTTTCCCACAATGTTTTCTACCCTTCCCAAAACAAATTTCAATTTTTCAGTCACATTTTATCATGTCGTCTGCAAAAGCTTTGAATTTGGACTGATCTAAAATTTTGTCGTTTGGTAAAGAGTTAAATCTCTACCGGGCAGCAGAATTTTCGAAATATTCGTTTGTATGTTCGTATTGGGGTTTAACGCCGTTTTAACAGCTTAGGTCATACCACGGAAGCCAGTGCACCTACGCATGTGTTTCCTGGCTTCCTCACACCAATACTGACACAACTTCGAGTCCTACTTTTCTCACATGCATCAGTAGTGACAGGCGAAAGATCGCCGGAAAGAAAGTTTGCCTAAACCAGGTATCGAACCCGCAACCATCGGGTCATGAGTAAATTACGTTAACCACTGACGTACCCGGTTTGACATTTCGTAATGTTGCTCGAATGAGGATATTTGTCTTTGAGTTGGTAGACAACAATGTGAGAAAATGAGTGTTTTTAAGAATCACCTTGCACAACTGTGTTGAAATACACGGTAAACACCATACTGGGTTATGTCTGCCTATTTGGTTTTTCGGTGTAGCTGAATGTGCTGGCTTTTGACCTACTTTTTGGTACTGATAAAAATGAACAAATAGAAATTTGTGATTGGTCAAAAAAGTAGACATGTTTCTTTTAAGGGCTCCTCCCTATTTTCAGTCATCTATCGTTTTCGAAGATATTTCTTGTTCTTATTGATGCATCATGTCACGGCTACAGCTCACCTATTTATTTTTTTCCTTGATTTTACCAGTATTCGTTCCGGGCTCCACCGTGCCTTTCCCAGCAAGGTCGAACTATAATCCACTTACTCGTATTAGTTTCCTGGGTGTCAACGATACTGAGTTGAGGCTTTGCAGCGTATTTCTCAACCCATAGGCTGCTCAGCGCTACTCAAGGATCTTTTGCGGACAGTGTAGATCAAGATCAAACTACACAGAACGTGCAGACTGATCTTGGATCTACACTGGCCGATAACGTTATATCTCCCCCCCCCCCCATACACACAACAAATAACTTTGAAATAGCAATATTTGGATCATTACTATCGACTTGAAAGTTTCATTTGATTTATTCAGCAAGGATTTTTTGCGGACAGTGTAGATCAAGATTAGGCTGCACAGAACGTGCCGTCTGATCTTGGATCAACACTAAGGTGATATCATCTCCCATCCCCAACAAATAACTTTGAAATAACAACATTTGGATCATTACTATCTACATGAACTTGAAAGTTTCATTCAATTTATTAAACAGTTTAACTCTTATCCTGCTAAATAAATTAAATAAAACTTTCCGGCCGATAGTAATAATCCGATTAATGGTATCTCAAACCTAATTTTTGGCGAAAAATATCTCCCTATCGGACAGTGTAGATCCAAGATCAGACTGCACGTTCTGTGCAGTCTGATCTTGATCTACACCGTCCGCAAAAGGTCCGTGAGTCGCGCTTAACAGTATAAGGATTAAGAATTACAGTTATTGAGTAACGTCATCAGAGATCGAAACGAGATATTCGTTTTGCAAATCTAACGCCAAGCCCCCGTAGCTCAGTCGGTAGCGTACTTGAGAAGAGGAGGTCGCTGGTTCGATCCCCGGCTTGGCCAGCTCAGTCGGTAGCATAAAGGACTTGAGAACAGGAGGTCGATGGTTCGATCCCTGGCTTGGCCAATTTCTTTCCGAGGATTGATGATAGTCATCGCGACAGGGTTCATTCCTCTCTCACCGCTGATCGTTGTTTCGACGATGGTTATGTGTGAAAGCAGCCAGTGGCTTGAAAAGAATACTGTGCGGAGTACTGGTAAAAGAAACTCCAGGGAAGAATGGATAGGTGCACTGTAACTGAAATAATGTTGAAAACGGCGTTAAACACCATTCAATCAATCGATCAATCAATACAAATCTAACGCCTGTACCTTTTACCAAACAGCATATTTTTTAGACTTGTGCGAATGAAAAGTATTTGCAGACAACAGAATTATTACAGATGGCTCAAATGATGGAATGTGCCTCTGACAAGGGAAAGAAAATATTGCAGGAAAAGGAAAAAAAAAAACTAGTTACTTGAATTTTCTCCTTTTTTCACAATGTTTTCAAAACCCCTCTATATCATGGTTATTTAAACATGGAACTGTCTGGTAAAGAGCTAACCAATTAAACAAGAAGGACCCCGCCTATACTGTGTGAATGGAATGTTAGCCCTTAGGCTACTTAGCTCAATCATCTTTAGCGGACAATGTGGATCAAGATCAGACTGCACAGAACGTACAGTCTGATCTTAGATCTACAATGTCCGTTAAGGAGATGTCCCCCCGCCCCCAATAATAAGTTTAAAATAGCTTATTATTGGGGGCTTTTTTAACTATCGGCCTGAAAGCTTCATTTAACTTATTTAGCAGTTGGTTGATTGATTGATGTTTAACGCCGTTTTCAACATTATTTCAGTTATATCGCGGCCGCCAGTGCACCTATCCATGCATTCCTGGAGTTTCTCTTACCAGGACTCCGCACAAAATTCTTTCCAAGCCACTGGCTGCTTTCCCACATAACCATCGTAGAAACTATGGTCAGCGGTGAGAGAGGAATGAATCCTGTCGCAATGACTATCATCAATCCTCGGAAAGAAATTGGCTAAGCCAGGGATCGAACCAGCGACCTCCTGTTCTCAAGTCCTTTATGCTACCGACTGAGCTACGGGGGCTTGGCTTATTTACAAGGAGAAGGAAGAATTAACCCTCGGAGCACCAAGTAAACCCAGCAGACATTTTCAGTCTGGGGGAAAAGAAAGACCATGATAAGAAAATTACACGGTCACCCTCCTTTAGAATGTCTTAGCAAAGCGGACAGTGTAGATCAAAGATCAGACTGCACGTTTAGTGCAGTCTGATCTTGATCTACACTGGCCGCAGAAGCTACTAATGTATTCAAAGGCGCGTTAACTCTTCCCCAAACGATAAGACTAGACCTAATTGAAAGCATTTGCAGACGACAAATTAAATGTAACTTAAATGGTGATTTTTGCATTTCATAGGGTAGAAAACATTGTGGGAAAAAGGAGAAAATGCTGGTTACCAGCATTTTCTCCTTTTTCCACAATGTTTTCAAAGGCATTCTCTTTCAGGATTGTTAAAACCCGGGATTGTGAGGTAAAGAGTTATGGGTTATTGATTCTGCGTAACAGGGTTGTATCTAAATATACACAGATGATTCATGTAAACAAAACAGGTACAGCCACTGGGCTTATCAGTTTCCGCTTTGTTTTTGTTCGGTGGGTGGATGCCAAGGTTAACGATCGTCAGTGAATGTTTTCTTCCCTGGCGTATGATACAAATTTTGTGGACGGTGCAGAACAAAATCAGATTGCGCAGAGCGTGCAGTCTGATCAGGTCTAAGTCGTCCGCCTGCTGAGCAAATGACAAAAGATATCTTGTAGTCAGGTGAAAAAGGTTCAAATATCTATTATTTAATTAAGAATATTTCACAAACTATTGGACTCTGGGCAGCCACTTTAACCCTTTACCACACAATGACGAGTTTTAACGTCTCTGGAAAATTAGACTTTTGAAAACATCGTGGGAAAAGGAGAAAATGCTGGTAACCAGCATTTTCTCCTTTTCCCACGATGTTTTCGAACCTTTCAGAAACAAGTCCTATCGTATGAGCCACATTTAATTTGTCGTCTGCAAATGCTTTGAATTTGGGCCAGTATTAAATTTTATCGTCTGGTAAAGGGCAAACTGCGTCCTGCACGGACTGATCTTGATCTACACGGCCCCAAAAAAGTATCTAGAGTGTGGTCCTAAGAGTTCGTCCTACTTACTAAGTCTTTGTTAAGTTCATAAAGATACATCTATACTCAACATCTATCATCGTTTTCAGCCAGTTTTTAACCCATTTTATCAAAATCATCATCAGTGTTGTGTAACATAATCAATGATTGGCCTCAGTGGGTGGGTCTTGATGTTTCTGTTATGGAGAAACGGGAACAGATTGATGCGTATCCATAGTCCGATATTCAATATCCAATAAGCAGTTTCCTGCTGGTCAGTTGGTTCTAAGAACAGCCCGGCCTGCATTTATAATGTTTTGAGTAAATATTCTTGGACAGATAAGCAATGCAATGGCAATAAAAGATATAATGTATGTTTGGTATGATAATGGAGAATGGTTAAAACTGGAGAGAAAGGGGGTGAAGACGGAGAGAGACAGAGAGATTGGTACCATCAGGTTGCATGATAAGATCTGGAAAGAAGGACTTAGGAAAATACAAGAAAATGTTTTAAAATAAATGTTGTTTGTGAAAAAACTTTGACTTGGTTGTTTAAAGGAAAAATCCACTATACGATCTAGACAGAAGCATAACGTTACACTTGTATCTTCATACCAAATGTTGCCCCTGACGGCTGCAAGGTTGCGCAGATTACGACGGATAGAAAATGCGTTTCATTTTTTTTTTTCTGAGGCCTTCAAAGAAAGCATTTTTGTCGTTCCCAGTTTAAGTGAGGACAAATCCATTTATCTTTCCCTTAAATCATATATATTAGTTTATCTATGTCAACAAAGCTGACCAAATTCTGAGCCATTCTACACACTTTCAAGTTTTAACAGCATTTTTTTTCCTCTCTGGCTGTAAAGATGTATCTTTAATTAATCCTCATCAGCTTATTAATTAGCCCTTTACATAACAATCCCCTGTTTTATCGACCCACAGGAAAAGGTTGTGAAAGCATTGTGGGAAAAGGAGAAAATGCTGGTAACCAGCAATTTCTCCTTTTCCCACAATGTTTTCTATCTCTTCACAGACAAATCTCTCCAATCGAGTCAAATTTAATTTGTCGTCTGCTACAAGCTTTGAATTTGGATGAGTCTAAAATTTTGTAGTTTGGTAAAAAGTTAACTTTCGACGGCTCCATTTCGACAGAACTATTTGAAATTTGCTTTGTGTGTATGGGAATTTATGCCTTTTCAACGTTGTTTCAATCCTTTGGAAGATAAATCTTGGGTCTGTATTCACCAACCATTCTTAAGAACATTCTTAGTCTTGTTCTCCAAGATTTTCTACATTTGAAAGTAACACAACTTCTGGTTGGCTAAACCAAATGGTTTAGCCAATCAGAAGTTGTGTTACTTTCAAATCGAATAAGACAAGGAACGTTCTTAAGAATGCTTGGTGAATACGGACCCAACAAGCTGATATTCAAACTCGCAGCTTTATTTTCTTCCGAACGCTAGTTCTAAACGAACGCAGCACGTGACTGCGACGGTACTTCACAGAACTTGGTCATGAAGCTTTCAAAAGCAGGAAAAAAGGCAACATTAAACGTTTTCAGGGTAAACAAACTTTAAACACCACTTTTTTTTTTTACAAAGGAGTTAAAACATATGAGCCATGCTGTGCCAAAAACGGGTTAATGCATCGCCATGATACCAAGCCAAGAGTACCAAGCAAGTCATCACGTGATAAGGAATCCGTGAATTCCGTTTTTTTGTCTAACAACCGACTGGATCATGCGTTAAACTGATCTTTGTACATACAGAAATAGCAAAAGGTTTCGGCCCAGGTCAGCCTGCGCGGACTGCGCAGGCTGACATGGGTCGATACTTTTTCCAGATGCATTAAGCCCCTTTTCACAGAGCATGACTTAAAAAAAAAAAAAAAAAAAATATATATATATAGAGAGAGAGAGAGAGAGAGAGAGAGAGAGAGAGACACACACACACACACACACACACACACACACACACACACACACACGTTTTTGAGTGAAAAAATGAGGAAAGAACTTCATAGGGATGTCGACTGATCTCGGCTATTGCCAGTTTCTTTTTTCTTTTGGCTGTAAATATTTAGTAAGATAAAGTATATGTGGCAAGAAGATTGTTTGAGATATACTAGAACTTCCCCCCTACCCCACCATTTTTTTTTTTTTTCCCTAACCCTGTACCACACAATCCCGAATTTTAACAACCCAAAGAAAGACGCCTTTTGAAAACGTTTTGGGAAAATGAGAAAATGCTGGTAAGCAGCATTATCTCCTTTTCCCACAATATATATACATGTATTACCATTTCAAAGACAAATTCGATCATTATTTAAGCCACATTTATATTTTCGCCTGCACATGTTTTCAATTTGGACAAGTCTAAAATTTTGTCGTGTGGAAATGAGAGAGGCGAAAAACAAGTGTTATCTCATAAACTGTGAAAAATTCAATTTACACAATATCAGGTTTGCGTCAGGTACAAATCAACAAA
The DNA here is from genome assembly GCA_945859785.2 of Tridacna gigas. Lineage (NCBI taxonomy): Eukaryota > Metazoa > Mollusca > Bivalvia > Cardiida > Cardiidae > Tridacna > Tridacna gigas. The sequence continues at coordinate 59,835,308 of OX244032.2, forward strand.
ACACGACCTTGGCTTTCACAGCTCCACCTCCACCCACCCACTGAGAGGGAGGCTCAAAGAAACAGAATTAACAGAAATCCAAAGAGCTGTTGTAGGTTTTCCAGGTCGAAATATAACCCTTGAGACTGGCGTACTTTGTTGCTATTGCCAAGGTTGAATGACGTCATCGCTGCAGTTGTTTATATAGCGATTACTAAATCCTCAAATAATTCCCCTTTACGTCATTAATCGGATACGAAAAATAAAACAACAAAAAACCCTACTCTACCAAACATGAAGTAGAAACAGCACGGGCCGGGGAACAGGGGACGAGCAAGAGGGTGCAGTCAAGATAACAATCTGATTAACAGAAGAATACGTTATTTTCAGCAAATTCTCCATTTATCACAACATTTTCAAAAGCATTTTAACCCTTTACCAGATGACAAAATTTTAGCCTTGTCCAAATTGAAAGCATTTGCAGACGACAATTTCAAAGTGGCTCAAATGGTGCATTTTTTCTTTGATAGGGTAGAAAACATTGTGGGAAAAGGAGAAAATGCTGGTTACCAGCATTTTCTCCTTTTCGCACAATGTTTTCAAAAGGCTTCTTTCCCAGGGTCGTTAAAAGACGTCATTGTGTGGTAAAGGATTAACCCTTTACCAAGCAACAAAAGTTTAGACTGGTCCAAATTCAAAGCATTTGCAGACGACAAAATAAATGTGACTTTAAAATTGAAATTTGTTTTGGGAAAGGTGGAAAACATTGTGGGAAAAAGGAGAAAATGCTGGTTACCAGCATTTTCTTCTTTTCCCACGATGTTTTCAAAAGGCTCCTTTTTCAGTGTCGTCAAAAGTCGGGGTTGTGTGGTAAAGGGTTAACTGCAGAGGTCAAGGGTGTCTCCGTCTTCGTACGATTAGCACAGTACCAGAGTATGAGTAAGGTTTCATAAATGTAAGGACGATTCACTATCATTTAAACCTTAGGCTGCTAAGCGCTACTTACTGACCTTTTGCGGACAGTGTAGATCAAGATCAGACTGCACAGAACGTGCAATCTGATCTTTGATCTACACTGTCCGATGCGGTATTTTCTTTCCGGTGAAATCAACTTTGAAACCGCAATGTTTGGGCTTAGTATTGAGTAGAAATTTTCGTTTCTTTTATTCAGCAGCTTAAGTGTTAAAAAGAAACGATGGGTTTGTTTATCAGGTATTCTGCGGGACAGCATCGGTAGATTGACTCGTTATCAAACGACAAAAATTGTAGGATTGTCCAAATTGAAAGCATCTTCAGACGACAAAATAGATAAGACACAAAAATTAAAATTTCTTTTTTGCTGGGTAGAAAACATTGTTGGAAAAGGAGAAAGTGCTGGTTACCAGCTTTTTCTCCTCTTCCCTCAATGTGTTCAAAATCTTTGTTCTTCATGGTTGTTAAAACACGGGTGTGGTAAAGAGTTTTAAACGCCTTCGATACGGAAATGAAATTGAGATCGAACAGATTTGTGAAATATTGTTTGTAAAAGAAATGATTGTATAGATTGTGTGTATGTGTGTGTTTTTTTAACGCCGATTGACAGAATCTTTCGGATAAGAGAGACACTGTAATAGCTTTTAAATAAAAGCTATCTTGTGGGCACTACTCATTATGTCTCATCAACAGCGACAGAGTAAGGGGGAAAAAAAGTTATTTTGTCAGACTTTGAAATGGAAGTTGGATTCATCTTTTACTAGAGAAATTTTACATTTCCCCAACCCATTTCCTCTTATCTACAGCTCTGTTTTCATGTGAGGTCAAGGACGTTGACACGATTGTTTAGATATCGCGCCAGAATTTTGGAATGGCTGGTTGGAATGTCACATGACCAATTATAACCTACATGCATTGTTTTTGTGTTGGGATATGATGACGTCATATCTGATGACATGAACTTGACCAGACGGAGTTATCGATTGCACAGCAACCATCCCATTATCTAAAAGCCAAAATGGCACCTTTCACTGAATGTAACCACCCATTTTTTTACGTTTTCAGAGAAAAATATAATGTTGTAATATTTATCAGTGTTTTATAAGAAATTTTATTACGAGGCAAAAATCTAAATAGGCCTAGTCTAAATACACTTAAAGACGATATGTCTTGGTGTCGTCTCGATAACGATTAATGAGACATTTACGATGCTTATTTTCGTATTTGGGAGTTTATTGTGCACTGTAACGTTTCAAGTCCACAGTGAATTTTACCTGCAAATAGCTACAGCGCTGTACTGACTTTCTGTTTCGTCAATTTGAATTGCAGCGAAATGCAAATAGTTTTAATGACAAGCATTACCAAGAACGAATTATTAACGGTCCATTACCCAAAGCGCTTTTAGAAGTCGTTTTTAACATGCAAATCTCGCAAAAACTAACGAAATTTATCCTCTTCGGCAGCCATTTTGTTTCTATTTGGGGAAATGTAAAATTTCTCTAGTAAAAGATGAATCCAACTTCTTTTCCTTATGTTTAGCGTTTAAATTGAAAAGAATCGACGGATTACGCAAGCAACAGGTATGTTCAAATTCTAGTTTTGTCGTCAATTTATGAAAATATAAGAGTTTAAAAGTGCGCACGAAATCTGTGTAGAACAGAAAACTGTCCCCGAAGGCGATTTTAGTTTTTCGATTGGTCGCCTCCGGGTACAGAGACGATCGTAAAAAAAAAAAGTTGAAATCTTTGCACAAATTCTGTGCGCACTTTGAAACTCACTTATTTTCACAAATTGAGAACAAAACTAGAATTTGAACACACCTGTAGTTTAAGTACTCAATAATCCTTCGTTTATAAATACAAATATTTTCAATTCAAACGCTAAAAATGAAAAAAAAAAAAAGTTTAATCATCTGTTACTCAAAGTGTTTACACTCATCAAGAAAATGGTAACCAGAATTTTCTCCTTTTCCTGCAATGTTTTCAGCTTGGTGAAAAAGAAATCTGATAATTTGAGTCATGTTTAGTTTCTACTCTACAAATGCTTTCGATACGAATGAGTCTAAAATTCAGTCAAATGGTCAGCGGGATGAAATAATGAAGTTACTGGTGCAGATTGTGATCGATACAGACAATAATTCGTGAAAAATTATCGAGAAACTACTGGCAATGAGCGATATTGAGCAATAGTTCTCTTATGGCTTGAGTACCGATGTTTTTTAGGATACAATGTTTAGCTAGAATCATGCATGGATGTAGGTCTAATTATTCGATTTGGGCGACATTCTGACAAACCCGCTCTTTTGTCCGGTGTTGGTAGAAAACACGCCCGCGTTAAATAGTCCTATTAACGATATAATGACGAATGGTTTCATATACTGATAGAGTGCTATCATATATTGCATATTGGTTAAATATACTGTTGAACTGGTTTGATATAAGGGCGTTTGGTTCAATATATAGTTGGATCGGAATGATATAAAGAATGATTCGTTCAATATAATGTCAAATGAAATCATATCATGGTGCTGTGGTTCTATACGAGGACACTTGCTTTCATATAAACACATTTTGGTTCAATATACTAATAAATACGTATCACATATTTAGCTATGGTAACATACCTTGTTAAACTGGTTTCATATAAGAACAGATGAATTAATTCAAAGGAATTTTCGTGATATATATTGTCGAAATGATATCATGTAATGCTACTTTGGATAAATATATTGACGATTCCGTTCAATACACTGAAATATTCGATCAATATAACGAAGTTTGGTTCCATATAAACATGCTTTCATTTCATATACAGTTTAAATGTGCCCAAATATTACGACAACAGTGCAATGAAGTGTAAAAGAACGGTATAAGACAGCCATGGCTTTCCATAGCCGTACACGATAAATTTCGTTATTCTTTTCGAGATTTACATGTTATAAAAGGCTTCTACGAGCGCTTTAGGGAATGAAATGTTTAAGAATTTGTCCTTGGTCATGTGTGTCCCTAAAAATAAATTGTATTTCGCTACAATACAGATTAAACCGACGAAACAGAAAGCCAGGACAGCGCGGTGGCTTTGCTACTGGAAAATTCACTATGGACTTGAGACCGTGCGGTGCACAATAAATGTCCGAATAAGAAATAAAGCACTGTAAAAGTCTCATTACTGAGACTAAAAATCTGTGCGGAGATTTCGCCTTTTTTGTATCGATAGTCTCTATACCCGAATGTCAACCGTCAAAAACGAAAAGCGCATCGGGCACAGCTATCTATACTATGTCTTGGTGATACTGTATACATTGATTGATTGATTGTATGGTGTTTAACGCTGTTTTCAACATTATTTCAGTTATATCACGGCGGCCAGTGCACCTATCCATGCTTTCCTGGAGTTTCTTTTTACCAGTACTCCGCACAATATTCTTTCCAAGCCACTGGCTGCTGTCCCACAGATACTGTGTACATACGACTAAAATAATAATCTCTCTCTACCAGATAATAAATAAACACTCCAAGAAACAAAAACTTACCTTGTACTAAAGTGTAGGCACATAGACAGAAGCACAGAGCGGTTGGGTTGTTACATCTCTGCAGAAAACTGGGTCGACAACCACGAACCCCACATCTCACGTCAGTGTAATCTTCCTCACCGTCACCTACATGACCCGATTTTACATCTTCTGGGATTTCCGTTAAATCTGGTCCTTGTTTGTCCTTAACGATCTCGAATTCCACAATATCTGCACTCATGGTATCTTTGTTAGGCACTTTTCCCGCCATGTTAACGTTTATTGTCGTTAAATGTGTGGGAAACTGTATATTTTACTTCTCCCAGCGTGCACCTCATAACTAGCACCAGTAGTCTGAAACAGGATTTTTATTTATCAATTCAGAACTCCGGATAGAGGGAATGATTTTGATTTCAAAATGGAAAATATTAATTACTCTCCACTAAACCCTATGTCAAGGGTACTCATTGGAATCGTCTCATGGAGACGATTCTAATGAGTACCCACAACATAGGGTTTGGAAGAGAAATAATGGATTTAGAATACTAACACTCCCCCTTATCTGAAGGTTTGTATCATACAACTTGAGTAACACTATCCCGCGCAAAATAACCCAATACCTTCCCGCCTGCATAAAAACTTCAGCAGACGATTTTGAAAAGTTAAACAACCTTGTAAAATATACAATGTCATGATCGAATTATGGATTGGTACACGAATTTACGTAAAAACACTATTATGAAAGGAGATATTGCTCGTCACGAGCAATTTCTCCTTCTGCCACAACTTTTTCAAAGATCGTCTTTTGTAAGCCGAAATGAGCAGCTGGTAATGCGTTATATTATCAGTGCTTCCCACCATTCAAAGTTGATAATCACAGACAGGTAGATGCCACAAGTGGTTGCCGAAACAGATGAAAGGTAGATCTAAATAATTACATAAACTTTTGTTTATCTACTTTGTTATTTCTGGTACTTTTTCTGTGCTAATTTGTCAAAGAACATTCAGCAATAGGCAACATTTTTATTTCGGATACATGTATACACATATCTTTTTTTTTCTTTTAAAAGGGAAAAGTTTTCAAAAATATGAGTAATCAGAGCTCCAGATAAGAGGGAGTGATGGTATTCTAAATCCATTATTTCTCTTCCAAACCCTATGTTGTGGGTACTCATTAGAATCGTCTCGATGAGACGATTCTAATGAGTATCCATAACATTGGGTTTATTGGAGAATAATAAATATTTTCAATTTTGAAATCAAAATCACTCCCTCTATCTAGAGCACTGGTAATTTAACCATTGCAGTAGTAACTACATGGAATGAACATTTTCAGTCAATACCAAAGATACAGATATTGCACTTTCAAAAGTAGTGTTTATCATCATACCTGACAAAGAAGCGGACAATGTGGATCATAAAGATCAGACTGCACATTCTATGAAGTCTGATCTTGCTCTACACTGTCTGCATAACCATTTAAACCCGTGCCAGGCACTTCAAGGGTTAACATGCGTCTATCACACCTTACCTTCGATATGGAAGAAGGGAAGAAAAAATATCCCCTCATAAAACAAAAATGTTATGAGAAAGTTTATGATACGAGTAGAAATACTACATGAAGTTACGTGGTACGTTCAACGATATAATTACAACAATCTGACCACATTTTTCTTTTCAAAAATTCTTAGAAGTTGTCCTAAAACAAAACACTGGGTTTCTTTTCTTAAAAAAACTAATAAATATTTGTTGTTAATTCCGCGAACACAAAGCGAATATTCCAAGAACATTACGGATAATTCATTCTGAACCCCACACCAGAAATCCCAATATTTTCTGAAGCAAACCACTTGACTAAATAAACAACAGATTAAACTTCATACGGTGTACACGTGGTGTTTGAGGAGATAGCAGACGAATCATGTCTCTTCCACTGACAAGAACACACCACGATTTTGTATTTATAGCCTGGTTTTTCTGCCAGTGTGTAATTAGCAATTCAGCGGAGAGTGCTTACCCGATATACAACCAGTTCCCTCCGTAAAAACCGAAAGTCCCTTCACGTCATTAACTCAATACCAGACGACAGACGTTTAGCCTCGTCCAAATTGAGAGCATTTGCATACAACAAATTAAATGTTATTAAAAACATAAAATTTGTCTTTCATACGGTAGAAAACATTGTGGGAAAAGGAGAAAATGCTGGTTACCAGCATTTTCTCCTTTTCCCACAATGTTTTCATCAAAAGGCTTCTTTCTCAGGGTCGTTTAAAGGCGGCATTGTGCAGTAAAGGTTTAACTCATGACCTGATGAAACTAATCTGCAGCAGATGGCTTTGAAATACAGAAGTAAAATGTGAATAAGCAACGTGAATCAGGAATTTAAAACGCCTGAATATTTGTGAAAACATTTGAGCCGAAACAGAAATTGCACGTAACGTATTATATCTCGATTTATCTACGATGTTTTCAACATTGGTCTGCTGCAAGACAAAAGGTGTGGCCGATAGGAGGTGGTACAGAGCTGGCAGAATATTTCACTTTAGGTCGATGGTATTAACCCTTAGGCAACTTCAAACGCAACGAGATGCGCTTTTTGCGGACAATGTAGATCGAGATCAGACAGCACAGATCGTGCAGCCAATCTTGGATCTTCACTGTCCGACACTTTGAGATTTGCGCGATGAAATGAACTTTGAAATTGCAATATTTTGGGTTTTACTGCCGATTGGAAACTTAAGTTGAATACCAACTGAAGGTTAAACGCATCTACTAAAGGTCTTTGTGTCATAACGCGACAGTACTATCCCATGTACATAATCAGCCAGAGTCACGGCTAGGGAATAACAATGTCTCTCCTAGACTGGTATCAGCCCGTTAAATGGAGCATTTTCATTAAAAAAAATCATGAAATAAAACAGCAAAAAAACAAATAGTCATATTACATTCTGAAGGTCTGATTTAACATATTTCAGATACAGAGCAAGTAACAACATATATTTCTAAGTCTACAGTAGTTGTGTACTTTGGTCATTAGAATGACTCAAATGCAGGGCCTGAATGCCAGGCTATGTCTCTCCCAACCACACTTTAGCTACAACGGCGGTCCGACCGGTGTTTCTCGTCCTAATGAGGTGCAAGTATTGGCCTTACTACTGCTTTTTTTCCCTAACTTTCCTTCTTGCCCATGTTTTCTTTTTTTGATACAGTCCCAAACATGCATACAAATCGCATCAAAAGGCATCTTGTATAAACCGCCGTAACCCCCACCACCTCCTCGTTTGAAAAAGAGAGAGAGCTTTTCTTTTGCCATTTGGGATACGGCTTTCACGGTCCATCAGAGTACCATTCAAGTGTGACTGTATCAAGCGGGGTCGAACTTATGATGGCTGTCATGTCCGGATTACAAAATCACATCCCATTAACCATATTGTCGCTTGAGACACATTTTCTGTCTGGAAGGAAAATATCTCGAATCCGGGCCTGTGTAGGCTAGAACATATCGCATACTACTGAAAGTGTAATTTCGCGGAAAGACAGCAAACCTAGACTGCTTTTCCCCTACTGTGCGATATGGTACAGGTTGAAAAACTTTTAGTAATTCACTCATTGTAAAATTTGTTTATCGTAGTACAAAATACTCCGGGCGCCTGTTGAGGTCAGTCGGACCGTCTGCTCGAAAACTACTGGATCAAACGAAACAAAATTTTATACGCAGAATTTTGAAGGAACGAAAATGTATTTAACCCTTTCCCAAACAAGCCCTGGTTTTCACGTTTCTGCAGTACACGTCTTTTGAAAACACTGTGGGAAAAGGAGAAATTGCTCGTAACGAGCAATTTCTCCTTTTCCAACTATCTCTCTGTCGTACTAACCCAGTGGAATACAAGACAAATTTTTGATGCATAGCATCAAAGAAGCCGGCAATTTTTTTGTTACCATCAATGAGGAAGGTGCTTTAGGAATAACTCGCTTATCAGAAGTTGTGTTACTTTTAAATTAAAAATTCTGGAGAATAAGACTAAGAATGTTCTTAAGAATGGTTGGTGAATACAGACCCAGTAGAAAATTTTACCGACTGCAACAATTTGGGGGCTAATTAAGATTTTTTTTTTTTCTGTGAATCCTATTTTTTGTTTAACTCTTTACCAAACGACAAACTTTTAGACTAGTCCAAATGAAAAGCATTTGCAGACGACAAAATAGATGTGACTCAAAAATTGAAATTTGTTTTGGAAAGGATAGAAAACATTGTGCCTCTTTCTCAGGGTCGTTAAAACACAGGATTGTGTGGTAAAGAATTAAACACTAATATAAACTTCACTTTTTTTCCTGCATGCATTCGGAAAGAGGACAGTTACATTCAGTAAACAGGAATGGTGCAATTTTGCTCTTCAGATAAAAGCATGGTCATTTTGGATTAGGTATTTTCTCTATTTTGACAAGATCAAAATACTGTTATCATTCTTACATGAATATGATCCTACATACCGTAGTCAGACCTCCAGGTAAGAGGGAGTGATAGTATTCTAAATCCATTATTTCCCTTCCAAACCCTATGTTGTGGGTACTCATTAGAATCGTCTCGATGAGACGATTCTAATGAGTGCCGATCGAGACGATTCTAATGAGTGCCGATAACATGGAGTTTAGTGGAGATTGATTAATATTTTCAATTTTGAAATCAAAATCACTCCCTCTATCTGGAGCTCTGCCGTAGCTGATGCATATTATTGCATGATCACTTGACATTCCAACAAGCCTTCACAAAATTTTAGCCAAAAGCTAAAAAACCTTTACCAAACAATTACATGTTCTAATTAATGACCCTGAAGAAAAAGGCTTCTGAAACCATCGCGAGAAAAGTATAAAATGCTTGTCACAAGCATTTTCTCCTTTTCCACAATGGTTTCTATCATTTCAGAGCCAAATCTCATCATTATAACCAAATCTAATTTGTCGTCTGCAACTGCTTTGAATTTGGACGATACTGTCCAAAATTTTAGCCCTGTCCAAGTTGAAAGCATTTGCAGACGACAATTTCAATGTGGCTAAAATGATTGCAATTGTTCTGAAAGGTTAGAAAACATTGTGGGAAAAGGAGAAAATGCTGGTTACCAGCATTTTCTCCTTTTCCAACAATGTTTTCAAAAGGCTTCTTTCTCAGGGTCGTTAAAAGTGGGGATTATGTGGTAAAGATTTAATCCTTCACTATGAAGAAAAAAGCTTCTGCAACCATTGCAGTAAAAGTATAAAATGCTTATCACAAGCATTTCTTCCTTTTCCTACAATGCTTTCTACCATTTTAGAGACAAATCTCATCATTATAACCAAACTGGATTTGTCGTCTGCAACTGCTTTGAATTTGGACAAGTTCTAAATTCTGTTGTAGGGTACAGAGTTAAGAGGCTAACTAGTCCATTGAAGAAGTACCATCAATTTGTTTTTCATTTGCTTCTTGCTTTATTTCTTGATTCTTAGACAGCTATTGCCTTACTAAATTGAGCAATAAAATATTTTCAAGTTTGGTTTGACTATGAAAAACCTGAATAGCCCCCTTACAATGTAATAGTTGAACATGTAAATGAGCCATGCTCTGGCAAAAGGGGGTTTAATGCATCTCCGTGATCCATGATACCAAGCAAGCCATCACATAATTAAGGATCAACAATACATAAAGCCTCTTTTTTAATACAATCAACTTAATCATCAGGTAGACTGGTCCTTAAATATACAGAAAATTTACCAATAGCGAAAAGTTTCAGCCCAGGTCAGCCTGCACAGTCCAAGCGGGCTGACTTGGGTTGATACTTTTCCCAGATTCATTAAGACCCTTTTTCACAGAGCATGGCTCAAGTGCAATGATGTACAACATCAGTCAAAAGCTGTCGAGGGTCATTTATAACCAGGTGCAAAACCCAAGTTTGGCTGAAGCCCTAAAGCCACAAAAATAAGTGCAATACCCTTCAACGCTACATCAAAAGTTCCATTACATTTCCTTTCCAGCCTTACTTTAGACCTTTGAAAGGGTAGAAAACATTGTATGAAAAGGAGAAAATGACGGTAACCAGCATTTTGTCATCCTGCAACTACGTTTCAATAGTCTTCTTCCTCAGGGTTATTAAAACATATGAGACATGCTCTGGCAAAAGGGGACTTAATGTATCTCTGTCATCCATAATTCAAGCAAGTCATCACATATTTATGGATCCATAAAATCCATTTTGTCTAGCAACCAACTGAAACGTGAGGTACACTGGTTTTTGACATGCAGAAAAATTACCAAAGCAGAAAGTGTCGGTCCAAGTTAGCCTGCGCGGACTGTGCAGGCTAACCTGGGCCAATACTCTCTGCAAATGCATCAAGCCCCCTTTTCACAGAGCATGGCTCATAAATAAATGCCCAAGGATTTAGTGTGTCTCAGTTGTGCTCTGAGTATGCAAGGCTTGTCACAACAAAGGTACATTCTTACAAAAAGTTATTACAAAAAGTTTCCAATAGTAAACAGATTAATTACACACCTGCAAACTCTCCTGCTAAAATACAATATATTGCACACGGATAAAAATAGACACAGTGGAACAAAAAATCTGAGAAATCTTTAGAAATAAGAGTTCAAATACAAAATCTGTAGTTTTCATACTCGCAATTTATGTGAACAGCACAAGGGGGGAAAAAAGCGTAATATTGCGCTAATCTACTAGCTTTAAACTGGTCCCTTGTTGTATCGTGTATTACACGTGTAGTAGTATCAGGGGAGGTAACCAGTCTATATAATTTAAGAAGAGTTACGCTGCCTGTGGGGTCAATCATTAATCAGTTATTAAATAAATATCTATAAATACGAAATCTTTACTTTTCATTGCTCGAAATTCATCTCAACAGTACATACAGAATAATGCATAATTTTGAGCTTAATAGCAACATACTATTAAAAGTATTTGAGTGAATATGTCGGAAAAGTTGTGCAATGATGTATCCCAAAACTCCCCATGTGCATAAAAAAAAAGCATTCCTATTGGAAGCCGGCTTCAAGAGCCGGCTTCCAATAAAAGAGTTCATTAAACAACCATCCTACCCTTTTGGAGAACTTTATGTCATTTTCATCAAATTTAAAATTGTCGTCTGCAAACTCTTTCAATTTGGACCAGTCTAAAATTCATCGTCTGGGAAAGGGTTAAGTTACACAAAACACTTTTAGAAAATGGCTTCCGTTACTACATTTCGTTTTTTTAAAAAAAAGTAGAAAAATTCTTCTGCGGTGCTGGACGTTCGGTGGAGAGAAATTTGGCCTGTATTACAATTTTCAGATGGTATAAACTATTGTTGCTTTCTTTTATAGAGTTATAGAGTGCAAATATGGAAAAGATCTTTTTGTCAGGAACCAGATGGCCGGAAGATCAGGATTCGTATTCACCAAACATTCTTTAGAACATTCTTGGTCTAGTTCTAGATTTAGAATGTACAAAAACTTCTGATTGGCTAAACTATTTGGGTTAGCAAATCAGAAGTTGTGTTACTTTCACATTTCGAAAATTCTGGAGAATAAGTCTCAGAACGTTTATAAGAATAGTTGGTGAATACGGACCCAGAAATCTGGGTTTCTGTCCCGCGCTGGAAGCGTTGGTCGCCTGGGGAAATACTTCGGCAAGTCACTGCAGAGACACAGTCCTATACTGATCAACAAGACTTAACCAAACAACAAGATTATGAACTTTTATAATAGCAGACAAACTCAATGCGACTAAAATGATACACTTGTCTTGGAAAGGCTAGAAAACTATGTGAGAAAAGGAGAAAAAATGCTGTTACCAGAGACCCATTTTCCTTAACGTCGTTAAAACTCGGGATTGTGTGGTAAAGGGTAAACCCAAGGAAATACACGATCAAGTGACCTGTTGACATTATGTAACTGACATACTTGTAAAAGCTTCGCGAAAAAAATACAGATCTTACAGCAAGCAGGTAGAACATTTCGACAGGTGACATCCGGACGGTTATCATTCGTTACAAATCATATGCCACAGCTTTCCCAGCTCGCCAGTGTGCGCATGGTTGTTTTATAAACTCTTTTATATTCCACTGGGTTAGTATGACAGAGAGATAGTACATTTTTATCGGTAATATGTCGGTTGCCTTTGAAATATCTGGGTCCATATTCACCAACCATTCTTAAGAATATTCTTAGTCTTATTCTCCAAGATTTCCTACATTTGAAAGTAACACAACTCCTGGTTGGCTAAACCAAGTGGTTTAGCCAATCAGGAGTTGTGTTACTTTCAAATGTAGAATATTCTGGAGAATAAGACAAAGAATATTCTTAAGAATGGTTGGTGAATACAGACTCTGCAAATCACAGACGTAGAAGAAAAATGGAAGATTTATCAATGATCGGTATGCAAAATCACGCCAAAATAGACGTGTTTATTATCAAGGGAGGTAATTCATTATGTCAATAACTTCTAAAAATGCACCATATCTCTTAAAAATGACCCGCTTGATATACTTTTTTTACAAGATATCAGAGAGCTGATCAAAATTTAAAACAAGAGGGCCATGATGGCCCTGGGTCGCTCACCTTAGTAGAGTGCCTTAAAGGTTTTTCTTTAATTTGACCATGTGACCTAGGTTTTGACCGCAGGTGACCCAATTTCAAACTCATATTTCATGAAGACAAACATTCTGACCAATTTTCAAGTCAATTGAGCAAAAAATGTGGCCTCGAGTGCCCTAAAGATATTTCTTTAATTTGACCTAGTGACCTAGATTATGACCTCAGTTGACCCAAATTTGAACTGGTCTTTGACTATATCAAAAGAAACATTTTAACCAATTTTCAAATCAAATGAATAATAAATGTGGTCTCTAGAGTGCCCACTAGCTATTTCTTTAATTTGACCAAGTGACCTAGTTTATGACCCCAGTTGACCCAAATTCAGACTCATGTGAGATTTTACAAAGACAAACATTCTGACCAATTTTCAAGGCAATTAAGCAAATAATGTGGCCTCTAGAGTGCCCTCAAGGTATTTCTTTATTTTGACCTAGTGACCTAGTTTATGGTTCCAGGTGACCCAAATCCAAAGTCATCTGGTATTTCATCAAGACAAACATTCTGGCAAAATTTCAGGTCATTTGAGCAATAAATGTGGCCTCCAGACTGCAAACAAGGTATTTCTTTAATTTGACCCAGTGAACTAGTTTATGACCCAAGTTGACCCAAATTAATCTTATGTGAGACTTTTTAAGACAAACTTTCTGACTAATTTTCAAGGCAATTGAGCAAATAATGTGGCCTCGAGAGTGCCAACAAGGTATTTCTTTAATTTGACCTAGTGACCTAGTTTATGACCCAAGATGACCCAATTTTGAACTCAATGCACTTGTTGCGCTTAGATGGGCAAACAAACTTAGAAGAGAATCACTACATACCAAATATCAAAGCTCTACGCCTTCCAGTTTTAAAGAAGAATTTTAAAGTTTTCCTTCTTTGTTCCTATGTTCGAACTTGTGACCCCCGGGGCTGGACCAGTTTTGACCCAGGGGCATCATATGAACAAACTTGGTAGAGGTCCACTAGGAAATGCTACATACCAAATATCAAAGCTCTACACCTTCCCGTTTAAGAGAAAAAGAAATTTAAAGTTTTCCTTCTTTGTTCCTATCTTCGAACTTGTGACCCCCGGGGCGGGGCCAGTTTTGACCCAGGGGCATCATATGAACAAACTTGGTAGAGGTCCACTCTGAGATGCAACATACCAAATATCAAAGCTCCACACCTTTCGGTTTCAGAAAAGAAGAATTTTAAAATTTTCCTTCTTTGTTCCTATGTTCGAACTTGTGACCCCAGGGGCTGGGCCAGTTTTGACAGCAGCATCCTTGAAACAAACTTGGTAGAAGTCCACTAGGAGATGCTACATACCAAATATCAAAGCTCTATGCCTTCCCATTTAAGTGAAAAAACAAATTAAAGTTTTCCTTCTTTGTTCCTATGTTTGAACTTGTGACCCCCGGGGCAGGCCCAATTTTAACCCCAGGGCATCATATGAAGAAACTTAGTAGAGGTCTACTAGGCGATGCTACATACCAAATATCAAAGCTCTACGCCTTCCAGTTTCAGAGAAGATGATTTTTAAAGTTTTCCTTTTCTGTTCTTATGTTCGAACTTGTGACTCCCTGGGCAGGGCCAACTTTTGCCCCAAGGGCATCATATGCACAAACTTGGTAGAGATCCACTAGAAGATGCTACATACCAAATATCAAAGCTCCATGCCTTCCTGTTTCAGAGAAGAGGATTTTTAAAGTTTTCCTTCTTTGTTCCTATGTTGGAAATTGTGACCCCCGGGGCGGGGCCAGTTTTGACCCCAGGGGCATCATATGAACAAACTTGGTAGAGGTCCACTAGGCGATGCTACATACCAAATATCAAAGCTCTACGCCTTCCAGTTTCAGAGAAGATGATTTTTAAAGTTTTACCTCTTTGTTCCTATGTTCGAACTTGTGACCGTGGGGCAGGGCATCATATGAACAAATTTAGTAGAGGTCCACTAGGAGATGCTTCATGCCAAATATCAAAGCTCTATGCCATCTAGTTTTAGAGAAGATGATTCTTAAAGTTTTCCTTCTTTGTTACTATGCTCAAACTTGTGACCTCCGGGGCGGGGCCAGTTTTGACCCCAGGGGCATCATATGAACAAACTTGGTAGAGGTCCACTAGGCAATGCTACATACCAAATATCAAAGCTCTGCGCCTTCCAGTTTCAGAGATGATGTTTTCCTATGTTGGAAATTGTGACCTCCGGGGCAGGGCCAGTTTTGACCCCAAGGACATCATTTGAACAGAGTTGGTAGAGGTCCACTAGGAGATGCTTCATGCCAAATATCAAAGCTCTATGCCTTCTAGTTTTACAGAAGAAGATTTTTAAAGTTTTCCTTCTTTGTTCCTATGTTGGAAATTATGACCCCCGGGGCGGGGCCAGTTTTGACCCCAGGGGCATCATATGAGAAAAATTGGTAGAGGTCCACTAGGAGATGCTTCATGCCAAATATCAAAGCTCTACGCCTTCAAGTTTCAGAGAAGAAGATTTTTAAAGTTTTCCTTCTTTGTTACTATGCTCAAACTTGTGACCTCCGGGGCGGGGCCAGTTTTGACCCCAGGGGCATCATATGAATAAACTTGGTAGAGGTCCACTAGGCAATGCTACATACCAAATATCAAAGCTCTACGCCTTCCAGTTTCAGAGAAGAAGATTTTTAAATTTTCCCCTCTTTTTTCCTATGTTCGAACTTGTGACCCCCGGGGCAGGGCCAGTTTTGACCCCAAGGACATCATTTGAACAAAGTTGGTAGAGGTCCACTAGGAGATGCTTCATGCCAAATATCAAAGCTCTATGCCTTCTAGTTTTACAGAAGAAGATTTTTAAAGTTTTCCTTCTTTGTTCCTATGTTGGAAATTGTGACCCCCCGGGGCGGGGCCAGCTTTGACCCCAGGGGCATCATATGAACAAAGTTGGTAGAGGTCCACTAGGAGATGCTTCATGCCAAATATCAAAGCTCTATGCCTTCTAGTTTTACAGAAGAAGATTTTTAAAGTTTTCCTTCTTTGTTCCTATGTTGGAAATTGTGACCCCCGGGGCGGGGCCAGTTTTGACCCCAGGGGCATCATATGAACAAACTTGGTAGAGGTCCACTAGGAGATGCTACATGCCAAATATCAAAGCTCTACGCCTTCAAGTTTCAGAGAAGAAGATTTTTAAAGTTTTCGTTCTTTGTTACTATGCTCAAACTTGTGACCCCCGGGGCGGGGCCAGTTTTGACCCCAGGGGCATCATATGAACAAACTTGGTAGAGGTCCACTAGGCAATGCTACATACCAAATATCAAAGCTCTACGCCTTCCAGTTTCAGAGAAGAAGATTTTTAAAGTTTCCCCTCTTTTTTCCTATGTTCGAACTTGTGACCCCCAGGGCAGGGCCAGTTTTGATACCAAGGACATCATTTGAACAGAGTTGGTAGAGAGGTCCACTAGGAGATGCTTCATGCCAAATATCAAAGCTCTATGCCTTCTAGTTTTACAGAAGAAGATTTTTAAAGTTTTCCTTCTTTGTTCCTATGTTGGAAATTGTGACCCCCGGGGCGGGGTCAGCTTTGACCCCAGGGGCATCATATGAACAAACTTGGTAGAGGTCCACTAGGAGATGCTACATGCCAAATATCAAAGCTCTACGCCTTCAAGTTTTAGAGAAGAAGATTTTTAAAGTTTTTCCTTCTTTGTGACTATGCTCAAACTTGTGACCCCTGGGGCGGGGCCAGTTTTTGTAACGTGCAACGACCTGGTCACCCATCCAGGCACTAACCTAATGCACGCTGCTTAACTTCCACGGAGAGAAATGCACCAAACCGCATCGCTGTAAAAGCTAGCTCAACAGCGAGGCACGTTTGAAGTGCTTATATATCTAACCTCTCTCCGTGACATTACTCTCCCCTACGAGAAGTCTCGACCCCTAGACTTATATACAAGCATGAATATACAAATAAACCAGGGGAATATACATGGGTAAGGCAACTCCAGTCCGGCAGTTGTCATTATCCCACCTCGGCCACCAAATGTAACGTGCAACGACCTGGTCACCCATCCAGGCACTAACCTAATGCACGCTGCTTAACTTCCACGGAGAGAAATGCACCAAACCGCATCGCTGTAAAAGCTAGCTCAACAGCGAGGCACGTTTGAAGTGCTTATATATCTAACCTCTCTCCGTGACATTTTGACCCCTGGGGCATCAAATGAACAAACTTGGTAGAGGTCCACTAGGAGAAGCTACATACCAAATATCAAAGCTCTGCGCCTTCTAGTTTCAGAAAAGAAGATTTTCAAAGATTTTGCTTTTTTTTTTCCTTTTTGTTGCCATGGCAACCAGAGTTGTGGGTGGAATTCAATTCTTTGAACAATTTTGGTAGAGCTTTACCCGAGGAACATTCCTGCCAAGTTTCATCAAGATTGGCCCAGTGGTTTAGGAGAAGAAGATGTTTAAAGAAATTGTTGACGGACGACGGACGCCGGACATAGGTCGATCACAATAGCTCACCTTTAGCACGTTGTGCTAAGGTGAGCTAAAAAAGAGACCTGCCCACTATTTTTTTATTGCAGAAAATTGATCAGAAAATAAGTTCTTGTTGACAAGTAGGAACATTTCTAATGGCAACTGTGATCTGTCTAGTTCCTTAATCCTCTCGATTCATCCTTTTTCCTATTATTATACATCACATTTCTTAGAATTATCATGTATTTGAGCAGTATTTGTTACTGAAGAACTTTTCTATAAGTTTGAAATTAAAGCGTTTTTTCTGTAATTTTGACAAGAGTTATCCCATTAGAAGAACTGTATCTTTCTTCTTTGCTCCGCAACATATGATTTTCATTTCATTTTCCTACTTCGCATATATTATATTGTCATCTGAGCGAAAATGAAAACAAAAAAATCTGTCCGTAGGAAAAACAAAAACAAGAGGGCCATGATGGCCCTGGGTCGCTCACCTTAGTAGAGTGCCTTTAAGGTTTTTCTTAATTTGACCATGTGACCTAGTTTTTGACCGCAGGTGACCCAATTTCAAACTCATATTTCATGAAGACAAACATTCTGACCAATTTTCAAGTCAATTGAGCAAAAAATGTAGCCTCGAGTGCCCTACAGATATTTCTTTAATTTGACCATGTGACCTAGATTATGACCCCAGGTGACCCAAATTTGAACTGGTCTTTTACTATATCAAAAGAAACATTTTAACCAATTTTCAAATTATATGAATAATAAATGTGGCCTCTAGAGTGCCCACTAGCTATTTCTTTGACCAAGTGACCTAGTTTATGACCCCAGTTGACCCAAATTCAGACTCATGTGAGATTTTACAAAGACAAACATTCTGACCAATTTTCAAGGCAATTAAGCAAAGAATGTGGCCTCTAGAGTGCCCACAAGGTATTTCTTTATTTTGACCTAGTGACCTAGTTTATGGTTCCAGGTGACCCAATCCAAACTCATCAGGTATTTCATCAAGACAAACATTCTGGCAAAATTTCAGGTCATTTGAGCAATAAATGTGGCCTCCAGAGTGCAAACAAGCTATTTCTTTAATTTGACCCAGTGAACTAGTTTATGACCCAAGTTGACCCAAATTAATCTTATGTGAGACTTTATAAAGACAAACTTTCTAACTAATTTTCAAGGCAATTGAGCAAATAATGTGGCCTCGAGAGTGCCAACAAGGTATTTCTTTAATTTGACCTAGTGACCTAGTTTATGACCCAAGATGACCCAATTTTGAACTCAATGAACTTGTTGCACTTAGGTGGGCAAACAAACTTAGAAGAGAATCACTACATACCAAATATCAAAGCTCTACGCCTTCCAGTTTTAAAGAAGAATTTTAAAGTTTTCCTTCTTTGTTCCTATGTTCGAACTTGTGACTCCCGGGGCTGGGCCAGTTTTGACCCAGGGGCATCATATGAACAAACTTGGTAGAGGTCCACTAGGAAATGCTACATACCAAATATCAAAGCTCTACACCTTCCCGTTTAAGAGAAAAAGAAATTTAAAGTTTTCCTTCTTTGTTCCTATCTTCGAACTTGTGACCCCGGGGCGGGGCCAGTTTTGACCCAGGGGTATCATATGAACAAACTTGGTAGAGGTCCACTCTGAGATGCAACAGACCAAATATCAAAGCGCCACACCTTTCGGTTTCAGAAAAGAACAATTTTAAAGTTTTTTCTTCTTTGTTCCTATGTTCGAACTTGTGATCCCAGGGGCTGGGCCAGTTTTGACCCAAGCAGCATCCTTGGAACAAACTTGGTAGAAGTCCACTAGGAGATGCTACATACCAAATATCAAAGCTCTATGCCTTCCAGTTTCAGAGAAAAAAAAAATTAAAGTTTTCCTTCTTTGTTCCTATGTTTGAACTTGTGACCCCCGGGACAGGGCCAATTTTGACCCCAAGGGCATCATATGAACAAACTTAGTAGAGGTCTACTAGGCAATGCTACATACCAAATATCAAAGCTCTATGCCTTCTAGTTTTACAGAAGAAGATTTTTAAAGTTTTCCTTCTTTGTTCCTATGTTGGAAGTTGTGATCCCCGGGGCGGGGCCAGTTTTGACCCCCAGGGGCATCATATGAACAGACTTGGTAGAGGTCCACTAGGAGATGCTACATGCCAAATATCAAAGCTCTACGCCTTTAAGTTTCAGAGAAGAAGATTTTTAAAGTTTTTCTTCTTTGTTACTATGCTCAAACTTGTGACCCCCAGGGTGGGGCCAGTTTTGATCCCAGGGGCATCATATGGACAAACTTGGTAGAGGTCCACTAGGCAATGCTACATACCAAATATCAAAGCTCTAAGCCTTCCAGTTTCAGAGAAGATGATTTTTAAAGTTTCCCCTCTTTGTTCCTATGTTCGAACTTGTGACCCCCGGGGCAAGGCCAGTTTTGACCCCAAGGGCATCATATGAACAAACTTGGTAGAAGTCTACTAGGAGATGCTTCATGCCAAATATCAAAGCTCTATGCCTTCTAGTTTTACAGAAGAAGATTTTTAAAGTTTTCCTTCTTTGTTCCTATGTTGGAAATTGTGACCCCCGGGGCGGGGCCAGTTTTGACCCCAGGGGCATCATATGAACAAACTTGGTAGAGGTCCACTAGGAGATGCTACATGCCAAATATCAAAGCTCTAAGCCTTCAAGTTTCAGAGAAGAAGATTTTTAAAGTTTTTCTTCTTTGTTACTATGCTCAAACTTGTGACCCCCAGGGTGGGGCCAGTTTTGACCCCAGGGGCATCATATGAACAAACTTGGTAGAGGTCCACTAGGCAATGCCACATACCAAATATCAAAGCTCTATGCCTTCCAGTTTCAGAGAAGATGATTTTTAAAGTTTCCCCTCTTTGTTCCTATGTTTGAACTTGTGACCCCCAGGGCAGGGCCAGTTTTGACCCCAAGGGCATCATATGAACAAACTTGGTAGAGGTCCACTAGGAGATGCTTCATGCCAAATATCAAAGCTCTATGCCTTCTAGTTTTACAGAAGAAGATTTTTAAAGTTTTCCTTCTTTGTTCCTATGTTGGAAATTGTGACCCCCTGGGTGGGGCCAGTTTTGACCCCAGGGGCATCATATGAACAAACTTGGTAGAGGTCCACTAGGAGATGCTACATGCCAAATATCAAAGCTCTATGCCTTCAAGTTTCAGAGAAGAAGATTTTTAAAGTTTTCCTTCTTTGTTACTATGCTCAAACTTGTGACCCCTGGGGCGGGGCCAATTTTGACCCCAGGGGCATCAAATGAACAAACTTGGTAGAGGTCCACTAGAAGATGCTACATACCAAATATCAAAGCTCTGCGCCTTCTAGTTTCAGAGAAGAAGATTTTCAAAGATTTTGCTTTTTTTTCCTTTTTGTTGCCATGGCAACCAGAGTTGTGGGTGGAATTTAATTTCTTTGAACAATTTTGGTAGTGCTTCACCCAAGGAACATCCCTGCCAAGTTTCATCAAGATTGGCCCAGTGGTTTAGGAGAAGAAGATGTTTAAAGAAATTGTTGACGGACGACGGACGACAGACGACGGACGACGGACGCCGGACACAGGGCGATCACAATAGCTCACCTTTAGCACGTTGTGCTAAGGTGAGCTAAACAAGAGGGCCATGATGGCCCTGTATCGCTCCACTGGCTTATAAATATAAACCACGAAGAAAAGTCTTCACTATATAAGCCCTTATAAAACTTTGACCTCATGGCTACAGTCTGACTAAATGGGAAATATTGTATTAGAAGAATAACATGCCAAATGTGGGAGTTCTTGGCCTTATGGCTGGTAACAAGATGGTTTCTGAACTTTTCACTCCATAAACCCATGTAAAACTTGTGATCCCTGGTGCAGGGCCAAACTTGATCCTAGAGCTGTAACTTGGGCCCTCTTTGTAACTGTCCACTAAATAATGCTATAATTATATGCAAAATTTGGTAGCCTACGCCTTATGGCTGTGTACACCAAGATTTAAAAGTTTTCCCTATGTAAGCCTATGTAAATCTTGTGAACCCCCCCCTCCAAGTATGAGGCCAAATTGACCCCAGGACTATACTTTGGACACTTTTGGTAGACTCCAACTAGATCAAGCTAAATGCCAAATTTGGTAGCTCTAGGCCTTATGGTTTCAGACAAGAAGATATTTAAAGTTTTCTCTATATAAGCCTATGTATAAAACTTGTGACCCCTGGGGAAGAGCCAATTTTGACCCCAGGGCTATAATTTCAAGAAACATGATAGAGGTCTACTACATAAAGCTACATGCCAAATTTGGTAGCCCTATGCCTTATGGTTTCAGACAAGAAGATTTTTAAAGTTTTCTCTATATAAGCCTATGTAAAACTTGTGACCCCTGGGGAAGAGCCAATTTTGACCCCAGGGCTATAATTTGAAGAAACTTGATAGAGGTCTACTACATAAAGCTACATGCCAAATTTGGTAGCCCTATGCCTTATGGTTTCAGACAAGAAGATTTTTAAAGTTTTCTCTATATAAGCCTATGTAAAACTTGTGACCCCTGGGGCAGAGCCAATTTTGACCCCAGGGCTATAATTTGAAGAAACTTGATAAAGGTCTACTACATAAAGCTACATGCCAAATTTGGTAGCCCTATGCCTTATGGTTTCAGACAAGAAGATTTTTAAAGATTTCCAATATTTTTCAGTTTTGTTGCCATGGCAACCAGAGTTTTTGAAGGAATCAAATTCTTTCAAGAAATTCTGAAGAGGACCATGTCAGGATCATTTCTGTGAAGTTTCGTGAAAATCGGATGGGTAGTTTCAGAGAAGAAGATGTTTGAAATAAAAGTTAACGCACGGACGGACGGACTGACGGACGGACGGACGGACGGACGACCGGACGGACGGACGGACGGACGCACGACGGACACCGGGCCATGACATAAGCCCGCTGGCCTTCGGCCAGTGGAGCTAAAAAACTGACATATGTCCTTTGAACATAAGAAGAAAGATTTTGAAAACAATGTGGAAAAAGGACAAAATGCTGGTAACCAGCGGTTTTTTTTTTTTTTTCGCACGATGTTTCATCGTCTGTCAAAGACAAATCCCATCATTTGAGCCACATTCAATTTATCGTCTGCAAATACATTGAATTTTAACCGTTCCGAAATGTCACCGTCTGGACAAAAGAGTTAATTGTTTGACGATGTGCACAGCTTACTCTATCAGCGGAAATCATTAGGTAGAAATATCCATTGAAATGACGAAGTAGAGGCATCCTGTCGTCTGTGTATGACTGTAAAGATCGGCGTAAAACATTTCGCCGAGCAACTCAATACGGAATACCATTAGGACCACCGCCTTTTGAATGTGTTAATTCAAAACGCGATACTCGATAGTACGATGATGATAATGCGAAATCACGAAACTAGGATGATGAAAACGCGACAGTACGATGACGATAACGCGATACTACGATGGTGAAAACGCGACAATACGATCGTGCGATGATGAAAGTGCGATATAATATCGTGTTTTCACCGTATTCCGTAACTCAAACAGTTACGACGAATGAAATTAAGAAAAGGATTTTGAATCACTGTGGAAAAAGAGATAGAAAATGCTAGTAATCCCCAGCATTTATTTCCTTTATGACGTTTTCTATCCTTTCACACACAAATCCCGCCCCTCCTTCATTAAACCCTTAAGCTGCTAAGCGCGACTCAAGGTCCTTTTCGGACACTGTAGATCAAGATCAGACTGTACAGAACCTGCCGTCTGATCCTCGATCTACAATGGCCGATACAGAGATATTTTCGGCCCCTCTCCAAAAAAAGATAACTTTGAAAGTAGGCAACATTTTGGTTTTTACTATCGGTTTGAAAGTTTCATTTTACTTACTTAGCAGGTTAAAGGTTAAAGTCACCCTCAATATTTGTCGTCTACAAATACTTTGTCATTCATTCATTCATTCGTTTGTTCGTTCGTTCGTTCATTCATTCATTCATTCATTCATTCATTTCTTCGTTCGTTCATTCGCATTTATTCATTCATTCGTTCGTTCGATCGTTTGTTCGTTTGTTCGTCGTTCGTTCGTTTCTTTGTTCACATGTGTTTCGGTCTATCATCTATTTATTTTCTATTAATGTTCTAATTATTACTCAGGTGACATATAAGCCTATGGGGCCGGGTGTTGAAATTTTAGATCTATATTTATATACATGTATTCGTAGAACTCTCTAGTAATTGTATGACAGATGTAATTATAATAAAAAAAAAACTTACATGTACTTACTTTGCATAAAGGACGCGTCTAAATATTGTCTTCTGGTAAAGAGTTACCTAAAAATGTTTTTTTACAAGACTCACTGATAGAATGGAGATAGAAAATGTAAGGGTCGTATGATACCACGTCTGCAGTTGACAAGGTTGTGACAACGAGGCGGCAAAATTCATGGACCTGACAGTTGCAAATAGGAGGCCTACACTTACGTCCTTTCTCTTCAATATAAATTTACCATCATTTATCTTTCGAGAGTTTTCGAGGGCTTTCGACAACGCTTACTTTCGACGAAATATTAACAGTGTGTTTTCTTCGGCTTTACTATAAATACCAGGAGTGTTCAAATATGAATGCAGCTAGGCACCTAAAATTGATTCTTCATAGGTTTCACTGAAATTCTTATTTTGTTCCCTCAAAGTATTCACCTGCAGCAGTTATACAAAGTTTCAGACTCCGGATCCAATCTTTGAAGGCATTTTCATAGTCTTTTTAGGTATACTATGAAGACACTGTAATATTGCAGAACCGAGGTGTTTGCGCTGAATAAATTTTCGATCTGAAAGGTATTTTTTTAGCTTTGGAAACAAAAAGAAGTCACAAAGGGCAAGGTCAGGTAAATACGGAGGGTGGGGGAGCACAATGACTTTTTCCTTCTTCAGAAAGTCTTGCACCTCGTACAAAAGGCAATGACTGAAACCGATGGTTTACACAAATTGAAATAGAGTTGACAGAAATTGAATTCCAGTGTCTTCATAGTATACCTAAAAAAGACAATGAAAATGCCTTCAAAGATTGGATCCAGAGACAGAAACTTTGTATATCTGTATATACACTGCTGGAGGGGGTATTATGCATTATCTTCCGCTAGTTGGCATTTTTCAAATACATAACCTATCTGATATGGCCATTCTGGGTATAGAACCGGACTACTTTTCAAGGCGGCAATCATTGCAACGAATTTCAAAATAAGATACATGTATACGTTTACTCACTAATACCTACCTTGTACGATTCATCCAGTCATGGTTAGCTAGCATATAACCTATGCACCAGCCATTTATAAACATAACCCAGATAAGTTCGGGGAAAAAAAGCCGCTGATATAAGCCCAGCAAGGTGGGAATGTTGTCAGTCTGTTGCACAAATCCCGGTTTTCCCCATGTCTATATCTAGAGACTGTCTACAGAGATTTGCAGTAAACAATTGGTATTTAAAAAAAAAAAAATATTTCCCCGTTTTAATTTATTTTGTAAGAAGTTTTAGCGAAAAACTGGCTTGATTTTTCCACAGACGTATTATTTATTGCCATTTTCCGCCTTCACTTTTTAAGCGGCAATTTACACACCGCGTATTAATATTTGTCCTGTACAGAAAAGCGATGCGTCGTCGTACCAGACAGAATACTGACATGCGCAGACGAGTTTAATATGATAAAATGCCATTCGACGACAATTTACTGACTATGCTAAATCACGATCTGCAATTTCACTCTTGCCTGGTTAATAATTAAATGCAACATAAGGTGAGCTTGCATAGAGCGTAGATCAAGATCACAGTGTTAATAAATGCTTTGTAGATCTAGATCAAGATCAGATTGTCGTTCAAAGTATTCATTTATCTACACTTCACCCTTTACCAAACAATCCTGTGTTTTAACGACCCTGAGAAAGAGTGATCTTAAAAACGTTGTAGAAAAAGGGAGAAAGAGCTTGTCGCAGGTGTTTTCTCCTTTTCTAACAACGTTTTTCTGTCCTCCTTCTGACGAATCCTGTCATTTGAACTGCGTTTAATTTGTCGTCTGCTGATACTCTCAAATTGGAGAGGCCTTAAATTTTTGTCGTCTGCTAGAGAGTTAAAAGTGGGTTTTGCTTTCTTTACAGGAACGCTTTCCCAAGTCGACTTGAGAACAGGAGGTCGCTGGTTCGATCCCCGGCTTGGCCAATTTCTTCCCGAGGATTGATGATAGTCATTGCGACAGGATTCGTTCCTCTCTTACCGCTGACCACTGTTTCCACGATGGTTATGTGGGCAAGCAGCCAGTGGCTTGGAAAGAATATTGTGCTGAGTACTGGTAAAAGAAACTCCAGGAAAGCATAGACAGGTGCACTGGCCGCCGCGATATAACTGAAATAATGTTGAAAACGGCGTGAAATACCACACAATCAATCTTTCCCGAGTCATATGCTGCATATTTGCCGAGGGAAGTTAGAGGTATTTTCGCTTTAACACACGATCCCCAGTTTTAACAACTCTGAGGAAAAGCCTTTTGAAAACATTGTGGGAAAAGGAGAAAATGCTGGTAACCAGCATTTTCTCCTCTTCCCCACAATTTTTTCTAACCTGTCCAAAACAAATTACATCTTTGAGTCAGATTCAGTTTGTCGTCTGCAAATGCTTTCAATTTGGACTAGTCTAAGTTTTGTACGGTAAAGAATTAACTTCACTGTGGCTACTAAAATCAATACGTAGATTTGAGCAAACTAGCGCAATACTTACATAGCGACACGCGTGTGCATAGGGACACGTGACACTTCCAAAAACAGTTAACCCCTTACTATACAAATACGAGTTTCACCGACCAAAAATATAGGTTATAGCTTTGGAAAACATGTGAACAGGATCAATCGCATGTAATTGCTTTTTCCGCAATGTTTTCTATACTGTTGTGTAAGTGTGTAAGAAGTCTTTCCTTCTCATGATTGTCCACTGTCAAGTAGCTTAGGAGCTAGACGCCTGAAATTAGCTTAGTATAAACCGAAAATTTGCCATCCACCAGGATCAGTCAATCAAATCTGAATCGCTTCATTGACAGTCCTACGACCCCACCACTGTACCACAGTAGTAGATTAATCGCTCGCAATGTATAAAATAACTACTATATTCACAACTTATGGCCTGTAATTATGTTTTCAATGAGCAAGTATTGGTAAACAAATACCACAATTATCGCGTTTGCATTATACAATGTGGTGTACAGTTAAAGGCTCAATAGCGGCCAAAAGTAAACAAAGGGGGTGGTAAAATGCATTTAAATTTAAATCATGCCATTTAATAGAATGGAAATCATTGTGAAGAGGACAGACAATCTGTTATTGTACGGCCGCTCCAAATGTTAGTCACCCGCAGAAACATGAATATTAATATTAAACCTATGTCAAAAGTTGCCAGGTCGCTCTATTTTTAGTTTACTTTGTACCTGGTTTTAACTTTCATTTTCCTACAAGAGACTAACACTTGGACCGAGCGTACAATAACAGATTGTCATCTTCACGATTATTTCCATACATTTAAATGGTCATGATTTAAATTTAGATGCATTTTAACACCCATTTGTTTACTTTTGGCAGCAACTAGGAACTTAGTGTTGATTAAAATTCTTTTACTACCTAATAAATCAATTAACGTTAACATTTTCTCAATGGATACAAATATAGTTCCGCTGCTAGACCAGGAGAAAAGTTCGGTCATAATCTAGAATATAGTAGTGGTCAGTGTAGATCAGAGATCAGACTGCACATCCTGTGCAGTCTGATCTTGATCTACATTGTCCACAAAAGTTTCTGGTGTCGTCTTTGGTATGAAAAGAGTTAAGCGTAAAACACCTGGGTCACTGACGTGCACCTACTCCTTGACTTGTTGGTCAATGACTTGTAATGAGGAGATCCTGGTTCAATCCCCGTCGCCGGCAGGTCACTTGACAGTCACCACGATGGCGCCGCTGAAGCCCTAGTCCAAATATTTAGACGTATACATGCTTATTTACCTTTCAACATTTATCATCGGACATTTCACATTTGATTTTTCTTGTTGCATGTAACGTCTAAATGGGTCCCATTCAGTTCTATGTAGCAAATCCGATCTTCTTTAAAACCAGAATTATAACAAAAGAGAACTTTATTTACCTGTAGATAGAACTTTTTTTGAAAATATTCAGCCGCTGTCTTAATAAATAATGAGCAGATTCATTCAGAATTCAATAAAATCACTCGCAAGTTGGATTGCCGACAGAGTCGCCGCCATGTTTTTCAGTCATGCAGACGGTTGCATAACAAATAAGAATTGACTTTAAGTTTATGAACGAAATCTGTTACAATAATCAAACAAGACCGAAGCGAACAAAATTTCGTTTTAAAAAAAGACATAATACCATTCTGTAAATTGCATTGACCCGCACATGACGGTTCATTCGGAACAATCATATCTCTTCCACGGCAATTCATAACAAAACAGAGTGGTGTTGAATCGGAATGGATTTAGCTCATAAATAGGCAAGTTTTGGACAAATATCCTTTTTCAATCGAGAAATTATTCATTTATCTTACTTCTGATGTATATTTTATTGAACAAATTCACTTTAAAGTATCCAAATTTGCTGTTCAAACAGCGACAAAATTCGATGTCGGAGTTTGCTAAAGGAAACTATGAAGGAGCCGATAAGACCCTACGTACACGATGAATGTCAGAATGAAAAATAACGTACGTAGGGGCTTATAAATAGGACTACTGAAGCCCTAGTCTGAAGTTCGTGAAAACCAGGAACAGAAATAAGTGAGCTTGTAATGTGATATTAATGAAATACCATTGGACGGTATGAGACGTCTGGTTGTAAAACCTGGGTCTAATTTAGACTCTGAACACTTACCTTAACAAAAATTCCAAGAATAACTACACAGCGTGGTTAATCTAAGCACGAATTTTGTCCACCACGATAGTAACAATATGTGTGTTCCCTTTCCTAGTCAACATGACTCTCCCGGCACTCACATATCTATCCATTTCGCTCGTTTTGCCTACATGTACACTCAAGGACCTCAATCCACCAAAGAAACAAACACAGAAATGACGATGTATTGAGACTCAGCTGAGATTTTGATCGATATGGAGGCAAATAGGCGAGAATTGCGGAGGCCTATAGATTTTCATACAAAAAAAAACCCTCGCTCTCTCCTTCACTTTGTTTACATAATACTGACATCATACTTTTGGGATGGGCGCAGGAGAAATTTCAAAGTGCTGAGAGGACTGAGAAAAAAAAGGCTGTTTTCTGCTCTTTACTGTATTGGATATTTTAGACCTACAGAAGTACATACATGTACAGACTTACGAAAAGGACAAACATTTGAGGGAAAAGAAAAAAAAAGTTTAAATATTACTAACCACTGTGGGTAAAGGAGGAAATGCTTTTTTACAGCAATTCCTCTGTTCTCCTTATTATTTTAACCCTTATCCTGCTAAGTAAATGAACTGAAATTTTCCAACCGGTAGTAAAAACCCTGATAATGCTATCTCAAATTGTGAGGAAAAATATTTCCTTATCGGACAGTGTAGATTCAAGACCAGACCGTGCTTTCTGTGCAGATCTTGATCTACACTGTCCGCAAAAGGTCCTTGAGTTGCACTTAGGGGTTAAAAACTTTCAACGTTGGCTTATTATTTTAAAACCTTGCAACTGTAGGATCAGGGAGGATCCTTTCAAAGCCCAGTTCTAGCGCCCTGAAAAAAAAAATCCGTAAGTTAACATAAGCTCTTCTTCAAAAAGAAAATAAAACTCGTCTTTCTCACACCACAATATTCTGGGGTTAAATTTGTTACCGGAATATTCTGGTTCGATCCCCTGTGGCAGCTCTAATCACGTGGATGTGAAACTAAAATTGAGCATTTTGAACAAGAAAATCCTTTTGTACAAGTGATTTGTATGGCGTCAATTCATTGGTCAAAAGTACCGTAAAATGCCATTATGGAACGAGTGAAATGCTTTCTTGATTACTCATGAAGATGAGATTTTGTCATCCAAATATCCCACGGCACTATCCGAGAAATTTAACATCGTATAGCACGAAATAAATAGAAGAACGAAAAACCCTGTAACAATTAAGAATTGTTCTAGTTAAATCTGCTACTAAATGCAATCCGTTTTACAAAAAGAAAATGAAGTCTTTGAATTATTTGCAGGCGTTAAAAAAAGTTTTCAACTTTAATTGAAATAAATTGTCGCCACTCCAGCGAAGAGTGAAAATCATACTGCAACGTCCATGTTGTAAGGGCTGGATTATCCCACGTTCTGTGTAGCCTGATCTCAAACTACACTGTTTGCAAGGAGTTGTTTGCAGCTCCGTAATGGGGAAAAAAAAAGAAAAATGATTGACGGAACCGTCAGCGACAGAATGAATGACAGAACGGCAATAACCTGCAGCAGCTTGGTTTTCTTCGGTGATATAGAATTCAAAAAAAGAATTTGAATGATTGATTACAGAGTTGTTGGTGCCCCTATTCAAATCGAAATAAATTGTCACAGGTTTTAATTAAAAACGTATCGATGGGACTCTTAAAAGAACTGTCCTTAATTCACAATTAATTTTAATCATGCTGTATTAGCCTGCATCCTACTGAGTTTAACCCTTCAGCACACAATCCCGACTTTTAACGACCATGTAATAGAGACCTTTTGAAAACACTGTGGGAAAAGGAAAAAATGCTGGTAACCAGCATTTTCTCCTTTTCCCACAATGTTTTCTAGCCTTCCCAAAATAAATTTCAATTTTTTAGTCACATTTATCTTGTCGTCTGCAAATGCCTTCAATTTGGACCAGTGTAAAATTTTGTCGTTTGGTAACGAGTTAAATCATCAATGGAAGCAAGCTCTGCAATAGACCTACTCGTCCATCCTAAATGGGCTTCTTGAAATGCTGAGATCAGACTGCAGAAACGTATAGGCTGATCTTGATATACATTCTTTGCAATGGCTATCAGAGATTGCGATAAACAGAACATGGGATAAATTGATGGACGGAATCGACCTTTATCTAGGATCCTTAGTTTTGTTTTCCATAAGTAACGGCCAGTTTAACCCTTTACCACACATTATGTATGTCACTATTCCGAGTTCGAACGGCCCGGCCTGGGAAGGCTTTTGAAAGGATATGTGAATAATGGAGAAAATGCTGGTATCCAGCGTTTTCTCTTTTTCCCAAAATGTTTCTACCTTTTCAGACACAAATCCCAACATTTGAGCCACATTTAACCCTGTTAGCGCCATAGGTGAATACGGGGACTTTTGCGGACGGCATAGATCAAGATCAGACTGCACAGAACGTGCAGTCTGGTCTTGATCTATACCGTCCGCTTGTTAAATCAAGCCTTTAATATAGGAAACTTTTTTGGATTTCGGTGGATTGTATGTCAGCGCGATAGGTGAAGACGGGGACTTTTGCGGACGGCATAGATAAAGATCAGACTGCACAGTGCAGTCTGGTCTTGATCTATACCGTCCGCTTGTTAAATCAAGCCTTTAACATAGAAATCTTTTTTGGATTTCGGTGGATTGTATGTCAGCGCGATAGGTGAAGACGGGGACTTTTGCGGACGGCATAGATAAAGATCAGACTGCACAGAAAGTGCAGTCTGGTCTTGATCTATACCGTCCGCTTGTTAAATCAAGCCTTTAATATAGAAATCTTTTTTGGATTTCGGTGGATTTATGTCAGCGCGATAGGTGAAGACGGGGACTTTTGCGGACTGTATAGATCAAGATCAGACTGCACAGAACGTGCAGTCTGATCTTGATCTATACCGTCCGCTTGTTAAATCAAGCCTTTAATATAGAAATCTTTTTCTGTATTGTATGTCTAACCGTCGAAAGAAGTCGAGATTGAACATTTGACGCTGAAAGAGTTAATTTGTCGTCTGCAAATGTTTTCAATACAGACAAGTCTTTGTTTGTTTGTACTGGAGTTTAACCCTTTCCCAAACAAGCCCTGGTTTTCACGTGTCTGCAGTACAAGTCTTTTGAAAACACTGTGGGAAAAGGAGAAGTTTCTCCTTTTCCCACAGTGTTTTTCTACCCTTTTTGCGAACTTTCTGCCATTTTCATCAAATTTAGAATTGTCGTCTGCAAACTCTTTCAATTTGGACCAGTCCAAAATTTGTCGTTTGGGAAAGGGTTAACGCCGTTTTAACAGCTTAGGTCATATCACGGCATGTGTTTCCTGGCTTTCTCACACCAGTACTGACATAACTTTCTTTTCCAAGTCACTGACTACTTTTCCCCACATGAAACAGAGACGAGAGGCGAGAGACGAAAAATCGCCGGAAAGAAAGTGTGCCTCAACCGAGTATCGAACTTACATCTTGTGCCATTGATTAACTATAAGCCAGGTTTAGTCTAATCCTTTACCTGCTAAAAAAAAATTAAATGAAACTTTCAAGCCGATGGTAAAAACCTGAATATTGCTACTTTAAAGTTATGTTATGGAAAAAAAAATCCCCTTTTTGGGACAGTGTAGATTCAAGATCAAACTGCACGTTCAATGCAGTCTGATCTTAATCCACACTGTCCGCAAAAGGTCATGGAGTCGCGCTAATAGCAGCCTAGGGTTTTAATAGATCGCTACATATTTAATCGTAACCACACATTAACATCACATGATGTCAGACTTAAAAAACAAGCTTGCACTTCCACGTACTTCATGTTAATTTACATGAAGTGTGAAAATTTAACCTCCATGTATGAACTGAGACAATAATAATTTTCCAGAGCAGCTAGAAAAAAAATTATAAGGTCTTGTCAATTACTTTTTATTGGAACTCTGAAACAAATAAATGTTGTCCAAATAGTGATTTCTGTCCTTGGTGGGGTAGAAAACATTGTGAGAAAAGGAGAAAATGCTGGTTACCGACGTTATCTCCTTTACCTACAATGTTTTCAAGGGCATTCTATTTCAGGGTCGTTAAAACTCGGGATTGTGTGGTAAAGGGTTAATATGAATTCGTGACAAAGGACGGGACATTCGCCACACGTGGACTGACATTTTTGATGATGAAAATAAACAATTGGATACATCTTATACTCGAATCCTGAATTATGTGCGACCAAAACTGAGCCAGATATCATTTCTACACGAAATCAAAAAAAAAAGAACAAACAATTGACTCATTCGTCACATGCCTAAAACTACAGGCAAAAGTTTGCAAATTTGCCATTTGGGATGAATTGATTTGTGATAGAAAGTTCAAGATGTGAACTCTAGAAAGTATCCAAATCATCAAATTAATATGTTCTTTGCTTGCTTTTTTTTTTTTAACCCTTAAGCTGCTAATCGCGACCCACTGACCTTTTGCGGACAGTGTAGATCAAGATCAGACTGCACAGAACGTGCAGTCTGATCTTGATCTACACTGTCCGATACGGTATTTTCTTTCCTGTGAAATCAACTTTGAAACCGCAATGTTTGGGCTTTTAGTATTGAGTAGAAATTCGGGTATCATTTATTCAGCAGCTTAAGTGTTAAATTGAAAATCAAGACAACAATCAGAAATTTTTCATGGTACATGTATTATTTCCTATTTTGACAAAAAAAAAATAGCCAAGAGCGATAGATAAAGTCAATGGATTGAACTGGATCCATAACTCTTTACCAAACGACCAATTTTAGACAGGTTGAAATTGAAAGCGTTTGCAGACGACAAAATAAATGGGGCTTTACAATTGAAATTTGTTTTGGGTAGGGTAGAAAACAATGTGGGGAAAGGAGAAAATGCTGGTTACCTGCATTTTATCCTTTTCTCGCAATGTTTTTAAAAGGTTCCTTTCTCAGGGTCGTTAAAAGTCGGGATTGTGTGGTAAAGGGTAAAAAGGAAATTAATAACCGGAATGAACCGGTGGAACTGAAATGGACTCAATAACCGAATTTGACAATTTTTCTTCAATCTTGTATAGACCAACTAAGTTTTATCTTTACCATAGTCACTTTTTTTTAAATTCGCTAGTATGTCTGTACTTTCAGCACTTTGATATATTTGGGGCTAAAACAGCAAAGTCGAACGCAAAAAAAATGCAATTACTGTAAAAAGATAAATCGTTTTAGTTTACGGAAGAGAAAATGTCAGGCCTTCTAGCTGCCATTACTTTATCGTAATTGACGTGTAATCGACACGTTATCCAACGCACACGACTTTTTGCATCTTGCAGGCGAGTACCTTTGAAAGCATATGAGAAAAGGAGGAATAGCTTGTAAAGGGGACAATTTGGTTATTGTAAATATTTTACAACGACGTTTAAAGGATACACCCTTACAGCCAAAGAGAAAAAATGCTGAAAATTTTTGATAGACTGAAGAATGGTTCAGAATTTAATCTGCTGTGTAAACATAGATAAATTACCGAAATATATGGAATAAATATGGGATACATACATATGAGCCATGCTCTGTGAAAAAGGGGCTTAATGCATCTGCGAAAAGTATCGACCCAGGTCAGCCTGCGCTGTCCGCGCAGGCTGACCTGGGCCGAAACTTTCCGCTGTCGGTCAATTATCTGTATGTCAAAGGATCAGTCTACCTCATGATTAAGTCAGGGTTGTTCGACAAAATGGACTTTATGGATCCAGGATCATGAGATGATTGCTTGGTAGCATGCATCGCGGAGATGCATTAAGTTCCCTTTTGGCAGAGCATGGCTCATATATTGGAAATCCTCAATGTAAATCCGGAAACGTCACATCAGTGATTTCTTTGATGGCCTCCAGAAAATGAAATGCATTTCCTATGGGGAGTAATCTATGCAACCTCGCAACCGTCAGGGGCAGCATTTGGCATGGAGATACAAGAATGATTATAGTCTGATAAAATAGAGATGAAATGGATTAAAAACTGTGAGTGTGGTTAAAAACTGCAGAAAACGAGTATAGATATAACTTTTAAGTCCTTTGCTGCATTTTGTCGGCTTTGTATGAGGAATTCAGTTAGTCTTGCCCTACCACTACGTTATAGGGTCAGGCAAAGCGCAATAATGGCGGCCTCCATGGCGACCACAAGCTTAGCCCTACACGCTTCCTGTTTTCCCCAATTTCATGTGATCCAGTTTGATCAGTGGATAAAATGAGAGCATTTTTTACAAAAATACATTACCAAATCTAAAACTTGCTGTTGGGGTATGGTTTGAATATAAATTTGACTACGAATCATTTTGAAAGTAGCCCTGTTTTCGGACTTTATATCGGTCCATTGACATTTCGGATACTCTAAGCATTTCTGATATGTAGTTTTTCTCGCTAAATAAGAGCGACATTTAAAAAAAACAACTAACTGTCATTACTTTTTTTGCAACCGATCGGTTTTCAATTCAGTATATAGTCGGATTTGATCAAATGAAATAACAATAATCCGTTTCTTCCACTTGCGCTTTGCCTGACGTACTTTTGAAGTACGACGGGATACCAAACTAGAAATGAGTTTGACATACTGTCATCGATTATTGTCATTACTCCTTCGTTCCTTTGCAATACCCATCATTGTTAGTCCAGGTAGTTTCAGTTTCAAGGCTAATTTCTGTGTGGTATTACACGAGACAAAATCAGGGTGACTTAATTAATGTGGTCTTGTTGAGAGAATATTGAAGCAGATGGAGATTCAGTTTTCTTCCATACGTCCAACTTCTTCGTTTATAGCTTTGTTGTCAAAACTCAAAAGTCATCCACTTTACCATGTACTAAAACTATAACTCCATAAGAGAATGAAGAGAATTAATTAGTCCAGCTTTAACACTTAGGTTGGGCGACTCAAGCCGCTTTTGCGGTCAGTGTAGATCAAAATCAGACGACACAGAACGTGCAGTCTGATCTTGCATCTACTCTGTCCGATGAGGAGATATTTTTCCCCCAAAAGTAACTTTGAAATTGCAATATTTGTGTTTTGCACTATTGGTTTCGTTTAACCGTTTAAGTTTCGTTTAACCGTTTACGACGTGATACCGAGTTTTAACGGTCCTAAAAAAAAAAGCCTTCTGAAAACATTGTGGCAAAGGGAGAAAATGCTGGTAACCAGCATTTTCTCCTTTTGCCACAATGTTTTCTGCCCATTCAAAGATAATTTCCGTCATTTAAATTATGGCCTACAAAATGAATTCAATTTGGACAAGTCTAAGATTTTGTTGTGTGGTAAAGAGTTAAGCTATTTAGCAGATTAAGGGTTATTCCTAAGTCTTCAGCTGCTGTTGATTTCTTCAATTTACCCCTTCTCGCAGGATTTTAAAAGAGAAGACTGAGATGGGCATAGTTAAGAATAAAAAAACAAACGGTTAAGATTAAATGGGCCATGCTCTGCAACAAAATGGGGTTAAATGCATCTCCTTAATACATTAGACCGAGCGAGTCGTCACATAATAACGGATCTATAAAATCCATTTTATCTACCAACTGACTAGATCACGAGTTACACTGTCCTTTGTCTCGTTGAAAATTGACGAACAGCAAAAAGTTTCAACCCATACCAGCCTGCGCGGACTGCGCAGGCTGGTATGGGTCGATACTTTTTGCAAATGCGCTGAACTCTCTTTTCACATAGCATGGCTCAAATGCAACATAGCATGTTCTCTGAAGTCTGAAGTTTGATCTTGACACCCCCTCCCCCGCCTCGCCGACTGCAAAAACGGTTGTGTTTGCGTATAACTCGAAACTCCTAAAAACAAAGTTCCAACAACGAATTTAGATAGGCTCCCGTAAATTATGGTTCATGTCATTCGTGGTTTCAATTTTTACCAGGCAATCCCGTGTTTTTCGACCCTGGGGGACTTTTGAAAACATTTTTGGAAAAGGAGAAAATGCTGGCAGCCAACGTTTTGTTCTTTTCCCAAAATGTTTTCAACCCTTTCAAATACATGAACAACATCTGACAGTCTGCTTTCAATTATGGACCAGTCTAAAAGTTCTAGAATTTTGTCACTTGGCAAAAAGAGTTAATCCTGATCCTGCTTAATGAAAGAAATGAAACTTTAAAACCGATGGTAAAAATCAGTTTTTCTAATTTCAGTTTTTTTCAGTAGATATCTCCTTATCGGAGATTGTAGATCCAAGATCAGACTGCAAGTTCTGTGCAGTCTGATCTTGATCTACGCTGTCCGCAAAAGGTCAGTGAGTCGCGCTTTTGCAGCCTAAGAGTTAAGTCATGCATACATATGAAAATATTGTAGCAGAAAGAGAGAATACATGTTGCAAGCAAATTTCTCATTTTGCCGAAATTTTCCCAAAGTTGGCTGCTTAACCCTTTACCACACAATCCCGAATTTTAACGACCCTTAGAAAGAGGCCTTTTGAAAACATTGTGGGAAAAGGAGAAAATGCTGGTAACCAGCATTTCTCCTTTTCCCACAATGTTTTCTAACCTATCAGTGACAAATTTCATCATTTAGGCCACCTTTAATTTGTCGTCTGCAAATGCTTTCAATTTGGACCAGTCTAGAATTTTGTCGTTTGGTAAAGAGTCAAAGAGGGAGTAAAAATCGTCTGTGAGAGTTAACCCTTATCCAGCTAAATAAGTGACATTTATTTTGATATTTCAAAGGTATATTTTGGGGAAAGATATCTCCTTATCGGACAGTGTATATCCAAGATCAAGACTGCACGTTCTGTCCAGTCTGATCTTGATCTACACGGTCCGCCCGTTAGTCGCGCTGAGCAGCCTACGCGTTAACCCTTTACCAACACTCGCTACTCTTGACGACCGTGAGAAAGGACATACATGTATTTGAAAACATTTCAGGGAAAGGAGAAAACAGTGGTGACAAGCATTTTCTCCTTATTCCACGATACTAGTAGTTTCTATTCCTTTAAGGAGTCAGACTAATTCAATTGAGCCATGCTCTGTGAAAAGAGGGCTTAATGCATCTGCGAAAAGTATCGAACCAGGTCAGCCCCGCGCAGTCCGCGCAGGCTGACCTAGTCCGAATCTTTTCGCAACTGATCAGTTTTCTGCACGCCAAAGGACCAGTCCACCTTATGATATAGTCGGTTGTTAGAAATCAAAGTGTTGAAAGCACTGGTGTGGCATTTGTCAAGAAAGCCATTGTGTGGAATTAATAATTTGAAAAATAAACAATAATATGGGATGAACAAGCCTAGACGAACAAATGAAGGGACGAACAAGCCCATGGACGAACTGGTTTTGGGATGAACTCGGTCAGGAAACAAAGGTTGTGTGTATCATTGCGCCAATAGAAGACCGTAACAGGTATAGATATTTTCAATAAAAAAAAAAGAAGTATTCCCATAATCTATTGCCTAATCCAATTTATTTCAATACGCCGCTGTTAATTATATATCTGAGTGCTATCAAAACACTTATTTGTCTTAGAAAAATTGAGTTTAATTGGGTTTACTTCCTTCGGTTTTGCACAAACTACGATACACGATTTTAGAAATACCGTATTGAACTCATAGTGGCATTGTCTTCGACAAATGCCACAAAAATGAAGTCGATGGATCCATAATTATGTGATGTCATGCTTGGTAACATGGATCACGGAGATGCCGTAAGCCCCCTTTTGCTAGAGCATGGCTCAATTACTTGTGCAACATTGATTTGACGTCACAAACGCTATCACTTTAGATGAATCTTAACCCTTATCCTGCTAAGTAAATGTTTGAAAGCTTTCAAGCCGATAGTAAAAACCCAAGTATTCCTATTTCAAAGGCATATTTTGGAGGTAAAACATCTCCGTACCGGACAGTGTAAATCCAAGATCAGACTGCACGTTCTGTGAAGTCTGATCTTGATCTACACTGTCCGCAAAAGGTCCTTGAGTCGCGCTTAGCCGCCTAAGGGTTAAAATTTGTTTCGTGGAAAAAAACTGAGGCGTATTAGGCACAATGATTGTTATCTCTCACAGCGAGAATTGAAATTACGGTTGGACAAGGTCATTGGATTCGGAATTTTAATCATATTGGTGGATAGAAATGCTGATTGTGTTCTTCTGTAATCATATTTCAGTAATTAACCAAAATCCTTGGGAGACTCTTCAGCAATCAGAAACAGAGTGATAGAGTAATAGACAGAGCAACAGAGTGACAGACAGAGAGACAGAGCGGCAGACAGAGAAACAGAGTGACAGACAGAGAAATAGAGTGACACAGAGGGAGAGAGAGAGAGAGAGATAGAGAGAGAGAGACAGAGAAATAGAATGACGGACAGAGAAACAGAGCGGCAGACAGAGAGACTGAGTGACAGACAGAGAGACAAAGTGACAGAGAACGGAGTGACAGACAGAGAAATAGAGAGGGAGAGAGAAATAGAGAGAGAGAGAAGGGGGTTGAGAGATGACACGATAAGGATAATATGAAGAGTTTAAAAAGTCTTATAATATAAGACAGTGAAGGCCCAGAGTCCGTAATCAACAACAACTCCTGAGGATGTTCTCGGGCTTATTGTTTTCAGATTTTTTTTTAGATTTTAAAGTAACAAGATCCTGATTGGCTGAATCATTTGGTTTAGCCAATCAGAAGTTGTTTTATTTCAAATTTAGAAAATCTTGGAGAATAAGACCAAAAACGTTCTTAAGAATTGTTAGTGAATACTCGCCCGGCGGGATCAGACAGCAGCTTCTATGCATTCTGATCTCTCTGCTAAACTATCTGGTAAAGCATCTAAAGTACCTTTTTCAGGAAATCGTACAAAGAAATCTAGGTTTTTAAGCGAAATTTAAAAACGAAATAAGTATTTCGTCAAAAGCCATCTTCTGTAACTTTCTCCTATCCCTTAATCCTTAAGCTGCTAAGCGCGACTCACTGACCTTTAGCGGACAGTGTAGATCAAGATCAGACTGCACAGAACGTGCAGTCTGATCTTGGATCTACACTGTCCGATAAGGGGATATTTTTCTGAAAAAAAAATACCCTTGAAGTAACATTATTTGGGTTTTTACTATCGGGTTGAAAGTTTTATTGAACTTATATACCAGGATAAGGGTTAAACGTTTGCAGTGTCGTGTAAAAAATGCGGTTCAGTCTAATGAAAAGTTAACCCTTTCCCAAATGACAAATTTTGGACTGGTCCAAATTGAAAGAGCTTGCAGACGACAATTTTAAATTTGATGAAAATGGCAGAAAGTTCTCAAAAAGGGTCGAAAACACTGTGGGAAAAGGAGAAATTGCTCATTACGAGCAACTTCTCCTTTTCCCACAGTGTTTTCAAAAGACCTGTACTGCAGACACGTGAAAACCAGGGCTTGTTTGGGAAAAGGTTAACCCTTAGAGTGCCAAATAAACCCAACAGGTACTTTCACTCTCGAAATTAGACCCAAAAAGCTGCAATTACAGGGTGTTCTTGTTTAGAATGTTTCGGCTAAGCGGACAATGTAGATCAAACATCAGACTGCACGTTTTGTGCAGTCTGATCTCGGTCTATACGGGCCGCAAAGGCAACTATTGTTGGAAAAGGAGCTTTAACCCTTAGGCTGCTAAGCACGACTCACAGACATTTTTTCGGACAGTGTACGATGAGACTGAACAGAACGTGCAGTCTGATATTGGATCTACACTGTCCGATACAGTATTTTCGTTCTGGTGAAATTAACTTTGAAACCGCAGTGTTTGGGTTTCTGCTATTGAGTAGAACTTTTCGTTTCATTTATTCAGCAGCTTTGGGTTAAGGGTTAAGATTTTTGCTAAAAGATGACGTCTGTGCAAGGGAAAGGTCTAAAATCCTGATACAAACACCAGGGCACGTTTATCAAGAGAAACGACAATACCATTTTACTAATTTCCTATTTCTAAGCAACGCCAAACCCAATCAATTGTGAGGGGTTTTTTTTGTAAGGGTAAATTCCGATAGACTGATGTATGGGGACGGGGTAAGACCCAATTACGATTTCCTAGCAATCATTTCGATTTTTCAATCGTTAGAGGGCCAAATAAATGAATTGAAAATTTTCAGTCGGTAAAAAAAGACGTTCATTTTGTTCCAACAACTCACTGGAGAACTTGAAGAATTATGGTAACTCGAAATCAGGCTGATCTTTCAGCTATACTGTCAACAAAGGCTTTTATAAACCTACATGGTACTATATGACGGATAATCTAATATTTTCTGGGTCCGTACTCACCAGCCGTTCTTAAGAATGTTCTTTGTCTTGTTCTCCAGAATTTTCTACATTTGAAAGAAACACAACTCCTGATTGGCTAAACAATTTTGTTTAGCCAATCAGGAGTTGTGTTACTTTCAAATGTAGAAAATCTTGGAGAATTTTTTGTGCAAATACATACATGTGTGCCAAATACTTGCGGTGGGGGGGAGAGAGAATGGAGGTATAATTTTAAAAGCGATTACCCAAAACAGGCTTCCAAGGTTTACTCTGCCCAGGCCTATTCAGTGCTTGTCAAAGTCGCCTACCGAATGTCAAACCTTACCGATGCCCGAGAAGTGTTGTCATTTGATTTGATTTCTAGGCTGGGTCTCTTGCTCTCAGTACTTTTAGGACTTTGATCTTTGTCAGCTATTACCAATTACTAATTTGATTCAGTTCAATCAAGGACGTGCAATGTCCACTTGGAAGCTATGGAGTATCATTCCCGTCACGTGCACTTAACCTGGTCATTGTTTTAAGATTGTACATAGTGAGTATAATGCGAAAGCGATAATTGGGATATTTGTTTACCATTACTGGCTCACTGAAAACCGAATACAGGCCATAAGTTGTGGCTAAATCTGTTATTTTACATTGCCAACAGTGTCTCTTCTACCGTGGAACCTTGGTCAGGTCGTAGGAATGTCGATGAAGCGATCGAAGTTTGATTGATTGACGAGGTGGGTGGCACATTTATCGCGTTCGATTTATACTATAGCACAATATCACATATCTACTCGGTGGCATTATCATTACTTTTAGTGCTGCCAAAGATCCGATCTAATAGAACGAGCAGTCTTATCTTGAATCAGTACGTTCCGATAAAATATGAGATTTTCTAGTCAAGCCATCCGTAAGACAGCAATATTTCGTTCCTTTTATTGACAGAAAATGTCGATTTCGTTTAGTTAACGGTATAACCCTTATACTACACAATCCCGACTTTTAACGACCCTGGGAAATATATGAGCCATGCTCAGGCAAAAGGGGGCTTAATGCATCTCCGTAATCCATGATACCAAGCAAGTCATCACATAATTAGGGATCCATAAAATCCATGTTGTCTAACAACTGACTGTATCATAGGGTAGACTGGTCCTTTGACATACAGAAAATTGACCAACAGCGGAAAGTTTCGGCCCAGGTCAGCCTGCGCGGTCTGCGCAGGCTGACCTGGGTCGATACTTTTCGCAGATGCATTAAGCCCCCTTTTCACAGAGCGTGGCTCACATAAACTCGACTAGTTTCCGCAGGTCCATTGAAACTCATGAGATTTTTCGTGTCTTATAGGCTTGACTTAGCAAGCGGACGGAATAACTCTACTACGATCAGACTGCACGTTTTGTGCAGTCTGATCTTGGTCTTTGTCGTCTGCAAAAGTTCTCCCTTATGACGCTAAATAGGTTCCAAAACCAACTCCTTCTTTTAGACCGATTCTGTTTCTTTCCCTATTTAGGCCTTATTCATATCTTTTTTAATTCCAATGATTACGTCAAAACCAAGCCCGCTCCTCGCGCATTTTGCTGGGGGGGGGGGGGGGGGGGGGGTGCGGGCGCAGAAACGAAGTTAAGAGGGGCATCATATTCTTAACCCTTACCCCGATAAATAAATGAAATGAAACTTTCAAGCAGATAGTAAAAAACCCAAATTTTGCTATTTCAAGGGTATTTTTATGGGGGGCGAGGGAGATATCTTCTTATCAGACAGTGCAGATCCAAGATCAGACTGCTCGTTCTGTGCAGTCTGATGTTGATATACACTGTCCGGAAAAGATCCCCGTGTCGCGCTCAGTAGCTAAGGCGTTAAGTCATTATTCACGCATCATATTCTAAAATCATTATTTCTACGCTTAAATCTATGATTTGGAAACTCAACGAAATCCCCTCTCTTCTCCCTTCGCACGTTTTCAATGCATACAAAACTTCTTAACTTCCCTCATGTCCCCTCCCCCAGTCAAAATTTTCAACGTAGGCATTTTTATCATAAACTCTCAGACTTGATTTGTCACAGACATTGGTTCGTGAAAGTAAACGTTCTGCCCTGCAGCAGGGACATTTTCCATCCTTTGGAAATCCATTACAGAGCATGCCATGAAGGAATGGTGGTATAGGTTGTCCCAAGAGGTAAGGGAAGCTCTCTCTCTCTCTCTCTCTCTCTCTCTCTCTCTCTGTGAGAGATAGCCGCACTCTGGCAAAAGGGGGCTTAATGCATCTCCGTGATGGATGAGCAAGTCGTCATGTTACTATGGATCCATAAAATCCATTTTGTCTAACAACTGTCTAAATCATGAGGTAGACAGGTCCTTTGACATACAGAAAATTGACCAGTAGCGAAAAGTTTCGGCCCA
The DNA here is from genome assembly GCA_945859785.2 of Tridacna gigas. Classification (NCBI taxonomy): domain Eukaryota; kingdom Metazoa; phylum Mollusca; class Bivalvia; order Cardiida; family Cardiidae; genus Tridacna; species Tridacna gigas. The sequence continues at coordinate 59,878,323 of OX244032.2, forward strand.
GGTCAGCCTGCGCGGACTGCGCAGGCTGAACTGGGTCGATACTTTTCGCAGATGCAGTAAGCCCCTTTTCCCAGAGCATGGCTCATTTGTTTAGAAATTGACTGATCATTACACTCACTATACAGTCAAATCTTCTATTGACTCTTAGGCTACTAAGCGCGACCCAAAGACTTATAGTGGAAAGCGTAGATCAAGATCAGACTGCATAGAACGTGCAGTCTGAACTCGGATCTACACTGTCCGACACGGAAATATTTTTCCAGGTAACCTCCTTGTCAGGACCAGTGTAGTACTGGAGAGGAATCAAGGAAAATAACTGAAGAACGGCTCTCATTATGGTTCAATGTCTGTCATTCTATCCTTAAAAAAAACAAACTTTGAAATAGCAAAATTTAGCTTCTTACTATCGGCTTGAAAGTCTCATTTCACTTACTTAGCAGGTTAAGGGTTAAAAACCTCCTTGGGGCCGATGCAATAGTGGTCTTTTAACCCTTTCCCAAACGACAAATTTTGGACAGGTCCAAATTGAAAGAGTTTGCAGACAACAATTTCAAATTTGATGAAAATGGCAGAAAGTTATCAAAAAGGGTAGAAAACACTGTGGGAAAAGGAGAAATTGCTCGTTACGAGCAATTTCTCCTTTTCCCACAGTGTTTTCAAAAGACTTGTACTGCAGACACGTGAAAACCAGGGCTTGTTTGGGAAAGGGTAAATAAAAAAGGTCTGTTAACCCTTATCATGCGAAATAAGTTCAATGAAACTTTCAGGCCGATAGTAAAAACTTCAATGTTGCTATTTCAAAGTTATTTTTGGGCAAAAAATACCTTCTTATAGGACGACGTTGATCTAAAATCAGACTGCACGCTCTGTGCAGTCTGATCTTGATCTACACTGTCCGCAAAAGGTCAGTGAGTCGCGCTTAGCAACCTAAGGGTTTATAAAACGGCCTCTCGATACAAAAGCTCAGTGAACATTTTTTCTCTATAATTGCGTCATGTTATAACTTTATACTGCCTTCCATTCCCTACTTCCTCAAAGTGAGCTGGTGAAACCCTGGAAATACATAAATATGTGAGCTGTCGCCGTGATATGACTGAAATATTGTTGAAAGCGGCGTAAAACACCATTCAATCATTCAATCGATCTAAGTGAGCCAAAATTCAGCTCATTCTACACAAGGTTAAACACTCCAGCATACTTGGCAATGGTTAAGACTTAGGTACCAGATCTTGTCCCAGAAAATAACATTTGGGTCATGTTCTGTGAAAAGGGGGATTAATGCATTTGCAAAAAGTATCGACCCGGGTGAGCCTGCGCAGTCCGCGCAGGCTGACCTGGGCCGAAACTTTTTGCTTTTTTGATTCAGTCGGTTGTTATACAAAACGGATTTCAGGGATATATAATACTGTGATGACCTGCTTGGTATCATGCATCACGGAATTGCATTAAGTCCCCTTTTGCCAGAGCATGGCTCATTTCATCTCAGCTTTTATAGAGTACAACTCTCTCTCTCTCTCTCTCTCTCTCTCTCTCACACACACACACACAAACACAAACAGAGAGAGAACTCACACGAACACAAGCGCTCGCCATTTAATTTCAGTCCCACATGGAAAGCTGATTGAACTATAGGTCACGCATACCAATACAAATAAAATATATCTGCTTAAAGGTGACATAAAAACCTAGTAAATGTAGTCTTTACGACAAATTTATACCTACGGAGACAAAAACGTGCCTTGACCAGTTCCTGTATAAATACGACTTTTTACGCCTCCCGTGCTGGAAAATTTTATAAAACATTGTTTACAAAGGAGTAGATCTTCATAAAAGCAATTGGTTCTTCTCCAATAACGAATCCCATACCAGTATTTTCCTGTTATTCGGGGTTATTTTATAAAAGGGTAACCTCTCTACGTACTGAGGTCATGTGGAATACTTAATGATCTCTTAATTCAAATTCACATCAGAATGTTTTATAAATACATGTATCCTTGTGATATATGGAACAAAAAAATTGACCGATTGAAATGGTACCGATATTCTATGCCTCCGCAACATTATTCAATATATCATGGCGACAGCTTACATGCTCGTATTACCTGGTTTCACCGATACTTGGGCTCTGAAGTGTCTTGCCCACGGACACTCCCATGGAAAGCTCAGTACCTCCAGTGAGGCTCTAACCAGGGTTCTCTAGGTTACGAGTCCAACGCTTTACCACTGAATCACCATGGACCTAGGATTTTCCCGGCACATACATACGTATATTTACCAATCTTTAATGATCAATAATCACGAACAGAACCTACTGTATGCTAATATCTGCTGTTTTTTATTATATACATGTACTAATGAAGAATCCAGATTTTTGAGGTCGATCTTTTCTCACATCTTTTCATTTAGTTTTGTTCCTTTGCTAATGTTGTACAAAACTTTGTACCTTAGTGAAAATAAAGTATATGTTGTTGTTGTAACATCAAGATAAAATGATGTCCCGCAAGTGCCTCCGTAGTTAGTTATATTTATTACTCAACATAATCATATCGATCATAGTAGATTGGTGGTCCTCTACTTGTTAACCCTGCAATGACCATTCACTCGCGTATCTATCCCTTTACCACACAATCCCGAGTTTTAACGACCTTCAGACGAAGGCATTTGGGAAAAGGAGAAAATGCAGGTTACCAGCATGTTATGGGAGATTACTCCTTCCATACAGCATAGCTTCTTTTCGTATAAAATACCTGACAACTACGTTAGGAAGAATTCTCTTTAGCTCAGTGGTTAGTGTATTGGTCTTTTAAACCTCATTAACCCTTTCCCAAACGACAGATTTTGGACTGGTCCAAATTCAGAGAGTTTGCAGACGACAATTTTAAATTTGTTGAAAATGGCAGAAAGGTCGCAAAAAGGGTAGAAAACACTGTGGGAAAAGGAGAAATTGCTCGTTACGAGCAATTTCTCCTTTTCCCACAGTGTTTTCAAAAGACTTGTACTGCAGACACGTGAAAACCAGGGCTTGTTTGGGAAAGGGTTAAACGAGGAACATTGCTGCACAGGTTCTAATCCCAGCCGGAGCGGTTTTTATTTGATCTCTGCATTTGTTGGGAACTTTCGTGTTCGTAGGAAGCATTTTCTCTTTTTCCTACAATGTTTTCTACCCTATCGAAGACAGGAATCATCATTTGAGCTGCAGTCAGTTTGTCGTCTGCAAATGCTTTGAATTTGGTCGAGTGCAGAATTTTGTCGTTTGGTACAGAGCTATATAAGGGAGGCTACCTCCATAACAAATTTTAATGTTTTACATGAGCCATGCTCTGGCAAAAGGGAGTTTAATGCATCTCTGTGATGCATGATACCAAGTAAGTTATCACATAGCCATGGACCCATAAAACCCATTCTATCCACCGGTCCTTGGACATACAGAAAATTGAGTGGTAGCGAAAAGTTTCGACCCAGGTCAGCCTGCGCGGACTGCGCAGGCTGATCTGGGTCGATACTTTTCGCAGATGTATTAAGCTCCCTTTTAACAGAGCATGACTCATATGTTTTTTTTTTTAAATCGATCTATCAACCATTATCGGCATTTTTATTACAGATTAACCCTTTACCAGACGAGAAAATTCTAGACACGTGCATACTAGACGCCTTTGCAGACGACAAATTAAACGTGGCTCAAATAATGAGATTTTGTCCTCGGTAGGGTACAAAACACTGTGGAAAAACGAGAAGATGCTGGTTACCAGCCTATTCTCCTTTTCCCACAATGTTTTCAAAAGCCTTCTTCCTCAGGGTCGTTAATACACGATTTTTTAAAGTCAAGCGCTAAATTGAATTTTGTAGTAAAACACAGTTCATCCCAAAGATATTTTTACAATAACTGCAGTAGGTTATAATCTCTAATACAGTATTTTTTAAAGTCAAGAGCTAAACTGAATTTTGTAGTAAAACACAGTTCATCCCAAAGATATTTTTACAATAACTGCAGTAGGTTATAATCTCTAATACACGATTTTTTAAAGTCAAGAGCTAAACTGAATTTTGTAGTAAAACACAGTTCATCCCAAAGATTTTTTATAATAACTGCAGTAGGTTATAATCTCTAATACAGTATTTTCACTTTCGTTTAACCCTTATCCTGCTATTATAAAAGAAATAAAACTTTCAAGTCGATGGTAAAAATCCAAATTTTGCAATTTCAAAGGCATTTTGGGGGGGAAATATATCTCTTTATCGGACAGTGTAGATCCAAGATCAAACTACACGTTCTGTTCACTCTGATCTTGGCCTACGCTGTCCGCAAGAGGTCAGTGCGTCGCGCTTAGCAGCCTGAGAGTTATAAGACTTTGTGATGTCACTCTGCTGCAGCTGTTGAAATTATTGTTGTATCGAAATCAGGAGTTTTTCGATATTCACCGTTTCAAAATTCTGTTAGTCTTCAATAAACGATGTATGTTGACCGTCATGGAATTCAGCCAGCATCTCATTGATATAAAGGCTTTGGCCTATATTTTCGAAACCCCAGCATTCGTTTAACCCTTTCCCAGACGACAAATTTTGGACTGGTCCAAATTCAAAGAGTTTGCAGACGACAATTTTAAATTTGATGAAAATGGCATAAAGTTATCAAAAAGGGTAGAAAACACTGTGGGAAAAGGAGAAATTGCTCGTTACGAGCAATTTCTCCTTTTCCCACAGTGTTTTCAAAAGACTTGTACTGCAGACACGTGAAAACCAGGGCTTGTTTGGGAAAGGGTTAAAGAAAACATGGATGAACTTCTTGAGAAGTAATTTGCCTTTTTTTTTTTCTTGGCGTAGCTGAATGTGCTGGCTTCTGACCTACTTTTGGGTTCTGATATAAAATGAATAAATAGAAATTTGTGATTGGTCCGAAATGTAGACATGTTTATTCTGAGGGTCCCTGTCTATTTTGCAAGCAAATTTACACCGTCTATCTTATTTAAAGATATTTCTTGTTTTAAGTGAGATTTCCGCGGAAAAAATACAGTAGCGGTGTTGCTGATTGCCTGTCAGAGCAATATGAATTGCCGCTATAATATTTATATTTTCCAAAGATAAGTCCTTTGAACCCAGCCAATACTTCGAATTATCCGATATGTTCGTACTATCGCAAAAATTGTACACTGCAAGGGCGCAGTGTCCATAAGCAATTGTGTAATCTAGAAAATAATGGGAACAGGCTAAACATTCTTTTATCACTTTATAGAACGATTAATTAATTGAACCACGCTCTGGCTAAAGGGAGCTTAATTCATCTCCGTGATGCATTGTGCCAAGCAAATCATCACATGATTATGGATCTTTAGGATCCATTTTGTCTAACAACCGAGCCAATCATAAGGTAGACTGGTCCTTGGGCATACAGAAAATTGAACGATAGCGAAAAGTTTCGGCCCAGGTCAGCCTGCGCGGACTGCGCAGGCTGACCTAGGTCGGAACTTTTCGCTTCGCAGATGCATTAAGCCCCCTTTTTCCAGAGCATGGCTCAATTGATAATTAAGCCTGAAACTGCTGAAAAGAAAAGAGACAATTTGCAGCTGAAAGTAAAAATCTTACGAGATCATCCTGTTCTTTTTTCCGATGAAAAATCTCACTCTATCGGACATGAGTAGATTAAAATCAGATTGCACGTTCTGTGCAGTCTGATCTTGATCTATGCTATTCTCAAACGCCGATGTTTTCGCCTATGGCGGTGAAACAGTTAAAGACGAAAAGAAGTCAGCCGCAGGTAATGTTTTTTAGCCCTTTACCCAACAAACAACCCGGTGTTTTAGCAATCCTGAGGAAGAGGGCTTCCGAAAACATTGTGAGAAAAGGAGAAAATATTGGTAACCAGCATTTTCTCATGTTCCCATAAAGTTGTCTATATGTACCCTCGGAAAGACACATTTTATCATTTAAGCCAAATTTAAGCAGTCATCTGCAAATGCTTTCAATTTGAACGAGTTTAAGATTTCGAGGTCTGGTAAAGAGTCTCATGTTAGAACGCTGGTTGTTTAAACTTGTCAGTAAATATCTAGTAGTGATGTTACGCAATGACAAAATATTCAAAACAAAGAAAGAAAGAAAGAAGGAAGGAAGGAAGGAAAAGAAAGAAAGAAAGAAAGAAAGAAAGAAAGAACATTAAAAGGAAGGAAGGAAGGAAGGAAGGAAGGAGGGAAGGAAAGGAAAGAAAGAAAGAAAGAAAGAAAGAAAGAACGTTAAAAGTAAAGAAAGAAAGAAAGAAAGACGGGCAGACGGACAGACACAGACAGACAGTGCGTACCTCTATGTTTACGTCCACTCACTGCAGTAATGTGGGAGAGATAAACTTCCAGGGAGACCTATCACACATATTAATGAATCAAAGAAGAGGTCGATAACTGAACAGAGAGGGACTATTACTGTTTAACTGTATATTTGTACAAAAAGGTGCAGAAGGCCTGTCAGTACAGTTTAATAACTAGGACACAAGTAATTCACCCCTTGATTTTATTCAGAAAAATTGAAAATGCATCCAAAAGTGAATATCATCTGCAAAAAAAAAAAAATCCGATAGACGGGGGAATTATTCTTAGTTTGCTTTGAGTTATTCTGAATTAACTATTTAAACTTATTTTCTTTCTTTTTTTGCACACTTCCATTGTCTTTTTTTTTTTGTCCGTATCTCTGATTTGTAGTATTTGCACAGGTAACACAAGGTGTAAAGTACATGTAATATTGCTTGCAGGTAAACCAAATGACATTTGATCGAATGCATGTACATGTCATTTGAACTTCTCAAGGCCAACTTTGAATACATTGAAATTTTATATATCATTAAGCTGCTAGGGCACGACTCACTGACGTTTTGCGGAAAGTGTAGATCAAGATCAGACTGCACGAAACGTGCAGTCTGATCTTGGCTCTACACTGTCCGATAAGGAGAAATCTTTTCCCCAAAAAAAGACTTTTGAAATGGCAAAATTAAGTTTTTTACCATCGGCTTGAAAATTTCATTTCACTTATTTAGCAGGGTGAGGTTAATTCTCAGGGCCACGTTTGAATACATTGAAATGTTGTTGAAAGAGGAGAGATCTGATTATACCTTAACTCTTTACCACACAATCCCGACTTTTAACGACCCTGAAAGAGAAGGCTTTTGAAAACATTGTGGGAAAAGGAGAAAATGCTGGTAACCAGCATTGTCTCCTTTTCTCACAACGTTTTCTACCCTATCAAAAAGAGAAATCATCAGTTTAGCAACACTTAATTTGTCGTCTGCAAATGCTTTCAATTTGGTTCGGTCTAAAATTTTGTCGTTTGGTAAAGAGTTAACCCTTATCCTGCTAAATAAAAGAAATGAGACTTTCAAACGGATGGAAAAAAAAAAAATTCCTATTTCAAATGTAATTTTGGAGGAGAGATATCTCCTTGTCGGACGGTGTAGATCCAAGATCAGACTGTACGTTCTGTGCAGTCTGATCTTGATCGACGCTGTCCGCAAAAGGTCAGTAAGTCGCGCTTAGCGGCCTAATGGTTAACACTTTGCTCAGCGCAGCTTTTTGGGCTTCGGCGGACAGTTAGATCAAGACCAGGCTCCACAGAAAGTGTTGTTTGAGCTTGTATATATGCTTTTGGAAAAAGTGAGATTTTTATGTAACAAAAAAAAGCTCCAAAAACGCAGTTTTAGGGCCAAGTATGGCTAAAGTCATTTTTTTTTAACGGTAGAAAACATTGTTGGGAAAGGAGAAAATGCTAGTAACCAACATTTTCTCCTTTCCCCACAATGTTTCAAAGGCTTTTCTTCTCTAGGTTCGTTGAAATTCGGGATTTGGTAGACTATAAGGTTAAATGGACGGTGGACCTAATATCTGCAAATGTGCAACAACGACCAACTTGAAAACATAGGCCTACTTCATGGTAGGCCTATTTATAGATAAACACCATTATAAAATTGTTACATGCAGTTCCTTTTTAGACCAAAATACTTTTTTTTTAAATGTCTGTCTCTTTACGTGAAGCAAAACTTTAGATTTGTCATGATTGAAGGCGTTTGCAGACGAGAAATTAAATGTGGCGAAAATGATCGGAATTTGTCTTCGAAAAGATAGAAAGCATTGCGGCGAAAAAGGGGAAAAGTACCCTGCTGGCCACCTGGCCACGAGCTGGGAGTCATTGAAGCAGAGAAACTTTTTTTGTATGATAGGTAAAATTTTGTGAGTAACCGATTTTTTTCAAACACATTTATGTTGATTGCAATAAAGAATTGACTTCTAGAGTGGTGGTGGGGGGGGGGGGTCAATTAACCTTACAATGTTACAGATATTACGCTTACACCGGTTTCGTAATCTTGTGCATGTGTTAATATTTTTTGACAATATTATGGGCAAAAACAAGTTTAAGAAGAAAGCCGGGGAATCACTTGGTAATTTATTATCCCATCTTTTAATGAATTGTAAACGAAATGCACATTTACATAGAAAAAAACGCCCTGTTTGTGATTAAAACCGTAATAACTCTTTCTTGTACATAATCCGGACAGGCAAATACATACGGATAAAACATATATAATAAGTTTATTTAACGTTTGAACGTCGGTCTAGGTTAACAGATAAAAATTAGCTGAGGGGTTTTTTGCAGACAAACATAAAGGATAAATATAAAAAATGTATAAAGGCTGTAAAATAAAAAAAAATATCTAGTAAAGACGTGCAACATTTACATATTAGTAATAGGTTTGTTAGCACATTTAAAGTAAAACTTATGGCTGTTAACACAATTTGACAATCGTAATATAGTACCAATTAAAAAAACATGATACACAACTTAAAATACATAGGCAACTAGAAATTACACAGGCAACTCGGGTTTACAGACAAGCATCACATTTAATAGAATAAAAATCTGAAGGAAAAACATACGCACAACAGGCGCGTCGCGTGGTTTTGTACATTGGGGCGGCATAGAACGGGGTGTTCCCTCCCACTGCCGAAGAAAATTTTAAAATCTGTCAGGGAAATGCCGCCATTTCCTGGACTTCAAAACTTGCTTGGAGCTTTTTTTAATGTTGATTTTGTCTTAGATTTTTGGCATTTAGTTCATCTATACATGATTGATCTGCAACATTATTAGATTATTCTGTGAATGTAAAACATGCTAGTCACAAACCCTTTCTCCTTTTCCAAGAATGTTTTTATGATTTGGAAAACAGGGGGTTTGTAGTTTGCTTTTGTACATACCTTATTGTAATGGAGCCTCGAGAACTGTTTAAACCATTGTGCGTTGAATGATCGTAGTCTGGAGATTTCTTTCCAAAGGAACGCTTAGAGAACTTAAAGTCACGGGGCTAATTAGGTTCAGTCATGTTTACATATAAAAGATACGTAGAGGAATGAAGAAGAAATATTGTTCAAGGAGTTTGCATGTTTTTGAGTACAAGTAATTATTTCTTATCAAACCTGCCGCCTTTTTTCATTGCTATAAAACAATTCTCGATTAAGCCTTTGACGGCTAATTAATTATTCAATCAAACGTTCTCAGTTTGCGGCTGTTGTATATAGTGTATATTCTTTTAAACCACACACTTAAACTCTTAAATAAGTTTTTGATGGCTGATTAATTAGTCAAAGTTTCTCTGTTTGAAAGTGTCCTATACTGTGTATTGCCTAGGTCGCATTGTCACACTTTCACACTTAATCGACACAAAGGGAGAGTAGGTATACATGTCACGGTCGCCTTAGAAACCGATTACAGATATCCGCCGATTTCGCCGCTCCATTCAAATTGCAAATTCTTAAACGGAATGTCAGAATTCTTACATTTTCATTGTACGAACTACGCCTTTTTTGTGGAAATATTGGGGCGGCGATCGCCGCCCTTGCCGCCCCCGATGCGATGCCACTGCACAAGCAAAACTACATTTAATACAAAATCACATTAAAAGCTGTCACATAGAAGACATTTGGCACTAGGGAATTTTTGACATAAGAGCAGAGATCAATTCATGGGACCACAATAGGCATTGACTATTTACCAACTGAAAAAAGTTTGACTCCAAAACCAGAAGTGTCAGTAGATGACAGGTCTGAACATTTCAGGGAAAGGAGAAATAGCCTGTTACTTATGATATTTCCCCTCTCCACAATGCACACAATATCCTTGCTCTTTTAATGGATTTGAAAAAAGTCATGCTTAATGGAAGAACAAAGCAACTAAACGAGATACATGCTTGCACAAATAATACATGGGAAGCATGGGAATACATGATAAGCAGGAGAGCAAGGAAAAAAATCACACAACACAACACCAATCCCTACCAAACAATCAACTGACAAAACTTTAAACCCAAACAGGTTTAGGCACTTGCAAAGAAAAAAATATTGCAGCAAAAGGAGAGAATGCTGATTACCAGCACTCTCTCCCTCTCTTGCAATGCTTCAGATGCCCTATTTTTCAAAGTTGTTTAAAAACCAGTCCGACGAATCACCGAAATACCGAAATGCCACCGAAACACTGAAATACCCCAGATTTTGTTTTTTTTTTTTAATTTTTGATTTCAAACAATTGAAGTTGTGGTGTTTGACACAAATTGACAGAAATTGTAATCATACTGATGAAGGAGGGTAAGTTTAAAACCTAATGACACAATAACAACATGCCATTGAAGCCTGACGTGAAGAAAGTGCACCGGAATATCCAGTGATTCGTCAGACCCTTTAAAAACAAATAAAAAGAAAAAAAATAATTTGGGTAAGGATTAGACACATCGCACATCTACATTTGGGGCCTATCCAGGTGTGGATCAGCCTGGCAAAATCTCCATACTTGTCAATCCTGTGCATATCTTCTGTCAGGCTGTTGCACTCTCTTGCAGCCTCAAACTTAAATGTTTTCTTGCCCGATGTTTTAAGGTCTGAGTTTTCTTGCCATACCTTGCAGTCTTGAATGGTGGGATCTCCAGTTTATTTGAGTATCCGACATTGTAAATGTAGTTTGGGTTTTTGAGAGTAACCAGTAATTGAAGATATGCTGGTGAATGAATACCTTTGAGCCACATTCTGGCAAATGGAGGCTTAATACATCTCCATGATGCAGACCTCCAGATAAGAGGGAGTGATAGTATTCTAAATCCATTATTTCTCCTCCAAACCCTATGTTGTGGGTACTCATTAGAATCGTCTAGATGAGACGATTCTAATGAGTACCTACAACATAGGTTTTAGTGGAAAGTAGTTCATATTTTCAATTTTGAAATCAAAATCACTCCCTCTATCTGGAGCTCTGATGATGGATGATACCTAGCAAGTCATCATGTCATTATAGATCCATAAAATCTGTTTTGTCGAACAACTGTCTAAAACATGAGATACACTGGTCCTTTGGCAGACAGAAAATTGACCAATAGCAAAAAGTTTTGTTCCAGGTCAGCCTGCATGGACTGCCCAGGCTGACCTGGGTCCACACTTTTCGCAGATGCATTAAGCTCCCTTTTCACAGAGCATGGCTCAGATGAATGTTCCTGAGGCTAGGGATGTGTAATGGAGTGACATTTACTTCACTCATAAAACTTTTGTGTGTTGAGTTACAATCATTAACCCTTTCCCAAACGACAAATTTTGGACTGGTCCAAATTGAAAGAGTTTGCAGACGACAATTTTAAATTTGATGAAAATGGCAGAAAGTTCTCAAAAAGGGTAGAAAACACTGTGGGAAAAGGAGAAATTGCTCGTTACCAGGGCTCGAAATTAACTTTTTTTGCCACTAGCAAATTTTTGCTAGTGGACAAAATTTTTACTAGCAAAAATTGACGCTCACTAGCAAATTTTACTAAATTTTTAACATTCATTAAAATGGATGTCAAAAAGATAGAAAGATTTGTTGGTGCCCAGTGGGATGATGATGTATTCAATATTCTGTAATACTGTTAACTGAGTAGGTTCTCATGATGTTATTTATAAAAAGAAAAAAAAATGTGAAAACAGGCTGTGTACGAATTGCAATTGGTACGAATCATCATTATTTCCTACTCGAGACTTGTAGTGTTCCAAGCTATTAATAACTGTACGAAATACACTATAAGATCTTTCAATATTTATGGTTAAAACAATGTTTTACTATTACCGATGACGTTTGATTCGGATTGTATAGACAACAATCGTCCGCTTGGACATTGTTGTCATCTGCTAAAAATAGACTTGTTTACGATTTGCAAAAAATTCCATAGCTGAATGGAACCGTAAGAGCTCAGATTAGTCGGCATGGTATAAAACGCAAACCAGTCACAACTGGGTCATTACGGTCGGTAAACAAATTTTCATTTGTACTCACAAAAAAATGCTAGTGGTCGTAAAATCTACTCGCAAAATCAATTTTCCACTCGCATTTTGTGAGTTTGCTAGTGTTAATTTCGAGCCCTGGTTACAAGCAATTTCTCCTTTTCCCACAGTGTTTTCAAAAGACTTGTACTGCAGACACGTGAAAACCAGGGCTTGTTTGGGATAGGGTTAAAAACAATGAATACGGCTCTGTATTGAATTTTTTCAAGTTTTCAATGTTTTTTGCATTGCGGAAGTGCCAAATGTGAGGACAGAAGTTAAAGTTTAACCGAATGAAGGTTTTAAAAGTAATAATTCTGCAATCTTCATTAAGGAACTTGCATAAGTGCCGATGAACATTGCTCGAATCATGAATTGAGTTGTCCCAATCCATAATTGTTCCTTTTCATGGGTTATAATTTACTTTCTGTGTTCATTTGAAACTTTGGAAAACATGTTGGGAATAGACGAAAATACAAGTAAAGACCAGCATTTTCTCCTTTTACCACAATGTTTTCCAACCTTTTATAAAGAAATGCAGTATGAGCCACATTTTATTTATTGTCTGCGAATGCTTAGGATTTTCACAAGTCAAAAGTTTTGTCATTTGGTAGAGAGTTTAACCCTTTCCCAAACAAGCCCTGGTTTTCACGTGTCTGCAGTACAAGTCTTTTAAAAAGACTGGGAAAAGGAGAAATTGCTCGTGACGAGCAATTTCTCCTTTTCCCACAGTGTTTTCTACCCTTTTTGATAACTTTCTGCCATTTTCATCAAATTCAAAATTGTCGACTGCAAACTCTTTCAATTTAGACCAGTCCAAAATTTGTCGTTTGGGAAAAGGTTAAAGTACATGTACATGTATCACAGGGAGTTAAAGCACTTGTGTATCACCATCCTCAGAAGTGCTGTTTGGATTCAACTGCCCTAGATAACAATATTTTAGATTCGCCCTCATGAAAGGCGTTTCCAGGCGGTGAAATTTTATCATAGGGCTGAAAAGATAGGAATTGTCTTTAACCCTTTCCCAAACAAGCCCTGGTTTTCATGTGTCTGCAGTACAAGTCTTTTGAAAACACTGTGGGAAAAGGAGAAATTGCTCTTGATGAGCAATTTCTCCTTTTCCCACAGTGTTTTCTACCCTTTTTGAGAACTTTCTGCCATTTTCATCAAATTTAAAATTGTCATCTGCAAACTCTTTCAATTTGGACCAGTCCAAAATTTGTCGTTTGGGAAAGGGTTAAAAGAGTAGATACAGGAAAAGGGGGTACTGGTATGTGCTAGTAACATGATACGCTTTATTCTTTTTCAGTTGAAAGGAAGAAACGGCTTAGGGATGCATCCAAACAGTTAGCAAGAGAAGAAAAAGAAAACGCCAAACCAAAGTTTTCAGTTGATCAACTGTTAGATAAGGTGTTGCATCTTTACCCTAAAAAAAAATATTTGAGCCATACCCTGGCAAAAGGGGGCTTAATGCATCTCTATAAAGCATTCTACCAGACAAGCCATCACATAATTATGAATCCATAAAAGTCACTTTTTTTAATAATCAACTTAATCATGAGGTAAACTGGTCCTTGAGTATACCAAAAATTGACCAATAGTGAAAAGTTTCGGCCCAGGTCAGCCTGCGCAGATTGCGCAGGCTGACCTGGTTCGATACTTTTCGCAGATGCATCAAGCTCCCTTTTGACAGAGCATAGCTCATTTATAGATTGAAAAGAATGTCAATAAATAAGACATTCTGTATGTTATAGGGCAGATAATTTACATTTCAAATGTTAAAAAAGAGAGAGAAAAATATGAATAGAGAGAAAAAAGGGAAAATACTGTTAGAATTGGGTTCATTATCAATCACTGGGATTTTATTAAACACAAGAAATTGCTTAACCATTTGCTTATAACATATTGGCATCGTGCATTTGATCAGTTTTTAAGAAAAATGTTGCAAATTAAGAAATTATGAATTCCTCCTTTTGCCTCAATTTTTTTCTAATTATTTTTGTGTGAAGTATCCATATTAACCCTTTCCCAAACAAGCCCTGGTTTTCACGTGTCTGCAGTACAAGTCTTTTGAAAACACTGTGGGAAAAGGAGAAATTGCTCGTAACGAGCAATTTCTCCTTTTCCCACAGTGTTTTCTACCCTTTTTGAGAACTTTCTGCCATTTTCATCAAATTTAAAATTGTCGTCTGCAAACTCTTTCAATTTGGACCAGTCCGAAATTTGCCGTTTGGAAAAGGGTTAAATAAAGATGGTTTCAGAACTTGTCATGCTGTAAATTTCTTTCAGGAGATAATGATTTAACCCTTAAAGCGCCTTTCATGACTATAGTTGCAGTTGCGGCCAGTGTAGATCAAGATCAAAAAATGTGCAGCCTGATCTTTGATCTACACTGTCCGCTTTGCTGAAACACTGTAGACAAAAGCAACGGTGAAATTGCAATTACTTTGGTCATATTTCAAGGAAAAAAATGTCTGATAGGTTTATTCGGCGCTCTACGGGTTAATACACTTTCACAGTCATTCTGTTGGTTCATTATCTTTAAATGAAAACAGTACTAAAGTACAGATTTGATGAAAGTTTGAAATAATTTACCATCATTTTTTTTTTTTTTTTTTTGCACAATCTTTTCTTTATATTCTATTTTAACCTTTTACCATACAATCCAGAGTTTTAACAACCTCGAAGAAGCCTTTTGAAAAAATTGTTGGAAAGGAGGAAATGCTGATAACCAGCATTTTCTCTTTTTCCCAAAATGTTTTCTACCCTTCTACAAATAAAGTTCCATTTTTGATCTTGTTTATGTTGTCGCTTGCAAATGCTTTCAATTTGAACAAGTCTTAGATTTTGTCATTTGGTAAAGACTTAAGCATATTGTTTTCTATTTATTGTTTTAGCCCATTGCCAGCCGACAAAATTTTAACCTTGTCCAAATTGAAAACATTTGCAGATGACAATTTTAATGTGGCTCAAATGGTGCAATTTTCTCTCAATAGGGTCAAAAACATAGTGGGAAAAGGATAAAATGCTGGTTACCAGCATTTTCTCCTTTTCCCACAATGTTTTCAAAAAGCTTCTTTCCCAGGGTCATTAAAAGGTGGCATTGTATGGTAAAGGGTTAAGTGGCTTATGCTGAAGTAATCCCTTAGTCTGTACAAATGCAGTTTTTTACTTTCCTGCAGTAGAAAGCTTCCTCCTTGAAATAAAGTATTTCTCAATTGTATGATATGTTTAATGTCAACCCACAAGGTTACAAGGTAGTGGGTTGAGTTCTTGGAAGTTTCAATTTCTGTATACAGGCCCAAGAGTATATTGACAAGTTTGAATATGAGATGGCCCAGAAGTTTTGCCAGAGAGCCTTGGAAATTGACAATGATCACATCAGAGCTTTGGAAACTACTGGGGCCCTTCTCTTGGAATTGGGAAACACTGATGGAGCAAAACAGGTAAATGTATTTTTCATGATTTTTTTTTTTTTTACCTGTAAAATATTAATGCTAGAGAAATTAATCATTGTTGATTTTAACTCTGTACCAAACGACAAAATTTTAGACTCCTCCACACTGAGAGTATTTGCAGACGACAAATGACTTCTGTTTTGGATAGGGTAGAAAACATTGTGGGAAAAGGAGAAAATGCTGATTACTAGCATTTTCTCCTTTTCCCACAATGTTTTCAAAAGCCTTCTTCTGGGTCGTTAAACTCGGGATTGTGTAGTAAAGAGTTAAAAATCTTCATGGGAAAAGCAGAAAATGCTGGTTACCAGCATTTTCTCCTTTTTTCCACTAGGTTTTCAAGAAACATTTTCCTCTGGGCAGTTAAAGCTCAGAATTGTTAGATAAAGGGTTACGGCATTTATGCTTTACCAACGTGCAATCAGTGATTATCAGGTTCTTTTGATGTTTTCAGTAAAGGGTCACAACTCATTAAATGCCTGGTGTCTGTTAAAGTTCAAAATGGCAAACACTGTAGACACAGACCAACAGCAACAGAATGTTGCCATTTGATCTTTACCTCATGCATTTGCCCCAAGAATAAAGATATGTGTCTGAAACACTACCCTTTACCAGACCATATTTTAACAAACCTGAGGAAAAGGCTTTGAAAACTTTGTGGGAAAAGGAGAAATTGTTGGTAATCATAATTTTCTCCATTTACCACAATGTTTTCTGCCCATTTGGAGAAAAAAATCCATGAGTCGCGTTTGATTTTTTGTGTGCAAATGATTTCAATTTGGAAGAGTCTAAAATTTTGTCGACTGAACCATGAGGTAAACCGGTCCTAGGACAGTAGCGAAAAGTTTCGGCGCAGGTCAGCCTGCGCGGACTGTGCAGGCTGACCTGGGTCGATACTTTTTGCAGATGCATTAAGCCCCCTTTTCACAGAGGATGGCTCGTGTAATATTTTCTTTGGAGTGTTTCTGTCTTATGTCATAAAGTCTTCACATTTAGTAGAAGTTCTAAAATTTGGCATGTGAAGTAGTAGGTTCAGTGGAATGAGGAGGGTTCCATAAGTTAATTCTTTACTGTCTAACCCCTTACCAAGCATTTCCATTCTTTAACGACCCTTGGGAAGAGGGCTTTTGAAAACATTGTGGAAAAAGGAGAAAATCTCAGTTACCTGCATTTTCTTTTTTTGTCCACAATGTTTTCTACCCTTTGCCAGACAAATCTCAGCTTTAAGTTGCATTTGAGTTTTTATCTCCAAATGCTTTCAATTTGGGCTCGTCTAATTTTTTGTCATTTGGTAAAGATACGGATATAAGGTGTTTTCAAACATGCCAAAATCTATTACAGATCATAGGGATGACAAACATTTAATGGAAAAGGAAATATTGCTTTAAGTTTTTGCCAGTATGAGAAATATTGTCTGAACGGGAGCAACCACTTGTTACAAGCACTGCTTCTTCACATACCATTTTCAAAAGCTACCAATTGCAGGTTTGTATAAAGCCATGTTTGTGCAGAAATGAGATGATGCCAAAGCTTTGCAGTCAAACATTTTTGTGAATATAAAGGTATTTTTTTGTATGTGTGTGTCTTGTTTAGTGTTATGGCCGAGCAGTCGAGGTTTCTCCTGATGAAGGCTACTTGAAGTATATGAACTTAGGACAACTATGTGAAGGTAAGGTGCTTTGTTTGCTGTTTAACCGCATCCTTAACTCAGTACCAAATGACAACATTTTAGAGTTGTCAAAATTTAAAGCGTTTGCAAGTGATAATTTAAATGTAACTAATTTGACTGTGTTTGAAAGGGTGCAAAACATTGTGAGAAAAGGAGAAAATGCTGGTTACCAGTATTTTCTCCTTTTTGCACAATGTTTTCAAAAGGCTTTTATCCCAAGGTCGTTAAAACCTGGGATTGTTTGGTAAAGGGTTAACAACAAACATTTTACTTTTCCAACTTGGAATTAGCTGCAGAATACCATTTCGAAAATGGTAAAAATGAGCTGTAGTTCTCTGAAAGGGTAAAAAAAAACATTGTAGGAAAAGGAGAAAATGATGGTTACTAGCATTTCTCTTTTTCAGACAAGTGTTTCTTAAAAACGTTCTTCCACAATGCTGTTAAAACTCTGGATTGTGTGGTAAAGGGTTATTTCTGTTTTAAACAGTGCAAGTATTTCATTTATACCACACCAGCTTACAGAGCTCTTACCTATACATTTCAGAAACTTCTTTAACTCGTGGGAAAAGGAGAAAATGTTGGTTACCTGCATTTTCTCCTTTTCCTACAATGTTTTCAAAAGTCCTTCTCTTTGGGGGGGGGGGTCGTTAAAACTCAGGATTGTGTGGTAAAGGGTTAATTTGTTGTCTGCACATGATTTGACACTGATAATCAGCCTTGCACATTGCTCAGTGAAGGTCAGATGTATGCTTCCAACACTTCTTTAATCATAGCCCTTTATCAAATAATACAAATAATTGCATGTTTGAACAATCCTGATGAAGAAGGCTTTTGAAAACATTACCATTTCTAACACAAAGATTATCTCTAGAGCTACCTTGAATTTTGTTTTCTGCAAAAACTTTCAATTTAATTGAGTCTAAATGTTTGGTTAAGCTTTTACCACACAATCCCTACTTTAAACAACCCTGGGGAACCCTGAGGAAGATTCCTTTTGAAAACATTGTGGGAAAAGGAGAAAATGCTGGTAACCAGCATTTTCTCCTTTTCCCACAATGTTTTCTACTCTTCCAAGAACAAATTTCAACTTTTGATTCACATTTATTTTGTCTTCTGCAAAAGCTTTCAATTTGGACTGGTCTAAAACTTTGGCATTTGGTAAAGAGTTTAGAGTTAATTTAGAAACAAGTAATGAGTGAGTTACAGTCAGTCACACCTTCTATGACAATGTTTACTCTCTCAAGAAATATATTTGAATTTCCAGACTGCTTTTGGTTTATTACTTGTGCATGTTACTGGTACATTTATGAATAGCTTGCTTGGAATTCAGGTTTAACTCTTTACAGAAGGACAAAATTTCAGACTTTTCCAAATTGAAAGCATTTCCAGACGTCAAATTAGAGGTTGCTCAAATGGCCAGATTTGTTTTTGATATCATAGAAAACTTTGTAGAAAACATTGTGGAAAAGGAGAAAATGCTGTTACCAGCATTTTCTCCTTTTCCCACAATGTTCTCGAAAGCCACCTTTATCAGGGTTATTAAAATTTGGGATTGTGTTGTTAAGGGTTAAACCATACATGTATTTTCCACTACCTTCTTTGTAGATCCAAAAGTGACCACACATTAGAAGTTATTTCAGTACAAATTGTGTGCAAGATAGAACTCTATAGAATGCAGGGATCCAAATTAGGGAGAAGAGGGGTATTCAAATCCTTTAAATGGTACTTCTCCATTTTCTAAGGCAAATGAGAACCTGCAACATACGGTAGTTTTGATGAGAAAAATGATATTTGGTAACGGGAAAACTCCAACATAGACAATTAATAACAGGACTATTGGTACAGGACAATTGGTGCTCAAGCCAACTTGTACCTAGGATAATTGGTACTCTGGACAACTTGTACCTGGGACAATTCTTACCAGGACAGTTGTTGCCCAGGACAATACCTTTTGGTATGAGTTGTCCTGGGTACATATTGTCCTAGGTGCCAAGTGTCGCAAGTATGAACTTTCCCAGGTATTTATTGTCCAGGTACAAATTGTATTATTGTCCTGAGTACTAGTTATCCAATATGGCCCGCAACATGCGAAATGGGACCTTCGGACATTTGCGTAAAATGTTGTCCTGGATTAGTGCAGTCAGCGCAGGCTAATCCGAGATGGCACTTTACAACTACATTAGATTTTTTCATATAGTAGACTTTCATGAAACAGAAGAATGCACGAAAATGGGAAGTGTCATCTCGGATTAGTCACAGACTGCACAGGCTAATCTGGGACGACACACTTTTACCCATATATCCGAAGGCCCCTTTTCATGTGTTGCACACCATATATGAGTTGTTGTAGGTATGAGTTGTCCTGTGTACCGAGTGTCTGGTACCAATCGTCCTGGTATGAATTGTCATGGTATGAATTCTCTTTCTATTCCTACCAGTACAAGTGAGAATGTAAACATTGTAGGTGTGGAAGCAATCCAGTGTTACCAGAAGGGGATAGAGCTGATGATAGCAGAGAAGTCAAGGAAAGAAACTCAGGAAGTGGCCACGGCTTGTGGGGAGGATTTGACCTTCACAGACAGGGACATTTCTACAGCTTATCTGTCTATAGCAGAAATTTACATGACAGATAGTTGGTGTGTAAAGTTTTGAAGTATAAAAATTGATACTTTGATTGCAAAGAATTTGTTTTAAAAATCAGAGCAACTGGATTATCAAAAATTTCACTTGAAAGTTCAGTGCTTGTTCAAGGTTATTCATACATTTTGAATAACATCATAGAACACCTACACGATTATTAGTTCACCTGAGCACGAAGTGCTGAAGGTGAGCTTTTGTGATCGTGCTGTGTCAGTCGTGCATTGTCCATCATGCCTTGTGCATTATCCAGGCATCAACAATTACCTTGTGTGCACTCTAGGGGCTACATTTACTCATGAAACTCAGTCAGGCTGTTTGTCTCGATTATATCTGACATGTTGGAAATTGGGTCATGTCGGGTCAATAAGTAGGTCACCAGGCTAAATCTAAGAAAAACCTTGTGTGCACTCTAGAGGCCATATTTTCCGCCTGATACTCTTGAATCTTGGTTAGAATGTTTGTCTTGATAATATCTTGGACAAGTTTGAAATTGGGTCATGTCGAGTCAAATAGTAGGTCACTGGGCCAAATCTCAGAAAAACCTTGTGTGCACTCTAGAGGCCACATTTTCAGCCTGATACTCTTGAATCATGGTCAGAATGTTTGTCTTGATGATATCTAGGACAAGTTTGAAATTGGGTCATGTTGAGTCAAAAAGTAGGTCACTGGGCTAAATCTTAGAAAAACCTTGTGTGCACTCTAGAGGCCACATTTTCAGCCTGATTCTAATGAAACTTGGTCAGAAAGTTTGCCTTCATGAGATCTTGGATAAGTTTCAAAGTGGGTCACACCTAGTCAAAAATTAGGTCACTGGACCAAATCTTAGAAAAACCTTGTGTGCACCATAGAGGCCATATTTTCTGTCTGATACTCATGAAACTTAGTCAGAATACTTGTTTTAATGATATCTTGGACAATTTTGGAATTTGGCCACATTGGTTCAAAAAGTAGGTCACTTACTTTCATGTGTTTTACATCATTAAAACCAGGATCTCTTCAGCTTTATCAACTGTGGATGACTTTACCTAGGTGAGCCTTTTTGGGGCCAATGGCCCTCTTGATTTTTATAATGTCAGGAGTATACTTGGACAAGCAAAACAGCATATTGGGCAATTAGAAATACCACTTCCTTGCCCTCTCAAGACAAGTTAATTTGTGGTATGACTTAACCATTTACCACACAATCTGGAGGTTAATGACCCTGAGAAAGATGCCTTTGTAAAACACTGTGGGGAAAGTAGACAATGCTGGTAACCAGATTTTTCTCCTATTCCAACATGGTTTTCTTCATTTTCAAAAGCAAATCCCACTTTTTTAGCCACATTTGTTGTCTGCAGTTGCTTTCAATTTGGATCAGTCTGAACTTTTGTCATATGGTCAAGACTTAAAATAAACTAATGATTTAATCCCTGTGAATTCTTATCAAGAAGAATTGGTCTGAATACATTCATAAGTTTATGGATATAATTCTAGGACTGTATTCACCCAATAAAACTCGGTATCATTCCAAATTCAAAAGTTTGGGGAGTAGCAATGTGATTTGCAGAGATATTCATTTCCTTGCTACAAGCTGTTGCTTCTTTGCACACAATGTTTTTGATTGCTGTCTACAGCAGGAGAGTTAAATTATGTATTTGCAAGATACTGGCTTAGGGAGAGAGTGCATGTAAAACTTTGTCTTGGTAATAGAGACATAAAGGGATTAGGGAGAGAGTGTAGGTAAAACTTTATCATGGTAATAGAGACATAAAGGGGTTAGGGAGAGAGTGCATGTAAAACTTTATCATGGTAATAGAGACATAAAGGGGTTAGGGAGAGAGTGCATGTAAAACTTTATCATGGTAATAGAGACATAAAGGGGTTACGGAGAGAGTGCAAGTAAAACTTTATCATGGTACTAGAGACATGAAGGGGTTAGGGAGAGAGTGTAGGTAAAACTTTATCATGGTAATAGAGACATAAAGGGGTTAGGGAGAGAGTGTAGGTAAAACTTTATCATGGTACTAGAGACATGAAGGGGTTAGGGAGAGAGTGTAGGTAAAACCTTATCATGGTAATAGAGACATGAAGGGGTTAGGGGGAGAGAGTGTAGGTAAAACTTTATCATGGTAATAGAGACATGAAGGGGTTAGGGAGAGAGTGCATGTAAAACTTTATCATGGTAATAGAGACATAAAGGGGTTAGGTAGAGAGTGCATGTAAAACTTTTATCATGGTAATAGAGACATGAAGGGGTTAGGGAGAGAGTGTAGGTAAAACTTTATCATGGTAATAGAGACATGAAGGGGTTAGGGAGAGAGTGTAGGTAAAACTGTATCATGGTAAAATGAGACATAAAGGGGTTAGGGAGAGAGTGTAAGTAAAACTTTATCATGGTAATAGAGACATGCTCAAGAGATTTTCAATGATTTAAGTTTTGAAGAGGATGCAGAAGAGAAGTGCAAGTCAAATATTGAGAAGTCAATGGAAGCCGACAAAGACAATCCAGATGCTGTTCAGTTAATGGCTAGTTACCTGCTGTCAAAAGAACAAGATCAGGTAGAGAATATGTATTTCTCTTATTACATGGAAGACACCCTCTAAAGTTGTTAACATACAATAACAATTTTGTATGCCACTACAACAAATTTTGAAAACTTTGTGGGAAAAGGAACAATAATTGCTTATTGTTCTCCATTTTAATAAAAAAGGACACTTTCTATTCATTCCAAAGTTTCTTTCTTTTCATTTGTAGCTGCATTTTATTCTTCAAATAACCTCTGTGGCAAAAGGTTAGCTCTTTATCACACAATGCTGACTGTTAATGACCCTAAGAAAGAAGCCTTTTGAAAACATGGTGGGAAAAGAAGAAAATGCTGTTAACCAGCATTTTCTCCTTTTCCCACAATGTTTTCTACGCTTTAAGAAACAAATTTTATGTTTTTGAGCTGCATTAAAAATGTTGTCTGCAAATGCTTTCAATTTAGACTAATCTACATTTTTGTTGTTAGGTAAAGCGGTAACCCTTTTCTAGACCAAAAAAAATTTTTGATTCATCCGTACTGAGAGCATAAACAGTTTGATTCATGCTCTGTGAAAAGGGGGATTCAAGACTTTACCAGACAACAAAATTATAAACTTCTCCAAATTTAAAGCATTCGCAGATGAAAAATCAAAGGTGGCTCAAATGATGAAACTTGCCCTTAATTGAATAGAAAACACTGTGGGAAAAGGAGAAAATGCTGGATACCAGCATTTTCTCCCTTTTTCACAGTGTTTTCAAAAGGCCTCTTTCTCAGGGTCGTTTAAACTCGGGATTGTTTGTCAAGAGGTTAATGCATCTGCAAAAAGTATCGACCCAGGTTCAGCCTGCACAGTCTGCCCTGGGTCGAAACTGTTTGCTAATGTTTAATTTTCTGCATCTCAAAGGACTCTTCTACCTCCAGGTTCATTCGGTTGTAAGACAAAATGGATTTTTAGGATCCATAATTATATTATGATTTGCCTGGTATAATGCATCACGGAGATACATTAAACCCCCTTTTGCCAGAGTGCCACTCTTTTCTCTTTGAAAGGGTAGAAAACATTACTAGCAGGTAGAAAAATATGGGATTGTTCGGTAAAGGGTTTGTTAGCAGAGGAACTAGGTTCATTGCAAACAGATACTTCATATAAAATGACTAGACTACCTTTTCCCATGTTTACTATCTTTTCAGACTTCCATTATTTTTACTGTTAAGTAAAATAGAAGTTTGTATATAAGAAATAATGTCTAACAGAGTGTTCTTGCTATTGAAGGAAGCCAGAGAAATGATAAAAAAGAGTGTAAATATGTGGCTACCAGAGTTTCTGGCCAGTGAAGAGCAGCAAGGAGCCTCCAGTTCAGTCATAGAATGTCCTCAGGTAACTAGATGTAACTAGTTAACCCTTTACCAAAACAACAAAATTTTAGACTTACCTGAATTGAAAAATGTTGCTGACAGCAAAATAATTGTTACTCCAAAAGAGAAACTCACCTTTGGAAAGGTAGAAAACATTGTGAGAAAAGAAGAAGATGCTGGTGACCAGCATTTTCTCCTTTTCCCACAATGTTTTTAAAAGCCCCATACTCACGGTCATTAAAACTTGGAATTGTGGGGTAAAGGGCGAATCTTTCACAGTCATAAGTGCCATAACAAACATAGATTAAAATCAGACATCATAGAACATGCAGTGTGATGTTTATTAATTTTGTCTGCGAACTGATTCAATTCTGTGACCCAAAGTGTGCTTCATTTGCCACTGAATGGACTTTTTTAGAAAGGAAACAAAGAGGAGTGTATTTATTTAGACTTAATCTTCACAACTTTCAGAACTTCGTTTTTTTGACAAAATTCACTCTATTAAAACATGTACCAGGTACTTGTTTGCCTAGTTTCTACAAATTTTCCATCAAAAATTCCGAAATGTCACTTTGAATTGGATATAGTGTACTCTTGGTGACTTCAAACATATTGCAAGATACAGGACTGGTGTAGAGTACAACACCGATTAGGATGTCTTTTAACTCTTTCTCAAACAAGCCCTGGTTTTCACGTGTCTGCAGTACAAGTCTTCTGAAAACACTGTGGGAAAAGGAGAAATTGCTCGTAACGAGCAATTTCTCCTTTTCCCACAGTGTTTTCTACCCTTTTTGAGACCTTTCTGCCATTTTCATCGAATTTAAAATTGTGGTCTTCAAACTCTTTCAATTTGGACCAGTCCAAAATTTGTCGTTTGGGAAAGGGTTAAATTCTGAAGCAATCATGCATAAACGTATGTCTTATAACGAGACTCTTATCACTTGTCCATTTAGTCACATAAGGTACCATTGTCTAAGTTACTTGAATACACCTGTGCAATTAGCTCAGTGGTTAGCGTATCAGACTCATGACCTTGTGGTTTCAATACCCAGTTGAGGCAGACTTTCTTTTGGGCAATTTTTCACCTCTCACCTCTGATGCATGTGAGAAAAGTAGTGAGTGGCTTGGAAAGAAAGTTGTGTCAGTACAGGTGTGAGAAAGACAGGAAACACATGCATAGGTGCACTGACAGCCATGACATGACCTACGCAGACAAGATAGTGTTAAGCTCCAATACAAAGCTCTAATAATACATATCCTTCTTTCATACAATAAAATGTACTGTATTGTATGTTAATTGGGCAGACATAGTAACACTTTTTGCCACTCATGTATGTGAAAATAGGTAGTAAAGTATTGAATACTATAGTCAAACCCAGATGAGATCTTTATTTATAATCAAGCCATGAATGTACAAATAGAAGGCGATGAATTTACAAGTGAAAAAAGAAGAAATTATTTATTTGCAAACACAAGCATCGTGTCATGTTTCTACATAGTTCTGTGCAAGTGACACATGCAGTATCAATTTTACATTTCAGTCCTTTGAATCCAGATTATCTGCAGGAAAAATATTGATAGAAGTTGAAGAATATGAGGTAGGAACTTCTACTTTGTACAAAAAGGTCTTGATATGCTTTGTAGAGGACAGCCTATATCTTCCAGACAAGTGAATTCAGACTAAAGTGCCTTGCAGAAGGTTTCATTCTTCACCAAAGGACAAAATTTTGGACTGGATCAACTTGAAAGCATTTGCATTAAACGAATTAAATGTACATCAAATAAAGATTTATTTCTTTAATAGGGTAGAAAACATTATTTGAAAAGGAGAAAATGCTTGTTACCAGCATTCTCTGGTTTTTTCACAATGTTTTCCAAAATCTTTTCTTTCAGGGTTCTTAAAACTGTGGATTGAGTGGTAAAGGGTTAATACATACATTTGAGCCATGCTCTGTGAAAAGGGGGCTTAATGTAACTGCAAAAAGTATTGACACAGGTCAGCTTGTGCAGACTGGGCAGGCTGATCTGGGCCAAAACTTTTTTCTTTTGGTAAATTTTCTGTCAAAGGACCAGTATACCTCATGATTCAGTCTGTTGTTAGACAGACTGGATTTAATAAATGCATAATTTATATGATGACTTGCTTGGTATAATCCATCATGGAGATGCATTAAGCCCCCTTTTGCCAAAGTATGGCTCATTTATATGAAAATGTGGATTTAGAAGAAATTTATCATTACAAGCAATTTATTCTTTTTTTTGAAATTTTCAACATTTAGTCATATGTTACAAGACAAAAAAAGTCATCTGCACAAGGTAAATGAGTTGAGTATATGAACTCATGGAAATGAAAATAGTTATAAAAAGGACAAGCTATCTTTGCATGGTATTGAATAAAAAGACAACTAAATTAAATTGAGTTATGCCTATAAATATATATAAGGGAGTGTTTAACTTTTTACTAAACAATTAAATTTTAGACCAGTCCAGTTTGAAAAGATGTGCTGAAAATACATTAAATATGACTGAAAAATCGAAATTTGTTTTGGGAAGGGTAGAAAACATTGTGAAAAAAAGGAGAAAATGCTGGTTACCATTTAAAAGTTAAAAGTTGAGAGTGTGGTAAAGGGTTGAAGGGGCCTTTTTAGATTTTTTCTTTGCTGAGTAACAGATAAATACTGAAGTACGGTATTCTTTTACCTGCAAATATAAAGAAACTGAATGGTTATCTGCAGCAGAAAGTGCAAATTTGGCATTAAACTCTTTAATACCAAACAACAAAATTTCTGACTAGTCCAAATTGAAAGAATTTGCAGATGACATAATAAATGTGGCAGAAGTAATGGTATTTGTCTGTGAAAGGTTAGAAAACATTGTGAAATAAGAAAATGCTGATAATTAGCAATTTCTCCTTTTCTCACAATGTTTTCCAAAGCTTTCTTTCTATGGCTTGTTAAAACTCATCACGGTGTGGTAAAAGGTTAAGTAGCTGCTCATTTGTTTTACAAGCAGGAACCCAGTCTATTTTTATGAGATCAAATATGACACTATGGCCATACTTAATTCAGTGATAAATTATATTTGATGTTTTACGAGATTTTGAAAATCTGAATAGCTACTTTAGAAACCAGTTCTGGTGGCTCATTATAGGGTCAGTGTGGAAGATATTCTCATCTTTGACTAAAATTTGACCACAAAGGGACTCCCAAGTCATCAGCCAGCACTCCCCCTCCAATAAAAATGACAGTTGAATCTCAAGGACTCTCATAAGTAACTGACAGATTGAAAGTCAGTATTATTACCTTTAACATCTGGAAAAGGTCATTTGATAGAACCTTGAACTTGTTACAGATGGCTACAGAAGTGCTAGAAACTTTGTTGGAAGAAGATGATGAAGCTGTTGATACCTGGTATCTGATTGGCTGGGCCAGTTATTTCCTTGGAGACAAGGGCAAGGACAATGCAAGGTCATACCTAAACAAAGCCAAAAAATTATATAAGAAAACTAAATGTGATGATGAAGAGCTCCTGAAACACATAGATGAACTGCTCGAATCAGTTGGTGCAGGTAAGATGCAAAAAAGAGCACTAGGCATTTGTAAGTTGCAAGCTACTTTTTTCTGAGCGATCCCAGAATCATGTTTTGGTGATCATTCCTTTGTACTCATAACATTCTGAAACAAGATTTGCGGCAGGTGACTGTAAACACCTTGTAACATACAGATAATCAATCTTAATTTACTCTTTACCAAATGACAAATTTTTAGACTTGTCCAAATTGAAAGCATTTGCAGATGACAAAATAAATGTAACTTAAAAACTGAAATTTATTTTGGGGAGGCTAGACAACATTGTTTGAAAAGGAGAAAATGCTGGTTACTTTTTCCCCACAATGTTTTCATTGGGCTTCTTTTTCAGGGTTGTTAAAAGTCGGGATTGTGTGGTAAAGAGTTAAGGTTTAACCCTTTCCCACGCGGCAAAATTTTAGACTTGTCCAAATTGAAAGCATTTGCAGACGAATGTGGCTGAAATGATTAGACTTTCTGTAAAAAGGTAGAAAACATTGTCAGAAAAGGAGAAAATGCTGGTTACCAGCATTTTCTCCATTTCTCACAATGTTTTCAAAGGCTTACCTTGTGAGGGTCATTACAACCTGGGATCATGTGGGAAAATGTAAATCATGACTTGTACAAGTGAAAACATTATGGCAAAATTATATTTATGGTCTGTTAAAGATAGCAATGTCTTAAGACTAGAAAATGTTGTGATAATGGGCAATTTTCGAAAGGCCTTTCAGATATAAATGATTTGAGAGCCTTGACATCTGACTACAGAATTGTCTATGTGGCTACCGTCATTTCAGAGAAATCTCTGTGATTTGAAATAATGCAGTTTTTAACATATCTGTGAATTCCATGTAATGGCTTGAACAGGCTTGTCGTGAAAAAATACCAGATCTGTTTACATATGCAAGCAGTTAGAACTGCTGTTGTATGTTTTTTTAGGATGAAGCTTTCACATATAAATGAAAACTAACTGACCTGATGAATGCAGTTTATGTATCCTTTGTAAGTCATGCTCTGCAAAGAAGGGTTTAATGCCTTAACAGCCCTTTGACATGAAACAAATTTACCAATACCAGAAAGTGTCAACCCATGTCAGCCTGCGCAGGCTGACATGGGTCAGAACTTTCTGGTATTGGTAAATTTGTTTCATGTCAAAGGGCTGTTCTACCTGCGCAGTCTAGGCAGGCTTACTGCGGTCGAAACATTTTTGCTATTGGTTAATTTTCTGCATGTCAAAGGACGATTCCACCTCATGATCCAGTTGGTTGTGAGAAGGGATTTTATGGATCCATAATTATATGATGACTTGCTTGATATTAACCCTTTACCACACAATCCTGACTTTTAACAACCCTGAGAAAAAATAACTTCAGAAAATAGTGGGAAAAGGAGAAAATGCTGGTAACCAGCATTTTCTCCTTTGCCCCCAGTGTTTTCTTCCCTTCCGGAAACAAATTTCAATTTTTGAGTCCCATTTACTTTGTCTTCTGCAAATGCTTTCAATTTGGACTTGTCTAAAATTTTATGGGTTTGGTAAAGGGTTAATGCATTAGAGATGCATTAAACCCCATTTTGCCAGAGCATGGCTCATATGGTTTATATTGCCTCTCTTACTTTGAAGGAGATGATCTCATGGACTCTGACGTGGATGATGATGAAGATGATGACGATTATGAGGACATAGAGTCAGATGATGATGATGGCTGTGCTGATGATAATAATGGACAGATGGACAATACAGAACTCGAAGAAACCATGGAACATTGATGTTTCTGAATTTATCTACTCAACTTTTGTTTTCTTAGTTATTCAATACAGTTATGAACTGTGTTGATATACTGGTGATATTTTGGTTAATTTTCTTTACTTCTGTTCTGCAGTACTCAACCATTTACCCTCCAGGCTATTTTCGGCATTCCACAAACCAGCACAAGGAATGCTTAGTAGAAACAATTGAAGGGAAGGAGAATTCTTAAATGATAACGGAAAAGCATTTTGGAAAAAGGGTGCAAGTACTTGTAACCATCAACTGCTCCTTTTTCTAACACTGTTTCAAAGTTGTTTGCTGCATAGGTATGATAAGCTGTACGTGTCTTTGAGCCATGCTCTGACAAAAGGGGGCTTAATGCATCTACGCGATGCATTATTCCAAGGAAGTCATCACATAATTAGGGACCCATAAAATCTATTATGTCTAACAGCTGACTGAGTCATGAGGTAGAATGGTCCTTTGACATGCAGGCAATTGACCCATAGCGAAAAGTATCAACCCAGGTCAGCCGGCGCAATCCGCACAGGCTGACCTGGGTCAATACTTTTCGCAGACACATTAAGCCTCCTTTTCACAGAGCATGGCTCATATCATTTACTGTCAAATTAAATTTTCCTGCTTTGCCCCTGGGTTGTTTTATATTTTCAGCCAATAAATAAAGATCCAGATGTTTCAGTTTCTAGACACAGCACTGCATTAATTGACCATTCACCCTACAGTCCAGTGTTTTAATGATCCATCCTTTTGAAAACATAGTGGGAAAATTAGAAAATGCTGGTAACAAGCATTTTCTACCTTTCCCACCATGTTTTCAACCCTCTCAAAGATAGAAATCATCATTTAGGCTACTTTTGATTTGTCGTCTGCAGATGCTTTCAATTTGGTCAAGTCTAGAATTATGTCATTTGATGAAGACTTAATGGACATTGTAGAACCAGGATCAGACAGCTTAATCTGAACAAACTGATCTTTTGATACTATCCTCACAATTAACTGGAGTTGTTCTTGATACCATAAGGGTAAATGTAAGGTCCAGTTTAGTTGTTTATTCTTTGCAGACATTGATTTTAAATGTAAATAAATATTTTTGTTTGAGGAAGACATAGGAAGTGTTTTTCATTTACTATTATACTGTATACCAGAGCTCCAGATAGAGGGAGTGATTTTGATTTCAAAATTGAAAATATTAATTATTCTCTACTAAACCCTATGTTATGGGTACTCATCAGAATCGTCTCATCGAGACGATTCTAATGAGTACCCACAACATAGGGTTTGGAAGAGAAATAATGGATTCAGAATACCATCACTCCCTCTTATCTGGAGCTCTGCTGTATACCATTGTTACAAGGGAGCCATGCTCTGTGAAATGGGGGTTTAATGCATCTGGGGGAAAAAAGTATAGACCTATGTCAGCCTGTGCAGTTCGCAGACTGACATAAGCCAAAAGTTTTTGCAGATGGGTAAAGTTTCTGCATGTCAAAAGGACTATACAATCTCATCATTCAGCCAGTAACTGGACAAAATGGATTTTATGGATCCACAATTATAATTATGATGACTTGCTTTTGTATAATGCATCACCGAGATGCATTTAACCTTTTCCCAGACAAGCCCTGGTTTTCACGTGTCTGCAGTACAAGTCTTTTAAAAACACTGTGGGAAAAGGAGAAATTGCTCGTAACGAGCACTTTCTCCTTTTCCCACAGTGTTTTCTACCCTTTTTGATAACTTTCTGCTATTTTCATCGAATTCAAAATTGTCGTCTGCAAACTCTTTCAATTTGGACCAGTCTAAAATTTTGTCGTTTGGGAAAGGGTTAATCTTTACCAAATGAGAAAATTTTACGACAGTCCATATTGAAAGCATTTGCAGACAACAAATAAAAAGTGGCTACAATGACAAAATTTGTCCTTGATAGGGCTGAAAATATTGTGGGAAATGGAGAAATGCTGGTTACCTGCATTTTCTCCTTTTCCCACAATGTTTTCAGAAAATCTTCACCACCAGGGTCTTTAAAACTTGGGACAGTGTGGTAAAGGGGTTAAGCCCCATTTTGCCAGAGCAAGTACATCATTTTGCAGAGGTGCTTGAAAACCTGTCGGGAGGATGGGGGAAAGGCAAAAGAATGTGAAAACCGTACAAACAGAATCACATTTTGGCCCCACATGGTAATTAAGTACTTGTACTGGATTCCTTTCACCCTAACCACACAATCCCAAGTTTTATCAACTCGGAGGAAAAGGCCTTTTGAAAACAATTGTGGGAAAAGGAGAAAATGTTGGTAACCAACATTTTCTCCTTTTCCCACAATGTTTTCTAAAGCAAATTTCAGTTTTTTTGGTCACATTTAATTTGTTGTCTGCAAAAGCTTTCAAAATTGAAGTCTAAAATTTTGTCTTTGGGTAAAGGGTTAACATGAAAGTGGTAGCAATAGTTTCACTTCTCTGCCAAAATCTAAATGATTTACACTACAATAAATTTACAATATTTCAGTTATATAACAATAGTTATTTTGGATATTGATTAGGATTTTGAAAAGCTATTTTCCTGAGACTTCAAAAATCATGGAAATGACTCTGTCCAAGATTTTATATGATAGCAAAGGATTTCTGTTTGACTATCGACCAAAAAGGGTTATAGTACTTCAGCTGAGGACTACAAAATTTCAGACTTGTCCATTTTGAAGGCATTTGCAGATAAGTGTGGCTAGAAAATATAGAAAAGGTTGAAAACATTGTGGGACAAGGAGAAAATACT
The DNA here is from genome assembly GCA_945859785.2 of Tridacna gigas. Taxonomy (NCBI): domain Eukaryota; kingdom Metazoa; phylum Mollusca; class Bivalvia; order Cardiida; family Cardiidae; genus Tridacna; species Tridacna gigas. Next base: position 59,910,343 of record OX244032.2, read on the forward strand.
GGTTACCATTATTTTCCCCTTTTCCAACAGTATTTTCAAAAACTCTTATCCTCAGGTTTGTGGAACAGTGAGATCATTTGGTAAAAATTTAAACAGTGGTGGGCATAGCTCAACCTATTGGCAAAGGTCCTAACAGAATTCTCACTTCTCTTAAAATGGATTTTGGTAAACTCTTGACCAAACAACAAAATTATATGTTATATACTAGAGTAGAAGCATTTGCAGGTTATAAATTAATGTGGTTCGCATGACTATTTGTCTTTGGAAGGGTTGAAAACATTGTTGAAAAAGGAGAAGATGCTGGTAAAGAGCATTGTCTTCATTTCAAACATTATTTTTAAATGCTTCATTTTTGAGGATTGTAAGAACACAAGATTGTTTGGTGAAACTCATTACCATACGATACAATTTAAGACTTGTCCAAATTCAAAGCGTTTGCAGACGACAGCTCAAGGGTGGCTAAAATGATGGAACCTGTCTAAAATAGAGTAAGTAGAGTAGAAAACATTGTTGGAAAAGGAGAAAATGCTGGTTACCAGCATTTTCTCTTTTCCCCACGATGTTTTCCAAAGCTTTCTTTCCCAGCATCGTTTAAATTCGGGATAGTTTGGTAACAGGTTGAAATAGTATGGTTGGCTTGTTGAGTCAAAAAAATATGTGTGGTTGGATACGTGTACATGGATATGATATTTGTCTCATACTGCCATGAAGCAATAAAATTTGGCATTGTCCTGATACTCCCTAAAATTTTCATTAAAACAAGAGCTCCACATGCGGGTACCAATGCTCGGCTGCGAATGCTTGATTTTCAGTGAAAATTCTGTCAAAAAAGGGGTATAACTCTGTCAAAAATATTTTGATGGTTACCTGCCCTTATTGTATAGGTTCCCCTTGTGATAATGAACAACTTATCCAAGTTTGAATCAAATATCTTCAGTAATAAGAGAGATATTATAAAATGTCGAAAGTTTTCGTACGAGGATGCAGATGACAAAGACGGCTATGGCAACACCTCAACATTTTCTTCAAAAATAACAAAAGTCATACTGAAACACACAACACATCCATTTTATACTATAAAAGTTTTACTTTTCAGATACAATACAATAGTGCTAGCACTAATATTAAGCATACAAAATTGAAAAATTGAACACATTGCTTAGACCAAAAAAAACATGTCTATTGACAAGCCCATTATATACATGTATAAGTAACACTCCCTTTATCCATAAAATTGAAAAGAATTCCATTACTTTTTTTGTGAACTGTGCAGATCAAGATTAGACTTTGCAGAATGTGCAATCTAATCTCTGATCTACATTGACAATTTGTAAGACATTCTAAACATAAAAAAAAAAAAAGGAAGAAAAGGTAGTATCTAGGTCCTTTTCATCTAATATGAAAGTGTCAATTTCACTTCTTTGCCACCAGTCATCCTTTTCTTTGATAAATTAGAACATGCAGCTGATCAACTGAGTAAATGAATATTGTCTTTTTCTTGGTCATCTGAACTCTTGACCAAACGACAAAATTTTAGGCTGGCACAAATTGAAAGCATTAATTTTGCAGATGACAAACTAAATGTTGCACAAATCATGAAATTTGTCTTTGAAATGATAGAAAACACTGTGGAAAAAGAAGAAAATACTGGTTATCAGTATTTTCTGGTTATCAGTATTTTCTCCTTTTCCCACAATGTTTTTATAAGTCTTTTTAGTTTGGGGTCCTTAAAACTCGGGATTGTGTAGCAAAGGGTTAAATACCATAGGAGGCTAAGGGATACTTAACTCTATACCAAATGACAAAATTTTAGACTTCCATTTAGAATGTAGTTGCAGACAATTAGATGAGGCCCTGATGAAGAAATTTGTCTATGAAAGGGAAGAAAACATTGTAGGAAAAGGAGAAAATGCTGGTGCCATCATTTTCATTTCCTGCAATGTTTTCAAAAGGCTTCTTCTGTGAGTCCTTAAAACGCTGGATTAAAGATACATCTATACTCGTTTTCATCTCAGTCTTAAACCCATTTTATCTTTATTTCATTAAACTATAATCATTCTTCTATCTTCATGCCAAATGTTGCCCCTGACTGCTGTAAGGTTGTACTGATTATGACAAATAGAAAATACATTTCATTTTTTGGCAGCCTTCAAAGAAATCACTCATTTCCAGTTTAAAAAGAGAAAAAAAAATCCTGTGTATTTATCTATCCCTTATACCATCTGTATTGGTGATGAATTATACACGCTTTTAAAATGTTTACTCTAATTTCAATATTTCAGCTTGCACCTTTATCAAGAAATTTAACACGAAAATAATACTTCTACATTTTGTGATAAAATGTAGAACGCATTATTTTTGCGTTAAATTTCTTGATAAAAGCCCAAGCCGAAATATTGGAAATAGAGTAAACATTCTAGAAGTGTGTATAATTCATTCCCTTTGGAATATAAGTGGATTTGACATATATTGGTAATTTCTCTATGTTTACACAGCTGACCAAATTCTGGGCCATTCTACACACTTTAAAGTTTTAACAGCATTTGTTTTCTCTCTCTCTGGCTGTAAGGATGTATTTATAAACTATCAATGTAATCCAAATTTACAGAAACACAGTTTGAGCTCTGACTTTCAGTGATAATACTGAAGTAAACTGAGTTTCAGCTCTGACTTTCAGTGATTATATTGAAGTAATGTCTAAAACCCTTAGCACTTTGAACACAAAGAACTTCAACCTGGTACAGTTTCCTTCAAGCTTTGGCAAAAATATCTCATAATATCAGATAATGGCGAGTCCAGAATACAACATTTTTCCTGTAGTTTAATGTTCACCTTTCATATTTTTGTTCGTCCTTATGTTCTCTTCTTGAAATGTTTTTGATTTGAAATGGACTAAAAGTGAAAAATAACATTTGAGCAATAATATGCAAGTATTGCCCCACTGGATAACATAGCCCATTACCACACATTCCTGAGTTTTAATGACCCTGAAAAATCAGACTTTTGAAAACACTGTGGGAAAAGGAGAAAATGCTGATGACCAGCATTTTCTCCTTTTCCCAAAATGTTTTCCAACCTTCCAGAAACAAATCCAATTTGATCTGTGGTCTGGAAATGTTTCCAATTTGGACCAATTCAAATTTTCGTTGTTTGATCAAGAGTTAACCCTTTACCACACAATCCTGACATTCAACGACCCTGAGAAAGAAGCCTTTTGAAAACAGTGTGAGAAAAGGAGAAAATGCTGGTAATCAACATTTTCTCATTTTTCCACAATATTTTCCCAAAACAAATTTCAACTTTTCAGTCACATTCATTTTGTCGTCGGCAAATGCTTTCAATTTGGACCAGTCTGAAGTATTGTCATTTGGTAAAGAGTTAACTACAGTATTGAGCTGTACTTGGCAAGGCCATGAGAATTTGAATCTACAATTATCAATTGGTTGAAATAATCTTGCCAAACTATTCTTGAGTTGCGGAATTCACAAATTGTGTTTACAGACTGAAAAATGCCAATTTAGTTTGCAGTCTACAGCTATCTCTATCCACACAACCTAACAGGTTTGTTCAAGGTTACATTACATCAACAGCTAAAATATTCACTAAACCATTCACTGTTACAATGTCCATACTTATCAATACTACTGCTTTATTCATAATAGTATACATGTAATACGATTCATACTAGCGATTCTGTAGAAAAAAGCCCCCTTTTTCCATGACACGGCATTAAATCAAGAAACAAAAAAAATATATTGCCAGACTATCATACAGAACACATGTATGAAGTGTCATTAAATTTCCTCATGAACTCTAGAACATATCTGTCCAGACAGACGGATGGAAGACTCAAAAGCTATATCCCTTCGCCTTCGAAGGGGGATAAAAAGGACCAAAGAATAAGTAACCTCAATACCTCTCACATCTTTCACTGCATCGGCAATACAAAAAGCTTCCTTCAAAGCAATGTACAAAGAGTTTGTTTTACACATAGAATACTGATGTTGCAAAAATGTTTTCCCAGTCTATTTCATTCATCTATTTTTTCCATCACTTTCTGGAGAAATTCCGATCCAAATACAGTCCAAAACTAGTGCAATGTTACACACAAATTAAGCACTGAAGTACTTTGTTGTTTCCTTGGAATCCAGACCAGCTGATGAAGGCAGTGGCTCTCTTGGGGTGTTAACTGGTGTTTCATCTACATTTGTGTGCGAGATGAACCGCAACCTTAACTGTAGAGGAGGTTTAAGGTTCCTTATCACTTTCTCGACCTCATTCTTTACCCCATCACCAACAAACATGTACTTTATGTGATAGAGAAAGTCTGTGATTGTGTCCATGTGATGAAGATGTTCACATGCCTTGTCCACATTGGCCAAGATTTCATACAGTTCGACAGTCAGGTCCATCAAACATCTGGTTCTCTCTATGTGAAACCTTGACAAGAAAGGTCCAACCAAAAACAACAAGAACAAGTACTGTTCTTCTGTCTTAACTATTTCTTTAACCCTCTCCTTGATGAACTGTGGCAGCACACTGAGCTGACCAATGCCAGCATGGTGCCAGACAGCATGTGTTAGAGCCACCATGTAACTACAGCTAGACTCTACATGCATGTTTTGACAAGCAATGAAGTCAAATGTCTGATAAAATGATTTACCAAGATTCATCAACATTGGGCTTTTCATCATTTCTATGATCTTGTCATTTAACACAGTCCAGTAACTCTCTGGTAGTGCTGTAATAATCAATCCTACAGCATTCATCCAACCCATCAGTTTCTCTCTGTTGAGCTGTATGTTACTTTTCAGAATGACATCTAGGAGAGCTGTACCAACTGCTTGTCCTGCCTTTGGAAGTGCCATCAACTCCACACAAATAACATGTAAGGCATGAGCTGCTGGATTTGGAAACTCATTGAATCTCCAATCACAGTTGGGGTACGGTGATCGACCTTCAATTGTCTCCACAAGTCTCTCTACAACTTTGATGAAATAGTCCTGCTCAGGGGACCAGTTGATTGTGTCTGCTGCAGCACTCGAATACTTCTGGTATTCTTCTGTCAAAAACCACTTTCCCATGGGAGAGTCTTGGTTAGCTCTGACAACTGCTCCAACAAGCTTCCTCTTCAGACCAGGGCGACTAGCCAGCTTGCTGTCATAATAATGTAAAGTGTTGTACAGATAGGTGATAGGACGATCATGGAACTTGTACAGCCCTCCTAGATTATCCAAGATACTTTCCAGGAACTTTTGGACTGATGCCATTTCCATAAGTCTATGGATCAGAATGTCCAATACAGGTATAAATCTCAGACAAACATTTCCAAAGTACACTGGCAAGTACTGATGCTGAATGGGGTTGTTCAAATCTTGAATACCCTCATAAAAGAACTTTTCCGGGTAGATTTTGTGGAAACTCATGTGCTTCTCGTGCCAGTTGCTCTGCAACCAGTGATCAGCCGAGTTGTTGGTCAGGAAATCGACCACTCTGTTCTTAAAGTCAGATGACCTCACCAGGGTCTGAAATATGATGTAAAAAGCTATCTGTGCGCCATTGTTCTCTAGATTTCTCAAGGCCAAACATAACACCAGTCTGTCAATTGTTAGGATGTTACATTTCCATACCATATCATTGATGGCCTCAATATACTTGGGGAAGTAATTCTGTGTACCAGCCACACAAAACTCATGCACAAGGAAGTCGCAAAATGTCCTTAGATGGGCAGACAGGGCTCGGGGACCAATCCTCTCCAGAACTTTGTAAGCCGTGGGAGGGATTCTGTTGTCATCAATGAGATTTTTCCATATAATACAGAGGAACAATGGTGGTGTTCCCTGCATGCTGAAGTGAGCAATGATATCATTTTCATTTGCCATACTGCGCCACTTTTTGTATTCTGTCTCCACATTTCTCTTAAGATTACTTTTTTCCTCCCTGGGGATAGGATTCTCATGGAAGAATTCTGTCAGACATGCTGGGAAGCAAGCTGTGGTATGAGAGGGCCAGGAGTGTGGGGTACTCTGTATAATTGTTGTGAGGATGTCTTTACACCAATTAGATGAAAACGACTCAGACCCAGTGACATGCATTGCCCTTGCTAAAGTTAGGACCAACACACGGTTCAGTTCCTCTGAATCCTGGGACAAAAATCCCGTCTTTGGTTCACTAAATATCCTGCTTAGTTGGGGCTGGACTTCGGCACTGCCTAGCCCAGTGATGAGTCTCAATGCTGTACTCTCCACACACAGATGTAACTGATTTTGATTGGTCATTTGTATTGTAGAAAGAGTGTGCAGATGGCCCAAGAGTTGTACCCTGTAGTGAGGCTGTATATGATGTAACCTATAACTAAACATTTCTAACAATGTATGGAGTATACCCCAAGCCTGGCTGGTAAACACCGTGGGTAAGAGTTGACTAATGAAGCCTTTAATACCTAAAGATTCGATCTCCATGTAAACCAATAGCCGACTGTAAGTCTCGACCAACGCAGGGGCCAAGGCTGCAGTAGTTTTACTCTTGGCAAGTCTGATAACTCTGGAAACGATACTGTGAATCAGACTCATTTTTGCATGGACTGTCAATGAATCCAGCAAGTTCATGGACAGTGGTTGGGTCGGAGCTGAGGCCACCAGGTTGCCAGGCAACAGGCAAGTATTTTTGTTGTTTCCATAAATACTCTCCACCAAAATGCTCATTGGAAGGTTGAACAGTGTAGGGTTTGTGCTATCTGTAGGAGGAAAAAAATGATAACTGTCAGCAAGAGTAATACAACTAAATCATTTGAAAACATTGTGGGAAAAGAAGAAAATGCTGGTAAACAGCATTTTCTTCATTTCCCACAATGTTTTCTTCCCTTTCAATGACAAATAATACTTTTTAAGGCATTTATCTGTCGTCTGCTAATGCTTTCAATTTGGACAAGTCTACAATTTTGTTGTCTGGTAAAAAAACGCATGTCATCATTTGGAAAGAAATACAATGTACCTTTTTTCCCTGACTTTCTTCACCATTTCATGTAAGCTTACAGTTTTCCATGATAAATCATTACTCTACTAGTTTGCTAATGCCAGAGCTCAAGGTAGAGGGACCTATTTTGATTTCAAAATTGAAAATATTAATCACTCTCCACTAAACCCTATGTTATGGGTACTCATTAGAATCGTCCCGAGATAATTCTAATGAGTACCCACAACATAGGGTTTGGAAGAGAAATAACTGATTTAGAATACTATTACTCCCTTTTATCTGGAGGTCTGTAATGCAGTTTCAATTTCTGTCGGTATTATTATGACTCCTACCTCAAAGAATTACAATGATAGTAGTTTTTGACTTGACAACATTTAACTATTTTTTTCAATAAATCATATTTAGTATTCTGAATACCGACAAGATTGAAAAAAAAGATTTTTAAGTAGAGAAATTTTATGCATTTTATAAACTCCATGCTGACTAACTCCACCTGCACACAACTCTGTCTTGTCACAGATTACCTTTGAACACACTGTGACTAAAACAATGTCCCACAAGCAGTGTTTTTACACATATTTATTTACCAGACCTCAAATTATGTGTTTGTCTCACATATTTTCCAGTCCTGTCACGGGACATATTCAGGTCACATATTCATGTGTGTTCTGGGTTCACAAAGTCAGGACTCTGAAGTGTCTTGGCCAAGGACAGTCCCTATAGGAAAATCCAGTGCCTGGAGAGAGGTCTCTAGGTTATGAAATCTCCACTTTCACCACTTGGCTGTGCAAGACCCAAAAAGTCCATTTCAATGAATGAATGAATGTTATTTTATGGCGCATCGACAGCCTTGGTCATTTAGTGCGCATATCTGTGTTAAAGGAATGATTAAGATAGAATTTTTGAGCTAAAAAAGATTTGAGACATGCTGACAGTAAAAGAGTTGAATTAAGTAAGTCAGCAAGTAAGTTATGATAAAGACCTAGTTCACTAAAAGCAACCTATCAAAGACCCAAGATATTGCAGATCATACAACTTTAAACACAGATAAAATGTTTTAATGTTTTAGAATAAAGAGAAGTGTTACCTCATATAAAACATTGGTGAGATATTTTTAAGTTCTAGATCAAACATTAAGTTTTATCCCATACAAAAAACAGTTTGAACAGTCACTGACAATTACTTACAAGCATTGCACAAAAGGGGAATCCTGTAGTCATTCCCAGGTAATCTTGTTATATTTTGCTTCAAACTCCTAAAAAACATACAGAGAATGTTCAAAATCAGGAGGGTGGCTATTGTCCTGTACTGCTTACCCGATTACACATTTAATAAAGCCAAGTTTTGACCCTAGTGTAAAAAATTCACTCTGCCAAACGACAAATGTTTAGACTGGCTCCAATTGAAAGCATTTATAGATATTAAATGTGACTAAAATTGTAGAACTTTTTTTTATAAGTTAGAGATCATTGTGGGAAATGGAAAAAATGCTGGAAACCACTATATTTCAAAAGATTTCTTTGCAAAAGTTATTAAAACACTGGGATGGTTGGAATACGGATTTAATATTGAATTTGAAAACATTTATAAAAGACTACTAGATGGTGAAATGTACATATCAAAGCTCTAGGCCTTGTTTCAAGGTCTATGTTATACTAATACTGTGTCTTTGAGAAAATTCTAATAAGTATCCACAACATGGTTTTAACTTAAGCGTTTAAAAAGACATTCCTCTTTTAACCCTTTACCTGATGACAAAATTGTAGCCTTGTTCAAATTGAAAGCATTTGCAGACGACAATTTCAATGTGGCTCAAATGGTGCAATTTTTCTTTAATAGGGTAGAAAACATTGTGGGAAAAGGAGACAATGCATTTTCTCCTTTTCCCACAATGTTTTCAAAAGGCTTCTTTCCCAGGGTCGTTAAAAGTCGGCATTGTGCTGTAAAGGGTTGATACTTTGAATACTCAGAGGTTCAAAATAATGGGGATATTCCCTTTCTAAAATTTGTGTTCTCAAACAAAACGCATCTTCATGATAAGATTCCTACATGTATACACAACCTAGATTTTGGTAAACAAAGTAAATTCTAATGCCTGTTGAATCTCAAAAAACATTCCTGTTTGCTCTGATACCCTAATGAGCTTCCTTCAGCCTAAATTTTCAGCCATGGATCTGAAAAAAGGGCTCCTCTAAGGCATGATAGATAAGGTATTAGATTTGTAACCTTGGTGTCTCGAAGTTAATCATCATTTATGCCATTTAGTGTAGAAAAGTTCTTTGTGAGGCACTATTTTCAAGCCCAAGAACAAGTAGATGAACAAGGATGAATGGACTAATGTGCCAACTCAAAATATACTGAAACACCTGATCAAACTGCTATGAGCTATCACCAATACCAGTTCAAAGTGGGATAAAAAATACCATCAAATTAACTCAGAAAATTTATAATGAAACCTACTTTAGGTATTGGGCTTGAGTATCTTGGTACTTCCGTAGAGCACTGGGTTAAGGTCTCTCTGATTGAACGTAAACATGTAATTGAAACACTGTCATAAAAAGTATAAAGTTCCATGGAAATCAGTTCAAAATATCTGTCACACAACCTACTCCAGGGCTCTTATTCACCAACCATTCTTAAGAATGTTCTTAGTCTTATTCTCCAACTTTCTACATCTAAAAGTAACACAACTTCTAATTAGCTAAACCATTTGGTTTAGCTAATCAGAAGTTGTGTTACTTTCAAAATCAACATTAGAAAATCTTGGAGAATAAGACTAAGAATGTTCTCAAGAACAGTTGATGAATACAGGCCCAGGTGTTGAGCAAGAGCATCCTGGGTCCATATTTGAAAGTAACATACCTTCTGATTGGCTTAACCATTTGGTTTAGCCAATCAGAAGTTGTGTTACTTTCAAACTTGGAAAATCGTGGAGAATAAGTCTAAGAACGTTCTATAAAACGGTTGGTGAATACGGACCCAGATGTACCTGTAAAGCACTCTGTACAGGTCTCTATATTACATTGAACATAGCAAATTATTGCAACACTGTTGTAAACGGTACAAAATACCGTCCAAATCCATCAAAATATCTATCAGTAAACCTACTCTAAGTGTTGGGCCAGAGCATCCTGATGTTCCCGTAATGCACTGGGTATTGGTCTCTGTAACTGAACATTGTCTGTCTTGGCTTTCATATTAAGATGGATCCAGATACACGTGGCAGCTACTGTGTGCGTGGACGAGGCCTTGGAAACATCAGGTAGGGCAATGGAAGAATTGTCAGGGTATAGCAGGTCATACAGCTTTAGAACCGGTAAAAAGTCATTTAGCTGAAACAAGAAAATAGCAATAATATTTTCAAGCCTTTGCTTAAATAGCTACTTTGTTGTTTCAAGTCATTCTCAAATGCAGTTCCATTACATGCTGACAGCTAGAGCAATTTATTCATGGGTTATAATCCTTTACCACATAATCCTGAGTTTTAACAACTAGAACAGAGATCACCTTCGAAAACATTGTGGGAAAAGGAGAAAGTGCTGGCAACAAGCATTTTCTCCTTTTCCCAAAATCTTTTCTGAAGCTTTCTCTCTCCGGGTTGTTAAAAGTTGGGATCGTTCAGTAATGGGTTCAGCCACACTAACTTCTTTCCAAAATGAAACGGTCACTCCGCAGTCCCCTATATTCTCGAGAATACCCCCAAAATCTGAAAACTATTACACACAAAATGCCACATTTTTACTGTAATGTGTGCATTATTAAAAGCACAGTGTGCGGTGCCAAAAATTCCATTATGGTCTCAAAAACTATTCCGTCTAAAGACTACGATATTGCTTGTGTAAGGAAAACGACTCTTAGATGTAAAGAGGTCACTGGATTTCCCTGGAATGTCCCAATGACCTCATTTGATGCCATCATAAATTAGAATGGAGCAAAAAATCCCATGAATTTGATTAGATAAAAATGTTACTCATAAAAATTTTGTGAGTCAATGATGGCAGCTGTTATTTTGGGGAATATAGTACAATTTGAAATTTACAGACGATATTATTTCTGACAAATCTTTGGTAAGTGAGGTAAACTCTATGTGCATAATATCATCATATTCAGATTCCCAGAAAACTAGTGATAGTGCTGACCTAAGCTGTAGTGAGTACCAAACATTTCAGTTATTTATGTGTTTGTATGGGTTTTATCATTGTATCAGAAAAGAGGCACGTCTTATGTTTATTGTAGCAATCCTTTATCTAATCGATTATTCTATTCATTTTCTCTGAAAAATCAAGTGCCCCATTTTTAGATTAGAGTGCCCCCTTTTTGTTAGAATAATGGGGCATATGCCCCACAATTTGAAGTTTCTGGATGCATCACTGAATATTACCTTGGAGTTCACCAAGAAAAATCTTTAACTAACTCTTTACCAAATGACAAAATTGTAGACTTTTCCAAATCGAAAGCATTTGCAGACGACAAATTAAATGTTATTCAAAACATGAAATTTGCCTTTTATCGGGTAGAAAACATTTTGTGAAAAGGAGAAAATGCTGGTTACCAGCATTTTCTCCTTTTCCCACAATGTTTTCTAAAGTATTTTTCCTTGGGGGTCGTTAAAATTTGGAGTAGTGAGGTAAAGGGTTAACATAAAGATTGTGCAGGTAAGACTACTAAATTTCTTCTGGAACCTTGAATAGGCAGACTTTTTTTCATGTACCAAATGCTTTACTTCCAAAGTCACAAATGACAACTATTAAATGGAAAGGAATGTATTTTTTAATGATACAGAATAGAGGGGGTACAGACACAATCACTTGTTATAAGCATCTGCCCTGTTTCCTCCCATGTTCTTAACAGTGTCTTCTGAAGGAGAGCAATAAGTCATTTTTGTATCGAAAGTAGTAAACAACAGTAAAGATTAATATTCCACACTACTCACAGGATTTTTCTGAATGCTTCCAGAAATAAACTGCAATAGAACCCACATCAGATGATCTCTGCCTTTGTTTAAGTTTCTTCCTTTCAACTGCAAATAATAAAAGGCAACTAACTTTTTTAACAGCCTGACAAGGAAAAAATGTGGGAAAAGTAGCAACTTTTTTTGTCTCTGTGTTTATACAGATTGTTTCCTACAGGAGTATTTAAGTTGTATTTGTATGGAAATACAAAGCTCAAAAATCCATTGCTGTTTTGGTCAGAATACCTTTTTCTCATAAATATCAAGACAGTCTAGACAGTTTGCATGTTTTGTTCAGTCTGCTCTTGATCTACATGTACACTTTCCATACAGCAATTAAAAAGTTATGCTGAGCACTCTACGGGTAAATTTATTTTTCTGTACCTTATCATACAATGAGACCACCATGTGAGGAAAAGAAGCAAACTGAAACAGTACAAAGTAGATCAGCTGACTTGACAGATGTTGCCACAGTAGATGACTAAGTCCAGCATCCGCGGCAGACTCTGAGCTCTCGGAATGTTCCATCGCCGATACAACGAGATCAACCAGCTGCTCCTCCAAAACTTCACATCTTTGTTTCAGCTAAAAAATAAAAGTCATAATGGTAGTGTACTTTGAACTAATTATCTCCTGCAAAGGACAGATTTTTTTGGCGTAGCTGGATGCACTGGCATCTGGCCTACTTCTTGGTACTGATAAAGAATGAATAGATGGTAATTTGCAATTGGTAAAAATGTGCACATGTTCATTCAGCGGGCCCATGCTGGCATATTTGATGTTTTCACTGATAACCTTGCTCACACATTTATGACACCACTATTAACAAGCATTCCTATTACTAATCAATACCCCTGGGCCTTGATTCATTCCATAGCAAAATAATAGAATAGAGAATGATTCTTTCTTGTGCTATTTGGAAATATAATATTTTCATAAGCATTACCCAATAACCCAATATGACTGATCAGCAAAATGAAAAACAATGACAAAAAAAAGGCAATTGCTTGTGAGGTTACTTTTCATTATTTTACTTCACATTGTGCTACAATAGAGTTTTAATATTCATATTCCAGTATCTCTTATGCTGTCTATCCTTTTCAAAGATAATTCTTGTTTGAAGTTTGCATGTTTGTTTGTACCAGAGTTTAACACCATTTTAAGACCTTAGGTCATATCACGGTGGTCAGTGCACCTACAATTGTGTTTCCTGGCTTTTTCAAACCAGTCCTGACACAACTTTCTTTCTAAGTCACTACTTTTCTCACATGCATCAGAGGTTTGAAACCGAGTATCACACCCCCAAACACCAGGTCATGAGTCATATCTGCTAACCACTGAGCTACTCGACCAGGCTTTTGTTTGACCAATTCTGAGAACACTGTGACAACAGGAGAAATTGTATATACATGTACTGAGCAGCTTCTTTTACCATTATATTTTCATTTTTGTATGCATTCATACATTAAAACTTGCTTCATATTAACCCTGTACTACACAATTCCGAGTTTTAATAACCCTGAGAAAGAAAGCTTTTAAAAACATAGTGGGAAAAGGAGAATATGCTAGTAGCCATGATTTTCTTCTTTTCCCACAATGTTTTCACCCAATCAAAGGCAAATCCATCATTTTAGCCACCTTAAATAAATACTTTCCATTTTGACCAGTCTAAAATTTTGTTGTGTGATGTAGAGTTCATGTTCTATAATAAAGCCACAGCAATTTGTGTTTCACCTCACTATTTAATTCTGTTTTTATTCTTGTTTAATATTTTCATATTCATATTTTCTTTAGACAGCAACACTGGAATATTGCAGAACTGAGGTGTTTGCGCTGAACAAATTTTCGACCTGAAAGGCTTTGGAAACAAAAAGAAGTCACAAGGGACAAGGTCAGGTGAATATGGAGGGTGGGGGAGCACAACAACTTTTTCCTCCTCCATAAAGTCTTGCACCTCTTACAAAAGACAATGACTGAAACTGATGGTTTACACATGTTGAAACAGAGTTGACAGAAAATGAATTCCAGTGTCTTCATAGTATACCTAAAAAAGACTATGAAAATGCCTCCAAAGATTGGATCTGGAGACTGAAACTTTGTATATCTGTTGAAGCTGAATACTTTGAGGGAACAAAATGAAAATTTAAAGGAAACCTATGAAGAATCAAACTTTAGGTGCATAGATGCATTCATATTGAACGCTCCGCTTATAGAAAGCAAAAAAATTAACTCTTTACCTCACAACAAAATTCTGAGCTGGCCAAAAATGAAAGCCTTTGGAGACTTATAATTTGCCTCAAACAATGGGAATGAGAAGACAACATTGTGAGAAAAGGAGAAAATGTTGGTTACCTGCATTTTCTCCTTTTCCCAGAGTGTTTTCAGAAGCCCTCTTTCCCAGAAATGTTTTTAAAACTCGAGATGGAGTGGTATAGGGTTAAATGACGTTAATGACCCACAATGGATCCACAGATCTAGACCATAAGTGCTCCACACTAAGTTTAGTAGAAAAGAAAAACATACTCACCTGTTTATTCAGACCTAGCATACTGCCCACCATATCCCGGGAGTACGGCTGTTCAAGAACATATCGCAATAGTCTTGCTTGGGGCTCCTGAATTTCCTGCAATATAAAACAAGAGCACTGCATGTGGGTGCCCAAACTTAAATACAGTTGCTTCATTTCAGTAAAAAAAAATGCAGTTGCTTCATTTCAATGAAAATTCCAAGTAGAAAAATGGCCATAACTGTGTCAAAAATACTTTGATAGTTATCTGCCTCTCTTGTATGGGTTCCCCTTTTGAAAGTGAATAACTTGTCCATGTTCAAAGTAAATATATTCCGAAATAACAGGGATATTATAAAATGTCAAAGTTTTTGCACGACGACGCAAGCAACAACGCAGACACAGCAGCCAGGGCTATGGCAATAACTCAATGTTTTCTTCGAAAATAGCAAAGCTAATATTCTCCTTTTCCCACAGTATTTTAACCCTTTACCACACAATCCCGACTTTTAACGACCCAGGGAAAGAAAGCTTTAGAAAACAGCATTTTCTCCTTTTCCCACAATGTTTTCCATCCTTCCCAAAACAAATTTCGATTTTTCTGTCACATTAACTTTGTCGTCTGCAAATGCTTTGAATTTCGACGAGTCTAAAATTTTGTTGTTTGGTAATGGGTTAAAAAACGTTTTTCTTGGGGTCGTTAAAGCTCGATTTGTGAGCTAAAAAAATAAATGCTAGTGTAATACATGTCACAGGTCTAAAACCATGAAATGTGCAATGCTCCCAACCAGTGAATTTCAAATTGGCATGACTGACTTCTCAATCAATGAATTAAACAACATGGGAGCCATGCTCTGTGAAAAGGGGGCTAAATGCATCTGCGAAAAGTATCGACACAGGTCAGCCTGCGCAGTCAGCGCAGGCTGACCTGGGCCGAAACTTTTCGCTATTGGTCAATTTTCCGTATGTCCAAGGACCAGTTTACCGCATGATATAGTTGATTACAAAAAAAAAGTGGCTTTTATGGATCCATAATTATGTGATGACTTGGTTGGTATGATGCATCACGGAGATGCATTAAACCCCCTTTTGCCAGAGCATGGCTCATATGTATTTATAAAAAGATACCATGCAGTGCACATATTATTAAAACATTAACCCTTTACCACACAACAAAACTTTACACTTGTCCAAATTGAAAGCATTTGCAGAAGACTACTTAGTTATGGCTCATGTGGCGAGATAGGTCTGTGAAAGGATAGAAAACATTAGGGGAAAAGGAGAAAATGCTGGTTATCAGAATTCCCTCCTTTTCCCACAATATTTTCGAACCGTCTCTTTCTCAGGGTCGTTAAAAGTCAGGATTGTGTGGTAAAGGGTTAAGGGAAATGGGACAAATGCTTGTGGAAATCAACTGCTCCTTTTCCCACAGTAATGTTCTTATCTCACTTTCTTTCACTTGTAGTTTTAAGTTAGTCTTAAATTAGTCTGTATGATAATAATAAGTTAACTCTTTACCAAACGACAAAATTTTAGACTTGTCCAAATTGAAAGCATTTGCAGACGACAAATTCAGTGCAGCTAAAAAATTTAAATTTGCCTTGTGAAGGGTAGAAAACATTGTGAGAAAAGGAGAAAATGCTGGTGACCAGCATTTTCTCCTTTTCCCACAATGTTTTCCAAAGCTTTTTTTCTCAGGGTCTTTAAAAGTCGGGATCATGTGGTAAAGGGTTAATTCACTGCCTACCTTACTGTATGGCAACGGCCCACTAAGATTGAACTTCAAGTCCTTGGGATTTAAGCGCCACACATTACTGGTAGCCATCGAGTGTCCAACCACAGGTAGAAGTTGTGAACGACCTGAAATGAGATTGACAAATTGTGAAAGCAGATACAAACAAAATCAAACTTTAAAAAAAGCCATTCCAGAATTATTATCTATGAATATTAACTCTTTACCACACAATTCCAGGTTTTAACGACCCTCAGGAAAGAGCCTTTTGAAAACATGGTGGGAAAAGGAGACAATGCTGGTAACCAGCATTTTCTCCTTTTCCCACAATGTTTCTACCCTTTCCAAATCAGATTTCAATTTTTGAGTCACGTTTATTTTGTAGTCT
The DNA here is from genome assembly GCA_945859785.2 of Tridacna gigas. NCBI lineage: Eukaryota > Metazoa > Mollusca > Bivalvia > Cardiida > Cardiidae > Tridacna > Tridacna gigas. The sequence goes on from OX244032.2 coordinate 59,926,895, forward strand.
GTAAATGCTTTCAAATTAGATGAGTCAAAAATTTTCTCATTTGGTAACAAGTTAAATGAAAATTATAAACAGTTGAGCAGATCACAGGTGGAGTATTTTGGGATTTCTCAGCAACATTCACTTAACCCTTTATCAAACAGTCCTAAGTTTTACTGACCCTGAAGAAAAACCCTTTTGAAAACATCGTGGAAAACGAGAAAATACTGGTAAATGCTCTTTTTCCTGACAATGTTTTCTCCCCTTTCAAAGACAAAACTCATCATTTGAGCCACATTTGTTTCCAGTGACACATTTTCTGCCCAATACTCATGAAAGTTGGCCATAATGTTTCTCTTGATATCTCAAGATGAGTACAACACTGGGTCACATCAGGTCAAAAGATAGGGTCAGTCGTCAAATTAGATGAGTCAAAAATTTTCTCATTTGGTAACGAGTTAAATGAAAATTATAAACAGTTGAGCAGTTCACAGGTGGAGTATTTCGGGATTTCTCAGCAACATTCACTTAACCCTTTATCAAACAATCCTAAGTTCTACTGACCCTGAAGAAAAACCCTTTTGAAAACATTGTGGAAAAAGAGAAAGTACTGGTAAATGCTCTTTTTCATGACAATGTTTTCTAACCTTTCAGAGACAAAAACTCATCATTTGAGCCACATTTAATTTGTTTCCAGCAAATGCCCTCAATTTGGAGCAGTCAAAAATTTTGTTGTCTGGTATTGGGTTAAAACAATGCATGTTGCAGAAGATTACACCTGTATGAAATTGCTCTTTTAAGTCTTAATAATTTCTCTTTTTGCAAAAAATATTTTCATGTGTATTCATGTACAGAGAACCTTAACCCTTTAACACACAATCCCAAGTTTTAACAACCTTTAGGAAGAAACCTTTTGAAAGTATTGTGGAAAAAGGAGAAAATGCTGGTTAGCAGCATTTTCTTCTTTTCCCACAATGTTTTCTACCCTATCAAAATTAAATTCCATCATTTGAGCCACGTTTAAATTGCTGTCTGCAAATGCTATGAATTTGGACAAATGTACATTTTTGTCGTGTAGTAAAGGAATAATTCATAAAGGTTATCCCCAATTACGACAATATTTTCAATGTTCTATGCTGCAAATTTGTTTCAGAGAAAGATACAAAGCATTAGGGGTGAAACAATACGGTAAAAAGCGTATTGCAATATATTGCAATACGGCTGACCCGTATTGCAATACGTATTGCAATATGCTGTATATGCTGGCATTTAGCATATCTGACCACTTGTAGTCACTATTAGGGTAGCATATGCTCAAAAGGTGATAAAGAAAACTAGTACATGTGCTTGGAACTCTTCCATTCTTTCAAGATAATGAACTAAAAAGCAATTGTTTCGCATGAACAAATAAAAACAAACTGAAATTGACTGGTCTTTAACACTCACTATCTCGACGATTTTCGTCTGCCATTTTTTTTTCTTCAAGAGCGTACTTGTTTATATAAAAACCAGCGCTACTATACCGAACTTCGGGACATGGCTCAACAGAGTAGACAGTGCGATGCACTAACTTACTCAGTTGCTTACTGCACTAACACTAATACTTTGCCGCTTAACTACTGGAAAACGCAAAAATAAGTGTGAGTAAAGTTATAAGAAATGAATAACATACAAACTCCATTGATCCAAAAGCATTAAAGCTCGACGTTTATTTGGAGTTCGTGTCGTGAATTTTATGTGGTCATAGTTTTACCTAAACACCGGTGACACCGCCTGTGGAAAAAAATAAACAACTTTCGCTTTCGGAAATCTTTAGAACTGTAAGTTGAAAAACGATCGATTTCTGACAGAATTTTTGGGAAAACCAGACTTTCTGATGCAATTAAGAGAAGTTGACATATTGCAGAAATACCGATACGGTAAAATTCGAACCGGTTTCGGTTTTTTCTTTGAATAGACCGCGGTTAATCGGTTAATCGGTAAACCGTTTCACCACTACAAAGCATGTTGTAATAGTCCATTGGAGGCCATTTCCAAAGGATTCTAAAAACTGAAGAGGAAAAGAACTCTAAAGGACCAAAAATCCCCAGCTAGTCTCAACCTCTGGACACCCTGTAAATGACTCGAGCAATGTCAGATGCAAAAAGTGATAAAAATGGTTGAGAGTAGAAAGGATCAAGATACCGAAGTCTGCTGGGAGTAACAAGTTGAACAAGTAACATAGACTTAACTCTTTACCAAACAACAATGTTTTGGACTCAACCAAATTGAAAGCATTTGCAGACAATTCAATAAATGTAGTTCAAATGATGATTTCAGTCTTTGATAGAGTAGAAAACATTGTGAGAAAAGAAGAAAATGCTGGTTACCAGTATTTTCTCCTTTTCCCACAGTGTTTTCAAAAGCCTTCTTTTGCAAGGTCGTTAAAACCTGGGAATGTGTGGTAAAGGGTTAATGCAATTCTAGCTGCAGATGACATTTTTCATCCTGCAGCAAATGACTTTTGACAATTTTCCAGAAAAGAAGAGTATGACTACCCTTTCACCACACGTGGGGTTTGTGGTGCCTTGCCGAGGAACAATTCCATGCCCCTGCCCCTACAGATGGCATGAAAAACTTTGACTGTACAGTCAAAATTGCTAAACCCTAATCCTTTGTGCCAAGCATTGAAAAAAACATGGCTACCATTTAACTTTGCCTGATTCAATCTCAGAAAGAGCAAAATATGAAATCTTGGTTTTACTTCACTAGGACAACCTACCTGAAATGGTCACCATCTGGGCTGTTGGTCTAAAAGTATTGACAAACTCTGACAACATTCTTCCCATTTTCTGTAAAAGTTTTTGACCATTATGACACAAAGATTGTTTAGGTAAGACGGTAAAATTATAACGCAACTTCCGAAATACCATTATGAATCCTTTTTATGTAAAAACAAGAGTTACCTTTGGAGGAATTTCTGTCAATTTTTCCAAATTTTTAGTTATACAAATATTTTTTTCCATCATATTAGTAGCATGGAAATGGTCTTATTAAAATGGCTGACAGAAAAAACAAGAGGACTCTAATCGTTTTTTCCTCAGATCAACAGCATTTTAAATTTATACAAACAGTCCTGCAATGCTTCAAGATTATTCATTTGGCCTGTAAAGTCACAGCATGGTTTTCTCAAATTTAGCACACCATAGTTTTTTTAACTATTAATCAATATTAACACCAAAAGCACACACTGCCCAGCAATATTTCTTTCTTAAGGATTATTCAGAATATACAATGGCTCGAAAATCTTCCTTTCTTTCTCTTGCTCCCCTATCATCCACTTCATTGTATCCTTGCCTTATCTCTTTATCTCCCCATAAAAGTGACTTTATATGGTGTAAACATCTCATGCTAAAAATAAAGAAAATGAAATGAAAAAAAAAAAAAGCAAGCATACCCAATGTGGCCAGTTTTTGACATCAGGACTGTTCTTTGTAATTTCATTGACAGCTAAGTAGCTGGGCAATAGACATGCATTTCTATCTAGGATGTAGGACACCACCTATGATATAAAAGTAAAAAGACTTTTAAAATCAAGCTTGCTCCCAGCACTGTGCCCTTAATTATTCAAAGGATGGTATAATTACTTTATTAGCAGGAGATTAACACCAATGACAACTCTGTTGCTTTTGTAGACAATATTGCTGATGATCACAATACATAGAACAGACAGTTTTTATCTTGGATCCTGGAATGACTCTGTAGACTGCAATTTCTGGGTTGTTTACCAACAGAAAATGTGAATTTCACATCTTTTTCATTCTGAGGACCATGAAAACTTTTGACTGTCTGGTTGCAAATAATTATTTTACAGAAGTCGCTTAACTCTTTACCACACAATCCCGAGTTTTAACGACCCTGAGGGAGAAGCCTTTTGAAAACATTGTGGAAAAAGGAGAAAATGCTGGTGACCAGTATTTTCTCCTTTTCCCAAGATGTTTTCTAACCTTCTCAAAAGAAAAAATTCAATTTTTCAGTCACATTTATTTTGTTGTCTGCACATGCTTTCAATTTGGACATGTCTAAAATTTTGTCGTTAGGTAAAGAGTTAACTTCAAATGCTGGTTTGGAAGCTGAAGTGATGCTGATACTATTGTGTATTGTTCATTTCTCTTTCTGGGTCAATATAGTTGTAAGCAGTCATATCAAAAGAGCCTGTTTATCTACCTTTGCATTCCCAGTATTTCTTTTATCTTTCATACTCTACAGTTTCTCAAGAGCTTCAGACTTGATACCAAATAAAGGGTTAACCCTTTACCACACAATCCTGACTTTGAACCACCCTGAGAAGGAAGCCTTTGGAAAACATTGTGGGAAAAGGAGAAAATGCTGGTAACCAGCATTTTCTTCTTTTCCCACTATGTTTTCCACCCTTCCAAAAGCAAAGATCAGTTCTTGAGTCACATATATCTTGTCATCTGCAAATGCTTTAAATTTCAAGTCTAAAATTTTGTCTTTTTGTGAAGAGTTAAGAAGTTTTGAAAATTAAAAACTTATGCATGCAGTTGTTCACATCATTTGTACGTTTCATCTCCGACTTGTTTCGATATTTTGAGAAAATATACAACTCAAATGAATGGTTGAAATGATTACAGCAATTTTAGCTGAAACATAATCAACACAACGATAAACAAACAAACATTGCCTATCTGATGTCAATACATGTACACAGCAATATAACCTTACATTAATCACTGCTTGAACTTCAGGTAAAACCGAAGCATTTAAGTCTGGTATACTGTGGTTCTGTAGAATTATGCGTAGAAGGTCTCTGCATCCCTGAAATAAAAGATTCAACTCCTAAACCTGTGAAAGTTACACATTATTGGCAGTGGTTAACAGACGGAAAGTGAACGAAACTATAGCTTGGCAAATTGCTGTAAAAGAAAGCAAACCTAGATATCTGTTTTGAGCGATAACAGATGTTTACCACCATGTAACTTTGAATCCTGGCTATTACCTTGACCAAGGAAATTGGTATGTGAAACCTCATCTCATCACAATGGACTCACATGTGAAATATTTTTAAAATATTTTTGAAATTAGACAAGGATTTCAGGAGATATGGAGCTGACATGAGCTGACATGAAAACTGTGACAGACCTTAATTTGATGGAGCCATAACTACAATACAGTTGTAGCATCTGTACAACTTTGCCAGCAATGTGATTCTTCTCTCACTGCTGATCATTGTTTCAACAATGATTATGCGGAAAAGCAGCCAGTGGCTTGGGAAGAATATTGTGTGAACCACTGGTAAAAGAAATTCCAGGAAAGCATGGAGGATAGGTGCACTGGATATGAAATAATGTTAAACTTCATAAATACATAATGCAAGCCATGTGTGTCTTTAGCAGAGGTAAATAGAAAATTTTGAATTTGTGTCTACTTTCTTTCATACTCTTTTTTGAAATCTTACTGTCTTCTTTTGATAAATTGTGAAACAACCTGACTTGAACAATTTGTCTTTTATCTTATGATAATGTATCACAATTTGTCCACATTTTCCAACTTTATTACTGTCAATATAACAAATTGTAAGGACATTTATTCAAGAAAGGATACTTTTGTCTAAATACCTTGTAATCTACACCTCCAATGATTTTACGGACCAGCTGAAAAGTCCTGATAAATGTCTTGGAATTCTGATAGACCATCTTCTCATGTTCCAGCATGTTCTCACAGACAAGCCTGTCACAAACAGTAAGTTAACCTCTTACCCCACAATCCCAAGTTTTAACGACTTTGATGAAGAGGGCCTTTTAACCCTTTACCACAGAATCCTGACTTTTAACGACCTTAAGAAAACAGCCTTTGAAAACATTGTGGGAAAAGGAGAAAATGCTGGTAACCAGCATTTTCTCCTTTTCTCATAATATTTTCTAGACTTTCAAGGACAAACTGAAACATTTATGCGACATTTGTTCTGTCGTCTGCAAATGCCTTATATTCGGACCAGTCTAAAACTTTTGTCTTGTGGTAAAGAGTCAAACCATGATTTTATGCTAGTTATCCTTATCTACATCTCTGTTGAGAGAATTTGCAATCAAAGCATTTTATACCAGTTTTCATCAAGCTGAAATATTCTGTTGCATCTTCAGCAGATGCAGATTTCTTTTTCAAAAACTGTGACAAAAATTCTGTCATTCATTTGAAATTTCATGCAGATTTCTTTTTCAAAAATTGTGACAAAAGTTCTGTCAATCTTTGCATACCCCCAAATAGTCAGAACTCAATAGTCTCCTAGTCTAACACAAGTTCATTTCACTTGTCAATTTCTAGAGACAGATTAATCACGTTCTGTATGTTAATATCCATTCATGTTTACATTCAAATAACTCGATACCTCCTACAGATGACCTGTTTGCCTTGCAGACCACTCTTGAAACTGTTTTAACAAGAGGAAAAAGTGCTCATTACAACCTTTTCTTCTGCAACTATGTTTTACCATGTACTAATACACTGAACTGAATTCATGTTTATAAAGAAACAGAGCTCCAAAAAAGAGGGAGTGATGGTATTCTAAATCCATTATTTCTCTTCCAAACCCTATGTTGTGGGTACTCATTAGAATTGTCTCAATGAGAAGATTCTAATGATTACCCATAACATAGGATTTAGTTGAGAATAATTAATATTTTCAATTCTATGATCGAAGTCACTCCCTCTATCTGGAGCTCTGTGTTAATTACCCATGTTTTACAAAGGCGTTTTCAACTTTTCCTGCAGCATTTGTTTAAGCTGATAACGAGTTAACTCTTTACCACACAATCCCGAGTTTTAAAGACCCCGATGAAGAAGCCTTTTCAAAACATTGTAGGAAAAGGAGAAAATGCGGGTAACCAGCATTTTCTCCTTTTCCCACAATGTTTTCTAACCTATCAAAGACAAATTCCACCACTGGAGCCACATTTAAATTCTCGTCTGCAAATGCTTTCAATTTGGACAAGTCTACATTTTTGTTGTGTGGTAAAGAGTTAATCTAATTAGGCAATTGGTAAAATGTCATCTTCTTATAGTTAAAATGTTCAAATTACAATACACACTACAAATGCTGTAATGTGATATGCTATCATCACTCAAATGTTTCTCTTTTGTGTCTCTAACAAAAGGTTTTGTACAGTTACATATTAAGTAATGAAAAAAGTTCAATAATCTGATAAAACAATAAAAACCTTGGCAGCAGGATGTTTTTCTCCACCATGTTTTCCAACAACCCGGCCAGTAAGTCCACTCGATTAGCATTTTTCTGACTAAAATAGCTATTAGCAAATGCTTTCATTCCAATACCATGGTTGTCCTAGGGAAATGAAATGAAAAAGTAAAACAAATATAGATGTCACATACTCAATTTTTGGTCTGTGCCCTACCAGTGCATAACCGTCTACCAAACGACAAAATTTTTGACTGGTCTAAATTGAAAGCATTTGCAGATGACAAAATAAATGTTACCGAAAAAGGGAGTTTGCTTTGGGAAGGGCAGAAAACATTGTGGGAAAAGGAGAAAATGCTGGTTACCAGCATTTTCTCCTTTTCCTACAATGTTTTCAAAAGGCTTCTTTGTCAGGGTCGTTAAAAGTCCAGATTGTGTGATAAAGAGATAATTATATGGGCCATACTCTAGCAAAAGGGGGTTTAATGCATCTCCGCGATGCATTATACCAAGCAAGTCATCACATAATTATGGATCCATAAAGTCCATGTTGTCTATCAAATGAATGAATCCTGAGGTAGGATGGTCCTTTGACACACAGAAAATTAGCCAACAGCAAGGGTTTCAACCCAGGTCAGCCTGCGCAGACTGGGCAGGCTGACCTAAACCAATACACTCCCCCTTTTTTGCATTAAACCCCCTTTTCACAGAGCATGGCTCATAGATTTCATTGACATTTATTTCAGGTTCAGTTGTAATTCTAAATTCAAAAACAATGGATCAGTCAATTCTACCAAGTAAAAACATTACAACTGTGTCAATTTCTACAAAATGAATAGATCTAGTTAACTTAAAACTACAAAACTTAATGTTTTTACAGATTTTTTTGTTCCCTGAGGACCAAAGTTACCATACATGTCTTTGTACTTCTGCAAAACATGATGCCTCTATGATTTTCCTGAAAATCATGTTAACATGTAAGATAATAATCAATTTGAAGGATCAAGAGAAGATAAAAATACTCAAGCAATCAAATTCCAACAATTTAACGCTTTACCACACAATCCTGACTTTAAATGACCTTGAGAGAGAAGCCTTCTGAAAACATTATAGGAAAAGGAGAAAATGCTGGTAACCAGCTTTTTCTCCTTTTCCCACAATGTTTTCTGCCCTTCCCAAAACAAACTTCCATTTTTCAGTAACATTTATTCTGTCGTCTAGAAATGTTTTCAATTTGGACCAGTCTAAAATTTTGTTGTTTGGTAAAGGGTTAAACAAACTGCTTAGGCTTGGCTCTAAACTCTCAAAACAAATGATGCCGACCAATTATGTACAAAGTTATCATACAATCCAGGCAATTCCAACAATGCTAGATTAATCAAATGCACACAAACGACTGAGGTAACCCAACTGACCATATGTGGTGAAATTGTCTTGCGTCAGCATCAACTGCAGACGACTGAAGGATGCATGTTAACCAGAATATGGTAGGAAAACAAAGCTTAGCTCAAGCACCAGTCTAAGGCTTCTGCTTTTCGTAACCCTTTACCATACAATCCCATTAATTAATTAATTCATTCATTCATTAGTTAAAATGACCTTGAGAGAAAGCTTTTGAGAACACTGTGGGAAAAGGAGAAAATGCTTGTTACCAGCATTTTCTCCTTTTTACACAATGTTTTCTACCCTCTCAGAAAAAAAATTTCACTATTTGAACCGTATTTGATATGCCATCTGCAAATGCTTTGTACATGAACAAGTCAAAAATTGTGTTGTTTTATAACGGGTGATAGAAAGGAGCTGACATAATGTTGTTACTATATTTGACATCTCTCCCTGGGCAAATATACTTCCTTGTAAACTACAGATAAATGTTTTCCACATGGATACAAGTAAAAACATGACTGTACTTCGGAAGGAAAACTTGCCCTGTATGAGTATCATCTCTTTTTAGCACAATGCTTTCGAAGGTGGTCTGCTGCTAGACCAAGTCTGTACTACAGAAATTAAATAATAGAGACTGTACCTGCGGAATACTTGTCCATAGTTTGACCATACAATCAATATGATAGTCTTTGTTCCATTGTAATGTCTCCTTTGTGTGACGAATCAGACCACTGAAACCCTCCTCTACAGCCTCCCCTTTCTGTAATAATGAAAACAACTGTGGTTTTGTGATAATGATACCTGTGTAGCATTCTGGATATCTTACACCATAAAGCAAAGTAGAGAGAGTATTATTTTAGGCAAAAAAAAAAAAATTTGTGTTTTGGTTTTTTAACTCTTTACCAAAGAATCCCTAGTTTTAACAACCCTGAAGAAGAAGGCTTTTGAAAACATTCTGGGAAAAGGAGAAAATGCTGGTAAACAGCATTTTCTCCTTTTCCCACAATGTTTTCTACCCTATCAAAGGTAGGAATCATCATGTGAGCTACAGTTTTTTTGTCTTCTGCAAGTGCTTTCAATTTGGTGGTGTCCAAAATTTTGTCATTTGGTACAGTTAACAATCGAAAACAGTAAGGGAAAAAGAGACATTGCTCTCAACCAGTAATTACTGGTCCTTTCCCATGACAGTTCCACATATTTTCCAGAGTTTGACCATACAATCAATATGATAGTCTCAGCTCCGTCATGAGGTCTCCTTTTGTGTGACAAATCAAAATAGTGAAAGCTTCGACTACTGTCTCCCCTTTCTTCATCCAAATATCAAAATATATTCAAGCCCATTTATCGTTCATTATTTAGTGATCTGACATTTCAAATTTTATTCTATTTCGCATATAAAATCTAAACAGGTCCCATTTTGTTCTATGTACACAGCAAATCTTTTTAAAAACGGTACAATTCTGTTAAATAACAGAACTTCAGTTACCTTTAGAATCTATTTTATGTGAACATTTTAAGCTCCTGCTGGCTAAGCAGTGGCCAGAATTACTCAGTATTCAATCCAAACATTATTGTATCGAATTTCAGATGGGGAACCACCAATTTCCAATGATGCAGATGTTAACACTGCTTGAAAAGCAAAATAGAATCAGAGCAAGCCTTCGGATCAATGGTAAAGGGCATCTGTAACTCTATTCTGCAGTAGGCTGCCAAATGGCTGGGGTCAAAGCAGCCTGGTACCAAAACAACCCAGTGCCAAAACAGCCCACTTTTTTGTAAGTTCTTTACAGTGATTTGGACAACAAATTTTGTTTTTATACATTTTACTAACAGCCTTTGTCTACAGTGGGCCCTGAAGGGATCACTCCAACAATTTTATTGGGCCCTTTATGTAATTAGTGGGCCATTCAGAAAAATGGACACTATGGAGGAATACTACACAAGAAGACTAAATCCTACTCAAACTTACTACTTTGCAAAAATTGATTCCATTTAAACAAAAGAACTGATTTAACTGAGTTTACAGTGCACTAGCTACAGGTATCATTTACATGTATTTATCTATTTTTTGAGCAGGATTCTTGAAAATATTCATATTCTCCTCATTTTTACGTTTGATGCGGGTGATGAATGATCGCCGAATCAATATGGTCAAGGGATGAAATGCTGTGTGAGGTGTATACACTTCGTCTCCATGTGTGATCGAAAATGTACTACTTTTGCTGTTAGTCATTTTTTTCCCTTTCGTTTAGTGGTCCATAATAAGATTTTATATAATCAGATTACTGTCAAATATTTTATCCAAAAAGCGATTAACCTCCTCAACTTACCTGTTCTGAGCTTGAAGTAAAATCTTATAATGTAGCAGCCCCATATCTTTGAGACGCTTTCAAATGTGCATAGAAATGGCTAAGCGCCTGAATAATGCAGTCTTGATTTTGTAGACAGGAAGGAATGCTTTAACCCTTTACCACACAATCCTGAGTTTTAATGAACCAGAGAAAGAAGCCTGCTGAAAATATTGTGGGGAAAGGAAAAAATGCTGGTAACCAGCATTTTCTCTTTTTTTCCCACAATGTTTTCTACCCTATCAAAGACAACTTCCATCATTTGAGCCACATTTCAATTGTTGTCTGCAAAATGCTTTCAATATTGACAAGTCCACATTTTTGTTGTCTGGTAAAGAGTTAATAGTTTTGTGTAATTGTATAATAATGTGCAAATTTCTGAGACTGAAACGAGTCTTGATTTCATATTTACTACAAGGTCAAAGTTAAAAAATAACATCACATCATCATTGGCTTCTCCAGGAATTTCCAAGCGCAGCTCTTACGATCTCAGGTGAGGAATGAAGGTTGACATATTCTTGGGTCCTATTTGTGATCCCACTATCCACTGCCACTGAACCATAAATAGGACTAAATCATTGCAAATATGTTAAAATAGGTTTTCCATGGTTAATCCTTGTTCCAAGAGTTAAGTTTTCTATAGCTTGATGAAAATGTGTTATTTGGTATTTTAATTTTCTTGAAGAGTGTAGTAACCATATATGGACAAATTTTGGTTGTATATCTCCAGGGCCATCAGATTATGACCGTTTCAAATATGACGTCTCTTGATGGATAAACATGAGATTAGATTAATCACTGTTGCTGATGATTTGTAATACTTTGATTGATACAAAAACATGCTTCATTTAAGAAATTGATTGAATCTGTCTGTTAACGATGCACCTTGAACATATGAGAAGGTGGACGAAAACAGGTTGTGCTGGATATATTTGAAGAAAGCCAATTTATCATGAGAAAAGAATATAGGTGGTCGGGGGGGAATGAGCACACAAGACATAACTTTAACATCGGACAAGAATGCAAAGTACATCCCGCACAAGTATGGGGGAATTGAGATCAAGGTAATAAAATTCATTTTTCAAAAATAAAATAAAGTGGAATTCAGTAAGAAAGTTGTGAAATGCATGCTGATAAAATTGACTGAAATAACAGTAGGTGATGTTTTTAAATGTTTTTCCTATGACTGAGGCCCGTTGGGTAAAGTGGGCCGTTTTGGACGGAGCCGTTTTGGAAGTGGGCCGTTTCAAAGGTTTAATCCCACTTGGTCTACTCCCATTTCGTCTACTGATTTTTTTGTGTAGTCAGTCCTATTTTGTCTACAGTCCCAATTCGTCTAATCTCATTTCGTCTACACCCATTTTGTCTACAATAAATCAACTTAAACTAACTTAAAGCGCACATACAAAAAAGGTTAATATTTCCAGTAACCATATTTCCTATGACCTGCTGGTTAATATTATGAAAACTTTGTGACAAAAGGACAAAGTGTTTGTCAAAAGCAGTTTATTCTTTTCCCGCATTGATTTCAGCCTAAAAAACTTGAATTACCATGAGTCCAAGTTTTTGTTGTCTAGTTTGGTTTGGTTTGTGGCATTGTTGTCTTGTAATTTGTATGCTAAACAGACAAAATTAAAAAGTTTACTAAACATTAGTGAATATGACAGGTGTAAACTTGCAAATTAGGTGTCATAATCCCTTCTCAACACCCGTCTTCCCCAAGTCTGCATAGGTGTTAATATATCAATATAAACTATCAACAAACTTGCAGTGCAAATTAAAATAAGATAATATCTAAATCATTTTTTGGGGAGTAAAAATTGGAAATAAATAATTTATTAGTGAAAAACATCATGAAAAAATAAAATGTACACAAAATGGGACTGCTGGGCAAAACAGGTGTAGACGAAATGGGACTGTTGCGCAAATTTGTAGACGAAATGGGAGTAGACGACATGGGAGTAGACCAACTGGGATGTTACCGTTTCAAAGGCGTTTTGACTCACGCTCCTACCAAATTACCTCCCTTTCATCGCGAAAATACCCAATAATATCAAGTTTTAATTGGTGAAACTTTACCAGGATGTCATAGATGACTCCTAAAACCTGTCCAGATATCTTCTCGTCAACTTCTGTCATTTCCTACAGGTGTCACCTTCTTAAGACTTCCAAATTTGCATTGTATCTGATGCGTTGTTCGCTTTCGCCTAGCTTTTTCCTCAGGAAGCAGCCATTATGCCTTAATGTTCAATACTTTAAATAATAGAAAAATATGACTGTCGAGGAAATATATCTGAATTGAAGCAGAAATAGGTTAAAATATTATTTTCTTAAAAATTACCATTTTGTTTTTTTTTTTAAGCAATTTTCAAAATTTGCAACAGGCTATCATTGAACATTATTGCTGTTGATCAGCGCATGCGCTTAAAAGACGTTTTCTTGACTCATTTCCTGGTCAAAATATTTCGCATACTTGAAGGTAAAAATTAACTTACTCGTTAAAATATACTTTCTTTGAAACAAACGAGCCATTTTGGCTGCCTTTAAAGCTAAGCGAATCAGTTTTTACAAAGTTTGTTGCTTATTGAGTCAAAAAGTTGTGACACATGCCTAAAACTGAAAGCCAGGAAGAAGAGGGATTTGTTCCAAGACTGAAACCAAACTTTAAAGGCTTTGGTTGCTCTTTAAATCTAGCTCTATCGGCTGGATCTTATTTGTCTCGTTGATTACTTTAATGTTGGCAAATTCTTGCATAAAATAATTTTAGAGTTTGATGTCTGTATATCAGCCTAGTCTCTGCAGCTGACACACCCTAAATGTCATTGGATGATGGGATGGGTAAAATAACAAGGAAATGACAGTATTGTTTTTGCCTGTTATCCTCTGAGAATGTTTTTATCATTTTCTAACACTCAAACGTTTTCAACATAATTACGAGTTTGCTCAATACATGACTCAAATCAGAGGCCCTAGCTTATATTGGATCTAGTCCTATTTACAAGCTCCTTTGTAGGATATTTTTCATTTTGACATTCATTGTGTGCATAGGGTATTTGTTCCTCATAGTTTACTATAACAGACTCAACATCAGACAGTGTGGTATTAAAGGTAAAAATTAAAAACCATGATCTTGTAGAAACACTGTCACCTGTAATCCCGATTACCGCAGTAAATTGGTGACAATGACCAATCAGGGTCTAAAACGTGGAAAAAAAGTTTATAGCACGGATTCAATAAGTAATACAGGGCTTTAGTTAGACCCGTAAACCCGGGTTTTGACGCACAAAAATCTCCAAATACCCTTTTTTGACGCACAGTAAATTCCGAACAAGGGGTCATTTTGACCCCTCCCAAAATTTTCAGAGATGCGTCAAAAAATATATAAAACAACAATCATATCAAAAGATAATCATGTTAAAGGCGTGAAAATCATCAGAATGGTGTTGAACATCAATTAAACTGCTGCATATAATCAGTGAAGTGTGACCGGAAGGTGATAACAGGAGGTACAATGGGTACCAGTTTATGATTACCAATGATAATCGTAGGTTTACAACTGGCACTAACCTTGTTAAAAGTGATAGACTGGGCAATAAATTCAATATTGGTGTATTCTTTTGAAGCTTAACCATTGATGTATGGATGTTGTAAAACACCTTCACTCGCCGATGTCCACCATTTTGCTCAAAATCTGTACCCAATAATGATCGTACTTTGAATTTTACTTAAAAAAGTCAGTTGAAAAAAGTACCTATGAAACATATATCTGCATCTCATTTCACTAAAAAAAATCTTACACTGTCCTTATGAATAAAAATAACTTTAATTATTCAGGCCCAAGAAAATTATAATACTTTACATATATCTGGATGGTACTAGAAATTGGATAAATAAATCTTTATTTTAGCAAAGTTTTAAAAAGGAATTCTGAGTGAAATTTATAAACCATAATTTTCTTATTGATTGCTTAGGTTGAAAAGGTTTTAACCTATGTGAGAGTGTGTGTGTGGGGGGGGGGACGTCTTCTTTGAAATGTAAAATTTTACAAAACGATTATTAACTTTGCATCTTTATTGCAATATTAATAATAAATCCAACAACAACAACAACAATAAATTGTTGAGTAAAAATTCTTAAATTTTCCATTTTGACTCTTGAATTGTTTTGGTTTGACTCTTGAAAAATTAGATTTGACCCCTAAAATTTTTGGGTCAAGGGGTCAATGACTCCTGATTTTCAGAGGCTAGCTAAAGCCCTGTAATATAGCCAAGACGATAGTGATGTCACACAGACTGATGCCACATTTTAGACTGGTACAGTGTAGAGTGGAAACAAATAATTCAGTGGTAGTTTCTAAAGCAAATTCAATATGGTTCATCAGTTATAAACTTGACCATTTTGTAAGATATATTAATTGAATCAATCTTTTATGTTACTTTGTGTTCTTATTTATGTTGTGTCCAGGAAGACATGATGTATTAAATTTGTTGCATCAGCATTTTATTTTGCTCCAAAAACACAAGAACACAGACTTTCTGAAACATAATGTCTTTTAAAATAAATTTTGTTAGGCATGGTCTTGGTTGATTATTGAAACAGATTTTGTTAATGATGAATAAACAAATTTTCAATATTCTTTTGTTTGTGTTTTATTGACATCACCAAATATCAATATGTCCAGTCATACAAACAATGAACTATGGCCTGTTGTAAAGCATTTGCATTTAGTTTTGGATACCAATACAACAGGTTCCCACATTTGCAGTGGAGCATGGTAGAAATAGGTTCTGAAAACCATTTAAATTTATCATTAAGATTCCTCCCCTATGTTTTTTGAGTGGATACTCAGAAAATGGATTTCAATTAAAGCATGTCAGAAAAAACACAACTATAGAATTTCAGCAGGACAAGTGAGTAAAAATGCTTCAAAAACGCAAAAAACATGCTTTGGGGAAAATACAGACTTGATGATGTCAAAGGTAATTCAATTGGTAACCCATACCAGTAGTCAAACATTCTATTGTACCTGAACTTTAGCCAGATGGGAGACAGAAATATGTAAGAAATAATTTCTTGTGTTGAAATTGATACCAATTTTGTATTCTTAACCCTTTACCACACAGCAAAATCAGTCCAAAATGAAAGCATTAGCAGACGACAAAATAAATGTGGCTCAGTTGGTGAAACCTGATCTTAAAAGGGTAGAAAACATTGTGAGAAAAGGAGAAAATGCTGGTTACCAGGATTTTCTCCTTTTCCCACAATGTTTTCAAATGTCTCTTTCTCCAGGGTCGTTAAAACTGGATTGTGTTGTAAAGGGTTAATAGTAACCCTTCTCAAAAAACTGCAGCAGCCTATTATTTTTATATTTATTATATATATTTATTATGCACCATGCAGTTGTAATTGATTATTTTGATAGCTAAGCAGTATTTAAAGTTTTATATGATAGTGTGGTATTAAAGCTAACAGTTAACAGAAATGACATGATCATAGAAACTGTGTTGTCTGTCATCTCCAGCGAGTCAGTGACCTTGACCGCACTGGGTCTAAAACGCGGACAAAAAGTTAAAAGGTATATACAGATTCCATGCAGTAAGATTAGCAGGATGACAGCGAAGTCACACAGAATAATGACGGGTTTTAGACAGATACAGTGTAATTCAGTGGTCGAAAAGATGATTCGATACGATTCTGCAGTTGTAAACTTGGCGGTTTTGTAAGATACATTAGATGAATCAATATTTCATGAATGATAAGTCTTTTTTTTTTTTTTTTTTTTTTTTTTTTTTTTACAAGCTACTGAATCATGAGGTAGACTGGTCCTTAGACATACAGGAAATGGACCAGTAGCGAAAAGTTTCGCCCCAGGTCAGCCTGGGTCGATACTTTTCGCAGATGATTAAGCTCCCTTTTCACAGAGCATGGCTCGATTATTATTGCATATTCATCAGGGTAGACACTCACCTCACCACAGAACTGCCACCATGTCCAGCCGTAAGACTAAAGGAAAGACCACCAAAAAGAGGGCACAGAGAGCAACTTCCAATGTCTTTGCAATGTTTGATCAGGCTCAGATCCAGGAGTTCAAAGAAGCCTTTAACATGATTGATCAGAACAGAGATGGATTTATTGATAAGGAAGATTTGCATGATATGCTTGCATCTCTCGGTAAGTGTTGAAGTTAGCAATCTTTGAATAATTTGCATTTTTTCACAAGTGTAACATTGTACAGTAAAAGGCTCACATCCACCCTAAGAATACACACAACCTGCCATGACTGGAACTGTTTTTGTTTCTCCTACTTACTGATCGAAAGACAATGATCGAGTAATTCGAGCCAACTGCAGCTATTTGGAAATCACAACCACCATTCTGAGTACTACCAATTTGGAATAACATGTACTGGTAGATTTTAACTCTTCACCTAACGACAAAATTTTAGACCAGTCTAAATTGAAAGCTTTTGCAGATGACAAAATGAATGTGAATCAAAAATTAAAATTTGTTTTTGGAAGAGTAGAAAACATTGTGGGAAAGGGAGAAAATGCTGGTTGCCAGCATTTTCTCCTTTTCCCACAATGTTTTCAAAAGGCCTCTTCTTCAGGGTCATTAAAATTCGGGAGTGTGTGGTAAAGGGTTAAACCAGTGAAAGGATCATTTTTCACAACTTCTTTACAACCAGCTAATTTTCACATATCCGTAGTCGCAAATTGTTGGCATTGCTACTTGTAGGAATATTCTTGAATCTGAAGAAATACTAGACGAATAGACAATCAATTATCAGTCTTTTGTTTATCTGTCAACTATTGAGACATGATTGTGTTAGTTGATGAGGATGTTGTGTAACAATTACAAATGACTAGTAAATTGATATTTTTAAGAATTCAGCCGTTATGCCCTAATTAGGCATTTATTCCACATTGCGGACATGGGTGAAAAACATTTCAACTATAAACTATTCTTTATAGACAACTGTTTTAATTTAAGATGCTTGACTTAACTAGTGATCAAGATTAAATTATCCTTTTGTTTTTGTGACTTTTTTAAGTCATCATACTTGTATCATAAAGAATATGCAACTTGTAAGCAAGTTGACAATACAACAGTGAGATTGACCGTAAGCAGGAATATTCAGCTCAAATTGAAATGGAGGAAGCATAAAGGAAAAGATGAATTGTAAACATCAGCTGTTCAATGATTAGCATGAATTTATTTGGAATTCTTTGTTTTAAAATGAAAATCTGCATATGAAATACGACTTTGGGAGATTACAAAAGTAAAAAAGGCAATTGCAGATAAAAAGAAGGAAAAGGTCATGTTCTGTAGTCTTTGTTTTCATCAAATGTTCATTTCAGCACATGTCACAGTGTAAGAGTTTAAATATGCAACTATAAATTGACATGGTCTTACATGTAGATCTATTCATAAACCTCAAGCAACATTAATTTTCCAATGAATAAGAAAATTTTCCTTTCATTTTTATTTTTGATGTATAGGCTTCTGTAGATAAAATTTATTTTACTTTGAACATAATTTTTAAAACCTACTCAAGTCTACACAAAGGATTTGATTCAAAATCTAAATAGGTGAAACACAGGAATCAGACCACCCTGCCAAGAAGACCAAATTTTAAAACTGTGGTTGGTCTTAAGAGAGAGGTTTTACTGAAATTACTGTCATGCAAGATCATTAAGTATTTAGCATTTTTCAATGTCTGACTTCATACATCCCCTAGCCAGAAGTAAAAGTATGGTTAAAAAGATTCTCATGAAATTTAAAGGAAAATGTAACAGAATAATAAGATAAAACTTTGGAGTCATTCTACATAATCTGTTTGATGATTTTCAGGCAAGAATCCAACAGATCAGTATTTGGAAGAGATGATGAACTGTGCCCCTGGGCCCATTAATTTTACTATGTTTTTAACCATGTTTGGGGAAAAACTGAATGGAACAGATCCAGAAGATGTCATAAGGAATGCTTTTGCCTGCTTTGATGAAACAAATGGAGGTAACAGAAGTGCCTCAAACAGTGTCCAAATGCATACACAGACCTCCAGATAAGAGGGAGTGATAGTATTCTATATCCAGTATTTCTCTTCCAAACCCTATGTTGTGGGTACTCATTAGAATCGTCTCGATGAGAGGATTCTAATGAGTACCTATAACATAGGGTTTAATGGAGAGTGATTAATATTTTCAATTTTGAAATCAAAATCACTCCCTCTATCTGGAGCTCTGCATACAAGTATATGAGCCATGCTCTGTGAAAAGGGGGCATAATGCATCTGCAAAAAGTATCAACACATGTCAGCCTGAACACGGCTAACCTGGGTCAAAACTGTTTGCTATTGGTCAATTTTCTTCATGTCAAAGGACCAGTGTACCTCTTAATTCAATCACTTGTTTGACGAAATCAATTTTTAGGGTCCATTATACTGTGAAGACTTGCTTGGGATCATGCATCACAGGCGATGCATTAAGCCAGCTTTTGCCAGATCATGGCTCATATGTTTTTTTTTTTTTTTTTTTTTTTTTACTTTAAGTAAGGGTTAAAAACAAATATAGGCTAAATTACTGTATTTGATGGAAACATACAGACCTCAAGATAAAAGGGAGTGATAGTATTCTAAATCCATTATTTCTCTTCCAGACCATATGTTGTGGGTACTCATTAGAATTGTCTCAATAAGAAGAATCTAATGAGTACCCATAAGATACGGTTTAGTGCAGAGTGATTAATACCTTCAATTTTGAAATCAAAATCACTCCCTCTATCTGGAGCTCTGAACATATCTTGTACTATGAATGGTACGTACCGGTATTATAATTTAAATGGTCTTCTGGAGATTCACTTTTATGGGAACTCAGTGATTGGGAACGCTGGGCTGAGGAAAAGTATTTCATTCTGTTAAGTAGTTGATCCAAATTTTTGGACTTTATTGAAACATTTTCAGACCTCAAATTGAATATGGCTCTAGAGATGGTGTTTGTCCTTGAAAGAGTAGAAAACATAGTTTGAAAATGGAAAGAGGGTGGTTGCCGTTATTTTCTCTTCTTGCATCAATGTTTTGGAAATCCTTATTCCTGAGTGTGGGGATCATTTGGTGAATGGTCACTGGGTCACTTGGATTAAAATCAGTCTTTCTGAATACATATATAACATATTGCGTACTTGCACATTGTTCAAGATGCATGAAATATGATCAATTACCTATCATGCCTTTAGTCCCCAGAGCGTCAAATAGATCAACAGAAATTTTCATCGTAGAAATACGACCTGAATAATTGCAATTTCATGGTTGGTTTTTTTTTGATGATGTTTCAGCAAAGCGGGCAGTATAGATCAAGGATCAGACTACAAGTCTTGTGCAGCCTGATCTTGATCTACATTGGCTGCAAAGGCAACTTTAGTTGTGAAAGGGGCTTTATGGATTAAAATTCATGAAAATGCTATTTCAGGTTATATACAGGAGGATAGACTTAGAGAGCTACTAACAACAGTGGGGGATAGATTCACAGATGAGGAGGTGAGTTTGAAGTTTTATTTCCCTTGGTAGCAGCTCCCACAAGTGGTTTAACCCTATGCCACACAATCCCAAGCTTTAGTGACCCTTAGAAAGGAGGCCTTTTGAAAATATTGTGGGAAAAGGAGAAAATGCTTACCAGCATTTTCTCCTTTTCCCACAATGTTTTCTACACAATCACAGACAGAACTTATCATTTGAGTCACATTTAATTTCTCGTCTGCAAATGCTTTCAATTCGGGCCACTCTAGAATTTTGTCGTTGGTAAAGGGTTAAGGGTAACCTACAGGGCAGGTAATCAAGTGGTTTTTAGCCCTATCCCCAGCTTGGCCAAAATTCAAGAATTTATGTCAGTCAGTATCATTCATTCTCTTCTCACCGCTAAACATAGTTTCAACATTAACTCTTTACCACAAGGCAAATTTCGAGACTGGTCCAAATTTAAAGAAATTAAATGCAACTCAAATAATTGGATTTGTTTTGGAAGGACATAAAACTTTGTGGGGAAAAAGGATAAAATGCTGGTTACTAGCATTTTCTCCTTTCCCCACAATGTTTTCAAAAGTCTTATTTCTTATTTCTCAGGTTTGTTAAAAGTCAGGATTGTGTGGTAATGGGTTAATTTAGAAAATAGTTGGTGAATTAGCAGGGATGTTGTGCATATTGATAGAACAAGAAATTCAAGGAACACATGTACAGGTGCACAGGCTGCAGAAAGATTTGTATTGTCTAATAAATTCATAAGAGCAAAATGCATGAGAACTTTTGATATGAGTCATGCTCTTGCAAAAGAGGGCTTAATGCATCTCTGTGGTTCATGATACCAAGCAATCAATCACATAATTATTGATCCATGATGGCCAGGTTTTTTTAACAACCAACTGAATTATGGGATAGAATGGTCCTTTGACACATAGAAAGTTGACCGGTAGCGAAAAGTTTCGGCCCAGGTCAGCCTGCGTGGACTGCGCAGGCTGACCTGGTTCGATACTTTTCGCAGATGCATTAAGCCCCCTTTTCACAGAGCATGGCTCATATATTTATATCAACTACTAAAAACGAAAAGGTTATCTATGCCTTTAAGTTTTATTAGAACACAAATAAAGTCCATTATCATCCACCTATCTTGCTGTGCTCCTGTAACTCATAACTTCCTGCCGACAAACTGTTCATCTTCCATCCAATTACTTTTGAAAACATTGAGGAAAAAGATTGAATAGCTCGTAAAAAGTATTTCCTCCTTTTGCCACACTTTTTCAAATGGTCTTATTAATATATTTAGCATAAATTTGTGTAGATTATTCATATTTAACAGGGATTTTTTTCAATTTTTTCATTCGAAAATGTGTGCTTTGAACTAATGATTTACAGCAGCAGATTAAGAGAGTAAATGACATGTATTTATCATTATTTTTAACCCCTTTACCACTCAATTTTGGTCCCTGAAGAAGAAAGCTGCTGTAAACATTGTGGGACAAGGATGCTTGTTGCCAGCATTTTCTCCTTCCATGTTTTCTTGCTTTTTGCTAAAAAATTCCCCATTGAGACACACTTCATTTGATGTTTGCCAATTCTTTCAAATTGTACAAGTCAATGCAGCAACTTCCAGCACTCTATTTCTTGTACCTTATCAGCTAAATCTCCTACGATTTGGTTATTCATCATGAAAACCGAACTTGTGCCCATGAGCCATGCTTTGTGAAAAGGGGGCTTAATGCATCTGCAAAAAGTACTGACCCAGGTCAGCCTGTACAGTTTACATAGGCTGAGCTGGGTCAGTACTTTTTGCTTCTGGTAAATTTTCTACATGTCAGAGGACCAGTCTACCTCATGATTCAGTTGGTTGTTGGACTGGATAAATTTTATGCATGAATGATTATGTGATGGTATAATGCATCACAAAGAGGCATCATATCCCCTTTTCACAAAGCATGGCTCACGTTATATTTCATTTCAGGTTGATGAAATGTTCAGAGAAGCCCCAATCAAAAAAGGCAATTTTGACTATGTGGAATTCACCAGAATATTGAAACATGGCAAGAAGGATGAAGAGCAGTAACTCCTATGGATGAATGGTGGAAAAAACTTACCATGACAGGGGCCAAAGTTGATATAAAATCATAGACAGAGGGAACATGGAGGGGAGGATGGTTCTTACAGCATTGTTTGAGACATTATATATGCACTGTAATTAAGTTTGTGATACTTATGAAATAAAAAGTCCTTTGTTGTTTCTTTCTCCTATTCTGGGCAGATTTTTACTACAGCTTTCAATCTGACCAAAACATTTTTTTTTTTATATAGTAAAGTTTAAAACTCAAATTTTTTTCAGGTAAAACATTTTCAAACTTTAGTTTTGTTGGAATAATATGAAATGTGTGGTTGAAGCTTATTTTTTACAGAGCAAATTTAAGTTTAGCGACAGCACTGCTTAAACATTCCAAATCATTCCTTGTTATCCAAGGAATTTTTATAATACATCTGTGCTTTAGTTACAGCCATATTAATTTATAAATGTTTCTTGCTTTGTCTGCCGTATGATTTATGTCAAGATTGTTTCTTGTTATTTTTAAGGTTTTTGTTATCTTTGTGAAGCAACTACTTTAGTTTCTGTAATCTCTCCTTATTAATCTTTTAGTAACAAATGAGCCATGCTCTGGCAAAAGGGAGCTTAAGGCATCTCCGCAATGTATCACATCAAGCAAGTCATCACATCATTATGGATCCATAAATTCCATTTAGTCCAACGATTGATTGAATTTTAAGGAAGAGAGGTCCTTTGACATGTAGAAAATTGACAGATAGCTAAAAGTTTCCACCCACGTCAGCCTGCGTGGACTGCGCAGGCTGACATGGGTCCATACTTTTGCAGATGCATTAAGCCCCCTTTTCACAGAGCATGGCTCAAATATAATTGTACATATATGTTTGTCTCTTTCATAACTACAACAACCTTCAATGGCAAAGGTAGCAAAAGGTTTAACTTTAATCAAAACTAATCATTATAAACCTGAAAGATTTGTTTTAACCCTATACCACACAATCCTGACTTTTAACAACCCTGCAGAAGAAGGCTATTGAAAAGATTGTGGTAAAATGAGAAAATGCTGCTGACCAGCATTTTCTCCTTTTCCTACAATGTTTTCTCGCAGTTCAAGGACAAGAATCATCTTTTGAGCTATATGTAATTTGCTGTCTTCAAATTCTTTCAATTTGGACAAGTCTAAAATTTTGCTGTATGGGTAAGGGTTGAATTTCACTTAACTGTTAGATTGCCAAATATTAGAAGTGAACTGTTAAATTGCCAAATAAAAGAATTGGACATGTTCATTAAAAAAATAAAATTCAATGTCAATGCTGTAATGATGAGAACGTTTCATGAAATATTTTACAGTGTGTGTCCAAGATTTATCGGGCCATAAGAAAATGTTGCACAAGTTTGTGCCATTCAAAGTCATATATTTATTTGGCCAGGAAAAAGTTAGTTTTGCTCCAATAATTATGGATAGCTTGATTCGTTGATCTGCTACTTCTTGCCTGATTACATAAACCAAGGATGTGGATTCTGTCTATAGAGACTTTACAAATCCTCTTTTCATCCTATTAGAAGAGTCATATCAACATTAGAACAGCTTATGAAACACATTACGTTTTTTTCTCTTCTTCTTGCATTCCTTAAGTTGTATTCAAGTCATTCCACTACATATACTCTGTGATCACATGGTGAGAATATTCATGTTATTCTTTGCTTTATCTCTTTACATGTACTTTTGAAGCAGTGTGAAATAAATTTTTTTTGGTGCATAGCATTGCCTTTGTGTGCATGGAAGAGAGTTTAAGATTCATGTAAACAGTGATATTTCCACTTGTTAATTACTAAGCATTGCTTTAGTTCCATTTAGTGGTATTATGATCACCCTAACTAGGGATTTTCTACTTTGAGTCTGATTCCAATTCCAAAGAGCAAGTTTTTAGGAGTCTTTTGCCATAAGATGATGGATAATTGATCAGGGCCCAATTTGTCAACCATTCTTATTGACATTCTCAGTTTAATGCTTAAGAACCCCAAGTTTCAAAGTAATGGAATTCCTGATTGGCTTAACTTAATGGTGTCAATCATTAATCGTGTTTCTTTGTAAATCTAGAATGACACTAAGAATCCAGTCAAGAATGGTTGTTGAATGGGGGCCCTGCTTTGATAAAAAGGTGTACTTACTCTTACAGTAGAGCATTAGCACTTGTTAGCTGAAGACTGTCCTATAAAGAAAAGATTATTTAAGGGAACCAGCAGATTTTGGCCTTGTATCAATGTGCAGAACAGCTGCTATTCTAGTGAACACAGAAATCTTTGTGATAGTACTAATTGCATTATCATTTTTACAGGTTCTGGGAATTATTCTACAACATGAATCTTTGTATTGTATGACTATGTGCAGGGTAATGGTGTGTAAATAACGTGTGTCATGTAGTCTTGTTCATGCATTGCTACTTCATGTAGTTGATCAAATAGTTATCTGTATGATTGTTATTTTAGTGAGATGGGACCAGTTTAGGACAAAGCATTCCTATCACCGTTGTGACATTCCTTTTTATGACAGAGGTACAAATAAGGATATTTTTTTAAAGGTCAAAGTTTAAGATCACCTTTGTTCTTCACTAAACCCTATATTATGGGTACTGATTACCATTGCCTTGACAAGACAATTCTAATGAGTGTGCACTACATCGGTTTTTGTGCAGAAATAATACTTGTAGAGTTTTCTGTATTTCTACTGTTCTGTACCACTGTTATGGTCTTTTCAGCTGCTGGAAACAATCATTTACATCTTTATTATGATTCCTTTAAGTTGTTCTAATCAGATTTCCCATTTGGGAACACATGTACATACAAGAAATGTGGAATGCAAAACACTGGTCATGTGTTTTGAGTTGATTAGACGGATGAATATAACAAAGTGAAATATAGTCCTGGAAAATTTTAACTAATCAGTAAACAAATACATACACACCTATAGAAGACTTTGGAAAACATTTAGAGAAAAGGAGCAAGTGCTTGCAACAAACGATGGCTCCCTTTCCCTCAGTGGTCTTCATACAGTTCAAGAAAAGTGTTTTTGTTCCATTTAGATGTACATGTATTTACATGAATTTCGTAGCAATTGTACTCCTTTTAAGAACGTATAAAATTGCATTTTGTGGTAGTCAGTACATTAATCTACAATTAGTAGAGAATTAACATTGTATGTACATGTATATAAGCAGTGCTCTGTGAAAGGGGGGTTAATGCATCTACAAAAAATATTGACCCAGGTCAGCCTGCACAGTCCGTGCAAGCTGACCTAGGTCAAAACTTTCCGCTATCATACCATTTTCTGCAGCTCAAAGGACCAGTATACCTAATGATGTAGTCGGTTGTCATACAAAAT
This sequence comes from Tridacna gigas, assembly GCA_945859785.2. Lineage (NCBI taxonomy): Eukaryota > Metazoa > Mollusca > Bivalvia > Cardiida > Cardiidae > Tridacna > Tridacna gigas. Next base: position 59,952,752 of record OX244032.2, read on the forward strand.
AGATTTTATGGATCCGTAATTACATGTATGTGATGACTTGCTTGGTATCTTGCACCGCGGAAATTCATTAAGCCCCCTTTTGCCAGACCATGGCTCATACATTTTGGTGATGGACCATACTGTTACTTTCAACATCATGGAGAATGAGTAGTAGTGTTAACTCTTTATCACACAAGCCCACCTTTTAAAGACCATGAAAGCTGTAGAAAACATTGAGGGAAAAGGAGAAAATGCTGGTAACCAGCATTTTCTCCTTTTCCCACAATGTTTTGTATCCTTTTTTGAGACAAATTCCGTTATTTGAGCCATATTTCATTGTCACCTGCAAATACTCCTAGTTTGGACCAGTCTAAAATTTTGTAATTTGCCTAAGTTTTTTGTTTTGTTAAGGGTTAACCTTTCATGCAGGACATTTCAGATGTGACACCATCTACTTTAACCCTTTACTATACAACAAAATTTTAGACCCTTCCAAATCGAAAGCATTTGCAGATGACAATTTCAATGTGGCTTAAATAATATGAATTTTCTTAGATAGGGTAGAAATCTTTGATAGGGTAAAAACATAGTGGGAAAAGGAGAAAATTGCTGCATTTTCTCCTTTTCCCATAGTGTTTTCAAAAGGCTTCTTCCTCAGGGTCGTTAAAATTCAGCATTGTGTGGTAAAGGGTTAAGTGAAACTAAGAAGAAACAATTGACGGAAATGGAAAATGTCTTCAATGGATGGTATGAGAAAAAAGGGGGTAAGAAGCAATTGCTTTAATGACCAATTGTTCATTTTTAACCCAGAGTGTTTTCAAAAACTGCCCTCTGCAGAAACATAAACAGTGTTTGTATTGAAATGGGTTGAAGAACTCCGGAAAAATCTTTTCAACATCAACAGCCTTTATCGTCTCTTTTTTACATACTTAACCAAATAAACTTATTTTCGAGACTTATGGACTGCTGTCATTCTGTATACGGCATTTTTCACCACTTTGCTATGTTTTCTGTTTCTGAATTGTTTGTTTTTATAATGCTTAATACCGTTTTCAACATTATTTCAGTTATATCACGTCGGCCAGTGCAACTATCCATCCTTACCCAGAATTTCTTTTACCAGTACTTACCACAATGGTCTTCCCAAGCCACTGACTGCTTTCCTACATAACCACCGTTGAAACAATGATCAGCGGTTGGAAAGGAATGAATCCTGTTGCAATGTCTATCGGCTTGTTTCGAACACAATCGGAAGTTGCAGTGCCATTTATATGGCAAGTTTTCAAAATGTATGTGAATTTGGCATTTGCAAGAAAGTTTTCTGTCATGGAATAGGCTACCAACCTTGATTTTAACCCTTGATCAGACAACAAAATTTAAGACTTGCGCATGTTAGAAACATTTCCAGATGACAAAGTAGATGTTAAAACGATGCGATTTGTCTCTGACAGGGGAGGAAACGTTGCGGAAAAAGGAGAAAATGCTGGTTACCAGCATTTTCTCCTTTTTCCACAACGTTTTCTAAAGCCTTGCTCTGCTGGGTCATTACAACACGGGATAGCTTTGGGAATGGGTTAAATGTAAGAATACATAATTAATTAATAATTACAGTATACCACAGGTTTACTGTGTACCTACAAAAAACTAAAGGAAAGGAATATTGAACTGAATGAAAAATATCGTGGAAAGGAGCAGTTCATTGTCACAAGTGCTAATTCAGGGCGACGGACTTATTTTGACATTGGGGAGGCTACATTGAGCGAGGGGGATAGTAAATTCAAAAAGCAGGCTAGCACATGTTTCGGCGGGGAGAGATTCCGGGAACCTCCTATGAAATCTAATATGACGTCTGGAAATGACACACTTTCGCTGAAAAAAAGCAGTACCTCCTCATTATTGAGAATTATTGTGAGGTGATGCGCTAAAATGCATACCAATATAGTTAGGCACTGTATTCAGCGATTTTTTTTTTTTTATTTAATAGTACTCCTCAAGGTGTACTTCGTGACTTCATTTATAAAAAGACTCGGTGGCCCTGAAAGTTTCAGTGAAGTAAACAAACTTCGGGAGGCGGGAACGCATAAATGGACGCTTATCTTGCCTAGATGGCGTAAATGCAACTGAAATACTGTAGATGCGACGTTACAATCCCCCCCCCCCCCCTAAATCTTTTTGCCATTTTACTTGTATGGTTCCAGCTTTTATTCTCCATTGCATTAGTGATACTTGCCTTTTTTTCCGTTGTCTAGTTGTTTTAGTGTTCACGCTGTTTGCCTCATTATTTAAGTTAAATCACGGCGGCTGGTGTACCTTCCCACGCTTTCCTTCAAATTTCGTTCACCAGTATTTCGCACAACATACTCTCCGAACCACTGGCTTCTTTCCCGAATGAGAATCGCCGAAATAAGCTTAAGCGACGTCATAGGGATTTATCCTGTCGTAACGACTATCATCAATTGTCGACAAGAATTCGGCCGAGCTGAGAATCGAATCAGCGACCGTAGCTTCAAGCCGTCGAGTTTGTCGTGCTTTATATCTCTTTCACTGAGATAAACAGCCTTGTACCTTACAAGAGTTTCCAAATTAAGTGCCTATTCTATCACCTCCACAGACTGTCCACTCGCTTTTCTGTTGTGACGACGGACATTTCGCTGAAGCTCAGATCGGTTTCCTCATATAGGACTCTGTAGACGTGTACGTGTAACTGCCGATTTTTTTTTTTAGATTGCCTGTGTTGTCAATATTAGCATATGGAAATCCCTTTTAAACCTTTACAACACAATCCCGACTTTTAACAACCATGAGAAAAAGGCCTTTTGAAAACATTGTGAGAAAAGGAGAAAATGCTGGTAATCAGCATTTTCTCCTTTTCCCACGATGTTTTCTACCCTTCCAAAAACAAATTTCAGTTTTTGAGTCACTTTTTATTTTGTCATCTGCAAATGCCTACAATTTGAACAAGTCTAAAATTATCTCTTTTGGTACAGAGTTAAACCAATTCTGAATTGTCGTCTGCTACTTCCTTCAGTTTAGAACAGTCTCAAAATGGTGTATCATGGAAAGGGTTAAGGACTCGGTCCCCTCATCCGTTCATCATGACTCCTCTCTCTCTCTCTCTCTCTGCTAACCCTGAAATTCACGGAGAATCTAGATCACGATCATCCCTCACGGCTGTACAGTCTGATCATAGTATTCAACCCTTTGCTTTACTGTTAATGGCTTTAGTCGTATAAAGCCATGAAAACGATATAGGCTGAATGAAACTATTTCTAGCAATGAATTCCAGTCAACAAGACGAATTCGACAGCTTGTTTTCAGACGATTACCTCATTAGCTCGGCTGTTTTCGAATAAAACGTCGAGGTATAGTCATAGCCCTTGCATAGTAGTAGTCTGCGTTGTCGTGAAAAAAACTTTTATATCTCTGTCATTACTGAAGATATTTACTTCAAACTCGGTCTAGTTATTAAATATCAAGAGAGGGACCCATACACCGGGCGCAGGTAACGATCGAAATATTTTTGACGCAGTTATGCCCCCTGTTTCGACCTAAAATTTCCAAAAACTTAGACATTTTAAAATATCTGTCATTACTGAAGATACTTACTTCAGACTTGGACCAGTTGTTAGCTATCAGAAGGGAAACCCGTAAAGAAGGACAGGTATCCAGTTATGTCCCTTTTTCGACATAAGATTTTTACTAAAAGCAACTGCCATTGAGCGCTTGTATCCGCATGCGATTCTCCTGTCTTTATCTTTTGATCCATTTTTCTTAAATCAAAATACTGAGCCATGCTCTGTGAAAAGGGGGCTTAATGCATCTGCGAAAGTCCGCGCAGGCTGACCTGGGCCGAAACTTTTCGCTATCGGTCAGTTTTCTGTATGTCCAAGGCCCAGTCTGCCTTATGAATTAGTCGGGGTTTTTTTAATGGCTATTATGGATTCCTAATTAAGTGATGACTTGCTTGGTACAATGCACGGAGATGCATTAAGCCCCATAAAATTGCCAGATCATGGCTCACTGTAATTAATACAACTTCTATAAATAATTGAAACAGCAGCAGCATGTAAATATCATCGCACTATTACCAATAGTATGACGGGATTATCAATATCTACGGGTATAATAGGTTCGAGTGTTGTTGCTATTAGTGTTTAGCGATATTCCGTTCTGAAATTTCCGAGAGCAGACAATATTTTGACAGAAAGTTTAGAAACCAACAAACAGGTTCTAGTTCTCAGTAAAATGGGTCAGCACAATGTACTTATTTAGTACTTCTATTGTTTCTTGTAGAGGAGAAACATTAAAGAAGTTTTATAGTCGCAAATGGGCTTACCAGACAGCAGAATAAACGTTAACCGAAGACCCCCAAAAATCGCGTAATTTGAAGACTGGGCCCTGCCTTGATTCTCGCGCAAACAAAAGCCGGAAACCGGTACATACTCTCTACAAAGGAGAACGTCAAAAACTACGAAGGAGAATTCTTCTCGGATTTTGTCATAAATTACAAACGATTTCTCGTTTTCTTGTTGATTATTCTATCTGTGTATTATCGAACCACATAAAGAGTTCATTCGCCCTTCTTGCTGATGAAAAGTAATAGTTAGTAAATCTGCTTTACAGTACCAATTAGCTTAAGCTCGAACCGGTCTCTCGTTCAAAACAACAGGGCGAAATCCGGGCGAAAATGGCAACATTCTAAAAATAGTAACAATCTCATGACCGAAATAATCAAGGTGCTGTGAACATTAAAAAAAAGTAATGTTTTGATCTTTTCCGAGGTAAAACCGTGTTTTAAATGCATTTGATGACGGTGTTTATCGAGATCAGACTGCAACGTGCGATCAGATCTTATCCAAACTATCCCATATTTGAGGTGTTCTCACAAAAAGTCGTGCAGATGCAACAATGGGGACTTTTTATCGATCAGAAGCTTATTTAGCCCGCCTGGTATTATAAATTTGCAGTATTCGTGTAATTTATGTATACAACATGTTTTCGATAGATCAAAGACAACATATTTTTCGCCGTAATGACTTAGCTGCAATGGTAACTTAATGATTCACGCTGAAACTCAAATACCATGGGCATGACTTAACAGACGGATGATATCTGAGATCAGACTGCAGGTTTGATCTATACCGTCCAAAAATCCCTCTCGCCTATGGCATGGAAAGGGTTAATAATTCGTCCAAGCTTTTTTTCCTTCATTTAACCCTTTACCAAACTACAAAATTTTAGAATCGTCCAAATTGAAAGCATTTGCAGACTACAATATCAGTTTGGCTCAAACGATGCGCTTTTATTCTTCGATGGGGTAGAAAACTTTGTGTGAAAAGGAGAAAATGCTGGTTACAAGCATTTTCTTCTTTTCCCACGTTTTCAAAAGGCTTCTTCCTCAGGTCGGCTTTGTGTGAAGAAGGATTAAATCCACCCTAAGCATTAGTTGGTTCCGTTAATTGCAAGTGCTTGAACAAAACGCCGAGCCCCGGTAGCTCAGTCGGTAGCCTACAGGACTTGAGAATAGGGGGTCGCTGGTTCGATCCCCGGCTCCGCCAATTTCTTTCCTAGGATTGATGTAAACATTAGGATTCATTCCTCTCTCACCGCTGACCATTGTTTCGACGACGGTTAGGTGGGAAAGCAGTCAGTGGCGTTGAAAGAATATTGTTCGGGGTATTGGTAAAAGAAACTACAGGTAGGCATGGATAGGTGTACTGGCCGCCGCGATATAACTGAAATAATGTTGAAAACGGCGTTGAACACTATACAATTAATCAACCATACAAAGCTTGAACAAAACATTCGAATTCCAAAATGGTTCATTGTGGTATACAGCTCGACCATCCATAAACTGGTTAACCCTTTCCCAAACCGTGAATTTTAGACTCCTCCAAATTGAAAGAGTTTGCAGACGACAATTTCAAATTTGATGAAAATGGCAGAAAGTTCGCCAAAAGGGTAAAAAAACACTGTGGGAAAAGGAGAAATTGCTCGTTATGAGCAATTTCTCCTTTTCCCACAGTGTTTTCAAAAGACTTCTACTGCAGACACGTGAAAACCAGGGCTTGTTTGGGAAAGAGTTAAGATGCTGAAAAAGAACTTGATTTCGACAGAAGCCGAAATCCTGCACGATAAAACTTAATCAGACCTTACATAATATTAGCCATCAAGTTACAGAACTGGGAAGTGGAAAATAGCGCAGCAACAGATGTGAAGGCATACAAACTGTATCTGCACTATTTTATGAGAATCGTTTTCATATGCATGATGACAAATATCTGGCAAATGAATATGTGAATTTGTCCTTTAACCGTTATCCTGCTAGATAAGTTAAATGAAACTTTAAAGCCGTTTTAACCCTTTCCCAAACGACAAATTTTGGACTGGTCCAAATTGAAAGAGTTTGCAGACAACAATTTTAAATTTGATGAAAATGGCAGAAAAATCTTAAAAAGGGTAGAAAACACTGTGGGAAAAGGAGAAATTGCTCGTTACGAGCAATTTCTCCTTTTCCCACAGTGTTTTCAAAAGACTTGTACTGCAGACACGTGAAAACCAGGGCTTGTTTGGGAAAGGGTTAATGGTATTTTGGGGGGAAAATACTTGTACCGCCTTATCGGATAGTGTAGATCCAAGATCAGACTGCATGTTCTGTGCAGTCTGATCTTGATCTACACTGTCCGCAAAAGGTACCTAAACAGCGCTTAGCAGCCTAAGGCTTAATATTGTTTCGAGAATTATTTCGATTTTCCGTATTCACAAATACTCTGGACTACAGGCACTCGTGGTGTGACGACAGTCCGTCAGAAGCTGACATAAAATGTCTAAAAATGTATATAAAGATTATCTACTGTATGACCTTAACTGATAGGTGCTACTCAATGTGCTAAATTGCGGGCGGTGTAGATTAAGATCAGACGGCACACAGCAAGCCGTTCGATCTTCGGTTTACACTGTCCGATGCGTTGAGACTTTTCAGGTGAAAAGAACGTTGAAATGGCAATACTTTGTATTTTACTTTTGACTGTAAATTTCTATTTTATTAACGCAGTAGTTTAAGGATTTGCATTATGTTTATATTCCCAGTACAAATAGCACTTATTGCGCCTCTAACTTTGAAAGGTTTTGAAAACATTGAGGGGGTGGGGTGAATGGGCATCGGTCAGTTACAAGTCATTGCTCCTTTTCCTTCAGTGTTCTACCTATCATTCAAATACTCATTTTCCTCCACATATGTCTGATTTCTCTTTATCATGTGTGTATTTAACCCTTTACCAAACAATCCCGAGTTTTTACGACATTAATATAGAAAGCTTTTGAAAAACACTGTGGGAAAAAGGAGAAAATGTTGGTAACCAGCATTTTCTCTTTTTCCCACCGTGAATTTTTTCTACCTTTTCAAGGACAAATTCCATCATTTAAGTCCGACATATGTAATTTGACGTCTGCAAATGCTTCGAATATGGAAGAGTCTATTAGTTTGTGGTCTGGTAATGAGTCAAAGCATATGAGCCATGCTCTGTGAAAAGGGGCTTAATGCATTTGCGAAAAGTATCGACCCAGGTCAGCCTGCGCAGTCCGGGCAGGCTGACCTTGGCCGAAACTTTTCGCTATATGTCAATTTTCTGTATGTCAAAGGACCAGTCTATCCTACGATACAGTCGGTTGTTAGACATAATGAATTTTATTGATCCCTAATTATGTGATGTTTTGCATGGCATAGAGATGTATTAAGCCCCCTTTTGCCAAAGCATGGCTCACATATGATGATAGGTTCAATTAGTTATAGTCTCTATAGCTACTGCTTCCAAAGTTCACGGTAAACGCAGCTTCAAGTTTGTTCATAGCAGTATTATAATGGGAGTCGGCCTCCACAACCTGATTTCGCACGAAAGTATTTTGTCTGTAGGGATCAGTCTCGTGATAATAATTGTGCAGCTCGGCAGGACAGCTAAACTCTGGATTTAAATAGTTTGTTGCGTATGCTAAAGGTTGGTAGTTCATCCAAGGCTGTCGCCGTGATTCCTTTGCTATGTATTTTAGCTTCTGTTCTGTTCGGCTAGGTTTCGGTTTCGGACGCATTGACTTGGCGTACATGGAATTCGGAAACAACTGACCTTCCAAGTCGATATCTTCGTCCTCGTGTGTGGGTAGCCGTGACTGCCTGTCGTATTTTCGGGGCAAGTGTCTCGCCTCCTCTAGTTGTTTCGGAAATCCGAGCAAAGTTCTCACATTTTCTCTGTTCCGGTCCGTGCAACATGGGCATGAGTTTGCACTTGTCCCTTCATACACAGGTATGATATGCCCATATCTCGCATAGTGTAAATAGTCCGCCACCAAACCATCTACCAAAGTATGGTTCACATCGGACGGAGATATAGGAAAGTCATTTCGTTTATATTTCACCTTCTCCTCGTACACAGGTTTATTGACAGGTGATGGTGGTGGGGATGGTTCCCGTCTCATAGGTATAACAGGTATCACAGGTTTTGTACTAACGGGCACCACACTTACATCAGTGGTGCCATCTTTAACCCCGTTGGAAAATCTATTTTTGGCAACACGTCGAATTGGTGGGGGATCACTAGCTGGAACTGGCGTTGACACTGCAAACCGAGCAGTATATTTAGGGGTATATTTTGGGGTTCCACCTTCCTCATGTATAGGCGGAAGCTTTCGAACACGTGACATAGGGGCAGTGTATTTGGCCTTTTGAGTGGCCATCACTGTCCGGCTTGGCGTTGTTTGGTCATAATTCATTCTGCTGGGTCTTCTACTCGGGTCGTAGCCAAGTAAAGTTCGAAGCGACATTTTGAATTGGCTGTACTTCTTGAAGTGACGGAATAAAGTTTTTCGCCCGTAAAACTGTCATTCTGGAAATATAAATACGAGATTTTTAGTTCCATAAAGATATAAATTTTTGCAAAATACGTGCATGGCATGTAGTACTCTTGTACATTTGGGGGCGCTTTCAATGAGAAATCATAACCATGAGAAAAAAAAAAAAGAAAACATTCTTAGTCTTATTCTCAAGAACTTTGTAGATTTGAAAGTAACACAATTTCTGATCGGCTAAACCAAATGTTTAACATTTTGTTTAGCCAAATCAGAAGTTGTGTTACTTTCTAAATCTAGAATTAGACTTGAATGGAAATTAAAAATGGTTGTTGAATAAAGACCCTGGTTTACTAGACTTTTCAGAACAAACATCGCGAGGTCGGTCGGGATAGGACAACAGAAAAAAAGAGAGAGGTAGCACAAATTAATGATGAGTCAGTAGAATAGTTGCTATAAGTTATCCCTTTACCACACAATCCCGACTTTTAACCTGGTAACCAGCATTTTCTCCTTTTCTCACAATGCTTGCTACCAAATCAAAGAGAGAAATCATCATATTAGCAACGTTTAATTTGTCGCCTGCAAATGCTTTCAATTTGGTCCATTCCAGAATTTTGTCGTTTGGTAAAGAGATAAAAGTAATTACTTCTACGCCCAATTTAATGACAAAGTAATTTCGCTGTACCAAAATGGATATGCCCAGTTACTAACTCTGCAATAATTATCGAGGACGAGACTGAGCTGAGAAAAGTCAAACACCATCCAGTGTATAATTCTTCGGGGCTAATAAGTGTGGCTTTTAAAACCTATTATTTAGAGGTATTGTGTCACATCAATTTGGGATAGGCTACAACGAATTTCAAGCACATCGGTCCACCAAAGGGCATTCATGTCGCCTACAGGCAAAAATTAACCTTAAATATATAGTTTGATAAACCCATGCCACTGTTTAAATACCCATATAAGTACTTTATACCTCTAAACTACTGTCACGTAGAGAGGTTAGATATATAGGCATTTAAAACCAGCCTTACTGTTGAGCTAGCTTTTACAGCGATGCGGTTTGGTGCATTTTTTCTCCGTAATAATTAAGCAACGTGCATTAGGTAAGTGCCTGGATGGGGGACCAGCTCGTTGCACGCCGCACCACAAAGTAACCACTCTGGGTCCAGTGTGCACAAATGAAGCCACTTTTGGTCATTTTTCAACATCATCAGATCAAACTGTACGTTTTACATAGTCTGATCTTGGTCTCTGTCGTCTGCAAAAGCTTCTCGAAACGCTATTGACAGTTAAAAATATAAACAGTAACAAGATAAAAAAAAAACAGAAAAAGATACTTCGATCAAGAAAAGGGCGAGGATTTTTTTTTTTCTTTTCGCATTACCAGCCTCTCGTATAATCGAAAAAGTCAACATGCTTTTATACTGGTAGGACAAGGACATTTGCTTCATTTTATCGTTTAATTTTCATAGAAACCTGAGAACGCCCCACCCCCAAGAAAAAAACAGGGGAAAAACGCGATTAGAAGTTCTCCTGGTACATGTCTAATCAACGCTTTGCCAGATGACAAAATTTTAGCCTTGTTCAAATTGAAAGCATTTACAGACAACAATTTAAATATAACTCAAAAAAATTGTCACATGGTAGAAAACATTATGGGAAAAGGAGAAAATGCTGGTTACCAGCATTTTCTCCATATCCCAAAATGTTTGCAAAAGTCTTTTTTCTCAGGATCCTTAAGTGTCGGTATTGTGCGGCAAAGGTTAAAACTACCACCGCACCTTTTTCTCTCGCGTTTACATCTGCTAAAGTTTTACAAAAGAAATACTGCTTTCTGTAAGCAATTTCCTCTTTTTCGGCGTATCTGAATGCGCTGGCTTTACCTACTTTTTGGTAAAATAAAATCGAATGAATAGAGGGTAACTTGCGATTGGTCAAAAATGTGCACATGTTTATTCGTCGGAACCCCGTTCAAGTAGCTGTCAGAGCAGTACGGTATGATGCGTGACCCTCTGATGAAGTTAAGCGACGCACATTAAGGGTAGTGCTTGGATGGGGTGACCACATCGTGGTCGATACTGATATGTGTTCGTACATTTTTTAACTTTTTTTCTTTTGCATTTTCAACCATGATTTGGGGTAACATGTAATCTTGAGATATATACGTATATCTTATTATACTGTTTTGAAAATTCATCTTTTCAACAAAATGAAAACAACAACAACAAACAACAACAACAACAATGAGTAAAAAGGGCCAACTGTTGTCGAGTTTTTTTACCATTTTTCTTCAGTTTCAGCCACAAAGGAAGAGTTTAAATATTTATTTTCTAGTTCCTTTTACGTCGTCTATCTTTTTTTAAAAGATATTTCTTGTGTCAATAGGGGTCCTGCGTGGCTCAGTGGTAACGTGTAGGGCCCGTGACCTGGAGGCCCCGGGTTCGAGCCTTACTTGATCCACTGGGTTTTTCGTGGGAGTGTCCGTGGGCAAGACACCTCAGAGCCCAAGCCTAGTACTGGTGAAACCAAGGAAATACATGAATATGTGAGCTGTGGCCGTGATATGACTGAAATAATGTTTGAAGCGGCGTAAAACACCATTCAATCAATCAATCAATCAATTCTTGTCTCCACTCACACTGTCTTCCATTTGTTACGTGTCAAAAAATTTACATAGCCTGCTGCATACCGGGTTAGACACTAACGACGTGAGTTTTTGCTATAGGCTGTGTTTCAGACTGATCATCAGCTCTTATAGAGACACGAATGAGAGGCAGTGGAGGCAAAGGGAAATGTCTTTTTTTAAACCATATAGAAAAAACATTGTGGGAAAACGGGAAATTGTTTATATGAAGATCAGAGAGATGGAAAAACAGAGAAAGAGGATGAAGCAAACAAGACAGAGAAAAGCACAGGAAGGAGATGAAGGGGAGAATGAACAGGAAGGATGATAATAAAGAAGGAATAAAACTGAAGTTGAATAGTTAACTCTTGGGCTGCTAAGCATGACTCACTGACCTTTAGCGGACAGCGTAGATCAAGATCAGAATGCTCAGAACATGCAGTCTGATCTTGAATCTACACTATCCGATGAGGAGATATCTTTCCTCCAAAAGTACCTTTGAAATAGGAAAATTTGGGTTTTCACTATCGGTTTGAAAGTTTCATTTCTTTTATTTAGCAGGTTAAGGGTTAAGAAAAATGAAGAGGGTGAGGAGATAAAGAGAGAATATAATTGTAACGAGTTATTTAACTCTTTACCAAACGACAAAATTTTAGACTGGTCCAAATTGAAAGCATTTGCAGACGACAAAATAAATGTGATTGAAAAATTGAAATTTGTCTCGGAAAGGGTAGAAAACATTGTGGGAAAAGGAGAAAATGCTGGTTACCAGCATTTTCTCCTTTTCCCACAATGTTTTCAAAAGGCCTGTCTCTCAGGGCCGTTAAAACTCGGGATTGTGCAGTAAAGGGTTAAGAAAGAAACGTCTCGTTATAGACACAATTTAGCGATACTCACGTTGTTGTTGATATTTGAAAAAATTCCAGTATAAAGCAAAAAGTAGCCTATTGAACTAGTTTATAATCAGTTAAAAATGTGAATTAGCCTACGTATTCCCTTCTGTACTACTTAAACCGTTTCCTTTCAAATTCATCTGATATATTCAAGAGAAAAATCTGCATAAACTTAAATTATCCGTCGTGGCAGATAAAGATCATGTTTGAAATTAATAGATAAAGCACAAGTACAGGTTCCACACTTTACCCTTTACCAAACTACAAAATTTTGAACTAGACCAAATTGAAAGCATTTGCAGACGACAAATGAAATGCAACTTAAATAGTGATAGTTGTATTCAAAAGGGTAGAAACCCTTGTTGAAAAAGAAGAAAATGCTGGTTACCAGCATTTTCTCCCCTTTCCACGATGTTTTCAAAAGCATTCCATTTCACGGTCGTTAAAACTTTGGATTGTTCGATAAAGAGTTAAAACATGTCGGTCTTATAACCCTTGCCATAACGCAGATGATTTTTATGCATATCTCACGTGCTGTTTCGAGGTTTTAAAACATTGTGACAAGTAGATAAATTGATCATCGGAGCAAGTATTTAATTGGCTATAGTGTTTTCAAAGCCCCTCTACCAACTGTGTTTGATTATTTTCTTTTGTTACTCTTTTTGTCGTCCTTGATGATTCCAAAAATAGGTATATCACGCAATCAAATGACAAACAACGCCAGAAGTGTAAACCCTATCCCCCCTAGACATAAAATGTCGTTTCTGTACCCAATTCAAGCTTGCAGCTTGAAATTTCACTGAACTGAATAAAGCGATTCTTTTTAAACCCGAAAAGATATCTCTGTATGAATTATTCAAATAAGCATTTTCTCATTTTCCCACAATGTTTTCCGCCATTCCAAAGGCAAATTACATCATTTGAACAAAATGAAATTTGTCGTCTGCAGATGCTTTGATTTTGGGCTAGCTTAAGATTTTAGCCGGTTTCTTCTTGGTAAAGAGTTAGATCTAAGTCAAATAGGATCTATCCGTTTCACTTATTTGGTAGATCTACTCAAAGTGTTTCAAGTGGCGTTATGGCAACATCTCACACAAGCTACTCCTGTTAAAAATTACCTTTTCTTTTTAGAACTGGTTTGAATTGATCAATTTTGTGAATCACAAAATGAAAAGAAAAAAGTTGTCTGTAGATCTCCCATGTGGAATATTTTAAGGCGCAAAGTTTTTCAAGGGTTAAAAAATCAATATTTGAAGTACGTGTATGTATACATACAAAACGAGTCGACTGGTTTGGCTGTTTTTAAAATATAAACTGAAATTGAAGAAGGATTACTTCGATGACCCGTTCAAGTCTTTTTCCCTTCCAGATTGAAATTGTGTTTACAGTTTTATTGGCGTTTATCCATTTAGATCTTTTATCGGGTGAAAGCTTTATGAATTATCAAATATGCTGTTGAACTTTGTTCTTCATTAGCGCTAAATCTGAAAGTAACACAACTTCTGATTGGCTAAACCAAACGGTATAGCCAATCAGAAGTTGTGTTGCTTTCAAATATTGAAAATTCTGGAAAACAAGACTAAGAACGTTCGTAGGAATAGATGGTGAATACGGACCCACAGATAGATTTGTGAGCTATTCATGTACCAAACGAAATAATTTAAGACCCGTCAAATTCAAAAGCTGTTACTGCAGACGGCCAATAAATTGTGGCTCAAACGATGAAATGTCGCTGATAGGACCTCAGGATCTTTAAAAAACGTCATTATTCGGTAGGCTAAAGAGTTACGAAAAAAAAAACACGAAAACAAAATTGAGATAAAACAAAACGGCGCTATTTTTTGATACTCGTAGTTTTAGGAGACTGAAAAAGGAAAATATCTGGCAAGTAGATATGAATCATGCTCTATGAAAAGGGGCCTAATGCATCTGCGAAAAGTATCGACCCACGTCAGCCTGCGCAGTCCGCGCAGGCTGACCTGGACCGAAACTTTTCGCTATTGTTCAATTTTCTGTATATCCAACGACCATTTTACCTCATGATTAAATCGGTTGTTAAAAAAGGGGGCTATAATGGATCCATAATTATGTGATGGCTGGATTGGTATCATGCATCACGGAGATGCATTAAGCCCCCTTTTGTCAGAACATAGTTCACAATCTAATTAGCTACGCGCAATTTCGCTATTTACATCAATGTCTTCGATTAAAAAAAAAAAAAAAAATAACTTGGGTAGATTTGATAAGTAAAGTTGGTCCAAATCCATTTTATCATTGAAATGGGCTAGGATGATCGGCCGTAAATCACCCTCGTTAACCCAGGTGTGATGTATTACCATTCATCTAGCGATGGATGTAGTTTACGGAATACATCGGAACTGGGTTAACAAGGATGCCGTAAATAAACATTACCACAAACTGGGTATCGAAAAAAATAATTTTATACAATTACCATGATTACAAGCTGTATGTAGATCTACGGAGCTTACCCGGGCCGAAACTTTTCGCTATTGGTCAATTTGCTGTATATCTAAGAACCAGTCTACCACATGATTAAGTAGGTTGGTAAAAAAAAAAAGTGGCTATTATGGATCCATATCATTGAAAAGACTGGGATGATCGACCGTAAATAAACATTACCACAAATTAGGCATTCAAAACGCGCATTTGCAGAGCAAAGGCATAACAATTCTACATTGGCAATGATATAATACGAGCTATATAATACGTGATGTTGAAAATAAAGTTGAAAACGGCTTTAACTCTTTACCACACAATCCCGACTTTTAACGACCCTGAGAAAGAAAGCTTTTGAAAATATTGTGGGAAAAGGAGAAAATGCTGGTAACCAGCATTTTCTCCTTTTCCCACAATGTTTTCTATCCTTCCTAAAACAAACCTCAATTTTTGAATAACATTTGTTTTGTCGTCTGCAAATGCTTTCAGTTTCTACTGGTCTAAAATTTTGTCGTTTGGTAAAGACTTAACCACGGTTCATTCAATCCTCTCGAGAAGGTAGTCAAAAAGGACAAAGTACAGAATGACAATAAGCCCGTACAGAGTTGATTGCACGAAACATTTCTGTCAGCAAGGTAGATGGTATTTTATCCCGTTGACTGCTGAAAGCAGCACGACAGACGGCGCTTATAATGGAAGCATTGTAGATCAAGATCAGACTATACAAAACCTGCAAACAACGGGATATTCGATGAAATTTTTGATAGTCTACTGTTAGATTCAATTTAACCCTTTACGACACAATCCCGAGTTTTAACAACCCAGAAGGAAAAGGATTTAAAAAAAAAAAAAAAAAAGCCATTGTGGGAAAAGGAGAAAATATTGATAACCAGCTTTTTCTTTTTTTTTCCCACAATGTTTTATACCCATTAAAAGACTTTTTTTTTCTTTTTTCATTTGTCGTCTGCGATTGCTCTCAATTTGGACTAGACTATAATTTTGTCGTTTGGTAAAGAGTTAACCCTTAAGCTGCTTATCGCGACCCACTGACCTTTTGCGGACAGTGTAGATCAAGATCAGACTGCACAGAACGTGCAGTCTGATCTTTGATCTACACTGTCCGATACGGTATTTTCTTGCCGGTGAAATCAACTTTGAAACCGCAATGTTTGGACCTTTAGTATTGAGTAGTATGGAGTAGAAATTTGCGTTTCATTTATTAAGCAGCTATTCAGCAGCTTAAGTGTTAAAAGTGAACGGGTCTGTGTGCGTACAAGGGAGGCAACTCGGGTGATCGTGAAACGTATAACCTGTTAACCTTTAGACTTCTAAGCCGACTCAATGACCTTTAGCGGACAGTGTAGATCAAGACCTGCAATTTGATCTTGGATCTACTCTGTCCGACAAAGGAGATATCTTTTCTCCCAAACATATGTTTTGAAATAGCAAAGTTTTGCCTTTTTCTATCGGTTTGAGAGTTTCATTTCACTTATTTAGCGTGATATGGGTTCACTCGTTAACTTCTGCAGACGACTATTTTCATCATGCACCGGACTTTTATTTAAAACTGTGGCAAAATGATACTAAAAATAAGAGAATTTCTCCCTTTTGCCATATTTTTTTTAACTACTCGCGTAGTAAACTTAAATTTATACCGAATCTTATCTATATTTTACAAATAGGGCCTGTGCTTTAAAAATCGTCTGAGCTGCATTTTTTTTCCAAGTCCATGAGTTAAGGAAATCTTTTAGCAGAAAAGTAGGAAACGAAAGTAGTAAAAACGAACTGATGGAATCGGTGCCTGTTTAAATATTTAGCGGAAGTAACCGTTCGGTGAGCGATATAATCATGTGTACTATAAGTATTTATTGACCGAGTCGAGATCTCTAGCCTGGTCACAATATCTTAACCCTTAGGCTGCAAAGCGCAACTCTAGGACCTTTTGCGGACAGTGTAGATCAAGATCAGACTGCACAGCAGTCTGATCTTGGATCTACACTGTCCGATAAGATGATATTTTCCCTCTAAAAAAAACTTCGAAATAGCAATATTTGGACCGTTACTATCGACTTGAAAGTTCCATTTAACCCTTTACCAAACAATCCTGACTTTTAACGACCCTGTGAAAGAAGCCTTTTGAAAACATTGTGGGGAAAAGGAGAAAATGCTGGTTACCAGCATTTTCTCCTGTTCCCACAATGTTTTCTACCGTTACCAAGACAAATTTCAATTTTTCAGTCACATTTATTTTGTTGTCTGCAAATACTTTCAATTTGGACCAGTCTAAAATTTTGTCGTTTGGTAAAGAGTTAAGTTATTTAGCAGGTTAAGGACTAAGACAAATCTGACGGCATGTTATTTTTTTAGGCTTGATCTTAATCTAAGCTATGTCCAAAAACACCCTAAAGTGCTTATAGCATATAGAACTACGGTATTCCGCTTGTGTCCAAGGTTAGTATCGCCAGCGCAGCATTAAGGCACATGTAAACAGTTCTTTTCGAACTGGCCATGTCAAAATTAGAAATAATGGAGAAAGGTAGGTTTTCAATGCAATTTTGACAAGAAGAGCAGTTATTACACCCATGAATTGTGTAAGATTATTGAAAAGAAGCATTCAGTTTGTCTTTGAAACAGGAGGTCATGACCTTTCCTTTTTTGTTCCATTAGTTTTGACCCAAATGCGAAACTGAGGGGTCATGGAGTTAGTAGCTAGCTTTAGCCTTAAAGACAATGGCGGGGTAATGCCATGAAAGATTGCGAAAAAATGACATGGTAACGTGCTATTTTTTATTTTATCCCCAAATTATGTATTGTTTCGAGTTTCAATTTAGCTTGGCATTTTCAGGCTAGCCTCCTGGGTTTGCATTTTGTGAATTTTGGAATAAAGGCTAAAATGGCTTATTTTGTCATTTTTTTTCCGACCATGCCAGTTGCCTGTATCGGTCAGTAATTTCACTATTTCACTAGTTTAACATGATTTCTTGATGAAATCTAGAAAATTGGGGTTATACTGTTGCATTTAAGTGTTCTTTATCATTTCAGGCTGATTCTATAGACGTTTTGTCGAAGAAGTTCTGTTTGGAGTGTTGACAATCGACACGCGTTTTACCGACAACCGTGGTCTGGGGTCAAAACCTTGAAGCTTGTTCCGATCCTATTTAGTGCAAGACTGGCCATGTTGCTGCCAAATATCTCTGCCTCGTGGTTGGTCTTTAAAACTCTTTACCAAACGACAAAATTTTAGACTTGTCCAAATTGAAAGCATTTGCAGATGAAAATTTAAATGTAATTCAAATGATGAATCTTGTGCTTGATAGTGTAGAAAACATTGTGGGAAAAGAATAAAATGCTGGTTACCAGCATTTTCTCCTTTTCCCATAATGTTTTCAAAAGGCTTCTTCCATAGGGTCGTGAAAACTCGTGATTGTGTGGTAAAGGGTTAATCAATCCTTAGAGCGCTGGAGTAATGAAATGGATCTTTTCAATCAGAAAAAAAAAATCCAAAATATTGCCATTTCAATGTTGTTTTGGCTAGAGTATGTGCAAAGTAGCGGACACAGTAGATCCAAGATCAGACTGCACGTTCTGTGCAGTCTGATCTTGATCTACACTGTCCGCAAAACAACTTATGTCGGTCCCAGCACTTTATGGGTTAAACTTGGAATAAGAAACGAATTTACAATGGTCGGTGAATACGGCATCGAGTTACATGTGGTACTGTTGGTCACGAAACAGAGCATTTGCTTACTAATATTTTAGTTATTATAAGAGTCCAAGTCTGGACAACTTTTCTATGAGTGTTTCATTTGAAGGTCTATGTCTGGCCTTGTGCTAAAGAACTAGTATAGAATAGGTTATGTGTACAAAAACTGTGCACTTGTACTGCTTTAAAAAATCGGTCAGGTCAGCTCACAGATCTTGAGGTAAAGGGTTCGATCTTCGAACAAGTTCACTGATGACTAGTTTTACAGGATTATCAAAATGCAGACTAACAACCGACTAGGTTGATTGACTGATTAAACGGTGTTTTAAGCCGCTTTCAACATTGTTCCGGTCATATCACGGCGACAGCCCACATATGCATGCATTTCTTGTGCTTCATGGGTACAAGGCTGCGGCTCTGAAATGTCTCGCCCACGGACACTCCCACGAAAAACCCAGTGGATCCAGAAGGGCTCGAACCCGGGGGCCTCAGGTCACAAGTCTCACACTTTACCACTGAGCCACGCAGGACGCCCAACGCCCGACTATTTAGGGCGGGCTCTATTAATGGATTCTCGTAAACAAGATGACATTTGTTTCATGAATTAATTTAGTACAAGACTAAATCAGCTTGGCGTTTTCAATGCTGGCACTTAACTTGACTGAACTATCAGAGATTGGAAATGTGCCCCACCAGTTCACGCTCTAGCGAAATAAAGCTTATGAAACTATAGTGGGAAAATCAGCAATTGCCTCTTACTCCCAACTGACGTTTTACCCACAACGTTCTTTTCCTCCGAGTCCATTTCATCCAGGGATCTTATATACACTGTATATATGATCCCCTGTTTCATCCTTGTCTTTCGTACATGTAAATGGTAGTTTAACCCTTTACCACACGACAGAATTTTAGACCCGTCCAAATTGAAAGCATTTGCAGACCACAATTTCAGTGTGGCTCAAACGATACGATTTTTCTTTGATGGGGTAGAAAACATTGTGGGAAAAGGAGAAAATGCTGGTTACCAGCATTTTCTCCTTTCCCACAATGTTTTCAAAAGGCTTTTTCCCCAGGAACGTTAAGAGTCGGTTTTGTGTGGCAAAGGGTTGAAAGTACCCTGGTTGAAAGTAGCTGGTATGCTGGCAGGTAAACAACGAGCCATTCAGATCGGTCGGCATCCAGTCAAATAAGGCAGACACCAACTGGGATGACCACAACGATAACTAGCCGTATATAACTACTCACCACGACATGTCTAATCCTTTTTTAATCCGTCTTTTAATCCAATCCTCTTATAATTTTAATACGAATTCACCTGAAACATTTTTTTTCCTACGGTATGGTACTTAGATTCAGAATATATTACGGTCTCATATGCCAGAAATCGTGAAACGATTTTTATGTATAATCATTTTTCTGTCGAAAAGTAAATTGTTAGAAATTATAAATTACTATCGTGGACAAAAGCACTTCGATACGAAAGAAAAACATATTGCTCAGTGAAAAGTCCGCCAACCGATAAGTATACAAGACCCTATATCCTTATAATGGCCTGGATATTGCTTAACTCTTTACCAAACGACAAATTTTGGACTGGTCCAAATTGAAAGGGTTTGCAGACGACAATCTTAAATTGAATAAAAATGGCAGAAAGTTCTCAAAAAGGGTAGAAAACACTGTGGGAAAAGGAGAAATTGCTCGTAACGAGCAATTTCTCCTTTTTCCACAGTGTTTTCAAAAGACTTGTACTGCAGACACGTGAAAACCAGGGCTTGTTTGGGAAAGGGTTAACTCTTTCCCAAGCAACACAACGTTAGACATGTCCACGCTGAAAGCATTTGCAGACGACAAATTTAACCCTCATCCTGCTAAATAAAAGAAATGTGACTTTAAAAAAACTGATAGTATAGACACAAATTTTCATACTTCAAAGGTATTTTTTGGAGGATATATATCTCCTTATCTGACAGTGTAGATCCAAGATCAGACTGCACGTTCTGTGCAGTCTGATCTTGATCTACTCTATCCGCAAAAGGTCACTGAATCGCGCTTAGCAATCTAAGGGTTGATATGCCTTTAATTATTGGATACGTCTTCATAAGACCAGAAAACATTGTGCGAAAAGGAATAAATGCTGGTTACCAGCATTTTCTCCTTTTCTCATAATGTTTTCAAAAGCTTTTATCCTCAACGTCGTTAAAACTAGGGACTGTTTGATAAAGGGTTGACTCTTAACCTCCTCACATTCACGGCGACTTTTTTTTTTCCGTCTAGCAGCAGACCGCCGAGGAAAATATGGTGGAAAAAATAGAAATTGCTCGTGATGAGCAGTAACTCTTCAGCCAAAATGGTTTCAAATCTATCAAAATGGTAAACATCCTTGTTAAACAGGAATGACGAATCAGAATTTTATGAAATCCTGATTCACTATTCTCATTTAACAGGGGATTTTCTCCGAAATGTATGCTGAAAGTTGCCATGTAGATCTATCACAGGGCGACGAGTTATTAAATCGATTCTACGGCACATCAAAGTTTATTAACCGGCTCAGAATTCCTATCACAACTTTTTTCCCGATTGCACGATCAGTGCAAATCAAGATATGAATGATTCATTACTCTCCTTTCACAGGAATGTTTCTCGAAGTCGTATGCTGAAAGTTTCTCTCAAAAATTGACGAGTTCAATCGATTTTAGCACACTGCATTACAGTTTAGTACCTATCCCAGAATCCCTCGCAACTTTTG
The DNA here is from genome assembly GCA_945859785.2 of Tridacna gigas. Taxonomy (NCBI): domain Eukaryota; kingdom Metazoa; phylum Mollusca; class Bivalvia; order Cardiida; family Cardiidae; genus Tridacna; species Tridacna gigas. The sequence continues at coordinate 59,973,997 of OX244032.2, forward strand.
TTCGCTTTCGCGGTAAGTGTAAATCAAGGCATGACTGTTCAACTGAGCAGTCTGATATTGAAGTATTCTGTCAGATATCTTATTAAATTTAAAATTTCATTATAAATTTAACCGTTTACCACACAATCCAGAGTTTTGACGACCCCGATGAAAAAGACTTTTTAAAACAGCGTGGGAAAAGAAGAAAATGCCGGTGTAACCAGCATTTTCTCCTTTTCCCACGATGTTTTCTGTCCCTTCAAAGGCAAGTTTTATCGTTGGAGATACATATATTTTGTCGTCTGCAAATGCTTTCAAATTGGACAAGTCTAAAATATTGTCCGCTGGTACAGACTTAGGCCTTTTCTACGGCTGGAAAACATCTTTCTTAATCAATCGCAGCGTCAGTTCGGGATAAAACAAACCAGTGATTCTCAACTCTCTACCAAAGGACAAAAATTTGGATTCACTCAGAACACAAGCATTTGCAGACAATTAATGTGTTGCTCAAATAATGATTGCTGTCATTGAAATTGTAAAAAACATTGTGAGAAAAGGAGAAAATAGAGGTAAACAGCATTTTCTCCTTTCCCCACCATGTTTTCAAAAGGCCCCTTCCTGAGGGCTCCTTAAAACACATGATTATGTGGAAAATGGTTAATAGACATTATTCACTTATTATTTACCTGGGCAAAGGTTTTCTTTTTCTTAAACACCATTCATATGTTTCTGTCTTGACATTGTAGTGTTAAGGGCCAAGTGGGGAAGAATTACTGCCTTACTTTGAATAGAAAATTATTTATTCTATTTGAAGCTTTTCAGAGCGAGTCTTGCTTTTCTATAGCGAGTGTAAATACGATCTATTTTACCTTTGATAACGCGTTTTAAATGAATTTGTATAGAGTGGAAATGATTGAAATAATAATAGGCATAGCGTAAGAAATACGCTGAACATACTCAGCACGTCTCCATATATTCCAACGATAAACTGAGTATATACATGGATTGACTTCTAATCGATAGCTTTTATTGCTTTCACAGCCAGCATAGATCAAAGATCAGGTTGCACAGTCTAATCTTTCATCTACACTGTTTGCTATGGTAGGATAATAATTATGGCCACAACAGAGTTGAAATTCTAACATCCGATAGCTCGGTCCTGGCTCTGGTAAAATCCATTCCGAGGATTGACGAACACTAGGGCAACAAGATTCAGTCCTCTGTCATCACTGAACATGGTTTCTACTCTATATATGTGGGAAAACAGGCACTGGTACTGGTAGAGAAACAGTGTTATGTGTAACTTAATGGAAAAATAACATCACGGACAGGTGCACAGGCCACCTTGATACAATTGGTATACTCTTGGAAAGGGGGCCATGATAGCCCTATATCGCTCATCTCCTTTATCAAGAGCTAGACAATGAATGCAAAAGGAAAGTTCTAACAGGTTTAGAGCTTGAAATGTATTTATTTCTGTACTAAGTAATGGTAACCTTGTTTGTATGTACTGGAGTTTAACGCCGCTTTAACCGCCAAGGTCATATCTGGTCGGTCAGTGCACCTACACGTGTTTCCTGCCTATCTCACACCAGTACTTACACAACTTTCTTCCAGTGCTTACACAACTTTCTTTCCAAGCCACGGACTACTTTCCTCACATGCATCTGGGGTGAGAGGCGATAAATCGCCAAAAAGAAAGTTTGTCTCAACCAGGTATCAAACCAACAACCACTGTGTCATGAGTTGGATACGCTAACCACTCAGCTATCCAGACGGGCCAATAGTGACCTTGACATTTACCTTAGCAATAGAATAAAGTTAGCAATATGCATATCAAGATCTATCACCATGTGAATTTTCAGAAACAAAGAATCTTTATGATGTATTATTTGTCTTTTCAATTTTATTTTACGCTGAGCAGTTTTCATCAGCCCCTGCTCTAGTCTCTCCGTTTACACTCCATGCCAGTAGACCTTTGTCACCTACGCTGACTGTGGACCGCGGACACCTGACCGTGGACTTTTAAGAGGGTTGTCTCAAAGTAGTAAAATGGAAAAAAAAAAAAAGGGGGGAGGGAAATAACGTCTCTCAAACATTATTCATTTTCATGTAACAAATTATGCATTTTCCTCCGCATTCCGATTTTATGTAAAATTTTTGGACCTTTCTTTTCATGAATTCCTGGTTGGATCTGATCATGTCTGCTAGAGGTCATACACTGGATATCAATATGTGGTGAGAAGAGTATTATACATGTAGTATCGTACCTCAATTTGCACGAAATTTTCGTTAAAGGGGAACCATATTGAAATAAACTTGATTTTGTGATCAAATCTGTTCATTTTTAAACAATGTGAGAAATTGAGAAGTTACTTGTTTTGAGTAATTACTCCATTTTCTTCAAACCGCCATTTCCGTGGCCGTGTCACCCGGCGCACCAACACCCTCAAACTCATAACTCCCCCCCCCCCCCCCCCCCCACAACGGCAACAACAACAACTGCAACATTGACCAAGCGGTTGGAGAACCGGTCTCGTGAGGGGAACGACGTGTGTTCGAATCCTGCCTGGTCATACCGAAAAGAGTTTGCAAATAGAAGAAAATAGAAGTAATAACTCCCCTCCCCCCCCCCCCCCCCCCCCCGGCCTTGGCTTGGCCGTCAGGATTACGGAGACAGACTACGCCTGGCTTTCCACTGTCGGGATAATGGACTGGGCAAATCCTGTTTAAAAAGTCCAGGAAAACACACACACAGAGAGATAGGTAAATTGTGACCGTATATAACTGAAAAGTTGTTGAAAAGTGCGTACAACTCTAATTACAACAATACCAAAAATCGCTTCGCTATGTTCTAAAGATAGTTTCATAGTTTGTGTGATTTTGTTAGAAGATTTGACCTAATCATTATTCGTTGTTTATTCCACAAAAAATGCGCCCAACACGAAAAAGACCTTTGCTTTCCAAAATGCCGGTGCTGTATCAAACACAACTAAGCATGTATGATTTTTTTTTCAATTGCTTATTTTTTTCATCTACTTTCACAGCCCCTACCATACACTATATAAGACTTAGTGTTGACGACAACAACAACAACGTGTAAAAGACGTGTTTTCCTTGTTTCCAGAGGAACGCCGATAATTCTATTATCAAAAAGGGGATTCAAATGGGACATTCATTCAATAAATCAACATTCTTGACGGTCGTGATATTCAAAACAACAGACATGCATATAAACTGTCAGTTCTTAATGTTCAGGGTTCTTTATTTATTTCTAGTGCGCTTGCGATAACCTCCTAGCTCGTGTTTCCTTTCCAGCATACTTAACGTTAGTGTTTATTTAGTTAAAGGCACGTTTATTCCATGTTTTAATTTTTATATTGCTTTTATCATAAGCTGGCTCTCTAGAAATCAGTGGCTAGATCTATTGGGGAAATTACACAAAATCCGATCAGCAGTCGGAGATAATAAACATGTCTGCGATAGAACCACAGAAACAGTACTATTCAGATCTTCAGAGCTGCCATGTTATGCATTCAAAGATAGTGACAGATAGTAACGGAAATAACTGTATACTGAAAGCAGATTTCGCACAAACGCACAACAGCTCGCCTTCTTGGCAAAGATTGGCCCTTGAAAATTACTTGAATCCCCTGCTGACTGCATGATTTACTGCGGATGAAATGTAATCCTAATTGATATCCTATACTTACAGCTTTCACAGCAGCCCGACTACAAAAAAAAAACAAGAAACGGGACTGCGGAAATGTCGAACGTTTAAGGACGTATATGACAAATTCTTCCAGCGGACAGATTTTTTTTAAACTTTGCACATACAAAGCTCATCATGTCTCTTGTAGATTACAATGAAAAAAAGGGGGGGTCCCCGTGCTCGTTTCTGAGAAATTCGCTCTTGAAAAAGGTATATACAGTTCCAAAATTCAGCATATACTGGATTTAACACACTTTCCTTTAATAGTCAATTAAACTGGAAAATTACCAGAAGAATATACAAATATACATCACTTTACAGAAAAATAATTCAGTTTTGCATAAAAAACATATAAAAGTCTGGTTTTAAGCATGGTAAATGTACCAATATGCATCTTATATATAGACCATTGAGTTAAAAAGGGAGATAATTTGACCGGGTTAAGGGTTAATCTTCAATAAAAACATACTTTCTAACGGACAGATTTTTTTTAAAATTTCCACAATCATAGCACTTATAAATCTAGACAATAAGAAAAAATAAAAATGGCACCTACCCGTGCTTTTTTCCCTAGGAAACAGTGATGAAGGTCACTATGGAAGTTAATTTTTTCAAGGAAAACTATATAATAGAAACTCAGCAGACATAGTGGGAAAGAAGAAATTGCTCATGCTCATTGCTCATTAAACGCGATTTCTCCTTTTCCCACATTAATTTTGGATCCTATACTCATTCAAAAAATGAACATAGCGTATATACCTCAAATTCATATCAAACCCTTCATTATCTACATGTAGTTCTTTTTTTATAAATTTACACATATGATTATGGCCATACGGCTCATAGAAATACAAAAAAAAAAAATGTCTGTGGAAAAAAAATGGGATAAAAGCTTTGCAGACATGATGGAAAAAGGAAAAATTACTCAGTAGAAGAAATTTCTCCTTTTCCCACAGTATTTTTCAAAGAGGAAATAGCTATACTTCAAGAAATAGGTATACTTCAACAGCTTCAATTTTCTGCCTGTTTCAATGTTTGCTGTGTAACTGGACTTTTTTTTTCCAGCAAGTACTTTACCAGTCATATCATCCTTACACTGGCAGGCCAGTTTTGATGCCATCACCTTAATCCTGAAAGGATAGCACGACAACTGGCCTGCCAGTGTCAGGAAAATGTGACTGGTCAAGAACTGGATGAAGAAAATAAGTTCAGGAAACACTGGCCTGAGAACCTTCACTTTGAATGACTATAGACACCATACCTCACATTAGGCTGCAAGTTTTGCAAAAATTAGAAAAAAAATATAGGAGAAAATTGCTACTCGTGAGAATTTAGCAAAATGGCATACTATTTTTCATAGTAGTTTCTCAAGAAATGAACATATCATTACAACTTGCATCTACATGTAATTCAATCACATGTTCAATCAAATTGTTACTGTAATATAACTGCATATTTACACAGGGTTTAACCTTTTACCAGATAAGCCCTGCTCTTGCAACCCTAAGGAAGAAGGCTTTTGAAAACATTGTGGGTAAAGGAGAAAATGCTTGAACGAAGTACTGTCTCCTTTTCCTACAATGCTTTCCAACCCTGCTAGAGATAAATCCCATTATTTGATCAACAACCACTTTATTGTCTGGAAAATGTTTTCAATTTGGAATGGTCAAAATCTGTCATCTGGTACCATCCGTAGAAAATTCTACTTGTAAAAGTGCATCGTCGGTTCGCTGTTACTATTGCCATTAATTTTGTGCGGAAAAATACACAATAGCGCTGATAGTTTTACTATCTGTGAGAAATACACATGCGCAGTATGGATGCGCGTGAACATTTATACCAAACGTCATTAATCGACACCTAAAAGCATACAGTGTGACAGTCGAACAAACATTAGCTAGTCTAAGGTCATACAAGGCAACAGTTTGGAGACACTCTAGGCCACTTCTAGACAGAACAGTCAAGATCTGTGAAGGTCTTGTCTGTCGACGTAAAGAAATTGGGTTGAACCATTGAAATAGCAAGTTAAACTTAATGACTTATTATTCGTTATAGTTCTCCTTTAAATTCAGCTCATTATTGCATTATTTCGTTTGAGACATCCCCTTTGTAAAGTCCGCAGTCTGAGGTCCGTAGTCCGTAGTAATCGACGGTGACAAAGGTCTATCGATCAATACTCTAGGCGAATATGCTTTCAAACAAGACCCTTTTTTTTTTCTAAATTTTCCCGTAAATAACTAAATAAAACATGTGACCACCTAAAGCAGGGCCATTTTGACCCCAGAGACAAAATTTGGAGAAATCTCACACATCTTATATTGCTACATATCCAATATCAACACACAATGCACCATGATTTAGACAAGATTTTTGTCCCCATTTGACTCTACATAATCCATGTCAACCTTTCCAGCAGGATCCTTGTCCCAGGGATACAATTTCATCAACTTTGATAAAGGACTGTAAGATGATGCTACATTTATACAAGCCATGCTCTCAGAAAAGCGGGATTAAAACATCTGTAAAAAGTATCCAGTCATGTCAGCCTGCGCAGTCTGCGCAGGCTGACTTGACCGGATACTTTTTGCTATGGTTAAATTTTCTAAATGTTTAAGGACCATTCTACCTCATGATTCTGTGGGTTACTACACAAAATGGATTTTATGGATCCACAATTATGTGATGACTTCCTTGGTATAATGCATCACGGAGATGCAATAAACCCCCTTTTCCAAGAGTGCCAACTTATATTATACAGTAATTATAGGCCAAATGGTTTCAGATATGAGGAACGTTAAAACTTTCCTTATTGCACTCTTTGTAAAACATATGATCTACGGTGCAGGGCGATGTTTGAACCATGGTACAAAAACAATACAGCTCTGACCCAGGACCATATTACAATGCGAAATACAAAGTATCAAGTAGGACTCTCTAAGATTTGTAGCTTTGGACAAAAAGATACGTGGAAGTTCTCCACCACGTAAATTCTATCGTTAACATGTACTGCCTTTGACCAATTTCAACTTGGTTTTCTGTGCTGTCACTCTACTTTTCTTTCCTATTAGATGGTAATATGGTTTTATCATGAAGAATTCCAAATGGCCTACACTGGTAGAGCTCTATTTAACTCTACAAGTCCAATCAATAACATACATGTAGTCATTTTCAACCTGAATTTAAAAACTTTGAAGTCCCATGGCTGTTTTGGGGTGACAAAAATTGGGGAAATATAATAGTGTATTTAATATCATACTGAACAACCTGATATACATTACTGCAAAAAACAACTAGCAATGCCATTTCAGTACTGTTTTCTGCTACAGTTGTTCAGAAATAAGCAGACCCTCCTGACCCAAGACCAGACTGAACATTCTGTTGGATCTTGATCTGCACTGTCCACAAAAGCAACTGAGTATGCTATTAACCTTCCATGGGCTTAACAATAGTAAGGCCCTTAAGCATTAACCCTTTACCAGACGGCATAATTATAGCCTTGTCCAAATTAAAAACATTTGCAGACCACAATTTCAATGCGGCTCAAAAGGTGCTATTTTTCCTTGATAAGGCAGAAAACATTGTTGGAAAAGGAGAAAATGCTGATTACCAGCATTTTCTCCTTTTCTCACAATGTTTTCAGAAGGCTTCTTTTCCTCAGTCGTTAAAAGGCGTCATTGTGAGGTAAAGGGTTAAGTGTCCTGGAAACCACTCCTAGTTTAGATTGCCTCTACTATAGGTAACCTGGGCCAGCATCAAGTTAGCAACCACACATCATCTTAAATTCAGTTGTTTCATATCGGTTTTAATACAAGTTGAAACTTATATCCATCAGTCGTGTTTATTTCTGCCTGGGAACAAAACCAATTCATGTGCAATTATGTCTGTATTTCCAAAGACTGACCCACCCATCATGTAATCTAACTCAGAACCTCTTAACCCTTTTACCAGATGACAAAATTTTCACCTAGTTCAAATTGAAAGCATTAGCAGACAATAATTTCAGTGTGCAATTTTTCTTTGATAGGGTAGAAAACATTGTGGGAAAAGGAGAAAATGCTGGTTGCCAGCATTTTCTCCTTTTCCCACAGTGTTTTCAAAAGGCATCTTTCCCAGGGTCCTTAAAAGGCGGCACTGTGCAGTATAGGGTTATGCCAAAGGCTCAAGATTCAATCAAACACTGTCTTCCGCTAAAAATGTCAACTTCTCAAAACACACCTGCAACAGATACCACAACAATTTAACAAAATAGCTAAAAAAGTACTTTCATCCGTTGTCAGAATCTTCTCTGTATGTACTCATATTGACAGGTCTATTTTGTTATCAAATGAAGGTGTTATCAATTAGAAAGCTAAATCTTCCCTTTGGCAGAAGGAAACAATACTTTACCTACTACAGATGACTTTCTTTTTGTCATACAGCAGGCCGCTTTTGACAGCAGTACACAGCCAAAGGGAAGTTACTGGTTACTGACCAATATCCCGAACTTTTTCTCTGGAGATGAATGTTCATTAGTGTTTGCTTTGTAGTTCAGCCTTCATCGTCAGATGAATCAGAATATGGCAAATTCAATAAATTATCATTCTCTGTTTGGTTCCTGGAAGTCAATATTTCACCATGTGAAGGTCCTGACTTTTTTGATTTTCCACCAATGTTTTTCTCTATGTTGTTAAATTCTAATGGTTGATTCTGATGATCGTCAGAAGACAGATTTGTGATTGCAGGTATAGTGTTGTCTTGATATCCATATAACTGTTCATAGTAATCATCATTATCTAGTAGTGGAGTTGACAGGGGAGAAAACTCTAACCTGCTCTTCTTCACAAGTTCTTCTTTACTCTCAGTATCAATAGTATCATGACCTGCAAAATGAAAATGGATGTAAGTGTTGATAGAGTCTCAATGCCGTTGGTACTTCAATCCCTAGAGCCAAGAAACTGCCTATAGTTGTTATTGAAGACAGTGCAGATTAAGATCACACCGCTCAGAACATGCAGTCTGATCTTTGATCTCCATGTACCCTGTAGAATATTAACCAAAAGAGGTCATTTCCTTTATTTAGCATGTTTAATTGATCTTAACTTTGCACTGCAAGTAGATTAAAGTCATGCAACAAATAAAAGATTAACTTTTTGCTGCGAGTAAAGCCCACTGCAACATCGATAAAGACATTTGTGGGTTTGACGTTTGATGCTGTAACTTTACTTTTTCAATGCACTAAGACCTGCAGATGATTTTTTTTTTTTTTTTCATCTTAGAGCAGACGACCTTTGGAACAGTGTAGCAAAAGGAAAGACTTTGCAAGAGAAGGTTAGTTATTTATTTACTGTTTCCATACAAATATGACAACATAATTCTAATGACTGAACATACATCACTTCATTTATTTCAATTGCATCAATTTTTTACTCAGACCACAAAATCTTACATTTGTCAAAATTGAAAGCATTTGCACATGATAAATGAAATGTTTGAAATGATCTGTATTTGAAAGGGTAGAAAACATGGGAAAAGCAGAAAATGTTGCTTACCAGCATTTTCTCCTTTACCCACAATGTTTAAAAAAGACTTTTTCTCCATAGCCATGAAAACAGTGGATTCTTTGGTAAATGGTTAACTGTCCATACAAAAGAAAAGCATGTAAAGTAACAATCAAAACCTACCTTCACCATTAGCTAGGTTCAGCTTGTGTTTTCTACTGTACCCTCTCTCTGTCCATGGTACTTCCTCCATGTTCGGCTCAAGTTCTCTCAACTTTCTGATATAGGCCTTGTACTCCTTGGTGAGATTCTCTATTTTAGAGGAGAATTCCTTGATCTGACGGTCTGGATAACATGTAACTTGGGATTGCTGTCAAAAAAATGTATTATTCAGGTCAATGTTCATCTACCACTCAATCAAACCTTTGAACAAAACAAACATCTTTTTTTAACTTGGGACCATATTCACTAACTATTCTTAACAACATTGCAACCCCTGGTAGCACAGTCCATAGCTACAGAACATGAGAACAGGGGGTCCCTGGTTCGAATGCCCAGCTAGGCCAATTCCTTTCCCACGACTGACTGATGACAGTCATTGCGACAGGATTTATTCCTCTCTCACTGTCCATCATTGTTTTGATGATCGTTATGTGGGAAAGCAGCCATTTGACTGGGAAGAATACTCTGTGACAGAAACTGCAGGACTGCATGGATAGGTTCACTGGCTGGCATGATATAATTGAAATAATGTTGAAAATAGCATTAAACACCATACAGCAAATCAATCATAAAAACATTAATTTCCTAGTCTAATTCTGGATTTAGATAGTAATACAACCTCTGACTGACTAAACTATTTGGTTTAGCCAATCACAAGTTGTGTTGCTTTCAAATTTAGAAAATTCTTAAAAATATGAGTAAGAATGTTCTTAAGAATGGTTGGTAAATACACCCCCTGGTAAAAGACAGTTTTTCAAATCATATTGTAGGATGAGGAGCAGTGAACAGGAGCATCTGCCTGTAAATAGGAATTACAATGTACACCTGTCTGTCTGTCTGTCCGTCTCTCTCTCCACCCCTATTATGTTAATTTGCATTATTAAAAAAGAGATACTTTCATATTCTTCAGACATTTCCCCCCTTTATCTTACCTACTTGAAGGTGATATGTCTATAAATAGCCCATCTTCATAGATTAACACTTTACCAAACAACAAAATTCGAGACTTGTCCAAATTGAAAGTATATAAGCCATGCTCTGTGAAAAGGGGGCTTAATGCATCTCTGTGATGCATGATACCAAGCAAGCAATCACATAATTATGGATCCATAATAGCCACTTTTTTAAACAACCAACTGAATCATGAGGTACAATGGTTCTTTGGCACATAGAAAATTGACCAATAACGAAAAGTTTCGGCACAGGTCAGCCTGTGCGGACTGCGCAGGCTGCAGACCTGGGTCAATACTTTTCGCAGATGCATTAAATCCCATTTTCACAGAGCATGGCTCATTTGCAGATGACAAAATAAATGTGACTCAAAAATTAAGATATGATTTTAGTCACATGCATTTCCTTCATTTCCTACAATGTTATCAAAAGCTATTTTCCTCAAGGTTATTATAAACTGGAATTATTTGGTGAAGGGTCACTTGCAAAGCTAGCTTCCCATCATGACTGTGACTCTCCACACAATTGTTCTACGTGCAAGATGCAGGTTGCAAATGCATTCTCTTTTCTTTGGCTTTAACTCTTTACCACACAATCCCGACTTTTAACGACCCTGAGAAAGAAGGATTTAGAAAACATTGTGGGAAAAGGAGAAAATGCTGGTAACCAGCATTTTCTCCTTTTCCCACGATTTTTGCTAGCCTTCCATAAACATATTTCAATTTTTGAGACAGATTTATTTTGTCCTCTGCAGATGCTTTCAATTTGGACCGGTCTAAAAATTTGTCATTTGGTAAATGCTGGTAACCAGCATTTTCTCCTTTTCCCACAAAGTTTTCTAGCCTTCCAAAAACATATTTCAATTTCTGAGACAGATTTATTTTGTTGTCTGCAGATGCTTTCAATTTGGACTGGTCCAAAAATATGTCATTTGGTAAAGAGTTAATGTGGGTATGTATAGCATCATGAGATAAAAGAAAGAACCTGATATGTTTTATGATATCGAACTGTTCACATACATGTATTGTACATCCTACATGATGTTATACGTACATGTACATTGTACTTAGTAATCCTTTACCAGATGGCAAAACTTCAGACTTGTCCAAATTGAAAAAAATCAAAGTGTTGAAAGCACTGGTGTGGCATTTGTCAAGGGAGCCATTGTGTGGAATTAATAACTTGAAAAATAAACAATAGAAATGGTTGCAAAATATTCGCTTGAAAGTCAACCTACTATATAGTCATGCACAATCCAGCAGGGTAGTGTGCAATCTTGTGGGTCAAACAAGTTCAGGCGAACAAGCCCAGGGACGAATAAGCCAAGGAACGTATTGGTTTTCGGACGAATAAGAACGAAATTGGGCTGTCAGGAGACAAAGATTGTGTGTATCATTACGCCAATAGATCACAAAGCTATTTTCGATAAAAAAGAAGTATTTTCACGATCGATGGCCTAATCCAATTCATTTTAATACGCCATTTTCAATTTCATATCTGAGTGCAATCGAAACAATTATATGTCTTAGAAAAATTGAGATTAATTGGGTTTACTTCCTTTGGTTTTGCACAAACTACGATACATGATTTTCAAAATGCCGTATTGAACTCATGGTGGCATTGTCTTCGACAAATGCCACAAAAACTACCAGTATGCCTATGTAAGAATCAAACCAAGGTCCTAAGCTTTTTCGATTACATCTATGAATCCCACACGTTAGCCCTTTACCACACAATGCCGACTCTTAATGACCCTGGGAAAGAAGCCTTTATAAAACAGTGTGTGAAAAGGAGAAAATGCTGGTAACCAGCATTTCTACTGTTCTCCCACTATTTTCTACTTTTTCCAGACCAAATCTCATCATTTACAGGTCACCAGAGTTTGATGTGTTGCTTGCAATTGCTAACAATATGGGCTTTCCTATAAAATTTTCACCTGCTGATAAAGAATCCATAGAGCTACAGAACTATAGAGGTACATGTTTTGAACTTTTTACCAGATAACAAAACATCTGGTTCGGAAGAAATGAAAGCACAGTATGCAGATAAAAGGTTGAATTTACTCGGATGATGAGATTTGTCTTAAATAGGACTGAAAACATTGTGAGAATAGGAGAAAATGCTGATTTCCAACAATTCCTCCATTTTCCAAAATGTTTCAAAAATTACGTTCTCCTAGGGTTGCTAAAACAAAAGATGGTGTGGTAAAGGATAAAAGGCTAGGATATATGGACAACTTAAACATTACTAAATACTTACTTTTAGGTAAAAATCAATATCTCTCTTTATACTTGGGATCCATTTCTTAATCTCAGATGCTGAGTTCAAGGATCCCTGAAATTGAGAACAGAAAGTCAATCAATCTGCTAATGCCGAGGCACATGTTAGATTTGTGACCATTTATTAGTCAAAACTCCAAGGAAATGTAAATTGGAAAAAAACACACTGTTTTTCTTGGTGGGGGGAGGGTATTTGAAACTGAAAATACCGGTATATTCTAGACAATGGGCATTTGAGCATGTTAATCATTTACCACACAATCCCGGCTTTTAACAACCCTGTAAAAGAAGCCTTTAGAAAACATTGTGGGAAAAGGAGAAAATGCTGGTAACCAGCATTTTCTCCTTATCCCACAATGTTTTCTACCCTACCCATAGCAAATTTCAATTTTTCAGTCCCATATATTTTGTCTTCTGCAAATGCTTTCAATTTGGACCTGTCTATATTTTGTAGTTTGGTGAAGAGTTAAAAAGCAATAACTTCTCTTCCCCCTTGTTTTCAAAGCTGTCTATTGTATGGGATATAAATAGATCATTTACGTGGGGTTCAACAAGAGGATCACAAGATCCTTTAACTCTTTCCCAAACAAGCCCTGGTTTTCACTTGTCTGCAGTACAAGTCTTTTGAAAACACTGTGCGAAAAGGAGAAATTGCTCATAACGAGCAATTTCTCCTTTTCCCACAGTGTTTTCTACCCTATTTGAGAACTTTCTGCCATTTTCATCACATTTAAAATTGTCGTTTGCAAACTCTTTCAATTTGGACCAGTCCAAAATTTGTTGTTTGGGAAAGGGTTAACTCTTTAACAAACGACAAAATTAAAGACTCCATGGTCCAAACTGAGAGCATTTGCAGACGACAAAATAAATGTGACTGAAAAATTGAAATTTGTTTTGGGAAGGGTAGAAAACATTGAGGGAAAAGGAGAAAATGCTGGTTACCAGCATTTTCTCCTTTTCCCACAATGTTTTCTAAAGGCTTCTTTCTTTGGGTCATTAAAAGTCAGGACTGTGTGGTAAAAGATTAATCCTTTACAGCTCACCTGAAATGTTTATCCACAGTTGCCCCTGTATGTTCTGCAGTAAGAGAAGCTGAGTTTGGTCTGACAAAAACATTGTTTGTTGAGTAGACAATTATTTCAGAGGTTTTCATTAAATGACCTAGTGATCTATTTTGAAACCCCTTTGGACCCAGTTTTGAACTTGGCCTATCATGGAAACAAACACTGAGACTAACTGTCTTTAAAAAATACTGAAACTGTCCTGTAGATTTTGTACCAGTTTGTACAGTGTACTTAGTTTTGAATCTACATGACCCACTTTCCAACCTGTCCTAGATATCTGGGAGATAGAGTAGACAATGTACCAAGATGATTGGACAAAAAATTAAAAACAAGAAAGTAAACAAAAGTAGAGTTAAATAAAAACCTGAAATCAGGTATGATAAGAACTATGATAATTATATAGGTACTTGTAAGCAAAAAATGGTCAGTACAAATGGAGTAATAGTAAACATAGGAACAAATTATCCAAGGTAGAAAACAACCAGAACCAAAAACTGTCACCAAAACTCTATAAGCCACACTCTTGAAAAAAGGCAATTTAATGTGATGCATGATACCATGCAAGTCATCACAAAAAAATCCATCTTATAAAAAGTATAAAAAACCAAATGAATTATGAGGTATACTGGTCCCTTCACATGAAAAAAATTGACCAATAGCAAAGAGTTTCAACCCAGGTCAGCATGCACCTACTACTCAAGCTGATCGGAGTAGATACTTTTTGCAGATGCATTAAGTCCCCCTTTCACAGAGCATGGCTCATTATCTATTATGTTTTACAGTTACTATGGTACTCATATAAGCTTTTTTGTCAATAATATTCATCTGGGAGTAAGTTGATCATCATACAAGCAGTACCTACTTGAGAGATGTTTTTGTGCAAACTGTCTACCTGAAAAGTCCAGGTTCCGTATTCACCCACCATCCTAAGAAAATTCTTATAAGTCTTATTCTATGTTTAGAAAGTAACACAATTTCTGATTGGCTAAACCAATTAGTTTAGACAATCAGAAATTGTTTAATTTCAAGTTTAGAAAATTCTTGGGAATAAGACCATGAACGTTTTTAAGAACAGTTGGTGAATAGCACCCCATCTTTCATACTGGAGCACAATGCTACACAAAATTACAGACTTGTTCCTTCTGTGAATGTGACATGCATGTACATATCGTTATCAATAATGACCCTAAGAACTTATTTGTAGCCATCTCAATACAACCAGAACTGCATGGCAGTGTTTAACTCTTTACCACACAATCCAACTTTTGACAACCCTGGAAAAGAAACCTTTGGAAAACAATTGTGGGAAAAGGATAAAATGCTGGTAACCAGCATTTTCTCCTTTTCCCACAATGTTTTCTACTCTATCAAAGACAAATTCTATTATTTGACCCACATTTCAATTGTCGTCTGCAAATGCTTTCAATTTGGACAAGTCTACATTTTTGTCATTTGGTAAAGAGTTAAGATAGAAAGTATATTATAAATGAAGTGCTTTTATACATACAACACATGTATCATAAAATACTCACCAAACCTGGGCGTGGTGGATTTTTCTCTGCTTTTTCTGAAACACAAATAGATACACTTCACAAATACATGTAGTTTGGCTTAGTAAATATAACAGAGTTTACTAGCTAACTCCATAGTTGCATTGATTTCAAACTTTACCACATTGAGTTTTAATGACTCTCAGGAACTCAGGAAAGATTCAGCTCCTAAAAACATTGTGGAAAAGAAAATAATGCTGGAAACCAGCATTTTCTCCTTTCTACCAACATGTTTTTTAACCCTTTTTGAGTCTCTCTCTCTCTCTCTCTCTCTCTCTCTATATATATATATATGTGTGTGTGTGTGTGTGTGTGTGTGTGTGTGAATGAGACTCAAAAAGTTATACATATATATATAAAAACTTGTATTTCATGTATGTGTACTTTAATGTTTTTGTCATATGTTTTATATTTACAGCAGTGAGACTACTGTTCACTCTCAGAGCATTGGGTCATATCATCCACTGCATAATTCTCAAGAAAACTCGGATATCTTTTCTCGTTTGATAAAAAGTAACCCTTAAAAACATAATATTATTATCATTGAATCATCTATTATCAGCCAACATCTGTTTTCAAACCCAAAGAATAACCACATTTCCATGTATATTATGCACTATATCATGATGCCACCAATTTGTGTGAATGGATTCTCAGAACAAAACAACAGTCTCACTGCAGGGCTTTATCCAGAAATTTTTGGGGAAAGCCCGTAGCTAAATTGGGAAAAATTCATCAACAAAATGGCAAAATTGGGGGAAAAAAGATTAACAAAACATATCAAGTTAAGAACACATTTAACCTCATAATAAACCAATAAATAAGGCATTATTGTTCGACTGAATCAATGTTACTTCTTTTTTCAGTCTTCTTTCTTTGAATGAATGTCCTACTCATTTGTCTCTTAAACCCCCGAATCCCCTTTTTCCCCCAACCCCCTTTTTCTAAGTTATGTAGTTAGTTGATTTCTTTTTTTTTCCTCATACCTTAGATCATCTAGATCTGACTATTTTCCTGGTGACTCAATTGTGGTTTTATTTCCTGCATCATTTTCTGTGTAGTGTGTAGGCAAGTCAGCTGTTTTAAGTCATTTCCAAGGCTAAATGTGACAGCTTGAAGAGTCTTTAATCAAATGAGGTCAATTTGGCTTTTGTTTTGTCATGGGTTTTTTTCCAATGATGGTTAATCTTTGAAAAAGATTTTCTGTGTGTTTTGACATTGGCAGAAAGATAGGAAAATCATCATATTCTAAGCTAGAACTAATGCAGTATTGAAAAAAGTTAAATAAGTTAATATTATGGGGAGGAAACTTAGCTGTAGATTTTTATATCATGAGTTAGAAAGTAACTGGCATATATAAAAAATTATGCTATCACAAGCATCTGTTTTTTTCTTATATTGGTACAAACTTAACTATTTAGCAAAATCTTTTTTAACCCCCTTCCTGTTATTGTAATTAGTTGTCAAGAAGACTAGATTTACAATACCTGATAACATAAGATGACAAAGGGTGCTGGGTATTGGAGTCAATAGGTATAGCCATACTGATACCAGAAGTTAAATCCTTGATTTTGTGACTCATAATGTATGGCTTTCTACACCTCGGAATGAATTTGTGGACATAATTGGAACATTCTGGACGTACAAAACACATCCAGTCTCATTTCTTGGGATATTTTTGGTATTTTTCATGACACATATCTTCACATCTGCTTTAATGAAAGCATAGGCCCAATATACCTTCAGTCTGAGGGGTTGCTGCGATGTTATTTTGTGATTGGGTCTCTGCACCCCTTCATATCAGTTATTCTTTTATGGCTTCTGGAAATTTCAAAATCTTACCAGTCATCATTCAGTCGACATAATGTGTCTTAACCCTTTACCAAACAAACAGTCTGAGGGGTTGCTGTGATGTTATTTTGTGATTGGGTCTCTGCACCCCTTCATATCAGTTATTCTTTTATGGCTTCTGGAAATTTCAAAATCTTACCGGTCATCATTCAGTCGACATAATGTGTCTTAACCCTTTACCAAACAACAAAATTATAGACCAGTCTAAACTGAAAACATTTGTAGACAACATGATAAATTTTCTCCTTTTCCAACAATGTTTTCAAAAGACTTCTTTCTCAGGGTTGTCAAAAGTCGGGGTTCAGTTTTCCTTTCAATGCCCAAGCTGATGAAACAGATGCTGATAAATTGTGAAAAAAAAAATTTACTGCATCGGAAATGACTAACGGAACATGCACAGTAAATGTAAGGCCTAGTTTCGATTTCCTTGGAAGTAGGTCAATGGATATTTACACTTCAAAAACATGGAATTACGGGGAGGTTATGGTTACACTTTTAATAATTTTGGCATTTTTGTAAAGATTAATCATTTGTCTAACGATCCGTGCCTATATTATTGGTAGTTAACAATAATATTGCCGCACAGAGCTGTTAAAAGGGATGCCTGTATGATCCACTTTCATTCCTGAATAGAACTATGAATGGCTGATATGAAGGTGAGAGGAGAAACAGTCACAAAAATAACATAAGAGCAAAACTTAAGACTTAAGGTAAGGCCAATGGGCTTACATCAGACGTCCGAGATGATTCTTTATTAGAGTTTATTTGGGAATGGGCAAAAAAACTGTTTTTAATTGAAAATGGGGCCGAAATGTGTGAAAAAGAATAAAATGATGTTACCATCATTTTCTCCTTGTCCCACAATGTTTTGTAACCTTTTAGAAACAGATCCAATCATTGGTGCCATATTTGTTGTCAGCAAAATGCTTTCGTTTTGGTCCAGTTGAAAGTTTTGTTGTATGGTAAAGAGCTAAAATCCTTATTTTATCTCTTTCCTTAACCCTTTCCCAAACAAGCCCTGGTTTTCACCTGTATGCAGTACAAGTCTTTTGAAAACACTGTGGGAAAAGGAGAAATTGCTCGTAATGAGCAATTTCTCCTTTTCCCACAGTGTTTTCTACCTTTTTTGAGACCTTTCTGCCATTTTCATCAAATTTAAAATTGTCGTCTGCAAACTCTTTCCATTTGGACCAGTCCAAAATTTGTCGTTTGGCCACTTTGGGAAAGGGTTAAACCAGAAAAGTCCTTGACAGTTGATTAAATTAGTCACACTGCTTGTCGTGCGACTCAACTGGAGTCTGAAGTCCACGTGATATCGTTGTTGTAATCAGCGTAGGGTGGACTCACGACCAGTTGCCCAGCCAGCTCAGTTGGTAGAGCTGTGGTACTAGTGTTCCGGGGGTCGTGGGTTCGAGTCCCAAGTCAGGCACACTTTTCTCCCCTGATTTACTTCATTGGCGACGAGATCAATTGGTGAGCACGGGTATGCGACACCGGCGGTCCGTGGGGACAGGAGGGGGTGTTGTTGACTCCCAAGAAATCAGGAGGGGGAGGAGTGTTGTATTCGGCATTGGGTGTACTCACGACCAGTTGCCCGGCTAGCTCAGTTGGTAGAGCTGCGGTACTAGAATTCCAGGGACCGTAGGTTCGAGTCCAACGTCGGGCACACTTTTCTCCCCTAATTTACTTCATCGTTAAAAAAAAACAAGAAGAAGACTCCAAACTTTCGTCACCTACTTTGGTGACTCTTGTCTTGATCTTGGACCTATTCGTGTGTACTGAAAGGCCACCACAGCTAAATTAGAATTCCACATTACAAGATTCAGATATTGCACACCTTCATCTAGTTGCTGAAGCCACAATCTGTTCAATCTTCCAGCGTGTTTTTCTTCATTTCTTGCCATATTATTCGGACCAAATGTGTTTGTTTACTACCAGTGAGTCGTAATTACGAATTCTTTCCATTAGGTTTTAATACCAAATATTCTGTCCGGTATATAAAAATATTGAAAATTTTAGGTCTAATGGATTTTTTTTTATTGAAAAAATGTACTATTTCACATTTTAGACTATATTTGAACATTATCTGCACTCGCGAAAACACGGCTAATAATTATTTCCTGACGAAGTGTCATAGAAACACCGGAACATTTGAAATAACCACATCAAATCTATGAATATACCGGAATTCATATAAAAATACCATTTTGGTGTAGTTTCTTCTAGTAAGACTCCACATGACCGCTGCTAGATTGCGCAGCATCTGTTGACACGAATTGGGTGCTTTTTATTTCCTATGGTCGGTGAATTCCAGGCTTGACATCTTGTAGATGCATTCTGTCATTTCTGAAGACCAATCTGACTCTGAAAAGGCATATAGCGTATTCTAAATTTCGAAACCATGACTTTTACTTGCTGACAGGCAAGCCTCAAAGATCCCTGTGGTATTTCACTTTCATTTGAAAGATCACCCAAGGAAATTCACCCCGAGCTGCTACACTCCAACAAATAACATAAGTGAATTAAGAAACAGGAGGACCCCCAGAAGCAATACGCTTACCATCGGTCCGGATACAGTAAGTTAAACAGTAAGTTAAACATTATTCTTATAACTGTATAATAAAGTGCACACACACACACACACACACACACACACACACACATATATATATATTTTTTTTTTTTTTAAAGGGGGGTCAACACTCCCATTAGTACAGATAACTGTCCCCGAAGGTGATTTTAGATTTTGATTGGTCGCCTCCTGTGCACAGTACGAGCGTAAATGTCCAAATAAGAAAAGAAGCACTGCAAACATCTCATTATATTGAGACTACACTCCATTTACTTCATCTAATTTCTGAAGAAAAAAAGAGAAAAATCTGTTATCTTCCTCATTCAGCCTAGGGCTTTGCTTTCCTTTCGCTTTGACTAATTTTTTAAACAAAATAAGTAGTGAATGTTGTTGATATGATATGTAGTCGTAAATACGTACACACAATTCCAGATGATCTGGACGAGTGGTACCTAAACTTACAAACAATTAATGGTCTAAGGGAGAAAACTCGTACAACTTTGACCCTTCATAATTCCAGAGTAACGTCCCTTCTTGTTGCGGAAAGCATAAATCCAAGGACGAATCAGCAATTTAAACTACCCTCTGTATCCCCGTCCGATAGATAGGAACATCGATAACAGGCTGCCAGTTTGCTATCGAGCCTGCAAGGACTTTCGGTTATCGAATAATAATTTCGTCCAGTTGTGATAATTTCTACAATATTTTATGAAACAAATATTGGTATTTGTGCAGTTCAAGAAGAATTATGCAGCAGACGAAAGAGCAGTTAAACGCCATGATAGATATTTTAGGGACAGACGGTAGGCTTCTTTGTATTTCGTCACACATGTAAACACAACGACCGCCAAAATTCAAATTTCAAGTACTATTTGATCATCCAGGTAAGCTTTCTGCGCAAATAGCCACAAGTAGAAATCGAGATTGAATAAAGCATGTGAGAGTCTGAGTTGTCCTTACAATTAAACAGAAATAGTTAGTTTTTTGTTTTGTTCTCTGAAAATTTATATAGGATTGAATCCCCTATAATCGTGGTACTAACACATTCCAATGTGTGGAGGAAAATTGGCGTCTTGCCTGATATTTTTCTGTTGCAGAAAACATGCAATGATATCTCATGTATATTTCTGCGATAATAGATTTACTGTTTGTCAGTTAACTATTCTTATTCTAGACAAAACAGGGTACAGCACTGACCTACATTAAAAAAAAAAAAAGGACTACTTCCGGAATTATCATGGCATTGAGATGAGGGCCTGGAAGATGGTCATGCTCATCTTCTTTTTGTTCAAAACTTTGGCAGATAAGAAATCTGTTATTTTCAAGGTGTTAAAATAATTTTTATCGCGAATTTTGAGCAACAAAGTAAATAAATTCTTCCTGTCATTTTGTAAGCGAGGTTTTACTTTGGGCAACTGTAAAAATGGAGGGGAAAAGGGCGTTTACAGATCTTTGTTAGAGTGAATTTCTAGAGTGTTCTGTCATTTCAATAGATCAGGGAACACAAGTAAAAAATATAGTGCCTTGAGAATAAGATTTTATAATTAGCAAGTCAAAAATTTCGTCAGGGCCTCTTATTTTCATTCCCATAATTGGAAAGCGGTGACGTCATCATTTAATGGTCGTCTGAAATTTACTTTTCTCTCTCATAAACTTCAGTGACAGGAGAACAAATTTTACAGAACTATTATTCTGATACTGTTTTTGTTACGCTGATAAAGTCATCAATTTGATCTAAGGGATAGTGGGATTTTGCAAAGAGGCAAGTTTTCTTACTATGAGGATGAAAACTTAAGTTTACCTACCATATTCGGAAAATTTACCAAGGTAAGGTTGCAAAGTGTGTTGACAGTATCTGACCAACAAAAATGTTCACGCGAGGAGATCCACAAGGAGGCGCAATTTCAGCCTCACTATCGGAAATTGTAAATACGACGATAATGAAGAACCTAAGATAATACCGGAAGCGTACTATGTGAGCATACTCTGGCAAAAGGGGGCTTAATGCATCTCCGTGATGCATTGTACCAATCAAGCCAGTAAATAATTAGGGATCCATAAAGGCCCCTTTTATAACAACCTACTGAATCACGAGGTAGACCGGTCCTTTGACACACAAAAAAGTTACCAACAGCAAAAAATTTCAACTCAGGTCAGCCTGCGTGGACTGCGCAGGCTGACTTGGGTCGATACTTTTCGCATATGCATTAAGCCCCCTTTTCAAAGAGCATGGCTTATATATATATATATATATATATGGAACCACCCTAAATTTTGGGAGTTGATTACAATAGGAGAGGTCACTCTTCAAAGAAATGAACTTAAAGCGTTACAAGTTTGTCCGTTTTTTTTTTTTTTTTTTCCTTCACGTCAGAAATTATCGATTATTGTATCGTAGGTTGTAGGCAGGTTGCATCCTCAAGAGATATTCTGCATTTTACTTTTGCTGCTTCTGCTAACCATGAATAACGCGTATCTAATTAGCTCTATAGTGTGTGCATGTTCTTTAAACGGCGGGGCATGAGGGTTAATGTGTGATATGAATTGTTCTAAAAGGGAGACCACTCTCTCCATCTAAATTTTTAAAGAAATAAGACTTTTTTCCCTTGGACCATAAATTTTAACCAAAAAAAAACCTGATAAGGAGTTCGGAACACATACATGGAAATCACTCGAGATAAATTTGAGTTTAAAGTAAAATATAAAGTATTGTGTAGATTTGCGACTCTGATTGGGAAACGAATATTTAGCACATCAAAGGTATTTTAACAGATAGTGGAATCTGCCAAGTAAATGAATCCTTCAAATATTGAGTATCTGTTTACCCTTTTCAAAAGAGTAGGTTATTTGGGTAATTTTATGAGGACCGGTGTTTCGTTGCATTCGAATGATCTTTTTCCCGAGCCAGAGAGATATTCCCTTTTCTGTGTTCTGGAAGACTTATTCTAAGGTAGACAAAACAAAACATGTCAGCAGCCCAGGTAATGATATGGAATAATTTCTACTACACATGAAAAAATTAATTTTTTGTCTACGAACGCAAGAATCCCAAAATTAGCACCGTCACAGGTAATCATTCGATCGGCCCCGATATGTATCGTACTCAATCTCATTGACCCTTTTTTTATCACATAGACTATGATCCTATCGGAAACTCATCTTTGTCTGGCATTTACCGTACTGTATTTGTTTTCAGGGTTATCTGAAATTTTCTTTCATACCATGGCATGTAATGAATGACAATTCAGATTTGTTCGAACCAGTGCTCTGAATATAAACAATGGTCTAAAAAATGTTAACAGTGGATTGACCAGTCACCAGCCACAACAGATTACAATTACAGAATACAATGTTGGAATCTGGGTAGTTCAAGTGTGTATTTCATGATGATATGGAATCGACATAATGGGAAAAGAGTTAAGAAAATGAACCAGAAATTATTGTCTACCGACCTGTTTACATGGGATACCTTTGTGTCAGCTTTACTTGTAAGTTAATGTTTTTAACTCTGTAAAACAAAGAACGAAATCTTACGCTTGTCTTTAGTTGTAAGCATTTCCAGGTGGTTCAAAAGATTGAATTTATCTTTGGAGAGAAAAAAAAAACAGTGTTGGTGAAGGAGAAAATGAATGCTTCCCAACTCTGCTGATTTCATCGGGAGTCTCCCGATACAACACAAAATACCCGATCACCCCAACAGATAATTAAAAAACCCCGATTTGAATAAAATCAGGTATAAGGGTAAAAAGGGTGTGATAAATTTGTACCCAAGGTACATGTATATCCGACATTGATAAGTGGTTTACTCAAGTATTTCATGGTCAGTTGGATTCATTGTCTCTAAATAGGAATCAGGATACTGAGGTTCATCGATCAATTGATAATTGTGAACCATTTAAATTTGAGAATGGGTCAAGGTACTTTTCAGAGTGGAAATGAAATCGTTGGTCACCTGCTGATGTTAACAGGTAAAATGTTACAAGAGTATAGACCTATAAACACAAAATACTTATTGTGTCCCCGTGACACAGACAGATATGAGTGAGAACATAAAGTTAATCACCAACGAAAACATTGAAAAAATACGAAATTTTAAACTCTTACTGCACAAATTGACATCTGGAATTCCAATTTTATCTGAAAATAGATCGACCTGCCTGTCATTGTAATTTTATTCAAATCAGTGATGTAGTAGTAATCGATTAGTTACCCGTGATAGAGTAATACAGTAATTTCAAGGGCACTTATTGGAGGAACCAACCATTGCCAAGCATTACCAATGCTAGAGGTTGCTTGCAGAATTTGTCCTTTGAGGATTGCCTCAAGATTTTTTAAGTGCAGTTTTTTAATTTTCTTTACGCCTTTTAAGATATTCTTCCGATGATTTATGCAGACAAAAAAAATGGTGCTTACAAAGAACTTAATGGGATTCAACTTTTTTTCAGTGGCAAACAATATGACAGGCTGTTGTTTAGATAGTTACCAGCAATTCAAGCCCGATTATAAGGAGTTTATTCAAGCCATGTTTGCAATAATGGAGTACCAAAGAGAATGAATTATGTTAGGATAAAATGTGGTACTCTTTAGTCTGTATTTAAAGCTAAAACATTATGGGTACAACATAAAATGTCAGAATATCTTTGAAATAAGTCAGGATTATGTGATATACTAATAAAGCAGTGACAACACAATGGACAAAATAGCATTTGATAATCAACATTACAGTGCTTCTGTACCATAGTCACTGTTTTCTATATATTTCTAACTGTGATAACTGATTTTGTTTTTGTTCTAGATAGTCACATACATTTGATAAACAATAATATTTAATAAAGAATAAAAAGAAATAAATCATATACCAGACTTTTGTTCAGTTATGAAGATATTTGACCTAAAGTGATTTAAAAATGAACTTTAGACCTTCTGTATGCCCCAAAAAGTCTCCCCCTTGAAACCCCAAATCTCCCCCTTTGAAACTCTCAAAAAACCCCTTTGGTGTTCGAAAAAGTTGGGAAACATGAAAATGTTAGTTACAGCATTTTCTCCTTTTCCAACAATGTTTTCAAAGGCTTTCTTCTATAGGATCATAAAAACACTGGATTGTTTGGCAAAGGGTTAACAAACAACAGCTGTCCATATTTATTGTAGTAAGTTTTGAATATTACAGTTATCCTCAGGGTCCAGTGCCCAGTCTAACCAGAGTACAGCCAATCAGTCCTCTACAACAACAGAATACACAGTAAGAGTTCCCAACGATAGAAGTAAAAAATTCAGCATGATGAAATTTTCTACAGGAACCAATTTGGATTTTCTGAAGCTTACTAATGTAAGTATTGTTGGTGAGATGTAGCTGTTCTTAAATTTTGGGCTTGTTTATGAAAAATCATTGGTAAGTTTATTGAAAAAGGAGAAAATGCTTGTAACCAGCATTTTCTACCTTTCCCATAATGCTTCCAAAAAGCATTTTTTCTGAGGGTCGTTAAAACTGGGGATTGTGTGGTAAGGCGTCAATATACATATCATGGACTAATAATAATAATTTCATTTATCTGTAGCTCCAAGGCATAACTAACTGCTGTTCTCTTACAGACTTCTGTCAGAATGGAGAGAGAGAATAACCTAAAAGAGTACAAATCAGTGTATAACATAGATGCTATGCCCAAATTTGGTGCTGGGAGTGAGTATGGTCGGGAGCAGAAAGAAGAAGCAAGAAGGAAAAAATTTGGAATACATGTGAAAGAATATAACCCCGATGATCAGCCATGGCAGATGAAGGTTGGAAAAGGCAAAGATGGGAAAAGGTCAGGATGAAATCTGTATTTGTTACTGACTTATGTCTACTTATGCTAACATTTATTGGACACCATTTCAGTGTCTGGTGGCCCGCCTGGGTAGCTCAGTGGTTAGCGTATCTGGCTTGTGACCAGGTGGTTGTGTGCTCGATACCCAGTTGAGGCAAACTTTCTTTCTGGTGATTTTTCGCCCCTCACCTCTGATGCATGTGAGAAAAGTAGTCAGTGACTTGGAAAGAAAGTTGTGTCAGTGCTTTTGTGAGAAAGCTAGGAAACACATGCGTAGGTGCACTGACTACCGTGATATGACATGAGCTGTTTAAAACAGCATTAAACTCCAATACAATCATTTCAGTGTCCATTATGTGCTGAGTGATTGAACCTTAACCACACAATCTCGAGTTTACAAGACCCTGTGGAAGAAGGCTTTGGAAAACATTGTGGAAAAAGGAGACAAATGCTGGTAACCAGCATTTTCTCCTTTTCCTACAGTGTTTTTCACCTTACTGAGGACAAATTTTGTCATTTGAGCTACCTTTGATTTTTTTGGTCAGCACATGCTCCAGTTTGGACAGGTGTAAACTTTTCTCCATCTGGTAAAAAGTTAACACAACTTAACTCTTTACCAATCGACAAATTCTTAGACTAGACCAAATCGAAAGCATTTGCAGACGACAAAATAAATGTAACTCGAAAATTGAAATTTGTTTTGGAAGGCTAGAAAACATTGTGGGAAAGGAAGAAAATGCTGGTAACCAGCATTTTCTCCTTTTCCCACAATGTTTTCAAAAGGCTTCTTTCTCAAGGTCGTTAAAAGTCGGGATTGTGTGGTAAAGAGTTAAGCTGCTTTTACCAACAGTAAAAATCAAGATGGGGCAGCACAAACATGTAGTTTGATCTTGGGTCTATGGTACACTGTCACTTTATGAGAAAAATCTGGGAGGAAAATTCTTATTTAAGTGATATTTAAGTCTGTTTTCCAAACAGAAAGTGACCAGTTTACTTGTTACCTACTGAAACAAAGTTGTACCAGTTGATTTTGACAAACTTGTAAAAGTAGGAAAATCAGCATGGAATTTTAATCCTTTACAACAAAGCTCCAGATAGAGGGAGTGATTTCAAGAATTGAAAATATCGATCACTCTCCACTAAACCCTATGTTATGGGTACTCATTAGAATCGTCTCATTGAGATGATTCTAATGAGTACCCACAACATAGGGTTTGGAAGAGAAATAATAGATTTAGAATACCTTCACTCCCATTCATCTGGAGGTCTGTTTACAAGCATTTTCTCCATTTCCCACAATGTGTTTAAAAGGCTCCTTCCTCAGGTTCTTTAAAACTCAGGATTGTTTGATAAAGGGTTAAACCTTTATACCAAAAAGTCCCATGTTCAAATGTCCCTGAGAAGAAGGCATTTCAAAATGGGAAAAGGAGAAAATGTTGGTAACCAGCTTTTCTCCTTTCCCACAATACTTGCTACCCTTTCAATAGCAAATTATGTCATTTGAGTCACATCTAATTTGGTGTCTGCAAGTGCTTTCAGTTTGGAATAGTCCAGATTTTCTTGTCTGGTAAAGTGTTAAAAGGCTAGCCTTACAATTGGCCAGTAAAGAATTTTTGCCTGTCTAGTTGTGAAATTTAAAATAAAAAATTAATTAACCCTTTACCAGACAATCCCGACTTTTAACAACCTTAAAAAAGGAAACCTATTGAAAACATTGTGGGAAAAGGAGAAAATGCTGGTCACCAGCATTTTCTCCTTTTCCCACAATGTTTTCTACCCTTCCCAAATCAAAATTCACTTTTGTAGTCACATTTACAAATTTTGTGGTCTGCAAATACTTTCAATTTGGACCAGTCTAAAATTTTGTTGTTTGGTAAAGAGTTAAGAATGGTTACTGCTTATAGAATGGCTGTAGGTTAGAGACTGTATCTATTTTTAGGCAGGACTTGAGAACAGGAGGTTGCTGGTTCGATACCCGGCGTGGCCAATTTCTTTCGGAGGATTGATGATAGTCATTGTGACAGGATTCATTCCTCTCTCACCGATGACCATTGTTTTGATGATGGTTATGTAGGAAAGCAGCCAGTGGCTTGGAAAGAATATTGTGCAGAGTACTGGTAAAAGAAACTCTAGGAAAGCATGGATAGGTGCACTGGCCGCCGCGATATAACTGAAATAATGTTGAAAACGGCATTAAACACCATACAATCAATCAATCAATCTTTTTTTAGGTTTAAAGGTGTGAGGGAGGGCACCATCACGGAGAACACATCATATTACATCTTTATGCAGTGTGCAGATGGTGCTTTCGAGGCTTTCCCTGTGGAAGAATGGTACAACTTTCAACCTGTAGTCCAGTATAAATATCTGAACTCTGAAGAAGCAGAGGAAGAGTTTAGCAAGTAAGGAAATCTGCTGGTGTAGTTTTAGGTGCTTTAGCCACCATAAAATAATACAGTGATATTAACTCTTTACTGAACAGCAAAATTTTCGACTCGACCAGATTGACAGCATTTGCAATAATGTACAGGACTTTTTAGGACCTGTTGAAAACTGAAACCACACAAGTGACGAATGTTGGAAGTAAAAGAAAATACCATTTTATTATAATAATGGAAACATATATGGACATAGAGCAATTGCCCATTGCTCCATTGACCACAATGTTTTCAAAAGCTATCTACTTTAGGGTTGTGAATTTACTATAGATATGATGATGGATTTACCTGTAGTGAGTGAGGCATGACATAGTTAGCTTTCGTAGACTTTGAAGATCAAGATGAGACTGCAAAAATGTGTCTCCTGATCTTAGATCTATTCTGGTTGTTTGTTAGAATGGTGAATTATATTATGGCTACAGTTCACTTATTCGTGTTTTATACATGAGCCATGGGGGCTTAATGCATCTCCGTAATGCATTACAGAAAGACATCTAATTCCGGATCCATGAAATCCATTTTGACAAACAACAGACTGAACCATGAAGTAGAATTACCCTTGGACATGCAGAAAATTTAAAGATAGCGAAAAGTTTCGGCACATGTCAGCCTGCGCGGACTGCGCAGGCTGACATGGGTCGATGCTTTTCGCAAATACATTAAGCCCCCTTTTCACAGAGCATGGCTCACATGTATTAGGCAAGGGCTCTGCCCAAGGACAAGATCTATATCTCCATGATGGTTTATGCCAAGGAAGTTGTCACATTATCATGGATCCATAAAATCCATTTAGTCCAACAACAGACTGAATCATGAGACAGACTGGTCGTTGAACATGCAGAAAATTTACAAGCAGCAAAATTGTTTTGACCCATGTCAACCCTGTGGGCTGGACAGGCTGACATTGGTCGCTACTTTTTGCAGATGCATTAAACCTCATTTCGCAGAGTATGTATCATTTAACCCTTTCCCAAACAAGCCCTGGTTTTCATGTGTCTGCAGTACAAGTCTTTCGAAAACACTGTGGGAAAAGGAGAAATTGCTCGTAACGAGCAATTTCTCCTTTTCCCACAGTGTTTTCTACTCTTTTTGAGAACTTTCTGCCATTTTCATCAAATTTAGAATTGTCATCTGCAAACTCTTTCAATTTGGACCAGTCCAAAATTTGTTGTTTGGGAAAGGGTTAAATTTGGACATAGAGTAATAAGCAAAGCAATAATTAAAAAAAAAAATGCAATGTTTTGGTTTGTTTTTCCTGCTATGGCAGTACGTGTATCTGTCTCATGTTTTAGGACACTAAGGGTAAAAAGTAATAGTATGTTTAGATACAAAACTTCGTGACCAGAGTAGATTAACTCTTTACCAAACGACAAAATTTTAGACTAGTCCAAATAAAAATCATTTGCAGACGACAAATTAAATGTGACTTAAAAATTGAAATTTGTTATGGGACGGCTTGAAAACATTGTGGGAAAAGGAGAAAATTCTGGTTACCAGCGTTTTCTCCTTTTCCCACAATGTTTCAAAAGGCTTTCTTTTTAGGGTCGTTAAAAGTCGGGATTGTGTGGTAAAGAGCTAAGTATGGTATAAAGTGTTTTCTAAGTCTGTTTGCTTTTTTATCTTGACGATATTGAAATTAGCTCAGTGATGTTAACTTTTGCATGAAGCACATACCTGGTACATGCAAACATTTTCAGTAGGAATAGATTTGCCTATTTCAATCCTATGCTTGGCCTGTAACAGACATCAACTGTATAGCAAAGGTTATGAACTCAAATACTGTCTCCATCCATTTTTTTCCACACGTTTGCTGATGGTCATTGTGACATGAATCATTCTTCTCCAAGCATGTTGTTTCCTCTTTGCTAATCGGGTGACACAGCCATTTGCATGTGTATAGTAGGGGTTGGGGAAAAAACTAGCAATACATGGATAGGTGCTTTATCCACCATAAAATAATCTAGTGATATTAACTCTTTAGTAAACGGCAAAATTTTGGACTTGACCAAATTGACAGCATTTGCAGAAGACAAAATAAATGTAGTTCAAATGATGATTTCTGTCTTTGGTAGGGTGGAAAACAATGCCGTTTACTAAAGAGTTAATATCGCTGGTTACCAGCATTTTCTCCTTTTCCCAGAATATTTTCAAAAGCCTTCTTCTTCAGGGTCGTTAAAACTCGGGATTGTGTAATAAATAGTTAAACACACCAGATAAGCAATTTAAGATAAAGAATCAACAATAAATAAAAGCAGTGAAAAAGACAAAATAGATTGAAAAATGATTTACTTCTCTTTATCTAGGAGAGACAAAACTATGAATTTCTTCTCCATTATGGTTCGAAAGAGAATTAAGAATGACCCCGAAGGTCAAGAGGAGGCCGTGACAGAGAAGGAGGAGAAAAAGACCAAAGAAAAGAAGGACAAAAGTCTTGTGAGGATCTTTTTTAACCATAGAAATACATGTAGTACTTTTTACATCCCAGCTTTCCACAGATTTTGAAAACATCATGAATTATGTAACAAGAATAGTGTTATTCAGTCAAATCATAACATCAGTAATATGATTCAAAATTGTCTGGTGTATATTTCATTCCTCTCAATAGCAGAAAATATCTAGGGAAAAGGAGCATCTTTTCTGAAGAATTAATTCTTTACCATAGGACAAAACTGTTGACTTAACCATATTGAAAGCACTAGTAGGCAACAATTTAAATGATGCTCAAATGAAGGCATATGTTTTTGAAAGAGTAGAAAAAAAAGTAAAAATTTGTAGGAAAAGGAGAAAATGCTGGATACCAGCATTTTCTCCTTTTCCAACAATTTTTTCAAAAGCTTTCAATGTTTTCAAATGTTTTCAAAAGTTCTTTTCCCGAGGATGATCAAAATTGTGTGGTAAAGAGTTAAAGAAAGGTATTTTGGTTGCCTTCAAAAGTTTCCTCTTTGTATCACTTGTACCAGGCCTGACTTGTACTAATTGTTAAAGGATAATCTGTGTCAATGAATAATCTGTTAATGTTGAGGCCATGATATATATTGAGAATGACAGATTTCCAGGGGAAAAAAAGTGCAATAGCAACTCTGATAGCTTGTAAAGTATCCATTCAACCAAATTTTTGTATATTCTTTGAATTAACCCTTTACCACACAGTCTGAGGTTCTAATGATCCTGAGGAAGAAGGCTTTGGAAAACATTTTGGGAAAAGGAGATAATGCTGGTACCAGCATTTTTTCCTTTTCCCACAATATTATCTACCCTTCCAAAGGCAAGTTTCAGTTTTTGACCCACATTTAATTTGTCTTCTGCAAATGATTTGAATTTAGACCAGTCTAAAATTTGTTGTTTTGTATAGAGTTAAGCAGTATCTTTTTAATACATGTACCTTGTGATCAAGATTTAGTACATTACATTTAACCCTTAACCTTACAGTACCATGTTTTAATGGACCTTGGAAAGAAGGCTTTTGAAATCACTGTGTGAAAAGCAAGAAAATGCTGGTAACCAGCATTTTTTCCTTCTTCCATAATATTTTCTTTCCATTTCAATATGAATCTTAACCTTTAAGTCACATTTAATTTGTCGTCTGCAAATGTTTTTAATTTGGCTGAGTCTAAAAATTTGACGTCTAGTATAGGGATAAACAAGTAAAGTCACATGCCATATTTCCCAAGCGCTTTATAGTATCTAGTGTGGTGTTTGTGAAGTTTTGTATTATTTGGTGATTTTGGTATTTCTGTTAGATTCTGACAGATATGGATGATTGGATGGCTAGTTCAGATGAAGAAGAGGATGGAGTGGATGGTGAGGAGGAAAAAGGCAAGTGTGTAACCTGATTATTTCAGTCATGTGACATTTATCTTAACCCTATATCACACAGTCTCGAGTTTTAATGACCCTGAAAGAGAAGACTTTTGAAAACATTGTGCTAAAAGGAGAAAATGCTGGTAACCAGCATTTTCTCCTTTTCCTACAATGTTTTCTACCCTATCAAACTCAGAAATGTTTTCTGTCCTATCAGATACAAACCCCTTTATTTCAACCACATTCAATTTGTTGTCTGCAGTTAATTTTAGTTGGTTTGATCCCACATGGCTCAACAGTAAAGTGTAGTACTCGAAATCTGGAGGCCCTGGGTTCAAGTCTTACTAGAAGAACTGGGTATTTCGTGGGACTGTCCTTTGGCAAGACGCTGTAGACCCAAGCCTGGTACTGGTGAAACTCAGGACATACAAGAATATGCCAGCTGTTGCCTGTGGTTTGTCTGAAATAATATTGAAAGTGGTATTAAACACCATTTGATCTATCAGCTTTCAATTTGGAGCAGTCTAAATATTTGTTGCTTTGGAAAAGGATTAATTTGAATTTTATGTACACGAAAGTTTTATTCTATACTTAATTTGTCACATTCAGTCATTGTTGTAAACACTCCATTATTTTTTCAGAAAGTAAACCAAAGAAGGATAAAAAGAAGGATAAAAAATCCAAGAAGAGAAAGAACGCCAAGATTAACGATAATGACGAGGCTGTGGAAGAGAGTGATGAAGGGGACTTTGATGATAGAGAGCTAGACTATATATCAGACTCTGGCAGGTTTGTGGACTAGCTAAAGGGGTTTAATTTTTTACCAAACAACAAAATTTTGGACTTGACCAAATTGAAAGCTGTTGCAGACGACAAATTAAATGTAGCTAAAATGATTTTTTTGTCTCTGGCAGGGTGGAAAACATTGTGAGAAAAGAAGAAAATGCTGGTTACCAGCATTTTCTTCTTTTCTCACAATGTTTTCGAAAACCTGGTCTTTGGTTAATCCTTTACCAAATAATCCCAAGTTTTAACAACCTTCAGAAAGAAGGCTTTTGAAAACATTGTGGGAAAAGGAGAACATATTGATAATCAGCATTTTTTCCTTTTTTTCCCCACAATGTTTTCAGTCCTTTCACAGACATTTTCCTCACTTGAGCTTCATTTAAATTGTCTGCAAATGGTTTTGATTTAGATAAGTCAAAAATTTTGTTGTTTGGGAAAGAGATAACATGTAACAACATCTAAATGTTTCTAACCTTTATCTTGCAGTAACATCTCAGGCTATAGTCATTATTCATCTAAATACCACAACATTTCTTAATGTTAGAGAGAAGCCATCTGGTTGGCTGAGACAAAATGTCTGGACCAATCAGATGGCTTGTCTTGGAATTTATTGGTATAGATTAAACTTGCTTATTTTATGTCAGTTCTAAGTTCTACAACATTATACCACACAATCCCTTCGTTTGACAACCCTAATAAAGAAAGCTTTTGAAAACATTGCGGGGGGGGGGGGAAAGAGAAAATGCTGGTAACCAACACTTTTTGTTTTACCCAGAATGTTTTCTGCCCTTCCCAACACAAATTTCAAATTTTGAGTCCATTTGTATTGTCATCTGCAAATTCTTTCAATTTGAAAAACGCTAAAATTTTGATGTTTGCTAAAGAGTTCAGGAAACCTTCACCAGTACTTGTGCTATGGTGTGGGTCCTTCCAAAGGTTGATCTTGCTTGGAATTTATAATGGGAGCAATATTAGGAACTGTATGTGAATACTGTTCTTGGTATACTTTGCCAAATTAGCAGGCATAGATCAGCCTGCATGACCATGTAGTGTAATATTGAGCTTTTTCACTATGGTACCCAAATGAAATGTTTAACTCTTTACCACACAATTCCGAGTTTTAAGGACCCTGAAAGAGAAGCCTTTTGAAAACATTGTGGGAAAGGAGAAAATGCTGGTTGCCAGCATTTTCTCCTTTTCCCACAATGTTTTCTACCCTATCAAAGACAGAAAACATCATTTTAGCAACATTTAATTTGTTGTCTGCAGATACTTTCAAATTGGTCCAGAGTTAAAATTTTGTCTTTTGGTAAAGAGTTAATTCAAAACTTATGAGGAAAATTGATGCAGAGAACCCTTCAAATCATCCAAGTAAAGTATGGATGATCAACATAAGTTAACTCTTTACCATGCAAAAAAAAATCTAGACTGGTCCAAATTGAGGCCATTTGCAGACAACATATTAAATGTGGCTCAAATCATGAAAGTATCTCTGTAAGATTGAAAGAGTAGACAACTTTATGGGAAAAGGAGAAAATGCTGGTTTCCAGCATTTCCTCCTTTTCCCTCAATGTTTTCAAAAGACTTCCTCCTAAGGGTGGTTGAAAGTCGGGTATATGTGGTAAATGGTTAAGGTTAAATGCTTGTTAAACATTATGGCAAAAGAAAACTTTGTTATCATGTGTAATTTCTCCGTTTGCAAGATAGAAAATACACTTTATACAATTCATTTTTCCACATTGTTTTCTACCTTTCCAAGAACAAATTTCAATTTTTCAGTCACATTTTTTTTGTCGTCTGCAAATGCTTTTCAATTTGAACATCTTAAATTTTGTCTCTTGGTTAAGAGTTACCAATAACTGTTCCAAATTCTGTTTGGCAGTGAATCTGATTTGGATGAAAAAGGAAAGGAAGAGAAATATGATGATAAGGGTGTTGACCAGGAAAGAGGTCTGAAAAAACTGATCGACTCAGATGAAAGTAGTGAAGAAGAGGAGGAGGAAGAGAAAAAAGATGAAGAAGATAAGGAAGATGAAGAATTAGATGAAAAGAAATCTAAGAAGAAAAATAAGGAAAATAAAGAAGGTAAACATTGTTCCTTTTCAAATTCAACTACTCTTTAACCCATTACCACACGACAAAAATGTAGATATGTCCAAATTGAAAGCGATTGCAGACGACTATTACAATGTGGTTCAAAATGATGGAAGTTGTCTTCAATAGGTTAGAAAACATTGTGGGAAAGGGAGAAAATGCTGGTTACCAGCATTTTCTCCTTTTCCCACATTGTTTTCAAAAGGCTTCTTTCTCAGGGTTGTCAAAACTCAAGATTGTGTTGTAAAGGGATAATGAGAGATTCTTTGGCAAGCCCAGGAACAGTTATATAGTGAAAAGATAGTTGGTGGCCTTAAACACAACACAAAATACAACAAATATGGATCTCATCATTTGACCTTCGTTTGGTATTTAGCTTGGTTGTTTTCAAAGAAAACATCAAGGAATTGTCATAGCCCTGGCATCATCTTTGTTGTCATTGACTGTGTGTTGCAAAAACTAACTTTTTGAAAAACTTTGGCGTTTTATAATATCTCTAATTACTTAAGATGATTACTTCAAACTTGGACTAGCTGTTAACTAAAAGGGAAACCATACAACAGGGGCAGGTAACCATCAAAGTGTTTTTGAAATAGTCATGCCCCTTTTCTGACTTAGGCTTCTTATGAAAAGCAACCACAGCCAAGCATTGGCACCTGCATGCAGTGCTCTTGTTTGACTGCTAATGTTTTCTGGCAGCATGAAATACCCAAATCTTCCAAAATCTACCCAAATCTTTCCCAAATATACTCAAATCTCTCCCAAATCTACCCAAATCTTTTTTAAAAAGATTTGGGAAGATTTGGGTATTTCATGCTGCCCATGGGGTTTCCACAAAATTCTCAAATCTTCCCAAATCTATCCAGATCATCCCAAATCTCCCCTAATGTAACCAGTACCTTTTCAAAATTGGCTAGAGTAAATAAAGTTCGAACTACTGTCTGATTAAAAGGTGTAAAGTGATTTATTTTCCTTTTTCTTAGGACCTTCTTATTCTTAGACGCTTTAGCATCAATTTGATGCATATATAAGTAGAGATTATTCACAAATTTATAGTCAAATAAAGCGGCCAATCAAAGCTTATATGTTAGGTTTGTTAAAAACTGGTGAAAAGTTTGGTTGTGTCTGTGGTCATAACTCAGAGAGTCGGTCTTGGGATCAAGACTTTCTGTATTTGAGTGCACTAAGCAGCCATCAACCTATGCTATTTTCATTGAGCCAAACATTTATCTGTATTACCAGTGTTAGTGTATTTGACAAATTGCTTTCACACTATAACTATTTTCATCCTTGTATTAAAACGATTCATTACTTTATTCTCATTTGTCTCGGAAGGAAATATCTTGCATATAGCTGAAACACATGGGTTTAACCCTTGGAGTGCTGAATACACCCAGCAATCACTTTCAGTCTAAAATTAAGTCCTAAATAACTGCAGTTTCAAGGTTACTGTTGCACAGAATGTCTCAGAAAGCGGACAATGTACATCAAAGACCAGACTGCAAGTTTTGTGCAATCAGATCTTGATCTATACAACCCAACCCTGTCAAATTCCCTTCCTAGTAGATATCTTAACCCTTTACTGCACAATGCCACCTTTTGACGCCCCAGGGAAAGGAGCCTTTTGAAAACATTGTGGGAAAAGGAGAAAATGCAGCATTTTCTCCTTTTCCCACAATGTTTTCTACCCTATCAAAGAAAAGTTGCACCATTTGAACCACATTGAAATTGACGTCTGCAAATGCTTTCAATTTGGACAAGGATAAAATTTTGTCGTCTGGTAAAGGGTTTAATACATGTAGATGGGTAAGATTTGGAAGAGATTTGGGTTGATTTGGGACAGATTTGGGTAGATTTGGGAAAGATTTGGATAGATTTGGGAGAGATTTGGGTAGATTTGGGAAGATATGGGTATTTTGTGCCGCCGATGTTTTCAATTTATATTGGTCATAAGTTTTGCCTTCTTGTAAAAGTCTAAATGTAAGACAATCTTGCAGAGATCATGGAGATCACCTCAAACAAGATTTTCACAGGTGGCAAAGCAGCATGTGATAGATTAACCCTTTAATATACAATCCCAACTTTAAACAACTTTTAAGAGATGGCTTTTGAAAACATAGTGGAAAAAGGATGGAATGCTGGTAACCAGCATTTTCTCCTTGTCCCACAATGTTTTCTACCTTCTCGGAGACACATTCCACAATTGGAACCATATAAAATTTGTCAATTGCAAAAGCTTTCAATTTCGACCAGTCTAAAATACTGTGATTTGGTAAAGAATTAAGCTTTCATGTTTACCGATAAAACATATTACATGCCTACATCTCAAACAATATTTCAATTTTTTATGTGATTATGACTGAAACAAAAAATGAGGTTTCATCCTTTGATTCAATGTAATTCTGATTTGCTTGGTTAGATACATGTATCAGAGTATTGATTTTGGTCAAATAGTTCCTCCTGCAGGTAATTTGATAGTTACTGTACTATGGAGCTTTTCATTTGCTTGGTTAGATACATGTATCAGAGTATTGATTTTGGTCCAGTAGTTCCTCCTGCAGGTAATTTGATTGTTATTTTACTGTTCAGCTTCTGATTTGCTTGGTTAGATACATGTATCAGAGTATTGATTTTGGTCAAATAGTTCTTCCTGCAGGGTTATGTGATAGTGAATGTACTGTGGGGCTTTTGATTTGCTTGGTTAGATACATGTATCAGAGTATTGATTTTGGTCGAGTAGTTCCTCCTGCAGGTAATTTGATTGTTATTTTACTGTTCAGCTTCTGATTTGCTTGGCTAGATATATGTATCAGAGTATTGATTTTGGTCAAATAGTTCCTCCTGCAGGTAATTTGATTGTTAATGTATTGTGGAGCTCTTGATTTGCTTGGTTAGATACATGTATCAGAGTATTGATTTTGGTCAAATAGTTCCTCCTGCAGGTAATTTGATAGTTATTTTACTGTTCAGTTTCTGATCTACTTTGGTAGATGTTAGAGTATTGTTTCTAGTAAAGCAGCCAGTCATGCAGGTAATTTGAAACATGGCTTTTCTCTGGATACAGTTATGGATTTGAATCCTCGTAGTTGTCACTATGAAAAATGTATGTTCATTGTATATTTCAGATGATGACAGTGACAGTAGTAGCTCATCTTCAGACAGTGATGACTCTGATTTAGATAAAAATGAAGACAAATTTAGTTCTGTCTTATTTATGCAGGTAATCACTCAGTTTAAGTCTTTACCAAATGACAAAAATTTAGACTTGTCCAAATTTAAAGCACTTGCAGACGGCAATTTAAAGGTGGCTCAAATAATGAAATTTGTCTGTAATAGGGTGGAAAACGTTGTGGAAAAAGAAGAAAATGCTGGTTACCAGCATTTTTTCCCTTTTTCCACAATGTTTTCAAAAGGCTTGCCCTTCAGGGTCGTTAAAAGTCGGGATTGTGTGGCAAAGGTTTAATCAGTTATTGATCGTTAATTGTATGGTTCTTTTTTATAAATCCTTGTTTAACACTTTACCAAAAGGGCAAAATTTTAGACTGGTCCAAATTGAAAGCATTTGCAGACGACAATATAAATGTGACTGAAAAATTAAAATTTGTTTCAGGAAGGGTAGAAAACATTGTGAGAAAAGGAGAAAATGCTGGTAACCAGCATTTTCTCCTTTTCCCACAATGTTTTCAAAAGGCTTCTTTCACAGGGTCGTTAAAAGTCGGGATTGTGTGGTAAAGAGTTGAAAAGGCAAGTCAATATGAGCTCTGCACGATGCAATTGATGTCAATGCAAAAAGTTGCAAGCTCAAAACAGAAAGTTTGGTACACTTACTTCATACACCTCTACACTCCGCATTCGCATTGCTCCCTCATCTTTTTTACATTCAATCAACTGAGAACCATTGTGTCCAGGTGGCATGAATTTCTCCTTTTATCTGTGTACCAGAGGAAAAAATCTTTGACATTACCATATTGAAAACCCAAGCAAATTAATAGACAGATTTATCTTTGAAATTATTGAAAACATTGTTTAAAAGACAAAAGAATTGTTGGTCCCCAGCATTTGCTTCTTCTCCCACAATGTTTTCAAAAGCCATCTTCAGGATCTTAAAAAAAAATACAGGATCATATGGAACAGGATTACTTGTTATTTTTGTGACATTGACTTGCATTATGGGACAGATGTGGACTACCCATATCATAATCACCGAGCCCCAGTGGCTCAGTCAGTAGCATACAGGACTTGAGAACAGAGGGTCGCTGGTTTGATCCCTGGCTTGACTAATTTCTTTCTGAGAATTAATGATAGTCATTGTGACAGGATTCATTCCTGTCTCACTGCTGACAATTGTTTTGACGATGGTTATGTGGGACAGCAGCCAGTAGCTTGGAAAGAATTTTATGGGTAGTACTGTTAAAAGAAACACCAGGAAAGTATGGATAGGTGCACTGGCTGCCATGGTATAACTGAAATAATATTGAAAACAACATTAAATACAAAACAATCAATCAGACTGGTCATAATCCTTGTAACATGTTGCTTTTCTGGACAGACATCACATCAAACCCTAGTGAACTAGTATCTCTCTTTTAATATACAGTACATGTACATGAATGTTTATTTCATTTTTAATCAGTTTTTGTCATGAAAAAACAGGCGGTGTAGCAATACCAGCATTTTTGTATTACTAATAAAAAAATTATCCTTTAGCAGACAATATAGAGTTGTTGATATTTTATAACAGAACTTAGAGGTAATTATTTCCATTCTGGATAAAATAAAAAGAGATGACCCTTGTTAAAGAGAGGACTGACAACGAAATATACCAGCCTACAAGACGATATGAAAGAATACATTTTGTTTATTTGGAATTGTGAATGTTAAAAGATATTTTTTGATGTTTTAACATGGAAGATAAGTTGTATAATTGAGCCATGCTCTGTGAAAAGGGGACTCAATGCATCTGTGAAAAGTATCGACCCAGGTCAGCCTGCGCAATCTGCGCAGGCTTGACCTGGGCCAAAACTTTTCACTATCGGTTAATTTTCTGTAAGTCCAAGGACCAGCCCACCTCATGATTGAGTCGGTTATTGAAAAAAAAAGTGGTTTTTATGGTCCCATAACCATGTGATGGCTTGATTGGTATAATACATCACAGAGATACATTAAGCCCCCTTTTGCCAGAGCACTGCTCATGATATTTATTGCAGAGGAAGAAAGGAGGCTCACGACCAAATACACCAACACTAGAAACGAAAACAGAGCCTAAACCAGAAGGTTGCGATCACTTTCATTATTTCTCATAACTTATTTTCTCAAAATATTTGTCAAATTTACATCTCCTTTTGCTTTTCTACCATTCTCTAATTGTGTTAAAGTTCATTTAAGTTCCTTTTCCAGAGTAAAATATGAACACAATATTTTATGAATTGTGAAACAGACCTAAATATCATTGTTTTAGGTTTGTAAGCACCCAAGTTTATAACAAATAATGGACATTTTCTATCATAGATCAGATTGCAGATTTTTTATCTTCATATCTTGATCTACACCGTCCAGAGAGTATTGCAGTCGGTCAACTGAATGTCAAATATATATTAAGCTTGTGGACTGAACATCATTTTGGACTTATAATGCTCAGTGAATATCTGCTGTTTTGTGGCTCTTTCAAGCCCAGTACAGATTTTTTTTGGGGGGGGGGGGTTAGTTTTGGACTAGTCATGGGTTTTGTTTTTTTGTGCAAAGTTTGCTTATCGCTGATTGTTGATAGTATTTCATGATTAAAAAGGAAAGCAGGTAGTTATGAACTACTTAAAAAATGTTTCAGTTGCCTTGCCAATCCAACAGAAAGAGCATTGTATGGATTTTCCACCAATCATTACCCCTTTCGCACTCATTTTTAATGTTTTCTCCTTTCTAGTACATGTATCATTAACTCTTTACCAAACAACAAAATTTTAGACTGGTCAAAAGTGGAAGCATTTGCAGGTGATAATTTAAATGTGGCTCAAATAATAGAGTTAGTCTTTGATAGGGCAGAAAACATTGTGGGTAAAGGAGAAAATGCTGGTTACCAGCATTTTCTCCTTTTCCCACAATGTTTTCAAAAGGCTTCTTTCTCAGGGTCGTTAAAACTCATGATTATGTGGTAAAGGGTTAAGATGAAAATTTAAGTATGCTACAATGTTGCATTTACATTTAAGATTACCTGTCAGACTTTGACACAATGCAAAACCAAGAAAAACAATTTTGCAGATCACTTTAAAAAACATCCTTGTAAAAATATGGATAAACAGCAAGAGTCAAAGTTTAACTGTTAACCCTTTACCACAAAATCTTGTGTTTTAATGACCCACAGAAAAGACTTTTGAAAACATTGTGGGAACCAGCATTTTCTCCTTTTCCCACAATGCGTTCTTCAATTTCAATGACAGAAATCATCCTTTGAGCCACATTGAATTCATTGTCTTCAAATGCTTTTAATTTGGGTAAGTCCAACATATTGTTGTGTGGTAAAGGGTTAATACATCTACATGAATACATTGTAAAAACATTGTGGCCAAAGGACAAACTTCTCCCTTTGCCAGAATGATTTTTGTGGCATTTGTGGCATTTGTCGAAGACAGTGCCACTATGGTTTCAATACGGTATTTTGGAAATCATGTATCGTAGTTTGTGCAAAACCGAAGGAAGTAAACCCAGTTAAATTAACAAAGGTGTATTAAAATAAACTGGATTAGGCCATTGATCATGGGAATATTTCTTTTTTATTGAAAATATCTCTAGCTGCTATGGCCTTCTATTGGCGCAGTGATACACACAACCTTTGTCCCCTGACCGTGTTTGTTCCAAAACTAGTTTGTCCCTTGGCTTGTTTGTCCAGGCTTGTTCATCCCACATTATGGTTTATTTAATTTTCAAATTAATAATTCCACACAATGG
This sequence comes from Tridacna gigas, assembly GCA_945859785.2. Taxonomy (NCBI): domain Eukaryota; kingdom Metazoa; phylum Mollusca; class Bivalvia; order Cardiida; family Cardiidae; genus Tridacna; species Tridacna gigas. The sequence continues at coordinate 60,015,513 of OX244032.2, forward strand.
CCTCCTTGACAAATGCCACATCAGTGCTTTCAGCGCTTTGATTGAAAGTGGTTAGCTGAAAAATGAAAGAGGTCATATGCCTGTGATGATTTTTGTCAACACCCTATCTTACAGCTGGTACAAAAAGGAAGGTGGATTCCGATGACGTAACAGACCCCCAAAAGAAGATGAGAACAGAATCTCCTGCTCCTGGCTCCTCATTACAACAAAGGTAGGGGTTTAATTCTTTAACTCTTTACCACACAATCATGACTTTTAATGACCCTGGGAAAGAAGCCTTTTGTAAACATTGTGGGAAAAGGAGAAAATGCTGGTAACCAGCATTTTCTCCTTTTCCCACAATGTTTTCTACCCTTTCCAAAAACAAATTTCAACTTTTGATTCACATTTATTTTGTCGTCTGCAAAAGCTTTCAATTTTGACTGGTCTAAAATTTTGTCGTGTAGTAAAGAGTTAACCCCTTTACCACACCATTCTGAGTTTTAACGACCTCAAGGAAATGAACTTTTGAAAACATTTGTAGGAAAAATAGAAAATGCTGGTAACCAGCATTTTCTCTTTTTCTCACAATGATTTCTACCCTTCTCGAAACAAATTCTATTTTTCAGTCACATTTATTTTTCAATCTGTAAAGGCTTTCAATTTGGACTAGACTAAAGTTTTGTAGTTTGGTTAGGATTTAATAGACGACACAATTTTAGGCTAGTCGAAATTGAAAGCATTTGCAGACAAGTTAAATATGGCCCAAACAATAAGATTTGTCTTTAGAAGAAAAGAAAACATTTTGGGGAAAAGGCAAATTGTTGGTTACATACTTTCTTTCTCAAGGTTGTTAAAACTCAAGTTTGTTTGGTGAAGGGCTAAGTCTTCACAAAAGTATTCAGTATTTTTTAGGCCATGAAGAAACAGGCTTTTAGGAATATAATGTGGGTTAAGGAAAATTCTGGTGACAAGCATTTCCTCCATTCCGCCCAATTTTTTCCACATTTTAAACTAATCCTTTTGAGCTAGTCAGAATATACACTTTACAATAAGTACATGTAGGTCTATTGCTATTGGTGTAACATATGTTCTGTTTATTTATTAACATAGATCTTTATACATGTATATGAAATATGTGTGTAATAGGTGTATGTAAGAGATTTTAGTGCAAATCTAAATGGATGAGATGGCTGCTCATTGTCATAATCTTTGTCAGCCTTTAACCCTTTACCACACAATCCCGACTTTGAACGACCCTGAGCAAAAAGCCTTTTGAAAACATTGTGGGAAAAGGAGAAAATGCTGGTAACCAGCATTTTCTCCTTTTCCCACAATGTTTTCTACCATATCAAAGACATCTTTCATCATTTGAGCCACATTGAATTTTTCATCTGCAAATGCTTTCAATTTGGACAAGTCTAAAATTTTGTCGTTTGGTAAAGGGTTAAGTTTGGTTTCTCCTACATAATCAAGTACATATATACACAAGGCACACAAGGCTTTTTATGACCATTTTAACTCTCTACCGTACAACAAAATATTAGACTTGTCCATAGGTTTTTTTGCAACTAACTGTTTATATTCTAAGGGTTGAAAAACCTTGAATTTACATGATATTGACTATGTTTGTACATTTGTCTTTTCTCAGTGGCGAAATCACAGAGGAAGCTATCAGACGGTACCTTCTGAGAAGGCCAATGACTGCCAAGGAAATTGTGCAGAAATTCAGAGGCAAGAAACCCCAGTTGTCAAAAGACCAGATGACGCAAAAAATAGGACAGTTGTTAAAGAAGATTAATCCAGAGAAAAAAGTTGTGAATGGGACATTGTTATTGTTTCTCTCAGAAAAGAAAAAAGATTGAAGATTAAGTTGAAGGTCGTTGTTACAGTGCTGTTACAATCAGTCTGGGGCTGTGTTTTAGCCTGCCTTAAGCTACTAGTGACATCTGAGCACATGGAGCTGTAAATATAACAACTATCTCAGAATGTCCAAGATGTTCATTCTGGGCTTGAATCTTTACCAAACAGCAAAATTTGAGAAAGCAGTTGTAGATGACAAAGTAAGTGTGGCTCAAATATAAAAGTTTGTCCTTGAAAGGCTTGGAAAAGGAGAAAATGTCTGTAACCAACATTTTCTACTTTTTCCATAATGTTTTCAAAAGCCCTCTTCTTTAGGGTGGTAAAAAACATGGGATTATTTGGTAAAAAGGAATTCTTGTCTGATAAGGATTGTTGGTGGAATATTTTGTTTATGTCTGGCTGTCTGCTGTTACATGGTTATTAAACTCTTTACCAAACAAAAAATTTTGGACTGGTCCAAATTGAAAGCATTTGTAAACAACGTACGGTATTGAGTTTGGCTGAAATTATGGGAATTGCCTGTTAAAGTGTAGAAAACCTTGTGGGAAAAGGAGAAAATGCTGGGTACCAGCATTTTCTCCTTTTTCCCACAAGGTTTTCAAAAGGCTTTTCCTACAAGGTTTTCAAAAGACTTTTTTTCACAAGGTTTTCAAAAGGCTTTTTTTCCCCCACAAGGTTTTCAAAAGGCTTTTTCTTCAGGGTTTTAAAAGGTTTTTTCTTCAGGGTTGTTAAAAGGTTTTCAAAAGGTTTTTTCTTCAGGGTCATTAAATTTGGGACTGCATGGTAAAGGGTTAAATGCCATGTCATTTACTTGAATGGTTTGGAACAAGAATTCAACATTTGTTCTAGGCCCCCTTCCCGTAAAAACTGATTTATAAAATTTTTATCTAAAACTGTAAGATTCTTTTTGTTTTTTAATCAACTGTATTAAATATATTAGGTAAATCAACAAGTCACTCAATAAATCACACTGATATATAAAGAGTGGAATGTGTGCTGATACCGAAGGTAAGACATTGTGTAGATAAACAGAAGCATTGATGCAAATGAAGTCTTTATTAAGGAATTGGCTATCATTGCTGTCATTTTACATTTTTCTTTCTTCATAACCAAAGGGATACAATACTGTTTCTCTCTTTCCATACATTTTAGATTTTTCCATTCTGTATGATAAAATTAAAGTGCAGTGTTGTTAATTGAGACTTCATTGTTTAACTCTTTAAAAACAACAAAATTTTTGACTAGTCAAAATTGAAAGGTTTTGCAGATGACAAAGTAATGTAACTGAAAAATTGATATTTGTTTTTTGAAGGGGAATAAAACATTGCAGGTAAAGGAGAAAATGCTGGTTACCTGCATTTTATCCTTTTCCCACAATGTGTTCATTGGCCATATTTCTGAAGATTGTAAAACTCAGGACTGTGTCACAAAGAGTTAAATGTTTACCAGATAACATCTTAAACTTTCCAAATTCAAAGCACTTGCAGGCAACAGGTTAATTGTAGTTCAAATCAAAGGATTGTATTTGAAAGGGTAGAAAACATTGTGGCAAAAGGAGAAAATGCTTGTTACCAGCATTTTTCCTTTTTCCCTTGTTGTTAAATTTTTTCTTCCATGAAGTCATAAAGATACAGGATAAATTTGTACTTTTAACCCTTTACCACATAATCCCGAGTTATAACGACCCTGAAAAAGAAGGCTTTAGAAAACGTTGTGAGAAAAAGAGAAAATGCTGCTAGCCAACAATGTTTTCAACCTATCAAAGACAGAAATCATCAATTGTGCTACATTTGTCATCTGCAATTGCTCTCAATTTGGTTTAGTCCAAACTTTGCTGTTTGTTAAAGGGTTAATAAATGGGTTATGTAGAAAAAAGGAATTTTAAATATCTATTCATCATTTTTCATCCACCTTTTACATGTACTTTTTTGTAAACTTCCATACAAAGCCATTCCTTGAAGTAAATGTGAACAGGGTGACGAGTTACTTTTAACTTCATGAAAACCAACATTTTCTCTATTTACCTTAATGTTTTCAAAGGCCTTCTTTCTCTAGGTTGTTTAAAACACTGGATTGTTTGTTTAACCCTTTCCCAAACAAGCCCTGGTTTTCACGTGTGTGCAGCATCTTCTTTTCCCACAATGTTTTCTTCCCTTTAATGACCCACCAATTGAGCCACACTTAAATTGCAAATGCTTTAGATTTGTACAAATCCAAAATTCTGTTATTTAGTAAAGAGTCATCCATCTTTTTACTCTTAACTCTTTCCCAAACAAGCCCTGGTTTTCACATGTCTGCAGTACAAGTCTTTTGAAAACACTGTGGGAAAAGGAGAAATTGCTCGTAACGAGCAATTTCTCCTTTTTCCACAGTATTTCTACCCTATTTGAGAACTTTCTGCCATTTTCATCAAATTTAAAATTGTCGTCTGCAAAATCTTTCAATTTGGACCAGTCCAAAATCTGTCGTTTGGGAAAGGGTTAAACTCCTCTGACAGCAAATTTTTGTAGAAGACTGTTTTGACTCTTTACCATACAAGACTAGTCCGAATTGAAAGCATTTGCAGATGACAAAATGAGTGTGACTGAAAAATCAAAATTTGTTTTGGGATGGGTAGAAAACATTGTGGAAAAAGGAGAAAATGCTAGTTACCAGCATTTTCTCCTTTTCCCACAATGTTTTCAAAAGTCTTCTCTCTCAGGGTCGTTAAAAGTCGGGATTGTTTGGTAAAGGGTTAAAGCATCCATAGGAAATCTGCATAAATTAGGGTGAAACACATGAATATCAAAACATTGTGACAAAAGTAGAAATGGCTTATTTTAAGCAGTTCTTCTTTTGCAACCACGTTTTGAAAGTGGTCCATTGCATGATGAAACTACTTGTGTGCAGACAGATAATGTTTTAGTGTGGAATAGCCCAAGTGTAGTGTATAAATAATAAATTCTTTACCAAATGACAGAACTGTAGACTGGTGCAAATTGAAAGCATTTTCAGACTACAAAGTGACTGTTGCTCAAAACATGAAAAATTGTCCGTGAAAGGGTATAAAACATTGTGGGAAATGGAGAAAATGCGGGCTACCAGTATGTTCTTTGTTTCCCACAATGTTTTCAAAGGCTTTCCTCAGGGTCATTAAAAACTGGGATTTGTTTGGTACATGGTTAATCCATTACCACACAAAACCACACAATTCCGACTTTTAATGACCCCGAGAATGAAGCCACTTGAAAATATTGTGGGAAAAGGAGAAAATGCTGGTAACCAGCATTTTCTCCTTTTCCCACAATGTTTTCTAATCTATCCAATACGTAGATTACTATTGAAGCTACGCTTAATTTGTCGTCTGCAAATGCTTTCAATTTGGCCCAGTCTAAAATTTTGTCGTTCGGTAAAGGGTTAAAAAAAAAAAAAAAAATTGATATACATATCTATGCAATTCTGATTTAAAAATGAGCAACCTTAGACTCTACCCATAGGTTTTGTGTTTGATCACCCACTCAATGTAAAATTATTCACCATAAATTTCATCAATAATGATAATGTTATCCAAATTTGATCATAACTTGTGCTTTATAAGACACTGGAGATCATGATCAGCCAGCAGAGGATAAGCCTGATCTACACCTCTCATAATTTGAGAGGTTCTTTTGCCAAAATATGATTGAAATTGCTATTTAGATATTTTGATCTTTTCCTGAATTTAAATTTCCACTTATCAGTGCTGTGAGGGTCTGATGAGAATTACATTTTGATCCTTACAGTTCATATCTTCAGGTGCTTTTGCTAAGAGTGTAAATCTACAGGATGTGCATTCTGATCTTGGATCTACACTATTTAATATTTTGTCTGAAAATCTGACCCCAAAAAATGCCTGGAAATGCAATATCTTTGGTAAGGCTAGTTAAAATTTCTTTTGCTCTATGAGGGTTAAAACCCTTTTAAACAGAAAAGTACTCCCACTCGATCAATTTTGTGACTGTCTGTCCAGTCTTAGGTCAACACTGCATTTTCATCTTCTTTGAGTCTGTTCTGCTAGCCAGGTAAAGCCGTCTACAACTCCATGTAAGGATTCAATCTCACAGTTTCGGACCTGTTTAACAATTAAAAAAAAAAAAAAAAATAGAAATACAGCATATAAAACTAATATTCAGTTTAAAAATTTATAAAGACTTGTTCTTCAGTTGCAGATTTTCCATAGGTGGAAAATCATCTAAACTCTTTAGCACACAATGAAATTTTAGACTAGTTCAAACTGAAAGCATTTGATCTGCACTCTTGCAAAAAGGGGGCTTAATGTATCTCCGTAATGCATTATACCAAGCAAGTTACCTCATAATTGTGGATCCATAAAAGCCACTTTTTTTAAACCCTTTCCCAAACAAGCCCTGGTTTTCATGTGTCTACAGTACAAGTCTTTTGAAAACACTGTCGGAAAAGGAGAAATTGCTCATAACGAGCAATTTCTCCTTTTCCCACAGTGTTTTCTACCCTTTTTGATAACTTTCTGCCATTTTCATCAAATCTGAAATTGTCGTCTTCAAACTCTTTCAATTTGGACCAGTCCAAAATTTGTCGTTTCGGAAAGGGTTAAATAATTGACTTAATCATGTGGTAAACTGGTCCCTGGACATACACAAGATTGACCAATGGCAAAAAAATTCGGCCCAGGTCAGTCTGCGCGGACTGCACAGGCTGACCTGGGTCGAAATCTGTTGCAGATGCATTATGCCCCCTTTTCACAGAGCATGGCTCATTTGTAGACGACAAATTCAATGCGATTCAAATGATTGAATTTGTCTTGACAAGGTTAGAAAACATTGTAGGAAAAGGAGAAAATGCTGTTAACCAACATTTTTTTCCTTTTCCCACAATGTTTTCAACTCTTTCAAAGACAGGTAAGAAAACATTGTAGGGAATGGAGAAAATGCAGTTAACCAACATTTTTTTTCCTTTTTCCCACAATGTTTTCAACCCATTCAAAGAAAAATTACATAGTTTAAGCCTCATTTGATATAGTCTACAAATGCCTGCTCTTATAACAAGTCTAAAATTTTGTCATCTGGTAAATGGTTAACTCCTTACCAAACGACAAAATTTTAGACTGGTCCAAATTGAAAGCATTAGCAGACAACATTTTGAAAGCGGCCCAATTGACAAAATTTGTCCTTGATAGGTCAGAAAACCTAGTTACCAGCATTTTCTCCTTTTCCCACATTGTTTTTAAAATCCCTCTTAGAGCATGCACAGAGAACAAATTAACCCTTTACCACATAAAAAATCTTTAGACTTGTCCATATAAACAGTAGTAGCAGGTAACAAATATCACAAGGCTCAAAAAAATATACTTTTTCTTTGAAAAGTAGAAAACCTGGTGGGAAAAGGAGAAAATGATGGAATTCAAAAGCCTTCTCGGAGCTGTTAAAACTTGAGATTGTTTGCTAAAGGGTTAATAATGAAAGTAAGGAAACCGTTTTAGTTTGTTTACCTGCCATGGTCTGTTTAAAGAAGCCAACTGCAGACGTCTGATCACATCATGACAGGATATACGAGAAACCTCACTGTTGCAGACAGTAGACAACACCAGTACTGGGACATGTGTGGCGGACCATCTCTCACTAACCATTGCTGTCAGTTCAGTTAAACCATTTTCAACTATCAAAAAATAAACATGCCTCTTTGTTACATATGATTGTTTTACCAAAACTGTTACATTAAGTGCAAAATTAACATTATTTTTCCAATACAAAGTGTGAATTTTAGACTTTTTTGAAGTCAAAATAATTGTTTTCAACCCATAGAATTTCCAGCATAGCCTGATCTTAAGCATATGTCAGCTATGATATATTCTAGCTTAGAACAGTTCTCACTTTGTTTTATACAAATCCTTTTATCAAACAGCAATTACGTAATTGCTGTTTTGGTTACCTAAAGCCATTGGCTTATTTGGCACCCCAAAGATAATTTTGATATTAAATGGTTAACCCTAAATGCCAAACAATGATTTTATTATGATTTAATCTGCCTGAGGAAAAGGGCATTTGAAAAATACAGTGGAAATGGGAGAAAATGCTGCATTTCTCATTTTCTGACAATGTTACCTATTCTTCCAAAAGCTGTAGCGTTAAGTCACTTTTACTCTGTCATCTGCAAACCCCTTCATTTTTCGCAAGTCTTAAATTTCGTGGTCTGATAAGGGGTAAAAAACCAAATTTCCTTGTGCCAAATACATTTCAAGTTGCTTCTGCAGATATTATATGAGCCATGCTCTGTGAAAAAAGGGATTTAATGCATCTGGAAAAAGTATCGACCCAGGTCAGCCTGGGCAGTCAGCGCAGGCTGACCTGGGCCGAAACTTTTCGCTACTGGTCAATTTTCTACATGTCCAAGGATCAGTTTATCTCATGATTAAGTCAGTCATTAGAAAAAGGTTTTATACATTCATAATCATGTGAGGGCTTGATTCGTATAATGCATCATGGAGATGCATTAAATCCCCTTTTGCCAGAGCATGGCTCACATAATTATGTTAGCCCCTCTAGTGCCAAGTACATTATCAATTAAGATCAGAGTGTGCTGTATGATCTTTGATCATCACCATCTGCTATATTTCAGATTCCCAAATTCTAATGTTTTATACTAGCTGAAGACATTAACCCTTTACCAGACAACAAAATTTCAGCTATGTCAAAATTGAAAGCATTTGCAGACGAAAATTTCAATGTTGCTCAAATGGTACAATTTTCTATTGATATGGAAGAAAATATTGTGGGCAAAGGAGAAAATGCTGGTTAGCAGCATTTTCTCCTTTTCCCACAGTGTTTTCAAAAGGCTTCTTTCCCAGTGTTGCGACATTGTGTGGTAAAGGTTTAAGGCTGAAAAGTTTACTTTGCAAGCAATTTTTGGGTTGACACAGAGGCCAAAAGAAAGAAATATTGTTTTACACAGAATGAAAAGAGTATTAGAAATACCGGTACAGTTGCGTGTTACAAGCAAAATAAATTGCTCCTTTTTTCATGATGTTTTCTGAAACTGACAACCAGAGGGATGTGCAGTGTTGTGTTTATGCAGCAAAGGATGAAAGGTGAGTGGGGAAAAAAAAAAAAATATATATATATATGTGTGTGTGTGTGTGTGTGTGTGTGTGTGTGTGTGTGTGATTCTCTTGCAAAAGGGGGCTTAGTGCATCTCCGTGGTCATGGATTCATAAGTCCATTCTGTCTGATGACCAACTGAATCATGAGATAAACTCGTCCTTGGACTTGCCGAAAATTAACCGATAGCAAAAAGTTTCGGCCCAGGTCAGTCTGTGCAGGCTGACCAAGGTGGATACTTTAAGCAAATACATTAAGCCCCCTTTTCACACAGCACAGCTCATATCTATAATTATGAAGGCAAAATTACCAGCGGGTTGATCCTGAGAAGCATCCACTACATAAACAAATCCATCCAAAACTTGACAAAAATCCTGAACGGCTGGTACCAGGTCATACTTTACAGAGTTTTCTGGCTCCCTGGTTTCTCTGATAAGTCTATTCTGTTTGGTTCTATCACGATTCACATTTTCTCTATCTTTTTTGGTACTAGAGTAGAGCACAGAGAGATGGAACTGGACATTTAGATGTTTCAGTGTGAACCCTCCTCCCACACCTGAAATGAAAGGATGTTTTAACCCTTAAAGCACCTTTTACAACTACTGTTGCCTTTGTGGGCAGAGTAGATCAAGATCAGACTGAACAAAACATGCAGTCTGATCTTTGATCTACAATGTCCACTTTGTTGAAATTCTATAATCAAAAGCAACCTGGAAATTGTAACTGAGCCATGCTCTGTGAAAAGGGAACTTGATGCATCTGAAAAAGTATTGACCCAGGTCAGCCTGTGCAGGCTGACTGGTTGACTTGGGCCAAAACTTTTCGCTATAGGACAATTTTCTGTATGTCCAAAGAAGAGTCTACCTCAAGATTAAGTTGGTTGTCAACCCTTAAAGCGCCTTTCACGACTATATTTGTGTTTGCGGCCAGTGTAGATCAAGATCAGGCTGCACAAAACGTGCAGCCTGATCTTTAATCTACACTGTCCGCTTTGCTGCTTCACCGTAGACAAAAGAAACAAGGAAATTGCAATTATTTGGGTGGTATTTCTGGGATGAAAATGTCCGACAGGTTTATTCGGCGCTCTAAGGGCTAAAAAAGTGGCTATTATGGATACATTATTATATGGTATCTTGCTCTGTATAATGCATCTCTGGTATAATGCATCACAGAGATGCATAAAGCCCCCCTTTTGCCAGAGAATGGCTCGATTATTTGTGAAAATATGTATTGGGCTTATTTGGGGCTCTAAGGGTTAACTTACAACCTCCTGGAATGACTTTGCAGCTGACTGTGTACAAAACATCCTTGTAAAATACAGGTAATCAATATGAGCCATGCTCTGTGAAAAAGGGGCTTAATGCATCTCCTTGGTGGATGATGCCAACCAAGCTATCACAGAATTATGGATCAATATTTGCCACTTTTTCTTAAAATCAACTCAATTATGAGGTAGAATGGTCACTTGACATATAGAAAATTGACCAATAGCGAAAAGTTTTGGCCCAGGTCAGCCTGCACAGGCTGACCTGGATCGACACTATTTGCAAATGCATTAAGCCCCCTCTTCACAGAGCATGGCTCATATGAATTAAACTTCAATTCTCAAAATTAACACAAAAGAAAATAAATTGCCACATATTTCCAAAGGTGGTATACTGCAAGACACAAATATTCATCTGACAGGGGTATTATTATTATACCCCTCCAAAGGCGAGGAGATATAATTTTTGCATCGATCCGTACGTCCGGACAGATATCCTATAAATTTCCTTGACAAAATTTTATGAAACTTCATACCTGTGTTCCTTATAAAAGTCCGCTGATATTATTTTTCAATGCTTTGTCATGAAAAAAAGGTGGCTTCATATTTATTTCCATCTTTAACTACTGCACAAAGGTTTATGAAACTTCATATTTAAATTGTTTATCAAATGCCACAGACAATCAATATTTTACTTTTATTTAAAGAAATGCCATGTCATGGAAAAAGGGGGCTTAAGATATAATTTCATCATAAACCAATAACATGGCCACATGTACATACGTGCAAAACACAATACATGTAATTGTAATTTGTTTGGAAAATTCCAACTGTATGAAAATTTGGCCCATTCTCTGTGAAAAGGGGCATGTGCAAAGAGTACCAGGTCTGCCTGCTTTTGTTCAATTTTCTGCATGTCAAAGGACCAGTCTACCTATTGATTCCATCAGTTGTTAGACAAATGGATTTTATGGATCTGCAATGTTGATGACTCGCTTGTTTTAACATTAACTCTTTACCAAATGACAAAATTTTAGACCGGTCCAAATTGAAAGGATTTGTAGACGACAAACTGAATATAGCTTAAATGATGATTTCTGTTTTGGATAGGGTAGAAAACATTGTGGGAAAAGGAGAAAATGCTGGTTACCAGCATTTTATCCTTTTCCCACATTGTTTTCAAAAGCCTTTCTCTCTTACAGGGTCGTTAAAACTCGGGATTGTGTGGTAATGGGTTAATGCATCATAGATGCAATAAACCCCTTTTTCCCAGGGCATCACTCATATTCATGAAAAATGTCAGATCTATATAAAAAAAAAATAAAAAGGAATAGAGCATACCATCATATTTTCCTGGGAAAATCCCAACTGTTTGAAAATCGGGTCCATTCATGATACGTCTAACTATTGCACTGGTGTTCGACTCTAAACCTGGGCCGAACATTGCAAACGTAGGTACTTTTTTAGGTATGAAATATCGCAGGACACTTGAGATGTTACTGAACACTGTGTTTTGTTGATGCATCAATCTGTTGATTTCTGGTGAACATCTCAGGTAGCTGAAAGGATATACAGGTACAACTATGACCTTGTCCGATGATACAGAAGATGTCCACACTATCCCTATGAAAATGCAGATTGTATGAGTCATGCTCTGGCAAAAAGGGGTATAATCATCTCTGTGATACATTATACCATCCAAGCCGTCACATAATTATGGATCCATAATAGCCACTTTTTTAACGACCTACTGAATCATGAGGTAGACTGGTCTCTGGACATACAGAAAATTAATAGCGAAAAGTTTCGATCCAGGTCAGCCTACACAGACTACGCAGGCTGACTGGAGTCGATACTTTTTGCGGATGCATTAAGCCCCCTTTTCACAGAGCATGGCCCATATATATATATATATATATATATATATATATATAAGTGAAGCATTATTGAAAAAAAAGCAAAAAATTGGTCTAGCATGAGTAGTATTTTTAACCCTTTACCACACAATCCCAACTTTAAATGACCTTGAGAAAGAAAGCTTCTGCAAACGTTGTGGGAAAAAGGAGAAAATGCTTGGAAACCAGCACTTTCTCCTTTTCCTGCAATGTTTTCTACCCTTCCCAAAACAAATTTCAATTTTGGAGTCATGCACATCTATTGCACATTCTTTCAATTCAGACAAGTCGAGAATTTCGTTGTTTGGTAAAGAGTTAACTCTTTACCAAACGACAAAATTTCAGACTGGTCCAAATTGAAAGCATTTGCAGACGACAAATTAAAGGTGGCCCAAATGATAAAATTTGTCATTTATAGGTTAGAAAACATTGTGGGAAAAGGAGAAAATGCTGGTCACCAGCATTTTCTCCTTTTCTCACAATGTTTTCAAAAGGCCTCTTTCTCAGGGTCGTTAAAAGTTGGGATTGTGTGGCAAAGAGTTAAATGGTTTTTCATGCCTCTTTAAACAGTATTTCAGTCATATCACGGTGACAGCTCACCTGTTCATAACTTTCTAGAGTTTTACCAGGACTATGCTGGGACAATGCAGTGCATTGGCCAAGAATGCACATACCCAGCACCAGAAGTGAGATTGGATTTCAGGAATTCCTGTTTACAACCACTGAGCCACAGGGAATCCCACTCAATTATGAAGATACACACCTTCCAGAGGTAGTTGAACGTTATTCAGTCATATCATGGTGAAAGCTCACTTTTTCATGTATTTCCTGGGTATGACCAGCACAGGGCTGGGCTCTGAAATAATTGGGCAGGGCTTAAACCCAAGACCACAGGATTAATTCAACATCTTTACCACTGGTCCACACAGAACCTCTGACAAGCCTTTCAAGACTTAAAATTTTAATATTGAATTTGTTAACTAATTACCTCCTAAATTTTTTTTCTGCTGCTGACTGAAAATATACTTATATGATAGAGATGTAAAATAAAACAACCTTTAGGCTGTTAAGTGTGACTCACTGACCTTTTGCGGACAGTGTAGATCAAGATCAGACTGCATGGAACATGCAGCCTTTCAAGACTTAAAATTTTAATATTGAATTTGTTAACTAATTACCTCCTAATTTTGTTTTCTGCTGCTGACTGAAAATATACTTGTATGATAGAGATGTAAAATAGAACAACCTTTAGGCCGTTAAGTGTGACTCACTGACCTTTTGCAGACAGTGTAGATCAAGATCAGACTGCATGGAACATGCAGTCTGATCTTGGATCTACACTGTTCAATAAGGAGATATTTTTCTCCAAAAAATAAGTTTGAAGTGGCATTATTCTGGTTTTTATGATAAGCATGAAAGTTTTATTTAACTTATTTAACAGGATAAGGGTTAGATACATGTGAATAAGCAACTTCTCCTTTTGCCACACTGTGTTCGAAAATGGTCTACTTCATGACCAAAAACTTCTGGACATATTGAGTAAAATACAGTATGGAAAGACAAGCCATGATTTGCCATCTGCAATGATTATCCGAAAACCTTGGAGGGGGGGGAAATAAAGTACCGGTATTAAATTGTGAAAGGTAATCATCAACACCAGAAATCTTACGTACATAGCTTTGTTGGGCCAATCTGACTCTACCTCCTTGTAAAGATCTGGGTTTGTATTGTGTCCAATCACACTCCAGTGTTTCACATCCCTGTCCAGTAAACCTTGCCATAGAAGGTTGTCCTCTGTTATATCGTACCAACTTCTACAAACTCTGGAAACTTGACACAGATCTTTGGCTGACAGGTAGGAAAATATGTGTAGTCTCACATCAACCTTTGTGGAGGGAGGAAAAATGAAAAAAAAAATAAAAAATACAAGCCATGTTCTGTGAAAAGGGAGCTTATTGCATCTGCAAAACATACCAACCCATGTCAACCCGTGCAGTCTGCACAGGTTGATCTTGGTTGAAATATTTCCCTACTGGTTGATTTTCTCCATGTCAAAGGACCAGTGTACCTCATGATTCAGTTGGTTGCTACACAAAATGGAATTTACAGATGCATGGTTATGTGATGAATTGCTTGGTATAATGCATCACAGAGATGCATTTAACCCCTATTTGCCAGAGCATGGCTTATACACTTTTGAATTCATTCAGAATTTCTGTTTCATTGGTGTTTAATTGATTTCAACAGCATTTCAGTCAAATCACGATAGCCAGAGACGGACAAGACATTTTAACGCTTTACCACACAATCCCGATTTTTAACGACCCTGAGGAAGAAGTGTTTTGAAAACATTGTGGGAAAAGGAGAAAATGCTGGTAACCAGCATTTTCTCTTTTTCCCATAATGTTTTCTACCCTATCTGAGAAAAATTATATCATTTGAGCCTTATTGAAATTGTCGTCTGAAACTGCTTTCAAACTGCACAGGTTTAAGATTTTGTAGTGTGGTAAAGAGTTAAAAGAGTGGAGGAAAAATATTTCTTTAAAGAGATCGGCAACATTGTAGCCATGGTATACAGAAGCAGTTAACTGTAACAATGCTTACAATATGCACATCTATGGTAATGAATAAAGGGTGTGGCAAGATACTCCAACTAGACAAATCATTGTTTGTACCTAAACGCATCAAAATTTAGCACCAGACATTTACCCATTACCACACAATCCCTAGGTTTAATGACCCTGAAGAAGAAGACTGTTGAAAACATAGTGGGAAAAGGAGAAAATGCTGGTAACCAGCATTTTCTCCTTTTCCCACAAAGTTTTCTATCCTATCTAAGACAGATATCATCATTTGAACCACATTTGGTAAAAAGTTAAGATACATCTACAAAGATGATACTTTACCATAAAATCCTGTGTTCAAATGACACTGACAAAGCGGCTTTTTGAAAACAGAAAAAGAGAAAATGCTGGTAAATAGCATTTTCTCCAGGAACAGACAAACCTAATAATTTCCGCAACATTTTATTGGTAATCAAAACGCTTTTTTAACATGAAGGCCACAAAAGCTGTTGTCTGGCTAAGAGTTTTGACACTTTAAAGTGGCTTTCTCACTAAGTTGCCTTTGAAGCAAGTGCAGGTCAAGATCGGACTGCACAATATGTGCAGTCTGATCTTGATCTATCCTGTCCACTCTGCTAAGACAGGCTGAAAACGACTTGTCAGGATGTCTGTTGTATTTCTAAGAGTTATATTGAAAAAAACTTACTGGTAAAGATTCAAACTTGGACTGAGTCTGGCAATTTTCTTCCCTTTCCTTTCTCTTCTCCATCTGTCTGTTTAAATACTGCTGTAATCCACCAGAACATACCTTCAAACCATCATCCATGTCACCCATATACTTCTTATATTTTCGAATTAGATTCTTAAAATAAAGCACTGTCTTTTGATCAATCACACACGTTTCATTTTCAGAATATAAAGTTTCACAAGAGCAAGGTTGAACTCTCAAGATTTTGTCTTGTGACATGCTATTCGGTATCTGTTGAATATCCACCATTATGTCGTTTTACTCTGTATGAAATACAACCGCAAATGACTGTTCGTATGAATTTCAACATGGTTATATATATGTTAAAATTTACTATGCTATATTTATATACGCAATCTCTCGTCTCGTATTTTCTTCCAACGTGTCCGGATATCCTATGTTTTGTTTACATTCACAACCGTGCGTCATCGCTTTATTCTCGGTAAATCTCGATCAGTCCGAAGATTACCGAGCGGATATGTTCTATTTTCGTTTTGAAACCAGGCAACTTCCTTTCGCCATCTTTCTGGCACAGCCATGGTAAACCGAATATACTGTCATGTCAAAATCCGCTCTCATCCCACTATCCAAACAATTTTATCTGACAGAAAAAGAGAAATGAATGTGTTTAATTGACTCCTTATCGATTCTAAACAATTCGCTTCCCATATGAGGAGCGGTATACACAGAAGGAGAACTTCAATTTCACAAACACATCAAGTTTCAAACGCAAGCGTTCACTTGGTTGAATTTGAAACATTGTCCGAAGGTTAGCCCAAGAAAACAACATTGATGTCGTGTTTTCTTGTTTTTGAAAGTTTTTATGAACCCCGTCCAGCACGACCCAAGTTTTAAGTAGCATAAAAGATTCTAATTAAGTAGCTATCATTTGAGATTATTTTAGATAAACGAAGCACTGTAGTCTGAATTCTGATGTTGTAAACCCATCCATACAGCTCATACTTGTTGAAACATAAACCACTGTGTGACAACAAATTAGATTTAGGTCAAGAAATGGTATTTCTCATTTTGATATCACATGAAAGCATTGCTATTGTAGTGTGGCTGCCAGTCATAAATCTTGGGAGTCATCTGTGACTCGCTGTTTGGAATTTCGGGGTCATTCAGAAATTTTACCTGTCATGGTCTTTAACCTGTTTTTTTTCATGTGTTTACCTTTGCCAGTTTGTAGATGTTGCATGATGCAAAAGGTTTAAATGACTGTGGTATTAAAGATAAAAGTAGAAAACAGACCTTGTAGAAACTGTCATCTGTCATTCCGATTACTCCAGCAAGTCGGTGACCATTACCGAGCAGAGTCTCAAATGCAGACAACAAGTTTATATACAAATTCCATACAGTAACAGAGACGAGACGACAGCGATGTCACACAGAATAATGTCGCGTTTTAGACCAATTCAGTGTAAACTGGAAACAAATTATTCAGTGTTAGAAAGTGGGTTCGATATGATTTTGCAGTTATTAACATGACAACTTTGTAAGAATGGATCTATTCAGTGAATCGATCCTTTATGATCCTTTTCCATTCCGATTTATGTTGCGTCAAGGAAATCACAATGCCTTAATTTTGTTGCATCAGGCTTTCATTTTGCACGTACAAAACACGGACTTTCTGAAACGCTGCTATTACCTTGTAATACCAGTTTTGGCAGTTGTGATTATCCTATAAAGAAGCATTTGAACAACACTTACCAGTGATTTAACTCTTTTCCGCAGGAGTAAAATATAAACATGTCCAAATGGAAAGCATTTGCAGAAGACAATTTTAATGTAGCTCTATGGAATTTATTTTTGACCCTGTAGAAAAAACTATGGGTAAAGGAGAAAATGCTGGTTACCAGCATTTTTACCTTTTCTTACAATGTTTTCAGAAAGCCCCTTCCTCAGGGTAGTGAAAACCCAGGATTATATGGTTAAGGGTTATTTTTTCAAGGTAAATTCAAAATGATAATCTGTCCAACTTCAATTCTTTTACTGAGACCTCTTTACTAATACACTGCTCAAAATAATTAAGGAGCACTTGTTTTTTCTGAAGAAATTAATACAGAGGTTTGACAGGTAAACTTTTAGTGACATTCGATAACAGCTTATTAAAGCCTTCATCAATTAACTTTTTTATCACACAATCCCGACTTTTAATGACCCTGAGGAAGAAGCCTTTTGAAAACATTGTGGGAAAAGGAGAAAATGTTGGTAACCAGCATTTTCTTTTCCCGCAGTGTTTTCTACCCGATTCCATTATTTGAGTCACATTTAAATTGTCGTCTGCATATGCTTTGAGTTTGGACATGTTTAAAGTTGTGTTGCGTGGTAAAGAGTTAAGCATTATTTGAAGAATCTCACATGCCATTTGTTCCAAAATTGCTGGAAAATCAGAGTAATGGAGTTTTTGGCACTTCTACAGTAGGTATAAGAATCCATTTTTATCATTGTGAATGCTCTGTATGCATGATTTAGTAATGTGTATGACCACCACGGGCATCAAGGCACTCTCTGCAGCAATTCGTCATGCCTGGAACCAAGGTCTGAATCTGTTGTGGGGGTACATTGGTTCTAGGTTTGCATAAGTGCGATTTCCAGTTCCTGAGTACTTCGCGGAGGGTTAGCACTACTAGAAACCACCTAATAAACAGTGTCCTACTTAGGGTCTGACGACTACCGAAATAACACTGAAATACCGAAATACCCTGTTTTTTTTTTTTTTTTTTTTTTTTTTTTTTTTTTTTTTTTTATGATTGAGATAAAATAAAAAAAGTTATTGTTTTTTGACACAAGATGTAGTCATATTGATGAAGGACAGTGAATTCAAAACCTAAGGACATAATAACAGTCGAGGCCTGCTGTGAAGAAGTGCACCTGAATAGCCTGCCCGAAACGCTACAGTAAATGTCCACCGAAATACTGGCTCAATGTAGTAAAATTTGTCGATTCAGGGATTCTACCTCCGCAATCTTACTTCAGTAGCTTTTGGACAATGTTGATGTGTCCGATCTTTATCCATAAGTATGCTAAGAAAAACAGTTTTCATTTTTATCTTGGGCAGATAAAATGAAAAAATCACCAAATCAGAAAACTGGCAGCCATTTTAAACCTGTGGTTAATCATGTTACAAGGCGTAAATTGAAAAGAAAATTATAAATCTGCAGATAAGATATGAATAATAACTTTGTCACGTTAAAAATAACAATGAAAATTAACACATCAAAGAAATTAGATTATATCAGCCGAACACATTCAATTATGATTGCTTCACCTTAATAGAATTGAACAGAACTTGTCGAGTTACTTGTGCGTTTCGATGGATCAGACCTACATCATCCAATGTCTGATTTGTGTCTACTTCATTCGCAAATTAAGTGCATTAGCCCTCTCTTTTTTTGTGTGTTTGTTATCTTACAAAGAAATAATAAGTGATAATGTCACACTGATAGTTCCTCAATCTATTGAAACAGTTTGCAGACGACAATTTTAAATTTGATGAAAACAACAGAAAGTTCTCCTAAAGGGTAGAAAACACTGTGGGAAAAGGAGAAATTGCTCGTTACGAGCAATTTCACCTTTTCCCACAGTGTTTTCAAAAGACTTGTACTGCAGACACGTGAAAACCAGGGTTTGTTTGGGAAAGGGTTAACAAGCAATCCAGTGTTGTAACAGCCCTAAGGAGGAAGACTCCTGAAAACATTATGGTAAAAGAAAGTCCCGGTAGTCCATATTTTCTCCTTTACTTACAATATTTTCCACCATTTTAAAGTCAACCACCTTTGTCATCTGCAATTTCTTTCAACTTGGAACAAGTCTGAAACTGTCGTCTGGTAGAGGGTTAAAGGACTAACACTTTTTTTATTTTCAGACCAAAGGTACATCCAGTTTCGGAAAGAGGCATAACAAGACCCACACACCATGTAGACGATGTGGTCGCCGCGGGTTTCACATACAGAAGAAAAGATGTGCTGGATGTAGTTATCCTAGTGCAAAAATGAGATCATGTGAGTTTTAAGAAACACAGAAATCCTTCAATCCTTTACCACAGAATCCCGACTTTAGCAACCCTGAGTAACCAGCATTTTCTCGTTTTCCCACGTTTTCTACCCTTCCTAAAACAAAATTCGGGGGTCCTGCGTGGCTCAGTGGTAAAACATGGGACTCGTAACCTGGAGGCCCCGGGTTCGAGCCCTGCCTGATCCGCTGGGTTTTTCGTGGGTGTGTCCTTGGGCAAGACACTTCAGAGCCCTAGCCTAGTACTGGTAAAACCCAGGAAATACATGAATATGTGAGCTGTCACTGTGATATGACTGAAATAATGTTGAAAGCGGCATAAAACACCATTCAATCAATCAATCACTAAAACAAAATTCAGTTTTGAGTCTGCAAATGCTTTCAATTTGGACAAATCTAAAGTTTAGTCATTTGGTAAAGAGTTAAATTGAGTGGTATTTTATGCAGGTTTGAGCATGATAGGAACAGTTATTGTATCACAGTGGCAGTTAAATTACCGTATAGATGTTGGTCCAGACAGGTGTTACAATAGCCAGGCTAGGACTCGGGTGTCCTTCTCATTGGCACCCTTTCATGAACTATGTAAAACAAATTGCTTTATAGAAAGAACTTTTTGAGGTAGTAGAAAAGGCAGAAAAAATGATCCATATGCAAGAAAATTTGATCAGAATACGTAACACCCATGATAACAGACTTCAAGACCCTTTGGTGTGACCTTGATGTAGACTTGCTGATTTGCACCTAGGATCCTCTTTAGCCTATTAATTGGGTTTTATAAATTTTTCAACCGTTTACAAGACTATGAAAACTTAGCATCTGCAGATGACACAGTAAATTTGGCTCTATTGGTGGTGTTTGTATTTGATTGAGTAGAAAAATTTGGGGGAAATGGAGAAAATACTGGTTACATCAGGGATGTTTAAACTCTGGTTGGCTAGGTAAAGGGTTAATTTGGATCTCCACTGGAGCCTTCTACTGTGGGAACATTTCTTGGAAACAAATGCTATGGAATTACAGAGTGGACTGATGCCAATGATGCATGAATAAATATGTCATGTGTTTAGAACCATTTATACCCGAAACCTGCTTTGTGAAAAGGGGGTTAAATGCACCTGCAAAAAATGTTGCCCCATGTCCGAATTTTTTGCTATTTGTAAATTTTCTGTATGTCAAAGGACTGGTGTGCACATTATTCAGTCATTTGTTTGACAAAATATATCTTACGGATCCATAGTTCCGTGACAACTTGCTTGGTATAGTGCGTTATGCAGATGTATTAAATCCCCAGAGTGCAGCTCATGTGACATGAGCAATAAGAACAAAAGCCTTTGAAATTTTGCCCAGAGGCTAAAGATGAATGATGTTACTGTATATGAGTCTATACCCCATTACAAAATGACCCTGTATTTAGTAACCAAGACGAATGTTGAACAAATTGTTGAAACAGGAGATCATGCTGGTTACAAACATTTTCCATTTTTCTGTCAGTGTTTTGTAACCTATCAAAGATAAGTCTCTGCTTATCATATGCAAAGTCTTTGAAATATGGAGAATTCAGAACAATGTTTTATGGTGGAGTTAAAGGATTCTGAACATTCCTAAGTCTCATTGTGCATCAATGTGGGGTGCCAGCAGTGTAGAGGTAGAGCATTGGCCTCTCTTACTGAAGGTTTTAGGTTTGAATCCAAAGATGAACAGGGTCTGCCTTTGCTAGCACTGTTTAACTCTTTACTGAAGGACAAAATTTTAGACTTGTCCAAATTGAGAGCATGGCAGACGCCAAATTTAATGTGAATAAATGATGGAATTTGTCTTTGATAGGATAGAAAACATTGTGGGAAAAGGAGAAAATGCTGGTTACCAGCATTTTCTCCGTTTCCCGCAATGTTTTCAAAAGGCTTCTTCCTCAGGGTCATAAAAACTCGGGATTGTGTGGTAAAGTGTTAAGGTGTCCAGGAAGAATCAGTAGAAGTTACACTTGTTTTACAGTCTATGTTTAACCGTATACGAAACAATCTCTAGTTTTAACGACCCTACAAAAGACGACATTTGAAAATGTTGCGGGAAAAGGAGAAAATGCTGGTAACCAGCATTTTCTCCTTTTCCCACAATGTTTTCTACCCTTTCAAAAAGAAATTTGAAATTTTGAGTCATTTAATTTTGACATCTGCGAATGCTTTCAATTTGGATGAGGCTACGTTTTTGTTGTGTGGTAAAGAGTTAAGCATAACTTCTTCAATAATGAATTATACACCCTTATGTTGCTTCATGACAATGTTTATCTCTTTCAGACAATTGGAGTGTAAAAGCTAAACGCAGGAAAACCACTGGGACTGGTCGTATGCGCTACCTGAAGATTGTACATAGAAGATTCAGGTATGAAACTTTTTCTCTCTCCCAAACAGTTGCTCTGGGTAGCTCAGTCGGTAACATAGTTTGCTCCATGTCTTCTGAGCAGCTTAGCCGATTCTGAAACTATTTCACACACACAGAAGCCCCAAGTTTGATCAATTGAAATGCTGCATTCTTTTTGGACATGTCCTAGGGCAAGACATTTCAGATCCTTTACCTAGCACTGGCGAAAACCAATACCTGCATGAATAAGTGAGCCATCGCCATGATATGACGAAAGCAACTATGCTTGAAAGAATGACGAAAATATTCAATCAATCAATTGCTCTCAAGTCATGCCCGTTAACATATCTCTTGGACCAGTGTACCTTTTTCTGTTGAAAATAATGCACTGATGTTCACCATGATGAACTGGCATGCAGAGCCAACTTTGTTTCTCGTATTTCAATGACTGTAAACTGCAGAGATGTAAAATCTTCCTGTCATTGTGATCAAGTATTTGATATATTGGCACTTTTGCCCAGAAAGGAAAGGTGAACCCAGTTGTTAATCATTTCAATTTGGATATGAACAGTGACAAGAAAGTGTTTTTGCAAATGGAAGAATGTCAGTTTTGTTGAACCTTTTTTCCGTTTATTCCAATGTATGAGAAAGGTATCGGCATCAGTATTGTTGATCAATATGCTTCTCCTTCTCCTGAACATCTATATGCATATTTTTATCAAATGTGATGTCATAATGTTTTTCACCTTTATCATGTATTAATGGTAGTGTTGGTATTTCCCAAGGTTGATTCACTAATCAGAGAATATGCTTTCAAATAATATACAATCTGACAGTTTTCATAAGAACATGGATGTGTTGACAGGTTGATTTTCCGATATTGAAATCAAGTGTTCAGCATAACAGTCACACTGTTTGAGTTTCCAAGAAGCAACCAACTGGAGTGATTGATACAAATTTGAGAACTTCTTTTACAATTAATTTGAATAAAATTCGTTAACCCTATACCACACAATTCCGATTTTTAACGACCCTGAAAAAGAAGCCCTTTGAGAACATTGTGGGAAAAGGAGTTAACTCTTTACCAAAAGAAAGCAATTTAAATTGGTCCAAATTTAAAGGATTTACAACTGACAAATATGTCTCAAATGATGGAATCTGAAGAAGATGGATAGAAAACATGGTGGAAACAGCAGAAAAGCTGGTTACAGCTTTTTCCTTTTCCAACAATGGTTTCACAAGCCTTATCCCATTGGTTGCCAAAACAGGGGATTGTTTGGTAAAGGTTTGAAATAATGATAAAAGCATAAACTTAACCCTTAAAGTTAAGATAAGTGCAATTTTGTGGCCACTTTTCATGTCTGGTATCTCAGCAAAGCGGACAGTGTAGATCAAAGATCAGGCTGCATGTTTTGTGCAGCCTGATCCTGATCTACACTGGCTGCAAAGGCAACTATAGTCGTGAAAGGCACTTTAAGGGCTAAGATTACTTGTTGCTCTAGGGTATATATTTGTTGCAGATTGAACCCTTTACCAGACGACAAAATTTTAGCCTTGTCCAAATTGAAAGTATTTGCAGACGACAATTTCAATGTGGCTCAAATGGTGCAATTTTTCTTTGATAGGATAGAAAATATTGTGGGAAAAGGAGAAAATGCTGGTTACCAGCACTTTCTCCTTTTCCTACAATGTTTTCAAAAGGCTTCCTTCCCAGGGGCGTTAAAAGGCGTCATTGTGCGGTAAAGGATTAAAAAGAATTAAGACTGAATCATATGTTCAGTTACCACATGCTTTTGAGCCAAACCTCTGACCTTTGTGAAAAGGGGATGTAATGCATCTGCAAAAAGTATTGACCCAGGTCAGCCTGCACAGGCTGAACTGTGTCAAAACTATTTGCTTTTTGTAAATTTTCTGCATGTCCAAAGTTATCTCTCTTTCTCTCTCTTCAGAAATGCTTTCCGGGAAGGCACAGTCCCTAAACCACGTAAATCAAGAGCAGCAGCCCCCTCCACAGCTGTAGCAACAAAATAGTTTTTTCTGTATGTAAAAACACAATAAATAAAAAAAAAATACATGATGTATGGTTTTTATAAATAATTCCCATTAAATTTTAGCTTGTTTCAGAGCTCCAGACAGGGGGAGTGACTTTGATTTCAAAATTGAAAATATCAATCACTCTCCACTAAACCCTATGTTACGGGTACTTAGTAAAATTGTCTCATTGAGACGATTCTCATGAGTACTCACAACATAGGGTTTGGAAGAGAAATAATGGGTTTAGAACACTATCACTCCGTTATCTGGAGGTCTGGCTTGTTTCATTTGTCATATCTATCAAAGTAGCCAAGAGCTCCGCTTCTTTCAGAAAATAACATATTTTGGTACCTAAAGGATTGACCATTTTACAAGAAAATCCCATGGTTACACAACCTTCAGGATGAAGGATAAAAGCTTATGAAATCATTGTGGGCAAAGGAAATTTCCTTCAACTGTTTACTAACTACTCTTTCATGAACAAATTCAATCACTCGGCCTTATTAACCCCTTAGGAAACAATCCTGTGTTTTTAATGACCTTGAGAAAGTAGACTTAATGAAAACGTGGGTAAAGGAGATAATGCTGGTATTATCTCCTTTCCCTCACAACATTTTTACCCTATGAAATATTCAACAATTTGAGTCAACATTAATTTGTTGTCCGCAAAAAGCTTTTAATTTGTTCAAGTCTTATCATTTTGTCATTTGGTAGAGTTCAAATTTAATTTGTCGTCTGCCATGTTTTCCAATCTTAAAATCTGCTCTCTGGTAAGAGTAACAAATGTACAGACCAGAATACCTAACAATTATGTCATGAAATATAAATAAGATCAAAATTGCTGTCTATCTTGAGATAACTCAGAGCCCAGCTAATGCAGTCATTAGCATACAGGACTTTGGAATAGAGCGTCGCTGATTAAAGTACCCAGCATGGCCAATTTCTTTCCAAAGGTTGCAGATTGTCATTGGGACAGAATTCATTCCTCTCTCACTGCTTATCATTGTTTAAATGATGGTTATGTGGAAAAGCAGCCAGTGGCTTGGGATGGATAGGTGCACTGACAGCTGTGATATAACTGAAATAATGTTGAAAACAGCATTAACCACCATACAATCTTAACCACCATACAATCTATTTTGAGATAAAAGAGTTTTATTAGTGCCAACATAGGTGATGGAGAAATTGCTGATTGTTTTCTGTCTGTAGAGCTTCAGCTTCAGACTTTCAATCATTTACCTTGGCAGGGTCATGTCTTTATCAATGCAGTTAATTTTATAGGGAAGTGTTGCAGTTGCAGAAGCACCCATTCAATCACTCACACGCAAACTTGGATGAGATATTGAATAAATAGCCCAAATCCATTTTTAGCTCCACAGGCCGAAGGCCAGCGGGCTTATGTCTTGGCCCGGTGTCCGTCGTGCATCCGTCCGTCCGTCTGTGCGTTAACTTTTATTTCAAACATCTTCTTCTCAGAAACTACCCATCCAATTTTCATGAAACTTCACAGAAATGATCCTGCCATGGTCCTCTTCAGAATTTCTTGAAAGAATTTGATTCCTTCAAAAACTCTGGTTGCCATGGCAACAAAACTGAAAAATATTGGAAATCTTTAAAAATCTTCTTGTCTGAAACCATAAGGCATAGGGCTACCAAATTTGGCATGTAGCTTTGTGTAGTAGACCTCTATCAAGTTTCTTCAAATTATAGCCTTGGGGTCAAAATTGGCTCTGCCCCAGGGGTCACAAGTTTTACATAGGCTTATATAGAGAAAACTTTAAAAATCTTCCTGTACCTAGCCATAAGGCCTAGAGTTACCAAATTTTGCATGTAGCTATATCTAGTGGGCCTCTACCAAGTGGGCCAAAATTTTAGTCTTGGGGTCAAAATTGGCCCCGCTGCAGGGGTCACAATTTTTACATGGGCTTACATAGTGACAACTAAAGAAATCTTCCTGTTTTGATTTTTTTAGCTCACCTTAAACAACGTGCTAAAGGTGAGCTATTGTGATCGCCCTATGTCCGTCGTCCGTCATCCGTCAACAATTTCTTTAAACATCTTCTTCTCCTAAACCACTGGGCCAATCTTGATGAAACTTGGCAGGGATGTTCCTTGGGTGAAGCTCTACCAAAATTGTTCAAAGAATTGATTTCCACCCACAACTCTGGTTGCCATGGCAACAAAAAGGGA
The DNA here is from genome assembly GCA_945859785.2 of Tridacna gigas. Lineage (NCBI taxonomy): Eukaryota > Metazoa > Mollusca > Bivalvia > Cardiida > Cardiidae > Tridacna > Tridacna gigas. Next base: position 60,041,513 of record OX244032.2, read on the forward strand.
AAAAAAGCAAAATCTTTGAACATCTTCTTCTCTGAAACTAGAAGGCGCAGAGCTTTGATATTTGGTATGTAGCATCGCCTAGTGGATCTCTACCAAGTTTGTTCATTTGATGTCCCTGGGGTCAAAACTGGCCCCACCCCGGGGGTCACAAGTTTGAGCATAGTAACAAAGAAGGAAAACTTTAAAAATCTTCTTCTCTGAAACTTGAAGGCGTAGAGCTTTGATATTTGGCATGTAGCATCTCCTAGTGGACCTCTACCAAGTTTGTTCATATGATGCCCCTGGGGTCAAAACTGGCCCCGCCCCGGGGGTCACAATTTCCAACATAGGAACAAAGAAGGAAAACTTTAAAAGTCATCTTCTCTAAAACTAGATGGCATAGAGCTTTGATATTTGGCATGGAGCATCTCCTAGTGGACCTCTACCAAGTTTGTTCATATGATGCCCTTGGGGTCAAAACTGGCCCAGCCCCGGGGGTCACAAGTTCAAACATAGGAACAAAGAGGGGAAACTTTAAAAATCATCTTCTCTGAAACTGGAAGGCGTAGAGCTTTAATATATGGTATGTAGCATCCCCTAGTGGACCTCTACCAAGTTTGTTCATATGATGCCCCCGGGGTCAAAACTGGCCCCGCCCTGGGGGGCACAATTTCCAACATAGGAACAAAGAAGGAAAACTTTAAAAATCTTCTTCTCTGAAACAGGAAGGCATGGAGCTTTGATATTTGGTATGTAGCATCTTCTAGTGGATCTCCACTAAGTTTGTGCATATGATGCCCTTTGGGCAGAAGTTGGCCCTGCCCCGGGGGTCACAAGTTCGAACATAGGAACAGAGAAGGAAAATTTTAAGAATCATCTTCTCTGAAACTGGAAGGCGTAGAGCTTTGATATTTGGTATGTAGCATCGCCTACTAGACCTCTACTAAGTTTGTTCATATGATGCCCTTGGGGTCAAAATTGGCCCTGCCCCGGGGGTCACAAGTTCAAACATAGGAACAAAGAAGGAAAATTTTAATTTTTTTTTTCTCTTAAATGGGAAGGCATAGAGCTTTGATATTTGGTATGTAGTATCTCTTAGTGGCCTTCTACCAAGTTTGTTCCAAGGATGCTGCTTGGGTCAAAACTGGCCCAGCCCCTGGGGTCACAACTTCGAACATAGGAACAAAGAAGGAAAACTTTAAAATTCTTCTTTTCTGAAACCGAAAGGTGTGGAGCTTTGATATTTGGTATGTTGCATCCCAGAGTGGACCTCTACCAAGTTTGTTCATATGATGCCCCTGGGTCAAAACTGGCCCAGCCCCGGGGGTCACAAGTTCGAACATAGGAACAAAGAAGGAAAACTTTAAAATTCTTCTTTAAAACTGGAAGGCGTAGTGCTTTGATATTTGGTATGTAGTGATTCTCTTCTAAGTTTGTTTGCCCATCTAAGCACAACAAGTTCATTGAGTTCAAAATTGGGTCATCTTGGGTCATAAACTAGGTCACTAGGTCATATTAAAGAAATACCTTGTTGGCACTCTTGAGGCCACATTATTTGCTCAATTGCCTTGAAAATTAGTTAGAAAGTTTGTCTTTATAAAGTCTCACATAAGATTAATTTGGATCAACTTGGGTCATAAACTAGTTCACTGGGTCAAATTAAAGAAATACCTTGTTTGCACTCTGGAGGCCACATTATTGCTCAAGTGACCTGAAATTTGGCCAGAATGTTTGTCTTGATGAAATACCAGGTGAGTTTGGATTTGGGTCACCTGGAACCATAAACTAGGTCACTAAGTCAAAATAAAGAAATACCTTGTGGGCACTCTAGAGGCCACATTATGCGCTTAATTGCCTTGAAAATTGGTCAGAATATTTGTCTTTGTAAAATCTCACATGAGTCTGAATTTGGGTCAACTGGGATCATAAACTAGTTCACTCGGTCAAATTAAGAAATAGCTAGTGGGCACTCTAGAGGCCACATTTATTATTCATTTGATTTGAAAACTGGTTCAAATGTTTCTTTTGATATAGTCAAAGACCAGTTCAAATTTGGGTCACCTGGGGTAATAATCTAGGTCACTAGGTCAAATTAAAGAAATATCTTTAGGGCACTCGAGGCCACATTTTTTCCTCAGTTGACTTGAAAATTGGTCAGTATGTTTGTCTTCATGAAATATGAGTTTGAAATTGGGTCACCTGCGGTCAAAAACTAGGTCACATGGTCAAATTAAAGAAAAACCTTTAAGGCACTCTACTAAGGTGAGCTACCCAGGGCCATCATGGCCCTCTTGTTTTGTAATTAACCTTGCATCAGGGGTCTTATGTTTTACAGAGGCTTCATATGGACAAAACTTGAAAATCGCCTCATTTATAACCATACAGCATAGACTTGTATTATTTTGGCATGTGGCTTTATCTTGTGGACCTCTACCAGGGTTCAAGTAATTATAGGTCTGGGATCAAAAATGGCTTTGCCCTGCAGGTCTCAACTTTCACATGGGCTTTTACAGAGAAAACTTTGTAAGTCTTCATTTTGAAACCATTTGGCTCAGAATTGAAATGTTTAGTATTTATGGTTTATATTTATAAGCCAGTGGAGCGATACAGGGCCATCATGGCCCTCTTTTCGTGTTATTATTTTCATAAATCAGGAATTTTTTAGATCAATTAAGAAATTATTTGACTAACCAAGTTCAAATGTCACATGAACAGAGCTCCAGATAGATGGGGAGATTTTTATTTCAAAATTGAAAATATTGATTATCCTACACTAAACACACTGTTGTTGGTACTCATTAGAATCGTCTCATCGAGAAGATTCTAATGGGTACCCACAACCTAGGGTTTGGAAGAGAAATAATGGATTTGTAATACCATCACTCCCTCTTGTCTGGGTTTAGAAGAGAAATATTGGATTGAGAATACTATCACTCCCTCTTATCTGGAGCTCTGATGAAGCCTCCTAACGTAGCAGGGTGGATGGGGAGGAAGAGCTTTCAAAATATTTGAGCCATTTAATTAACCCTTAACCACACAGTTTTGACTTTTGACAACCATGAAGTAGAAAGCCTTTAAAAATATTGTTGGAAAAGGAGAAATTGCTGGTTACTAGCTACCAGCATTTCCTGCTTCTCCCACAATGTGTTCTACCCTTCCCAAAACAAATTTCAGTTTTCATCTTGCATTTTCGTCAGTGTCTGTGTGTGTATGCGTGTGTGTGCACAAATGCTTTGAATTTGGAACAAGTCTAACATTTTGTTGTGTGGTAAAAGGTAAACATGGGTGCCGATACTGAAATATTTTCCCATTCCCAAGTGACAAATACTTGTCTTTAAAATTGGAATAATCAGGTTCCACTGTACAAATTTGAAATCAGTACAAATGAAGGGAAGTTCTCTGAAAGGGAAGAAAACATGGTGGGCAAAGGAGAAAATGCTGGTTACCAGCATTTTCTCCTTTCCCATAATGTTTTCAAAAGCCTTCTTAAAGTGGTGAATTCAGGGCTGTGTGGTAAAGGAATAAGAATCAAGGAAGACATAAAATTTAAACAAGAGAATACTAGTTTTGACATTTTCTTTATTTCAACAATGATATTTAGAGAGGACTGTATGGACATTTCCTCTGTAAAAGTCAACATCACCTTGTATGACTGATATCTTAAACACACATACATGTACATGCAGAAATCGGGTATACGATATTCAGTTCTGAAAAAGTGATCAACAAAAAATTGCTCATAACAAACAAATGTATTGCAGAATTATGTGACCACAATTTCATAAACATCTCTATCATCTGTACTATTTAACCCTTTACCAGACGACAAAATTTTAGCCTTGTCCAAATTGAAAGCATTTGCAGACGACAATTTCAGTCTGGCTCAAATGGTGCAGCTTTTCTTTAATAGGATAGAAAACATTGTGGGAAAAGGAGAAAATGCTGGTTACCAGCATTTTCTCCTTTTCACACGATGTTTTCAAAAGGCTTCTTTCCCAGGGGCGTCAAAAGGCGGCATTGTGCGGTAAAGGGTGAACACCATAATCCTTTAGATACACTATTTTGACTACTGCAGCAGACTGCTGTTGAAAATATTGTGGAAAATGGAAAAAATCTTCCCAGTGTGCAATTTCTTAAATGCCACACCGTTTTCAAAGTTGCCTGCTGCAAATTTGTTTATTGAGATAGTGTGTTGACTCCACAAATAAGACTATGTCCCTCGGGTGTTACCGGTAGCTTTTGAAACCTTGACTTTACTAGACGACGAAAGGTTTTTTTATATTGAAAGCATTTTGAGATTACAAATATGGCATATACTCAGATCTGATCTGTCTTTGAACATGTAGAAATCATCAAGGGAAAAGGAAAGAAAGCTAGTTATCAGCATTTTATCCTTTTCCTACAATGTTTTCAAAAGGTTTGTTTCCCTCAGGTCGTGCAAACCCAGAACTGTTTTGTAAAGGGTTGGTGGAAAAAAATAAAGGCATTTGCTCCTTCTTCCTTCAACTTTTTTATAGAAATGAAGGATAGAATTTTTTAACTGTATCTTATTTGTGTTAGATACAGTATTTCATAATTTTTTCCTTTCCCAAAATGTCAATAGCAGCCTCCCTCAGGATCGTTAAAATAGATGATTGTTTGGTAAACAGTACATGACACATCTAAAAAAAGACTACAGAAATGGATTAGCACTTTACCTTACACTCCCGTGTTTTAATCCTTTCCCAAATGACAAATTTTGGACTGGTCCAAATTGAAAGAGTTTGCAGACGACAATTTTAAATTTGATGAAAATGGCAGAAAGTTATCAAAAAGGGGAAAAAGCACTGTGGGAAAAGGAGAAATTGCTCGTTACGAGCAATTTCTCCTTTTCCCACAGTGTTTTCAAGAGACTTGTACTGCAGACACATGAAAACCAGGGTTTGCTTGGGAAGGGGTTAATGACCTTGAGAAAGGTCTTTGGCAACATTTTGGGAAAAGGGAGAAAATGCTGGTGACCAGCCATGTCTCCTTTTTTCCCCACCATGTTTATTAACCCTTTACTGCACAATGACGCCTTTTGACGCCCCTGGGAAAGAGGCCTTTTGAAAACATTGTGGGAAAAGGAGAAAATGCTGGTAACCAGCATTTTCTCCTTTTCCCACAATGTTTTCTACCCTATCAACAAAAAGTTGTACCATTTGAGCCACATTGAAATTGTCGTCTGCAAATGCTTTCAATTTGAACAAGGCTATAATTTTGTCGTCTGGTAAAGGGTTAATCCTTATGGGGCCAAGCCATTATTTGAGTAAATGCTTAAAATTTTTGGTCAAGTCTAAAATTTTGTAAACTAATGTTTATGTACAACGAGAAATCAATCATTTAGCATTGACGGTCATCAAATAAAAAAATAATTGGCAGAGCTTGGATTTGAAATTACTGCCAACCAGCAATTAAACCCAACTCATTCATCAGCAGTATTCCAACCCAAAAAGGTACAATGTTTCAAACAGAAACAGATGCAAATAAATGAAAAGAGACAACCCTATGATATTCATTCACTAACTGCTTCTCTCTATTATCATGACAATGAAATTGTTTAACTCTTTACCACACAATCCCAAGTTTTTACGGCCCTGAAAGGGAAGGCTTTTGAAAAAATAGCGAGAAAAGGAGAAAATGCAGGTAACCAGGATGTTCTCCTTTTCCCACAATATTTTCTACCCTGTCATAGACAGAAATCAACATCTGAGCTACATTTAATTTGTTGTCCACAAATGCTTTCAATTTGGTCCAGTACAGAATTTTTTCGTCTGGGAACTCTATACCACAACAAAATTTCCAAACTGAAGGAATTCCGAGCATGTTTTCAAAAGCCTTAGTCTCTAGGGTCATTAGAACTTGGGACTGTTTGGTAGAGGGTTAACTCTACCTCCAGAAAATTTTGGACTTGTCTACATCTAAGGATTTGCAGACAAATTTGGCTCAAATGCAAGATTTCGACTTTGGCAAGGTAGAAAACAAGGCAGGAAACAGAAACAAGCTGATTACCAGCATCTTTTTTGTTTCCCATAATGTTTTCAAAGCCCTTTTCCTCAATGACATAAGAACATTGTGTCATTTTGTAAATTGGGCATCAACAACCACATAGCAATTAATTCAAAAAGTCATAAAGTTTGTTACAGATACAATGAAAAAAAAAATCTAGAATATCCCTATCCTTTCTTGTCAGTCTCACTGCTACTGATAACCATAAAATTTATGATCTATTTCATTGTACACACTGAAAAAACTTAACAAAAATCACACCACAACTTGTAATAGCTATATTTTGTATACATAACACACATTTAACTGTTTACCATACAATTCCAAGTGTTAACGCCCCCCAAAAGGGAAGGCCTTCGAAAACGTTGTGGGAAAATGAGAAAATGCCAGTAACCAGCATTTTCTCCTTTTTCCACAATGTTTTCTAACCTGTCAAAGACAGACGTCATCATTTGTGCTACATTCAATTTGTTGTCTGCAAATATTGTCAATCTGGTCGAGTCCAAAATTTTGTCTTGTGGTAAAGAGTTAATAAGTGTCTTCTAGTTTATAAACAGAACACAGTCCATTGGTAAACAGTAAAATACAAAAAAACTATTTCATAACAAATTTCAGTATAAACTGCACTGGCCACTTTTACTGCTCTTGTAAACTTCATGGAGGTTGGATTATAATGTTCTGATGGTCTGATCTTAGGTCTACATTTAGCTTATAGCTTTTGAAAACCAGCAATTGCTCCTTTTCCTACATTTTCTTCTTGTTTATTACAGAAACATGCTTGGATTCATATGCTCTTTGGTATCACTTGTAATAATGTTTAGAAAAAGTGGCCTGTTTCATAAAGGGTCAAATGAACTAAAAAATATACAAATATTCTAAAAGTAATCCTTCAAAAATTAAGGCAAAGCAAGATACTTTCCATTCGGTAAAAATTTATTAAACTGTAAACATAAAGTAGATATAAAAATTCAAAGAGCGCGAAGAGTAAGTCAAAACAAAGAACTCGATTAAACCACACAATTCTCAGCTTTAACAACCCTGAGGAAGAAGCCTTTTGCAAATAAGTGTGGTAAAGGAGAAAATGCTGGTAACCAGCATTTCCTCCTTTTCCTACAATGTTTTTTTTCTACTCTATGACAGACAAATTTCATGTTTTGAGTTAATATTGACGCCTGCAAGAGCTTTCAATTTGAACAAGGCTAAAACTTTGTCTTTTCTTGTCTTGTCGAAGACTACTTTTAGATACATACTGGCAAAAGGTGAAATTTCTCAAAATAAGTAATTTCTCCTTTTAACACAGTATTTCCACATTATTCTCTAATGTGTTAATTATCCATATTTGACACACAGTTATATATTTGATTATTTTGTCTTCGGGCTGTTCATTATGTTGACTAATACCTATCATCAAATAAAAGAAAGTATTTTTAAAAAAAATGTTGATGTGAAGTGCATGTGCAATGGTACTGTTAACATGCATTAACTTTTTACCACACGGCAAAATCTTATACTTGTTCAGATTAAAAGCATTTGCAGGCCACAAGTTTAAAAGTGGCTCAAAAAAATAGCTCAAATGATGGAATTTACCGGTATCTTTGATGGGGTAGAAAACTTTCTGGTAAAAAGAAGGAAATGCTGCTTACAAGCATCTTCTCCTTTTCCCACAATGTTTTCAAAAAGCCTCTTCCTCAGCGATGTGAAAACATGCGATTGTTTTGTAAAGTGTTAATTATTACTCAGCTTGTATACAGGCAGACCTTGGAAAATCCGCAAGTTAAATCCTAATCATTCTCGGGTAAAAACATGCATTCTTAAATGCTATTCTACCCTTTACCAGACGACAAAATTTTAGCCTTGTCTAAATTGAAAGCATTTGCAGACGACAATTTCAATGTGGCTCAATGTGGCTCAAATGGTGCAATTTTTCTTTGATAGGATAGAAAACATTGTGAGAAAAGGAGAAAATGCTGGTTACCAGCATTTTCTCCTTTTCCCACAATGTTTTCAAAAGGCTTCCTTCCCAGGGGTGTTAAAAGGCGTCATTGTGCAGTAAAGGGAAAATATATCGGGTGATTATAACCTAATTTTGCCTATTGACTCATGGTTCATACATAATTGTATAATATTTCATGTATAACAAGAGTAACCTTATTAATCCAAACTGTGAATAAATTTCTCATCCTGGTTTCCTTTATCCATGTCTTGGGTCCATATTTACCAACCAGTCTTAAGAGAGTCTTATTCTCCAAGTTTTTCTAAATTTGAAAGTAACACAATATCTGCTTGGCTAAACCAAATAATGTAGCCAATCAGAAGTTTTGCTGTTTTCAAATTCAGAAAATTCTGGAGAAAAGGACTAAAAAACAAGAGGGCCATGATGGCCCTGAATCGCTCACCTGAGTCAATAGGCAAAATTTCACTCCAGGGTCATAATGACCAAATTTAAAACTCATCCAAGATATTATTAAGACAAACATTCTGGCGTGTCCAAAATGTATTTCTTCAATTTGACCAAGTGACCTAGTTTATGACCCTATGTGACCATATTTCCAACTCATCCGAGATATTAAAACAAACTTGTTGACCAAGGTTCAGGTGAATTGGGCTAGAATTGTCGCCTCTAGAGTGCCCACAAGGTATTTCGGTAATTTGACCTAGTGACTTAGATTATGACCCTATGTGACCCAATTTCAGATACATTCAAGATATCATCAAGTCAAACATGCTGACAAATTTTCAGGTCAGTTGAGCAAAAATTGTGGCCTCTAAAGTGCCCACAATACATTTCTTTAATTTGACCTTGTGACCCAATTTCTAACTGATCCGAGATATCATCAAGTCAAATAAGTAGACCAATTTTAAGTCAATTTAGCTAGAATTGTGACCTCTAGAGTGCCCACAAGGTATTTCTTATGTGACCCAATTTTGAACTCATCCAAGATTTTATCAAGACAAACATGCTGATCAATTTTCAGGTCAGTTGAGTAAGAATTGTGGCTTCTAGAGCCCCAAAAGGAATTTCTGCAAGTTGACCAAGTGACCCAGTTTATGACCCCAGGCGACCCAAATTCAAACTCATCCGAGATTTGATCAAGACAAACATTCTGAACAATTTTCAAGTCAATTGAGCAAAAAATGTGGCCTCGAGATTGCCCACAAGATATTTCTTTAATTTGACCTAGGGACCTAGTTTTTGACCCTACATGACCCAATTTCAAACTCATCCGAGATTTTATCAGGACAAACATTATGACCAAGTTTCATAAGTATCAGACTGAAAAATGTGTCATCTAGAGCACACACAAGGCTTTTCTAAGATTTGACGTGACCTAGTTTTTGAACTGAGGTGACCCAGTTTCAAACGCTTCCAAGATATCATCAAGACAAAGATTCTGACCAAGTTTCATTAGTATGGGACTGAGAATGTGGCCTCTGGATTGCACACAAGGTTTTTATAAGATTTGATCTAGTGACCTAGTATTTGACCCCACAGGACCCAATTTCGAACTCATTTGAGATTTTATCAGGACAAACATTCTGACAAAGTTTCATGTGTATTGGACTGAAAATGTGTCCTCTTGAGTGCACACAAGGTTTTTCTAAGATTTGACCTGGTGACCTAGTTTTTTAACTGAGGTGACCCAGTTTCAAAGTCTTCCAAGATATCATCAAGACAAACATTCTGACCAAGTTTCGCGAGTATCGGCCTGAAAATGTGTCCTCTAGAGCGCACACAAGACTTTTCTAAGATTTGACCTGGTGACCTAGTTTTTGACCCCACAGGACCCAATTTCAAACTCATTCAAGATTTTATCAAGACAAACATTTTGACCAAGTTTCATGAGTATTGGACTGAAAATGTGTCCTCTAGAGCGCACACAAGGTTTTTCTAAGCTGACCTAGTTTTTTAACTGAGGTGACCCAGTTTCAAAGTCTTCCAAGATATCATCAAGACAAACATTCTGACCAAGTTTCATGAGTATCGGCCTGAAAATGTGTCCTCTAGAGCGCACACAAGACTTTTCTAAGATTTGACCTGGTGACCTAGTTTTTGACCCCACAGGACCCAAGTTCGAACTCATTCAAGATTTTATCAAGACAAACATTTTGACCAAGTTTCATGAGTATTGGACTGAAAATGTGTCCTCTACAGCGCACACAAGGTTTTTCTAAGCTTTGACCTGGTGACCTAGTTTTTGAACCGAGGTGACCCAGTTTCAAAATCTTCCAAGATATCATCAAGACAAATATTCTGACCAAGTTTCATTAGTATGGGACTGAAAATTTGGCCTCTGGAGTGCACACAAGGTTTTTCGAAGATCTGACCTAGTGACTTAGTTTTTGACCCCACATGACCCAATTTCAAACTAGTCCCAGATTTTATCAAGACAAACATTCTGACCAAGTTTCACAAGTATCTGACTGAAAATGTGGCCTCTAGAGCGCACACAAGACTTTTCTAAAATTTGACCTAGTGACCTAGTTTTTGACCCCACATGACCCAATTTCAAACTCTTCTGAGATTTTATCAAGACAAACATTCTGACCAAGTTTCATGAGTATTGGACTGAAAATGTGTCCTCAAGAGTGCATACAAGGTTTTTCAAAGATTTGACCTGGGGACCTAGTTTTTGAACTGAGGTGACCCAGTTTCAAAGTCTTCCAAGATATCATCAAAACAAAGATTCTGACCAACTTTCATTAGTACTGGACTAAAAATGTGGCATCTGGAGTGCACACAAGGTTTTTCTATGATTTGACCTAGTGACCTAGTTTTTGACCCTATATGACCCAATTTCAAACTCATCCGAGTTTTTTTGAAGACAAACATCCCGACCAAGTTTCATGAGTATTGGACTGAAAATGTGTCCTCTAGAGCGCACACAAGGTTTTTCTTAGATTTGACCTGGAGACCTAGTTTTTTAACTGAGGGTACCCAGTTTCAAACTCTTCCAAGATATCATCAAGATAAAGATTCTGACCAAGTTTCATTAGTATAGGACTGAAAATGTGGCCTCTGGAGTGCACACATCGTTTTTCTAAGATTTGACCTAGTGACCTAGTTTTTGACCCCACATGACCAAATTTCAAACTTGTCCGAGATTTTATCAAGACAAACATTCTGACCAAGTTTCACAAGTATCTGACTGAAAATGTAGCCTCTAGAGCGCACACAAGGTTTTTCTAAAATTTGACCTAGTGACCTAGTTTTTAACCCCACATGACCCAATTTCAAACTCTTCCGAGATTTTATCAAGACAAACATTCTGACCAAGTTTCACAAGTATCTGACTGAAAATGTGGCCTCTAGAGTGCACACAAGGTTTTTCTTAGATTTGACCTGGTGACCTAGTTTTTGACTGGAGTGCACACAAGGTTTTTCAAAGATTTAACCTAGTGACTTAGTTTTTGACCCCACGTGACTCAATTTCAAACTCGTCCGAGATTTTATCAAGACAAACATTCTGACCAAGTTTCACAAGTATCCGACTGAAAATGTGGCCTCTAGAGCGCACACAAGGTTTTATAAAATTTGACCTAGTGACCTAGTTTTTGACCCCACATGACCCAATTTCAAACTCGTCTGAGATTTTATCAAGACAAACATTCTGACCAAATTTCATGAGTATTGGACTGAAAATGTGTCCTCAAGAGTGCACAAAAAGTTTTTCAAAGATTTGACCTGGTAACCTAGTTTTTGAACTGAGGTGACCCAGTTTCAAACTCTTCCAAGATATCATCAAGACAAAGATTCTGACCAAGTTTCATTTGTATGGGACTGAAAATGTGGCCATTGGAGTGCACACAAGGTTTTTCTATGATCTGACCTAGTGACCTAGTTTTTGACCCTACCTGACCTAATTTCAAACTCATCCGAGATTTTATCAAGACAAACATTCTAACTAAGTTTCATGAGTATTGGACTGAAAATGTGTCCTCTACAGCCGACACAAAGTTTTTCTTAGATTTGACCTGGGGACCTAGTTTTTGAACTGAGGTGACCCAGTTTCAAACTCTTTCAAGATATCATCAAGACAAAGATTCTGACCAAGTTTCATTAGTATGGGACTGAAAATGTGGCCTCCGGAGTGCACACAAGGTTTTTTGAAGATTTGACCTAGTGACTTAGTTTTTGACCCCACATGACCCAATTTCAAAGTTGTCCTAGATTTTATCAGGACAAACATTCTGACCAAGTTTCACAAGTATCTGACTGAAAATGTGGCCTCTAGCATGTACACAAGGTTTTTCTAAAATTTGACCTAGTGACCTAGTTTTTGACCCCACATGACCCAATTTCAAATTCTTCCGAGATTTTATCAAGACAAACATTCTGACCAAGTTTCACAAGTATCTGACTGAAAATGTGGTTTCTAGAGGGCACACAAGGTTTTTCTTAGATGTGACCTGGTGACCTAGTTTTTGACCCCACATGACCCAATTTTGATCTTGTCTGAGATTTTATCAAGACAAACATTCAAAGCAAGTTTTATGAGGATTGGACTGAAAATGTGGCCTCTAGAGCATACACAAGGTAAAAAGTTGACGACAGACGCCAAACACAGCACGATCACAATAGCTATGTTCTAAAGCGTGGCTATTGAATACAAACTCTGAAATTTATGTAGTCAAATGTCTGAAGTCAAATGTAACATGGAAATGTATCAAAGTCAATAGATACATGTAGAAAAATTCAGAAAAATTCAGAAGTAGAATAATTAGGGGCCCAGGGTGAATATCCGATAACAGGTTTGTTACAGGTTACACATTTTCTTTCAGTCATTGGTGTTCCCTTCTTACAGCGAATGCATTCCCCGCAAATACCATGTCCACAGTCTCGCTGTGTATGATTGACCTTGTTCATTCGACAGTCCTGACAAAGGAAATCTTCATCCGCATTCCGTAACTCTTTTTGTTCTGGAATCAAAAATATATCCTTTCATTTTCTCCACATTTTTATTTGTTATTTATGCTTAGAGCACTGAATGAATTAACTCTCTACCACATGACAAAACTTTAGACAATAAAAGCATTTGCATACGAAAGATCAAACATTATTATAATGACAGGGTTTCATTTTGTCTACAAAAAGTAGAAAACATTTTGGGAAAAAAGAGAAAATGCTGGTTACCAGCATTTTCTCCTTTTTCCAACAATGCCTTTTGCCTCAAGGTTGTTGAAATACTAAGCTGTTTCATAAAAGACTACACAGATTATTTTGAGTAGGTACCATCCGTATTTTTCCCTCCCTCTCCCCCACCCCCCCCAAAAAAATATTGAATTGCAATTTTATAAGGCTGCTTTGACTAGACAATTCAATCATGCTCAATACTTTAGGGCTATTTCTCTAGTTTTTCTGTGCCTGACACCTAAGATATGAGTTGTGTTCTGTGAAAAGAATGGTTAATGCATGTGAAAAAAGTATTGCCCCAGGTCAGCCTGTGCAGACTGCACAAGCTTATCTGGGCCAAAGTTTGTTGCTTTTGGTAAATTTTCTGAATGTCAGAGGAACATTCTACTTTCAGATCCAGTCGATTGTTTGAAAAAACAGATTTTATGGATCTAAAATCATGTGACGACTTGCATGGCACAATGCTACAATTACTGTATTGACAAAAATACACTAGGCTATAAGATTAGAGAAACACTGATCTGACTTTGCTCAAATGGAAATCAAAAGTCAGTATTTCATTATGTAGCCAATTTAGTATTTATTAATTGTCTCACTAGAGTTGGGCAAGTCAAAGAATATACTGTTTATATATATATGTATATTTGGTAACCAGCATTTTCTCCTTTTCCCACAATGTTTTCTGCCCTTCCCAAAACAAACTTCCAGTTTTCGGTCACATTTATTTTTTCATCTGCAAATGCTTTCAATTTGGACCAGTCTAAAATTTTGTTGTTTGATAAAAGGTTAAGAGGGATTGGTAAATGCAGGTCCTGAACTGAAATGGGTACACTATGCTTTATAGCTCTTGGACAGACACTGGAAATATATTGCAGCCAAGCATGGTCAAATTTTGTTTAAAATAAGATCACTATGAACTAGAAATAGGTGTGTCAGAGACATGGATGCCCCCGCTAAATGGTATTGGTCACAGGTATGTCATATGACACTAGTACTCAAAATGGAGAACAAATTTATTTTGAAATTCATTGATAAATGTAGAAGTTATGCTCCGGACAAGGTCAATTTTATCATTTGACCTTCAACTGTGACCTTGACCTTGAGCGTATCGAAACAAACTTTTAGCATGACACTAGTACTTGTTAAGGAGAACAAGTGCGCTAAGTTTTTTTTGAAATCCATTGATAAATGTAGAAGTTATGCTCCGGACAAGGTCAATTTAAACATTTGACCTTCAACTGTGACCTTGACCTTGGGCATATCGAAACAAACTTTTTGCATGACACTAGTACTTGTTACGGAGAACAAGTGTGCGAATCTTTTTTGAAATCCATTGATAAATGTAGAAGTTATGTCCGGACAAGGTCAATTAAAGCATTTGACCTTCAACTGTGACCTTGACATTGGGTGTATCGAAACAAACTTTTCGCATGACACTAGTACTTGTTAAGGACAACAATTGTGCAAAATTATTGTGAAATCCATTGATTAATGTAGAAGTTATGCTCCGGACAAGGTCAATTTAAACATTTGACTTTCAACTGTGACCTTGACCTTGGGTGTATCGAAACAAACTTTTAGCATGACACTAGTACTTGTTAAGGAGAGCAAGTGTGAAAAGTTTTTTTGAAATCCATGGATAAATCTAGAAGTTATGCTCTGGACAAGGTCAATTTAAACATTTGACCTTCAACTGTGACCTTGACCTTGGGCGTATTGACACAAACTTTTCGCATGACACTAGTATTTGTTAAGGAGAACAAATGTGCAAAATTATTTTGAAATCTATTGATAAATGTAGAAGTTATGCTCCAGACAAGGTCAATTTAAACATTTGACCTTCAACCGTGACCTTGACCTTGGGCGTATCGAAACAAACTTTTCACATGACACTAGTACTTGTTAAGGAGAACAAGTGTGCAAAGCTTTTTTGAAATCCATTGATAAATGTAGAAGTTATGCTCCGGACAAGGTCAATTTAAACATTTGACCTTCAACTGTGACCTTGACCTTAGGCGTTTCAAAACAAACTTTTAGCATAACACTAGTACTTATTAAGGAGAACAAGTGTGCAAAGTTTTTTTGAAATCCATTGATAAATGTAGAAGTTATGCTCTGGACAAGGTCAATTTTATCATTTGACCCTCAACCGTGACCTTGACCTTGGGCGTATCGAAACAAACTTTTCGCATGACACTAGTATTTGTTAAGGAGAACAATTGTGCAAAATTATTTTGAAATCCATTGATAAATGTAGAAGTTATGCTCCAGACAAGGTCAATTTAAACATTTGACCTTCAACCGTGACTTTGACCTTGGGCGTATCGACACAAACTTTTCGCATGACACTAGTATTAAGGAGAACAAGTGTGCGAAGTTTTTTTGAAATCCATTGATAAATGTAGAAGTTATGCTCCGGACAAGGTCAATTTAAACATTTGACCTTCAACTGTGACCTTGACCTTGGGAGTATCGAAACAAACTTTTCGCATGACACTAGTACTTGTTAAGGAGAACAAGTGTGCAAAGTTTTTTTGAAATCCATTGATAAATGTAGAAGTTATGCTCCGGACAAGAATAGGACACAAACACACTAACGCACACACACACGCACGCGCACACACACACACTAACACACACACATACAGACGGACACAGGTAACTCTATATGCCCCCCCCCCCGCCATTTCATGGCGGGGGCATAAAAATGGTGGGTGACACTACATGTGCATCATTCGAAGATGTATCACTGACTTTGGCAATCCTGGCCATAAAAGTATAGAAGCTATGCAGCGGACAGGTAATATGATGGAAGGACAGAGAGGGAGAAAACGACAGAGGGACAAAGGAAGGCAACACTACATGCTCCTTGCCATGTTATGGCTGGCTATAGAAATAATGCCTACAAATTCAAAGGCTTTCACTCACTCATCCCATTGGAAGACTGGAAAACAGCAGTATTTCCAGAAGCTGCCGACATTTCTTGTGTGCTCACTAGCATCTGCTGTTGTCGTAGCTGCATTTGGTCTCGTGACATTTGTGGTTTGACAGCAGTCTCATCAATGTCATGTGACAGCTTGCCATTATTATGTTGTTTAAGTTGTTCCTATAATGGAATATTTCAAATTGAAATTTTGTGATTCTATTTAATATTGTTTACTGTCCCTAGGCTAGGATGTTGCTGCTTTCATGTAGTGTTCAATTCCAGTTAATCTATATACGAGGATATGATGTCATAATGCAAGTGACTACGAGGATTGGATTTTTAGAACTTGTCACTGTTACAGAATTATATATTTATGAGCCTGCAATATTTAACAAGAGGCCATGAAGACTCTAGAACACTCACATCGGCCTTTCTATCTTTGAAAGAAAAATGATGAGTTCATTTAAACATGAGGGCCAAGATGGCCATACACTCACCTGAGCCTATTTGACCCAACATGACCCATTTCCAATATCTCCTGAGATATCATGACAAACATTCTAACAAACTTCCACGAGTATCATCAATACAAATATTCTGACCATTATGAGTATTGGACTGAAACTGAGGCCTCTAGAGTGCACATAAAGTTCTGTCTGATATCTGACCTGATGATCCACAATTTTGACCTGAAGTGTTATCCATGGTATTATCAAGACAAACATTCAAAGTTTCATTAACATTGGAAGGAAAATGTAACATCTTCAGTGCACATAAGGGTTTTTTGAGACCTGACAAAATGACCTACTTTTTATTCTTTTTAACTTGTCAAAAAAGATATCTGGAAGTGAGGCATTTTCAAACTTTTCCAAAATGGCATTAAGACAAAATTCTATGCAAGTTTCATAATCACGGTACAGAAAATATTGTCTCTATGATGCACAATGGGTATTTTTAAGGATTTTACATACTGAACTATTTTTTTCACCCATGGTCAACAATTTTAGACTCCCCTGTGAAATTATCAGGACAACCATTCTGACAAAAGTTTCATGAGTATTCAACTGAAAATGTGGACTCTAGAGTGCACAGGGTTTTTCTTATTTCATATACTGATCTACCCTTCATTCTAAGATGAGGTGAACAATTTTTGAATTCCTCTAAAATTCCATCAAGACAAACATTCTAAGCAAATTTCCCAAACAATGGATTGAAAATATTTAAGAATGCACAATGGTAACCATGTATGTAAAAATTTGAACCACCCACTTTCTTTTTGATCCATTGTCAACCATTTTTAAACTCCTTGGTAATCATATTACATGTATTAGCAAAAAAATTCTGACCTAGTTTCATGACCATTGGACTGAAATATGGCCTTCAGAGTGCACACATGGTAAAACTTGACGACTGACAATGAATGACAGACAAAACACAATTATTATGGACAATGGACACAGCACTGGAAAGCTAAAAAGAAAGTCTTTTAATGGCAAATGTTATGATATTCTGTATCTAAGAATTCTACTTTTCATTCCACAAGGTGTAAGGTAAAAGATAACTTCAAAATGTGTTAACCCTTTACCACACATTCCGGAGTTTTAAAGACCATTGGAAGTCGGACTTTTGAAAACATTGTGGGAAAAGGAGAAAATGCTGGCAATCAGCATTTTCTCCTTTTCCCACACTGTTTTCTTACCTTTCAGAAACAAATCCAGTCATTTGAGTCACATCTAATATGTCGTCTGCAAATGCTTTCAATTCGGACCAGTCTCATCTTCGCAAACCAAGGTGACGATCGCTATGTGGATCTTACCCCTTGGCTGATCAAGTCGAAATTTGTTAGCTTTGCGATACATGTAATCATTGGTTGTAGGCAGGACTGAAAGCACCAATCAAATTGCGCCTTACATTAGCTATACAACATCAGCAGGACTTAAATAAAAATGGCGACCACAGGAGAAAGTTGTAGGATATGCTGGGAATTATTACCAAAAAATACACACGAACAATATTTTCTTCAACATTCACTCTCACAAATCAATTAAATGAAGTTTTAGGATACATCCCAACACCAGATGATGGACTGTCAAAGTATGCTTGTGGCTTTTGCTTCAGACTTATTAAGATTTCAAAAATAGATTTTGACTTGATAAATCATCTGTCAAGTTTACGATCTCAAAGCAGTCAACTGTTGCCGAATTATGGAGAAAGCATGCTGAACAAACTATCACTGGACCTAACCTTAGTGGCCAATTGTCAAGGACCCCATTAAAACAACACACAAGTGCTTAACAGATCATAACCCAACACCTAGAAAGGTTAACAAGAGGGCCATTGGCCCTAAAGCGCTCACCTGAGTGCACTCACCTGAGTATGGTCATCTAGGATTGATAAGGCTGAAAAGATCCTAGTTGTGATGATGTAAAACGCACAAGTAGAAGTGATCTACTTTTCGACTGGTTTAGCCTATTTTTGAATTTCTAACCTGGCTCAAACTGTGACCTCTAGAGTCATACAAGGTTTGTCTAAGATTTGGCCCCATGACCCACTTTTTGACCTGACATGACTTGATATCATTCTTTTCTAAGATTTCATCCAGACAAACATTCTGTCCAAATTTCATGAGTATCAGGCTGAAAATGTGGCCTTTAGTGTGCACACAAGGTTGTTCTAAGATTTGGCCCCATGACCTACTTTATGAGCTGACGTGACCCAATTCCACACTTGTCCAAGATTTTATCCAGAAAAACATTCTGACCAAGTTTCATGAGTATTAAGCTGAAAAGGAGGCATCTAGAGTGCATACAAGGCTATTCTATGATTTGGCCCCATGACCTACTTTTTGACCTGACATGATCCAATTTAGAACTTGTACGATCTTTTATCCAGACAAACATTCTGACTGTGTATCAGGTTGAAAATGTAGCCTCTAGAGCGCACACAAGCTTTTTCTACGATTTGGCCCTGTGACCTACTTTTTGATCCCATGTTGCCCAATTTGAACTTGCCTGAGATTTTATCCTGACAAACATTCTGACCAAGTCTCATGAGGATCTGGCTGAAAATGTGGCCTCTAGAGTGCACACAAGGTAAATGTTGATGACACAAGATGCACAATGGACGACGCACGACGGACGCCACACAAGGCACAATCACAAAAGCTCACCTTGAGCACTTTGTGCTCAGGTGAGCTAAAAAAGCCTTTGGCCATATTTAACGAAATGCCAAAAGAGTTATATTACGCAATGTTTGATTGGTTTTCAATGACGTAAGTCTAGGGGTGATAACAATCAAAATCCAGTAGGTGGTGCATCGCCATGCTAACTCGATCAGCCAAGGGGTAGTGATCTTCACCTTGGCTTGCAAAGATAGACCAGTCTAAACTAATGTCATTTGGTAAAGAGTTAATTTCTAGGGCAAATAACTAGTTGTATCACTATGAATCCTGTTACAAGCCCAAAAAGTGAGTCTAACACAACTATTATTCCTTTTTATATCATTCTGCAAGAGTTTGGATAGAGCAGGAGGAGTTTGTATCCACATTTGCTGACACGTTAAATATGGCTCATCTGATAGTATTTGTCTTTTATAGGGTAGAAAACAGTATGGAAAAAGGATTAAAGTGCTGGTCAGCAGTACTTTCAAAAGTCCCCTACCTCTGAGCCATGAAGACACAGGATAGCTCCTTTTCTTGCAATATTTTCTAAAGAGGTCCTCCTAAGAACAGCCAAGAAAAGTCATCTATTTAATGTAATGGGTAGATGAAAGTTTCTTTTACTTACAGATATATCATCCAGTATGTTTTGGTCCGCTGTAGACCTCAAATAAGGACAGATGTCTTCTGGACCATGTCTGATGTGCTCAATCAATGGATTATCATGAGGGTCCCAGGTATGTAAAACAGTGTGACACATAAAGCACCTAACTGTATCTCTTTCACCTTTCAAAGAAATCAAGATCTTATCAGAGGCCACACTTAACTCGGCAAACAAATGACAAAACTAATTTTCTATGACGAAAATGCAATATATCCCATAACTGTGCATGTTTACATTTCTCTGTGAAAATGTTACTGGTAGAATAGGTTTTGTGAAGCAGTAGATGTAACAGCTACAACTTTCTTCATACTTTTACTTCATCACAAATGATGTGAATTTTATAAAATTCTGATAATTTTCATACAGAAGAAAATATCATAGAATCAAGTATCAAACCAAGAATATCTGTTAAAGTGGATACCAATTGTTACAAATAAACTCATGGTCTTTTTATGTTATGCCAAGTTGTCAGCACACTGAAAATTCCTCAACATTTGCAAGTTTGAATGATTATGTTCAGACAATTTTCAGGCAGCATTTACAATCAAGCCTTGTTAGTTCCTTTATTCCAATATCTTGTAATTATTCCATTTTAGTTGTACAGTAGTTGATTGGAGGCCGGATATGCAAAAGATATGAACACAGTTTTTTTTCAATCATAATGTTTTCTTTTTTTATGCTGCAGACATATCAACAGTATCGTCATTACATAAAAATGTTCAGGCAATCATACAATTGTTTTCTACTATGTTTACACATCTGGCCTGGACAAAAAAAAAACTAGAGCTGTCACTGAATGTGACTTAATACCCCCGCCAGTGCTTTGACAGAAAAAAAGTGTCAAGTTCAAGGGGAGATAATTACTCAACCAGGGGGAGTGGACATTTGAAAATAATGTCTTGCAAATCTTCAATATATGATCAATATATGTGCAAAGTTTCAATGCAATTAAAGGAAAACTCTAGGAGGAGTTCGCGACACAAAATTGCTAGTATTTTGTACACAGACGGACACACGGACAGACAGGCTGATTCCAGTATACCCCCGAAAACATTTGTTTTGCGGGGGTATAAAAACTTTGGAATATCACACAGTTATGTTACCCGTGTAACAAAATCCATTCCCTGCCATGTGCTTTGGATGCAGCTGAGGATTTCTGTAGAAGATATTTGGTGCATTTCTAAAACTATTCTCTCTGTCAGGCTCAGAAGATGAAAGTATATATGGAGATTCTGAAAAGAAAAAGAGCAAGACTTATGCATGAAGGACAACTGCCCTACCTGTGTAGAGGTTAGGCCTCTACTTTCTCTATATTTAGGAGTAGTGACATTCACCTTTACCTATGCCATAAAACAAAGATGTGTACAATTTAATAAACGGAGTGACTATTTACCCGACCGTCGTGTACGCACAGATTAAAACGGCATATTTGTACACGAGCGTTAGGGGAGAGAACTCATTGTATAACCATCCACAGCTGAAGACAGCAAGATGGCCGCTGCCGCTCTGACGGTTGCGATGTCAGTTGGCCAAAATTTCGCCAATTATGGCAAATTTAAAGAGTTCCTCAAGAATTTTGAGGACTCCACCTTTTGTAAATATGTTTATGGTCGATAGCAGAACAGTCGTGCAAGCCAACAAATCGGTCACCAGGTGTTCTTTGACACCCTGTATAAATGACTATATTGCCGTGTGCTCCACTGAGACCGTCTACGCCGTGCCGGTTCACATGCCATTCCGCGTTTTAGCCCAACCCATTTACACAGTGTATGCAAGAGTCCGATTCTTCAGTGCGTACACGACTGCATCATGCGTGTACTGAAGAAATCGGAAATAGCGCGCACGTAAGTCGTGCCTCCAATACGATATTTCATCAGTCCGGGCACGACCGTCGGGCATCCAACAAGTTTTCCTTCATTGAGTACACGACAGTCAGCCTCGCAGTGTATTTTTTCTTCAGTGTGTACACGACAGTTGGGTAAATATCTTCGGCCATTTATAAATATAAGAACATGTAATTAATGTAAAGTTTAACTCTTTACCAAACAACAAAATTTTGGACTCGGCCAAACTGAAAGCGTTTGCAGACGACAAATTAAATATTACTTAATGCATGAAACTTTCATTCAAAGGGTGGAAAACATTGCTCAAAAAGGAGAAAATGCTGGTTTCCAGCATTTTCTCCTTTTCCTACAATGTTTTTAAAAGGCTTCCCCCCTCAGGGTCGTTAAAAGTCAGGATTGTGTGGTAAAGAGTTAAATAAATACATGTAGATCACAGATTATTTCGCTGTTTAAAAGACAGACAGATTCATCGATGGACCCATGGGCAGTTCGAGGGCTAACCAATTGCGAGAGGCTAATTATCAACATGTGAGATAAAACCAGAAATAAAAGTCATATTATTTTGAAGAGGAAGCTTCAGAAGTTAAACACTTTCATAGAGTTAAAACATGCCGTCAGTCACCACAGATGTTACCAGGCAAAAGCTTTCTGCCAAGGCCATGATTGCATGACAAACATACATCTCCCATTGAAATAGAGTGGCCCTCTGCAATTTTTATCTTTAGCAGTCAGTCTGTAAATATCATTTTCTAAGAAATTGGGAAATATAAAAACATCATTTTGATACAGTACATAGCTGAATCCAAGCTTGCTCAAAACAATATTTGGCCCACAATTCAACTGTTTTGATCGTTACAAAGAATATGAGCCATGTTCTGTGAAAAGGGGGCTTAATGCATCTGCGAAAAGTAGTCTGCGCAGGCTGACCTGGGCCGAAACCTTTACGCTATTGGTCAGTATTCTCTATGTCCAAGGACCATTCTACCTCATGATAAAGTCGGTTGTTAAAAAAAAGTGGCTATTATGAATTTATAGTTATGCGATTGCTTGATAGGTAAAATGCATCACGGAGATGCAGTAAGCCCCCTTTTGCCAGAGCATAGTTCATATGTAATAGCAACAATTTCCCAAAATTCACAGTTGAAAATTTGATGACCGTTAAATGTCTTCATTTGCAGACAAAGGTCTAAAGCCTGGGGCAAGACCTAATAAAGGATTTTTGTTTGACCTGATTCTTCACAAAAATTTCCCATAAATTTAAACATCCCTAAAGCCAAACACGATGAAAAAGGTGTAAAAAGTATTCATAAGAGCAAAATAATCCATAAAGTGCCCAGTAAGCCCACTTGGCATTTACAGACTTGATTAACCCTTTACCACACAATCCCGACTTTTAACGACCCTGAGGAAGAAGGCTTTTGAAAACATTGTGGGAAAAGGAAAAAAAAATGCTGGTAACCAGCATTTTCTCCTTTTCCCATAATATTTTCTACCCTGTCAAAGAAAAATCCCATATTTGAGCCATATTAAAATTGGTATCTGCAAATATTTCTAATTTGAACTGGTCTAAGATTTTATTGTGTGGTAAAGCGTTAAGACCTGGATAATTGCGAGTACAAGGTTGCTCTTGTTCACAGTGTTTCAGCTATAAAGTGGACAGTGTAGATCAAAGATCAGACTGCATGTTTTGTGCAGTCTGAACTTGATCTACACTGGCTACAAAGGCAACTACTGTTGTGAACGGCACTTTAAGGTTAATGCTGTGACCTGAAACTTTTCAATTTTTGCATGGCTCAAACAGTAGCTTTCATAAGAAATGTATTAATGCAGACCAAAATTTCATTTCAGTGTCATACAATAAGCATCTTATGCTGGAAGTAACTGCTACAATGGCCAAAAAAAAGTCATAAAACAAGGTTCAAGAATCTAGGCGATTCGGGCGAAGAAGTCGCCGAAACATGTTTGACTTCGCCTTTTTTCGACCGGCGGGCGAAGAAAACTTCGCCGAAGATTTTTGACAAAAAAAAAATAAGGGGTTAATGTTTCGTATATCAAAGCGATTAAGATAAGGTTTCTGACCTGTCAAGACTGTGCAACCACATCACAGTTATGATCCAATTAATTGCTGTTAATTGCTGTTATGCAATATAAACAATTGGATGCGTGCCACACACGTCTAATCCATAGTCATGTGTGAAAATCGATAATTGAATCAAGGTCACTCTGGGTGGTCTTCGCTATATGTAAATGTTCTTTACGTATTCACATGTATTGAAGAATCGAGGTGTGGCTTAACAAATTATGGGCGGCGACTAAATCTCGTACGCGATTCCTGATTGGTTCGCAGTTGATATTGTGTGAAAATTCTGTAAGAATGATGCAGATGGAGGCGTGGCGAAGCTGATATTTGATTGATTGGCATTTATGGTGTATATGCATGCATGGTGTTTGAAACTACACAAAACCTACTCAAGGTCACGCTCACTGCACCTTTTAGCCAATCGGGTTAGATTTCACGTTTTGGGTCAATGCCAAGATTTAGACTTGTACACCTGTTTTTTTGAAATCAGAGAACATTATAGAAAAAGGAGTAAACAATTTTCTCTTTTTTTCCACAAGGTTTTCAAAAGACTTTATTCATCGGAACTAGGATCTGTGTGGTAAAAGGCTGAAGATACTTAGTTCACAGTGAGAGACAGGCCTTCTGGAAACACTGTGGAAAAGGGAGAAAATGCTGGATACCAGCATTTTCTCCTTTTCCCACAATGTTTCTACCCTGCTGCACACAAATTTCAATTTTTTAGTTACATTTATTTTGTCGTCTGCAAGTGCTTTCAATTTGGATGAGTCTAAAATTTTGTCGTTTGGTAAAGAGTTAATGTATCGTTAGAAAGAAAATAACCTAAAACACTTTATTTATGAGAGAAAAAAAACTTTGCTTCTTTTGTTTATTGCATGCATAATAATGTTGCTGTGTTTGAAAATAAAATAATAAATCAGCCTTTATCTTTCTTTAGAATGAAAGGAATGAGAGAGTGGTAGTATGTTAGAAAGATAATGAAGTAAACCAAGGAAAAGGATTTATACATGTAGTCGCATTTGTAAATACTGTTGAGCTTTCAATTTGGGCCAGACTAGAGTTTTGTCATCCGTTATAGGTTCGCGTACAAACTTCTCCCTTGCTCCACAAAACTTCTCCCTAAATTCTCAGGAGGGAGAAGTCACTTCTCCCTAAATTTCAGGGCTAGCTTGATCCCTGATAAAAAGAGATATACACTGCATAGATATCTCAGACACATGACAGAAAGTCACTTGTATCCCTATTTTTCTGATATTATTATCTATTTTAACCCTTTCCCAAACAAGCCCTGGTTTTCACATGTCTGCAGTGCATGTCTTTTGAAAACACTGTGGGAAAAGGAGAAATTGCTCATAATGAGCAATTTCTCCTTTTCCCACAGTGTTTTCTACCCTTTTTCTGACCTTTCTGCCATTTTCATCAAATTTAAAATTGTCGTCTGCAAACTCTTTCAATTTGAACCAGTCCAAAATTTGTCATTTGGGAAAGGGTTAAATACAGGGTAGATAAACCCTTTACCAAACAATCCAGGGTTTTCACGAGCCTGGGAAAGAGGGCTTTTGAAAACATTGTGGGAAAAGGAGAAAATGCTGGCAACCAACATTTTCTCCTTTTTCCAAAATGTTTTCTACCCGATCAGAGAGCTTAAGCTCATGTTTACGAATTTTGAATTTGTTGTCTGCAGATGTTTTGAAAACGAAAGAGTCTAAAGTAGCTCATTTGGGAAAGGGTTTGAAAACTTCCTGAATAATATTGTGCAGCTGGAAAAATTGTATCCTCCACAGATAATCCATAGCATAATGAAAAGAGAATAGGAAGGAAACTCATTCACAAAGAAGTTATATTCTGGCAAAAGGGGCTTAACTCTTTACCAAACGGCAAAATTTTAGACTAGTTCAAATTGAAAGCATTTGCAGACAACAAAATAAATGGGACTGAAAAATTACAATTTGCTTTGGGAAGGGTGGAAAACATTGTGGGGAAAGGAGAAAATGCTGGTTACCAGCATTTTCTCCTTTTCCCACAATGTTTTCAAAAGGCTTCTTCTTCAGGGTCATTAAAAGTCGGGACTGTGTCGTAAAGATCTCCATGACCCATTATACCAAGCAAGTCATAACATGATCACAAAATCCATTTTGTCTAACAAATGACCGAGTCATGCGGTAAACTGTCCTTGGACATGCAAAAAATTAACCAATAGCAAAAAGGTTTGGCCCAGGTCAGCCTGCAAGGAATGCGTAGGCTGACCAGTGTCAATACTTTTGTGTGGGTGCATTAAGCCCCCTTTTCACAGATCATGACTCACATCAATCATTCGTAACTGTAATGGCTACTTGGAGACCAACAAAAATCACTGCAGAGCTTTTCCTTGCTTTCTTTGCCAATGGAACAAGGAAAACAAGAGGGCCATGATGGCCCTGTATCGCTCCACTGGCTTATAAATATAAACCATAAATACTAAACATTTCAACTCTGAGCCAAATGGTTTCAAAATGAAGACTTACAAAGTTTTCTCTGTAAAAGCCCATGTGAAAGTTGAGACCCACAGGGTAAAGCCATTTTTGATCCCAGAGCTGTAATTACTTGAACCCTGGTAGAGGTCCACAAGATAAAGCCACATGCCAGAATAATACAAGTCTATGCTTATAAATAAGGTGATTTTCAAGTTTCGTCCATATGAAGCCTCTGTAAAACATAAGACCCCTGATGCAAGGCTAATTTAAAAAAAAAATCAAAAGTGATCCAGATTTGGTAGCCCTTGGGTTTGCGGTTAGGAGCAAAAAGATTTTTTGAATTTTCACACTATAAGCACATGTTTATGACCCATGAGATAGGACTAATTCTGACATAACTTGAATAAATTTGGAAGAGGTTATTTAGATTACACTCATACAATATTACAGCTGTAACTCAAGGTAAGAAACAAGCAGACCTTTTAAGTTCACACTATATTAGCCTATGTAAAGCTTGTGACTTATTGGGTGAAGCAGTTTCAGAGATGATAAGCTTGATGGCCTTAGGCCTGTGGAGCTAAAAAGCAGTATCTTTTTCATGAGCTACAATGACGTTAGTAAATACAAGCTTTTGGAAAAGATTTTTAAAGGTTTTTCAATACTTTTCAGTTTCGTAGCCATAACAAACATAGCTTTTAACAGAACTTAATTCTTTGAAGACATTCTGAAAAACATCATGGCAAGATGATATCTGTAAAGTTTGGTCAAAATTGGAAGAGTGGTTTCAATGAAAAAGATGGAACAATCTTGGTAGAAGTCTACAATATGAATCAGCATGCCAAACTTTTATAGCCCTAGGCCTTACAGTAAGGATAAAAAAAAGATATCTTAAGTTTTCACTATGTAAGCCTATCTAAAATTTGTGAACCCTGGAGTGGGGCAAATTTTGATCCCAAGGCTCAAAACTGGCCAAATTTGTTAGCCCTATGTGAAACAAGAAGATTGTAGAGAAGTCTTCACTATATAAGCCCTTATAAAACTTTGACCCCCAGGGCTACAGTCAGACTAAATGGGGAATATGTGTATTAGAAGAATAACATGCCAAATTTAGGAGTTCTTGGCCTTATGGCTAGTAACAAGATGACTTCTGAGGTTTTCACTCCATAAACCCATGTAAAACTTGTGACCCCTGGTGCAGGGCCAAACTTGATCCTAGGGCTGTAACTTGGGCCCTCTTTGTAGTTGTCCACTAGAGAATGCTATAATTATGAAAAATTTGGTAGCCCTAAGCCTTATGGCTATGTACACCAAGATTTAAAAGTTTTCCCTATATAAGCCCATGTAAATCTTGTGAACTTACCCCCCCCCCCCCCCCCCCCGCATGAGGCCAAATTGACCCCAGGACTGTAATTTGGGCACTTTTGGTAGACCCCCAGTAGATCAAGCTAAATGCAAAATTTGGTAGCTCTAGGCCGTATGGCTAGGTACAGGAAGATTTCTTAAGTTGTCACTATGTAAGCCCATGTAAAACTTGTGACCCCTGCAGCGGGGCGAATTTTGACCCCACAGCTAAAATTTTGGCCCACTTGGTAGAGGCCCACTAGATATAGCTACATGCAAAATTTGGTAGCTCTAGGCCTTATGGCTAGGTACAGGAAGATTTTTCAAGTTTTCTCTATATAAGCCTATGTAAAACTTGCGACCCCTGGGGCAGAGCCAATTTTGACCCCAGGGCTATAATTTGAAGAAACATGATAGAGGTCTACTACATAAAGCTACATGCCAAATTTGGTAGCCCTATGCCTTATGGTTTCAGACAAGAAGATTTTTAAAGACTTCCAATATTTTTCAGTTTTGTTGCCATGGCAACCAGAGTTTTTGAAGGAATCAAATTCTTTCAAGAAATTCTAAAGAGGACCATGGCAGGATCATTTCTGTGAAGTTTCATGAAAATTGGATAGGTAGTTTCAGAGAAGAGGATGTTTGAAATAAAAGTTAACGCACGGACGGACGCACGCACGGACGGACGCACGACGGACACCGGGCCATGACATAAGCCTGCTGGCCTTCGGCCAGTGGAGCTAAAAATGAAAAGCCAAAAAACTTCTGTAAAGTCAAACAATCAAAATTGCATATCATCAAGTCCCTTTTATTGGAACACTTCCCGTATAAGTGGATTTTTTTGCGGCAACATATTATTTGCAGAATTTTGCGGGTGGTGTCAGATCGCAAATTTTAAATGCACAAGTAATTATTGATTTCCCTCCTACTGTCCCTCTTAACAGCAGACCACCTTACAGCAACTACACTGACAGATTATTGATTTTCACTCCACAATAAGGTACACCTGTGTAATTATAGGTAGACAAAGACTAGTTGTATTACACGCTATTGATTGATTTTATCAGTTTTTTATCAGTCTTTGTCAGTTTGTGTATTAAAAAAATAAAAATGGCGTTGCTAAAATATATAGTATGGACCTTTATCTGAAGCTTTATCACCCAGGGAGATATCAGACTGTAATTCTGTTGTTTGAGATTTAGCGAGTGCTGAAAAAAACAAACACAAAGGACTCTAGCTGTTCGACAGCCCACTCTTTAAGGGGATCTTCGAGTAAGAAGCGCCTTCAATACCTGAAGTTGTTCTTTTAAAAAGAAACAGCTACCTCAGATTAAGAAACCGCAATCATTAAATGCGCAAAAATTAGTTGTACCGTTTTGGGCCCCAAACTGCAAAAATTTGCACCCGCAAAAATAACCAGTTATACGGTATGTTAAAATTTCAGCCAAATAACATGAACTAGAAAAACTGTAGGAAGAGAAGAGGACACAAATTTGCATCTACAAAAAGAAAAACAGATGGATGGACAACCTTATTCCTGTACCCCCATCACACACATACACACTCCCTGGAAGTATATATAAATAGGAATCAAGATACTAAGGTTTACTGATCAATGATCGTGAATCAACCCAATCAAATTTGAGAATGGGCTGAGGTACTTTTCAGAGTGAAATCAAAACGTCATTCATCTGACGTTAACAGATAAATTATGTTGTTAGAGTCTAGATCTATAAACACAAAATTCCAATGCTCATTGCATCCGTCGGACGCAGACATAAATGAATAAAACATTAAATTAATCAGTAACAAAAAGAATGTACAAATATGAAGTTTTAACTCTTACTGCACAAGAATCAGTAACGAAACCAATGAAAATACGAAGTTTTAAACTCTATTTTTCAAACAGTATGACTGCTTGTCCTATTCACAGTAACCAGCAATATGAGCCGGATCATAAGGTGTTTGTTTGATAAACCTATATGCGATTACTAAGTACCAAAGAGAATGAATACTGTTAGGATAAATTGTGGTACTCTGTAGTCTATATTTAAAGCTAAAACATCATGGGTACAATATAAAATGGCAGAATATCTTTAAGAAATAAGTTAAAATTATATGATATACTTACAAACAAGAGGGCCATGATGGCCCTGGATTGCTCACCTGAGTAGAGTGCCTTAAAGGTATTTCTTTAATTTGACAAAGTTACCTAGTTTATGACCCCAGGTGTCCCAATTTCAAACTCATATTTCACAAAGACAAACATTCTGACCAATTTTCAAGTCAACTGAGCAAAAAATGTGGCCTCTAGAGTGCCCTAAAGATATTTCTTTAATTTGACCTAGTGACCTAGATTATGACCCCAGGTGACCCAAATTTGAAATGGTCTTGGACTTTATCAAAAGAAACATTTTAATCAATTTTCAAATCAACTGAATAATAAATGTGGCCTCTAGAGTGCAAACAAGGTATTCTTTAATTTGACCCAGTGACCTAGTTTATGACCCCAGTTGATCCAAATTCAGACTTATGTGAGATTTTATAAAGACAAACTTTCTGACCAATTTTCAAGGCAATTGAGCAAATAATGTGGCCTCGAGAGTGCCTACAAGGTATTTCTTTAATTTGACCTAGTGACATAGTTTATGACCCAAGATGACCCAATTTTGAACTCAATGAACTTGTGCTTAGACAGGCAAACAAACTCAGAAGAGAATCACTACATACCAAATATCAAAGCTCTACGCCTTCCAATTTCAAAGAAGAATTTTAAAGTTTTCCTTCTTTGTTCCTAAGTTAGAACTTGTGACCCCCGGGGCAGGGCCAGTTTTGACCCCAAGGGCGTCATATGAACAAACTTGGTAGAGGTCCACTAGGAGATGCTACATACCAAATATCAAAGCTCTACGCCTTCTGATTTCAGAGAAGAAGATTTTTAAAGTTTTCCTTCTCTGTTCCTATGTTCGAACTTTTGACCCCCGGGGCAGGGCCAGTTTTGACCCAAGCAGCATCCTTGGAACAAACTTGCTAGAGGTCCACTAGGAGATGCTACATACCATATATCAAAGCTCTGCACCTTCCCATTTAAGAGAAAAAGAAATTTAAAGTTTTCCTTCTTTGTTCCTATGTTCGAACTTGTGACCCCCCCCCCTCCCCAGGCTGGGCCAGTTTTGACCCCATTGGCATCATATGAACAAACTTGGTAGAGGTCTACTAGGAGATGCTACATACAAAATATCAAAGCTCTACACCTTTCGGTTTCAGAAAAGAAGAATTTTAAAGTTTTCCTTCTTTGTTCCTATGTTTGAACTTGTGACCCCTGGAGCAGGGCCAGTTTTGACCCCAAGGGCATCATATGAACAAACTTGGTATAGGTCCACAAGAAGATGCTACATACCAAATATCAAAGCTCCATGCCTTCCTGTTTCAGAGAGGAAGATTTTTAAAGTTTTCCATCTTTGTTCCTATGTTCGAACTTGTGACCCCTGGGGCAGGGCCAGTTTTGACCCCAAGGGCATCATATGAACAAACTTGGTAGAGGTCCACTAGAAGATGCTACATACCAAATATCAAAGCTCTACGTCTTCAGATTTCAGAGAAGAAGATTTTTAAAGTTTTCCCTCTTTGTTCCTATGTTCGAACTTTTGACCCCCGGGGCAGTGCCAGTTTAGACCCCAAGAGTATTATATGAACAAACTCTGTAGAGGTCCACTCTGAGATGCTACATACCAAATATCATAGCTCCATGCCTTCCTGTTTCAGAGAAGATGATTTTTAAAGTTTTCCCTCTTTGTTCCTATGTTCGAACTTGTGACCACCGGGGCAGGGCCAGTTTTGACCCCAAGGGCATCATATGAACAAACTTGGTAGAGGTCCACTAGGAGATGCTACATGCCAAATATCAAAGCTCTATGCCTTCTAGTTTTAGAGAAGAAGGTTTTTAAAGTTTTCCTTCTTTGTTCCTATGTTCGAACTTGTGACCCCCAGGGCGGGGCCAGTTTTGACCCCAGGGGCATCATATGAACAAACTTGGTAGAGGTCCACTAGGAGATGCTAAATACCAAATATCAAAGCTCTACACCTTCAAGTTTCAGAGAAGAAACTTTAAAGTTTTCCTTTTCTGTTACTATGCTCGAGTTTGTGACCCCCGGGGCGGGGCCAGTTTTGAACCCCAGGGGCATCATATGAACAAACTTGGTAGAGGTCTACTAGGCGATGCTACAAACCAAATATCAAAGCTCTGCGCCTTATAGTTTCAGAGAAGAAGATTTTCAAAGATTTTGCATTTTTTCCTTTTTGTTGCCATGGCAACCAGAGTTAATGGTGGAATTCAATTCTGTGAACATTTTTTGTAGAGCTTCACCCATGGAACATCAGTGCCAAGTTTCATCAAGATTGGCCTAGTGGTTTAGGAGAAGAAGATGTTTAAAGAAATTGTTGATGGACGACGGATGCCGGACACAGGGTGATCATAATAGCTCACCTTGAGCATGTTGTGCTCAGGTGAGCTAAAAACAAGTAGACAGCTTTGACATTTACACTGAAAATAGAATGAAACAGTTTCTAGAGGGATAATTCCAACTATTTCTGCAATATTGTTGATTTAAAAAAACTTCAGCGGCATTTTTTTGTTTTCATTACACAGTGAAAATGAAAAAATTTTCACGCGTATACGCCTTAGTAACAGTGACGTCATTTTTCTGCGAAACAGCGTACTAGTATAAATTCCGGCACATGCTGTAGCTGGTTTCTTTGGCTTCATGCATTCATAACTAAAGACTGATCAGAACCAGGACCCAAAAAACGATAATATACTAGTGTATTATCGAAAATAAGTTATGGGTTTAATACACTGCTGGAGGAGGTTTTATGTGATAAATACATGATAAACAATAATATTTAATAAAGAATTTTCTCCTTTTCCCACAATGCTTTCTACCCTGTCAGAGAGCTTCAGCTCATTAGTACCAATTTTGAATTTGTCGTCTGCAGATGTTTTGAATATGAAAGAGTCTAAAATTTGTCATTTGGGAAAGGGTTAAAAATGATCTTTAGAGAGACCTTCCAGTACGCCTCAAAAAGCCTCCCCCTTGAAACCCCAAATCTCCCCCTTTGAAACTCTGAAAAACCCACTTTGGTGTTCAAAAAAGTTGGGAAGCATGGACAGTGTATATACAAAACATTAAGCCTTAACCAAATGACAAAATTTTAAATTCGTCCAAACTGAAAGCATTTGCAGACGACAAATTATCTGTGACTTAAAAACAAAAACTTGTCTCTGGAACAGTATAAACCTTTGTGGGAAAAGGAGAAAATGCTGGTTACCAGCATTTTCTCCTTTTCCGACAAAGTTTTCGAAAGTTTTCTCCTTCAGGGTCGTTACAGCTTAGATTGTGTGGAAAAGAATTAAACAGTATATAGATCAAACATCAGACTGAACCATCTGTGCAGACAGAGCTGAATCTACTCTGTGCAATCAAAAACTGTGCACAGCACTGTAAGGGTATATAAAATTTATGCGATAGAGTTAATGAATGAGTAATTCACCTGGATTATCTTGTGGTGTAAAATTGTTGGTTGTATTTTCTTCAGACTCCATGCTCACTGCAATAAATTAAACAACATAGTCAAAACTTTAATGTTCGTTATCTGCTAGCATGCAATAGCTCCAATATACTGTAAGACCTGTATTTAAAGACCACTCCAGTAAAGTAAGAAAAGTGGTCTTTTACAGCAGGCAGTCTCTTAATGCAAGCTAATGTCCCAGTGACCTTTTCAGCTCTATGTAACCCAATTTCAAACTCGTCTGAGATATTACCAAGGTCAACATTCGGGCAAAGTTTTATGACTATAGGAATGTGTTGGTTCTAGACAGCACACAAGATTTTTATAAGGTTTCTCCCTCTGACCCCATCTTTTGACCTGATGTGACCCAATTTTGTACTCATCTTGAGATATCAAGAGAAACATTCTGGCCAACTTTCATGAGTATTGGGCAGAAAATGTGGCCTCTACAGTACATACATAGCTTCTTAAAAGTTGTCCCAGTTACCTTCTTTCTGACCTCGTGTCAACCAGTTATGTACTCATCTGAGATATCATGAAGAGAAACATTCTGGCCAACTTTCATGAGCATCAGACAGAAAATGTCCATCTAAGATTTTTCCCAGTGACTTACTTTTTTGACCGGATGTGACCAAATTTCAAACTCATCTGAAAAATTATCAAGACATTCTGACAAAGTTTCATGAGTATTGGACTGAAAATGTAGCCTCTACCGCACACATAAGGATTTTCAGAGATTGGTCTCAGTGACCAACTTTTTAACCTGAAGTGACCTATTTTCACACTTAATGTGATACCATCAAGACAAACATTCTTACAAACGTTTTTGTGAGTCAGACAGAAAATATAGCCTTTAGAGTGCACACAAAGTTTTCCAAGATTTGTCCCTGTGACCTAGTTCTTGACCAGTCATGACTCAGAATTTAATTGGTCTAAGATATTAACAGGAGAAAAATTTTGATCAACTTTAATAAGAATCGTGCTAAAACTGAGGCCACTAGAGTGTACTAAAGGTTTTTCTTAAATTTTTCCCAGTGACCTACTTTTTAACACAACATGACCGAATTTAACACTCTTTGGAGATGTTGTCAAGACAAACATTCTGATTAAATTTCAAGAATATCTGAATGAAAATGGGGCCTCTAGAAAGCACAAAAGATATTTCTACTATCTGTCCAAGTAGCCTACTTTTTGATCCCACATGACCCAGTTTCAAACTTATTTTAGATATTATCAAGAAAAATATTCTGGCCACTTTTCATGAGTATCAGACTGAACTTGTTGCCTTCAGAGAGCACACATGATATTTCTAAAATTCATTCCAGTGATCTACATTCTGTTCCAATGTGATTCAATTTCAAACTTGTCTGAGGTGTTATCAATATTATCAAGAAAAAACATTCTAATCAAATTTCATAGGTATCTAACCTCTAGAATGCATACAAGGGTTTTCCTAAAATTTATCCCAGTGACCTACTTTTAGACTCCACATCAACCAGCTTTGCACTTGTCCGATATATTACCAAGACCAACATTCTGACTAATTTTCATGAGTACCGAACTGAAAATGTGGCCTCTAGAGTGCACCGGTTTTTTAAAGATTTTTACCGGTGACCTACCATACTCATTTTTGGACTTGCTTGTACAATCAATAAGAGCCTCTGAGCCCCATTAACCCCTTACCACACAATCCTGACTTTTAACGACCCTGAAAAAGAAGCCTTTTGATAACATTGTGGAAAAAGGAGAAAATGCTGATATCCAGCATTTTCTCCTTTTCCCACTATGTTTTCTACCCTTCCCAAAACAAATTTCAATTTTTGAGTCACATTTATTTTGTCGTCTGCACATGCTTTCAATTTGGACCAGTCTAAAATTTTTTCATTTGGTAAAGAGTTAAGTTTGTTGTCTGCAAATACTTTCAGTATGTACAATTCTAAAACTTTGCCATCATGGTAAAAAGTCAAAAAACAAGAGGGCAATGATGGCCCGGTTTCCCTCCAAACCCAGGGTTCGCGCTGCCGATCGCCATTGTCGCCAATTGCGACAAAAATAAAAATTTGGCGCAAGATTTTTTCATTTGGCGAAAATGCGTGGCGACAACTTTTTTTCAAGCTGGCCCCAAAAAGAAATTCTTTTGAAATTCATTGTCGTAAGCGTTTGCGAGCTAAGCGAGTTCAATGACATTGTTTATTCGATTGGTTGGTTATTTCCGTTTAATAATCGTCGCTACCGGTTGCCCATCTGAGCAACGCCCCCAGAAGACGGTTAGTTGTTACGGGGGATAGTGCAAGGATACAGGTCGAAACTACTGAGAGCTTCGCCTGGTTCTTGAACGTGCTCGGCGTATAGCACCGTCACACGGGACCTCGGTTTAATGTCTCATCCGAAAGACTATTAATAATTTTTTTTTTAGTTGGCCAGCCGGGGATACGAACCCACAGTCTGTAGGACATTCTGTTCACAAGTCCTACGCTCTACCTACTGAGCTATATCGGCTGGCATTTGTTTATTCGAGTCGCCAGCACATCATGTGAATGTCACACGTCATGACAACGCCTCCGATAAGAACCAAAGGAGATTTGACGTACGCTGATTGGTTGATAGGTTTGACTAACTGTCGATGGTGTTTACACGCTTGCTGCAATATTGATTGTTGTAAGTTTATGACACATTTTGCATCGATAGCGGCGTTTCTTAGTGATAAGGACAATTTCAACACTTTGACAAATTGGTCTATTATCACATCGATTAATGGCCGTAGATTGTATAATTGTTAACTGAACACCGCATGGCATGAAAGTCCGAAAAGGTAAGTAATCGTTGTTTAATACGACAGATTAATGTGGTAATTAGATGCCGGCTTTTAATTAAAGGACGCTACTCAATAAATCCAAAAAACAATCACGAGTCAATTATTTCCCGATTTTGTATAAATAGGTAACTTTTTAGCTCTTTCTTTCTGTGTAAAAATGGATCGCTATGTGACTACGTCTGTGAGAAAACGTAAAGCCGATGACTCAGATAATGAAAGTGAATCTAGCCAACTCGGCACGCCTTCAAAAGTTGCAAAACGATTATTTAAGGACTATTGGCTTTCTGACCCTGAATTTTTGGCCCCAACTGTCCCCAGATTGGCCCCAACTTTTTTCATTTGGCGAAAGAGCTGGCGACAACTTTTTTAGACCCAGAGCGAACCCTGAAACCCTTTTAAAAAATGTATTATGCATTTAATTAGCAATGACAGAGACATAAATCATAAGAAGTCTGTATGGCAATAAACTTTCATAGAAAAAATAGCCTAGCTTCCAAAGAAGTCATTGTTTTTTCAAATGCAAAGTTGATGTTAGTGAATACAAGCAGGTTTTATCAAGTATGGTTCATACTAAATATCAATCAACTCCAATAAAGGGTGCTTTGACATGAAGAATTCCAAAACTTTAGCAGCAGAAAACATTTTTTCCGTTGGCATGAATGGTAAATTTCTGGAACAAGAAAAAAATGAATGATACAAACCTCACTGCATACTAATTATTAAAATCATCCGCACATAACAATAAACATCAAAATACACTGTAAATCACTTTCACTGAAAACTGAACATTTTCTATCCCAAAAACTTGACTACCCAACTCCAATCAAGTAATTGTGT
This sequence comes from Tridacna gigas, assembly GCA_945859785.2. NCBI lineage: Eukaryota > Metazoa > Mollusca > Bivalvia > Cardiida > Cardiidae > Tridacna > Tridacna gigas. Next base: position 60,078,336 of record OX244032.2, read on the forward strand.
AGTTTGGTAATCAAGGGAGGTAAATGATAAACTACATATGTTATGAGTGAAAAGGAGTTATTTCCCTTGATCAGTGTGTGTGTGTGTGTGTGTGTGTGTGTGTGTATATATATATATATATATAAATAAAAAGTTCAAGTCATATTGACTTCATGTACTGCTAGAAGTTTTCACAGTATGAGCCTTTGTAAACTGTCTTAGTTCTGGGCCTGACCCCCAGGGCTATAGTTTTAACAATCTTACCACTGGTCCACTAGGGGGTGCTGAATGCAAAATTTGTTGAATTCAGACCTTACTTTTTGGAACCAGAATATTCTTTTAGTTTTCAATAATTAAGCCCATTTAAAAGTTGTGACCCTGGGGCTGGGCCAATTTTGACCCCAAAGCTATAATTAGTACAATTTTGGCAGGGGTCTACTAGATGAAGCTGCATGGGAAATTTGATAGCACAAGGCCTTACATTTAGGAACAAGATGATTTTTGAAAGTTTTCACTATATAGGCTATGTGAAACTTATGATGCTTGGGGCAGGGCCAATTTTGATCCCAGGTCTAGAATTTGAATAAACTTAGCAGAGGGGGTCCACTAGATAAAGCCACCTGCCAAACTTGGTAGCCAATATGCTTTATGATTAGGAACAAGTATTACTTCTTTCAAGTTTAATCCAGATTGGATAGGTAACTTCAGGGAAAATGTTTGAAATTTAAAAGTTAATATATGTACAGTACATGCACGCAACACACTCACAAGTCCATGACAAAAGCTTGCTGGCTTTTGATTAGTCACAGTTAAAAACTGTTGAAAACAGTATCAAACAAACGAACAAAACTGTTAGCTCCATCTACATTGATATTAACAGACAATTCTTCTACTGCTATTTTTTTTTCCTTGTATTATTTAACCCTGTACTAAACAACCCCATGCTTTAACCACCCAGAGGAAGAAGCCTTTTAAATACAATGTGGGAAAAAGAAAAAAATGCTGGTAACCAGCATTTTCTCCTTTTCTCTAAATGTTTTCTACCCTTTCATAGAGAAATCTCTCCATTGATCCGCATATGATTTGTCGTCTGCAACAGCTTTGTCAAATTGTTACAGTATTTTTTAGCTAAAGCTTCCAATGCACAATTTCAGGTACATTTGCTGACAGCTTAGATTTTAATCTACAGAAATAAGCCTGTCGAGGTGCTCTGCAGGATTCTGTCAAAGATTCAGTGATTCCATTAAAAACTCTGGCTGCTATGGCAACAAAACTGAAAATCATTGAAAACATTAAAAATCTTCTCAAAAACTGCAGAGTGAATTTCATTTCTTTGATACTCTGGCCAAAACATCCTTAAAAAGGCAAATTCTGGGTCCTTATTCAAGACTTAAGAAGTCCATTTACATCAGATTCATTCTAGCACTAAAAGATTAACCACTTACCATCGGAGTCTGAGAGCTGCCTTTGCCTATCTCCCTGAAAATAATAGTGATAAATCACTTTTTAACTCTTTATCAAACAATTCCTTGTTTTTACAATCCTTAGGAGGAAGGCTTTGATGGTATGTTTTCTTTCCCTTCAAAGACAAATACCATCTGTACAGCTACATTTTATTTGTTGTCTTCTGATGCTTTAACCCTTTACCACACAGTCCTGACTTTTAACAACCCTGAGGAAGAAGGCTTGTGAAAACATTCTGATAAAAGAACACAAGAGGGCCATGATGGCCCTGAAGTGACACACCTGAGCTTTATGTCCAAACATGACCCATTTCTGATCCTTTCCTAGATAATATAACAAGCATTCTAACACAATTTCATGAGCACTGGACTGAAATGCAACCTCTAGAAGGTACACAAAGAACACAAGAGGGCCACGATGGCCCTGAAGTTGCTCACCTGAGCTTTTTGTCCCTTTACCACACAATCCTGACTTTTAATAACCCTGAGGAAGACAGCTTTTGAAAACATTCTGAAAAAAGAACACAAGAGGGCCATACTAGCCCTGAAGTTGCTCACCTGTGCTTTTTGTCCAAACATGACCCATTTTTGATTTTTTCCTAGATAACATAACAAAGATTCTAACACAATTTGATGAGCAGTGGGCTGAAAATGTGGCCTCTAGAGGGTACAAAAAGAACACAAGAGGGCCATGAAGTAGCTCACCTGAGCTTTTTGTCCAAACTGGACCCATTTCCAATCTTTCCCTGGATAACATAATAAGCATTCTAACACAATTTCATGAGCACTGGAAAAAAATGTGGCCTATAGAAGGTATACAAGCTTTTTTAAAGATGTGTCTCCATGACCTAGTTTTTGACCCAATGTAAGCCATTTTCAAACTCATCAAAGGAATCATCAAGACAAACATCCTGACTAATTTTTATGAGCATTGGACTGAAAAGGTTCTTTAAAGATTAAGTCCAGTGACCTACTTTTTGACCTGACATGACCTACTTTCAAACTCATCCTGAATATCATCAGGCAAACATTCTGACCAACTTTTATGAGTACTGGACTAAAAATGAGGCTTCTGGCATGTGCACATGGTTTTCTAAGATTACAACTGGTGACTTACTTTTTGACCAGATATGACCCATTCTGACACACATCTGAGTTATTTTTCTAATATTTGACCTAGTCACCTAGTTATTGACCCGACATGACCCATTTTCGAAGTCTTCTGAGATTTCATCCAGACAAACATTCTGACCAAGGTTCATGATTATCAGACTGAAAATGTGCCCTGCAGAGCGTACACAAGGTTTTTCTGAGATTTTAACTACAGACCTAGTTTTTGACCCAATATGACCCCATTTTCGAACTTGTCAGAGATATCATTAAGTCAAACATTCCGATCAAGTTTCATAAGTATCGGACTGAAAATGTGGCCTCCAGGGTGTACACAAAGTAAAAGTTGATGACACACGACAGACACAGCACCATCACAAAAGCTCACCTTGAGCACTTCGTGCTAAGGTGAGGTAAAAATACATGTAACCATCATTTTCTTCTTTACCCACAATGTTTTCTGTGCCTTGGAAGACAATTTTTGTCTAGAGTAACATTTGATTTGCTACTGCTTTGAATATGAACGAGTCAAAAAATTTTTGTCATATAGTAAGGAGTTATAGCGCATTTCACAACTGTGGTTACCTCTGCAGGTCATAATGAATTCAGTCCAAACTTCATGTGGAAATATGACGCGGACACATCTAAAATAAATACTTTTTTGAAAATGCAGAAACTTCAGAAATTACTCATAGTAATTATTTCCTTCTATAGCCTATGATGTTTTCAGGAGTTTCTCTATGCAAATTTAGTCATAATAAAAACAAGACAGTAAGTCATAATACCTCAAAACAAACTTGCAGCAGACATTTAATTTTGTATACAAAATTTATAAATAACAGAGTTAGTTTCATAAAAAAATATTATGGAATTGGGACATTATGTTGTTATCCTTTATCACTTTATCCTTTTTCTACAAGGGGTCCTGCCGCTGTGTGGCTTGATCCTTTTTCCACAATGTTTTTAAAAAGGGTTTACTCTAAGAAGAAATAGTGTCAGCGAATTATAATGTGTCAATGGCCCATTCTTCCAACAGATTTAAATTTGGATTACATGATGATAACGCTTCAATGAAAACACTAACATGCCTGATCAAAAATAGTTACCTCAGGCAATCGAAGTAAGGTTTGTTCTCCAGTAACTGTTTGCATCACTGTGGAGTTGATACTTTGGTCTAAATACAAGTAGAAATATTATAGAATTGGAGGTTTACTTTTACCAGCCAATCCCATGCTTTTGGGTATGCTGGGGAGGAATGATGTTGAAAACAGTGTGCAAAAAATGATAGAATGTTTGGTGACCAGCAATTTCTCCTTTTCCAGTGGGTTTTCTATCCTTTTAACTCTTTACCAAATGACAAAATTTTGGACTGGTTCAAATTGAAAGCATCTGCAGACGACAAATTAAATGTGGCTCAAAAATTGAGGTTTGTTTTGGGAAGGGTATAAAAATTGTGCGAAAAGAAGAAAATGCTGGTTACCAGCATTTTCTCCTTTTCCCACAATGTTTTCAAAAGGCTTTTTCTTCAGGGTCGTTAAAAGTCGGGATTGTGTGGTAAAGGGTTAAAGACAAATCCCACATTTACTGGATGCTTATGACATGGATAGGTCTAAAATTTCAAACTAGTAAACTATATGAGCCATGCTCTGGCAAAAGGGGACTTGATGCATCTCTGCGATGCATTTTTCCAAGCAAGTCACCACATAACTATGGATTCATAAAATCAATTATCTCTAACAATCAACTAAATTTGGGGATAGACTGGTCGTTTGACATACAGAAATAATGACTAATGGTAAAAAGTTTCGACCCATGTCAGCCTGCCCAGGCTGATGTAAGTTGATACTTTTTTTTTTTTTTTTGGCAGGTGCATTAAGCCCCTTTTTCACAGAGCATGGCTCAAATCTATGTGATTGATTCTTGTGCAGTCTTCAGATGAACACAAATCTTGAAGATGCAAAATGTGAATACAATAGGGTACAAGAATGCAAGATTACATGTACCCAGAGCTCCAGATAAGAGGGAATGATGGTATTCTAAATCCATTATTTCTCTTCCAAACCCTATGTTGTGGGTACTCATTGGAATCGTCTTGATGTGACGATTCTAATGAGTACCCATTACATAGGGTTTAGTGGAGAATAATTAATATTTTCAATTTTTAAAATCAAAATCACTCCCTCTATCTTGAGCTCTGATGTACCTATTTTTCTTTTTGTAGCTATATATTTTCAACAGGTTGCAATGAAAGGTTCAACTCTTAGTTTGATGGTGGCAGAATTCTAAGTGTGCCAAATGGACATTTTCTCCTCTTCCAAAAATGTTCCAAAGGACTTTTACATTGGGTTTGTCAAACTTTGAGAGTGTTTGGCATAGAGTTAGATGTGAAAATGAATTTCAATAGGAAAAAGGTTTACCTTGTGATGCTTCCCCTGCCACTTCTACTTCCATGCCTCTATGAAATAGATTTTCCTGATGACTGGTGGTAGTAGTAACAATACCAGGTGGATAGGAAACTCCCTCAATTGACATGACTGGAAGATCATCCTGATCAACTTTTACATGGCCAAATGGTCTGGACTGGCCAATACCTTAACATTACAGATACATCTATATATATCAATACGTACATTTACTTTCGTCACATAACATAGGTAAATATACCAAAATGTTTTAACCCTTTACCGCAGAATCCTGACTTTAAACAACCCTGAAGAAAAAGCCTTTAGACAAACATTGTGGGAAAAGGAGAAAATGCTGGTAACCAGCATTTTCTCCTTTTCCTACAATGTTTTCTACCCTTCTTAAAACAAATTTCAATTTTTGAGCCACATTTGATTTGCTTTCTGCAGATGCTCTCAATTTGGACCAGTCAAAAATTTGCTTTGCATAACCTGGTCAAGTGGTAACTTAGGCAAACTCTGAAGGTATGATGCAGGGTAGGAATATCCTAGTTCTATAAATAGATCATCACACAATGAAACAATTTTGATGAATACTCACAACACAGGTTTAGGTAAAGAAATAGAGAAAAAATGATATAAGACTCTGTGAATCCCTGAGGTTCAACGAAGAATTTTAAGTACAATCAATTTATCTCAACCATTCTAATGTGCATGTATCTAATGAGTGTGTTCATATTGTATTAATACTTTGTCATGTGATAGCAGCAATTCTATTACTTGAAGGGTAAGAAATTTCAAAAAGAAAGGAATGGGGTAGCTGTTATATTTTTGACATGTTTTTCTGTATTTGAATTTCAATCTTTGCAGGAAAATTTTGATTATCAGTCTTAACTTTTTTGTAACCAGATTTTTTTTTTCAAACTTGCCAAAAACAGACCTGTCTGTTCTTAGTTACTTTTATCCTTAACCAGATAATTCTTTATTTTTTACGACCATGAACAAAGGCTTTTGAAAACATTGAGGGAAAAGGATAAAATGCTGGTAATAAGCATTTTCTCCTTTTTCCACGTGTTTTCTACCCTTTCAAAAAAAAAATACTACCATTTGAGTCACCTTCTGTCGTCCTCAAATGCTTTCAATTTGGATTAGTGTGAAATTTCGTCATTTCGTACAGTATTACACAAAGTTTGATCAGCATCTGGATCTGAATGTACAACTTATACAGAAGAAACACCACATCTTTCAGACAGATGTTTCTTGAGTCAAAGCTCTAAAAGGAAACATTATTGTAGAAGAAGAGAGTCTGTCTCTCACATTACAAGTTTTGGATAAAAACCTGTGATGAGCAAGATCAACATCTAGATCCATGCACATCATGGCAAAAGCACTAATTAGGTTTCTAGGATGGCATCTGGAGGACACGAGTAATACATTAAGTTGTAGAAATTGTTTCACAATAAATGGAAAGTAAATAAGTACACAATGAAACAGTGAAAATGAATGAATTTACCTGGCAGTGAGCCTGTACATCTGTTGTCTGTGGGGAATAGGTCTGGTATTCCCTGGTGAATTGTCACATCCCCATCGGTTTGTGGTATCGATGGAAAGCATATAGTTGCTTGACCATAACATTGTTGGTTTTCTTGTATTGCATTTGACAGCTCAGATCTTGTGACAGGGATTCTTTGATCAAACAGCTGTATATTGAGCCGTGGCTGGGAATCTAAGACAGTTAAAAAAAAATGATGGCAATTTTATGAAAGCAGAAGACCATATTCACTAATCTTATCCATATTTTATTACTACATACCTAGAGACAATATTGTTTTAGTTCGAGTGGTGTTTTTCACAGCTTGTAACAGATTTCTTTACATATCACAGCAACAGGTCACTGATTAATGTGTTTCCTGGGTTTCATCAATACTACACATGGGCTCTGAAGTGCTTTGTCAAAAAAAACTCCATGAGAAACCAGTGGTGCACAAGAATCAAACCAAGTACGATTTCGTTTTAAATCAAACACCCTTGCCACTCAGGAACCCTAAAGACAGAGGTGTTATTTCTGTCCCCACAAATACTTTTTACTCTTTTGAGACAAATTTCATAATTCAAGTCCCATTTGATGCCTACACATGCTTTCAACTTGGACAAATCCAAAGTTCTGTTATCTAATGTAGAATCAAAGCCCAGAAAACAAAACAAGAGGGCCATGATGGCCCTAGATCGCTCAACTGAGTCAATAGGCGAAATTCACTCAACGTGCATAATTCAATTTCTGACCAATTGTCAGGTCAATTGAGCTTAAAATGTGGCCCCTGGAGCGTCCACAAGGAATTTCCGTAAGTTGACTTAGTGACCTAATTTATCACCCCACGTGACCCAATTTAGAACTCATCAAAAAATTTATCAAGATAAACATTCTGAACAGTTTTCAAGTTAATTGAGCGATAAATGTGGCCTCTAGAGTGCCTACAAAGTGTTTCTTAAATTTGACACAGTAACCTAGTTTATGACCCAAGCTCACCCAATTTCAAACTCACCCAATATTTCATCAACACAAACACTCTGACCAACTTTCAAGTCAATTGAGCAAGAAATATGACCTCTAGAGTGCCCTAAAGGTATTTCTTTAATTAGACCTAGTGACCTAGATTATGAGTCCAGGTGACCCAATTTTTAACTCATCCTAGATTTCATCAAGACAAACATTTTAACCAATTTTCAAATTAATTGAACAATAAATGTGGCCTCTAGAGTGCCCACAAGGTATTTCTTTAATTTGACCTAGTGACCTAGGTTATGACTCCACATGACCCAATTTAAAACAGTTTTAACTGATCTGAAAATTTATCAAAACAAACATTCTGAACAATTTTCAAGTCATTTGAGCACAAAATCTGGCCTCTAGAGTGCCCGAAAGGTATTTCTTTAATTTGACCTAGTGACCTAGTTTATGATCCCAGTTGACCAAAATTCAGACTCATGTGAGATTTCATCAAGACAAACATTCTGACCAATTTTCAAGTCAATTGAGCAAAAATGTGGGCTCTAGAGTGCCTTAAAGGTATTTCTTTAATTTGACCTAGTGACCTAGATTATGACCCAAGTTGACCCAATTTAGAACTTATCTGAAAGTTTATCAAGACAAACATTCTGAATAATTCTCAAGTCATTTGAGCAATAAATGTGGCCTCTAGAGTGCCCACAAGGTATTTCTTTAATTTGACCAAGTGACCTAGTTTATGACCCTAGGTGACCCAATTTCACACTAATGCGATATTTTATCAAGATAAACATTCTGACCAATTTTCAAGTCAATTGAGCAAGAAATGTGACCTCTAGAGTGCCCTAAAGTTATTTCTTTATTTTGACCTAGTGACCTAGATTATGAGTGCAGGTGACCCAATGTTAAACTCATCCTAGATTATATCAAGACAAACATTCTGACCAATTTTCAAATCAATTGAACGATAAATGTGGCCTCTAGAATGCCCGCAAGGTATTTCTTTAATTTGACCTAGTGACCTAATTTAAGACCCCACATGACCCAAATTCAGACTCATGTAGGGTTTAATCAAGACAAACATTCTGACCAATTTCAAGTCAACTGAGAAATAAATGTGGCCTCTAGAGTGCCAACAAGGTATTTCTTTATTTTGACCAAGTGACCCAGTTTATAACCCCAGGTGACCGAATTTCAAACTCATCCGATATTTCATCAAGACAAACATTCTAACCAATTTTCAAGTCAGTTGAGCTAGATATGTGGCCTCAAGAGTGACCACAAGGTATTTCTTTAATTCGACCTAGTGACCTAGATTATGACCCAGATGACCCAATTTTAAACATATCCTTGATTTTTTCAAGAGATTTTATCAAGACAAGCATTCTGTTGGTTGGTTGGTTGTATTGGGGTTTAACGCCACTTTAACAGCTAAGGTCATATCATGGTGGTCGGTGACGCACATGTGTTTCCTGGCTTTCTCACACCAGTACTAACACAACTTTCTTTCCAAAGCCACCGACTACTTTTCTCACATGCTTCAGCAGAGGTGAGAGGCGAAAATACGCCGGAAAGAAAGTTCGCCTCAACCGGGTATCGAACTCACAACCACCAGGTCATGAGTCAGACACGCTCACCACTGAGCCACCCAGGCGGGCAACAAGCATTCTGAACAATTTTCAAGTCAATTGAGCAAAAAATGTGGCCTCTAGATTGCCCACAAGGTATTTCTTTAATTTGACCTAGTGACCTAGTTTATGATCCCAGTTGACCTAAATTTGGACTCATGTGAGATTTTATCAAGACAAACATTCTGACCAATTTTCAAGTCAATTGAGCAAAAAATTTTGGCCTCTAGAGTGCCCACAAGGTATTTCTTTAATTTGACCTAATGACCTAGTTTATGATCCCAGGTGACCCAAATCCAAACCCATTCGAGATTTTATCAAGACAAATATTCTTACCAAATTTCAGGTCAATTGAGCAAAAAATGTGGCCTCTAGAGTGCCCAAAAGGTATTTCTTTAAATTGACCTAGTGACCTAGTGTATGACCCCAGGTGACCCAAATCCAAACCCATTTGAGATTTTATCAAGACAAACATTCTGACCAAATTTCAGGTCATTTGAGCAATGAATGTGGCCTCTAGAGTGCCCACAATGTATTTCTTTAATTTGACCAAGTGACCTAGTTTATGACCCCACGTGATCCAATATCAAACTCATCCGATATTTTATCAAGACAAACATTCTGACCAATTTTCAAGTCAATTGAGCAAGAAATGTAGCCTCTAGAGTGCCCTCAAGGTATTTCTTTAATTTGACCTAGTGACCTAGATTATGACCCCAGGTGACCCACTTTTGAACTCATCATAGATTTTAACAAGAGAAACATTTTTTCCAATTTTCAAATCAATTGAACAATAAATGTGGCCTCTAGAGTGCACACAAAGTGTTTCTTAAATTTGACCTATTGACCTAATTTAACACCCCACATGGCCCGAATTCGGACTCATGTGAGATTTTATCAAGACAAACATTCTGACCAATTTTCAAGTCAATTCAGCCAAAAATGTGGCCCCTATAGTGCCCACAAGGTATTTCTTTAATTTGACCTAGTGACCTAGTTTATGACCCCAGGTGACCCAATTTTGAACTGACTGAACATGTTGTGCTCAGGTGGGCTATCAAAGTTAGAACAGGTTCACTACATACCAAATAACAAAGCTCTACGCCTTCAAGGTTTAGAAAAGAAGAATTTTAAAGTTTTCCTTCTTTGTTCCTACATGTATGTTAGAATTTGTGACCCCCGGGGCTGGGCCAGTTTTGACCCCAGGGGCATCGTATGAACAAACTTGGTAGAGGTCCGCTAGGAGATGCTACATACCAAATATCAAAGCGCTACACCTTTCAGTTTCAGAGAAGAAGAATTTTAAAGTTTTCCTTCTTTGTTCCTATGTTCCAACTTGTGGGGCAGGGCCAGTTTTGACCCAAGGGGGATCATACGAATAAATTTGGTAGAGGTCTACTAGGAGATGCTAGATGCCAAATATCAAAGCTCTATGCCTTCCAGTTTTAGAGAAGAAGAATTTTAAAGTTTTCCTTCTTTGTTCCTATGTTCCAAACTTGTGACCCCCAAGGCGGGGCCAGTTTTGACCCCAGGGGCATCATATGAACAAACTTGGTAGAAGTCCACTAGGAGATGCTAGATGCCAAATATCAAAGCTCCACGCCTTCAAGTTTCAGAGAAAAATAATTTTAAAGTTTTCCATCTTTGTTCCTATGTTCGAACTTGTGACCCCCGGGGCAGGGCCAGTTTTGACCCCAGGGAGATCATATGAACAAATTTGGTAGAGGTCCACTAGGAGATGCTAGGTGCCAAATATCAAAGCTCTACGCCTTCCAGTTTCAGAGAAGAAGAATTTTAAAGTTTTCCTTTTTTGTTTCTATGTTCGAAACTTGTGATCCCCCGGGCAGGGCCAGTTTTGACCCCAAGGGCATCGTATGAACAAACTTGGTAGAGGTCCGCTAGGAGATGCTTCATACCAAATATCAAAGCTCTATGCCTTCAGTTTCAGAGAAGAAGAATTTTAAAGTTTTCCTTCTTTGTTCCTATGTTCGAAACTTGTGACCCCCGGGGCGGGGCCAGTTTTGACCCCAGGGGCATCATATGAACAAACTTGGTAGAGGTCCACTAGGAGATGCTAGATGCCAAATATCAAAGCTCCACGCCTTCCAGTTTCAGAGAAGAAGAATTTTAAAGTTTTCCTTCTTTGTTCCTATGTTCGAACTTGTGAACCCCGGGGCGGGGCCAGTTTTGACCCCAGGGGCATCATATGAACAAATTTGGTAGAGGTCCACTAGGAGATGCTACATACCAAATATCAAAGCTCTATGCCTTCTAGAATCAGAGAAGAAGATTTTTAAAGATTTTGCTATTTTTTTCATTTCTGTTGCCATGGCAACCAGAGTTATGGGTGGAATTCAATCTCTTGAACAAGTTTGGTAGAGCTTCACCCAAGGAACATCCCTGCCAAGTTTCATCAGGATTGGCCCAGCAGTTTAGGAGGAGAAGATGTTTAAAGGAATTGTGGACAGACGGACGCCGGACAACGACCGATCACAATACCTCACCTTAGCACTTCGTGCTCAGGTGAGCTAAAAACCCACAGTTGCCAAATACTGCCACACAGAAAATACTTCTTTCTGTTCGAAATCTTAATTCTGTTATATATGGCAAATTTTACAAAAACCACTAAATCTATACCACTCCAATTTGAACATGTCGTCTTGCAACGTAATAAACTGGACAAGATGTCATTTTTATGGTACAAAATCTTTGCTTATATGTAAATTAAGTGACCTATGCAAAGCAGAGAATCACTTATTCCTACACTACTGTAACATTATGAATGAATCAATTAATAGATACACCTAGGTAACTTGTAGCAAATCCCAGCTATATTAACCCTCTCTGGACAAGGAACCCTTGTCATTCCTTCAGTCATTCATTATTTAGACCATTGTGTACAGTTAAACTGTTATGTTAAACTGTTATTCTAGGTCTAGAATATTAACCCTTTTCCAAACAATCCGAAGTTTTAACGACACTGGGGAAGAATCTTTTTGAAAACATTGCGGGAAGAGGAGAAAATGCTGGTAACCATCATTTTCTCTTTTTCCCACATTGTTTTCTGCCCTTTTGGAATCTGGTTTCATCAGTTCAGCCACATTCAATTTATGGTCTGTGACAGCTTTGAATTTGGACGAGTGTAAAATTTTTTGTTTTGTAAAGAGAGTTAAATTATAAATAGTTAACTACATCTTGTGACATTGGATATTGACCAATTGATTGCATGGTGTTTAACGCCATTTTCAACATTATATTAGTGACATTGCAGCGGCCAGAGCACCTATCCATGCTTTCCCGGATTTTCTTTTACCAGCAATACCGCGACTCAATGACTTTTTGCGGACAGTGTGGATTAAGCTCAGACTGCAAAGAGCGTGCAGTCTGATCTTGGGTTCTACAAAGTCCGATATATTTTCTCGAAAATGTAACATTGAAATAGCAATATTCAGGTGTTTACCATTGGCTTGAAAGTTTCATTTTACATTTTTTAGCATATTAAGGGTTGAACTTAGACTGGACTATAGTCCCGGCAGCTCAGTCGGTAGCATATAGGACTTGTGAACAGGAGGTCGCCGATTCTATACCCGACTCAGAAAATTTCTTTCCTAGGACTGATGGTAGTCATTGGGACAGGATTCATTTCTCTCTCATATTGTGCGTAGTACTGGTAAAATAAACTCCAGGAAAGCATGGATATGTGCTCTGGCCACCGCTACATAACTGAAGTAATGTTGAAAACAGGTTTAACACCATACTAACAATCAATCAATCAGTCAGATTCGCTAGTCTGTCAGTACTTTTAGTACTTTGATTTCCGTCTTTTCCACTGCAGTAAATATCCCCCAGAATGACCCCACAAGAATGGGAAACTACGTTGCAAGCTGTCGCCTTGATATGACTGACATATAGATAACTCATGCAAACATAGATGCATCAAATTCTAATATAAAGCCCTTTATTAAATGTATTAGCCCGACTAAAACCTGCCAAGCTAGCAGCGAACTCATAAATTACCTGTACCAAATTGAAAATACGGACAAATATGCCACAGGAAGGGTTCTACAATCGACCTAAACTGGTACCCGTTGTATCTCCCGTAGCCGTCCAATTGATACGAAGATCGATAACAGGCTGCCAGTTTACAATCGACCCTACCCGCCTTTCCCACACGTGTTTTAATTGAATTTTCCAACCTCTCGGACCGTCGACTTTAACGATAAAAACAAAAGAAATGATATCCGCGTGTTTTTGGACTGCCTCGTGTCAACTGGAAGCAACCGAGGATCGATTGTAGAACCCTTCGTATGGCATTTTTGTCTTATTATGATGATTTACCCTACTTGATATGATGTGCACATGCCGAATCCATATCCCCTTTTAACATTTAAAATGTCATCTGAATTTCCCAAACTGTTATGAAGCCCTACTCAAACTCACGACCCTTTCTCACTGTGCCTGCGCTTTACCAGTATTGAGATTGGGTTATGAAATGGTGAAAATTAGGAAAAGCTAACCGTACCACATGCAGTAGGTATATCTGTAAAATTTGGTAGCCTCTTAAAAGGCTGCAAATCAATCGGACTGTCACAAACGGTGTCTGGAGAAATCGGCCCCAAAACGCTTGGGGCCGATTTCTCCGGAGAAATCGGTCCCTGGGGACGATTTATCTGGAGAAATCGGCCCCAATATAAATTTTGGAGAAATCGTCCCCAATGTCAAATTTTATATATATAGATGTTGCTTTTTCAGAAAATTATATATATAGAGGTTTTTTCCATTTTGGTTTTATTTAACACATACCCTGTGTAAGCCTGGTCTTCTTTCAAGTTCAGAATCGTCCCCAAATGGAATATTTGCAATCGTCCCCAAAGTCAAATATTTCTATATTGACTTTATTCCAAATTTCGAGAAATCGTCCCCATTTCGATTTTTATATACATTGTACTGTAACCTGACTTTGATTTTTAATTTAGTTTAATTTTTACATTGTGATATTGAGCATAAATGTTTTTAGTATGTTAATTGTAATGTTAAATGATTGCTAAATTCATTGTAAATTCGCATTGTATTTGGTTCCATGAATAAGACGTTGTTTGAGAGAGGCTTTTATTTTATCTATTATTTGCTTTTGTTGTCACCTTGTGTAGATAGATATATGTTATTATCTGTATTTCATTTTAATAAAATTTACAAAGACTTGTAGTTTTTACCAACTTCAAATATTATATTTGTGTTTATACTTTTTACTGAACCTCGATTATCTGAACTTTGCATCTCATTGAAATTACGAGATACAGTGAATACACCGAAAATGACAAATATTAATTGAAATTGTATTTTTTCTATAAATTCTTTACAATGTATTCAAATTTACTGAAATAATAAAGTATTTGTACCGAGATGTACCAATGCGCGAATACAAACAAACAAAAAAGAAGAGAGTAGTCATACCTGTAACTGAATATACACATGTATTTCCCATAAAAAGGTAAAGATTTTTTACATAGGGTAGCAAACATTTTGGGAAAAGGAGAAAAAACTGATTAGCATCTGCTTTTCCCATAATGTTTTCACAAAGCTTTATTTTTCAGGGTCGTTCAAAGTCGAAATTATATGGTCAAAAATTAAATACTTTTACTAAGTGAATGTATAATGTCTTCAAGAAATACCCATTTAATTTAATGGTTTATTCTCATTGTTCTAATTTTTGTGTACTGTCTCATAATTTTTCTATTCATACTTTAATGAAATAATATATAAACATTTGATATACATGTATGTGTTTTCTTTTTGTTTATTTGAATTCTACCCATAGAGTACATTCTTCTGCAAATGCATCCTTTTTTTCGATGAAATAAAATCGAGTCCACAATGGCCTAATTATACACAGCGTCACAATGATTCATACTCTCGTTGGAGAACTCTTTCGTTGATCGAACCAATGATCGATTAACTTAACCCATTAACACACAATCCCGAGTTTTAATAAACCTGTAGGAGAGGGCTTTTAAAAACATAGTGGGAAAAGGAGTAAATGTCAGCACTTTTGCACTTTCTCCTTTTTCCAAAATTTTTTTCCCTCATCAAAAACAAAAACAATTCTTCCAGTTATATTTAATTTGTTGTCTGCAAATCCTTTGAATTTGGACCCGTCTAAATTTTTGCCGTTTGGTAAAGAGTTAATTACACAAAATAACTGAGTCACTAGTAGTACTATGAAAAATGATAGAAAGAGAGAGTCAGAAAATGTAGCGAAAGTATACAGTGTGAGAGAGCGAGTATAATACTCGATCGAGAAAGAGAGAGAGAAAGAGAGAGAGAGGGGAGATAGACATAGAAAGACACAAAAGGTTGGAGACAGACATCTGATGGTTCTAAAAACCATTCTGTAACATGAACAATATTCATAAACAGAGAGAGAGAGAGAGATCTGATCCGACGAAGAACAACAATATGAAATTGATAATAATTACCTATGCCGAACATGCAGAAAGGGAGAGAGAGATCGAGAGAGAAAGGTGAAAAAAAAATAGGTTTTAATTACATGACAAATACACATATATGCATCGTGAGCATTTATATTTCATAATTCGTTCAATATCAAATTCAAACAAACACAAACATTCAACAATCTTACAGGTGTAGGCTACCTGTATGAAGGTGTGAAAAAAAGAACAATCAGTGTGAAAAAATGTGAAAATTGCCATAAAAACAACAAAGAAGGTGTAATCAAATACAACTTGAAACAAGTTTACACAGTGTATGTGTTAAATAAAACCTAAATGGAAATTATATTTTCTGAAAAAGCAACATCTATATATATATAATTTGACATTGGGGACGATTTCTCCAGAGAAATCGGCCCCAAGCGTTTTGGGGCCGATTCCTCCAGGGGCCAATTTCTCCAGGGGCCGATTTCTCCAGCATTCTCACAAACCCTCTGCTCAGGCTGAGCCAAGAAAGTTACTGTACACTACACATAATGACTAACCTGCAGCGGCTTGATTCCCATTTTGAGGCTCATACTTAAAACCTACATCGTCAGGTTGCTCGTTAGCCATCAAACATCGTAAGCGATTACAGCATACATACAAGATGTGTTCTGTTAGGCCACCAGTCCTGTATGGAAGTAGGGATCTAAAATACCAGAAAACTATTTTAAGATACAAAAAAACCAGTTGTTGGCTATCTTTAGTATAACTCTGTTAAAGAAATTATTTTTAGTCCTGGTTTTTCCTAGTTTCACTGCAGAACAACGACCTTGACGTACCAAGAAAATGTCTTCCGAGAAAATTGTAAGTTTATGTCAGATGCCCTCCATCTGTGATCGTATTTTATATTAAATATTCAGTATGGGTTTCTAAATGAAAGACCCAGCAGCGCCTAAGAGTGTAAAATAATCCAGGGATCATATATGTGCATGTATGATTCCTGAATAATCGTACCATTTAAAAGATGACAATCTGTTATTGTACTGTTAGGCTAAGTGATAGTCGATGGCAGAAGAATGAATTTTAAAACTAGGTGAAAAGTTGCCAAGTCATCGATCTTTTGTTTTCTTTGTACCTGGTTTTGAAATTCATTTATCTGCCAGCAACTCTCGATTCAGCAGTTCTGTAATACAATCTCGCTGCTAAATGCATGGAAAAACCAAGAGGGCCCTGTATCGCTCCACTTGCTAGTAAGCACAAACCATACCAAACATTACAATTCTGCGCCAAATGGTTTCAACCAAGAAGACTTACAAAAGCTCACGTGAAAGTTGTGACCCCAGGGCAAAGTCATTTTTGACCACAGAACTATAATTACTTGAATCCTGCTTGAGGTCCACGAGATAAAGCCACATGGCAAATGATACTGATCGAGGCTGTATGATTATAAACAAGTAGATTCTCAGAAGTTTCCTCAACATAAAGCCCTTGTAAAACACGAGATCCACAGATGGTGCCAATTCAATCTCAGAGCTAAATTTTGAACACATGATCCAAATTTGGTAGCCTTAGGATTTGTGGTAAGAAGCAAGAAATTTTTTAGAGGTTTTACGCTATACATGTAAGTACATGTTAAATTTATGACCCATGGGGTTGGACCAATTTTGACACCAGGCCCTTATTTTGAACAATTTTGAAAGAGGCCTGTTACATGATAACACTCACAAAATATTACAGCTGTATCTCAAAGTCAGGACCAAGAAGATCTTTAAAGTTTTCACTATATAGGACTTTGTAATAGTTGTGACTTCTGGGCCAATTTTGACCCCAGGGCTATTATTTGAACACTCTTGGTATAGGTCTATCAGATAAATAAACATACAAAATTTTGTAGCCCTAGGTTTTCTGGTGAGGAACAAGAAGAATTTGACAGTTTTCCCTATAGAGGACCATGTAAAACTTATGACTGCCAGGGCAGGGCCAATTTTGACCCCAGGGCTATAATTTGAGCTATCCTTGGTAGATGCCCACTAGATAAAGCTTCATGCAAAATTTGGTAGCCCTAGGCCTTATGGTTAGGAACTAGAAGATTTTTAAAGTCTTCACTGTACAAGCCAATATAAATTTGTACACACCCCACCCCCAGCCGGGCAGGGCCAATTTTGACCCAAGGGCTATAATTTGTAGTACCTTAGTAGAAGTCTGTTCGATGCAGCTACGTGCCAAATTTGATAGCCCTAGGCCTTACGAGTTAGAACCAGAAGACTTTTAAAGCTTTCACTAAATAAGCCCATGTAAAACTTGTGACCCCCAGGGCGGGGCCAATTTTGACCTAAATTAGTGAAAACTTTAAAAATCTTCTTGTTTTAAGCCATTAGGCCTATAGCTACCAAATTTTGCATGTAGCTTCATCTAATGAACTTCTACCAAGTTTCTTCAAATTATAGCCCTGGGAAGCCCATTACAATTCTACGCCAAATGGTTTCAAATGGTTAACTTGTGACCCCTTGGGTGGGGTCAATTTTGATCCCAGAGCTATAATTTGAAGAGACTTTGTAGAGGTCATTAAATGAAGCTACATGCCCAATTTGATAACTCAAGGCCTGATGGTTTTGGACAAGAAGATTTTCAATGTTTTTCAGTTTCGTTGCCATGGCAATCAGATTTTTAAAAGGAATCAAATTATTTTCAGACACTCTGAAGAGGGCCATGGCAGGATCCTGTAAAGCTTGGTCAAAATTGGATGGGTAGATTCAGAGATGTTTGGAATAAACACATGCACAGATGCATGACAGACACACAGGGCAATGACATAAGCTTGCTGGCCTTTGGCCACTGGAACTTAAAAATCATTGCTGGTCCTATCATAATCAAACACCTAATACAAAGACTTGCCATCTGATTGGCTGAGAAGTCATGTCAGCTAATTCGATAATTATTCTTGAAATTCAGAATACATTTAGTATTAATAAGAATGTGTGTGTTAGGCCCTTGGGCTGGGAAAGGGGGGGGGGTGGGGTTGAGGAATGTGGGAAACATTGTAGAAAAAGATTGAAGGGTAGGAAAACATCATTTCTAAAAAAGAGGCCCCAACTTTTTCCGCATACCACATCTCTTCCTGTTTTAAACTATTAGCTCCTGCAGAGAGACTGATTGCCTCTTGTAGCAGACCACTTTTGAAGACAATGTTGTTAACAGAGAAATTGCTTCTGAGCACTGAGCATTGGCCCCTTTTGCCACATTTTTTACTTGCATATCAATGTATAAAACCTTAAACCATCACCACACAATGCCGAGTTTTAACACCCCTGGGAAATGATACTTTGAAAACATTGTGGGAAAAGGAGAAAATGCTGGTTACCAGCATTTTCCCCTTTTCCAAAATGTTTTCTAACCTTTCAGAAACCAATCATTTAAGCCACATTTAACTTGTTGTCTGCAAATGCTTTGAATTTAGACCAGTCTAAAATTTTGTCATTTGGTAAAGAGTTAATTAATGCACATTATTCACATGTTACCTGGATAAATTCCAAATTTTTGTTGGAAAATGTTTCTGGTAGCAATTAACTAATATATCTTTTAAATTTTGCAAAATCAAAACAGCCTTTTAAGAATATGGTGGGAAATTACAAATATTGTACACCAACATGGTCTCCATCTCCCATCAACATACTCTATCCTGTACATTTGTATCAATTTTGAATTCATTGTCAGCAAATGCTTTCAATTTTAAGCCTTTACCTCACAATCAGAGTTGTAACGACCCTGAAGAATAAGGCTTTTGAAAACATTGTAGGAACAGAAGAAAATGCTGGTAACCAGCATTTTCTTCTTTTCCCACAATGTTTTCAGCGATCTCAAAGACAGATACAGTCGTTTGTGCCCCATTTTATTTGTTGTGAGCAAACACTTTCAATTTGGACTGGTCTAAAATTTTGCTGTGAGGTAAAGACTTAAAAGGTCTAAAATTGCTTGGCCTGGAAAGGGTCAACCTATCACCACAAAAATAGAGTTATATCTCTCAAGAGGACTGTTTCTGACAATAGTAAGGAAAAAGGAGATTCTGCTTGTCTCAAGTTTTCCATTCATATCAAAAAGTTTTTTTTTCTGCATTTCTTTATCCCTTTACCACACAATTAGGACTTTCAATGACCCTCTGGAAAAAGCCTTCCGAAAACATTGTGGGAAAAGCAGAAAAAAAGCAGCATTTTCTCCTTTTCCCACAACGTTTTCTCCCCTTTAATAGACAAATTTCAATTTTTCTGTCACATTTATTTTGTCGTCTGCAACGGCTTCGAATTTGGCCTAGCCAAAATTTTGTTGTTTGGTTGAGACTAAAGATCTTTGTATTCACTTTAGTTAGTCAAAGTAGTTGACTGATTGCCAATTTTGGCTTGTGAAAATAAATTTGAACAAGCATTCTGATAGTATTGCACAGCAATACACAGTCCCCTACCGGCCGTATGTCAGTGAAATTTTTAAAATCAAAGGCCTGTAAATGCGTCAAAAAGCAGTGGAGTGGGACGAAACTCGAACTTGATGTGTAAGTCATGGTGGTTGATGTACACACCAAAAATCAGCTCTGTATGTAGCAGCGTTTAGAAAAAAAGTGCGGAAAAATGTTTTATCAGTGAAATTTTGTAAGTCCAAGGCCCGTAAATGCGTGAAAAAGCAGTGGAGGGGGACGAAACTCGAACTTGATCTGTAAGTAATGGTGGTTGACTTACACAGCAAAAGTCAGGTGAATATCTACCAGCATTTAGAAAAAAAAGTCTGGAAAATTGATTTATCAGTGAAATTTTGTAAGTCCAAGGCCCGTAAATCCGTGAAAAACCAGTGGACCGGAACAAAAGTCGAACTTGATCTCTAAGTCATGGTGGTTGAGTTAAACAGCAAATCTGAGATCAATACCTACCAGTGTTTGGGAAAAAAGTCCAGAAAACTGATTTATCAGTGAAATTTTGTAAGTCCAAGGCCCGTAAATCTGTGAAAAACGAGTGGACCGGAACGAAAGTCGAACTTGATCTGTAAGTGATGGTGGGTGACTTACACACCAAAACTCAGCTCAGTATGTACTAGCGTTTAGAAAAAAAGTCCGGAAAACTGAATTGCCGGACAGATGGACAGACGGACGGATGGATGGAGTGCAAACCTATAGTCCCTTTCGGCTTCGCCGGTAGGGGACTAAAAAGGAGAAAGTTGCATGTGACTAGTATTTAACAACCAACAGTTTTCTAGCCTTGCAATGTCAAATTCCATCATTCCATGAAAATTACTGTCTGCAAATGCTTTTAATATGGGCAAGTGTAAGATTTTGTCATCTGGTCAAGAGCAAAGCTGATAATGAGAGGATGTCATTTGAAGACAGTGGCCAAGTGGAACCAGAATATCAAACAGATGACTCAGACCATAGATTGACAATGACCGAATAATTGAATTTCAGGGGGAACAAGCATTCTGATAGTATTGCATAGCAATACCCAGTCCCCTACCAGCCATATGTATCGCTGACATGTCAGTGAAATTTTTTAAGTCCAAGGCCCATAAATGCGTCAAAAAGCAGTGGAGCGGGACGAAACTCGAACTTGATGTGTAAGTAATGGTGGTTGATGTACACACCAAAAATCAGCTCTATGTGTAGCAGCGTTTAGAAAAAAAGTTCGGAAAAATGTTTTATCAGTGAAATTTTGTATGTCCAAGGCCCGTAAATGCATCAAAAAGCAGTGGACCGGTACGAAACTCTAACTTGATGTGTAAGTCATGGTGGTTGATGTACACACCAAAAATCAGCTCTACATGTAGCAGCGTTTAGAAAAAAAGTGCGGAAAAATGTTTTATCAGTGAAATTTTGTAAGTCCAAGGCCCGTAAATGCGTCAAAAAGCAGTGGAGGGGGACGAAACTCGAACTTGATGTGTAAGTCATGGTGGTTGATGTACTCACCAAAAATCAGCTCTATATGTAGCAGCGTTTAGAAAAAAAGTGCGGAAAAATGTTTTATCAGTGAAATTTTGTAAGTCCAAGGCCCGTAAATGCGTGAAAAAGCAGTGGAGCGGGACGAAACTCGAACTTGATCTGTAAGTCATGGTGGTTGACTTACACAGCAAAAGTCAGGTGAATATCTACCAGCATTTTGGAAAAAAAGTCTGGAAAACTGATTTATCAGTGAAATTTTGTAAGTCCAAGGCCCATAAATCCATGAAAAACCAGTGGACCAGAACGAAAGTCGAACTTGTTCTGTAAGTCATGGTGGTTGAGTTACACAGCAAATCTGAGATCAATACCTACCAGCGTTTAGGAAAAAAGTCCTGAAAACTGATTTATCAGTGAAATTTTGCAACTCCAAGGCCAGTAAATCCGTGAAAAACGAGTGGACCGGAACAAAACTCGAACTTGATCTGTAAGTGATGGTGGGTGACTTATACACCAAAACTCAGCTCAATATGTACCAGCGTTTATATGTCATATGTAATTTTATGTAAAAAGTTATATAAAGAACAAGAGGGCCATTGGTCCTAGAGCATCCACCTGAGTAAAGTCATCTAGGATTGATCAAGCTGAAGAGATCCTGTTTGTAATGATGTAAAACACATGAGTGCTTGTGACCTACTTTTTGACCTACTTGACCTATTTTTTAACTTGTCAGAGATATCATCGAGACAAACTTTCTGACAAAGTTCCTGATTATTGGGCTAGAAATGTGGCCTAGGTTTTTTTAAGATTTGGCCCAGTGACCTACTTTTTGACCTGACATGACCCATTTTCAAATGTGTCTGAGATATCTTAGACAATTTAAATATTCTGAGTGAGTTCCAT
Organism: Tridacna gigas; assembly: GCA_945859785.2. Classification (NCBI taxonomy): domain Eukaryota; kingdom Metazoa; phylum Mollusca; class Bivalvia; order Cardiida; family Cardiidae; genus Tridacna; species Tridacna gigas. The sequence goes on from OX244032.2 coordinate 60,100,672, forward strand.
GAGTATCTGGTTGAAAATGTTGCCTCTAGAGTGCACACAAGGTTTAATTAAGATTTGGCCCAGTGACCTACTCTTTGACCCGACATGACCCAATCTCAAAGACGTCCTGATATCGAGTTTCAAGAGTATCAGGCTCAAAATGTGGCCTCTAGAGTGCACACAAGGTTTTTCTAAGATTTGGCCCTGTGACCTACTTTTTGACCCAACATGACCCAATTTCAAACTTGTCCAAGAAATTATCAAGACAGGCTTTCAAGTGTCCTTCTGCAAAAAAGTAAAGAAGTATGGATGAACAATTCTGAAAAAAAAAAAAGGTGAAAAAGTAGGGATAGTAGAGCATATTTAGAGAACATCCCGTATTTTTTCATCAGTGACAATGAAGAATTAACCAACTGGTTACATACAGCATTTGACTATTCTTTGTAAATATACTTTCTCTCTATACATGAGGTACCATCTTTGTACAGATACGAGGAGTGTTCAAATATGAATGCATCTAAGCACCTAAAATTTGATTCTCAAATTTTTATGTTGTTTCCTCAAAGTATTCACCTCCAATAGATATACAACGTTTCAGTCTCCGGATCCAATCTTTAAAGGCTTTTTCATAGTCTTTTTTCTGTATACTTTTCACCTTTTTATTTATATTGTTTAATTTTGTTATGAAAAAGTAGGGATAGTAGGGCACTTGCAGAAAAAAGTCAGGAAAAGAAAAAAGTCACTCCAGGGTCATAATGACCCAATTTAAAACTCATCTGAGATATTATTAACCCTTTACCACACAATCATGGGTTTTAACAACCCTGTAGAAGAAGCCTTTTGAAAACACTGGGAAAAGGAGAAAATGCTGGTAACCAGCATTTTCTCCTTTTCCTACAGTTTTCTTCCCTATCCATAACAATTTCAAATTTTCAGTCCCATTTATTTTGTCTTCTGTAATTGCTTTCAATTTGGACCAGTCTAAAAGTTTGTCGTTTGGTAAAGAGTTAATACAAACATTCTGACCAATTGTCAGGTCAGTTGAGCTGAAAATGTGGCCTCTGGAGTGTCCAAAAGGTATTTCTGTAATTTGACCTAGTGACCTAGTTTATGACCCTATGTGACCATATTTCAAACTCATCCAAGGTATCAAGGCAAACTTGTTGACCAAGGTTCAGGTGAATTGGGCAAGAATTGCCGCCTCTACAGTGCCCACAAGGTATTTCTGTAATTTGACCTCGTGACCTAGATTATGACACTATGTGACCCAATTTCAAACCCATTCAAGATATCATCAAGTCAAACATGCTGACAAATTTTTGGGTCAGTTGAGCAAATATTGTGGCCTCTAGAATGCCCACAATACATTTCTTTAATTTGACCTAGTGACCTAGTTTATGACCCTATGAGACCCAATTTCTAATTGATCCGAGACATCATCAAGTCAAACATTCAGGTCAATTTGGCTAGAATTGTGGCCTCTAGAGTGCCTACAAGGTATATCTTCAATGTGACCCAGTGAACTTGTTTATGACCTTATGTGACTCAATTTTACACTCATCTGAGATATCAAGACAAACATTCTGACCAATTTTCAGGTCAATTGAGCAAGAATTGTGGCCACTAGAGCGCCCACAAGATATTTTTTTGGTTTGACCTAGTGATCTAGTTTATAACCGTAGGTGACCCAAATTCGAACTTGTTCGAGATTTTATCAAGACAAACATTCTGACCAATTTTCAGGTCAATTAAGTAAGAAATGTTGCCTCTAGAGTGCCCATAAGGTATTTCTTTAATTTGACCTAGTGACCTAGTTTATGACCCCAGGTGACCCAAATTCGAGCTCATCCGAGATTACATCAAGACAAACATCCTGACCAATTTTCAGGTCAATTAAATTAAGAAATGTGGCCTCTAGAGTGTCCACAAGGTATGTCTTTAAGTTGACCTAGTGACCTAGTTTATGACTCCAGGTGACCCAAATTCGAAATTATTCGAAATTTAATTCAGACAAACTCTGACCAATTTTCATGACAATTGAGAAAGAAATATGGCCTCTAAAGTGCCCACAAGGTATTTCTTTAATTTGACCTGGTGACCTAGTTTATGACCCCAGGTAACTTAATTTGAACTCATCCAAGATTTCATCAAGACAAACATTCTGACCAATTTTCAGGTCAATTGAGCAAGAAATGAATATCCACAAGGTATTTCTTTGACTTAGTGACCTAGTTTATGACCCCAGGTGACCCAAATTCGAACTCATTTGAGATTTCATCAAGGCAAACATTTTGACCAATTTTCAGGTCAATTGAGCAAATGAGTATCCACAAGGTATTTCTTTAATTTGACCTAGTGACCTTGTTTATGACCCCAGGTGACCTAATTTCAAATTCATCCGAGATTTAATATACGCAAACAAGCTGACTAATTTTCGAGTCAATTGAGCAACAAATGTGGCCTCTAGAGTGCCTACAAGGTATTTCTTTAGTTTGACCTAGTGACCTAGTTTATGACCTTTGGTGTCTCAAATTCAAACTCATCCGAGATTTCATCTAGACAAACATTCTGACCAATTTTCAGGTCAACTGAGTAAGAAATGTGGCCTCTTGAGTGTCCACAAGGTATTTCTTTAATTTGACCTAGTGGCCCAGTTTATGACCCTAGGTGACCCAAATTCAAACTCATTTGAGATTTCATCAAGACAGACATTCTGACCAATTTTCAGGTCATTTGAGCTAGAAATGTGGCCTCTATAATTTGACCTAGTGACCTAGTTTATGACCCCAGGTGACCCAAATTCAAACTCATTTGAGATTTCATCAAGACAGACATTCTGACCAATTTTCAGGTCATTTGAGCTAGAAATGTGGCCTCTATAATTTGACCTAGTGACCTAGTTTATGACCCCAGGTGACCCAAATTTAAACTCATGCGAGATTTCATCAAGACAAACATTCAGGTCATTTTCAGGTCATTGAGTAAGAAATGGGGCCTCTGATGTGTCCACAAGGTATTTCTTTAATTTGACCTAGTGACCTAGTTTATGACCCCAGGTAACCCAAATTCGAACTCATTCGAGATTTCATCAAGACAAACATTCTGACTAATTTTCACGTCAATTGAGTCAGAAATGTGGCCTCTAAAGTGTCCACAAGGTAAATGTTGACGACAGGTGAGCTAAAAAGTAGGGAAAATTAGGGCTTGCTTGAAAGCCTCTCAAGACAAACATTCTGACCAATTTTCAAGAGTATATGATCAAAAATGTCTATAGAGTGCACACAAGGTAATTGTTGATGCCCAGATAACACACGACATACACAGCACAATCCCAGAAGCTCACCATGAGCACTTAGTGCTAAGGTGAGCTAAAAAGAGCAACTTCTTAAATATAATTAACTTTTACTCTTCGTGTTTACAAACACAGAAGAGATGAATACATTTACAGAATAAATCAGAGAATTTTCAGTGCCCTGAAGGCTTAACACATTGTACTTCTTATCCTTTGACACTATAAATGCCAAGTAACTAAAATGAAGTCTTCCAAGTATGATATGGACACATCGCCAAAAATATGGGTAATTATTCTTTACATTTCAAGAAAGACAGACTGCTGATAAAAATATGAGACCACATTTTATGTACAATCTGATCTTAATACTCATTGTCTGCCAGTTATGGCTAACAGAAGAAATTGTGAATTTGCCAACTCAAATGACAAAAAGTGACAGGTAAAGCTTGCACTATTCTGGGAATACCGTAGTTAACTCTTTACCCAACGACAAAATTTTAGACTGGTCCAAATTGAAAGCATTTGCAGACGACAAAATAAATGTTACTAAAAAATTGAAGTTTGTTTTGGGAAGGGTAGAAAACATTGTGGGAAAAGGAGAAAATACTGGTTACCAGCATTTTCTCCTTTTCCTATAATGTTTTCAAAAGGCTTCTTTCTCAGGTTCGTTAAAAGTTGGGATTGTGTGGTAATGAGTTAAACAGAGAAGTTACTAGTAAGAGTTATGTTTTTTTCTTTTGCACTCTGCTCCATTATGCCCCATGGCTTTCAGGCAAGATTTTCAGAACTGCAATTCAACCATATCAAGAAAATACCGGTAAGCCATACTCGAAATCCACACGAGAAAAACTTTGGCCTGTGAGCTAATGAATGTTACTGCATGGATGCATGCTGAGCAGGATGCCACCTGGGCCTGTATTCACCCAACTTTTCTAAATTTTAGACTAAGAATGAGAATTATTTATCAATAACAATATTCTTAGTCTTGTTCTTCAAGTTTTGCCTATCAGAAGTTGTGTTACTTTCAAATGTAGAAAATTTGGAGAATAAGACTAAGAATGGTTGGTGAATATGGACCCTGATCTCTTGTATGTACTCATCTATTGTCCCCTACTCTCACATCTTTATTTCTTCCTCATATATTTTCAACACATTTTCTGAAAGATACCAGGCTTTACTCATTTCAAGCAGACAAAGGTTTTTCCCACTACTCCTACGTTTCCTTTCATTCCATGTCCTAATGAAAATTTATTTCTGGCCTTCCATTCTCTTGAGTCTAAAAATATCCTATACATCAACTGTTCATTCATTCAAATTACATGTAGTTTTATTCTTAGAAATAAAATAAGCGCAAGATATAAATCATGTTCTTTAATAATCAGGCAAATAAATACAAAAGAAAAATACTAATTGAACATTTATAGGAAGCCATATATGCATACTGCATCAAATCAAATATATTCGTACTATAGCCTTATTGACATATATGATAATATAGAAGCACAATGTTTTTTCTATGTAATATACCTAGTCAATTTAAATGAGTACATGTACATTGTCCCATTACGACCTAGTATTGATATATTCATTCAAGCAACTGTATGAGAAGCAAAGTCAGTGTCTGTCACAGATGGCCATGATCACTTTTAAATGGCAAACTAATTTACACAAAATTTTAACTCTTTGAGTGCAGAATAAACCCAACAGATGCTTTCATTTCAAAAACAAGACCAAAATAATTGCAATTTCAAGGCTAAACTTGTGAAAAATGTATCAGCAAAGCAAACAGTGTAGATCAAAGATCAGGCTACATGTTTTTTGCAATCTGAGACATGTTTTTTGCAATCTGATCTTGATCTACATTGGCCACAAAAGTACCTATAGTTGTGAAAGGTGTTTTCAAGGTTAACACTGGAACGGTCACAGAATGAGAAACTGACTTAACCCTTAAAGTGCCTTTCACGACTATAGTTGCCTTTGCCTTTGTGGCCAGTGTAGATCAAGATCAGGCTGCACAAAATGTGCAGCCTGATCTTTGATCTACACTGTCCACTTTGCTGAATCACTGTAGACAAAAACAACCATGAAATTGTAGTTTTTTGGTTCATACTTTTAGGATGAAAATGTATGCTAGGTTTATTCGGCGCTCAAAGGGTTAATACCCTAGCCATGTGCTTGGATACAGAAGACAGCTATTCATAATAACTAATCTATGTTTGTAAAGGGCAGACAACTCTTACCCTGTGATTCAAGCTAAACAAAAAGATGGCATTAAGAGGTACTGAAATAATTTATGAACACTGAAACTTTTTTGCGATTTAATAGGAAAAGAAATAATCAGAAGTACCTTCCAGTTTTTCAAGTTGTCCGAGACATCAAGAGAAACAGTCTGATAATATTTCATGAGTATCTAACGGAAATTGTAGCCTCTAGATTCCACACAAGATTTTCCTAAGATTTGTCCCAGTGACCTACTTTTTGACCTGAAATGACCCAGTTATCACCAAGACAAACATCTGACCAAATTTTATGAGAATTTGACTGAAAGTGTGGCCTCTTGAGGGCACACAAGGTTATTCTAAGATTTGTCCAAATGACCTACTTTTTTAACTGACATAAGTGAATGTTGAGCTTGTACTATATTTCATTAAGACAAACATTCTGACCAAGTTTCATGAGTATCAGGATGAAAATCTTGCCTCTTGAGTGCACACAAAGTTCTTCTAAGAGTTTTCCCAAGGACCTACTTTTTGACCCTAAGTTTCATGGGTATTGGAATGAAATTCTTGCGTCTAGAGTGCACACAAGGTTTTTCTAAGATTTAGCCCAGTGACAGTTTCGACTTGTATAAGATATCATCAAGACAAACATTTTGACTACGCTTCATGAGTATTGGGCTGAAAATGTGGCCTCTAGAGTCCACACAAAGTTTATCAAAGATCTGACCTGGTGACCTAACTTTTTAACCTAACATGACCCAGTTTCAAACTTGTCTAAGATATCATCAAGACAAAATCTGACCAAATCTCACAAGTATTGGACAAAAAATGCGACCTCTAGAGTGTACACAAGGTTTTTCTAAAATTCAACTTGGTGACCTAATTTTGACCCAACATGACCCGATTTCAAACAAGTAAGAGATATTATCAACTTCAAGACAAACATTTTTGAACTTGTCCGACATATTGCCAAGACAAACATTCTGGCCAAGTTTCATAAGCATTTGACTGAAAATATAGCCTCTAGAGTGCACACAAGGTAATTGTTGACGCCTGGACGATGGACACAACACTATCACAAAAGCTCGTCTTTAGCATTCATGCTCAGGTGAGCAAAAAAACTAAAAGAGAGATCAGCAAAATAGAGTTTGACATCTACAAGACAAAAGCACAGTATCCTACTGGTGCACTTACTAGTACATGTATAAATGTTTAAGCTATATAAAAATGTGTGTAATCTCCTATATCAACATCTATCACCATGCGTAGATGTGCCTTTTTGCCGGTACAGCCCTTACTGTATTTGGCACAATTGCTGAGAAAAGTGAATAGATGAAAGACCAAATATCACAATAAAAATGATAATCTGCTGAAACAAATAACATAAAACCTTGATGATTTGTATACATCCGGGATGAAACACTTAAATAGAATCATTGTTGTTTTCTGATTATTAAAAATTCATCCTAAATTTAAGTTCCCTTTGCTCTTTATAGAAAGATGCAGAATTTGCCAATAACATATCGAAAGCAGCTCAAATAAGCAGAGCTTTCTGAAGGAAAAAAAAAAAGTAAACAAGTTTGTGGAAAAGGGATCTCCTACAACCTTTTTAAGGCCCTTGTTTCCCTAAGTTATCAAAACAGGGATTGTTTCGTAATGGGTTAAAATAGAGAAAAGTGCAACAGCAGGTCTGATAATATAACCATTCACTAGAAACAAATTTTTAACCACGTCCTTTATGAAAACATTTTTAATTCAGCAGAATATGTGGCTCAAAGTAAATAAATTTGTATCTTACAAGGTAGAAACATATGGGAAACAATGGAAAATTCTAGATTCCAGCATTTTCTTCATTTTCAATGATGTTTTAACCCTTTACCAGACAACAAAATTTTAGACTTGTCGTAACTGAAAGCTATTGCAGACCTAAATACATGTACAAAATTATTGTGACTCAAATGATGGGAACTGACTTTGAAAGGACAGAAAACAGCTTGGGAAAAGAGACTGATTAATTGATTGTACAGTGTTTAATGCCGTCTTCAACATTATTTCAGTTATATCGTGGCAGCCAGTGCACCTATCCATGCTTTCCTGGAGTTTCTTTTACCAGTACTCCACACAATATTCTTTCCAAGCCAGTGGCTGCTTTCCCATATAACCATCATCAAAACAATGGTCAGTGGTGAGAGAGGAATGAATCCTGTCGCAATGACTATCATTAGTCCTTAGAAAGAAATTGGCCAAGCCGAGGATCAAACCAGCGACCTCCTGTTCTCAAGTCCTGTGCGCTACCGACTGAGCTACAGGGGCTTGGCAGGAAAAGAGAAAGATGCTAGTTACCAGCATGTTCTCCTCTTTCCACAATGTTTTTAGAAGCCCTTATCCTCAGGGTCATGAAAACAAGGGATTGCTTGGTAAAGGGTTTAAAGTCATTTTCTCCAGAGTCGTAACACCATACCATCTTGTTAGTGCTTAACACTTAGCCTGCTAAGTGTGGCTCAATGACCTTTGGTGGACAGTGCAGATCAAGATCAGACTGCACAGAATGTGCAGTCTGATCTTGGATCTACATTGTCTGATAAGGAGATGCTTTTCTCAAAAAAAAAAAAAAATGAGTTTGAAATAGCAACATTCCACTTTTTACTATAGGCTTTAAAAGGTTTCATTTAACTTATTTAGACAGAAATGGATTAAATGAGCAGTCGGAATTGTGGCTATACTTTCATATTCAAAAGGAACAGTCATTCCAACCAATGCCTCTTATTATTCCACATATTCAAATCATCACATATTTGAATAATCAGGGTTTTACTACATCTTCTGTATCATTTAACCCTTTACCGTACAATGCTGCCTTTTAACGACCCTGTGGAAAAAGCCCTTTGGAAACATTGTGGGAAAAGGAGAAAATGCTGGTAACCAGCATTTCTCCTTTTCCCACAAAGTTTTCTACCTTTCCAAAAAAAGTTCAATTTTTGAGTCACATTTATTTTGCCTTCTTAAAATCAATTCAGAGTCTAAAATTTTGTTGTCTGGTAAAGAATTAAGTGACCACATCAAATCACTGATTTCTCTCTGCTAGTGGGCTGGCACTCTTTCTCCGCTCCTGGAAAAGCAGGGACCTTTTCCGTGTCTTTTTCAAGTTGTGCTGTCCAAACTATGGCAAAGGAAATAGTTGATACATTATTCACACAAAGCAATCTCTGAAAGTTATTTTTGATTTGTTTGGTGTTTACTCTTTAACACGCATTCCCAAGATCTAAACGACCCTGAAAAAGGAAGCCTCAGAAAACGTTGTAGGAAAAAAAGAAAATGCTGACAAACAGCAATTTCTCTTTTTCCCACAATGTTTTCTACCCTACCACAGACAAATTTCAATTTTAGACTCCCATTTATTTTGTCGTCTGCAAATGCTTTCAATTTGGACAGTCCTAAAAATATTGTTGTTTGGTAAAGAGTTAAACATTGTTTCAAAATTGTTTCAGTCCTATCAAAGCTTTTAGTTCACCTATCCATGCGTTTATGGTAATTCTTTTTACAGTACTTCAAAAAACATCCTTTTCACAGCTACATTGTTAACCCTTTCCCAAACGACAAATTTTGGACTGGTCTAAATTGAAAGAGTTTGCAGGCGACAATTTTAAATTCAATGAAAATGGCAGAAAGGTCTCAAAAAGGGTAGAAAACACTGTGGGAAAAGGAGAAATTGCTCGTTATGAGCAATTTCTCCTTTTCCCCCCCAGTGTTTTCAAAAGACTTGTACTGCAGACACGTGAAAACCAGGGCTTGTTTGGGAAAGACTTAAAACAACATGGTGGAAACAGAACAAACAGTCACTTTGACAATCATCAATTCTTGGAAAGAGCTTGGCTGAGCTGTGATTTGAATTCACCACTCAGGATTACCAGCCCTTTAAGTAACCAACAGAGCTACAGTGCCTGTTCCTATAAACGTTACTGATAACACACCTGTTTTAATTATACACTGTATCATAGTTCTTTACCCTTTAACTCTTTACCAAACAATAAAATTTTAGACCAGTCCAAATTAAAAGCTTTAGCAGACGACAAAATAAGTGTTATTCAAAAAATGAAATTTGTTTTGGGAATAGCAGAAAACACTGTAGGAAAAGGAGAAAATGCTGGTTACCAGCATTTTCTCCTTTTCCCACAATGTTTTCAAAAGGCTTTTTCCTCAGAGTCATTAAAAGTCGGGATTGTGTGGTAAAGAGTTAACAGACAACAAGATTGTATACTTGTCCAAACTGAAAGCTTTTGCAGAGGACAATTCAAACATTGCTAAAATGACAACATTTGTAGGGGGGGGGGGGACATTGTTGGAAAAGGAGAAAATGCTGGTCCAAAGCTTTTTCTCTTTTCCCAAAAATGTTTTCGAAAGTGTTCTTCTTCAGCATCATTAAAACAGGGGATTGTTTGGAAAAGAGTTAAAACTAATTCAGATCACCAGATTCAGACTTTGAATTGTTTAAAATCATTCTAAGTTGTCAACTTACTGGTGCAACAGGACTGTCTGGGGATGGGTTCATATTTTCATCTGTATTTGGGCTCAAGGGACTCTTAGGGCTATGCAGGATTCGAGATGCAAACTTTTTCTTCAAGGCCTGGGCCATCTATTTTTTTTTTTTTTTTTTTCCTAAGACACTGGCTGCTTTCCTAAAAAATCATCGTTGAAACAATGATTAGCTGTGAGAGAGGAATGAATCCTGTTGAAACGACTATCATCAATCCTCAGAAAGAAATCAGGATCCAACCAGTGGACTCCTGTTCTCAAGTCCTGTGCACTACCGACTGAGCTATCGGGGCTTGGCTGTTTAGTAATGAGTTAACCTATTACCTCCTGCAGAAGACTGTTTGTCTCTTGCAGCACACCAATTTTGAAAATACTACTGTAAAAGGATAAAGTGCTTGAGCAATTGCCCCTATTGCCTTATTTTTTCTTAACATGTTTATCTAACTATAAAGCTTTATCCCTTAACCAAACAATCAAGTTTTAACAACCTTGACCAATGATGCTACTGAAAATATTGTGGGAAAAACAGGACATGCTGCTAAGCAGTATTTTCCCCTTTTTCCACAATGTTTTCTACTCATTCAGAGACAAATCCTATGATTTGAGCAATCTATGATTTGTTTTATCTAAATGCCTTCAATTTTGACGAGCCTATAATATTGTCATGTGGTAAAGGGTTAATTAAAGCTCATAATCCATATTTTACCTGGATTATTCCCAATGTTTGATCACTGGTGCATAATGTTCCAAATGGTGATGAGATATTATACATTGTGTATTTTTAAAATTTTGCAAAGCTCAGCTTTATCCTTACCAAACAACTCTGTCTTTAACCCTTTCCCAAACAACAAAATTTTAGACTGGACCAAATTGAAAGCATTTGTAGACGACTAAATAAATGTGACTGAAAAATTGAAAATTGTTTCAGGAAGGGTAGAAAACATTGTGGGAAAAGGAGAAAATGCTGGTTACCAGCATTTTCACCTTTTTCCACAATGTTTTCAAAAGGCTCATTTCTCAAGGTCGTTAAAAGTCAGGATTGTGTGGTAAAGAGTTAAATGACTCTGAGAAAGCTCTTTTGCAAAAACTGTGGGAAAAAGGAGAACTGCCACAAACCAGCATTGTTTACTTGCCCCACAACAGTTTCTAATCTGTCAGAAAAGTCAAACAAAGTTTTCTTTCCACCCCTTACTCTACCTTTTATTTCATGTCCTTGTGTTATTTTCTTTATTTCTGGCTCTCATTCTTTCAAGTCTAAAATTATCTTGTATGTTTAGAGATCATTCCTTCGAATTAGATTTATTTTAAGAAATACAAAAACACCTAAGATATAAATCATGTTCTTTAATAATCAAGTAAATGCACACAAAAGAAAAGATGCAAACTGAACATTTATAAGAAGCCATATGTGCATAACGCATGAAATCAAACATTATACTAGTAGTACAGCCTTATTTATATAAATGATAATAAAGAAACAAAACAATTTTTCTACGTAACAAACCTAGTCAGTATAAATAAGTATATTGTCCCATTATGACCAAATATATTCACTCAAGCAAATGTAAGAGAAGCGACGTCACTTTTTTTACGGATGGTAGTATGATGGTCAGTTCAACAAGGCACACTACCCGTAATTCAAACTAATTTGCCTTCACTTTCACATAATTTTAACCCCAAGAGCACAGAATAAAAGCAACATACTTTTCATTCTAGAAACAAGACCAAAATAATTGCAATTCTAAGGTTATTTTTGTCGAGAATGTTTAAGGAAACCAAACAATGTAGATCAAAGATTAGACTCCATGTTTTGTTCTGTCTGATCTTGATCTACACTGGCTGCAAAGGCAACTATAGTTGTTTGGAACTGTTTCAAAAACTGACTTGAAACCCTGGCTATGTGCTTGGACAGAGCTTTTAGTAACAACTAACTTTTGATTGTTAAAAGCAGACGACTCTCTTGCCCCTGTGATGCTTAAAAAACATGCCACTGTCTGCTTCTGCCAGATATTCTGACAAAAACAGCCTTGAAATTGCATCTTTTGTGATGACTGAGAACATCCAGTTTATAAATTTGAGCCATGCTCTGGCAAAAGGGGGCTTAATGCATCTCTTTGCATCAATTGCATTCTGTGTTATAAAACAACAGATCAACATGTCCAAGGAGTTTTTTTACACATTTTACACTCTTCTAAACAAAGTTTGCATGTTACTCCATGCAAACTTTGTATACAAGACTTTTTATACATGAAATTATTTAACCCTTTTCAAGCTGGAAACAAACCATGGCATCTGCTGAGTCACAGATGAACAGGATTGAACCACAATCTGCCCTCCACATACATGTACATACAGTCAGACCTTTTGTTCGCCACTTATTTTGGCATATTTGGAAACAAACTTAACTAAATGCGTCCCTTGTAGTGCTGATCACCGATTTTATTGCTTTTTGTGAACAGTGTAGATCAAGATAAGACTGTAAAGAACATGCAACGGTTGCGACCTGATCTCTGATCTTAGCTTCTTTTCCAGGCAAAAACTGGTTTGAAATTGCAGTATCTGCATCTTCAGTTCTGACAGAAAGTGTCTATTTCATTTGCACCATGCTCAGAATAAAGGGGGCTTAGTGCATCTCCGTGATGCATTATACCAAGCAAGTCATCACATAATTATGGATCCATAAAATCCATTTTGTCTATCAACTGACTGAATCATGAGGTAGACTGGTCCTTTGACATATAGACAATGTACTTGTAGCAAAAAATTCAACCCAGGTCAGCCGGGGTGGACTGTGTAGGCAGACATGGGTCAAAACATTTTGCAGATGCATTAAGCCCCTTTTCCACAAAGCATGACTCATTCATTTAGCACTACAAGGGTTATAACATGGCACCATCTGAACTTCAGAAGCTTATAGACTATTCCAATTTGAATGCCGTTTGTACGAGTACATGCCAATCCTGTTCATGTGCGATTTCTTGGCTGAAGTTCAAAGCTACAGAGTCAACCCTTTACCTAACCAACCCACATGTTTATGACCTTGAAGAAGAAAACTTTGGTTTGGATTGTACTGGAGTTTAATGCCATTTTAACAGCTCAGAAGAAAACTTTTGATAACATTAATGGAAAAGGAGAAAATGCTTATCACCAGCACTTTCTCCATTTAACAAAATATTTTCTGTCTATTCCAAGACAAATCCCATAATTTGGGTCACTTGTACAGTAGCAACTGCAAATGCTTTTGATATCTAATTTTGTTCCCTGGTAAAGTAATATAAATTCCACAAGAATGAAGGTATATCCAAGCTATAGTTCACAAAACATGTTCCTGATAAAATCTTTGCTTTCTTTCAAAAGAAAGTCTTTTTTTTCCCCTGCCATTCAGTTACTATTTCTGTTTTAGCTGCTTCATTTTACAGATATTTCCTACAGAAAAAAAAACAGAAAGAGATATGTCAGTAAACAATAGCCTGACATCTACAAGACAAAAGCAGTGTACCCTGCTGGTGCACTTACTGGTATAAAGCTTGAAGCTATACAAAAATGTGTGTAATCTCCTTTATCAACATCTATCATCACCTTCCCTGCTACAGCCCTTACTGTTTTTGGCACAATTGCTGAGAAGAAGTAAATGGATGAAAGACCAAATATCACAATAAAATGATAATCTGCTTCAACAAATAACATAAAACCTTGATAATCCATATACATAAGGTACCAAGAAACATGCTTAAATCAATGTTGTTTTCTGATTTACTACAAATTCAGCCAAAATTTAAGTTCCCATTGCTCTTTTTCAGATGTAAATTTAGACTCAGAAAGATTTGCCAACAACAAACTGAAAGTGGCTAAAATGAGAAGAGTTATCTTTTAAAAAATGGAAAAGACTTTGTGGAAAAAGGATCTCCCACAACCTTTTTTAAGGCCATCATTCTGCTGTTTTATTAAAACAGGGATTGTTAGGTAACACCTTAACTCTTTACCACAGAGCTCCAGATAGATGAGTGATTTTGATTTCAAAATTGAAAATATAAATCACTTTCCACCATACCCTATCTTATGGGTACTCATCAGAATCGTCTCATCAAGACGATTCTAATGAGTCCCACAATATAGGATTTGGAAGAGAAACAATGGATTTAGAATACTATCACTCCCTCTTATCTGGAGGTCTATTACCAAACAACAAAATTTTATACTTATCCATATCTAAAGCGTTTGCAGACTACAAATCAAATGTGAATGGGGAGAAAACATTGTGGGAATAGGAGAAAATGCTGGTTACAGGCATTTTCTCCTTTTCACACAATGTTTCAAAAGCCCTCTTCATTTGGACCGTTAAAAGTCGGCATTGTGTGGTAAAGGGTTACAAAAAGAGAAAACTGTAACAGTAGGTCTGATAACATAACCAGTCAAGAGAAAGAAATTTTTAAACTTATCCTTTATGAAAATATTTTTAATTCAGCAGAATATGTGGTTCAAAGTAAATAAATTTGTATCTTGCAAGATAGGAACATATGGGAAACAATGGAAAATGCTAGATTCCAGCATTTTCTTTTTTTTCAATAATGTTTTAACCCTTTACCAAACAACAAACTTTTAGACTTGTCGTAACTGAAAGCTATTGCAGACGTAAATACAAACGTGATTCAACTGAAAGGAACTGTCTTCTTTGAAAGGACAGAAAACAGCTCGGGAAAAAGAGATTGATTGATTGATTGATTGTATGGTGTTTAATGCTGTCTTCAGCATTATTTCAGTTATATCGCTGCAGTCAGTGCACTTATCCATGCTTTCTTGGAGTTTCTTTTATCATTACTCCACACAATATTCTTTCCAAGCCAATGGCTGCTTTCCCATATAACCATCATCGAAACAAGTCAGCGGTAAGAGAGAGATGAATCCTGTCGCAATGACTATCATCAACCTTGGCCAAACCCGGATTGAACCAGCAACCTCCTGTTCTCAAGTCCTGCATGATACCAACGGACCTATGGGGCTTGGCAGAAAAATAGAGACAACGCTAGTTACCAGCATGTTCTCCTCTTTCCACAATGTTTTAGAAGCCCTTATTGTCAGGGTTGTGAAAACAAGGGATTGCTTGGTAAAGGGTTTAAAGTCATTTTCTCCAGGGTCATAATATCATACCATCTTGTTAGTGCTTAACACTTAGGCTGCTAAGTGTGGCTCAATGACCTTTGGTGGACAGTGTAGATCAAGATCAGACTGCACAGAATGTGCAGTCTGATCTTGGATCTACATTGTCTGATAAGGAGATTTTTTTCTCAAAAAAAAAAAAAATAATAATAAGTTTAACATAGCAACATTCCACTTTTTACTATAGGCTTTAAAAGGTTTCATTCAACTTATTTAGATAGAAATGGGTTAAATGAGCAATCAGAATTGCGGCTACACTTTCATATTCAAAAGGAACAGTCATTCCAACCAATGCTTCTTATTATTTCACATATTCAAATCATCGCATATTTGAATAATCAGGGTTTTACTACATCTTCTGTATCCTTTAACCCTTTACCGCACAATGCCGCCTTTTAATGACCCTGTGGAAAAAGCCTTTTGAAAACATTGTGGGAAAAGGAGAAAATGCTGGTAAGCAGCATTTTCTCCTTTTCCCACAAAGTTTTCTACCTTTCCAAAAGAAGTTCAATTTTTGAGTCACATTTATTTTGCCTTCTTAAAATGCTATCAATTTAGATGAGTCTAAAATGTTGTCGTCTGATAAAGAGTTAAGTGACCACATCAAATCACTGATTTCTCTCTGCTAGTGGGCTGGCACTCTTTCTCCGCTCCTGGAAAAGCAGGGACCTTTTCCGTGTCTTTTTCAAGTTGTGCTGTCCAAACTGTGGCAAAGGAAATAGTTGATACATTATTCACACAAAGCAATCTCTGAAACTTGTTTTTGATTTGTTTTGTGTTTACTCTTTAACACGCATTCCCAAGATCTAAACGACCCTGAAAAAGGAAGCCTCAGAAAACGTTGTAGGAAAAAAAGAAAATGCTGACAAACAGCATTTTCTCTTTTTCCCGCAATGTTTTCTACCCTACCACAGATAAATTTCAATTTTAGACTCCCATTTATTTTGTCGTCTGCAAATGCTTTCAATTTGGACAGTCCTAAAAATATTGTTGTTTGGTAAAGAGTTAAACATTGTTTCAAAATTGTTTCAGTCCTATCACAGCTTTTAGTTCACCTATCCATGCGTTTATGGTAATTCTTTTTACAGTACTTCAAAATACATCCTTTTCACAGCTACATTGTTAACCCTTTCCCAAACGACAAATTTTGGACTGGTCCAAATTGAAAGAGTTTGCAGACGACAATTTTAAATTTGATGAAAATGGCAGAAAGGTCTCAAAAAGGGTAGAAAACACTGTGCAAAAAGGAGAAATTGCTCGTTACGAGCAATTTCTCCTTTTCCCGCAGTGTTTTCAAAAGACTTGTACTGCAGACACGTGAAAACCAGGGCTTGTTTGGGAAAGGCTTCAAAAAACGTGGTGGAAACAGAACAAACAGTCAAATTGACAATCATCAATTCTTGGAAAGAGCTTGGCAGAGCTGTGATTTGAATTCACCACTCAGGATTACCAGCCCTTTAAGTAACCAATAGAGCTAGTGCCTGTTCCTGTAAACGTTACTATAAACGATAACACACCTGTTTTAATCATACACTGTATCATAGTTTTTTACCCTTTAACTCTTTACCAAACAACAAAATTTTAGACCAGTCCAAATTAAAAGCTTTAGCAGACGACAAAGTAAGTGTTACTCTCAAAAAATGAAATCTGTTTTGGGAAGAGTAGACAAGAGGGCCATGATGGCCCTGGATCGCTCACCTGAGTCAATAGGCCAAATTTCACACCAAGGTCATAATGACCCAATTTAAAACTCATCTCAGATATTATTAAGACAAACATTCTGACTAATTTTCAGGTCCACTGAGCTGAAAATGTGGCCTCTGGATTGTCCAAAATGTCTTTCTTTAATTTGACCTAGTGACCTAGTTTATGACCCTATGTGACCATATTTCAAACTCATCCGAAAAATCAAAACAAACTTGTTGACCAAGGTTCAGGTGAATTGGGTAAGAACTGCCGCCTCTAGAGTGCCCACAAGGGGTTTCTGTAATCTGACCTAGTGACCTAGATTATGACCCTATGTGGTCCAATTTCAAATCCATCCAAGATATCATAAAGTCAAACATGCTGACAAATTTTCAGGTCAGTTGAGCAAAAACTGTGGCCTCTACAGTGCCCACAATACATTTCTTGAATTTGACCCAGTGACCTAGTTTATGACCCTATGAGATCCAATTTCTTACTGATCCGAGATATCATCATATCAAATATGTAGACCAATTTTCAGGTCAATCTAGCTAGAATTGTGGCCTCTAGAGTGCCCAAAAGATATTTCTTCAATGTCACCCAATGACATTGTTTATGCACTATGTGACCCAATTTTGAACTCATCCCAGATATCATCAAGACAAAACATTTCAAACTCGTCTGAGATTTTATCAAGACAAACATTCTGACCATGTTTCATGAGTATCTGACTAAAAAATGTGGCCTCTAGAGCGCACACAAGGTTTTTCGAAGATTTGACCTAGTGACCTAGTTTTTGACCCCACATGACCAATTTCAAACAAGTCCGAGATTTTATCAAGACAAACATTCTGACCTAATTTCACAAGTATCTGACTGAAAATGTGGCCTCTAGAGTGCACACAAGGTTTTTCTAAGATTTGACCTAGTGACCTAATTTTTGACCTGACATGACCCAGTTTCGAACTCGTCTCAGATTTTATCAAGACAAACATTCTGACCAAGTTTCATAAGTATCTGACCAGAAATGTGGCCTCTAGTGCGTACACAAGTTTTTTCTAAGATTTGACCTAGTGACCCCACATGACCCCCAAGGTTTTTCGAAGATTTGACCTAGTGACCTAGTTTTTGACCCCACATGAGCCAATTTCAAACTCGTCCAAGATTTTATCAAGACAAACATTCTAACCTAATTTCACAAGTATCTGACTGAAAATGTGGCCTCTAGAGTGCACACAAGGTTTTTCTAAGATTTGACCTAGTGACCTAGTTTTTGACCCCACATGACCCAATTTCAAACTCGTCCGAGATTTTATCAAGACAAACATTCTGACCTAATTTCACAAGTATCTGACTGAAAATGTGGCCTCTAGAGTGCACACAAGGTTTTTCTAAGATTTGACCTAGTGACCTAATTTTTGACCTGACATGACCCAATTTCAAACTCGTCTCAGAATTTATCAAGACAAACATTCTGACCAAGTTTCATAAGTATCTGACCAGAAATGTGGCCTCTAGTGCGTACACAAGGTTTTTCTAAGATTTGACCTAGTGACCCCACATGACCCCCAATTTCGAACTTGTCCGAGATTTTATCAAGACAAACATTCTGACCAAATTTCACAAGTATCTGACTGAAAATGTGGCCTCTAGAGCACACACAAGGTTTTTCTAAGATTTGACCTAGTGACCTAGTTTTTGACCCCACAAGACCCAATTTCGAACTCGTCCCAGATTTAATCAAGACAAACATTCTGACCAAATTCACAAGTATCTGACTAAAAATGTGGCCTCTAGAGCGTACACTAGGTTTTTCGAAGATTTGACCTAGTGACCCAGTTTTTGACCCCACATGACCTAATTTCAAACTCGTCCGAGATTTTATCAAGACAAACATTCTGACCAAATTTCACAATATCTGACTGAAAATGTGGCCTCTAGAGTGTACACAAGGTTTTTCGAAGATTTGACCTAGTGATCTAGTTTTTGACCCCACATGACCAAATTTCGAACTCGTGCCAGATTTTATCAAGACAAACCAGATTTTATCAAGACAAACATTTTGACCAAGTTTCATGAGGATTGGACTGAAAATGTGGCCTCTAGAGCGTACACAAGGTTTTTCGAAGATTTGACCTAGTGATCTAGTTTTTGACCCCACATGACCAAATTTCGAACTCGTGCCAGATTTTATCAAGACAAACCAGATTTTATCAAGACAAACATTTTGACCAAGTTTCATGAGGATTGGACTGAAAATGTGGCCTCTAGAGCGTACACAAGGTTTTTCGAAGATTTGACCTAGTGATCTAGTTTTTGACCCCATATGACCCAATTTCGATCTCATTCGAGATTTCATCAAGACAAACTTTCTGGCCAAATTTCACAAGTATCTGACTAAAAATGTGACCTCTAGAGCGTACACAAAGTTTTTCGAAGATTTGACCTAGTGACCTAGTTTTTGACCCCACATGACCCAATTTCGAACTCGTCCAAGATTTTATCAAGACAAACATTCTGATCACGTTTCATGAGGATCGGACTCAAAATGTGGCCTCTAGAGCGTACACAAGGTAAAAAGTTGATAACGGACGACGCACGACGGACACAGCACGATCACAATAGCTCACCATGAGCACTTTGTGCTCAGGTGAGCTAAAAACATTTTGGGAAAAGGAGAAAATGCTGGTTACCAGCATTTTCTCCTTTTCCCACAATGTTTTCAAAAGGCTTTTTCCTCAGAGTCATTAAAAGTCGGGATTGTGTGGTAACGAGTTAACAGGCAACAAGATTATAGACTTGTCCAAATTGAAAGCTTTTGCAGAGGACGATTCAAACATTGCTAAAATGACAATATTTGTATTGGGGAGGAGGGGGGGAAACATTGTTGGAAAAGGAGAAAATGCTGGTCCACAGCTTTTTCTCTTTTCCCAAAAATGTTTTCGAAAGTGTTCTTCAGCATCATTAAAACAGGGGATTGTTTGGAAAAGAGTTAAAACTAATTCAGATCACCAGATTCAGACTTTGAATTGTTTAAAATCATTCTAAGTTGTCAACTTACTGGTGCAACAGGACTGTCTGGGGATGGGTTCATATTTTCATCTGTATTTGGGCTCAAGGGACTTTTAGGGCTATGCAGGATTCGAGACGCAAACTTTTTCTTCAAGGCCTGGGCTATCAAGGATGCAGGATCATTATTTTCTGCTGGTTTCGCTCTGTCTTTTAGGGGGGTGCCTCCTGGTGACCTAATAAGTGGGGAAAAAAAACATACTTCTAAAACAAGCTTTTATATCCCTGTCCCAAATGACATTGAGCCCCAGTAGCATATAGGACTTGAAAACAGGGGGTTGTTGATTCAAATCCCAGGTGCAACATATTTCTTTCTGAGGATTGATGATAGTCATTGCGACAGGATTCATTCCTCTCTTACTGCTGATCACTGATTTGACGATGGTTATGTAGGGAAGCAGCCAAGTGGCTTGGTTAGAATATTGTGCGAAGTACTGGTAACAGAAACTCGGATAGGTGCACTGCCTCTGTAACTGAAATAATGTTGATAATGGTGTTAAACACCATACAATCAATCAATGACAAATGTTAGACTCTTTTTCAAAATTCACAGGACAGAAAACATTGTCTGATCCAACGGCTGAATTAGTACTAGACATGCTATGAGCATAGCTTATGCAAGCTTTAACTTTTTAACTCTTTAACAAACAACAAAATTTTACACTGGGCCAAATTGAAAGCATTTGCAGACCACAAAATAAATGTGACAGAAAAATTGAAATTTATTTTGCAAAGGCTAGAAAACATTGTGGGAAAAGGAGAAAATGCTGGTTTCCAGCATTTTCTCCTTTTTCCACAATGTTTTCATAAGGCTTCTTTCACAGGGTCGTTAAAGTCAGGATTGTGTGATAATGGGTTCAAACAGACAACAAAATTTTCGGGTTGTCCAAATTGAAAGCACTGAATGTGGTTTAACCCTTCCCCACACAATACTGAGCTTTACAACCCTGAGAGAGAAAGCTTTTGAAAACACTGTGGGAAAAGGAGAAAATGCTGGAAACTAGCATTTTCTCTTTTTCCCACTACGTTTTTGACTCAATTTAGGGCAAATTTCATCATTTCAGCTGCCTTTGATTTTTTGTCTGCAAATGCTTTGAATTTGGACAAGTCTAAAATTTTATGGTGTGGTAGAGAGTTAACACTTTATCCAAAAATCCAGAGTATTTTTTACCCTGAGGAAAATGGCTCTTGAAAAAGGATTGTGGAAAAGAGGAAAAATGCTAGTAAACAGCATTTTCTTCTTTTTTTGTAATGTTTTCACCTTTTCCTATAATGTTTTCTACCCTTTCAAAGACGAGTACTACCTTTTGAAGCACTAAAATTGTTGCCAGCAAATGCTTTCAAATTTCTGTCTTACAACCGACTGAATTTTGGGGTAGAATGGTCCTTTGACATGCAGAAAATTTACAAACAGCGAAACGTTTTGACCCATGTAAGCCTGCGCAGACATGGGTTTATACTTTTTGCAGATACACAAAACCCCTTTTCAACGACCAATGCTCTATTATTTGGCACTCTAAGGGTAAAGCAATGGACAAGAGTTGAGAAATAGACAGCCTTACCTCTGTATAGCTCTAAGTTTAACTGAGCTAAGGCCTTTTAGTATGTCAGCCATATTGGGTGGTCCACTGGGTTTTACACCTGTCCCTGGCTCTGTGTTCTGTAAGTTTTCTTTATTCTGTCAAAACATGGACTGAATTTCATCAAAGTGAAGGTCACTGTTGATTGATTGACTGCATGGTGTTTAACGCCATTTTCCACATTATTTCTATTATATGGTGGAGGCCAGCGCAAATGTCCATGCTTTCCTGGAGTTTCTTTTACCAGTACTCCACACAATATTCTTTCAAAGACACTGGCTGCTCTCCCGTACAACCATTGTCAAAACAATGGTCAGTGGTGAGAGAGGAATGAATCCTATTGCAATGACTATCATCAATCCTTCGAGAGAAATTGGCCGAGCCGGGGATCGAACCAGTGATCTCTTGTTCTCAAGTTTCGTACACTACCGACTGAGCTACCAGGGCTCGGCAAAGGTTGTTGTACCTTATAAAATAATTCCAAAGTCATGCATTAGAATTTAAAAACCTTACGAACAGACCTTTAGAAAAGTTCACTTTGTATGAAAAAACCTGCTTATGTTTGTTTGTTTCAACCCATTTCCAACACTTTTTCAAATATATCATGGCAGCCAGTACACCCATCTATGCTTTCCTAATGTTTCAATACCAATACCAGACATTTAAATTTCCCATAAATGTTTTTGTTTGAAAGGTGCTCTAGACAACCATAACAATATATCAGAACCATGCTCTGTGAAAAGGGGGCTTAATGCATCTCGATGCCGCATTATACCAAGCAAGTCTTCATGTGATAATGGATTCATATAATCCATTGTCTAACAACCTATTTGAGTCATGAGGCAGACAGGTCCTTTGACATGTAGAAAATTGACTGATAGCAAAAAGTTTCAGCCCAGGTCAGCCTGCGCAGACCGCGCAGGCTGACCTGGATCGATACTTTTTGCGGATGCATTAAGCCCCCTTTTCACAGAGCATCATGGCTCATTTATTTCAGCCATATCAGGGGACGTATTCATGCCTTTCATGGGTTTCACCAATACTGGGCTGAAGATCTGTCAAAATGCTATGCCCACCGACCTTGATGTGGACTGCACTGCTTGTTGGAATCAATTTTAGGATTTCCTTATTACAAAACAAAGCTTTAAATTACCACAGAGGACCCCTCTTCACACTTGTAAAAAATTCAATCATTTAAAATCTAGAAGACTGCCTGGTGGCAGCATATCAAGCCCTCTTATTTTGCTTGTTTATAAACAAATGTTTACTAGCGAAGCAAGAGAACAACACTACAATTTCCAATTGACCTGTCTATACTTACAGCTTTCAAAAGCTCTGCCAAACTTTTACCAGGTGGCGGTACTTTAAACACTCCCACATTTACAGTGGGTGTTGGTGGAGGAGGTGGTGGTGGAGGTGGTGGTGGAGGTGGGCCCATAGGTGGAGGAGGAGGGGTTACAGAGGCACCATTACCCTGAACATCAACAGCACAGAATGGAACTGAAAGTTTTAAATATATCACAGATTCAACTTACACTGATCCATGAACTATCCTACCAACCACACCTTCTGCAGAGGTCTTTTACCAACATTTGAATATGTTGGGCATAAGGAGAAATGTTAAGAGAAATTTCTCCTTCTGTCACAATGTTTTGAGGGCTCATATATCAAACCTCAATTCATACTGGTTATCTATACAAGGATGTTTTCAAAGTCATGTGCTGAATATGTCTCCATGCCTCAGGAGGTAAAAAGTTAACAGAGAATTATTACCTCATCTAAAATGACGAACAGATACACAATCTGACTGGTGTTGGCATTTGACATAAAATTTTATTAAAAGAGCCTATGAAAAAGCTTATTAAGCGAGCCTTTGGCAAGCTTAATAATATTTTTTCTTGACAAGTTTAATGAAATTTTATCCCAAAAGCCAACAAATGTCAGGTTCTTTTTATGATATAACATTAGTTCACAAATCATAGACCAGAATATGCAAAACCATCTTAGATGCATGTGTGGTAATATCCATAAAAAACATTCACTTCTATGTAATGCGTACAAAATGACGTCAAAAATGATGTTACATAATCGTGATATTAACTTATTAATCCTTTACCACACATTCCTGAGTTTTACCGACCCTGAGGAAGAGGCCTTTTGAAAACACTGTATTGTGGGAAAAGGAGAAAATGCTGGTAACGAGCATTTTCTCCTTTTCCCACAATGTTTTCTACCCTATCAAGGACAGAAATAATCAATTAAACATGTAACTCATCGTCTGCAAATGCCTTTAACTTGTTCAAGTCCAAGATTTCATAATGTGGTAAAGAGTTAAATGTGTATAAAAAAAAAAGAGAAAATTTGTAATGGGTATATAGCTCTCATCATTTAGCCTAACCCAGGTCAACATCATTTACATAAATTAAAATTCTATTTTTACCTTCGGGTATAGCATGGGACTGTCTTCAGCATATGTCCCAAATGGTCACGGAAATATTACATACAGAATGCGCAATTTAAATGGGTTACACATCTATATACAGAGAACTAGCTCAAGTCTTCCGAAACTTCAACAAATGCGAATTTAACTTCCTGAATAATAGTCGGAGTTTTATTTACATGCCTACTCATATATTCAGCATAAAGGTCAGGATCAGGTTAAATGAAGTAAGCAATATTACACTGAAAACAAGGTATAACTAGAGGCCCTTGAGGGCCTGAATCGCTCTACTGGCAGTGATTTTGCCTTACATTTGCCTTTCTAGCATACATTATGAATTCACAATGCAAAAAGGTGAAAGACAAACAACCCCCCCCCCCCCCAAAAAGGCGGTGTTGTTGCAAGTGGGCTTAAACCCACTAAGAAAGCACAAGTGGGCATGTTGAATTGAACAAATAGTAAACATAAAAATTGAAGTACAATTTCTCAAAACCAACTGTTTGGAATCCAGCCAAATCTGATAGGGTTTCAGTGCTCATTGTATTAAACAATCCCTGCAAATTTCAAAGAATTGTGACTTATAACGTGGACTGTGTTGAGTAAACAATACTAATTCTTCAAATGGCTGCTTTTCCTAAACTGATTGCTAGATTTTCTCCATTTTAAATAGAATTCAATTCCTTTATGATACAAATAATCTTTGCAAGTTTCAAAAGAATTGGATTACAAAGCAACTATGCAAGTTTCATGAAAATTCGCTAAAAATGCTGAGCCGTTGTAGCGTAACCAAGAAATGTTAATTTTCAAATCTAAATGGCTACTTTTCCCATACTGATTGTCAAATTTTTGTCGAAATCAATACGGTTCAAGCTTTTGATGATACACAGCAAATGTGCAAGTTTCATGAAAATCCAATTACAAATGCTGACTTTATCGCGTAAACAAGAAAAGTAAATTTTGAACTTTAAATAGCTACTTTTCCCATACAGATAGTTAGTTTTTAATCAAAATCAACAAGGTTAAAGCTATTGATGAGATAACAAACTGTGCAAGTTTCACGAAAATCCAACCACAAATATAGACTAAAACACATAAACAAGAAAAGGAAATTTTGAACTTTAAATGGCTACTTTTCCCATACTGATTGTCAGATTTTTTTCAAGATCAAAATGGTTCAAGCTGTTGATGAGATAAACAGACGGTGCAAGTTTCACGAAAATCAGACCAAACTGCTGACTTTATTGTGTAAACAAGAAATTGAAATGTTAAACTTTAAATGGCTACTTTTCCCACACTGATTGTCAGATTTTGTTCCAAATCAATAGGGTTCAAGCTATTGATGAGATAAAGTGTGCAAGTTTCACAAAAATCCAACCACAACTGCAGACTTTATGGCATAACAAAGAAATTGAAATGTTGAACTTTAAATGGCTACTTTTCCCACATTGATTGTCAGTTTTTTTTTTCAAAATCAATAGGGTTCAAGCTATTGATGAGATAAACAAACTTGGCAAGTCTCACAAAAATCCGATCACAAATGTAGACTAAAACACATAAACAAGAAAAGGAAATTTTGAACTTCAAATGGCTACTTTTCCCATACTGATTGTCAGATTTTTTTCATAGTCAATAGGGTTCAAGCTATTAATGAGATAAACAAACTGTGCAAGTTTCACAAACATCTGACCACAACTGCAGACTTTATCATGTAAACTAAATATTTAGATGTTGAATTTTAAATGGCTACTTTTCCCTCATAGATTGTCAAAATTTTTTCAAAATCAATAGTGTTCAAGCTATTGATGAGATAAAGAAACTGCAAGTTTCACGAAAATCTGACCACAAATGCAGACTGTATTGCATAAACAAGAAATTGAAATTTTTAACTTTAAATGGCTACTTTTCCCACACTGATTGTCAGATTTTTTTTTTTAAATCAATAGGGTTCAAGCTATTGATGAGATAAACAAACTGTGCAAATTTCACGAAAATCTGACCACAGATGCAGACTTTATCGCGTAAACAAGAAAAAGACTAACCGACAGACGGACGGACAGACAGGAAGACGGACAACAGAAACCTCACCATGACATAAGCTATGCTGGCTAACAACCAGTAGAGCTAAAAATCATTCGCCCTTACATCACAATGTTTTCTACCCTTTCAAAAACAAATCTCATTAAATCTACATTTAACTTGTTGCCTGCAATTTGTCTGCAACTCTTCCAATTTGTACAGGTCTAAACTTTTGTTGTAAAGATTTAACATGCAGCAGTGGCACAATCAACTGCCAGTGTTATGTTTTGTCTCACAGCAACCATGGACAAGTATGTCAACCTTGATAGAAGATGCATTCTGATCACTGAATTTTATATACAAATACATGCAAAACATTTTGGCAAAGTACAACTGGCTCAGAACAAGCAATTTCTTCAAATGACACAATTTTTTCAATCAACATCCTCTTCAAAATGAAGAAAAGTCCTTTTCAGGCCGTCAGAATGAATATTAGCACCATCATAAATATTAGCAAAGATTTAAAAAATCTGAGCCATGCGATGTGAAAAGGGGGTTTAATTTATCTACAAAAAGTATCGACCCAGATCGGCCTGCACAAATCTGTGCAGGCTGACCTGTGTCGAAACTTTTTTTGTGTGTTAAAATTTTCTGCATGTCAATGGACCATTCTACCTCGGGCTTCGGCTGTTCGTTGGGCAAAATGGGTTTTACGGACCCATAATTATGTGATGACTTGCTTGGTATAGTACATGATGGAGATGCATTAACCCTTTACCACACAATCCTGAGTTTTAATGACCCTGAGGAAGAAGCCTTTTGAAAACATTATGGGAAAAGGAGAAAATGCTGGTAACCAGCATTTTCTCCTTTTCCCACAATGTTTTCTACCCTTCCCAAATCAAATTTCAATTTTTGAGCCACAGTTGATTTGTCGTCTGCAGATGCTTTCAATTTGGACCAGTCTAAAATTTTGTCGTTTGGTAAAGATTTAAGCCCCCTTTTGCTGAAGCATGTCTCATCTATATTACTTGGCTTGATTTTATTATGTTCTTGATCCTGAATAAGCCGTGCAATCTGAGCTCTCAAACTGGCCAGCTCATCTTCTAAGGCAACAATTTTTTGCTGTGTGAAGGGGTCTGAGGAGGAGACAGCAGACACGGAACCAATAGAAATATCACAGGGAGTGGATGTTCTGTCATCCAACAATCCATCACGTCCAGGAAGGAACATTCCGTCCTCAACATCATCTATAGGCAGCTCAGGAGAAACGTCATCCTCGAGGTCAAGCTGTTTATCTCGAGGTCTGCAGTCAAACATGAACGATAAGAAGAGGTCAAGATAGGAATGGGTATTTGAACCCTAAAAGCATTTCTTAACTCTTTACCACATGATCCCGAGTTTTAATGACCCTATGGACAACCCCTTTTTGAAAACATTGCAGGAAAAGGAGATAAATGCTGGTAGACAAATTCGATTATTTTCCACGTTTCATCTGTCCTCTGCACATGCATTTCATTTGGACAAGTCTAAAATTTTGTCGTTCGGTTAACCGTTAAAGCACCTTTAGCATCTATAGTTAAGCTTGCAGCCAGTATAGATCAAGATCAGGCAGCACAAAAGGTGCAACCTGTCCACTTTGCTGAAACACTTCTGACAAAGGCAACACTGAAATTGTGATTGCTCGGGCCTTATATCTACACTGACTATGTCTGATGAGTTTAATTAGCGCTCTAAGGATTAAATCAAAATATAAGTTGTGGGTACTCATTAAAAATATGTCCTTGACAACTTCATCTGTCGTTTACAAATACATGTACTTTAAACCTGGTTGAGTCTAAAACTTAGACATCTGCTTCAAAGTTTGACTCTATACCAGATGACCAATTTTTGGACTCCTCAATAATTACAGAATTTAAAGGCAATAACTTAAATGTGACTCAAATGATAGAACTTACCTTTCATAGAATAGAAAACATTGTGGAAAAAGGAGAAAATGCTGGTTACCAGCATTTTCTCCTTTTTCAACAATATTTTCAAAAGCCCGGGTTGTCAACATAATGGATTGTTTTGTAAAAAGTTACCGTAATTCGCCAATGTATTCGGACAGAAAAAAGTAATTAATCTTTTTAGTGTCCGAATCATTAGGAAATTATCGTTTTGAAAATAAGGGGGTGGCCGAAAAAACAGGCTTTACCTTGTTGTCCGAATATGTGTCGACATAACAAGGATAAAATCCGACAAATTTAGATCTATTTATAGCACCGATGAAGGGCTAAAAAGTTTAGTATATCTAAAGTTTCAGTGTGTTTTCAATCTTAAAAGCACTTGTTTTAAATATTTTCTTAATTTCTTAGCCCTAAAAGCAGTAGCTTTCTAAAGTCATGGTTCAGTAGTGGCCGGAATATATCCAAGATCAGACTGTACTTTCTGTATAAGCTGATCTCTATCTACGCCGTATGCCAACATTTTGAACTCCGCCAACTTGCCATCAGCAGAGTAAATTTAAAAGCCACCCTGTCAACAAGATTTCACACCTGTCGCGGGTACACAAAATTTTAATGTTTGCAGTAAAATTTGGATTAGGGGTATGACGTAACATGCAAATCATCCAGGAGAGGATTGTAATGCACCTGTTTTCGTACACTCTGCTGAATAGATCTCCCTGGTTAAAGGTTGACCTCCAATCAACATAAAATGACCATGCAATAAGCCTGTATCATGGCCACTTTATACTAGGTGATAGCGTTTTCAGTAATGGTTGTTTCAAGACCACCTGGGCAGCTGTGTAACATAATTTGTGTAGTCAGCAGAAAAAAAAGTCTGCCTGTTTTTTCTATTTTTTTGGAAAGGATTCCTTGCAGCCGAAAAAAAAAAGGAATGCACACAATAATTAATGCATTAGATCTAGTTTTATATATAAATGGACAACCGATAAATAAAGGAAAGAAAGAGTGAGGTTTAGTATTTATAAATTCTTTAATATTGCTTATAGAGGGACAATGTCACGCTTCTGCAGGTGCCTTTGAAAATATTACGAAAAAAGGAGAAACTGCTCGCACAACATAACAAGAGGGCCATGATGGCCCTGTATCGCTCCACTGGCTTATAAATAT
The DNA here is from genome assembly GCA_945859785.2 of Tridacna gigas. NCBI lineage: Eukaryota > Metazoa > Mollusca > Bivalvia > Cardiida > Cardiidae > Tridacna > Tridacna gigas. The sequence goes on from OX244032.2 coordinate 60,129,759, forward strand.
AAACCATGAAGAAAAGTCTTCACTATATAAGCCCTTATAAAACTTTGACCCCAGGACTACAGTCGGACTAAATGGGGAATATGTGTATTAGAAGAATAACATGCCAAATTTGGGAGTTTTTGGCCTTATGGCTAGTAACAAGATGGTTTCTGAACTTTTCACTCCATAAACCCATGTAAAACTTGTGACCCCTGGTGCAGGGCCAAACTTGATCCTAGGGTTGTAACTTGGGCCCTCTTTGTAATTGTCCACTAGATAATGCTATAATTATGCAAAATTTGGTAGCCTAAGCCTTATGGCTATGTACACCAAGATTTAAAAGTTTTCCCTATGTAAGCCCATGTAAATCTTATGAACCTCTCCCCCCCCCCCCCCCCCCCAAGCATGAGGCCAAATTGACCCCAGGACTATACTTTGGGCACTTTTGGTAGACCCCAACTAGATCAAGCTAAATGCAAAATTTGGTAGCTCTAGGCCTTATGGCTAGGTACGTGAAGATTTTTAAAGTTTTCTCTATATAAGCCTATGTAAAACTTGTGACCCCTGGGGCTAGGGGTGAAACAATACGGTAAAAAGCGTATTGCAATATATTGCAATACGGCTGACCCGTATTGCAATACGTATTGCAATATGCTGTATATGCTGACATTTAGCATATCTGACCACTTGTAGTCACTGTTAGGGTAGCATATGCTCAAAAGGTGATAAAGAAAACTAGTACATGTGCTTGGAACTCTTCCATTCTTTCAAGATAATGAACTAAAAATCAATTGTTTCGCATGAACAAATAAAAACAAACTAAAATTGACTAGTCTTTAACACTCGCTATCTTGACGATTTTCGTCTGCCATTTTTTTTCTTCAAGAGCGTACTTGTTTAAATATAAAAACCAGCGCTACTATACCGAACTTCGGGACATGGCTCAACAGAGTAGACAGTGCGATGCACTAACTTACTCAGTTGCTTACTGCACTAACACTAATACTTTGCAGCTTAACTACTGGAAAACGCAAAAATAAGTGTGAGCAAAGTTATAAGAAATGAATAACATACAAACTCCATTGATCCAAAAGCATTAAAGCTCGACGTTTATTTGGAGTTCGTGTCGTGAATTTTATGTGGTCATAGTTTTACCTAAACACCGGTGACACCGCCTGTGGAAAAAAATAAACAACTTTCGCTTTCGGAAATCTTTAGAACTGTAAGTTGAAAAACGATCGATTTCAGACAGAATTTTTGGGAAAACCGGACTTTCTGATGCAATTAAGAGAAGTTGACATATTGCAGAAATACCGATACGGTAAAATTCGAACCGGTTTCGGTTTTTTCTTTGAATAGACCGCGGTTAATCGGTTAATCGGTAAACCGTTTCACCACTACCTGGGGCAGAGCCAATTTTGACCCCAGGGCTATAATTTCAAGAAACATGATAGAGGTCTACTACATAAAGTTACATGCCAAATTTGGTAGCCCTATGCCTTATGGTTTCAGACAAGAAGATTTTTAAAGTTTTCTCTATATAAGCCTATGTAAAACTTGTGACCCCTGGGGCAGAGCCAATTTTGACCCCAGGGCTATAATTTCAAGAAACATGATAGAGGTCTACTACACAAAGCTACATGCCAAATTTGGTAGCCCTATGCCTTATGGTTTCAGACAAGAAGATTTTTAAAGTTTTCTCTATATAAGCCTATGTAAAACTTGTGACCCCTGGGGCAGAGCCAATTTTGACCCCAGGGCTATAATTTCATGAAACATGATAGAGGTCTACAACATAAAGCTACATGCCAAATTTGGTAGCCCTATGCCTTCTGGTTTCAGAGAAGAAGATTTTTAAAGATTTCCAATATTTTTCAGTTTTGTTGCCATGGCAACCAGAGTTTTTGAAGGAATCAAATTCTTTCAAGAAATTCTGAAGAGGACCATGGCAGGATCATTTCTGTGAAGTTTCATGAAAATTGGATGGGTAGTTTCAGAGAACAAGATGTTTGAAATAAAAGTTAACGCACGGACGGAGGGACACACGCACGCACGCACGCACGACGGACACCGGGCCATGACATAAGCGCGCTGGCCTTCGGCCAGTGGAGCTAAAAAAGCCACGAAACGTTAAACCCTTCAAGCATCTTTCAAAACTAGTTGCTTTGGCAGCCTGTGTAGATCAAGATCACACTTGGCAGAATGTTTGGTCTGATCTTTGATCTAAATCTACATTGTTCGTATTGGTGAGAAGTTTTCAACAAAGACAACCTTGGTTTTGCATTTTGTGTGTGTGTGCCCGGGAGGGGTCTTATTTCATGACTGAAAATAACCACTACCACTCAGGGATTCATGTTCATAACGATGAATATCTGCGATGCAAAAATGTGCAAATATGCAGCCGATCATTATCAGAAACATTTTCTTAAAAAAAAAAAAAAAAAAAAAAAAATTGTATTAACTGGCTGATATTTTGGAAAATTAATATTACAGGAAAATTTATACTTTGGACTGTCTGGAGTAAGGACTCAAAATTACGGTAGTACATGTAGATGTATGTAGTTTTACCTGACCATGATGCAGTTATTGCCAAGATCTTCCTCCACCCATACCAGATTTTCACCACCACTAGATACATAGGACATTTCACTGCAAAAACTGTCATTCTGTATTGTTGCTGACGTCCTCAAAAATGCATCCTGAAGAGAAGAAATGAAAGGTTAATTCCCAAAGCACTATGTACTGTAAAACCCGAATTGCCAGCATCATGGAAATCTGTATGATTCACGGTTCATGCCTTGTCTACAACGTATGATAAAAGTAACCCAATTTTACACAGCAAAGTTCGATATTTTTGACTAGGCAAACTCCAAAATTTTACATAAAGGCACACCTCTTCAACAGATTTCAAGATGATACATGTTGAATATTTTTTGAGCAGGATATCAACAATTTCAATAAAATTTCCAATCTTTCATCACAGATTTTTAGATAATGCACAGAGCATAGTTTTGACTATGCAAACTGTGGGTAATACTGTAATCTTGACCTGTATTCTAATTCTCCTGGCTGGATGTAATGGTAGTCTGCTGCCTATCCGTCGTACAAGACTTCTGTGTCTGATGTCATTTCTCCTTCTCTGTGATGGTTCCCAAAGCTGGTGCTGCAAAATTGAAACATGTCCTGAAATATTACACGTATTTCCTAACCATGTTTGTGCTGAAACTGACAATTTTCAAAAAAAAAAAGTTTCAAAAAAATTAACTGCTTATAATTTACCTGTTTAAACCCTTTACCACAATACAAAATTTCAGACTTGTCCAAGCTCAAAGCATATGTAGAAAACAAATTAAATGTGCCTAAAATTATAGGAGTTGTCTTTGATAGGGTACAAAACATTGTGGGAAAAAGGAGAAAATGCTGGTTACCAGCATTTTCTCCTTTTCCCACAATGTTTTCAACAGTGTGTTTTCTCAAGGTTGTTAAAAGTCGGGATTGTATGGTAAGGGGTTTACTGGGACTTGAACTTTTGATTATAAAAAAAATTTAGCTTACTTTATCCCAAATGACATATTTTACAGACTTTTCCATGACTCCCAGTTTTTTTTTTTTAATTTTGACCCCCAAATTTTCAAAATGACCCCCAAAATTTATATGTGTGCCTTCTTTATTCATTTAAAGGGGGGTCAAATGACCCCTAAATCAGGAAGCCAAGGTAAAACTCTGATTTTAGACTCTTCCACTTTAAAACATCTGTAGACTATCAATTGAAACTTGGTGCCACCCAGTTTAAGTTCTGATACTAAAGAAAAGCTTGTGAAAAAAGGAGATGATGCTGGTTACCAAGCTTTTCTCATTTTCACACAATGTTTTCTAAAGCCTCTCCTCAAGGTCGTTAAAACTTAGAATTATTTGGTAAAAATTTCTATGTGAAGGAAGCTTACTACACCATACATATAGCCTACTCACCAGATTATTTACATCAAATCCCAGGTAATGGAGAACTGTGCGGAAAAAGTTCATCAAATCGTCCAGAATATCCATGGTTGTGAGTAGTCAAGTCATGTCATCACCTGAATTATTCAGAAGCAGAAAAAAAAGGTGATTGATTGATTGTATGGTGTTTAACGCCATTTTCAACATTATTTCAGTTATATTGCGGCGGCCAGTGCACCTATCCATGCTTTCCTGGAGTTTCTTTTTACCAGTACTCTGCACAATATTCTTTCCAAGCCACTGGCCGCTTTCCCACATAACCATCATAACAAACAATGGTCAGCGGAAAAAAAAAAGGTGAAGATAATACATGTACAATCCATTAACTCTTTACCACACAATCCCGAGTTTTTGCAACCCTGAGGAAAAAGCCTTTTGAAAACCTTGTGGGAAAAGGAGAAAATGCTGGTTTCCAGCATTTTCTCCTCGCACAAGGTTTTCCACACTTTCACAGACAAATAACACCATTTCAGCTGAATTAAATATGTCATCTGCAAATGCTCTCAATTTGGACAAGTCTAAAATTCTGTTGTTTGGTAAAGAGTTAATAATCAATCTTACCCTGCAAAGCTAAGCTTGATTAACTTTAGCTAAAAGTACAAAATGTAGTCTGATCCTTTCAAGTAAATAAAACATCATGTATACATTACAGTCTAATAGTAATGAATCTAGTCTGTAATTTGAAGAGGTATTCTGACAGACTTGGTATTGCAATAAATGTCTATCATTTTTAACCCATTATCATACGATCAAATTTTGGACATGTTTAAGTTGAACCAATTTGTAGATGACAAGGTAAATGTGAGCCCAAAACTGATTTTTGTCTTTAAAAAGGTACAAAACACTAACATTTGGAAAAGGAGAAAACACTGGTTATCAACATTTTCTTCTTTTCCCACAATGTTTTCAAAGGCATCTCTGCTCAGAGTCGCTAAAAGTTGGGATTGTGTGGTAAAGGGCTAATGGGCTTTTTCTTTGTTTTTAGGCTGAAACTTTTGGTTGTATCTGGTAATCACATAATTCAAGAACCAAAAGTTTGTGGAACAATAAAACCTAACTGTACCAAGTAAACAACCGAATTTTCAAACCTGCTTTTTCCCAACACAAGAAATCTCAACAACAGACAATGCAAATCAAAGATCAGATTGCAGATTCTGTGCAGTCTGATCTTCATCTGCAATGGCCCCAAAAATCCAACTATAGTTATGAAAGGCACTCTAAGAGTTTCAGTAGGTTGCATTTCAAGATAAAAATTATTCTGTACTATAATTTTGTTACTTGGTATATATGATTAAACCTTAACCCCTACTTCATTTAATGATTGATTGAATGGTGTTTTATGTCACTTTCAACATTATGTTAGTCATATTACGGCGACAGCTCACATATTCATGCATTTTCTGGGTTTCACCAGTACACTACTAGGCTAGGGCCCTCAAGTGTCTTGCCCAAGGACACCTGAACCTTTAAAGTGATGTTTTAGTTGCTTTTTCAGACAGTAAATATCAAGATCAGACTTCCAGAACATGCTGTTTGTTCTTCAGTCTACATTTTTCACTAGTTTACAAGATATTCACCAAAATATCCTTGAAATTGCATTTTTGCTTATTGGAAATGACTGCAAAAGTCCATCTGGTTTAACTCTTTACCAAACGAGAAAATTTTAGACTAGTCCAAACTGAAAGCATTTGCAGACGACAAAATAAATATGACCCAAAAATTGAAATGTGTTTTGGGAAGGATAGAAAACATTGTGGGAAAAGGAGAAAATGCTGGTTACCAGCATTTTCTCCTTTTCCAACAAGGTTTTCGAAAGGCCTCTTTCTCAGGGTTGTGAAAACTGGGGATTGTGTAGTGAAGGGTTAACCCTTTACCACACAATTTCCAGATCTAATGACCTTGTAGAAAGATGACTTGAAAAAATTTTGGGAAAAGGAAATATTGTGGGAAAAGGAGAAAATGCTGGTAACCAGCATTTTCTCCTTTTCCTACAATGTTTTCTACCTTCTCAAAAACAGAAACTATCATTTTGAGCTAATTTATTTTGTCGTCTGCTCACGCTTTCAATTTGGTCAAGTCCAACATTTTGTTGTTTGGTAAAGAGTTATGTATGATAATAAGGGGTAATTCATGTTGATTTACATAAATTCTGTACTGGATGGCAAAGTGCTAATGTTTTACAGAATCTGAGATGATTCACAAGTTACAGAAGGAGCAGTCAATTTACCTCAAATTTCAAAACTACTGTATTCTTTTTTTTTCTATGGCTTCTGTGAACCTTTGAGGAATCAATTGAAAAATTTGCAAAGTTGCGCCTCCCTTTGTTTGCTTTGAAAAAACTGTTAATTACTCAGGAGAAAGTGATAAAGCATGTTTCTGGGATGAAAGAAAAATGGAATGGGTATGAATGAAGGAAGCAAAATCAATGGGACAATGTCAATCCATACTTTGACAAAAAGTTAAATGTTTTCAACCAATCAAGCAAAAGTATTTCATGTTGATAGAGTAGATAATAGAAATGTTTCAAGTCATGCTTCAGCAATCAAGTTAGTTAATAGTTTGTCCCTGTACAGAATAGAGATAAGTGGAAAACATCATTAAACCGTTTTTCACACCTTTTAGAGTAGACAGATTCCTACTCCTAATTGAAATGCCATCAATTTTAAGGACACATCCATATATACATATAAAGGTATATGAATACTTTTGAAAAACTTCATTTTAATATGGACCACTGACTGTCAAAAAGGCACAAATTAGCATTTATTACATTATATTGGATTGTCTATCAGTGTATTATCGCAGCCATACAGTGAAGATATGCTACAGCTATACTATAGTGCTTTTTACGTAAGTACACATAATTGATTTAATTTCGCCATATTACCTTATGCAGACACCTTTTTGGCCATTTTTCAGCAAGCCTCTTTTACAGTTTAATGTAATCAAATACCATATATATATTAAACTTCTTACAAACAAGGAAAATAAAAAGTATATCCAATACGCTTCTGTAAAAAAAAAAATAAATTCGGATATTGAAAATTGGGTTAGATTTCTCCTAAAATATATTTATGGACGATTTTTTCAGACATTCCGTTCACAGGTGCCGATTTCTCTAGGAAAGTTGTGCCCATTCAGCTTAGGCCAAGTTAGGGTCGACTTCTCCTGGAGACGATTTCTCGAGCATTCCGCGAAATCACATGACTATAACAACAAAGAATGAAGGAAAGCTTGCAAGTTTTCTGACAGCAGCCTAGATCTAGCGCGAAATAATCAGACTACGTTGCTTTTTTTCCTAGTATACGTTTTACTGATATGGAACTGGTCTTTTGTATTCTTACAGCTTACCAAACGTAAGATACAACCAGGCCGCCAGACTTTTCAAAATCTGCTTCCGGTCAATGCTGGAAGTCATTCAATGACCAATGAAATTACACGTATCATCACGTCTTTGCATTTTTATCCAACCATTATTCCGATAACATCCTGGAGGCAAATTCAACTTCAACATATAGACAGAGTTCAAAACTTCATCGAAATATTTATCCAGATTTCCGTAAATTATTGTTCATTTACGTATTTTTCCAGGCTGGGGTAATCTTAAACTAAGTCATTTTCTCAATTATAATCAGAAATTATAGATTTAATCGCCAGTATGAGGTGGCCTATCTAACCTATGCTAGAGAACTCGTATCCTGGAGGATTCGTACCCAATTTTTCTGGAGAAGTCGTAAGCAGGATATGAGTTCCTCTCCAGAGGGCTGGTACTCCAGAAATAACAGTTATTATATTCATGTATCTGCATATCTAATTTCAATTTGTATTCAGTTATACTTATTGGTGCCTTGACTCGGTCTAATCCGTGTTGATAAGAAAACGGCATGATAAAAGGATTTGAGGTGTATCGGGGAGAAAAGTGTGCAATGTGGAACTCGAACCCTTGAAATCTGCAACACTAGTACTGCAGCTCTACCAACTGAGCTAGCCAGGCAGCTGGTTGTGAGTCCACCTACCTTTGATCGGAAGGCGAGCTTGAAGGCGAAACAATAAAAAAATAACATTGGAGCTTGCCTTCCGATCAAAGGAAGAGTCCATCCAGCGTCGACTACAGCAGAATTAAGACAAGAGCATGTACTAGAAAGTACTTGTCTTCATACAAAAAAATCATTTCTGATCATATTCAGAGTCAAAATTGTAACTTGGACATTAATTTGCCCTGTACCAAAAACTACCGCTAAATGTCGCTAAGTTATTAATTTCAATGTTCTAGTGCATCAGATTAAATACATGCTGTTCACCTTCTTTACCCATTAACAAATTTTAGACTGGACCAAATTGAAAGCATTTGCAAACAGCAAATTTAAGTGTGGCTTAAATGGTGTTTTATGTATTGGAAAGGGTAGGAAACATTATTGGAAAAGGAGAAAATGCTGGTTACCAGCATTTTCTTCTTTTCCCACAATGTTTTCAAAAGGCTTCATTCTCAGGGTCGTCAAAAGTCGGGATTGTGTGGTAAAGAGTTAAGCAAGGATTGAGTGACTTAATTCCAGTAGCTAAGTTGTAATTACAGCAGAAAGTAATGGGTTGCTCTTGTTTTAGAAGAGATACTATTTACTATTTGGGAATAAGAAAAAACATATCAATTTCTTTTAACCCTGTACCACACAATACCAAGTTTCAATGAGTCCCAGAAAGAGGACTTTTGAAAACATTGTAGGAAAAGGGAAAAATGCTGGTTACCTGCATTTTCTCCTTTTCCAAAGATGTTTTCTGCCCTACCAAAGACAGAAATCATCATTTTAGCTACATTCAAGTTGTGATCTGCAAATCCCTCTAATTTGCTAGAGTTCAAAATTTTGTTGTTTTGTAAAGAGTTAATCATGAAAATTATGTATTTTTATTCATACCTATGTAGTAGTGAGGGATATACTTGTTTCACCATATCTGTTTGTCCGTCTGTCAATCCGTTCATTTTTTCATTTCCCTGTTCTAACTTAGAAGCCATTTGACCTAGGACCCTGAAACTTTGTGCAAGTGTTCCTCATGACCCAAGGAGGTGCCCTATTGTCTTTGGGTTGTATGAGTCAAAGGTCAAGGTCATGGGTGACCTTTGTTGTCTCTGATTGTGCTGCTTCAGTGACAAGGTACATGTTGGGGGTATTTGTCCACTTTGTGACAGTTCTAGTTTTACATGTTTTTGTCTTTCATCTGGCTGAATGTCAGCTGCAATAAAACATTCAAATATTGGTAAGGGTTACAAACTGAAATAACATGACAATATTAAATTATGTGCGTTAAGAGACGAAAACAAAATTCACTGGTTCAAGAACACTCCTGGAATAAGAACACATGATGATACATACTTTAAATTCACTTTATGGATACTGTGAAAATTGAAGTACATGTATATACTAATGCGGAGCTGTAAAAATGTCAACAAAATTTAGTTCCATCTGTGTTATCCTGTTGCCACACAATCCCAACTTTTAACAACCCTGAGAAAGGAGCCTTTTGAAAACATTGTGGGAAAAGGAGAAAAGCTGGTTACCAGCATTTTCTCCATTTCCCACAATGTTTTCTACCCTTTCCAGCACAAATTTCAATTTTTGAGTTATATTTATTTTATCATCTGCAAATGCTTTCAATTTGGTCAAGTCTAAAATTTTGTCGTTTGGTAAAGAGTTAATTTGTACCATGCTTGTCTTGTTTATTTTTTCTATAAAAATTATGGTTAAAAAATGTAAGCATTTCCAAAGAATATTTAGGTTCAGCCTTTATGATTTTGTTTTATTTACACTACAGTAGATAGAATTTATTGACTGGTAAGTGACTTTGTCACAGTAAATTGTCACCGCTGTTAAAGGCCCAATAGTGGCCAAAAAACAATGCAGGCATTAAAACACATTTAAATTTAAAACAGAAATTCCATTGAAATGTATGGAAAATATTGTGAAGATGTCAGACAATCTGTTATTGTTCGCTATGTCCAAGTGTTAGTCACTGGCAGTTAAACAAATTTAGAAATCAGACAAAAAGTAAACAAAAGGTAAGAGTGATCTGGCAACTTTTCACCTAGTTTTGAAATTAATTTCTCTGCCAGCGACCTACAACAATAGACTGTCATCTTCACAATAATTTTCATACTTTTAACTCTTTGCCGTGTAATCCCGAGTTTCAATGCCCCTGAGAAAGAAGCCTTTTACAAACATTGCAGGAAAAAGAGAAAATGCTAGTAACCAGCATTTTCTCCTTTTCCCACAATGTTTTCTATCCTTCCCAAAGCAAATTTGAATTTTTGAGTCACATTTATTTGTCATCTGCAAATGCATTTAACCCTTTACCACACAGTCCCAACTTTTAACGACCCTGAAAAGGAAGTCTTTTGAAAACGTTGTGGGAAAAGGAGAAAATGCTGGTAACCAGCATTTTCTCCATTTCCCACAGTGTTTTTTTCCCGTCCCATAACAACTTTCAATTTTTACATCACATTTAATTTGTCTCAATGCAAATGCTTTCAATTTGGACTAGTCTAAAATTTTGTCGTTTGGTAAAGAGTTAATTTGAACTAGCCTGGAAAAGAGTTAAATGGTGTGATTTCAATTTAAGTGCATTTTAACACCCGCTATTTTTTTTTTTTACTTTTGGCAGCTATTGTTGCTTTAAGAATAGATGAACAATAAAAAACAGTGCTCAGTCATAATTTGTTTAACCCTTTACCGCACAATGCCGCCTTTTTGACGCCCCTGGGAAAGAAACCTTTTGAAAACATTGTGGGAAAAGGAGAAAATGCTAGTAACCAGCATTTTCTCCTTTTCCCACAATGTTTTCTACCCTATCACACAAAAATTGCACCATTTCAGCCACAGTGAAATTGTCGTCTGCAAATGCTTTCAATTTGGACAGGTCTAAAATTTTGTCGTGTGGTAAAGAGTTAAAGCAGCACAATGTATTGTGAAGCCTTATTCAAAGGGCATGGAGGGATAGGGGGGTTTGAGGGATCTTTCTCACATTGGGTTAGTAAGCTCCAGAATCACATTTTTGTTTTGAACAGTGAATTTTGTTGATGACTTTCAGTTTTAAATTGCTTGTACATAACACTGAATAGATCATTATGGGAAGGTTACCTCAATTACTTTCGCAAAATTTTATTTTTTGCACCATGTTTTATGATGCCAAATTTAATAATAGTGATAAATGTACCTAGTTTCAGTGATCATGCTACGCATTTTTGTTCCTAAAACATGAGTTTTGAAAAAAGCAGCATAACCCTAATTTAATCCGGTCATGGCAGTCTTTTTTTTTTTCCAACTCTTTATCATACAACAAAATTTTAGACTGGTCCAAATTGAAAGCATTTGCAGATGATGTATCAAATGTGAATGAAAAATAGAAACTTGTTTAGGGAAGGGTAGCAAACATGGTAGGAAAAGCAGAAAATGCTAGTTACCAGTATTTTCTGCTTTTCCCACAAGGTCATCAAAAGTTGGCATTGTGCTGTGAATTATTAATTGTTTATCAGTTTAACCCTTTACCACACAATCCCGAGTTTTAACGACCCTGAGAGAGAAGCCTTTTAAAAATGTGGGAAAAGGAGAAAATGCTGGTAACCCGCATTTTCTCCTTTTCCCACAATGTTTTCTACCTTATCAATCACATATGCCTTTATTTGAGCCACTTTTAAATCGTCATCTGCAAATGCTTTCAATCTGGACAACTCTACACTTTTGTCGTTTGCTAAAGAGTGAATTGAAGTGACAATTTACATTGATAAATTAACAATGATGATTCAATCTGTTCATCACACCCTACACACAATTTGATCAATCCATGGTAGGATAACAGAAAAAAAATGATATGGACCGACGCCAAATATACACAGTCCTTATCTACACAACCAAATTGTACTCTTGTCCAAATTGAAAGCATCAGCAGAGGACAAATTTAGTGTGACAAAAATAATAGGATTTGTATCAGAAAGGGTAGAAAACATTGTGGGAAAAGGAGAAAATGCTGGTTGCATGCATTTTCTCCTTTTCCCACAATGTTTTCAAAAGCCTTCTTTCTCAGGGTCGTTAAAACTCAAGACCATGTAGTAAAGGGTTAAGGAATGATTTGTAGGTCTGTAAGGTTTTATTTAGATAAAATGTATTATTTTATTTCATAGACTTCGCTGGAAAACTCTTACCTTTGAAATCGTAAGTTCTCCAGGTTATAACTTCTACCTATACCCTTAGGCCTGCCTAACATTCGTAGCCAGTTCATTTTGTGTCGAACCATTTTGGTCATTTCATACCTATTTTTTGGCTTATTCATAATTTTTTTTTTTTTTTTTTTTCAGTACCCAAAAATGGTTTCAACTGAGGCAATTAAAGCCATGAAAACGATGGCATCTGATCCAAAGAAAAGAGCAGTCCTAATAAAGGTAATTGATCAAGGATTGGCTGTGCACTGAGTACATTTAACCCTTTACCAAACCATAAAATTTTAGACAAGTCCAAATTGAAAGCATTTGAAGACCACAAAATTAATGGGACTCAAAAATTGAAATTTGTTTCCGGAAGGGTAGAAAACGTTGTGGGTAAAGGAGAAAATGCTGGTTGCCAGCATTTTCTCCATTTCTCACAATGTTTTCTAAAGCTTCTTTTCTCAGGGTCGTTAAAAGTCGGGATTGTGTGGTAAAGGGTTAATTCTGTCTGCTTTTTTTATGGCGCATGTTGAACAATACTGTATTTCAGCTAGCCTGATTTCTAATGTAAAAATTAGTTGAGGAGGGTAAATGAGACAAAGAATGTCATACGGGAAATTTGGAAGGAAAATATTGATATTGATAAAAATAATATGAAACCAGGCCTTAACTCTTTACCACACAATCCCGACTTTCAATGACCCTAAAAAAGAAGCCTTTTGAAAACATTGTGGGAAACCAGCATTTTCTCCTTTTCCCACAATGTTTTCTGCCCTTCCCAAAACAAATTGCAATTTTTCAGTCACATTGATTTGTCCTCTGCAAATGCTTTCGATTTGGACTAGTCTAAAATATTTTCATTTGGTAAAGAAAACAAATTTCAATTTTTCAGTTACATTTCTTTTATTGTCTGCAAATGTTTTCAATTTGAACAAGTCTAAAATTTTGTCGTTTGGTAAAGAGTTAACCCTTTTTGCATGTCCCTGAGGAGGAGGCCTTTTGAAAACATTGTAACCAGCATTTTCACCTTTTCCCACAATTTTTTTACCCTGTCAAAAAACCTTAAGTTCATTTGTACCACTTTCAAATTTGTCGTTTGGTAAGGAGTTAATTCTTCGGTGGGCATAATGAAGATACTTTAGATTTACCTGTTTTTCAACATCATTTTATTTTTGATGACAAATTGATGGTATTTGATTTTTTTTGTAATGAAAAAAAAAAATTATCATGTAGTGATACACTGATGATGACAATACAGGATTGATTGTATGGTTGGTGTTTAACACCATTTTCAACATTTTTTCAGTTATATCGCGGCGGCCAGTACACCTATTCATGCTTTCCTGGAGTTTCTTTTACCAGCACACTGCACAATATTCTTTCCAAGCCACTGGCTGCTTTCCCACATAAACATCGTCGAAACAATGGTCAGCATTGAGAGAGGAATGAATCCTGTCGCAATGACTATCATCAATCCTCGGAAAGAAATTGGCTAAGCCAGGGATTGAACCAGCAACCTCCTATTCTCAAGTCCTGTATGCTACCGACTGAGCTTCGGGGCTTGGCGACAACACAGGAACAACACTAGCAAATTCTTTTGTCGGCTGAAATCTGTGAAATGTCGGGGGTAGCTACCTTTATATAAAAGGTATTTCTTCCAGAGTTAGAGTTTCGTCAATCTTAGTGACTTTTTTTTTTATAGAAAATGATTTTTCTCCATAATCTTTTATATGCCTTCCCTTCTAGGATTGCGTTGGCTTTGCAAATTGTACTTTTAGTTTTGAAGTATATCAAATAATTCTGTGAAAATACTTATTGTTTGCTTTTTCTTTACCGACAATGTTTTCAAAAGATGATTACTGCAGGAGCCTAAAAAAAGTTATTGATGTAGAAATTTGTTTACCTTTGGCTATTTTTGTTACAGGACACTACATGTATCGGTGGGTTAGTTTTGGTGCTCTCAAACACTGATGATGTTGTAGTGAAACTTGCCCTTGAGGTAACAAATATATCCTATCATACTGTTGTCACAGTAAAAATTTCAGTGCATTTCATATATCTAAAGATTTAGAATTGCTTATAATGAGAAAAAAAAAGACAAACATTGGAAGTCATAAGAAGTATAGACAGTAATTCTTTTAAAAGTTTTTTTGTTGTGACATTAATGCTTATTTCTGTAAGAAAACATTTGTTTAACCCTTTACCACACAATCCAGACTTTCAGGATCCTAGGGTAAAAAGCATTTAAAAACATTGTGGGGAAAGGAGAAAATGCTGGTAACAAGCATTTTCTCCTTTTCCCACAATGTTTTCTACCCTTTCTGATAATAAATCCCATCATTTGAGTACATGTATTGTTTTATTTGTCGTCAGCAAATGCTTTGAATTTGGACTAATCTAAAATTTTGTCATTTTTGTGAAGAGTTGGATGAACTGTTTTGCTTAAGTTTCTTTACTTTTTTTTTTCTTTTCAAGAGTAAAAGACTTACATAGACAATTTTGATTTTTTTTTTTTTTCTGTATTTCAGACAATAGTGTTGTTAGCAGAATCTCACGAAAACAGACCAATCTTAAGAGAATTCATTGGAATGATGGATCAGCTTGAAACAATTATCACATGGTAAGGGGAACTTTTTTCTCGGAAAGTGACAGGTTGAATTTAAGCTCAGATTAACTCTTTACCAAATGACAAAATTTTAGACTGGTTTAAATTGAAAGCATTTGCAGACGACAATTCAAATGTGACTCAAATAATTGAATTTGTCCTAGATAGTGTAGAAAACATTGTTGGAAAAGGATAAAATGCTGGTTTCAAGCATTTTCTCCTTTTCCCACAATGTTTTCAAAAGCTTTCTTTCTCAGGGTCGTTAAAAGTCGGGACTGTATGGTAAAGAGTTAAATTAATTGAAGGAAATAACATTCAGATGAGTATTATTGAAATCGGATTTCGTCTTATGTTTTTACAAGAGTAATTTATTGTTATATTTTTCAACATGAATATTTGGAAAACAATGGTCATTTCATCAGAGGTCACTCTGTCAAGATTAATAATGAATTTAATTCCACTGTATTGGTCTCACTGGTTAACCCTTTCCCAAACGACAAATTTTGGACTGGTCCAAATTGAAAGAGTTTGCAGATGACAATTTTAAATTTGATGAAAATGGCAGAAAGGTCTCAAAAAGGGTAGAAAACACTGTGTGAAAAAGGAGAAATTGCTCGTTACAAGCAATTTCTTCTTTTCCCACAGTGTTTTCAAAAGACTTATACTGCAGACACGTGAAAACCAGGGCTTGTTTGGGAAAGGATTAAAGAATTCATTCAGTTACTCACTCATTAGAAGAAACACAGCTCCTTGAACATACAAACACTGTAATCAGCACTTCCTGCAGTTGAACATGTATATTGTTAACCCATAGCCTGATAGGCACATCTCACTGACCTTTTGTGGACAGTGTAGCTCAAGATAAGATGGCACAGTCTGATCTTGGAGCTACAATTTGGAGCTACACTGACCTTTTGTGGACAGTGTAGCTCAAGATAAGATGGCACAGTCTGATCTTGGAGCTACAATTTGGAGCTACACTGACCTTTTGTGGACAGTGTAGCTCAAGATAAGATGGCACAGTCTGATCTTGGAGCTACAATGTCCGACAAGGAGATATTTTTCTCCAAAAATTAAGTTTGAAATAAAATTATTCGGGTTTTTACTATCAGATTGAAAGTTTTGTTTGACTTATTCAGCAGGATAAGGGTTAAACATGATGTGTTAACTCTTTCCCAAACAAGCCCTGGTTTTCACGTGTATGCAGTATAAGTCTTTTGAAAACACTGTGGGAAAAGGAGAAATTGCTCGTAACGAGCAATTTCTCCTTTTCTCACAGCGTTTTCTACCCTTTTTGAGACCTTTCTGCCATTTTCATCTAATTTAAAATTGTCATCTTTAAACTCTTTCAATTTTGTCCAGTCCAAAATTTGTCGTTTGGGAAAGGGTTAAGCACAAAGTAAGAAACTTTTAGGAAACTGAAGCACAGAGTTATGATTGGTATCAGAATGTAAAAGATTGGAAATACAAAGGATTCTTTCATGTTGGAAGTATGCCAAAGAATGAATCAATTGCAATGACAGGGAAGAAATATTTTTACTGTTTTTTTCCAGTAAGAGGTATGCCAAAGAAATTGAATCAGTAGCAAGGACAGCGCATGAATTATTGAGAAAACCTCAAGAGCCTGTGGGGCTTCGAGATACACACAACACATCAGGGCATTCCTCGAGGTAGCTTATTTGATAGCCTTTTGAATGTTTGCTAATCAATCCTTTACCAAACAATGACCCTATGGAAGAAAACATTGTATGACATGAACAAAACTCTGGTAACCATCATTTTCCCCTTTCAACCAACGTTTTCTGTTCTTTTAACTCTTTAACAGACGACAAAATTTTAAGACTTGTTCAAGCTGAAAGTATTTGCAGCCTACAAATCAAATGTGATAAATATGATGAGTTTTGTCTTGGAATGGATAGAAAACATTGTGGGATAAGCAAAAAATCCCGGTTATCAGCAATTTTTCGTTTTCTCACGTTTTCAAATGCCCTTTTCGTGTGTTGTGATAATGTAGTACAGAATTAAAGACCACTCCAATCATTTGAGCCACGCTTAATGTGTAACTCAATTTGTCCTGTTCAATTGGGTTTTTATTTCAGTTTCTGAAGTTCATGAAATACATGAAGCTACACTGTTTTAACATTGGCTACGCTGTTAGATAAAGATAGAAAAAATGTCAGGTGTGTAAATGTTCTTAATTTTTCATTGTAATTATATTTGCATTTCAGGAGAAGCAGTAATACATTTGAATGCTTAAAAGGTTTGCATAAGAACTCAAAAACTATCATCTTGCAGCTGAGAGGGCTTTTAAATAAGGTAAGATACATTTTCACGACAGAAATTTATAATAAATCTGCGAAATGAATTTGACAAAAAACTCATTTGGAAGTAATTTGATTCTCAATTTTAACAGGGCCAATCTATGTTTAATGCTATAAATCAAAATTTCTTGTAAAACACTGATAAATACAACTAGATGAGGCATGCTCTGTGGAAAGGGGGCTTAATGCATCAGCGAAAAGTATCAACCCAGGTCAGGCTGTGCAGTCCGCGTAGGCTGACCGTAAACTTTTTACATGCGGAAACTTTTTACATTTTACAATCGGCCAATTTTCTGCATGTCCAGTGACCAGTTTATCTCGTACTTCAGTCGGCTGTTGGACAAAATAGACTTTACAGATTCATGATCATGTGATGACTTGATTGGTATCATGCATCAGGAGATGCATTGAGCCCCCTTTTATTGGAGCGTGGGTCAAATATATTTCTCTCTGCAATCGTAAAGAAACAATATTTCGGACAAATTTAAGATTGGGTCACGTCAAGTCTAAAAGTAGGTCACAGTGACAAATCTTAGAAAAGATTATCAGAGGCCACATCTTTAGTCTGATACTCATGAAACTTGGTCAGAATCTTTGTCTTGATGACATTTCAGATAAAATTGAAATTGGATCATATCAAGTCAAAAAGTAGGTCACTGACTTAAATCTTAGAAAAACACTGTGTGCATTCTAGATGCAACATTTTCAGTATGATCCTCATGAAACTCGGTCAGAATGTTTGTCCTGATGAAATCTCAAACAAGTTTACGTTGGATCAGAAACGTTATCTGAACATACCTTTGAAAAATCTTGTGTGCAATGAAGAGGCCACATTTTCAGTCTGATACTCATGAAAATTGGTCGGAGTGTTTCTCTGCATAATATCTGTTTGTCTGCATAATATCTAGTATCAAAATTGGGTCAAAATGTAGGTCATTGGAACAAATGGTAGAAAAACCTTGTTTGCATTTTAGAAGCCATAATTTTAGTCGCTGGTTCGATCCCCGGTTTGGCCAATTTCTTTCTGAGGATTGATGATAGTCATTGCCACTGGACTCATTCCTCTTTCACTGCTGACCATTGTTTCGCCAATTATGTGGGAAACAGCCAGTGGCTTGGAAAGAATTGTGTGCGGAGTACTGGTTTAAATTGACTCCAGGAAAGCATGGATATGTGCACTGGCCGCTGCGATAAAACTGAAATAATGTTGAAACAATGTTAAACACCATACATCAATCAATCAGTTAAGTCTGATACTCATGAGAATTGGTCAGAATGTTTGTCTTTATGACACTTTGGACAAGCTTGAAATTGGGTCACACCTGGTCAAAAAGTAGGTCACTTGGACAAATTTTAGAAAAACCTTGTGTGCATTCTAGAGGCCACATTTTCAATCTGATACTCATGAAAATTGGTCAGAATGTTTATCCTGATAAATGTAAGCCTTCCTACCAGAAGTTTGGGTATTTTCAAGCTTTTCCTCATCCAGTGACAAAGTAACTGCTGTTTGGGATTTTTGATGACCTGTGTCAGTTCTAATTAGCAAATACATTTACTGCTTTTGCCAGACTAAACATTTGTTGTTTTTATTTACAGTGTGACAGAGATGTTTGCATGAGACTGTTACTGCAGGTGAAAGGCGTAATCAGCATCACCTTTGACATGAACAAAAAGAGATGTATTGTTCGTGTGAAACCTGAAGTCAGACCTGAGGTATTAATTCAATTAATTTATATCAAAACAATCCAGGATATTTTCTTATTTAATTGTTCAACACCAGTCAGGTAACCAAGTCAGTTTAAAACTTTTTCTTTCCCTTTAACACTGTACTGCAAAGTCCCGAGTTTTGACGAACCTGCTAAAGAAGCCTTTTGAAAACATTGTGGGAAAAGGAGAAAATGCTGGTTTACCAGCATTTTCTCCTTTTCCCACAATGTTGTCGTTTACCAGCATTTTTTCCTTTTCCCACAATGTTGTCTACACTTCCGAAGAGAAATTTCAGTTTTTGAGTCACATTTGTCATCTGCAAATGCTGAATTTCAAATTGGACAAGTCTAAAATTTCGTCATTTGGTTAAGAGTTAAGATAGCATGCAGACATCTGTAACCTGCAAGTGCTAAGCACATCGTGTTTTTAAAGGTAATACAGATCAAAATGTTTTTGTGAACAAGGAAGGTCAAGATTATATTGCACCCTTAACATTGCACTGTCTTGCTCTTTTTTCCAGACTGTCAAATTGATTTATCATGCCCTTTGATTGTTAACATTTCTTAGTGAAAAGTTGGTCAATAAAAGATTAATGGATGAAGAGGATGTAACAGATTATCCTTAAACTTTATATTTCTACTACATAAATGATAATTATAAATATGTTTAACCCTTTACAAAACAATCCTAAGGCAAGAGGATATAGTTTTTGCATTGACCGTCTGTCTGTTTGGCCATCCATCAGGACAGATATCTTCTAAAATCCTTGACGAAAATTTATGAAACTTCATATATGTGTTCCTTAAGATAGTGTGCAAATATTCTTTTTTTTATTCTTTTTCTTTATTTAATGCCATGTCATGGAAAAGGGGGACTTGATGTATACATGTATTTCCATTATGTACCAATATCTCTTTAACTACTGGACAAAATTTTATGAAACTTCATATAATGAAATACATTTGTTACAGAGTTTGGTCCATGCAGTAGCAAAGACACAATCTATACATGCTCAGCAAGTTATTAAAACAGGCAATGGTGGAGAGGTGGGTTTTTGACTTTTCTTGAAGGAATTCCAACACAATGTTTGTATGGTCATGCTTGTTAAATGAATTAAAGGCAATTTTTACCCTTTCTAGTACATGTATAATGTAAGTTTAAAAATATTTCAAAATCCTAACACAAATATAAACAGAAAATGAATGAAACTGATCAGTGGATAAAATGTTAGTTTTAAGCAATTTCTTCAGTATCAGTTTTCAAGTCGCTTCAATTAAAGTGGGGGTCTACATAGATTTATGAAAAACCTGCATAGTAATATTGAAAACATCTGTGTAAGGTTGTCCTCATAATTGCTTATAAAAATGTTGTAGCAGAGGAGATATTGCTCGTCGTGAGCAATCTCTCACTTTGCCACGATGTTTGAAATAGTGGTCCGCAGCACGATCTGCAAAAGTCAGTTTTGGTAGGAATTTATCGTTTCATTTGTTAGACATATACTTGAGCCATGCTCTGTGAAAAGGGGGCTTGATGCATTTGCAAAAAGTATCGACCCAGGTCAGCCTGCACAGGCTGACCTGGGCTGAAACTTTGCTTCGAGTCGTTTTTTTTTTGTGTGTTAAAGGACCAGTGTACCTCATGATTAGGTACATCATTGAGTAGGTTGTTAAACAAAGATGATTTTAGGAATGTATAATACTGTGATGAGTTGCTTCGTATTACCAAGATATGTTAAGCCCCCTTTTGCCAGAGCATGGCTCACTTTTTATTGTTACTATCTGAATTTTTTCAGCTCTTCCTGTCCTTTGGGACCCACCAAGAAACAGTAGACAAGGAGAATGAGAGTGATTTACCAGAATACCTACCTGACGATGATGACATGCCAGTTATTGATGACAAAGCCATAGCCAGGGACAAGGAGGATTGCCAGAAATCCAGCTGGTGGACTTCTGCTGCCAGTTTTCTCACCAACTCATTTTACTGGTGAAACATTGAGGGCATTAATGTGCTGCGCATTGTGATATTCTGTGCTATTCTGTTTTCTTTATACTGTGTTTAGTTCATAATGTATGCTTGTATGACCACACTGTGACCATTCACTGGTAAAGACAGTCATAGAACATAGGCAGGTGCTTGTTGTAGATCTAGCACTGTACTTACACATGCCTGTTTATATTATTTCCATTCTAGTTGTCAGTGTTAAGCCATCCATATGTCTCAACCTGTTAAACCAATCTGACGTAAATAGTCTTGCAATTAAGATGTGGAATAGAGTAATTTGCTTTGTCTATACTGTCCCAGGTGATTCTTTTCATAGATCTTTTATTTCTTGGTAATCTTACTCCTAAGAATGCAAAGTAAATGAACCATGCTCTGGCAAAAGGGGGTTTAAGGCATCCCCATGATACATGATGCCAAGCAAGTTGTTACATGATCATGGATCCATAAAGTCCAGTTTGTCTAGCAACCGACTGAATCATGAGGTAAACTGGTTCTTGGACATGCAGAAATTGACAAATAGAAATAGGTTTTGGCACAGGTGACCCTGCACGGACTACTCAGGACGTCGTGGGTCGATATTGTTTGTAGGTACACTAAGCCTCCTTTTCATGGAGCATGGCTTGTAAATGAAACACATGTTTAGTCGGAACGTGTTATCAAAAATGACCAAGAATTTGTGCATCCGTCGCTGATTTGGTTTAGCTAGCAAAATATTTGATTAGATCAAAGATCAGACTGTTGTCTCATCTTTGATCAACTTTGTCTGCTAAGGCAACTATAGCTGTCATTGGTGTACTAAGGTTAAAATTAGAGTATAACAGTGCGCATTACTTCAAATTGACAATACTGGAGGCAAAGTTTTTAAACTTCTCATGGAGCACAGTTAACCCTTTGCCACACAGCAAATTAAGACTTGTCCATATTGAAGGAATTTACAGACTGACAATACTTGAGGCAAAGTTTTTAACTTCTCATGGAGCACAGTCAACCCTTTGCCACACAGCAAATTAAGACTTGTCCATATTGAAGGAATTTACAGACACCAATTCAAATGATGATCAAATTAAAGTACCAGGTATTTGTTCTTGAAAAGGTAGTAAAACATTGTGGGGGAAAAAGAGAAAATGCTTGTAACCAGCATTTTCTTCTTTTCAAAAATTGTTTTTTATAAGCCTTCTTTTTCAGGGTTGTTAACTCTTGGGATCATTTGGTAAAGGGTTAAGAAAGTGATTAAGATATCGAACAAGAACACTGGCCTTTTACTTTGAACTCAACAGCATAGGAGATACACATACTGCAGCTGAGATCACATGAACAAGAGCTAAGGGTGCCTATACTTCTATAGCAAATTGTAAAATTGTAATACTAGCAAAGGGCCACCATATTTTTGGCCGTAATTTTTCTCTGAATACCAGTTAAACTCATTACCGCATAATCCCAAGTTTTAACGACCCCGAAGAAAAAGGCTTTTGAAAACTTTGTGGAAAAAGGAGAAAATGCTGTTTACCAGCATTTTCTCCTTTTCCCACAATGTTTTCTACCATTCAAAAAACAGATATCATCTTGTGAGCTACATTGAAGTTGTCATCTACAAATGTTTTCAGTTTGGACAAGGCTACAGTTTTGTCATCTTGTAAAGTATTAAACTGATATCGGATTGCATCTGTCCAGTATAAACTAGATCTACAGCATCAAAAATTGCCTGAAGCAGTGTAGCAGGTCACTAGAATGAATGAAGTGTGAGAAAAGTGCTTCTGTTAAGACACATGTACATGTATCTATGATGTAGATGTGTTGTAATGATTGAATGGAAAATCCCTTAAAGCATGGTAAGGGAAAATAGATGCCCCTTCTCTTGTTCTGTTTATTAAACACAAATGTTAACCCTTAACCCTTTCCCAAACAAGCCCTGGTTTTCACGTGTCTGCAGTACAAGTCTTTTGAAAACACTGTGGGAAAAGAAGAAATTGCTCGTAACAAGCAATTTCTCCTTTTCCCACCGTGTTTTTCTACCCTTTTTTGAGACCTTTCTGCCATTTTCATCAAATTTAAAATTGTCGTCTGCAAACTCTTTCAATTTGGACCAGTCCAAAATTTGTCGTTTGGGAAAGGGTTAAAGCACCTTTCATGACTATAGTTGCCTTTGTGGCCAGGGTAGATCAAGATCAGGCTGCACAAAATGTGCAGCCTACATGTTGATCTACACTGTGCACTTTGCTAAACACTGTAGATGAATGCAACCATGAAATTGCAATTATTTAGGATGAAAATATCCTATAGGTTTTTAAGGTGCTCTTGGGGTTAATCAGGGATTGACTTTATTTTGAAAAATTTATGAAAGTATTTGATTAAATTTATTTCAAATTTAATACTTTTTCATTGCTCCTTGGCTTTTTTTTTAGCTTAATTACCTTTCCAATTTCAAACTAGGCCCTTGTTTAATCTTATTTATATCAGTATTATGGTGTTCCTCATTAAGTTTGATGTCAAAATGCAAACAGGGATGACCAGTGAAACAACTAGATACTAGTGACCATTGACCATTGATCAACTCTGCCACAAAACGGTAGTGGTAATATCCTAGTGAATGCTGCCCCAAGCTCTCACCGCTCCAACATTTCTATTTTTCATCATTGCATGCACTAGATGTCCTTTTTGTGTGTGAAAGGTCTGAAAAAACAGCCCTGGCCCTGCCAGGAATGTAAACCTGCATTTATAAATGAAACCCTGGTATTGTCGGCCAAGTGTTTATACTAATTGAGCTTCTGGGGACTCAATGTTTCTATTTCTGCATTTTGCAAATCTGAAACAATGGGTTAACCTTTACCATGTTCATTTAACCCTGCCACAGAAGGCTAATGAAAGCATTGTAAGAGGAAAAAGGAGAAAATGCTGGTAACCAGTGTTTAATCCTTTTCCCACTAGTGTTTATAGTAAATAGACTATAAAACCTATGATGTATATTACATTCAATTTGTCATCTGTCAGTGCTTTGATATGGACAAGTCTTAAAAAAAAAAAAAAAAAAAAAAAGAGTTAAACCATTACTGTACAGGCCAATTTGTTACCAATAAAGAAAAAGTAACAGTGACACATAGGAGAACTGTATTAGAGTTGGGGAAATATCTAATTAATTCTTTAACACACAATCCGGAGTTTTAACAAGCCTTTTTAAACAAGATGTCTGTTTGTAAAACAGTCATGCCCCCCTACTGCCACACTGATACAGGAAGTGGCACAGTTCATAAACTGATATCAATCCCTGAAAAAACATCCACATAATTCGATCCTTGAATTGCCGATAATTTGTTGACAAGTCCATCTTTAATTGGAGATGGATCAAAGTACCGACATGCATCGGCAATGATCACTAATCAAGTAATTAACATCCTTTAATTGTCTGATTTATAGCCCACTTCAATTGTTAAACATGATAATCTGTCAACAGTTCGCATAATTATACACACCGCCGTGTGTATACATACAAGATTGTAAACAGTCGCCTATACACAGACTGGGTTATCGATTTCCTTCTTGGCACGCGCATTCAACTTCCGCTTTTTCCCAGTCGACTTCAATGCTTACTACGTCCCCGATAAAACGCAAATAAAATGTTGGAGCCATAAGTTGAGCCACATGATGATTTTTGAGACACTTTAATTTTTTTTGAGCAAATGGCTCAAGTGGCGAACAGCAGTGCGGGCCCTAAATCATCTGGCGGTCACTGTGACCTTGACCTTTCACGGATTAACCTTAAAATCGATAGGGATCATTTACACTCAAAGATGAATATCTGTACAGAATTTGAAGGACCTAGGTCATATCAGTGTGTAGTTATCATCTGGACCAGGTTTGGTCTATATATCATTAAGTTGAAGGCCACTGTGACCTTGACCTTTGATGGATTAATCTCAAAATTGATAGGGATCATTTACACTCCAAGATGAATATCTGTACAGAATTTGAAGAACCTATGTCAATTCTGTGTCTAGTTATCTGGACAAGGTTTGGTCTATATATCATTAAGTTGAAGGCCACTGTGACCTTGACCTTTGATGGATTAATCTCAAAATCGATAAGGATCATCTATACTCCAAGACAATGTCTGCGCCAAATTTGACGAACCTAGGTCAATTCTGTGTCTAGTTATCATCCAGACAAGGTTTGGTCTATATATCATTAAGTTGAAGGCCACTGTGACCTTGACCTTTGATGGATTAATCTCAAAATCGATAGGGATCATTTACACTCCAAGATGAATATCTGTACAGAATTTGAAGAACCTATGTCAATTCTGTGTCTAGTTATCTGGACAAGGTTTGGTCTATATATCATTAAGTTGAAGGCCACTGTGACCTTGACCTTTGATGGATTAATCTCAAAATTGATAAGGATCATCTATACTCCAAGACAAATGTCTGCGCCAAATCTGACGAACCTAGGTCAATTCTGTGTCTAGTTATCATCCAGACAAGGTTTGGTCTATATATCAACATGTTGACGGTCACTGTGACCTTGACATTTGACCGATTGACCTCAAAATCGATAGGGATCATCTCCACTCCAAGATGAATATCTGTACAGAATTTGAAGAACCTATGTCAATTCTGTGTCTAGTTATCTGGACAAGGTTTGGTCTATATATCATTAAGTTGAAGGCCACTGTGACCTTGACCTTTGATGGATTAATCTCAAAATTGATAAGGATCATCTATACTCCAAGACAAATGTCTGCGCCAAATTTGACGAACCTAGGTCAATTCTGTGTCTAGTTATTATCCAGACAAGGTTTGGTCTATATATCAACATGTTGACGGTCACTGTGACCTTGACATTTGACCAAATGACCTCAAAATCAATAGGGATCATCTCCACTCCAAGACGCATGTCTGTGCCAAATTTGACGAACCTAGGTCAATTCTATGTTTAGTTATTATCCGGACAAGGTAAGGTCTACCGACCGACCGACATGTGCAAAGCAACATACCCCCACTTCGTTGAAGGGGGGCATAAACATGGTAACCAGCATTTTCTTCTTTTCCCACAATGTTTTCTAGCTTACCAAAAGCAGAATTAAACTTTCAGGTCCTATTACATGCCTCACAAAAAAATCAAGCAAAAATAATCATTTCTCTTCTTTATGACAATGTATTATGAATTTGGACAAATCTAAAATTTTGTTATTTGGCAGTATTTGAAATTTATATATTTTGCAGGTAGCAAGTACTTGCTACCTGGCTTAAAATAAGGTAGCAAAAGGAACTTTACTGGTAGCAAATGGGGACAGACGAATAACAGCCCTACCTCCCAATCATAGAATGATGCCCGCCTTATTGCCTTTGCCCATGAATTGCTTGACAGAAGTAAAAACAGGACATCTTCAAAGACATGGGCATAGAGACAGTGCTGCTTGGCAATTTCAGATTCAGGTGGCTAATTTATATTTGCATGTTTTCGCTCATTTGTTACAATGCAAACCGTTTTCAAATAGACATTAGCAAAGCTTCTCAAAGGTAGGTATAAATATGGGTGTTAATTCATCATCAAGCATAGATGTGTTTGATTGCGTGACTCGGTGATGCTTGCATGTTTTTGCACCTATGCGGACAATTGCGAAGATCATATTAACAAGCATTCTGATAGTACTGCATAGCAATACACAGTCCCCTACCGGCCGTATGTATCGGTGGCATGTCGGTGAAATTTTTAAAGTCCAAGGCCCGTAAATGCGTCAAAAAGCAGTGGAGCGGGACGAAACTCGAACTTGATGTGTAAGTAATGGTGGTTAATGTACACACCAAAAATCAGCTCTATATGTAGCAGCGTTTAGAAAAAAAGTGCGGAAAAATGTTTTATCAGTGAAATTTTGTAAGTCCAAGGCCCGTAAATGCGTGAAAAAGCAGTGGAGTGGGACGAAACTCGAACTTGATCTGTAAGTAATGGTGGTTGACTTACACAGCAAAAGTCAGGTGAATATCTACCAGCATTTAGAAAAAAAAAGTCCGGAAAACTGATTTATCAGTGAAATTTTGTAATCCAAAGCCCGTAAATCCGTGAAAAACCAGTCGACCGGAACAAAAGTCAAAATTGATCTGTAAGTCATGGTGATTGACTTACACAGCAAATCTGAGATCAATACCTATCAGCGTTCAGGAAAAAAGTCCCGAAAACTGATTTATCAGTGAAATTTTGTAAGTCCAAGGCCCGTAAATCCGTGAAAAACCAGGGGACCGGAACGAAAATCGAACTTGATCTGTAAGTCATGGTGGTTGACTTACACAGCAAATGTGAGATCAATACCTACCAGTGTTTAGGAAAGAAGTCCGGAAAACTGATTTATCAGTGAAATTTTGTAAGTCCAAGGCCCGTAAATCCGTGAAAAACCAGTGGACTGGAACCAAAGTCGAACTTGATCTGTAAGTCATGGTGGGTGACTTACACACCAAAACTCAGCTCAATATGTACCAGCGTTTAGAAAAAAAGTCCGGAAAACTGAATTGCCGGACTGACGGTCAGATGGACAGACTGACGGACGGTGTGCAAACCTAAAGTCCCCTTTGGCTTTGCCGGTAGGGGACTAACAAGTGGAAGATTATTTCATTGAAAAATGGCAAAGCAAAGCAGACAGGATTACCAGGTAGCAACCTTTTCCTACTGCTTTTGTGCCCAAGTAGCAAAATTTGTTTTTCAGGTAGCAAATTTGCCACTTGCTACTGCTAATTTTGAACCCTTTTTGGTAAAGGGTGTGCAGAAAAAATTGTGAAGAAGGGATGAATGCTGATCCTTTCCAGCAATGTTCCCATACCACCTCAGGCATCCACTGTAGGGTGTGAAAAGATGTACAGGTGTACAATGTATTTGTTCCATGCTCTGGCAAAAGGGGGCTTAACACATTTCCGTGATGCTTCTTACCAAGCGAGACATCACATAATTAGGGATCCATAAATTCTCTATGTCTTACAACCGACTGTATCACAAGGTAGACTGGTCCTTCGACATACAGAAAATTGACCAATAGCGAAAAGTTTCGGCCCAGGTCAGCCTGCGTGGATATTTTTCACAGAGCATGGCTCATTTATATGGTAAGGGTTAAACAAATAAGATTGTTTCAAATAATAAGTTTAATTCAAATAATTGCTGAAGATCACAAACTTTCAGCACATCCTACAGAGCACTTGCATTTACATTTCCAGGTCAATTTCAAGGTGGTTCCTGGAAACTTTGTATATCCTCCTCCTTATTTATGTTTTTATTCTTTGTTCTCTTGAAAATGATGAGGCATCTTTTCCATAAAGCACTTGTCAGTTTATTTTTATGTTTGTAAATCAAAGGATTGTCCTTCTTGTACGTCATCTTCCCTGGGGTTTTCATTCTCTGTACTCTAGAAAATGGCGTAGCTTCTTTTCCACATCAGAGGGGAATCCGATCTCACTGTAACAAATAACATAATGGCATACAGTAAAATAAAACCTCATTAACCTTTTACCAGGAAGGTTTTGGTAAAGATTTTGGGAAAAGGAGAAAGTGCCAGTAACAACTGCTCATTATTCCACAATAATTTCGAAAGCTGCTTACTAGAAGAGGGAAAAAAATATGCTTGAAAGATAATGGCTTGTCTCAAATGACAGATTTTGGCTTGGATAGGCTAGAAAACATCATCGAAGACAGGGAAATGATGTTTATCTGCTTTTTCTCCTTTGCCCACAATGTTCATAAAAGCATCCTGTATCGGGTTTGTAAAAAAACACCCGAACATATTGAGTAGAGGGTCAAAAACTTGAGAAAATTATCTCACAATACTTATGAACAATACTGCAAATTCTGGTCCCTAAATAAAACATCCAATGATTGTGTTAATGGATGTTAAACCCTTTACAAAACAATCCCTAGTTTTAATTAACGACCCTGAGGAAGAAAGCTGATGAAAACGTGAAAAAAGAAAAAATGCTGGCAACCAGCATTTCCTCCTTTTCCCACAATGGTCTATACCCTTTCAAAGAAAAATTCAATTCAGTGAATAGTTTCATGGTGGACAGGTATTCAAAGGTCATTCAGTAAAATGTGAATGAGTCTTCAGTTAACTCTACACCAAACGACAAAATTTTAAACTTTTCCAAATTGAAAGTACATGCAGACAACAAAATAAATGCTGTTAAAAAAATTAAAATTGGATTTTGGAAGGGCAGAAAACATTACTAGAAAAGGAGAAAATGCTGATTGCCAGCATTTTCTCATTTTCCCACAATATTTTCAAAAGCCTTTCTAAGGGTTGTTAAAACTCAGGAACGTGTGGTAAAAGGTTAATTCAATACATTAATTTTCCACAGAGAAAGCAATGAAAAATATGACTGATATTCACAAGCTATGATTAATGGGCTCTTTAACGGAATGCATAATTAAAAACAGCTTTAAAATCTCCAAAAGTGTGGCAGTCATGCAAAGCATCGACAGAAAAACTGATGTTACAGCCATTTTGCTTTCCTGTGCAAAAGTGCAGATTTCACATTCTAAATCCCAGTAAATAAGAAGAGAAAAGACACTATCCACCAAATTATGAAGACATGGTAAGTATCTGTCAAATAGAATTAACTTGCTGGTCTGTTCTTACAAAATTTTTTACCACAAAGTACTGATACAAGGTGAACAGTAACAGCAGATTCTAAATTCTGAGACTGTACATTGCCTCTAGGGCTGTCACGATATACCGGTATATTGCAATATAAATTCAAAGTCGATACATATTACTATACAAACTTCATGCACCGTTTTTTTTTGTGATATTTTCTAGTTTCGATGTATTTTCGGTTTATTATGATCTGGTCATTTCTAAAATGTCTCGGTCATGTAAACGCTTATCACTTTTATAATTGTAGTGCGTATGAAAGTAAACTGGCAGCCTGTTGTCTATCGGACAGTTACGGGTAGTATGAAAGCAGACTAGGGCATACTTGATTTGTGATTGTCAATATTTTGTGGTCACAATCAATTCAATCCAAACCACGCAATGCCGAGTCGCCAACGTGATGTTTAAAACATCAGAAGTTACAGATTTTTAGAAACAGGAATACGAGAATAAAATTCATTCATAGGATAATTAAATTAATGGAAAATGTGTGCAAGTATACTAAAGTATTTTCTTGTAATCCTACTTGATTGCGTCTGCATTGTCTGAATCGAGTATGACCATATCAACAATGGCTGCCAACACTAATGCTATAGACGCGACCGAGGACGGATTCGGTAAAATACCGAATAAGAAGGCAAAATTTGATATTTGGAATCACTTTTGTTGAGATTGGGTGATTTAATTGATTCACCTTCTCTTCTTTTGGAAGAATTGAACCTGAATTATGAATAACAAAGGTTTTTTTTTTTAAATATTAATTTTAACATAGACGTGATATATTGTGGTATGTATCACAATACGGTTTCTGTGTATTGCAATATATTGTGGTACACTTAGGGCGTATCGTGACAGCCCTAATTGCCTCATGGTGAAAAAAGAGGATTTGATTTGGTGAAATATTCAAAAGCCTCCTCTGGTACAATAAAAATACTTACAGCAGATGCTTTCCAAATGTGTTAACAATTTTGTACATAGAATTCTTAAGTGTTGTATGAAGTAAATACTTCCAAGGCTGTTCACTGGCTGATTGATCTTTCTGTACACGCCTCCCAATGCCACCAGTCAGCTTGAAATTTTTTTCAACATTCTGCAAAACATGATAATCAATGTATTCTCTTCAAGTAGGACCAACTACGTCGGCCATTTACATCTTTCAGTAAGTAGATGCCATCCCAGCTGGCAGTTGTGATAACATGGGTGTGGTAACATAGACTCACTGCCATCAATCACATGTCACAACTTTGCAAATTCCTGGATCACCTGAGATTTGCCGAATGCGCTGTCGATACGCCAAGCCAATTGAGATTAAAAAGTTTCTCTGGAGTCTTGAGTGCACACAAGGTTTTTCTAAGATTTGGCCCAGTGACCTATGTTTTGATCCAACATGACCAAATTTTGAACATGTCCAATATTTCATCAAGACAAAGGTTCTGACCAAGTTTCATGAGTATCAGGCTGAAAATATGGCCTCTAAAGTGAACACAAGCTTTTTCTAAGATTTGGTCGAGTGACCTACTTTTTTATCCATTGTGACCCAATTTCAACTTGTCTAAGATTTTATCCAAACATTCGGACGAAATCTCATGAGCATGAGGCTAAAAATGTGGCCTCTAGAGTGCATACCAGTTTTTCTTAAGACTTGGTCCAGTGACCTACTTTTTGACCTGACGTGACCCAATTTTAAACCTGTTCGAGATATAATCCACACACACATTCTGACCAAGTTTCATGAGTATCATGCTGAAAATGTAGCCTCTACAGTGGACACAATGTTTTTCTAAGATTTGGCCCAGTGACCTACTTTTTTTTACCTGAGGTGACCCAATTTCAAACTTGTCCAAGATTATATAAAGAAACACATTCTGATCAAGTTTCATGAGGATTTGGCTGAAAATGTGGCTCCAGAGTACACACAAGGTAAATGATGACAACTGCACAACCTACACTGGACACAGCAAGATCACCAAAGCTCACCTTGAGCACTTTGTGCTCAGGAGAGCTAAAAACAGTTAAGCTTAAAATAAAGATGTATTAATGACAAAATATACCCCACCTCTTGAAGTGAAAGAATTGCAATAACAATTTCCTTCAAAGACATTTGCACAACCCCATAGCTGTCTTCTTTAAAAGAGGCTGCCACAAGGGAGGACAGAGCTGAAAATATGAATCATTATCTTCTTATGACAAATTCCAATCTTATATTCCACTGCAGCAAAAGAAGAATGATCACATCACTTGTTCACAGAATACAAGTACATGGCCTGTATTCACCAATCATTCCTAAGAACATTCTTTGTCTTATTCTCAAGAATGCTCTAAATATGAAAGAAAACAATTTCTGATTGGCTAAACCAAATGGTTTAGCCAGTCAGAAGTTGCATTTCTTTCTAAATATAGAATAAGACTAAGAATAGTTTGTGGTTACATGTACACGTCAATTTTCTATGACATGTTCTTTATCTAAATTAGTATACAGTATAATACAGTATACATTACATGTATGTTCATCATTCCTGTTCAACACAAGGAATGGGAGCCAAAAAAAAATTCAAACAATAAGTGCACATGTATTTTAGTTATCTAATAATTACTGAAGTTACATCTATTTATCCATTCTTTTGCTTCAAATGCCTTTCAAAATATCCCTGTCAACTAAAGAAAATTGTTATGAATATATGAATAAAATGAAAATATTGAAGCAAAAGGAGAAGTTGCTCATTTTGGGCAATTTGTCAATTTGCAATAAGGCTTTTTAGGAAAACATTTGAACTTAAAAAAAAAATATTTGTATACTTTTAAATATATACAGATAAAAAGATATTTGTTTAACCCTAAACAATCCCACGTTAACAAAACCCTATGAAGGCTTTGGCAAACATTGTGGGAAAAGGCTGGTAACCAGCTTTTGCTACCTTTTCAAAGATGAAACCAATCATTTGTGCTACATTAAATCCGTCGCTACATAATATCATGCTTTCAAATCAGTGGTATCTAAACTTTTTTTCATCTGGTAAAGATTAAACAAAAAGTCTGTACCTTCAACAGCCCAAGTCTGTAAAAATGCAGAGGAAAAAAGATGTCTATTTTTTACTTCTGGAGCCTCTGTTCTAAAGAATTGCAGAAATTCTCTTCTCTTAATGCTTCCCATGACCTAAAAGCAAAGAAAATGTATTGTTTTTAAATCTTTACCGAACGAAAAATCCTTAGTATGAGTCATATTGAAGCATTTGCAGACAACAAATTAGATGTGATTCAAATGATCATATTTGTCTAGGATAGGACAGAAAAAAATGTGGAAAAAGGAGAAAATACTTGTTACCAGCATTTTCTCCTTTTCCAAAAATTCTTTTCAAAAGGATTCTTCCTTGGGGTTGTCAAAACTTAGGATTGTGTAAATATCTATGAAATATCTTTAACATGAAGTACAAAACATAATATAAGGAAGCAAATTACCGTAAATATCCAGAAAACAAAATGTTTATAAAGGGCGAGCATGTTTTGATCATAGGTTCAAAGTTTGAAAATTGTTGTTTTCAGGACTTTGATCATAGGGTCAAAGTTTTAGGACTTTGATCCAAGGGTCAAAGTTTGAAATTTGTTGTTTTCAGGACTTTGATCATAGGGTCAAAGTTTGAAAATTGTTGTTTTCAGGACTTTGATCATAGGGTCAAAGTTTGAAAACTGTTGTGTTCAGGACTTTGATCATATGGTCAAAGTTTTAGGACTTTGATCAATGGGTCAAAGTTTGAAAATTGTTGTTTTCAGGACTTTGATCATAGGGTCAAAGTTTGAAAATTGTTGTTTTCAGGACTTTGATCATATGGTCAAAGTTTTAGGATTTTGATCAGTGGGTCAAAGTTTGAAAATTGTTGTTTTCAGGACTTTGATCATAGGGTCAAAGTTTGAAAACTGTTGTTTTCAGGACCACATGCCGATTCAGTAGCAGTAGTTTAGTGATCCACTGATACATAAAACTATAAGGTCTTTAAAGCTTTCCCCCGATAAACCTTTATGACTAGCCTGGTATTTGACCTATTCAAAATATGCAAAGCTGAATTTTACTTTGTACAAGAAATACAATTGTATACTTGTCAAGAATGAAAATAGATGACAAATATGGCTCATGTGACAGAATTTGGTGGAGACCAGCATTTTCTCCTTGTCAAACATTGTTTTCAAAAACTGTTTTCTTTGGGGTCATTAAAAGGCAGGATTGTCTAGTAACGGGTTGAGGTAAAAATCTGAAGTTCTTGTACACCTTTCATAGTACTCGTGATACCAATTATCATAGCACTCTTGATACTGATGATCTATGCAAAGTTCTCATCCCAGTGAATGCATCGTTGTGGAATAGAAGATTTTTCAAAGATACATGTACATCCATACAGGCAGAGAGAAAAAAACACTGTAAAAATTTGATAGACAGTAGAATGGTTCAAAATTTAGTTAGCTGTGTAAACATAGGTGCATTGCCGATATATACTGTATAAGGGATGAATACATATATCTGAAATCTTCAATTTGAAGCTGGAAATGTCACAACAGTGATTTCTTTAATGGCCCCACGAAAATGAAATGCATTATCTATCGGTCGTAATCTATGCAACCTTGCAACCGTCAGGGGCAACATTTGGCATGAAGATATAAGAATGATTATAGTTTGATATTATAAAGATGAAATGGGTTGAAAACTGACTGAAAACGAGTCTAGATGTATCTTCTTTAACCCTTTACCGCACAATGATGCCTTTTGATGCCCCTGGGAAAGAAGCCTTTTGAAAACATTGTGGGAAAAGGAGAAAATGCTGGTGACCAGCATTCTCTCCTTTTCCCACAATGTTTTCTACCCTATCAAAGTAAAATTGCACCATTTTAGCCAAATTGAAATTGTCGTCTACAAATGCTTTCAATTTGGAGAAGGCTAAAATTTTGTCGTCTGGTAAAGTGTTAAGACTTTGTTCTATTTATATCACTAGTTAACTAAACATATCATCATAATAGGTTGAAGAACCATTATTTATTCTCATACGCAGGCAGGCTGCAGTGAATCATAAATCTGACTGGCAGAAAAGGTTCTGAAGCAAAAAATCTTTTAAAATGTTGATGGACATACCAATGACTTCGACCAGTCCAATAGCCCATCTTTCGCAAAACATGCAGAAGTAAGTTAAAATAGTGATAGAATTCAATCTGTAAAGAAAGGAAAGTTCCAAATGATATTCAAATGATCTATCCCCCCGCCGTTTATTTACCTTTTCTCTAAACGTCAACACCACTGGTTTACTTGATGTAGCAGACCCATCCTTTATCCCATTCATTGCTGCATTACCTGAAATATAATTCAGCTAAGCTCTGACAAAAGGGGTTTAATGCATCTCAGTGAAGCGTTACACCAAGCAAGTCACCACATAATCATGGATCTGTAAAATCAACAAATCATGCAGTAGACTGGTCCTTGGACATGCAGAAAGTTTACAAAAAGCAAAAAAGTTTCAACCCATGTCAGCTGACTGCGCAAGCAGACCCATATGGGTCAATACTTTTTGCGAATGCATTAAACCCCCTTTTCACAGAGCATCACTATTTCTTCCATAATCAAGACACACTGGTATCACCAATTATTGGTGATAAACAATTCAGTATATTATAGACCAAAGTATAACTTCTGTTCTCTTCCTTTGTTGTACTGAAAATGCTTCTTTTCAACTACATGTATTGTACATCTATAAATTAGTAACGGAATCCAAAACAAGAGCACTACAAGCCGGTGCCAACACTCAGATGCAAGTGTTTGATTCTCAGTGAAAATTCTATATCAAAAAAGGGGCATAACTGTGTCAAATGTATTTTGATGGTTACCTGTCCCTGTTGTATGAGTTCCCCTTTTGATAGTCAACAACTTGTCCAAGTTTGAAAAGTTTGAAATAAATATCTTCAGTAATAACAGAGATGTTACAAAATGTCAACGTTTTTGCACAATACAGGTGAAAACGACACAAACTACCACACCAGGGCTATGGCAACAGATAATTATCTGCTTCAAAAGCAGCTGAGCTAACAATAACCTATATCATTTCATGCTTTTCGGTAGTTTATCGAGAAATAATGTTGGATTATGGTTTGATATTTCATGGTTACAACCAGTGAAAATACCAATTTTATATTTCTATACTCTTAAATGTAAGGCGGAAACAGTAGTTCCCGCGCACTAGTTACCTAGGAAATCAGCATGTATCATTCAAATAGAGGGAAATATGACGTAATTTATGCTATATTTCTCGCGCTTTACGTAATATTGTAATGCGTTGTTATGTGAGGGGGCTACGCCATGGGGAATAACTGAAAACAACTGTACTGGATTTTGATGAAAGTTCCAACAAAATCGGGGTTAGAAGCATGAAATGAATAGAATATTTGCTTTTTCCTGTGAAAGATCAAATTTATTTCATCTCGTGACCATCATTGGTAATATTTTCACTCGTGGCTGCACCATTCATGAAAATATTACTGATAATGTTTACTCAAAATAAATTTCAATCTTTCACCGAAAAAAAAAAAAAAAAATATTCTCTATTTTACAAATTCTATTGCTTGTTCATGATTTTTACTTAGTTCAAGTATCTTGATGTTCTCACATATTCTTATTGGGGATGGTATCGATAACTAATTTAAGTAATCAAGTACACAAGTGCTCTTTCCACTAAGTATGCGAGCGCTCAAATTTTGTTCCAATGTTTTCAAATGTAAGTCATCATTGAGAAGTATATCAACATACATTGACATGCTAGATACCAAATAAAGAGTGATGCAATATACAAGTGAATACTAATATAAAAATCAAAATGACCAAAATATGCAAAAAAAGTTTCTTTATTTAGTAAATTATTAAGTATGCATGTACATGTTCCTGTACCCGTTTTCTTTACCTGGCAACAGGTGTTTGTAATATTTACACTCACTGTCAAATATTATCATATTATCAAAGGTTTTATTATCTTCTGGAATTATCAATTATGACTGATTGATATCTTTAATTTTTAATTGTCTGTTAATTAGGTGTCTGATTAAAAAGTCAATACATGTGTAAACATAATACATGTCAAATTGTAATGCATAAACAGGACGGCCGGTGTTGGTGTGAAAAAATCTAGAGTTTGACACCAAATTGCTTATCAAAAGCACTGCAAATTCACTATCAATTACAGCAGATTAAGGAGCTGTTACACGGCAATGTGTTACATATAATGGACGCTTTATATTTCCTTTATCATCTGTATCAACGTCTTAAATTCAAATGTAAAACTATTTTGAATGGTGAAAGCTTGAATTATCCAAAAATGAACAGAAAAGTCCTATTTTGATTTATTTTCCCGGGTACTTGATTACCAATAGTGCTAATCAATAATCAGACATTTGATCAAGCATTTGATTAATTGGATACTCTTTCCCGTCCCTAATTCTTACATACTATGTAAGACCCTTGCAATACTCAAGGGGCATGTAACTGATAAGGCTGACAGAAATCTGAGATGCAACTTGTAAAGATACATTGTGATAAGTTTCTATTGAACGGTGTTATGTGCAATAGCTCCTTTTCCCTCAAGGTTTTCAAAGCAATTAGGATCAGGTTTCTGTCATCTGCAAATGCTTTCAATTTAGAAAAGCCTGAAATTTTTCTGCAGTGAATAACAAAGGAGAGAGCTAAGTCTGCATGTACCAGAAGTTACACTATGGATATCCTGTGGTTGAGATTTCTCTGTGGACGGATGTCTGACTGGAGCATTGGCTAGTATCTTCCAGTTACTCTCTTTTACACTGTCATTTAGCTCATCAATAACTGTCAAACATACAGCCAGTATTCTGTTCCAGTTATGTGGATGTCCACCTGAAAAAAATTGATTGATTGATTGTATAGTGTTTAACGCCTTTTTCAACATTATTCCTGAAAAAAATAATACAACTCAAGTGAAAAACATAAGACAAAAGTGAGGTAAGTGAGGTAACATGCAACCATTTTCAAATTGGCGATTTCATTCATTTTCACAGAGGCTACTCTATTTCCACAGCATATCAGCTATTTCTTGCCAATTTCATACCTTTTTATCCAACAACAACAAAAATGAGGATTGAACGGACAACATTTCATTAGTCTTCAAGTATGAAAAGGAACTGTGATAGTTTCATGAAAGGTGTGACATGATCTATTACCATGCCTTTTGCATTTTATTAACCCTTTACTGCACAATCCTGAGTTTTAACCACCCTGAGGAAGAAGACTTTTGAAAACATTGTGGGAAAAGGAGAAAATGCTGGTAACCAACATTTTCTCCATTTCCAAAAATGTTTTCTTCACTTCCGAAAACAAATCTCATTATTAAAGCCATGTTTAGTTTCCCCTCAGTGCCTTCAATATGGATGAATGTAAAATTTTGTCATTTGATAAAATGTTGAAGATTCCTTTTCAACCCTGACTTAGACTTCACATAGAAAGTTATTCTGCAGCTGATAACCAGCATTTCCCCCCTTTTTGTATAGTGTTTTCTACCCTTTTCAAGACAAATCTTAACCTATGTGTGAGTTATTTTTGTCGTCTGCAAATGCTATCAATTTAGACCAGTCTGAAATATTATCGTCTAATAAAGAGTTAAAAAAAAAAAAAAAAAAAAAAAAATTAATTCTTTACCAAATGGCAAAATTTGGACTTGTCTACATTGCAGACAACAGAATAAATGTGTTTCAAAAGTTTAAATTTATTTTTGGAAGGTTTGAAAACATTGTGCAAAAAGGAGAAAATGCTGGTTACCAACATTTTTTTCCTTTTCCTACAATATTTTCAGAAGGCATCTTTCTCAGGGTCATTAAAACTCGGGATTGTGCGGTAATGGATTAAGATACAAGCTGGAGAAGCAAAACCATGAAATTAATATCACTGAAAATAGAAAAGTCAATCCCCATTATTCCATGAATTCTCATATGCTCATGAATGTATGCTTACTAGCAAAATTTGTCATACACTCTGTTTTTGTTCCTCTGGTCAAACTTTTATAGACATAAACATTCCAGAGAAGATCTATACACTGAAGAAATATGTCAAAAACAGAACTGCAATTTAAAGTCATTTCTTATCTAAAACGATATTTTTCCTCCACAATTTATCAGTTAGCTGTACAATGCAATGTTTATTTACTGTAAGTACCCACGAATTCACAGAAAATATATTTGTAATAATTATGGGCTATCATTTTAAAGAATACCCTAGTCATCAATCGACAACATTTGGTTTTTTTCTAAAATAATTAATGGATTAATTGGAAAATGTCTAGTCGATTCCTGGTAGTGATCAAATGTATCTTTAAAAAAAATTGCTATGGTAAACAGGTTAAATGTACATTTCCATGTCCCAAAGCTGAATTCCGACTCTTTCTGACTCTTTCCCTGCTGCTTGTTATGTCTAAATTAAATCTATGCCTTGTTTCATCCAACAGTTAAATTAACCAAGATATGAGAAAAGGGCATACAAACATGACCAGTCAACCAGCTCAACTGTTAATTTGCATTAACAGTTCAGTGCTTTGTGAAGTAATGCAAAGTAGGAATTCCAGGAATGCATGGATCTGTCCACTGGCAGGTGTGAAATGACTGAAAATGGCATTAACCCTTTACCACATTACAAAAAATTAGACTCAACATATTGAAAGAATTTACAGACGTGAACTCAAGCGTTTTTCATATGATAGTATTTGTCTTTAAATAGTGAGAAAACAGTGGGAAAAGGAGAAAATGCTGGCAACCAGCATTTTCTCCTTCTCCCACAATGTTTTCAAAAGCCCTCTTTCTCAAAATCATTAAAACTCTGGATTGTGAAGTAAAGGGTTAAACACAAAAGAAAAAAACAGGGCATAAAAAGCCCTTTAAGATGATAATTTGATATTAAAGTCCTCTTTACTTGTCTGTTCAACAGTTTAGACACTGCGTGTGGAAGCATGTTTGTTTGAAAGGCTGCATACAATTTTATCATCAAACATAGTGTAAACTCTCATTTGAATTTTTCATTAAAGCGCCTTTCAGCTAAAGCACTTAGTCTGAACATATCTATTTTACATCGTTTGAAAAACACGTTCTTACAACTTATACTAATCTCTCTTGATTCTGCTTCCTGGGAACTACACCAGTACTCATGCCGATTGTGTGGGCCAATGAACAATTCCAAAGTTGACACCTGCTCCCGGGTATCGAACTCGGGACCTAATGGTTATGAAGCCGACTCTCTACCTCACATCCATGACCAAAGGAGATATAGATATCCTCCACAGAAACAAATAATTTTTGTTTAACCCTTTACCAAAAAAATCCATAGTTTCAACAACTTGGGAGGAAAGCAGGCTTTTCAAAACATTGTGGGAAAAGGAGAAAATGCTGGTTACCAGCATTTTCTCCTTTTCCCACAATGTTTTCTATCCTTTCAGAGACAAATCCCACAGATTCAGCCACAGTCAATTTGTCATTCGCAGGTTCTATCAATTTCAGCATGACCAAAAATTTGTTATCAGGCAAGGATTGGATGACCTAAATGAAGATACTCTACCAGGTTGACTCAAGCTGAACAAGTCTTTCCTTCTGGTATAGGAATAGTGCGACAGCAACATCAAATCATGGAAACCAAGAGCCTGTATCATGAAAATAGATATATAGGATCTGACATGAGTTGGCATTTGAGATAAAATTTTATTAAGTTTGAGATAAAATTGAGCCATACTCTGTGAAAATGGAGCTTAATGCATCTGTGAAAAGCATCAACCCAGATCCGGGCAGGCTGACCTGGGCCAAAACTTTTTGATATTGGTCAATTTTCTGTATGTCAAAGGACCAATCTACCATATAATACAGTCGGTTGTTAGACAAAATGGCTTTTATGGATCCATAATTATGAGATGACTTGCCCGGTATAATGCATCACCGAGATGCATTAAGCCCCCTTTTGCCAGAGCATGGCCCAATTTATTAAACGAGTCTGGGAAAAATGTTACAAGGTGAGCCTTTAGTGAGCTAAATGACCTCTTTTCTTGACAAGTTGAATAAATTTTTATCTCAAAAACCAACGAATGTCAGGTTCTTTTTATCACATAACAACATTTCACAAATTATAGATCAGAAGATGCAAAATCATCTATAGATGCACATTTGGTAATATCCATAAAAAATGGTTGGTCAATGTGTTAGTCGCTGGCAGAAAAATGAATTTTAAATCAGGCAAAAGTAAACAAAAGATAGAGTGACCTAGCAAGTTTTAACCTAGTTTTGAAATTAATTTCTCTGCCAGCTGGACTGACCGTAAA
Source organism: Tridacna gigas (assembly GCA_945859785.2). Classification (NCBI taxonomy): domain Eukaryota; kingdom Metazoa; phylum Mollusca; class Bivalvia; order Cardiida; family Cardiidae; genus Tridacna; species Tridacna gigas. Next base: position 60,170,518 of record OX244032.2, read on the forward strand.
ATAGCAGGTTGTCATCTTCACAATAATTTCCATTATTTTAAATGATAAATTGCTAATTCCATATTCAGGTAAACATGTATTATGTTTCTAGATCAAATTGTCACCATGGGAAAAAAATTACAGTTTCCTAACAGGAAAGATCAGAGCAGAAAATACCAATAATGAACACACCATTTTCTCCATCTGTTAATTCATCACACATGCTGCTGTGTACACATTATTGGAAATTGAGCAATTTCTTTTTCAACCCTTTACCACACAATCCTGAGTTTTAACAACCCTGAGAAAGAGGTTGTTTGAAAACATTGTGAGAAAAAAGAGAAAATGCTGTTAACCAGCATTTTCTCCTTTTCCCACAATGTTTTCTGTCCTTTTACAGATAAATCACACCATATGGGCCATATCTAATTTGTCATCTGCAAATACTTTCAATTTGGACAAGTGTAACATTTTTGTTCTGTGGTAAAGAATTAAGCTGAGTGCACCTTTTCCCACAATTTTTTAAATACTAGTATTACGGTGTCTTAGATACCGAATGGCTACGGCTTAAATGACGGTGTAATAGATTGAAAAAGAACAGAAGAGTTCCACTAAACTATGTTTTAAACTTTAATAATTCAAAACACAGTAATTTATAATACAGATGATAAATTCCTACTTACACTTCACAGAGTCTAAACAATTCAAACTGTCCTAAACTATCACAATTTCGTTGATCCAAAAACCGGGAAAGAACAAATAAAATTCCTGGTCTCAATAGGTCTCCAAAAGCTGAGAATCCAACGATGATAATGACAGCGTATGTTTCAACGGTGATGCCAAGTATTTAATCTTTAAATCCTTTTTTTAAACTTCAGTCACAGTCAAAATATTCAATTTAGAAAACACCAATCTCACCACTTTTTTGACCCAGCTACCTACTGTGTTTTGGGCCTTTATATATCGTAATCGAGTGCACCCAGAAACTTCTGGAAGTACATTCGAGAAAACACAGGGGAATTCCCGATAAACATATATGCTGGATTATGGCAGTAATAACATCTATTTTTCTTTGAGACCAGGATATGGACCCATCATACAAACAGTTAAGTACCTATATTACCATCAATTAAAGTCATTTGCTAATTACAAAGTAATTATGAAAATAATATTCATTCTAGACTATTCTGCATACATGATGTCTTGTAAACAAAACATCGAAAGTACTAGAAATATCTTGACACTGTTACTAAAATTAGAACACCAAATAAACATTAATGCATTACTAGATTATTCACGAACATTCCGTAACAATTAGTCACAAGAAAAAGAAATCCTTCCCTCAGATGATTCTCCTTTTTTGTCATTTGTTCTTGTTTTTGCTGTTTACACATTGGACTACATGAGATCAGGGCCCGTATTTACCAACCATTCTTAGTTTCATTTTTAGTCTTATTCTAGATCTAGAATTTAAGCAATTTCTGATCAGTTTAGCCAATCAGAAGTTGTGTTACTTTTCAAATTTAGAAAATTCTTTAGAATAAGACTAGGAAGGTTTCTTAGAACTGTTGGTAAACACAGACCCAAAAAATACTAGAAAAAAGTACCTGGATCAGACGATCGTTTATACAGGACATTGCATCCACTAGACATTTGTTTTTGTAGTTCTCAAACATACTGCTGATCAGGAACTCATAATGCTGAAAGAATAAAAAAACATTCTATGTAACCTTCCCTTAATGGTCACCTCTTTAGAGCAACCAGCCTGTCTATAGAGACCAATATTTCATTCTCAAAAAGTAGAAATACATGCCTGTCTATAGAGCTCAATATTTGAATCTCGAAACGTAGAAATAATACATCTGTATTAAGCTAGAACCTGTCTTGAGCCAACACTTTTCAATTATCCATTGACTGCCTTTAACTCTTTACAAGGCAACAAAAATTCCTGACTGAGATCATCTGAATTGACAAATGGTGAGAGATGTCTTTAAAAAGGTAGAAAACATTAATACTAAGTAACAGTATTTTTCTCCAGGGTAGTTAAAACTTGTAATTGACAAAGAATTTATACAGGTTTGTATTACTCAATTAGTTGAAATGATGTATTTCTGTTTGCTAAAGTCATGTTCATGACATAAATTGTGTGACATTGTCATCGCAGAATCTTATGTAAAAAAAAAAAATGCACACTTAAACATTCAGAATACTTTCATAGGATTAACAAGAGCACAGCATGAAGGTGCAAATGCTTGCCTGCAGTTGATTGATTGATTGATTGTATGGTGTTTAATGCCGTTTTCAACATTATTTCAGTTATATCGCGGCGGCCAGTGCACCTATCCATGCTTTCCTGGAGTTTCTTTCACCAGTACTCCGCACAATATTCTTTCCAAGCCACTGGCTGCTTTCCCACATAACCATCGTCAAATCAACAGTCAGCGGTGAAAGAGGAATGAATCCTGTTGCAATGACTATCATCAATCCTCGGAAAGAAATTGGCCAAGCAGGGGATCAAACCAGCGACCTCCTGTTCTCAAGTCCTGTGTGCTACCGACTGAGCTACTGGGGCTTGGCCTTGGCTGCAGTTGCTTTTAGTGAAAATAATAAGTCGGAAAAAGAGCATAACTATGTCAAAAATATTTTGATGGTTATATGAGTTCCCCTTATGATTGTTAACAAGTTCAAGTTTGAAGCAAGTATCTTTAGTCATGACAAATATTATAAAATGTCAAAATTTTGAAAATTTTAAGTCGAAAAAGGGTACAATTCTGTCAAAACATTTTGATGGTTCTCTGCCCCTGTTTTATGGGTTCCCCTTTTGATAGTTAACGACTAGTCTGAGCTAGAAGTAAATATGTTAAGTAATGACAGAGATATTATAAAATGTCAAATGTCAAAGTTTTTGCACAATGATGCAGACAAGGCAAGGGCTTTGAAAGTACCTCGATATTTTCTCCGAAAAACAGCCAAGCTAAAATGAGATATTTTCATCACACACCACAAAGCATGTTCAAGCAGTACCTCTAGCCAATGAAATCAAACATTACATTTACCTCAGTGATGTAGACATTGTATAGTAAACCACCAAAACTCCATGAAAACTGTATAAACAAGCCAATCAGAACAGTCTGCCACAACAAACGTAAATCCAATAGCAAACCATACAAGCTATCCAGTCTGTAACTTGTTCTGAAATAGTAGTGGGAAAAAAAAAATACATGTGTGAAAGTTGTCATAATCTGGTCAATGCTTTTGTTCAATGCTAGGAATACTATCTCTAAAACACTTTTTTACAAGAAGAAGTAAGTTTACCTCTTTACCACAAAACAAAAAATGTAGACTTGGGTCAAATTCAGAGCATTTGCAGATGACGATTTAAAGACTGCTCAAATGATGGAATTTGTCTTTGATAGGGTTGAAAACATTGTGGGAAAAGGAGAGAATGCTGATTACTGGTATTTTCTCCTTTTCCCAGAATATTTTCGAAAGGATTCTTCCTCACAATCATTAAAACTCTGGATTATGTGGTAACGAGTGAAATGTTTACAGGAACCTTAACAAGGCTGGCAGTAGCACTCTGGGAGGTGTTCCATGGCAGTACCACTTTTCACAAGATGAAAACAGTCCTGCTCTATGGATATTTTACCTTTACTAGTGACAATATTCTGAACCCTGTAGTTTGTAAAATGTCTCGTTTCATGAAAACCATAAAACATGAGACAGTGCTGGTCAAATGGTTCGAGCAGTTTCTGTTGTCTGCAAAGATAACTACCAAATTGCTTTCAGTGCCCTAAAGATTAATTCTACTTCCATATATGCTCTACCAACCATATATATATGAACTTGTTGACACATACAGTTTATTTCATTACTATTTCATTTCACCACAAAATCTGGAGATTTAGCAACTCTGACAGAAAAGGCTTTTAAAAACATCGGTAGAAAGTAGAAAATACTGGAAACCAGCACTATCCCTTTTGTCACATCATTTTTCTACACTTTCAAAGATAAATTTAATCATTTCACCTACATTTGTTATGTTGTCTGCAAATGCTTTAAATATGTAAAAGTCGGAATTTGTGTCACAGTGTAAAGAGTTAAGTATTTGTTTTCTTTTTTGAATGGTGTTTATTGCAGTTTTGAACATTATTTCAGTTATACTCCGATGGCCAGTGAACCTATCCATACTTTCCTGAAGTTTCAAGTACTTTGCACAAGATTCTTCCCAAGCCATGGGCTGCCTTACCACATAACCAATATTGAAACACTGATCAGCAGTGAGACAGAAATAAATCCTGTCACAATGACTATCATCAACCCTCGGGAAGGAATTAGGATTCGAACCAACAACTCCCTGCCTGCACTACCTGGGCTTGGCTAAGAGTTAAGTAAAACTGCAAAGTAACACATCATATGGCATGGTCTTCACCCAAAAACTTATCAAAGAGTAAATCAAACAATCTTACCCAAACTTTAAGTCCAAAGTACTTGCAATCCAATCTCTTGGCAGATTACCTTTATTATTGTGAAGTAAAAGATAAAATGAAACAATTACAATCACTACCAGGTAATTCAAAAATAAATTCTAATCCCATTACCTTACAGGATATTTTCAGCCATATTACTATTTAGTTGCCTGTTACAAGAAACTGCTCCTATACCCAAGCTGTTTTCAAAAGAAACATCGAAGCATTTGCAGACGACAAATTAAATTTGAGTCAAGAATTGAAATTTGTTTCGGGAAGGGTGGAAAACACTGTGGGAAAAGGAGGAAATGTTGGTTACCAGCATTTTCTTCTTTTCCCACAATGTTTTCAAAAGTCAAAAAAAGTCGGGATTGCAGGGTAAAGGGTTACATATGGGGTTGAGAGAACCTGATGCTTAACTCTTTGCCACACAATCCCATGTTTTAATGACCCTGAGAAAGAAGGCCTTTGAAAACATCGTGGGAAAAAGAGAAAATGCTGGTAACCAGCATTTTCTCCTTTTCCCACAATGTTTTCTATCTCTTCCATAAACAAATTCCAATTTTTGAGACACATTTATTTTGTCATCTGCAAATGCCTTCAATTTGGACAAGTCTAAAATTTTGTCGTTTGGTAAAGAGTTAAGGTTACAAGAATTCATCAGCCTTCTGCCCCCCCCTCAAAACATGTCTACAAAACTGTATTCTCATGGAAAATCAACCATCCAGACTTAAAATCTCTAATAACTTACCTATATTTCTTCATTCCAAACTCTTTTTTTTCAAACATTTTTTTTTTTTTCCCGACCTGTCAAAATTAACAACCAATTGAAGATGACAAATTAAATTTCGCTCAAAAGCTAGGGAGAAAGATTTGTCTTTGAAAGGGTAGAATCATGGTGGAAAACAGAAAGAATGCTGGTTCTCCTTTTCTCAGAATGTCTTCAAAAGCTGTCTTTATCAGGGTCAGCAAAACTTGGAATTTTTTTTTTGGTAAGGAGTACAATTTTGACAAATCACCAAGTTTGTCCAAGTCTTTTTCCAAGCTCTTTAAATTTGTAGATGACTGAACAAAACCTTGTAAACCAGAGATGATCATTTGTTACCAAGAGAAATTGTTCCATTCCATCACCTACAATGTTTTAAAAGTGGTGTGCTGTACCAGAGAGAATCTCTCAGTAGATGGTAGAAATTTAACTCTTTACCAAACAACAAAATTTTGGACTCAACTAAATTGAAAGCATTTGCAGACGACATATTAATTGTGACTCAAATTGCAATTTATGTCTTTGATAGGGTAGAAAACATTGTGGGAAAAGGAAAAAATGCTGGTTACCAGCATTTTCTCCTTTTCCCACAATGTTTTCAAAAGCCTTTTCTTTCAGGGTCATTAAAACCTATGATTGTATGGTAGAGAGTTAAAGCTCCGAATGGCAAGTGCTTGGATACAAGCCCTGAATGTTTAAACAGATTACAACACAATCCTGTGCTTCATTGACCTTAAGGAAAGAAGCCTTTGGAAAACAATCTGGGAACATGAGAAAATGCTGGTAACCAGCATTTTCTCCTTTTCCAACAATGTTTTCTACCCTACCAAAGACAAATTCAATCATTTGAGCCACAATTAAATTATTGTCTGTGAGTGCTTTCAATTTGGACTAGTTTACATTTTTTCATTTGGTACAGAGTTAAAACATTACCTGTAAGTAGTACTCGTAAGTTCTCTATAATGCTACTAACCCTTAAAGCACCTTTCAAAACTTAGTTGCCTTTGTGGAAAATGTAGATCAAGATCAGACTGCATGAAACATGCAGCCTGATTTTTTATCTACACTGTCCCCTCTGCTGAAACATTACATACAAAAGTAACCTTGAAATTCCACTTATTTGGGTCTTATTTCTGAAAATGTCTGGTAGGTTTATTTAGCACTCTACAAGCAAACACATTTACAATGATAAATATGAGCCATGCTCTGGCAAAAAGGAACTTAATGCATATCCGTGATGCATTATAACATGCAAGCCATCACATACTATTAATTTTGGATCCATAAAATCTGTTTTTTTCTAATAATCAACTAGATCTGGGGGTAGAATGGTCCTCTGACATGCGGAAAAATTGACCATTGGCAAAAATTTTCAACGTATGACATGATATGACATGGGTCGATACTTTGTGCAGATGCATTAAACCCCCTTTTCACAGAGCAAGGCTCATATTGATTGATAATTCACTCACCCAGGAAGTAGTAAGCAATGTAGTAGAATTTAAATTGCCAAATGATGAACCCAAGTGATTTCCAGGCCACTCTGTATATCTGACAACGCACTTGAAAATACTTGGCTTGCTGAAAAAGACATTAATACATGTATCAATTTAATATGTAATGTTTATATATTATTCTTTTCTATTCCAGTTTAATGCAAAGAGTCAGTATTTTTTCGGAATATAAATAGTATACAGAATATAAAATACTCATCTATTGTGTAAACAATTAGATCTGCTTTTGGGTGACCATCAGAGTTTCTGTGATTGGTAATGAATTTCCTGAATTTTCATTTTATATGGAGTGTACACATTTATTGTGAGTAACTTTACACCATTAATTTGTGTAAGATTAGCCCTTTACCACATGACAAAGTTCTAGAATTGTTCAAATGGTAAGCATTTGCAGACGACAAATTAAAATTGGCTAAAATGATTGGATTCGGTCCATGAAAGAGTAGAAAACACATGATGTTTCAAAGTTTGATACATGACATAGAATGCCTGTGAAAACAGTAGCAAAAGGAGAAATTGCTAACTATAAGTAATTCCCCCTTTTACCATGCTTTTTTTTCAATAGCAGTATGTTACAGGACAACAGTCCTATTATGCAGGTGGTACTGTGTTAACCCATAGCACTTCACACACTGAATTTGAGCCATGCTCTTCGAAAAGGGGGCTTTATGCATCTATGAAAAGTATCAACCCTGCACTCCGCGCAGGCTGACCTGGGCTGAAATTTTTTGCTATTGCTCTACTTTCTGTATGTCTAAGGACCAGTCTACTTCTTGATTAAGTCGGTTGTTAAAAAACAGTGGCTATTATGGATCCGTATTTATTATAACTTAATTGCTGCTATGCATCACAGAGATGCATTAAGCTCCCTTTTGCCAGAGCATGGCTCATTTGTATGCTTATTTTGTGCAAAAAACTGAGCCAGGCTTAATTTCATCTGACACCTACACTGCATTTTTTGTCACTTGTTAAGGTCACACAAAACCAAATCCATCCACAGAAAAAAATTCTGCATTTCCAATAAAAATCAAGTAGCAGTAACCTATAAGAACTACCTGTAAAGTAGGAAAGTGCAGCACATTGTTCTGCCTTACATAGTGGTATACAACATACATCAGCCCTGTATAGCCTCCATACAACACCAGGAACAAATGATATTCACTGATACAGTAGACTTCACTGAAATATATAATATTCATGCAAAATACATATGAGCCATGCACTGACAAAAGGGGGCTTCATGTATCTCCGTGATGTATTGTACCAGTGAAGCCATCACATAATTATGGATCCATAATGGCCATTTTTCTTAACAACCGACTGAATCATAAGGTTGACTGATCCTTGGACATACAGAAAATTGACCAATAGCGAAAAGTTTCGAGCCAAGTCAGTCTGTGCGGACTGCGCAGGCCGACCTCGGACGATAGTTTTCGCAGATGCATTAAGCCCCCTTTTCACAGAGCATGGCTCACATTATATGTCACTGATACTCAAGAATTACTATAAAGGCTTTTTATAGACAAACCCAAAACCAGCAACACTCATGAGACATTTTTGAAAATGTGTCTTTTTCTGAAAATCAAGGTGGGTTAACCCTTTCCCAAACAAGCCCTGGTTTTCACGTGTCTGCAGTACAAGTCTTTTGAAAACACTGTGGAAAAAGGAGAAATTGCTCGTTACGAGCAATTTCTCCTTTTCCCACAGTGTTTTCTACCTGTTTTGAGTCCTTTCTGCCATTTTCATGAAATTTAAAATTGTCGTCTGCAAACTCTTTCAATTTGGACTTGTCCAAAATTTGTCGTTTGAAAAAGGGTTAAGTAGCAGTGGCCTGTCACAAGCAACTGTTGATTTTTCTACAATTTTTCCCAACACTGTCTTGAACAAGAGCATACACCTGTGCATTCTGTGTTCACGTGGTCATGTTTGGGTTCACAAAATCAACATGAGTTCAATGAAGCTCTTTATACATACAAAATTTTCTTCCATATGTATATATAATATTGGATGGCAAATCTCCAAACAACAAAATTTTAGACTTGTCCAAATTGAAAGCATTTGCAGACGACAAAATAAATGGGACTCAAAATTTGAAATTTGTTTCAGGAAGGTTAAAAAATGTTGTGGGAAAAAGGAGAAAATGCTGGTTACCAGCATTTTCTCCTTTTCCCACAATGTTTTCAAAAGGCTTCTTCTTCAGGGTTGTTTAAACCTGTGATTAAGTAGTAAAGGGTTAATCAAAAGGCAAGAATATTCTATAATGATAACAGCAATGTTTTTACAACCCTGAAGGAGACAGCTTTTAAAAACAAATTTTGGAAAAGGAGAAAATACTGGTTACCAGCATTTTCTCCTTTTACCACAATGTTTTCAAAAGCCTCTTTCTTAAGTGTCATTAAAACACAGGATTGTTTGATAAAGATTTTAATTTACTCATCTCTCTCAGCTTGATATTGCCTTTACTTTGATTATACTGGCAAGCAGCCAGTGGCTTGGAGAGTGTGTTGTGTGAAGTGCCAATTTGTTTGCTTGTATGGTGTTTTAACACCATTGTCAACATTATCTCGGTCATATTGCAGCAGCCAGTGCACCTATCCATGCTTTCATGCAGTTTCTTTTACCGGCACATTGCTCTATATTCTTCCCCAAGTCACTTTCCCACAAAACCAGCTTGGAAACAATGATCTGCAGTCAAACAGGAATGAATCCTATTGCAATGACTATCATCAATTCTCGGAAAGAAATTAGCCAAGCTGGGGATTCAAACCAAGGACTCCCTGGTTTCAAGCCCTGTATGTTACAAACTGAGCTTCTTGGCTTGGCTGTGTAGTACCAATAAAAAAACTCTGGGAATATAAGGCAAGGTGCATAGGCCAATGTGACAAAAAGTATCAGAAACCATTTCACTGTTAAACATCTGGCAAACATAGAGAGACCAGCAAAGCATTCCATTCGACAATGCTATTGTGTACATCTATGTGTACCAGTACATTACCTGTTTACATCACATTTGTATGAAAGCCCTGCATATCTACCTCCCACGATGTTTGTACATATCCATGCTAACACGCATCCGCATGATACACATAACGCTGTATACGTCAGGCATTGTGCCTTCAACAACTGTGACAAATGTGACAGTCTTGTCACTGTCACCGACGGAATAACTGAAACATAATCATAGGGTTAAATCAGAGTAATCCAAACTCCAAATCTCCTTAGTCAAAGTTCAGCCATCATCTGTTTGGAAAATATCCTTGAGCAACTTTCTTCAGCTGCCACAATATTTTCAAAAGTCATCTTTTTCAAGACAAAAGAAGTCACACGCAAGTGATACTCTATTACTGTAAGTCTAAGCAAACAAAGGATAACGGTAACTTAAATCTTTACTAAACAAGAGAGTATTAGACTTGGCCAAATAGAAAACATCTGACCCATGCTCTGTGAAGAGGGGATGTAACCCATTACCACACAATCCCGACTTTTAATGACGCTGAAAAAGAAGCCTTTTGAAAACACTGTGGGAAAAGGAGAAAATGCTGGTCACCAGCATTTTCTCCTTTTCCCACAATGTTTTCTACTCTATCCAATACATAAATTACTATTTAAGCTGCACTAAATTTGTTGTCTGCAAATGCTTTCAATTTGGACCATTCTAAAATTTTGTCGTTTGGTAAAGGGTTAATGTGTCTGCAAAAAGTATCTACCCAGGTCTATTTGCGCAGTCTGCAGAGGCTGCCCTGTGTCTAAACGTTTTGCTTTGGTAAATTTTCTGCATTTTCAAGGACCATTCTATCTCATAATTCAGACAAAATGGATTTTAAGAATCCATTATGTGATGACTTGCTTGATATAATATATCACTGAGATGCATTAAATCCCCTTTTACAAAAGCACCCCTCAATTATAGACAACAATTTAACTCTTTACCAAACGACAAAATTTTAGACTGGTCCAAATTGAAAGCATTTGCAGACGACAAAATGAATGTGATTGAAAAATTGAAATATGTTTTGGGAAGGGTAGAAAACATTGTGGGAAAAGGAGAAAATGCTGGTTGCCAGTATTTTCTCCTTTTCCCACAATGTTTTCAAAAGGCTTCTTTCACAGGGTCGTTAAAACTCGGGATTGTGTGGTAAAGGGTTAAATATAGCTCAAAGGATGACTTTTGTCTTTGAACGGGTAGAACAAAATTGTGATAATGTGGAGAAAATCCTAGCAATCAGCATTTACTTCATTTACCACAATGTTTTCAGAATGCCTCTTCCTGAGAGTCGTTAAAAAAAAAAAAAAAACAAGGGGTTGTTTGGTAGGAGATTAAGAGTAAGTCACTTTAGTTGACAGTTTTGTCTGAGATTTATTGAGATTGCAACTTTCATAATAACTGGTTGGATTGTTGAGGGAGTAATGATATTTTTTTCAGTGACAGAGCAACTGTTCGGGATATTTATAGGCCTGAAGCAGTTTCACACAATGTTTTCTATTTAATAAAATGCAAGTTTCATCATTGGAACCAAACTGAAATTGTTGTCTGCAGATGCTTTCTATTTGGACAAGTCTACATTTTTGTCGTTTGGTAAAGGGTTTACCCCTTTACCATACACACCCTGGTTTTCACGACCCTGGGAAGGAAGCCTTCTGAAAACATTGAGGGAAAAGGAGAAAATGCTGGTAACCAGCATTTTCTCCTTTTCCTACAATGTTTTCAACCATTCAAAAAACAAATTTCAATTTTTGAGTCACTTTAATTTGCTCGTCTGCAAATGCCTTCAATTTGGACGCATCTAAAATTTCGTCGTTTGGTAAAGAGTTTAAGAAACTCCATAGCAGCATGACTTGATGCACACGCAGCATGATATAACTAAAAAACTGTTACAAACAGTGTTAACTATACACCAAACAGATTTTCCCCTTTCAATTTGTATCACTACAATCTTGGCAAACATTTATTATCAAAAATCAATTTTTATGATTTGTCCCTCTATAATCATTTCATTTTCTGGTGTAAGAAAAAAACTGAAAGTTTTACCTGTGAATGTTTTGCTGCTGTACGATAGATAAACACACTGTGTGATCACTGCTACCAACATCATTTTGATGAAGCTGAATGACAGTAGAGCTGCAAAAAAAAGGGGGAAATAATGTGTAGCCTATGTTAGAGGCTGCTTGTATTGACCCTCTAAAGGACAAGAAAATTTCAGACTTGTCTATATTGAAAACATTTGCAGACGACAAATTATACAAGGTTTAAATGTTGAGTTTTGTTTCTAACAGTGTAGAAGACATGGTGGGAAAAGCAGAAAATGCTTGCTACCTGCATTTTCTCCTTTTCCCACAATATTTTCCAAGGCCCTTTACATCATGGTTGTTAAACTCAGGATTACCAGTATGTGGAAAAGGGTTAAACAGGCATCTGCATTAGCAATCATTGCTGTAAGAAAAAAATCTAAACATTGAATATCAGTTTAAAATTATAAGCCACATTCACTGACAAGTGAGCTTTGCTTGTTCTACAAGCTACCTTCTTAACCCTTTACCAGACAAAAAGTTTTAGGCTTACAAAGATTGAAAAGATTTGCAGACAACAAATTTGATGTGGAAGCAGATCCAATGATGAAATTTATCTTTCCAAGGGTAGAAAATATTTCAGGAAAACTGAGACTACGCAGGTTACCAGCATTTCCTCCTTTTCCAAAAATGTTTATAAAAGCCTTCTTCCCCAAGGTTGTAAAAAATGGGATTGTTTGGTAAGGGGGATAAACTTGACAGAATGTTTGCAAATCAAAAGCAAATGATATACTAAAATTTTTTTCTTTGAACATTTAACTCTTTACCACACAATCCCAAGTTTTAACCACCCTGAGATGGAAGCCTTGTGAAAACATTGTGGGAAAAGGAGAAAATGCTGGTAACCAGCATTTTCTCCTTTTCCCACAATGTTTTCTACCCTTCCCAAAACAAATTTCAATTTTTCAGTCACACTGATTTTGTCGTCTGCAAATGCTTTCAATTTGGATAAGCCTAAAATGTTGTCATTAGCTTTGAATATTAACTCATTACCACACAATCCCCAGTTTAACCCTTTCCCACACAAACTTAAGTTTTGACGACCCTGAGGTAGAGGCTGTTTAAAAACTGTGAAAAAAGTAGAAAATCCCAGTTATCAGCACCTTTCCACACTGTTTTCTACCCTTCCAAGACCATCAGTTCATTTTTACCACTTTCAGATTTATCATCTGGAGATGCGTTCAATATGAAAGAATCTGAAATTTGTTGCTTGGGAAAGGAATAAATGACCCTGAGAAGGAAAGCTTTTGAAAACATTGTGGGAAAAGAAGAAAATGCTGGTAACCAGCATTTTCTACTTTTCCCACAATATTTTCTACTCTTCCCAAATCACATCTCAACTTTTTAATAATATTTATTTTGTTATCTGCAAATCCTTTCAATTTGGACAAGACTAATATTTTGTCATATCGTAAAGAGTTAAAGTCCCAGTAGCTGCCAAAAGTATTCAATGGGGGGATTAAAATGCATTTCAGTTTAAATAACAAGCTTTAAAAGTATGGAAGTTATTGTGAAGATGAGTCTCTTATTGCGTGGTATGTGCAGGAGTTAGTTGCTCACAGAAATATGAACTTTAAAAACCAGGTAAAAAGTAAACAAAAGATGGAGCGACCTAACAACTTTTGAATTTCTTTCACTATTCATTTTTCTGACAACAACTTATACTTGGAACCACCAGACTATAAGAGACTGTCATCTTCACAATAATTTCCATACTTTTAAACAGTATGATTTAAATACAAATATGTACTTTGTAATACCTGCATTGTCTACTTTTGGCTGCTATTGGGGCTTTAACCTTGTGTTCTTGTAAGTCAAGGAGAAACATTTCAAAAGACAAAAAAAAAATCTGGAGCAATATGTATCTTTAAGAAATGAACTGCTTCTTATTCAACAATTTTTCATGAGAGTGCCCCTGGGCAAGATACTTCAGAGCCCTAGCCTAGTACTGGTGGAAACCAGGAAACACATGAATATGTGTGGTGTAGCCGTGATATGACTGAAATAATGTTGAAAGCGGCGTAAAACACCATTCTGTCAATCAATCAATCTTATTCAACAAAATTTTCAAAAGATGTCTACTGTAAGGGTATAAAATCAATAATTGCATGAAAGGATAAATCTATCCCTTTCTCTATCCATCCAAGCATACAGTAGTCCTGAACCCTAAAACTAAGTATCTTTCACATTCATTGGCTTGACCCTTTTCAACAATGTATCATGCATGACACAATAAAATAATTCCTCATACATGCTATAAAACATGCTACAGACCTCCAGATAAAACAGTGATAGTATTCTAAATCCATTATTCCTCTTCCAAACCTTATGTTGTGGGTACTCATTAGAATCGTCTCGATGAGACAATTCTAATGAGTACCCATGACATAGGGTTTAGTCGAAATTAACGTTTTCAATTTTGAAGTCAAATCAAAATCACTCCCTCTATCTGGAGCTCCGATGCTATACAATACTTACTTTGCAGCCATGTAATGGGCTGGAATACTTGCAAACTTGACAAAAGAGCATAAATTATTCCTAATGCTGGTACTGACAGGACGGACCATGCCACAGCAGCTCCTGTCTTCCATCTCAGTACCTGGAGAAACAGAATAAAAATCAGTGATAAAAATATATAGAAAAATGCATCAAGAGGGCCATGTTGGCCCTGTATTGCTCCACTGCCTTTTAATAAATGTATAATGCGCTTCATTGGCATTGACAGAGACATGAATCATAAGAAGTATGAGAGAAAATAGCCTAGTCCCCCTCCACATATACACACACACATACAAAGTCATATTTTTTTCAAATGCAAAGATGAATGATGTGAAAGAGTACAAGCAAGTCTAATCAAGTATCGTTCATACTGAAGTAACAGAATACCAGTGTACTCTAACAAAAAGTGCTTTGACGAAAACATTTCACAAACTTCAGAAGTCTGAAGCAGAAACGTGTTTCATTTGCATGAGTGGTAAAGTTTCAGTTGTTTTGGAACGAAATACTGAATGATAAAAACCTTACTCCATATTAACCCTTTGAGCACCAAATAAACCTACCAGACATTTTCAAACTAGAAGTATGACCCAAACAAATGCAATTTCATGGTCACTTTTGTCTTTAGTGTTTCAGCAAAGCGGACAGTGTACATCAAAGATCAGGCTGCACGTTTTGTGCAGCCTGATCTTGATCTACACTGGCCGCAAAGGTAACTGTAGTCGTGAAATGTGCTTTAAGGGTTAAATATTCAACTAATCTGAACAATTAACATCAAAGTAAATCAATCTCACTGAAAACTGAACATTTTCTATCCCAAACACTTAAATACAAATCATGTAATAATGCAGTCTGATCATCAAGGGAGGTAAATGGTAATAGAATAAGATAGATCTGTCTGTTATGAGTGAACAGGAGTTAACATCCTTGATCAGTATATAAATATGTCATGTCAACTTCATGTGCTACCATGTAAAACTTGAGAACCCCGGGGCAGGGCCAACTTTGGCCCCAGGGCTATATTGGGACAATATGGGTAGATGTCTACTAGATGAAGCTGCATGCCAAATTTGGTAGCTGTAGGTCTTACAATTAGCAACAAGAGGGTTTTTGAAGTCTTCACTATATAAGCCCATGCCAAACTTATGACTCCTGGATTGGGGCCAATTTTGACGCCAGGGCTATAATTTGAATTACCTTAGTAGGTATCCACTAGATAAAGTTAGATGCCCTATGCTTTATGGTTTGTTAGGAACTAGAAGATTTTCAAGTTTTCACTATACAATCCCATTTTTTAACATTGACAATCTTCATTTTAACTTGGCACCATATTAAGGTGCAGGACAACAGGGCTTCCCCTGGAAACTTTTATCTGCGCGCCATTGAATTTGCCACCTTATAAAAATTGGGGCCAGTAGGAGCCAACTGCGAGAGCCACACAGTAC
This sequence comes from Tridacna gigas, assembly GCA_945859785.2. NCBI lineage: Eukaryota > Metazoa > Mollusca > Bivalvia > Cardiida > Cardiidae > Tridacna > Tridacna gigas. The sequence goes on from OX244032.2 coordinate 60,186,254, forward strand.
ATTAGACATTTCAGTTTTATTGGCTCATGTTATACTGTAGTTAGTAAATACATTCCTCATTAATGCTGTACATGTCACTAACACTATACAAAAGCACTCAAGTTGAAATGTTCCTTTTGTTACGGGAGATCACTCTTTCCTTACAGCATAGCTTCTTCCCGTATATAATCAATACCTGACAACTGAGTTAGGGAGAATTCTCTTTAGCTCAGGGGTTAGTGTATTGGTCTTTTAAACCTCGATAAATGAGGATATTTGCCGCACGGGTTCGAATCCCAGCCTGAGCGGTTTATATTTGAGCTATGCATTTGTTGTGAACTTTCATGTTCATAAGATGGGGGCTCATCCAGGACTGGCCACTGAGCCATTTGTTGTCTATAAAAAATTGACAGTTACTGGCCATTGAGCCATTTGTTGTCTAAATGATAGACTTCCTGCCTATAAGGCTTTCAGTCATCAATTGGTGACTTCCCTTAAGAGGGGGTGTGTTACGGGAGATCATTTATTCCCATATAAAATCAATACCTGCCAACTGCACTAGGGAAGAGTTCTCTTTAGCTCAGGGGTCAGTGTATTGGTCTTTTGACCTTGATAAACGAGGATATTTGCCGCATGGGTTCGAATCCCAGCCGAGTGGTTTATATTTAAGCTATGCACTTGTGAACTTTTATGTTCATAAGACTTTTCTCTAGGGCTTTTCAATGTTGTGAGCTGCAGGGACATAAAAGTCACATTTGTACAATAATGATGTGTCAGAATTTCTGAAGTTTTGATGAAAAAAAAAGAAGTTCTGCTTACTTCTGTAACACCTCCCCCATTTTAACAGTCGTCCATAAGAAAAAGTATCTTGGCTTCAACATTTAAAACATTTTCACGTTCTTCCTAAAATTAAGGGTACTCACTACCATTGTTAGTTCAACTCTTTATATTGTTATCATTTTGTTCAAATCTTTTTTAGCTCAAAAATCTGCTTTAACCCTTCTAGACATGTCCAAATTAAAAGTATTTGCAGACAACAAAATCAATGTGAATGAAAAATTAGAATTTCTTTTGGAAAGGGTAGGAAACATTGTGGGGAAAAGGAGAAAATGCTGGTTACCAGCATTTTCTCCTTTTCCCACAATGTTTTCAAAAGGCTTCTTTCATAGGGTCGTTAAAAGTCGGGATTGTGTGGGAATGGGTTAATCATCCTTTAATACAGACATGTGAACTAAATGACCAATGCTGCTGATGTGCCATAAAACAAGATTCATTTATTCACTATGATTATCACAGTCAGACAATTCTATATGTCCTTCTTAACACCAACAAGGGTTTACCCCAGTCTGGCAAGAAATTTGGCCATAGATGTCTTATCCAGTGTACAGACTTGTTGGAATGAAGTGGATAGAGAGTCTATAAAATTTATATTGCAGTGTTAGAATGCAATTCATCATTATGAATAAATGAACATTCATATTAACTCTTTACCAAATGACAAAATTTTAGACTGGTCCAAATTCAAAGCATCTGCAGACTACAAAAGCTGGTTACCAGCATTCTCTCCATTTCCCACTATGTTTTCAAAAGCCTTCCTGTGCAAGGTCATTAAAACTCAGGATTGTGTGGTAAAGAGTTAATTAAACAACTTGTTAACTTGTCAGCATTATTATTTCAGATGTTACAGCATGCTGCCGCTCGGCTGTGACAAAACTTTGATGCAATAAACTGAACTCAGACATTGCCATGGATCAAACATAAAATAAAACAGACATAAACATAAAATACACAACACCTATTTTTTATACATCAAAAGAAATCGTTTCATAAAAATTCAATCCCAATTAGTCTTTACCACACAATCCCGACTTTTAACAACCCTGAGAAAAAGGCCTTTTGAAAACATTGTAGGAAAAGGAGAAAAATGCTGGTACCCAGCATTTTCTCCTTTTCCCACAATGTTTTCTAACCTATCAATGACAAATTTCATCATTTGGTACAACTTTAATTTGTCATCTGCAAATGCTTTTAATTTGGACCAGTCAAAAATTTTGTCATTTGGTTAAAGAATCTAATTATAATAACAAAATCAAAACTAAAAAAGAATGTCTGCAAAATATGCAGTATTAAGATTAAATCAACAACAAAATTAATCAAAAATATATGTATAAAAAAAAATATAAATAAATTTGTAATGATCAGGTGTGCATAATTACCCTCTAACAATGAAAAAAGCAGTTTCAGTCGTAATATTCTTAAAGTTCTTTGAAGAAGAATCCGTAATTATACATTAACTATTAGCAAAAACAACAATATCAACACGATGAACATAATCTAAAATTTGGGCAGAATTTCCTTCTTCACTGGGCCGAATCTTCTCGTATCTGGGCCGAATCTTCTTGGGTCCGACTCTTCCCACCTTTTTGCATTGGGCCGAATCTTCTTGGGTCCGGATCTTCTTCCACCCGTTTGATGCGATGCAAACTGTTGGATCTTTCGTGAGTTTTTTTTTTTTTTTAACCAAGCAGCGATGAAATTGCATTATTTTATTTTTCATACTAAAAACTGAATAAATAGATCTAATTCTTTCAAATTAGAATTTGCCAAGGGCTAAGACTAAGAGGTTTAAAACCGAGGTCGCGAAAATACGTTATAATTTACCTCACGACCAAACCAAGACTCTATAGTGGTATAATCCATGGTTGACTATGTGCTACTTTTACTTGATGAATATCAACGAAGTTCTTCTCAAAAGGAATTTCGACAAGTTAGCTTGTTCCTGGATTTGATTACTTTCATTTTAAATATGTGCGCCACATAGAGAGATGCCCTGTCTTTATTTTAAGTAACTTAATCGAACAATACTTAATTTCACTTTGCCCAAAACTTTCATTTTCATACTGCCACATGCACAAATAGCCCTGTCAGAATACTAATTATATTAGCATCTATAGTTGGGGAAAGAGTCCCGGATATTGAATTTTTATTAGAGTTTTAATTTAAGAATCTTACTCTATAGCGCTCCGGTTTATCTTTAATCAAACCGCTTTTAAACAAACATGGCGGGTCATTATGCTGGTGAACCTCTGGAATGCTTCAGTGTGAGTAGAAAATCACATATTCTATGAACAGTTTTCAGGAGAAACTTCTCTGTGTTGTTTGAAATTAATTATTTAATGCATGTCAATATATTCTGAATACGCTGACCATTAATAAACAGTTCTAGTATAGGATTCCCTGAATATTACATTATGGGCAATTTTGAAATGAGTCACTCACAGAAACAATATTTCCATTGTTACATTACTCGGGCAAGAAACCTAAATGAAAACTGATACATTAATGTGGTGTAAACAATGACTTTGTTGTCAGCTAACTAAAACACTGCACTGATCTTACAAACTTTTAACACTAACAAAATATTCCAGACTTTGCCACTTGAAAGCTCTTGCAGTTGTAGGCAGCAAGTTAAATGTAACTCAGCCATTTGGGTATATCTTTGATGGAGTTGAAAAACAAATGTGAAAAAAAAGGAGAATATTTTTATTATCAGAATTCTTCAACTTTCCCACACTGATTGGTACAAAAGTGCAAGACCATTCATTTTGAAAATAAAAATCCAAGACATTCTTACCTTTTCAATAGGGTCGCTCTAGAAGAGTCTCAGAACTCAGAAGAGTCTGAATCAGAGATTGACCTTGGAGTTTAAATGACAAATGATTGTAAACCTAGTGTGCAATGTGGGAAAGCTGAGCATTCTTCAAGGTACATTCCAGAGAGAAAGACTAGCTTAAACAAGAAAAACTCACCACTTTGGATGGACAATTTTACCCATCTTGCAGTAAATAAGAAGAAAAAGTATTGGAAAAAAATATAAATATTCAAGATCTCATGAAAATTACTTAAAGTACGCAGAGGCCAGACAGGAGTGTGCGGACCAAGTTAAAGATGCCAAGAAAAGCTATGAGAAAAAAACAGCAAATGAAGTGAAACAAAATAGCAAATCCTTCTGGAGATATATGAATTCTAAGAGAAAAACCAAGGAATCAATCGGGATTTTGAATAAAACAGACAGGTCTGAAGCAAAACCAGATAGAGAAAAAGCAGAAGTTTTAAACTCATTTTTTAGTGATGTGTTCATAAGATCAGAGATGTGTGATATTGAACCAACGGGATATAAGAATGACATTCATGGACTTAAGAAGTTTACAGTATCAGGAGAACATGTTTTAAAAGCATTGAATTTACTTAAACCAGAGAAATCTCCAGGCCCTGATGGTATACACCTAAAAGTTCTTTATGAGGCAACAAATGAATTAGCTAAACCTTTAGCAATATTGTTTACTAAAAGCCTAAATGAAGGATGTATTCCAGACGATTGGCGTAAAGCTATTGTTTCTCCAATTTTTAAGAAAGGGAACAAGAAAGATCCATCTAATTATCGTCCAGTGAATTTGACTGAAGTTGTTTGCAAACTTTGTGAAAGGCTTGTAAGGGATCAGCTCATGGAACATATGACCAGAAACAGTCTTTTTTCAGACGCTCAATATGGTTTCAGACCAGGAAGATCTTGTGCTATTCAGTTGTTAGAAATATTAGACAAGTGGACTGAATCTGTGGACAGTGGAATACCAATTGATGTTATCTATCTGGACTTTGCCAAGGCTTTCGACAGGGTTTCTCACGAACATCTCATTTACAAGTTGAATAAATTAGGAAGAAGTGGTACTGCCTTGGACTGGATAAAAGACTTTCTGACAAGAAGGCAACAATGCGTCCGTGTTGGTTCATACTTGTCATCCTGGACATATGTTGTAAGCGGGGTCCCTCAAGGGAGTGTCATTGGGCCGGTGTTATTTCTATGCTTCATTAATGACCTACCCGAGTTTGTTGCTGGAATTGTAAAAGTATTTGCTGATGATACATAACTGTATTCAAAAGTGTCATCTATACAAGACCATGAGAAATTTCAAACAGATTTGGACAACATAAGCGAATGGAGCAATAAATGGAAATTGACTTTTAACGCTAAAAAATTTAAAGTACTCCACATTGGTTCTAAAAATGTCAACTACCGTTATACTATGAAAGAATCAGATGGTAACTATGTAGTTATAGACTCGATACAATGTGAAAAGGATCTAGGAGTTACTTTTGACCAACATCTGAATTTTGACCAACATATTACAAACAGTACCAACAAGGCCCAGAGAACACTTGGTTTTATTCGTAGATCATTTGAGTGCCTGGATGAAGATATGTTTCTGCCACTTTATAAATCCTTAGTTAGACCTACTCTGGAATACGGCTCTTGCGTTTGGTCCCCTTATTTAAAAAAGCATAACAAGTTGATTGAAGACATTCAAACTTTCAAAGAAGAGCTACCAAACTAGTACCATCAGTAGCCCATTTAACATACGAAGACAGATTACTGAAGCTAGGCCTGGTGACTCTAGAATACAGGAGAGATAGAGCTGACATGGTGCAAATTTACAAAGCATTACACAATTTTGACAAACTGAAGTGGGAAGACATGTTTTCTCTGGCTCAGAACGATCTTAGAGGGCATTATTTGAAATTCAAAACTAAAAAATGCCATCACAACATCAGGTTGAATACTTATGGCCACCGATCTGTGTCATTCTGGAATAACCTAAGTGAAGGAACTGTATCTGCTGATAGTGTTAATCTGTTTAAATCAAGGTTAAACGCTGAGAATTGGAACATTAAGAAATTTAAACCGTCCTGCTAGCGCATTCTGAGATAAACAAGGTCATTTTAACGCGTTGGAGACATTAACGAGAAATTTTCAACGGAGGGGTCACGACAGATTTTCTAACATATTGACCCTACGATCCAGGTATCCAGGTATACCGCTATGATACATTTAGCTAGTCTCAGGAGAATCTTCAAACATATTGATATATGTATATCTAGTTTTAAAGTTTTGTACACAACCTATGTCAGCTCAGTTTAGAATATGCTGTGCAAACATTGAGGCCATAGGCCGCCATACTACATTAGGGATGTTAAGGTGCTCGAAAGGATTCAGAAATATGCAACCAGATTAGTGTCAGAATTGAAGAATTTAAACCATAAACAAACGTTCGAGGCTCTGAATATGTATTCACTGAAGGAAAGCAGATTAACCCTTTCCCAAACGACAAATTTTGGACTGGTCCAAACTGAAAGAGTTTGCAGACGACAATTTCAAATTTGATGAAAATGGCAGAAAGGTCTCAAAAAGGGTAGAAAACACTGTGGGAAAAGGAGAAATTGCTCGTTACGAGCAATTTCTCCTTTTCCCACAGTGTTTTCAAAAGACTTGTACTGCAGACACGTGAAAACCAGGGCTTGTTTGGGAAAGGGCTAAGAGGAGACCAAATATATACCAAACATACGGTGTGATCCACCCAAAATCACCAGTAAACCTGTACAAGTTCTTTCAGCAAGCTGATACTCAAACAACTGGTCATTCTATGAAAATTCATAAATCCTTTCTCCAGGAAAGTTTTTTATTTTCCATTAGGGTGATAAACAAGTGGACTGAGCTTCCTGAAACAGATTCTGTAGACTCATGTAACCCTTTGGCTGCTAAGCGTGACTCAAGGACCTTTTACGGACAGTGTATAACCTGCTGTCTGATCTTGGATCTACATTGTCCGATAAGGAGATATTTTTTCCAAAACCATACCTTTGAAATAGCAACATTTGGGTTTTTAATATCGGATTGAAAATTTTATTTTGTTTATTTTGCAGGTTAGGGTTAATGTTCAATAAATGTGTATGAATTTAAAAACATTGTAACAAAAGAAACTGTTTGAAAAATGCAGTTTCTTCTTTTGCCGTGATAATCTCAATACTGGTTTGCTGCAAGACAACGAGATGGTAATATGTTAATGAAACAAGGTATGTCAGTGCTATTTATTGTATTGTTTTATAGATTCCTATAGTTCTACACAAGGATCTGGACAGAGACGATCATGGGAACCAGATTATTGGTCCCGATGGCAAACAGAGATACAGATGTGGTTTTAGGATAGGTGGAGGGATAGATCAGGATAATACAAAATCCCCGCAAGGGTACCCAGATAAGGTATGACATTGTCTTCCAGAGCTCCAGATAGGGGAGTGATTTTGATTTAAAAATTGAAAATATTAATCACTCTCCACTAAACCCAATGTTATGGGTACTCATTAGAATTGTCTCATCGAGACGATTCTAATGAGTACCCACAACATAGGGTTTGAAAGAAAAATAATGGATTTAGAATACTATCACTCCCTTTTATCTGGAGCTCTGGAAGGCCCTTTACCATTTCACTGCCATGGAGATACAGTTTGCTCTGGCAGATGGTATACATGAAGACAAAGTATTTGCCAATTGTTCCAAAATGCATCATGCCTGACAAGGCACACGCTGTAGTCAGTGCTTTCATTAATCAGACATAGACGTAATATACGTCTGGTAAATTCCCCAAAGCGTCCGAAAAAATGGAACTGGACGTTTTTCGCATGTCAAGAAATTTCCAAAAACACCCGCAAATTCAGGTTGAATGACTCTTAAAGTCAGCATATAGTTGCTCCTTAGGTCGTCGTGTGAACCTAAAGTCGGCATTAGCAGGATTTTAAAAAAATATCAAGAAAGCCTTAAAATAATTAACTCAACTAGATTTTAATATCGAATCATACAAACTGGGACCTAGAACATCAAAATGAGAATCAGTTTTTCCCTTAGTGTCAGATTGAGTACTATCAAAGTATCAGTGACAGGTATTAACCCTTTCCCAGACAAGCCCTTGTTTTACGACCGGGAGAAAAAGACCATTGGAAACAGTGAGGGAAAAAGAGAAAATGCTTATGGCGATTATTTTCCTTTTTCTTACAATATTTACAAACCTTTGAAATATAAATTACATCCTTTGAGTCATACATGTAAATATATGTATTTTGTCGTCTTTATAAGTCCAAATATGTGTTTTCTGGTAATGAGTTGACCTTTGATATTTGTACTATGCAAACGTACATGTAATACTGATGTTGATTTTGTTGCATTACCGCGACAACAAAACTTCCTGAATTTTCACCAAAAATTCCTGAAATTCTGACCTGGAATTATAAAATTCCTGAAATCAGCCCTTAATGAGAGCACTGTGTAGTACTATGATATCTGTTTGACCTGAACCAAATGTACTGTCAGTCATGCTTTCGCCCATTCTACTTTCAGTTTTTGCCAATACACCTCAACTTCGCTTTTGTCACTCCCATATATACTGTCCTACATGTGTATACCTATATGCCAAAATCTAATACCAGAAAAAAAAACTGTGTAAGACTGACAGATCAAATTACAACTCCTTAAACAGTAATAGAACAACAGTTACTGCGCAGCCTGCTCGGCAGAATAGTTTTGACTTTCCCTGCCCTTACTAACTCTATTTTAAAATGATTGCACATGTGTTGCATGTGATGTTACTTTTTTTTAACAACATATTACAGCTTTATGCTACTCCACAAATCTGCTTTCCAGGACTTTGAGTCCTTTGATTATACATGAATTTATAATGGATTTTTCGACATGAATACTATAAAATGGTGAGTACTCAAACATGCAATAATTTAACTCTTAACCACACAATCCCGACTTTTAACGACTCTGAGGAAGAAGCCTTTTGAAAACATTGTGGGAAAAGGAGAAAATGCTGGTAACCAGCATTTTCTCCTTTTCCAACTATGTTTTCTACCCTACCAAAGACAAATTTCATCATTTGAGCCACATATAAATTGTCGTCTGCAAATGCTTTGAATCTGGACAAGTCTATATTTTTGTCGTTTGGTAAGGAGTTAAGCTTTTTTACTTCAGTTTAGTCATCGGAATTGATACAGAATATGAGTTCATGGCCTGACATTTATAAAATAGAAAAGGGTAGCATATATGTAGAATATTATGCTGTAGTAACTTTCCTGGTGCTTATGTTTGATTTGAGCAGAGGAAGAAATTTTGATATCGTGCGAGACCAAAGGTCAAGCGAGATGTCAAAATTTTCTTCCGCAGCGAGAAGTAAATAAAAGCATCAGGAAAGTTTCTACAACATGATATTCCTTTATTCCTACAGCTTTCAATGACTAAACTTTGCAGTTATTGATTTTATTTGTAAACTGGTAAACACTGGAATATTGCAGAACTGAGGTGTTTGCGCTGAACAAATTTTCAACCTGAAAGCTATTTTTTTTAGTTTTGGAAACAAAAAGAAGCAACAAGGGGCAAGGTCAGGTGAATACAAAGGGTGAGGGAGCACATTGACTTTTTCCTGCTTCAGAAAGTTTTGCACCTCGTTATAAAGACATTGACTGAAATTGATGGTTTACACACATTGAAATAGAGCTGAGAGAAAATTAATTCCATTGTCTTCATAGTATAGCTAAAAAGACTATGAAAATGCCTTCAAAGACAGGATCCGGAGACTGAAACTTTGTATATCTTTGAGGGAACAAAATAAAAAATTCAGTGAAACCTATGAAATATCAAATTTTAGGTGCTTAGATGCATTCATATTTGAACACTCCTCGTAATGCATCACAGAGATGCATGAAGCCCCATTTTGCCAGAGCATGACTCACATATTTTTCTATACTTCAGGGAATATATGTCACCTACATCCATGAAAATGGGCCAGCTGCACGATGTGGTTTACAGATACATGATAAACTATTACAGGTATGGATTTGTTGGGTTTTGTTTCCAAAGTCTTTTTTTTTCCCTCCTCCATGAAGCTCTCAAACAATTCCCCAATAGTATCCTGTAACCCTTTACCACACAATTTCGAGTTTTAACGACCCTGAGAAAGAAGCCTTTTGAAAACATTGTGGGAAAAGGAGAAAATGCTGGTAACTAGCATTTTTTCCTTTTCCCACAATGTTTTCTACCCTATGAAAGTCAAATTCCATCTTTTGAATTAGATTTAAATTGTCATCTGCAAATGCTTTCAACTTGGACCAATCTAAAATTTTATCACTTGGTAAAGAGTTAATACTTATTGCCCTTATGCCATTACATTAACTGTCGTACACCCTAAATTACCATAGCTGCCTTTGATATGCCATAAGGCAACACTAATTTATTTCATAAATTAAATTAGAATCAAAGTGTTGAAAGCACTGGTGTGGCATTTGTCAAGGGAGCCATTGTGTGGAATTAATAATTTGAAAAATAAACAATAGAAATAGTTTCAAAATACTGGCTTGAAAGTCAGCTTACTGGATACAGTCATGCACAATCCAATAGAGTAGTGTGCAATCTCGTCAGGGTGAACAATCCCAGGGACAAATGAGCCTGGGAGCGAACTGGTTTTGGGAAGAACAAGCACGGTCAGGACACAAAGATTGTGTGATCATTACGCCAATAGAAGGCCCAAGCGGATCAAGCTATTTTCGGTAAAAAAGAACTATTTCAACGATCGATGGCGTTATCCGATTCATTTTGATACATCATATTCAATCTTATACCTGGGTGCAATCAAAACACTTATTTATCTTTGAAAAATTGAGTTTAATTGGGTTTACTTCCTTCGGTTTTGCACAAACTACGATACATGATTTTCAAAATGCCGTATTGAACTCACAGTGGCATTTTCTGTGACAAATGCCACCAAAAAAAAATCACTTCGTATTGCTTGTCAAAAATACCCACTTTCACAATGCCTGATGAATGTTGCCTTTTTCTGGACCTTTTTTCACACCCAAGCCGTTATCAGCTGTTTAACTCTACCACACAACAAAATTTTAAACCTGTCCAAATTGAAAGCGTTAGCAGACGACAAAATTAATAAAATGGGGCACAGATGGCAGTATCTGTCTTTGAGATCATTGAAAACATTTTGGGAAAAGAAGAAAATGCTGGTTACCAGCATTTTCTTCTTTTCGCACAATGTTTTCAGAAGCCTTCAAGTTCTTCTTCAGGGTCGTTAAAGCTCATGATTGTGTGGTAAAGACTTAAAACATTCTGGGAAATTGTTACTTTTAAAAAGATAATTGCTTCTGTTACAGTACTATTTTGTATGTAATTTAGTAAACTCTGTTTCCCTTCATTCAAATGTTCTTCTTTTGTGTCATTTGTTTTGGTTTGTATAATCTCAAAAAATAGCTTTTGTGGTCATGTGTCAGAGTTCAAGAGGGAAATAACCATTTTTTATTTCATGCTTTTCGGTACTTTATCGAGAAAAAATGGGGGATTATGGTTTGAAATTTCATGGTTTCGACCAGTGAAAATACCAATTTTATATTTTCTAACTCTTCAATTGAAGATAGAAACAGTAGTTCCCGCGCACTAGTTACCTAGCTAATCAGTGCATGTCATTCGGATAGAGAGAAATATGACGTAATTTACGCTATATTTCTTGAGCTATGTAATATTGTAATGCGTTGTTATGTGAGGGGAGTACACCACGGGGAATTACCGGAAACAACTCGACTGGATTTTGATGAAAGTTCAAACAAAATAGGGGTTAGAAGCATGAAATAAATATAATTTTTTTTTTTTTTTTCGGTGAAAGATCGAAATTTATTTCATCGAGTGAACATCATCGGTAATATTTTCACTCGTGGCTGTGCCACTCATGAAAATATTACAGATGATGTTCACTCAAAATGAATTTCAATCTTTCACTGAAAAAAAAAAATACAAATATCCTCTATGTATAAGTCGTTGAGTAGATTTTAGTATAAAAGCACTAGTATCTAACTGAGATCATCATAATTTAAAAAAAGAAAAAAAATGAGCCATACCCTGTGAAAAGGGGGTTTAGTGCATCTGCAAGAAAGTATCACCTCATATCAGCCTGCTTCGTTTGCGCAGGCTGACATCGGTTGAAACTTCTGGCTTTTTGTAAATTGTCTGCATGTCAAAGGAACACTCTGCTTTTTGCTTCAGTTGTGTTTAGCCCCTTTTGCCAGAGCATGGCTCACTTTCTTCTTTCCCCTCCCATTTTTGAAGAGTATGGTATTTGATGTCTTAAATGTAGATGTTCTTTAAATCATTACCTCCTCAAACAAATTTTTACAGGGAATCTTTAAAGATACATCCTTACAGCCAGAGCCAAAACGCTGTTGACAGTGTGTAGAATGGCTCAGAATTGTTTTGGTCAGCAGTGTAAACATAGATAAATTACCAATTAATATGGTGTATGGGATAGAGGAACTCAAGGAACAAAACAAGTTGTCCGCAGAAGTTAATGTATTAACTCTTTACCCCACTACAAAATTTTGGACTCGACAAAATTAAAAGCATTTGCAGACGACAAAATAAATGTAGTTCAAATTATTATTTCTATCTTTGATAGGGTAGAAGAAAACATTGTGGGAAAAGGAGAAAATGCTGGTTACCAAAAGGCTTCTTCCTCAGATTTGTTAAAACTTGGGATTGTGTGGTAACGGGTTAAGGCTTTATTCGAATATCTAAAAGGTCCTTAGTATTTGTACAAGAATTTTTTTTTTTGAAAGGCAAGTACATTCTTCCTAGAACTTTGAACTTTTAAAGTAAGTATTCATTTCATAATGATTTACAGCACATTTTAACGATTTAGATTTCACTGTAAAATGCATAGCAAAGATAACAATTTTAAAATTATTTACTGTATATTCAATAGGTCAATGGACATGATTTTACTGTTGTTACACACAAAAAAGCAGTGGAATACATCCAGAGGAAGCCCGTATTAAATATGTTGGTGTACCGTAAAGGCGTTCCTCAGTTACAGAAACAAGACGGGCTTGGACAGACACAGTTCCAGTCCTACCCACAGACAACACATGACTACCCAATACCAGGGCAATAGTTATCCAGTCATTTTCTCTCTACATATGAGCCATGCTCTGGCAAAAGGGGGTTTGTGCACCTCTGTGATGCATTGTACTGAGCAATTCATCACATAATTATGGATCCTTAAAAGCCATTTTGTGTAACAAGCAACTGAATCATGCAGTAGAATTATCCGTTTACATGCAGAAAATTGATTAAAAGCAAAAACTTTTGATGCATGTCAGCCTGTGTGGACTGCACAGGCTGACATGGGTCTATACTATTTGCAGATGCATTGAGACCCCTTTTCATGGAGCATGGCTCATATTTATGATCAGTCCTTACCAGATGATTCTGTGTTTTCACAAACCTGAAGAGGAAGGCTTTTCAAATCATTGTAAGAAAAGGAGAACATGGTGGTAATCAGCATTTTCTACTTCTACTACAATTTTTTCTAACCTTGGAAAGACAGATTCCGTCATTTAACCCTTTCCCAAACAAACCCTGGTTTTCACGTGTCTTCAGTACAAGTCTTTTGAAAACACTGTGGGAAAAGGAGAAATTGCTCGTAACGAGCAATTTCTCCTTTTCCCACAGTGTTTTCTACCCTTTTTGATAACTTTCTGCCATTTTCATCAAATTTAGAATTGTCGTCTGCAAACTCTTTCAATTTGGACTTTTCCAAAATTTGTCATTTGGGAAAGGGTTAAGTTATATTTATCATTTTCAGTTGCTTTCAGCATGGACCAGTCTAAATTTTGTCGTCTGGTAAAGTGTTAAAAGCCCAATAGCGGCCAAAAACACAATGCAGGTGTTACAATGCATTTGAATTTAAATTATATCATTCAAAAGTATAGAAAATATTGTGAGGATGACAATCTGTTATTGTGTGGTTGGTCCAAGCGTTGGTTGCTGGCAGAAAAATGGAATTTTAAAATCAGGCAAAAAGTAAGCAAAAGATACAATGACCTGGCAACTTTTAATCTAGTTTTGAAATTCATTTTTCTCCCAGTGACTAACACTTGGACCAATGGAACAGTAGCAGATTATCATCTTCACAATAATTTCTAACTTTTAAATATGATTTAAACATATTTTAACACCTGCTTTGTTTATTTTTGGCAGCTACTGTTACTTTAAAGGTAGATAGATCATTTGAATATGAGTATAGGACCAAGAATTACTTAAAGTTACTGGTAAATACAGGGTAGAACAAAATTACAGACTTTCAATATATGTTGTTTAGCAGTTCGTTGTCATACCCAATTGAAAATTAGTTTTCCTTGAAAACTTGCGTGGCTCATTTACCCTCTACACCATAATCCCCCGTAATGATGACCCTGGGAAGTACTTGTAAACGTGGGAACAGGAGAAAAGGTTGGTAACTAGCAACTTTAGCTCGGCATGCAGTGTCCTTGTTTTTCCTTTCCCAGAATGTTTTCTACCCCATCAAAGACATATTCCATCATTTGAGCCACTTTCTCTTTGTCATATGCAAATGCTTTCAATTTGCACACGTCTTAAATTTTGTCTTCCGGTAAAGAATTTGGTTGTTAACTCTTTACCACATGACAAAAATGTATACTCGTCCAAATTGAATGTGACTTAAAAATTGAGATTTGTTATGGGACAGGTAGAAAACATTGTGGGAAAAGAAGAAAATGCTGGTTACCAGCATTTTCTCCTTTTCCCACAATGTTTTCAAAAGGCTTCCTTTTAAGGGTCGTTAAAAGTCAGGATTGTGTGGTAAAGGGTTAAACATGTACTTACAGACAATTTTCCTATGACATTGGTATTACTAATCTGTGATGCTGCTAAATCAATACATTGTAACTATTCTAGCCCCTACTTTACCATAAAGTGCTTAAGTTTTGAGACAGTAAAAAGTAAATTTTTTTTTTAGGTGGCCCAATACTTAGGTCAATGAAAAATAACTATTTTTTCAGGTGTCCTGAAACTTATGGTCAGACAGGATAAGCTGTCATACTGTTTGTCACTGACCACTTCCCAGTTGAATATTGCCAAGTCATTGATTTCAGTAAAACTACAAGCACATGCAAGTCAGTCTAACTTTAGACAGCTGGAATTCTAGTGGTCAATTTGTGTAGTAAGAATATAAAACTTTGTATTTTTTCATTGTATTTGTTACTTATTAACTTAATGTTTTCACTCATTATTGCATGTATCGCAAAGACATATTTTGCATTTATAGATACTTCTACAACATATTTTACCTGTTAACATGAGATGAGCGACAATTTGATTTCCATTCTGAAAAGTACCTATTCTGCCCGTTCCCAAATTTGCTTGGTTCAGGATCTTTCATCGACCTCAGTTAGAAAAGAGAATCTTGATTCCTATTTATAAACAACAAACCCATTTGACCAGGAAACACACACACACATGTCACTTACTTGTCATCTTTGGATGTACCTGCATACATATACCTTGGGTACAAGTTTATCACACCCTTTAACCCCTGTATTGGATTTTTTTCAAATTCGGGTTTTTTTAAATGTCTGTCAGGGTCATCTGGTTGTTTGTCTTGAAATCAGGAGAGTTGGGAAGCATGCTTACATGCAGAAATGAAACTGCTCAAAGCAAATGCCTGTAAACAAAGGGTTTCAAATGGACTGAAAGATTTTTTTTTTTTTTTTTTTGAGTTCATATTCACTGTGCCAATTTTTTGGAACTAAAAAATACTGATCTTGCTTTAGCAGATTTAAGTAGGACCTAAATCTTTGAGTCATGAAAAATAACTATCTTCACATTTTTTTATTGTGTCCCGGTACCAGTACTTTGGATGTTCCTAAACGTAAGCACAATTCAGTTACTCTTCACCAAATGACAGAACTTTGTGCTGGTTCAAATTGAAAGGATTTGCAGACGACAAATTAAACATGACTCAAAACTTGAAATTAGTGTTTGGAAGAGTAGAAAACATTATGGGAAAAGGAGAAAAAACTGGGTACCATTATTTTCTTCTTTTCCTACAATGTTTGTAAAAGATTTCTTTCTCATTGTCACTAAAAGTCGGGATTGTGTGGTCAAAGGACTAAAGTAATTGATTTGTTCTAATTGTCGTCTCTTCAAAGATTGATTTTTTTATCATTGATCCAAATTTTAGGTAAAAAAAGAAAATTTTTAATTTCAGTAACTTTTTAGCTCACCTTGAGCACATGTGCTCAGATGAGCTAAAAAGTTATTGAAATTCATTCTTTTTTTTTTAACCTAAAATTCATGTGAGCTTTCGTGATCGTGCTGTGTCCGTCGAGCTGTGTCTGTTGTGCGTCGTCCGTCGTACAGGACATCAACATTAACCTTGTGTGCACTCTAGAGGCCACATTTTCAGTCTTTAGGGCCAATGGCCCTCTTGTTCATTATGTTGGCCATCTTTCCTCTTCTTATTATTCTTAATTAGCTAGACTATAGAATACACATGATTGTAATAGCTTATCTTTATTGTTTCATTGCCAACCATTTTAGAAGAATCAAAACTCTGTTACACAGTTTTACACTTGTTTTGTTCACAGAAGGTGCAGTGCGCACTGGCTGCTTTTTGGAGAAAATCAAGCCAAAACAACTTTAAAATTGCAATAATCTTATTTTGGTGTCTAAAAATTTTCATCGTGTTAACCCTTTACCGCAAAATGCCGCCTTTTAACGTCCCTGGGAAAGAGGGAAAGAAGTCTTTTGAAAACATTGTAGGAAAAGGAGAAAATGCTGGTAACCAACATTTTCTCCTTTTCCCACAATGTTTTCTACCCCATCAAAGAAAAATTGCACCATTTCAGCCACACTGAAATTGTCATCTGCAAATGCTTTCAGTTGGGACAAGGCTAAAATTTTGTCGTCTGGTAAAGGGTTAATTTAGCATACTAAATATTTATATTTATCCAGTGGAATCAGTGGTATTCTGATATGCCAATGGGTGAAGAATAGTTGTTTTACATTGTAGCCTTCATTAAGTATATATTACATTTTATCATATTTGAGCAGTACTCTGGCAAAACAGGATTTAATGCATCTCCAAGATACTTTATACAAAGTAAGTCATCACATAAGTATGGATCCATGTTGTCTAACAACCAACTGAATCAGGAGGAAGAATGGTCCTTGGGCATGCCGAAAATTTACAAATAGCGAAAAGTTTTGACCAATGTCAGACTGCGCAGGCTGATTTGGTTCGATACTTTTTTTTTTCCCCCCAGATACATTAAACCCCCTTTTCACAGAGCATGCCTCATTTATAGTAGCAATAGGTTGTGAGGGTTTATTGGTTTTTTTTTTTTGCCTCATTGGTATATTTGTTGCAGGCCTTTTTCTGTGGAGGTATTTAAATTCAGCTGGTACTGTCTTACTGTATGATTTATATGCCAGTTCATAATTAGAAATAATCCATTTGATTTTCTTCCATTTTGGCATAGATGCCTCATTTTGAATTGATTTAACCCTTTACCACACAATCCCGACTTTTAACGACCCTGAAAGAAAAGGCTTTTGAAAACATTGTGGGAAAAGGAGAAAATGCTGGTAACCAGCATTTTCTCCTTTTCCCACAATGGTTTCTACACTATCAAAAAGGGAAATCATCATTTTAGCTACAATTAATTTGTCGTCTGCAAATGCTCTCAATTTGGTTCATTCCGAAATTTTGTCGTTTGGTAAAGAGTTAAGAGAGGAAACTTTGCTTATAATGAATCTTGTGTTGTATTACATATACATATATGTTTATTTTGTGATTGAGAAGCTGCAACTGTTATTTGAATTTCTTATTGCTTTGTAATACGACAAAAAACATTCTGTTCAATATATGTAGTCACAGCTCCAGATAGAGGGAGTGATTTTGATTTCAAAATTGAAAATATTAATTATTCTCCACTAAATCCTATGTTATGGGTATTCATTAGAATCGTCTCATCGAGATGATTCTACTGAGTACCCGTAACATAGGGTTTGGAAGAGAAATAATGGATTACTTGGAATACTAGCACTCCCTTTTTATCTGGAGGTCTGTGTATTCCATTCACAGCATGTATTAGTATTGGTCTCTATTCTCTATGTTGAAAAGTACTTCTTCATAAAGTGTTTAACTCTTTACCAAACGACAAAATTTTAAAGAAGTTCAAATTGAAAGCATTTGCAGACGACAATTTTAATGCAGCTCAAATGGTGCATTTTTTCTTTGATAGAGTAGAAAACATTGTGGGAAAAGGAAAAAAATGCTGGTTACCAGTATTTTCTCCTTTTCCCACAATGTTTTCAAAAGGCTTATTTCTCAGGGTCGTTAAAACTTGGGATTATGTGGTAAAGAGTTAATTGACTTGAAAATATACAGTAGCAAATAGCAGCTGTTGAAGTATCTTTCACGAAGTTTCGTATAAACACTGCAGTAATTATTTAATTTTAAACAAACTTTTTGTTCCAAGACTGTGCAATCAAAAGTGGTTTCACGTGCTCAGACATTGTAGTTTCACTAATTTGTTATTCTTTAACCCTTTACCACGCAATCCCAACTTTTAACAACCCTGTAAAAGAAGCCCATTGAAAACACTGTGGGAAAAGGAGAAAATGCTGGTAACCAGCATTTTCTCCTTTTTCCACAATGTTTTCTACCCTACCCATGACAAATTTCAGTATTTCAGTCCCATTTATTTTGTCGTCTGCAAATGCTTTCAATTCGGACCAGTCTAAAATTTTGTCATTTGGTAAAGAGTTAACATATAACAGTCATTTTGAGACACAAATACACTACACATGCCATACCTGTTTTGTTACAATGGCCATTTGCAGTGCTTTGAATTTATTTTTGTTCCATGTTAACAGAAAAATCTTTTAGTTTTTACTTGAACCACTAAATAACTTGTTTTGTAAATATTACACGCAAGGTGAGAGTGAATATTTTGTACACAGATCAAGGATATGCTGGGAAGCTGTTGATCCTCCTAAATTATTACTATTATTATTATTTTGTTTTCAGTTTTGTAAATACAAAGTGAAATTTTACCACAAGAAAGTACCAATTTATTTACTGTTGTTACGGAAGATCACTCGTTCCTTACAGCATAGCTTCTTCCTGTATAAAATCAATACCTGACAACTGCTTTAGGGAGAATTCTCTTTAGCTCAGTGGTTAGTTTATTAGCTTTTAAAACCTCGATAAGCGCGAAACTTCACTAACCACTGAGCTAAAGGGAATTTCTCCCTAACGCAGTTGTCAGGTATTGATTTTATACGAGAAGAAGCTAGGATGTAAGGAAGGCATGATCTCCCTTAACACTGTCTACTAGAAAAGACATTAACTCTGTACCACACGACAAAAATGTAGAATTGTCCAACTTCAAAGCATTTGCAGACCACAATTCAAATGTGGCTCAAATAATGAAATTTGTCTTTGATAGGTTAGAAAACATTGTGGAAAAAGGAGAAAATGCTGGTTACCAGCATTTTCTCCTTTTCCCACAATGTTTTCAAAGGGCTTCTTCCCCAGGGTCGTTAAAACTCGGGATTGTGTGGTAAAGGGTTAATTGAAATTGGGTGAGCATTACAGAGCCACAATGTATCTAAAAGACACATTGATAACTTGAACAAACTTCTTGGTCCTACTCATATTGAAGTCATCTATATTATTTTGTAATTAATTTGTTATACCTTTACAGAGAAAGGTTAGCTTTATACAGGTGCTTTTGAATGTTTTTCTCTGCACAACAAAAGTGACGCATTCAGTACCAGCCAAATAAATGGTTTGTCTTAGTAAGGAATAAAATGAGACATATGGGGTGGACTTGATTTGATTTTTTCAGAGTATTCCGACTGCACCGGAGCACCACGCTAAATCAAGTAAAACCAAGCAAATGGCGTATACTCCCGAGATGAATCGAGTGAGAGGAAAAATTAATGATGGCTGAATATTATCGCAATATTGTTGTTACAGCCTTATTTCAATTAATGACTTGTAAATTGCAGTTTGCAATACACGTGGATGTCTTCCGAAGACTTTCATATAAAAAAAAAAAAAACATCCTTTGCAATCTTTGCATCAGAAAAATTTTCTCCTTTCCACCATTTTTGAGGGGATTAGGTCACGTGACTGCTCTGCTCCTGACCACACCACCTCTGATGATGGAGTAATCTGGAGTGCGCCAGTGCAGCTACTCCGTTACACTTGATTATGAATCTGCATGCACGGAGTAAAAAGAGTGCTCGGATCAGCTAAATCAAGTCCACCCCATGGTTTATAAATTTGATCCATTTCTATACACATCATTTTTTTTTAAAAAGCCAACATTAGTACAAACAAAATGAGCCATGCTCCAGCAAAAGGAGGCTTAATGCATTCTGTGATGCATTATACCAAGTAGGTTATCACAGTTTTATAGATCAATAAAATCCATTTTGTCTAACAACCGACTGTATCATGGGTGGACTGGTCCTTTGACATACAGAAAATTGACCAATAGCGAAAAGTTTTGGTCCAGGTCAGCCTGTACGGACTGCACAGGCTGATCTGGGTCGATACTTTTCACGATGCTTTAAGCCCCTTTTTTCACAGAGCATGGCTCAAATGTAGGAGATAAACTTGAAGAGATAAAAAATATCCCTGAACTGTGTTGAAACTATTGATGAGAATGAGGAACTGCTTGTCACAAATAGTTGCATATTTTCCCATGCTTTGAAAATGTGTCTCTTCGTAGAAAATAAAATGTAACTCTTTGTACAGGTCTTGGTTCAAATGTTGGTCATCTGCATCATGAAGCCTTCAGTTCTTAGCTGAATTAACTCATGACCAAATGACAAAATTTTAGACTGGCCCAAATTGAAAACAATTGCAGACAATAATTTATATGTAACTCAAATGATGAATTCTGTCTTTGATAGGGTAGAAAATATTGTGGGAAAAGGAGAAAATGCTGGTTACCAGCATTTTCTCCTTTTCCCACAATGTTTTCAAAAGCTCTCGGGGTTGTTAAAACTCGGGATTGTGTGGTAAACGGTTAAAGGTGCCAAGCCTTGATCTGACGTCATGCATCCTATGACTGATCCAATGAATTGCATGTTTAGTATTCAGATTTTGTTGTGCAGATATATTGCGTTCTGTTCATTTATTTGCCGTGTATAGGCAGATTGTTAGCAATTTTAGATGTGTTTTTCATACAGATATTTTTGTTGAAAAATAAAATGAGAGCCACTCTGGGAAAAGAAGATTTAATACATCTTGGTAAGCAAGTACAGCATGATATAGGGCAATTTTGTCTAAAACCCGTCTAAATCATGAGATACAATGGTCTTTTTACATGCAGAAAGCCACCTGATCCAATGGGTCCTTCGTGGGAGTGTGCTTGGGCAAGACACTTCAGAGCCCCAGCCTAGTACTGGTGAAACCCAGGAAATACATAAATATGTGAGCTGTTGCCGTGATGTGACTGAAATAATGTTGAAAGCAGGGTAAAACACCATTCAATCAATCAATCAACATGCAGAAAATTTACCAATAGCAAAGAGTTTTGGCCCAGATCATCCTGCATAGACTGGCCAGGATGACATAGGTTGATACTTTTTGCAAATGTATTAAATCACCTTTTTACACCGTGAGACTCATGTAGCCGATAAATATAGTGTGCATTAGGATTTTTTAGCATGTATTTTCATAGTTAACACATTTTCATGTAGTATATTTAACTCTTTATTGAACGACAAAATTTTAGACCAGTTCAAATTGAAAGCATTTGCAGACAACAAAATAAATTTGCCTCAAAAATTGAAATTTGTTTTGGAAAGGTTAGAAAACATTGTGGGAAAAGGAGAAAATGCTGGTTACCAGCATTTTCTCCTTTTCCCACAATGTTTTCTAAAGGCTACTTCCTCAGGGTCGTTAAAACCTGTGATTGTGTGGTAAAGAGTGAATGAATCAAATTTCTCATTGGTTTGATATTTTAGAACAATTTACCGATACTTTTGCTGTATCATTTCTGTAATATGTTCAAAGAGAAAAGCTTTTAACCCGTTACCACACAATCCCGACTTTTAATGACCCTCTGGAAAAAGCCTTTTAAAAACATTGTGGGAAAAGGAGAAAATGCTGGTAACCAGCATTTTTTTTTTTTCCTTTTCCCACAATGTTTTCTACCCTTCCCAAAACAAATTTCAGTTTTTCAGTCACATTTATTTGTCATCTTCCAATGATTCCATTTTGGACCAGTCTAAAATTTTGTCGTTTGGTAAAGACTTAAGACCCGAAAAGTTCTGCTCATTTAACTTTTAGATATTCTCTTCAAAAATTTGCAAATAGATATTTGTAATAAATGTGAATAGTTACACAAAAAAATATATACGCTCTGTATACATATGCTATTATTCATTTCACTATTTGAGTGCCAGTCACTACTATAGTTGCTTGTGTTTACATTGTAGATCAGATCAGACTGCCTAGATCAGGCAGCCTGATATTGTACCTACACTGTCCACTTTTTAACCCTTTACCACTCAATGCCGTCCTTTAACGACCCTGGGAAAGAAGCCTTTTGAAAACATTGTGGGAAAAGGAGAAAATGCTGGTAACCAGCATTTTCTCCTCTTCCCACAATGTTTTCTACCCTATCAAAGAAAATTTGCACCATTTGAGCCACATTAATATTGTCGTCTGCAAATGCTTTCAATTTAGACAAGGCTGTCGTCTGGTAAAGGGTTAAGTCTTACCTAAACAATAAAATTTTGGACTCGAACAAATTGAAAGCATTTGCAGGTGACAAATTGAAATTTAGCTCAAATCATTATTTCTGTCTGTGATAGGGTAGAAAACACTGTGGGAAAAGTAGAAAATGCTGGTTACTGGCATTTTCTCCATTTCTCACAATGTTTTCAAAAGCTTCATTCTAGCTCAGAGTGTTAACACTTCTGATTTTGTGGTAAAGGAGTACTTTTTAGCAAAAATATCAGCCCTGAAATCACAAATATTGGAGCAGGCTGTCACCAGATGAAAATGGCTGTTTCATTTATTTAGCATGGAAAGGGTTAACGTTTATAAGACATAGGTCTTAAATTTGATGTAATTCTATTCATTTTTGCAAGTTGGTTGTGTTTTACTTTTAAATTATTTTCACTGAAAGCATTATGAAATTAAAGTTGTGATATATATCCTTATATACATACACATGTGCATTTAGGCATGAACACACACACGAAACCACACAAATTGGATGTTAACTGGATTCTTTTATTTCTGTGTCATAGTTTTGACTCATATACATGTACATCATCATCATCATAATGCCTGTGTTATTATATATTAAACAGAGGCAGTATGCTATTTTTAGTAATGGTGTTCCATGATCAGCCAATAAATTTTGTGTTTTCCAATCTTTCAATAAAACTTCAGTTACCTGTGCAGAAATGCCTGTAGCATTCTAATTGTTATCTTTATTTGTGCAGAAATGCCTGTAGCATACTAATTGTTAAAACAGAATAATATACAAGGTAATAAATTATACAAAAGGTTTTAACTCTGTATTTACATCCATTGGTTGGACTCAATCTTTGTAAGTCAGTGGAATTTTCTATTACGAGTGGTTATATTGTTTATTGTACAAACTGTAAGCTTAAGATAATAAAAAATATATTTGATTAAATGAGAATTGATGTTGTTCTTATCAAAGTCACACTGAGGTTTATTGCCCCCTCCTTCAAGAGATGTTCAAATTTTGTTTCTTTTATTACAGGATTATGATACGTATGTCAGACGTTATGTTCCTTTTTTTAACCTTCTTATGTAACAATCCCATGTTTTCATACATTTTAGGAAGAAAGGTATAGAAAAAATTGTGAGAAAAGGAAAAAATGCTTGCAACTAGCATTTTCTCATACTCTTACAGTGTTCCTTTTCTTTAACTCTTAATCACACAATCACGAGTTTTAATGACCCTGAACAAAAAGCCTTTTGAAAACATTGTGGGAAAAGGAGAACATGCTGGTAACCAACATTTTCTCCTCTTCCCACAATGTTTTCTTACCATCCAAAAACAAATTTCAATTTTTGCGTCACATTTATTTTGTCGTCTGCAAATGCTTTCAATTTGGACTGGTCTAAATTTTGTCGTTTGGTAAAGGGTCAAAGAGTTAACTGCAAATGCTTTGGTCTAGTCTGAATCTACCGGTATGTATTCTAGACCTGTATTTGTCAACCATTATTTTGAACATTCTTAGTCTCAAGAATTGTCTGAGTTTGAAAGTAACACAACTTCTGATTGGCTATACCAAACTTTTGAGCCAATCAAAAGTTGTGTTGCTCTCAAACAGAAGTTGTGTTGCTCTCAAAATCTATAGTTAGACCAGAGATATTCTTAAGAGTGGGTGGTGAATATGGACTGTCAGGTAGAGTTTTTGACATAAACAAAAACCTAACTGATTTTTGCAGATTAGTTAACCCTTTACCAAATGACAAAATTTTAGACTTGTCTGCTTTGAAAGGATTTGCAGACGACATTATAAATGTGAATCAAAAGTTGTAATTTGTTTTTGAAAGAGTATAAAACATTGTGGGAAAAGAATAAAATGCTGGTTACCAGCGTTTCCTCCTTTTCCCACAATATTTTCCAAAGCCTCCTTCAGGGTTGTTAAAACTAGATTTTTCTCTATAAACTGTTACTGCACAGCAAAGTATGTGATGGAAACGTGACTTTCTGTAATCATTTGAATGACTCAACTTTCACTTACAAGGTATCCCTATCTGTCAAAGAGCCTATCACAACTGCAAATTTTCATGCAGCAGGTGTAGATCAAGATCAGAGTGCACAAAATGTACAGTCTGACCTTTGATCCACCTTGTCTGATACATGAATCTAGTCTGGTTATAAACATCTTTATTGTAGCACTTGTCAAAGACGACGCCACTGTGAGTTCAATACGGCATTTTGAAAATCATGTATCATAGTTTGTACAAAACCGAAGGAAGTAAACTCAATTTTTCTAAGACATAAAAGTGTTTCAGTTGCACTCAGATATGAAATTGAAAATGGCGTATTAAAATAAACTGAATTAGGCCATCGATCATGGAAATACATGTACTTCTTTTTTATCAAAAATAGCTTGGCAATCTATTGGCATAATGATACACACAATCTTTGTCTCCTGACCGCCCAATTTCGTGCCTATTTGTCCCAGAAACAGTTCATTCCTGGGTTTGTTCATCCCTGGGCTTGTTCGGCTGAACTTGTTTCTCCCACAAAATTGCACGCTACCCTATTGGATTGTGCATGACTATATAGTAGGTTGACTTTCAAGCGAATATTTTGCAGCTATTTCTATTGTTTATTTTTCGAATTATTACTTCCACACAATGACTCCCTTTACAAACGCCAATGCAGTGCTTTCAACGCTTTGATACTGTAATGGTTTGGTTTGGGTTTTCCTACTTTCTGTTCAGTAGGCAATCAAATGGTCAAGTTTTCCTTTTTTATCATATTCCAGTTTACCAGCTACTAATGCACAAAAAATTTTACTCATCTAGAACTATAGGGTAACAAGGATTGACCTTGGATGACCTACAGAATAAAGATATATGAGCCATGCTCTGTGAAAACTGCGGCTTAACCCTTTACCACACAGTCCCGACTTTTAACGACCCTAAGAAAGAGGCCTTTTGAAAACATTGTGGGAAAAGGAGAAAATGCTGGGAACCAGCATTTTCTCCTTTTCCCACAATGTTTTCTTACCTTTCAGAAACAAATTTAATAATTTGAGTCACATTTAATTTGTTGTCTGCAAATGCCTTCAATTTGGACCAATCTAAAATATTGTTCTTTGGTAAAGGGTTAATGCATCTCAGTGAAGCATGATACCAAATAAGTTGTCATATAATTATGGATCCATTAAAATCTGTTTTGTTTTACCCGTTACCACATGAAAAAATGTCGGGCTCGTCCAAATTGAAAGCATTTGCAGACGACAATGTCAGTGTGGCTCAGATGATATGATAATTCTTTGATAGGGTAGAAAACATTGTAGGAAAAGGAGAAAATGTTGATTACCAGCATTTTCTCCTTTCCCCACAATGTTTTCAAAAGGCTTCATCCTCAGGGTCGTTAAAACTCTGGATTGTGTGGTGAAGGGTTAACAACCGACTGAATCATGAAGTACTCTGGTCCTTTGACATGCAGAAAATTGACTCACAGAAATAGGTTTGGCCCAAGTCAGCCTGTGTGGACTGCGCAGGCTGACCTGGGTCGACACTTTTTGCAGATGCATTAAGCCCCATCTTCACAGAGCATGGCTCATATGAGATAACCCTGAAAGTGCCGAAAATAGAAATCCAAAATTTTCAGTCAGGAGACCACACAAATACAGCGTACTAATAATTCCCATTTCAGTACTGATATTTTCCAGAATGTGTCAGCATAGCTGACTGTATAGATCTAAGATCAGACTGCACATTTTGTGCAGTCTAATCTTGAAATAGCCTGGTGGCCAAAACAACTGTAATTGTGATAGACACTCCACAGGTGAAAAAGGCGACTGCTAAATTTTGCACACAATCTTGAGGTACAACAGAAAGTAAGGGAAACAATTTATTTAACAGTTTGGATTTAAGAGTTGATTCCCATACTATTGTACTCAAATGAATTCACTTGTTTGAATGGAGTTTTAAACCCCTTTCAACATTATTTCAGACATCACAGCAACAATTCAATTATTCGTGTCTTTTCCAGTCAGGCTGAGGGTCAGCAGTGCCTTGCCTAAGAACACTACCATGTGACCAGCATGACCAGTTGGGATTTAACCAGGATTTCCTTCCTTATCTCTTTACCAATTTACAGAATTTTAGACTGGTTCAAATTCAAATCACTTGCAGATGAGAAACTAAATGTGGCATGATTGATGCAAGTTGTAACAGACCGGGTAGAAAACATTTTGGGAAAAGGAGAAACTGCTGGTTATCAGCATTTTCACCTTTTCCCACAATGTTTTTGAGGGCTGCTTCCCTAGTGTCCTTAAAACTGGAGATTGTGTGGTGAAGGGGAATATAGAGGGGGAAATGTTTCTTGCAAGTATTATGTGCTCTTTGACAAAACTAAAATAAAACTATTATGGGCATTCAAATTCACAACCTCTAAAATGAAAACTCTCCGATCTATCAAATGGACTATTGCAGGACATCCTCTTTATAATAAAGGAATTAATGATGTCAAGATGAAAATATTTTTGACGAGCCCACAGTGAGCAAGACATGGTTGTCACAGTGTTGTTCCAGTGCATGTGCGTGTGTCTGGATTTTTTTATCTGGACCTGGATGAATTTCAAAATAATTTTTCCCAATTTTTCTGAATAGACGTTCCATTTGAAACATTTGTTTCGGAATGTCCAAGGTCAAGGTCAGACTTGAAGCTTAAATGATAAAACTGTCAAACATTGAGCTTGTCTGAGCTACAACTTCTATGAATGGATTTAATTTTACACAAATATTCTGCTTTTATCAGAAGAAGTGCCATTTGAATCATTTGATCAGGAAGGTCCAAGGTCACACTTGAATGTCAAATGATAGAATTGTCATAAATGGAGCTTCTCTGAGCCATAACTTTTATATTTATGAATGCATTTAAAGATGATTTGAAATAATTGTTCTCCTTTAACCCTTTCCCAAACGACAAATTTTGGACTGGTCCAAATTGAAAGAGTTAGCAGACGATAATTTCAAATTTGATGAAAATGGCAGAAAGTTCTCAAAAAGGGTAGAAAATACTGTGGGAAAACGAGAAATTGCTCGTTACGGGCAATTTCTCCTTTTCCCACAGTGTTTTCAAAAGACTTGTACTGCAGACACGTGAAAACCAGGGCTTGTTTGGGAAAGGGTTAACAGTAGAAATGCTGACTGTATCATTTGTTTAGGTAGGTCCAAGGCACTCTAGAGGCCACATTTTCAGTCTGATTAACATGGAACTTGGTCAGAAAGTTTGCCTTCATTATGTCTTGGATAAGTTTCAAAGTGGGTCAAATCTGGTCAAATCTGGTCAAAATGTATGTCACTGGACCAAATCTTAGAAAAACCTTGTGTGCACCATAGAGGCCACATTTTCTGTCTGATATTCATGAAACTCGGTCAGAATGTTTATTTTAATGATTTCTTGGACAAGTTTGGAATTTAGTCACATTGGTTCAAAAAGTAGGTCACTTACACTCATGTGTTTTAAAAATCAGGATCTCTTCAGCTTTATTAACTGTAGAAGACTAGGGGCCAATGGCCCTCTTGTTATCTCATATTTTTGAAGATATACTATCGCCAAACAAAGTTTCGTGAAATTCTGAATGTTTTGAAAAAAATGATGAAACTATGGCGATCGTCTTTAAAAGTCAAATCATAAAATAGACATAGTTACATAGAGCTTGTCTGACCTACAACTCCTACATTTTTGATGGATTTTAAAAAAATATTTACATTAATGTTCTTCTTTACAAGTAAAAGTGCCATTTAAATCGTTTGCTCAGGTAGGTCCAAGGTCAAGGTCACTCTGAAAGGTAACCAGCATTTTCTCCTAATGTTTTCTGCCATTTCAAAGAAAAAAATTCCTCAAATGTCAAGCAGTTAAGCCTTTGAGGGCCAACTAATTAACCCTTTTCCACACAATCCAGGATTTTAATGACTCTGAGGAAGAGGGCTTCTTAAAACATAGTGGAAAAAGGAGAAATTGATGGCTACCAGCATTTTTCTTTTTCCTACAAAGTTTTCTACCCTTCCAAAAACAAGTTTTAATTTTTGAGTCACACTTGTTCTGTCTTTTATGAAGCTTTCAGTTATAACAAGTCCCAAATTTTGTTGTTTGGGAAAGAGTTAACCG
Organism: Tridacna gigas; assembly: GCA_945859785.2. Classification (NCBI taxonomy): domain Eukaryota; kingdom Metazoa; phylum Mollusca; class Bivalvia; order Cardiida; family Cardiidae; genus Tridacna; species Tridacna gigas. Next base: position 60,214,853 of record OX244032.2, read on the forward strand.
TTTACCACACAATCCGGACTTTTAACTGCCCAGAGAAAGAAAGCTTTTGAACAGATTGAGGGAAAAGGAGAAAATGCTGGTTACCAGCATTTTCTGCTTTTCCCACAATCTTTTCTGCCCTTTCAAATAAAAACTTCATCATTTGTATCACATTAAATTTGTTGTCTGCAAATGCTTTCGATTTGGAAGAGTCTACAATTTTTTTGTTAGGTAAAGAGTTAAGATGTACATTTTTTTATATGTATAGAAAGGACCTAGAGATTGCAGTTTGAAGACTTTTTTAGTCCGAAAATCTCTAAAAATAGTAGACAGTATAAATCTAAGATGAGATTGCACCTTCCATGCAGTCTGATCTTAACTTACATTGTCTTCAAAAGCATGTAAAGTCATGATTGGTACCAGAGGGTTAATTATGAATATAAGTATGTGTCAGTAAAAATTTGAAATTTCTTGAAGCCCTACAGCAGTTTAAATGTCCAAATATTTACTTAACTCTTTACCAAACGACAAAATTTTAGACAGGTCCAAATTGAAAGCATTTGCAGACAACAAAATAAATGTGATTGAAAAATCAAAATTTGTTTTGGTAAGGGTAGAAAACATTGCGGGAAAAGGAGAAAATGCTGGTTACCAGCATTTTCTCCTTTTCCCACAATGTTTTCAAAAGGTTTCTTTCTCAGGATCGTTAAAAGTCGGGATTGTGTGGTAAAGGGTTCATTTCCTTTCAGTAGTGTGTATATGTAAATATGTCATGCTGAACCTCAGTAGGAGGTATGTGGTGAAAGTTGCCTATTGTCTTTTTAGAAATGTATTGTCTTACAAAAAGGCTTATCATGCTTCGAAAGCATGACAAACTTCTACAATGCACTGTAAATGAGCCATTGTTGCTGTTGTAGACGGTGTAGAACAAAGATCAGACTGCACTGATCTTGGATTTACACTGTCCTTTTTTTTGAGGGATGAATCTTAACCATGACATTATTACACACTGGTCTATTTTAAAAGTATTATTTCGCAGACAACAAATTAACCCTTTACCACACAGTCCCGACTTTTAACAACCCTGAGGAAGAATCCTTTTGAAAACATTGTGGGAAAAGGGGAAAATGCTGGTAACCAGCATTTTCTCCTTTTCCCACAATGTTTTCTACCCTATCAAAGAAAAATTCCATCATTTAAGCAAAATTTAAATTGTCGTCTGCAAAATGCTTTCAATTTGGACTGGTCTAAAATTTTGTCGTTTGGTAAAGAGTTAATTATGACTCAAATGCTTGGATTTGTATTTAATCATTTACCACACAATCCAGAGTTTCAACAACTCCAATGAAAAGAGCTTTAGAAAACATTGTTGGAAAAGAGAAAAAAAGGAATCTTTTTGTAAAGCGTAAGTTGTACAGCCATGAGTGTAAAAGAAAGGACTTTGAAGATATAAGTACTCATTAACCTACTTAAATCTTAATCCTTTACCTAACAATCCTGAGTTTCAACAACCCAGAGGAAAAAGCCTTTTGAAAACATTGTGGGAACAGGAGAAAATGCTGGTAACCAGCATTTTCTCCTTTTCCCACAATGTTTTCTACAAAGTCCATTATTTGAGTTACATTTAAATTGTCATCCGCAAATGCTTTCAGTTTTGACAAGTTTACATATTTGTCATTTAGTGAAGAGTTAACCGTTTACCACACAAGAAAATTTTAGACCTGCCCAAACCCAAGCATACGCAGATACCAAATTAAATTTGGCTAAAAATACAGAAGTAGTTTTTAAAAGGGATAGAAAACATTGTGAGAAAAGGAGAAAATGCCAGCATTTGCTCCTTTTCCCACAGTGCTTTTGAAAGCCTTTTTTTTCCCTCAGAGTCGTTAAACTTGGGATTGTGTGGTAAAGGGTAAATTCGTCAACTAACAATCCTGACTTTAGCAACCCTGAGGGTAGATTAATTGAATGTATGGTGTTTAACCCCATTTTCAACATTATTTCTGTTATATCATGATGGCCAGCGCACCTATCCATGCTTTCCTGGAGTTTCTTTTTACCGGTACTTCACACAATATTCTACGTAAGCCACTGGCTGCCTTCCCACATTGAAACAATGATCAGCAGTGAGAGAGGAATGAATCCTATCATACTGACTATCGTCATCAATCCTCAAAAAGAAATTGGCCAAGCTGGGGATTTGAACCAACCCCCTGGTCCTGCACATGACCAAATGTGCTACTGGGACTTGGCCAGTGACCCTGAGGAAAGAAGCTTTTGAAAACATTGTGGTACAAAGAGAAAAAGGTTGGTAACCAGAATTTTCTCTATTTACCATAATGTTTCTACCGGATCAGACAGGTATTAAAGCTCATTTGTACTGATTTTGGAAATGTGGTCTGCAGATGCTTATTTGGAAGAGTCATAAATATATTGCTTGGAAAAGGCGGAAAACTTTACCACACCATCCCGACTTTTCATGACCCAGAGAAATAAGCCTTTTGAAAACATTATGGGAAAAGGAGAAAATGCTGGTAACCAGCATTTTCTCCTTTTCCCACAATGCTTTCTATCCTTTCCAAATGAAATTTCAATTTTGGAGTTACATTTATTTTGTCGTCTGCCAATGCTTTCATTTTGGAACAATGTAAAATTTTGTCGTTTAGTAAAGAGTTATTTGCATTTGCATATGTTATAGATCAAGATCAGAACAAACAGTCTGATCTTTGATTTCAATTGTGGAACACTTTGTGATGATGTAGATCCTACCTGGTTATGCAGTCTGATCTTAATATATACTTTCTCTTAGAATACTTTACATTCACCAAACAATTTTGTATTTTAATGAACTTGATAAAAGTAACTTCTGAAAACATTGTAGGAAAAAGAGAAAATGCTAGTAACCAGCATTTTCTCCTTTTCTCACAATGTTTTCTACATTATCAAGGGTTATTTTGTCATAAAAGCCTATAATTTGTAATGTGCAAATTTGTTCATTTTGGACCAGCCTACCATTTTGTCATTTGATATAGGGTTAATTAACACTGTAAGGGTCAAGATTTCACCAGGGGGACATAATCTCTGTGTGAGGTAACAATTTAAAACAGAAGTATATGAGTGAAAAAAAGTAAAATTAAATTAGAATACAGCTGTAAATCAAACAAAACAAACTAACCGTAATACATAAATTTTAACCCTTCAGCAGATAGTTCCATGATTTTTTACAATACTGAGAGTGAGGGCTTATTACTGTTTACCACACAATCCTGTGTTTTAACCCTGAGACAGAAAGCTTCTGAAAACATAGTTGGAAAATGAGAAAAGGTTGGTAAAGAGCATTTTCTCCATTTCCCACAGTGTTTTCTCATAGTTATGCTAGATTTGATTTGTCATCTGCAAATGGTTTTAATCCGGACAAGTCTAAAATTTTGTTGTTTGGTAAAGAGTTAAAAACATTGACCCATTTGTGTACAGCCAATTGACAATTTGCAAGGTGTTCTGTTAAAATGCAAACTCAGATTAAGCGCCAATAAATTGTAGCCTGATCCCTACACTGTATGCTGCTTTTGAACCCTTTACACAATGCCGACTTAACGACCCTGGAAAAGAAAAATCTTTGGAAAAGATTGTGGGAAATGGAGAAAATGCTGGTAACCAGCATTTTCTCCTTTTCCTACAATGCTTTCCACCCTATCACCATTTGAGCCAAATTGAAATATGTCGTCTGCAAATACTTTCATATATTCATTCAATAGGAAAGTTCTATAAATAGTAATTTTGGCCTCAAGTTAAAAAATCAAATGTTGCTCCCACTGACATGGACCCATTGAATTTTGAGTATGGCCAATTTTCGGACCCACAAAACACTTTAACTCTGTACCAGACAACATTTTAGACGTCCAAATGCGAAGCCTTTGCAGATGACAAAATAGATGTGATTCAAAAATTGAAATTTGTTTTTTGAAGGGTAGAAAACATGATTGTGGGAATAGTAGAAAACGCTGATTACCAGCATTTTCTTCTATTCCCACAATGTTTCAAAAGCCTTATTCATTTAGAACTCGAGATTATGCGGCGAAGGGTTAACATATTTCAGATATAAAAAGGTTTGAAAGAAACAAAAACAATGTTACAAACAAATGCTCCTTTTTCCACAATGCTTTACAAAAATTATGAAAGTTATAGAGATTCTTTTACATGTATTTTATGGAGAGCATAGAAGTCAGCCCAAAAGCCAGGTCATAGAGAACAGATTGAGAGGCAGTCTGCCAAGTTACTGTCAATCAAACTTGAATGGATCTAGCTGGGTGGAAGAGTCCCCTGTTTGTTCTTTCAGTTTTGCATTACTGTGTTTGGACAGTGAGAATTTAAAACATTTCAGCCACGCTCTGTGAAAAGGTGGCTTAATGCATTTGCGAAAAGTATCGACCCAGGTCAGCCTGCGCAGTTTGCGCAGGCTGACTTGGGCCGAAACTTTTCGCTAATGGTCAATTTTCTGTATGTCCAAGGACCAGTCTACCTCATGATTAAGTTGGTTGTTAAATAATGTGGCTATTATATATCTATAATTATGTGATGACTTACTTGGTATCGTGGATCACAGACATGCATTAAGACCCCTTTTGCCAGAGCATGGTTCATTTACTGTTACCCTTACCATGCTATGGATAGCCTTTGATGCATTTTCGGACAGCACAGATCTAGATTAGATTTCACAGAATATGCAGTCTTCTATTGTATGTTCAAAGCCTGACAGTTTGTGAGATACTCACCTTGAAACAGATTTGAATTTTTCATGAACTGAAAATGCTGGTATGAACAAAAATATTTAGAGGATTTTGATGTAAACTGAACTGTTTTTCCTTTGACCCTTTTCTTAATGTTAGCAATATTTTTCATCATTCCAAGTCATAAACACCATCAGGATAAAGAACTAGAAGATGGAAATAGATTGATTTCAAATACATTTTGGATGGTCAAGTGTACTTCATGGTAAACTGGGAAAATTCCGCAGCATTTCTCTGTTTAAAGCAATATTTTTCAGCCAAATTTAATTACTTGTCCAAAAGCATTGTGGGAAATGGAGATAATGCTGGAAACCAGCATGTTCTCTTTTCCCCAAAATGTCTTCTACCCTTTATTGATAAATCCAATCATTTGAGCCACATTTAAGGTGTCTTCTGCAAGTGTGTTCATACCAGACAAGTCTGAAATGTGATTGTTTAGTAAGGAATTGAAGCAAGGCATCTTTGTAGAACACAATGATCAATTAACTGATTGTAAGGTGTTAAACGGCATTTTCAAAATTGTTTCAGACATATTGCAGCAACCAGTGCACCTATCCATGCTTTCCTGGAGTTTCTACCACCAGTATTTCGCACAATATTCTTCCTAAGCCACTGGCTGCTTTCCCACATAACCATCATCGAAATGATGATCAGAGGTGAGAAAGGATTGAATCCTGTTGCATTGACTATCATCAGTTCTTGGAAAGAAATTGGCAGAGCTTGGGATTTGAACTAGCAACCTCCAAGGTCTCAAGTCCTGCATACTACCAGCAGCGCAACCTAGAGAACAAGATGAATTTCTTGTTTGAATTTTGCCAAATACCAGGTCTGATTGGTGTCTCAATGTGAGTAATTTGTTAAAGTAACAGTAGCTGCTAAAAGTAAACAAAGTTGGAGTTAAAATGCATTCAAATATACAGGTAAATCATGCTATTTAAGTATGGTAATTATTTTCAAGATGATAGTCTGTTATTGTATCAGGTCTGTCAAAGTGTTAGTCATTGGCAGAGATATTAATTTCAAAACTAGGTTAAAAGTTGCCAGGTCAATCTTTTGATTACTTTTGCCTGATTTTGAAATTCCTTTTTCTGCCAGCAACTAACACTGACCGGCGACAAAGTAACTGATTGTCATCTTCACAATATTTTTCATACTATTGAATGGTATGATTTAAATTTAAATGCACTTTAACATCTTCATTTTGGGGATTTGGGGCTTTTTATTTGGTATATATATTGTTTAGGTTATAAATCTGTATATCTTTTTAAAGAAGAAAACATCAAGGTATTGTTTTATACCTATGTTGTCTGCATCTGTGTCATCGTCATTATGCGAAAAAGTTCTCATGTCTCTGTTATTACTGAATATATTAACTTCAAACAAGAAAATTTTAGACCAGTCCAAATTGAAAGCATTTGCAGATGAGAAATAAAATGGGGCACAAACGACAGTATCTGTCTTTGAGATTGTTGAAAATATTGTGGGAAAAGAAGACAATACTGGTTACCAGCATTTTCTTCTTTTCCCACAATGTTTTCTAAAGGATTGTTAAAAGTCAGCATTGTGTGGTAAAGGTTTAACTGTACCACACCACAAAACACACTTGTCCAAATTGAAAGCATTCCCAGACAACAATTTAAATGTTACTCAAATGATAGAATTTATCTTTGAAAGGGGAGAAAACATTGTGGGAAAAGGAGGAAATGCTGGTTACCAGCATTTTCTTCTTTTCCCACAATGTTTTCAAAAGGCCTCTGTCTCAGGGTCGTTAAATTTTGGAATTGTGTGGTAACTCTTTCAGTGCCAAATATTAGCCATGTTCTGTGAAAAGGGGGGCTTAATGCATCTGCAAAAAGTATCGACCCAGGTCAGCCAGCGCAGTCCACGCAGGCTGTTCTTGGCCGAAACTTTTCGCTACTGGTCAATTTTCTATGTGTCAAAGGACCATTCTACCTCATTATTTGGTAGTTGGTTGTTTAAAAAAAGTCGGTATTGTGGATCCATAATTATGTGATGTCTTGCTTTGTATCACACATCATGGAGATGTATTAAGCCCCCTTTTGCCAGAGCATGGCTCACATATAAACTGTACCTCCTGTGATGACTGAAAATACATTTAACTTGAACTCAGAAATGTATATTATACAGGCTTGACTTAACAAGAGGCCAATGTAGATCCAAGATCAGGCTGCATGCTGTGTGCAGTCTGATCTTGGCATACTCGTATGCTGTCAGTGAAACCCCTGTTTCCATTCAGAATTCAGAGAGGATTAACCCCTTACCACACAATCCGGACTTTTAATGACCATGTGAAAGAAGCCTTTTGAAAACATTTTGGGAAAAGGACAAAATGCTGGTAACCAGCATTTTCTCCTTTTCTCACAATGTTTTCTACCCTTACCAAAACAAATTTCAGTTTTTCAGTCACATTTATTTTGTCATCTGCAAATGCTTTCAATTTGGACCAGTCTAAAATTTTGTCGTTTGGTAAAGAGTTAAATAAAGGCAGATTGAGTGACAGTGCAGTAATTATGATTTGTCATTGTGTGGTATAGAACAGAGTACATCGTACCAAACAATTACTGATAGACTTGTTAAAGTGTTGGACGTTTTCTATTATATCTGTCGAATTCATCAATCAGAACGATATACAAATAGATCACCTGACATGCACTTACCCCTTTACCAAAAATGCCGTGTTTTAACCACCCTGAGAAAAGCGGCTGTATGAAACTTTATGGAAAAAGTAGAAAATGCTGGTAGCCAGCATTCTCTCCTTTTTCTGCATTTTTTTTTGCATCTTATCACAAACAAAACCCTTGATTTGAGGCAAATTTGATAGTCGTCTTCAAATGCTTTTAATTTGGATAAGACTAAAATTTTGTTGTCTGGTGAATAGATGACTCATTATTGTACAGATGTTTATTTATCTTCCATTTGATGTTTTTGTTTTTTTGAAAAAATTGTGGGACAAAAATAGCAGTTGCTTGTGGCAAGCAATCAATCTTTTTCTTACAGTTTATCCTATTTGTATAGATATATTTCTTTCCTTCAAAATTTTACTTATTAATCAAAAGCTATTTGTAACAATTTTCTAAATACGAGGGGACAACAGTATGACAGTATTTTAAGAAGCTCCTGAAATACATAAACAGGTACTATGTCTGGCTTGAAATACCTGAAAATTTGGTAATTAAGTTTTAACTCTTTACCAAATGACAAAATTTAACCTTTGTCCAAATTAAATGCACTTGCAGTCAACAAAATAAATGTTACTCAAAAATTGAAATTTGTTTTTGGATGGGTAGAAAACATTGTGGGAAACAGGTGAAAATGCTGGTTACCAGCATTTTCTCCTTTTTCCACAATGTTTTTCAAAGCTGTTTTTCTCAGGATTGTACAAAGTCAGGATTGTGTGGTTAAGGGTTAAACACTAGGCAAGCTCAATTAACTTTTTACCAAACAACAAAATTGCATTTGTCAATGATAAATGTGGCTTATGTAATGGCATTTGTCTCTGAAAGATTAGAAAATGTTTACCAGCATTTTTAGCTCACCTGAGCAAGAAGTGTTCAAGGTGAGCTTTTGTGATTGTACTGTGTCCGGCGTCCAGGCGTCAACAATTACCTTGTGTGCACTCTAGAGGCTACATTTTCAGCCTGATACTCTTGAATCTTGGTCAGAATGTTTGTCTTAATATCTTGGACAAGTTCGAAATTGGGTCATGTCGGGTCAAAAAGTAGGTCACTGGGCTAAATCTAAAAATATCTTGTGTGTGCTCTTGAGACCATATTTTCAGCCTGATGCTCTTGAATCTTGGTCAGAATGTTTGTCTTGATAATATCTTGGACAAGCCTGAAATCAGGTCTGGTGGGTCAAAAAGCAGCCAAATCTTAGAAAAACCTTGTGTGCACTCTAGGGGCCACATTTTCAGCCTGAAACACATGAAAGTTGGTCAGAATGTTTGTCTTGATGATATCTAGGTCAAGTTCGAAATAGGGTCATGTCGGGTCAAAAAGTAGGTCACTGGGCTAAATCTTAGAAAAACCTTGTGTGCACTCTAGAGGCCACATTTTCAGCCTTATACTAATAAAGATTGGTCAGAATGTTTATCTTGTTGATATCTTAGACAAGTTTGAAAGTGGGTCATGTCGGGGCAAATAGTAGGTCACATGGTCAAATCTTAGATAAACCTTGTATGCACTCTAGAGGCCACATTTTCAGCCTGATTCGCATGAAACTTGGTCAGAAAGTTTGCCTTCATGATATCTGGTAAAAAAGTAGGTCACTGGACCAAATCTTAGAAAAACCTTGTGTGCACCGTAGAGGCCACATTTTCAGTCTGACATTCATGAAACTTGGTCAGAATGTTTGTTTTAATGATATCTCAGACAAGTTCGGAATTTAGTCACATTGGTTCAAAAGTTTACATCATTAAAACCAGGATCTCTTCTGCTTGATTAACTGTTGAACACTTTACTCAGGTGAGCGCTTCAGGGCCAATGGCCCTCATGCTTATTTTCCCACAATGTTTTCAAAAGCCAAAAGCCTTCTTCCTCAGGGTCATTAAAATTAGGACTGTGTGGTTAATGCTAAACTGATAAACACTTGCAAACAATGATTCTTGTCTTACAATAAAACACTGTTGAAAACATTGTGACAAAGAAACTTGCTCACAGTGAGCTAGTATTCCTTTTGTCACAATTTTTTCAGTCATACAAATGGATTTAACCTTTCTTCATGTCAGTTTTACTCTTTACCACACAATCCCAACTTTTAAAGACCCTGAAAAAAAAGTCTTTTGAAAACATTGTGGGAAAAGGACAAAATGCTGGTAACCAGCATTTTCTCCTTTTCCACAATGTTTTCAACCCTTCCCAAAACAAATTTCAATTTTTGAGCTACATTTGATTTGTCGTCTGCAGATGCTTTTAATTTGGACCTGTCTAAAATTTTGTCATGTGGTAAAGAGTTAAATATTTTTTAAAGTCATCTGTTGCAAATTAATATGCTTTATGAGCTGTCTTTTGTGAAGATCTGGATAACTTTTTTTTTTCCGTTTTATTGCATAATTTTGCAACCCTTCGGTAGTTTTTAAGTGAGATCTGCTGGGCAATTACTGAACAGGTAACCTGATCTGCAATTGTAGTGTTCCTAAAGGTGCATTATCATAAGATATGAAAAAAAAATTTTTGTTCACTTTGGGTCAGACAAGAACAAAAGCCAAAAAGGGTTAATAGTATTTCAGTGTAAATAAAAAATCAGACAACACTATTTGATCAGTCTGATCATGAACAATGCTGTCCAGTAAAACAAATACAGTAATGCTTAACCCTTTCCCAAACGAAAAATTTTGGACTGGTCCAAATTGAAAGACGACAATTTTAAATTTGATGAAAATGGCAGAAAGGTCTCAAAATGGGTAGAAAACACGGTGGGAAAAGGAGAAATTGCTCATTATGAGCAATTTCTCCTTTTCCCACAGTGTTTTCAAAAGACTTGTGAAAACCAGGGTTTGTTTGGGAAAGGGCTAAGCACTCCATGGGTTTGCAAATAATCCATTGCAAGGTACAACATCTTCGGGGAAAAGGAACATCACGACAAAAGCACCATTTTTTTTCCAGACTGTTTATTAAACATGATCATAACAATGATACAGTGACATAGAAAGTAGAATTGTAGATAGACAAAAACGTAAGGCACTTGACAAAAAACACACAAAACCAGTCTCTCACCAGGAGAAAACCAGTCTGATCTGAAAAACTGAATTTTTGACTTATTTAACTCTTAAATAAGTAACAGGCTATTTTATGTGATTTTAACAATGTTCTTTCCATCTTTTTTTTTCTCAACCCTTTACCACACAATCCCGACTTTTAACGACCTGTAAAAGGAAGCCTCTTGAAAAGATTGTGGGAAAAGGAGAAAATGCTGGTAACCAGCATTTTCTCCTTTCTCCACAATGCTTTCAAAAGCCTTTCTCTTCAGGGACGTTAAAACTTGGGATCATGTGGTATAGAGTTAAATTCTGTCTGTGCCTATCTTTTCACAACCAAAAGCCACCACTTTTTTGTGTTAGAGAATTTATTTTGGTAAAAAAATTGTAAACCCATTTCCAACATTTTCTCCTTCCCTCACAATGTTTTCTACCCTTTCTTAAGATAACTACAGTCATTCGAGTTGCAATTAATAAGTTGTCTATAAATGTTTTCCACACGAACAATGCTAAAATTTTGCTCCCTCTTAAAACTTTAAATATAATTAAACCATAACTATACCGGGGCCATTTCAAACACATTGTATTTTAAATGGAGGTTGAAGGAAAGGCAAATTTCTCTGTAAATGATGTGGGAAAGGGAGCAATTGTTGTCTTTCCCACTGTTTTAACCCTTTCCCAAAAAAGCCCTGGTTTTCACATGTCTGCAGTACAAGTCTTTTGAAAACACAGTGGGAAAAGGAGAAATTGCTCATAACGAGCAATTTCTCCTTTTCCCACAGTGTTTTCTACCCTTTTTGAGAACTTTCTGTCAATTTCATCAAATTTGAAATTGTCATCTGCAAACTGTTTCAATTTGGACCAGTCTAAAATTTATCATTTGGGAAAGGGTTAACCCAACTTCATGAGCCATGCTCTGGCAAAAAAGGGCTTTTATGTATCTCCACAATGCATTGACCAATCCAGCCAACCCATAATTATGGGTCCATAATAGCCAGGTCTTTTAACAACTGACTTAATCATGTGGTAGACTGGTTCTTGGACACACAGAAAATTGACCAATAGCGAAAAGTTTCGGCTCGGGTCAGCCTGCGTAGTCTGTGCAGGCTGACCCCGGTCAATAATTTTCCCAGATGCATTAACCCTTTCCAAAACAAGCCCTGCTTTTCATGTGTCTGCAGTACAAGTCTTTTGAAAACACTGTGGGAAAAGGAGAAATTGCTCGTAACGAGCAATTTCTCCTTTTCCCAGTATTTTCTACCCTTTTTGATAACTTTCTGCCATTTTCATCAAATTTGAAATTGTCGTCTGCAAACTCTTTCAATTTGGACCAGTCCAAAATTTGTCGTTTGGGAAAGGGTTAAGCCCCTTTTCACAGAGGATGATTCATATATACAGCAGGGACATAAAAAGTTGGACAGTAATGGATAAAAAAGATCCCTGGAACAGCTATATACATGTACATATCTGTATCTTTAACCCTTTACCAGACAACAAAATTTCAGACTTATCTAAAATGAAAGCATCTGCAGAGGATAGATTCATCTTCTCAAAATTATGTAATTTATCTTTAGAAGGGTAGAAAGCATTGTGGAGAAAGGAAAAAAATGCTGGTTACAAGCATTTTTTCCTTTAATCCACAATGTTTTTTAAAAACTCTCATCCTCAAGGTCGTTAAAACAGAGGTTTGTGTGGTAAATGATTAATGAGTAAATAAATAAAAAGAGTGATACTGTTTAGAGACAGACCTCAAAATAATAGGGAGTGATAGTATTCTAAATCCATTATTTCTCCTCCAAATCCTATGTTGTTGGTACTCATTAAAATCGTCTCGATGAGAGGATTCTAATGAGTACCTACAAAATAGGGTTTAGTGAAAAGTAATTCATATTTTCAGTTTTGAAATCAAAATCACTCCCTCTATCTGGAGCTCTGTTAAGAGAGATAGGTTACATAATACTATTACTGGACACAAAAAAAGATATGACAACCAACACTGTATTTACACAATAGCTAAAATCAACAAAATATAACACAAAATCACAGACCTTTAGGACAAGACATTTGTATCGAAATCACAAGAAAGCACTTAGAAAAGAAGGGGGGGGGGCGGGCGAGGGCTTTCGATGAAAGAAAATGTGATAGAACATCATGAAAAATAGAAGTAGTTTAGAATTGTGATATAAACAGGATCAGCACTTCAGATATGGTAGAGGGAAAACTTAGATTACCAGTTAACGCTTTCCCAAACGACAAATTTTGGACTGGTCCAAATTGAAAGAGTTTGCAGACGACAATTTTAAATTTGATGAAAATGGCAGAAAGGTCCCAAAAAGGGTAGAAAACACTGTGGGAAAAGGAGAAATTACTCGTTACAAGCAATTTCTCCTTTTCCCACAGTGTTTTCAAAAGACTTGTACTGCAGACATGTGAAAACCAGGACTTGTTTGGGAAAGGGTTAACTAATTCTGTAAAGGAGATTAACCCTTTACCACACAATCCCGAGTTTTAACGACCCTAAGGAGGAAGGCTTTTGAAAACATTGTGGAAAAAGGAGAAAAAGCATTTTCTCCTTTTCCCACAATGTTTTCTGCCCTTCTCAAAACAAATTTCAATTTTTGAACCACAGTTCTTTTGTCTTCTGCAAATGCTTTGAATCTGGAATAAACTAAATGTTTGTTGTTTGGTAAAGACTTAATTATACTTGTATCTTTATGCTCTATTAGGTTGAATGAGAAATTACAGAAATGATCTTAGAAATCATTCACTTCAAGTATTGTCTAATCCAAATTAATTCTGTCTAAATCAATTTGTCCAAATTACAAATAAAAGAATCATTATTAAACAAACTCAAACCAGTTCCTTATTCTGTCTTGAAGATCAAAACATTTCTCCACAAAACTTGTTCAGAGAACACAATCAAAATGAAAGAAAAAATTGCTAACTAAAGCAAGCTGATTTGACTAAATGTTAAACACACTACAATCTATGTCTGTAACTGTAAATCAATACATGAATTCATTCCTATAACCCTTTACCGCACAATGCCGCCTTTTAACGACCCAGGGAAAGAAGCCCTTTGAAAACATTGTGGGAAAACGAGAAAATGCTGGTTACCAGCATTTTCTCCTTTTCCCACAATGTTTTCTACCCTATCAAAAAAAAAAATTGCACCATTTGAGCCACACTGAAATTTTCGTCTGCAAATGCTTTTAATTTGGACAAGTCTAAAATTTTGTCGTCTGGTAAAAGGTTAACTTTGTTACTCAGCTATTTAACCTACTCTCACAAAAACATAGTTTTGTTTAATACTTGCTGATGACAGCTTGTGAAAACATTGTGGTTTACAGGCACTTGCTCCTTTCCCAAAACGTTTTCCATGTCTGTGAAAAAGACCAGTTTCCTTTTCTCCAATAATTTCTGTGTTGTCACCTTTAGATTGATTCCATGGTGTATTACACCACTTTCAACATTATTTCAGTTACATCACGTCAACAGCTCACATATTCATGTATGTCCTGGGTTTCACTAGTACTAAGCTAGGGCTCTGAAATGTCTTGCCTAAGGACACTCCCATGAAAAACCGAGTGCTTTCAATAAGGCTCAAGTCTCACTGATTACTGAGTAGGAAAATAAAGATTTGAAAATAATGAAAAGTGCAAAAAGTCCAAAGCAGACCAACCCATAGATTGCTAGCAGATTGGCATACCATCTCTATGCAAAACCTAAGCTTCCAGTTCTTATCCAGATGAAAAAGTCATCAAATTTGTACATATTGAAGGCATTTATAGATGAAAACATTGAATGTGGCTCCAACATTGAATTTCTATCTGCATCTGAATTGGTAAAAACTATTGTGGGAATAGGAGAAAATGAGAAAATGCTGGTTACCAGCATTTTCTCCTTTTTCCACAATGGTTTCAATAGCCTTAATTCTTTCTCAGGCTGGTAAAATACATGATTGTTTGGTTAACCCTTTCCCAAACAAGCCCTGGTTTTCACGTGTCTGCAGTAAAAGTCTTTTGAAAACACTGTGGGAAAAGGAGAAAGTGCTCGTAACGAGCAATTTCTCCTTTTCCCACAGTGTTTTCTACCCATTTTGAGACCTTTCTGCCATTTTCATCAAATTTAAAATAGTTGTCTGCAAACTCTTTGAATTTGGACCAGTCCAAAATTTGTCGTTTGGGAAAGGGTTAAAGCCCATGAATTTACAACAATAAGCTAGCAGTCTATATGTCAGACATTGTGTTCTCATACCGAATGGTATATGTCATTGCAGAGAAGAATGGTTACATAGTTTGTGTATTTCTTTTATCCATCATGTATACATACAGTGACACATCTAAAGTAGAAATCTTTCAACTCTGTTTCAAAATGGTGGAACTGCCTAGAACAAAAAGCATTTTTTTTAAATTTGATGTCTATGTGATGTAGACATTATTTATATATACTTGTATTTTCTATTTTTGTCCACACTTTGTTTTGAAAAAGTTCAACTCTTTACCAGACAACAAAACTTTACTCTTCTGTATTTTCATACAGAAAATTTAAATGCTGTTTAACTCTTTACCAAACGACATAATTTTAGACCGGTTCAAATTGAAAGCATTTGCATACGACAAAATAAACAATAATGAAAAATACAAATTTGTTTTGGGAAGGGTAGAAAACATTGTGGGAAAAAGGAGAAAATGCTGGTTACCAGCATTTTCTCTTTTTCCCACAAAGTTTTCAAAAGGATTCTTTCACAGGGTCGTTAAAAGTCCGGATTGTGTGGTAAAGGGTTAAATAACGGGTTACTAGCATTTTCTATTATTCCCACATGGGCCATGAAAGCTCTGGATTATTTGATAGATGGTTAACCCTTTACCACAAAACCCTGAGTTTTAACGACCTTGAGGAAAAAGGCCTTTGAAAAACTTGTGGGAAATGGAGAAAGTGCTGGTAACAAGCATTTCCTCCATTCCCCACAATGTTTTCTACCATTCCAAAGGCAAATTTCAGTATTTGAGTCACAGTTGTCTTCCACAATTACTTTCAATTTGGACTAGTCTAAAATTTTGTAGTTTGGTAAAGAATTAAGCGTTATATATCAGATGATCAGTTGAAAGGTCATAATCATAAAGAATAATTTTTTCCTTCCACTATTATCTTTCTATATTTGGTCAGTTCCTTAACTATCACAGTAAAACATCAAAAATATACTAGTATTTCCATTGCTAAACAAAATGAAATGACCACAATTATTGTGGACATATTGCCATCTCAGACTCTATGGTTTTCAGAATGACCTTCAAATTTTACATATGGACAGCTTTGTAACACCATTCTCTCTCTCACCGAAAGTTGAAACTGTACAAGTTTACCAGACTCCATGGACGCTTTAATTACTTGACTTATGAGTAAATAACAAATGAGTAGTAATCTGGCTAAAGGGGGGTTTAACCCTTTACCGCACAATGACGCCTTTTGACGCTCCTGGGAAAGAAGCCTTATGAAAACATTGTGGGAAAAGGAGAAAATGCTGGTAACCAGCATTTTCTCCTTTTCCCACAATGTTTTCTACCCTATCAAAGAAAAATTTCACCATTTTAGCCAAACTGAAATTGTCGTCTGCAAATGCTTTCAATTTGGAGGAGGCTAAAATTTAGTCGTCTGGTAAAGGGTTAATGCATCTCGGTGATCCATTACATCAATCAATCCATAACATAATTCTAGATCCATCAAAATCAATTTTGTTTCATGACTAACTCAATCACAAGGTAAACTTTGACAAGCAGAAAACTGACCAATAGCAAAATTTCCGAAACAGGTCAGCCTGCGCGGACTGCACAGGCTGAGCTGGATCGGCACTTTTTGATGATGCATTAAATCCCCTTTTCACAGAGCATGGCACAAATATTTATTTATTTATTTTTTTAATATATACCTAAAAAGGATGATCTCATGAGAAACAAATTCAATATATAAAACATGTTTTGAAATTTTTTTTTTTTTTTCTCAATTTTATACAAAGCTTTTTGAAGAGTAAAAGTATCCAATCTGTAAAAATATAGCATACTTCAGTATCAGTATTGCAATATATACAGAATATTATGTTGAAGTAACTTTCCAGGTGCATGTATTTAATTCAAGCAGCTGTTTTTTAAAATATGATATCGCACAAGACCGAAGGTCGAGCGAGATGTCAAAATTTTCTTACGCGCTAGAAGTCGATACAAGCATCAGGAAAGTTTCTACAACATAAAATTCCTTTTATTATATACCTAAAACTTTCAGCAACAAAATTTTGCAGTTTTTGACATTCATTCGTAAATTAGGTAAAGAAAATAAAACAAACAATGGTGTGTGGTAGCTAGTAACCTCATTTTTATGAGTGGGGGATAAATATCATCGCGTAAATTTTGATCAATCAAATGGCAAATCATGTATGTTTTCCATGCATGGGTTACATCATCAATATCGTATTACACAGTGTGTAGATACAGATTTTCTTTTTGTGATGTGTTATTTTATCCATGATCGACACATGTATTGAGCCGTAAAACTTTCAGGTATATGATAAATTCCAAATGTCACCAAAAGACATCCTAGGAATATTGGTGGTTATGTACAAAGAGAGAGAGATGAGGTCTTTTGCCCATACTCAAATTCAAACTTACTGTTTCCGAGTCAGAAAAAATAAAGCATAAGGAGAAAAAAAACGTGTATATTGTAATAATTTCCAAGAAGGTCAACTCTCTCCGCAATATAAAGAAAAGCATACACTACTGTCCATTTGGTAAAGGCGTTAATTCCGTCAGAAATTTATCTAATGCTTCTGTTCAACAACTCTTTATGTAGGAAAGATTTAAGTACAAAAAGATCAATATTAAAACTTAAACAAAATTGTTTTCTATCTACAATTTTGCATCAAGCCTCAAAACAGCAATCAAAAACACTAAACAGAAAGCATACAATACAAAAATATAACATCTTAATTAATGGATTATGTTTGTGAATAATATGACAAGTATTAGAAGTAAAGTAAACCATCAAATACAAGACATGGTCACTATTTTGGCATATAGTACATATACATTTGTTTTCCCTTGAGGCTTAAAATACTAGCCACAACTTAAAAGTTTACCACACAGTCCCAGGTTTTGATAACCCTGAGAACAAAGCCTTTTGAAAACATCGTGGGACAAGGAGAAAATGCCAGTGAGCAGCAATTTCTCCTAATCCTACAATGTTTTCTACCCATTTAAAGACAAGTCCGATCATTTGACCTATATTTGACCTTCATTCAAATTGTCATCTGCAAATGCCTTCAATTTGGAAAAGTCCAAAATTTTATTTCTGTGAACTGTGAAGATGAAGTTCAGACTGCACAGAACATTTGAATCTTGTGGCATTCTAGAGATAAACCTTTCAAAAATGATTATTTTCAGTCTTTAGAAAGGGAAAAATATTTTGTGATGTTTTTCATATATTTTGCAAAATACCAGTGCAAGTCTAAGATAAACATGCAATCTGATCTTCATCTACGATCAAAGTTGTGGCTAGTATGCTGAGGACAGATGTTTTTAAAGATAAAAACTGAAAACTGAAATTCCCATCTTGTTTCCATTTTGCTGTAAATCCATAATGTGTTCTTTCCAAAAGAATTTCCTGGTGCTAAATAAATGATACTGGCACTAATCTTGTTGTACTAATTTTTATCCAATCCACGGTGTTAAATTTATTAGTAAAATAGACAACAGATATAGCATTCATTTAAGAAATCATGGCAACTTGTGAAACACTAAAATTTAACTAATACTTGGCACATAATGTAACAATGAAGGGACACTAACAAACGTTTGGCGGTAAACAGGAAGTGAGATCTATCTATAATAGCAACTATTTCTATCTAAGCAGAGGAGAGTCCTGCAGAGGAGCAATTCTAAGAATGAAGAAGTAGCTATACTGGTGATGACCTGTTTAACTCTTTGCCAAATGACAAAATATTAGACTAGTCCAAATTGAAACCATTTGCAGACAACAAAATGATTGTGAGTGAAAAAATGAACTTTGATCTAGGCAGGGTAGAAAACATCGTGGGAAAAGGAGAAAATGCTGGTTACCAGCATTTTCTCCTTTTCCCACAATGTTTTCAAAAGGCTTCTTTCTCAGGGTCGTTAAAAGTCGGGGTTGTGTGGTAAAGAGTTAATATGACATGCTTTTGCGCCTGCTTTTGTCGTTCAGAAAGTTTTTGCAATGAATACTATTACAATCAACCTACAGGAATCACGGTAGAAATCAAAGCTACAAACTTTCTTCTATTAGGAAAAATATAGAACACATTCAAAGACTAATTTCATGTCAATACAAGGCTGAAACATAAAGGCTGATAGAAAAAGTAGCATGAAAAAAAAAAAGAGACAGGATATGTAGAACGAAACTATATAACCCTTAACTCTTTCCAACACAATCCCTGGTTTTAACGGCCCTGACATAAGAGACATTTGAAAACATTGAGGGAAAAGGAGAAAATACTGGTGACCAGCATTTTCTCCTTTTCCCACAATGTTTTCCAACCTTTCAGACACAAATTCCATAATTTAAGCCACATTTAATTTGTCGTCTGCAAATGCTTTCAATTTGGACCAGTCTAAAATTTTGTTGTTTGGTAAAGAGTTATGGCATGAAACAGGACATGCATTGCTTTTCAGTGGTTTAGCCAATCAGAAGTTGTGTTACTTTCAAATGTAGAAAATCTTGAAGAATAAGACTAAGAACGTTCTTAAGAATGGCTGGAGAATACGAGCGTAGGTGTTGGGGAGATCTTAAGAAAAATTGTGGTTAGGGGAAAACTTGGAGATATTTAAACTCTCCTTTAGCAAAAAAAGAATAATTTAACCCTTTATCAAACAATCCTGTGCTTTAACAACCCTGAAGACTTAAGCCTATGAAAAAAATTGTGGGATAAGGAGAAAATGCTGGTAATCAGCATTTTCTCCTTTTCCCATAATGTTTTCTACCCATAAAGAGACAAATTTGTATCATTTGAGCCAGAATTAATTGTTCATCTGCAAATGCTTTCAAAATGGAAGAGTCTAACATTTAGTCGTATGATAGAGGGCTAACCCTTTACCATACGATCTCGAGTTTTAACGACCCTGAGGAAGATCCCTTTTGAAAACATTGTGGGAAAAGGAGAAAATGCTGGTTACCAGCATTTTCTCCTTTTCCCACAATGTTTTTTTGCCCTATGCAAGAAAAATTCCATCATTTGAGCCACATTTAAATTGTTGTCTGCAAATGTTTTCAAATTGGACATGTCTAAAATATTGTTGTTTGGTAAAGAGTTAAGAGGTTTAGAGAAAACAGTCCATGGTACAAACAATCTGGAATACAAAATAAGTGATCCATGTTTAAAAAAAAGTTTGTACAGTGAATGTTTAAACACAATGGATTCAATGAAAGAAATGGAATGACGGCTGGAATGATTAACAATAAGGAAAAACATGTAAGAAAGGAATAAATATACTCAAAAACAAATCAACACAAGATAATAGTAAACATGGACGGACTTGCATCATCACATCCCTGGCTTCGTGAAATACTGCTAAAAACATATACACTATGGAATACTTTTCTCTATGATATCATAAACATTTTCCTTTACATTTAAGACATTTTTTCTTTCTATTTATGTGTGTGTATTGAGACATGTAAGTGTTAATTTTTTTTTTTATCAGAAAAGACTATTTGAAAAATATTTTGGTAATTTAAACAGAACTGAAGATAACGTTTCCTGAAAATTGTGAAACCGATGTCACATTTATTGCACATTATGGTGGTGGTATTCATACATTAATTTGACCTATTAAAATACATCCATGATTTTTCAGATCCAAGCAGTAATCAACTTTGGAACAAAACTGAGGGGAAAGAAGATACTGCCTGTAGCCAAGTGCAACTGCTTGTTCCAGGCAATTGCTTTTTTTTCCCTCAAGTGAAGAAAAATGTTTTCCTTTCCTTCAAATTGTGTCTACTCTGTGTCACCCATACCAATTTTTGATTGGTGTACAGTTAGAATGCACGGTAATGGGTGTATAGAAGTGGAATTGTTCCACATAATCTTGCCCTGTCGCCATGGCGAAATCATAAATGTTTGGTTGCAAGATAATCTTTTAAGACAGGTATGTTAATCCCAATAGTTTCTTTGACATACAAAGTTTTATTTTGTTTTATATTATTTTATACATCTGAACATACTAAGGGACAATTTAACCCTTTACCAGATGACGAAATTTTAGTCTTGTCCAAATTGAAAGCATTTGCAGACGACAATTACAGTGTGGCTCAAATGGTGCAATTTTTCTTTGAAAGGATAGAAAACATTGTGGGAAAAGGAGAAAATGCTGGTTACCAGCATTTTCTCCTTTTCCCACAATATTTTCAAAAAGCTTCTTTCCCAGTCTCATTAAAAGGCAGAATTGTACGGTAAAAGGAAATAAAATGAAGGAAAATAAAATTAATTACTTTTCTATTCAATTGAATACATACTGCTAAAAAGTACTTGCTGAGAAAACTTTGCTGATTAATATATAGCTATGAGTAGATATATCTATATAATGGTAAAAAAATAAAACATCTGAATGCAAAAGCACTTTATCATACTTAGGAATGTGCTAACAGAGTAAATCTTAGAGGCAAAAACTAATGTGAAAAGACCATCGCTCGAAAAAATCCCAAAAACAATGATCACATGAAAAACTGATTTCATATAGTTTTCTTTGCTAAGCTCTTTTCTTTCGCTTGAAAAGTAATGCGTAACAGTAAATTAAAAATAGGTCAAATTTTGGCTCAAAATATGATTACATACATTTTATTCATATAAATCAATAAAAAGTCAACCAGGGAAATGAAATAATTCTACTCAAAGAAAAAAAAAAAAAAAAACTCATCTTTTTCAATCATTCAAGTTCATTTTTTTTCCATTTGCTGGAAAGTAACGATATAGATCACAGCATATTTATTCACAGGGTTATATATATATTTATTCATATATCTAAATATACATATATGTATTTGTAATCCACAATTCCCCATAAAAAATACCAATAACACCAACTGTGCTAAAATCACTTTGAAAAGAACTGCAAATACAAGTGTCACACATGTTTATAATATGTATTTACAGAAGTACATGTTTTGTTGTTGACTCTCTAACAAATTAATGTTTCCCAATATCTTTCTGATGACAAAAGCATTCTTTTGCCTATATACAAGTTGGTACCACCATTTCGTTCATGCAAAGTCATAAAACAAAATATGAATTTTGACAAAATGGCATCTACATAACAAGGTAGAGACACATTAAAGCATTTTGATAAGATTGTTCAGCTGTTTTGCTTGCTTTGTAGTTTGCTGACAGATGACCACAAAACTAGGCCATTCAGGTGGTACCATCCGCCAGGATGCCTGACAGCCGACTCACTGGTCTGTCGACGGCATTCATCTGCAGAAACTGTTGTTGCATTTCTTCTGGTGGGATCCCTAGATCAAATCCTGAAAGTACATGATAAAAGTGCTATGTCTAAGATATGAAAAAAAATTGTTGTTAAAAAGAAAAAAAAAAATGTTTAGTTTTCTGTACAACAACGATCTCAATTTTGCTGTCAACTGCAATGGCGTAAAAATCCCCATTGAACTTTCCAACCTACCAGGTTGTTTACAAACAAAAAAGATCAAACAGAGTAATTGGAGACATAATGATTCTAAGTAACCTTTTATCTCTTTACCAAACATCAAAATGTTATATTTGTCCAATTTGAAAGGATAATGCAGCCTACAAATTAACCCTTTACCACACAATCCCGAGTTTTAACAACCCTAAAAAAGAAGGCTCACTAAAAGGAAAATAACAGCATTGCTTTATAATGAAATGGAAAACACAATGTTTTCTACCCTTCCCAAAACAAATTTCAATTTTAGAGTCAAATTTATTTTTTCACCTGCAAATGCTTTCAATTTGGACAAGCCTAAAATTTTGTCATTTGGTAAAGAGTTAAAAAAGTATTTGTTTGATTATGGATTACATGATCATTAAACATCAGTCAGAATATTTCCAAACCTTCTCCTCAAATTAGCAGTTCGAATATCACAAGCCCCAAGCTCAATGCAAACTTACTACAAATTATGAAAATCACTAATTACAAAGCTCAGTCACATCTATAATGCTGATACAACCCTTCGAAACATACACAAACATTTTAAAAAGTATAATTTTCTTCCTGTCAGTACAATTTCAAACATATAGAAACAACAATATTTTTATTTGATCTACTCAACCAGTAACTATCGGATACAAACATACCGTTCTTTCCTTAACCCTTTTCTACATCACATATTTTTGACTTTTCCAAATTGAAAGCATTTTACAGACGACAAATCAAGTCGACCTTTTTGGTGGCGTTTGTCTGACAAAGCGTAGAAAGCGTAGTGGAAATAGCAGAAAATGCTGATTATCAGCATTTTCTGCTTTTTCCATATTGTTTTCAAAAGGCTTTTTCCTTTCAGTCGTTAAAACACAGATTCTTTGGTAACAAGATCATAGAACCCATCGTCAAAAAAAGTTTTATATCTGGGTTCATATTCACCAACCATTCTTCAGAATATTCTCAGTCTCACTCTTCAAGATTTTCTAAATTTGAAAGTAGCACAAATTCTGACTGGCTAAACCAATTGGTCTAGCCAGTCAAAAGTTGTGTTACTTTCAAATCTAGAAAATTCTGGAAAATAAGACTTAAGAGCGTTCTTAAGAATGGTTGGTGAATATGGACCCTGGTGTCTCTTTAAAAAAACAATATCAAGGTTGCCACTTTCCAGAATGTCTCTGCAAAGCAAAAGTAGATCAAAGATTAGAATGAGCATTTTGTGCTGTCTGATCTTGATCGTCACTGGCTGCAAAAAAAGGTTGCAATTTCAAGCTTGCCTCTGTCTAGAATGTCTCAGCAAAGTGGACAGTGTAGATCAGAAGTCAGACTGCATGTTTGGAACAGTCTGATCTTGATCTACACTGGCTGCAAAGGCGACTAGAGTCATGAAAAATAAAAATCACTTTAAGAGTTAATTTTATCACATAACTTCCCTTGTTTTCAGTGTAACATACACATTACAAATTTCCTTATCTTATACACATACATTTGTTATCACAATTGTGTGATGTCATTTTTTATGTCAATTTGGACATACTTCATAGCAGTAAATGTTTTTTTTTTTATATTACCGTGCATGCATCTATAAATGGTTTAGCATTTTCTGATCTATAATTTGTGAAATATTGTTATGTGATAAAAAGAATCAGACACTCCTTGTCTTTTCAGATAAAATTTTATCAAACAAGTCTAGGAAAAATGTTATTGACTCTACACCACACAATAATGGGTTTTAACGATCCTGAAGAAAAATCCTTTTGAAAACATTGTGGGAAAAGAAGAAAATGCTGGTAACCAGCATTTTCTCCTTTTCCCATAATGTTTTCGACCTCTCCCAAAACAAACTTTAATTTTTGAAGCACATTTATTTTGTCGACTGCAATTGCTTTCAATTTGGACTAGTCTAAAATTTTGTCATTGGTAAAGATTTAGGCCAGTCTTTGGCGAGAAAAGGGAAAGTGCTTGTAACAAGTAATTTTTCATATTTTCCACAGTGTTTTCTACTCTTTCACAGCAAATCCCCATCAGTCAGACAACATATACTTTGTTGTATGTAAATCTTTAATTTATTGTACAAAAATATTACCAGAAGCGTTGGACAATCCCCTCTGCATGTCTGTAAGATTGAACTCTTCAAGCTGGTGTTGCCAGGCGATGTTCTGTACACGACAATTCCCAGTATTGTAGGTATACTGTGGAATATCTGGGTGCATCGTGTGCTTCGGCTCCAGGGTCTGTCCATTCTCCAGCCACTGCTGGTACATCTCGTCTGTATGCGGTGGAGCAACTTCTCCATTGCCGTACATGTAGCGGTATCGAAGGTGTGGGTTTGGACGTCTGCCTGGACTCAGCATGTCGGGTGGTGCCGGAGAGAAGCTCGGCATGCTGAAAGAGATAGCATAAATTGTAAATGAAACAAATTTCCTTAACCCTTTACCAAAATTTTAGCCTTGTCAAAATTGAAAGCATTTGCAGACGACAATTTCAATGTGGCTCAAATGGTGCAATTTTTCTTTGAATGGTTAGGAAATGTTGTGGGAAAAGGAGAAAATGCTTATTTACCAGCATTTTCTCCTTTTCCTACAATGTTTTCCAAAGGCTTCTTTCCCAGGGTCAGCAAAAAGTGGCATTGTGTGATAAAGGGTTAACTCTTTACGTAACAATCCGATGTTTTAACTAACCAAGGAAAAATGGCTTTTGTGGGAAAGGAGAAAATGGTGGAATCCCATCTTTTGAGCAATATTTGATTAGTCATTCGCAAATGCTTTCAATAAGGATGATTTTGAACTTTGTTTGTGTCTCAAAAAGCAAACACTTAAATCATAACCCATTTTCCCGACTTACCTCAATTACAAAACAGGTCAAACATATGAAAGAAGGGCAATATAATTTTTCAATGGTTTGAAAAATGTTGTGAGGAAGGGAATGGTTGCCTTTTACAAACAATTGTTTTTTTCCCCATTCTTGTAAAGCATGGATTATTACCACTATCTAAGGTTTCTTAAATAAATGTAGTGAAAATATTGCTGCAGCGGGAGAATTGTTTTGTTACGGGTCATTCCACTATATGCAGAAATGTTTACAATAGCCGTCCCATCAGCTGCAAGTGGTAAAAAAGTTGTCCACAAGTTTTAAAGTGTTAACCTTTTACCACACAATCCCGACTATAAACGACCCTGAAGAAAAATGGCTTTTGAAAACATTGTGGGAAAAGGAGAAAATGCTGGTAACCAGCATTTTCTCCTTTTCCCACAATGTTTTCTACTCTTTAAATCACAAATTCCATCACTTGGGCCACATTTACGTTGTTGTCTGCAAATGCTTTCAATTTGGACCAGTCTTGTGGTAAAGAGTTAAGAGAAGCAAATAGGTCAGTGCCACACCTCCTTTATCAAATCCATGATGTGCAGAGAATCATCCTCCAAAAATATAAAAAAAAAATATTTACGATCTCTTTTTCATTGAGGTAATCAACTACGTAAATTAGACATGACCTACGTTTAAAACCCAACGTAAAGAAGCTGCTAATGACGAACTTTGCCATGGAAACTTTTTTCCATGGACACCATATAGAACTTCTAACACTCCTAAACAGAAATATGTCAGTAAACTTTCAGTTGGTTGTCTATGAAATCAATTAAATTTTCGCAGGAAATACAATGCGTACGTAAGAAACTTTCAAAACAAGTAGGCAAGCCTGGGTCCATATTCACTAACCATTCTTAAGAGCGTTCTTAGTCTTATTTGCCATGGTTTTCTAAATTTGAAAGTAACACAACTTCTGATTGGCTAAACCAAATGGTTTAGCCAATCAGAAGTTGTGTAACTTTCAAATTTAGAAAATTCTCGAGAATAAGATAAAGATCGTTGTGAAGAATGTTTGGTGAATACGGACCCTGGCAGATCATAACAAAAGACAACCTCCTGTCTGTTGCAAGTATTATGCAAGTTGTTTACTTATTCTAACCCTAAAACCACCTTTCACAACTGTATTTGCAAAGTAGGCTCTGTAGATCAAGATAAGACTACATGGCAAATAATATATGGAGAAAAAAACACTTGCTGGAAAAGTAGTAATCCCTTGTAACAAGCAATTGGTTCTTTTCCCACAATATTTTTGCAAAGCAAAGATTTGGACATGTAGATCCAAGATCAGTGCACAACCTGTGTTTTCTGATCTTCATCTGCTCTGTAATAAGCAAATTAACCCTGTGTGACACAATCCAAACTTTTAACGACCCTGAGGAAGAAGGCTTTTGAAAACCTCAAGGGAAAGCTGGTAACCAGCATTTTCTCTTCTCTTCCAACAATGTTTTCTACTCTATGAAAGACAAAATTTTAAATATACTGATTTACAATAATCTGTCATATGAAAAGCTTTTTAATTTGGACTAGTCTACAATTTTGTTTGGTAAAGAGTTAACCCTTTACAACACAATCACAACTTTTAACGACCCCGGGGAAGAAGCCTTTTGAAAACATTGTGGGAAAAGAAGAAAATGCTGGAAACCAGCATTTTCTCCTTTTCCCACAATGTTTTCTACCCTTCCCAAACAAATTTCAATTTTTCAGCCACATTTATTTTGTCGTCTGCAAATGCTTTCAATCTGGACCAGTCTAAAATTTTGTCGTTTGGTAAAGAGTTGAACTTTACTTGAAATCATTAGACTTCTGATGTGAGCAGGTGATAATATATGGGTAGGTTCATGACTTTCTCCTGAACAGGGAGTTCCGGTAACTAACTAACTCTTTCCCAGACCATCCTGTGTTTCAACAACCCTGAAGAAGACTTTTGAGAACAATAAGCAAAATGTACAAAATACTGGTAATCAGCATTTTCCTTTTCTCTGCAATGTTTTCTTCCCTTCAAACAGCAAACTTCACTTTTTTGACTTTAAGTTTGGTCTGTCATCTGCTAACGCTTACCTTTAGGACAAGTCTAAAATTTCATCATCGTGTAAAGAATTAAACATTGGGTGCAGTTCACATTTTCATAATTCTGTGATAAAATCACAAACAAGTTGGCCTGTAGTTATCTCCTATTAATGTTTAGTTGAATTTCTTTGCTTACAGTCAACATGGCTACTAAAAAATTGTTATGTACTGAAGCTTTGATGTGAAGAGGTCATAGTCTTTAATTATTGTATATAATTCACATATAAAGTAAGTCTTTAATTCAAATCCCCTACAATTTTATGCAAGTGCCAAGAAATAGTACCGATGGAAATAAAGAAGCAGCAAGGACGGCCACTGTGAGCAGAAACTTGGCTACTTTCCCACAGTGTCCATCAGGGTTTATATTCACCAACTATTCTTAAGAACATTCTTGGTCTAACTCTCCAGAATTCCCTAAATTTGAAAGTAACACAACTTCTGATGGGTTAAACAATTTGGTTTAGCCAATCAGAAGTTGTGTTGCTTTTCAAATTTAGAAAATTTAGAAAAAGATTTAGTCTGTTTTTGAGAATTGTTAGTGAATATGGACCCCAGACTTCAGCTATGTGGGAGGACATTAGTGTAGGAATAAAGGATCAGCTTCTCACATCACAGGTTCCGGGTTTGAATCCATCCTTGGTGAGCTGGGTCTACATCTACCTTCATAACTACCCTCATAACCCTTTACCACAATGCCCACTTTTAATGACCTTGAAAAAGAAGCCCTTTGGAAACATTGTGGAAAAAGGAGAAAATGCTGGTTACCAACTTTTTCTCCGTTTCTCACAATGTTTTCTATCCTATCAAAGAAAAATCACATAATTTGAGCAAAACTGAAACTGTCGTCTGCAAATGCTTTCAATTTGGACGGGTCTAAATTTTTGTCTTGTGGTAAAAAGTTAATGGTGCAAGCACTGGTAAGATTTCCAGGAAAGTCAATAACCCTTTACCAAACAATCACAGACAAATTCCATCATTTAAGTCGCATTTAATTTGTCATCTGCAAATGCTTTCGCTTTGGACAAATCTAAAATTTTGTCGTTTGGTAAAGAGTTAACCCTTTCCCAAACGACAAATTTTGGACTGGAAAGAGTTTGCAGACGACAATTCTAAATTTGATGAAAAAGGCAGAAAGGTCTCAAAAAGGGTAGAAAACACTGTGGGAAAAGGAGAAATTGCTCATTTTGAGCAATTTCTCCTTTTCCCACAATGTTTTCAAAAGACTTGTACTGCAGACACGTGAAAACCAGGGCTTGTTTGGGAAAGGGTTAAAGATACATCTATACTCGGTTACAGCCAGTTTTGAACAAAGATACAAGAATGATTACACTTTGATAAAATAAAGATGAAATGGGTTTCAAACTGGCTGAAAACGAGTAAAGATATATCTTTAGTTTGTAACCTTACTAAAAATACACTTTCTTAGTTGCATTTCATTTTCTAGCAATTATTTTATTTCCTTTTGAAGGGCTTGCAAGTGGAATCAGCCGTAGAATGAAGTTGTGCTCAATGCTTTGAGGGCAAAAATGGAAGTATCTAATTATCCCTAGAACTGTACTTAGCTCCTTTAGTGCTAAATATACGTATATGAACTTTCGATGGCTGACAGAACAATCCACTGAAACTCATATATTTTTATTTTAGATCTTGACTAACAAAGAGAAAAGTACATATCCATGATCAGATTGCATTTTCTGATCAGTCTGATCTTGAACTATGCCATCACCAAAAGCCCCTGCTCTTTTGTTTGTGGCACGGAAAGGGTCAACCCTTTACCAAACAATCCCAGGTTTTCACAGCTCTGAGAAAGAAGTCTTTTGAAAACATTGTGGGAAAAGGAGAAAATGGTGCTAACCAGCATTTTCTCCTTTTCCCACAATGTTTTCTACCCTTCCCAAAACAAATTTCAAATTTTCAGCCACATTTATTCTGTCATCTGCAAATGCTTTCAATTTGGATCAAGTCTAAAATTTTGCCGTTTCGTAAGGCGTTAATTGGAAATGCTGAAGAAGCTTCCTTAAAAATAAACAGTCCATAATTAGAAGGAATGTTGAATTAATAATTAATCAAACAGTCTTGGATCCTGGCTACATTTATGTCTGAGTGCAGTCTGCTTGAAGAAAAAAACCCTTTATCACACAACAAAATTGTAGACATGTCTAACTTGCAAGAATTTTGATGACAAAAATTCAAATGTGACTCAATGATAACATGTGTCTTCAATCCAGTAGAAACATTGTGAGAAAATGGGGAAATGCTGGTTACCAGCATTTCCTCCTTTTCCAACGATGTTTTCAAATGCCTTCTTTCTCATGGTCGTTAAAACTCAGGACTGTTTGATAGAGGGTTAACCCCTTACCACACAATCCCGACTTTTAACGACTCTGAGAAAGAAGCCTTTTGAAAACATTGTTGGAAAAGGAGAAAATGCTGGTAACCAGCATTTTCTCCTTTTCCAACAATGTTTTTTACCCTTCCCAAAACAAATTTCCATTTTCAGTCACATTTATCATGTCGTCTGCAAATGCTTTCAATTTGGACTGGTCTAAAATTTTGTCGTTTGGTAAAGAGTTAAGACACTTGCTGTAATCAATAGCCATTTTATGCTGTAAGCACCCTCTAACAATTTATATCATACTTCTGTTTGTAACCAGTGCCTCTGTTAGTTAACCTTTACACTGTTAACTATTTAACCCTTTACCGCACAATGCCGCCTTTTAACGACCCTGGGAAAGAAGCCTGTTGAAAACATTGTGGGAAAAGAAGAAAATGCTGGTAACCAGCATTTTCTCCTTTTCCGACAATGTTTTCTACCCATCAAAGAAAAATTGCACCATTTGAGACACAATGAAACTGTCGTCTGCAAATGCTTTCAATTTGGACAAGGCTAAAATTTTGTTGTCTGGTAAAGGTTTAAAAAAAACATTTGAACCCATTACCACACAATCCTGACTTTTAATGACCCAAAGGAAAAGGACTTTTGAAAACATTGAGGAAAATGGAGAAAATACTGGTAACAACGGTTGTTAAAAGTCAGGAGTGCTTGGTACAGAGTTCAGATTCAAATCCTGTGATGAGTCAACCTGCAGAACTGCCCAAATGAAGGCGTGTGCACTGGTTAAGGTTAACCCTATCCCAAACGACAAATTTTGGACTAGTCCAAATTGAAAGATTTTGCAGACGACAGTTTTAAATTTGATGAAAATGGCAGAAAGTTCTCAAAACGGGTAGAAAACACTGTGGGAAAAGGAGAAATTGCTCATTACGAGCAATTTCTCCTTTTCCCACAGTGTTTTCAAAAGACTTGTACTGCAGACACGTGAAAACCAGGGCTTGTTTGGGAAAGGGTTAAGTTATAAGAACTTGTTTCACAATCGGTGCAAAAAAAAAAACTTTTTAACTCTTTACAACACAATCCCAACTTTTAACGACCCTGAGAGAGAAGGCTTTTGAAAACATTGTAGGAAAAGCAGAAAATGCGGATAACCAGCATTGTCTCCTTTTCCCACATTGCTTACTACTATTTGTATTTGTATTTTTGAGTAAACTTTATTTTGTCGTCTGCAAATGCTTTCAATTTTGACAAGTCCAACATTTCGTCAATTGGTAAAAGGTTAAAGTAAAACATCCTGGCATAGGGAGATATTCCTTTACACAAGAACTTTCTCCTTGTGCAAAAATGTTTTTGGAATTGGTCTGCTGTAACATATCTGTTTATTAGAATGCAGGAATTGGGACCTTAATGAACCTAATAAATAGGAAATTTTTATCAGAACAACATAAACAACCCTGAATACATACTTGTCGGCAGAGTTCTGTGAATCTTCTACGACACTCATTGGGCTGTTCTGTACAGTGATTGGTGATTGTTCTGCCACAGTAGGACCACCCAAGTTGTATTCTGAAAAAACCCAAAAAGGTACTCTGTATTAGTCTATTCTAATGTCAGCTGGGTGTGTATCACCAACTGTTCTTACTGTCATTCTTGGTCTTATTCTCAAAAATTTCTAAATTTCAAAGTAACACAACTTCTGATTGGCTAAACCAAATGATTCAGCCAATCAGAATTTGTGTTACTTTCTAAATATAAAATAAGACAAAGAATGTGATTTAGAGACATTGGAGAATATGGGCCATATATTCTAGTATACCAAAAGCTCTATGTTACAAGTTTTGTAACAGACTAATTGTGGACCTTCCAGTGAATCAAAACTTAAAGAGCAAAGGCTTAGACTACCTGCAGCTTAACTCTCTACCAAACGACAATATTTCGGACTGGTACAAATTGAAAGCCTTTGCAGACAACAAATTAAATGTGGCTAAAATGTTTGCTTTTGTTTCTGAAAGGTTAGAAAACATTGTGGGAAAAGGAGAAAATGCTGGTTACCAGCATTTTCTCCTTTTCCCACAATGTTTTCAAAAGGCTTCAGCATCAGGGTTGTTAAAAGTCGGGATTGTATGGTAAAGAGTTAAACATTTCAAGTCTTAACTCTTTCCTGCCAAATAAGTTAAAAGCTAGAAGTAAAAACCCGAAAAGTGCTACTTCAAACTTATTTTTTGGAGAAAAATATCTCCTTGTCGGACAGTGTAGATCCAAGATCAGACTGCACATTTTGTGCAGTCTGATCTTGATCTACACTCTACAGTCTGCAAACAGTCGTACTTAGCAGCCTTAGGGTTAAAAGGTGAAATTATCAAAAGTGATCAATGCTTTGATGGCTAAATAAAATCAATGAAAATTATCAGTTTGTTTTATGCTACAGCATTTGAAAATGTTTTGTTTCTTCCTTTCATATATTTGGCATTTGCATAAATTATTTTAGGATTTGGTATGTATAAAACTAGTCGGTACAGTAATGGGTTAACCCTTTCCCAAACAAGCCCTGGTTTTTACGTGTCTGCAGTACAAGTCTTTTGAAAACACTGTGGGAAAAGGAGAAATTGCTCGTAACAAGCAATTTCTCCCTTTCCCACAGTGTTTCTACCTTTTTGAGAACTTTCTGCCATTTTCATCAAATTTAAAACTGTCGTATGCAAACTCTTTAAACTTGGACCAGTCCAAAATTTGTCGTTTGGGAAAGGGTTAACAATGTCTGAAGAACAAGCCAATCTCGGCATCTTGATACCGATTACAATTTTAATGGATTGATACAGTTTTGTTTATGTCCATAGATAAATCAATGATCCTAGGATAGTATACAGAGTCATTAAAACATATTATATAAACAGATAGCTTCTTTAGATCCATTGATACAGATATACCGGTATATCATAGCTGATAGAATTTTTCTTTTGCCTTCAACCATTTTAATGCTTAAATTGAGATTTATTGTCTATTAAAGTTTCAAATATTAGTATGGGAAGAATTAATATATATCCAGTTCTCATCTGACTTGACAAGCAATTTTCCCTTTTGCCACAATGTTGTTTTACATGAATTCAAGTACCAGGCCTTCATTTGATACCCGCTTTTTATAGCATAACAGTGTCACTTGGTGAGGGTTAAACTGAATGGAACTTTGGTTATAATATATAAAATAAACCTTTTTTTAAAAGATACAAATGTAACTTGCATACCTTTATACATATATACAGTGAAAGCACTGGTGTGGCATTTGTCAAGGGAGCCATTGTGTGGAATCGATAATTTGAAAAATAAACTAGAGAAATAGTTGCAAAATATTCGCTTGAACATCAACCTACTATATAGTCATGCACAATCCAATCTTGTGGGACGAACAATTCCTGGCAAACAAGTCAAGGAACGAATAAGCCCAGGAATGAGCAGGTTTGGGACGGAACAGGGCGGTCAGGAAACAAAGATTGTATGTATCCAAGAGAACACACCATAGCGGATCAAGATATTTTCCATAAAAAAGAAGTATTTCCATGATTGATGGTTTAATCCAATTTATTTTAATATGCCATTTTCATTTTCATATCCGAGTAATATTGAAACACTTATTTGTCTCAGAAAAATTGAGTTTAACTGGGTTTACTTCCTTCGGTTTTGCACAAAATACGATACATGATTTTGAAAATATAGTATCGAACTCATAATGGCATTGTCTTCAACAAATGCCAAAAAAAATTCTGAAATTCAAAGTACCTTTTCTGAGTAGTTTTGGACTGTTTATGTGTATACAGTTGACACAGTGTCTACGTTGAAGTATGTAAGGTTAATTTTAATGTCAACCTGCTCCCAACTAGTTTCATGAAATAATGAACAAATCACGATTTAGACTAAGATCATACTGCACAGAACATGTATTCTGATCTTTGATTTACCCTGAAAAACTTGTCCATGAAAATTCTTCCATCTATTAAGCACTGATTGTGAGATATGCACAATGGAAATCATTCACCAGCGAATGACATTATGTAAACACTTTAAACCACACAAAAAGTTTATTTAGAGCAGGGCGGACTACCTTTTGGATGTCTATTTTATCAGACCACATGTCTATATGGCCTTGCTCAAAACACATGAGCCATCCTCTGACAAAAGGGGACTTAATGCACCTGTGAAAAGTATTGACCCAGGTCAGCCTGCGCGGACTGCGCCGAAACTTTTCGCTACTGGTCAATTTTCTGTAAGTCCAAGAACCAGCTTACTTTATGATTTAGTTGGTTTGTTAAAACAGTGGCTATTATGGATCCATAATTATGTGATGTCTTGATTGGTACCACACATCACAGCCCCCTTTTGCCAGAGCATGGCTCATATTTTTTCAATGAGTTCAGAGGGTATAGCCTTTAGAACACAGTGTTCCATAATCCATGTTACACATATAGATGGGCTTTTGGACATTTGAAGGCAAAAAAAAAATCACAAAACCTCAACAATAATAACTAGCTCTTTTGCAACAAAATGTTGCATTAGCAAACAAAAGACCCATTTGCCAACAGCCTGTTTAAGACAACCCCCCCCCCCCCCCCAAATAATACAACATACGGTGCAAGTGACACTTAGGATAATACATTGGAAATGAAAATGTCCGATTTCAAAGATATCTACAAATGGGAAATACTGTAGGAAAAGGAGAACTTGCTTGTAACAAGCTGTCTTCTGCAGAGACAATCCAATTTGTGTGATATTAGAAAAGCTCAGGGTTGTCATAAAAGTATAGTCACTTATTGAAATTTGCAAGTTTCAAGTCAATCACATAATTAAGTTTAAATCTTTTTCTCTCTGACCTTTCTTATCACAAGAGAGAACTCATCAGACCTATTTTGAGTCTGTAATTTTTGCACATACAAAACATACAATAGATTTCAATCATATTCATAAAAGAAAATCATTATCAGGTTTTACTAAAGTGACCCCTTGATGAATCAGCAATCAGAAATACTTTACAATGTGTGTTTGATTTTAAGAAATTCTGAACTTTCTTTGTCCCATTTGTTCTACTTGCCATAGATCTCCAGAGATTTTTTTTTTTGCAAACAAGGAACACTGTTGGATAATAATGAATCTAATGACAAGCATTTAAATTTAAAAATTCAAAACAGTTTTTTCTTTTGTGTAAAGAGTCAAGTAAACAACTATAAATATTTTGCAACAAAAATTCAGTTGATTACAACTTATAAATAAGAATAAAACATTTAGCTCTTTACCACACAATCACGGGTTTTAACGACACTTTTGAAAAGATTGTGGGAAAAGGAGAAAATGCTGGTAACCAGCATTTTCTCCTTTTCCCACGTTTTCTAACCTTCCCAAAACAAATTTCAATTTTTGAGTCACACTTAGTCGTCTGCAAATGCTTTCAATTTGGACCAGTCAAAAATTTTGCTGTTTGGTAAAGAGTTAACTCTTAAGAATCGCAAAAAAGAGGTTTCAGTCAAGGCAAATGGCCCAAAAATTACAATGTTGAGGCTTCTCTGGCAATAAGATATGAATGAGTAGACCATGTTTTATTTAATGTAGTCTAATCTTGTTGATAAACAGTCTGTGATTTCCACACTGAATTTCAAACATGATCTGAAAATGTAGTGAGAGCAAAGGAAACTTAGAATTTTTTTTAAAGGCTAAAATTGTGCCCACAACTGCTTCTTTACCATTTTAAATGTAAAAACTTTGCTTTGCTTCATTGTCTGTTAACTCTTTACCAAACGACAAAATTTAAGACTACTCCAAACTGAAAGCAGTTGCAGACGACAAAATAAATATGACTGAAAAATTGAAATTTGTTTTGGAAAGGGTAGAAAACATTGTGGGAAAAGGAGAAAATGCTGGTTACCAGCATTTTCTCCTATTCCCACAATGTTTTCAAAAGGCTTCTCTCAAAGGGTCTTTACAAGTTGGGACTGTGTGGTACATGTAAATGGTTAATATCTGAAAATTCTTTCAATATGGATCAGTCCAATTTTTTTCGTCAGGCAGAGAGATAAACTGTCCATGAAGTAACAGGATTTATCCATAAATTACTGTAAATAATATTGAAATTAGGAAAGCTTTATTTTATATTCCATCACGGCATGGTACATAGAAACTTAACCCGAAAATTAAGTAGTGGTTATTTCATCGAATTAATAGATCATACTCATTTTTCGTACAATTCACACATTCATATCGGCTGCCTTTTGACCTTCTTCAATAACTCCTGTTCAATGCCTCTTTTACATCACCTCATTAATTTTCTTGTAAAATGAGAAAAACAAAATCATCATCTGCCTGTCAGGTACTATTTCCTAAAAATAATTTTTTTGTCACATTCAGTGCACATTTTACCCCAAGAGACACATAATTGGGCTTTTAAATCCTTTTCCAACTGACAACTTTCAGCCTTTCCCAAACTGAAAGCATTCTGCAGACAACAAATTGGAAACTGGTACAAATGAACTGAAGCTCTTTGACAGGGTAGAGTTCGAGCCCCACCATTTCCTGCAATGTTTTCAGAAGGCTTCTTTCTTGGGGTCTTTAAAAGTTGGGACTGTGTGCTAAAGGATTAAGCCTAATCCTGCTAAACAAGTGAAATGAAACTTTCAGACTGATAGTAAAAACCCAAATTTTGCTTTTTCAATTTTTTTTTTTTTAAAACTATCTCCTGTCCGGACAGTGTAGATCCAAGATCAGACTGCATGTTATGTGCAGTTTGATCTTGACCTACACTGTCCCCAAAAGGTCCTTGAGTTGTGCTTTAGCAGCCTAAGGGTTAAGTTGCACTTAAGTATAACACACTGGTATATTCAAATTACTATTTCAACAGGAAAAATTACCTTTTAAGTGCAATTTCTTTGTTTGCCACAATGTTTTCAGAAATGATCTGTTGCAAAACAAACATCAACTGGAGGTGTTAATGTCACCTTTTAACAAACCCGAGAAAGTAAACCTTTACCTCTTTCCCAAACGAAAAGATTTTTGACTGGATCAAATTAATGCTGGTTTGTGAGTATTTTCTCACAATGTTTTCAAACGCCCACTCTTTGAGGGTCATTAAAACTCCAGATTGAGTGGTAAAGAGTAAGAAACATTGTGGAGAAAAAGAGATCATGCTGGCAGCCAGCATTTTCTCCTTTTTCCACAATGCTTCTAACCTTTTAGATACAAATCCAATATTTTGCACCACATTTAACATGTCATCTAAAATGGGAATGGGGTCAAGTCAAAAGTTTTGTCATCTAGCAAAGAATAAATCCTTTCCCACAAAGCCAAGCTTTGGACTTGTCCATATTGAAGGAATTAACAGACAACAATTCAAATATTTCTCAAATGTATTTGTCCTTGAATAGGTAGGAAACATTGTGGGAAAAGAAGAAAGTGCTGTTTACCAGTATTTTCTCTTTTTCCTACAATGTTTTCAAAAGCTTTCTTTCTCAGGGATGTAAAAAATTGTGCAGTAAAGGGTTAAAGCTCTAAAATGAATAGTAAACCTCGTGTTATTTTTAAAATGTAATGGGCTGATTCAAATTTTCTTTTTTTTATCATTTTAGCTCTCTGAAGTGTTTTACAGAGAGGAAGTGAACAAGCGGTCTTTTGTTAGTCATAAGCAGGTAGAACACCTTGTCTAACCCTTAACTCTTTACCACACAATGATAAGTTTTAACACCTCTTGGAAATTAGACTTTTGAAAACATCATGGGAAAAGGAGAAAATGCTGGTAACCAGCATTTTCTACTTTTCTCACAATGTTTTCTAACCTTTCAGAAACAATTCCTATCCTTGAGCCACCTTTAGTTTGTCGTCTGCAAATGCTTTGAATTTGAGCCCCTCTGAAATTTTGTCATCTGGTAAAGAGTTTATTATATACATGTATAAACACTTGTCTTGCTAAATAAGTTAAATAAAACTTTCAAGCTCATGGTCAAAACCTGAATAATGTTGTTTCCAACTTAATTTTTGGAGAGAAATATCTCCAAAATATATCGGACAGAGTAGATCCAAGATCAGACCACACATTCTATGCAGTCTGATCTTGATCTACACTGTCTGCAAAAGGTCAGTGCGTCACATGATTTAAGCCATATGTTATCTATCATTTTCAAATATTCTTAATTTCGATGAGCCATACAATTTTTGGCCTGTGGTTAACAGTTAAGTCTTTACCACACAATCCCGACTTTTAACGACCCTGAGAAAGAAAGCTTTTGAAAACATTGTGGGAAAAAGGAGAAAATGCTGGTAACCAGCATTTTCTCTTTTTTCCACAATGTTTTCTACCCTTCCTAAAGCAAATTTAAATTTCTGGGTAACATTTATTTTGTTGTCTACAAATGCTTTTAATTTCGACTAATCTAATATTTTGTCTTTTGGTAAAGAGTTAATTTTCCTTTAGCATTATCAACCCATTACCTCTAGCAGAATTTTTGTGCATGTTGCACCAAATATGAAAACTTTGTCTCCTTGTAAAAGGAGAAATTACTCATATTGGGCAAACTCTCCCTTTGCAAAAATGTTTTACCTACATAATCATGAACGAAACCTTAGCTTTTCTTCATAATATATAATTATTTTACAAGTTCGTTTTCAAAGCTCTCTGCTGCAAATTTGCTAAACCTTTACTAAACAATCCCGAGTTTGAATGATCCTGAAAGACTGACAGCTTCTGACAACATTGTGATAACCAGCATTTTCTCATTTTCCCGCAATGTTTTCTACACTTTTAAAGACAAATCTTTATCATTTGAACTTTACTTAATTTGTCGTCTGCAAATGCTTTCACTTTGGTTAAGTCCAGACAAAAATGTAGCTCATATGATGATTTCTGTCTTTGATATGGAAGAAAACATTGAAGGAAAAGGAGAAAATACTTCTTACCAGGATTTTCTCCTTTTCCCACAATGTTTTCAAAAGCTTTTTTCTTCAGGGTCTTCAAAACTCAGGATAGTGTTGTAAAGAGTTTAATCACGAAATGTGTTTTCAAAGGTTCTTCTTGAAAAAAAAAGAGGTTGCTGGTTATCAGTATTTTTCTCCTTTTCCCACAGTGTTTTGAATAGTCCTTTCCTCCAAGGCATTTAAAGAACTGATTGGTGAAGGGCTAAGGTCAACTAAGGTTACTTTTGCAGACACTGTAGATCAGGATCAGGCTGCACAGAATATCCAGCCTGATCATGGATCTACACCGTGTAATAATTTGAGAGGTATACTTGTCAAACAGCCTCGAAATTGCCTGTAAGCAAGTTTTGTCTGCAGACTGAAAATATTATGTTTCAGTTACATAGCAATCTTCAAGTGAAATAAGTATAGAATTAAAGACACTTTAAGTTCTTTATCTCTTTACCACACAATTTGGAGTTTTAATGAACCTAAGAAAGAAGGCTATCGAAAACATTGTGGGAAAAGGAGAAAATGCTGGTAACCAGCATTTTCTCCTCTTCCCACAATGTTTTCTTCCATTTCAAAAAATTGAAATCATCATTTAAGCCACATTTAATTTGTCGTCTGCAAATGCTTTGAATTTGGCCTGGTTCAAATTTTTTTTCGTGTGGTAAAGAGTTAACAGTGGAATCAATTCCAAGTTAATATTACAAGAAACAATGGCAGGAGACAGCTCACAAAATATGATTGAAGACTGAGATAGTTCAAACTCATTGGTTCTATTGTTCCTTATTAAAACTTGGCGAAGCAATTCACTGCCCAACAATTGGTGTTTTTGTTTTCTTTTAAGTTTAAATCTGAAAGGGGATAAATTTGATTTTTGTTTTTTGGGGGGATAGAGTAACATGTTGACGTCATTTGAAAAATCAATACCTGTCCATCATTCGAAAACCCGTTCCCTCATACAGGGTTCCAGGTTGCAGGAGTGATTTTGATTTCAAAATTGAAAATCTAAGTTATTCTCCACTAAACTCTTTGTTATGGGTACTCATTAGAATCGTATCATCCAGATGATTCTAATGAGTACCCACAACATAGGGTTCGGTAGAGAAATAATAGATTTAGAATACCATCACTTCCTCTTATCTGGAGCTCTGCGCGTATTTCCCTTTTTTTCTATTAACCCATTACAAAACAATCCCGAGTTTTTACAACCATGCGGATGAATGCTTTTGAAAATATTGTGTGAAAAGGAAAAAAATGCGGGTAACCATCATCTTCTCCTTTTCCCACGATGTTTTCTATCCTATCAAAGACAAATTCCATCATTTGTGCCACCTGCAATTTGTTGTCTGCAAATGCTTTCAAATTGGAAGAAGCTAAAATTCTGTCCTATGGTAAAGAGTTGAAAATATCAAATTCACTAATTACTGTACGGGCTAATTATAGATTAACCTAAGACCTCTGCATGTGACATAAACAAATAAAATATTACAAGGAATAGAAAGTGTATTAAACTTTTAATTGCACGATACAGAAAAACTTTGGAAAAAGGAAGATTATAAGCAATAATTGCACTTTTTCTCATAATAGTCTCAAAATCTTATCATAGCTATGGAAGGAACAAGTAATTTTCCATCTGCTAATAGGTTCAGGCTATATTTTGAAAGAATTGTTGCTCCAAACTAAAAATCCCCAAAGCTGTAAATGAAACCTGGGTGTACCGCATAATAATTACAAGTATCTAGACTCTTTATCAAAAGAAAAAAAGCCAAAAGCATTAATTTTGGAGACAAGAATCAAATGTGGCTGAAAAAGTGGAAAACAGTGGAAATTGTCTTTGAAAGGATAGAAAACATTGTGGGAAAAGGAGAAAATGCTGGGTACCAGCATTTTCTCCTTTTCCCACAATGTTTTCCAAAGCCTTCTTCTTAAAGATTATTGAAACTTGGGATTGTGTGGTAAAGGGTTAAACCCATGTTACTCAGGACTGTGGCAGGGAGACCCAATGAGTAGTGCAGCACCAATGAACAATCTACAAGAATCACACCTTATTTATACTTGATTCACACTCTGGATAAACATGGCAAAAAATTCTAACTTTTCTACAGTTAAGTCTTAGAACTGTGAATAAACCTAACAGACATTTTCAGTCAAGAAAAGTCCCAAATACTTGCATTAACATGGCTGCAGTATGTCTAAGCGACACCAACAGTGTAGATCAAAGATAAGACTGCATTTTTTTGTGCAGTCTGATCTTAATCTACTTTGGTACCAATGGCAATTATAGTTGTGAAAGGAGATAAAAAGAGTTTTTTACACTGTATAGTTGTTATAACAGTAATATACTGCGCATTCTTTTATAAAGCACCTAAATCAAAATTTTTGTTGATCATTTTTCTATCGTTTTCGACATTAATGTTTTTTCTAATGGTCCTACGATCACTTTAGAATATATTTTTTTTTTACAAATCTATTTAATTAGATAGATTTTTTACTTCAAATTTTAAGTCACATGAAGATGGCTACATTTGGACTCTTATAATAACCAAGGTGTGTTGAAAATTCTGCATATGTGTAAGGCATTTATAATCAGCATAACTAATGAACATGAAGAATTAGGACAAGCATATTTATTCTTTCAGTATCAAAATTATACTAAGGGGGGGCCATTAAATAGCATAACATATGCAAATATAATTCTTATACGTCATCAGTTCTGAAAATAAGCTGTACTGCTGACATATAAAGTACAGAAATACAAAAATAGAATGCTTCCTGTTTAAGAAACTTGGGTTGCTCATTAACACTCCCTCCATAATGGCTGATTCAAAATTATGAAGAGTCCTATTTTTGTACTTATAATAAAGAGGGGAACTGGGCCGGAATAAGAAAATTGATTTGTTCTGAATTAGTTCTCACATGTTTTACTGTTTGAGGTAGATGGCACAATAAATCAAAACTTTCTTAACCCTTTCCCAAATGCCAAATTTTGGACTGGTCCAAATTGAAAGAGTTTGCAGACGACAATTTTAAATTTGATGAAAATGGCAGAAAGTTCTCAAAAAGGGTAGAAAACACTGTGGGAAAAGGAGAAATTGCTCGTTACTGTGCTGAAACATTTTGATGGTCACCTGCCCAGGTTGTAATGGTTCCCCTTTTGATAGTTAACAAATAGTCCAAATTTGAAGTAAATACCTTCAGTAATGACAGAGACACTATGAAATGTCAGTTTTTGCAGGACAACGCAGATGACAAAGCTATGACGATACCTCATTGTTTTCTTCGCAAACAACCACTCTAGAAATTGTCTGATAACAGTGATTGGCCAGATCAAATTAGGTAAGTCATATGCAAATGACTTACTTGGATACTCTATTTGTACTGGCTGTTCGTTCACATTGCCTGTGTGAAGCTGCTGGATGGTTAGACATGTACCCAGCATCTGTTGTGGTATCTCTCCTCCTGTCTTCATCTGGAAATATATACAGCTCATATTAACACTTAACTCTTTACCAAACGACAAAATTTTAGGCAAGTCGAAATTGAAGGCATTTGCAGATGACAAAATAAATGTTACTCAAATATTGAAATCTGTTTCAGGAAGGGTAGAAAACATTGTGGGAAAAGAAGAAAATGCTGGTTACCAGCATTTTCTCCTTTTCCCACAATATTTTTAAAAGCTTCCTCCTTCAGGGTCGTTAAAAGTCGGGATTGTGTGGTAAAGAGTTAACTCTTTACCAATGACAAAATTGTGGACTCGCCCAAATTGAGAGAATTTGCAGACAACAATTTAAATGTAGTTGTACTTGGTAGGGTAGACAACATGGTGAGACAACATGGTGGGAAAAGGAGAAAATGCCGGTTACTTATTCCTCAGAATCGTTAAAACTCAGGATTGTGTGGTAAAGTGTTACACTGCTGCATCACACAAATTTCTACTCAATACTAAAAGCCCAAACATTGCGGTTTCAAAGTTGCTTTCAGCGAAAAGAAAATACCGTATCGGACAGTGTAGATCAAAGGTCAGACTGCATATTCTGACGCAAAAGGTCAGTGAGTCAAAATTAGCAGCTTAAGGGTTTTAATTAGATTTCAAAGGATACTCCTAATTTCTAGACTATTTCAAACTGAAAGCATTCCCAGATGACAAAAAAAAAAAAATGTGACTGAAAAATTAAAATTTGTTTTTGGAAGGGTAGAAAACATTGTGGGAAAAGGAGGAAATGCTTGTTACCAGCATTTTCTCCTTTTCCCACAATTTTTTCAAAATGCTTCTTTCACAGGGTCGTTAAATGCTGGGATCGTTTGGTAAAGAGTTAATGAAAAAGATGGTAGTTCAGTAAATATAGTTGACTGTCAATTTATTTACTTTAGAGGATCAGAACATTATATAACCTTAAGCTGGGTAGGACTGACTGTTGCTTTAGC
Source organism: Tridacna gigas (assembly GCA_945859785.2). Lineage (NCBI taxonomy): Eukaryota > Metazoa > Mollusca > Bivalvia > Cardiida > Cardiidae > Tridacna > Tridacna gigas. Next base: position 60,257,648 of record OX244032.2, read on the forward strand.
ATACAGTGTAGGTCTGAGGGATCAAGCTGTGAACAACCTGAACTCTGATCTTGAAATATCTACGCTTTCCAGTATTTTTCTCTCATTAAATGACAAATAGCCTCTGAAAAAGTAATCTTCAAGTCAATGTTCCACACAAATAGTGTCCCTTTTAATTCATTTAGTCCCATTTGTGACTCTTTACCAAACGACAAAATTTTAGACTCGCCCAAATTGATACCTTTGCAAATGAAATATCAAAATACTGTTCAACCCATAACCACACAATGAGTTTTAACGCCCCTGGGAAATTAGACTTATTAAAACATTATGGGAAAAGAAGAAAATGCTGGTAACCAGCATTTTCTCCTTTACTCATCATGTTTTCTTACCTTTCAGAAACAAATCCAATCATTTAAGCTGCATTTAATCTGTTGTCTGAAATCGTTTTGAATTTGGACCAGTCTAAAATTTTGTTCTGTATTAGAGACTTAAATGATGCTATTTATAAGAAGAAGTAGAAAACATTGCGGGATATGGAGAAAATGCTTGTAAATGCAGCATTTTCTCCTATTCCAGTAATGTCTTCAAGAGCCTTTTTCCGTGAATCGTCAAAACCTTGAATTTTTCTGAAAAGCATTACTTCTCTCTGCCTTGAGATTACCAAGCATATGAGCCATGCTCTGTGAAAAGGGGGCTTAATGCATTTGCGAAAAGTATCGGCCCAGGTCAGCCTGCGCAGGCTGACCTGGGCAGAAACTTTTCACTAGTGGCCGATTTTCTCTGTGTCCAAGGACCATTCTACCTCATAAGGTTGTTAAAATAAGTGGCTATTATGGATCCATAATTATGTGATTACTTGCTTGGTATCACACATCACAGGGACACCCCCTTTTCAAAGGGCATGGCTCATATGAAAAGAAGACTGCAATAACTTTCCTGGACAATACAGGGTGAACAAAAGATCAAACAGAGTGAGCATGTTTGCTTGGATAAAAACACAAAGGTAAGTAAATATCCTGGATATCTTTATATGTAAACCTTATCAAATAACCCTTTACCACACAATCCCGACTTTTAACGACCCTGAGGAAGAAGCCCTTTTGAAAACATTGTGGAAAAAGGAGAAAATGCTGGTTACCAGCATTTTCTCCTTTTCCCACAATGTTTTCTACTCTATCAAGGACAAATTTTGTCATTTGAGCCACCTTTTATTTGTCGTCTGCAACTGCTTTTAATTTGGACCAGTCTAAATTATTGTTGTTTCGTAAAGGGATAAAACATGTTTCTGTACACACTGCCTCAAAAATATGGGCTCATATCAATAAATTCTCCCTTGATCAATGAATTTTATCCTTTTTTCACATTACAGCCCATTTCAAGGCAATCTCATTTTTATGTCGCTGAAGAAATTGGCTTCTGAAGACATTGTGGGGAAAGAACAAAATGGTTAGAATGCTTGTTATCAGCATTTTCTTCTTTTCCAACAATGTTTTCTCCCGTATCAAAGACAAATCCTATGACCTGAGCTATATCTAATCTGTTGTTGAACTCTTTACCAAACGACAAAATCTTAGACCAGTCCAAATTGAAAGCAGTTGCAGATGACAAAATAACTGTGACTGAAAAATTTAAATTTGTTTTGGGAAAGATTGAAACATTGCTGGTAACCTGCATTTTCTCCTTTTCCCGCAACGTTTTCAAAAAGGCTTTTTCTTTAGGGTCATTAAAACCCATGATTGTGTGGTAAAGGGTTAAGCCAGTTTAGGTATATTATGAGCATATCTAGGGCTAGTTTTTCAGGGCAATTTAAGAATTATGAGCACAGTTGGGGCTAAGTAATGGGGGCATTAGTTGGGGCTAAGTAATGGGGGCATTTTAAGTATGTTATGAACACATCTAAAGTTAGGCAATCAGGGCATTTGAAAGTCTATCACATTTATTGCATGCATTCCTCTTCCTATAAAGTTTTATAGATTAACATGAAGCATACCAATCACATGACATGTGCTGCGCTTAAACATTTAACCCGTCTCCTGCTAAGTAAGTGAAAAGAAATTTTCAAACCGATAGTAAAAACCCAAATTTTGCAATTTCAAAGGTATTTTTTGGGGGGAAGGAAACCTCCTTATCGGACAGTGTGGATCTAAGATCAGACTGCACGTTCTGTGCAGTCTGATCTTGATCTACACTGTCTGCAAAAGGTCAGTGAGTCGTGCTTAGCAGCGTAGGCGTTAATACATTCACTCTTTCAGACATATTGTTTTGCTGCAAGTCACTTATATTCTGACAAGAATAGATACATCAGGCTATCAATTTCTGTTTTTGCTGCTGATTTTGGATGAATCTTCTGTCATATTACTAAGTCAGAGAGCTTTCTGTAAGCCAGCATTTGAACCTGAGACTCTGGATAATAAAGCCTTGCGTGTTGCCACTAAACTAACCAAGCCCCGTAGCTCAGTCAGTAGCATACAAGACTTGAGAACAGGAGGTCGCTGGCTCGATCCCCGGCTCGGCCAATTTCTTTCCGAGGACTGATGATAGTCATTGTGACAGCAAGATTAATTCCTCTCTCACCACTGACCATTGTTTCGACGATGGTTATGTGGGAAAGCAGCCAGTGGTTTGGAAAGAATATTGTGCGTAGTACAGGTAAAAGAAACTCCCAGGAAAGCATGGATAGGTGCACTGGCCGCCGCGATATAACTGAAATAATGTTGAAAACGGCGTTAAACACCATAAAAAAAAAACACTAAACTAAAATGGCCTTCATTTGGATAGGCATTAGAGGGCATTGGCATAAGAGATAGTATTCAGTCTATAACTCTTTACCAAACAACAAAATTCTAGACTGGTCCTAACTAAATGCATTTGCAGACGACAAATCAAATGTGGCTAAAAAATTGAAATTTGACATGGGAAGGGTAGGAAACATTGTGGAAAAAGGAGAAAATGCTGGTTACCAGCATTTTCTCCTTTTCCCACAATGTTTTCAAAAGACTTTTTCTTCAGGATCGTTAAAAGTCGGGATTGTGTGGTACAGGGTTAACAGTTGACATAATTCTAGGCTTTCACAAGTTAAATGCATTTGCAAATGAAAACTTTAATATGGCTTAAACGATGGAATTCATATCTGAAAGGGTAGAAAACTTTGTCGTAAAAGCAGAAAATGCTAGTTACCAGTATTTCCTCCTTTCCCACAATGTTTTCAAAAACCTTCCTCCTAGGGGGTCCTTAAAACCCTGAATAAGGTTTGGTAAAGGTTTAACTCTTTACCACACGACAAAATTTTAGACATGTCCAAATTGAAAGCATTTGTAAATGACAATTTAACTGTGGCTCAAATGGTGTGATTTGTCTTTGATAGGGTAGAAAACATTGTCGGATAAGGAGAAAATGCTGGTTACCAGCATTTTCTCCTTTTTCCGCATTGTTTTCAAAAAGCATCTTTCTAATGGTCATTAAAAGTCGAGATTGTGTGGTATAGAGTTAAGGGCACAGGCCTAGTTATGATCCAAAGTAAGTTCCACTCCATCCCCAGTTTTAACAACCCAGAGGAAGAAGCCTTTTGGAAACATTGTGGGAAAAGGAAAAAATGCTGGTTACCATAATTTTTTTCCTTTTCCTACCCTATTAAAGACAAAAATCATCATCTGAATTACATTTATTTTGTCGTCTGCAAATCCTATTAATTTAGTCAAGTCCAAAAGTTTGTTGTTTGGTAAAGAGTTAATATGCAAAGAGAAATCAAATCAGGCCAAGTTTGTTGATTCAGACCATGGTCCAAAACTGAACTGTCACTCACATTTGATATGCAAAAATTATCAGAATAAATTTTGACCAAATACTGAATGGGTTCGTTGTTTAACTCCTAACAAAACGACCAAATTTTATTTTAGAAGGGTAAGGGTAGAAATCATTGTTGGAAAAGGAGAAAATGCTGGTTGCCAGCAGTTTCTCCTTTTCCCTTAATGTTTTCAAAGCCTTATTCATCAAGGTCTTTAAAACTCATTATTGTGTGGTAAAGGGTTAATAAATTCTGATTTTAATGAAACAAAATCTAATTATTTGGCAGCAAATTCAGAACTGGGCATCAGATAGTACATTTTTTTTTTGTTAATTTCAAATGAACACAATTTCTGATTGGCTAAACTTTTTGGTTTACCCAATGAGAAATTGTCTATCTTTCTAACTATACAATAATACTTTTAGAATGGTTGGTGAATACAGACCTGACCAGCATGTTTTGTACAGCTAAATTTTAACTTGACTGAACCATTTATTTCAAGACTTGTTCAAACTGAAAGCATTTGCAGACGAAAAATTAAATGTAACTGAAATGATGGTACTTGTCTGTGAAAGTGTCAAAAACCTTGTCAGGAAAGGAGAAAATGCTGATTATTGGCATTTTCTCCTTTTCCCACATTGTTTTCATAAGGCTATTTCCTCAGGGTGGATAAAACATAGGATTGTGTAAAAAAGAGTTAATCTACAGTGGCTGTAAAAACTTCTTTTTTTTTTTTAAAGCACTGACAACTACTACTCTCTCGTTTACCCTATGTACAAAGATGTCATTCTTCTCTCTTCTACTTCTACAGTCATGTATTTTGATAAAACTGTGAAAATGTCACCAGGTGATGTATGAAATGAGAAACAAAATGGAAAAAAAACAAAAAACGTATCCAAAATCTTGCAAATCATATAAGACACTTAAATTGTAAACCCACTGGGCCAAACATCACTAAAATCTAAAAGTTTCATGTCAATTTTTACTTAACCCTTTACAAAACAATCCCGGGTTTTAACGACCCCGAGGAAAAAGTCTTTTGAAAACATTGTGGGAAAAGGAGAAAAGCTGGTAACCAGCATTTTCTCTTTTTCCCACCACGTTTTCTACCCTATTAAATGCAAAATTCATCATTTAAGCCACATTTAAATTGTCTTCTGCAAATGCTTTCAATTTGGACAAGTCTATGTTTTTGTTGTATGATAAAGAATTTAACTCTGAACCCTTTACCACACGACAAATTTTACACTTGTCAAAATTGAAAGCATTTGCAGACGACAAATTAGATACGGCTCATATGATGAGATTTGCCTGTAAAGGACAGAAAATATTGCGGGAAAAGGAGAAAATGCTGGTTACCAGCATTTTCTCCTTTTCCCACAATGATTTCAAAAGGCCTCCTCTTTAGGGTCGTTAAAAGTCGGGATTGTGTGGAAAAGGGTTAACCAGGCAACAAAATTTCGGATTTCTCAAAACTAAAAGCAACAAATCAAGTTGGTTCAGATGATGGTTTTTGTCATGGATAAAAAAAACCTTGTTGGAAATGGAGAAAATGCTGGTTACCAGCATTTTCTCCTTTTCCAACAATGTTTTCAAAAGCCATCTCTCTCAGGGTTGTTAAAACACTAGATTAATTGGTTAAGAGCTATTAAAATTCTCTAATATCTTCAGTACTGGGATATTTACTTCATTTCAACTATTTGTTGACTCTTCAATAAGAAAACTAAGAAAAGTCCTTCACATATTTCCATGTGTACCTGGTGACTGTTTCTATCATTATTTCCATCCAGTAATTTATAATCAGGAGGATTTATGAAGAGATAGTGAGATAATGACTTCAGATAACATAGCAGTAATTAACCCTTTACCACACAACAGAAATGTAGACTTGTTCAAACTGAAAGCATTTGCAGACAACAATCTAAATGTGGCTTGAATGATGGAATTTATCTTTATGGGGAAATGAGAAAATGCTGGTTACTGGCATTTTCTCCTTTTCCCACAATGTTTTCAAAAGGTTTCTTCCTTAGGGACATTCAAACTTAGGATTGTGTGGTACAGGGTTAATCCTTTTCCTCCCAGGAAATCAAATCGAGGTAACTTAATAAGATGACCCATGAAACCTTTCATAACCACTGCTCACTTAGATAATTATTTTTTTGATTTTCTTTGCTGTTTGTTCAGTCGACTTGTATTTGATCTTTTTTACCAATTGCCAATTCCTAACTAGTTTTCTAGTTTAAAAGTGTCCCACAAAATGTATTGTTTAACTCTTTACCAAACGACAAAATTTTAGACCAGTCCAAATCGAAAGCTTTTGCAGACAACAAAATAAATGTTACTCAAAAATTGAAATTCGTTTTGGGAAGAGTAGAAAACATTGTGGGAAAAGGAAAAAATGCTGATTACCTTTTCCAACAATGTTTTCAAAAGGCTTCCCCATCAGAGTCGTTAAAAGTCGGGATTGTGTGGTAAAGAGTTAATCATTAGGCTGGCCCTTCAATAATAAAGAGATTTGTAATGCTTTAACTTATGTCATGAATTAAAATATCTTTAAGAAAGCCAAACAGCCCAAGTCTCAGTCAACACCTAGAATGCTGTAAGCGAATCCGCGACATTTCGTCGAAAACTATGTTCTTCGAAAATGATCCCTAGCCCGGACCCTTACCCTTACTTGTGGCTCAAATCTTCCTCCAAGACAGAGCATTTCATTAAATAAATCTAGGAATCTAGCAATCAGTTTTTTAAAACATACATAGGTTTTGACGAAACACCCTTTTGACAAAATGTCGTGCACTGGCTGCAAGCAACATTAATTCCTTTTGAAGAGATACACAGGATATGTAGTCTGATGATTTCTTTCATTCACCTGATACTTTAAAAGACATTCTCTCTAAAATACACATTTGCACTGTTTGGGTCCTGCTTATGGCCTTTTCATTTTTCAGAAGTCTCAAGTCGAGAGTTTTTTTACAACTGAAAGCCTAAAATACATGTACCTTCAATACCCAACTCCAACACCAACTCTCCCTGGATAGGTTCAGAAATTATAAACTGTAGAAAAAGAGGTATACCCCTTATCATATTATTCAAGGAAACAGACACTTTGAAATCAATCACTGGCTGTGCTTCTCCAACTTCAAGAGGAAAATCAATCTACCTGTCTGTCATACCAGGGTTTCTCTGTAAACCAGGCCAGATAAGTATGGGTACACAAACATGGATAAGTGGGCTTATATTTTACTTTTTTGACATTCGGCTAACAGAAGTACTGCCTTCTTTCCTTCACAATGTCACTTTTGTAGTGATAGACCCGTGGACAAAGTGCCAAAGTAAACATCTTAAAGGTAATGACCTGAACTTAACCCAAGATGTATGGGTGCGTTTTTTATACCCTTCAAAGGTTCAGAAATACCGGTTCTCACTAACATCCTAAGAAATTTTGATTAACCCTCAAACAGTCATGTCTAAAGGACATATTATGTCACAGTGTTTTCCTATGAACAGAATTTTTTCTTTTTTGCTCAGAGCAAAAAAAAAAACTAGAGCTGTCACTGAATGTGACTTAATACCCCCTGCCAGCACTTTGACAGAAAAAAAGTGTCAAGTTCAAGGGGAGATAATTCCTCAAGCAGGGGGAGTTGACACTTGAAAATTACATCTTGCAAATCTTCAATATATGATCAATATATGTGCAAAGTTTCAATGCAATTGAAGGAAAACTCTAGGAGTTCGCGACACAAAATTGCTAGTATTTTGTACACAGACGGACACACGGACACGCGGACGTAGCCCCAGTGTAGCCCCGAAAACATTCGTTTTGTGGGGGTATAATGAAAAAAAAAAAACCTTGTATGTTGCAGAGCAAAATACAAAGATCAGTTCTTCAAAGGGTGTAACTCTTGTCACAAATACAGACAATAGGCTTTAATTTCAAACCTGAAAATAGGTTCTTAAAGTAACAAATACTGCCCAAATAAATGATTATTCCTGGAAATGTGATGTTTGCCAAAAGTAACAAGGATTAATCAAAAGAATTAACCCTTTCCCAAACAAGCCCTGGTTTTCACGTGTCTGTGGTACAAATCTTTTGAAAACACTGTAGGAAAAGGAGAAATTGCTCGTAACAAGCAATTTCTCCTTTTCCCACACTGTTTTCTACCCTTTTTGAGACCTTTCTGCCATTTTCTTCAAATTTAAAATTGTCGTCTGCAAACTCTTTCATTTTGGACCAGTCCAAAATTTGTCGTCTGGGAAAGGGTTAAGGCACTAGACAGATCACATCAGCAATTAGAAATGTTCTTATGTGTAAACAAAGACTTATTTTCCGATCAGTTTTTCTGCAATAAAAAAAATTCAGAGGCCAGATTTTTTAAAAATTTTGCGCAGAAAAAGTGCTTTCTAATATCTTGTATAAAATATTTAAAAAAGTATATCAAGTGGGACATTTTTAAGAGATATGGTACATTCCTTAAAGTCACTGACATAATGAATTTACCTCCCTTTATAATAAACATCTTTTTGGGCATGATTTGGAATCCCGATCATTTATAAATCTCCTATTTTTCTTCCACATCTGTGATTTCCACATATTTTAAAGGCTACCGACATATTCATTATTAAAGATTATAATCTTCCTGTCATACTAACCCAATGAAATATAGTAGAGTTTACAAAAAGGAAACATGCGCAAACCAGTGTGCAGGGAAAACTGTGACGTATGTCCTTAACAACCCTTTAAAAATTTTTTTTTTCATTTGTGAACAGTAATTGTGAATCAAAAATAGAAATTCACCTTTTATAGGGTAGAAAACATGGTGGGAAAAAGAGAAGATGCTGGTCACCAACATTTTCTCCTTTTTCCACTCTGTTTCGGGTCATTAAAACCCTTTATCGCACAATACTGCCTTTTGACACCCCTGGGAAAGAAGCCTTTGAAAACATTGTAGGAAAAGGAAAAAATGATGATAACCAGCATTTTCTCCTTTTCCAACAATGTTTTCTACCCTATCAAAGAAAAGTTGCACCATTTGAACCACATTGAAATTGTTGTCTGCAAATGCTTTCGATTTGGAAAAGGCTAAAATTTTGTCGTCTGGTAGAGGGATAAAACTCTGGATTGTGTGGTAAAGGGTTAGGCTAAGCCAAAGTATGCTCTCCACTTTGATATCAGGTCCTATTCTATGCTTGCTTGCTCATGACAAATTCTCTCCAATATTTTATATCCCCTTGTATACAGACCTCCAGATAAAAGGGAGTGATAGTATTCAAAATCCATTATTTCTCTTCCAAACCCTATGATGTGGGTGCTCGTTAGAATCGTCTCGATGAGACAATTCTAATGAGTGCCCATAACATAGGGTTTAGTGGAGAGTGATTGATATTTTCAATTTTGAAATGAAAATCACTCCCTCTATCTGGAGCTCTGTACAGTATACCAATCTTTTCATACCTTGCTCTCATAGAAGGCTTGTCCCATTTACTAACCATCTATCTCATAAAGATATTAAGAATGAAGACAAGCCTTCTGTTACAATATTGAGAAGAAAAACAATATTTTCATGTATTTGAATAGTCTCAGCTCTGTAAGCAGCCACTTTTATTGAACAGCCACCTGTTTATAGCACTTTTAATAATACACCAAACTCATGGTTTAATTTTTCCCACACAAATATATTTTAGCCTGGTCCAAATTGAAAGCATGTGCAGACAACAAATTAAATGTTGCTTTATTCATTATTTCTGTCTTTGATAGGGCAGAAAACATTGTGGGAGAAGGAGAAATGCTGGTTACCAGCATTTTCTCATTTTTCCACAATGTTTTCAAAAGACCTCTTCCATTGGGTCGTTAAAAGTCGGGATTGTATGGCAAAGGGTTAACCCTTTACTGCACAATGCCACCTTTTAATGACCCTAGGAAAGAAGCCTTTTGAAAACATTGTGGAAATAGGAGAAAATGCTGGTAACCAGTATATTCTACTTATCCTGCAATGTTTTCTACCCTATCAAAGAAAATTCACATTATTTGAGCCAAATTGAAATTGTTGTCTGCAAATGCTTTGTATTTGGACAAGTCCAAAATTCTGTCGTTTGGTAAAGGGTTAAGTTAACAGTAAAAGTCTATGTTAACTCTTCACCAAATGAAAAAATTCTAGACTTGTTCAAACTGAAAGCATTTACTGACCACAAATCAATTTTGCAGTTGTCTGGAAAGAGCAGAAAACATTGTGGGAAAATGCTTGTTACCAGCTTTCTTATTCAGATTTGTGTTTATTTGGTTTTTGACATTACTTCAATTATGTTCTTGCGGCTAGTGCATCTACCATACTTCCTGGAGTTTCTTTTAACCCTTAAAGCGCCTTTCACGACTATAGTTGCCTTTGCGGCCAGTATAGATCAAGATCAGGCTGCACAAAATGTGCAGCCTGATCTTTGAACTACACTGTCCGCTTTGCTGAGACACTAGACATGAAAAGTGACCACAAAATTGCACTTATTTTGGTTTTATTCTAGACTGAAAATGTCCATTGGGTTTATTTGGCGCATTAAGGGTTAACAGTGCTTCACACAGTATTCTACCCAAGCCACTGACTGCTTTCTCATCAACAAAAGTCAAATTTGATTACTGGTAAGAGAGGAATGAATCCTGTTGCGATCATTATCATTAATTCTCAGAGAGAAATGGGCCAAACTGGGAACTGGAACCAGCGACCCCCATGGTTTTTAAGTCCAGCATGGTGCCAACTGCACCACCGGGCTCACAGTTGTTTTACGAAGAGTTAAAAAAAAGGTTGACTTAGTATGAACAATTTATGTACAACTTAGTATACTAACGGTCAGTTTGCTTCAGCAAATTTCAGGTACTGTTTGGGAAAGAGTAGATTTTGATCAACCTGCACAGAACATGCAATCTGATTATACTATCCTATTTTTCTCAAATTTAACTCTTTAACAAATGACAAAATTTAAAACTTGTCCAAATGTGACTCAAAAATTAAAATTTGATTCGGGAAGGCTAGAAAACAATGTGGGAAAAGGAGAAAATGCTGGTTACCAGCATTTTCTCCTTTTCCTACAATGTTTTCAAAAGCTTTCTTACTCAGGGTCGTTACAAGTTCAGGTTGTTTGGTAAAGGTTAAATACATCTTGCAAGCTACTCAGTCCCTTACTGCGTATGAAGTATTGTTAATTATATAACAGCTAAACTTTCTTTTGCCGACAGTGTAGATCAATATCGGACTGCTGTAATCTCTTAAAGCACTAAACAAATGTTGGAAACACTCCAGTCAGACTGTCTGTAGAAAAGATCAAATTCTTGCAACTTTATGTATTCTTCTACTATAAGGTAAGAGATTTGATCACAAAATCTTGGACATGAAAATTCAAGATCAGACTGAACACTCTGTGCAGTCTGGTCTTAATCTATACATCTTCCAGAACATGCCTCATATTATTCTTAGCATTTAAAGGGTTAACAAATACAGGTTCAGAGGATTTCGATGTCTGGTTAATGTTATCACAGCTAACGATAATTTCCCATAATCCCCTCTAAATTTTAACCTTACTGAGGCAATGACGAATCAAGTATCTACATATTCCGTCTGAATGTTATCTTCCTATGAATGATTCAACATTTTACATGAGAAGAAAAGCGGTTTTATTCTTGATCTCAAGGCTTTTGAGCCTACCCCTTATCATTTCATTTGGTCTTTAACTCTTTAACAAACGATAAAATTTTACACCAATCAAATTGAAAGCTTTTGCAGACGACAAAATAAATGTTACTCAAAAATTGAAATTTGTTTCGGGATGAGTAGAAAACATTGTGGGAAAAGGAGAAAATGCTGGTTACCAGCATTTTCTCCTTTTCCCTCAATGTTTTCAAAAGGCCTTTTCCTCTGGGTTGTTAAAAGTCGGGATTGTGTGGTACAGGGATAAATGTAATGACAAATTTTACGCTAGTCAAAATTGAAAGTGTTTGCAGATGGCAAATTAAATGTGTCCAAACTGATAAGATTTGCCTCTACAATGGTAGAAAACGATTTGGGAAAAGGAGAAAGTGCTGGCATTCAGCATTTTCTGCTTCTCTAACAATGTTTTCAAAGGTCTCCTTTATTAGTGTCGGGAAAACATTTAACCTTTACCAAACAATCCTGAGCTTTGATAACCATGGAAAAAAAGGCTTTTCAAAACATTGTAGAAACAGGAGAAAATACTGGTAATCAGAAATTTCCCTTTCCCCAAAATGTTTCCTAACCTTTCAAAGCAAGGAAAAAAAATCAGAATTTTAATAGCCACATTTAGTTTGTCACTGGCAAATGCTTTCAATTTGGACTAGTTTTCAACTGTGTCATTTGGTAAAGGGTTAAAGACACATTCTGATGTAGATATACAGGTATCCCTGCCAACCTCTTTTGGAAACAAGAAATTCTGGTGATATGCAGAAAATACTCACTGTGAGCTGTGCAGATATATAAGAGACTATATTAGGACATACTAATTACAACACCTTGGATTATTTTTGGATTATGATTCTATAAATATACCTTATCCTTGAAAAAAAAAAAAAACTGTCAAAACCTATATATTGACATTACTTTAACCACACAATCCCAAGTTTTAATGATCCTGGTACACTGTTGAAAACATTGTGGGAAAAAGAGAAAATGCTGGTAACCAGCATTTTCTCTTTTTCCCACAATGCTTTCTACACTATCAAAGAGAGAAATCATCATTTTAGCGACATTTGTCGTCTGCAAAGCTCTCAATTTTGTCCAGTCCAAAATTTTGCCATTTGGTCAAGAGTTAATCAATTAGATGCAACTTAGGATATAGAGGATCTTACATGAGAGTTCACTAAAAATGTATGACGTGAGCCTTGGCGAGCGTCAAATACATGTTAGTCAATGAGTTTGATAAAAATTATAATACATAAACACGAATGTGAGATTCTATTTATCACATAAAATGAATGAAAGGCAAAATATATCCTGCATCATCATCTTTAGCCTATACACCATTCACGGGTCCATAGTTACAGTTGTAGTTTGGTTTCAAATGTGTACATACACAAGTATATAGGTCTTTGATATTTACACCGAAAGTAGTATGAAACAGTTTCTAGAGGGCACAGGTCCACCTACTTCTGCAATTTTGTTGATTTAAAAGACTTTTGATGCATTTCTTTGTCTTTATTAAACATGAAAATCAAAAACTTTCTGCGTGTATACGCCTTAGCAACAATGACGTCATTTTTCCGCGAAACGGCGTAGTCACACAAATTCCGGCACATGTTGTGGCCTGTTTTTCCGGCTTCACGCGCTCACGACTCAAAACTGATAAAATTCGGGACCCAAAAAACGATAATACACTAGTGTATTACCAACAAGAGGGCCATGATGGCCCTGGATTGCTCACCTGAGTCAGTAGGCGAAATTTCACTCCAGGGTCACTCTAGAGCGCACACAAGGTTTTTCTAAGATTTGACCTAGTGACCTAGTTTTTGACCCCACATGACCCAATTTCGAACTCATCCCAGATTTTATCAAGACAAACATTCTGACCAAGTTTCATGAGGATTGGACCAAAAATGTGGCCTCTGGAGCGTACACAAGGTAAAAAGTTGACGACGCACGACGGACACCGGACACAGCATGATAACAATAGCTCACCATGAGCACTTTGTGTGCAAGTGAGCTAAAAAACATTTATATAAGTCAAAAAAGAGCACTACATGCAGGTGCCAACAATTGGCTGTTGTTTTTCGATGGATAAAAATTACCCTAACAGTTTTTGAAAAAGGTCACCCTAGGAACATTTCTGTGAAATTATTTCAAAATCTGACCAGTCATTCCAGAGAAGAAGAATTAAGAAATTCCTCTTCATGTCCCTGTAGTGCAAACAGCCCCCACCACTTGAAAGAGTCACCCAAGGGAACATTTCTGTGAAAATTATTTCAAAATCTGACCAGCGGTTTCAAGAGAAAAAGAATTTTTAAAGAATTTCCTTCATGGCTGTATAGTGCAAGTAGCCCCCAGTCACCTGAGGCCAAGTTTCTTGATGGATCATAATTTCGCGAACACTTTTTGAAAAGAGTCACCGAAGGAACACCTCTGTGAAATTATTTCAAAATCTGACCAGCCGTTTCAGAGAAGAAGAATTTTTAAGAATTTCTTCATGTCCATATAGTGCAAGTAGCCCCCCCCCCCCCCCCCCCCCCCCCCCCCCCCCCCCCCCCCCCCCCCCCCCCCCGTCCACCAGAGCCCATGTTTTTCGACAAATCAAAATTCGCAAACAGTTTTTGAAAAGGGTCACCAAAGGAACATTCCTGTGAAATTATTTTCAAAATCTGACCAGCGGTTCCTGAGAAGAAGAATTTTAAGAATTTCTTCATGCCATATAGTGCAAGTAGCCCCCATTCACCAGGAGCCATGTTTCTTGACGGATCAAAATTTGGCGAACACTTTTTGAAAAGGGTCACCAAAGGAACATCTCTGTGAAATTATATCAAAATCTGACCAGCCATTTCAGAGAAGAAGAATTTTTAACAATTTCTTCATTTCTGTATAGTGCAAGTAGCCCCCATTCACCAGAGCCATGTTTCTTGACAGATCAAAATTTCGCGAACAAATTTTGAAAAGGGTCATCCAAGGAACATCTCTGTGAAATTATTTTAAAATCTGACCAGCGGTTTCAGAGAAGAAGAATTTTTAAGAATTTCTTCATATCTGTATAGTGCAAGTAGCCCCCATTCACCAGAGCCATGTTTTCTGACAGATCAAAATTTCGCGAACTCGTTTTGAAAAGGGTCATCCAAGGAACATTCCTATGAAATTATTTCAAAAATCTGACCAGCGGTTTCAGAGGAGAAGATTTTTAAAGAATTTCTTAGAAAATTCCATTTTGTTGCCATGGCAACCAGAGTTTTTGATGGAATCAAATTTTGTGCACACTTTTTAAAGAGGACCTTGCAAGGAACATTCCTGCCAAAAATTTTAGTAATTTATTGGTATGTAAATGTGACTTATATTGTGAAAAATAATTGTTGGTTTCAGAATCAGGATTCTCTCACAGAAATTATCGTGAATCTGTAAAAATTATAGACAAGTAACAGTATTTTGAAAACAACCTAAAATTAACCTTATGTGTTGAACTTTGTCTTCGTCGAATAGTTGACTTGTCCAGTGTAAGCTAGTCTATGATTATTATATATGCTATGACCATTAACTCTAACATAGAACAAATTTAGACCACTGTCCAAATTGAATGTGTTTGCAGACAACAAATATGGCTAAAATGATGGTATATATCTTTGAAACTGCAGGAAACATGGTGGGAAAAGGAGAAAATGCTGGTTACCAGCCGGGTCGTTAAACACAGGATTGTTTGGTTAACCCTTTACCAAACAAGCCTGGGTTTTTACGACCCTGGGAAAGGCTTTTGAAAACACTGTGGGAAAAGGAGAGAAGATAGTAACCAGCATTTTCTCCTTTTCCCACAATGTTTTCTACTCTATTAGTGACCTTAAGCTCATTTGTAACAATTTTGAATTTGTTGTCTGCAGCTATTTTGAATTTAGAAGTCTAAAATTTGTCGTTTGGGAAAGGATTAAGAATTGAACATTACCAAATGAGATCACAGAACCAGTTTTATGATTTCTGCAAGCAAATCTTTTTTTTCCTACCATACAGCTAACATGATCAAGTTCTCATTAGTGTAATTATCATGTTCCTATCTCGATATCATGTTTCAATTAACTTTTTACCAAACGACAAAATTTTAGCTTTGTCCAAGTTGAAAGCATCTGCAGATGATAATTTCAATGTAGTTCAAATGGTGTGATTTTTCTTTGATAGGGTGGAAAATATTTTGGGAAAAGGAAAAAAATGCTGGTTATCAGCATTTTCTCCTTTTCCAACAATGTTTTCAAAAGTCTTCTTTCTGTGGGGTCGTTAAAGTTCGGGGATTGTTTGGTAAAGGGTTAATCTTTATTTCAGTCTGAATGGAACAGAAAAATAGGTCTTTTCATCTAAACATAGACATTAAAACTTTTTGCCTCACTCAGACTGGTTTTAATACCGAGACAGTACAACTGCTTTTGAAGAAAAAAACAATGTTAAAAATGGAGAAACTATAAAAAATTAGCAGTTCTGCATTTGCCACAACATTGTCTTGATTACGGTATAATTCATTACCTTTGTAAGCAGCAACTGGTATGATGTCAGAGTTCTTTGAAACAATTGGTGCATTTGTCATATAGTCTAAATTGACAGATGGACTGGCACATATTTACAGATGAAATTAAGGTTGAATAAGCTCTCTTAGTCAGATGGCCATTCTTAATTAGAATTGAAAATTAGAACAATATCTGAACCATGCTCTATGAAAAGTAGGCTAAATGCATCTGCGAAAAGTATCGACCCAGGTCAGCCTGCGGTGTCTGCGCAGGCTGACCTGAGCCGAAACTTTTCGCTATTGGTCAATTTTCTATATGTCACTGGACCAGTCCCCTTATGGTAGAGTCAGTTGTTAGACAAAATGGATTTTATGGATCCCCAACTGTGTCATGTCTTGCATGGTTTGATGCATCCCAGAAATGCATTAAGCCCCTTTTTGCCAGAGAATGGCTCATTTATATTGATATGTGAATGTCCTAAAGTTCATGGTTAAAGTTAAGTCCTTGATAAATCTTCAGTAAACGAGGGTTTAAAGGTTATCTATTTCCTGTATAACTTAACTTCCACTGTCTGTGTTAGGGTTATATCATATCAAATCACTGTTGGTTACACTCTCATTTTATAACTTTTTCCCTGACCTAAGAGTGCACCAGAATAAGCCAAAACTGGTTACTAAGGACCAGTAAATGGTGTCTATTTTTTCAAATGTTCTTGACAAATACCTCCACTCAGACCCACTCAGACCCTCTCCTTAGCAGGGAGGGGGCATACCACCCATCTCCAATCATTTTGCCGAAGTTTGTGCCTTCAGGTTTGCCCATAATTACACGAAACAGACATTTTCTGAGTCATAGTAATGGTATTGACTGGAATATTTCACAAGACAATGCAAGATCATACAGCACTGAGCTGAAAGACACAGATCAGCATGGAACACTCAACCAACCCATAAGAGCTATTGAATGTAAAATGGACCAATCATAGAAGATGTAACAGGCTGCTTTGAATTCTGTTGAACTCTTTACCACATGACAAATTTTCAGCTTGGTCCAAAGTGAAAGCATAGTTGCAGACAACATGAAAACTTTGGATAGAAAACTTTGTGGGAAAAGAAGAAAATGCTGGTTACCAGCATTTTCTTCTTTTCCCACAATGTTTTCAAAAGGCCCCCTGTTCAGGGTCGTTAAAACATGGGACTGTGTGGTAAAGAATTAAAACCTGACTGAGGAATGCTATGCTAGGCTAAAGTTTTCATGAAAGACAAAGATTATTCTTTACAGTACCAATATCAAACACAAGGGTGCAATCTGCTGATGGGAAAGGGACAGTGTCTGTGCATCCAAACTGGGCCATCTACAACTTCCTCAGTCTTGCAACCTCTCACGATGTTTTGTTGTCTGTTGTGTCCACAGACTTCTATACACAGATGAAATTAGGTGGTATTTATTATTGATGTAGAGAACAAAGATCACTTTCTGTGCCTTCTACTTTCTATGTGCATTGTGTGCAAAAACACTTTAGACTTAAAGCACCCTTTACAACTATAGTTGCCTTTGTTGACTGATTGATTGTATGGTGTTTAATGCCGTTTTCAACATTATTTCAGTTATATCGCAGTGGCCAGTGCGCCTATCCATGCTTACCTGGTGTTTCATTTACCAGTACTATGCACAATATTTTTTTCAAGCCACTGGCTGCTTTCCCATATAGCCATCGTCGAAACAATGGTCAGCGTTGAGAGAGGAATGAATCCTGTTGCAATGACTATCGTCAATCCTCCGAAAGAAATTGGCCGAGCCGGGGATTGAACCAGCGACCTGTTCTCAAGTCCTGTACGCTACTGACTGAGAGTTGCCTTTGTGGCCAATGTAGATCAAAATCAGACTGCCTAAAATGTGTAGTCTGCTGATCTATCCACATTGCCTGCTTAGGTTAGTTTATACATATGAGCCATGCTCTGTGAAAAGGGGGGCTTAATGCATCTGCAAAAACTATCGATTCAGGTCAGCCTGCGCAGTCTGCGCAGGGTGACCTGGGCCGATGGTCAATTTTCTGTATGTCAAAGGACCATTCTACCTCATAATGAAGTCGGTTGTTACAAAAAGTGGGTATTATGGATTCATAATTATGTGATGGCTTGCTTGGTATTCTGGGTTACGGAGATGCATTAAGCCCCTCTTTTGCCAGAGCATGGCTTATATGTTTTTTACATCAATTGGGACACAAGTTTTTGCAACTTATACTAATCTCTCTCAATTCTGCTTCCTGGAAACTACATCAGTAATCACGCCGAATGTGTGGGGCAATTAACAGTCCCAAAGTTGACACCCGCTCCCCGGGTATCGAACTCTGGACCTTATGACTATGAGGCCAACACTCTCGCTCACAAATGCAGACACCACATTGTCTGCCTAATTGTGATATTCTGGCAAAAGTAACCTTAAATTGCAATAATTTGTTTATTATTTCTAGAACGAAAAAGTCTGTTGGGTTTGTTTGGCTGACATAAGGTTAACTTAGCCCTTCCCGTATTAACTCTTTACCAAATGACAAAATTTTATACTAGTCCAAATTTAAAGCATTTGCAGACGAAAAAATTGATGTGAAATTAAAATTGAAATATGCTTTTGGAAGGGTAGAAAACATTGTGGGAAAAGGAGAAAATGCTGGTTACCAGCATTTTCTCCTTTTCCCACAATGTTTTCAAAAGGCTTCTTCCTCAGGGTCGTTGAAAGTTGGGATTGTGTGGTAAAGGGTTAAGAATTTCTTTTGTAGAACTGTGATATATCTGTAAATTATAAAGGAATGGTGGGAAGTCCTGAATGTACTCATGTATAAGAAGAGGTAATGGTATCATTAACCCTTTACCAGAGGACAAAATTTCAGCCTTGTCCAAATTGATAGCATTTGCAGACGACAATTTCAGTGTGGCTCAAATGGTGCAACTTTTCTTTGATAGGGTAGAAAACATTGTGGGAAAAGGAGAAAATGCTGAATACCAGCATTTTTTCCTTTAACCACAATGTTTTCAAAAGGCTTCTTTCCCAGGGGCGTCAATAGGCGGCATTCTGCAGTAAAGGGTTAACGCTTTACTATTAGAGTTGTCCACATTGAAAGCATTTTGCAGGCATACATGGCTAATCTGATGGGATTTGTCTTTGAAACAGTAGAAATTATTGTTGGGAAGGTCAAAATACAGGATAGAAGTATTTTTCTCTCATTCCACAATGTTTTCTTCATGCAAAAGTATCAGAACATTTGGCAAAGAGTACACCCTTTACCACACAATCTCGACTTATAACAATCTTTTGGAGCAGGGCTCCTGAAAACATGAAGAGGAAAAACTGAAAATGCTGGCAGCCAGTCATTTACTCCTTTTCTGACATTGTTTTCTACCTGTTCATAGACTATTTCCACTATTTCAGCCACACTTAATTTGCCGTCTGCAAATGCTTTGGATTTGGAAAAGTCTAAAATTTTGTCATCTGGTAAATAGTTAACTCTTTACTAAACGACAAAATTTTAGACATATCCAAATTGAAAGCATTTGCAGACAACAAGATAAGTGTAACTCAAAAATTGAAAATTTGTTTTTGGTAGGGTAGAAAACATCGTGGGAAAAGGAGAAAATGCTGGTTACCAGCATTTTCTCCTCTTCCCACAATGTTTTCAAAAGCCCTTTTCTTCTGGGTCGTTAAAAGTTGAGGATTGCGTTGTAAAGGATTAAGTGATAGCAGTAACTCTATGTATGATATCTTAGCCTGACATATTAGAGGCTATGTCTCTAAAATAAAGGCTGAGTTAAGATTATAATCTTATACAATAATATGTCAGATATCTATGTCATAAATTTTTCCCACGCTATCATAGAGTCTCTAATTCTTTACAAAACGACAAACTTTTTGACTGGTCCAAATTGAAAGCACCATCAGACGACAAATCATACATTAAACACATGATTGTATTTGCATAGAAAGAACTGAAAATGTTGCATTTGGAATTTGCATGCAAAGAATAGAAAACAAGGTGAGAAAAGGAGAAAATGCTGGTAACCACACTGTTTTCAACAGCCAGCTTCCTCAAAATTATCAAAAATCCGGATTGTGTGCTTAAGTGTAAACGTGCATTTAGTATTTTGTTTTGTGTTTCCCATAATTCCAAAATAATTTGAGATAACTAATTGCATCCAGAAACAAATACATAGAAGAGAACTTTGAAAAAGTTCTCAAAAAAAACAACAGATAAACACCATGTGGTAACCCGTGTAGTACCAAAACAAGAGGGCCATGATGGCCCTGTATCGCTCCACTGGCTTATATAAACCATAAATACTAAACATTTCAATTCCGAGCCAAATGGTTTCAAAATGAAGACTTACAAAGTTTTCTCTGTAAAAGCCCATGTGAAAGTTGAGACCCCCAGGGCAAAGCCATTTTTGATCCCAGAGCTATAATTACTTGAACCCTGGTAGAGGTCCACAAGATAAAGCCACATGCCAAAATAATACAAGTCTATGCTGTATGGTTATAAATAAGGTGACTTTCGAGTTTTGTCCATATGAAGCCTCTGTAAAACATAAGACCCCTGATGCAAGGCTAATTTCAAAAAAAAAAAAAAAAATCAGAACAGGAAGATTTCTTAAGTTGTCACCATGTAAGCCCATGTAAAACTTGTGACCCCTGTGGCGGGGCCAATTTTGACCCCAGGGCTAAAATTTTGGCCTGCTTGGTAGAGGCCCACTAGATGTAGCTACATGCAAAATTTGGTAGCTCTAGGCCTTATGGCTAGGTACAGGAAGATGTTTAAAGTTTTCTCTATATAAGCCTATGTAAAACTTGTGACCCCCGGGGCAGAGCCAATTTTGACCCAAGGGCTATAATTTGAAGAAACTTGATAGAGGTCTACTACATAAAGCTACATGCCAAATTTGGTAGCCCTATGCCTTATGGTTTCAGACAAGAAGATTTTAAAGATTTCCAATATTTTTCAGTTTTGTTGCCATGGCAACCAGAGTTTTTGAAGGAATCAAATTCTTTCAAGAAATTCTGAAGAGGGCCATGGCAGGATCATTTCTGTGAAGTTTCATGAAAATTGGATGGGTAGTTTCAGAGAAGAAGATGTTTGAAATAAAAGTTAACGCACGGACGGACGGACGCACGGACAGACGCATGCACACACGGACGGACACCGGGCCATGACATAAGCCCGCTGGCCTTCGGCCAGTGGAGCTAAAAAAAACGTATGGACACTTTCAGTCTACAGATAAGACTTACACAATGGCAGTCTCAGGGTTGCTATCGTTCAGAATTTCTCAGCAAAGCGGACAGTGAAGATCAAAGATCAGACTGCATGTTTTGATATACCCTATCCAGTCAGAAATCATCTTTTGAGCTTCATTTAACCCTTTACCACACAATCCCGAGTTTTAACGCCCCTGAGAAAGAAGCTTTTGAAAACAGTGTGTGAAAAGGAGAAAATGCTGGTAACCAGCATTTTCTCCTTTTCACACAATGAAAATACTGGTAACCAGCATTTCCTCCTTTTCACACAATGTTTTCTAGCCTCCAGTAAAAAAATTAACGTTTTGAACATTAATTTTGTCATCTGCAAATGCTTTGAATTTGGACAAGTCAAACATTTTGTTGTGTGGTAAAGAGTTAATTTGTAATCTGTAAAATACTTTCAATTTGTTTTTTTCCAAATTTGTCAATTGGTAATGAGATAAAGGAGGTTTATGCTAAAACAAGGTCTGCAAACAATGAAATTTGGATCTGGTGTACAAAGAAGTGAAATGAACTATGTGCACAATTGGTTTTACAATAATGTGAAATCTTTAAACTAATATGACAAGATAATCATCCTGATAAATCTTGAGAGTTAAATGTACATGTAAATAAACATGAACCGACTATATCTCACTTCCGGCCTTTAAAACCAGCAGTCTGTCTATTTACACATAATTCAATGGGATTTCAAAACTTTAACGCACAGTTCTCTGAATTCAAGATATTTGGTAATGAAATGAACACTAGAAAAAAGATGCAAAAGCAGCCAAAAACTATTTGATCTACAAGTAAACAAAAATAAAAAAAAAAACCTCACTGCTAAAAAACGCAGACTTAATTTTTACCGATAAAAATATTTTTCAAAAATATGTCAAGATGTCGGAAAGAGTGAACACAGCAGACTGCCTGGTCAACTTGGAAGTTTTCTTTTCACCTCTTTACCAGTCGACTAAACTTAAAGATTTGTCCATAATAATGAGCCATGCTTTGTGAAAAGAGGGCTTAATGCCTTTGCAAAAAGTATCAACCCTGAGGTCAGCCTATGTGAGGTTTTTACAAGCCTAAGAAAAGAAGACTTTTGAAAACGTTGTGGGTAAACGAGAAAATGCTGGTAACCACCATTTTCCCCTTTTCGCATAATGTTTTCTACCCTATCAGAGAACTTAAGCTCATTTGTACCAATTTTGAATTTGTCGTCTGCAGATGTTTTGAATTTGAAAGTGTCTAAAATTTGTCGTTTGGGAAAGGGTTAGCTATGGCTCAAATACAAGGACTTGCCTTTGGAAAGGTAGACAACATTGAGGGAAAAGGAGAAATGCTGGTAACCAGCATTTTCTTGTTTTCCCACAATGATTTTACAAGCATTCCTTCGCAAGGTCGATAAAACTCGGGGCTGTTTGGTGAAAGATTAAACTCCATACACATTGAAGAGCAAGTCACATACCGTATTTCACCTAATTAACGCGCCCATGTGCCATGCAAAACACCAACAGGGCGCTTTAATTTCATAGCCAATTTCCCGAAATTTAAGAGCCATCACTTCGAGTAAGTATGGTAATCTGAAGCAATGGTAGTCATTAATGAAGTTTGTGACAAGTCTGTGACAAGTTTGTGACAAGACAAATGAAAAAAGAAGTATTATTTTGTAACATCATTCTGTTATTCTGATGTTAAATTTTTCTATTGTAGTCAAAGTCTTTCAATTCTAACTTCTTGTAGCTTCAAAAGGGAACAAATAAAAAATATTCAACCAGTTTCTCATTTCACTTATACACTTTTTTTCCTTTCTTTAAATTTCATTTTGCATTTTAGGATTTATCTGTTTAAGCAAGGGTGTTTAACTGGTGTAGAGAACTAATAAACATGGAGTAAATCTTATCTGCGACAAAGCAAACCAAGTCAACAAATAGGAAACATTTTGGTTTGCATTGCATTTGGTTTGTGATGGACTTTGTCCCTCAAAGATTTAACTCTTTTACCAATAACAAAATTCTGGACTGGACCAAATTCAAAGTATTTGCAGACGACAAATTAAATGTTGCTAAAATGATGACTTCTGTCTTTGATAAGGTTGAAAACATTTTAGGAAATGGAGAAAATGCTGGTTACCAGCATTTTCTTCTTTTCCCACAATGTTTTCAAAAGTCTTCTTCTTCAGGGTCATTAAAACTCGTGATTGTGTGGCAAAGAGTTAACTCTTTACCACACAATGCCGACTTTTAATGATCCCGAGGAAGAAGCCTTTTGAAAACATTGTGGGAAAAGGAGAAAATGCTGATAACCAGCATTTTCTCCTTTTCCCACAATGTTTTCTACCCTATCGGAGAAGAATCTTATCTTTTGTGCCACACTGAAATTGTTGTCTGCAAATGCTTTCAATTTGGAATGTTCTAAAATTTTGTCATTTGGTAAAGGGTTAACTCTTTACCACACAATCACTGGTTTTAACGACCCTGAAGAAGAAGCCTTCTGAAAACATCGTGGGAAAAGGAGAAAATGCTGGTAACCAGCATTTTCTCCTTTTCCCACAATGTTTTCTAACCTTCCCAACACAAATTTCAATTTTTGAGTCACATTTATTTTACAATCTGCAAATGCTTTCAGTTTGGGCAAGTCTAAAATTTTATTGTTTGATAAGGGGTTAAAAGAGTAAATCAATAAAAGCAACATGCAGAGTACATCCGTCACCTAACAACTCTATGACCAAGATATTCAGTACTAATATAAAGTTTATCCATCTTGCAGAATTTTGCTGTAATATATTTTACCTATTACCTCAAAATCCCAAGTTTTAACAACCCTGAAGGAGAAGGCCTTTGAAAGCATCATGTGGGAGAACCAGCATTTTCTCCTTTTCTTGCAATGGTTTCTAGCCTTTCCAAAACAAAATATCATCATTCAAGCCATGTTAAGCTTTTCCACTCGAAATGCTTTCAGTATGGAGGAGTCTAAAATTTTGTAGTGTGCTAAAGGGTTGAACATACAACTTGCTGATCTTCAGCTCACTTTTGGACACATTTTGACACATGGAGAAATTTCTCTTTATAACCATTCTTAACCCTTTACCAAACAATCCCAAGTTTTAACAACACTGAGGATGAGGGCCTTTTGAAAACATTGTGGGAAAAGGAGAAAATGCTGGTAACCAGCATTTTCTTCTTTTTCCATAATGTTTTCTTAATTGCCAAAGTTAAATTTCAATTTTCTTTGTCACATTTAACTTGTCTGCAAAAGCTTTCAATTTGGACAAGGTTAAAATTTTGTCGATTGGTAAAGAGTTAAGGATATTTAAAACAAACACTTTCTTCAGAAACACTACACTGTAGATCAGCAGAAAGGAGATTTGGAAGTAAGAGCCATCTTGTACTAAAGAAAGTATTAAAGCTCTGACACTCCCTGTCATTCTGTCTGAATGACAATATAAATACTCTTTTGATAAGCTATATGCAAACACTATGTTACTAAATATATAATTGTACATCAGAATTCAATCACTTTCCAAAGTTTTCCTTGACTCTTTACCACACAATCCAAACCTAATGACCCTGAGAGAGAGGCCTTTTGAAAACATTGTGGGAAAAGGAGAAAATGCTGGCGACCAGCATTTTCTCCTTTCCCCACAATGTTTTCAAACCTTCCCAAAACGAATTTCAATTTTTTATTCACATTTATTTTGTTGTCTGCAACTGCTTTCAATTTGGACTGGTCTAAAATTTTGTTGTTTGGTAAAGAGTTAACTCCTGACCAGAACACCGAAATCTCGGACCCATCCAAATCGAAAGCATTTACAGATGACATATAAAATGTGGCTAAAAGAACAGGGTTAGTCTTTGAAAGGGTAATCATTATTGTGGAAAGATGTGAAAATGCAGGTTTACCATCATTTTTTTCTTTTCCCACTTGTACATTTTCAAAAGCTCTGTTTGTCAGGGTCATAAACGCGGGATTGTTTGGTAAAGGGTTTACAATAAAACTAGTGGGAAATGATCTCGTAATAAGGGGTAACAATCCAATACACTGACAATTAGATTTCCATAGACTAGGTCGGAACAGTCTAAAATTTTGTTATCTGGCAAAGCATTAAATCTTTATAATGCTAATTAAATAACACTTGGTCAATACAAAACATGCAAATATTGCAATTTCCAAACTGTTTTTGTTAGCAAATTTGGCCAGATAATGGACAGTGTAGAGCATTCTATTGGTCGAATCTTTATTGACATTATTCACAAGAGTGAGCTAAACCAGATGTAGCACATGTATAGAGTTAAATGTGTATTGTAATGATTTGAAGGCAGGGTCTAAAAGCACAATAACATTACCTTTTTCTTCTGTTGTGAATCTTTCTGTGTGTGGTTCTTCACATGTTTTCTCAGAGAACTTGGGTCTGTATACCTCTTATTACACCCAACCACGTTACAAGCATATGGTTTCTGGGAAAAAAAAATGGGAGGGAAATATAATGTCAGTTGTATGGAAGAACAGTGGGGATGAGATGAACTCATTTGTACAGTTAAAATAGCTTTTCATTTCCATATAGGCTATTTTGACATTTCCAGAGATGCCATAGTGAACAATCTGAAATAGAACAATCTGTTTTAACTCTTTTTCTGGCAACAAAGTTTGAGAGTTTGTCTATATTTAAAGTACTCACTGACAAGAAGTCA
Source organism: Tridacna gigas (assembly GCA_945859785.2). Classification (NCBI taxonomy): domain Eukaryota; kingdom Metazoa; phylum Mollusca; class Bivalvia; order Cardiida; family Cardiidae; genus Tridacna; species Tridacna gigas. The sequence continues at coordinate 60,283,542 of OX244032.2, forward strand.
TAATTATGATGTGACTCAAATGACAGTATTTGTTAATCCTTTACCACACAATCCCCACTTTTAACGACCCTGCAGAAGAAGCCCTTTGAAAACATTGTGGGAAAAGGAGAAAATGCTGGAAACCAGCATTTTTCTCCTTTTCCCACAATGTTTTCTACTCATCCCAGAACAAATTTCAATTTTTTTGTCAACTTTATTTTGTCGTCTGCAAATGCTTTCAATTTGGACTGGTCCAAATTTTTGTCGTATGGTAAAGAGTTAACATGGAACATTTTGAGAATACACTGTTGCCTGTCTAGCAACCACTGTATTCAACTCTGCATTAAACAATTCTGACCTTCCAAAACCCTGAAGAGAAAGGCTTTTCAAAACATTGTGGGAAAAGGAGAAAATACTGGTAACCAGCATTTTCTCCTTTTCCCACAATGTTTTCTACCCTGTCAAAGAAAAACTGCACCGTTTGAGCCACAATGAAACTGTCATCTGCAAATGCTTCTAATTTGGTCAAGGCTAAAATTTTGTCGCCTGGTAAAGGGTTATAATGGATGAATTGTAAGGTAACAGAAATTTCAAGATGGCCAGAAACTCTCATGTCAATGGGCCTTAAATAAATACGCCACTAAAGCTATTGACGTCATTTCAGAGGTTTCATAATATTCACTTCTTTACATTTTAGCTCATCACCTTCTATAACATATTACGAGCATAACTATGACTTTCAAGAAATCCATAAAAATATAATTAACCCTCTACGACATAATCCAGAATTCTAGTGACCCTGATAAAGAAGGCCTTTTAACCCTTTATCACAAATTGCCTACTTTTAACAACCCTGAGGAAGAAGCCTTTTGAAAACATAGTGGAAAAAGGAGAAAATGCTGGTAACCAGCATTTTCTCCTTTTTCCACAATGTTTTCTACCCCATCAGAGAAAAATTATATAATTTGAGCCACACTGAAATTGTCGCCTGCATATGCTTTCATTTTGGACAAGCCTAAAATTTTGTCGTATGGTAAAGGGTTAAGACATTGTGGGAAAATACATATCTGGTAACCAGCGTTTTCTCTTTTTCCCACAAAATTTTTGACTCTTTGAAAAATAATTCTAATCAATTTAGCCACACTGAATTTGTCATTTGCATATCCTTTCAATTTAGTTGAGTCCAAAATTTTGTCGACTGGTAAAGATTTAACCTTTTACCACACTATCCCTAGCTTCAATGACACTAAGAAAGAAAACTTTTGAAAACATTAAGGAAAAACAAGAAAATGCTAGTAACCAGCATTTTCTCATTTTCCCACAATATTTTCTAACCTCTCTTAGAAAAATCCAATCATTTAACCCTTTACCAAACAAACACTTGTTTTCACGTCCCTGAGGAAGAGGCCTTTTGAAAACATTGTAGGAAAAGGAGAAAATGCTGGTAACCAGCATTTTCTCCTTTTCCCACAATGTTTTCTACCCTGTCAAAAAAACCTTAAGTTCATCTGTACCACTTTCAAATTTGTTGTGTGCAGATGCTTTCAATTTGGGAGGGGCTAAAATTTGTCGTTTGGGAAAGGGTTAAGCTGCATTTAATCTGTTGTCTGCAAATGCTTTCATTTTGTAAAAGTCTAGAATGTTGTCGCATGGTAAAGATAGTTTCATACAGGTTTAGAGCAAAGCGTAACTTTTTCAGTGAGGATATTTGCCAACTTATGCACCGTCCAGCCCTATCAACCACGTCTATCTCTTCAGTGATCATATCTGTGACAGATCATAATGCATCGAAAAAAATGTGGGCCGATTTGTATGAGTGAACAATAAAAATAAACATTTTCCCCATATATATAGAGTATTGAGTATAGCAAGAATGTATGTAAACAAACAGACAAACAAATCTTAATTCTTTTGAAACTGCATTAATATGGGCGTGATTTAAAAATTGATTAAACTGTTTACAAAACATAATAAAATGTATCAGATTTAATCAAGCGGTGAAGCTTAAAGCATTTTAGCGTCAAAGGTACCAATGCCCAATTTCTGTGTTCACAAAGCATGCATTCTGTTCACCTCCGTCTTTCAATTAGTACATGAAAAGATCTTTATTAGCATGATTTAACATTTTAACCCTTGATACTAAATAAAAAGAATGTATATTTTGATTCAATAAAATTTACTCAAATATTGCAACATCATGGCTGTTTCTGTCAAGAATATCATATAAAATATAAGACAACAAAAGCCAAGAATCAGACTGCACCTACATAGTAGTCTAATCTTGATCTATATTGTCAAACAAAGTAATTATAATAGTGAAGACATTCTATGGGTCAATCGTGAGACTACTTCATAAAGTTAAGTTGTATATAAAAAGCTCAATACATGTACTTATTATTTGCAGTTCTGAGGTAGTTTAGGACAGATTATTCCACAAAATATACTGAGGAGGTTTCATCTTGAGATATATTGTCTGCCAAATCAAGTTTCTATGCCTGTGGCATTCTAAGAGCTAACCCCTAATACTGTGGAAAACTAAAATTTGCTTTACATTTCCATTCTTTCACATTTTCTGTTGATGTCCATCCCAAATCTAACCTTAGGAGTATTACTGAGTGAACTATACCAGAAGGTCCCAAAGTACACTGATCTAACTGATGAATTTCAGGAGACATAACGTATTGAGGAAAAGTTAGCTTTTCCTACAATATTATGAAACATGACATGAAATAAAAAGAAATTCAAAAACTTTAAATCCCTCTATCATCGTGAGGAAAGGAGAGGTACTTGTGTGGTTTTTAAAAATAAATCAACAGTTATTAATTCATATACTTTGGGCTGCTTACACCTTCTTTCACCTATCTTGGTGTAATTTACATTTATTTGCAACTTTTTAATGTTTATTTAAATACTGTGGGTTTGTTTAACTCTTTATCAGACGACAAAATTGTAGTTATTGAAATTGAAACCATTTACAGACGACAAATTAAATGTTGAAACAATTGGGTTTGTATTTGAAATGTTAGAAAACAATTTCGAAAATAGAGAAAATGCTATTTATTAGCATTTTCTCCCATTCTCAAAATGTTTTCAAAAACTTTCTTTCTTTCTTCAGGGTCTTTGAAACACAGGATAGTGTGGTAAAGGACTATATACTGTGGGAATTATGTTCATGAAATCATTATAGAGTCTGTGACATCATGTTTCAAAAGGTGTTTTCGACTAATTTGCCTTCTAAACCATATATTCAGAAACAGACTTTTAAACCTTTACTGCACAATGCCGCTTTTTAATGCCCCTGTGAAAGAAGCCTTTTGAAAACATTGTGGGAAAAGTAGAAAATGCTGGTAACCAGCATTTTCTCCTTTTCCCACAATGTTTCCTACCTTTCCCAAAACAAATTTAAATTTTTGAGTCACATTTAATTTGTCGTCTGCAATTGCTTTGAATTTGGACCAGTCTAAAATTTTGTCGTTTGGTAAAGAGTTAAACAATAAACAATAGTGGGAACCAGCATTTTCTCCTTTTCCCACAATGTTTTCTACCTTTCCCAAAACAAATTTAAATTTTTGAGTCACATTTAATTTGTCGTCTGCAACTGCTTTGAATTTGGACCAGTCTAAAATTTTGTTGTTTGGTAAAGAGCTAAACAATAATTGTAAAAAAAATGAACAACCAACATCAGTTTACTCTTTAACAGCACAATAAAATGTTAGACTTGTCAAAATTGAGAGTATGTGCAGACAAAAGTTTGTCTTAAAAAGGGGGTAAAACATTGTCAGAGAAGGATAAAATGCTGCTTTACCACTTATCATTTTCAAATGCCACTTTCCTCAGAGTTGTAAAAAAATGGGCCTGTTTGGTTACTCAGAGAGATCATCTTTGATTCAATTTCTCCTTCTGCTACAATGTTTTCAAAACTGGTCTGCTGCAAGACAACTGGAGGTTACCAACATTTTCTTCTTTTCCCACAATGTTTTTTAAAGGCATTGTGCGGTAAAGGGTTAATACCCACAAAAAACCACCAAAACTAACAGAGACATTGATGAGAAAGTACAATTTTTGCAAAAATACCGTGCCAAATGGGAATAATCTATTACAGGGTACCAGAAATTTTGTTTATCGGCAACTGTACAAAATGGTGTCTTTCAGTAACATGAAGGAATAGAAGTAAGCAGGATAAAGTCAGATTTTAATTCTAGTGGTAATTACATTCCTGGTGGAAGCTGTGATTTAACCCTTTACAACACAATGCCGACTTTTAACGACCCTGAGAAAAGAGCCTGTTTAAAACATTGTGGGAAAAGTAGAAAATGCTGGTTACCAGCATTTTCTACTTTTCTCACAATGTTTTCTACCCTTCCCAAACCAAATTTCAATTTTAAAGTCTCTTTTATTTTGTCGTCTGCAAAATTTAATGCTTTCAATTTCAACCAGTCTAAAATTTTGTTGTTTGGTAAAGAGTTAATGTAAGACATTATGCAAGAACATGTCCATTAAATAACCAATTTTCAATTGTGCACATTTTTCACAGAGCTGCAAAACAGATAAAAACTGACCTTATTTGGTTTCATATTACTGTATTCAAAGTTTTACAAGATGACAAAATTTCGGAAGTGTACATTTTGTAAACATTAAAGATTCTGCAGATGACAATGTAAGTGTGGCTCAAATGATAAAGAGTTGCCTTTGGAAGTATGGTAAACATTGTAGAAATAAAAGAAAATGCTGGTTTAAAATCAGCATCTACTCATTTTCCTACAATATTTTCAAAATTTCTCTTCTTCAGGGTCATTAAAACTTTGGATTGTATGGTAAAGGGTCAATACAGTCCAACATGCAGACAATTTTAGTTTGTCTCGAAGATGACCATTTTTGAAAGCATGGTGACGACCATGGGAAAGAGAGCTTTTGAAAACATAGTAGGAAAAAGATGAAATGCTGGTGACCAGCATTTCCTCCTTTTCCAACAATGTTTTCTATGCTTTCACAAGCAAATCTCAGGATTCCAGCCACTTCTAAAAAATCGTCTGCAAATGCTTTCAATTTGAAAGAGTCTAAAATTATTTTTGCTTGGTCTAGTGGTACAAGTAAGCGATGCCAATACTTACGGTATCCAAATGTGTTCTCTGATGTTTGGCCCTATCTGAAGAGTTGCTGAAAGCTTTTGTACAACCTTGATGTGTACAGATGTATGGACGTTCACCGGTGTGGGAGCGTAAGTGAATCTTCAAGTTCTCCAGACGTGAGAATGCCTTATTGCATCCCTCAAACTGAAACAAAAATGATCTATGAATACCACTTGCCTGGTTATCTTATTATCACCACTTATTTGCACCTAGCATTACATCAGAGGTCCAGATAAGAGGGTGTGATGGCATTCTAAATCCATTATTTCTCTTGCAAACCCTATGTTGTGGGTACTCATTAAAATCGTTGCTATGAGAGGATTCTAATGAGTACCTATAAGATAGGGTTTAGTGGAGAATAACTATTATTTTCAGTTTTGAAATCAAAATCACTCCCTTTATTTGGAACTCTGATTACATAATTTATATTAGATTTAATATTTTTTACAAAATCAAGCAACTCTCGACGAAGCACTTACATGTATTTTCAAAACATGCTGATGGATTATTCAATTCTGTCAAACCTCTCAATAAATGAAATCTTTATTCTTTTCATCAGTATTTTCATAAACTTTGTTTTCTTGACGAGTTTTATAATATTTTATCTCAAACGCAAACATATGTCAGATTCTTTTTAAGTTTATCTTATGATTTACTTGAAAAAAAAAATGCTAGATCTCTATGAGAAACCTACATATTCATGAATGAGAGGGACTTACTGTTTAACCCTTCACAACACAATCATGAGTTTTAACGACCCTGAGAAGGAGGCCTTTTCCCACAATATTTTCTGTCTATTTGCAGACAAATCTCACAGTATGGGCATATCTTATTTGTCGTCTGCAAATGCTTTCAATCTGGATGAGTGTAGATTTTTGTTGTGTGGTAAAGAGTTAACATGCATTCAGTGTTAAAATAGTTCTAAAGAAGCTGACATATAATTTCTTGACCTTACTTTTAAAAATAGTACAAAGCTTAACAAAAATCATGAATTTGTTTGTTGAAGTGACCAGAAAAAACATGTTGGACTTAGCTTTTGGAAATTAAAGGCAATAATACAATGTTTTAATGAATGATGTCACATAATGCTCCTATATGATGTCACAATATCTTATCTAAAATATGTGTGAGATAAGAAAATAATTTGTAATGGGTATATTGCATGAAAAACAAGGGAGATTATGTGATAAACAAGGAGACTACCATGTAATGTTGTGAGGTGGGTATCAGAAAGTAGTTTATACATAGTCTGGATTACCTGCCCCTACCACTACATTATACGGTCAGGCAAAGCGCAATAATGGCGACCTCCATGGCGACCACAAGCTTAGCACTAAATGCTTTCCTGTTTTTCTTAAATTCATGTGATCCACTTTGATCAGTGAATAGAATGAGATCAATTGTGTACAAAATATACATTACCGAATCTAAAACGTGCTTTTGGGATATGGTTTAAATATAAATTTGACTATTAATCATTTTAAAAGTAGCCCTGTTTTCAGACGTTATGTTGGTCCATTGAAATTTCGGATACCTAAAGCATTTCTCAAACGTAGTTTTTCTCGTTTAATAAGAATGACAATTAATAAAAACTAACTGCCCTTACTTTTTTGCAACCAATCTGTTTTCAGTTCAGACTCTAGTAGGATTTGATCAAGTGAAATAACAATAATCCGTTACTTCTGCATATTACAGACTGGGTCTGCCATTATTGTGCTTTGCCTGACATACCTTTGAAGTACAGCGGGGTACCAGACTAGTTTTTACAAAGCTAGTAGCCATGACATAGATGGTATTATGAGACAAGGTTGGACGAGCCTTCGGTGCATATTAGGTTATTTCCATACGCTATTATCATTATTGCCGATAACCATTACTAAAGTAGAAGAAAGGCAAGTTGAATTTTGTTTACTAATAAATGTCAAAGACATGCTCTCTTGTTTGTTTACAAATTACTGAAGAACCCCAGGCCAAAAACAAGTTGATTTTTTGATATCTCTTTTCTCAATTGAAAAAGTCCCATGGAAAAAAGCTTCAGTTCAAATCTCTAGACAATCATTTCATTGCTCCATTTGCATTTTTTCTTTTTGCTGTATGTATACTTGCCAAAAACAGCAGGTGCCTGTAAGCGTGGAAGTCTTAAGAAATCCTACAAGTGACATGTGAAGCAGTGCAGGTATGAGCAATCAATCAGTCCTGGTATAGATTTCAACAGAAAACAAAGATATCAGTCAACCAATAATTGATTTCAAAAGCAAACCACAATCCCAGACTTACTGCCGACTGGTTACTTATAAAATAATTAATAAGACAAAAGAATCAAAGCGACAGTATTACATCCAATGACAAGATTTGGGCCCGACCAAATTGAAAGCATTTGCAGACGACAAAGTAAATGTAGCTCAAATGATGATTTCTGCCTTTGATAGAGTAGAAAAAATTGCGAGAAAAGGAGAAAATGCTGATTGCCAGCATCTTCTCCTTTTCCAACAATGTTTTCAAAAGGATTCTTTCACAGGGTCGCTAAAAGTCGGGATAGTGTGGTAAAGGGTTAAACAATGACGACTGACTTTCAAGGAACCAGTCAAAAACTTTCACCTGATCTCTCAAATCTATTTCAATGGGAAAAACCAAGAATTACACAAAGTATTTGGAGTACAAATTGGAAATTACCAGTTAAAGATTCATCATCAGACAGTCATTCTTTTTTCTTTAAAGATTAAAACAGGCAGTCAATTCACTGACAAATTATGAAAGTCTTTTAATTGAAGGAAAAAACAGAGTAAGTGTCTGAAGTAAGTGGACACCCTATACAGAGTCTTACATGAGAAGATCAAAGAAAGAACTAAAAATCACTTCAACGTCTTTACCATAATATATTTATGCACTTAGCAATACTTTTTTAGGAAATAACAATATCAGTCTTGCAAAGCCAAATTTGATCATTCAACAATGAGAATGACTGATGTTTGCCCCCTTTAACGATATCTCACTTTACATCTGATCATGTTGATGAGAATCAATGAAGGTCTGGATATTTTTGAAAACAAAAAATGAGTGCCTGAACACCCGAATGGTTCCTTAACCCTTTACCACACAATCCTTACTCTTAATGACCCTGACAAAGAAAACCTTTGAAAACATTGTGGGAAAAGGAGAAAATGCTGGTAACCAGCATTTTATCCTTTTCACACAATGTTTTCTACCCTTCCCAATACAAATTCTGATTTTCAGTTACATTTATTTTGTCATCTGCAGATACTTTCAATTTTGGACCAGTCTAAAATTTTGTCGTTCGGGAAAGAGTTAACCCTTTACCATGTGGGCTTATTTTAGACCTACAAAAAACTTACACATATTGCAACAAATAAAATAATTTGCAAAAGAAAATATTCAGCCTTTACTTTAGAAATATGGTAGGAAAAAGAGAAATTGCTATCAGCAGCTGCTCCTTTTTCCATGATATTTTCAAATGCCACGGTAATAGGAAGTAAAACATATTTTTGCCGTAATGTAATATAGAGGCTTTCACCTCCTGGGGGTGTTTCCGACACATCAAAATGTAAAATAATCTTGGTGCAATTAGTACCTGGTATTTCAGATAGCTATCTGGCCATTTTTGTCATTCATTCGTCTTAAACTCTTAGCTAGAGAACAAAATTTCAGATTTGTCCTTATATTGAAAGCAATGGCAGGCAACAAACAAAATATGAATAAAATTATGGATTTTGTCCAGGGCAGAAAACATTGTGGGAAAGGAGAAAATGCTGGTTACCAGCATCTTCTCCTTTTCCAACCACGTTTTCAAAAGCCTTCTCCCTCAGGTCGTTAAAACTTGGCATCATGTCATAAAAGGTAAAACCACATTTTTACAGAAATAAAAGGGCTGTCTAAATATTACATGGCACCATATTTAACAATCAATGATTGGTTACCAGCATTTTCTCCTTTTCCAACTATGTTTTCAAAAGCCTTCTCTCTCAGGGTCTTTATAACTCTGCATCATGTCACAAAGGGTAAAACCACATTTTTTACAGAAATAAAACGGCTATCTAAATATTACATGGCACAATATTTCACAATTCAATGACTGGTTACCAGCATTTTCTCCTTTTCCAACCATGTTTTCAAAAAGCCTTCTCCCTCAGGGTCTTTATTTATAACTCAGCATCATGTCATAAAGGGTAAAACCACATTTTTACAGAAATAAAAGGGCTATCTAAATATTACATGGCACCATATTTCGCAATCAATGACTCTTAAGCATTACAAAATCTTAAAAGTATAAACTTTTTGAAGTTTTGTGGCTTTATGTTTGTTCCTTTGTTTTTAAAAGCTCAATAGTGGCCTAAAGTAAACAATGGAGCAAGTCAAATGCAATTAAATTTAAATCGTACCATTTAAAAGTATGCAGATTATTGTGAAGATGACAATGTTTTTGTACCATCAGTCCATGTTTCAGTCACTGGCAGGAAAATGAAGTTTAAACTAGGTCAAAAGCTGCCAGGTTGCCCTATCTTTTGTTTACTTTTTACCTGGTTTTAAAATTCATTTTTCTGCCAATGACTAACACTTGGACCAATTGTATAATAGCAGATTGTCATCTTCACAATGATTTCCATACTTTTAAATGGTATGATTTTGATTTATATACATTCTAACACAATCTTATTGTTCACTTTTGACTGCTACCGTGGCTTTAAGTATAGGTAAAGTTGAAAACAATCATGAGTAAACCTCAAAGATAGTATACTTTCCATGGTATTTTGCGATTTTCAAATGTAGTTCAACTGCACTGCTACAGTTCACTTTTTCATCTGATTCTCAACTTTCCTCGAGGCCAGGCTAGGGTTCAGCGTCTTTCTCCCACCCAATCAGCACTGACAGCAGAAAATGAACCTGGGACTACTGGATTAACTCTTTACTACACAAGAACAATGTAGACTTGGCCAAATTCGAAGCCTTTGCAGGCAACAATTTAAACATGACTCAAACAATGGAATTTGTCATTGATGGGGTAGAAAAACATTGTTGGAAAAGAAGACGATAATGGTTACCAGCATTTTCTCCTCTTGGAAGTTTGTTCTGGGAAGGGCAGAAAACAATGGTTACCAGCATTTTCTCCTTTTCCCACTATATTTTCAAAAGGCTTCTTTCTCAGGGTCGTTAAAAGTCGGGATTGTTTGGTAAAGAGTTAAAAGCAAACCCCGTTACATGAGCCACCTTTACTTTGTGGCTAGCAACAGTCACTGCTTTCTATATACACAAGTCTATAATTTTATTGTTAGGTGAATAGTTAATAAATTCCACTGACCCTTTACCATATGACAAAATTTTGCACCAGCCTAAATTGAAAGCATTTGCAGACGATAAATTAAATGTAACTTAAATGATTATTTCTGTCTTCATAAGTGTAGAAAACATTGTGGGAAAAGGAGAAAATGCTGGTTACCAGCATTTTCTCCTTTTCCTGCAATGCTTTCAAAAGGCTTCTTTCCCAAGGCTGTCAAAAGCCGGCATTGTGCAGTAAAGGGTTAAAGGTATGCTTTAAAATAATCCCTTACCAAACAATCCTGAGAAAGATGGCTTTTGTTAACATTGTGGGAACATGAGAAAGTGCTGGTAACCAGTATTTTCCCCTTGTTTGCAATGCTTTCTTTTCTATCAGAGAAATACAGCTCAATTGTAAAAATTTCCAATTTGATGTCTGGAGTTACTTTCAAATTGGAAGAGGTTTTTGTTTGGGAAAGGTTAAAAAAAATATGTTGGATGTGAGTCATGCTCTGCAAAAAGGGTGTTTAATGCATATGCAAAAAGATATTGACTCAGGTCGGCCTGTGCAGTCTGCACAGGCTGACCTGTTTCGAACCTTTTTGCTTTGGGTAAATTTGCTGCATACCAAACGACCATTCCACCTTATGATTCAGCTGGATGTAAAACAAAATGGATTTTATGGATCCATAATTATGTGATGACTTTGCTTGGTATAATGCATCACAGAGATGCATTAACCCTTTCCCAAACAAGCCCTGGTTTTCACGTGTCTGCAGTACAAGTCTTTTGAAAACACTGTGGGAAAAGGAGAAATTGCTTGTACCGAGCAATTTCTCCTTTTCCCACAGTGTTTTCCACCCTTTTTCAGCCCTTTCTGCCATTTTCATCAAATTCAAAATTGTCGTCTGCAAACTCTTTGAATTTGGACCAGTCCAAAATTTGTCGTTTGGGAAAGGGTTAACCCCCCCTTTTCACAGAGTGTGGCTCATATATATATATTTACCGTGCACTTGTTGGGTTTCTCTCCTGAGTGCACTCGCATATGGATCAGGAGTTTGTATCTGGCATTGAATGGCTTGTATCGTCTCTGACATCCCGACCAGAAACAAGTGAAGTCTTCTCCCTTTCTCTGGTCAATATGAGCTTTTTCAATATGGCGGGCAAGCTCTTCTTTGTCCTTGTGCTGGATGTTGCAGTCAATCCAGCGACATATCATTTGTTTCTCACCATTCTCATCCACTTCACCATCATCAGGATATTCATTAAAGGTATCATTTAAGTTATTTGTCATTGTGTTCAAATTATTGTTTATGTTATTCAAGTTATTGATGTTATTTATGTTCATGTTATTTTGCGCAAGTGGCTGCGTAGGCACAGAAGACTGGAAATTTTGCGTCTGCTGCAGTACACCATGTTGCTGCTGTCCAATAGCTTGATCATACGGAGGTGGTGGCCGGACCATGTTATCATTCATATTGTTCATGTTGGCATTCATGTGCATATAGCCACTGTAATTGCCATTGACCCCTGGAGGCTGTACCTGGTTTTCAGGCGGTAGATGAAACTGTGGTGCTCCATATGTCTGGATGTCCTCAAAAGCTCTCTGTTCCCAGTATGGAATCTGGTTCTGTGGCATGACAACCTGGTTGCTGCTGATATCCTGGAAATACTCATTGATGTCGCTGATTTCAACACCAGGCTCACTCTTAAGGTGAGTGAAACCTCTGTTACCAGAGTTGGCAGAGCCAGAGTATGGACTTCCATTACTGTTTCTACTGTTCCTTGCTATCAGATGGCCAAAGTGGCCATACTGGTGTACACCTTGGTTGTTTTGAGGAATCATAGGAGAGGCACTTGCTGGAGGTCCGCTCATCATGCAGGCCAAGGAAGTTGGGGATGTGCGGATTAACTTTGAAAAATCAAAATTGTCACCAAGGGGTGACAATGAGTGAGCCCTTTTATGTGCCCTTGATTGGTGGTGAGCTGAGTGTCTAGGACTTGTTGTAAAGTTGGACCCAAATGCTGTTGAACCAGTGGGTGATGTCTCCATAGCAAGATGGGGTGATAGAGAGTTGGTTCCACTACTGCTTGTCTGGTACCTTGTTGTGGCACTACCAGGCATACCATTTGTATGCCAGGAAGCAGTGTGTCTCTCAGATACAGACTGCTTGTCAGAGAGAGATGTGTTGTCAGAATCCTTGTAATTCAGTCCAACATTAGGTAGCGTTGGATATGGATTCCATCCCTTGCTGGGCTGTCGTGGCTCAAGGAACACTTGTTTGTCAATGTTGCTGACTGGAGTTTGAATGTTCCTGATGGGTGTATGCATACTCCTCTCAGAACCTTGGCCTGACACCATGGAAAGCGTAGGTGTGTGAAGATTTCTGGAGGAGTGGATAGTGGACACCTCACTGGGTGTTGGGGTCTGGGTCTCCAGACGATTGTTGGGTACATTCAGCTGTGGGTTTGCAAAGGCTGCTGCATTAACATGCCCAAAGTTATGTTCTTTCTGTTTTGGCATAACCCCAAATCCTTGCAAGCCAAAGTTTGCATTGCCATAGTCTGAAATATAAAAGATCAGGAGCTGCGGTAAGCGAATTTTGTAATTACATGATTTCAAAACTTTACAAACCACATCAAATCATCAGCTTAACCCTTTGCCACAAAATCTTGAATTAAAGTGATCTTATGGAAAAAGCCTTTGAAAACACTGTTTTTCAACAGTGTTTTCAAAAGCTTTTTACTCAGGATCTTTAAGACTAAGGATTGTGTGGTAAAGGGTTAAGCTCTCTGGGGCAAACTGATACATGCCATTGCAAAAAGAGCAATTTCTATCCCCCAACCCATACGACAAAAAGCAAAGTACTTCTTCCTTTATTTGAACTTAAAATACGAATTAAAAAAGGTATCTGAAATGGCAAATTTTATTCAATTAACATGATTGATCACATAATTAAATTCCCATCTCCAAAAATTTTAAATGATATTGGTGACCCTGTCAGGTTATTGACTATTGTCACTTCTATCTACATTTCATTGTGTGAATTTCTAAAACCCTGCAGTTGACAGGATTTGAAAAATCTCATTGGAAATGGAGAAATTGCTTGATACAAGTAAATGTTAACAAGCCAGTGCTCTTTTTTCTGTGATGACTTCTATATCATTCAAAAAAACTTATCTATCTGTCCTGCAAATGCTTCTCCGTAGAGTACATGAGGCAGAATCTGACAGAATCTCTAATCAGAGCTTTTAAAATATTTGCTTACTGAATACATGTATAAAGAGCAGATCTGACAAGATACCAACTTAGAAAAAAAAAATGAGCCATGCTCTGTGAAAAGAGGGCTTAATGCATTTGCGAAAAAGCATCGACCCAGGTCAGCCTGCGCAGTCCGCGCAGGCTGACCTGGGCCGGAACTTTTTGCTATTGGTCAATTTTCTGTATGTCAAAGGACTAGTCTACCTCATGATTCAGCCGTTTGTCAGACTTTATGGATCAATGATTATGTGATGGCTTGCTTTGTATCAGGCATCCCAGAGATAGATTAAGCCCCCTTTTGCCAGAGCATGGCTCTTATATACATGTATGTGTACATACAAAAGAGATTGTAATTTAGTAACTTTTTCATACATACACAGAGTTACAAAGAGGTAGATACTACACCAATTTATACTTTTTGAATATTGGCTTCCTGAGAAGAAATAAAATTCTAAAGTGAAGTAAAGTAAATTCTAAAGCGGATAAGCTTTATCATGAAGTTATCTTTAATGCTATAGTTTGTTCTGGTATACGACACATTTCAATCATTACGCCAAGGTCAGTCATTCATGAACATGACTGTATATTGAGTTTTGATTTTTGTTTTCACTCAGTCAAATAATCTCAATCTTCTGTCAACACAAACATCTATCCTCTATTTCTTTTTCTAAAAAAATAAAGAAAAGCTTTGTCATTGAAAAGATCTTGTTCATTCAAGGAAATCTATATTACGGTAATAATTTAAAACAAGTATATTATATGTTATATTTTAGATCTTAACCAGATTGCTGTTTGTCTTTGTGGCTTGCTTTTCCAATGGTAGGCACAGAAAGACTTTATTTGTGCTTTAACTAATACAACCTTGTGTCATTAAGTCTCTAAATAGGTAGAGAATTAAACAACATCCGTATTTCTTTCAGAATTTATATGCACCTATCTACATGTAGACCTGAGTTTACACAAACACTTGTCACAACTCGGCCGATTCCGTACCTCGAAGTAATTGTACAAAGTTGTTTGACCCTGAAAATCAATGAATTGAATTCCATGCCCTTATTATACCTTCTTCACCAGAGAGCATGTCTGTTTCTTTGCAATAGAAATAAGTGCAGACAATTGAACACTAACAGGCATCAGAACAGGAATTGATAGGGCAGCATTCTGGTGAATGAAAAATGTTTTCATCATCCTTTTTGGGTTAAAAAAAAGTATCCTCTGACTTCTAAAAAGGTGTCATATCTAAGAAAGCAGGATATTTTGTATATGATGTAAGATATCTGGGTGTGAAAACCCATCATCACATGCAATTTATTAATAATTTGTTTTCTATTCTTGTCTATAAAAACCATCTTGGTACTCATAATTTCAGGGTTACACAGCTGTAAAATTCCCCATAGTATCAATTTCTACTAATCCACTTGTAAAGATCTCTGATAAAGTATGTCACATCATCAACTTGCATCTTCACAAATTTCAAAGAAAGGATTCCAATTCCATACAAGGAGATCATTTGAATTTGTTGAATATTTAATGGTAAACAACTTTGTACTTGGTTAACCTCACAGTTGAAATGTCTGTTGACAATCGATTAAAAGTTTTTTTGGGTTTCCTTGTTCGAAACTCCAGTGACATTCAATGTATTTCACAAGATCATGGGTGTAGTATGAAAACAAGGTTATTTGTGTTCACTAAATCTATGAGACAATATTGTGATAAGTCCTTAAACCCTTATCCCTTTACAATACAACAAAATTTTGGAACAGCCTAAATTGAAAGCATTTGCAGACGACAAATTAAATGTAACTTAAATGATTATTTCTGTCCTAATTAGGGTAGAAGACATTGTGGGAAAAGGAGAAAATGCTGGTTACCAGCATTTTCTCCTTTTCCCACAATGTTTTCAAAAGGCTTCTTTCTCAGGGTCGTCAAAAGGTGCCATTGTGCGGTAAAGGGTTATTGCCCTTTTCACAACTGTAGTAAATTTTGCAAGCAGTGTAGAGCATGATGAGACAGCACAAAATGTGCAGTATTATCTTTGATCAACACTGTGGGCTTTGCTGAAACTGATGAAAGCAACCATTGAATTGCACTTAATTAGGTCTTATTTCTGGCTTGGCGCTCTAAGGCTTAACTCTCAAACTGCCTTTCACAGGTATAGTTCCCTTTGAGGCCAATGGAGATCAAGATCAGACTGCACAAAACGTGCAGCATGATTGATCTTTGATCTACACTATCCACTTTGCTGAATCGCTGCAGACAAAAGCACCCATTAAATTGCTATAATTGAGATTGTATTTCTGAGATGAACATTTCTGTTGGTTTAATTCGGCGCTCTAATGGTTAACAAGAATAACTGATCTTTGCTTCTTAACTCTATACAAAAATGACAAAATTTCATGACTTGTCAAAATCCATAGCACGTGCTGACAACAAACTGAATGTGGTTCAAATTTCCGGATTTGTCTTTGAAAGGGTAGGAAAACATTGTAGGAAAAGGAGAAAAAGCTGGTTACCAACATCTCCTTTTCCCACAATGTTTTCAAAAGCCTTCAACCTCACAGTTTTCACCCAGTGAAATAATCTCGCTACCCTATGGATTGTTTGGTATAGGGTGAAGCCTTACAGTACTAACAATTTAACCCTTTCCCAAACGACAAATTTTGGACTGGTCCAAATTGAAAGAGTTTGCAGACGACAATTTTAAATTTGATGAAAATGGCAGAAAGTTCTCAAAAAGGGTAGAAAACACTGTGGGAAAAGGAGAAATTGCTCGTTACGAGCAATTTCTCCTTTTCCCACAGTGTTTTCAAAAGACTTGTACTGCAGACACGTGAAAACCAGGGCTTGTTTGGGAAAGGGTTAAGTCGCTTTTGGCAGACAGTGTAGATCAAGATCATACTGCACAGACTGTCCACTACTTTGTGAAATATTGTGGAAGTCTGCCTTGAAATTGCCATATTCTGGTCTCTGCCAAATACTTCATACATGTATTTCGTGTCCTATGGATTTACATCCTAACCCCTAGAGCGATGAATAAATCTATCAGACAGTTTCAACCTAGAAATCTGACCCAAATAATTGCAGTTTCATGGTCGCTTTTTCTTCAGTATTTCAGCAAAGTGGACAGTGTAGACCAAAGATCAGGCTGCACGTTTTGTGCAGCCTGCTCTTGATCTACACTGGGCAACTATAGTCGTGAAAGGCACTTTAAGGATTAAATTGGCTGATAAGTTTTACTTTCTGATCAGATGTTTTATACCATTTTCAGCAGTATATCTTTTATATTAGGCAGAGCTCCAGACAGAGGGAGTGATTTTGATTTAAAAATTGAAAATATTAATCACTCTTCACTAAACCCTATGTTATGGGTACTCATTAGAATCGTCTCATTGAGACGATTCTAATGAGAATCGTCTCATTGAGACGATTCTAATGAGTACCCACAACATAGGGTTTGAAAGAGAAATAATGGATTTAGAATATGATCACTCCTTCTTATCTGGAGGGCCGATTAAGTTAGGTGTCAGCTCATTTAGGTCTTTCCTGGGTTTCACTAGCACCAAGCTATGGCTCTGTAGTACCTTGCCAATGTCCACTCCCACATGACTAGGGTCGTAAGTAAGGTTTGAAAAAAGAAGTCCTGACTTCAGATCCAAACACCTTAATCCTCAATCAAGCAATGCTGTGCTTTAATGTCCTTTTCCCACAATATTTTCTATAGATTTGAAAGCAAATCCCTTCATATGGATCACATTTAAATTTGTAATCTGCAAACAGGATGAGTACAAAAATTTGCCACTTGTTAACCCTTTCCCAAATGATGAGTTTTCGACTGGTCCAAATTCAAAGGGTTTGCAGACGACAATTCTAAATTTGATGAAAATGACAAAAAGTTCTCAAAACAGGTAGAAAACACTGTGGGAAAAGGAGAAATTGCTCATTACAAGCAATTTCTCCTTTTCCCACAGTGTTTTCAAAAGACTTGTACTGCAGACATGTGAAAACCAGGGCTTGTTTGGGAAAGGGTTAAAGAGCTAAACCTGGATTCATGTACAGTACCAAAAATTTACGAACAGCTGTTTTTCAAGTTTTCCGCAGTGATTTTGTTTCAAGAGCTAATGGGTTAAAAAGGGTCCAGTATTAGACATACTTTTATAATGAGCCTTATTGTGAAACAAAGTACGTATTTAGGAAAGCTGGTGTTGACGGTAATGCAGTTATAATGAGTGTGTAATTCATCCCCCAAAAAAGCCCCCAGTTCGTAAACCTTGACTCACATTGTGTTCAGTACCCCTTGTAGTGTTAAACCTGGATTTGATAACTTATGTGGACAGTGTGGATCAAGATCAGATTTCACAGACTATGCAGTCTGACCTTGGATCTACACTGTGCACTTCTGACAGATAGTCTGACAAAAACAGCCTTGAAATTGCATCTTTTGTGCTGACTGAGAACATCCAGTTTATAAATTTGAGCCATGATCTGGCAAAAGGAGACTTAATGCATCTCTGTAATGCATCATACCAAGCAAGCCACAACATATTTATTAATCCATAGCCACTTTTCTTAATTATCAACTGAACCATGAGGTAGAATTGTCTTTTGACACATGGAAAATTGACCAATAGCAAAACGGCCCAGGTCAGCCTGCACGGACTGCGCAGGCTGACCTGTGTCGATACTTTTCGCAGATGCATTAAGCCCCCTTTTCACAGAGCATGGCTACTATTTTTAGTACCACAAGGATTAATCAAAGCTCCAGAGTATCTGTCCTACCTACAGGAATTTCTGATGACTGAGCAGGATATGCAGTCTGATCTTGTGAAATAAACATGCCTGAAATTTCAACGATTCTGCTTCTGCAACCGGCAAAATTCAATTTTTGGTAATTTTTGCTCATTCTCTTGGTAACTGATTATGGTAACCACTAATAGATGACTACTTTTGTCTTCAACCATACCAATTTTGTAAACATTTTGAAAGATGGAGAAATTGAGAGGGATAAGACAATTTTTCAAATGTCTCAATCAATATTAACCCTTTACTGCACAATGCCGCCTTTTGACGCCCCTGGGAAAGAAGGCTTTTGAAAACATTGTGGGAAAAGGAGAAAATGCTGGTAACCAGCATTTACTCCTTTTCCCACAATGTTTTCTACCCTATCAAAGAAAAGTTGCACCATTTGAGCCACACTGAAACTGACGTCTGCAAATGCTTTCAATTCTGACAAGGCTAGAATTTTGTCGTCTGGTAAAGGGTTAAGTCATTTTCATTATAGGTCAAAACATCTCATTTGGATGATTTCTTGTGTCTGCTGCTGTTATTTCTTTCTCAGAAGGTCATAACAATTACTTGGTAATACTGTATTTGCTATTTTTGAAACAACTGATTTTATTTCATTTTTCTTTTTAAAGATACATTCTTACAGAAAGACAAAAAAAATCTGTTAAAATTTGATAGACTGTAAAATGGTTCAGAATTAGCTGTGTAAACATTGAAAAATTACCAATGTAATGGTGTAAGGGAGAAATGCATGTATCAGAAATCTTTGATTGAAAACATTGTAGAAAAAGGAGAAAATGCTGGTAACAAGCATTTTCTCTTCTTCCCACACTGTATTCTAGTCGTTGCGGGACATCTCCCATCATCATTTGAGCAACATTTAACCCTTTCCCACACAATTCTGAGTTTTAATAACCCTTGGAAATTTGACTTTTGAACACATTGTGAAAAAAGGAGAAAATGCTGGTAACCAGCATTTTCTCCTTTGTCCACAATGTTTTCTAACCTTTCAGAAACAAATCCAATCATTTGAGACATATTTAATTTGTTGTCTGCAAATGCTTTCAATTTGGACCAGTCTAAAAATTTGCTGTTTGGTAAAGAGTTAATTTGTGGTCTGCAACTGCTTTGAATGTGGACGTATGTGTAAAATTTTTTAGTTTGGCAAATAGTGAACAGGCAGTCATCATGATGGAAAAAATTGGCAGCAGCACTTCCTTAAAACAATAATTTTGGATAAAAGTTATTATTATTTTTTCTCTTTTTCAATTCCTTAAAATTTTGAAAATTTACTAGCTCAGAAATTGAGTATGGAATTTAGCTTTTGACCAAAAAACCAAAATATTAGACTGATCCAAATACAAACATTTTGCGGATGACAAATTATATGATGCACAAATTATGAAAATTGTCTGTGAAAGGATAAAAAACATTGTGAGAAAAGGAGAAAAGGCTGGTTACCAATAATTTCTCCTTTTCCCACAATGTTTTCAATAGTCCTTTTCCTCAGGGGGTTATTAAAGCTTGAGATTGTGGTAAAGGGTTAATATGTCTTATGCATTGAATTTTGGCAGACCATCCAATTTGTTTGGCCAAATTTAAGCAATATTTGTAATGCCTGAAAGTTTATTTTTGTTTGAGTTGTGTAAAATCTGTCAAAAAGGGCTAATAGATCAAGTAATGCTTAATTACTTCATTTATCAACACCAATCACAGATTTGGGAAACAAATATTGGAAATTTGAACCTTTTTCAAATGCTATCCTATTTCTAAGCATGTATCAGGTTCAAGAATATCACTATTGGGCAAGATACAAAAAAGAACTTGTCTTCATGTTTATTTTTTGGAGTGTGACATAAAAACGACGACAAATGTTAAAAGATCTCCAGATTGAGGGAGTGATTTTGATTTCCAAATTGAAAATATTAATCATTCTCGGCTAAAACCTTATGTTATGGGTACTGATTAGAATTGTCTCATCGAGACGATTCTAATGAGTACCCACAACATGGGGTTTGGAAGAGAAATAATGGATTTAGAATACCATTACTCCTTATCTGGAGCTCTGTCAGAATAAATGTATATTATCTGCCTGGAAGACATTAGAAAACAAAAAAAATATTTTTGAGACAATAAGGAACAACAAGAGGGCCATGATGGCCCTGTATCGCTCCACTGGCTTATAAATATAAACCATACATACTAAACATTTCAATTCTGAGCCAAATGGTTTCAAAATGAAGACTTACAAAGTTTTCTCTGTAAAAGCCCATGTGAAAGTTGAGACCCGCAAGGCAAAGCCATTTTTGATCCCAAACCTATAATTACTTGAACCCTGGTAGAGGTCCACAAGATAAAGCCACATGCCAAAATAATACAAGTCTATGCTGTATGGTTATAAATAAGGTGATTTTTAAGTTTTGTTCATATGAAGCCTCTGTAAAACATAAGACCCCTGATGCAAGGCTAATTTCAAAAAAAAAACCAAACCAGGAAGATTTCTTAAGTTGTCACTATGTAAGCCCATGTAAAACTTGTGACCCCTGTGGCGGGGCCAATTTTGACCCCAGGGCTAAAATTTTGGCCTGCTTGGTACAGGCCCACTAGATAATTATAGCAACATGCAAAATTTGGTGGCTCTAGGCCTTATGGCTAGGTACAGGAAGATTTTTAAAGTTTTCTCTATATAAGCCTATGTAAAACTTGTGACCCCTGGGGCAGAGCCAATTTTGACCCCAGGGCTATAATTTGAAGAAACTTGATAGAGGTATACTACATAAAGCTACATGCCAAATTTGGTAGCCGTATGCCTTATGGTTTCAGACAAGAAGATTTTTAAAGATTTCCAATATTTTTCAGTTTTGTTGCCATGGCAACCAGAGTTTTTGAAGGAATCAAATTCTTTCAAGAAATTCTGAAAAGGACTATGGCAGGATCAATTCTGTGAAGTTTCATGAAAATTGGATGGTAGTTTCAGAGAAGAAGATGTTTGAAATAAAAGTTAACGCACGCACTGACGGACGCACAGACGCACGGACACCGGGCCATGACACAAGCCTGCTGGCCTTCGGCCAGTGGAGCTAAAAATTAGTATAACTATCTTAACCCTTTACCACACAATCCCAACTTTTAACGACCCTGGGAAAAGAAGCCTTTTGAAAACATTGAGGGAAAAGGAGAAAATGCTGGTAACCAGCATTTTCTCCTTTTCCCACAATGTTTTCTACCCTTTCCCAATCAATTTTCAATTTCTGAGTCACATTTATTTTGTTGTCTGCAAATGCTCTCAATTTGGACAACGCTAAAATTTTGTCGTTTAGTAAAGCGTTAAATGATTGATTGATTGTATGGCGTTTAACGCCGTTTTCAACATTATTTCAGTTATATCGCGGCGGCCAGTGCACTTATCCATGCTTTCCTGGAGTTTCTTTTTACCAGTACTCTGCACAATATTCTTTCCAAGCCACTGGCTGCTTTCCCACATAACCATCGTCGAAACAATGGTCAGCAGTAAGAGAGGAATGAATCCTGTTGCAATGACTATCATCAATCCTCAGAAAGAAATTGGCCAAGCCGGGGATCGAACCAGCGACCTCCTGTTCTCAAGTGCCATACGCTACCGAATGAGCTACAGGGCTTGGCAGTAACGAGTTAAAGAGTGTGAACACCGATTTGGAATTTGGCAAATAAGAAAATTCATGTAACACATCAATGCCTTGTTTTTTTTTCTTTATATTTCTTGATACAATGGAGCATATTTTGGAGCTCATGGAAAGTACCAAGTGCTATTACGAAAAGACATTCTGTTTTCTTCTTGCTAAGTTTTCAAACATTTTCTCTCTGTGAAATCATTGACTAAAGCTCTAGGTCATATAAATGACCTGCTAAGGTGTCTTGCAACTTCACTAAAGTAATAACCCTTTACCAGATGACAAAATTTTAGCCTAGTCCAAATTGAAAGCATTTGCAGACGACAATTCTAATGTGGTTCAAATAGTGCATTTTTTCTTTGATAGGGTAGAAAACATTGTGGGAAAAGGAGAAAATGCTGGTTACCAGCATTTTCTCCTTTTCCCACAATGTTTTCAAAAGGTTTCTTTCTTAGGGATGTCAAAAGGCGGCATTGTGCAGTAAAGGGATAAAATACCGCTAAATGAAATGTTATGTTTGGCTAGCCAATTATTGCACTGAAACACAAATTTACTGTAGAAAATCCATATGTCTAGTAGGGTGTGAGAAAGTTCCACATTCCAGATGTAAAATGTATTGAATTCTCATCAATCAAGCAGACCACTTGAAAATGATTACCCATAATTCCATGGTACGATTGTTTTCTGAAGAGAGCTGCTGATAGTGGGGACATAATTGATGAATATGATTACTTCGTTTATTTCTCTATCCATTAAAAATGTCACAAAATGTCCATAATAGTTCATGCACAGGTTGTGTTTTATCCAGGATATTTATTCTAGAATTAATTGCAAAATTTTTAGGTACAGCATCCATTGTAATTTCAGTCATATACTAGGTGATTGTTGCAAGTCAGTATTTGTGGAAACAATTTCTTGCTATTCTATAGTGTACAAATTTTTTGCCTTTTCAACTCTCTTTTACTTATTACTTCTTGACCAAATATACAGCAGACATCTTTGATAAAATCCGTGTTAAAGTAGGGTTACTCAGCATAAATTACAGGGTAATAATTAAACACATGCGGAAATGTTGTGACAAAAATAGAAATTGTTTTTTATGAGCGGTATGAGCAATTTCTCACATTGTTTCAAATAATATTAATGCAGAGCTCCAGATAAGAGGGAATGATGGTATTCTAAATCCATTACTTCTCTTCCAAACCGAATGTTGTGGGTACTCATTAGAATCGTCTCGATGAGACAATTCTAATGAGTACCCATAACATAGAGTTTAGTGGAGAATAACTAATATTTTCAATTTTGAAATCAAAATCACTCCCTCTATCTGGAGCTCTGTTAACGGTCTTCTAATAAAAAAAATGGTTACAGGAGGTACAGTAATTAGATAATAAAATTCTAGAGCAAAGCTTTCGAGAATCTCATGAAAAAATTCTTTCTCCACAATCCTTTTTCCATAATGTTTATTCTGATATTGAAATGCTGGTTATATTTGTCCAGATGAGGTCATCAAGGCCTAAAAAATTGTGACTGTCATTTTATTAACCCTTTCCCAAACAAGCCCTGGTTTTCACGTGTCTGCAGTACAAGTCTTTTGAAAACACTGTGGGAAAAGGAGAAATTGCTCGTAACGAGCAATTTCTCCTTTTCCCACAGTGTTTTTTCTACCCTTTTTGAGAACTTTCTGCCATTATCATCAAATTTAAAATTGTCGTCTGCAAACTCTTTCAATTTGGACCAGTCGAAAATTTGTCGTCTGGGAAAGGGTTAAACCAGTCCAACTGTGCCGGAAACCTGATAACCCTTTTTTTAACAACCCAAAGAAAGAAAACTTTTGAAAACATCATGGGACAAAGAGAAAATGCTGGTAACAAAAATTTTCCTTCCTTCTCACATCGGCTTCTACCCTTTTAAAGATGAATCCAATCATCTGAGCCATATTTATTTCGTCGTCTGCTAAGTGCTTTCATTATGAATAGATCTAAAGTTTGCTACCTGGTAAAGAGATGAAGCAAGTGTTTACAAGAGACTGTTGAAATTCAAAACTATGCAAAATATTTACGTCTTTTACCACCTCTGTGATGGACAAGTTTTGAAACAACAGTCTGAATTTCAAGGTAGGATTATCAACCAAAAGCTTGCATTTGCAATGTTAGAGTATTTTTGTAGTTTACAGACTCGGGCAAGCAAACAAATAAATAATTCATCAGAGTTACCATATAAAAGTCTGAAATGTTAGAGGATGTGTCATATCATTAAATTGAGTCATGCTCTGGCAAAAGGGGGCTTAATGCATCTCCATGCGGCATGATACCAAGCAAGTCACTACATAATTATGGATCCATAAAGTCTATTTTGGCCAACAATCGACTAAATCATGAGGTAAACAGGCCCTTGGACATGCAGAAAAATGATCAATAACAAAAAGACCCAGATGTGGACTGCGCAGGCTGACCTGGGTAGATACTTTTTGCAGATGCAATTAAGCCCCCTTTTCATGGAGCACCACTCAATTCTAGAGCACATGCAGCAATATTTTATCAACCTTAACATTTTACCACACAATACTGACTTTTAATGACCCTGAAGAAGAAGCCTTTTGAAAACATGGTGGGAAAAGGAGAATATGCTGGTAACCAGCATTTTCTCCTTTTCCCACAATGTTTTCTACTCTTTCAAAAACAAATTTCAATTTTTGATTCACATTAAAAATTTTTATTTTGTCATCTGCGAAAGCTTTTGATTTGGACTAGTCAAAAATTTTGCTGTTTGGTAGTGTTAACTGCATTCCAATCAAAATTTGTTGCAAGTAAGTTTTTCTACACAAAGTGTAACCCCTTGCCAAACAATCCCACATTTTATTGACTCCTGGGAAAGAGGCCTTTGAAAACATTGTGTTAAAAGCAGACAATGCCGATTACCTAACCTTCCATAAACAAAGCCTGTCATTCAAGGCACATTTAGTATGTCATCTGCAGTTGCTTTCAATTTGGACAAGTCTAAAAGTTTGTTGTCTGGTAAAGAAGTAAGACATCACATTCATGTGTCCTCTCCCTTTCTAGAATAGGCACTGTGAAGAATAAATGAATACTGTCCTTACCTTTGATGCGATGATGTCCATTGTAAATTCCATTGGGTCCAGGAGCTCTAGGGGTTACGAATGGCGACTTGCTGTCTGTGTAGCCATTTTGCGTAGCTTTTCCTTGCAATATAATGGAACGCTGTGTAGGAAGGGCTGGTAGCTGAACCCGTTCATTGGGTTGTGGAGTCTCGGCTTCGATGCGTAAGGCTGGAATCCCAGCGCCTGGACCTATCTGACCGCGGCTATTGTTTGAACTGCGACCATTCATAATTCTGTAATGAGATAAATTATAAACAATTTCTCAGCACTTTTTTCTCAAACTGATTACACAGCATTTTCTCGTTTTCCCACAATGTTTTCTACCCTATTAACCCTTTCCCAAACAAGCCCTGGTTTTCAAGTGTCTGCAGTACAAGTCTTTTGAAAACACTGTGGGAAAAGGAGAAATTGCTCGTAATGAGCAATTTCTCCTTTTACCACAGTGTTTTCTACCCATTTTGAGACCTTTCTGTCATTTTCATCAAATTTAAAATTGTCGTCTGCAAACGCTTTCAATTTGGACCAGTCCAAAATTTGTCGTTTGGGAAAGGGTTAAAGACAGAAATTATCATTTGTGCTACATTTGTCATCTGCAAATGCTTTCAATTCTGTCCTGTCCCTGTCCAAAATTTTATTATTTGGTAACACCTTTTTCAACATTGTTTCATATTTTTTAAATTTAGCAAGGTCACCTCAGTGTCAATATTTTGACCAGTACTTGGCCCAACTCTTTTTCAAAACCTCTACAGCTTACCCACAGACAACTTCCAGTCATGGGAGAGGGATGAACCCTGTCACAAAACCTTCCTCAATTCTCCAAAAGAGTTTGACCAAGGTAGATTTCCACCTCAAAACCATATGGTTTAGCCAATCAGAAGTTGTGTTACTTTCAAATTTGGAAAATTTTGAAGAACAAGACCAAGAATGTTCTTAAGAATGGTTGGTGAATACGGACCCAGGATTACTAACCTCAGATGTTACTGACTCAGCTGGTTTGGCTATACGTACGAGCCATGCTTTGTTAAAAGGGGGTTTAACCCTTTACCACACAATGACGCCTTTTGACGCCCCTGGGAAAGAAGCCTTTTGAAAACATTGTGGGAAAAGGAGGAAATGCTGGTAACCAGCATTTTCTCCTTTTCCAACAATGTTTTCTACCCTATCAAAGAAAAATTGCACCATTTGAGTCACACTGAAATTGTTGTCTGCAAATGCTTTCAATTTGGACAAGGCTAAAATTTTGTCGTCTGGTAAAGGGTTAATGTATCTGCAAAAGTATCAAACAATGTCAGCCTGTGCAAGCTGACATGAGTTTTTGCTATTTGTATATTTTCTGCATGTCCAAGGACCATTTTACTGCCAGATCCACTCGATTGTTAGACAAAATAGATTTTACAGATCCACAATTATGTGATGACTTGCTTGGTATAATGCATCACAGAGATGTATTTAACTCCCTTTTGCCAGAGCATGGCTCATATTCAACAACACTGGGAGATTCCAATATGAGACGGACACTGGGTATGATTATCAGATTTCCACTGGTAGATAAAAGCATAAAAGCAATTTCCCCATTTGCCAAAATGTCTTCAGATGTCTTATCTCTTTACAAGATGACAAGTTTTAAGCTTGTCCAAATTGAATACTATATTATGAGGTTTATCTAGGAAGGGGTAGAAAACATCATGGAAAAAGGAGAAAATGCTGGTTACTAGCATTTTCTCCTATCCCATAATGTTTTCTACCCTATCAAAGACACATAAATTTCATCATTTCAGCCATATTTAAAATGTTGTCTAAAAATACTTTCAAGCTGGACAAGTCTACTTTTTTGTCGTTTGGTATACATTTAACTGAAAAATTCCTCAAAACTTGACTGTACATGTAAAGGAGAGGTACTGGTTATCAGGTCACTAAGTCGATCATCACCACAATAGACAGGGTTTTCTCTGACACCCTGATTCTTTGAATTTCGACCCCCAAATTTCCTAAATGACCCCCAAAATTCAAATGTTTGCCTTCTTTTATTCATTTGAAGGGAGTCCAATGATCCCCAAATAAGAAAATTCAGGCAAAATCCTGAATAGAGCAGCAGCAGTTTCTACATGAGTGTACCTTGGCAAATGCACATTCTTGAAGTTTGCGTACGAAATCTAGCATTTGAAACTGCCCAAAATGCATAATTATTGTTCATGCTATGTAAAAAGATGGTTTAATGCATCTGCAAAAAGATAAACCAGTCAACTTTAGCTTACATTTTTTGCTATTGAGAATTTTCTGCATGTCAAAGTACCATCCATCCTCGTTGACCCAGTCCAAATGTATTCCATAAACTACATTCATCACCTGGGTTATCTCGCGTATGTTTTCTCGTTCTTATGAATTATTCATGAGGCATTTTGATTGGTAATCTCAGTTTTTCAGTGAGAAAATTTAATCTATATTTATCAACCATATGCCATCATTTCTATTTTTATCTCCTCTACAACCAATCAAATCGCTTTTTTTTTCAGGTCTTTTCAAGCTTTGTTTAGTTGTTGGTGTTTTTACAGGCTGGTGTAGAGGACGTTGAATTCGCACCTGGAATTTTTTGCAGTTCACTATAAATAACCTGCACATCGTGTTCACATTTTTGTTGTTTTACGAGGATGTCAGTTTTCAAATTCACGGTTTTGTTCAGTTTATTTGCGCATATACAGCAGACCTTTCCCCTGCTACATACCTCTAAGGACTGCAACAGCATGCTGCATTTCTGAATACTTGCTTTTGTATACAAGTGTTTGTAATGTCTGCCCTGGATCGTCGTAAGGCAAATACCACAGAAGGAAGGCCCAATGGTGGCCGCCATATTCGTTGATAATGATGTGGGTTTTACCCGGTTTATTCATAGTATGGGAAGAAATGTGATTATCCTCCGCAACAAAAGAGTATCGTTGTGTTATCCACAATTTGATTGGCTATTGGGTGTAATTTGCAATCTTATGAATATTCATAGAAACGATAATTGAATGTCCCAGGGGTGATGAATGGTAATACTTCACAACTGGGTTAATGAGTGTGAATACCAGCCTATCTCATGATTCTGTCAGGTTTTAGACAAAATGGAATTATGTTGTGTGCAGACTTGCTAATGGTATAATAAATTTCAAGCACACTTTTGAACATGCTACTAGAACTGTTGCTTCACTGTTTTCTACATGCATGTCTGC
Source organism: Tridacna gigas (assembly GCA_945859785.2). Classification (NCBI taxonomy): domain Eukaryota; kingdom Metazoa; phylum Mollusca; class Bivalvia; order Cardiida; family Cardiidae; genus Tridacna; species Tridacna gigas. The sequence goes on from OX244032.2 coordinate 60,311,945, forward strand.
AACAGCAAAGTTTATTTTGATTCAACTGATATATTTGAATTTCAACATGATTCAAAACTAAAAATTTTACTACCGGTATATTTATAAACAAATAAGTAAATGGATTAGGTACAAAAAAGAACCATTGTCCTCTATTGACTTAACCCTTTGCCAAACAAACCTGGCTTTTAACGACCGTAACACAAAGAAGGCTTTAGAATGCATAGTGCAAAAAGAAGAAAAAGCTGGTAACCGGCATTTTCTGCTTTTCCCACCATGCTTTCTATCCCATCAAAATCAAATTCCATCATATGAATCACATTGAAATTGTCATCTGCAAATGCTTTGAATTTGGACCAGTCTTGAATTTTGTTGTTTGGTAAAGGGTTGAAAAATTGAAAAGTTGAGTTTTAGATCTATTACAGGTATTGATTGAAATCTGATGTTTTTCATACAAAATCCGCTCTGTCCATATTTACTATGGACTTGTAGGGAGCTCACGATAAATCAATTGTAATTATCACTAGAATATAAACTGTCCAAAGTGTTAATTAAACCAGTTCCTGATGCCGATTTTTTTTTTCTAAACAGCTTCAGTCAAAAGTTCATAAAAGGAATGGTCTCTCTCTTTAACTCTTTACCATACAATAAAATTTTAGGCTGGTCCAAGTTAACCCTTTACAAGAGAAACCCGACCTTTAACGACCCTGAGGAAGGACATCTTTGAAAACATTTGGGAAAAGGAGAAAATGCTGGTAACCAGCATTTTCTTCTTTTCCCAAAATGTTTTCTACCCTTCCAGAAACAAATCTCATCATGTGAACCGTGTTAAGTTTCCCCTCTACAAATGCTTTCATTATAGACGAGTAAACAATACTGTTGTGTGGTAAAGGGTAGACGCATTTGCAGACTCCGAATTGAATGTGGCTGAACGATCGCATTTGTTTCTGAAAAGGTAGAAAACATTGTGGTTACCAGCATTTTCTCCTTTTCACACAATGTTTTTAAAGCCTTCTCCATCATTGTAATTAAAATTTGGGATAGTGCGGAAAAGGATAAAATGTAACAGGTTTGAATATCAAAAGTTCCTGGGAACCTTCAGTCATACCATCCTATTTTCTTCCCTTTCGTGACAGCATTTTCTCCTTTTCCCACAATGTTTTCTACCCTTATACACAGAAAGTTTCATCATTTGAGCCACATTTAATTTGTCCTCTGCAAATGCTTTCAATTTGGACTGGACTAAAATTTTGTCATGTGGTAAAGAGGTAAATAGCCAGATTGTTCTGCAATCAGTAAGCTTGCCAATTTTTATGTGATTAGATTATGATGTCAGCATGCATATTTGAACACAAGTCCGCATTATTGACATGTGTTGTTGATCATGTGACATTCCCACAAACTTAAATCAAACATGACACCGCATGCAGGTGCCAATGCTCGGCTACAGTTGCTTGATTTTCAGCAAGTTGAAAAAGGGACGTAACTGTGTCAAAAATATTTTGATGGATGCCTGCCCCTGATGTATGGGTTCATCTTTGGATAGTTAAGAACAAGTCCAGGTTTGAAGCAAATATCTTCAATAATAACAGAGATATTATAAAATGTCAGTGTTTTCGCACAACAACTCAGACAATGATGACGCCAGTGATACGACAATAATTGACATTTTCTTCGAAAACAGCCATGCTAACAAGCTGGCAAACCCTTTACCAAAAAGTGCCAACTTTAAATGACCCTGAGAAAGAAGCTTTTTGAAAACATTGTCGGGAAAAAGAGAAAATGCGGGTAACCAGCAATTTCTCTTTTCCCACAATGTTTTCTACACCATCAAAGACAACTTTCACAACTATGGCCACATTTAATCCTTTCCAAAACGACAAATTTTGGACTGGTCCAAATTGAAAGAGTTTGCAGAAGACAATTTCAAATTTGATGAAAATGGCAGAAAGTTATCAAAAAGGGTAGAAAATGCTGTGGGAAAAGGAGGAATTGCTCGTTACGAGCAATTTCTCCTTTTCCCACAGTGTTTTCAAAAGACTTGTACTGCAGACATGTGAAAACCAGGGCTTGTTTGGGAAAGGGTTAATTTGGTGTCTGCATATGCTTTGAGTTTGGACAACTTTAAAATTTTGTCGTGTGGTAAAGGGTTAACTGATTGTCTGCTTTAAAGCAACAGTAACTGTTCAACATTATTCAGGAAGATGTGTATGACATTTTGTGCCCAAATATGTGCATTGCTCTGTTAAACCCAAGTTTTAATCACCCTGAAGAAGAAGTCATTTGAAAACATCGGCCTTGGTCTTCAGTGTCATGTCTATTACAATTTACCCTTTACCCAAAAGTATTGGGTTTTGAGGGACATTGACGGAGTGGGCTTATGAAAACATTGCTGGGAAAGGAAACAAGAGGGCCATGATGGCCCTGTATCGCTCCACTGGCTTATAAATATAAACCACGAAGAAAAGTCTTCACTATATAAGCCCTTATAAAACTTTGACCTCATGGCTACAGTCTGACTAAATGGGGAATATTGTATTAGAAGAATAACATGCCAAATGTGGGAGTTCTTGGCCTTATGGCTGGTAACAAGATGGTTTCTGAACTTTTCACTCCATAAACCCATGTAAAACTTGTGATCCCTGGTGCAGGGCCAAACTTGATCCTAGAGCTGTAACTTGGGCCCTCTTTGTAACTGTCCACTAAATAATGCTATAATTATATGCAAAATTTGGTAGCCTAAGCCTTATGGCTATGTACACCAAGATTTAAAAGTTTTCCCTATGTAAGCCTATGTAAATCTTGTGAAACCCCCCCCTCCAAGTATGAGGCCAAATTGACCCCAGGACTATACTTTGGACACTTTTGGTAGACTCCAACTAGATCAAGCTAAATGCCAAATTTGGTAGCTCTAGGCCTTATGGTTTCAGACAAGAAGATATTTAAAGTTTTCTCTATATAAGCCTATGTATAAAACTTGTGACCCCTGGGGAAGAGCCAATTTTGACCCCAGGGCTATAATTTCAAGAAACATGATAGAGGTCTACTACATAAAGCTACATGCCAAATTTGGTAGCCCTATGCCTTATGGTTTCAGACAAGAAGATTTTTAAAGTTTTCTCTATATAAGCCTATGTAAAACTTGTGACCCCTGGGGCAGAGCCAATTTTGACCCCAGGGCTATAATTTGAAGAAACTTGATAGAGGTCTACTACATAAAGCTACATGCCAAATTTGGTAGCCCTATGCCTTATGGTTTCAGACAAGAAGATTTTTAAAGATTTCCAATATTTTTCAGTTTTGTTGCCATGGCAACCAGAGTTTTTGAAGGAATCAAATTCTTTCAAGAAATTCTGAAGAGGACCATGTCAGGATCATTTCTGTGAAGTTTCGTGAAAATCGGATGGGTAGTTTCAGAGAAGAAGATGTTTGAAATAAAAGTTAACGCACGGACGGACGGACGGACGGACGGACACACGACGGACACCGGGCCATGACATAAGCCCGCTGGCCTTCGGCCAGTGGAGCTAAAAATGCTGGTGTACAGAATTGTTTCCTTTTCTCCCAGTTTTCTACCCTTTCAAAGAAGACTTTCAGTTTCTGAGTCACATTGGTCATTTCCAGAAACTTTTGATTTGGATGAGTCTAAAATGTTGCCCTTTGGTAATGAATTAATATAGGACTGAGCGTAGGACCAGTGTAAGTTTCAAGGCACATAGTTTACATTATGATAAGACCTTACCATGGGCAAACTGCAATAATGAAACTGACTTCTGGCAGAGATACTGCAATTTATGGCCAGACCATCTTAACTCTATACAACACAGTCCAGAGTTTTATCGACTCTAATGAATAAACCTTTTGAAAACATTGTGGGAAAAAAGGACAAAATGCTGGTTACCTACAATGTTTTTTACTCTATAAGACACAAATACCATTAATTTTGCCAAAGCACAGAATGTTTGTAACCAGTACTTTGTCCTTTTCCCACAATGTTTTCAAAAGCTATCTGCCTCAAGGGTCTTAAAAGCGGGGATTGTGAAAGAAATAAAGTTTTAACTTATTGCCAAATGGCAAATATTTAGACTGGTCTGAATGACGTACAGTAAATGCAGACGACAAATCACAAATGTGGCTCAAATGTTAGAATTTATTGGTGGAGGAGACTGTGGGAAAACAAGAAAATACTGATTACCAGCATTTTCTACTCTTCCAGCTATGATTTCAAACAATTTCTCAGGTGATTGGAACTTGTGATTGAGTGGTAGAGTTAATGTTGGTCCCTCCCTCTCTATGTACATGGGCCATGAAAAAAAACATGACAGAGAGTTACAGAGAAAACTTTTTTGTGTAACAAATCAATGTCTCATATTGCTTCTAAAACCAGTATAATTATTCAAACCATGAACAGCAGCAAGCACAGCTTCCATACCAAATTAATATGAACCATGCTCTGTAAAAAGGGGGCTTAATGTATCTGCAAAAAGTATTGACTCAAGTTCTCCTGAGCAGTCTGTGCAGGCTAACCTGGGTTGAAACTTTTTGCTATTGGTTGATTTTCTGCATGTCAAAGGACCAGTGTACCTCATGATACAGTTGATTGTCTTTCAAAATGGATTTTATGGATCCGTAATTATGTGATGACTTGCTTGGTACCATGCATCACTGAGGTGCATTAAACTCCCTTTTGCCATAGCATAGCTCATATATATTTATTTTCCACCATGTTTTCTACTCAATCAAAACAGAAATACTTTGGTTTTAGCCAACTGTGATTTGTCGTCTACAAATATTTTCAAATTGGATGAATCAGAATCAGAATATTTATTGACTTATGTACACTGTCAAATAACGAAGTATTTTTACAAATATCTCAAGTTTAACTTTTGTTGTTTTGTAAAGAGTTAAGTTCCATTAGGTTAAGGAAAACTGGAAAAAAAAAAGCATACAAAAAATTTACAAGTTTGCAGTTATACCCAGAAATGTAAGGAAAATGTGAAAAGTCTGAGCAATAAATTTATTTAATAAAAATGTTCAGTAAAAAACACCCCTACCAGTTTCAAGTATTATCCATGAATTTGGATCTGCAGTACCAATGATGCAGTAAATTCAAGCCAAATTATAAGGCTTTCGTCACATAATTTATATCCAAGTTATAGTCTGGACAACACAAATAAGTAACACAAAAACACAATTAAAACAATCTCTGACGTAAATAAATCTTTTTTTTTTTTTTCAAAAGTTGCCTAAATATATTTTCTCCTAACTTTAAAGAAATCCAATAAAGTTTCAGTGTATTTTATTTGATATCCAAGCAAAATCAATCAATTCGTACAAATCCCAACGGCAGTTAACTTGATCACTTGAAAAAACCTCTGTCCTTCTTGGCACATAAATCTATTCTAACAACATACAGGCGAGTTCAAATTCTCCTCCAGTATTTACACCTATATGAGCTGGGTTTGAAATTGATGTAACTTGTAATATATTAACACATTTGTTACAACAGTACTGCATTAATCAATTCACCCGACATACTGATAACAATGCTCTTCATTTAGGCATAACGTCAATATTCAACCAATCAAATCACAGCAGATCAATGGAACGGTGATTGTATTTCAGTCAATATTGATAAAAGAAAACTTAGCAAACCTTAGCCCGATTTCTTATTCAAAAATACCCTTTCCTTCCAAAGATATCTTACTTTCACTTTTAAACATGAATGATTCATCATTAAAAGAATGCAGAAAAAGAAGCAGACTGCAAGTGATGTCCCAACTAGTCGTCAATTTGGCTGCTCCCAAGGGGCAATGGCCAAGAATACAAGTGGTAAGTTTTGTCCTTATACACAGCTTCTCAAATACTGGTAGCCACCAGGGACATCTCACATCTAGTAAACAGTAGCTTAACTGTATGAAAGTAATAACTGTTATAAATGTCCACATGACAACGAATGTTTATCTGTTTTCTTTATCATTCGGTAAGGATGAAGTTGAACGCTGTATCTGTATTCACCTTTAATTCTTAAGAACATTCTTAGTCTTTTTCCGCAACATTTTCTAAATTTTAAAGTAACACAACTTCTGATTGGCTAAACCACTGGTTTAGCCAATCAGAAGTTGTGTTACATTCACATTCAGAAAATTCAGAAGAATATGAATAAGAACATGTTTAACCCTTTCCCAAACAAGCCCTGGTTTTCACTTGTCTGCAGTACAAGTCTTTTGAAAACACTGTGGGAAAAGGAGAAATTGCTCGTAATGAGCAATTTCTCCTTTTCCCACAATGTTTTCTACCCTTTTGGAGAACTTTCTGTCATTTTCATCAAATCTAAAATTGTCGTCTGCAAACTCTTTCAAATTGGACCAGTCTAAAATTTATTGTTTGGCAAAGGGTTAAGAATGATTGATGAAAACTGGCCCTGATCATGTTATCTCATTATTCTTAACCCTTTGCCACATAATCCCAACTTTCGACGAACCTGACAAAGACAGCTTTTGAGAGCTTTGTGGGAAAGGAAGAAAATGCTGGTAATCAGCATATTTTCTTTTTCCTACAATGTTTTCTACTCTTTCAGAGATGGGGTCAATCATTTGAGCAGCACTGAATATGTCATCTGCAAAATTAATGCTCTGAATTTGGAAAAATCCAGAATTTTGTCATGTGGTAAAGAGTTAAAATGTACTCTACCCACCACAAAATTTTGGACTCAAAGCCAATACTGGAAGCATTTGTAGCGAACAAAAATAAATGTGACTCAATAGGAGGATTAGTCGATGAAAAAGTTACAAGCATTTTCTCCTTTTCCCACGATGCTTGAAAATCATACTTTCTTAGGTTTGTTAAAACTTGGCAGGTATCAACTCTTTACCAAACAACAAAATTTTAGATGTGTCCAAATTGAAAGCATTTGCAGTATGGTGTGGTGTTTAACGCTGTTTTCAGTTATATTGCGGTGGCCAGTGCGCCTATCCATGCTTTCCTGGAATTTCTTTTACCAGTACTCCACACAATATTCTTTCCAAGCCACTGGCTGCTTTCCCACATAGCTATTGTCGAAACAATGGTCAGCGGTGGGAGAAGAATGAATCCTGTCACAATGACTATCATCAATCCTCGGAAAGAAATTGGCCAAGCCGGGGATCGAACCAGCGACCTCCTGTTCTAAAGTCCTGTACGCTACCGACTGAGCTACGGGGCTCGGCTGAAAGCATTTGCAGACGACAAGATAAATGTGACTCAAAAGTTGAAATTTGTTTTTGGAAGGTTAGAAAAGATTGTGGGAAATGGAGAAAATGCTGGTTACCAGCATTTTCTCCTTTTCCCAAAATGCTTTCCAAAGGCTTTTTCTTTAGGGTCGTTAAAATCCGTGACTGTGTGGTAAAGGGCTAAACACAGACCCATTGAGTAATTATAAAAAATTTTGATTAAAAAAGAACTTTCTTGTTATGAGATCACTGACCAATCAAAATACAAAACCAATACAGAAAATTTTGAAAACAGCCTTGTCAAAATACGGATGTAATCACCTTGAATTAGGATCTCATTATGTGAGAAAAATGTGACCACCACAATGTTTTCAACGACGTTTTGCTTCAAGATGAAAAATTTTCATAATTTTTGGAAAGTTAAACCCTTTACCACACAATAAAATTTTAGACCTGTCCAAACTGAAAACATTAAATGTTGCAGACAACAAATTAAAGTTGACTCAAATAACAAATTTTGTCTTTGAAGGGGTTGAAAATATTGTGGGAAAAGGAGAAAATGCTGGTTACCAGCATTTTCTCCTTTCCACACAATGTTTTCAACAGACAGTTAAAACTCAGGATTGTTTATTCACAGTGAAACTAGATCCAGGTTCATCAGCTGGAACCATAAATTGGGCAGAATGGTTTGATCCGACAGGATCACTTTGGAAGATAGTCAGACAGTTTGCACCTATCTTTATTGATTATTTTGTAATTAAGCAAATAAATGATAATAATTCGGCACACAGATAATCTACTGGCTGAGATAATAAACAACTGGGTGTCCTTTATTTGATAAAAAGATAAACCATAGACAAATCTGACTGAGGCCATTACTCAACTGGTTCTAGGACAACTTGTTCTAGGATAACTGGTAACAGGACAACTGTACCGGAAACAACTCACACCTACGATAACTTGTACCTAGGACAACTTGTACCTAGGATAAATGGTACCTAGGATGATTGGTACCAGGACAACCTGTACTGGAAACAACTCATACCTAGGACAACTTGTACCTAGGACAAATTGTACTTAGGACAAATGGTATCTAGGACAATTGATACTTACTACTTAGGCCAACTTGTACCTAGGACAACTTATACCTAGGACAAATGGTACCTAGGACAATTGGTACCAGGTCAACCTGTACTGGAAACAATTCATACCTAGGACAACTTGTACCTAGGACAAATTGTACTTAGGACAAATGGTATCTTGGACAATTGATACTACTTAGGACAACTTGTACCTGGGACAAATAGTACCTAGGACAAATGGTACTTACTACTTAGGACAAATTGTACCTGGGACAATTTGAATGAGATAATTTGTATGCAGGAAAACTGGTACGTAGGACACTTTGTACTCAGGAGAACTTGTACTATAGACAATAACACCAATGCTAAATTACTCCTTGAAAGAATCCTTGATTTTACCTATGGGCTGCACTGTTAGTTTGAAAGGCATGAAATTTCTATTCTGTACAACATGCTCTTGATTACCTTGTTCATGTTGCCACTGACATACTTTGAGGTAGAATGAAAGAAACTTTAAATACAGAAAGAAAAACAGATTGGCAAACATTTGCACACAGACAAGCAAAAGGCTGAAGAGATGGACTAAATAATGATTAGGCAAGTCTTTACCCTTTACCACACAATCCCGACTTTTAATGACCCTAAAAAAGAAAGCTTTTGAAAACATTGTGGGAAAAGGAGAAAATGCTGGTAACCAGCATTTTCTCCTTTTCCCACAACGTTTTCTCCCCTTCCCAAATCAAAGTTCTATTTTTGAGTCACCTTTATTTTGTGGTCTGCAAATGCTTTCAATCTGGACAAGTCTAAAATTTTGTTGTTTGGTAAAGAGTTAACCCTAGAAGTGCCTTCACTACTTTAGTTGCCTTTACAGCCAATGTACATCAAGATCAGACTGTAAAAGAGATGCAGCCTGAGTTTTTATCTACACTGTCAGCTGACAATTTGAACAAACTGAACCATAAAATTGCAGTTTTTCGGGTCTTATTTTAAGACCAAAAATACCCCCTTGAGGTTTATTCAGCTCTGGTGACTTGGGTCACCAACTTCATAGGTTGTTCTTAGAATGAAAAGGTAGTTTTGGAGGATAGAGGCTCTAAGTTTTTAAATTGCAAGGAGTAACAGGCATTTGCTTCTTTTTCCTCATAATCTTCTTTTTTTCATAATGTTTTCTAAATCAGTAAAATACAGATTTCCCTTTCTTTCAAATGTTTCTCTTTTGTGTCCATTTGTTTAGCTCTTCACTTATTCCTACATATCCTGGTTTTTAACTAGGCTAGGACTCTGGTGTGTCTTGCCAAAGGACACTTCCATGGAAAATTAGGTGCTTCGGGTTTGGCTTGGGCCTCCAGATTATCAATCATACACCATACCAATGAGTCACACAGGACTCTGGAAATAACTAAAGGAAAGAAAATAGTGGAAATGAGGTGATTGCTTGTTAAAAATAACTTTTCCTTTTCACACAATATTTTCAGAAGCTGCCTATGGCAGGAGCATGGCAAGTTGTATTTGCACAATAATGGACGAGTAAACATATTTAGTAGTTAAATTGGGGATAGATAGTCTCTTCTCTTCAACATTTCTTGTATTGGATAAATTTGCTGCAAGTCAGAGCGAGAGACTTTTCTCTTTACCACAGGACAAAAATTTAAGAATTATCAAAATTGAAACCTTTAGTAGACAACACATTAAATATGGTTCAAATCAAAGGGTTTATCTTTAATATTGAAGAAAACATTGTGGGAAAAGGAGAAAATGCTGGTTACAAGCACTTCTACTTTTCTTACAATGTTTTCAAAAACTGTCTTCTGTAAGGACATGAAAACCCGGGACTGTTTCGTAAAGAATTATGCAAATTAATCATCTCTAACACACCTTTTCATTTGACAAGTTTATTACTCTACATTTTCAATACACCACCATATAAACCTTATTATAGGGCACTTGATTTAAAAAATTGTTGATTTGAGGCCTGGTGACCGGGGTGTAACAATCTATTGTTTACTTATGCTTAAAATTGTTTTCCCTCAGCAGTAATTATAACCCTTAGCCTGTCGATCTATGAAGATTATATTATTATGTACACTGAAACATCTTATTCAACTAGTTATTTCCAGATCTGTCACAAGTTATTACATGTAACAGAAAGGAGTAACATAATTTCATTTTAACTCTTTACCAAACGACAAAATTTTGGACTGGACCAAATTCAAAGCATTTGCAGACAACCAAATAAATTTGACTAAAAATTTAAACTTGATCTGGGAAGGGTAGAAAACATTATGGAAAAAGGAGAAAATGCTGGTTACCAGCATTTTCTCCTTTTCCCACAATGTTTTCAAAAGGCGTCTTTCTCAGGGTGGTTAAAAGTCGGGATTGTGTGGTAAAGGGTTAAGGCAAGGAAAGCATCACTTGTAATCAGTATGGAAAACTTTGTTGGAACAAGAGCAATTGTTATAACATGTAAATAAATTTCAGACACACTACCAAGTAAACAACAACATACCCAGACATACTACAATGATCTTGAAACAAATATAGAAGGATGACCTGACAGACTTGAGTAAATGCCAACAGAAGCTAGGAAAGCCTAAAATATCACTATACTGAGACCGGCATATATACAGGTGTCATTATAGTGTAAAGCACTTTCAACATTTCATTTATATCATGCAATAGTATGTTTACACATCCTTACAAGCAAGGATAAAACTTAGGACTCCCGGGCCATAGGTTTGGTTTGGTTTGTATTGGAGTTTAACGCCATTTTAACAGCTCAGGTCATATGGCAGTCGGTGATGCACCCATGTTTTCCTGGCTTTCTCATACCAGTACTGACACAACTTTCTTTCCAGAGTCACTGACTACTTTCTCACATGCATCAGAGGTGAGAGGTGAAATATCGCCAGAAGAAAGTTCGCCTCAACCAGGTATCGAACTCGCAACCACTAGGTCATGAGTCAGATACGCTAACCACTGAGCCACCCGAGTGCGCCCTTGGCCACAGACTGCTATGATGCTTTTGTTTCTTCTTTAATCATTAATTGTAACTAATATGAACATATTTTCATTGTGTTTTCTTAGTTCCGATTTAAGTCCTAATGAATCTTTTGAATTAACCCTTCCCAAACGACAAATTTTGGACTGGTCCAAATTGAAAGAGTTTGCAGATGACAATTTTAGATTTGATGAAAATGGCAGAAAGTTATCAAAAAGGGTAGAAAACACTGTGGGAAAAGGAGAAATTGCTCGTTACCAGCAATTTCTCCTTTTCCCACAGTGTTTTTAAAAGACTTGTACTGCAGACACGTGAAAACCAGGGCTTGTTTGGGAAAGGGTTAAAAGAGTTGTTCCGATAACTCCGCCCAGATTGCTTTATTTCTTGTTTTTCCGTAACTCAATACCTTCTGAATCAAAATGGACTCGGAATTTTATACATGGAAACAAGTCTTTAAAGTAAAATTGACGCAAAAGAAGGACCTGCTAATTACAAACATTGCATCCTTTTACCACAATGTATTCAAAAGTGGTTGCTGCAAGATATAAACAGTTGTATATCTGGGTTTTTGATATTTGTTAATGCACCAAAATGACTTCAATATGTCTGTGACTTTATCTGTAACAAATCTCTGAAATCTTTAACTCTTTACCAAACAAAAAAAGTTCGCCTTGTCCAAATTGAAAGCATTTGCAGATGATAAATCAAATATGACTTAAATGGTGTGATTTGTGTATGATAGGTTAGAAAACATTGTTGGAAAAGGAAAAAATGCTTGGTACCAGCATTTTCTGCTTTTCCGGAATAGTTTTCAAAAGACATCTTACTCAGGATCATTAACAGTCTGCATTGTGTGGTAAACAGTTAACTCTTTACCACACAATCCCTACATTTAACGAACCTGAGGAAGTAGCCTTTTGAAAACATTGTGGGAAAAGGAGAAAATGCTGGTAACCAGCATTTTCTCCTTTTCCCACAATGTTTTCTACTCTTCCAAAGACAAATTTCAATCTTTGATTCACCTTTATTTTGTCGTCTGCAAATGCTTTCAATTTGGACTGGTCTAAAATTTTGTCGTTTGGTAAAGAGTTAACAATTTATGCATGATTATACTAAGTAATGGATTATTCAGCATAGAAAAAATATTTCACCTTATTGTACAGAATTTCAGATAGAGATCTATGTAAAATTACCTAACTAATGATACAAAATGACACAAAAATCTTTTCCTAAAAAAAGTTAACACAAAAAAAGTGCCAAAACTTATTAAAGACTGGTTTAAGGTATTGTTGCAATATATAAAAGCACATCAGAATGATCTGAGATATCCGCCAAAACTGTCAGATAAACATAGAAAAGTTGAAAATCAACCTAATGTAAATTTATATAAAGGCAAGAAATTAATTTGAACACATACTTTATCTTGAAGTGATTATGAAGATTAACCCGTTAGCCCACAATCCCAAGTTTTAACAACCCTATGAAACTAGACCTTTGAAAACATTATGGGAAAAGGAGAAAATGCTGGTAACCAGCATTTTCTCCTTTCCCCACAATGTTTTACAGCCTTTCAGAAACAAATTCAACCATTTGAATCAGATTTGTCGTCTGCAAACGCTTTTAGTTTGGACCGGTCTAGAATGTTGTCATGTGGTGAGGAGTTAAGAGATGGTTGACCCATCACTCACCAAGGCCAGTTTTACAACTTAGGACTGTTGAATTGATTGATTGATTGAATGGTGTTCTACACTGCTTTCAACATTATTTCAGTCATATCATAGCAACAGCTCACATACATGTATTCATGTATTTCCAGGGTTTCACCAGTTCTAGGCCAGGGCTCTGAAGTGTCTTGCCCAAGGACACTCCCACGAAAAACCCAGAGGATCAGGTGGGGCTCAAACCCGGGACCTCCAGGTTATGAGTCCAACATTTTACCACTGAGCCATGCAGGACCCCTCAACTTAAGAGTACATGTATTGCCAGTGCAAATGCCACAATGCAGAAAACGAACAAAAAATAAACAATCCCAAGTTTATCGACACTGGGAAAGAAAACCTTTGCAAAACATTGTGAGAAAAGGCTTTCAGTTTGGAGCTGTCCAAAATTTGTCATTTGGGAAAGGGGTGAAAACAATGTTCAAATGAGCGATTGTAGTCAGCAGCTTCTCCTTTCTCCACAATGAACTCAAAATCTCTTTAGCTAAAAGACCTAAAAAGTCCTGTTTTTGCGGCATTTGTCAAAGACAATGCCACTATGAGTTCAATACGGCATTTTGAAAATCATGTATCATAGTTTGTGCAAACCAAAGGAAGTAAACTTAATTAAACTCAATTTTTCTAAGACATGTGTCTCGAGTGCACTCAGATATGAAATTGAAAATGGCGTATTAAAATAAATTGGATTAGGCCATCGATCATGGAAATACTTCTTTTTTTATCGTAAATAGCTTGATCCACCATGGCCTTCTATTGGCGGATACACACAATCTTTGTCTCCTGACAGTCGATTCGATGCTTGTTCGTTCCAAAACCAGTTAGTTCCAAAACCAGTTCGTTCCAGGGCTTATTCGTCCCTGGGCTTGTTCGCCTGAATGTGTTTGCATGCTATTTTATCAGATTGTGCGTGACTATACAGTACGTTGACTTTCAAGCGAATTTTTTGAAACTATTTCTATTGTTTCTTTTTCAAATTAATTCCACACTATGGCTCCCTTGACAAATGCCACACCAGTGCTTTCAACACTTTGATTATGATAACAATACTGTTACTGTTTCTGATTTCATGTTCCAGGGGAAGGCTTTTGACAGCAGAAGACAAAGAGAGAGCAGGACATGCAGCATTTTCCCCTTGTCCAAAACTCTTCTCCAACCTTTTTAGTCTTTACCAAACAATCCCAAGTTTTAACAACCCTAGTAACAAGTATTTTTCTCCTTTTTCCACAATCTTTTCTACCCTTTCAAAGACAAATTCATTGATATGAGCCACATAAGATTTGTCACCTGCACATGATTTCCATTTTGGACAAGTCTAAAAATTTGTATGGGAAGGAATTTTAAGAGAAATCTACACAGCAACATTCTTCATCTGCTTTCAATTTCAACAGTCTAAAATTAAAAGTCTGCTAACTCTTTTCCAAACAAACAAATTTTGAATCATCCCAAATGAAAACATTTGCAGATGACAATTTGAATGTGGCTAAAATGAATGGATTTTTCAATGACAGGTTGGAAATTATTGTGGGAGAAGGAGAAAATGCTGGTGCAAGAGAAATTCTAGGAGTGCACTTTATAATGACAATTTTAGAGCATCTATGGAGGAAAGTAAAGGTCTGCTGTGTTGAAAATTTATGTTGGTGAGTCTTACTCAGCAGTCATCTGCTCTCGAAAACAATATGGGTAATTTTGCAAAAAGAAGATGCCTGTTATGTTTCCTTACTCACCAGTTTTAGAGGGATAACTTACAACCTGATGGCCTGCAGAATTTTCCATTTCATTGTCAATTTCAGACACTAATTAGCTTTCACTTCTTGTTTTATTGAGATTTTTATGTCAATTTACTATTTAAAGACATTGATGAAGCTCCGTAGACAGTTTGAAATGCCCATGATCGGACGATGTCAAACCGATTCTTATTGTGTCATGGGTTTTCGTGTTATTTTTTTTGCTCCGATCATTTTTTCATGCCTATTAAGTTTTGGAGTAGTATTTCTGCATGATTTTACATAGATTTGTCAATTAGGGTAGCATGTAACTTCAAAACCTGTAATTTTACACAAGAAAAGCGGATTGATACCATTAATACTTTTAAATAAATGACAACAGTTTGATTAGCAGTGATAAACACACTCTCTTGCACTCCGGATCATTACATTCACCTCTGTAGTGGGCTCAGAAAGTAGTCCATCATGACGTCATATTTTTGTCACATGACCATAACTCAAAATGGCTACACAAACGCCGGTGAAAGAAAGTCCAATATCGATTGTTTCATGTGCTGTTCAAACAGCATGGGACCAATCAGACTTAGTGATAGGAAATGAACAAAAGAAGAATTTTCAGAAAAGCCTATATATCTTTAAAGGACGATAACTTGATTTTTAATCGTACAAACTTAGATCCAGCAGTGTGTCAAATCAGCTGTCATCATTCATGGGCGCCGCCATTTTTGTTAAAATCGGCGTAAGATTCTGAAAAGTGGAGAGGCTCGAAAAAAATAGTTCCATTTTATACAGGTAAATTCATCAGTTTGAACGCACCTATAATGTATCCAGAATCATATTTCCTTTGTCTAACTTACAATTTTACATATGAAACAGTTAAACAGTAACAAAACATCTTTTCCTCGGTTTGACAAGATTCTTGTCATTTAGCCCATCGCAGAGATGTATGTGAGGTAACGAACGACAACTCTGCTCGGAGATTGTGATAAACAGTGACTCACATTTGATACCTATTGTATGTCAGAATTTCAAATATCAAGTACAGACATTACTTGTTGCCAGCAGATTCGCCTGTGCTTAAGTTTTGGAGACATTTTTTTCTAACTTGTCCGAATTTGTGCCACTGGTGATTGACAACTGTAGCCCTGAAACCTGTGCATGCATGCATGTTTCGCTTCATATTTTTGTGCTTGATTATTCAATTAAGTGTGTGAATCACGCACATATGTGCGTGAATGGGAACCCTGCATCTGTTTTATACTGTCTGTTTTCCGAGGTAAGTTTTATAAAGCTAGCTCATGTACCAGTATTTTTAGAGTCATGGCTGAAATTTCATGCAGATTGCCCATTTGGTTTTTGAGTAACCAGTATGCTCCGAGGTTCTGGATGATTGTAGCGGAAGGATGGAGTGATGGAATTGCAAATAGAAGATTTCCTTTTTTTTCCTAAACAATTTGTTAATTTTTCGGTAGCAAAATATTAAATCTCTAGGTCCATTATGGGCTTACTGAGTGCCCCTTACAAGATAAACACTTTTGTGAAAGGAACTAAATATGTCCATACATACACATAATACAAGGAAAGACTGAACCTTACACCAAATGTAAGAAAACATGTTAGTTTTCTCCACGAAGGAATGCTGTTAAATGAGATTAAAGTTTATTGAACACCTTTATCATAAATGAAAAGCATGATTTGACAGATCAACAATTACATTCACAGACAAAACCTTAATAATTATCTAAAATTAAAAGCAACCCTTCTCCATGTCCTGTGATTTCAGATGGTTACCTCCACCAATCTGATGCCATAATCCTTGCTATAGAGTTCTTGAGAAAAACTTATTCTAAATCAGCAAATTTTTATTTGTCATTGTTTTCTTGATTTTCTCCAATAAGTTTCAAAGTTTGATCTTCTTGTTCTCAAGCCTCTTTAGCTCTTTCACTGCCCACTAAATGGACCTGACTTTTCGCAAGGTCTAAAAGTATACTTTTGTTGCAGCTGAAGCCTACTCCAGTCAAAGACTAACATCAGGCAGCAGAAAGTGAAGATCAAAGATCAGACTGCAACTTTTGCACAGTCTAATCTTATCTTTGCCATCTGAAGAAGCTATCCAAGGCCACACTGGCAGTTAAAAAGTTAAACCAATACCAAAAATTCAAATTCGTTACAGACCCCCCCCCAACCCCCCCACCCTATAGAAGAAGGTTTTTACAACATTGTGGGTAACCAGCTTTTACAACTTTTCTCATGATGTGCTGTTGTCTGCACATGCCAGTATTCTTTAAAGATTGGATCTGTCTGCTATGGTGCTTCATTATCCTGTACAGGATAAATAGTAATAGGCATTGTGTAAATTGATGTTCCAAATAGAAAGTGTAGTTTGCAGAATGCTTTTGACCAGTCTGAAATTTTGCATTTGGTAAAGAGTTATGTGTGAACACATATAATGAAACACATTTTCACCTTTAGACTCGAAATAATGAGAATGAACATGAATCAATTAAGGTTTCATACTTTACATGACAACAAAATTTGAGACTTCTCCTTGTTGATAGTATTGGGCGATGACTCAAATGATGAGGTTTGTCTTTGAAAGGGTTGAAAACATGGTCGAAAAGGAGGAAATTTACCCATTTGCAACATAAGTTGTATTCACATGTAATCATGTATTAATTAACTTTCTACCATACAACAAAATGTTGGACTGGACCAAATTTGCAGACAACAAAATAAGTGTATTTCAAATGACAATTTTGTCTTTGATAAACTAGAAAACTTCATCTTTGCAATATTCCTGGCTACATCCCTGTTAGCCATTGAAAAAAATGCACCAGTTCATGTAGCACAAAAGATATACAGGTAGAAGGTATTAAAATTTTGTTTTTTCGGCGAAAGATCCAAATTTATTTCATTGAGTGAACATCATCAGATATATTCTTACGAGTGGCACAGCCACGAGTGACAATATTACCTATGATGTTCACGAGATGAAATAAATTTCAGTCTTTCACCAAAAAAAAACAAGTATTCTATTTATTTATTTCATGCCTCTAACCCCTATTTTGTTGGAACTTTAATCAAAATCAAGTACAGTTGTTTTCAGTAATTCCCTGTGGCATAACCCCTCACATAACAACGCATTACAACGTTATGCAAAGCGCAAGAAATATAGAGTAAATTACGTCATATTTCTCTCCATTTGAATGGCATGCGCTGATTACCTAGGTAACCAGTGTGCAGGAGCGACTGTTTCCGCCTTCAATGGATGAGTTAGAAAATATAAAATTGGTATTTTCACTGGTTGTGACCATGTAATATCAAACTACAATCACCATTATTTCTCGATATTTAAAACTGCCAGAAACCATGAAATAAATAGTAATATATATACCTGTGTATTCATTAACCCTTTACCGCACAATGCCGCCTTTTAACACCCCTGGTTAGAAAGCCTTTTGAAAACATTGTGAGAAAAGGAGAAAATGCTGGTAACCATTCTCCACAATGTTTTCTATCCTATTAAAGACAAATTGCACCATTTGAGCCATTGAAATAGTCGTCTGCAAATGCTTTCAGTTTGGACAATACTAAAATTTTGTCATCTGGTAATGGGTTAACTACTAACACCAAACAACAAACTTTGAAACTTTTTCAAAATTCAGTGTACCCCAAAGGACTGCCTTTGATTGGGTAGAAAACCTTGTAGGGAAAAAGAGAAAATGCTAGTTATCAGCAACTTCTCCTTTTCCCGCAATTTTTCATCAACTATCTACTTCATGGTCTCTAAAACACAATATTGTTTGGCAACGGTTTAATCCTTTACCAAACAATCCCTTGTTTTCACGACCCTGAGGAAGAAGCCCTTTGAAAACATTGTAGGAAAAGCAGAAAATGCTTGTAACAAGCATTTTCTCCTTTTCCAACAATGTTTTCTACCCTGTCAAAAAACTTCAGTTCATTTGTACTACTTTTAAATTTGTCATCTGCATATGCTTTGAATTTGGAAGGGTCTAAAATTTGTTGTTTGGGAAAAGATTAATTAAAGAATACACCTAACCATTATGTTTACATAAACTACAGAGACAAAAAGAGTAATTTTTTGAAAATATATGCCTAACCCTTTACCACAGAATCCCAAGTTTTAACGACCTCAAGCAAGAAAGCTTTTGAAAACATTGTGAGAAAAGGAGAAAATGCTGGTAACCAGCATTTTCTCCTTTTCTCACAATGTTTTCTACTGAATTACAGGTAAGTTTCATCATTTGAGCCACACTTGACTTGTCATATACATATGCTTTGAATTTCGGACAAGTCTTAAAATTTTCTTCTATGGTAAAGAGTTAATCTTAAGATCATGATGTTTCAACTTTCATCAAATGACATCAGATGGCACAATTAACTCTTTACCAAACAACAAATTGTAGACTTTTCCAAACTGAAAGCATTTGCAGAAGACAAATTCAAAGAGATTCAAACGATGGATTTTGTCTTCGAAGGGGTAGAAAACACTGTGGGAAAAGGAGAAAATGCTGGTTACCAGCATTTTCTCCTTTTCTAACAGTGTTTTCAAAAGGCTTTTTCCTTCCGGTCGTTAAAACTCCTGATAGTGTGGTAAAAGGTTAAATCCTATTAACCCTTTCCCAGATCATCCCCTGTTTTTGCAACCCTCAGGGAGAATGCTTTAGAAAAACATCAAGGAAAAAGGAGAAAATGCTGGGAACCATCATTTTCTCTTTTTCTCACGACGTTTTATACCTTTGTGAAGTCAAATTCCATCATTTGAGCCACATTTAATCTGGCGTCTACAATTGCTTTCAAGCTGGGAAAGTTTAACCCTTTACCACACAATCCCGACCCTACGGAGCAGGCTTTTGAAAACATTGTGGAAAAAGGAGAAAATGCTGGTAACCAGCATGTTCTCCTTTTTCCAAAATGTTTTCTGCCTCTTTCTAAGAGAAATCCTATCCTTTCAGTCTGATATAATTTGTCGTCTGCAAATGCTATCAATATTACGGAATCTAAAATTTTGTCGTCTGGTAAAGAGTTAAAAGTTTGTTGTTTGGTTTGGGTTATCCTTGTATTTCACAATTAACTCTTTACCAAAAGACAAAATTTTAGTCTGTTTCAAAGTGAAAGCAATTGCAGGCAACAACTGAAACATTTCTCAAAACATGAAATTTGTCTTTCATAAGGTAGGAAACACTGTGGGAAAAGGAGAAACTGATGGTTACCATCATTTTCTCTTTTCCCCACAATGTTTTCAAAAGTCCTCCTCTTGAGGGTCATTAAAACTCAGGATTGTATGTACAGAGTCTTTAGAGACTTCTTGTCTGTGAAGAAGATGGCTGTTGAGAAATATTTACATTAAAGGAACCACTTTACAAGCAATGGGACCTTTTCTATAAATTTTTTGAAAGCAAATCAAAACAAACTTTCCTCCTTTTGTATCAATGTTTTCAAAAGTAGCCAGATGCCAGACCAAAAAAGTTGTCCACAAGAGGTCATTTGTTAACTCTTTACCAAACAACAAAAGTTTAGACTCGTCCAAATTGAAAGCATTTGCAGACAACTAAATTAAGTGACTGAAAAATTTAATTTGTTACATGAAGGGTAGAAAACATTGTGGGAAAAAGAGAAAATGTGATTACCAGCATTTTCTCCTTTTTCTGTAATGTTTTCAAAAGGCTTCTTCCTCAGGTCTTTATGTTGTCGGTACTCATCCATCTGTGCCTTTCCCTACGTTGTGGGATTGCTTTACATTCGGCTGGGCGTATGTGGTGGGTTCGAACGATGACGACAGATATGAAAGATGATGATGAATGTTTAATGGTGATGATGTTGCAGACAATATACATGGACATTCACACACATGGACGTAGACTATACGAGAACAACATAATCTGAAAACAAAACATAACAATGATAAGCATTCTCTCCATTCTAACAAGGAGGCGAGTTTGCATTAATTTACGCGGTCTTAGATCGCATCACGAAAATCCGTGTAAACAGTTTAAATAACTTATTCTAGGCAAACTAATGTCACAATACAACATATAAAAACACAACAAACATTTAGCAAAAGGGGGGACGTTACCTGAATATATATAATATATATTTCGAGATAATTTTTTTCTGTAATTCAAAACATGTCAGAGACAAAGAGAATGAAGTCGCAGTGTGTAGAAGAATAGATCTTTCTATTATAATTGAAATTTATCATTTTCTCAACCCATTCAAGAGAAAATTATGACTTATGTTCCTTTGTAAACACACCAGCTTAGCTTTGTTACAAACAAATGCTCCTTTTTCCTAAGTGTTTCCACATTTTGTTTAAAAAAAAAAAAAGATTGTATTTTTCTCCCTCATCTCAGTTACTAATGAACTTGTTTTTGAACAGGTAAAAAATTAGTTTTACAATGTGCAATAACAGATTAGGTGAGTGACCTTTGACAATCTTTTACATGAAAGGTCACCAAGTTGGTTGGGGAATTCTCTTTAATGAAATATGTATCATTTTACTTGTACAGTTTGTCCTTCATGAACTGAGAACATATCTCCTTATCAATGTTCGCCGATATACATATAAAAAGCCAAATAAATGCATCAAACGTTTTCAGATGGAAAAAAAAGTACAATATTGCAAAATCATCAACACTTTTCTAAGGCGGTCTAGGGAATAGCTTACAACTTTGCAACAAACCTGATAAGATAAGGACCAATAATTCAAAAGTTTGATCTATGAATACAGTGTGAAAGAATTTTCTCCTTTCACCACAATGTTAGGAGGATTCAATGCTTAGCATGTACCTAGCATCTATGTAAAGTCATGGCTTTCCTTCTAGAGGCTGGAGTAATAGCATACCCACAATATTTTTGCCATGGGACAAAAGAATTCAACCAATTATATGACAAAAAGCATCATCACCAGGGACAAATCTGGTACAAAATTTGATTGGTTACCCAAGCCACAACTGAATTCTAGAATTGTTTATCAATCAACAAACTGTGTTATTGCAAAATGGTCCGCTCAATACTGACCTCGGCCAATAGATTACAAAATTGGCCAATACGAGAAAGACTTGGCCAATATCTAACAAAGCAATGGTATGTCAATATGAAATCCAAAATGGACAACAAATCCTGGCTGTTAATTGATAAAACTACTATAACCAAGTATTTTCGTATTGGCCCAGTTACATGTCTTCGGGCTGCAGTATTAGCATGAGCCCAAAGGCAGAGGGCTTACTACCACAGACCGAGAACCTGTAACTTGGCCAACACTGAATTACTTGATTAATAACGTTATAACATTGCCTATCCATTTTCAAACAAACATCAACATTGCCTGCTTTTGGCAATCATTGATCTCTTTAATCCTTTACCACACAATGCCGCCTTTTGACGCCCCTGGGAAAGAAGCCTTTTAAAAAATTGTGGGAGAAGGAGAAAATGCTGGTAACCAGCATTTTCTCCTTTTCCCACAATTTTTTCTACCCTATCAAAAAAAAAAAAAATTGCATCATTTTAGCCACACTGAAATTGTCGTCTGCAAATGCTTTCAATTTGGAGAAGGCTAAAATTTTGTCTTCTGGTAAAGGGTTAATTTGGTGGCTTGATTCCTTTTTAATCATTTGCTCATGTAATAGGGGAAAGCAAGACTGTTGTTCAGGCCATTCTATTTCCTAAATTAGCATAAGTGAGTTCTCACAGAGACACAGAGTTAAAAGAGTTAGTGCTGTAATATATTTTTATATTATCCTGTTTGGTTCAAACTCTAAAGTTTTTGTGTATAAAGTCGCCTCCATATTTTGGCCAATGTTCTCAGATACAAGGATTATTTTTGTACTTAGAGACACAGAAAAAACTTGTGTTCTAACTTCGCCCTATAGAATAAATGAGCACTCACTTAACATTTTTAACTCAATGATTCCTAACAAAAATTCATGAGAGTAATGATAGAGTCACCACTCAAATTATCAATTTGTCAATACTGTATTACCGATCAGCTATAGCGATATACAGATCATGAAACACCAGTCCGATTATGCCACACCCTAAATTTTTCTAAACTCATATTGTTACTTACATGTAATTATATATAACTTATACAAAGTGTCATTGTCTGTCTGCAAATAGGTTGTTCTAACAGATAGATTTCACAAAATTACTGCAACTAAATGGAGATTTATTTCAACAGATTGACTTCACCACATAACCATATATGCTACATTATTTTATTTTCAGAATCCTGTACATGAGTATGCATGAGAATTATAGAAGAAAAAGTAAATGTCTTCCAAATGATATTGAGAACATTTTGGAAAAAGGAGCAAGTGCTCATAGCAATCAGTTATTCCTTTTTGTACAATCAGTCCATGTGTTATTTGCTGGTAGAAAAATGAATTTTAAAACCAGGTTCCTGAATCGTTGTTTAGCGAACATAGCCAATATGAGTACCACACTTAAAAGTCTGACTTTACCGTGGTACCCATATTGGCTATGTTTATGCAACAATTTGGGAACCAGTGTAATTTCAAACCAGTTATCGAAGTTCCATTGCTTGAAAACATGGCCGCTTTGAAACCTTTTTGTGTTTATAATATACAGATATAAATGTAAGTTCTGACACTGTAAGTTTGGGAAACTGAGTACCTGTGATCATACTGTTCATTTTTGCATATTTTGACTTGTATTAGTATGAAGGCATAAGCTTTTGTATTAGCCCTATACCAAACAAGTTTTTATGACCCTGATGAAAAAAAGGCTTTTGATGAAGAAAAGGCTGTAGAAAACATAGTGGAAATGAAAACACTGGTAACCAGCTTTGTCCTCCTTTTTCCACAATGTTTTCTGCTCTGTCAGAGACAAACCCATCATTTAACCCATGTTTTATTTGCCATCTGCAAATATTCTCGATGGACAAGTCTAAAATTTGGTCATTTGGTACACAGTTAACTCTTTACCACACAACAAAAATGTAGACCTGTCCAAATTGAAAGCATTTACAGATGACAAATCGAATGTGGCTCAAAAGATAGAATTTGTCCTTGATAGGGTTAGAAAACATTGTGGAAAAAAGGAGAAAATGCTGGTTAACAGCATTTTCTCCTTTTCCCACAATGTTTTCAAAAGGCTTCTTCCTCAGGGTTCCGAAAACAAGGGATTGTTTGGTAAAGAGTTAAAGAAGTAATACAGACAAAACGAGATGAAGAGCATAACTTCTGTCTATGGAGGAAACAGATAAATGGTAAATATCTCAAGACTATTACAAAATTTTGTCTTTTTTTTATTAACTGTTCCAGTTAAGTAAGTTTGAAAGTAATATTAAAAAGCACCCATTCTTCTTCAAAAGTATATTTGTTCAATAACAAAAAGAAAACAAGTAATATACACAGTGTATGACAATCAACTCTTTTTCTGGACTGTTATTGTATTTTTCTTTTTTTTTCTTTTTTCTTTGTATAAAACTCAGCAGAAAAAATTATGAATCAGATGACTTTAAGAAATAAACAGCTATTTTCATACTCTTCCCAATATCATTATTGTTGACAATTTCTTTTAAAAGCTTACAATAAAAGTGTTTATCTGTAATTCTCAAAGAAGAAAATAATACATAAAAGAACTAAATCTTTCTATGACGTAAAGAGTAAAGTAATTACTCATAGAAATTTGAAACTTTTGTCAAATGCTCTATTCAAAATCAAAGTGAGGGTAATTACTTTTAACAATAACACATTTTATATTCATATTTATAAGGGGAAGCAACTCTGATTTTACAAACAAGTACTGTCAACAAGAGGGCCATTGACTGTAACAACTTGCAGTGGATTAATAGTAGACCACACTCAATATGCAGTCTGATCTTGATTTATATTATTATTATTGAAAACACCAAAAATTGTGCTTAGCATTCTAGAAATCTTTACCCAACAAAACAATTTATTTGTCCATATGGACGACAAATTAAATGTGGCTAAGAGATGGTTTTCCGCTTTCAGAGTAGAAAAATTCGGGGAAAAATGAGAAAATGCTGTAGTGCTGTTTACCAGCAATTTCTGCTTTTTTTCTTATGTTTTCAGTTGCCTTCCTCCAACAGACTAAAAAAACACAGGATCTTTTGATAAAAGGCTGAATCTGTTGCAACTGCCTGTATACATAAATGCATCACTATTTTCTTCCTGTTTATGTCAGCCAATCAAAAGCACTGTTTTAAGAGTTTATATCAATAAAAAAAATCCCCACAGCATATTCTGTGAAGCTACTGATAAAAATTGCATCTTTTTTGCACACTAACTTATACATGTATCCATAAACTATACAAAAGTTTACACCATGCCCCAGTTGTTGAGTGTTCTTTCATGCAGTAGATTCTGGGACTCTGTGCCATTGATGTAGAAAACTGTCCCATCATAGTGCTCACAGGTGGGACATTGTTCCTTTGAATTATAATACTACTTAACCCTTTCCCAAAGAAGCCCAGGTTTTCACATGTCTGCAGTACAAGTCTTTTGAAAACACTTTGTAACGAGCAATTTCTCCTTTTCCCACAGTGTTTTCTACCCTTTTTGAGAACTTTCTGCCATTTTCATTAAATTTAAAATTGTCGTCTGCAAACTCTTTCAATTTGGACCAGACCAGTAACGGTCATTTGTCGTTTGGGAAAGGGTTAACCTGTGTCCTGCTAAATATATTAAATAAAATGTTCGAGCCAGTAGTAAAAGCCAGAAACATGTTCTTTCCAACTTATTTTTTGGAGAAAAATATCTCCTTATCGGATAGTGTAGATCCAAGATCAGACTGCACATTCTCTGCAGTCTGATCTTGATCTACACTGTCTGCAAAAGGTCAGTGTGTCCCGCTTAGCAGCTTAAGGATTAACCCATTACCACACATTCCCGACTTTTAATGACCCTGTAAAAGAAGTCCATTGAAAACAATGTGGGAAAAGGAGAAAATGCTGGTAACTAGCATTTTCTCTTTTCCTACAGTTTTTTCTAGCTTTTGAAGCCAAAATCCAACATTTGAGCCATACTGCATTATCTTTTGCCAACGTTTTCAATTTGGAAAAGTTCCAAATTTTGTTGTTTAGTGAAGAATTACGTAATTTTTTTTTAAAATAGATCAATCACACAAAAACAATACAAAACAGGAGGACCATGAAAGCCCTTCATTACTCAACTTGCTTATAAAACTAGTGACTTCCTACAGGCTGCTGCCTGGTTGGTAATATGTGTATTTATCAGAGGCCTGTGAAAATATAATTACAAAGTACAATCAAGTATGATCATTTATGTGTTGCTCATGAGGAATCCAACTTGTTATTTTTTAACCCTTTCCCAAACAGCAAATTTTGGACTGGTCCAAATTGAAAGAGTTTGCAGATGACAATTTTAAATTTGATGAAAATGGCAGAAAGGTCTCAAAATGGGTAGAAAACACTGTGGAAAAAGGAGAAATTGCTCATTACGAGCAATTTCTCCTTTTCCCACAGTGTTTTCAAAAGACTTGTACTGCAGACACGTGAAAACCAGGGCTTGTCTGGGAAAGGGTTAAAGAGATGATAATTTTTTTTTCAAATTTCTACAGTGTAACGTTTCAATTGTTTCAAATCTAAGCCCACAGTTTACCTAATATTTTATACAGGCAAATCAATTTTCAACAGACAGTTCATTTTCATGCTTATTTTTTGTCCTAATAGCTATTGCCTGTGTAGATGTGTGATCACACTTCACATTCTGATCCTGGTCTACTAAAGTCCAATAAAGTACCTTATATTGAACTTACAGTAAAAAGTGATAAAATCAAAGCACAAATGGTCCTTCAGTTCAGTGTGACTTATCATCTTTTTGTGTTCGAGTGTCTATTTACTTAACATGAAAGTAATGTATAAAGAGTGATTTATGGAACAAAATTGCTTTTCACTGACAGTCTTTCTCCATGATTAATAAATCAAATTCTGTTGACTTTGGACAGAGTTCAGAAATTCGTAGATGATCATAATTTCACCTGCTCTACCCTATGACCTTATAGAATCATATTTTAAACTTTTGACATGACAATATTCTATACTTGTCTAAATTCAAAGCATTTGAAGACAACAAATAAAATGTGACTCAAATGCTCAAACTTGCCTTTAAAAATGTAGAAAACACTGTGGGTAAAGGAGAAAATGCTGATGACCAGCATTTTCTCCTTTTTCCACAGTATTTTCCACAGACTTTTTTTCTATATGGTCGTTACAACTCAGTATTGTCTGGTAAAGAGTTAAACCTATTACAAAACAATATAGTGGCCAGAGCTCTAGATAAGAGGGAGTGATGGCATTCTAAATCCAATATTTCTCTACCAAACCCTATGTTGTGGGTACTCATTAGAATCGTCTCAATGAGACGATTCTAATGAGTACCTATAACATAGGGTTTAGTGAAGAGTTATTAATAACTTCACTTTTGAAATCAAAATCACTCTCTCTATCTGGAGCTCTAGGCTTGAAGCCTTTTGAAAACATTTTTGGAAAAGGAGAAGATGCAGGTAACAAGCAATGTCTCCTTTTCTCACAACTGTTTTCTTCTCTTTGAGAAAAAAATCCCATCATCTGAACAGAAATTGGTATGTTGACCGCAAATGCTTTCAGAATGGAAGAGTCTAAAATTCTGTTCTCTGGTAAAGGGTGGAAACATGTATAACTAATTTGACAATGAATAATATTAAAATATCAATGAGCCAAGCTCTGAGAATAGGGGGCTTAAAACATCTGCAGAAAGTATCCACCAAGGTCAGCCTTGCAGTCCGTGTAGAACTATGCATGGTTGACCTCAGGCGAAACTTTCCGCTAGTGGTCAATTTTAGACATGTCAAAGGAATACTCTACCTATGGATCCATAATTATGTAATGCATGATGGAGATGGATTAACCCTTTACCACACAATCCCGACTTTTAACGACCCTGTGAAAGATGCCTTTTGAAAACATTGTGAGAAAAGGAGAAAATGCTGGTAACCTTTTCTCCTTTTCCCATAATGTTTTCTACTCTTCCCAAAACAAATTTCAATCTTTCAATCACATTTATTTTGCCATCTGCAAATGATTTCAATTTAGACTAGTCTACAATTTTGTCGTTTGGTAAAGAGTTAAGCCACCTGTTCCCAGAACATGGCTCAATTTTATTGACAAAAGTTACACATCTAACCTTTGTCTGAGAGAAAATAAAAAAATGCATCTGTCCATATTCAGGGCATTTGCGAAGAACCCGATTAAATATGGCTCAAGTGATGGAATTGTCTTTAACTCTTTACCAAACGACAAAATTTTAGACTGGTCCAAATTGAAAGTATTTGCAGACAACACATTAAAGGTGGACCAAATGATGAAATTTGTCATTGATAGGTAAGAAAACATTGTGGGAAAAGGAGAAAATGCTGGTTACCAGCATTTTCTCCTTTTCGAACAATGTTTTCAAAAGGCCTCTTTCTCAGGGTCATTAAAACTCTGGATTGTGTGGTAAGGAGTTAACAGGATAGAAAGAATTGTGAGAAATAAGAAAATGCATGTTCTCTTTTTCTCAAAACGTTTTCAAAAGCTTTCTTCTTCAGTATTGTTATAACATATGATAGTTTGATAATAGTTTCTGTGAACATTTCTAACCAACTGTAAAAATCAAAATGTTGCATTTTCAAAGTACTGATAAATCTCATCATATTACACATTTGTCCAAACGACAAATTAGAAGTTACTAAACTCTAACAGTGATTTCTATCAGCATTTTCTCCTTTTCCCACAATGTTTTAAAACGGGTTAACTCTGCATCAGATGACAAAATTGTAGTCATCCCAACTGAAAGCATTTGCAGATGACAGCTTAACTCTTTACCACACAATCCCGACGTAACGACCCGAGAAAAGAAGCCTTTTGAAAACATTGTGGGAAAAGGAGAAAATGCTGGTAACCAGCATTTTCTCCTTTCCCCACAATGTTTTCCGCTCTTCCTAAAACAAATTTCAAATTTTCAGTCACATTTATTTTGTCGTCTGCAACTGCTTTCAATTTGGACTGGTCTAAAATTTTGTTGTGTGGTAAAGAGTTAACTCTTTATCAGACCACAAAATGTTCGAAATTGTCAAAATTGAAAGCATTTGAAGACAACAAATTAAAAATTGCTCAGATGGTGGAATTTTCTCTGAGAAGATAAAAGACACTGCCAGAAAAGGAGGAAATGCTCTTTACTAACATTTTCTCCTTTCCAACAATGTTTTCAAAAGCCATCTTCCTCTATGTGAAAACACATAGAGTTGTTTGGTAAAGGGTTACAATTCAATAATACAGTCTGTTCTTCAGACAGAAACTGTTTATTTTGTTAATAATCAGCATTCTGTTAATAATCAGCATTCTAAGAGTTACTACTTAACCATAGACAGTATTCAGACATACCATACCACCCAAAGGAGAAACATTGGAAGAATAAATTAATGAACTGCGTGTAAACAAAATTTTAATAATTGTTTGCTTGCTCCTTTTTCTACTTCCTTCATCAAGGTTAAATTGTCATACTTAGCTCTTTACAAAACAGCAAAATTTAGGACTTGACCAAATTGAAAGCATTTGCAGAAGACAAAGTAAATGAAGTTCAAATGATGATTTCTGTCTTTGATAGGGTAGAAAGTATTGTGGGAAAAAGGAGAAAATGCTGATTATCAGCATTTTCTCCTTTTTCCACAGTATTTTCAAGAGCCTTCTTCAGGGTCTACGTGATTGTGTGGTGAAGGGTTAAATGGTATCGTGACAACTTCAGAATGAGGTCAAAACAAGTTTCAGGTATTTTTTTTTTATCAAACACAAGGTCGAAAATACAGTCTTCTACAAACAGACAAATCTCTTGTCTTTAATGAGCTAATTCAATCAAGGCTAGTGTCTGATCCTCTCGAATCAAGTTGTAAACATAAGTGATGATGCAAAATTTTAGGTTTGATACTAGATGAAAAGATAAATACACTGTCAATGAAATTAGCTTTCTTATTTTTTAGATTTTTTTAGCTGTGAATAAAACTATTTTTTCATGCTTTTCGGTAGTTTATTGAGAAATAATGGTGGATTATGGTTTGATATTTCATGGTTACAACCATTGAAAATACCCATTTTATATTTTCTAACTGTTAGCAAAAACAACTTAAGTTGGTTCCATTGCTTTAGGGGTTAAGTGCTTCTGCTACAGGACTTTGTTGATCAAATCATTACCACAGAGGCTATTTGTAGACATACATCAATAACTTTTGGAAGTGACACAGTGAAAGTTTGCTAGGAAAGGAAATTGACTTTGCTGTATGATATGAAATATACTGAGGGAAAGAAAGTTTTTGCTTTTGATGAACACATAGGAGAAACATTAGATGGAAAGGAAAATGTCTTTCCAATGATTTTGAACAAACACAAAAAGAAAATCTAACAATTATTGAAAACTAACAATCATTAAAACAGTTGCTCTTTTTGCCCTCAATATTTTCAAAAGGCCTATGAAAAAATCATTTTGGATGTTAACTAGCACTTACTCCTTTTCCTACAAAGTTTTCTTCTTCTAGAGACAGTTCTCAGCACTTGAAACAGATTTGTCGTCTGCACAAATGCTTTCAATTTAGACAAGTCTGTATTTTCTTGTCAGATCTTTAATCTACACTGTCAGCTACTTCATTACATCTTCTGGCTAAAACAACTGGGAAATGACAGTATTTCATGTTTTTCTTCATTGAAAAGGTGCATTTCTTAACCCTTTCCCAAACGACAAATTTTAGACTGGTCCAAATTGAAAGAGTTTGCAGACGACAATTCTAAATTTGATGAAAATGGCAGAAAGTTCTCACAATGGGTAGAAAACACTGTGGGAAAAGGAGAAATTGCTCGTTATGAGCAATTTCTCCTTTTCCCACAGTGTTTTCAAAAGACTTGTACTGCAGACACAGGAAAACCAGGGCTTGTTTGGGAAAGGGATAAATTAAGCACTGTAATGGTCAAGTTCTTACCAGAAAACACAATTTTAGACTTGCCCGTTTTCAAAGCATTTACAGTGACAAATGTGGCTAAAATGAAGACATTGGTCTGTGCAAGAGTAGAAAAGATATGGAAAATGGAAAAAAATGCTGAATACCAGTTTTTTTCCTTTTCCTACAAAGTTTTTAGAAAACATCTGCATTGGGGTTTTCAAACCTCGGGGTTATGTGGTTAAGTTTTAACTTTGGCCCAAAGCCTATGAGTCAAACACAAATGAAATAGGTATGTCAGTAGAAACGCCCCTGTTCTTGGAATTCAAGTCTTTCTAGCCAGTAATTATCATCACAATTCAGAGCTCCAGATAAGAGGGAGTGATGGTATTCTGAATCAATTATTTCTCCTCCAAACCCTAGGTTGTGGGTACTCATTAGAGTCGTCTCGGTGAGACGATTCTAATGAGTACCCATAACATAGGGTTTAGTGGAGAATAATTACCTTTTTCAATTTTGAAATCAAAATCACTCCCTCTGTCTGGTCATGTGATAAAGGATGGTATAGATACATGGTCTGAGCTGTCTGATTCTGATCTATGAGACTTTGCCATTATGTAGCTGAATTAGTATATATAGTAACATAAGAACACCTTTCAAAATTCAAAATCCACATAAGAAAACATAAAGCTGACCTTGACAATTTGTAGGGGTAAGTATGGAAGAAGGAATGATGACAAAAGCTATCCCAATGCACAATGTTGTACACTGGATTTTCAAACAGAAATTCATGTTTACACAACATGTCATCAAAATGATTTTGTACATATAATCTAGACTGAATGTCTATGATTTGGAATACCAATTATGTTTTGAACTATTTCTGATGTTTGAAGTTTGGAAAGAAAGGGGCTTATAATGATATAGCAAGATTCAAGTTCAAAGGGTCTTTCATAAGAGATTGGGTAAAAATACCAATCACAATTTCAACTTTTTTAAATCTTTGACTTTTTCTCAAACCATTTTGACTCTTTCACTAAAAAATAACCAAATTCACCTTTTTACTGGCTGAAAATATACAAAGTATACATACTAAAAACTCTTCAAAATAAACAAATTCACCTTCGAATTGGAGTTCAATTTTAAGAGTATTGCTGTCATATTGCAGCAACTGCCTAGATCTTTTTATTCATCTTTTCCCACAACATTTTCTATTAAACATTCCCAAGACCAATTCTATCACTTGAACTATTGTACTTAAACTGTTGTCTGCAAATGCCTTAGATACTGGTAAGTTTTGATTTCAACCTCCAGTAAATAGCTAACTCTTTTAACCCTTTACCACACAATCCCGACTTTTAAGGACCCTTAGAAAGAAGACTTTTGAAAACATTGGGAGAAAAGGAGAAAATGCTGGTAACCAGCATTTTCTCCTTTTCCCACAATGTTTTCTATCCTATCAAGGACAATTACGTCATTTGGGCCACCTTTGTCATCTGTAAATGCTTTCAATTTGGACCAGTCTAAAATGTTGTCATTTGGTAAAACATTACTACTATCAGTTGTGGCATGGTGTTGTTTGCAGATGATGTACCTCAAAATCAAAACACATTCTGTATAGTCTGATCTTGGTCTGCCTACAATGTCTGCCATTTGGTTTAATGATTGATTGATTGATTGTATGGTGTTTAACACCGTTTTCAACAGTATTTCAGTTATATCACGGCAGCCAGTGCACCTATTCATGCTTTCCTGGAGTTTCTCTTACCAGTACTACGCACAATATTCTTTCCAAGCCACTGGCTGCTTTCCCACATAGTCATCATCGAAACAATGGTCAGCGGTGAGAGAGGAATGAATCCTGTCGCAATGACCATCATCAATCCTCGGAAAGAAATTGGCCGAGTCGGGGATTGAACCAGCGACCTCCTGTTCTCAAGTCCTGTACGCTACTGACTGAGCTACCGGGCTCGGCCCATTTGGTTTAAAACTGTTATCAAACTATCCCTTCATTTGAAGTGCAGTAGAGAAATCAGCTGTCATTTATCTAACCGCCAAGGACTTAGTGGTAGGCGAAACCTTGTGAATTAGCTACCAAAACGTAATGAGAATGAATCTGAATTCTGCATCTATCATACCACTCGTCACAACTCCGCCGATTCCGTATGTACATCTAACCTCGTCTGTATAAAGGAGGTATCCATTTTGAACTATCAATTACATGATCATAAACATACTGGCTCCCATGTAAATCACTTAGAAACAACATGAACAATCATGGTAAAGTTATTCACATCTATTGACCTATTGATGAAAGCTCCCAACATAAATTATGATAGATCACGCTAAAAATTTAATGTAAAAACTATTTGCCAAAGGATATATTCTTAGAAAAACATTGACAGATAATTGTGACTCATGTTTTCTTAAAACAGGAGCCTTACCATTTAAACAATGGTAAAATGGTGTACTTCCAGCAAATGTGTAGGTGCATATCAAGCTATGATACAGCCCAGGGGCTTGATCACCAGATCACCCGAGGTTTGCCGAATGCCATCATACAGGACTGACATTTTGTTTACTTCCTCCACAGCAAGTTCCATTTCATTGAAACTAAACTGAAAGTACACTGAATCACATTTATTTATCTTTTTTACCGTTTATTTTCACAGAAAGGTGTACATTTTTTTAAATCATTTTAATTCTACTGAATTTTTTTTAACTCTTAAAGCTCCTTTCACAACTTTAGTTGCTTTTGTGGCCAGTGTAGATCAAGATCAGACTGCACAAAATGTGCAGTCTGATCTTTGATCTACACTGTCTGCTTTGCTAAATCTTTATAGACAAAAGCAATCATGAAATTCCAATTATTTTGGTCTTATTTTTCGACTGAAAATGTCCGTTGGGTTTATTCGGCGCTCTAAGGGTTAACAAATACAAATAAATTGGGATTTTTTACCAAACAAACAAAACTTTATTCTGTTTCATTTCTTGTTTAGCATGTCTCACTTTTGGAGATAACTTTGGAGCAGACTTTGAAAATATCTGTGTAAAGTTTGGATGATAAAACATGCATGAAGTCCGAGTTTTTCATACGACAGGCTAAACAAATTTCCTGTTTCATACTTTATTGTTGTTCATATTTTCAAATTGTTTTCTTCAAATTGGGGAACAGTTTATTGAACCCAGGCTTATTCATAACTCTGACATTTCCATTTGTAAATTTATATTGGTACCATTGTTAAATGGCAATTGTTTTTTGTAACAGTTGATTAATTTTTAACCACACCTCAGTAATAGGATTTTGTTTGTATTGGAGTTAAGCACTGCTTTAACAGCTATGGTCATATCACAGCAGTCAGTGCATCTATACATGTTTTTCCTGGCTTTCACTCCACTACTGACACAACTTTCTTTCCTGCGAGTTGAAGCCACTCGGACTACTTTTCTCACATGCATCAGAGGTGAGAGGTGAAAAATTGCCGTAAAGAAAGCAGTAATCTGAACATGAACAACAGGATTACTACATCATCATAATTATTACATGCCAGTGCTGTGTTTGGAACTTCTCCATTCATAGAAATTGTACAGTATAACAACAGTTGAATTTAAACTAATTAAAACATGCATACAGAATAAAAATCTACAAAAAACGATGTGGCAAAGAAAAAATCTCATTGTAAAAGTTGAGCTATAGCCATCTCAATAACCATTATGGGTTTACTCTGGAATGATTTTTTTTTTGTCCATTTACATGTACCATTTGATAGCAAAATACATTAAGGCATATTTTTATGGCAATGTATTTTTGTCCATGCCCTGAACTGGATTAGTAGAAATTTTATCAATACTGGCTAAAAAAGGACTGTTTAAGAAACTCAAGTGATACAAGCTGATTTCCTTGTACCAAAATATTTCATAATCCTAACTTTCATTACTCCATCTAGGATAATAGAGACCCAATTCTCCTATGATGAGTCCTGGCCAAAACACTCTATGTGAGCTGCAAACTTTTTTCCTTTCAAGCACAAAATAAGTGAAAAAATAGTTGATAATTCATTTTTTTGTATGTATATTAATCGCATAGAACCAGCAATCCGACCTTGAATTTAAATTCTTTGACAGTTCATGAATCTGTCTGTAATGGCCTTAAAGATACATCTGTATTTGTTTTTAGCTAGTTTCAACCCATTTCTGTTTATTTTATCAAACTATAATCATTCTTGTATTTTCATGCAGAATGTTGCCCCTGACTGTTGCACAGGTGCACAGATTACGACCAATACAAATTGCATTTCATTTTCTTAGAGCCATCAAAGAAATCACTGTTGTGACATTTTCAGTTTTCCATTATGAGTATTTATCTCTTACACAATATATAATCTGTAATTGATCTATGTTTACACAGCTGTCTACATTTTGAACCACTCTACAGTCCGTCATTTTTTTTTCAGCATTTTTTCTCTCTGGGTGTAAGGATGATTTTCTGTATAAACTGATGTCTTTGCAAAGTCATGTTGATTATCCATAGTTCTAATTTAACCCTTTACCAAACAATCCTGAGTTTCACAACCCGGAGACAAAAGGCTTTTGAAAACATTGCGGTAAAAGGAGAAAATGCTGGTAACCAGCATTTTCGCCTTTAACCACAATGTTTTCTACCCTTTCAAAAACAAATTTCCGTTGCATGTGAGAAAAGTAGTCAATGGCCTTGGAAGAAAGTTGTGTCGGTACTGGTGTGAGAAAGCCAGGTAACACATGGGTGCATCACTGACTGCCATGATGTGACCTGAGCTGTTAAAATGGCATTAAACTCCAATACAAATCAAACAAATTCAACCCTTTACAACACACTCCTGAGTTTTAACGACCCTGGGTAAGAAGCCTTTAGTAAACATTGTGGGAAAAGGAGAAAATGCTGGAAACCCCATAGTGTTTTCTACCCTTCCACAAACATGTTTCAATTTTTGAGTCATAATTATGTTGTCGTCTGCAAATGCTTTCGATTTGGTCCAGTATAAAATTTTGTCGTTTGGTAGAGAGCTAAAGGATTTTTCAAAGTTTTCCACTGCAGTTTCTTTGCAGTAATAAGGCCTGACAAAAAAATATCTGCGTTTAGGGTTTCGGTCCCAGATGCTGTAGGTAGGGTAGGTAGGTTTTACATGGACTATGTACTGAAATCACCTCCCCCCCCCCCCCATTTTTTTTCTTTTTCAATCGTAGTATAAAAAGTTTAGGATCAGCAGCATTTTCTAGGTAGGGTCGGGAAACCCTAAATGCAGATTTTTTTTTTCAGGCCTAAGCCAAGAGAATGGGAAAAAGACTTAATATATGAAATTAAGCACATTCTCAACTCCATTCAAATTCACAAGAAATTTCTAAATTTGAAAAGAAGTCAATTAATCATCAAATGGTTTAGCCAATCAGAAATTATGCCACTTTCTATATGAGCCATGATTTTATGGATCCATAATTATGTGATGACTCTCTTGGTATCACTGATCACAGAGATGCATTAACCCTTTACCATACAATCCCAACTTTTAACGACCCTGATGTAGAAGCCTTTTGAAAACATTGTGGGAAAAGGAGAAAATGCTGGTAACCAGCATTTTCTCCTTTGCCCACAATGTTTTCTACCCTTTTAAAGAGAAACCGCATCATTTGAGTCACGCTAAAATTGTCGTCTGCAAATGCTTTCAATTTGGATGGGTCTAAAATTTTGTCATGTGGTAAAGAGTTAAGCACCCTTTTCAAAGCTCATGACTCATGTATATGTAAAATTAGAATCAAGAATGTCAGTAAGAATGGTTGGTGAATGTAGGCAGGCATGGCAATTTTCAAGGCCTATGTTAGTTAGAATATCTGAAGTGCAGATCCAACTGCAAACTCTGTGCAGTCTAATCGTGATTTATACTGTAAGCAAAAGCAATTTAAATTGCCTTTTGGCTCCAGAGGGTTTAAAAAGACTATCAAATTTACAATATATTTCATCTAACTCTTTACCACACAACAAAATTTTAGACCAGTCCAAATTGAAGGTGTTTGCAGACGACAAATACCATGGAGTACAAACAACAGTATCTGTCTTTGAGATTGTTGAAAACATTGTAGTTACCAGGATTTTCTTCTTTTCCCATAATATTTTCAAAAGCCTTCTTCTTCAGGGTCGTTAAAACTTGGAATTGTGTGGTAAAGAGTTAACCCTTTACCAAACAACAAAATTTTAGACTAGAATAAATTGAAAACATTTGCAGATGACAAATGAAATGCAGCTTAAATGGTGATTTATGTATTAGGTAGGGCAGAAAACATTGTGGGGAAAGGAGAAAATGCTGGTTACCAGCATTTTCTCCTTTTCCCACAGTGTTTTCAAAAGGCTTCTTTCTCAGAGTTATTAAAAGTCAGGATTGTGTGGTAAAGAGTTAAACATGCAATAAGTCTAAACCTATTGTTATACCTGTAAACATGCCCGGCTGGCATGACGAAATCAGTGTGGAGTGAACCTTATTGACCTATTACTGAACAAAAACAACTTTACATGTCTGCAATTGACAGCTCTTGAAAACATTGTGAGAAATGTAATTGCTTGACTCCTCTAGCTGCCTATACCTACTTAACTCTTTTTCTTTACCACACAATCCCGACTTTTAACGACCCTATGAAAGAAGCCTTTTGAAAACATTGGTAACCAGCATTTTCTCCTTTGCCCACAATGTTTTCTACCCTTTCAAAAACAAATTTCAATTCTTCAGACACATTTATTTTGTCGTCTGCAAATGCTTCTAACTTGGACAAGTCTAAAATTTTGTCGTTTGGCAACAGTTAACTCTTTCGCGGCCAAATAAATGGATTCAATGATTCTTTAGGTCCAAATTAATATTTTCGTAGCTTTCGAAGATTGGTATCAAATAGCGGATGGTGTAGATCAAAGATCTGACTGCGTGTTTTGTGCATTCTGATCATGATCTACATATATGCCATCCGAATAAGATCTCCAAGGCAACACTGGCAGTGAAAGAGTTAATCCCTGTGGTTCTGATCCCCGACTTAACCCTTTACCACACAATCCAGAGTTTTAATGACCCTGATTGGGAGGCTTTTGAAAAGTTTGAGGGAATAGAGGGAATAGGAGAAAATGCTTGTAACCAGCATTTTCTCCTTTTCCCACAAAGTTTTCTACCCTATGAAAGACAAATTTCATCATTTGCACCTCATTTCAATTGTTATCTGTAAGTGCTTTCAATTTGGACCCGTCTAAAATTTTGTTGTTTTGTAAAGATTTAATTGCTCATGTGGACAGTGTAGATCAAGATATGCAAATATGCTTCTACATGCATGTATGCGAATATGTTTTATTTATACAATAATGAATTTCAAATCATGTTTTCTTCACAAAAACAAAAATCCAAACAGAGAAACACATTGATGGCACAACCCCAAAATGGTATGTCATGGAGTACCCTATCACACACCATACATTCAGTGCCAAACTAGGTTTCATGATGACTATGTACTTTTGGATGTATTCCATAATAGCTTCTAGACAACATTACTGACACAATAAATATGATAAAACATTTGTTTTGCACGCAATAATAAATAAACTTCCATGGGACAGACCCAGTGACTAATTTGTAAGGATATCCATATTATTAGTTTCTGGCTGACTCCCCTTTGCAAGATATACTTCAATAAATGAATTTCAATACACAAGATGAAGTTCCTATAATCAGCTCTGATTTAAGCACTACAAGTGAAAGATATGAGCAGGAAAAGCTGTTTAACTCTTTACAAAACAACAATATTTTAGACTGGTACAAACTGAAAGCATTTGCACGTGACAATTTAAATGTAACTCAAATGATTGGATTTGTTTCTGAAAGGTAAGAAAACATTGTGGGAAAAGGAGAAAATGCTGGTTACCAGCATTTTCTCCTTTTCCCCGCAATGTTTTCAAATTACCAATTTCTCAAGGTCGTAAAAACTCGGGTTTGTAGGGTAAAGGGTTCATGCGTCTTTGTGTGGCATTATCCCCAGCAAGACATCGCTTAATATGGATGCATTTTGTCTACAACCTGACTGAAATATGTCAGGTAGAATGGTTCTAAGACATACAAAAAATTTACCAATTGCAAACAATTTTGATTCAGGTCAGCCTGCACAGGATGACCAGGGTCAATATCTTTATACAGATGCATTAACTTGTTACCAAACGAAAAAATGTAGACTCATCCAAACTGAAAGCATTTGCAGACGACAATTCAAATGTGGCCCAAATGATAAAATTTGTCTATCATAGGGTAAAAAACACTGTGGGGGAAAAAGGAGAAAATGCTGATTACAATTTCTGCGGGTAGCATAGATCAGAATGTGCAAAACATGTAGTCAGATCTTTGATCTACACTATCTGCTGTGATAATAATCTTCGAAAGCAACAAAAATATTTTTTTAGATCTCGAGAATGGTTGAATCCATTTATTTGGCAGCGAAAGAGTTAAGTAGATATAGGCAGCTAGAAGTGTCAAGTAATTACATTTCTCACAATGTCACACAATCCTGACTTTTAACGACCATGAGAAAGAAGCCTTTGAAAACATTGTGGGAAAATGAGAAAATGCTGGTAACCAGCATTTTCTCCTTTTCCCACAATGTTTTCAAAAGGCTTCTTCCTAAGGGTTGTTAAAAGTCAGGATTGTGTGGTAACGGGTAAAACAACCTTCCATAGAGCATGACACATTCTGCAAGATCTGTAGTAACACATGTTCGGTCGAATCCCAATACCTCGAAGTTCAGATGATTACCGAAAAAGGTTCGAGGTGTAGAAAGTTTGACTTGCACATATCTTCAGATGAGTCTGTCAGGTAACTGAAGCATACTTGGTTCACAGGCTGTACATTATGTTTTTTGAAAATTAAAAAGTAACAGATGCATATTGTTTATTTTCTTTTATTAATATGTTCATTTTGTTTCAAAATTCTGTTTATAAGAGGAATTCTGGAAATTGTAAATATACATAGTAAAATTAGTGTTGCACTCCCCGTGTTTTTAACGTGTTTAATTTTCTGGCGTGAATGATATCAAATGGGTTGGAAATTAGAATCTGGCTGCTGTATACAAGAACAAACAAGTCTGTTGTCTCTGAATGGAATGAACTAAGGTATCCCTTAACCTCATGGCAGCAGCTACTGATCGAGCTGTTTCAACCTCTCGTGAGAGGTGTGAGACAAAGACTGCAAGCTGTTTTGCATGCCCCGGGCGGAAGTACACAATATTGCCTGATTTTGTGTGTCCATTCTCTGCAGGTCACTTTCAACCTGTCGTAAGTTTTGTTTCGACATTAAATTCCCTGTTTTAACCAAACTTTAACGCTTCTCGTTTTTCTTAAATTTGAAGGCAACGTCTAGGCAAAAGGTTCCCACTTACCATGAGGTCAAGGGATACCTCAGTTCAGTTCATTTTATGGGCAAAAGACGAGTCTGTTGGTGTATGCAGGAGCTGAATTCTAATTTCGACCCAATTTTATCTCATTCACGTCAGAAAATCAAACCCGGTAAAAAATACAGGGGGTGCAACACTAATTTTACTATGTATATAAAGGCATTTTGTCAATCGGAGTCGCTGACTATCCACCGGACTTTACTGGGTTTCTTTTACCAGACAAGTCCTTTGAAGCAGTATCCTCAAAGATAGTTGTATTTTTGGCCAACAACGAAATGCCCAGCCTGTCTATTGCCAGGACCAAAATCACAGTGTATGGTGTGAAAATCTCAGTCCAAACATTTCTAGCTGAACAAATTATCAATAATTATCTGCAACTCAAGATGAGTGGCATGTTAACTTAACTCCCAAGTTGACAAAAGTCAATGATTGAAAATGTGCAAAAAACATACTGCCATTGTATCCAGCATTTCTATTATGTATAACACCCAATTTTATAATGAAAGCCAATTAAAATGTGTGAAAAATTTGTATTGTGTTAGAAGTAAAGATGTGTAAATTAATAAGATCACTGAGTTTCGGACATGAAATTACGTTCATGGTAAACAGAAACTTTGAGATGTGGACTTCTGCGTGCAAATAGTATTTCATATAGAAAAATAGAGCAATTCAATCTGGATTTTAAATTTACTTTGACATATAGAGAACTTCGAGGAGTAGATGTTTTGAGCAATGGACATTTGGCTGTATGTAAATATTAACCCTTAAAGCACTTTTCACGACTATAGTTGCCTTTGCGTCCAGTGTACATCAAGATCAGGCTACACAAAACATGCAGCCTAATCTTTGATCTACACTGTCCGCTTTGCTGAAACACTGTAGACGAAAGCAACCATGAAATTTCAATTACTTGAGTCGTATTTGTAGATTGAAAATGTCTGATACGTTTATTCGGTGCTCTAAGGGTTAATAGCATCAAAGTGGGTCTCCTCAAAATTTCTTCAATCTGAATCAAGATTAGGAGTAACCCATATATGCTATGAAGTCTTGATTTACTTCAATGGACATCGCATGTTGTTTGAAAACAATACATATAATCATACAACGAGCTTGCTCTTCTGTGCAAACTGATCTTAGTCTACATGTCCATAGAAAAAAAAAATCCTAAAAATTAAAAATAGCATTACAAAATTACTACAATAATTCATTACTACCATACCCTTAATGGTTGATGCCCCTTCTGCCCTGAGGCTCTTTACAAAACAATAGCCAAGCCCCCGTAGCTCAGTCGGTAGCATACAGGACTTGAGAACAGGAGGTCCTGGGTTCAATCCTTGCTCAGCCAATTTCTTTCCGAGGATTGATGATAGTCATTGCAACAGGATTCATTCCTCTCTAACCGTGGACCATTGTTTTGACGATGGTTATGTGGGAAAGCAGCCAGTGGCTTGGAAAGAATATTGTGCGGAGTACTGGAAAATGAAACTCCAGGAAAGCATGAATAGGTGCACTGGCCACCCAGATATAACTGAAATAATGTGGAAAACAGCGCTAAACACCATACAATCAATCAATCAATCAATACAAAACGATAAAATTTTGGGCAAGAACAAACTGAAAGCATTTGCAGACAACAACATAAATATAACTTAAATGATGATTTCTTTCTTTGAATTTTCTCCTTTTCCCACAACGTTTCCAAGTTTTCTTTTTCAGGATCATTAAAACTCAGGATAGTGAGTGTGGTAAAGAGTTGAACTAAAACTTAAAAAAAAAACAACTATGTCAGTATGTCATGAAAGCATTAAGTTGTGGGACAGATTATGTAACACCTGAATGATTTATATAGATGAACTTATCTTGAAAAAATAATTCCATCAATAAAACCTCTGTCCTTCTCTCTTACCTCTTTACCAAACAAACAAATTTTAGACTGGTTCAAATTGAAAGCATTTGCAGACAACGAAATAAATGTGATTGAAAAAAAATGAAATTTGTTTTGGGCAGGGTAGAAAACATTGTGGGAAAAGGAGAAATGCTGGTAACCAGCATTTTCTCCTTTTCCCACAATGTTTTCAAAAGGCTTCTTACTCAGGGCCGTTAAAAATAGGGATTGTGTGGTAAAGACACCTTCTGATGCCTCTGTTAATCCTTTACCCACAATCCTGGGTTTTAACAAACCCAGCGAAGAGGACTTTTGAAAACATTGTGGGAAAATGCAGGAAACACAGCATTTTCTCCTTTTCCTAAAACGTGTTCTAACCATTCAAACACGAATTTCTGTTACATTTACTTTGTCATCTGCAAATATTTTGAATTTGGACCAGTCTGAAAATGTCATTTGGTAAAGAATTAACCTTAAAGTCCCTTTCAGGACTATAGTTGACTTTGCAGCCAGATCAGATCAAGATCAGACTGCAAAAAATGTGCAGTCTGATCTTTGGTCTACCCTGTCCACTTTGCTGGGACATTCTGGACAATAGCAACGTTGATATTGCTCTTATTATGCTCTTTCTTCTAGAATGGAAATGTCTGCTGGGTTTATTCAGTGCTCTAAGGGTTAACCCTTTACCAAACAACAAAATTTTGGACTGGACTAAGTTGAAAGCATTTGCAGACGACATATCAAAAGTTTCTAAAGTGATGATTTCTGTCCTTGATGGGGCAGAAAACATTGTGGGAACAGGAGAAAATGCTGGTTACCAGCATTTTCTCCTTTTCCCACAATGTTTTCAAAAGGCTTCTTTTTCAGGGTTGTATTAAGTCAGGACCATGTGGTAAAGGGTTAACATACTAGTTCTGCATGAGAATTAACCTTTTACCACACAATCCTGAGTTTTAACGACCCTGAGAAAGAAACCTTTAGAGAAAACATTGTGGGAAAAGGAGAAAATGCTGGTAACCAGCATTTTCTCCTTTTCACACAATGTTTTCTAACCTTTCAGAAACAAATCAAATAATTTCAGCCAAGTTTAACTTTTCGTCTGCAAATGCTTTGAATTTCAACCAGTCTAAATCACTGTTGTGTGGTAAAGAGTTTAACATATTTGATCTTTGGTTCCTTCAGCTCTTTATCAGAAGTCAGTTTTAACCCTTTCCCAAACGACAAATTTTGGACTGGTCCAAATTGAAAGAGTTTGCAGACGACAATTTTAAATTTGATGAAAATGGCAGAAAGTTATCAAAAAGGGTAGAAAACACTGTGGGAAAAGGAGAAACTGCTTGTTACGAGCAATTTCTCCTTTTCCCACAGTGTTTTCAAAAGACTTGTACTGCAGACACGTGAAAACCAGGGCTTGTTTGGGAAAGGGTTAAACTTGTCCATAAGCATTTGCAGATGACAATTATCGCTCAAATGGTGTGTTTTCTTTTAACTCTTTACCAAACAACAAAATTTTAGACTAGACCAAATTGAAAGCACCTGCAGGCAACAAAATAAATATGACTGGAATATTGAAATTTGTTGTGGGAAGGGTAGAAAACATTGTGGGAAAAGGAGACAATGCTGTTCACCAGCATTTTCTCCTTTGCCTACAATGTTTTCAAAAGGCTTAATATTCTTTGTCAGGGTTGTTAAAAGTCAGGATTGTGTGGCAAAGGGTTAAAGGACCGTCCAAACATTGTAAAGAGAGGATCTGTGACTCTCACTGTCAGGACATTTATTAACCCTTTACCAGACGACAAAATTTTAGCCTTCTCCAAATTGAAAGCATTTGCAGACGACAATTTCAATTTGGCTAAAATGGTGCAAACTTCTTTGATAGGGTAGAAAACATTGTGGGTACCAGCGTTTTCTCCTTTTCCCACAATGTTTTCAAAAGGCTTCTTTCCCAGGGGCATCAAAAGGCATCATTGTGCGGTAAAGGGTTAACCAATTCACTGCAATGTTTATTTATGGTAGCCACAGATTGCTTAGATTAGGATCAAAGTGTAAAGAACATAGTATTTGAGTGTAAAGTCTGCACGAATTGTGAAGCCTAATTTTGGAATAAAATCATCTGCTATTTATTATGTGGGAAAGCAGCCAGTGGCTTGGAAAGAATATTGCGAGAAGTACTGGTAAAAAGAAACTCCAGGAAAGCATGGATAGGTGCACAGGCCGCCGTGATATAACTGAAATAATGTTGAAAACGGCGTTAAACACCATACAATCAATCAATCAATCAGCTATTTAATTTTTAACTCCTTGTACCGTTAAATTCTTGTAATTCGTCGTAAATCTGTTATTTGGCTATACCTAAAACTTAGTCATGCTCCGTGAAAAGATGATTTAATGCATCAGCAGAAGTATTGACCCATGTTGGCCTGCACATTCTGCGGGGAATATCATTTCACTGGGATAATTCCGCCAATATATTTTTTCTGTTGCTTTTTTCTTTATTTAATGCCATGTCATAGAAAAAGGGGGCTTAATATATATTTCCATTATGGACAAATATCT
The DNA here is from genome assembly GCA_945859785.2 of Tridacna gigas. Taxonomy (NCBI): domain Eukaryota; kingdom Metazoa; phylum Mollusca; class Bivalvia; order Cardiida; family Cardiidae; genus Tridacna; species Tridacna gigas. The sequence continues at coordinate 60,356,511 of OX244032.2, forward strand.
CTTTAAGTACAGGACAAAATTTTATGAAAATTCATATTTCTATTGTTGATCATCAGCCACAGACAACCATTACTTGTTTTTATTAAATGCCATGTCATGGAAAAAGGGGGCTTAATGTATATCTTCACTATGGACCAATAACAAAAAGGCCATGTGTACATGCTAAACAAAATACCTCTTATATGTCTCTATCAAAAAAGTATTTTTGGTAGGGGATATCACTTCAGCGAAATAACTTCCACTGATATACTTTTTCCGTTTTTTTTATCTAATGCTGTTTCATAGAAAAAGGGGGCTTGATGAATATTTCCATTACATTCACCAATATCTCTAACTACTGGACAAAATTTTAAGAAACTTCACATTTATATTGTTTATCATCAGCAACAGATGATCATTATTTGTTTTTATTTATTGAAATGCCACATCCTGGAAAAAGGGAGCTTAATGTATAACTTCATTAGGGACCAATAACAAAAAGGCCACATGTACATGCAAAACACAATACCTCTATCAAAAAAAGGGTTTTTTTTTTCGGTGGGGGATATCATTTCAATGAAATTACTTGTTTTTCTTACTTTTGTCTTTTGAGCAAATATCTTCAGTTATGAGAGAGATATAAAATGTCAAAGTTTTTGCACAACACATATGCAGACAAAAACATGGCCATGACAATACCTCAAAGCTTTCTTCAAAAAGAGCTGTGCTAAAAATGGTGTAAACAGTTAATTTGTGATACATTTCTTTGCATAAAACTTTATCAGGACAGACAGATATACCTGCTGTTTGATAGACAAATTACAGCATGCCTTTCGCCGTATTTTGTTTGAAAATGGTATTAGACCATACCCCATGGGTTGGTTTAACCCTTTCCCAAACGACAAATTTTGGACTGGTCCAAATTGAAAGAGTTTGCAGACGACAATTTTAAATTTGATGAAAATGGCAGAAAGGTCTCAAACAGGGTAGAAAACACTGTGGGAAAAGGAGAAATTGCTCGTTACGAGCAATTTCTCCTTTTCCCACAGTGTTTTCAAAAGACTTGTACTGCAGACACGTGAAAACCAGGGCTTGTTTGGGAAAGGGTTAAAACATAAACTGGTACCCATTGTATCTCCCGTAATTGTCTGAAAGACAACAGGCAACACACGAATTATCGCAGGCAGCTATTAGTTTTCATATGTACCAAATCTACCCATCAGACTGCCCATACCAGAATGCCTTAACCCTTTACCACGCAATCCCGACTTTTAACAACTCTGAGAAAGAATCCTTTGGAAAACATTGTAGGAAAAGGAGAAAATGCTGGTTACCAGCATTTTCTCCTTTTCCCACAATGTTTTCTACCCTACTCAAAACAAATGTCAATTTTTGAGTCTAATGTGTCGTCTGCAAATGCTTTGAATTTGGACCAGTCTAAAATTTTGTCGTTTGGTAAAGGGTTAATTTGTCTAAAAATAACCAAGCAATATTCTATCATTGACTAAGATTTCCATGACAGGAAAAATTTTTCTGACCATATCAATTTATCAAACTTGCCAAAGAATTTGATTTTTATCAATACGGTCTTTCTCTGTACATACATAAAATCACAATTTAGATTTCCAAGTCTTTTATTATCTCAAGAAATCTTGAACAGGGCAGAAACCTGACTTGTAAGCAATGGATGTTCCCTGTTGTTGACACGAAGATCAATAATAGGCTGTCAGTTTACTTAAAATGCAGACCGCATGGAACATAGTGTTTAGGAGCCAATATACAGGAAGAAAGGTGTTGGAAAAGGGGAAAAAAGGCAGACAGTATAGACAAAGAAGGGCAATTTGTAAAACATAGACAAGTATGGAAAGAAGCTGGTAAGAAATACCTGATTGTATCTGCTTTTGTGTACCAGTATCTCTTCAGTTAAAACCAGAATTGTTAATATTCAATTTCTCATACATTTTTAATCTCCCTTAACCATTTACTCTCTCCCTCTCTCTATCTTTATTTTTCTTTCCTTTTTTTCTCTTTCTTCCTCTATTTATCGCCATCCTTCTGCCTCCCTCTCTCACTCTTTCCTTCCTTCTTTCAAAGAAATAATGAAAGTGTTTCTAGTAAAAATGCATGAATATATATGTGTTCTGATTTTGAAACCATCTAATTTAATCAGCATGGAATGTTACTGTTAGATGTTTCTTGAACAAAACAGATACTTGTGTACTTTTGCTAAATACGTGTATATTGCCTGCTTAACTCTATGTTCCATGTTGTCTGCGTTTTATACTGTCCCATACTGTTTCTTTGGCCCCGCCCACTACTTCTATTCGGATTACTTCTACTTTCTTCCTCGATAACAAACTAGAAATATTTATTGCATAAATATATACACACAAACACATCTTTTACTGCTATTTAAATATAATCATAAAAATATAATTTCGTGTTTAAAGATAAATGAAAGTTTCACTTTCTGTTCAGAAAAAAGAAATTCATGTGAAAACGAGTCGATAATAACCATTACTAAATTGGGTCATGTGCACGTATTCTCAAAATATCTCGCTACAAGGTTTTTATTTCAATAGAACAGCCTTGATCTGAGAGTACTTGTGTAAAAACATAATGAGTAGATTCTTACCTGTAAAGTAAACCACTTTTCTCCCAGATTTTTGTGATATATCGTCACATTTTCTTCATGTAATTGTCTGATCGGGGCAAGCAGTTCCAGTTGCGTAGGACGAAAGTGTACTCTGACAACAATATGGCGTTTATTTTCCTGTTCAATATGCGACGCGGCAAATTTAAAACTTCTGTTTCACGTCCTCGTAGGAATACAATTTATGCTCACTGAGCCTATTATTATCTGCTGACGGTAACAAAATTACGTCCAAACTGTAGAAAACGTAAACTGATTTTATCAGAATGAGTAAAAGTTTATACATTATATTTTAAGTGAGTCTATATCTAGTCTATATATAGTATAAGACCAAGATCTGTCAATTCCCTGTTAGTCGCTGGTAAGATCCTTAATATGGCAATTCCTATATTCTTTTTCAGCAGAAAAGTATAACTGATCAATAGTCCTGCCCAGAAGAGATCAGTTGATAATCTTTTAACTATTTTTAGCGAATTAGTCTATCTTAGATCCGGATTTCTCTATATAGATCTATCTATAGATCTAGACCTATTTGGGATAATTCAGGTCTGTAAACACATGCAAAATTGTTGGTGGAGAAGAAACGAAGTGTTCACCTAATGAGATTTTGTATTGCAATAAGACGATACTGGTCAAGGGTCTTGTTTATTTCAACAATCCCGGCCACATATAATACAAGACCGACAGCGTATTCACTTAGATCTTAACTGATGAAGAGGCATAACCAGCCATGCATTCGTTCTTGCGATCTACGAACTTTTATTCGGCATAGCTGAATGTGCTGGCTTTCGACCTACTTTTTGATACTGATAAAAAATAAATAAATAGAAATTTGTGATTGGTAAAAAATGTAGACATGTTTATTCTACGGACCCCTGTCTATTAGTGGGCAAATTTACTATCTTATTTAAAGATATTGCTTGTTTTTACATTGCACCCAGCCTCCGCATTGGGTGAGTCCGTCCCCTTCATCTCCCATGGTACAGACCCTAACGTCCCTCTTGGTTGACTTTGCACCTGTCCACTTCATTCTGAAAGCCAGACCACATAAATTCAAATCTAGTAATGCTATGAAATGACAAAGATATATACACATTTATTCACTTCAGAACGCGGTTATAATACTTACTTATCAAATAGGAAGTTAAATATCATTTTGACTCTTTACCACACAGCAAAATTTTAGACTAGTCCAAATTGCAGACGACATATTAAATGTCACTCAAAACATAAAATTTGTCTTTCGAAGGGTAAAAAACATTGTGGGAAAAGAAGAAAATGCTGGTTACCAGCATTTTCTTCTTTTCCCCACAGTGTTTTCAAAAAGCCTCTTTCTCAGGTTCGTTAAAACTCGGGATTGTGTGGTAAGCGAAAGATTGACTTCGAGTCGTCACCATCGGCCGATCCCGTAACTTCAACTTTGATCAATAGGTCACCTAAGATTAGCCGATTTTAAACCACTTGAAAACTGCTTTGAATCGAAAATAAAAAGCGCTTTTCCTGGGTTCTATTTAGTGTCATCTCCCGGTCTACGCGCGTGGACAACCCGTCAGCATCTTATCAATCAGAGATGATTGATAAAGCGCTACCCAGTGGCTTGCAAAGATTTCTTGATGGACATGTTCAGTAAGTCTTCGAACTTTCTATTAAACGCCGGGACTGACCTCGCATAAATGACGGGGCTGGATACCGAAACCCCCGGTACTCTCGCTCTTTAGTTTGAAAAAGTACGTGTGTTAATCTTATCAAACTACGATTCTTGTCCATCATTCGTACTCACAATGTATGAAACCTCCCCCTTTCTCTCAGTCTCTAAATAGTTAGAGGGAAACGACTCTTACTGTATTTCTGAAATGTTCCTGACAGTTATTTCCCTTGTGCATTGCGAATTTAAAATGGCTTTAGAGTTGTTCCCCTTAGTTATTAACACGGCGACATAGATGGCTCTGAAGTCAAAATGTGTAAACAATTTCCTGGTTCCCTGCTTCAGACTCGGGCGCAGAGTATCATTCATCTCTTGTGTGTTGTTGAAATTTACTTCCTGAACCCAAGAAAAAGGAAGTTTTGGTGAATGAAAACAATCAAAGTTAGGTAAGAAATTTACAAAAAAGTATTTAATTTCTATCAAGTTAAGGTACAGCATTTCTCAACTGACGGTAGTGTACAAGGATCGGTAAAGTTGTGAAAATCAGTAATGATTGTAAGACAGTATGAAGTAACGATACTTTTTGATTTGAAAAATAAGTCCGACAAGTATGCTTACCATAGATGCATCAAAAATTCTGTCAAGTTTGTTACCAGAATAGGGTTGAGTTGCTCTATAATGCCTCAATAACAACATTGTTTTTTAAACTCCATTAACTGCATCTCTGTGTGTTTTTAAAGTCTAAGATACTTTGGCCAAGAGCAGAAAATAAATACAAATTGAAAGTAGACTCACATGAAAGCAGATGGATAAAATACAGTTGAATCTAGTAATGGCTTCATTGTAAAAATAATTGAAAAAGCTATGTGTAACTTATGGATCAAAACACAACTAATTGAAGGGGTGGAGTGTGGAAGATCTAATTTGTAGATGTTTTCGTTATAAATGTTCCTCTAGTCTAAGATTGATTTTCAGATTTTATTCTAACCTTTACTGAATTCTGGAAGGTGAACCCTTTATCCTCTCATTCGATGGCTAGCTCCAACATTATTTTTGTGATCGTTTCTCTGCTCTAAGTTGAGACACAATTACAAAAATAACAGCAGAGCGAACCTCTGAGTCTTTGGTATGGCAGGTTCAATGTCGTGCACATAACATAGGAAGCTTATGAAAATATTGTTATAAAGGGAAGAATTGCTTGAAATGAGTGATATTTGTCCATCTGTGTGTTAACTTTTATTTCAAACATCCCTTAAACTACCCATCCAATTTTGACCGAACTTCACACAAAATGAGAAATGATCCTGCCATGGTCCTCTTCAGAATTTCTTGAAAGAATTTGGTTCCTGTAAAATATCTTGTTGCCATGGCAACAAAAACTGAAAAATATTGCAAATTTTTGAAAACCTATTCAGTGTCTATTCTAGGATGCGTGATTGCGGGATTCATGCTAATTTTTTTCAGATCCCGCATAAATTCAGACCCAATGTGTGACAGTCCCGCGTAAGAAATAAACTATGAAAAAGTTCCAAAGAAAGAATTTACTCTTGCCTTGCAGAAAATGCTGCTGTTTTGAATAAAACGGTATCATTGCCAAAGCCGTTTTGCAAGATATTATGTCCATCAAAGTAACCTCCCTTGACAGGAAGGTGGTCCAAACGGCCAAATTCAAAAACGATCCTGGCCAAAATGGCTCCTTTAACTAATCTTACACTAATGTTGTTGTGATGAATTTTATCAGAATTTTAAAACTGTCCTGGTCTTATCTCTTTTTCAAAAATTAATTTAATTTCTACAGAGGGATGTTCCAGAATTTGTCTTTTGACACATAAACAGGTGGGTAAGTCTACTGTATAGCCTTGGACAGGAATGAATGTCTAATTATATTAGCTATATATGTTTTCTATCTGTTTGAAAATTGTCAAGCCTATTTTTTGAAAATCCCGCATATTTTTTAGATGGAGGGGAGAAAATTCCCCCATATTTTCAGTTTCTAGAATAGACACTGCCAATTTGTCTGAAACCATATGGCCAAGGGCTACCAAATTTGGCATATAGCTTCATCTAGTAGATCTCTTCTGAATATGTTCAAAATTTAGCCATTGAATCGAAATAAGCGTCACCTACACCTCTCATGTTTTATTGAGGAAACTTGGAAAATTTTGCTATTTATATTCATATGGCCTAGACCTGTATTATTTGGTATATGGCTGTATCTTTTAGGTCTCTACCAGGATTCAAGTAATTATAGCTCAATTATAGCTTGAAGTCGTAATTATAGGTCAAAGATGGACTCGCCCTTGGGTCAGTTTTCACATGGGCTTTTATACTGAAAATTTTATCAAGCTTCTTGTTTGAAACAATTTGGCCTATGTTATGGGAGATCACTCCTTCCTTACGGCATAGCTTCTTCCCGTATAAAATCAATACCTGACAACTGCGTACAGGGAGAATTCTCTTTAGCTCAGAGGTTAGTGTATTGGTCTTTTAAAACTTGATAAACAAGGATCTTTGCCCGCACGGGTTCGAATCCCAGCCATGGCGGTTTGTGTTTGAGCTATGCATATGTTGCGAACTTTCATGTTCGTATGATGGAGGCTCGAATGGGATTGGCCTTTGAGCCATTTGTTGTCTGCCCGTTATTAGCCATTGAGCCATTTGTTGTCTAAATAATAGACTTACTGCATAATAAGGCTTTCCATCATCAAAAAACGTTGAGGGAAAAGGAGAAAATTCTGGTAACCAGCATTTTCTCCTTTTCCCACAATTTTTTCTACCCTTTCCGAAACAAATTTCAGTTCTGAAGTTGCATTTAATTTGTCGTCTGCAAATGCTTTCAATTTGGACTGGTCTAAAATTTTGTCGGGTGGTAAAGGGTTAAACCTTTACCAAACAATGCTATGTTTTAATTCTTTACCAAACGACAAAATTTTAGACTGTCCAAATTGAAAGCATTTGCAGACGACAAATTAAATGTTGCACAAATTATGAAATCTATCTTCAAAAGGGTAGAAAACATTATGGGATGGGAAAGGGAGAAAGTGCTGTGTACCAGCATTTTCTCCTTTTCCTACAATGTTTTCAGAAGGCCTTTTTCCTTGGGGTAGATAAAACTCAGGATTGTGTGGTAAAGGGTGAATAACTTTGTGGAAGAAGGCATTTGAATACATTGTGGACAATGGAGAAAATACTGGTAACCAGCATTTTATCCATTTCCCACAATTGTTCTATCCTTTTAAAGACAAATCCCATCGCTTGTGACACAATTTTTTTTGTGTGTGTCCACAAATGCTTTTGATGCCAAGCCTTGGCACATGTAGGTGAAGGTCTTGTTTGTCTTGCAGCACACTATTTTTGAAAAATAATTATGGCAAAAAGAGAAATTGCTGGTGCTAAAGAGAATCTTCTCTTCTTGCCTCTGTTTTCATATGTTTCCTATAACTACATAATGCATGTTTTACAAGCATGTCTTTGAAATTGTCTGTAAAGTTTTGTTTCAGAAAATAATTAGGGAATAACAGCATACAAGAACAAGTAGGGCTTTACATGTAGAGACAAACTTTTGTGTTTTCAAATATTTCCTATAACTACAAAATTCATGTTTTACAAGCATGTCTTTGAAATTGTCTGTAAAGTTTTGTTTCAGAAAATAATTAGGGAATAACAGCATACAAGGACAACAAGAGCTTTACATGTAGAAACAAACATTTGTGTTTTCAAATGTTTCCTATAACTACAAAATTCATGTTTTACAAGCACATCTTTAAAGGTGTCTGCTAAGTTTTGTTTCAGAAAATAATTAGGGAATAACAGCATACAAGGACAATTAGGGCTTTACATGTAGAGACAAACTTTTGTTGATCTTGCTCACTGGTTATAGAGCTAGATTAGAATGTAATGAATTTGGAATAGAACGATTTTCTGACAGATTGAACATGTCTGAGTGCAAAACAACTTTGTTGCTGTTCTTATATTCCTTAACTCTTTACCACACAGTCCCGACTTTTAACGACCCTGAGGAAAAGGCCTATTGAAAACATTGTGGGAAAAGAAGAAAATGCTGGTAACCAGCATTTTCTCCTTTTTACACAATGTTTTCTACTGTTCCCAAATCAAATTTCATTTTTTGAGCCACATTTGATTTGTTGTCTGCCAAAGCCTTCAGTTTGGACAAGTCTAAAATTTTGGTGTTTGGTAAAGAGTTAATAATTTACCATGCAATCCAAAGGTTTAATTACCTTGAAGAATAAGACCTTTGAAAAAATTGTGGAAAAAGGAGAAAATGCTGGTAACCAGCATTTTTTCCTTTTTCCACATTTTTTTCTTTGCTTTCAGAAACAAGTTCCATCATTTTTGCAAGTATTAACCTTTTACCAAACAACAAAATTTTAGACTTGTCCAAATCAAAAACATTTGCAGATGACAAAATTAATGTGACTCAAAAATGAAAAAAAATGGTAGAAAACATTGTGGGAAAAGGAGAAAATGCTGGTTACCAGCATTTTCTCCTTTTCCCACAATGTTTTCAAAAGGATTCTTTTCCAGGGTCGTGAAAATCGGGGATTGTTTGGTAAAGGGTTAATATGTCGTCTGCAAATGCTTTCAGTTTGGACGAGACTGAAATGTTGTCTTTTGGTAGAGTTAACCCATTACCAGACGACAAAATTTTAGCCTTGTTCAAATTGAAAGCATTTGCAAACAACAATATCATTGTGGCTCAAATGGTGCAATTTTTCTCTGATAGGGTAGAAAACATTGTGGGAAAAGGAGAAAATGCTGGTTACCAGCATTTTCTCCTTTTCCCATAATGTTTTCAAAAGGCTTCCTTCCCTGGAGCATTAAAAGGCGGCATTGTACGGTAAAGAGTTAAGGCTTAGAATGCCAACTTCAGTTTACTTGCTTGAGCAAGCAATGTAGGTCAAGATCAGACTTCAAAGACTTTACTCTGAGATATTAGATCTATCTCTACATTGATGGGTATCTGGATTGAAGAGCCATGAAGTTTGGCTTGTTCTACTGCTTGATAATTTTGGAAGTCACATCATTAACAGTGATTTTTCTTTTCTTAACTAAATCGAAATGAAAAATAAATAATCATCTTGAGCTCTACTGGCTGTAAGGCAGCAGAACTTATGTCCTGGCGTGGTTTCTGTCATCTATCTGTCTGTCTGTTTTCCTTGTTTACGTGATGAAGTCTGTATTTGTGGTCGGATTTTCGTGAAACTTGCACATTTTGTTTATCTCATCAATAGCTTGAATCCTATTGGTTTTGAAAAAAATCTGACAATCAGTGTGGGAAAAGTAGCCATTTAAATTTCAAAATTCCAATTTCTAGTTTACGCAATAAAGTCTACATTTGTGGTGTGATTTCGTGAAACTTGCAGTATATCTCATCAATAGCTTGAATCCTATTGATTTTGAAAAAAATCTATCAGTGTGGGAAAAGTAGTCATTTAAAGTTCAAAATTTGCTTTTCTTGTTTACATGATAAAGTCTGCATTTGTAGTTGGATTTTCGTGAAACTTGTGAAGTTTGTTTATCTCATCAATAGCTCAAATCCTATTGATTTTGAAAAAAATCTGACAATCCATATGAGAAAAGTACTAGTAGCCACTTAACCCTTTCCCAAACAACAAATTTTGGACTGGTACAAATTGAAAGAGTTTGTAGACGACCATTTTAAATATGATGAAAATGGCAGAAAGGTCTCAAAACGAGTAGAAAACACTGTGGGAAAAGGAGAAATTGCTGAGCAATTTCTCCTTTTCCCACAGTGTTTCCAAAAGACTTGTACTGCAGACACGTGAAAACCAGGGCTTGTTTGGGAAAGGGTTAAAGTTCAAAATTCCAATTTCTTGTTTACATGGTAAAACTTGCATTTATGGTCAGATTTTCGTGACACTTGCACAGTTTGTTTATCTCATCAATAACTTGAATCCTATTGATTTTGAAAAAAAAAAAAATGACGATCAGTTTGGGAAAAGTAGCCATTTAATGTTCAAAATTTCAATTTCTTGTTTACGTGATAAAGCCTGCATTTGTGGTTGGATCTTTGTGAAACTTGCACAGTTTGTTTATCTCATCAATAGCTTGAACCTAATTGATTTTGAAAAAAATCTGACCATCAGCATGAGAAAAGTAGCTATTTAAAGATTAAAATTTCCTTTTCTTGTTTACGCAATAAATCTGCATTTGTGTTGGATTTTCATGAAACTTGCACAGTTGCTTTGTATTATCAACAGCTTGAACCGTGTTGATTTTGAAAAAAAATCCAATTATCAATATGGGAAAAGTAGCCATTTAAATTTGAAAATTTACAATTCTAGTGCACATGATAATGTCAGCATTCGTGTTTGAATTTTAATGAAACTTGCACAGTTGCTTTGTATATTATCAATATCTTGAACCCTGTTGATTTAAAAAAAAAAAATGACAATCAGTATGGGAAGAGGAACAATTTAAAGTTGAAAATTTACATTTCTTGTTTACATAACTAAGTCACATTCTTGATTCAAACTTTTGAAACTTGCAAAGATTATTTGTATCATAAAGGGATTGAACTCTATTAAGAATGACGAAAATTCTGCAGTCGGTTTAGGAAAAGCAGTCATTTGATGACTTAGTATTGCTTACTCAACACTGTCCACATTATTGGTCACATTTCTTTGAAACTTTCAGGGATTGTTTAAAACAGTGAGTACTGAAACCCTATCAAATATGGCTGGATTCCAAACAATTGGTTTTGAGAAATTGTACTTCATTTTTTTTCTTTTCACTATTTGTTCAATTCACCATGCCTACTTGTGCTGCCTTAGTTGGTTCAAGCCTAAGTTGCAACAACCCTTTCTCCCATTTTTTTGTATGTTTGCTTTTTTTCCTTATTGTATCATACATTCATAACGTCATCTTCGCTAGCCGAGGTGACGATCATTACGTGGATCTCACCCCTTGGCTGATCGGCTCGAAATTTATAAGCACGGCGACGCGCCACCTACTGGATTTTGATTGTTATCACCCCAAGATTTACAGGGTCGAAAACCTATCAAATGTCCCATAACATAACTCTTTCGGCATTTCGTTAAATATGGCCAAAGGCTGTTTTACCTTTCTAGGTGTTGGGATATGATCTATTAAGCGCTTCGGCATTGTTGTTCTAATGGGGGCCCTTGACAATTGACCACTAAGATTTGGTCTAGTTATAGTTCATTCAGATGCTTTCTCTGTAATTCGCCAACGATTGACTGCTTTTCAGATCGCAAACTTGACAGACGATTTATCAAGTCAAATTCTGTTTTCGAAATCGTGTTAAGTTTCAGGAAGCAAAGCCACACACATACTTTGACAGTCCAACATCTGGTGTTGGGATGTCCGCAAACTTAATTTAACTGATTTGTGACAGTGAATTTTGAAGAAAATATTGTTCGTCTGTATTTTTTTGGTAAAAATTCCAAGCATATCTGACAATTTTCTCCTGTGGTCCCCATTTTTACTTAAGTTCTGCTGATGTTGGATAGCAAATGTAACACGCTATTTGATTGGTGCTTTCAGTCCTGACTGCAACCAATGATTACACATATCGTGAAGCTAACAAATTTCGACTTGATCAGCCAAGGGGTAAGATCCATGTAGTGATCGTCACCTTGGCTTGCGAAGATGTCATAACGTATGCAAGAAAAAAAAAAGCAAAATCATGCCAGTGGAGTGATTCAGGCCCTCAAGGGCCTCTAGTTAAGAAAATGTGGTTGGAAAGAATACAATATATTGTTACAAATATCTGCCCCCTTTTTCAACAGATTTTTCCCTACCCCTAAAAATTACATTGTTCTTCTTCAATGCTTCATAAGTCAGGTAGATATGATATCTAACACTTTTCCCTAGTGATATATGAAAGAGATTTTCAAAACACATGGTTTGAAACTACCAATGTTGATGTTTTTGTTTTTGAAAACCCATGGAAAGATATTTTTTGATATGAAATGTAATTCATGCATACCGACCACATGTATATAGGGTAATGCACTTTTAATAAAGTACTGGAGGCAGTTATGTAGGGATGGAGCATCTGCCTTTCATGTCAAAGGATCCTGGTATGAATCTGATGGTTAGGTCAGCCTCTGGAGCTATCAACACCCAGATGCAAATATTGGTTACCTAGGTCTCCAGGACGCAGTCATGAAGAGAAATTGATGCTATTTTTACAATAGATTCAAACTAAATAGGTTTAAAGTGAGCCACCTTTAATTTCAGTGGTTGTATATGAGTAGACATGGTTACACCTACCTTTAACAGAGGGATGAGTATGAGGGGGAAGTACAAGTTATCTACTGTACTTCCTGGTTCAGGCTACATTGTAACTGGTTGTCAGACTGTCTGGGTGAATCTATAGTTGTACTTGTGACTAAACTTTACAAATTATAAAGTAGCTTATTTTCTTAAAGATATTGTTTTATTTAATAATTGTTTGTAGGCTGCCTATTTGTTATTTTTCATCACATTTTATTTATTTATTGGATTAAACAAGCAGACTGCAGGTTGGGATCCTTTGATACATGTGAAGTAGGTATGATTTTTCTACATTTTAGTGAAAACTTACAATTATCATAATGATTGGCTACCTCCTACAGACAACTTTTTTTTTAAAAACATTTGTGATAAAAGGAAATATTGTTGGTTACAACCAATTTCTTCTTTTGCCATAAAGTTGTCACTTGTATTTATGTATTAACTCTTTACCAGACAATCCTGAGTTTTATCGACCCTGATGGAGAACGCTTCTGCCAACATTGTGGGAAAAAAAGAAAATGCTGGTAACCAACATTGTCTCCTTTTCCCACAATGTTTTCAAAAACCATCCTCAGGATGATTCAGACAGGGTTTTGGTAAAGGGTTATCTCATTACCTCCAGCATACAAAATGTTTTTTTTCACAACAGACTGCTTTCAAAAACATTTTGGAAAATGGAGAAGTTGCTCTTTATGAGCAGTGCTCCTCTTTCCAAAAATGATTTTACAAGTATTTCTGTATTAAATCACAATTGATGGCATGTCCATATTTGAAGAACCTTTTTAACTTTTATCCTGCTAAATAAAAGAAATAAAACTTTCAAACCCATAGTATAAACCCAAATTTTCCTATTTCAAAGGTATTTTTTGGGGAAAGATTTGTCCATATCGCACAGCATAGATCCAAGATCAGACTGCATGTTCTGTGCAGTCTGATCTTTGATCTACGCTGTCTGCAAAAGGTCAGTGAGTCACGCTTAGCAGCCTAAGAGTTAAGTCATGTACTGCAGAATGAGTATTTTTAGGGGGCTGGATGTAATAAAACCCTTATAGGGCTTATCAGTGAATCACATGACTTAACCCTTATCCTGCTAAATAAATGGAATGGAACTTTCAAGCTGATGGTATAACCCCAAAGTTTGATCTCACATTAATATCAATGATTATGTGAACTCACATTGATATTATTGATTATGGGGACTCCCCATTAATATCAATGATTATGGGGACACACATTAATATCAGTGATTATGGGGACTTACATTAATATCAGTGATTATGGGGACTCACATTAATATCATTGATTATGGGGACTCACATTAATATCAATGATTATGGGGACTCATATTAATATCATTGATTTTGGAGACTCACATTAATATCAATTATTATGGGGACACACATTAATATCAGTGATTATGGGGACTCACATTAATATCAATGATTATGGGGACACACATTAATATCATTGATTATGGGGACTCACATTAATATCATTGATTATGGGGGACTCACATTAATATCAATGATTATGGGGACACACATTAATATCATTGATTATGGGGACTCACATTAATATCAGTGATTATGGGGACACACATTAATATAATTGATTATGGGGACCCACATTAATATCAATGATTATGGGGACACACATTAATAATAATATCATTGATTATGGGGACTCACATTGATATCAATGATTATGGAGAGTCACATTAAAATCAGTGATCAATTAATATCATTTATTATGGGGGACTCCTGGACTTCCATTAATATCAGTGATTACTGGGACTCACATTAATATCAATGATTATGGGTACTAGGAGAAACTGCTGGTTACAACTTCAAGCATTTTCTCCATTTTTTAACCCTTAACCCTTTACCAAAGCACAAAATTTTAGACTTATCCAAATTCAAAGCATTTGCAGATATGTGACTCAAATGATGGGCTTTGTAGCAGAAAGGGTAGAAAACATTTTGGGAAAAGGAAATATTTCTAGTTACCAGCATTTTCTTCGTTTCCCACTATGTTTTCAAGAGCTTTCTTTCTCAGAGTTGTTAAACCTCAGGATTGTATGGTAAAGAGTTAACATGCAGGTACCATCTTAACTTGCGTTTGCTGACAGTGTAGATCAAGATCAGACTGCAAAGAATGTACAGTTTGATCTTTGATCTATTCTTTCAGCTACTTCATTAATTAACCAAATGACAGACGATAGATCGCTCCTCCCACTGATGTCACGTGACCCGCGAATCTAAAAACCTAGACAAACATTACCCAGACACGAGGGCTTAGCTAGGAGACATATGCAAGTTATCAGAAGATACTTTAACACGAAATAATTGTTCAAGATAAAATAAGCATGGGAACAATTTGAGAAAAGGTAGTTACATCTTTTGGATTTAGGTTTTTCGAAGTTTTATAGGTGAAAATTGAAATAGAGACTGTTTATTTCGAAGTCAGTTGACTTACACCTCTTACGCCACTTACGTTTGATAATGTAGGTACAATACGTGTACATGTAACTCGTGCTTCCTAAATATTTCTTGAAGTAATTGTCTTCAAATGCAATTCATCTTTTACCTGGACAAAAATAAGCTTTTTCAAAGTTACAGAGATTTTTCCATTACTTAGTCCGTGATATATGCTTCAATAATTTCACCACAAATTGCAAGACTTTTACATTACCAAATGAAATATACATGTTTTTAACAGGGCAATATGATTACCAGATGTTTGAATTGAAATTAGAAGATACATTAACAAATGATAGGTTTACTAAATTGATTTTTTCAAGTTTGAGGGAAAAACCCGAGGAGAAGAATAAAAAGAATAAAAACATGAATATATTTCTAAGCATTCGCCGGTAAATACTATGCTGTAAGAGTGATAGAAAAATAAATTGACTTACACATTGAACATGTATAATCCAAATTTCAAACACTAATAATCGTTGAAAGAGGTTATAGACGGTCACAAAGAGTCAGACTGATATGACACGTGTGTGTAATTTTACAAGTAGGACAGTACCAGACGCTTTTGGGGTGGTATACCGATATCAAAGGAATACCGCATAAACCCATGCTCCACGTTTTGCGTAAAAAGTGGCAACATGTACAACAAATCAAACGAAAACGGCTTGATTGGTACCTAATTGATTTTCGATAAATAAATAATAGTTTAAGGGAGATTAAAAGATTGAAAATAAAGGGAGGGGAAAGATGGTTATATATATAGGGTGGCATATCGTCTTTAATTTAACAGGCTTTAAGTTTGCATTCATAGATATGTTAAAATACAGAGACCAATGGGAGCAACGTTTTTAATGGTTTACTGATGGAGGAAGATGGCATTTATTTTTAATTTAAACAAATGTCAAAACTGTGCCTACATTGCATTTACTTTAAAAGCTGGGGGGGGGGGCGCTGTTTAGGTTTGACTTCCATGAAGACTATATGAAAAGCATTTTTACCCGAATTTCGTCGACTCAAATTCTATTTAAGGATAATTTGCGAGGGGGGAAAAGATTCAACAAAAGAGATGTAACCAGCATTCAAAATAACAAGTCAACTCAATTTGGTGAGAAAATTAATTACTGAGTATATATTTAAATGAAAAATAAAGTAAAGGAAATAAATAACTGAACATGATAAAATCCAATCAGTTGTCTAAAATATTATCTATACATTTCTTTTAGTAAAGAAACAGGAATATGTTGCCAAGATTGAAATTCTGGAAAATTTATGACAATAAAAAAGCATGTTAACAAGAAGTATTCATTTATTTTTCTCCTTTTAAATCTGAATTTGTCTTCTGCAACAATAGTTTTACCTGGTGTAACTCTGCATCTTGAAATTGCAGTCGTAAGGATTAATAATGGATATTCAAGTTTAAAGTTACTCATCAGTTTTTTCTCATAAATATACTATACATTTATATATAGTTATAACTCCTAATGATTCAGAATGTCTAGGTTCTATAACGGCAAGACGGCTTCCGCTCTGGATGGAAAAATACTGATCGCTGATTGGCTTATTGATTTTTTTGATTGACAGCTGGCATTTGGTTAATTCTTCTGGCTAAAACAACCATGAAATGACTTTATTTGGGATATTTTTCTTCATTGAAAAGGTCTGTTTCATAAATTCAGCACTCTACGGGTTAAGATGTTCTCAAAGGCCTTCTCCCTCTGGGATGTTTAACCCCTAACCTGCAAAATAAGTAAAATGAAAGTTTAAAGCCCATAGTAAGAACCCAAATTTTGCAATTTCATAGGTATTTCTTTGGGAGAAATATCTCCGTATCAGACAGAGTGGATCCAAGATCAGACTAAAAGTTTTATGCGGTCTGATCTTGATCCACACTGCCTGCAAAAGGTCTTTCATTTGCCTAAGGGTTAAACATATGGGAGTTTGGTAAAAGGTTAACAGCTTTTTAGCTCTTTGAATATCTATGCTTATATCCAACATTAACCCCATTACAGACAACGAAATTTTAGCCTTGTCCAAATTGAAAGCATTTGCAGATGACAATTTCATTGTGGCTCAAATAGTGCAATTTTTCTTTGATAGGGTAGAAAACATTGTGGTAAAAGGAGAAAATGCTGGTAACCAACATTTTCTCCTTTTCCCACAATGTTTTCAAAAGGCCTCTTTCCTAGGGTCGTTTAAAGGTGGCTTTCTGCGGTAAAAAGTTAGCTCTTTCCCAGACATCAAAAGTAATGACAAGAGACTTTGCAGATGACAAATATGGCTCAAATAATGGGAATTGTCCATAAAATGTAGAAATCATTTTCAAAAAAGGAGAAGGTTACTATCATTGTCTCCTTATACCACAATGTTTTTAAAAGAGCTCTTCCACATGTTTGGAAAATCCCAAGACTGTTTGGTACAAGGTTTATTCTAACTTCAAGACACAGGAGTATTGCACATTATTTTCGCCATTGTAGAACAACAGCTGCCCAATAAAATGACAAAAGTTAGCAGTACAAATCCCATTCAAAGTTTGACTTAACGAGTTTTACAAGGTTGTTTTCAAAAGTTGCTACAAATTTGTTTCAGGGGCAGGGTTTCCTGTGACTTTTTCATGCCCTAGACTTTGACCCCTTTCAAATGAACATAATTATGTAGGTAATCATTTAGATTTTGGAGGACATTTATAAATACTGGAGGTCCAAATCAAAGAATAAGAAGGCCAGGGATAGCCAGCTTAGAGACCAAGTCAAAGTTCCCCATGAAATTCCACTGGCTGCTTAACTCTTTACCACACAATCACAGGTTTTAACGACCCTGAAGAAGAAGCCTTTTGAAAACATTGTGGGAAAAGGAGAAAATGCTGGTAACCAGCATTTTCTCCTTTTCCCACAATGTTTTCTAACCATTCCAATACAAATTTCAATTTTTGAGTCACATTTATTTTGTCGTCTGCAAATGCTTTCAATTTGGACTGGTCTAAAATTTTGTCGTTTAGTAAAGAGTTAATATACATGTAATAGGAAGACACAAACACTTGTCTCAAAAATATTTATTCATTCTGTTTGAAGAAGAGAGTATTTAAAACAGGTTGAGTAATTTTCAAGTCAAAATACTGCATGATGAATAATTGTATGTGAATCATTACATCCTGGTACTGAGTAAAAAGGTCATGTGGTCCTTGACCCTTCACCAGACGACAAATGTTTAGACTTGTCCATATTGAAAGCAGTTTACAGACGACATGTTACCTATGTTTTCAAATTATATGATTTGTCTCAAAAGTTAGGTACTGGAGAAAATGCTGTTGACTAGCATTTTGTTTTTTTTTCTGATGATGTTTTTCACAGGCCTTCTACCTTATGGTCAATCATGGGATAGTTTTGTGATTGGATGATTAACACTCAGTATCTGAAGAGGCTGTTTTGAACGCCCCCCAATAAGGAAAAACAAACACATGTAACAATGATATACATAGAGAACTATACTATACTTAGGGGGTCCTGCATGGCTCACTGGTAAACTGTAGGACTTGTGACCGGGATGCCACGGGTTGGAGCCTCACTGGATCCATTGGGTCTTTTTGTGGGAGTTTCCTTGGGCAAGACACTATCGTGCCCTAGCTTAGGACTGATGGAAGCCAGGAAACACACAAATATGTGAGCTGTCGCTGTGATATGACTGAAGTAATGTTGAAAGCGGCATAAAACACCATTCAATCAATCAATCTGTACTATACTTAAAGTCATTAGCGTGTCACTTGTAATATAAACAAAAAATCCAAAACATCAACATAGAACAGGTATTTTAATTTTTGAAATTATTGTATATGATGTATATTCAGGGATGTATTTTATCATTTATAAGAATTATTTAAGGTCTATTTCATATATTCTTAACGAAAAACCATTTGGTTCAACCCTCTTCAAGTGGCACACTTTCGCCATTATACTGTACAAAATCTACAGTCTAAATTAAAGCATAGCTAGACGACAAATTAAATGTTCATGTTAAAATGATGATTTCTGTCTTTCATAGGGTAGAAAACACTGTGGGAAAAGGAGAAAATGCTGGTTACCAGCATTTTCTCCTTTTTCAACAGTGTTTTCCAAAGCTTTCTTTTTCAGGGTTGTTAAAACTTGGATTTGTGTGGTAAAGAGGTAATACTAGTTATACTCTTAATCTGATTTCTAGAATGGTTTAGCCAATCAGAAACTGAAATTATGCATTCATTAGGCCCAAATCTTGATCCTTGCTTTTGGCAAAAACTATTAAAGTTGTGCTAGATACAAAATGCGTTAACCCTTTACCAGACGACAAAATTTTAGCCTTGTCCAAATTGAAAGCATTTGCGGACGACAATTTCACTGTGGCTCAAATGGTGCAACTTTTCTTTGATAGGGTAGAAAACATTGTGGGAAATGGAGAAAATGCTGGTTACCAGCATTTTCTCCTTTTCCCACAATGTTTTCTAAAGGCTTCTTTTCCAGGGGCGTCAAAAGGCGGCATTGTGCGGTAAAGGGTTAACTCTCTGTTTCGGTGATGTATTCATGTGGAAATCATTGACTTACAGTTTCACAAATTATCCTTGAAAATGAAACCATGTCGAAATTTATCCTCCTTTTTTTTGTAACCAGATACAGTACAACCAGTTCTTGATATGCTTTAGGTAACCCCTCTGAACAATCTGCCTTTAAAACAAACCTTTATATGGTATTACACTAGGATAAAAGTATTGCAACACCTTGTGTTTCTGTGATAGCAACCTATTAACTCTTTACCAAACGACAAAATTTTAGACTGGTGCAAACTGAAAGCATTTGCAGACAACAAAATAAATGTGACTCAAAAATTGAATTTGTTTTGGGAAGGGTAGAAAACATTGTGGGAAAAGGAGAAGATGCTGGTTTCCAGCATTTTCTCCTTTTCCCACAATGTTTTCAAAAGGCTTCTTTTTCAGGGTCGTCAATAGTCGGGATTGTGTGGTAAAGGGTTAACATTGGCTGTATGAAGTTTGTGTAGGAAGACATTTTTGTTCAATGTAAATGGGTTAAGGATCAAGGTTTATGGGTAATGAAATATCACAATCAAAACAAGAAATCTGAGATTTCCTTGTTTTATTTGAGAAGTAGAATAACCCTTTACCAGACGACAAAGTTTTAGACCCTTCCAAATTGAAAGCAGTAGCAGACGACAATTTCAGTGTGGCTAAAATGGTGCAATTTTTCTTTGATAGGGTAGAAAACATTGTGGGAAAAGGAGAAAATGCTGGTTACCAGCATTTTCTTCTTTTCCCACACTGTTTTCAAAAGGCTCTTTTCCCAGAGGCGTTAAAAGGTGGCATTGTGTGGTAAAAGGTTAAGGCAAAAACTGTTGAAAGTCATCTTCTGATAAGTTTCGCGATGTGAGGACAGGGCTTTTACAGTCATAGTTCTACTGTAAAGTCCTTCAAATGTTACTGGTATCAGCTATTGCAGTTAATCCTTAGAGTACTGAATAACCCTTTACCACACAATCCCGACTTTTAACGACCCTGAGAAAGAAGCCTTTTGAAAACATTGTGAGAAAAGGAGAAAATTCCGAAAACAAATTTCAATTTTTCAGTCAAATTTATTTTGTCGTCTGCAAATGCTTTCAATTTGGACCAGTCTAAAATTTTGTCGTTTGATAATGGGATAAACCCAAGAACCATTTTTAATCGACAAATTTGACCCAAATAAATACTATTTCAAAGTTTCTTTTGTCCAAAATGTCTCAAATAAGTGGACAGTGTAGATCAAAGATCAGACTGCACATTCTGTGCAGTCTGATCTTGATCTATACTGGCCACAAAACGCAACTTTTGTCATGAAAGGTACTTTAAGGGTTAAACTGGTGTACACCATCCTGAATGTTCCTTTAGACTGTCTGAACAATGTGATGAGACAGTTATTATTTTTATGTTGGATTAATCTATTCTATTCCTTGTGGAATGCTTGATATCATTTACAATAATTAGTATCCTTTAGTAATCGATGGCCAATAATATCCTTTAAAATTTTCTTTGAGCAAATTCAGCATCTCTATTATACCACTTGAGTCCATCAAGAAATGTGAACAGTAAGAATCAACTTTCCCCTAATTTAACCCTATACTGCACAATGCCGCCTTTTGACGACCCTGGGAAAGAGGCCTTTTGACAGCATTGTTGGAAAAGGAGAAAATGCTGGCAACCAGCATTTTCTCCTTTTCCCACAATGTTTTCTACCCTATCAAAGAAAAATTCCACTATTTGTGCCACAATAATATTGTCGTCTGCAAATGCTTTCAGTTTGGACAAGGCTAAAATTTTGTCGTCTGGTAAAGGGTTAAATAATGTGCTTGATTCCATACTGGCCATGCTGCTATGTTGGTGTTGGCATAGGTTGTCTGGATCAACACCCCACAGAATTAAGTTGATTCTTATAATTTATTATTATCATTCTTTCACACATTCAAAGTTGTGTCATTCTCTCATCAAGACTTGATAAGAGCAGATTGCATCCTTCCTTGGACTTGGAGCAAGTGGTCTTCCAGAAAGCTAACAATTCTTAACTTCATTTGTCTTTATGCCTTAGTGTTTTTTTTTTAACTCTTTACCAAGCGACAAAATTTTAGACTGGTCCAAATTGAAAGCATTTGCAGACGACAACTTAAATGTGATTGAAAAATTGAAATTTGTCTTGGGAAGGGTAGAAAACATAGTGGGAAAAAGGAGAAAAATGCTGGTCATGAGCATTTTCTCCTTTTCCCACAATGTTTTCAAAAGGCTTCTTTCACAGGGTTGTTAAAAGTCGGGATTGTGTGGTAAAGAGTTAAGTAAAAGGCTGATGTTTGATGAAAGAAGAGTATCTGTAACGGTTACAGCAGAAATAATGCCATTATTGTGTACCACTAATGCTCTGCCTTTCTGTTGTATACCGTAGTCATTTTAGGAGGTCCAGTACCTAATAACAAAAAAGGCAGATAATTTTTCCATTTTAATATTGAATTTTATTGACAGTGTGATGAAATATGGTTTCTGATCAATAATTTGAGATACATGCCTTTCGGTTAATGCATGATATACATGTACACTTCATAATCATGGTTCCATAAAGACAGCGCAAGTCTGCTGTAAATCCTGAGATCAGCATGCTTACAGTTGATTTGTTATTTTCCCTATCTTCATTCTTTTTATCCCAGTATCATTGAAGTAGAGTTCCTTTTTACATACATGTATATGCCACTTACTACATGATTAATCTTTACAAATCACATGTAAAACTTATCAGATGAAAAATGTGATATCAGGGGAAAGTCCCAATATGTAATCAAGTTACAATCTCTAGCACATTTAACTCTTTACCAAACGACAAAATTTTAGACTGGTCCAAATTGAAAGCACTTGCAGACAACAAATTAAATGTGACTCAAATATTGAAATTTGTTTTGGGAAGGGTAAAAAACATTGTGGGTAAAGGAGAAAATGCTGGTTACCAGCATTTTCTCCTTTTCCCACAATGTTTTCAAAAAGGCTTCTTTCTTCAGGGTCATTAAAAGTTGGGATTGTGTGGTAAAGAATTAACTTTTTACCACACAACAAATTTAAAGACATTTTCCAACTATGACCCTTTACCTCACAATCCTGAGTTTTAAAGATCCTGAGAAAGAGGACTTTTGAAAACATTGTGGGAAAAGGAGAAAATGCTGATAACCAGCATTTTATCCTTTTCCCACAATGTTTTCTGTCCTTTTACAGATAAATCTCACAGTATGAGCTATATCTAATTTGTCGTCTACAAATGCTTTCAATTTGGACAAGTGTAAAATTTTATTGTGTGGTAAAGGGTTACTTATTAAATCGCAGACTACAAAAACATTTGCAAACACATGATTGAATTTTTCTCTGAAAATAGAGAAAACATTGTGAGAAAAGGAGAAAATGCTGGTTACCAACATTTTTCTTCTTTTCCCATGATGTTTTCAAAAGGCTTTTTTCACATTCTTAAGTACTTTAAATGAATCTACTAAGCTTCCTTGATTTGATGATTGCCTCAGCCAATCAGAGGGCAAGATTTAGAGTTCTGAGTTTTAACAGAGTTTAAAAAGGTTACTGCAGTCCTTGGGTATGGTTTTTTTCCTGGTGATAGTTTGAGGTTCTTTCCAAGTTTTTTTATCTTTTATTTGAACAAGACATCAGACCTAGGGTTTGAGGTATTTTGCCTATTGCACACAGGACAGATAATAATATTTATGGTTTTGTATCAATCTATCTGAAAGGTTTTAATCTTACCTGTTGGAGTGCCAGGGCTATAAGCTGCATTTCGTGAGAGGGTTGGCAGGGTTCGAAATAAGCAGTTGCAAGTAGCAAATTTGCTACCTGAAAAACAAATTTTGCTTCCTTTTGGCACAAAAGTAGTAGCAAAAGGTTGCTTTACTTCTGCCAAGCAATTCATGGGCAAAGGCAGTAATTCAAGCATCACCCTATGAGTGGGAGGGAGTGCCGTTATTTGTCTGCCCCAACTTGCTACCAGAAACATTCCTTTTGGTCCCTTATCAAAAGCTGGGTAGCGAGTACTTGTTACCTGCAAAATATGTCGATGTTTAACACTGGGTTGGTCTGGATCAGACTGCACAGTACATAAAGTCTAATTATGCAGGGACCTAAAAAGTCTAATATCTCATACATGTTTTTACAGTTTTCATTTAAAAATCATTCGGCAAATCTACAGCAATTGCTGGGTTTTCCACAGTGTTTCTGCATCATTCAAAAATTATAATTTTCTTTCTCTTAACCCTTTACCAAATGACAAAATTTTAGACTGGTCCAAATTGAAAGCATTTCCAGACGACAAAATAACTGTTACCGAAAAATGGAAGTTTGGTTTGGGAAGGGCAGAAAACATTGTGGGAAAAGGAGAAAATGCTGGTTACCATCATTTTCTCCTTTTCCCACAATGTTTTCAAAAGGCTTCTTTCTCAGTCGGGATTTTTTGGTAAAGAGTTAACCCTTTACCACATGATCCCGAATTTTAATGACCCTGAGAAAGAAGCCTCTTGAAAACATTGTTGGAGCAGGAGAACGTGCTGGTAACCAGCATTTTCTCCTTTTCCCACAATGTTTTCTACCCTTCCCAAAACAAATTTTAATTTTTCATTCATGCTTATTTTGTCGTCTGCAAATGCTTTCAATTTGAACCAGTCTAAAATTGTGTTGTTTGATGAAGAGTTAAATATTTCTCCTTTGGGTCACTTGCACTGATTCCTGTTTTGCATGTATATCAAAAATTTCATTTAGTTTTCCATTTAGCTTATGAAGAACTCTATGGATGATTATAAAATTATTAAATATGTCACCAGTAGAGGAGTTTTGAGGAATTTGATCAGCAGCACCTGTATTAACTCTTTACCAAATAACAAAATTTCAGACAAGTCCAAATTCAAAGCATTTGCAGACAACAAAATAAACCTGGTGCAAAAATTATTTTAGTTTTGGGAAGGGTAGAAAACATTGTGGGAACAGGAGAAAATGCTGGTAACCAGCATTTTCTCCTTTACCCACAATGTTTTTTCAAAAGGCTTTTTCCTGAGGGTCGTTGAAAGTTGTGATTGTGTGGTAAAGGGTTAAAATTGTTTCAGACTAATTTTTCATATTCACCCTTTACCACACAACAAAATTTTAGGCTCTTCCAAATTGAAAGCATTTGCAGACGACAAATAAAAATTGTCTCAAGTGATGAAAATGTTGTGGAATAGGCCAGAAAACATAGTGGGAAAAGGAGAAAATGCTGGTTACCAGCATTTTTTCCATTTCCCACAATGTTTTCAGAAGTCTTCTTCTTCTGGGTCGCTAAAATTTCGTAGTGCCTTCCTATTCAAGTTTATCAATGGCTTGACACTCAGAGGGCTGTTTAAACCCAATTGACATTTCCCTTCCAGAAATGGAATTTTAAGGTTGCTGTAGTCCAGGGTATCGAGTAAGCTGACTGCACATTTTGTGTAGTCTGATCTTGATCTACATTGGCAGCAGACAACTATGGTTGTGAAATGTGCTTTAACTCTTAACCAAATGACAAAATTTGAGACCAGTCTAAATTGAAAGCAATTGCAGACGACAAATTAAATGTGACTTAAAAATTGAAATTTGTTTTCGGAAAGGTAGAAAACATGGTGGGAAAAGGAGAAAAATGCTGGTTACCAGCATTTTCTCCGTTTCCCACAATGTTTTCAAAAGGCTTCTTTCTCAGGGTTGTTAAAAGTCAGGATTGTGTGTTAAAGAGTTAAGGGTTAAAAAGATTTGAATAACTGTACAGAACACGCCCACCTGAGTATACAGGTTCTTGGTAGAACTATCTTTTACCAGAATCACCTGTATGCATGAGTGTTTGAAATTCCTTGGAAATGTTCTGTTATATATGTCATTTGACTCTTTACCCTACATTTCAATCCCGACTTTTAACGAACCTGAGAAAGAAACCTATTGAAAACATGGGAAAAGGAGAAAATGCTGGTAAACAGCATTTTCTCCTTTTCCCACAATATTTTCTAGCTTTCCGAAAACAAATTTCAATTTTTTAGTCACATTTAATTTGTCGTCTGCAATTGCTTTCAATTTGAACCAGTCTAAAATTTTGTCATTTGGTAAAGAGTTAAAGCACATTTCACAACCATTCCTTCAGAATTAAAAGCAAAATTTCAACCACATCTAAATTGTCGTCTGCAAATACTTTCAATTTGGAGGACTCTAAATCTTTGTCGTTTGGATAAAGAGTTAAATGCTTTTAATTTGAATGAGTATAAAATTTTGTTGCTTGTAAAGAGTTAACTGTTTACCACATGACAAATATGTAGACTTGCTCAAATTGAAAGCATTTGCAGACGACAATTCAAATGTGGCTCAAATGATGGAATTTGTCTTTGATAGGGAAGAAAACATTGTGGGAAAAAGAAAAAATGCTGGTAACCAGCATTTTCTTCTTTTCCCACAATGTTTCCAAAAGGCTTCTACCTCAGGGTCGTTAAAACTCATGATTGTGTGGTATAGGGTTAATGTACAAGCCATGAGGCTAGTCGAAATTATTATTAAGAATAGACAGCAGTTTTATGATTCCTTTGAAAATATTGTAGGAAAAGGAGAAAATGCTTGTAACCAGCATTTTCTCCTTTTCTCATAATATCTTCTACCCTTCACAATTCCTATCATTTGAGTAACATTTACTTTGCCGTCTTCAAGTGCTTTCAATTTGGACATGTCTAACACTTTATTTTCTGGTAGAGAATTAAAAAAAACATAGAATATTGTAAATTCAGTTTTAGGGCACCTGTTCCACACTGTCTGAGATCTTGCTTAAACAATGGTATAAAAGCAACTAAGTTGTGATAGGCTTTCTTAGGTTCATTTTCTTGTGATTCATAATCTGAAAATTCTTGAAGGTATCAACCCTTTACCACACAATCCTGAGTTTTAACGACCCTGAGAAAGAAGCCTTTTGAAAACATTGTGGGAAAAGGAGAAAATGCTGGTAACCAGCATTTTCTCCTTTACCCACAATGTTTTCTACCCTATCAAAGATAAATTCCATGATTTGAGCCACATTTAAATTGTCTGCAAATGCTTTCAATTTCAACCAGTCTAAAATTTTGTTGTTTGGTAAAGAGTTAACCCTTTACCAGACGACAAAATTTTAGCCTTGTCCAAATTGAAAGCATTTGCAGACGTTAATTTCAATGTGGCTCAAATGGTGCAATTTTTCTTTAATAGGGTAGAAAACATTGTGGGAAAAGGAGAAAATGCTGGTTACCAGCCTTTTCTCCTTTTCCCACAATGTTTTCAAAAGGCTTCTTTCCCAGGGGCATCATTGTGCGGTAAAGGGTTAAGCAGATGAAAATTCTTCTGCAGCTATAAAATTTGATTGTATCAAATCAGTTGGCATTGCAGATGTCCGATAAGACTTTTTCCTCATGTAGGCTAAGTTTGCAACATTCTGCAGTTTAGAATGGCCTTTTTTCATAATGTTCCATTTGACTTTCCCTATATCCATATTTTCTCTGTTTTCATATTTTATGTTCCTGTTAGTTAGTTACCAAACGACAATATTAAAGGAGAAAATGCTGGTTACCACTATTTTCTCCTTTTCCCATATAGTCTTCTATAGCTTACTTTGGCAGGGTTTTTAACACTTGGGATTGTATTGTATAGGGTTAACTCTTTACCACACAATCCAGACTTTTAACAACTTTGAGAAAGAATCCTTTTGAAAACATTGTGAGAAAAGGAGAAAATGCTGGTAACCAGCACTTTCTTCTTTTCCCACTATGTTTTCTACCCTTTCTAAGACAAATTTCAATTTTTCAGTCACATTTATTTTGTCGTCTGCAAACGCTTTCAATTTGGACCAGCCTAAAATTTTGTCGTTTGGTAAAGAGGCCATTATGAGTTTTGAACTACTGAACTGTCCACCGGTGTAAGAAAAATTGTACATCTGTGCCAAATGTCACAGTACATTAATTGAGGATGATTGAAAGTGATTGACACTTATTGTAACTTTATTGCATGTATGCATACCTTGCTATAGTTATCCTAATACCTCATGACACATTTGAGGACTTATATGCACCTTTGACCCATTTAACACACACAAAAAAAATCCTTTTTTTAAATGACCCTACCTAAGATGGCTTTTGAAACATTGTGGGAAAACATGAAAATGTTGGTAACTAGTATTTTCTTTTTTTCCAAAAATGTTTTTTACCCTTTTATAGACAAATTCAAACATTTGAGACACGTTTGTCATGGCAACTGCATATGACGCTCCTGGTGTCATCATCAAGGCATCATGCAAAACATAGTTCAAGAAGCTAGCCAGCCAGAAATTGGCTGAGCTGGGCATTCAAACCAGCAACTCCCTGGTCTGAAGTCCAGTATGCTACTGCCTGTGCTACAGCGTTTGGCTACAAGATATAAAAAAAATGTGTTCAGCCTGATTCTCATGTGCCGATCCTAAAACATTGGATAGTTTTTTTTAGACAATGAAATTTTTAGTAAGACCAAATTGAAAGTAATTGAAGATCAAAAATTCTAGAAATTGGTAAGAACATTGGCAGGTTTTATCTCTGAAAAGGTTGTAGAAAACAATTAGATGTAAACAGAAAAATCTGTTACCTGGAATTTTCTTTTTTTTTTTCCACACAAAGCTTTCTTCTTCAGGGTCATTAACTCTTTACTACACAATCCCGACTCTTAAAGACCGGAAAAATGAAGCCTTTTGAAAACATCATGGAAAAAAGAGAAAATGCTGGTAACCAGCATTTTCTCCCTTTTCCACAATGTTTTCTACCCTTCCCAAAACAAATTTCAATTTTTCAGTTACATTTATTTTGTTGTCTGCAAATGCTTTCAATTTGGAGTAGTCTTAAATTTTGTCATTTGGTAAAGAGTTAAAACATTGCATTGTTTTGCTAAGGATTCATTGTGTCTCATCCCAGTCAGATTTTTTAGTGTTTTTTTCCCTTTACCACACAATCCTGAGTTTTAATGACCCTTAGATAGAAGCCTTTTGCAAACATTGTGGGAAACGGAGAAAATGCTGATAAGCAGCATTTTCTTCTTTTCCTTCAATGTTCTCTATCCTATCAGAGACACAAGTCATGTTTTTAGCTACACTTAAATTGTCTCTGCAAATTACATATATTTCAATTTGTTCGAGTCCAAAATTTTGTCATTTGGTAAAGAGTTTACCCTTTACCACACAATCCCGACTTTTAACAACCCTTAGAAAGAAACCTTTTGAAAACATTATGGGAAAAGGAGAAAATGCTGGAGACCAGCATTTTCTCCTTTTCCCACAATGTTTTCTACCCTTCCTAAAACAAATTTCAATTTTCCAGTCACATTTATTTTGTTGTCTGCAAATGCTTTCAATTTGGATTGATTGATTGATTGTATAGTGTTTAACGCCGTTTTCAACATTATTTCAGTTATATCACAGCGGCCAGTGCACCTATCCATGCTTTCCTGGAGTTACATTTACCAGTACTCCGCACAATATTCTTTCCAAGCCACTGGCTGCTTTCCCACATAACCATCGTCGAAACAATGGTCAGCGGTGAGAAAGGAATGAATCCTGTCGCGATGACTATCATCAATCCTCTGAAAGAAATTGGCCAAGCCGGGGATCGAACCAGCGACCTTCTGTTCTCAAGTCCTGTACGCTACCGACTGAGCTACTTTCAATGTGGAGTGGTCTTAAGTTTTGTCGTTCGGTAAAGGGTTAAAAGGCATCTCAATGAACAAAAAAGTTAAATATATTGAATAAGTGACAGATATAGTACATAGCCAATTAAATGTATGATGAAAGTAACAACCTGTTTGTTACCCACAGGGTCATATATTGGTCACTTTTGAACCATGTAAGTACAGGAAAACATTTGACAGATTTGATGGATAGGGATGGACACTC
This sequence comes from Tridacna gigas, assembly GCA_945859785.2. Lineage (NCBI taxonomy): Eukaryota > Metazoa > Mollusca > Bivalvia > Cardiida > Cardiidae > Tridacna > Tridacna gigas. The sequence continues at coordinate 60,386,004 of OX244032.2, forward strand.
CTTACGTTGGGTCAGTCTGTGTCAGAAATTGTCAACATAATTATGTGCATGACAGTTCATATGATATGATTTTACAGAGTAAATAGATGTGTCAGTAGAAAAGTTTTCAGTATTTCAGGGGTCCTGACTCTGCCTAAAGTTATTGCTACATGAAACAAATTTGCAGCACTACTTGCCATTTCTTCTTTGTCACGATGTTTTCTAAAGAAGTACCGTATTTCAGATGGTCAAAGTCATTGTGCAGCTGATAGTTGTCTCTTTTCCAGAGTCCTATTCACCAACCATTCTTAATTTCATTCTTAATCTAATTTTAGATTTAGAAAGTAACACAACTTCTGATTGGCTTGATCATTTGCTTTAGCCATTCAGAAGTTGAGTTATACATTCAAATGTAGAAAATTTTTGAGAGTTAGACTAAAATTGTTCTCAAGAATGGTTAGAGAATACAGACAAAGACAAAATTTGAGACTTGTCCATATTAACTTCTTACCAAATGGCAAAATTTAAGGCTTGCCCTAATTGAAAGCAATTGCAGATGACAAAATAAATGGTACTCAAAAATTGAAATTTGTTTTGTACAGGGTAGAAAACATTGTGAGAAAAGGAGAAAATGCTGGTTACCAGCATTTTCTCCTTTTCCCACAATGTTTTCAAATGCTTTCTATCTAGGGATCGTGAGAATTCAGGATTGTGTGGTAATAGCAGATAACATACTCTGAAAGTAGTTTAAATGATGATTTCTGTCTTTGATAGGGTAGAAAACATTGTGGGAATAGGAGAAAATGCTGGTTACCAGCGTTTTCTCCTATTCCCAAAATGTTTTCTAAAGGCCTCTTTCTCAGGGTCTTTAAAGCTTGGGATGGTGTGATAAAGGGTTAAAATTGTTGCAGTTAACAATTGAATTTGCCTTAAATGATAGTTTCTATCTTTGAAAGATTAGAAAACAAAGCGGGGCAAAAAGAAATGGTTTGTCTTTGAAATGGCAGAAAGGTTAGAAAACCTAGTGGGAAAAGGAGCTATGAAGGTAAAAAGCTAATTGATATGTTTTACCTTGTGAAATGAGCCTGCTAACTAACAGTTAACTTTTCGCTTGATGTTCAAAACTGAACTGGCCCATGCAAACAGTGTAGATTAAGATTAGATTGCTCAGAACATGTATTGCAACTTTTTGTCTGCATTATTCATCCATTTGCAAGATCTGGTATTCCCGCAAAAATAGCAATTACAAATGAGCCAAAAGGGGCTTAATGCATCTCCGTTATGCATAGTACCAAGCAAGCTGTAACATACTTGTAGATCCATAAAAGCCCCCTTTTTTAAACTCTTTACCAAACGAAAAAATTTGAGACCAGTCTAAATTGAAAGCATTTGCAGACGACAAAATCAGTTTGACTGAAAAATTGAAATTTGTATTGGGGAAGGTAGAAAACATTGTGGGAAAAGGAGAAAATGCTGGTTACCAGCATTTTCTCCTTTTTCCACAATGTTTTCAAAAGGCTTCTTTCTCAGGGTCGTTAAAAGTCGGGATTGTGTGGTAAAGAGTTAAATAATTGACTCAATCATGCGGTAGACTGGTCCTTGGACATGCAGAAAATTGACCAATAGCGAAAGGTTTCAGCCCAGGTCAGCCTGCGTGGATAATGCGCAGACTAACCTGGGTCGATGCTTTTCGCAGATGCATTAAGCCCCTTTTTCACTGAGCGTGGCTCAAATTTATATCAGTTGGGTCATATTTATTCACCAACGAAATGTGACCAATGTAGTTATCTTTTTGCTTGTAGAAAAAAATGCAGAATTAAAAGTGTTTGCATATGACAGATGTCTTTTGAATCATTTAATTTCTCTCAGAAAGAACAGATAACATTGTGTGAAAAGTAAGAAATGCTGAATACCAGTATTCTGTTTTTCTCTACAGTATTTTCGAAAGCAAATGGGTCACTCTGTACCAATTACACATGTCTAAACTGAAAGCATTTGCAGACAACAAATTCAATGTGACAAAAAAAATTGAAATTAGATTTTGGCAGGGAAGAAAAAATTGTGGGAAAAGGAGAAAATGCTGGTTACCAGCATTTTCTCCTTTTCCCACAATGTTTTCATAAGGCTTCTTTCACAGGGTCGTTTAAGGTCAGGATTGTGTGGTAAAGGGTTAAGTTCAGCTGGTATTTACAGATGTATGTTTTCATGGTGCGTTTTGTATTGGGAATTTGGAATTTATACTCATTATACCCATTCTCTGAACTCTATACCAAACGCCAAATTTTTAGACCAGTCCAAATTGAAAGCATTTGCAGACGACAAAATAAATGTAACTTAAAAATTGAAAATTGTTTTAGGAAGGGTAGAAAACATTGTGGGAAAAGAAGAAAGTGCTGGTTATCTGCATTTTCTCCTTTTCCTACAATGTTTTCAAAAGGCTTCTATCTCAGGGGATTGTGTGGTAAAGAGTTAACCCTGTACAGTACAATCCCAAGTGTTAACAACCCTGCCAAAGTAAGCTATAGAAAACTATATGGGAAAAGGAGAAAATGCTGGTAACCAGCATTTTCTCCATTTCGCACAATGTTTTCTATCTTTTCAAGGACAGTTTATTTTGTCTTTTGTGAATTGTTTCAATTTAGAGAGGACTAAAATTTTGTCGTCTTGCATAGAGTTAACAATTTAACTTTGCCATAAGACAGAATTTTAGACATATAAAATTGAAAGCATTTAGACTTACGGGTATTAAAAATTGATAGCATTTAGACTTACCGATATATATAAAACTGAAAGCATTTAGACATATTGATATATAAAACTGAAAGCATTTAGACATACTGGTATTTAAAACTGAAAGCATATGATGACGATGACTTGATTACAATCAAATATGGCTCAAATTATGGTATTTGTGTATTAAAAGGTAGAAAACATTGCGGGAAAAGGAGAAAAAATAATGGTAATCGGCCTTTACTCCTTATTGCACAGTGTTTTTTAAACGCTTTTTTCCTCAGACTTGTTAAAACATGTGATTGCTTGGTAAAGAGTTAAATTTTTTACCAAACAAAAAATTTTAGACTTGTCCAAATTGAAAGCTTTTGCAGATGACAAATTATTAGATTTGTTTCTGAAAAGTTAGAAAACATTGTTGGGAAAGGAGAAAATGCTGGTTACCAGCATTTCTCCTTTTCTCACAATGTTTTCTAGAGGCTTTTTTTCTCAGGGTTGTTAAAACTGGAGATTGTGTGGTAAAGGGTTAATTCAATTAAATATGCAAGGTTAGAAACAATGAGGATTAATGACTTCTTTGTAGTGATTTCACATTGTTTTCTCATTTACTCTTTACCAAAAGAACAAAATTTAGACTTGCCCAAACTGAAAGCATTTGCAGACGACAATTCAAATGTGGTTCAAATGATGGAACTTGTTTTTGAAAGGGTAGAAAACATTGTGGGATAAGGAGAAAATGCTGATTATCAGCATTTTCTCCTTGTCCCACAATGTTTTCAAAAGGCTTCTTTCTCCGTGTCATTAAAACTAGGGATTCTGTGGTAAAGAGTTAAGTCTTCTTCAGATGACAAAATTTTAAACTGGTTGTTAACTGTTGAAAGGGAATCCATACAACAGGGCAGGTAACCATCAAAATATTTTTTGACACAGTTATGCCCCTTTTGCAACTTAGAATTTTCTCTCTGAAAAGCAGTCTATTTCTAAACCAAGTACATGCGATGCTCTTGTATTTATTAACCCTTTACCACACAATCCTGACTTTTAACAATTCCGAGAACGAAGCCTTTTGAAAACATTGTGGGAAAAGGAGAAAATGCTGGTAACCAGCATTTTTTCCTTTTCCCACAATGTTTTCTACACATCCCAAAATAAGTTTTAATTTTTCATTTGCATATATTTTGTCGTCTGCAAAAGCTTTCAATTTGGATCAGTCTAAAATTTTGTTGTGTGGTAAGGAGTTAAGCACTGCCAGGATTTATGATAAAAAGAGTAGTTTCTTGTTTATTGGTGTTTCGGAGAATTAGTTTAACTCTTTACCAAATGACAATTTTTTTAGACCAGTCCATATTGAAAGCATTCGAAGACAACAAAATAAATATGACTCAAACATTGAAATTTGTTATAGGACGCTTAGAAAATATTGAAGGAAAAGGAGAAAATGCTGGTTACCATCATTTTCTTTTTTTCCCCCAATGTTTTAAAAGCTTTTTTTCTCAGGGTTGTTAATTAAAAGGCGGGATTGCTTGGTAAAGTATTAATGCACAGGAGCTCACAGAACTGAATTTGTTATACCATAGTGCAACCATCGAATATTCTGACTTAATAGCCGACACAGCAAAATTGAAGTCTTCATCCCCCTGTTGGAAGGGATGACCCAAATAGCACAAAGTCTGGGCTCTCATTGTCTAAACATTCTACAAAGTTTCAGACTATGTGGATAAAGGATCAGACTATAAATTCTGTGCAATGTGATCTTGAACTGCATAGTCCACAACAGAACTAAACATTGGTTTTAGATGATAGAATCAAGTTGTATAATTATACAAAAATAACTGCATCCACCTGGCTACCTGGTGGAATGTTACTGTTATCATTGAGTGCCAGGTCTAGCTGGGTTTTCTCTTTACAACATGTCTAAATTTGAGCCCTTACAACACCTTTCATGACGATAGTTGCCTATGCGGCCAGTGTAGATCAAGATCAGACTGCACAGAATGTGCAGTCTGATCTTTGATCTATACTGTCCGCTTTGCTTATTCTTATAGACAAAAGCAACCATGAAATTGCAATTATTTGGGTCTTATTTTTCAACTGAAAATGTCTGTTAGGTTTATACGGTACCCTAAGGGTCAAAATAGTCCATTTGGAAGGCATCATTATACAGATGCCAACTGAAATGTGGCTCAAATGATGAGATTTGTATATAACAGGGTTGATAACATTGTGAGAAAAGGAGAAAATGCTGGGTACCAGCATTTCCTCTTTTTCCCACAATGTTTTCGAAAGCCTTATTTCTGACGGTTATTAACTTTTTACCAAACAACAAACATTTTGCATCGTCCAGTTTGAAAGCATTAATGCAGACGACAATTTAAATGTGGCTAGAATTATGCTTTTTGACTGTGATAGGATAGAAAACATTGTTGGAAAAGGAGAAAATTATCTCCTTTTCCCACAATGTTTTCAAAAGCCTTCATCTGTTGCATCATTAAAATTTAGGATTGTGTTGTAAAGGATTAAAACATGGGATTGAGAAATTTTAGTTACTATTTAAAAACATGTTGTATAAAGAATGACGAATTTGCCCAGTAGGTGTAGGAAAGACATATTGTGCTTGCAGACTAAAGTTCAAAACCCACTAGATACAAGTATTTGTTTGTCACGATTTTTCAAGATGAAAATTCAAGTAGTTTGTGCTTGGTTTTTAGCATTTTTCGCACTTGGACAATTTTTTCCCCATTTTATTCTTTTGTAGTACAGGTATATATATCATTTTTTGAAAACATTGGTACAAAAGGATAATTGGTCATTATAACTGATTTTGCCGCTTTATTTTACAGATCTATTCATATATCTTAATGCACTTTTTCATGGATGTTTTTAGAGCCATATGATTGTCAGAGTTAACTCTTCACCAAACAACAAATTTTACACCAGTCCAAATTGAAAGCATTTGCAGATGACAAAATAAATGTAACTCAGAAACTGAAATTTGTTTTACTTTCTCCTTTTCCCATGATGGTTTTGAAAGCTTTCTTTCTTTAGGTTGTTAAAACATGTGATTGTTTAGTAAAGGGTTACACACCAGAAAAACTTGATTAATGATATTGATATGCAAAGAAGCTAAACTCTTTACCAAACGACAAAATTTTAGACCAGTCCAAATTGAAAGCTTTTGCAAATGATGAATTTAATGTGACTCAAAGATTGAAATTGTTTAGTAAAGGGTTACACACCAGAAAAAATTGATTAATGATATTGATATGCAAAGAAGCTAAACTCTTTACCAAACGACAAAATTTTAGACCAGTCCAAATTGAAAGCTTTTGCAAATGATGAATTTAATGTGACTCAAAGATTGAAATTTGTTTTGGAAAAAGCAGAAAACATTGTGGGAAAAGGAGAAAATGCTGGTCACCAGCATTTTCTCCTTTTCCCACAATGTTTTCAAAAGGCTTCTTTTACAGGGTCGTTAAAACCCGTGATTGTGTGGTAAAGGGTTAAGACAACAATGTGATAGGTTAATGTGTCTCAAATGGACAAATTTCTTTGCTGCTTGTATGTCAATTTTTGTTGGATTTTACACTTAACCCTTAAGCTGCTTATCGCGACCCACTGACATTTTGCGGACAGTATAGATCAAAATCAGACTGCACAGAACGTGCAGTCTGATCTTTGATCTATACTGTCCGATACAGTATTTTCTTTCTGGTGAAATCAACTTTGAAACCGCAATGTCTGGGCTTTTAGTACTGAGTAGAAATTTGCGATTCATTTATTCAGCAGCTTAAGTGTTAACCAAACTCTTGCATGTTTCTGAGAAAGAATGCTTTTGAAAAAAGAAAAAGAATTTGATATATTCTACTTTTCTTTTTTAGGCTTTTCTACTTATCAGCTATGACTGTTGATGTTTAGTAGATACTCAGTAATACATCACCACTGGACAGGAAGTACCCACCTAGCAAAGCATTATGGGTTGTTGTCAGTCAACTCCAGCTAACGAGAAGACAGGGTTTGACAACATTAAAGGAGAAGAAACTGATAAAAAGAAGCCAAGAAATAATTATGATCCAGACCCAACAAAAAAGAGACAAGATACAATAAGTGCACCAGGCCCACAGGAGGACCATGCCTCTTCAGGTATGTAGATAAAAACTTCATAGGAACTCCATTTTGAAACAGTCTTTTACATGCCTCTAGGTAGAGTCTTGGAGCCCTTCTCACAGTACAATCTTAACCCATGCACTACTAACTAAATGAAATTCTGTCAGTAGTAAAGAATTTCAAGGCTTTTTGTGTCAAAATTATCTAACAAAGAAGCCGACATGGTGGATCTTGATCTACACTGTCCGCATAAGCAATTAAATCCAGGTTTCAATACCACTTACCTCTTTACCAAACAACAAAATTTTGGACTGGACCAGATTGAAAGCATTTGCAGACAACACACTAAATGTAGCTCAAAAGATGATTTCTATCTTTGATAGGGTGGAAAACACTGTTGGAAAAGAAAAAAATGCTGGTTACCAGCATTTTCACCTTTTCCCAAATGTTATCAAAAGCCTTCTCTTTTAGGTTCGTTAAAACTCGGGATTGTATGGTAAGGAGTTATTTGACAAGCAAATCAGGTTGCTAGTTTAGAATTTAGAATTAGAAGAGCTGTTAGAATGCTTCGTGAATACTGATTGTTGATCAAATGTGCCTCAACATGACTGAAAACGTGATTGAAATATGAGCCATGCTTTGTGAAAAGGGGGTTAGCTCTTTCATTACTGTTTCACGAAATTCCACATTTTTTTGAGGTCTAAAAGAAGATTCCCACTGCTACTGAATATGAATTGCGCCGTGGTCTAGCATCAGGTAGCAGATGGTGTAGATCAAAGATCAGACTGCACGTTCTGTGCAGTCTGATCTTGATCTACGCCATCTGCAAAAGCTACTAATGTCGTCATTAGTAGTGAAAGAGTTCACTCTTTACCAAAAGACAAAATTTTAGGCTTGTCCAAATTGAAAGCATTTGCAGACGACATGTTAAATGTGAACCGAAAATTAAAATTTGTTTTGGGAAGGGTAGAAAACATTGTGGGAAAAGGAGAAAGTGCTGGTTACCAGCATTTTTTCCTTTTCCCACCATGTTTTCAAAAGCTTTCATTCTCAGGGTCGTTGAAAGTCAGGATTGTGTGGTAAAAGGTTAAATGCATCTGTAAGACAGTATTGACCCAGATGAGCCTGTGCAATGTGTTAAAGCATTTTGCCAGGGGTGTGGAAATCTTAGAAATTTATACTTGTCCGCGGACAAGTAAATTACAAAAATCTACTTGTCTGCCAGTGTGGCTCACTTGTCCAAAACAATACGATTTTAAAAGGTACACATAATGTGACATGTCCACAACATCGGGATACTCTCAACAAACCTTAAAAAATATTGTTACGATCGTCTTTCAAGCACGCCTCTAAAAAAAAAATATTTTTGTCATATTTCTTGTCATGGTCCATTTTATGTTTGGAGCCGCCAAATTGTTCGGAGTCTAAGACTTCCCACTTCCGTTTTCATTGAAGATTTGATTTAAAAAAAAAAACAACATTTTCTCTGATTTTACGCACCAATTGATCGCTCAATCGAAAACTTTTGGAGATTGAGACAGCTTCCGGCAAGGGTGTTAAATCACGGCCCATTTTGCACGGAAGCTGTTTAAAATCAGATTAACCCTTTCCCAAACAAGCCCTGGTTTTCACGTGTCTGCAGTACAAGTCTTTTGAAAACACTGTGGAAAAAGGAGAAATTGCTCGTTACGAGCAATTTCTCCTTTTCCCACAGTGTTTTCTACCCTTTTTGAGAACTTTCTGCTATTTTCATCAAATTTAAAATTGTCGTCTGCAAACTCTTTCAATTTGGACCAGTCCAAAATTTGTTGTTTGGGAAAGGGTTAAAGGCTAAAATTTTCATGTGTGTGACATTGTCATCAAAGGTCTCTGAATCGGTGCTAAAATGATCCTAATAAAATTATTTTAATTCATAATGATGATCTTGAAGGTGTTTACAAATTTAAAAAAAAAAAAATCTATGTGCAAAAACAACCGCATATTTTACCAATCTTGTCGTATGCAGTGAAAGGGGAGGTAGACCAAATGTGTATTTTGGGTTTCCAGAAGTCAGGGATCATCTCAAGACACTGTTTATCATTCAAAATGACATTTTGTACATAGCGAGAGCCTATGTATTTCATTGAATATGTATATACAACAGATTTTTGTTTCAAAATTTTTCTCATATTTTCTACTTGTCTGTGGACAACTAGACAGAAAAAAGTCACTTGTCCGACACTGAATTTTCCCGAGTCGGACAAGTCGGGCATGGTATTTCCACACCCCTGATTTTGCTATTGGTCACTCTTAGACTTGTTGATTTTGAAAGCATTTGCAGGCAACAAATTACATGCGACTCAAATGAGCGTATATGGAGTTGAAAGTGTTAAAACATACTTTTTGAAAGCACTTGCAGACAACAAATAGTGTTCCTAGTTGAAAAGAATTCAATTCTAAAGGTTACATGCATCTTCTCCTTTATCCGGAATGTTTTCAAAAGCTTTTATCATCGGTGTCCTTAATCCTTTCCTAAAAGACAAATTTTAGGCTCTTTCAAGTTGAGAGCATCTGCAGCCAACAAATTTTATAGCTATACAAAATGAACTTGACTTCTTTGACAGGGTAGAAAACATTGTGGGAAAAGGAGAAAATGCTGGTTACCAGCATTTTCTCCTTTTCCCACAATGTTTTCATAAGGCCTGTTTTGCAGGGTTGTGAAAACATGGTTTAATAAAGGGGTAAACCATGGGGATGTTTTGTAACAAAACTGAGGGTTACCATAATTTTCCTGGTTTAGGTGATAAAAAAAGCTGGCCTGTTTGAGGGATTTGGTTTACATGTATACCAGCCATGCTCTGTGAAAAAGTGGCTTAATGCATCTGCGAAAAGTGTTGACCCAGGTCAGGCTGCGCAGTCCACGCAGGCTGACCGTGACAGAAACTTTTCGATATAGGTCAGTTTTGTGTGTGTCAAAGGACCATTCTACCACATGATTCAGTCAGTTTTTACACAAAGTGAACATTATGGATCCATGACACTGTGATGACTTGCTAGGTATCATGCATCACAGAGATCCGTAAACCCCCTTTTGCCAGAGCATAGCTTATACCTATTTCGCTGAAGTGATAAGGAAGTTAAATATATTTTAACCCTTTACCAAATGACAAAATTTTAGACTTCTCTAAATTTAAAGCATTTGTATATAATGCATTACATATACATGTAACTCATGGATTGTTCTCTAACAGGGTAGAAAACATTGTAGGAAGAGGAGAAAATGCTGATTACCAGCATTTTCTCTTTTTACTGAAATGTTTTCAAAAAGCCTTTTTCTCAGAGATGTTGACACTCGAGATTGTATGGTAAAAGGTTAACCCTCGGAGCTACAAAAATAAAGTCACATTTTTATTGAGTAGATCACATCCAGATGTAGCAATCCAGACCATTTGGAAAATATATCTGAGCCATGCTCTGTGAAAAAGGGGCTGAATGCATTTGCAAAAATTTTCAACCCATGTCAGCCTGTGCAGGCTGACATGGGCCGAAACTTTTCGCTATCTTTAAATTTTCTGTGTGTCGAACGACAATTCTACCTCATGCATTAGTCGGTTGTTTGTCAAAATGGATTTTATGGATCCAGAATTAGGTGATGTCTTGCTTGGTATGATGCATAATGGAGATGCATTAACCCTTTCCCAAACGACAAATTTTGGACTGGTCCAAATTGAAAGAGTTTGCAGACAACAATTTTAGATTTGACGAAAATGGCAGAAAGTTATGAAAAAGGGTAGAAAACACTGTGGGAAAAGGAGAAATTGCTCGTTACGAGCAATTTCTCCTTTTCCCACAGTGTTTTCGAAAGACTAGTACTGCAGACATGTGAAAACCAGGGCTTGTTTGGGAAAGGGTTAAGCCCCCTTTTACCAGCTTTTACCAGAGCATAGCTTATTTCATAAAGCAGTGGTCTTAAGAGGACAGAGTAAATCTTTGATCAGACTGGATAATTTGTACAGTCTGATTTTGATCTGCAGTGTCTGCAACTGAAGCTAGTGTTGTGCTTGTCACTCAAAGAATTAACCCTTTACTACACAATCCCGAGTTTTAATGACCCCAAGGAAACAGCCTTTTGAAAGCATCGCAGGAAAAGGAGAAAATGATGGTAACCAGTATTTTCTCCATTTCCCGCAATTTTCTACCCTTTCAAAAACAAATTTTAATTTTATCATTTGAGCCATATTCAATTTGTCATCTGCAAAGGCTTTCAATTTGGACAAGTGTAAAATTTTTGTCGTCTGGTAAAGAATTAACCGATTGCTACAATAGATTTCAGTTATCAACCTGATTAATCTTTACCAAACAATCCGGCAATTTAACTCTTTACAACACAATCCTGAGTTTTAGCAACCCTGTCAGGAAACAGTCTTATGAAAATCATGACAGAAAAGGAGAAAATGCTGGATACCAGCATTTTCTCCTTTTCTCACAAGGTTTTCTATAGTTTCACAGACAATTACCATTAATTCAGCCATTTATAAGTCATCTGCTAATGCTTTCAATTTGGACAAGCCTAAAGTTTTGTCGTTTGGTAAAAAGTAAAATTTTAATGACGCTGTGGAGAAAGGCCTTTTGAAATACATGTACTGTGGGAAAGGAGAAAAAAGCTAGTAAACAGTATTTTCTTGTTTCTGCAATGTTTTCTTGCCTTTCAAATACATATTCCATGATTTAAGTCACATTGTATTTGTTGTCTGCAAGTGCTTTCAATTTGGGAAAGTCTAAAACAGTTAACTCTTTACCACACACTCCCGACTTTTAACAACCCTGAGGAAGAAGGCTTTTGAAAACTTTGTGGGAAAAGGAGAAAATGCTGGTAACCAGCATTTTCTCCTTTTCCCACAATGTTTTCTACCCTTCCTTAAACAAATTTAAATTTTTCAGTCACATTTATTTTGTCGTCTGCAAATGCTTTCAATTTGGACCTGTTTAAAATTTTGTCATTTGGTAAATAGTTAATAAAAGAATTTATTATATAATGCAAAATTTTCTGGCTCAAATACACATGTCGCATGCAGATAAAATAACACACACAACAGAAAAATATTCCATATCTACACTGTGAAATACAGTTCCAGATATGGTGTGATGACGTACTTCGCGCGCAGAATTGATTTGCATTTTGATTGGTCATCTGCCATTCATAAAAACAAAGTTTCTGGCCTTTTTACCATTGATTCTTTTATTCCGTTTACCGTTTTTGAATAAAATGTCAAAAATTGCAAAATTTTGTCTTTCAAAGTGGTATTTATATAATGAAAGGAATATTATGCTGTAGTAACTATCCTAGTGCTTGTATTTACTTCTCGCTGTGTGAGAAAATTTTGACATCTCAATTGACCTTCGGTCTTGCTCAATATCGAATTTTCTCACCCTGCTTGAATTAAAAGACAAGCACCAGGAAAATTACTACAACATAATATTCGTATACAAAACCCTCTGTATCCTTCAGTCATGGATAAAATGACCAGCATGTCGAAAAACAAGCCCATTGCTCAGATCTTTATTTGTTTGTTTTTATGTTTAACCCTTTCCCAATCGACAAATTTTGGACTGGTGCAAAGTGAAAGCATTTGCAGACAACAATTTTAAATTTGATGAAAATGGCAGAAAGTTCTCAATAAGGGTAGAAAACACTGTGGGAAAAGGAGAAATTGCTTGTTACGAGCAATTTCTCCTTTTCCCACAGTGTTTTCAAAAGACTTGTACTGCACACACGTGAAAACCAGGGCTTGTTTGGGAAAGGGTTAATACCATTTCAACATTAAAGGCCATTTCACCTACCCATGCTTTCCTGGAGTGTCTCTTACCAATACTTTGCACAATATTCTTCCAAAGCCACTGACTGCTCTCCGACAGAACCGTTGTTGAAACAATGATCAGTGGTGAGATAGGAATGAATCCTGTCATGATGACTATCATCAGTTCTAGGAGAGAAATTGGCTGAGCTGGGGATTTAAACCTTTGACCACCCTGATCTCAAATCCTGTACGCTACCCAGTGTTGCCAAGATGCTGCTGCATTTAAACTCCTTGTTTAACACTTTACCACACAACAAAATTTTAGACTGGTCCAAATTGAAAGAGTTTGTAGATGACAAAATAAATGCGAATGAAAAATTAAAAATTGTTTTGGGAAGTGTAGAAAACATTGTGGGAAAAAGAGAAAATGCTGGTTACCAGTATTTTCTCCTTTTCCCACAATGTTTTCAAAAGGCTTCTTTCTATGGGTTGTTAAAACTCGGGATTGGTAGAGAGTTAACCCTTTACCAGTTAACTCTTTACCAAACAACAAAGTATTAAACTAGTACAAATTCAAAGCATTTGCAGATGACAATATGATTGTGACTGAAAAAATGAACTTTGTTCTGGGCAGGGTAGAAAACATTGTGGGAAAAGGAGAAAATGCTGGTTACCAGCATTTTCTCCTTTTCCCACAATGTTTGCAAAAGGCTTCTTTCTTAGGGCAGTTAAAAGTCGGGATTGTGTGGTAAAGAGTTAAGAAAATTTGGACTTGTCAAAGCCCAAAGCATTTGCAGACTACAAATTAAATGTGTTCAATTTAAGGGATTTGTCTTTGAAAGAGTAGAAGACATTGTGTGAAAGGAAGAAGTGTTGGTTACCAACTTTTCTCCCCTTCCTACAATGTTTTCTTCTTTTAGAGTTGTAAAAACTCGGGATTTATGGTAAAGGATTAATCCCTGTTATTTTGGAAGGTCCATTGACAAAGCACTGCAGAGTGGTAGCCTAGTAGTACTATTGAAAGAAAGGCATGACAAGAGTGCAATGCCATTATAATATGGCTGCATTGCTGCTTTTCACTTTACCAGACAATAAAATTTGATATTGGTATTTTGAAGCTGGTTAGCTGTATTTTCTCCATTTTCTCAGAATGTTTCCAAAGGACTTCCTCCTCAGAGTTGTTAAAACATGGGATTTTTTGGTAAAGGGACTTAACTCTTTACCAAACAACAAAATTTAAGACTTGTCCAAATTGAAAGCATTTGCAGACGACAAATCAACTGTGGCTCAAAAATTGAAATTTGATTAAGGAAAGGTAGAAAACCAGCATTTTCTCCTTTTCCAACAATGTTTTCTATAGACTTTTTTTTTCAGGGTTGTTAAAAGTTGGTATTGTGTGGTAAAGGGTTAAAGCAACATAAAACAGTATGCAAACAAATCAGTCAAAAACCGAAATTCCCTTTTTCTGCAAAAAATTATATTCCTCTTCATAAAGATTTTCTAGGAATTGGAGCCAAGCCCCAGTAGCTCAGTCGATAGCGTACAGGACTTGAGAACAGGAGGTCACTGGTTCGATCCCCGGCTTGGCCAATTTCTTTCCGAGGATTAATGGTAGTCATCACGACAGTATTCAATCCTCTCTCACTGCTGACATTGTTTTGATGATGGTTATGTCGGAAAGCAGCCAGTGGCTTGGAAAGAATATTGTGCAGAGTACTGGTAAAAGAAACTCCAGGAAAGCATGGATAGGTGCGCTGGCCGCTGTGAATAATGTTTAAAACGGCGTTAAACACCATACAATCAATCAATCAATCTAGGCATTGGAGAAAAAGTGGATCTTAGATGAATGTATATGTATTATCATTTTTATCAAACAAGTTGACTAAAATTGTATGGCGCCAGCCTTGGTGAGCGTCTCATACATTTTAGTCAACAAGTTTGATAAAAATGATAAAGCATAAACACAAATGTGAGATTCTATTTATCACATAAAGAGAATAATACAAATCATTTATCTTTCATATCACCTGTAGCTTTTAAACCATTCATGCATCAATGTTTACATGGAGATGTAAGTCACTTTGAAAGCTGTTTATGCACAAGAAGATAGCTCTGTGACATTAGCATTGAAAGTAGAATGAAACAGTTTGTAGAAGAAAAAAAGCCAAGGTTTTTGCAATTTATAGATTTTTTTACATACATGTACCATATTCTACATTTTTTGACATAGCTGAATGTGCTGGCTTTTGACCTACATTTTGGTACTGATAAAAAATGACTAAATGGAAATTTTTGATCGGTCAAAATGCAGACATGTTTATTTTAACCCTTTCCCAAACAAGCCCTGGTTTTCACGTGTCTGCAGTACAAGTCTTTTGAAAACACTGTGGGAAAAGGAGAAATTGCTTTATCGTTTGGGAAAGGGTTAAGGGCCCCTGCCTATTTGTGGACAAATTTACGCAGTCTTTTTTTAAAGACATTTCTTGTTTGTTGTTACTAAACATGAAACTTTCCATAGGTATATGTCACAGCAACACCGACATCTTAATAAATTGCCCACAAAATGGTTAGGTAATAAATTTTGCAGAGGACCATTTAAATGTGGCTCAAGTGACTGGATCTTTCTATGATAGGCTAGAAAATACTGTTGGAAAAGGACAAGAAATTGGTCACCAAGGAACATTTTCTCCTTTTACCCAAGGCGTTTTCAGAAGACTCCTCTTGCAGGATTGTTCAAACTCTGGATTGAGCCGTAAAGAGTTTACTAGATGGCAAAAAAATTAATTGTCCAGATTGAAAGCATTTGCAGATAAAAGATGTTGCTAAAACGATGGGACTTATATTTGCTAGGGTAGAAAACATTGTGGGATTAGGAGAAAGTGCTGGTTACCCGCATTTTCTCTTTTTCTTACAATTTTTTCAAAAGCTTTTTTCATCATGAGTGTGGAAACACAGGATATCACAGAAGATTAAAAAGTTGCTTCTGTATGGGTAATGTTTTTCAGTTATTTTTGGTTAGACGACAAAATTTGAGCATAAGTATACCCATCATGACATACATGATATAAAGTATCCTACTTGACAAGGGTGTAACTGTAATTTTGGTAACAGGAAAAGCGTTGGATTTTAAAAACTTCCTTGTCCCTGGGTTATCATAAACTTTTGCATAAATTGTAGCTCTTTTGCGTAGATAAATAGTAAGTTTTTGAAAGCACATACATAACTTTTCAAACAGATATCCATGTAAATTTAGTTTACTGGTGCATATGTCTTTGTGTTGTGTGTCTGTAGACAAATCCGCTGACGCCATTTCAATCTTTCAACCCTTTACCACACAATCCCGACTTTTAACGACCCTGAGGAAGAAGGCTTTTTGAAAACATTGTGGGAAAAGGAGAAAATGCTGGTAACCAGCATTTTCTCCTTTTCCCACAATGTTTTCTATCATATCAGGGACAGATTTTATCATTAGATCCACGTTTAATTTTTCGTCTGTAAATGCTTTCAATTTGGACAAGTGTAGAATTTGTCGTTTGATAAGTATGACATTCACCAACTAGATGTCATTTTGGCAAGTTATATCAATGGAAAAACTTTGCAAAAACTTACAATCCGTATAATATTATGGCAGCAAAGATTACCTTTAAGTTTAGAAACTGACAGAAAAAAGAACTGGTAGAAATTACATGTCAAAGCCATGATAGATAATTCATCTTTTATTTAACCCTTTACCATACAATCACAGGTTTTAACTACCCTGAAGAAGAAGCCTTTTGAAAACATTTTGGGAAAAGGAGAAAATGCTGGTAACTAGGATTTTCTCCTTTTCCCAAAATGTTTTCTAACCTTCCCAAAACAAATTTCGATTTTTGAGGCAATTTATTTTGTTGTCTGCAAATGCTTTCAATTTTGACAAGTCTAAAATTTTGTCGTTTGGTAAAGAGTTAACTTTTTACCATACGACAAAATCATAGATTTGTGCATGCTGAAAGCATTTACAGACGATAATATAAATGCTGTTTAAATGATTATATTTGTCTTTGATAGGGTAGAAAACATTGTGGAAAAAGGAGAAAATGCTGGTTACCAGCATTTCTCCTTTTCCCACAATGTTTTCAGAGGACTTCTTCGTCAGGGCTGTTAAAACTTGGGATTGTGTGATAAAGGGTAAAATTGAATGTGGTGCTAAATAAATTAAAAGGGCATTCTCAGTCAGTAATGTAGTTGCATTGATACATTGTATTTTAATTCCAAGACTGTTTCGTTAGAATGCCTGGCAAAGATATTGACATTGTCCATGGCCAGAAGGCTGGTACCCAGATGGAAGTCAGAAAGCCAAAGTTCATCATCAAATTTGCACGTTCTGTGCCTGTTCAAGAAAATAGGCAAAAGAAAGAGCCTAATAATGATGTTTGAACCTGGTTAACCATTTACCACACGCCAAAATTGTAGACTAATCCATATTGAAGGAATTTTTAACTCTTTACCTCACAATCCCGAGTTTTAACGACCCTGAAAAAGAAAGCTTTTGAAAACATTGTGGGACAAGGAGAAAATGCTGGTAACCAGCATTTTTTCCTTTTCTCACGATGTTTTCTACCCTATAAAGTACAAATTTCGTCATTTCAGTCACATTTAATTTGTCGTCTGCAAATTCTTTCAATTTGGACCCGTATATGTATTTGTCGTTTGGTAAAGAGTTAAACAAGACAATTCATATGTTTTTTTCAAATGATAGTGATTGTCCTTGAATTGGTAGAAAACATTGTGGGAAAAGGCTTCTTTCTCAGGGTTTTTAAGCCCGAGGATTGTGTGGTCAATGGTTTATATATAATGTGCTTTTATATGATTGACAGGTCAGCACAGAAAAGTTAAAGCCCTGTATGACTACAACGCAAGAACAGACGATGATTTGACCTTCAAGAAGGGAGACATCCTTATTCTGTTGGACCAAGAAGAAGAGTAAGTACAGTGTTGATCAGCGTCTTTCTTCATTGGGACCTCTAGCTTCATTGACTCATTATCAGCTATTTTTTAGTGAACTTTCAGTTGGCTTCAACATTTAACCCTTTACCAGATGACAAAATTTAAGTCTTGTCCAAATTGAAAGCATTTGCAGACGACAATTTCAGTGTGGCTCAAATGGTGCAACTTTTCTTTGATAGGGTAGAAAACATGAAAAAAAAAATTTCAAACATGGTAATAAGGAAGTGTATTCATCAAAAGGTCAGTGGTTTGTTTTTCAGAGAATGACAATGCTGTTATTACCAGTAAGGCTAATGTTACACCAACATAAAACTTAACGCAAGTGACGGAAGGGAAAAGCATTAAGAAAGAAACAAAATATGCAAGAAAATAGACATGTGTTTGCCAGGAGGAATAATTATTGCTTCTGTTCTTGTCATATTTTTCAAATGCCCACTACTGCAGCAGCTTCCTAAAGTTGTTCTTAATTAAGCCTTTACCACACAATCCCGAGTTTTAACGTCCCTGAGGAAGACAGTTTTTTAAAACATTGTGGGTAAAGGAGAAAATGCTGATAACCAGAGTTAATTGATCAACCCTTAGGCTGCTAAGCACGACTCACTGACTATTTGCAGACAGTGTAGATCAAAATCAGACAGCACAAAATGTGCTGTCTGATCTTTGATCTACACGGTCCGATATGGAGATATTTTTCTCCATAATATAAGCTTGAAACAGCATTATTTGTGTTTTTACTATCGTCTTGAAAATTTGATGTTAGTTATTTAGCAGAATAAGAGTTAACTCTTTGCCACACAATCCTGATTTTTAACAACCCTGAGAAAGAAAGCTTTTGAAAATATTGTGGGAAAAGGAGAAAATCCTGGTAACCAGCATTTTCTCCTTTTCCCACAATGTTTTCTACCCTTCCTAAAACAGATTGCAATCTTAAAGTCACATTTATTTTTTCATCTGCAAGTGCTTTCAATTTCAACCAATCTAAAATTTTGTCGTTTGGTAAAGAGTTAAATGAGGCTCTGATTCAAACATGTATTTATTTGGTTATGAATAAAAATCTAGGTGAATAAATCCAGGATGATATGAGTTTTGAAGGAAACTAGTTTATCAGACCTGGAGTTATGTCAGACCCACCATGGCTCTTTGACATTAACCCATTTCAGCTTGAAAATTTGTTTTTGCTTTAAAATCCTGTTACTTTATAGTTGTGCCCTATTGTGGGACAGATATCAGTTTTCTTTCACTTCCGAGGATAGATATTTCTATTCATTTGACCGTAGTCAAATGTTCCAATTTGATTTGATTTGCATGTACAGTTTTTGCCATTGTGTAACTTATATACAACAAGCACTAAATGATTAACCCTTTCCCAAACATGCCCTGGTTTTCATGTGTCTGCAGTACAAGTCTTTTGAAAACACTGTGGGAAAAGGAGAAATTGCTCGCAACGAGCAATTTCTCCTTTTCCTACAGTGTTTTCTACCTTTTTGGAGAATTTTCTGCCATTTTCATCAAATTTAAAATTGTCGTCTGCAAACTCTTTCAGTTTGGAAGGGTCTAAAATTTGTCGTCTGGGAAAGGGTTAAGTCTTTACCAAATGACCAAATTTAAGACTTTACCTAATTTGATGCATTTGCATATAACAGTAAAAGGTAGCTCAGAGGATGATTTCTGTCTTTGAAAGGGTATAAAACATTGTTCGAAAAGGAGAAAATGCTGGTTACCTTTTCCCACAATGTTTTTAAAAGCTTTCTTCTTTAGGGTCTTTAAATATTGAGATTGTTTGGTTGAGGGTTAAGAGACCAAAAGATGATTTTTAATCCTAATCCATAGATTGTGAAATAAATGAAATTGTTTTTTTTTCTAGCTGAAAGGAAACACCTATATATTTTTGTGCAGAATTTCTTTATAAATACCTGACAGTATGATAGAATCAGATTATATCTTCTGTTCAAGTTAACTTTTGAGTTTACCAAACAACAAAATTTTAGACTAATCCAAATTGAAAGCATTTGCAGACTACAAAATAATGGTTACTCAAAAACTAAGAATTGTTTTTGGAAGGGTAGAAAACATTGTGGGAAAAGAAGAAAATGCTGGTTACCAGCATTTTCTTCTTTTCCCACAATGTTTTCAAAGGGCTTCTTCTTGAGGGTCGTTAAAACTAGGGATTGTGTTGTAAAGGGTTAATCTTGATTTACAAAATCTGGAGAGTTTTGAATTTTATCGTGGGCGTGTAAAGAGTTAAAAGATGTCTTTTATAACATCATGTTGGTATGAAGTTAGATCACTTCAACTCTTCAACTCTTTACCAAACGACAAAATTTTAGACGGGTCCAAATTGAAAGCATTTGCAGACGACAAAATAAATGAAACTAAAAAATTGAAATTTGTTTTGGGAAGGTTAGAAAACATTGTGGGAAAAGAAGAAAATGCTGGTTACCAGCATTTTCTCCTTTTCCAACAATGTTTTCAAAAGGCTTCTTTCTCAGGGTCGCTAAAAGTCGGGATTGTGTGGTAAAGAGTTAACTCTTTAACCAACGACAAAATTTTAGACGGGTCCAAATTGAAAGCATTTGCAGACGACAATATTTTATATGTGATTGAAAAATTGAAATTTGTTTTGGGAAGGTTAGAAAACATTGTGGTAAAAGGAGAAAATGCTGATTACCAGCATTTTCTCCTTTTTCCACAAGGTTTTTAAAAGGCTTCTTTCACAGGGTCATTAAAAGTAGGGATAAAATATGTCTTATAACATCATGCTGATAAGGAGTTAGATCACTTTAACCCCTAAGCAGCTGAATAAATGAAACGCAAGTTTCTACTCAATACTAAAAGCCCAAACATTGCGGTTTCAAAGTTGATTTCACCGGAAAGAAAATACCGCATCGGACAGTGTAGATCAAAGATCAGACTGCACGTTCTGTGCAGTCTGATCTTGATCTACACTGTCTGCAAAAGGTCTGGGTCGCGATTAGCAGCTTAAGGGTTAAAAAGCAGGGATAAAGGTCAATGTGCACAACTGTCTTAACTCTTTGCCAAATGACAAAATTTTAGACTTGTCCAAATTGAAAGAATTTGCCGATGACAAATTTATTGTAATTCAGAACATGAAATTTGTCTGTGATAGAGTAGAAAACATTGTGGGAAAAGAAGAAAATGCTGGTTACCAGCATTCTTCTCCCAGAGTCCCAGCTGTAGGAAGTGATTTTGATTTCAAAATTGAAAATACTGATAACGCTGCACTAAACCCTATGTTATGGGTACTCATTAGAATCATCACATCGAGACGATTCTAATGAGTACGCACAACATAGGGTTTGTAAGAGAAATAATGGATTTAGAATACTATGACTCCCTTTTATCTGGAGGTCTGTCCTCTCCTTTTCCCACAATGTTTCAAAAGCCTGTTGAACACCGGCATTAGTGTGTTCTGAACTATGATCTTGGAACTTAGAATTACATGTACCGTATTATGATTGTTTAATGAAGATTGTTGCCTTGTGCAAGTGACCACTAATTCAAGTTTACTTGTGCACCATCTTATTGTGGCATTTGTCGAAGAAAATGCCACTATGAGTTCAATATGGTATTTTGAAAATCATCTGTCATAGTTTGTGCTAAACCGAAGGAAGTAAACCCAATTAAAATCATTTTTTCTAAGACAAATAAGTGTTTTGATAGCACTCAGATTATATAATTAACAACAGCGTATTTAAATAAACTGGATTAGGCATAGTTCACGGGAATACTTCTTTTTTTATTGAAAATATGTATACCTGCTATAGCCTTCTTTTGGCACAATGATACACACAACTTTAGTCTCCTGACCGTTTTCTTCCCAAAACCAGTTCATCCCTGGGCTTGTTCATCCCTTGGCTGTTCCTCCTGGCTTGCTCTTCCCACATTATTGTTTGTTTATTTTTCAAATTATTAATTCCACACAATGACTCCCATGACAAATGCCACACCAGTGCTTTCAATGCTTTGATTTTCTTTACAGAAATGAAGACTGGTGGTATGCCAGACACTCAGATACTAAATATTACAATGACAAAATGGAAGGTTACATTCCCAGGAACTATGTTGGTCTTGAAGACACACTGGATACACAAGAGTAAGTATTCAGGACTTTCACCTTCACGGCTCTCTTGTTTGCCTTTAACCCTTTACCACACAGGCCCAAGTTTTAACGACCCTGAGGAAGAAACCTTTTGAAAAAATTGTGGGAAAAGGAGAAAATGATGGTAACCAGCATTTTCTCCTTTTCCCACTATGTTTTCTTCCCAATCAAAGACAGATTCCATCATTTCAGCTATATTTAAATTGTCGTCTGCAAATTCTTTCAGTTTGGTCAAGACTACATCTTTGCCGTTTGGTAAAGAGTTAACCTCATTATTGCTGCAGATGACTTACTTCTTCTCATAGCAGACTTCTTACGAAAACATTATGGCAAAAGGATTGAATAGTGTTTTTATGCTGCTTTCAACATAATTTCTGTTATATCATGGCAACAGCTTGCATAGTTATGTATTTCTTTGGTTTCACCAGTGTTAGGCTAGGGCTCTGAGGTGTCTTGCCAAAGACACTTCCATGAAAACCTAGTGCTTCCAGTGAAGCTCAAACCCGGGACCTCCAGGTTACAAGTCCTACACTGTACCACTGAGCCATGTAGGACCTCTATGGCAAAAGGAAAACATTGCTTGAAATGAGTAATTTGTTCTCTTACCATAATGTTTTTTAACTCTTTACCAAACAACAAAATTTAAGACTGGTCCAAATTGAAAGCATTTGCAGACAATATATCAAATTTAGCTTAAATGATGGTAATTGTCCCTGAAAGTGCAGAAAACCTTGTGGGAAAGGGAGAAAATGTTGGTTATCAGCATTTTCTCCTTTTCCCACAAGGTTTTCAAAACATTTTTTCTTCAGAGTCTTTAAAACTCAGGACTGTGTGGTAAAGTGTTAACATGTATTCATATATTGACCTTAACCCATTACCACACAATCTCGACTTTTAACGACCCTGAGAAAGAAAGCTTTTGAAAACATTGTGGGAAAAGGAGAAAATGCTGGTAAAGAGCATTTTCTCCTTTTCCCACAATGTTTTCTACCCTTCCTAAAACAAATTTCAATTTTTCAGTCACCTTTCTTTTGTCGTCTGCAACTGCTTTCAATTTGGACCCGTCTAATATTTGTTATTTGGTAAAGAGTTCATTACTATTTTTACTTCCAAAGTCTTTTGTTGCGAATTTGTTTCATGAGGTAAAAGTTAGATTTGAACCAGAACAAGGATTTGGGTGTAAGACAGACCCTATTGGCTAGCATAACACATCTGAAACAAATAGATGATGTATGAATCTAAAGTAAAAACAGGATTTAGAATTGTTGGGAACTTTGGTACTAATGTTGACAAAATTTTGGACTCGACTAAATTTAAAGCATTTGCTGACACCAAATGAAATGGAGCTAAAATGATGATTCACCTCTTTAATAGGGTAGAAAACATTGTGGAAAAAGGAGAAAATGCTGGTTACCAGCATTTTCTCCTTTTCCCACAATGATTTCAAAAGCCTTCTCTGTCAGGTTCGTTAAACTCGGGATTGTGTGGTAGAGAGTCAATCTTTACCAAATGATAACTTTTCTTTTTTTTGAATCATCCAAATCGACAGCATC
This sequence comes from Tridacna gigas, assembly GCA_945859785.2. Lineage (NCBI taxonomy): Eukaryota > Metazoa > Mollusca > Bivalvia > Cardiida > Cardiidae > Tridacna > Tridacna gigas. Next base: position 60,409,253 of record OX244032.2, read on the forward strand.
TGCAGATGACAACTTTGAAATTAGTTTGAATTTGCCCAAGATCTCTGACAGGGCTAAAGTATTGTGGGAAAAGTAGAAAGTGCTGGTTACCAACATTTTCTGCTATTCCCACAATGCTTTCAGTAGGCTTTTTCTTAACCCTTGGAGTGTCGAATAAACCCAACAGACTTTTTAGATATACAAGGGAGACCCAAATAATTTCATCATTATGGTTGCTTTTGTTTGTGGCGTTTCTGGAAAGAAGACACATTTTGTGCAATCCGATCTTGATCTACACTGGCCACAAAGGCAACTACAGTAGTGAGGGGTGCTTTAAAGGTTTACCCTTTACCACACAATCCCGAGTTTTAATGACCCTAAAGAAGGCTTTTGAAAACACTGAGGGAAAAGAAGAAAATGCTGGTAACCAGCATTTTCTCCCTTTCCCACAATGTTTTCTACCATATCAAAAACAAATTCCACAATTTGAACCACATTCTAATTGTCGTCTGCAAATGCTTCCAATTTGGACAAGTCTACATTTTTGTTTGTTTGGTAAAGAGTTAATTTCATGACACTTTCCCAAATTTTCTTTTTCAGTTCATTCAATTTTACCATTTTCAGATATTTTTTATAAATAAATGGAAATGATATGAGTCATGCTCTGTGGAAAGGGGGCTTAATGCATTTGCAAAAGTATCGACCCGGGTCAGCCTGTGCAGTCCGCATAGGCTGAACTGGGCCAAACCTTTTCTCATTGGTCGATTTTCTGTATGTGAAAGGACCAGTTTACGTCATGATTCAGTTGGTCGTCTTGCAAAATGAATTTTATGTAACCATAATTATGTGATGACTTGCCTCATATAGTGTATCATGGAGATGCATTAAGCCCCCTTTTGCCAGAGTGACTGAGAGCGTGGCTCATATGTATCAGAAAACTATATATTGCAGGTGGTTTTTTGGAAGCGTGACTCGTAAAGAGGCTGAAAGACACTTGCTTAGTAAAGGAAATGATGTTGGAACATTTCTTATCAGAGAAAGTGAGACAAGTCCAGGTATGTTTTACCCTTTACCAAACAATTCCAATGTTGTGTGACTCTAGAGAGGAGGAAGGATAGTGAAGACATGTGTGGAAAAAGGAGAAAATGCTGGTAACCAGCATTTTCTCCTTTTCCCACAATGTTTCCTACCCTTTTGAAGACATATTTCATCAATTGAGCTGTATGTAATTTGTCATTACAAATTACAAAATTACTCAAAGTTTGATTGAACAACCCAGTCACATGACCTGTATGTTTGTATACTGAGAGAGAGAGTATTATTTTTCCATTGGTGTACAGTCTGTCAAGATTGCTTGGTTCGTTTGTCGCAGATCAATTTAATGGGGTGATATATATAGGATCTGGCATGAGCTGGTGTTTGAGATAAAATTTTATTAAATGAGTCTACAGAAAAATGGTATTAAGAGAGCCTTTGGTGAGCTTAATAACAATTTTTATGGATGAGTTTAATAAGATTTTACCTCAAAAGCCAACAATGTCAGATTCTTTTTATCACATAACTGTATCTCAAAAATTATAGTTCATGACTTGTTAAAACATAGTGCATGTTTATTGAAATTTACATAAAGCATATTTGTTTCTTTGACAGATTTGTACATCACTGACAAAAAATAGTTCCAAAGAAACTATAACAGTTTTGTTTTACATCTAAAGATTCTAAAATGTGCAACTTTTTTCACAATCATCAGTTTTGACAATTAATTTCACACAACAGTCTTGGTCGGCAATGTTTTAGAAATGAGGCGTATAATTACATCGCATTGACCAAATACGGCTCTATTTTCTTATCTCACACATGTGTAAGACAAGAAAATTCGTAATGGCTATCTTACATTGAAAACAACGGGAGTTATGTGGTAAATCTTTTTCTAACTGAACATCATGTACACGTGCATAGTAGGTAACATGTACTGTCTGGGCAGAGGTTAGTATTTAGCCTTTTGTGAAACAGTGTCTTTGCACAGGAAAAAACATTAACTCTTTATTAGATGACATAATATTAGACTTCTCTAAATGTAGAGCAATTGCAGACCACAAATTAAATGTGGCTAAAATTATGTTTACCGTTAACTCTTTGCCACATGACATTATTTTAGACCTCTCTAAATTTAGATCAGTTGCAGACCACAAATTAAATGTGGCTGAAATTATGGGATTTGACTGTATAAGGTTAGAAAATATTGTGGGAAAAGGAGAAAATGCTAGTAACCAGCACTTTCTCCTTTTCCCACAATATTTTCAAAAGACAACTCCATCGGGGTCATAACATTGGGACTGTCTTGTCTTTGACTCTCTGTAGATCTGTTTTACTTACTAAATATTCCCTTTTATTTCACGCTTTTCAATAGTTTTATCAGGAAATACCGGTAATGGTGGATTATATGGTTGATAATTCATGGTTAGGACCAGTGAATTTACCGTAAATATTACCATAACTCTTCAATTACAGGCAGAAACAGTAGTTCCCGCGCACTAGTTATCTTGGTAAACAGTGCATGCCATTAAACCAGACGGAAATATGGTGTAATTTATGGGCAGTTACCATACATTTTTTGTGCTTTACATAATATCTTAATGTGTTGTTATATGGGTGCGGGGTATGCCATGAGCAGTTACTGAAAACAACTGTACTTGATTTTGATGAAGGTTCTAACAAAAAGGGAGTTAGGAGCATGAAATAAATGGAACAATTTTTATTTCAGTGAAAGTGGCTGTGTCACTTGTGAAAATATTACCGATGATATACACTCTATGAAATAAGTTTCGATCCATCACCGAAAAAAAATCCCCCAAATGTCCTACATATACACTTATTCAATGCTCTGAAGATTGACCGTTTTATTATGTTGTAGGCAACTACGTATTATCCATCAAAGACTATGATCAGAACAAAGGGGATTGCGTAAAACACTACAAGATGCGTAACCTGGATGATGGCGGTGTTTATATAGCATCCAGAAGAACATTCACAAATATCATAGAGCTGGTGGACCACTATAAAGGTTAGTCTGGGATGATTTGTTTGTTTTTGTTTGAATGGTGCATTATGCTGCTTCCAGTTATATTCCAGTCATATCACAACAGTACCTGACCTAACGCTTTGCCAAACGACAAAGTTTTGACTCTTTCAAATTTTGAAAGCATCTGCAGATGACAAAATAAATGTGGCTTAAAAATTGAAGTTTGTTTTGGGAAGAGTAGAAAACATTGTGGGAAGAGGAGAAAATGCTGGTCACCAGCATTTTCTCCTTTTCCCACAATATTTTCAAAAGACCTCGTCCTTAAAAGTCATGATTGTGTGCAAGAATTTTGCCACTATTTGGCTGGAGCTCTTCAGTGCCTTGTGGAAGGACATTTCCATTGGACAAGCGCTCTGAGCAGGGATCGAAACAAAAACCTCTTGAACTGAAAATTTACAACTAAGGTGCAGAGACCCTCTGTTTAGACAACATTGTGGGAAAAAGAAAAAATGGTAACCAGTATTTTTTCTTCTCTTTTTTTGCACAATAATTTCCATCCTTTCAAAGGCAAATTTCATAATATTGGCCACACAGAATTTTTGTCATCTGCATTTGCTTCCAATTTGGACAATCCTAAAAATTTTATTGTTTGGTTAAAAGTTAAAGGAGAGTTTCTTAAAGAAAAAAAAAAACAGCTTTGTTATTCTTCTTTGAGGATGAAGATAGTATAAGAGTAACAATAAAAGGAGTATGTTAATTTTTTACCTGACAAGAAAAGTGTAGACTTGTCCAAATTGAAAGCATTTGCAGACAACAATTTAAATATTACTCAGATGATGAAGTTTGTCTTTGACAGGGTAGAAAACATCGTGAGAAAAGGAGAAAATGCTGGTTACACCTTTTCCTATAATGTTTTCAAAAGGCTTCTTTCTCAGGGTCGTTAAATGTCAGGATTGTGTGGTAGAGGGTTAAGGTGTGTAAAACTTATCTTTTATGTACAATGCTACACACAGGGAAGTTGCATATTAGATACTTCATTAAATCTGGATTTGGATGAGGGCTAATGTTTCAACAAGGAAGTTAATTTAACTCTTTACCACACAATCCCAGGTTTTAACCACCCTGATGAATAGGGCTTTTGAAAACATTGTGGAAACAGGAGAAAATGCTGGTAACCAGCATTTTCTGCTTTTTCTGGAATGTTTTCTACCCTTTCACAAACAAAAAAAAAAGTCATTTGAGTGACATTTAATTTGTCATCTCATATGCTTTCAATTTGGACCAGTCTAAATTTTTGCTGTGTGGTAAAGAGTTAAAGGCTTCTTGATGCATCTTCCCTTTTTTCTCTGATATGAAATATCAAAAGGAAGTTTGAACTGTTTCTGTTCAAACACTATAAATCACATGGTGTTTTTGCTAAGCTGCTTCCACTCTTTAACAGTAACAGGAGGCATAATGACCAACAGTTCTCAATGTTGATCTAATACGTGATTGAATCTTGACCAAACAACAAAATTTTAGACTTGTCCAAATTGAAAGCATTTGCAGATGACAAAATAAATGTGACTGAAATATTAAAATTGTTTGGGTAGGGTAGAAAACATTGCGGGAAAAGGAGAAATTGCTGGTTACCAGCATTTTTTCCTTTTCCCACAATGTTTTCAAAAAGTTTCTTTCTCAGGGTTGTTAAAAGTCGGGATTGTGTGGTAAAGGGTTAAATCTTGACCAAACAACAACATTTGTGACTTGTCCATCTGCAGACAACAAATTCAGTTTTGGTTAGATAATGGTTTGTGACTGTGATAGGGAAGAAAATTTGGTAGAAAAAGGAGGGAATGCTGGTTTCCAGCCTCTTCTCCTGTTCCCACCATGTTTTTAAAAGCCTGTTTTCCTAGGGTAGTTAAAACCATGGATTGTGTGAAAAAAGGTTTAAAAGACTAGCCATTTTATTGGCCACTGAGGTGGCTAGTCATTGAATTTAGAATTAAATTTAGAACAGATGATGAATTTGGCCTCTGTACATTTTATTGGGAGCCAGTCTGATAGAGTTATCTCTCTTGGAGCACTCTTAACCCTTAACCCCACAGTCCCTAGGTTTAACAACCTTGAGAAAGAGGCCTTTTGAAAAAAATTGTGGGAAAAGGAGAAAATGCTGGTAACCAGCATTTTCTCCTTTTCCAACAATATTTTCAGAAGGCTCATTTCTCAGGATTGTTAAAACTCAGGATTGTGTGATAAAGGGTTAATACAACTAGCATTTTCTCCTTTTCCCACAATGTTTTCAGAAGGCTCATTTCTCAGGATTGTTAAAACTCAGGATTGTGTGATAAAGGGTTAAAACAACTACATTTCTCTTATTCTCTTACTGTTGTTATATTGCAGAACTTGCAGATGGCTTGTGTCGGGCGTTGACAGTGCCTTGTCCTCGTGCAGCCCCTGTAATGTCAGATTTGAGTCGGGAGACTAAAGATGCGTGGGAAATACCACGAAATCAGATAGAGCTGACAAAGAAACTTGGTGCAGGCCAGTTTGGGGAGGTCTGGAAAGGTATGCTGTCGGAGGCTGAAATTTACATAATGAGTTGTGTTATTAACTCTTTACCAAACGACAAAATTTTGGACTCCACCAAATTCAAAGCATTTGCAGATGACAAATTGAATGTAGCTCTAATGATGATTTTTGTCTTTGATAGGGTAGAAAACATTGTAGGAAAAGGAGAAAATGCTGGTTACCAGCATTTTCTCCTTCTCCTACAATGTTTTCAAAAGTCTTCTTCTTCAGGGTCATTAAAACTTAAAACCTGTACCACACAATCCTGACTTTTAATGACCCTGACAGAGAAGGCTTTCGAAAATATTGTGGGAGAAGGAGAAAATGCTGGTAACCAATACTAAAATTTTGTCGTCTGGTAAAGGGTTAAATGACTAATACAGGAGTTATTGCCCTTTGAATCAATTAAGGCCCCTTGAAGTTTTCAGCTGATTAAGTGGCCAGGCATCTGGTAGGGGTTTTTTGTTGGCTGGTGACATTTCTAGTTCATGTAACTCTTTACCAAACAACAAAATTTTATGGTAGTCCGAATTGAAAGCATTTGCAGACGACAAATGAAATGTATACCAAATGGTGAGATTTGTTTGTGATAGGATCAAACACCTTGTGGGAAATGGAGAAAATGCAGGTGGCCAGCGTTTTATCCTTTTCACATAATGTTTTCATGGTAGTTAAATGTAGGGATTGATTGGTAAAGTGTTAACTTCAGTCTTCTTCAAGCGAAAACAGCTTATGTGATTTAACCCTTTACCACACAATGCTGACTTTTAACGACCCAGACGAAGAAGCCCTTTGAAAACATTGTGGGAAAAGGAGAAAATGCTGGTAACCAGCATTTTCTCCTTTTCCCACAATGTTTTCTACCCTATCAAAGACAGAAATCATCATTTGAGCTACATTTGATTTGTTGTCTGCAAATGCTTTCAATTTGGTCCTGTCCAAAATTTTGTCGTTTGGTAAAGGGTTAAGGGGTTATTTGTCACATGAAGCTTTTGTTTTGTTGCAACTTTTTTTTACAGGGAAAGCTGTATTTATCTTCCTGTCTTCCTTTACCAGTTTTGCATCTCAGGTGGTCCTTAGACTTGAATCTTAAAAAGAATGACTCACTTGGTTAGATAATTTTCTGGTCCCAGAAGCATAGAACCTTATTTACCCTTTACCACACAATTCTGAGTTTTAACGATCTGTAGAAAGAAAGCTTTTGAACACATTCTCTTAACTCTTTACCACACGACAATATTTTAGACTGGTTCAAACTGAAAGCATTTGCAGACGACAAATTAAATACAGCTAAAATGGTTTTATTTCTTTCTGAAAGGTCAGAAAACATTGTGGGAAAAGGGGAAAATGCTGGTAACCAGCATTTTCTCCTTTTCCCACAATGTTTTCAAAAGTCCAATGTCCTAGAGTCATAGAAACTTGGGATTGTGTGATAAAGGGTTAAGATATTCTGGCCAAGAGTCCTGAACACTACTTTTTTTTACCAATTTCCACTTCATTCATTTCACAACCTTAGGCCAAAACATTTCACCTTTTCACATTGTATCTGAAAACACACACATCAGAAGAGAGTGAACAGCATGCTATGTTTAGTACATTTATTCAACAAGGCATCAAATGCAGAATAAAGTCTCCTTTTGCAAGGGTCGGTATTCACCAACCATTTTTAAGGTCTTATTCTCCAAGATTTTCTACATTTGAAAGTAACTCAACTCCTGATTGGCTAAAAAAATGGTTTAGCCAATCAGGAGTTGTGTTACTTTCAGACGTAGAAAATTTTGGAGAACAAGACAAAGAACATTCTTAAGAATGGTTGGTGAATACGGACCCTAATGTTTATCAATTTACATAATTATCAGTTATATGCATTTCATTGCTCCTGTCAATAGGTAAATGGAACAAAACCACAGATGTTGCAGTGAAGACGCTAAAGCCGGGTAGCATGTCTGTGACCGCCTTTTTGGAGGAGGCTATGATCATGAAGAAATGTCGACACGACAAACTGGTACGACTGTATGCTGTTTGTACAAATGAAGAGCCCATCTATATTGTCACAGAATTGCTGAAGGACAGTTTACTGAACTATTTAAGGGAAGGAGATGGAAGACGACTAAAATTTGTGGAAATGGTAGATATGGCTGGTCAGGTGCGTATGATTGCTGATAGAAAAAGTATTTGGGATGAACTCTAGTTGTATCAGTTCAGTCCATAAAGCTCTTTACCACAGGGCAAAGTTTTATTCTCAACTCTTTACCACAGAGCAATTTTTTAGACATATCCATATTTACAGAAATTTGCAGATGACAGTTCAAATGTTTTTCATATGATAGCATTTGTCCTTTACAGATAGAAAACATTGTTGAAAAAGGAGAAAATGCTGGTTACCAGCATTTTCTCCTTTTCCCACAATGTTTTCTAAAGGCTTCTTCCTCATGGTTGTTAAAGCTTAGGATTGTGTGGTAAAGGGTTAATCCAAATTTAGAGGATTTGCAGATAACAAATATGGTTAAAATGATAGCATATGTCTGTGACAGTGTACACATCACTCTGGGAGAGGGAGAAAATGTTGGTTACCAGCATTTTCTCCTTTTCCCACAGTGTTTTCAAAAGAGTTCTCTGTCAAAGTTGTTGAAACTAATGGATTTCCCTATTCAAGGGTTTACCCAAGATGTGTTGACAGCTTTCAAAAAAGTTGCAAGCAGAAAAGCAGTTGCTTTTTACAAACAGTCACTGTTTGTCTCACAATGTTTTCTATATTTTCGAAATAATAGTCTTCCTCGCTTTGAAATGTTTCTCTCTTGCTCTGTCTATGGTACTGACTGTTCTAAAAATAACTTGTATTGAATTAGGGTAGGTCTAAATTTGCCATTTTGACTATTAGCTTAACCCTTTACCATACAATGCCAACTTTTTACACCCTTGAGAAAGAAGGCTTTTGAAAACATTGCTGGAAAAGGAGAAAATGCGAGTAACCAACATTTTCTCCTTTTCCTACAATGTTTTCAACCCTATGGCAGACCAGTTTCATATTTTGAGTAACATTTAATTTATCGTCTGCAAATGCTTTCAGTTTCGGCCAGGCTAAAATTTTGTTGTCTGGTAAAGAGTTAAAGTGCTTTCCCCAGACAGTGTGGGTCTAAGATCAGATTCCATATTTTGGGAATGTACATACAGATTTTTTCTGTCATGTTGATATTTTATCTATGTGTGACACATGTATTTGAGTCATAAAATTTTCCTGGTATATACCAGGTAGTAAAGTCTGATCTTAGATCTGTGCAAGTATGACATTTTGCAAGATACACTGGGAAAAACACCCAAAATTGTGATATTTAGGTCCTTCCTTTGAATCAATCCTTTACCACACAATCCCAAGTTTTAACAACCCTGAGGAAGAAGCCTTTTGAAAACATTGTGGGAAAAGGAGAAAATGCTGGTAACCAGCATTTTCTCCTTTTTCCCACCATGTTTTCTACCCCCTCGAAGACAAATTCCATCATTTGAACCACAATTAAATTGTAGTCTGCAAATGCTTTCAATTTGGACAAGTTGCCATTTTTTTCGTGTGATAGAGTTGAAAAAAAAGCCCTGTTTTATTTTTACAGCAGGATTAATAGGTTAAATGTTAATCCAGAGAAGAATTCAACATCATTTAAGTAATGAATTCTAATTTGTTGGACTTTTCACTAGAAAGACCAGAAGTTCCAGGATAAGATATGGATAAGGTTATAAAAAGAACATCAAATAACCAACCATTTGTTAACTCTTTACGACACAAATGGGAGTTGAAATGACCCTAAAGAAGAAGTCTTTTGAAAATATTGTGGGAAAAGGAGAAAATGCTGGTAACCAGCATTTTCTCCATTTTCCACAATGTTTTTTAGGCTATCAAAGATCAATTCCATCGGAACCACACTTAAATTATAGACAAGTGTACATTTTTGTCTTGTGGTAAAGAGTTATAAAAGATTCTGTTTTAATTTTACAGCAATCAAGGAGTTAAATGTAAATCCATAAAGGAATTGACCAGAAGTAACATCGTTCATGTATTGAACTGTAATTTGTAGGAACTTTCCATTGAAAGTTGAGGGTCCATATTCTCCAACCATTCTTTAGAACGTTCATAGTCTTATTCTCCAGAATTTTCTAAATTTGATAGTTACACAACTTCTGATTGGCTAAACCATTTTGTTCACCCAATCAGAAGTTGTGTTTCTTTCAAATTTAGAAAATCTTGAAGAGTAAGACTATGAATATTCATTAGAATGATTGGTGAATATGGGCCCAGAAGTTCCAGGATAAGATATGGACAAGGTTTTTAAAAGACAATTGAAATGAAGCTTAAATAGTGATTTATGTATTTGATAGGGTAGAAAACATTGTGGGAAGAAGGAGAAAATGCTGGTTACCAGCATTTTCTCCTTTTCCCACAATGTTTTCAAAAGCCTTCTCAGTCAGGATTGTGTTGCAAAGAGTTCAAAGAGTTAAGAGGCATATTTTGTCCTTGTTGTAGGTTATCTAAGTGCAGTCTGTCTTGCATCAGCACTGTCATACACCTTGTGTATTGTAAAAAAGGTTTTGCCCCAGTATTGATTGGACCTGAAAATGTCCATGCTTCTGGCTTTCAAAGATTTAATTCTGAAATTGAATAATAAATCATCTGAATTTAGATTTAACTAATATTTGCTTTGTGTGAACTGAATTACGTCTTAGTACATTATATTACTGTATTGGATATAACTGATATTTCCAGTGTAATAGGTGTGAATTACTACGTAACTCTTTCCCAAACAACACATTGTTGACTCATGAAATTACATTTATAGTCGAGCAGCTTTGATCCAAACACTTTTTTTCCCATGAATGTTTCCATAAAAGGCATATTTCTTAATCAGTGAATCGTGGTAGGGACCTTCAGGCGTCCATGTTGTAACTGACACTGTCCATTGTAACAAATAATACATGTAAAAGTGTGTGATTTACACAAATACGTATAAACATGCCTGTAATGTTCATACAGTTGTAAAGAAATAAGTTAACCAATAATTTACAGAACTTTTTAGATTTTTCTGTTGTAAGATAAAGGGTTAAAGGCTGTTCTTGGGAGGAAACAAACAACCAGTGATTTTTATCATGTGATGGATGGTTATCTTTGTCAACTATTGCAGATTGCAAGTGGCATGGCCTATTTAGAGCAGAATAAATTAATTCACCGTGATCTTGCAGCAAGAAATATATTGGTTGGTGATAACAGTTGTGTTAAAGTCGCAGACTTTGGACTAGCTAAAGTCATTGAAGATGATGAATATAATCCAAAAAATGGTAAAAAACAGAGAGACACTGATGTAGACAAAGCTAGACTAACACTAAAACAATATTTAACTGAAGGTCACAGTTATCAGATACTGTAATTGAACCTTTTTTTATATTTTTGTGGTGTGTTGAATTTGATAAACATTATCTGAAATGATTTTGTGTTTTATCTGTGGTTTTGTGCCATTTGTTGTAAAATTTAGGGTTTTTGATAATGTCAAAAACACCACTCTTTGTATGACTTTGACCTTTGGTTAAAACATTAGTAGCGTGTTTAAGATACCTAACCAGAGTTTAGTCATGGACAAATCACGTGGGTCTTCCAGCATTAACCCCTCTGCTTATGTAGCTGTAATCCCAATTTCTGTTGCAGAATAATGTTTTATGTTGTGTTGACTGCGTAACCTTTTTAACATGATTTTTCTGTTAACCCTTTACCATGCAATCCCGATTTTAAGGACCCTGTAGAAAAAGCCTCTTGAAAACATTGTGGGAAAAGGAGAAAATGCTGGTAACCAGCATTTTCTCCTTTTCCCACAATGTTTTCTATCCTTCCCAAATCAAATTTCTATTTTTGAGCCACAGTTGATTTATCGTCTGCAAATTTTGTCGTTTGGTAAAGAGTTAACTGTTTGTTTTCTAACAGATCCTATTTTATTTGCCTTTTAGAACAGCTGGAACTTACGAAGTATGAAGTTGGTGTTTCTGTTAGCTGCATTTTTTACTCTACCAAATATTTCAGTGTACCATACTGAGGGAGATGACTTTTGAAAACATGGTTGAAAAAAGAGAAAATGCTGGTAACCAGCAATTTTCTTTTTCCAACAATTTTTACAGTCCTTTCAAGAACAAATTCCATCATTTGAGTCGGGTATAATTTGCCATCAGTTGTCTAAACAGACTTATCTAAAACTTTGTACAGAGTTTACATATTATCTGTTGTGCAGTTGAAGGCTTCAGCTGTAAGGCAGTTGAACATGGGCTAAACCTTCCAATGACCCCCAAGTTGGGGCTAACATTGTTAATGGCTTTTTAACTCTTTACCTACCACACAACAAAAATGTAGACTTGTCCAGATTGAAAGCATTTGCAATGGACAATTTAAATGTGGCTCAAATGATGGAATTTGTCTTTGATAAGGAAGAAAACAATGTGGGAAAAGGAGAAAATACTGGTTACCAACATTTTCTCATTTTCCCACAGTGTTTTCAAAAAGCTTCTTTCTCAGGGTCGTTAAAAGGCAGTATTGTGCAGTAAAGGGTTGAAGATGGTCTCCAGCAGGTTCAGAACGGTTGAAAACTTCAACACTACTACAAGGCTTGATCTCTGTTCAATAATGTTGCAGGTTGCTAGCGGTATGAGCTATCTAGAGCAACACAAACTTATCCACCGAGATCTTGCTGCCAGAAATGTTTTGGTTGGAGAAAATAATATTTGTAAAGTTGCTGACTTTGGGCTGGCTAAAGTTATTGAAGATGATGAGTATTGCCCCTCTTCCCCTGGTAAACCATTATATTTTACGTACAAATTTTGTCAACTCCTACATATTTCTGGCATGAACATTTTAATGGTTCTTTTTATACCCCCGCAAAACGAATGTTTTCGGGGGTATACTGGAATCAGCCTGTCTGTCTGTCCGTCCGTGTGTCCGTCTGTGTACAAAATACTACTGATTTTGTGTCGCAAACTCCTCCTCCAGTTTTCTTTCAATTGTATTGAAACTTTGCACATACATTCATCATATATTGAAGATTTGCAAGACGCACTTTTCAAGTGTCAACTCCTCCTGCTTTATGAATCATCTCCCCTTGAACTTGACACTTTTTTTTCTCTTAACATCAAGACTAGTTTCTGTCAAAGCACTGGCGGGGGTATTAAGTCACATTTAGTGACAGCTCTAGTTTATTTTATCTTTATTATTTGTTTTGTTTTTTCTTTACCTGTAAGGGTACGGGTTGAAATGATACTTCCCCTATAACCCTTTTCCAAACAAACCCTGGTTTTCACTTGTCTGCAGTACAAGTCTTTTGAAAACACTGTGGGAAAAGGAGAAATTGCTCGTAACGAGCAATTTCTCCTTTTCCCACAGTGTTTTCTACCCTTTTTGAGACCTTTCTGCCATTTTCATCAAATTCAAAATTGTCGTCTGCAAACTCTTTCAATTTGGACCAGTCCAAAATTTGTCGTTTGGGAAAGGGTTAATTGAACATGACCAGGGTTCAGCCTGCAAACATGGTTTTTATCCGCTCCTTTTATTATATTTGCTTGTTTTATCCGCTTGTTTTATTATATTTGCTTGTTTTATCTGCTTGTTTTATTATATTTGCTTGTTTTATCTGCTTGTTTTATTATATTTGCTTGTCTTACCCTTGTATCCTATGCACTGACATTTATACTTTTTCTGATATATCCCTTACACCTTTCCTAACCCTAATTTATCCCCCAGTTTTCACAGCTTACAAATCAATTTTAGATTTTCTTTTCTTTGATATTGTAGACAGAAGGCCATTAACTCTTTACCAAATGACAAAATTTTATGTCAGATTCACTTGTATTCCAAAGGGAATGAATTATTCACACTTTTAAAATGTTTACTCTTTTTTCAATTTTTTGGCTTATGCCTTTATCAAGAAATTCAACACGAAAATAATGCCCACAAAATGTTCATAAAGGTGTAAGCTGAAATATTGGGAAAAAAAAGTAAACATTTTAAAAGTGTGGACAGAATTTTAGACTGGTCCTAATTGAAAGCGTATGCAGACGATAACATAAATGTTGCGTGAATTAGGATTTTTTTCTTTGAAAGGGTAGAAAACATTGTGGGAAAAGAAGAAAATGCTGGTTACCAGCATTTTCTCCTTTTCCCACAATGTTTTCAAAAGTCCTGTCCCTTTGGGTTGTTAAAACTTAGGATTGTGTTGTAAAGAGTTAATGTATTTCCTCATTTTAGTTGTCACTGTAAAATTTCATGGCTTATGAGTATTATCAACATGCACCTTTTTTAGCATGGCTGTTTTCGAAGAAAACATCAAGGTCTTTTAATAATTCTGGCGTCATCGTCATTGTCTGCATCGTCGTGCAAAAACTTTGACATTTTGTCATACCTCTGTCATTACTGGGCTTGTTGTTAACCCTTTCCCAAACGACAAATTTTGGACTGGTCCAAATTGAAAGAGTTTGCAGAAGACAATTTTAAATTTGATGAAAATGGCAGAAAGTTATCAAAAAGGGTAGAAAACACTGTGGGAAAATGAGGAAATGGCTGGTTACGAGCAATTTCTCCTTTTCCCACAGTGTTTTCAAAAAACTTGTTCTGCAGACACGTGAAAACCAGGGCTTGTTTGGGAAAGGGTTAACTATCAAATGGGGAGCCCATACAGCAGGGGCAGGTAACCATCAAAATACTTTTGACACAAATATTCCCCGTTTTCAACTTAAAATTGTCAAAACTTTGACATTTTATTATATCTCTGTCATTACTGAAGATATTTACATCAAACTTGGACTAGTTGTTACTCGTAATATCAAACTCGGACTAGTTGTTATGAGTAACTATCAAAAGGGGAACCCATACGACAGGTGCAGGTAACCATCAAAATATTTTTTATACAGTTATGTCCCTTAGAATTTTCACTAAGAGCAACTGCAGCCGAGCGTTGGCACCTGCATGCGGTGCTCTTGTTGATATACATACATGCACATATTCTATAGACATGATAACTATGTAACAGGTTTAACCCTTAAAGTAACAATAGCTACCAAAAATAAACAAAGTGGGTTTTAAAATGCATTTAAATTTAAATCATACCATAGGTATAGAAATTGTGAAAATCACAATCTGTTATTGTACAGTCGGTCCAAGTGTTAGTCGCTGGCAGAAAAATGAATTTCAAAACTAGGTTAAAAGTTGTCAGGTCACTCTATCTTTTGTTTACTTTTTGCCTGATTTTAAAATTCATTTTTCTGTCAGCTACTAAGACTTTGACCGACTAGACAATAACTTTGACCGACCAGACAATGCTTTTTAACACCTGTGTTGATTATTTGGCAGCTACTGGGCCTTTAAACAGCTGGACTTCTTTTTCCATTTCTGGAAAAATCAATTTTAAGCTCCACTGGCGGAAGGCCAGCGGGCTTATGTTATGGCCTTGTGTCCGTCGTGCGTGCATTGGTGTGTGCGTCCATGCGTTAACTTTCATTTTAAACATCTTCTCTGGAACTACCCATCGGATTTTGACGAAACTTCACAGAAATGATCCTGGCATGGCCCTCTTCAGAAACTCTTCAAAGAATTTGATTCCTATCAAAACTGTGGTTGCCATGGCAACAAAACTAAAAAATATTGGATATCTTTAAAAATCTTCTTGTCCAAAACCATAAGGTTTCATCTAATGGACTTCTACAAAAACTCTTCAAATTACAGCCCCGGAGTCAAAATTGGCCCTGCCCCGGGGGTCACAAGTTTTACATAGGTTTATATAGTGAAAATTTTAAATATCTTCGTTCTAAACCACAAGGCCCAGAGCTACCAAATTTAGCATGTAGCTTCATCTAATGGA
The DNA here is from genome assembly GCA_945859785.2 of Tridacna gigas. Taxonomy (NCBI): domain Eukaryota; kingdom Metazoa; phylum Mollusca; class Bivalvia; order Cardiida; family Cardiidae; genus Tridacna; species Tridacna gigas. The sequence continues at coordinate 60,424,676 of OX244032.2, forward strand.
CTTCAACAAAACTCCTTCATATTATAGCTTCAGGGTCAAAAATGGCCCTGCCCCGTGGGTCAAAGACTGAAAAATATTGAAAATTTTAATTTTTCTTGTCTGAAATCTTAAGGCCTAGGGATACTAAATTTGGCATGTAGCTTCACCTAATAGACCTTTACAAAAACCATTCAAATTATAGCCCCATGGTCAAAATTGGCCCTGCGGGGGGGGGGGTGGGGGGGGGGGTGGGGGGTTCACAAGTTTTACATAGTTTCCTATAGTGAAAAGTTTAAAATATCTTCTTGTCCTAAAACCATATGGCCTAGGGCTATTAAATTTTGCATGTAGCTTCATCTGATGGACTTCTAAAATTAGGCCCAGCCAGAGGGATCACAAGTTTTACATAGGTTTATATAGTGAAAGCTTCAGATATCTTCTTGTCCTAAACCATTTGACCTAAAGCTACCAAATTTGGCATGTAGTTTTGTCTAATCGTTCTCTAAAAAATTCTTCAGATTATAGCCTGGAGATCAGAATTTGCCCCGCCCCAGAGGTCACAAGTTTTATATAGTGAACATTTTTTATATCTTCTTGTCGTAAACCATATGGCCTAGGGTTACTAAATTCTGCATGTAGCTTCAACTAATGGACCTCTACAAAAAACTGTGGTCAAAACTGGCCCTAACCTGCAGGTCACAAGTTTTACGTAAGCTTATATAGTGAAAACTTTAAAAATCTTCTTGTCCTAAACCATATGGCCTGATACCAATTATAGCCCCGGTGTCAAATTTGGTCCAGTGGAGTGATACAGGGCCAACATCGCCCTCTTGTTTCTTTTTTGTTCCATTAACTGTTTATTGAATGAAATAGACATTATTTTGTATTCTCTCAACAAACAAATTTAAAGGTTCCTATAAAAACATTCAGAAAAAAGAAAATTTATACTTTGACCAAGAATCTTGATGACTTTGTTCTGTCATCTGCAAATGCTTTCAAAATGAACAAGTCAAACTTTTGGGTTGTTCTTGTGAGCCATTGGATCTGACAGTAAGTACAGGGTTTGTGACACACGGTGTCATGTCTGTTTAACTCTTTACCAAATGACAAAATTTTAGACTGGTCCGAATTGAAAGCAATTGCAGACGACAAAATAAAGATGACTTGAAAAAAGAACTTTGATTTGGGAAGGGGAGAAAACAAGTGGGAAAAGGAGAAAATGCTGGTTACCAGCATTTTCTCCTTTTCCCACAATGTTTTCAAAAGCTTTCTTTTTCAGGGTTGTTAAAAGTCGGGATTGGGAGTTCAAAGTTGGTAACACATCATCCCTTTACCAATCTTGAGAAAAAAGGCTTTTGAAAACATTTTGGGCAAAGGTGAAAATGCTGGTGACACTGAATTTCTCACCTGCTAATGCTTTCAATTTGGACAAGTCTAATATTTTGTGGTGTGGTAAAGAGTTAATACTTGCAGACAACTTTTTTTATCATGAAGCGGACAACCTTTGAATTCATTGTCGCAAGGGCAGATACTACTCATAACGAGCAATTCAGCTATGCAACAATATTTTCATGCTTATCCTTATTTAACAAGGATGTTTTCAAAGTCATTGATCTGAATTGTCCAGTGTTTTTAGAGATATCATAGTCAACACACCCTTGAAATTGCAACACAGTGGGCTTTGTAAACTGACTTAACTCTGTACCACACAATCCCGACTTTTAACGACTCTGAGAAAGAGGCCTTTTGAAAACATTGTTGGAAAAGGAGAAAATGCTGGTAACCAGCATTTTCTCCTTTTCCCACAATGTTTTCTACCTTTCCCAAAACAGATTTCAATTTTTGAGTCACATTTAATTTGTCGACTGGAATTGCTTTTAATTTGGACCAGTCTAAAATTTTGTCGTTTGATAGAGTTAACCCTTTACCACACAACAAAAATTTATACCTGTCCAAATTGAAAGCAGTTGCAGATGTCAAATTAGATTTGATGGTAGAATTGAAATTTGTGTTGGGAAGGGCAGATAACATTGTGGGAAAAGGAGAAAACGCTGGTTATCAGCATTTTCTCTTTTTCCCACGATGTTTTCAAAAGGCTTCTTTCTCAGAGGCGTCAAAAGACGGCATTGTGTGGTCAAGGGTTAAACTGTGATTTATTAATGGTTTACCTAAAGATACTGTGTTTTGAATACCCTTAGAAAGACGGCTATTTAAAACATTGTGGAAAACGGAGAAAATGCTAGCAACCAGCAAATTTGTCATATTCCTGCAGTGTTTCTACTCATTCCAAGGCAGATCTCATTATTTTAATCATACATGCATTTTATTAGTCGTCCGCAGTTGCTTTCAGTTTGGACAAGTGTAGTGAAAGAGTAAAACATGTGTTACGTACAGGCAGCATGCTTAGTCTTCAAATGCTGTAACCCTTTATCACACAATGCCGATTTTTAACGACACTGACAATGGAAGTTTTTGAAAACATTGTCGGAAAAGAAGAAAATGCTGGTAACCAGCATTTTCTCCTTTCCCAAAAATGTTATTTACCCTATCAAGGACACCTTTTGTCATTTTGGACACCTTTAATTTGTCATATGCAAATGCTTTCAATTTGGTCCTTTCTAAAGTTTTGTTGTCTTGTGAAGGGTTAAATTTTATTTAATCCGTTTTCCAAGCAATTTTAGGTTGTACAGACCCTGAAAAAGGAGGTTTTTAAAAATATTTTGTAAAAATGAGAAAATGCTGATAAATGAAATGTTTTCCAGTCTTTCGAAGGCTACTTTCTTCAGTTGGGACACATTTAACTACCAGCCAACAAACTTTGAGACTAGTCCAAATTGAAAACATTTGCAGACGATAAATTAGAGGTTGCCCAAATGACAAAATTTGTCCTTGATAAGGTAGAAATGATTGTGCATGAGTTTTACACGGAAGCTTTATTTACTCTCTACCAAATTTTAGATTTTTCTATCAAAATTTAGATCTTTCCAAACTGAAAGCACTTGCAGACACAAAAATTGAATGTGTCTTAGTTGATGAGATATGTCACTGAAAGGGTAAAAGAATTGTTGGAAAAGGAGAAAATGCTGGTAACTAGCATTGAGATATGTCTCTGAAAGGGTAGAAAGATTGTTGGAATAGGAGAAAGTGCTGGTAACTAGCATTTTCTCCTTTTCCTTTGATGCTTTCAAAAGCATTCTTCCTCCAGGTTGTTAAGAGTTCAAAATATTTCCATGCCATTTATTTGACTTGGGTCCTCCATGGCGTGGTGATTAGCCCTTTACCACACAATCCTGACTTTTAATGACCGGAAAGAGGCTTTTGAAAACATTTTTGGAAAAGGAGAAAATGCTGGTAACCAGCACAAATCTCATCATTTGAAACATATTTAGTTTTTGCTCTACAAATGCTTTCTTTGTGGATTAGTCAAAAATTTTGGCCTGTGTTAAATGGTTAACCCTTTACCAGATGACAAAATTTTCACCTTGTCCAAATTGAAAGCATTTGCAGACGACAATATCGGTGTAATTCAAATGGTGCAATTTTTCTTTGATCAGGTAGAAAGCATTGTGGGAAAAGGAGAAAATGCTGGTTACCAGCATTTTCTCCTTTTCCCACAATGTTTTCAAAAGGCTTCTTTCCCAGGGGCGTTAAAAGGCGGCATTGTGTGGTACAGGGTTAAAGGTATAAAATGTATGATCAGGGCTTGTATTCACCAATCAGTCTTAACCCTTTACCAAACAACAAAATTTTAGGCTTTTCCAAATTGAAAGCATTTGCAGACGACAATTAAAACGCAACTCAAATAATGGAATTTGTCTTGGATAGAGTAGAAAACATTGTGGGTAAAGGAGAAAATGCTGGTTATCAGCATTTTCTCCTTTTCCAACAATGTTTTCTAAAGGCTTCTTTCCGAGGGTCGTTAAAAGTCGGGATTGTGCAGTAAAGGGTTAAAGGTATTTATGATCACGGCTTGTATTCACCAATCAGTCTAATAGTACTCTTAGTTTTATTCTCAAGATTCTTTCTTGAAATTGCAGTGTAACACAATTTCTGATCGGCTAAACCATTTGGTTACTTTGTGCATTCAAATTTAGACCAAGACTCTAACTACTAATGATTGATGAACACAGGGCCTGGATTTCCTGGTTCTTTTCCTGCTGAAGGAGTTGGGTATGTGAGAGTGTCCAGTGGTTAGGCATTGCATAGCTGCGGGGAAAAACTCTAAATAAATTGACCTATTGCCTTTATGTGACATAACTCTTTACCGAACGTCAAAATTTTAGACTGGTCCAAATTGAGAGCATTTGCAGACAACAAAATAAATGTTTCAGAACTAAGGGAATTTTTCTTTGAAAGCGTAGAAAACATTGTGGGAAAAGGAGAAAATGCTGGTTACCAGCATTTTCTCCTTTTCCCACAATGTTTTCAAAAATCCTCTTCCTTCTGGGTTGTTAAAACTTGTGATTGTGTGGTAAAGGGTTAAATACCTTTGAAAGTCACATAAATCTTTGTTCAAATAAACTTTTATTTGGTAATACTGGTACAAGTTTTTCTGAAATATTTCTGGTTGATATCCTTGCAGGAAACAAATTTCCAATAAAGTGGACAGCACCTGAGGCAGCCTTGTATGGCCGTTTTACCATCAAGTCTGACGTATGGTCCTACGGGGTACTGTTGATTGAACTCACCACCAGAGGTCAAGTGCCATATCCAGGTAGGAAGCTTTGGCTCTTGTTCTTAAACCCTTTACCAGAGGACAAAATTTTAGACCCATCCAAATTCAAAACATTTGGAGACGACAGATTGAATGTGTCTCAAATGACGAGATTTGTCTGAAAAAAGGACAGAAAGCATTATGGGAAAAGGAGAAATTGCTGGTTACCAGCATTTTCTCCTTTTCCCACAATGTTTTTAAAAGGCATCTTCCTTAAGGTTGTTAAAACTCGGGATCGTATGGTAAAGGTTTAAATCTTAACTGCTTTCGTTTCTAGTTCACAATCTCGCCATTTAACGCTGAAGCTGATACCCTCTGCTTTAGATGTGATGATACATGTATCTAGTGAGCTCACCAAAGTGAGCCATGCTCTGTGAATAGGGGGCTGAATGCATCTGCGAAAAGTATCGACTCGGCTCAGCCTGTGTAATCCGCGCAGGCTGACCTTGGCCGAAACTTTTCACTATTGGTCTATTTTCTGCGTGTCAAAGGGCCAGTCTACCACTATGGATCCATAATAATATGATGACTTGCTTGGTATAATGCATTAAGCCCTCTTTTTTCCAGAGCATGGCTCAAGTATATTAGTTGATAAAATGTTACTAGTAAAGCTTTCACTGCTTGAAATACTATATTTTTAATAAACCCTCAGCTCTCCCCAGACCTAGATTGCAGATAGCATTGAAACTTAGTAATATTTAGTCATTATTGGGAGTTAAGTAAAGATGAATACCCTAAGTTGACCTTTGACCTTTTTCTTGTCACCCTTAACCCTTTACTGCACGATGCTGCCTTTTAACAACCCTGTGGAAAATGACTTTTGAAGACATTGTGGGAAAAGAAGAAAATGCTGGTAACCAGCATTTTCTCCTTTTTCCACAATGTTTTCTACCTATCAAAGACAGAAATATGCGCTTGAGCTACATTTGATTTGTCGTCTGCTACTGCTTTCAATTTGGTTCAGTCCAAAATTTTGTTGTCAGGTAAAGGGTTAAAGTGTTGTATAAATCTAACAGACATTTTCAGCCGGAAAATAAGATCTAAATAATTGCAATATCAAAGCTGCTTTTGTCAAGTTTGTGTCAGCCAAACAGACAGCATATATCAAAGATCAGAGGGCATGTTTTGTGCAGTCTGATCTTGATCTACACTGGGCACAAAGGAAACCATAGCTTTGTAAGGCACTGTAACCCTTTTACCATACAACTTTGAATTTTAATGGCTCCAAGAATTGTGTATTGGAAACATGTGGGAAAAGGAAAAAAATGCTGGTTACCAGCATTTTTTCCTTTTCCCAAATGTTTTCTATCCTGTCAAAGACAAATTCCAACATTACAGCCACATTAAAATTGTCATCTGCAAATACTTTGAATTTGGACAAGTCTATTTTTTGCTTTTGGTTAAGGGTTATACACTTACCCATGGGCTGTTTTTATCATAGGCATAGTGGCATACCATTGATCATATAGTATATGTGTAGGAATCATGCTTTCAGAAAGAGTATAAAACTTTCCCCTAATGTGTGATATTTTGCAAAATTAAATAGTTAAAATAGGCGTAAGCTTTGTGGTGCAATAATGGCAAGATAAAATTCACTATTAAATGTTCATACTCATAGGACTGTTGTTAAAATATACCCTTGATGCCTTAATCTGTCTGCATCAGCACGCTACCTCGGTCATGCTTTCAGATTTTGACAGTTTCTAGAAATATGCATTTGTTACGACCAAGTGACATACAACAATACTTTGTATGTGTACAATGGACTATTTGTGGACAAAAATATATCAACACTTTTTCCATATTATCTGTTCTGTCACATCTGTTGCTCCCTCGGCAATAGTTTGTATCTAGAGTTCATCTACCATCTCCGAAGCTTGTCTGAATAATCAACTATTAAATGAAAAGTGAGCCTATTGAGATGCCTGTTAATAACCATCAAGTTAAATTAAGCCTTTAAGCACCATTCACAACTATAGTTGCCTTTGCGGCAAACTGATCAAGATATTTGATCTGCACTGTCGGCTTTGCCGAGACATTTTGAACATGATCATCTTTGAAATTGCATTTATTTGAGTCTTTTTCCATGCAGTAGATTTACTCGTAAGCCACTGAAACTCCATTGGTCTATTACAGAATATCGAAATTTTCATCAGTCTTTTGATCATCTGACACTGGTACTAAAAATAGCACATTGGAAACTTCCTCTATATTATATACATGTACATGTATATTAAATAAGACATTATTGTATTATGACATAGTGGCATTTGCTACTGTGCTATTTTTAGTAACAATGTGCAATGATCAACCAATGAAAATTTTGGTATTCTGTGATAGACCAATGGAAGTTCAGTGGCCTATGGTTTGTTCAATGCTTACAGTGTAGAAATGCCTGTAATACCTACCCTTCACTGAAAATGGAGCCAAAAATCAAGTGATGTTGCCATGATAATCTTCTATTTTATGCAGTCTGTCCCTTGAAAAAAGGTTTTAACCAAAATTAGTTGTAAATAAAATAGAAAGAAACTACTTGGAATTTTGATTCCTTTTACTTCATTGTTGAAATATTCTTTGTATATCTTGCAGTACTACATTACCCCTCATGCATGTTAAAGGACTTTATATGTCAATGCGTCATGAAACAACATTCTTTCATATTGTATGTAAACTATACATGTATTGAAAAAATTACCAGGAACTTCAGTTTGAAAGTGAGCATGACTGTAAATTTCAGTTTACCTTGTTGAATGAGAACTTTTTTCAGTGAAAAAGCAGATCTTAGTGCTAGTAAGAGAAATTGTGCTACACTATTTTCTTAACTCTTTACCAAACGACAAAATTTTAGACTGGTCCTAATTGAAAGCACTTGCAGACGACAGAATAAATGTGACTGAAAAATTGAACTGGTTTTAGGAATGGTAGAAAACATTGTGGGAAAAGGAGAAAATGCTGGTTACCAGCATTTTCTCGTTTTCCCACAATGTTTTCAAAAGCCTTCTTCTTCAGGGTCATTAAAGGTCGGGATTGTGTGGTAAAGAGTTAAAGAATGTCCATGTTTAACAACCCTGAGAAAGACAGCTTTTTGAAAAATTGTGAGAAAGGGAGAAAATGCTGGTGACAAGCATTTTCTTCTTTTCTTACCATGGTTTCTGCGCTTTCAAACACAAATCCAATCATCTGAGCAATTTGTTGCGTACAGATGCTTTTAATTTGGACAAGTCAGAAATTTATTGTCTAGTAAAGAGACAAAATGCAGTTTCACTTAATGTTTATCGACACACATTTTCTCTATCTCTTTACTGTTCCTCAAATGTTTTGTTTATTCTTGCATGCTGTCTTTCCTTCACCTTTCAGGGATGACCAATAGGGACGTTCTAGAACAAGTTGAGCGTGGTTACAGAATGAGCAGACCTCCAATTTGTCCAGTATCTATGTATGAAATGATGTTGAAATGTTGGGATAAGAAAGCGGAAGAACGACCCACTTTTGAATTTCTCTTTAACTTCTTTGATGACTATTTCATTGCAACTGAACCCAGTTACAAGGAATCGGAACCATAGATAACTTAGGTATGACAGCACTAAATTACAAATTGTGTTTGCAACGATTTGCAAAGTAGAGATGATGCCATGGGAATTTAGTTTTTGACTTTCTGTTTCCTTTGTGTCTATTTTTTTCATTGTTCATGTTCTGTACATAAAGACCATAAATCTCATACACAGTGGCAAATTATAGTAATATGATATCTAACTCTGTACCAGATGACAAAATTTTAGACCTGTCCAAATTCAAAGCATTTGCAGACGACAATTTCAGTGTGACTCAAATGATGAAGTTTGTCTTTGATAGGGTAGAAAACATTGTGGGAAAAGGAGAAAATGCTTATTACCAGCATTTTCTCCTTTTCCCACAATGTTTTCAAAAGACTTTTCTTTCAGGGTCATTAAAACTCGGGATTGTGTTGTGAAGGGTTAAAGAAGCTGGAATTTTTACAAGAAATTTTGCAATTCTTTAAATTTAAATCCTGCCTAATGACAAATGAACTTACAAAATCACCATCAGAAATGAACAATTTGATGAATATTTTAATAGTCAAACTAGCATTGTAACTTGATTTTGAAATTTTCACTCCAAATAAGAAGATTCTATTTTCAATAGGTGTTCCGTATGTCAAGATAACTTCGGCTTGTTATCTCAGGTTAAGGTCTATGGCTCCTTACTGCCATACTTAAGGATCTGTATAAACTTTGTCTCATGGCAATAGTGATTAGTAGAGACACTTTATGATGGAGTTCAAAAAATTTCACCACATGTAACTTTAATGAGGGCAATTCCTGTAAATCAAATGATCTCCCTTGCCAGATAAAGACTAAAGGTAACCAAATATCAGATTGGTCCTTTTACCTGTATTCCTTTGTTTTTATCCTGGATTCCTTTTGGGATGTTGTGATAAAAATAATTTGATTTATGACTATATGTAAGGTCCCCACGTAATTTTAAAGCAAATCATGATCTCAATCATCAGAGAAATGTAAATATATCGATTTGTAAAACAATCTAACCCAGTCTAGCTGAGATATCATCTGAAGAATATAATTGTGAAGTGCAAGAAAATCAAGGATAAAATCCAAGTAATCTCCTTGTCAGGACCAATGTAGTACTGGAGAGGAATCAGGGGAAATAACTGAAGAATGGCTCTCATTATGAAGAATTTTATCTCATGACCCAAGGATGCCCAGGTTGGACAAAAATAATAGAGTAATAGATAGTCTGGTACCTTGCCATACTACAAGAGTACAAGATAACGTAGTGGTAGGGGCAGGTAATCCAGACTACCCTATAGGGTACTACCTCCTTTAAATTCAATGTATTCATCGAATTTTTCAACACACAGTGACAAGAGAGGTATTAAACAATCAAGTAAGTACTACTTGATCATAATTAAATGGCAAAATCTTTCCAGAAGACAACACTATTTTGACAAAATTCAGATGCAGGTCCTCTGGGCCGAATCATTTTTAAGAGAACTTTTGCAAGTCCGCACTTAGGTTTAAAAAATCATAAAAAATTTAAATAGCCTGCAAACACAGTAAAACTAAATGTCTTGGAAAATCTAAATTAGTCATCTGGTAAATGGTTAACTCTTTACCACGCAACAAAATTTTAGCCTGGTCCAAATTGAAAGTGTTTGCAGACGACAAATTAAAGATGGCTCAAATGGTGGAATTTGTCCATGATAGAGCAGAAAACATTGTGGGAAAAGGAGAAAATGCTGGATACCAGCATTTTCTCCTTTTCCCAAATGTTTTCAGAAGGCTTCTTTCCCTGGGTGCTTAAAACCTGGAATTGTTTGGTAAAGGGTTAATAAAAGTTCCTGTGTAAAACTCATTGAAAAAAGTGTATATGATCAGACCAGAATGTTGATATTTCAACTTTGACTCTCTCTGTCTCGAGAGCATGACATATTGTTAACACTGGATCACATATAGAAGTCAATTATTCCCAACACAAGGTCATCTTCGAAAAATTTTGTATGCCTTTCTAAGCTCACTTTCCTTTGTGTAAGATTTTAAATTAAAGAATCATTTTAACTGGGAATGTATTCAAATAATGTGGACATATATGATAATTTCTGGAGTATAGCAGCCATCTTTTTTTCAGAAGATGCTGCTCTGTTCATAAATTAAAACATTTGCTAGAAATACACAGAATTTATCACTGACAGACCAGGCAATAGCTGAAGTCCCCATGTCTTTTCTCCAACCCTTTTTGCTTCTTTCTCCTTGTGCTTCAGCCCATTTACTGAGCTATCTGATCTTTGTACAACCCTGAAGAACCATGCAGGCTTTCAGTATTTTCTTTTTTCTTATTTTCTACCCTTCCAAAGATAAATCTCATCGTCCTAATTTGACATCTGTAAATGCTTTCTACATAGACAATGTTGTTTGGTAATGAGTTTACCATTTACCCGTTACCAAGCAATCTCAAGTTTTAATAACCCATAGAAAGAGGCCTTTTGCAAACATTGTTGGAAAAGGAGAAAATGCTAGCTACCAGCATTTTCTCCTTTTCCAACCATGTTTTCTACCATTTCAAAGACAATGGCCATCATTTCAGCTTCATTGAACTTGAGTCTAGGACAATCCCCCCCCCCCCCCCCCCCCCCCCCCCCCCCCGGACAATTCCCACCAGGATGTTCATACCATCATATGCATATTAGGAAATTCATAGTGAAACTCGTCAAATTTGTGAGCACTTTTCTGGGTCTATAATTTCTTTTTCCCAAACGGTTCTTCCTCCTCACATTCTGAATCAGAGGATTATGCCAACTGAGGTACTTTTCCTCAAAATATCCGCAGAGCATTACACATTTAAATGCTCCTGGTCCTGATTCCCTTCCTAATCCCAGCCTTGCCCTAAAACCATCCACGCTGCATGCAACATGACAGAAATGAACAATCATTGTGGAGCTTCTATAATGCTGGCATCTCACTGTCCCGAATATGACTCCGACATTTTCATCTGATCTGTAGGCCGTAGAAAGCCCATAGAAGCCCACTCGGCCAAACCAGCGAAAACTGTCAGCCAATCAGAACCCGAACAGAATGTGCAGTGGATATGTAGATTGGGGGAAAAAAATTCGCGGCCGGGCCCCAGCGCCTTGCACGCATGTGTTCATCGGACAGGCCCCGGAAGCTTCCATATGGCATCTGGCCGGCACCTTTACGGTTTGTAGACGGGTGTCTTGCGATTGCTCTCCACCAGTTTTAACCGGGCACCGCTGAGTGCCGTAGAATATGTGACCACACGCACCGTAGACATGAAAATCGTAATGGGCCCGTACAGTCTCTAAAATCCACGCCAAGGTGCTGGATGGGGAAAATCGTACGGGGCCCGGTGGATGTGTGACCTAGGTTTAAGGCTGCTTTTCCACGAAGTGTTTGCGGGCCCGGAATAGGAGGCGGCGCGGGTGCGAGTGAAACTGGTAAAGGGAAATGCGTTGGATCAATTTTTTCCACCCGCACCCGGCCCCTATTCTGCGCCTGCAAACTCCTCGAGGAAAAGCAGCAACATACATACTCAAACAAACAAACGCATCTCCCTGAAATTGACAGAATCTGATTTCAAAAAGGCGGTCCTGGTGGCCCTATTGTATATCGCAGCACGGCCATTTTCTACAGGAACTTTCCTCTGGTCACACCGAACATACATAGAAAAATATGAAAAACGGTTTTCCCTGAAATTGACGGAATATGATTTCAAGATGGCGGATCTGGCAGCGATACTGTAAATCAGCCATTTCCGAAAGGAAACTTCCTCTAATCACCCCCGAAATATGAAAAAAAGAAAAGATCAATAAGATCCGACATATGGTTCTCCATGAAATTGACGAAATGTGATTTCAAGATTGCGGCTCTGGCGGCCATATTTTCGAAAGAAAACTTCCTCTAGTCACCCCAAACATTCACACAAAAAATCAATAAGTTCGGACATACGGTTCTCACTGAAATTGACGGAATCTGATTTCAAGACTGCTGATCTGGTGGCCATATTGTAAATTGGGTCGCGGCTATTTTCGAAAGGGGGGGGAATTGTCCAGGGGGGAATATGCAGGGGGGGGGGGGTGTCTGGGGGCAGTTGTCTAGGGGGGAATTGTCCTGATACGATGGAACTTGTCGTCTTCAAGCACTTTCAGTTTGGACAAGTATAAAACTTTATCATTTGGTGAAAAATGAACAGTTCCTGGTCAATGTGAGGATCTAAATATTGCAGAATCAAGGCTCTTTAGTGTCAGACAGTGTAGATCCCAGATCATTCTGTATGTTCTGTGCTTTCTAGTTCTGATGAACTGCTTTCAAAAGCATCTAATCTTAACCACAGCATGCAGTGTCCCTCGGTACCATTTTCTGTCCAATATTATATAAAGCCTAGGGTGCAAGAGAACCAGAGGCAATGGACATTTTCAGGCAGTAGAAACGGCTTAGTTATTGTTCCATTATCAAGTATATTTGGCTTAACCCTTTACCAGACGACAAAATTATAGCCATGTCCAAATTGAAAGCATTTGCAGATGACATTTTCAGTGTGGCTCAAATGGTGCAATTTTTCTTTGATAGGGTAGAAAACATTGTGGGAAAAGGAGAAAATGCTGGTTACCAGCATTTTCTCCTTTTCCCACAATGTTTTCAAAAGGCTTCTTTCCCAGAGGCGTCAAAAGGCGGCATTGTGCGGTAAAGGGTTAAATATCTCTCAAAATATGGGTCAGAGTAGGCTTGATTTGTCTGACAATGGAAAGGTCTCCCATGCAACTTAAATTACTCATTCAGTCTTATTACCAAACAATCGCGAGTCTTAACCCTTTACCAAACAACAATATTCTAGACCAGTCCAAATTGAAATTACTTACAGATGACAAAATAAGTGTGGCTCAAAAACTAAAAATTTGTTTTGGGAAGTGTAGAAAACATTGTGGGAAAAGGAGAAAATGCTGGTTACCAGCATTTTCTCCTTTTCCCACAATGTTTTCAAAACGCTTCTTTTTCAGGGTCGTTAAAAGTCGGGATTGTGTTGTAAAGGGTTAAGGACCCTGAGGAAAAAGATTTTTGAAATCGTTATTCTTTTTTTCTGCTATGTTTTTTACCCATTTGAAATCAAATCCAATCATTTAACCCTTTCCCAAACAAGCCCTGGTTTTCACGTGTCTGCAGTACAAGTCTTTTGAAAACACTGTGGGAAAAGGAGAAATTGCTCGTAACGAGCAATTTCTCCTTTTCCCACAGTGTTTTCTACCCTTTTTGATAACTTTCTGCCATTTTCATCAAACTTAAAATTGTCGTCTGCAAACTCATTCAACTTGGACTAGTCCAAAATCTGTCGTTTGGGAAAGGGTTAAGCTTTAATCACTAATTTATTTTGTCATTTGCAAATGCTTTCAGTTTGACAAAGTCTCAGTTTCGGTTGTTTTGTAAATGACTTAAAGTCTGCCCATGGCTTACATGATCCTTACATTCCACTAGTTTTTCCTTAACCCTTTACCAAACGACAAAATTTCAGATTGGTCCAAATTCAAAGCATTTGCAGACGACAAAATCATTTTAGTTCAGATGATGATTTCTGTCTTTGATTAGGAAGAAAACATTATGGGAAAAGGAGAAAATGCTGGTGTTACCAGCATTTTCTCCTTTTCCCACTATGTTTTCAAAAGGCTTCTTCTTCAGGGTCGTTAAAACTCAGGATTGTATGGTAAAGGGTTAAACTTACATTCAATCTTTCTGCATAACCTGGTTTGACAGCTTTGCGTAGTGTTTTCATTGCATGCTCTTTCCAAGTTCTCTTTTAGTGTATTAACCCGCTACGAAATAATCCTGGGTTTTACGACCTTGAGAAAGAAACCTTTCGAAAACCTTGTGGAAAAAAGGAGAAAAATGGTGGTTACCACTATTTTCTCCTTTTTCCACAATATTTTCTACACTTTCAAAGATAAATATCAGATTTTGGGTTAAATTGGATTTGTCGTCTGCAAATACTTTCAATTTGGTAAAGTCTAAGATTTTGTCGTCTGGTAAAAGGTTAAACACATTAATTTAGAAAAGTCTGTGACAGTATTATTGATACTTTTGTTTTCTTTTATTTGTATAAATTATGGGTTTTGGTACTTTTTTTTTTCTCTTTTATTTGTGTAAATCATTGGTTTTGTTACTTTTTTTTCTTATTTGTATAAATCATGGGGTTTGTTACTTTTTTTTTTCTTTTATTTGTATAATTCATGGGTTTTGGTACTTTTTTTTTCTTTTATTTGTATAATTCATGGGCTTTGGTAACCTTTCTCTGAATCACTCTTTACCAGACAACAAAATTTTACACTTGTCCAAATTGAAAGCGTTGCAGAAGACAAACGTAATGATAATGACTGGATTTGTTTTTGAAGGAAAAGAAAACAATGTTGAAAAAGGAGAAATGCTGGTTACCCTTCCCCACAATGTGTTGAAAATAACTTTTTCATCTTGGTTGGTAAAATTGGAGACTGTGGAGTAAAGTGTTAACTCTTTGCCAAACGACAAATTTTTAGATCAGGCCAAATTGAAAGCATTTGCAGATGACAAAATAAACGTAACTTATAAACTGAAATTTGTTTTGGGGAGGCTAAAAAGCATTGTGGGAAAAGGAGAAAATGCTGGTTAGCAGCATTTTCTCCTTTACCCACAATGTTTTCAAATGGCTTCTTTCTCTGGGTCATTAGAAGTTGGGATTGTGTGGTAAAGAGTTAAAGCTCTCATGAAAGGAAATGGATTCTTGATATCTAGATAGTTAGATCAATATGGTTTCCATGGCTTCAGCTCAGTGAAAGTTACGGAGTTTTTTCGAACAACCAGATGAGTAAGGCCAAAAATCCCACTTTATTATCTTCCTTGCTTTTGCGTGTTTCTCACATTGGCACACTTTGAGGCAGCTGCTGCAAGAAACTCTGAAAACATACTTATACATAACTGGAGAAGGTGATCGTTGTGAGCATTTTCTGCGTGCACAGATTGTCATTTAAGCTGTACTCACATTTACGGACTTATGGACGAAGTTGTTCAGTATTTCACTCTTCTATCAATGGCTTTATTCCAGGAAGGCCCAAAGGGTAAACATTGTGCTTACAGGTCTTAAAAGGCCTAGTCTGAAGAATGGCAAGCAAATGTGAGGTCTGATTTAACCCTTTACCACACAATCCCGACTTTGAATGACCCTGAAAGAAAAGGCTGTTGAAAACATTGACGGAAAAGGAGAAAATGCTGGTGACCATGATTTTCTCCTTTTCCCACAATGTTTTCTACCCTTCCTAAAACAAATTTCAATTTTGGGGTCACATTTATTTTGTCGTCTGCAAATGCTTTCGATTTGGATGAGTCTGTAATTTTGTAGTTTGGTAAAGTGTTAAGATCTTCACTGACATCTCGTGACAGATAGGTCTGCATATAACACCCTTGATCGGGCAATATCTGTGTGTGTGTTAAAAACTTAAAATGTCTATTAAATAATTTGATTGGGTCAACTCTGTACTACTCAACAAAATTTTAGAATTGTCAAGCTTGAAAGCATTTGCATGCTGCCTCAGATGACAAGATTTGTTGGGGAAAGGTAGGGCTTTCTTCTATTTAGCACAAGGCATGTTGCTTTTCTTTGTACATGCTAGAAACTTGTTTTGTAAGGCGTTTGTCTGCATGTGAATTCATTTCCTCCTGAAATACAGCAGAGGACTTTGAGAAAACATCCCAGTAAAATAATAGGGATAATTAACTCTTTACCAAACGACAAAATTTTAGACTGGTCCAAATTCAAAGCATTTGCAGATGACAAATAAAAACTGGCCCAAATGACAAAATTGTTCTGTGATAGGCTAGAAAACATTGTGGGAAAAGGAGAAAATGCTGGTTACCAGCATTTTCTCCTTTTCCCACATTGTTTTCAAAAGCCTTCTTTCCCAGGGTCGTGAAAACCCTGGATTATTTGGTAAAGGTTTAACATACATGTAAGTTCATGGACACTGGTGAAAGCATTCTAAATAAGAAATTACTTGTTATAAACATTTTCTCCTTTTTTGCAGCAATGTTTTCGAAAGTGGTTTTGCCGCAAGATGCAGCTATTTCTTGTAAATGGTAATGTTTCAGTTACAATTGTGACATTACAGGTATGTCCAACAGAGAAGTGATGGACCAAATACCGAATGGATACAGGATGCCCAAACCGCCAATCTGTACAGACAGTATGTATGAAATCATCCTAAAGTGCTGGGACAAGAAAGAGGAACAAAGACCCACTTTTGAATACCTGTTTAACTTTTTTGATGATTACTTTATATCCACTGAACCGAACTATAGAGAACCAGAGTAAAACAGGCTATGGACTGTATAAGGACATTTTTCATTTTTCTCAAGCTTTTTCAAATTTTTGATAAACTTCTTAACTCTTTACCACACAATCCCGACTTTTAACGTCCCTGAGTAAGAAGCCTTTTGAAAACATTGTGGGAAAAGGAGAAAATGCTGGTAACCAGCATTTTCTCCTTTTCCCACAATGTTTTCTATCCGTCCCAAAACAAATTTTGATTTTTCAGTCACATTTATTTTGTCGTCTGCAAAAGCTTTCAATTTGGACTAGTCTAAAATTTTGTCATTTGGTAAAGAGTTAAAGTAAATATTATTTTTGTGTATATTTGGAAAAGAATTTGAATTAAAGTACACGTAGAAACAGTTCATATGTATCATTTGACATGAGATTTTCTTTCTTCTGCGATAGCTTATTCTTGAAACAGCTTACAGAGACCTTTATTTGATTTTATATTTCAGCCATGCTCTCTGAAAAGGGGGCTTAATGCATCTGCAAAAAGTTTTGACCAGGTCAGTCTGCGCAATCCGCCCAGGCTGACCTGGGCCGAAACTTCGCTATTAGTCAATTTTCTGTATGTCAAAGTACCAGTCTACCTTACGATACAGTCAGTTGTTAGGCGTAATGAATTTTATGGATCCCTAATTATGTGTTGACTTCCTCGGTATGATACATCACGGAGATGCATTAAGCACCCTTTTGCCAGAACATGGCTCATTAAAAAAAAAATATATATATATATATAGTCAAATTTCAAAAATGCGACAAAAGAAGGGACCAAGTGATCTCTCTGCTTCAACTCTTTACCAAAAACAAAATACTGGAATAGTCCAAATTGAAAGCATTTGCAGATGACATATGGTACTCAAATGATGGAATTTATCTTTCATGGGGGTCAAAAACATTGTGAGAAAAGGAGAAAATGCTGGTTACCAGCATTTTCTCCTTTTCCCACTATGTTTTCAAAACTTTCCATACCCAAAGTTGTTCAAACTCGGGATTGTCTGGTAAAGGGTTAAGCATATACAGGGGCCACATTCACCAGCCATTCTAAATATTGTCCTATTTCTAAAAGCCAAGATTAGTTACGTGATTAGATGAGATAAAATGTCTTATCCAATCAGATGACTAGTCTTAGACTTTAGAATAAAACTTAGATTGGTTTGTGAATACAAACCCAGATGATTGATGAAGTCACTTATAAATTTTCTTTGTAAGGATTTGTATATTGAACAAATACCTGTATGTACATGCATTTATCGGACACTGTAGCATTGACATGATGTGTGTAAATGAGAATTTTTCTGTGAAAAGTTATGAAGCAGCAGTTTGGATAGTTGATGTAAACAATCTTTGTCTGTATTCAGCAACCATACTAAATATTCCTAATTCAAAGCAAAAACATTTGATTGGTGGAGAAGTTCCGTCTTGGTGAATGGATGGCGAGTCTGGTAAATTTAGTTTGTAATTTCAAATGGTTGAGACATATCTTTGTGTTCACCACCCATACTGAGTATTCCCAGTTAACCCTTTCCCAAACAAGCCCTGGTTTTCACGTGTCTGCATTACATGTCTTTTAAAACACTGTGGGAAAAGGAGAAATTGCTCGTTACGAGCAATTTCTCCTTTTCCCACAGTGTTTTCTACCCTTTCTGCCATTTTCATCAATTTAAAATTGTCGTCTGCAAACTCTTTCAATTTGGACCAGTCCAAAATTTGTCGTTTGGGAAAGGGTTAAAAAAAAAAAAATCTGATAGGTGGAAATGTTCTATCTTGGTGAATGGATGGCAACTCTGGTAAATTTAGTACTGTATGCAATTTCAAGTGGTTGAGACATATCTTCGTATTCACCAACCATACTGAATATTCCTAAGTAAAAAAAAAATCTGATAGGTGGAAATGTTCTATCTTGGTGAATGGATGGCAAGTCTGGTAAATTTAGTACTGTATGTAATTTTAAATGGTTGAGACATATCTTCATATTCAGCAACGATACTGAATATTCCTAAGTAAGAAAAAAATCTGATAGGTGGACATGTTCTTTCTTGGTGAATGGATGGCAAGTCTGGTAAATTAGTATGTAATTTCAAATGTATGAGACATATCTGATGCAGCAAGTACTGGTCATTAACACTTTACCGCACAATTCCAAGTTTCAACACTATACCAACAAAAAATTTTTAGGCGTGTCCAAATTCAAAGCATTTGCCGACGACAAATAAATGTGACTCAAAAATTTAAATTTGTTTTTGTTTCTCCTTTTCCTACAGTGTTTTCAAAAGGCTTCTTCGTCAGGGTTGTCAAAACTCTGGATTGTGTGGTAAAGGGTCAAGCATCCTGAGGAAGAAGCATGTTGAAAACATTGTGGGAAAAGGAGAAAATGCTGGTAAAACCGGCATTGTCCTCTTTCCCACAATTTTTTTTATCGTTTTGAAGACAAATTCCATTTGTGAAACATTTACTATGTTGTCTGCAAATGCTTTCAATTCAGACCAGACTAAAATTTTGTTGTTTGGTAAAGAATCAGTTTATCCATCTAACTTATCAAATATTTCAATAACCCAGATTTCCATATAATATTTTTTTTTATCTTAACCCTATACCACACAATCCTGACTTTTCACCAGTTTGCAGAAGAAGCCTTTAGAAAACATTATGGAAAAAGGAGAAAATGCTGGTAACCAGCATTTTCTCCTTTTTCCACAATGTTTTCAATGCCATCAAAGACAGAAATCATCATCTCTGCTACATTTACCGGTAGTTCGTCTTCTGCAAATGCTTTCAATTCGGTCTAGTCCAAATTTTTGTCTTTGGGTAAAGATTTAAATCTTCATCAGTCAACAAAACTATAGAATGGTCCATTGTGAAAGCTCTTTGTAGACGAAAAATTAAATCTGGGTCATCATTTTGCCTGTTGTCTGAAAGAATGGTAGAAAATGTTTTAGGAGTAGACAAAATGCTGGTTACCAACATTATGTCCTTGTCCCACAAAGTTTTCCAAAAGGTTTTTTCCCTTGGGTTGTAAAAACTCAAAATTGTTTGGTAAAGGGCTCAACGAAGTTTCATGTTAATTTTTCCTCAAGATAAATCTGTGGACAGTGCGTTGTTTCATTCAGTCAATTTTTTCGGACAACTGTTCAGTTTTCTGGCATTTTTTATTCCATATTTTTTATTTTTTATAGTTTTCGTTTGTCACAACCATGGCTGCACCTGCGGTAGAAGACTATTAAGAACTTTAAAAAAAAAAAAAAAAAACAAATGGAGAATTACTCAAAATAAGCAAATCCTCAAAAGATTTTATGTTTTTTTCTCATATCTCTACATTTAGAATTAAGCTGTTTAATATTGATCTGCTTTTCGTCAGAAGCCCAAAAGTATAATCTACATGTGGCTACATGTGGCTATGCAAGTATCTCATGCAAGTGAAAATGGTAGCTTATTGGTATTTATTTAACATTTAATGTTCTGGGTATCTGTAGAAGAAGCACATAGTCTGGAACATAACTATCAGGACTGCTTAACCCATTACCACACAGTCCCAATTTTCCTCCTTTTCCCACAATCTCTTCTACCATTTCTAAGACAGGAATCCTTGTTGTATAGTAATTTATAGAAATATGACTTTAGGTTTATGTACTATTTGATTGAAAGGAATGTATTTATGTGCATTCTTTAAATCTTTACCACTTGCCAAATTGAAAGCATTTGCAGACGACAATTTAAATGGTACTCAAATGGTGGAGTTTGTCTTGGAAAACATTATGGAAAAAGGAGAAAATGCTGGTTACCAGCATTTTCTCCTTTTCCAACAATATCTTTAAAAGGCTTCTTTCTCAGGGTCGTTAAAACTCGGGATTGTGTGGTAAAGGGTCATTGTACAGCTTAACTTTTTACCAGACAAAAAATTATTAGACTTTTCCGAACTGAAGGCATTTGCAGATGACAAGTTGAAGGTTAATTAACCCTGTACCACACAATCCACAGTTTTAACAGCCCTAAAGAATGAGGCTTTTGAAAACATTGTTGAAAAGGAGAAAATGCTGGTAACCATCATTTTCCCCTTTTCCCAAAATGTTTTCCGATTTTTGAGATCCAAATCTCACTATTTGAGCCACTTTTAACCTTTTATCACACAATCCCGGCTTTAAACGGCCCTGAGAAAGGAGCCTTTTGAAAACATTGTGGGAAAAGGAGGTAACCAGCATTTTCTCTTTTACCTACAGTGTTTTCTACCCTTCCCAAAACGAATTCCAGTTTTAAAGTCGCATTTATTTTGTCGTCTGCAAGTGCTTTCGATTTCAACTAGTCTAAAATTTTGTCGTTTGGTAAAGAGTTAATATTTTATCTGCAAATGCTTTCAGTTTGCACAAGTCCAGAATATTGTCCTTTGATGAAGAGTAAATCAGACATTCAAGCTGATCATCCGTACTTTACAAGGATGTTTTCAAATTTGTCCGCTGCATGTTTGTATGTTTCAGGAAGTGGCGAGTAAAGTCATGCAGCATTACAAAATGAAGTATGAGACTTACACCTACGTACTTCCTGCTATGTTGTTGGGGAAAGCAGTGCAAATGAATGTCAGTTGCACTTTAACCCTAAGCCTGCTGAATAAGTTTGTCCCCTTACCAAAAGACAGAAATTTTGACTTGCCCAAATTCATGGCTTTTGCAGATCACAAAATATCTCTGCCTCAAAAATAGAAATTCACCCATGGAGGGGTAGAAAACGTTTTGGGAAAAGGAGTAATGCTGGTCACCAGCATTTTCTCCTTATCTCATAATGTTTTCAGACCTTTTCTCGAGGGTCGTTAGAGATTGGGAATGTGTGGTAAAGGGTTGAATGAAACTTTCAAGCCAAAAATAGACTGAAATGTTGCTACTTCAAAGTTCTTGGGGGGCAAAGTATCTCCTGATTGGACAACATAGATCTAAGATCAGACTGCATGTTCTGTGCAGCCTGATATTGATCTACACTTTCCATGAAGGGTCCTTGAGTTGCACTTAGCAGCCGAAGAGTTAAAGTTGAACTCTTACCTAATGACAAAAATGTACATTTGACCAAATTGAAAGCATATGAAGGTTTCCAGCATTAACTCCTTTTTCCATGATATTTTTTAACCATTGAAATAAATCTTATCACCTGAGTCAGCTCTGAACTGTTGTCTGCAATCAATGCTTTCAACTTTGACAAGTCTAAAATTTGTCCATCTTGTAAAGAGTTAACCCTGTACAACACAGTCCCAGTTTTTAACGACCCTGAGATAGAGACCTTTTGAAAACATTGTGGGAAAAGGAGAAAATGCTGGTAACCAGCATTTTCTCCTTTTCCAACAATGTTTTCTACCTTATCAAAGGAAAATTCCATCATTTGGATTACGTTTAAATTGTCGTCTGCAAATTCTTTCAATTTGGACAAACCTATATTTTGCTCATGTTTTGCACAGTAAGCTGAATTTGTGTCTCTGAGACTGAGGATCATTATTTTTGTATTTGTCTTCTACCTGTTACAGTATGTTTTATATCTTATTTATCGTACACCAACGCCACAAATTATATGTAAATTTTTGTTATATAAATACAGCCTCACTGGACAATCGTAGGGAAAAAAATCCAAGTGTTTGTATGTCAGTCTTATCTCATTGTCTCAAAAAACAAATTTGTAACAGTTTACCTTGGAAACATCCTTGAGAATATGACATAAAACAAGGTTTAACCCCTTCACCACACAATCCTGACTTTTATCGACCCTGAGGAAAAAGCCTTTTGAAAACATTGGTAACCAGCATTTTCTCCTTTTTTCCCACAATGTTTTCCACTCTTCCTGAAACAATTTTCAATTTTTGAGAAACATTTATTTTGTCGTCTGCTAAAGCTTTCAATTTGGACTGGTGTAAAATTTGTCGTTGGTAACCATTTAACACCCAAGAGGGCTACATTAACGAGAAAAGTATATTCAGAATGTAAAAAAAAAATCCTGGATATTGCAATTTAATTGTTTTGTTTTGTGAGAATATCTTGAGAAATAGTGAACAGTGTAGATCAGTGATCACTGATCAGAATTGATTCATATCTAATAGATTCTTATTTTCCAAGGATGTATTAATTTGATGACATAGAAATCATCCCTTTTCTTCAATGTCGTCAGCTGCAGAAGGAAGAAAAAAAGGATTTCTACATTCCTAGAAATTTTTTTTGCTGATATTTTTCAAATAATTTATACCTTAACCCTTTAACAGACATTTTATCCTTTTCCCACAATGTTTTCAAACGACATCCACCGCAGACACTTTATATAACATTTGGCCAAAATATTACACTAAGTACTTGCAGCTGGCCAAAATGTCCATGGCCAAAACATCCTACATTTGTCTGTTGTCTGGGACTATGCAGGCCTTTGTGAAGGCCTGTTTTGGGGTCCTTTTTTGACACCAAGATACAGATATGTAATTGATTGTGTGGTTGATTAGAGCATTTTCTTCCTTTTTCCACAATGTTTTAACTCTATCTATTTACAAATTTTATAGTTTGAGCCAAATTAAATTTGTCATCTGCAATTACTTAATAAAACTTTGTCGTCTAGTAAAAAAGAGTACCCACCCTACTAAGTTTTCAGCCCCTGCTACGAAAAACTTTTAAAAACATTGTGGTGAAAAGAGTGATTGCTTTTATCAAGTAGTTGCTATTTTTACCACAAAGTTTACATTTTCAGTATCAACAAAGGAGAACTTTTTGTTTCCTTTAGATAATCCTCCTTTGTGTCAACTGTACTTAGCCCTTTTCCACACAATGCCGCCTTTTAACGACCCTGATAAAGAAGCCTTTTGAAAACATTGTGGGAAAAGGAGAAAATGCTGGTAACCAGCATTTTCTCCTTTTCCCACAATGTTTTCCATCATATCAAAGGTGGAAATCATCATTTCAGCAACATTTAATTTGTTGTCTGCAAATGCTTTCAAATTGGACCAATCCAGAATTTTGTCTTATGGTAAAGGGTTAAACTTGGTTGATCCGAAATTGGCCTAAGTAATCAGTTACTTAATAGTATTATTATATGTTTTCTTATTTAATTTTTCAAGTATGATCCTCTTGTTACAACTTTGTAAAATGTGTATAGCATTGTTTCCATTTGCATTTTACATTGTACATTACAACAGAAAGTAATTTACGGAAAGATAAAAGATATATTTCAACATTTAGTAGCCAATGAGGGCCATTCTTGTAGATAAAATTATCTCCCTTGCCAGATAAAGACTAATGGTAACCAAATAACAGATTGGTCCTTTTACCTGTATTCCTTTGTTTTTATCCTTGATTCTTTTGGGGATGTTGTGATAAAAATAATTTGATTTATGACATTATGTAAGGTCCCCATGTAATTCCAAAGCCAATCATGTTTTCAATTTTTAGAGAAATGCATATATCTCGAATTGTAAAACAATCTAGCCCGATTTTCCCGAGATATTATCTCAAGAATATATTTGTGTAGTGCAAGAAAATCAAGGATAAAATCCAAGTAATCCCCTGATCAGGACCAATGTAGTAATTGAGAGGAAGCAAGGGAAATAACTGAAGAATGGTTCTCACTGAAAAAGTGATGGAAAATTTTAGGCCAAACTGACGTATACAGTGTTAAGCTCTTAGAATGCTAAACACGTTAGCCATGCTCTGTGAAAAGAGGGCTTAATGCATCTGCGAAAGGTATTGATCGAGGTCAGCCTGCGCAGTCCACGCAGGCTGACCTGGGCCGAACCTTTTCACTATTGGTCAATTTTCTGTATGCGCAAGGACCAGTTTACCTTATGATTAAGTTGATTATTAAAAAAAAGTGGCATTTATGGATCCATAATTATGGGATGACTTGCTTGGTATAACACTTTACCAAACAAAAAATTTTACCATAGTCCAAATTGGAAGCTTTTGCAGACAACAAATTAGTAGTGGCTCAAATGGTGGAATTTGTGCTTGACTGAGTAGAAAACATCGTGGGAAAAGGAGAAAATGCTGGTAACCAGCATTTTCTCCTTTTCCCACAATGTTTTCAAAAGGCCTCTTACCCATGGTCGTCAAAATCCGGGATTGTTTGGTAAAGAGATAATGCATTATGGGAGGTGCATTAAGTCCCCTTTTAACCCTTTCCCAAACAAGCCCTGGTTTTCACGTGTCTGCAGTACAAGTCTTCTGAAAACACTGTGGGAAAAGGAGAAATTGCTCGTAACGAGCAATTTCTCCTTTTCCCACAGCGTTTTCTACCCTTTTTGATAACTTTCTGCCATTTTCATCAAATTTAAAATTGTGGTCTGCAAACTCTTTCAATTTGGACCAGTCCAAAATTTGTCGTTTGGGAAAGGGTTAATGGAGTATGGCTTGAGAACATGAAACAAACTATTTGGTAATTGAAATGTTGTGCAGCAGATAGCTTTGAAATATTCTTGTACTTGTGAGATAAAAAATAAACCACATCATTCACAAAATGTATCGAATGTTCACATTCAAGAAGGAAGAAATCTTACTGTATAGATCAGTGTTCACATTCGGGATATTTTACTGTATAGAACATATTAGAAGGGAAAATTATTCTTGTTGTAGCAACATTTTGTTGTTATTTATGACTATATACACCGCTTGATGTTATAGTAAGTATGAAATAAACTTATTTTTGTTATATATTATTGTATATAAATCTATCAAAAATTTCTACTTTGGTTGCTTGTTTCTTATTCCTTGAAATCTGGGAATACTATGCATAAGTAGTCTTATCTGCCAGAATATTCTTTCAGTGATCAACCCTTTAGCAAATGTCAATATTTTAGACTAGTCCATATTGAAAACATTGGCAGACAGCAAAAAAGATGTGGTTCCACTGATTTGTCTTGTAAATCTTTACCAAACGACAATATTTTAGACTTGTCTAAATTGAAAGCATTTGCAGACGACAAAATAAGTGTGACCCAAAAAATGAAATTTGTTTAAGGAAGGGTAGGAAACATTGTGGGAAAAGGAGAAAATGCTGGTTACCAGAATTTTCTCCTTTTCCCACAATGTTTTCAAAGGCCTTCCTGCACAGGGTCATTAAAAGTCGGGATTGTATGGTAAAGAGTTAAATGGTAGAAAACATTGTGGGAAAAGCTGAAAATGCTATTCAACAGAGTTACAGCATTATCTTCTTTTCCCTCTTTTTTCAAAGCCTGCCTCATTAGGATAGTAAAAACACAGGACCATTTAGTTAACGTATTACCACACAATATCAAGTTTTAACGCCCTTGGAAATTAGACTTTAGAAAAAATTGTGGGAAAAAGAGAAAATGCTGGTGACCAGGATCATCCACATGGGTTATTGATTTCAAATTAATTATGCTTCTAATTTACCGTATGTGGCAATTCTGGCAAGTGAGACGGCTTAACTTGTGATACTTCGTATACATTGATGTCACTCTCATTTTAGCGGGACGAAAAGATCTCGCTTTAACATAAGAACAGTAAGTTATGCATCTTACTGATTTTGCATTCACTGGTGACCTTTCTCTATAAAAGTTGGTGAACTAGCTAGTGAAAATATCAAATGCACATATCTGATTTTATTTTGTTAGATCAACGAGTGGCTGTACCAGTATTCAGACATTCAAATTTCGCACACAATTTTCGCAACAATAATTTCTAGAATCAAATATTCAAATATAATTGAATACCACAAATTGAACATTCAAATACCAGTATTTGTATCCGTTCCCATCCCTAGTTTTAAAGATCCCTCAGAAGGCAAAATTCATCACAGCACCATGCAGACAAATAACGCATAGCTTAATTTATATGGAGAGACAACCGTCAAACCGCATTGAGGGACAAGCAAGGCTGGTCTAATGGCAAACCCCTCCACATTCCTCCTCGTGAAGTCATGGACCCAAGACTTAAATTATGTCTTTACCAAACAACAAAATCTTAGACTTGATCTAAAGCATTAAATTTGCAGGCAACAAATTAAATGTGACTCACAAACTGAAATTTAACTGAAAGGGTAGAAAACATTGTGGGAAAAGGAAAACATCGTGGGAAAAGGACAAAATACTGGTTACCAGCATTTCCTTCTTTTCCAACAATATTTTCAAAAGCATTTTTCATTTGCGTCATTAAAACTTGGTAAAAAGTTTAACTAAACCTAGGAAAGAACACAAGGTAGGCAACCCCATAACAGCAGGTGCCAATATCTGACTTCTGCTGCCAAGTTCAATCTGCACCAACTTGGATTCTCTTCAGTCACATAGCACAATTAAAGGTTAGCTTCCATAGAGATGCTACCACCAACTGCTTGGAGTGCTGTCAAGCAAGACTTGATTATATATGAGCCATGCTCAGTGAAAAGGGAGCCTAAAGCATCTGTGGAAAGTTTTGGCCAAGGTCAGCCTGCAAAGTCCGGGCAGGCTGACCTGGGCCGAAACTTTCTGTTATTGGTCAATTTTCTGCAAAGGACCAGTGTACCTCATGATTCAGTCAGCTGTTTTACAAAACAGATTTAAGGGATGTATAATACTGTGATGACTTGCTTGGTATCATAGAGCACGGAAATGCATTAAACCCCCTTATGCCAGAGCATGACTCATACCTTCTATCATATTGCATGTACCAAATTTTGTATTCTTTCACACAGAAAGCCATTACAGATTATGTATTAAATGTTACTTACAACATGATATTTGTCTCTCAAAGAGTAGAAACAAAGTATGGAAAACACTACAGAAAGGTCTCGTGTCACTACTGTTGAAAGGATCGATCATATCTGTTTCAGCTCATGAATTCGTGTGGCTGTTTTTCAAAACATCTTTCATTACTTAACGTAGCAGAGGAAATTCTGTTTAAGATATATATCTAATCAGAGGTGGAATGTGGATTTGTTTTCAAAACTAGCTATAATTAGACAGAATAACATAGTTGGGAACTTCTGGACTTTGATTTATACTTCACCTTTGACCTTGATTCTGAACTTTGTTTTTTAATCGAATACAATGTGTTTGAGCTCATACATAAATATGCCATTACATCTTTTCAATCGAAAATAGAATTAGACAGTAAACGCATATGAGATATTTCTTGGTTGTTTTTTTTTTTATAGATCTTTTTACTAGATTATCACTCGTAAAAAAAGAAACACAACGTTTGAAACTTATTACTCATATCTATGGCGTCCTATATGTTGAACAAACGGACTAACCATATTTAGCGCGAAGTAGAAATGGAAAGTAGCGAAAGTCTTTCGACTTACGCAGAAGGATCTGTTGTCAGAATAAAGCTTGAAAATGTCTTGTGAGTACTTACTTGTACCAGAGTTTCACGAGAGATTGCTATTGACATTCGTAACTGCAAATTCTTCTCAGACTAACGGTCCCCACTTTCAAAGTTTCAGGCATTTAGAACGTGCAGTCTGATCGTTGATCTACACTGTCCATACTGTCAAGTTGACTGATTGCTAATCTTCCATCAATTTTTTTGTTAAATTTTGATTAATAAAGGTATCAGGGCAGAACGTCATAAACGATATAGTCGAATCCTTAACCTTTTTTTTACTAAACAACAAAGTTTAAGGCTTGCCCAAATTGAAAGCTTTTGCAGACGACAAAAATGTTACCCAGTGTAAAAATTCTTTTTTAAAAGGGTAGAAAACATTGTGGAAAAAAGAGAAAACGCCGGCAACCAGCATTTTCTCCACCTGCAACATTCCTCAAAAGCTTTCTTCATCAGGGTCATTAAAACTCGGATTGTTTGGTAACGGGTTAAGTGGTTAAGGATTACTTTCAGTCTGAAGGTTGCTCCGATGTCATTTTTGTGATTGTATCTCTGCACCCCTTCATATCAGCCATTCTTTAATAACCTCTGCAAATTTCAAAATCTTACCGGTCATCTTTCGGTCGGCTTAATGTGTCTTAAATCTGCTTGTCAGTAAAAAATGGACATGGATCAATAGATAAATGATTTAACTTCACATTGACAACATCTGTAGTGCAAGGTTTTCATCGATCTTTTTCGAATTTACCTTTTTTTTGGCATAAATACACCTAGTCAATTTGAAAACAAACAGTTATTATGAATTCAATTCACTGTGCATGGGGGGTCATTTTTATTTGGAAAAAATGACATCATGTAATCAGCAGTTTTAGTGATAAGTATGACTCCTGGCAAATGAAATACATTCAGTATATTTTATAGTTTCCTTTTCAATGCCCAAACTGATGAAATATTGCAAATAGTGACTTTTTCATATTTTCAGAGAAATAACTAATCTAACTAATCATCTCCTTGGATTCACATGACAATAGTTTGTATCATTTGTAAAATATATACAAACTGATTTTGTGATTCATATGACTGTAATGAACTTCAATAACAATCAAATGATTACAAAAAAGTGGACCATTTGGTGAAGGGCTGTTTTGATACTGGGATGTTTTGAAAAGGGCCCTTTTTGACCCCCATTCATTTCATTGTGAAGTGTGTCCAGTCGGACTCAAAACCATAGGTGATAGACACTTAGAAGTTGTCCCACTCTCTGTGATTTGTTGCCCCAAATTACAAAATAGAAGTACACATAAGTGTGTAAGGAAAAGACATTTTAAAACCAAGACACACTTGTTTGGCAATAAAAAAAGTCCGCTGAGTTTGAAGAGGGTTACCTCTTCATAACAAATTTCAATCAAAGTTTACATGTTTTCTTGTTTTAGCTATGTTTCTGGATAGAAAAAGGATTTTTCTCCATTCCATTATCCTACCAAAATTCATTTGGTTGCATTATTAATCCTTTACCAGACAACAAAATTTTAGCCTTGTCTAAATTGAAAGCATTTGCAGACGACAATTTCAGTGTGGCTCAAATGGTGCAATTTTTCTTTAATATGATAGAAAACAATGTGGGAAAAGGAGAAAATGCTGGTTACCAGCATTTTCTCCTTTTCCCACAATGTTTTAAAAGGCTTCTTTCCCAGGGGCGTTAAAAGGCGTCATTGTGCAGTAAAGGGTTAAAGCATCATTTAACTAGTGACTGGTGAGTTGTTAATAAGAATGCATACCAGACCATTGTTTTACCAGCTTTTTCGATATTTAATTAACCCCCGTACCACACAATTCTGACTTTTAACAACCCTGGGAAAGAAGCCTTTTGAAAACATTGTTGGAAAAGGAGAAAATGCTGGTAACCAGCATTTTCTCCTTTTTCCCCACAATGTTTTCTACCCTTCTGAAAACAAATTTCAGTTTTTCAGCCACCTTTATTTTGTTATCTGCAAATGCTTTCAATTTGGACTAGTCTAAAATTTTGTCATTTGGTAAAGAGTTACAGCAAAGTTCACAAGTAAAGGATGAAATCATATCAAACGTGCCAACAGATTACTTAACTCTTTGCCACAAAATCCAGAGTTTTTATAATCATAAGGAAAAGGACTTTTGAAAACATTGTGGGAAAACGAGGAAATGCTGGTAACTAGCATTTTCTTCTTTTTCCACAATCTTTCTACCATTTGAAAGATAAACTCCATGTTTTTATAACTCTTTACCACATGCCAAAAATGTAGAATTGTCCAAATTGAAAGCATTTGCAGACGATTTAAATGCTGCTCAAATTGTGGAAGTTGTCTTTGATAGGGTAGAAAACATTGTGGGAAAAGGAGAAAATGCTGGTTACCAGCATTTTCTCCTATTCCCACAATGTTTTCAAAAGGCCTCTTTCTCAGGGTCGTTAAAAGTCGGGATTTTGTGGTAATGGGTTTAGTTTTCATCTGCAAAGGCTTTCAATTTGAACAAGTCCAAAATTCTGTAGCTTGGTAAAGAGTTGAAGTGCACTGACCACAGGAGGAAACTGTCTGAAACATTTTTAGATGGCCCAGAAACTGTCCACAACCAGAATGGTTTCAATTTTAACACTTTACCACACAATCATGAGTTTTAACAGTTCTGAGGAATAAGGCTTTTGAAAACATTGTGGGAAAAGGAGAAAATGCTGGTAACAGCATTTTCTCCTTTTCCCACCATGTTTTCTACCCTACCAAGCACAAAAATCATCGTTTGAACTACATTTAAATTGTCTTCTGTGAATTCTTTCAATATGGTCGAGTCCAAAATTTTGTCTTTTGGTAAAGATTTAAGGGTCTAAAAGGTGTTGTTTTGGAAAGGGTTTAAAAATGATCATTACTTGCAGCAATGAGACCGCTGTTTACATTCAAGGCATCAGGTCACACAAATAAATGACTGCAATCTCCACATGCAAGAAAATTTAGATATTCTTTTGGGTTTGAAAACAGGTACTGGATGGTAGGTAAGTCCACAATACTGAACAATCCAGACAGCTTGGTGTCACAGCTCTACACTCCTTTTCTCTTTTGGAGCTACTCAACTCACCAGGTTCTCATAACCCCAAGTCCTTACAGTCTAATCTGACAGCATGCTGGTAATTTGCAATGGGGAAAAAAGTGGCAGGATGAGACACTGACCCTTTTATTCAAGGCTAGCGGGTCGCTGGTTCGATCCCCGGCTTGGCCTATTTCTTTCCGAGGATTGATGATCGTCATCGCGACAGGATTCATTCCTCTCTCACCGCTGACTATTGTTTCGACGATTGTTATGTGGTAAAGCAGCCAGTGGCTTGGAAAGAATATTGTGCGGAGTACTGGTAAATGAAACTCCATGAAAGCATGGATAGGTGCACTGGCCGCCGTGATATAACTGAAATAATGTTGAAAACGACGTTAAACACCATACAATCAATCATAAAATCAAGGCTAGCGCTGTAACCACTGACACACCAGGATTGCTTGCCGTCCTCGTTACCACTGATACCATATATTACTACAACAGTATTGCTTCACCTAAAAATATGCATGTATTTTTATTCACTTTTGACCTCTTGTACTAAATTTCTCATTTTACAGGACATATGATTCTGTAGAATTTGTATGTGGACCTAGGCTGAATGTGATAATTGGACCAAATGGGACAGGAAAATCAACAATTGTTTGTGCTATTTGCCTCAGTCTAGCTGGCAAACCTAATTTGATAGGAAGAGCACAAAATGCGTCGGACTTCATCAAATATGGTCGGAATAAAGCAAAGATAGAACTAGAGTTGTAAGTTCTGTTAGATTTCATTAGAATTTTATCTGTCGCAATTTTTAATCCTTTACCAAACAATACTGTGATTTAACGACCCTGATGAAAAAGGCTTTCGAAAACATTGTGTGAAATGGCAACCAGCATTTTCTCGTTTTCCTATAATGTTTTCTATCATTTTGGAAAACAAATCTTGTCAATGGGTTGCATCTTGTTTTGCAGACGACAGATAATTTTTCTTCAAGTGCTGTCAGTTTGGAGAAGACTAAGCTTTTGTTGTTTGATATGGCGTTAATTCTTTACGACACTATCCCGACTTTAAATATTCTGGAAAAGAAGCCTTTTGAAAACATTGCGGGAAAAGGAGAAATCGGCATTTTCTCCTTTTCCAACAATGATTTCTACCCATCCAAAAAGAAATTTCAGTTTTTGAAAATTTGGTCAACTGTAAGTGGGTTTTATTTCAGATTGCTGCTTTCTAGGAAAAGGTTTAACTCTTTACCACACAGTCCCTACTTTTAACGACCCTGAGAAGGAAATCTTTTGAAAACATTGTGGGAAAAGGAGAAAATGCTGGTAAACAGCATTTTCTCCTTTTCCCACAATGTTTTCTTACCCTTCCCAAATTAAATTTTAATTTTTCAGTCACCTTTATTTTGTCGTCTGCAACTCTTTCAATTTGGACCAGTCTAAAATTTTGTCATTTGGTAAAGAGTTAATGTATTTTTGTACTGCAATGTACCAAGCAAATCACAGCATAATATTGACCCTTTGTATCTTGAAAATTGGCTGAATCATTGGATAGAATGGTCCTTTGACATACAGAAAATTTACCTCTAGCATAGTTTTGACCTATTGTCAGCTTATGTGGACTGCCCTGGGTCGATACTTTTTGCAGATGCATAAAACCAGGTTTAATCATTTGTAACTCTTTACTGCACAATCACGACTTTCAACCCTGGGGAAAAAAGCTTTTGAAAACATTTGAGAAAAGGAGAAAATGCTGGTAACCAGCATTTTTTCCTTTTCCCACAATGCTTTCTACCCTGTCAGGGACATATTTAGACAATTGGGCTGCCTTTAATTTGTTGTCTGCAAATGCTTTCAAGTTGAACCAGTCTAAAATTTTGCCATTTGGTAAAGATTTAAGTTTCATTTTTGTTGCAACTGAGACATTTTCCTGTACAGGATGTTTTGATAAGTACATGTTCTTACGAACATGAAAGTTTGCATCAAATGCATAGCTCAAATACAAACCGCTCTATCTGGGATTCCAACCTGTGCGGCAAAGATCCTCATTTATTGAGGTTTAGCCCTTTCCCAAACAAGCCCTGGTTTTCACGTGTCTGCAGTACAAGTCTTTTGAAAACACTGTGGGAAAAGGAGAAATTGCTCGTAACGAGCAATTTCTCCTTTGCCCACGGTGTTTTCAACCCGTTTTGAGACCTTTCTGCCATTTTCATCAAATTTAAAATTGTCGTCTGCAAACTCTTTCAATTTGGACTAGTCCAAAATTTGTCATTTGGGAAAGGGTTAAAAGACCAATACTCCAACCCCTGAGCTAAAGAGAATTCTCCCTAACGCAGTTGTCAGGTATTGACGTTAAATGGGAAAGAAGCTATGCCGTAAGGAAGGAGTGATCTCCCATAAAACACCCCTCTTAAGAGGAGTCATCATTTTTGATGATGGAAAGCCTTATTAGGCAGGAAGTCTATTATTTAGACAACAAATGGCTCGGTGGCCAGTAACGGGCAGACAACAAATGGCTCAAATGCCAATACCAGACGAGCCCCCATCTTACAAACATGAAAGTTTGCATCAAATGCTTAGCTCAAATACAAACTGCTCCGGCTGGGATTCGAACCCATGCAGCAAAGATCCTCGTTTATCGAGGTTTAAAAGACCAATACACTAACCCTAACCCCTGAGCTAAAGAGAATTCTCCCTAATGCAGTTGTCAGGTATTGATTTTAAATAGGAAGAAGCTATGCCATAAGGAAGGAGTGATCTCCTGTAACAATGTATAGGGGTGGCTGTTTTCGTATGGCAAAATTGTTGACATTACTTTACTTCAGATACAATGCTGATGGAGACAACTGGATTATATGCCGTGAAATAAACAAAGATAATACATCAAAATGGTCTGTAAACAGAAGGTCTGCTACACAGAAGTCTGTAAGTTACAACTCGTTATCTCGTGAAACAAACTTTAACTCTTTCCCATACAATCCCGAGTTTTAACGACACTGAGGAAGAAGCCTTTTGAAAACATTGTGGGAAAAGGAGAAAATGCTGGTAACCAGCATTTTCTCCTTTTCCCACAATGTTTTCTACCCTATCACAGAAAAGGCACATTATTTGAGCCACATTGAAATTGTTGTCTGCAAATGCTTTCAAGTTGGATGGGTCTAAAGTTTGGTCGTCTGGTAAAGGGTTAAGCAGGTAACTCTGAAAACATTCTTGTAAAATATTGATAATCAACATGAAGTAAACATTGATAAATATAGAATGAGCCATGCTCTGTGAAAAGGGGGCTTAATGCATCTGCAAAGAGTATTGACCAGATCAGCCTGTGCAGTCCGGAGATGTGTTAAGCCCCTTTTTCACTGAGCATGGCTCACATAAAGAGAACACTCATCATAGGACAATGCTGAAGTGGTTACTTGGTAAAACACCTGTTAACTCTTTACCAGATGACAAAATTTTAGACCTGTCCAAATTGGAAGAATTTGCAGATGGCAATTTCAGTTTGACTCAGATGATGCAATTTGTCTTTGATAGGGTAGAAAAAATTATGGGAAAAGGAGAAAATGCTGATTACCAGCATTTTCTCCTTTTCCCACTATGTTTTCAAGAGGCTTTTTTTTCAGGGTTGTTTAAAGTCGGGAGTGTGTGGTAAAGGGTTAAAACAGTACTATTCTTGGGGGGGGGGGGGGGGGGGGGGGGGCAGTTACATTTCTCAAATGTTCAGTTTTAACTTATTTAAATCTAACACTTTAAGAAAATGCTGACATGGAGAAATGACAAGAAAAGAGCTTGATTCATTTAAAGTTTTTTTTTTTTCTTTTTAAAAAAAAAAAAAACGATACCAATATCTCAAAACCAAAGCAACAATAGAAAATAGGTCAAAATTGTCAAGAGTAAATTAACCCTTTACCACACAATGCCGACTTTTAATGACCCTGAGAAGGAAGCCTTTTGAAAACATTGTGGGAAAAGGAGAAATTGTTGGTAACCAGCATTTTCTCCTTTTCCTACAATGTTTTCTACCCTCCCTAAAACAAATTTCAATTTTTCAGTCACATTTATTTTGTCGTCTGCAAATGCTTTCAATTTGGACTAGTCTAAAATTTTGTCCTTTGGTAAAGAGTTAACTTTTTTAAATTTAACACTTTAAGAAAATGCTGACATGGAGAAAGGACAAAAGAAAAGAGCTTGATTTTAAATTTGAAAAAAAAAAAACATCCCAATATCCTAAAACCAAAGAAACAATAGAAAATAGGTCGAAATTGTCAAGGGCAAATGTATATGCTGAGAACAAAACTTTTTACTACAAAATTTCTGGTTTCTTGTTTTGTAGAATAGGTGACTGGCTGTCATGAATGTGTGAATTTCTCATATGCCTTTGTAAAAATCACAGAATAACCATTGATCTGGCAAAAAAAAAACTGATTCTGTGTTTATTTTGTATCAGCAATCACTCCTCAAAAAAAAGATAATATATATATTTTGTAGCTTTTTAGTAAAACAGGAATATAAAAAATGCAGCGTCACCCTCAACTGACATGCACACAAAATGTGTCAAAAATAATTCTTATTAAGCATGCCGCAGGCTCACTTAACCCTTTCCCAAACAAGCCCTGGTTTTCACGTGTCTGCAGCACAAGTCTTTGAAAACACTGTGGGAAAAGGAGAAATTGCTCGTAACGAGCAATTTCTCCTTTTCCCACAGTGTTTTCTACCCTTATTGAGAACTTTCTACCATTTTCATCAAATTTAATTTTGTCGTCTGCCAAATCTTTCAATTTGGACCAGTCCAAATTTTGTCGTTTGGGAAAGGGTTAAGAACATTTTCTAGCCTTGTTTACTAAAATTTTATCTCAGGTGCAAATGTATGTCAAATATTAACAGTGAGATTTGTCATATAGCCAACATCATTTAACCTGACCCTGTTCAACATCATTTACATAAATTAAAATTCTATTTTTACCTTCGGCATCACACAGGACTGCCTTTGGCATATGTCTCGAATGGTCACAGAAATATTTCGTACGGTATGCGCCAGTTAAATTGCTTACCTGTGTATAAGTACTCAACAGAACTAGCTTCCTTAACTTCAGCGAATGCGAACTAAACTTTCGAAATAGTAGTTGAAGTTCTATTTATATGCCTACTTATATATTCAGCATAAAGGTCAGGATCAGGTTAACTCTACCACTCGGCAATATTTTAGACTGGTCCAAATTAAAAGCATTTGCAGATGACAAATTAAATGTTGCTCAAATGATTGAATTTTTTTCTGAAATGCAAGAAAACATTGTGGGAAAAGGAGAAAATGCTAGTTACCAGCATTTTCTCCTTTTCCCACATTGTTTTCAAAAGGCCTTTTTCCCAGGGTCATTAAAACCCGGGATTGTTTGGCAAAGGGTTAAAAATGAAGTAGACAATACTGTAAGAAATCTTAGTCCTTTTGTCATTAGTCTCCTCAACATTCTGTCATAAGTTGCACACACAAACATCTCAAACAATTTCTATTACAGGTTGAAGAATTGGTCAGTAGATTAAAGATCCAGATTGGAAACCTGACCCAGTTCTTGCCACAAGAAAAAGTTGCAGATTTTGCTAAGATGACAGAATGCGAACTTTTGGAAAATACAGAGAAAGCAGTAAGTACAAGTATTCAATTAACTCTTTTCCAAACGACAAATTTTTTACTTGACTAAATTCAAAGCATTTGCAAAGGGCAACTTGAATTGAGCTCAAATAATATTTCTGTCTTTTATTTTATAGGATAGGAAACATTGTGGGAAAAGGAGAAAATGCTTGTAACCAGCATTTTCTCATTTTCCCACAATGTTTTTTAAAAGCCTTCTTCTTCAGGGTTATTAAAACTAGGGATTGTGTGGTAAAAGGTTAAAAGTTTAATCAATAATAACCCTTCACCAAACAATCAACCACTTTTAGGACAAAGGCTGTCGAAAACATTGTAGATAAAGGAGAAAATGCTGGTTACCAGTGTTTCTTTGCCCAGTGTTTTCTGCTTTTTCAAGTGTTTCCTACTTTTTCAAAAGACAAAATTCCATCATTTTTCCACAGGTAATTATTCAGATCTGCTAGTGTTTTCAGTTTGCAAAGATCTAAACTTTGGTTAACCCTTTACCACACAATCCTGCATTTTGACAACCCTGAAGAAGAAGGGTTTTGAAAACATTGTGGGAAACAGAGAAAATGCTAGTTACCAGCATTTTCTCCGTTTTCCACGATGTTTTCTCCCCTAACAAGAACAAGTTTTTAGTTTTTGAGTCACATTTATGTTGTCATCTGCAAATGCTTTCAATTTGGACAAGTCTTACAATTTGCCGTTTGGTAAAGAGTGAACCCTTTGAGTGACATTTTAGTTGTTCAAGATCAGACTCCACATAAAAGATCTTGGGTATACACTGTTTGATGCTTAATAGACATTGTAGTAATTAAAGCATTGAAACCTGCAAAGAAAACATTTTTTTTTTTTTTTGACAGAAAAATGCATATCATTTAGTTGGCATTGTGGGGTCAAAACCTAGGTCACAAAGGCAAATAAAAGAAAATGGAAGACAGAATGGAGCCAAAATTTTAAAAAGAAACTCTCCATGACATCTTTCAGGGTCAACAGTATAATACCCTAAATATTTCATACCCTCTCAAAGACAAAGTTCATGATTTCACCCTTTACCACACAATCATGACTTTTAACAACCTTGAGAAAGAAGGCTTTTGAAAAAACTGTGGGAAAAGGAGAAAATACTGGTAACCAGCATTTTCTCCTTTTACCACATTGTTTTGTACTCTATCAAAGACAACTTCCACAATTAAGCCACATTTAATTTGTCGTCTGTAAATGCTTTGAATTCGACAAATCTTAAATTTTGTCATGTGGTTTAGGGTTAAGCCACATTTCATTTGTCGTCTGCAAATGCAGTCAGTTTGGATGAGTCTAAAACTGCTTTATAGTTAAAGAGTTAACTGTTTACCACACAGTTCAGACTTGTAACGACCTTGAGAAAGAAGCCTTTTGAAAACATTTCAGGAAAAGGAGAAAATGCTGGTAACCAGCATTTTCTCCTTTTCCCACAATGTTTTCTACTCTTCCAAAAACAAATTTCAGTTTTTCAGTTACATTTAGTTTGTTGTCTGCAACTGCTTTCAATTTGGACTAGTCTAAAATTTTGTTGTTTGATAAAGAGTTGATTCATGTGTAAGTAAGGTTTACCTCTTTACCACATGACGAAATTTTAGACCAATCCAAATTGATAGCATATTCATAAGACATATAGATTTGACTCAACAATTGAAATTTGTTTTGGGAAGGGCAGAAAACATTATTGAAAAGGAGAGAATGCTGGTTGTCAGCATTTTCTCTTTTTTTCCACAGTGTTTTTGAGTCTTCTTATTTAGGATCATTAAAAGTCCTGATTGTGTTTAAAGAGTGAAAAAAAAGGGATGTTTCAGAGAATCAGAATTATCCAGATTCAATTTTTATAGGTTGGTGATTTAGAAATGTTTGAGAGACATCAGCAGTTGAAGGAATCGCGAAACAGGGCAAGATCACTAGAGCAAGAGTATCAAACAATGTCTGATAGACTAGAACAAGAAGTCCAGAAAAACAATAGGATCAAGCAAGATGTAGAAAACTTTAAAGAAAGAGAGAAGTTCCTAACTAAAATAAGATTCCTCAAAATGAAGAAGTCCTGGGTGGTAAGTGGCTGGTAACCAGAGTTTTCTCCTTTTCGCATAATGTTTTCTATCATATCAAAGATAAATCATTATTCAAGCTATATTTAATTTGTTGTCTGCAAATGCTTTCAATTTGGTCCAGTGCAAAATTTTGTCCTTTGGTAAAGAGTTAACTGATCAACACTTAATAAAAAAAAAAAAAAAGATATGAGCCATGCTCTGGCAAAAGGGGGCTTAGTGCATGTCCTTAACCCTTTCCCGAACAAGCCCTGGTTTTCACGTGTCTGCAGTACAAGTCTTTTGAAAACACTGTGGGAAGAGGAGAAATTGCTCGTTACGAGCAATTTCTCCTTTTCCCACGGTGTTTTCTACCCTTTTTGATAACTTTCTGCCATTTTCATCAAATTTAAAATTGTCGTCTGCAAACTCTTTCAATTTGGACCAGTCCAGAATTTGTCGTTTGGGAAAGGGGTTAATATGTTATGCCAATCAAGCCTTCACATAACTATAGATCCATAATAGCCACTTTTTTAAACAACTGACTCAATCAGTACGAAGCCTTTTCCTCAGACATACAGAAGATTGACCAATAGCAAAAAGTGTTGGGCCAGGTCAGCCTGTGCGGACTGCGCAGGCTGACCTGGGTCGATACTTTTTCGCAGATGCATTAATCCCCCTTTTCACAGAGCATGGCACATTCATTTTTGTGATCAATTTGGAAATTTTGTTTATAATATATGTCAAAAAAACAGGCTTTCTGAATGAAAAAAGACTGAGAAAAAATTAACAAATGCTTGCAACAAGAAATCGCTCATTTCACTACAGTGTTTTCAAAAACCTCAATTGTGAGATCATTATGTCTCATAACTGTAAGGTAGGGGGCTAAAAAAGATAATGAACATCATATTCTTTTACCATCCTCGTTGACCCAGTTCCAATGTATTCTGTGAACTACATTCATCGCCCCTGGGTTATCTCGCATATGTTTTCTCGTTCTTATGAATTATTCATAAGGCATTTTGATTGGTAACCTCAGTTTTTCAGTGAGAAAATTTAATCTATTTTTATCAACCATATGCCATCATTTCTATTTTTACCTCCTCTACAACCAATCAAATGGCTTGTTTCAAATCAAACTTGGCGCTTCTTTAAATATGGCTGAGGCTGTGAACATCATTTACAAAAGTTTACAAAAATGTTCGGCATCATCCCAAAAGAGTTCCAGCTTAGTATACAAAGATTTGTAATGTCTGCCCTGGATTACCCTAAGGCAAATGCCATAGAAGGGAGGCCCACTGGTGGCTGCCACATTTGTTGATAATGATGTGGGTTTTACCCGGTTTATTCATAGTAATGGCAGAAATGTGATTATCATTATGTTATTGACAATTTGATTGGCTATTGGGTGTAATTCGCAATCTTATGAATATTCATAGAAATGACAGTTTTCGCAATCGAATGTCCCAGGGGTGATTGAATGGTAATACTTCACACCTGGATTAACGAGGGTGATCCTTTTACAGGAATACGGAATAAAGAAAAATGAGTATGTGACTGCAAAAGAAGAGAAGCAGCAATTGGAAGAAGGGTTCAAGGAGGCAAGAGAACAACATGCACCTTTACAGAAGAGGATCGATGATGCCAAAACAAATGTCCAGAAAATAGATGACCTAATAAAGAACACTGTAAGTTACACTAAAGCTTCCAATGATCTGCAGAGAATTGTGGGTAGTATTCCAACAGAATGTGGTATTGTTCTGATCCAAAAGTTCTTGATTGACCAGCTTAGCCTGGGTACCTCTGTGGTTAGCATATCTGACTCGTGACATGGTGTTTGCAGGTTTGACACCCTGGTTGAGGCAAATTTTCTGATTGGTGATTTTTGCGTCTAACCTGATGCATGTGAAGAAAGTAGTCAGTGGCTTTGAAGAAAGTTGTATCAGTACTGATGGAGAAAGCCAGGAAACACATGTCTAGGTGCACTGACCGCAGTGTTATGACCTATGCTGTTAAAACGGTGTTAAACTCCAATACAAACAAACAAAAATCTAGATTGAACAAGCTGCTGCAGTGTTTCCTGAGAATACCTTTTCATGATGGTTTTAACCCTATACCACACAATCCTCATGAAAAGGGCCTTTGAAAACATTGTGGGAAGAGGAGAAAATGCTGGTAACCAGCATTTTCTCCTTTTCCCACAATGTTTTTTACCATTTCAAAGACAGAAATTATCTTTTTAGCTATGTTGAATTTTTTGTTTGCTGATGCTTTCAATTTGAATGAGTCTAAAATTTTGTTGCATGGAAAAGAGTTAATGAGAGAAAACAGAAGTACTAAATCTTTTAGTCCAATATTAAAGTTTCCTTAACTGTTTATCTCACAACAATATTTTAGACTTTTCCAAATTGAAAGGATTGAGCTAATTCAATATGGCTCAAAAGATGATTTTCTGTCTTTGAAATGGGAGAAAACATTGTTGGAAAAAAAAAAGAAAATGATGGTAACTAGCATTTTCTCCTTTTCTCCTTTTCCACACTGTGTTTACAAAAGTCTTTCAATCAGGGCTGTTAAAACTCAGGATTGTGTGGTAAAGAGTTAATCCCTAAAGGGTCTTTCACAACCATTGTTGCCTTTGTGGCCAGTATAAGTCAAGGTCAGACAATACAAAAGATGTAGTCTGATCTTTGATCTTCACTATCTCGGTTGCGGAGACCTGGACAAAAAAAACCCTCAACATTGTAATTATTTTAGTCTTAGTTGTTTTACTTA
Organism: Tridacna gigas; assembly: GCA_945859785.2. Lineage (NCBI taxonomy): Eukaryota > Metazoa > Mollusca > Bivalvia > Cardiida > Cardiidae > Tridacna > Tridacna gigas. The sequence goes on from OX244032.2 coordinate 60,466,027, forward strand.
ACCCTTTACCACACAGTCCCGAGTTTTGATGACCCTGGGAAAGACAGTTTTAGAAAAGATTGTGGGAAAAGGAGAAACTGCTGGTAACCAGCATTTTCTCCTTTTCCCACAATTTTTTCTAACCTTTCAAAGACGAGTTCCAATTTTTTTGCCAAATTTATTATGTAATCTGCAAATGGTTTTAATTTAGGTTGCTCTCAGATACTAAGCCAAATATTGTTAACCCTTTACAAAACAATCCCCTTACTTTTACGACGAACCTGAAGAAGAAAAAGATTAAAACATTGTGGTGAAAGGAGAAAATGCTGTTAATCATCATTTTCTCCTTTCCCTACAATGATTTCTAAAAATTTTAAAGACTGAAATTATCTTTTCAGCTACACTGAATATGTCAACTCCAAATTTTGTTCAATTTGAGTCTGAAATTGCCCTCTGGTAAAGATTTAACCCTTTACCACACAATCCCGACTTTTAACAACCCTGGGAAAGAAGCCTATTGAAAACCTTGTGGGAAAAGGAGAAAATGCTGGTACCCAGCATTTTCTCCTTTTCCCACAATGTTTTCTACCCTTTCCATAACAAATTTCAATTTTTTAATCACATTTATTTTGTGGTCTGCAAATGCTTTCAATTTGGACCAGTCTAAAATTTTGTCGTTTTGTGAAGAGTTAAGCATAGCATTTAGTCCAGATGTCAGTTGCTAGTGTTTTAATATTTTTACAGTCTACAGAACTACGTGAGGTTGCCAGGAAGGCAGAAGCTAATGGTAAAGATGTGGACAACCTTGCAGATAAGGTAAATATTTAACTCTTAACCAAACGACAAAATTCGGGAATGGACCAAATTGAAAGCATTTGCAAACGACAGATTAATTGTTGCTAAAATGATGATTTCTCTTATTGATAGTGTAGAAAACATTGTGGGAAAAGGAGAAAATGATGGTTACCAGCATTTTCTCCTTTCCCACAATGTTTTCAAAAGCCTTTTCTTTCAGGGTCGTTAAAAGTCGGATTGTGTGGTAAAGGGTTAACACATGTTTTGTTTAGCTTGTTTAACTTACTACCATACTGCAAGACTTTACACTCGTCCAAATTCAAAGCAATTGAAGACGAAAATTGATTTCAAATGGTGATATTGTCTCTGAAAGGGTAGAAAACACTGTTGGAAAAGGAGATAATGTTGCTTACTGGCATTTTTTTTCTTTTCCCACATTTTTTTCACAAGCTGTCTTGGTTAAGGTCGTTAAATTACAGGATTGTTTGGTGCATGTACAGGTTAACACACACAAATCATGTAACTCTTTACCAAACGACATTATTTTAGCCTGTTCCAAATTGAAAGCATTTGCAGACGGTAAATTAAATGTGGTTCAAATGATTTGATTTGTTGCTGAAAGGTTAGAAAACGTGGGAAAAGGAGAAAATGCTGGTTACCAGCATTTTCTCCTTTTCTCACAGTGTTTTCAAAAGCCCTTTTCATCAGGGTCGTCAAAAGTCGGGATTGTGTGGTAAAGGGTTAAGTCCTCTTTCCCTCGTAATGAGCACTATTTTAGTGGGTATTAAACTCTTTAACACATGGCAAAATTTTAGATTCTCCCATATTGAAAGTGTTTGCAGGCAAAAAATACATGTGACTCAAAAATTGAAATTGGATTTGGGAACAGTAGAAAACATTGGGGGAAAAAGAGAAAATACTGGTCACCAGTATTTTCTCTTTTTCCCCCAATGTTTTCAACATGCTTTTTTGTCAGGGTCGTTAAAAGTCCGGATTGTGTGGTAAAGGGTTAATAGGGATGGGAGCGAATAGTCAAGTATTCTAAAAACAGCCAAATGTTTGAATATGATTTTCATATTCAAATATTCTTTTCGTACTACTTTTACAATGCTTAATGAATCGTCCATCAAAGGGAAAAAAATAGGTTTCAAACAATGATATGATCTTCCGCTGTGTCACTCAAATGTGTATCTGTCGATGTGTTGTTTACACTTTTCAAGCTGTTTTTAACACCTATTAAATTACATAACACCTTAGATCGAGCTTCTTTTTACCGACCTCTATTAAAACTATGCTTGTCGAGTCTTGATCTGTTGTATTTTACACCGTTTGATTTGCGGACGTAACTTTGTTAATGATATATACCGGTATGCATAAGGCGGGCATTTGTTGTTGTTCTCTTCGTAGCTGTTCTTGTATAATAATTAACTACTCTTTACACAAAGCAGTGTAAATATTTTATCGACCCTAGAATTAAAACCAGAAATTCAGCCACATGAGTTATTTATTTTGAGTTTATTATACTTAATGTCAGTGGTGAGTGAAATTTTTATGGTGAGTGAGATAGCTGAACTTGCAATACTCAGCATAGTTTGTCACACTTTCATTTTGATATGGCAGAAGGAAAGCTTAGTCGGTAGCATACAGTACTTCAGAACAGGAAGTCGCTGGTTCAATCCCTAGCCAATTTCTTTCCGAGGTTTGATGATAGTCATTTTGACAGGATTCATTCCTCTCTCACCACTGACCATTGTTTCGACAATGGTTATGTGGGAAAGTAGCCAGTGGCTTGGAAAGAGTATTCTGCAGAGCACTATTAAAAAAAACTCCAGGGAAGCATGGATAGGTGCACTGGCCGCCGAGACATAACTGAAATGTTGAAAACTGTGTTAAACACCATACAATCAATCAATCAGTTATCTTAAAAGGTTAGAAACGTAGCTAATGAAAGTATCCAATGTGGCATATTTAATTTGGTTTTGTTAAGTCAAAGTGTGGCTAAAAGTGTACCAGTGTTCGGACAATCAAATTTGACATCAAAACATACATTAATCTAGAATTCTATAATCGAATATTCAAATATATTCAAATACTAAAAACCAAATATTCAAATACAGGAATTTGTACTTGTTCCCATCCCTGGCATTTTATCTCTTAGACCTTAACCCTTTACCACACAATCCTTAGTTTTAACAACTTCAACAGAGAAGGCTTTTGAAAACATTGTGGGAATAGAAGAAAATGCTGGTAACCAGCATTTTCTCCTTTTCCCACAGTGTTTTCTACCCTTCCAACATGAAATTTCCATTTTAGAGTTGCATTTATTTTGTGGTCTGCAAAATGCTTTCAATTTGGACAAGGCTAAAATTTTGTTGTATGGAAGAGAGTTGATACATGTTTGATTATCCTTGTTTTACATGGGTGATAACTGATTTAAATATGCTGTCTGCTGCAGTTTGTTGCAGGAGGTAATGAGTTAATCCAATTTTGCGAATTTGAATATGTTGGTGGATGTAAAATAGTTTGGTGCAATGTAGATGTCATGAAAAAAGCAGCATTTCTGGTAGGGCAATAAGATCTACCACTTCCTCATTTTCTGTAGAAAAAAAAATATAGAAAAACATAGTATACATGAATACTCCAGGCGTTGGAAACATGTGTCCATTTTGTAAACCCTTTTGTAACCATTTCTACCTTTGTTTTCACAAGCTTAACCCTTTACCAAACGACAAAATTTTAGACTTGCCTGTGTTGAAAGCTTTAGCAGACGACAGAATAAATGTTAATCAAAAATAGAAATTCACCTTTGGAAGGATAGAAAACATTGCAGAAAAAAGAGAAATTGCTGGTTACCAGCATTTTCTCCTTTTCCCAAAATCTTTTCAAAAGGCTTCTTCCTTTGGGTTGTTAAAACTTGGGATTGTGTTAAAAGGTTAATAAGGAAGTGTTTGAAAGTGAGTCAAGGAAAAGAAACATGGCTGATTAAGCAAAAAAAAATGTGTGTGGGAAAAGAGAAATTCTGGTAAGCAGCATTTTGCTGTTGTCCCATTGTATATTTTAATCTTTCAAAGACAAACCTCTTCCTTTCAATATGGATGAGTTTAGAGTTTTTATCACATAAAACCTCCTCTGGCAGTGTATTAAACCCATGACTTATTAGCTCCACTGGCCGAAGGCCAGCGGGCTTATGTCATGGCCCGGTGTCCGTTGTGCGTCCGTCCGTCCGGTCGTCCATCCATCCGTCCGTGCGTTAACTTTTATTTCAAACATCTTCTTCTCTGAAACTACCCATCCGATTTTCACGAAACTTCACAGAAATGATCCTGACATGGTCCTCTTCAGAATTTCTTGAAAGAATTTGATTCCTTCAAAAACTCTGGTTGCCATGGCAACAAAACTGAAAAATATTGGAAATCTTTAAAAATCTTCTTGTCTGAAACCATAAGGCATAGGGCTACCAAATTTGGCATGTAGCTTTATGTAGTAGACCTCTATCAAGTTTCTTCAAATTATAGCCCTGGGGTCAAAATTGGCTCTGCCCCAGGGGTCACAAGTTTTACATAGGCTTATATAGAGAAAACTTTAAAAATCTTCTTGTCTGAAACCATAAGGCATAGGGCTGCCAAATTTGGCATGTAGCTTTATGTAGTAGACCTCTATCATGTTTCTTGAAATTATAGCCCTGGGGTCAAAATTGGCTCTTCCCCAGGGGTCACAAGTTTTATACATAGGCTTATATAGAGAAAACTTTAAAAATCTTCTTGTCTGAAACCATAAGGCATAGGGCTACCAAATTTGGCATGTAGCTTTATGTAGTAGACCTCTATCATGTTTCTTGAAATTATAGCCCTGGGGTCAAAATTGGCTCTTCCCCAGGGGTCACAAGTTTTATACATAGGCTTATATAGAGAAAACTTTAAATATCTTCTTGTCTGAAACCATAAGGCCTAGAGCTACCAAATTTGGCATTTAGCTTGATCTAGTTGGAGTCTACCAAAAGTGCCCAAAGTATAGTCCTGGGGTCAATTTGGCCTCATACTTGGAGGGGGGGGGGGGTTCACAAGATTTACATAGGCTTACATAGGGAAAACTTTTAAATCTTGGTGTACATAGCCATAAGGCTTAGGCTACCAAATTTTGCATATAATTATAGCATTATTTAGTGGACAGTTACAAAGAGGGCCCAAGTTACAGCTCTAGGATCAAGTTTGGCCCTGCACCAGGGATCACAAGTTTTACATGGGTTTATGGAGTGAAAAGTTCAGAAACCATCTTGTTACCAGCCATAAGGCCAAGAACTCCCACATTTGGCATGTTATTCTTCTAATACAATATTCCCCATTTAGTCAGACTGTAGCCATGAGGTCAAAGTTTTATAAGGGCTTATATAGTGAAGACTTTTCTTCGTGGTTTATATTTATAAGCCAGTGGAGCGATACAGGGCCATCATGGCCCTCTTGTTTTTGATAATACACTAGTGTATTATCGTTTTTTGGGTCCCAGTTCAGATCAGTTTTTCGTCATGAGCGTGTGAAGCCGGAGAAACCAGCCACAGCATGTGCCTGAATTTGTACTACTATGCGGTTTCGTGGAAAAATGACATCATTGTTGCATATACACATGGAACGTTTGTTATTTTCATGTTTAATAAAAATTAAGAAATGCAGCGAAAGTTTTTTAAATCAACAGAAGTGCTGAAATAGGTGGACTTACCCCTTCTAGAAACAGTTTGATTCTACTTTTGGTGTAAATGTCAAAGAGCGATCTACTTGTATATGTACACTTTTGAAACGGAACTACAACTGTAAACATGGACCTGTGAATGTTGTATAGGCTGAAGGTGATGATGCAGGATACTTTTTGTCTATAGTTCATTTTATGTGATAAATAGAATCTCACATCCATGTTCATGGATTATCATTTTTATCAAACTCATTGATTGCAATGTATTTGACACTTACCAAGGCTCGCTGTCAACTCTTTTTCATTAATATGATAATACATAAACACTCATGTAAGATCCTCTATGTAGTTTGAGGAGATGAGAAACAGTGTTAGATATATAGTTGGAAAAGGTTATCATGACAATATGAACTACCGGTATACAGATTTCTAATCATGCAAAAATGTGATTGATTATTGTTGCTGATGTTGTTTTTACATTTTGCTGTTAACCCTTTACCATACAATCCCTAAGGAAGAAGCCTTTTGGAAACATTTTGGGAAAAGGAGAAAATGCTGGTAATCAGCATTTTCTCCTTTTCCCCACAATATTTTCTACTCTTTAAAAGACAAATATAATCATTTTAGCCACATTTAATTTGTCGTCTGGGAAATCCTTTCAATTTGGACCAGGCTAAAATTTTGTCACGTGGTAAAAAGTAAACTCTTTACCAAACAACAAAATTTTAGACTGGTCCAAACGGAAAGCATTTGCAGACAACAAAATAAATGTTATGGAAAATTTGAAATTGGTTTTGGGATGGGTAGAAAATATTGTGGGAAAAGAAGAAAATGCTGGTTACCAGCATTTTCTCCTTTTCCCACAAGGTTTTCAAAAGGCTTCTTTCACAGGGTTGTTAAAAGTCGAGATTGTGTGGTAAAGAGTTAATTGTTTTCTTAGCTGCATTCATGCCTTATGTGCAGGATTTTGCAATACTCTCAGTATTATTTTATATTAGTTTATAGAGATACAAGATGAATTGAAGTTTAAAAAAGACCAGGAAGAGAATAGAAAGAAACGGTACGTTTGTGATTGATTTTGTGATGAAATGTTGGTTTTTTGTGAATGTTAGAGATATATCATTCTCCCATACACGCACCGTCAAACCATTTATAAAAAGAGACATTTTAGGGACTTACCCAAAGTGTCTATCTTATACAGGTGGCTTTCTTTCACAGGTGCTGCTCATAGAGACCTAATTCAATGGTAACCCCCGTCCACCGATCTTGCAATCACAACTTGGGAATTTTTATATCGAGTTTTATTTCATGGCTTGCAAAAACTCAAACATCTTTATTAAGCCCTTCAAACAGAGCTCCAGATAGAGGGAGTGATTTTGATTTCAAAATTGAGAATATTAATTACTTTCCACTTAACCCTATGTTGTGGGTACTCATTAGAATCATCTCATCAAGACAATCCTAATGAGTACCAACAACATAGGGTGTAGAGGAGAAATTAAGGATTTAGAATACTATCATTCCCTCTTATCTGGAGGTCTGCTTCAAAGGAAAAAAAAATTGGAGTAAAAAGGAGACTATTTACTTTCAGTGTTTCACAAAGAATGATCCATTCAAATTGAATATATGGGAATTCATTGGGATAAGGTTTTAAATAGCAGCCTTTAAAAAAAAAGCTATTCTTTCTTAGTTCCCACTACCATATTCTTACTTACTTCTTTAGTACAAGGAACAGGATTCTTCAGATAAGGTAAAGTTATCCTCATTTATATGAATCTAAACTTATGAGAAAAATACTTTTGAAATAGACGCAAATAATAAACTCTTGCAAGAATCTTTGACAACAGATATATGGTGTACCTCTGTTTAACTCTTCACCCTACAATCCTGCCTTTAAATGGCCCAGAGAGGAAAGCTTTTGAAAACATTGTGGGAAAAGGAGAAAATGCTGGTAACCAGCATTTTCTCCTTTTCCCACAATGTTTTCTACCCTTTCCAAATCGAATTTTAGTTTTGAGTCACTATTTTTTGTCGTCTGCAAATGCTTTCAATTTGAACTAGTCTGAAATTATGCTGTTTGGTAAAGAGTTCTACCAAACCATCTCATGTTTTAACAACCCTATAGAAGAAGGCTTTTGAAAACCTTGTGGGAAAAGGAGTAAATGCTGATGATCAGCATTTTCTCCTTGTCCCAAAATGTCTCTACCCTTTCAAAGACAGAAATAATTTTTTAAGCTAATTGCACCATTTGAACCACTTTTAAATTGTCGTCTGCTAATGATTTCAGTTGGACTAGTCTAAAATTTTGTCGTCTGGTAAAGGGTTAACAGATTGGTTATCCATTCTTTTTTATTTTAGATTGAAAGATCTTCAAAGGCAGCTACATGCACTAGAGAATGAATTGCAGAACAGTAAGGACACCGAAAATGTCCAGGTAGGAAAAGTGGACCTAAGTCTTTTCCAAAAGATAAAATTTAGGAATTGTCCCAATTCAAAGCATTTTCACACAACAAATCAAATATTTGCTCAAATTCTGAGATATGTCTTTGAAAAGGTAGAAATGGACCCAAGTCTTTTCCAAAAGATAAAATTTAGGATTTGTCCCAATTCAAAGCATTTTCACACAACAAATCAAATATTTGGTCATATTCTGAGATATGTCTTTGAAAAGGTAGAAATGGACCCAAGTCTTTTCCAAAAGATAAAATTTAGGATTTGTCCATATTCAAAATATTTTCAGACAACAAATCAAATATTTGGTCATATTCTGAGATATGTCTTTGAAAAGGTAGAAAACATTGTGGGAAAAGTAGAAAGTGCTAGTTACCAGCATTTTCTTGTAACTCGGGATCGTTTAACGCTTTACCACAGAATGCAGAGTTTAACAACCCTGAAAGAGAAGGCCTTTGAAAACATTTCCTGCAAAAGAAGAAAATGCTGGTAACCAGCATTTTGTCCTTCCCCACAGTGTTTTCCACCCTTTGAAAGACAGAAGTCATTTGAGCTACATTTCATTTGTTGTCTGCAATGCTTTCAAGTAGGTCCAGTGCAAAATTTCGTCATTTGGTAAAGGGTTGAATACAGGATTATATATAAATTGTAAAAACAGGATTGTTTTGGAAAGGATTAACAATTAACAAAATGTTTTTTTAAAACTTAAGATTGTTTGGTAAAGAGTTAATTAACATCTGCTCCAAGGGTCCCATTAGGTCATGGTGATAAAGGAAACATTTCCTAAAGTGGTTAAAAAAAAAATTTGCCAAGCAATGGTTAAGCAAAACTTTATGCTTTGTAAACTTTGTTGATCATTTTTTAACCTTTTTCCAGCCTCAACTTGAAACAGTAAACAGAAATATAACTGATTTTACACATGAGCTGGTACTTCTTAATCATGAAGGAGATGGTATTCGAGCACAAATTGAAAATCTAAATAAAAATATCACAGGTAAATCTTTCAAGGTCACTGTTACCATTAAACATGAACGGAAACAACAAAATGAAACAATCCATATGCTAGGTTTTTGAACTTTACAATTTGATAATCCTGGTATTTAGATTACGACTAGTTGATTGGTGTTTATTGCCATTTTCCACAGTATTTTAGTATACCCCTTTTCTGAACGACAAAATTTAAGACTTGTCCAAATTGAAAGCATTTGCAGACGACAAAATAAATGTGACCGAAAATTTGAAATTTGTCTTGGTAAATGTTAAAAAAATTGTGGGAAAAGGAGAAAATGCTGGTAACCAGCATTTTCTCCTTTTCCCACAATGTTTTCAAAAGGCTTCTTTCTCAGTCTTGTTCAAAGTCGGGATTGTGTGGTAAAGGGTTACTCCAGTGGCCAGTGCACCTATCCTTGCATGCCCAGAATTTCTTAACCAGTACTATTTGAAACCCCAAGCGGTGTTGTTCTACTATCTGTACATCCGACCTAGTGTCCACAATTCTGTTTCTGCTAAATAATTTCACTCATGGTCTGCATCATGTATCACTGTGCAGAAAAGTTCTTTCGTAAAATTGTTGTAAAAAAGTTTACTTTAACTGTTTACCAAACAACAAAGTTTTAGAATAGTCCCAATTGAAAGCATCTGCAGACGACAAATCATATGTAACTCAAATGATGAAACTTCCTGTGAAAAGGTAGAAAGCACTGTGGGAGGTTATCAGCATTGTCTCCTTTTCCCTTGATGTTTTCAAGGGCTTTCTTTGTCAGGGTCGTTAAAACTAGAGGGTTAATTTTGCAACCATGTTTCCATATGTATTAAACTTAGATTACCTTGTTTATTTCTCTTATACAAGGATGTTTTCAAATTATCTGCTATAAGTTTGTGTCAGATGTAAATAAGCTAAGTTAGTACTTTAGTCAAATGCATTTGAGCCATGCTGTGGCAAAAGGGGGCTTAATGCATCTCTGTGATCCGTCATACCAAGCATGTCATCACATAATTGTGGATACATACAATTCATTTTGTCTTAGGACAACCAACTGAATCATGAGGTAGACTGTTCTTTTGACATGTAGAAATTGCACCAAAAAGGCAAAAAGTTTCGGTCCAGGTCAGCCTTTTTGCAGGTGCATGAAGCCCCCTTTTCACAGAGCATGGCTCCTGTGTGTCAAATCATTAACCTTTTAGTAAAAAAATTCCATGATTTTACAGCTATGAGTAGGCTTTCAGAAACTGTATGTGAACAGGAGAGAATCCAGCATTTCTCCTTTTACCACAAAGTTTTTTACCTTTATAAAGTGAAATCTCATAGTTGAGCCAAGTTTAACGTGTGGACTACAAATGTTTTCAAAATGGACAAGTCTAAAGATTTGTTGTGCGATAAAGAGTTATGAAAGAACAGGATTTACCATGCCTTCAGATCTGTCTCATCTCAAAACTGTATATTTTACAGGCAAACAGAGAGAACTGCGGCTATTAAGTGACATAGAGAACCAGAAGTTAGAAATTCTGCGTACAAAACACAAAGATACATACGATGCTGTTATGTGGTTGAGACAGAATAAAGAAATATTTGCAGGGACAATCTATGAACCAATCATGCTTTGTGTAAGTTATTGTAACATGTTGCACTTGTTGGTATATAAAGTCAAAGTTGTGTTTTAATGGGTTTCTATGCTTTATATAAAACAGGTGTTATAAAGTAATGAATGATCAACACCTTAACCCTTTACTACATAACCCTGAGTTTTAACCAGCCAGAGAAAGAGGCCTGCTGAAAACATTGTGGGAAAAGGAGAAAATGCTGGTAACCAGCATTTTCTCCTTTTCCCACAATGTTTTCTAGCTATCCAAGGACAAATACTATCCCTTGAAAAAACATTTGAACTGTGGTCAGTAAATTCTTTCAATATTAACGAGTCTAAAGTTTTTCCTTGTGGTAAATGGTTAAGAAAGAAGTGAGCCATACACTGTGAAAAGGGGGGCTTAAAGCATCTGCAAAAAGTATCGATCCAGGTCAGCCTGTGCAGTCTGCGTAGGCTGGTTTCGGTTAAAACTTTTTGCTGTTGGTGAATTTTCTTCATGTTAAAGGACCAGTCTACTCCATGATTTAGTTGGTTGTTAGACAAAATGGAATTTAGGGATCCATATTTGATGACTTGGAGATGCCTTTTGCCACAGTGAGGTTCAGATGTTTAAACCCCCTTTTGCCAGAGTGAGGTTCAAATTGTGCAGTCCAAACTGCCTGGTTGACTGTCATTTGCATGAGCATAATCATATAATCAACAAAATATGTTGATTTTTTGCTTTTTCTGCAATAGAAAACTATCTGCAGATGATTAGAAACAAAAGAACTTATTTTGTTGTAAAGAGTGATTAAATTTTTAGTCCTATACATGAATAAGAATGGTTGCATGACCTTATCCCTGTACCAGTAAACAGACTTTAGTCCCGTCCATATTAACCCTTTTGGACTGGTCCAAATTCAAAGAGTTTGCAGACGACAATTTTAAATTTGATGAAAATGGCCGAAAGTTCTCAAACAGGATAGAAAACACTGTGGGAAAAGGAGAAATTGCTCGTTACAAGCAATTTCTCCTTTTCCCACAGTGTTTTCAAAAGACTTGTACTGCAGACGCGTGAAAACCAGGGCTTGCTTGAGAAAGGGTTAAAAGCATTTGCAGACAAATCAAATGTGGTTCCAATGATGGGATTTGTTTACCAGTATTTTCTCCTTTTCGCGCAATGTTTTCAAAAGCTGTCTTTGTCAGGGTTGTTATTACTCGGGGAAAACTTGGTAAAGGCTTAATAATGGTTTGATATGTTGGCAGGTAAATATGAAAGATCAAAAGTATGCCAGATATCTAGAAAATCACATAAGTTTCAATGACATGCGGGCATTTGTATGTGAGAAATCTGAGGATATGAACCTGTTCATGGACAAAACGAGAGAGGAACAAAAACTGCGGGTGAATGCAGTCAAAGTGCCAACTCAAGTAACAGCTGATAGATGCATGCCAAGGGTTCCAATTGATACATACAGGTGTGTGGTTTATTCAACTTTGTATTCATTAACTATTCACCACATGACAAAAATGTGGACTTTCAGATTGACTCAAATGATGGAATTTGTCTTCGGTATGGTTGAAAACATCATGGGAAAAGGAGAAAATGCTGGTTACCAGCATTTTCTCCTTTTCCCGAATTGTTTTCAAAAGCTTTCTCATTAACCCTTTCCCAAACAAGCCCTGGTTTTCACATGTCTGCAGTGCAAGTCTTTTGAAAACACTGTGGGAAAAGGAGAAATTGCTCGTAACGAGCAATTTCTCCTTTTCCCGCAGTGTTTTCTACACTTTTAGAGACCTTTCTGCCATTTTCATCAAATTTAAAATTGTCGTCTGCAAACTCTTTCAATTTGGACCAGTCCAAAATTTGTCGTTTGGGAAAGGATTAAGGGTCGTTAAAACTCGGGATTATGTAGCAAAGAGTTAATGCAGATGAAGTGTTGAAATAAATGTAGAAAGATGGTTATGGCTTATGGCTTAGAAATTATGAAACCTTTCTCTCATATAAAAGCAGTACGATAAGATAAATTGTTTCCAATTGAAGAATTGCCTTAAATCTTTACTTACTAAATGACAAATTTCCGATTTGTCCAAATTGAAAGCATTTGCAGATGAAAGAATAAATATGGCTAATTGAGAAAACATTGTGGGAAAAGAAGAAAATATTGGATACCAGCATCTTGTCCTTTGCAACAATGTTTTTCTAGAGCCTTCTGTATTAGGGTTGTTAAAGCCTTTTATTAGTGTGTAAGTCTTTTTCTTAACCCTTTCCCAAATGACAAATTTTGGACTGGTCCAAATTGAAAGAGTTTGCAGACAACAATTTTAAATTTGATGAAAATGGCAGAAAGTTCTCAAAAAGGGTAGAAAACACTGCGGGAAAAGGAGAAATTGCTCGTTACGAGCAATTTCTCCTTTTCCCACAGTGTTTTGAAAAGACTTGTACTGCAGACACGTGAAAACCAGGGCTTGTTTGAGAAAGGGTTAAATTGTTACGCGATTAAGTCTTCATTTGTGGTTGGATTTTCATGAAACATGCACAGTTCAATTATCTTATCAGTAACTTGAACCCAATTGATTTTGAAAAAAATTTACAATCAGTAAGGAACAGGTAGCCATTTGAAGTTGAAAATATACATTTCTTGTTTATGCAATAAAGTCTGAATTTGTGTTCAGATCTTCGTGAAGGGTCCTATGTGGCTCAGTGGTAAAGTGTGGGAATCGTAATCTGGAGGCCCTGGGTTCGAGTCCCACCAGATCCGTTGGGTTTTTCGTGGAGTGTCCCTGGGCAAGACACCTGAGAGCCCTAGCTTAGTACTGGTGGAACCCAGGAAATACATGAATATGTGAGCTGTTGCCGTGATATGACTGAAAATAATGTTGAAAGCGGCGTAAAACACCATTCAATCAATCACTTGATCAATCTTGTGAAACTAGCACAGATGATTTATATCATCAGTAGCTTGAACCCTATTGATTTTGAAAAGAAAAGCGACTGATAGTCCAGGAAAAGGAGCCATTTGATGGTTGAAAATAGCTTGAACCCTATTGATCTTGAAAAAATCCTACAATTTGCTAAGGAAAAGTGGCCATTTAAAAATGAAAGTTTACATTTCTTGTTAACACAATTACCCTTTACCAAACAATCCCGGGTTTTCACGACCCTGATAAAGAAGCCTGTTGAAAACATTGTGAGAAAAGGAGAAAATGCTGTAAACCAGCATTTTCTCCTTTTCCCACAATGTTTTCTACCCTCCTCAAAACAAATTTCAATTTTTGAGTCTGATCTATTTTGTCGTCTGCAAATACTTTCAATTTCGAGAACTCTAAAATTTTGTCGTTTTGTAAAGAGTTAAGTGATCATTTTTTATCCAATTTGTTTTAAACTTGCACAGATCATTTGTATAATCAAGTGATTGACCCCTGTCTAAAATGAAGAAAATCCAGCATTCGGTTTACCAAAAGCCGCCATTTGATGATTTATTAATGCTTACTCAACACAGTCCACGTAATAAGTCACATTTCTTTGGAACTTGCAGGGTTTTTTTAATACAATGATTATCGAAACCCTATCAAATTTGGCTGAATTAGATATTATTGGTTTTGAGAAATTGTACCTCAGTTTTTTAGCTCACCTGAGCACAAAGTGCTCATGGTGAGCTATTGTGATCATGCTGTGTCTGTCGTGCGGTGTGCGTTGTCCGTCGTCAACTTTTTACCTTGTGTACGCTCTAGAGGCCACATTTTCAGTCCAATCCTCATGAAACTTGGTCAGAATGTTTGTCTTGATAAAATCTCGGATGAGTTTGAAATTGGGTCATGTGGGGTCAAAAACTAGGTCACTAGGTCAAATCTTAGAAAAACCTTGTGTACGCTCTAGAGGCCACATTTTCAGTCCAATCCTCATGAAATTTGGTCAGAATGTTTGTCTTGATAAAATCTCAAACGATTTCGAAATTGGATCATGTGGGGTCAAAAACTAGGTCACTAGGTCAAATCTTAGAAAAACCTTGTGTACGCTCTAGAGGCCACATTTTCAGTCCAATCATCATGAAATTTGGTCAGAATGTTTGTCTTGATAAAATCTCGGACGATTTCGAAATTGGGTCATGTGGGGTCAAAATCTAGGTCACTAGGTCAAATCGTAGAAAAACCTTGTCTACGCTCTAGAGGCCACATTTTCGGTCAGATACTTGTGAAATTTGGTCAGAATGTTTGTCTTGATAAAATCTCGGACTAGTTCGAAATTTAGTCATGTGGGGTCAAAAACTAGGTCACTAGGTCAAATCTTAGAAAAAACTTGTGTACACTCTAGAGGCCACATTTTCAGTCCGATCCTCATGAAACTTGGTCAGAATGTTTGTCTTGATAAAATCTCGGACGAGTTTGAAATTGGGTCATGTGGGGTCAAAAACTAGGTCACTAGGTCAAATCTTAGTAAAACCTTGTGTACGCTCTAGAGGCCACATTTTCAGTCAGATACTTGTGAAACATGGTCAGAATGTTTGTCTTGATAAAATCTCGGATGAGTTCGAAATTGGGTCATGTGGGGTTAAAAACTAGGTCACTAGGTCAAATCTTAGAAAAACCTTGTGTACGCTGTAGATGCCACATTTTCAGTAAGATACTTGTGAAATTTGGTCAGAATGTTTGTCTTGATAAAATCTTGGACAAGTTTGAAATTGGGTCGTGTGGGGTCAAAAACTAGGTCACTAGGTCAAATCTTAGAAAAACCTTTTGTACGCTATAGAGGCCACATTTTCAGTCCAATACTCTTGAAAAATGGTCAGAATGTTTGTCTTGATTATATCTTGAAATAGAACGAAAATGTGCCATGTTGGGTCAAAAACTAGGTCACCAGGTCAAATCTAAGAAAAACATTGTGTATGCTCTAGAGGCCATATTTTCTGTCAAGTACTCTTGAAAGTTGGTCAGAATGTTTGCCTTGATAATATCTCTGACTAGATTGAAAATGGGTCATGTCGGGTGAAAAACTAGGTCACTAGGTCAAATCTTAGAAAAACCTTGTGTAAGCTCCAGAAGCAACATTTTCTGTCTGATACTCTTGAAAGTTGGTCAGAATGTTTGTCTCGATGATATCTCAGTCGAATTTGAAAATGGGTCATGTCAGGTCAAAAACTAGGTCACCTGGTCAAATCTTAGAAAAACCATGTGTACACTGTTGTGGCCACATTTTTTGTTCAATACTCTTTTAAAGTTGCTCAGAATGTTTGCCTTGGTAATATCTTGGATGAGCTTGAAAATGGGTCATGTTGGGTCAAAATCTAGGTCACTAGGTCAGATCTTAGAAAAACCTTGTGTACGCTGTAGAGGCCACATTTTCAGTCCAATACTCTTGAAATTTGGTAAGAATGTTTGGCCTGATGATATCTTGGACCAGTTTGAAAATGTGTCATGTTGGCTGAAAAACTAGGTCACTAGGTCAAATCTTAGAAAAACCTAGTGTACGAATGACTCCGAAAGAAGCCTTTTGAAAACACTGTTTGAAAATGAGAAAATGCTGGTATCCGGCATTTTTTCCCTTTTTCACAATGTTTTCTACCCCTTTGAGAGACCAATCCCACAGCTTGATCCACATATTATTTGTTTTATGCAGAAGGTTCAGACTGATGAGATTAAAATTTTATTGTTTGGTAATACATATATCTCACAAGATGTTGGAAATTGGTTGTGCTTGGTCAAAAGGCTCAGGTGAGCGACCCCAGGGCCATCATGGCCCTCTTGTTTTATTATTTGTTCAATTCACCATGCCTACTTCTGCTGTTTTATTGGGTTCAAGTCCAGTCCTCCTCCTTTTTTTGTGTCTTTGTCTTTTCCCTCTTTTTATCATGAATTGATGATATATGCTAGAAAGTAAGCAAATTCACTGCCAGTGGAGTGGTTCAGGCCCTCAAGGGCCTCTAGTTTGGCATTCTGAGAGCTCAGCCTAGTATACAATTTAACCCTTAAGCTGAAAAATCACGACCCACTGACCTTTTGCAGACAGTGTAGATCAAGATCAGACTGCACAGAACGTGCAGTCTGATCATTGATCTACACTGTACGATACGGTATTTTCTTTCCGGTGAAATCAACTTTGAAACTGCAATGTTTGGGCTTTTAGTATTGAGTAGAAATTTGCATTTCATTTATTCAGTGGCTTAAGTGTTAACCATTTACCAATTTGATCCCATGATTTTATGACTATAATGATGGGGGCTTCTCAAAATGTTATAGGAAATGAATTTTCCCACAATGTTTTCTACCCTTTCAAACACAAATCCCATAATTTGAGTTATATTTAATTTGCTTTAAGTATTGTTTTTTGCATTAACCCTTTACCAAACGACAAAATTTTAGACCCAACCAAATTGAAAGCATTTGCAGATGACAAAATCAATGTGACTGAAAAATTGAAATTTGTTTTAGGAAGGGTAGAAAACATTGTGGGGAAAGGAGAAAATGCTGGTTACCAGCATTTTCTCCTCTTCCCACAATGTTTTCAAAAGGCTTCTTCCTCAAGGTGGTTAAAAGTCGGGATTGTGTGGTAAACGGTTAAGTAAAGATTCAAACCTATGACAAACTGTCACTTGAAATTTGTCTTTGTTTTCAGAGAGTTTGGTTTCCAGTGTTACTTACAGGATACCTTTACATGCCCCGAACCTGTGATGAAGTTCCTCTGTGTACAATACAATGTACAAAATATACCAGTAGGAGATAGGAGGACGAAAGATTTGGTGGAAAGGATTGTTGAGACAAGGCAGGAACTGAGATGTTTTTATACCTTTGAGAATCAGGTATCAGTTTTTGTCGAGCCACCTTGCGGTGAGCGAGATGTAGTTGTCACAATGTCACTCTGGTGGATGTGCATGCGTGCGTTAGTGTGTGTGTCTGTGTGGATTTGTGCAGACCAGAACCTCTACATTTATGGATGGATTTCAAAATCATTTGGCACAGTTGTTCTCCCACATGAGTAGAAGTCCTATTTGAAACATTTGTTCAGGTGGGTCCAAGGTCAATGTCACAAAAGGTCAAATGATAAAATTGTCATACATAGAACTTGTCCGAGCCCGGACTTCTATACTTATTGATGGCTTTAGAAATCCAGGGTTTTAATGACCTGTCTGAAAAAGGGCTTTTGAAAACATTATGGGAAAAGGAGAAAATGCTGGTAAACCAGCATTTTCTCCAATTCCCACAGCATTTCCTCCTTTTCCAACAGTGATTTCAAGAGCCTTCTCTTGAGTGATAAAAAACTTTGGATTGTTTTGTAATGGGTTTAACCCTTTACCACACAATCCAGAGTTTTAATGACCTGTCTGAAAAAGGGCTTTTGAAAACATTATGGGAAAAGGAGAAAATGCTGGTAACAAGCATTTTCTCCAATTCCCACAATCCAGAGTTTTAATGACCTGTCTGAAAAAGGGCTTTTGAAAACATTGTGGGAAAAGGAGAAAATGCTGGTAACAAGCAGGGCTTGTTTGGGAAAGGGTTAAAGGTCAAATTACGTTTTAAGTAAGTAAAATAAACACAGTCAATGAATTTCTTAGAATATTTCACCCGACATTAATTCCTAAGAGTTTTAAAGACAGTTACTCACAGTAAGAGCCATTTTTAATATTTGACCTGTCAACTTGCACAAATCCTAACTTATATATGTGTCATATACTTTCATTCTTTTCCCCTTTTTTTTCTGTTTTTCAGTACACAATGAAAAAATCAAAATACACTGGAGAGGTTTCCTCTAGAAATACAAGACTGAAGTAAGTATATTAGGTACGGATAAGGGAATACATGAATTCTTGAGCACATGAAAGAAGTGAGCCATGCTCTGTGAAAAGAAAGTTTAATGCATCTGTTAAAAAGTATCGTCCCATGTCAGCCTTTGCTGTCCGCGCAGACTGACCTGGGCTGAAACTTTTCACTATTAGTCAATTTTTACATGTCCAAGGACCAGTTTACCTCATGATTAAAACAAAAACGTGGCTTTTATGGATCCATAATTATGTGATGACTTATTAAAACCCATTTTGTCAGAGCATGGCTCAAGTATAGTGCTTGTCGTTGGAGTAAATTTGATGAAACTTCATACATGTGTTCCTTATGATAGTCCATAGATAACCTTTTTTTTTTTTTTTTTTTTTTTTTATTAAATGCCGTGTCATGGAAAAATGGAATTTTTTTGGGCGGGGGATATTATTTCAACAAAATTGCTTGTTTCAAGTAGTATTTTGTAAAAGTGAGAAAAAACTGGAATTCCTACACCCAGCAAACCCCTTAACCCTTTCCAAAACGACAAATTTTGGACTGGTCCAAATTGAAAGAGTTTGCAGACAACAGTTTTAAATTTGATGAAAATGGCAGAAAGGTCTCAAAAAGAGTAGAAAACACAGTGGGAAAAGGAGAAATTGCTCATTACGAGCAATTTCTCCTTTTCCCGCAGTGTTTTCAAAAGACTTGTACTGCAGACATGTGAAAACCAGGGCTTGTTTTGGAAAGGGTTAAACTTTTTACTAGACTATAAAGTAAAACCCATCCGTAAATAACACTTTTTCAGACAACATATAATGTGGCTCAAATGATAGGGTTTCTATTTGAGAGGGGAGAAAATGTTGTGGATAAAGGAGAGAATGCTGGCTAACAGCATTTCCTCCTTTTCCAGCAGTGATTTCAAGAGCCTTCTCCAAGGTCATAAAAGCTTTGGATTTTTTGTTAACGGGTTTAACCCTTTACCACACAATCCAGAGTTTTAATGACCTGTCTGAAAAGGGGCTTTTGAAAACATTATGGGAAAAGGAGAAAATGCTGGTAAACCAGCATTTTCTCCAGTTCCCACAATGTTTTCTTCCATTGCAACCTAAACTGCCTAATTTGCACCACATTAAATTTGTCGTCTGAAAATGCTTTCAATTTGAACTGGGCTATAATTCTGTTGGTAAACACTTAAATTGGCTTTTTATCTCTGTAGGGACCCATCATTGCTGACTAAATCTGTAGATGGACAAAGGGAGCAGGAAGTGAGACAACATCTTAAGGTAAATGTGGTCAGCGGATAGTTTAGCCTTATATTTGTTAGAGACATTGGAAACTGATCACACAACCTGAGTTGTTGATTAACTTTTTACCAGATGGTAAAATTAAACACTTGTCCAAATTGAACACTTTTGCAGACAACAAAATCTTGTCTGTTAGTAAATCAGGGTCTGTATTTGCCAACCATTCTTAGGAACATTTTTAGTCTTATTCTCAATAATTTTCTAACTTTGAAAGTGCCATTGGCTAAACCAATCAGAAGTTGCGTTTCCGTCTAAATCTGAGAATGAAATTTAGACTTGTTGATGAATACAGACCTAGGAGTAATCAAGCCATTATCACACAAATAGGACTTGGTCGTTTGCAAATGCTTTCATGTGTGAAAATCTTTTATCTGGTAAAGAAAGGATTTATTAGCTTTCTTGAAGTTAAGTTTAAATCTTAAAAATTTTTCAGAAAGACATGGAGACAAAAACTGAGAAGGAGACAGAATATCGTCAGCTACAACAAAAATCTCAAGAGTTGGAGAAGAAACTAGATCAGTTCAGAAAAGAGAAGGTACAACATTCATACTGCAGTCACAAGTAGACTTGTGTGTTCTTATAATAATCATTATACCCCTCCCCCCCATACTCAGTAGACGGGGGGGTATACTGGTTTCACCATGTCTGTCTGTCCATCTATCCATCTGTCCGTCTTGTTTTCATTTCTGTGCTCTTACTCAAAAGCCATTTGACCTAGGAATCTGAAACTTTATACAATTGTTGCTCATTACCCAAGGAGGTGCCCTATCGTTTTTTGGTCACATTGGTCAAAGGTCAAGGTCACAGGTGAACTTTGTTTGAAAATCATTTCTGTGCTCTAACTTAATAGCTGTTTGACCTAGGACCCTGAAACTTTATACAAGTGTTTCTCATGACCCAAGGAGGTGCCCCACTATTTTTGGGTCACATCTGGCAAAGGTCACTGGTGATCTTTGTTTTGAAAATCATTTCCATTCTCTGATTGTGCTGCTTCAGTGACAAGGTACTGGTGGGGGGGGTCTTTGTCCACTTTGGGACATTTCTATTTTCATATTATTGTTGGTTATGGTTCAGTAAAGGGTTTTGTATGAAACATCAGGAAAAATTCGAGAATTATTGTATAATACATGTATCTAACTATCCAGTGTTTTCACAAGGGGAGAGACTTTTTTTGTAAATATTGTGGGAAAGGAAGAAAAGCCTGGTTTGTAGCATTTCTTCTTTTCTCACTATTTTTTTTTACACCTTAACTCTTTGCCAAAGGACAAAATTTTCGACTGGACCAAACTGAAAGCATTTGCAGACAACATATTAAATTTAGGTTACATGGTGATTTATGTATTGGATAGGGTAGAAAACATTGTGGGAAAAGGAGAAAATGCTGGTTACCAGCATTTTCTCCTTTTCCCACAATGTTTTCCAAGGCCTTCTCTTTCAGGGTCGTTAAAACGCGGGATTGTGTGGTAGAGTTTAAAGACAAATCCCATCATGTGAGCCACATTAAATTTGTGGTCTGCAAATGCTTTCAAAATGGACTAGTCTAATTCTGTCATTTGTTAACTCTACAGAACAACAAAAATTATAGCTTTGTCCAAATTCAAAGCATTTGCACATGACAAATTGAGTGTGACGGAAAAACTGAATTGTGTCTTTGGAAGTGTAATAAACATTGTGGGAAAAGGAGAAAATAATGGTTGCCTGTGTCTTCCTAAGTGTTGTTGAAATTCTGGATTGTGTGGTAAAGGGTTAAAGAGTTAAATCCAGATGTCAGTTGAGGCAGTTCTAACCCTTGTAGTGCTAAGCACAACTAAAGCTGTTTATTGTGCGTAATTTGCATTAACCCTTTACCGCACAATGCTGCCTTTTGACGCCCCTGGGAAAGAAGCCTATTGAAAACATTGTTGGAAAAGGAGAAAATGCTGGTAAACAGCATTTTCTCCTTTTCCCACAATGTTTTCTACCCTATCAAAGAAAAGTTGTACCATTTGAGCCACATTGAAATTGACGTCTGCAAATGCTTTCAATTTGGACAAGGCTAAAATTTTGTTGTCTGGTAAAGGGTTAAGATCAGACTGCTTTCTGCAGATGGTGTAGATCAAGATTAGACAGCACTGTCTTTTAGTTTAGAAAAATACTTTGCAAAGAACACCATTGACATTGCAATGGTTTGCTTTTTACTGGCTAACAAATTTCAGTTGAGTTATCTAGTGATACATTGAAGGGTTAATGTCTGATTTTACTTGTGTTTTAAGCAAGGTGTTTCCGTTCATTTAACCTGTAGTGTGCCGAGTAAACCCAAGGGACATTTTCAGCTAAGGAAAACCCCCCAAATAATTGTAATTTTTATGGTTGCTTTAGTTCAGATTGTCAAAGAAAAGCAAACAGTGTAGATCAAAGATCAGACTGAACATTCTGTGCAATATGATCTTAAGTTCACTGTAAAGGCAACTATAGTAAGGAAAGGATTGTAAAGGGTTTAAACCATAAGCTGCTGAATAAATGAAACACATTTTTACACAATACTGAAAGCAGAAACATTGGGTTTTCAAATTTGATTTCACTGGAAAGAAAATACCATATCAGACAGTGTAGAGCAAAGATCAGACTGCAAGTCTTGTGCAGTCTGATCTTGATCTGCCCTGTCTGCCAAAGGTCTGTGAGTCATGCTTAGCAGCTTAAGGGTTAATGCCTATCCTATGTTTCACATATAGTAGTTTATGGTGTGTCTAGAAGTAGCTCATTAGTTAATGAGTAAGTAAGTTGCAGTTTTGTGCTAAGACAAAGCTCTATTGTAGAAACAGTTTTGATGTTCACTGAAGGTCTTTATTATAAAATGAGCAATGTTCTGATAAAAAGGGGCTTGATGAGTCTCTTTGATCCATGATACCAAGGAAGTTGTCATATAAATATGGGTCCATAATAGCTAAATTTTTTAATAACCAACTTAATCATGAGGTAGACTGGTCCTTGGACATACAGAAAATTGACCAGTAGCGAAAAGTTTCGGCCCAGGTTAGCCTGTGCGGACTGCGCAGGCTGACCTGGGTTGATACTTTTTGCAGATGCATTAAGCCCCCTTTTGCCAGAGCATGGCTCAAATGAGTATAACTGTTACAAATTTCGCAAAGGTTTGAGAGCTGAATGCTGTTTTCGTTTATGTTTTACAGAAAGAGTTGATCAACAAAAAGGATTTAAAGAAAAGACTAGTCCATCAGATAGAATCCAAGAAGCAAACGTAAATATCTCTTATGTTTATGAGCTATGCTCTGTGAAAAAGGGGCCTAAGCATCTGCAAAAAGTATCGACCCATGTCAGCCTGCACAGGCAGACATGGGTCAAAATTTTTTTGCTATTTGTAAATTTTCAGCTTGTCCAAGGACCATTCTACCTCATGATTTATTCAATTTTTATACGCCCGTCGAAGACGGGACGTATTATGGGATCACCCGTGGCGGGCGGGCGGCGTCCGGTTCTTTGTCCGGAGCATATCTCCAAAACTATACTACCTGCGGTTATGAAATTTCATGTGTGGATAGATCTCATCAAGGGGGAGTGCAGTGCACAGGAATCATAACTCTTGCTTCCTTAATTTTTGAGTTATTGCCCTTTCTTGTTTTTCCATACTTGAATTTTGTCTGGTGAATATCTCCAATACTATACTACCTAGGGTTATGAAATTTCATGAGTGGATAGATCTCATCAAGGGGGAGTGCAGTGCACAGGAATCATAACTCTTGCATCCTTAATTTTTGAGTTATTGCCCTTTGTTGTTTTTCATACTTGAATTTTGTTCGGTGAATATCTCCAATACTATACTACCTAGGGTTATGAAATTTCATGAGTGAATAGATCTCATCAAGGGGGAGTGCAGTGCACAGGAATCATAACTCTTGCTTCCTTAATTTTTGAGTTATTGCCCTTTGTTGTTTTTCATACTTGAATTTTGTCCGGTGAATATCTCCAATACTATACTACCTAGGGTTATGAAATTTCATGAGTGGATAGATCTCATCAAGGGGGAGTGCAGTGCACAGGAATCATAACTCTTGCTTCCTTAATTTTTGAGTTATTGCCCTTTGTTGTTTTTTATACTTGAATTTTGTCCGGTGAATAACTCCAATACTATACTAACTAGGGTTATGAAATTTCATGAGTGGATAGATCTCATCAAGGGGGAGTGCAGTGCACAGGAATCATAACTCTTGCTTCCTTAATTTTTGAGTTATTGCCCTTTGTTGTTTTTCATACTTGAATTTTGTCCGGTGAATATCTCCAATACTCTACTACCTAGGGTTATGAAATTTCATGAGTGGATAGATCTCATGAAGGGGGCGTGCAGTGCACAGGAATCATAACTCTTGCTTCCTTAATTTTTGAGTTATTGCCCTTTGTTGTTTTTCATACTTGAATTTTGTCCGGAGCATATCTCCAAAACTATACTACCTAGGGTTATGAAATTTCATGAGTGGATAGATCTCATCAAGGGGGAGTGCAGTGCACAGGAATCATAACTCTTGCTTCCCTAATTTTTCAGTTATTGCCCTTTGTTGTTTTTCATACTTGAATTTTGTCCGGTGAATATCTCCAATACTATACTACCTACGGTTATGAAATTTCATGTCTGCATACATCTCATTAACGGGGAGTGCAATGCACAGGAATCATAACTCTTGCTTCCTCAATTTTTCAGTTATTGCCCTTTCTTCTTTTTCATACTTGCATTTTCTCCGGTGAATATCTCCAAAACTATACTACCTAGGGTTATGAAATTTCATGCCTGCATACATCTCATTAAGGGGGAGTGCAGTGCACAGGAATCATAACTCTTCCTTCCTTAATTTTTGATTTATTTTCATACTTGAATTTTGTCTCGAGCATATCTCCAAAACTATACTACCTATGGCTATGAAATTTCATGCGTAGATAGATCTCATCAACTGGGAGTGCAGTGCACATGAACCATAACTCTTGCTTAATTTTTGACTTATTGCTCTTTCTTTATTTTGAAACTTTAATTTTGTCCAGTGCATATCTTCAGAACTATACTAGCTAAGGATATGAAATTTCATGCGTGGATACATTCCACAACGGGAAGTGCTGTGCATATAAATTTCAACTCTTGCTTGCTTAATTTTTCAGTTATTGCCCTTTCTTGTTTTTTTTTCGAACTTGAATTTTGTATGATGCATATCTCTCAAACTATACTACCTCGGGTTATGAAATTTTAGGGCTGGATACATCTCATCAAGGGGTAGTGCAGTGCACATGAAATATAAATTGCTTATTTTTTATGCACCAGCATTTTCTCCTTTTCCCACAATGTTTTCTACCCTTTCCAAACCAAATTTCAATTTTTGAGTTACATTTAGTTTGTCAACTGCAAATGATTTCAATTTGGACTAGTCCAAACTTTTGCTGTGTGGTAAAGAGTTAATAGTAATACAATAATAAACAAGAGTTCCGTCAACACAAATACACTGCCATTATCTTCAATCAACAGTAAAAAAAATATTCTGCACTACTATTTTTCTATACCTCCCCTTTATCATTATTATGCCCCAACTTTACAACTTGGGGTAAGACGGGCGTATCTTGCGACAATTTGCCGCTCTTGTTAGACTAAATGGATTTTATGGATCCATAATTTTTATGAATCTTGGTATAATGCATCACAGGGAAGCATTAAAATCCCCTTTTGCCAAAGCATGGATCATATATAAGGAATTTTATTTATAGATATTGGTATAAGGATAGAAAAGAGACTCGCCTGCTGTCTTACTGTTTATTAGTTTGGCTGTTCTTATATTCACATAAGCTCTTGGAAAAAAAAAAACATTTTAGCAGATGGCTTTTAACCCATTACCAGATAGTTCCGAGTTTTAACGACCCTGTAAGACAAGGCTTATGAAAAAATTGTGGGAAAAGGAGAAAATGCTGGTAGCCAGCATTTTCTCCTTTTCCCACAGTGTTTTTCTACCCTATCCGAATCAGAAATTATCATTTGAGTTACATTTAATTTGTCGTCAGCAAATCCTTTCAATTTGGACCAGTCTAAAATTTTGTCGTTTGGTAAAGAGTTAAACCTCGACCATGCAACAGATTTTATACTTGGCTGAATTGATAGCATTTGCAGATAAAAAAAAAATTGTAGCTCTGATGATGTTAATCGTCTTTTTAACTCTTTACCAGACGACAAAAATTTAGACCAGTCCAAATTGAAAGCTTTTGCAGACGACAAAATAAATGCTAATCAAAAATTGAAATTTGTTTTGGAAAGAGTAGAAAACATTGATGGAAAAGGAGAAAATGCTGGTTACCAGCATTTTCTCCTTTTTCCGCAATGTTTTCAAAAGTTTTTTTCCACAGGGTCGTTAAAAGTCGGGATTGTTTGGTAAAGGGTTAAAGGGTAGAAAACACCATGGAAAAATAAACTGCTGATAACCAACACTTTTGCCTTTTTCCAAAATGTTTTTGAAAGTCTCCTACCCCAGGGTCGTTCATTTGTATGGTATTTAACCCTTTACCACACAATCCACACTTAATGACCCTGAGGAAAAACCCTTTGAAAACATTGTGGGAAAAGGAGGAAATGCTGGTAACCAGCATTTTCTCCTTTTCCCACAATGTTTTCTACCCAATCAAAGACAAATCGCATCATTTGAGTCACATTGAAATTGTCATCTGCAAATAGTTTCAATTTGGACAGGTCTAAAATGTTGTCGTCTGGTAAAGAGTTTAAGCTGTTTTCATCGTTATTTATATCTCTTATCTGTTGCGGGAGCTAGTGCATCTATCCATGCTTTTCTGGAGTTTCTTTACAGTGCATTGCACAATATTCTTCCCAAGCCACTTGCTGCTTTATGTACAATTTGCTGTGGGTCCTTATTTCCTTTCTTCCAGACATAAATTGGCAGCCTGGAACTTTTGAAAAATCCATCATCCATGTAAAATATAGACAATGACTATGAGATAAATTTTAAAAAAGTAAGCCTTTACTGCCTAATGCCGACTTATAATAACCCTGAAAAAGAAGACTTTTGAAAACATTGTTGGAAAAAGAGAAAAACCTGGTAATCAGCATTTTCTCCTTTTCCTACAATATTTTCTACCCTATGAAAGACAAATTTTACAATTTGAGTAACATTTTATTTTCATCTGCAAATACTTCCAATTTAGACAAGGCTGAAATTTTGTCATCTGGTAAAAAAATAAACAGTGTGGAAATATTTTGGCAAAAGGATGATTGTTTCTTAATGAAGAATTACTCATTTCCCTACAATGTTTCATAAGTGATCTGTTGAAGCAGAAGAGTTGCCCACAGCAGATAGGCAGTTGCAAAGTTCTTCCAATTTTGACCCTAGTTATCTTGACTGTTTTCGAAGAAAGCATGGAGGTATTGTCATAGCTGTGTTGTCTTGAGCATTGTCATTGTCGTGGTGGAAAAACTTAGACATTTTATATTTCTGATAAGATATACACTTCAAACTTGGACAAGTTGTATACTATCAAAAGTTGAACTCACACAACAGGTAACCATCAAAGTATTTTTGACACAGTTATGGCCCTTTTTTCAATTCAGAATTTTCACTGAAAATCATGCAACTGTGGCGGAGCCTTGGCACTCGCATGTGGTACTCTTGTTTTAAATCTTTGCCAAATGACAAAATTTTAGACTAGTTCAAATTGAAAGCATTTGCAGACTATAAAATAAAAGCGACTCAAAAATTGAAAATTTGTGTTGGGAAGGATAGAAAACATGTGGGAAAAGGTGAAAATGCTGGTTACCAGCATTTTCTCCTTTTCCCACATTGTTTTCAAAAGGCTTCTTTTTCAGGGTCGTCAAAAGTCGGGATTGTGTGGTAAGAGGTTAAAAATGGCACAAGTTTTAAAGGTATGCGGGTAAGTGACTTGGAACCATCTACGGCCCTCTTGTGTTTGAATTTGATTGGCTTGCATTTTTTTGTGGTTCTTCGTTTTTTTCCAAAAGGTGATTGTTAAGCCTTTACCGCACAATGATGCCTTTTAACAACCCTGGGAAAGAAGCCTTTTGAAAACACAGTGGGAAAAGGTGAAAATGCTGGTAACCAGCATTTTCTCCTTTTCCCATAATGTTCTCTAATGTACCAAAGAAAAATTCCACCATTTGAGCCTCATTGAAATTGTCATCTGCAAATGCTTCCAATTTGGACTAGGCTAAAATTTTGTCGTTTGGTAAAGGGTTAACATAGGTTGACTGTTTTTTTTATTTCAGAATCGGAAATGTAAAGACAGAAGCAGTCAACCTTGAAGCAGAAGAAGCCAAATTTGTAAAGAAAGTGGAAGAAATCAATAAGAAAAAACACAGGTTTTTAAAGCAATACTTGGAAAATACAGAGGTAGGCTCTGATTTGCTGAACACGCTAACATCGGCAGACAACTTTGGAAAGCAGAAATTACTGCTAACAAGCAATTTCTCCATTTGCCAAATTGTTTCATATGAAGATATATGAGCTATGCTGTGGGAAAAGGGGGTTTAATGCATCTCTGGATGCATTATACTAAGTGAGTTGTCAATCATAGATCCATATATTATAAAAGACATTTTGTAACAACCGACTGTATGGTGAGGTAGTATGGTCCTTGGATATGCAGATTTATTTATAAATAGCAAAAAAAGTTTTGACCCAGGTCAGCATGCACTGACTATGCAGGCTGGCATGGGTCAATACTTTTTGCAGATGCATTAAATGCCCTTTTCACAGAGTGCAGCTCTCATATGTGACATTGATTTATGGCAATGGTCCAAATTTTCCAATGATGAGCATCATAATTCTGCACTGCAAATGTTTTTGAGGAGGCAACAAGTTAACCTTTTACCAAACAAAATTTTAGACCTTTCTTATTCAAGAATTTGCAGACAACACAGTAAAATATTGCTTCTAGACAAGCAGACCTCCAGATAAGGGGGGGGGGGGGGGGTGATAGTATTATAACTCCATTATTTCTCTTCTAAACCCTATGTTGTGGGTACTCATTAGAATCGTCTCGATGAGACGATTCTAATGAGTACCCATGACATAGGGTTTAGTGGAGAGTGATTAACATTTTCAATTTTAAAATCAAAATAACTCCGTCTATCTGGAGCTGTGAACAAGTGATTAAATTCACAACTTTATCATGATTACCAATTTTGACAGTTAATTCCCACAGGAATCTAGGTCAGCAATGTTCTAGGAATGAGGTGTATAATTACAGAGTGTTTACCAAATAAGGCACTACTTTCTTTCTGGGAAAAAGAAATGGGATAAGTTATTGCCTGATTAACAGTGAAGTTTGCTTTTGACATGTATTTTCTATGAATTCAGAAATGTGTGGCTGCTAGTCAGATGAAAGTGAGATTGAGTTTGCGTCATGCACAGGCAGTAAGAGATCATAGTAAGCTAGAAATAGAGCTGAGGGAACAGTCCCAGAACCTACAACAGTTACAGGTAATCTCTTGTCATACCATAAAGTCTATGGTTTTTAACTCTTTACCAATCAACAAAATTGTAGATCAGTCCAAATTGAAGGCATTTGCATATGACAAATGTGACATAAAAATTGAAATTTGTAGAAAACATTGTGGGAAAAGATGAAAATGCTGGTTACCAGCATTTCCTCCTTTTCCCACAATCTTTTCAAAAGGCTTCCTTTTTAGGGTCGTTAAAAGTAGGGATTGTGTGGTACAGGATTTAACCTTTACCAAACAACAAAATTCTAGACTGGTCTAATCTGAAAGCATTGACAACAAATTAACTGTTGCTAAAATGATGATTTCTGCCTTTGATAGTGTGAAAAAACATTGATACGGTGAAAAAACATTGTGGAAAAAAGAGAAAATGCTGGTTACCAGCATTTTCTCCATTTCCCACAATGTTTTCAAATCTTCCAAAGTTGGAAAAGAATAAAGTGCTTGTTACATTCATTTTCTTTTTATCCTCATAATGTTTTCAAATACCTTCTTACTCAGGGTCATTAAAACTCTGGATTGATTTGGTGAAGGATTTATATGACTATTTTGTAGGCTGCTTTCGAAAGAAGTAAGGAGAAAATGAAGGCATTAAAAAATGAAGCACAGAGAGCCCTTGATCAAGCTCGAGCGGCAACTGGGACGGGGAGAAATGAGGAAATATCACCGGAACTGAGAAGGGTAAGTCTTAAACTATAATTGGAGTAAACATGGAAGATCTGTTGGCCAGGCTGTCTGTGGTTTAACTCTTTACCAGACAACAAAATGTTGGACTTATCTGTGTTAAAAGCATTTGCATGTATCAAATTCAATGTGGCTGAATCCCTAACCAAACGACAAAATTTTTGAATTGTCCAAATTGAAAGCATTTGTAGTCTACAAAATAATTGAGACTCAAACATTGAAGTTTTTTTGTAGAAGGGCAGAAAACATTGTTGGAAAAGGAAAAAAATGCTGGTTACCAGGATTTTCTCTTTTTCAAAAGCCTTATTTGTCAGGGTTGTTAAAAGCCAGGATTGTGTGGTAAGGGTTTAACTCTGCCAAACGACAATAATTTAAACTGGTCCAAATTGAAAGCATTTGCAGACGACATATCAAAGGTGGCTCAAAGACGAAATTTGTCCATGATAGAGTGGAAAACATTGTGGGAAAAGGAGAAAATGCTGGTTACCAGCATTTTCTCTTTTTCCCACAATGTTTTCAAAAGCCTTATTCCTCAGGGTTGTTAAAAGTCAGGATTGTATGGTAAGGTTTTAAATGATGAGAGTCTTCTGTGAAAGAGCAGAAAACATCGTGGGTAAAGGAGAAAATGCTGGTTGCCAGCATTTTCTCCCTTTCTGACAATGTTTTCAAAAATCTTCAAATATGGGGATCGTTAAAATGCAGGATTGTGTGGTAAAGAGTTAATAATTTGTCACTAAACTCGAAACATGTCAGTTTGTAACAAATTCCAGCTGACAGTTAACTTTTGTGTCTTGCACCAGACTATTTTGTGAAAATGTTAAAGCAAAAGGAAAAATGCTTCAATTGCTGGAATCAGCCTGTATGTCAGTGTTTTCAGAGCTGTCTGCTGAAATTTGTACCAGGATGTAATGTATTAAAACCTTTGTTAGTTCATTGTTTTAGTTTTTGCTCTGCTGTTTTTAGCTCTTCTGAGCACAAAGTGCTCAAGGTGAGCTTTTGTGATCTCGCTGTGTCTGTCATTTGTTGTGTGTTGCCTGTCCTGTGGTCGTCAACATTGTACACACTGTGAAATACAGTTCCAAATACTATATTGATGACGTAACTTGCGCACGGAAAACATACATATTGATTCCCAATTTGATTGGTCAAACTTTACGCTATGATATTTATCTGCCATTCATAAAAAAGAGGTTACTAGCTACCACACCAATGTTTGTTTTATTTTGTTTACCAATTTACAAATAAAATGGCAAGAATTGCAAAGTATTGTTGTTGAAAGTTGTAGGTATATAATAAAAGGAATACATGTTCTAGTAACTTTTCTGATGTTTGTATTTACTTGGTAAGAAAATTCCGACATCTCGCTCGACCTTGGGTCTCGCGCTATATCAAATTTTCTCATGCTGTTCAAATTAACTACAAGCACCAGGAAAGTTACTGCAACATAATCTTCTGTATTTATTTGCAGACATTTGAGAGTCTGCCTATCACTTTGGATGAGATTGATGCAGAAATACATGAACATCAAGTCAGAGCTGATGTCACAGTGCAAACAGATGAAGCAGTAAGTGATTTTCTAGAATTTTCTAACCCTTTATCATCAGTCCAGTGTTTTAATACCTGTGAAGAAGAAGCCTTTTGAAAACATTGAAGGAAAAGGAGAAAATGCTAGTGACCAGCAATTTTTTTCCTGTTTTCCACAATTTTTTCTATCCTTTCAAACACTGCTGCTCACTTTCAAACACTTTCAACTCTACTGCATTAGAAAATTGTAGATTGGTCGGAATTGAAAGCGTTTGCAGACGACAATTGAAGTGTTGGTCAATTGATGAAATTTGTCTTTGACAGGGTAGAAAATGTTGTGGGAAAAGGAGAAAATGCTTTTTACCAGCATTTTCTCCTTTTCCCACAATGTTTTCAAAATCTTCCTATTTAAAGTCGGCATCATATGGTAAAGGGTTAACTGAGCCCCTGCAAATGCTTTGATTTGGGAAAAGTCTAAAATTTTGTTATCTGGTTTAGAGTCAACCAAAGCTTGAGAACTTTCATGTTGTTTGTCTTGGTCTATTTTGGGGTCCGTATTCACCGACCATTCCCAAGAACCTTTTAAATATTATTCTCAAGAATTTTCTAAAGTTGAAAGGAACGCAGCTTCTTATTGGCTAAACCAAATTGTACAGCCAATGAGAAGTTGTTTTATTTTGAATTTAGAGTTGGACTTTGAATGAAATTAAGAATAGTCATTGAATATGTACCAAGGTTTGTGTAACTCCTGCCTAGAAATAGTGTGGCCTGTTACGTCTAAATACCTGTTTAACCCTTTACCACACAAACCCGACTTTGAACATCCCTGAAGAAAAAGCCTTTTGAAAACATTGCGGAAAAAGAAAATGCTGGTTATCAGCATTTTCTCCTTTTCCCACAATGTTTTCCACCCTATCAAAGAAAAATTCAACAATTTTAGCCACATTGAAATTGTCGTCTGCAAATGCTTTCAATTTGGACAAGGCTAAAATTTTGTTGTCTCATAAAGGGTTAAACTAAACTGTGTTATCTTTAAAAGTACAGCTTTTCTATTTCTTTTTTTATAAACAGTGCATGTTTGTTGCCGTAACTGTGTTGCCTTTTTCCTCACCACTGGCTTTATAGGCTAACCGATTTACAGAAATATATCATAATTGAAAAGTGCCATGTGAAAAGGGGACTTAATGCACCTACAAAAAGTATCAACCCAGGTCAGCCTGCGCAGTTCGCTCAACCTGACCTTGCCCGAAACCTTTTGCTATTGGTCAATTTTCTGCAGCTGAAAGGACCAATATACTTCATAATTCAGTCAGTTGTTATTCAAAATGGATTTTGTTGATCCATGATAGTGTGATGACTGGCTTGGAATCATTCATCACAGAGATGCATTAAGCCCCTTTTTGCCAGAGAATGGCTCCTGTATTTGATTTACTAAATTTTTGTAACTTTGTTCGAGTTCTTTCGTTAAAAAGGTTCTCACCTCTGATGCATGTAAAAAAAGTAGTCAGTGGCTTTGGAAAGAAAGTTGTGTCAGTACTGGTGTGAGAAAGCCAAGAAACACATGGATGCGTCACTAACCGCCATGATGACCCGAGCTGTTAAAATGGCGTTAAACTTCAATACAAACAAACAAATAAATTTGTTAAAAAGGTACCCTAAGCATGAAGAGCCCAAGGGAGCCTATAGGATGGCTTTTTGACAGGTTTTTCATGACATGTTTTATGAATTTATTTCAAGATTGTGCACGAATACAACAAACGAAAGATAGAAATTGGAAAACTTGAAAAAGAGAAGGAGAACAAAGAGAGAGAAATGAGCGACCATCAACATACAATAGAGGAAGCCAAGAGATTGTGGATGGAGCCGCTGTTGGACCTGCTACAGCGTATTAATGAAAGTTTTAGCTACTTTTTTAGGTGTTTGAATTGCGTAGGCGAGGTAGACTTAAGAACACCTGATAATCCAGTAAGTAGTGTTTAGTAAGA
Organism: Tridacna gigas; assembly: GCA_945859785.2. Taxonomy (NCBI): domain Eukaryota; kingdom Metazoa; phylum Mollusca; class Bivalvia; order Cardiida; family Cardiidae; genus Tridacna; species Tridacna gigas. The sequence goes on from OX244032.2 coordinate 60,499,232, forward strand.
TGCAAGGATTATTCTTAACCCTCCACCGCACAATGCTGCCTTTTAATGACTCTGGGAAAAAAAGTCTTTTGAAAACATTGTGGGAAAAGGAGAAAATACTGGTAACCAGCATTTTCTCCTTTTCCCACAATGTTTTCTACCCTATCCAAGAAAAATTGCACCATTTGAGCCACAATGAAATTGTCGTCTGCAAATGCTTTCAATTTGGACTAGGTTAAAATTTTGTGGTCTGGTAAAGAGTTAATGTCAAACTGTTGCAGAATTTTCATTGTTTAATGACATTTAGACTGCTTGCTTTGGCTAATTACTATTAGAATAAAAATATATGAACCATGCTCAGGAAAAAGGGGGTATAATGCATCTCTGTGATGTATTATACACAGCAAGTCATCATAACTATGGATGCATAAAATCCATTTTGTCTTGAATCATTAGGTAGAAGAGGGCTTGGACATATAAAATGTTTACCCAAAGCAAAAAGTATTGATCAAGGTCAGCCTGTACGAATCCTGCAGGCTGACCTGGGTTGATATTTTCTGCATATGCATTAAACTCCCTTTTTACACAGCATGGCTCATATTTACTGTTCCTGAAAGAGAGCACATGTAACTTACTGACTTGCAATTTTTAGATAGTTTCAAACAGTTATAGAACAGACCCATTTCTTCTGTTGATTTAGCCTAATGTCAGAGACTCTTTTTTACTGGATAACTATCTTTTGAATGATACCTTGTTATCATGAAGAAATAACTTCAGTCCATGAGTTCATTATCTTCTTGATTATATCTATACTTTTCTTGCATATCTGCTCTTTTCTGGCATATAGATGTAATGCCATATTGTAAATAATATATTGACATCATGCTGAAAGGAAATGTGTAAATTTCAGAGAAATGCAGGGTTCCCTTCATGCACATATGTGCGTGATTCACATACTTAAATGAATAATCATGTACAAAAATATGAAGTGAAACGTGCATGCATGCACAGGTTTCAGGGCATTAGCTGTTGATCACCAGTGGTGCCAATCGGGACAAGTTAGACAAAATGTCCCCAAAACTTAAGCACTGACGACTCTACTGGCAACAAGTAATGTCTTTACATAATATTTGAAAGATCTGAACTGTGACATGTAAAATAGGTATCAAGTGTGAAAGTTTATCACCATTAATCAAACTGTTGTCATTTATTTAAAAGTATTAATGGTATCAGTCTGCTCTCCTAGTGTAAAATTACAGGTTTTGATGTTACATGCTACCGTAATGAACAAATCTATGTCAAATCATGCAAAAATACTATTCCAAAACTTAACAGGCATGAAAAAAAGATGGCTGCAAAAAACTGCGAAAACCTATGACACAACAAAAATCGGTTTGCCATCGTCCAATCATAGGCATTTCAAACTGTCTATTCAGCTTTATCAATGACTTTAAACAGTAAATTTACGTAAATATCTCAATAAAACAATAAGTGAAAGTTAATTAGCGTCTGAAATTGAAACTGAAATGGAAAATTCTACTGGCCATCAGGTTGTAAGTTATTCCTCTGAAACCGGTCCCATCAGTGAGAAAACATAACAAGCATCTACATTTTTTAATTACCCAAATTGTTTTCAAGAGTAGGTGACTTCAGACTGAGAGTCATCAAAACAAATTTTCAATACAACAGACCCTTACTTTCCTCCATAGATGCTCTAAAATTGTCATTATTAAGTGCACTCATAGAATTTCACTCCCAAACTTATACTCCAGGGAGCGCATGCACTCCCAAAAAAAGATGTGAGTGGGAACACTGAAATGTAGAACCATAAATCTTTACCACATGGCAAATTTTTAAGATTTGTTCAAGTTGCAAGCATTTGTGGACAACTTTTAGAAGGTGAGTATAATGATTGCACTTGTCCTTCAAAGGGTAGAATACATTGTTGGAAAAGGAGAAGGTGCTGGTTACTACATTTCTTCTTTTCACACAATGTTTTCAAAAGCCATCTTCTTTGGTTTTTAATTAACCCTTTACCACACAATCCTGACTTTTAACGACCCCAAAGAAATAAGCCTTTTGAAAACATCGTGGGAAAAGGAGAAAATGCCGGTAACCAGCAGCATTTTCTCCTTTTCCTACAGTGTTTTCTACCCTTCTCAAAACAAATTTCAATTTTCCAGTCACATTTATTATGTTGTCCGCAAAAATTTTGAATTTGGACTAGTCTTAACATATTGTCATTTGGTAAAGAATTAGAACACCTGATTGTTTGACAAAGTGTTGTTGGAAGCAGACTGTCACTGAGAAAGTTTTGTGAATAAAGGCAATGTTGATTTCTTTCAGGATGAATACAGTAAATACGGCATTAGAATCAGAGTAAAGTTTCGGGACACGGAACAACTGAAAGAGTTATCCCCTCATCATCAGAGTGGTGGGGAGCGCAGTGTGACCACTGTCCTATACATGATGGCATTACAAGAACTTACAAAGTGTCCATTTAGATGTGTAGATGAAATCAATCAGGTAACGAAACGAAAAGTCTTGCTCTTAGGAGAGGTATCTGTTCCATGCTGTGGGTAACATAGGGTGCTTTTGCGCTCAGGTATAACCTTCTACCAAACAATGGAATTTTAGACCTGTCCAAATTGAAAGCATTTGCAGACGTCAAGATAAATTGGCTCAGAATTGAAATTTGTATTTGGAAGGGTAGAAAACATTGTGGGAAAAAGGAGAAAATGCTGGTTACCAGCATTTTCTCCTTTTCCCACAATGTGTTCAAAAGCTGTCTTCCTCAGGGTTGTTAAGTCGAGATTGTTTGGTAAAGATTTCATCAAGATCAGAGTGTAAAAAACATTCGATCTGCTTATTTATCTAAACTGGCCTATATCTTGTGAGATGTTTTGTTTGAAACACCCTTCAAATTGCTTCAAGCTTATTTTGCTTGATGATTGAAAATGCATGTTTGTTTCTTCTTCGTAGCAGTTGAAGAGTTAAATAGATTTTAGCCATTCTCTATGGAAAAGGGGGCTTAATGCATCTGCAAAAATTGTCAACCCAGGCCCGCCTGTTCAGTCCATGCAGGTTTACCTGAGTCGACGCTTTGCTATTGGTCCATTTTCTGCATGCCAAAGTACCGTTGTACCTCATGGTTGTTAGACAAAATGGATTTTTATGGATCCATGATGATGTAATGACTTGCCTAGTGTCATGCATCATCAAGATGCATTAAATCCCCTTTTCCCAGAGCATGACTCATGATTTGTTGGTATACTAAGTTTTAACCCTTTACCAGACGACAAAATTTTACCCTTGTCCAAATTGAAAGCATTTGCAGACGACAATTTCAGTGCGGCTCAATTGGTGCAACTTTTCTTTGATGGGGTAGAAAACATTGTGGGAAAAGGAGAAAATGCTGGTTACCAGCATTTTCTCCTTTTCCCACAATGTTTTCAAAAAGGCTTCTTTCCCTTGGGCGTCAAAAGGCGTCATTGTGCTGTAAAGGGTTAAGTACAGATTTGACTAGTATGAAACAACTTCCTAGCAATGTTTCTAAGTTGTTCATACATTTTTCCACCCGTCAGTCAATGTAATAATATTTTTCTAGTGAGAGCATTTTGAAAATCCATATTCACTAGTGTTTATCAGGGTGATATAGGAAATGGTTCCTGGACTTTAAAACAGCTGTCAATAGTAATTATTACTATGGAGCAACTTTCTGGTTTTTCTACCCACAATGCTAGACTAAAAGATACATATATACTCATTTTCAGTCAGTTTATAACCCATTTCAACTTTATTTTATGAAACTATAATCACTCTTATATCTTCATACCAAGTGATGTCCTAGACGGCTGCTAGGTGGCACTGATTACAACAGATAGAAAATGCATTTCATTTTTTGGCAGCCTTCAAAGAAATTACTGTTGTTGTTTCAGGTGTTAAATGAGGACAAATCCCTTGAGTTGCCCTCTCCTTTACACCATAATATATTGGTAATTTATCTATCTGAACACAACTGACCAAATTCTGTGCCATTTTACACACTAAAATGTTTTAACAGCATTTTTGTCTCTCGGAATGTAAGGATGTATCTTTAAAAACTGTTTTTCCATAGGCAAATTCATCATCAGCCATATCTGTGAGAAGTTTACTGGTGATCACTTTTACATATCCACTCTTTCTGTTACCCAAGTTGTAGTCTAGCTTTTTTGTTTGACTCGGGTGATCTGCTTAGCTCATTTAAGTACTAGATTTTGAATTGAGTAGAATTACAAAGAAATGGGTTAATGTAACACTTTACAACACAACCTTGACAAAAATGCCTTTGAAAACCTTGTAGGAAAAGGAGAAAATGCTGATAACCAGCATTTTCTCCTTTTCCCACAGTGTCTTCTACCCTTCCCAAAACAAGTTTTAATTTTTTTTCAGTCACATTTTTTTTGTTCTCTGCAATTATTGCTTTCAATTCAGACTAGCCTAAAATTTTGCCATTTTGTAAAGAGTCAAATTCTATTGACAAATAAGTAAATCCAACACTTGACTTGGTGTAGCTCATTCTAGTGTGATTACATTTGAGCCATACTTTGGGAAAAGGGAGCTTGATGCATCGCCATCTTCCCTTTGGGAAAAGGGAGCTTGATGCATCTCTCCATGATCCATGATACTAACAAATCATATTATTATGGATCGATAAAACAACGAACTGAATCGTGAGGTACACCGCTTCTTACACATGCAGAAAAATTACCAAAAGCCAAAAGTTTTGGCCTAGGTTAGGCTGCGCAGGCTGACCGTGGTGAATATCTTTTGCAGATGCATTAAGCCCCTTTTAAGCCCCCTTTTCACAGAGCATTGCTCATTGTTTTTGAAACCTGATAGGCGCTTGATAAATCAGTGTTTCTCTCCCTTTTGTGTGTATTATAGGGTATGGATCCATCAAACGAAAGAAAGGTGTTTGAACTGGTTGTGAAAACAGTGTGTCAAAAGTCTACATCACAGTATTTCCTGTTAACACCAAAGGTATTTGTCTCATAATAGAACTACAAATTTTCATCATTGAGTATCAACTTTGACAGTACAATCATTGAATCAAAACTTGTTACAGTATTTCTCATGCAGACAAACAGAATCACAATTTAGAAAATTTTAAGGGGACCTGTATAGATCTTTTCATAATGAATCAAAATTTTTGGAAAGCACTGCTCAATAAAACAAATATTTTTTCCTCTGCATGTTTGAAAAAAATCAGAAGGGTTACATTAAGTAAAAAACTGCATTTTTGCTGTTTAAATACAGGGATGGTTATTTTACTTTGGGTAACTGTTTATTTTTATGACATCTGGCTTACAAAACTTATAAGTACAATGTTGTCATGCTAGGGATCATGCTTATAAAAGTTGAGTTCATACTCACTTGAGTTCAGCCTTGAATATGTCATTAACTGTTTACCAAACAACAAATTTTTGGACTTGACCAAATTCAAAGCATTTGCAGACAACAAATTAAATGTTGCCAAAATGGTAATTTCTGTCTGATAGGATAGAAAACATTGTGGGAAAAGGAGAAATTGTTGGTTACCAGCATTTTCTCCTTTTCCCACAATTTTTTCAAAAGCCTCTTTTAGGGTCATTAAAACTCGGAATTGTGTGGTAAAGGGTTAACCCTTTATCACACACTACCGAGTTTTAAGGACCCTGAAGAAAAAGCATTTTGAAAATATTGTGGAAACAGGAAAACTGCTTGTAACGAGCATTTTCTTCTTTTCCCACAATGTTTTGTACACTGCCAAAGGCAAATTTTCTCATTTGAGGCTCATTTAAATTGTTGTCTACAAATGCTTTCAGTTTGGACATATCTACAGTTTCCTCGTGTGGTAAAGAGTTAATGCTTCAGACAGTGAGAACATTTGAAAACTAAACATTAATCTATGGAGAAGAAGGAAAGAATTGCTCTTGAAGTTAAGAATTTACTCCATAAAATTGATAGAATTATATTTACCCTTTACCAAACAATCCCTGGGTCCGTATTCACCAACCATTCTTAAGAACATTCTTGGTCCATATGGTTTAGCCAATCAGACGTGTTACTTTCAAACTTGGAAAATCTTGAAGAATAAGTCCAAGAACATCCTTAAGAATGGTTGGTGAATACGGACCTTGGTGTTCACAACCCTGGGAAAGGAGACTTGAAAACATTGTTGGAAAAGGAGAAAATGCTGATAACCAGCATTTTCTCCTTTTCCAACAATGTTTTCTGCCCTATCAGAGAGCTAAAGCTCATTTTTACCAATGATGAATTTTTTGTTGGCATATGTTTTGAACTTGAAAGAGTCAAAAATATGTCATGTGGGAAAGGGTTAAGTAACTTTGAAATTTTATCCTTCGACAATAGGGTTTTCTGTCATTTCATAGAAACACACAAGTATGGTAACCAGCATTTTCTCCTTTTCCCACAATGATTTCTACCCTGTCGAAGAAGAATTTCATCATTTGAGCCATATTCAAATTGTCGTCTGCAAAGGCTTTGAATTTGGATGAGTCTACATTTTTTTTCGTTTGGTAAAGCGTTAACTGGATGTACAAGACCAATTTTGTTGGATGGCTGCTTTTGAGCTTTGAAAAAATTATCTCCCCTTGACTCTTTGCCCATAATGCATGTTCACAGAGTTGATTCTAGGATGCGGAATTGCGGGAATCCCGCAAAGATTAACATCGGGGCGCAAAAATGTCATGCCTCTGCGCCCAATGTGCCGCAAATTTAAGGAGAGTCCCGCAATTTTCGCTGTTTGTTGCGCCCAGTGAGATAAATTTTATAAGTGGAGTGCAGCCTCCAGTGTTTCCATGGGACCTTGTGTCGACAGCAGCGACTGGTTAGAAAACTGACTCCTCTTTGTAGCTGAACATTTGTTGATTTCGTTACATATTTGAAATTCCCTTATATTTACTTAGTATGCGAGTAAAAAATAGAAATTGCGAGCTGAATGCAAATTGTGGAAGATCAGTTATGCGAATGAAATAAATTGCACGTGCGAATATACAAATAAAGTAACCCTTTTCGTCCACAACAGCGGTAATATCACACTGAAAATTCCTTCGACGGCTATTTATAAATTTTCTGGGAATTTACGAGAACTGTAAAATGGTTCTCGGCTCTAATCAATTAAATGTAAAGAGTCTGAAAAAGAAAACGAGAATCCTGTAATCGTCTAGCAACGGCGGATGGATCAAAGATTGATCATCGTGTCAGAAAAGATTAGCTACTCTCTTTTTATATAACATTTGTGTCCGCATAAAATAAAAGGATGCCAAAGAAGTATCGTTGCCTATAAATGATTATTCAAAGATCTAAACTCTGAAATAAAACAATATGAATCAAGTGTGAAGGACGCACGCGTCGCTGTTATCACCGCTGAACGAGCTGGCCTGTCATCAATGAAACACGCTACAGTGATGTAAATCCGCTCATCTAGAGTAAAATGACAGGTTTTGAATTTACCTGCTACCATTATTGGCAATTTCATGTAAAATCATGCCAAAAAATTCCATCCAAAAGTTACCTGAAATGAAAAATAGACATCAGAAAAAAAAAACGCGAAAACCCATGACACAACCAAATGTCAGTTTTACATTGTTCGATCAGAGGCTTTTTAGACTGTCTTTTCAGGTTAAATAGTGACTTTAAGCAGAAAATTTACACAAGTATATGTATAAAACGATAGTTGGGTGTTAAAAATCTCCCTCCTATTATGAGGAAAAAATTGGGGGGATTTTTATGAAATGAAAATATTGAACAACCTACAAATAAGATGGAGCGGTAGGGTGGGGATTATGCCACCTTGTCTTACATTGCTAGCACTAGAACACGTTTTGAAGAGGTATAGGACATTAACAGATATAAAGTTGTTATGTGCATGCTGTAATTCATTTCTCTCATTGGTTTTAAAACTTACAAAAAATAACAAAATGAGTAATGTCAATAAAGAAAACAAGCGTCTGAAATGGTTCTAAAATAATGCCAGTCCTGTAGTCACTTTGTCATTAGGAAAAACAAGCCACTGACAAAATGATAAATTTGAGGGCCCCTTTTCGGGGAGTAAGGGCCCTTTTTTAGGAAGTTAGGGGGCCCCGGGGCCCCACTTCAGAAAATCCTAGATGCAACTATGTGTTCATGTTGAACATGTCTTCTCTTCAAAACACATTTAGTGGCTGTGAAGTCGTCTTGAAAGCATTTGCAGGCAACATATCAAATGTGATTGTAAATGATGAAATTTTCTTTGAAAGGGTAGAAAACATTGTGGGAAAAGGAGAAAATGCTGGTTACCAGCATTTTCTTCTTTTCTCACAATGTTTTCACAAGCTTTGTCTCTTAATAAAAGGCAGTCAAAAGTCAGGATTGTGTGGGAAAGGGTTGAATCCCTTTTGCCAGAGCATGGCTTACACTGGTATTTATTGTCAATTTCATTTATAGAGTGCTTATACATCATGTAAGTCCAATTTTACGATACACTTGGATACCTGTTGATATTTCTTTACAGTTACTGCCAGATCTAAAGTATGCGGCTAACATGACTGTACTGTGTGTGTATAATGGACCTACAATGCTGAACCATACAGAATGGAAATTGGCCAAGTTTCTGAGACGTCGTGAAAGGCTGGAAGATTAGCTAATTGCCTTAATGAGAGGACTTTACAACAGACCTTTTTTTTTTTTAATTCTTTGCCAGACGACAAAATTCAAGACTCGTCCATGTTGAAAGCATTTTGCAGACAAAGTATTATCCCTTAAACTGCTAAAGAAATGAATGAAAGTTTTCATTCATTAGTAAAAACCAAACCATTGCGATTTCACTTGAAAAGAAAAATACTGGATCAGACTGCAAATCCAAGATTGGTTTTCAAGTTTTGTGCAGTCTGATCTTGATCTATACCATCTGCAAAAGTGTCCAGAATAGCACTTACCAGCTTAAGGGTTAAGCTTGGCTCAAACCATGGGATTTGTATGTGAAAGGGCAGAATATATTGTGAAAAAAGGAAAAAAATGCTGGTAGCCAGTATTTTCTCCTTTTGCCACAATGTTTCCAAAGCCCTTTTCCACAGTGTTGCTGAAACGCAGGAATTGTTTGGTAAAGGGTTTAATTCTTAACCAAACAGCAATAGTTTAGACTGGTCCAAATAGAACTGATTTGCAGACAACAAAATATATGAGACCGAAAAATTGAATTTTTTATTGGAAAGAACAGAAAACATTGTGGGAAAAGGAGAAAATGCTGGTTACCAAAAGGCTGATTTCTAGGGTTCGTTAAAAGTCAAGATTGTGTGGTAAAGGTTAAAAAGTGGCAAAAAGTGATGCTGCTAATAGTCAGTGGCTTCTCTTTTTTTCACAATGTTTTCTTATGTTTGTACATTATATTCATTTAGATTATTCATATATTACATGTCTGCTGCAAATTTATATTGGTATGTGCCAAGCCCCCGTAGCTCAGTCGGTAGCGTACAGGACTTGAGAACAGGAGGTCGCTGGTTTGATCCCCGGCTTGGCCAATTTCTTTCCGAGGATTGATAATAAGTCATCGCGACAGGATTCATTTTTCTCTCACCGCTGACCAGTGTTTTGACGATGGTTATGTGGGAAAGCAGCCAGTGGCTTGGAAAGAATATTGTGCAGAGAACTGGTAAAAAAAACTCCAGGAAATCATGGATAGATGCACTGGCCGCCATGATATAACTGAAATGTTGAAAACGGCGTTAAACACCATACAATATGTGGGTACGTAATGAGTAAACCACTCGATCCCAGGTTTTAATGATCCTCTCGAAAAGGGCCTTTGAAAAGATTGTGGGTTACCAGCTTTTTCTCCTTTTTCTGCAATGTTTTCTACTCTTTCAATGAGAAATCCCTTTGTTTGAATTGCATACAATTTTTTTATCTACAAATGCTTTCAATTTGGACGAAGTTTTTGTGATTCTATGAAGAGTTAACCCTTTACCACACAATCCCGAGTTTTAATAACCTCGAGAGAGAAAGTTTTTGAAATCATTGTGGGAAAAGGAGAAAATGCTGGTAACCAGCATTTTCTCCTTTTCCCAAAATGTTTTGTACCCTTTCAAAGACAAACTGCATTATTTGAGCCACATCTGAATTGTCATCTGCAAATGCTTGCAAGTTAGACAAGTTGAAATTTTTCTTGTGTGTTAGAGGGTTAGAGGCTTGATTCGTTTGGGCATGTCTGTGATATACACAAGTATGGGAGAGGGTTGTTTGTCTGTATTGCTTTATGAGAATGAGTCATTTTTAGCTCCGCTGGCCAAAGGCCAGCGGGCTTATGTCATGGCCCGGTGTCCATCGTGCGTCCGTCCATCCATCCGTGCGTTAACTTTTATTTCAAACATCTTCTCCTCTGAAACTACCCATCCAATTTTCATGAAACTTCACAGAAATAATCCTGCCATGGTCCTCTTCAGAATTTCTTGAAAGAATTTGATTCCTTCAAAAACTCTGGTTGCCATGGCAACAAAACTGAAAAATATTGGAAATCTTTAAAAATCTTCTTGTCTGAAACCATGAGGCATAGGGCTACCAAATTTGGCATGTAGCTTTATGTAGTAGACCTCTATCATGTTTCTTGAAATTATAGCCCTGGGGTAAAAATTGGCTCTGCCCTAGGGGTCACAAGTTTTACATAGGCTTATATAGAGAAAACTTTAAAAATCTTCCTGTACCTAGCCATAAGGCCTAGAGCTACCAAATTGTGCAAGTAGCTATATCTAGTGGGCCTCTACCAAGCGGGCCAAAATTTTAGCCCTGGGGTCAAAATTGGCCCGGCTGCAGGGGTCACAAGTTTTACATGGGCTTACGTAGTGACAACTTAAGAAATCTTCTTGTACCTAGCCATAAGGCCTAGAGCTACCAAATTTTGCATTTAGCTTGATCTAGTTGGGGTCTACCAAAAGTGCCCAAATTACAGTCCTGGGGTCAATTTGGCCTCATGCTGGGGGGGGGGGGGGGGGGGGCAGTTCACAAGATTTACATGGGCTTATATAGGGAAAACTTTTTTAAATATTGATGTACATAGCCATAAGGCTTAGGGCTACCAAATTTTAAATAATTATAGCATTATCTAGTGGACAACTACAAAGAGGGCCAAGTTACAGCCCTAGGATCAAGTTTGGCCCTGCACCAGGGGTCAAAAGTTTTACATGGGTTTATGGAGTGAAAACTTCGGAAACCCTCTTGTTACTAGCCATAAGGCCAAGAACTCCCAAATTTGGCATGTTATTCTTCTAATACACATATTCCCCATTTAGTCTGACTGTAGCCCTGGGGTCAAACTTTTATAAGGGTTTATATAGTGAAGACTTCTCGACAATCTTCTTGTTACTAACTAAAGCATAGGACTAACAAATTTGGCATGTTTTGAGCCTTGGGACCAAAATTTGTCACACTCCAGGGTTCACAAATTTTAGATAGGCTTACATAGTGAAAACTTAAGATAAATTTGTTTAATCCTTACTGTAAGGCCTTGGGCTATAAAAATTTGGCATGCCGATTCATATTGTAGACTTCTACCAAGATTGTTCCATCTTTTTCATTGAAACCGCTCTTCCAATTTTGACCAAACTTTACAGATATCATCTTGCCATGATGTTCTTCAGAATGTCTTCAAAGAATTAAGTTCTTTTAAAAGCTATGGTTGCTATGGCTACAAAACTGAAAAGTATTGAAAAACCTTTAAAAATCTTTTCCAGAAGCTTGTATTTACTAACGTCATTTACATGGGCTTATATAAGGAAAACTTTTTTAAATATTGATGTACATAGCCATAAGGCTTAGGGCTACCAAATTTTAAATAATTATAGCATTATCTAGTGGACAACTACAAAGAGGGCCAAGTTACAGCCCTAGGATCAAGTTTGGCCCTGCACCAGGGGTCAAAAGTTTTACATGGGTTTATGGAGTGAAAACTTCGGAAACCCTCTTGTTACTAGCCATAAGGCCAAGAACTCCCAAATTTGGCATGTTATTCTTCTAATACACATATTCCCCATTTAGTCTGACTGTAGCCCTGGGGTCAAACTTTTATAAGGGTTTATATAGTGAAGACTTCTCGACAATCTTCTTGTTACTAACTAAAGCATAGGACTAACAAATTTGGCATGTTTTGAGCCTTGGGACCAAAATTTGTCACACTCCAGGGTTCACAAATTTTAGATAGGCTTACATAGTGAAAACTTAAGATAAATTTGTTTAATCCTTACTGTAAGGCCTTGGGCTATAAAAATTTGGCATGCCGATTCATATTGTAGACTTCTACCAAGATTGTTCCATCTTTTTCATTGAAACCGCTCTTCCAATTTTGACCAAACTTTACAGATATCATCTTGCCATGATGTTCTTCAGAATGTCTTCAAAGAATTAAGTTCTTTTAAAAGCTATGGTTGCTATGGCTACAAAACTGAAAAGTATTGAAAAACCTTTAAAAATCTTTTCCAGAAGCTTGTATTTACTAACGTCATTGTAGCTCATGAAAAAGATACTGCTTTTTAGCTGCACAGGCCTAAGGCCATCAAGCTTATCGTCTCTGAAAATGCTTCACCCAATAAGTCACAAGCTTTACATAGGCTAATATAGTGAGAACTGAAAAAGGTCTTCTTGTTCCTTACCTTGAGTTACAGCTGTAATATTGTATGAGTGTAATCAAAATAACCTCTTCCAAAGTTTATCAAGTTATGTCAAACTTAGTCCTATCACATGGGTCTTAAACATGTGCTTATAGTGCGAAAATCTTTTTGCTCCTTAACTGAAAACCCAAGGGCTACCAGATCTGGATCACTTTTGATTTTTTTCTTTTTTTTTGAGATTAACCTTGCATCAGGGGTCTTATGTTTTACAGAGGCTTCATATGGACGAAACTTGAAAATCACCTTATTCATAACCATACAGCATAGACTTGTATTATTTTGGCATGTGGCTTTATCTTGTGGACCTCTACCAGGGTACAAGTAATTATAGCTCTGGGATCAAAAATGGCTTTGCCCTGCGGGTCTCAACTTTCACATGGGCTTTTACAGAGAAAACTTTGTAAGTCTTCATTTTGAAACCATTTGGCTCAGAATTGAAATGTTTAGTATTTATGGTTATATTTATAAGCCAGTGGAGCGATACAGGGCCATCATGGCCCTCTTGTTTTGTAGATGTGTTCTATACCTGAATCAGTTCTGCATTAACTCTTTACCACATGACAAAATTTTAGGCCCATCCAAATTGAAAGCCTTTGCAGACGACAATTTCAGTGTGACTCAAATGATGCGATTTGTCTTTGATAGGGTAGAAAACATTGTGGGAAAAGGAGAAAATGCTGGTTACCAGCATTTTCTCCTTTTCCCACAATGTTTTCAAAAGGCTTATATGTCAGGGTCATTAAAAGTCAGGATTGTGTGGTAAAGCGTTAAGGTCATATATACATATGAGTAACAATCACTGTAAGGTAGTGAAATTTATGCATCTATAAAATGTACTTTCTTTTTTAACATGTTCTAAATTGCGAATACAGGTCTATGTTCTCATAGTTCTGGATTATATCAAATAAAAGACTATAAACATGTTACTTTTTATTTCTTGTAATTGACCACTTTGGCAAAACATTGTTGTAAATGGAGAAATTTCATCAAATGAGCAGTCTTCTGGAAAATGATGTAGTTAATGCATTAACCCTTTACCAAACAATCCCGACATTTAACGACCCTAAAACAGAAGGCTTTTGAAAACATTTTGGGAAAAGGAGAAAATGGTGGTAACCAGCATTTTCTCCTTTTTGCACAATATTTTCTACTCTTTCAAAGACAGAGATCATCAATTTACATGTAGTAACGTTTAATTTGTCGTCTGCAAATGCCTTGAATTTGGTGCAGTTGAAAAGTTTGTCGTTTGGTAAAGAGTTAAATCTTACATCATAGTATAGTAAAATACAAATCTTCATGAACTGTATTTTACTTGATGTTTTTTAGTGTTAACCCTTTCCCAAACGACAAATTTTGGACTAGCCCAAATTGAAAGAGTTTACAGACGACAATTTTAAATTTGATGAAAATGGCAGAAAGGTCTCAAAAAGGGTAGAAAACATTGTGGGAAAAGGAGAAATTGCTCGTTACGAGCAATTTCTCCTTTTCCCACAGTGTTTTCAAAAGACTTGTACTGCAGACACGTGAAAACCAGGGCTTGTTTGGGAAAGGGTTAAGTGTGCCGAGTCCCAGTAGCACAGTAATATACAGGACTTGATACCAGGGGTTCGCTTGTTCAAATCCCTAGCTTGTCCAATTTCTTTCCAAGGATTGATGATAGTCATAGCAACAGGACTCACTCCTCTCTCTCTGCCGGTCATTGTTTTGATGATGGTTATGTGGGTAAACAGCCAGTCGCTTGGAAAGAATATTGTGTAAAGTAATGGTAAAAGAAACCGCTAGAAAGCATGGATAGGTGCAGTGGTTGCTATGACGGAAATAATGTTGAAAACAGCAAACAAAATATGTGTATAAACAATCAAATAATGTTAAGTGATGTATATTTGATGCAAGATGTAGCAAGTTAACTCTTTACCAAACGACAAAATTTTAGACTGATCCAAATTGAAAGCATTTGCAGATGACAAAATAAATGTGACTGAAAAATTGAAATTTATTTTAAGAAGGGTAGAAAACATTATGGGAACAGGAGAAAATAATGGTTACCAGCATTTTCTCCTTTTCCAACAATATTTTCAAAAGCCTTCTTCCTCAGGGTCGTTAAAAGTCAGGATTGTGTGGTAAAGACTTAAAATTGAAGTATTTAAAAGTTGTATTATGAAAAACTTAGTGATAGACCCAGTCCAATCAGCAACAACTATTTGGCAAGACTTCCTAGATCTAAAAACCCATAAAATTTCATCTACCTCGAAGAAAAACAGCAGTTCAACTCCTCCTAGATGGTCAAATATATATTGCGCTTGAGAGATGCTTGTGAAATTGTTTCTGTTTAGTGCATAAAACTAAACATATAAAAACTAAGGAACGATTCACATCAATATTTTTATCGTGTAGCTGTATAACCTTTTACCACACAATCCCGACTTTTAAGGACCTTGACAAAGTCGGTATTGTGTGGTAAAAGGTTAACAGCATTAACATCTTACAAAATAATAGAAAGACTTGAGACTAAGTCCAAGATCAGTCTGCATACTCACTGCAGCTTGATCTTCATGGTCACTGTCAAAGAAACTGACTGTTACTGTCTTTGCTATTCTAGGGCTAAAACTGAAATGCACCTATTTATTTTTCAGACCTCTTTTAACTCTTTACCAAACGACAAAATTTAAGACTGGTCCAAATTGAATGCAACTGCAGATGACAAAATAAATGTGACTGAAAAATTGAAATTTGTTTTGGGAAGGATGGTTACCAGCATTTTCTCGTTTTCCCACAATGTTTTCAAAAGGCCTCTTTCTTAGGGTCGTTAAAAGTCGGGATTGTGTGGTAAAGGGTTAACAAAAAAATTTAAAACAGAAAGATAAAAACTTTGAAAATCTTGTACCTGAGCCTGGAGTTGAACCAGAAAATCAATTATGCTCTCAACCAGATGGTAGGCTTGTTATTTGGAAGTAATATTTCATCATGATTTACAGTGTAGATATCTGTTTAACTCTTTCTCAAACAATCCCAAGTTTTCACGTGTCTGCAGTACAAGTCTTTTGAAAACACTGTGGGAAAAGGAGAAATTGCTCGTAACGAGCAATTTCTCCTTTTCGCACGGTGTTTTCTACCCTTTTTGAGACCTTTCTGCCATTTTCATCAAATTTAAAATTTTCGTCTGCAAACTATTTCAATCTGGACCAGTCCAAAATTTCTCGTTTGGGAAGAGGTTAACTCTTTCCCACACAGTCCCAAGTTTTATAGACCTTACTTTCATTACTATGACAAAAAATGTCCCAAAATGGTTACAGCATCTCAAGAAATTGCAAGACGAATTGATAATAAGCAATCATTGTTTCCAAAAAAATTTGTATCTAACACTTCACCAAACAACAAAATTTTCAATCTGACCAAATTCTAAGCATTTGCAGACGACAAATCAAATATGGCTTAGATGGCATGATAAGTCTGTGATAGGTTAGAAAACATTGTGGGAAAAGGAGAAAATGCTGGTTACCAGCATTTTCTCCTTTTCCCACAATGTTTCCAAAAGGCCTCTTGCCCTGGGTCATCAAAAGTTGGGATTGTGTGGTATTGGGTTAAAGCAAATCATCTTGATAAATGGATAACTAAAGTCAACAACTTTTGGCTAATTAGATATCATTTTGTGGGCATGATCTGAACATTTAACCCTTAGCCACACAATCTCATGGTTTAACAACCCTAGGAAAGAAAGCTTTTGAAAGCATTGTGGGAAAAGGCAAAAATGCTAGTAGCCAACATTTTCTACTTTTCCCACAATGTTTCCTACCCTTTCAAAAAACGAATTTCAATTTTTCAGTTACATTTATTTTGTCATCTGCAACTGCTTTTACTTTTGAAGGGTCTGTATTGTTGTTGCTAGACAAAGAGTTAAGAAATAACTGCATGCAATTAAATGCACCTTCTAAGTTGATCAATTTAGAATTCTATTTTTATCAATCAAATAATTTGTTATACCTCAGAAAATTTAACACATATTCATTCAACTTCCAACCCTTTCTGCAATTTTCTCTCGCAACAAAAATATAGTGGTGTTGATTAAGATCAGACTACAGAACTTATGGCCCAGCCTAAGATTGGCACACTTTCATATGTACATATGCAGACTGTGCAGGCTGATCTGGATCAATACTGTTTTGCAGATGCATTAAGCCCCCTTTTCACAGAGCATGGCTCATACAGCGTGTAGTTCAAGATCAGGCACACCATTAAGAAAGTAGATCTCCTACCTGATTTTAGACTAACACAGTCTGATAATTACAACTCTATTCAGTGGTGGTGATAGCTTTTCTGTAATTCAGAAAATATAACATATTCAACTGTCCTTTTCCGTGGTGACATTGATTAAGATCAGACTTTACAGAAAGTTACAAAGATTTTAGATTAACACACTTTGTTAATAACAAGTCCATTCATTGGTGACGTAGACGCTTGTATGATTCTTATAATTTAACTTTTATTCAACTGTCAACCCTTTCTGTCCGTCTTGTAATTCTCACAACAAAATAAAGCTTTTGGGAACCGTTCGAGATCAGGCAGACTTAGGAAAATAACCTGATCTCATATTGACACACTTGTATTACTGGTATTATAAGTCCAGTCAGTGGTGACGATTATCAAGCTTAAAATGAAAGTAAGACAAAGGCTTTAACTTAAAAGCTTTATCTAAATTAAATTCTTTAGATTTGAAAATAGGGGAGAACTGACCCTGGGAGTACGGGAAATATGGTGAACTGAACATAGGGCGAACTTTAACAAGCGCGAACATACTGGGGCGAACGTATCTGCTGTGTAAGGGGGATCACTGCGGTCAGTAATCGCCATCGGAACGGCACCAAAATTATTTAGCTTGATTAAAAGGTTTGGCTGCCCAGTATATGCATATATATTGACAAGAAAGGTTTAAGAAACTTAAAATATTGGCTTTAAAAGATTGATAAATGGCCTGAACGATTTGTCTTTCATAGACAACACTAGATAGATCTACATTGCGAGCACAGTCGATTCTGTCCAAGGAAATGCCAATGGTCAAAATGGCGTTCAGCTTTCACCGAAACGAATATTATATCCGATTTGTCAATAGCTAGTTTACTGCTGAATTCTGTCAGAATCTGATTTACTCTATTTATGAAAGTTAAGATAATTTATCCATGTCGTCAAATGCTCATGTTAACGATTTGGATGCGAGAAAATTGAGTCAGGACTTGAAATCAAAGTACTTAGAGGTTAGCGGGGTACAGTTTATTGATGGAGTTACCAGTGCTATTAAAATATTTTGCTGCGTCAAGATCTGAGATAGGTTGTCACAAGCGATTCTACCATTTCACATTTTGTTTTATTCTACCATTTCACATTTTGTTTTTATTTTGCCCTAACATTGCATGGCTTGTATTTGACAAGAGTTTGAGCTTACAATGTGCTGATTTGCCTACTCCTGAAATAGCATCATCCTCAACAATGAGCTTCAATCTGTCAATGCTTCATTTTTAAAGCATTCTTAATCATAATGTACTTGACAACTTTGAGAGGAATAAAGCTGAAAATCCTTTAATAATTAAAGGGCATTGATTATCAAAAATCCTGTCTGTGTTTGGTTTTAAACCTTTAACGCCGTTGTTAAGTATGCACCCTGGAGACATAATGATGTGTCCATTTAATAACCCAAGTGCACAATTTAATAATCTAATTAGAGTCCATTCAGTATATTAAAGGAGCTAGGGTGCTATAATTCATTTATAAAAACTGAAACAGTTGAAGGTTACACTGTACCCCCAAATTTTTCTTTGTACATGTGATTTAAAACCTGGATTGTGCATGTACCCCCAAATGGAAAACCCAATTGGCATGCTGTAGAGTCTGCTAAAGAAAGCAAGATTTTACAGGAAGCAGATTTCGGCATCCAGGACTTGAAATCAAAGTACTTAGAGGTTAGCGGGGTACAGTTTATTGATGGAGTTACCAGTCCATATACATATATGCCGCATAAATATTAAACAGTACATAGGTTTTTCAGCAGTATTTGTCCATGGGATGCATAAAAATTAATTCCAAATCTGAATAAAAAGTATTGAATATTTGAAAAAAAAATCTCTCTTCGATTGCAGTTTCTTTTAAGATTTTTTCTATTGTATTGCAGTCAAAACAGTGCAATCACATTTTTTTAGCTCTACTGGCTGAAAGCCAGCAGAGCTTATGTCATGGCGGGGTTTCCGTCGTCCGTCCGTCTGTCTGTCTGTCTGTCCGTCCGTCTGTCTGTCCGTCCGTTAGTCTTTTTCTTGTTTACGCGATAAAGTCTGCATTTGTTGCCGGATTTTCATGAAACTTGCACAGTTTGTTTATCTCATCAATAGCTTCAACCCTATTGAATTTGAAAAAAATCCAACAAACAGTATGGGAAAAGTAGCCATTTCAAGTTGAAAATTTCCAGTTCTTGTTTACGCGATAAAGTCTGCAAATAACTTCAGATTTTCGTGAAACTTGCACAGTTTGTTTATTTCATCAATAGCTTCAACCCTATCGACTTTGAAAAAAATCCAACAAATAGTATGGGAAAAGTAGCCATTTAAAGTTGAAAATTTAAATTTTCTGTTCTTGTTTACGCAATAAAGTCTGTATTTCTGGTCAGATTTTCATGAAAATCACACAGTTTGTTTATCTCATCAGTAGCTTCAACCCTATTGATTTTGAAAAAAAAATCGAAGAAACAATGTGGGAAAAGTAGCCATTTCATGTTGAAAATTTCCAGTTCTTGTTTACATGATAAAGTCTGCATTTGTAATCAGATTTTTGTGAAATTCACCCAGTTGTTTTGTCTCATCAACAGCTTGAATCCTATTGATTTTGAAAAAAAATCCAAGAAACAATGTGGGAAAAGTAGCCATTTTTTTTTGTTGAAAATTTACATTTCCTGTTTAAGGGATTAAGCTTGTAGTTTGGTTTGGATTTTGGTCCCTGCCAGTAGAGCATATTCAGGCCCTTCAGGGCCTTCTAGTTTACTTTTGGGTCATACTTGATTTGCCATCTCCGATATCTCCTGTAGTATACTCTGATTACTCAGCTATCCTGAATAAAGTGCCTCTGCACAATCATCAGTCACTAAAGACAGACGAAGCCATTATTTTCATGAATTAGGCTTTTTAAGTTATTTACCATTGATTCTATGGTATTAGCGTCTAACCACACAGTTTTTACGGCGCACTTCCTGGTACACCGAATTTGTTAGCAGACGCCAAAAAATAATGGCTGAATAGATGAGTCTAATGTCTTGAATTTATGGGGGAAAAGAAAGGATATTCTGAAGTCAATGTGATATTGGACTCTTAAAATTAAGGCTTGGGGCCCCTGATTTTTCAAGGTTTCATCCAGTGAACGCCCAATTTTCAAAAGCCTTGTAAAACCCCGAGAAAGTATCATTAGTTTTGTTAAAATTCATTTTGTCAAGCATAGTGAATTTTTTCACATACTAAATAGTGATCAGTATTTTTTCAAAAAAAAGAAAATAATCTTTTAGCTGCTTTTACTCAAGAGTTATTAAAACAAGTGATAGTTCGGTATAGGATACTTCACCTTTTCTTAACCCTTTACCAAACAGTCCCAGGTTTTCATGACCCTGGGCAAGAGGCCTTTTGAAAACATTGTGGAAAAAGAAGAAAATGCTGGTAACCAGCATTTTCTTCTTTTCCCACAATGTCTCCCACCCTTCTAAAGGT
Source organism: Tridacna gigas (assembly GCA_945859785.2). Classification (NCBI taxonomy): domain Eukaryota; kingdom Metazoa; phylum Mollusca; class Bivalvia; order Cardiida; family Cardiidae; genus Tridacna; species Tridacna gigas. Next base: position 60,519,624 of record OX244032.2, read on the forward strand.
GTATTTCTGTTTTTTTTTTTTTTTTTTTCTTTTTTTTTCCAGTCACATTTATTTTGTTGTCTGCAAAAGCTTTCAGTTTGGGCAAGTCTAAAATTTTGTCATTTGGTGAAGGGTTAACATGTATACCAGGCCTCTTCCCCTATTACTTGCAGTTTTTATCTAAATCTGACCAAGATGGCAGAAAGAGGTTGTGTGCATGATCCAATGACAATGTTTAATGAAACAAGTCGACTATACATAAAATCCCCAAAACATTGAAAAAGTATGTAAACCAGCATTTGTCATGATAGAAAAGCCCAATTTCTAGTCATCACAATCTTGTGTGTTTGCAGCGATTAACTCTTTTACCACACGACAAAATTTTAGACTTGTCCAAATTGAAAGCATTTGCAGTCGACAATTTAAGTGTGACTTAAATGATGGAAATGTCTTTAAAAGGGTAGAAAACATTGTGGGAAAAGGAGAAAATGCTGGTTTCCAAAAGTTTTCAAAAGTCTTTTCTGTTTTTGGGGATCATTAAAACTCGGGATTGTGTGGTAAAGGGTTAAATATTCCATTGTCTCCATTTAGTTACAGCAGTTTGGACTTGATTTGATTTCTTCTCCCACTCAGGACATATCGGAAATACTTCTCTAATTGCGCAGTCATCAGAGATGATGGTTTGTCCTCATGCTTGTACTGTTGAGATGAAAACTTTCAAACCAAAATTTGTACATGCATTTACATAGGTTAATTTTCTCTCTTTAGTTTATTGATTGTAAAACACTTGAAAACCTTAAGGGCTTGAATGCCCTTTGATTTAGTGTTGATGACTTGTTTAACCCTTTACCACACAATCCCGACTTTTAACGACCCTGATAAAGAAGCCTTTTGAAAACATTATGGCAAAAGGAGAAAATGCTGGTAACAAGCATTTTCTCCTTTTCCCCCAATATTTTTTATCCTTCCCAAAACAAATTTCAGTTTTTCAGTTACATTTATTTTGTTGTCTGTAAATGCTTTCAGTTTGGAAAGGTCTAAATTTTGTCATTTGGTAAAGAGTTAATAGTTAATTTAAAGTAACAGTAGCAACCAAAGGTAAACAAAGCAGTGTTTACATGCATTTAACCCTTTCCCAAACAAGCCCTGGTTTTCACGTGTCTGCAGTACAAGTCTTTTGAAAACACTGTGGGAAAAGGAGAAATTGCTCGTAATGAGCAATTTCTCCTTTTCCCACAGTATTTTCTACCCTTTTTGAGAACTTTCTGCCATTTTCATCAAATTTAAAATTGTCGTCTGCAAACTCTTTCAATTTGGACCAGTCTAAAATTTATTGTTTGGGAAAGGGTTAAATCATATCTTTTTAAAAATATGGAAATCATTGTGAAGATGACAATTATGTTACTGTACAGTTGGTCCAAGTGTTGGTTGTTAGTAGAGAAATCAATTTCACAACTAGGTTAAAATTTGCCAGGTCACTCTATCCTTTTTACTTTTTGCCTGACTTTAATATTCATTTTTCTGCCAGCGACTAACAATTGGACCAACCACACAATAGTAGGTCGTCATCTTCTCAACATTTTCCATATTTTTAAATTTCAATGCATTTTAACATCTGCATTGATTTTTTTTGTCGCTATTGGGCCTTTAATGATTGTTTTACAGTTTCAAAAGAAGCTCACATAGTGATGGAAACAGTTGATGGCAAAACCACCATGTTTATTGAAGGATATCAAGTGTTCCAAGAAGGTAGGGTTTGGCTATGATTTACATACTGTGATAATTTGTTTGCAGCAAGATTTTAATTTTACTTGATCTTTTATATCATCGTGCAAAAGTGACTTTATCTTCAGAATGTTATCTCTACCAAATGACAAAATTTTAGACTAGTTGAACACAATTCCAGAAAGGGGGGAGTGATTTTGATTTCGAAATTGAAAATATTAGTTATTCTCCACTAAATCCTATGTGAAAGGTACTCTTTAGAATCGTCTCATCGAGAGGATTCAAATGAGTACCCACAACATAGGGTTTCGAAAAGAAATAATGGATTTAGAATACCATCACTCCCTCTTATCTGGAGCTCGGAGTCAAAAGTGAAAGGTTTTGCAGAAGACAAATTCACTGTGACTCAAATGATGTAACTTGTTTCTGAGGAGGTAGAGAACATTGTGAGAGAAGGAGAAAATGTTGGTTACCAGCATTTTCTCCTTTTCCCACAGTGTTTTCAAAAGCCTTCTCCTCTGAAGTCGTTAAAACTCGTGATTGTGTGATAAAGGGTTAAAATATGAAAGATGTTTGTAAATACGCGATGAAAAAGGCTGTGATATTACTACACATATTTCATCCCAGGAACATGACACGAAATACATGACCTTGATTTGTATCATCGTCCTAGCAGCTGATGTAATACTCAAATTTAACCCTTTACTACACAGTCCAAACTTTTAACGACCCTCGGTAAGAAGCCTTTTGAAAACATTGCGGGAAAAGGAGAAAATGCTGGTAACCATTTTTAGCTCACCTGAACACAAAGTGCTCAAGGTGAGCTTTTGTGATCATGCTGTGGCCATCCTATGTCGTGCAACTTTTACCTTTTGCTCACTGTAGAGGCTACATTTTCAGTCCAGTACTTATGATTGATTGTATAGTGCTTAATGCCGTTTTCAACATTTACTTTTATCGCGGCAGCCAGTGCACCTATCCATGCTTTCCTGGAGTTTCGTGCACCAGTACTACGCACAATATTCTTTCCAAGCCACTGGCTAGTTACCACATAACCATCGTCAAAACAATGGTCAGCGGTGAGAGAGGAGTGAATCCTGTCGCAATGACTATCATCAATCCTCGGAAAGAAATTGGCCGAGCCAGGGATCGAACCAGCGACCCCCTGATCTCAAGTCCTGTATGCTCCTGACTGAGCTACCGGGGCTTGGCCAATACTTATGAAAGTTCGTAAGAATATTTGTTTTGATAACATCTTGGACAAGTTGGAAAATGAATCACAGGTCAAAAACTAGGTCACCAGGGCAAATCTTAGAAAAACCCTGTGAACATTGTAGAGGCCACATGATCAGTCCGATACTCACGAAAGTTTGTCAGAACATTTGTCTTGATGTCTTGGACAAGTTCAAAAATGGGTCATGTTGGGTCAAAAAGTAGGTCACCAGGTCATATCTTTGAAAAATCTTGTATACACGATAGAGGCTACATCTTCAGCCCAATAATCATGAAAGTTAGATTCTTTTCCATGATTAAGTTTGAAAATGGGTCACATTGGGTAAAAAACTAGGTCACCAGGTTAAATCTGTGAAAACCCTTTCGTACCCTCTACTCACCTCTGATGCATGTGAGAAAAGTAGTCAGTGGCTTTGGAAAGGAAGTTGTGTCATTACTGGTGTGAGAAAGCCAGGAAACACATGGGTGCATCAAGCCATGATATGACCTAAGCTGTTAAAATGGCGTTAAACTCCAATACAAACAAACAAATCGTACCCTCTAAAGGCCCCTTTTTCAGTCTGGTACTCATGAAATGTGATCAGAATGTTGGTCTTGATAATAACCTCAGACAAGTTTGAAAATGGGTCACATCAGGTGAAAAAGTGGATCACCTACTTAAATCCTTGAAAAACCATGAAAAGTAGTCAGAAATTGAATGTTTGTCATGATGATATTTAGGGTGTGTTGGAAAATGGGTCATGTTGGGTCAAAAAGTAGGCCACTAGGACAAATCCTAGAAAAAGCTCCCTGTCAATCAATAATATGAGCCATGCTCTGGCAAAAGGGGGCTTAATGCATCTCTGCAATCTATGATACCAAGCAAGTGATCACATAATTATGGATCAATAAAATCCATTTTGTCTAACAACAGACTGATTCATGAGGCACACTGGTCCTTTGAGTTGCAGAAAATTGATCAGTAGCGAAAAGTTTCGGCCCAGGTCAGCCTGCGCGGACTGCAGGGTGACCTGCGTCGATACTTTTCACATATGCATTAAACCCCCTTTCACAGAGTGTGAATCGTATCTTTTATGCATATCAAGATTACACATAATCCTTCTCAATTCACCTCTTTTACTGTCAGCATTTTTTCAGATCTTCTTTAGGTAACAAATTCTACTGTAATCATTCCTTTAACACAGATATGCACGCTAAATGACCAAATCTGTTGATGCGCCATAAAACAACATTCATTCATTCTAGAAAAAGCTGTGTACACTCTAGAGGCCACATTTTCACTCGGTCCTATACTCATTAGAATTGGTTAGGGTGTTTGTCTTGATAACAGCTTAGGCAGATTTAAAATTGGTTCACAAAAGATAAAAAAAATTGGTCACTGGGACATATTATAGGAAAACATTGTGTTCACTCTTGAGGCCACATTTTCAGTCCGAAACTCCCAAGTTGGTCTTGATGATATCTACAAGTTTCAAATTGCAGTCCTATGTATTTGGGTGTTGTTTTAGTGGGAGGGAAAAATAAAAGATCATCAACTATTCTGTGTAGTCTGATCTTCATCTATACTGCATGCAAAAGCAACTAGTGTTGAGATAGGCATTCTTAGTCTAAAGATTTTACATATGTAAATGAGCCAAGGGGGCTTAACTCTTCACCACTCAACAAAAGTTTAGACTGGTCCAAATTCAAAGCATTTGCAGACGACAAAATAGATGTGACTTTGAAATTGAAATCTGTCTTGGGAAAGGTGGAAAACATTGTGGGAAAAGGAGAAAATGCTGGTTACCAGCATTTTCTCCTTTTCCAACAATGTTTTCAAAAGGCTCCTTTCTCAGGGTCGTTAAAAGTCGGGATCGAGTGGTAAAGGGATAATGCATCTCTGTGAAAAAGCAACTTGTCACATAATTATGATTATGGATGTATAAAATCCCTTTTGTCCAACAAAAAGCTGATTAATGAGTTTGAATGGTCCTTGGACATTTAGAAAATTTACCAAAAGCAAATAGTTTTGACTAGGGTCAGCCTGCGTGGACTACGCAGGCTGACCTGGGTCGATACTTTTCGGCAGATGCATTAATTTATTTAAGACCCCCTTTTTCACAGAGCATGGCCCCTATATTTATTTTTTTTGTTAACCCTTTGTTCCAGATCAGACAACGAACATTACTGTGAAACAGGAACCCCCTGACATTGAGACTGTAAAAATACAGCCTAGTAGTTATGGACTTGAGCCTTCAAGTAGTGATGGACCTGAACATGGGGTAAGTACACTACATGTACATGTACTTTGATTTTTACATCTCTGTAGGATCCCACTGATTGTGCACCATGTATGGGCAAAAGGGGCGTTTCGTTGAAATCCATGTACGTTTTAAAATACTGGTTGCTAAATTCCTAGATTTATTTTATGAAAAGCTCTGTCTGGGAGGAAGATTTGAAGGCTTTTGAAAACATTGTGGTGAGAGGAGAAAATGCAGATAACTAGGATTTTCTCCTTTTTCTACAACATTTTCTAAAGCCTTGTCTTTCAATTCATGTTCATCAGTGTTGATAATGTCATATGCAGATGCTTTCAACTTTGAAGAATCTAAAATTTGTCATTTGGGAAAGGATTGAACCTTAGTTCATTTGGAAGTAGAATGAGCCATGCTCTGGCAAAGGGGGGCTTATTTCATCTCTGTGATCCATGATACCAAGCAAGTCATCACCTAATTAGGGATCCATAAAATCCATTTTGTCTAACAACCATCTGTATCATAAGGTAGACTGGTCCTTTGACATACAGAAAATTGACCACTAGCAAAAAGTTTTGGCCCAGGTCAGCCTGCGCGAACTGCGCAAACTGACCTGGGTCGATACTTTTAGCAGATTCATTAAGCCCCTTTTTCATAGAGCATGGGTCAAATATTTTACTAGCATGTTATGAAAGAGGTCTGATGAAAATTTATTTTAAGTCTTCACCAAATGACAAAGTTTTAGATTTGTCCATGTTGAAAGGATTGGCAGAAGACAAATTAATTTTTGCTCAGATCATGAAATTGGTCTTTTTATCAAGTGGAAAATAGTTTTGGAAATTTGTGAATGGAGAAATGGTTACCAGCATTTTCTCCTTTTTCCCAACATTCTTAAGAAGTTTTTTTTTTTTTTCCCTAGGGTTGTTTGTCATGTGTTAACCGTTTACCACACAATCCCAAGTTTTAACGACCCTGAGAAAGAGGCCTTTTGAAAACGTGGGAAAAGGAGAAAATGCTGGTGAACAGCATTTTCTCCTTTTCCCACAATGTTTTCTACCCATCCCATAGCAAATTTAAATTCTTAAGTCACATTAAATTTGTCGTCTGCAAATGCTTTCAATTTGGACTAGTCTAAAATTTTGTCATTTGGTAAAGAGGTATAGAGTTAAAAAGTTGCAAATTCATGTGAAAATGCTGTAATCAGCCAAATGGCTTGTTAGGACAAGTCATCATCTATATGACATTTGTAAATCACTTTCCTGACTAAATGGTATCCTTTTTTTTTTTTTCATAGAGCCCACAAGTAACAGATTCCACAAATAGTAAAGAGCAAGATCTTGAAAGAGAAAGGTTGATCCAAGATTACAGTTCAAGAAAGAAAAATGAACTAACTGTGAGTGCTGTGGTGGAAGATCTTGTAAAGAAGAATGATATGTTACTGACAAAGCTTGATGCCTCAGCTAGGAAACATACCCCCAGAAAACCACCATATGTCCCTGACTTATTTAGGAGCATCAAAGAGCCAAAAGACCCAATTAGTCCCTGCATTACTAAGGATTTAAGATACAGTAATACCAATGAGACAATTGTTGAAACCAATGTGGATGAATCCAACAATCCAGAATTTATTTGTGCTATTGGATCTAGAGTTCATTTAACAACAACACAGGGGCAGAAATTACAATTAGATGTAAAATGCTATTGGTGTAATTTCTGCAATTTCAAAACGGGAGATATGGATTTGCTCATGAAGCATATGATTGAACACAGGTTTCACTGTAAATATTGTAGTTACGAATCATTCTCTAGGGCCTCTGTAATACTACATTGTAACAAGACTCATAATGAGTTTAAAGGACTTGCAGGTAATTTGAAATTTTGTTCATACTTACCTCATATTATTGATAGGAAAAAAAGTGAAGAATTAGATAAAGATGTCAGAAGAAAAAAAGAGGAAAGGTTGAGTAACAGAAGGAAAAGTAAAGGACAGGAAAATGAAGAGTTGGATGAAGATAATAGAAGGAAAAGGAAAATAGAGGAAAAGGAAGAACTGGATGAAGATAATGAAAGGAAAAGAAAAAGAGAGGACAATGAAGAGTTGGATGAAGATATCAGAAGAAAAACAGACAAAGAGTCAGATAAAGATGGTGAGGCGAGTGGATATGAGGAAACAGAGTTATTGAGTATGGAAGTTGATGAGGTGGGTGAGAGTGGGGAAATAAGTTCTGCATTAAAGGATAAGATAATTATACCAAGTTCTGTAAAGAAAAATCTGCCACCACCTGAAACAGCACCTGAAACAGCACCTGAAACAACTCCAACTGTAAACGAGACCCAACCAGCACTGTCCTTATCATCATCACTGACTGAGGAAACAGGACCAGTAGTTTCTAGTTTCCCGGCAGCAAGCTCACAAATTAAAGACCCTTCTTTACCTGTAATTTCTAGTGTTGTCAGTGGAGAAAAGGCTGTTGCTCAGGCAGAAAAAATAGATGAAAGTAGATCAAAACAGACAAACTCCTCAGGGACAACAACAGAAACTGTGTCCGTAACTTCTGGCTTATGTTGGAGTTGTGGCTACTGTGAATTTATTACATTGAGCCAGGCACTCTTGAAAGTACATCTAAATGGTAGTCATCTAGGGAAGCCTCATAAATATGTAGCTTTACTTGCAAGATCTAAGGAAGAAATGGAGAAAATAAGGCAAGCTGATTCCAAATTTTCAATAAGTTTTCAAAAGGAAAGTAATTCAAGCAGTAAAACAGAATATAGAAAAATTTTACCAAAAGTATCAAATATTATAGATGCTCCAAGCACAAACAGGTCAGGAGATAATGTTATAGTACCGAAAGTGTCAAATACTGTAGATACCCCAAGCACAAACAGTTCAAAAGAAAATGCTATGGTACCAAAATTCTCGAATATTGTTGCTACTCTAAGCACAAACAGTTCAAGAGGCAATGATATAGTACCAAAATTTTCAAATACTATAGATACTCCAAGCACTGACAGTTCCAGGGGTGTTGTTACAGTACCAAGAATCACAAACCTTGTAGATATTCCGAGCACAGACAGTTCAAGAGATAATGTTACAGTACCAAAAGTGTCAAATATTGTAGATATCGATACTCCAAGTACAAACAGCACAAGAGATAATGATAAAGTACCAAATATTGTAGATACTCCGAGCACAGACAGTTCAAGAGATAATGTTAAAGGTACAGGTACAATACAAGGGTCTTCTGCGGCAAACAGTGAGGATGAAACAGAGGAAGAGAAGAAGATGCCTCTTTTCTATAAATGTGCTCATTGTAATTATGGTAGTGAAGCTGTAGAAAGAGTGAAAGCACATATAACACTCAGGCACTTAGGTTCTGTAATGTATATTCTGGATATGAAAGCAGTCAAATTTCATAAGAGGCGTTACCTTTTTTTCTGCTTGAAGAATATGTGCAGTTTTAAGACCAAAGAAAAACAGGAGTATTTAGAACATGTGGAAAAATGCATACCAACATCATCAGTCCCAGATATAGACTCTAGCACACTGAAATCTATGATTCTCACCAAACAGTTTATTGAGAAGACCTTCGGACCAACAAATCTAAACAACATGAAGTCTAGTAAGGCAGCTGAATATGGATGCCTGTACTGCAGCTATGTTTCTGAAAATAATACTAGAGTGAAAAAACATGTCCTTCACAATCACAAACCCATGCCAACTAAAATCAAAATTCTGAACAATCCAAAACACAATGCTACACAAACGGTAACCTTTTGCTATCACTGCTTGTGGGAGACTGGAGAGGAGAAAGAACTTGGTACCCACTTGGCTGAAAATCATGATGATACTTCTCTTCTCCACCAGGAAAATGTGAAAGAGAATTCAGAAGATAGTGATATTTCACCAGCAGATGTATCAGACAAACAGGGTTTAGAGACTTCAATGCATACTGAGAACTTGAAAAACACTCTGTCTGACCAGTCTCGCAGTGGGCAGTCAAGTGTTGTACATGACGAGAACATTTCAGATTGTGTGGAAGAACAGAGATACATTGAGATGATTGGTAAAACAGAATACAGTAAAGCATTAGCAGACTACATTGCTAGTGTGGAAATAAATGATAAAAAAGGAAAAGCACGTCCTACAAGAAATGCAGCAAAGAAATCTCAAATTAAAACCAAATTACTGAAGCCACCCACTCTCTTTAAATGTTACCATTGTCAGGATCACCTAGCCTTCGGTGTAAAACTCATGAAGAATCATATTGAAAAAGAGCACAAAAGTCTACCTATGATAACATACAACCTTCTCAAGCTGGAGCAAAACCGTATGCAAGCCTTAGTTTATATTTGTCCCCAAGTTAAGTGTCTTTACACAGCAGCATTTGCAACAGATGTGATAACTCATGCCAGAAAGAATCATGGATTACAACCAACAAGCCCAGGTCTGGTTCTGCTCTCTAGTATCACACCATCTACCTCACTTAACAGTAGTACGAGAACAAGAAGGGCCACAGCTGCCACTGGTGAAAGCTACGAGTGTTTATACTGTACTGTTTCATCAATGATATACCATTCCAGGAGGGACATGAAGAAGCATCTCCTTGCAGAACATCCCCAGGAGGAATTCTTATATAGAGACTGCATAGCGAGAAAACTCCGGCAGCAGAGTCGCTATTACATGTGTCATGAAATGACGTGTGATTTTACATGTGCAAGCTCAAAAGACTACAATCTTCACCTGCTAGCCCACAAGAAATCAACAATCTATGAATGTTCAAAGTGTACATGGTTTTCAGCAGATGAAGCCGCCGTTAAAACACACATAGTTGATGAACATAACGGTGAAAACATAAGTACTGTAAGAATGGATCTGGACTTTAACAGCAAAGGACAAGTAGTCAGACTTGTAAATGGAACAGTAATCAAATCAGAGATGGATTAATTATTTTCACTAAGTTTGTAGAGTGAAAACATTCTTTAACTCTTTACCACACAATTTCATGTTTAACGACCCTGAAGAAGGTTTTTGAAAACATTGTGGGAAAAGAAGAAAATGCTGGTAACCAGCATTTTCTTCTTTTCCCACAATGTTTTCAACGACCTTAAAGACAGATACTGTCATTTGTGCCCCATTTTGTTGCTGCAAATGCTTTGAATTTGGACCGGTCTAAAATTTTTGTGTGTGGTAAAGAGTTAACCCTTTTACCTTGTTTTGGGAAGGATAGAAAACAGTATTGCAAAAATGCTGGTTACCAGCCTTTTTTTCTTTTCCCGCAATGTTTTGAAAAGCCTTTATGTTCAGGGTTGTTAAAACTCGAGATTATGTGGTAAAGTGTTAACCATTTACAAACACTTCTATTTTTTTTTTACAACCGCATGGGAATAGGTCGGCTGGAAACATCATTGAATAAGAGGTAAATCTTGGTTACCAGTATTTTTTTCCTTTTTGCACAAATTCTTACAATCCTGAGATCCTGAGTTTTAATGCCCCCGAGTAAGAAGACTTTAGAAAAGATTTTGGGAAAAGGAGAAAATGCTGGTAACCAGCATTTTTTCCTTTTCACACAATGTTTCCCTCCCTACAAAGACACCCAATCAAGCCACATTAAATAACAATCTTGTCATCTGCAAACGGTTTCGATTTGGACAAAACCATGATTTTGTCATCTGGTAAGGAGTTATTGTCTTCAAATGCTTTCAGTATGGAAGAGTCTAAAACTTTTTTGTCTGGTAAAGGGTTATATTAACACAATGAGTGAACAGAACGTGCTGTATAAAGGATCAATGTATTACAGTTTCCAAAGTATATTTGGCCAGAATAAGTCTAAAATTTCCTTGTGTGGTACAGAGTTAAGAGGACCGTAACAAAGAAGGCATTAGAAAACATTGTGGGAAAAGGGAAAAGTGCTGGTAACCAGCATTGTCATTTTGCAACAATGTTTTCAACCATTTAATGACAAATTTTTAAGGTGAGCTACATTTAATTTGCCATCTGCTAGTGTTGTCATTTTAGACAAGTCTGATTTTGTCGTCTGGTAAAGAATTAGTATGATTGATTACCTCATCAACAACTGATTAGGTTTTGACTTGGATGAAGATTGCTTTGAAAAACAATTTGGAAAAAATGGACAATGCTGGTAACCAGAATTTTCCCACAATGTACTTAGCTCTAACAGGGACAAAAACCTTTATTCAAATTACATTGGATTCATTCTTGGGCTTCCAGGAATTCTTGCAAATGTTTTCATTATAAGAATTTTTTATTTCATGCTTTTCAGTCGTTTAATTTTAGCTAAATTGATGGTATACATGTATGTCTGTGACAGTGTAGAAAATCTTGTGGGAAAAGGAGAAAATGCTGGAAATCAGCATTTTCTCCTTTTCCCACAAGGTTTTCAAAAAGACTTTTTCCTCAGGGCCATTTAAACTCGGGATTTTGTGATAAAGATTTGAATAAATGAGGTTTCTTGTACCATTTCTAGGACATACAAGGAACAGAAAATTTCCGGACCACAAAGTTTTAGGCTTGTTGCAATTGAAAGCATTTGCAGAAGACCAATTTAATGTGGTTCAAAGGACTAGATTTGTTTGGGAAAGGTCAGAAAACATTGTGAGAAAATGTTGGCTACCAGTATTTTCTTCTTCTTTTCCAAGGTTTTCAAATGCTTTTATCTCTCAGGGTTGTTATGACTATGTGGTTGTGTCACAGTGGTAAAGATGTAGATAAAATGCTAGAAAACATGCAAGTGAAGAAAGCAATGATTTTTTTAAAAAACTTTTTCTTGTTTGCTAAATAAATAACAACCTCTTGTTGATTTTGAAAGTTTTACAATACCCTGTTAGTAAGTAGCATGCCCTAATAAACATGTTTTGACAGAGTACATCTGTTTGGAATGAGTTTATAATAAAAGTACTCTTTCTGTTATCAGATATACACTATTTGCTCTTGTTTAACCCTTTAACACAATGCCGACTTTCAACGACCCAGAGAAGCCTTCTGAAAACATTGTGGGAAAAGGAGAAAATGCAGGTAACCAGCATTTTCTCCTTTTCCCACAATGTTTTCTACACCATCAAAGACAACTTCAACAATTTGAGCCACATTTAAATTGTCGTCTGCAAATGCTTTCAAGTGGACAAGTCCACTTTTTTGTCGTTTGGTAAGAGTTAACTATTTACCTCACAACAAAATTTTAAACCAGTCCAAATTGAAAGCGTTTGCAGACAACAAATAAAATTGGGCACAATTGACAGTATCTGTTTTTGAGATCGTTGAAAACATTGTGGGAAAAGAAGAAAATGCTGGTTACCTGCATTTTCTTCTTTTCCCATCATGTTTTCAAAAGCCTTCTTCTCTAGGGCCATTAAAACTTGGGATTGTGTGGTAAAGAATTAAAGTATTAAAGAACAAAAATGTGAACACTGCCATAATGAAACCATGATTTAAGATGAGAAATGAAACGTTGGTCAAGGTGACAGAATTATTTCTGAAACAGTAGAAAACATTATTGGTATAAAAGATAACATTGTTTACTAGCATTTTCTTCTTTTCCCACATTGTTTTGAAAATTGTATTGTTTTGAAAAAGGTTCAAATCAGTAATGTTTTTCCAGATTTCCTGACTTGTTTCAAGTTGCTTTCATGTATCCCAGAATAATTGAACAGAACTGCCAATGTTTAACCTTTTCCCAAACAAGCCCTGGTTTTCACGTGTCTGCAGTACAAGTCTTTTGAAAACACTGTGGGAAAAGGAGAAATTGCTCGTAACGAGCAATTTCTCCTTTTCCCACAGTGTTTTCTACCCTTTTTGAGACCTTTCTGCCATTTTCATCAAATTTGAAATTGTAGTCTGCAAACTCTTTCAATTTGGACCAGTCCAGAATTTGTCGTTTGGGAAAGGGTTAATTACATGTATTAGAAATTAGGACTATGATAGCATCAGTACATTGTCTTGTCTGCCACATACAGATGGATTGGGTAGTAGCTGATATAATTCTGTAGCCATCAAATTGTGGGGAAAAAGGGGAAATGCCCACAACAAATATTTTCTCCTTTTCCCTTAATGAGATTTTTTTTGCTGTCCTGAGCGCAAAGTGCTCGAGGTCAGCTTTTTGGATCATGCTGTGTCCGGGGTCTGTTGTGCAGGCATTGGCAACTACCTTGTATGTACTTTTTGTCAGATACTCATGAAAATTGTTCGGAATGTTCGTCTTGATAATATCTCAGACAAGTTCGAAATTGGGTTGAACCTTAACCTATAGAGGCCACATTTTCAGTCTGATACTCATGAAAGGCAGTGAGAATGTTTGTCTTGATATTTCAGACAATTTTGAAATTGGGTCACATTGGGCAAAAAAGTAGGTCACTGGGACAAATCTTAGAAAAACCTTGTTTGCACTCTGGAAGCCATATTTTCAGTCTGATACTCATGATAATTGACCACAATGTTTGTCTTTATGATATTCCAGACAAAGTTCCAAATTTGGTGTCTTCTGGTCTTAAAAAAGGTCACTGGAGCAAATCTTAGAAAAACCTTGTGTGCACTCTGGACACCACATTTAAAGTCTGATACTCTTGTAAACTGGTCAGAATGTTAGTCTTAATGGGATCTCAGTCAAGAATGAAGCTGGGTCACATAGGATGAAACAATAGACAAGTCTTAGCAAAACCTTGTGTGCATTACAGAGGCCTCATTTTCAGATACTCATGAAAATTAGTCAGAATGTTTGTCTCTGCCCAGCCGGGTAGCTCAATGGTTAATGTATCGGACTCATGACCTGGTGGTAGAGAACCAACCATTGTGATTTTAACCCTTTCCCAAACAACAAATTTTTGACTGGTTCAAATTCAAAGAGTTTGCAGACGACAATTTTGAATTTGATGAACTTGGCAGAAAGTTCCCAAAAAGGGTAGAAAAACACTGGGGGAAAAGGAGAAATTGCTCGTTACGAGCAATTTCTCCTTTTCCCACAGTGTTTTCAAAAGACTTGTACTGCAGACACGTGAAAACCAGGGCTTGTTTGGGAAAGGGTTAATGCTATTTTGGTACACATAAATATCAGATAGAGAAAGATCCAACATAAGACTGACTCAGAGTACTGCATGTTCTGTCTTTCTTTGACCCATAATGACCATGGAAGCAACTGCTGTTGTGTCTTAGCATCCTAAAGCTACAAACATAGGCATGGAGTGTAAATCACAATATCTCAACACTTTGGAGTCTTCATTTTCATAAATGTATTATTACAAGTTTTATAATTATTATTTATATAACTGACCAATTGCATAATTTACAGCACTTCAGATTACCATCATTCATAAACTTAAGTTGATTGCAAGAGCAATCAGAACTGACACCATTTCGCCCAGTGACATGTTCATTTCAGCCACTATTTCAAATGACATGCTCCGAATAATTCAATTCTTGAAATTTTAAAATTTCATAGTAAAAATAAGCATTCATCTTAGTGTGTACCTACCCAGGATGTTTCAATTACAGCTGCATTAATAATTAGAACTAGAGCTATCACTAAACGTGATCATACCCCCCAACAGCTCCTTGTCACAAAACAGATTAATGTCACAGGAATGCAAAATAAGTGACTGGAGAGTCAATTATACCAGAGCTATCACTGAAGGTGATGAATATCCTGCAATGGCTTCTTGCCAAAGAATTACTCTTTGTTACAGACTGAAGACTTCCGTCATAAAGAGAACGACAAAAAAGGGCTAAGCTCTTGGAAATTTTATTTAATTAACTAAGAACAATTTATGATATGCATATCTTTGCTGAGTGCAAAGTCTATCTATGAAGTTTAAAAGAAATTTGTCCAGAATCATCAAAGGGCCATAACTCCATGAAACCTAAATAAACCATAACCAAAATAGGATATGCACATCTCTGCTTGATACTGTGTCTATTTGTGTAGTTTGAACCAAATCTGTCCAATAGTTGATGAGAAAAAGAGCAGACAAGAAATTTCATGAAAGGGCCATAACTCAGTGAAAAATCAATGAACCATAACCAACATTTCATATGCACATGTCTGCTTGATACTGAGTCTACCTATGAAGTTTGAATAAAATTTGTCCAATAGTTTATGAGAAATAGAGCGGACAAAAAGCTACAGACCGACGGACGGACGGACAGCTGTGTTAAAAGTATTCTATCAAAAGTATAATTTATTTTCATCAATTCAGCAAGGGCACCGTCATAAAGAGAACGACAAAAAAGGGCTTAGCTCTTAGAAATTTTATTTAATTAACTAAGAACAATTTATGATATGCACATCTTTGCTGAGTGCAAGTCTATCCATGAAGTTTGAAAGAAATTTGTCCAGAATCATCAAAGGGCCATAACTCCATGAAACCTAAATAAACCATAACCAAAATAGGATATGCACATCTCTGCTTGATACAGAGTCTATTTGTGTAGTTTGAACCAAATCTGTCCAATAGTTGATGAGAAAAAGAGCGGACAAGAAATTTCATGAAAGGGCCATAACTCAGTGAAAAATCAATGAACCATAACCAACATTTCATATGCACATGTCTGCTTGATACTGAGTTTACCTGTGAAGTTTGAATAAAATTCGTCCAGTAGTTTATGAGAAATAGAGCGGACAAAAAGCTACAGACCGACCGACAGACGGACGGACCGACCGACAAGCTGACTCCTATATACCCCCCAAACAGAGTTTTGGGGGGTATAATAACTGCATTACCTACTTCTGTTCCATACAGTGGAATAACTCTTTATCAAACGACAAAATTTTGGACTCATCAAAATTCAAAGCTGTTGCAGACAACAAAATAAATGTAGCTCAAATGATGATTCTTGTTTTTCATAGGGTAGAAAACTTTGTGGAAAAAGGAGAAAATGCTGGTCACCAGCATTTTCTCCTTTTCCCACAATGTTTTCAAAAGCCTTGTTCCTCAGGGCTGTTAAAAGTCGGGATTGTGTTGTAAAGGGTTAAGTCATATACTTTAATTAAACCTTTACCACACGATCCTGATAAAAATTTTAACGACCCTCACAGAGAAAGCTTTTGAAAACATAGTGGGAAAAGGAGAAATGCCCCCACTATGTTTTCTGCCCTTTCACAGATATATTCTATCATTTGAGCGACATTTCATTGGATGTTTTCAAGCGCTTTCAATACGGATAAGTCTATAATTACGTCATCTGGTAAGGGTTAACTCATTACCTCCTACAGAATGTCTTACCTCTTACTTCAGACAACTTTTGAAAACATTGTGACAAAAGTAGAAATAGCTCGTCATGGATTATTTCTCTTTTGCCACAATGTTTTCACAGGTATCTATGTGGTTAACTTCCAAATCGATTATTTACATTTTACATCGTACAAGGCTATTGCCTAAACTGACTGCCATAAATTTCTTTCTGGAGTCAGGGAGTAAACACCTTCATATCCCTGTGTTTCAGTTACCATGACTTCTATCATACTGAAAACATTGACACTTTACCATAGGATTCCAAATCTCTTTAACCTTGAGGATGTTGGCTTTTTAACCCTTAAAGCGCCTTTCACGACTATAGTTGCCTTTGCGGCCAGTGTAGATCAAGATCAGGCTGCACAAAACGTGCGGCCTGATCTTTGATCTACATTGTCTGCTTTGCTGAGATACTAGACATAAAAATTGACCACAACATTGCATTTATCTTGGTTTTATTCTAGACTGAAAATGTCCATTGGGTTTAGTCGGGGCTTTAAGGGTTAAAAACCATTTTGGAATCCGAGACAAGAGCACTGCATGCAGGTGCCAATGCACGGCTGCAGTTGCTGGACTTTCAGTGAGAATTCAAAGTTGGAAAAGGGACATAAATGTGTCAAAAATATTTTGACAGTCAACTGCCCTTGTTAACCCTTTCCCAAACAACCCCTGGTTTTCACGTGTCTGCAGTACAAGTCTTTTGAAAACACTGTGGGAAAAGGAGAAATTGCTCGTAACAAGCAATTTCTCCTTTTCCCACAGCATTTTCTACCCTTTTTGAGACCTTTCTGCCATTTTCATCAAATTTAAAATCGTCGTCTGCAAACTCTTTCAATTTGGACCAGTCCAAAATTTGTTGTTTGGGAAAGGGTTAATAGTTAACAGCTTGTCCAAGTTTGAAGTAAATATCTTCAGTAATAACAGAGTTACTAAAAATGTCAAAGTTTTTGCACGCAGATGCAGACTGGGCTAGCGCAATACCTTGATGTTTTCTTTGAAAAAGGCCGAGTAAAAAATGCTGATTGCCAGTATTTTTTTTTCCAATTCCCACAATGCTTACTACCCTTTAACCCTTCACCACACAATGCTGACTTAAGGCCCCTGAGAAAGAACTCTTTTGAAAACACTGCGGGAGGAGGAGAAAATGCATGTAACCAGCATTTTCTCCTTTTCCCACAATGTTTTCTACACTATGACAGACAAACTTTATGTTAGGAGTAACATTTAAATTGTTGTCTGCAAATGCTTTCAATTTGGGCCAGGCTATAATTTTGTCGTCTGGTAAAGAGCTAAGACTATTTTACAAACACCTGCTATCCTTTGAGCAACACTTGACATCTGCAGATGTCTTAATTATGGACCAGTCTAAGACTTTGTCGTCTGTTAGAGAGGTCTATTTATCTTATTGTGTATTTTTCAAGGACGTTTCAATATCAGTAATATCAAAGTCATCTTCCATTTCGTCTATTCCACTCATTTGTGACAGAGAGCCACTTTGACTGCTGGCCTGGGATTTTGGCGTCCCCTGGCTCTGTCCAGACTTCACCCTCGGGGTTGAGGGAGTTTTAGGGGTCCCTGATAAACCTGAAATGAAAAGCTTTGGAAAATTAACTTGAAATCCCCTGGAATTTGCTGCAGACACCTTCAAAACTACTTAACCCTTTACCAATCAACAATATTTTGGACTCGTCTTATTGAAAGCATTTGCAGGCGACAAATAAAGGTAGCTCAGGTGATGGTTTCTGTCTTTGATAGATTAGAAAACATTGTGGGAAATGGAGACCAGAGGGCCATGATGGCCCTGGAGTCGCTCACCTGAGCCTTTTGACCAGGCACAACCAATTTCCAACATCTTGTGAGGTATATGTATTACCAAACAATAAAATTTTAAACTCATCAGTCTGAACCTTCTGCATAAAACAAATAATATGTGGATCAAGCTGTGGGATTGGTCTCTCAAAGGGGTAGAAAACATTGTGAAAAAGGGAAAAAATGCTGGATACCAGCATTTTCTCATTTTCAAACAGTGTTTTCAAAAGCCTTCTTTCTGAGAGTCATTCGTACACTAGGTTTTTCTAAGATCTGACCTAGTGACCTAGTTTTTCAGCCAACATGACACATTTTCAAACTGGTCCAAGATATCATCAGGACATACCAAATTTCAAGAGTATTGGACTGAAAATGTGGCCTCTACAGCCTACACAAGGTTTTTCTAAGATCTGACCTAGATTTTGACCCAACATGTCCCATTTTCAAACTCATCCAAGATATTACCAAGGCAAACATTCTGAGCAACTTTAAAAGAGTATTGAACAAAAAATGTGGCCCCAACAGCGTACACATGGTTTTTCTAAGATTTGACCAGGTGACCTAGTTTTTGACCCGACATGACTCATTTTCAAATTCTACTGAGATATCATCGAGACAAACATTCTGACCAACTTTCAAGAGTATTAGACAGAAAATGTGGCTTCTGGAGCTTACACAAGGTTTTTCTAAGATTTGACCTAGTGACCTAGTTTTTCACCCGACATGACCCAATTTCAATCTAGTCAGAGATATTATCAAGGCAAACATTCTGACCAACCTTCAAGAGTACTGGACAGAAAATATGGCCTCTAGAGCATACACAACGTTTTTCTTAGATTTGACCTGGTGACCTAGTTTTTGACCCAACATGGCACATTTTCGTACTATTTCAAGATATAATCAAGACAAACATTCTGACCATTTTTCAAGAGTCTTGGACTGAAAGTGTGGCCTCTATAGTGTACAAAAGGTTTTTCTAAGATTTAACCTAGTGACCTAGTTTTTGACCCCACACGACCCAATTTCAAACTTGTCCGAGATTTTATCAAGACAAACATTCTGACCAAATTTCACAAGTATCTGACCGAAAATGTGGCCTCTAGAGCGTACACAAGGGTTTTCTAAGATTTGACCTAGTGACCTAGTTTTTGACCCCACATGACCCAATTTCGAACTCATCCGAGATTTTATCAAGACAAACTTGCTGACCAAGTTTCATGAGGATCAGACTGAAAATGTGGCCTCTAGAGCGTACACAAGGTTTTTCTAAGATTTGACCTAGTGACCTAGTTTTTGACCCCACATGACCCAATTTCGATCTCATCCGAGATTTTTTCAAGACAAACATTCTGACCAAGTTTCATGAAGATCGGACTGAAAATGTGGCCTCTAGAGCGTACACAAGGTTTTTCTAAGATTTGACCTAGTGACCTAGTTTTTGACCCCACATGACCCAATTTTGAACTCGTCCGAGATTTCATCAAGACAAACATTCTGATCAAGTTTCACGAAGATCGGACTGAAAATGTGGCCTCTAGAGCGTACACAAGGTTTTTCTAAGATTTGACCTAGTGACCTAGTTTTTGACCCCACATGACCCAATTTCGAATTCGTCCGAGATTTTATCAAGACAAACATTCTGACCAAATTTCACAAGCATCTGACTGAAAATGTGGCCTCTAGAGCGTAAACAAGGTTTTTCTAAGATTTGACCTAGTGACCTAGTTTTTGACCCCACATGACCCAATTTCGAACTCGTCCGAGATTTTATCAAGACAAACATTCTGACCAAATTTCATGATGATTGGACTGAAAATGTGGCCTCTAGAGCGTACACAAGGTTTTTCTAAGATTTGACCTAGTGACCTAGTTTTTGACCCCACATGACCCAATTTCGAACTCGTCCGAGATTTTATCAAGACAAACATTCTGACCAAATTTCATGATGATTGGACTGAAAATGTGGCCTCTAGAGCGTACACAAGGTTTTTCTAAGATTTGACCTAGTGACCTAGTTTTTGACCCCACGTGACCCAATTTCGAACTCGTCCGAGATTTCATCAAGACAAACAATTTGATCAAGTTTCATGAAGATCGGACTGAAAATGTGGCCTCTAGAGTGTACACAAGGTTTTTCTAAGATTTGACCTAGTGACCTAGTTTTTGACCCCACGACTCAATTTCGAACTCGTCCGAGATTTTATCAAGACAAACATTCTGACCAAGTTTCATGAAGATCGAACTGAAAATGTGGCCTCTAGAGCGTACACAAGGTAAAAAGTTGACGACGGACGACGGACACAGCATGATCACAATAGCTCACCATGAGCACTTCGTGCTCAGGTGAGCTAAAAATGCTGGTTACCAGCATTTTCTCCTTTTCCCACAATGTTTTCAAAAGCCGCCCTCTTCAGGGTCATTAAAACTTGGGATTGTGTGGTAAAGGGTTAAAACAAGTAAGGACACTTACAGTACATGCAAAAGTTGTAGCAAACGGACAACTGCTCATGTACACTTTACCAAACAATTCCATGTTTTAATGAACCTTCATCAGAAGATCTTTGAAAACATTTTGGGAAAAGGAGAAAATGCTGGTAACCAGCATTTTCTCCATTTCCCAAATGTTTTCTACCCTCTCTGATACAAATCCATCATTTGTGCCAAATATGTTGTCTGCAAATGCTTTCAATATGGGTCAGCCTAAAACTTCTTTGGGTACGGAGTTCAGAGCAATATCTCTCTTTGTCATGTTGTCAGAAGTGGTTTACCGCAAGGTGCAAGAAAGTCTTCAACGGGAGATAATGTTTTTGATTAAGACATAAGTATTTTCTTCAGGACACTGGCTTTGAATGCAGCATTTTGTCTAGCCAAGATCCTTTTCTGTTGATTTAAAGGCAGGCTCTTTTCTTTTTTACATGAAAGTAAATCAGGACAGTATTTTTCAACCTCAACCTGCTCAATAATTCTGGGCCTGTACTCACCAACCATTCTTAACCCTTTCCCAAACGACAAATTTTGGACTGGTCCAAATTGAAAGAGTTTGCAGATGACAATTCTAAATTTGATGAAAATGGCAGAAAGGTCTCAAAAAGGGTAGAAAACGCTGTGGGAAAAGGAGAAATTGCTCATTACGAGCAATTTCTCCTTTTCCCACAGTGTTTTCAAAAGACTTGTACTGCAGAAACGTGAAAACCAGGGCTTGTTTAGGAAAGGGTTAAGAATATTCTTAGTCTTATTCTCCAAGATTGTCCAAATTTGAAAGTAACACAACTTCTGATTGGCTAAACCAAAACGTTTAGCCAATCAGAAGTTGTGTTACTCTCAAATCCAGAAAATGTTGTGGAACAAGACTAAGGATGTTCTTAAGAATGGTTGGTGAATATGGACCCAGGTTCTGTAATTTAACATCCATTTTAAAAGTTTGATGTATGGATCACAGGTCACTTATGCCATTTGCAACAGTGGAGTACATCAGAGTCTAACCATTTGATTGCCATATCATATTATAATGGTTAAATACTTTTACTCATTAATCCTTCACCAAACAACAACATTTTAGACTTTTCCAAACTGATAGCATTTCCAGACAATGCAATAAATGTTACTCATTAACTAAAATTTCTCTTTAGAAGTCTAGAAAACATTGTGGGAAAAGCAGAAAATGCTGGTTTTCTTTTCCAACAATGTTTTTGAAAGGCTTCTTTCTCAGGGTCGGGATTGTGTGGTAAGGGGTTGAAGATGGTTTTTGAAAAATAAAGGCAAATATAATCAAAATATCTTCCAAAATAACTTCAGGCATCAATTATGTAAGATGGTGCTTGACTGGTGGTATATTGTGAGGTAATACCATTGAGTATCATAGGAATGAGAAAGCTGCAATCAGCAAGGTAGAAAAGCCTTGTGAAGCATCACACTTGACTAGCAAAGATGCACAACACAACACCTGGTGAATTATACTGTTGATTGATTTATTGTGTGGTGTTTAACGCAGTTTTTATCACTATTTCAGTTTTATCATGGTGGCCAGTCCACCTATCCATCCATGCTTTCCTTGCGTTTTTTTTGTACCAGTGCTCTGCACAGTATTCTTTCCAACCACTGGCTGCTTTCCCACATAACCATCGTTGAAACAATGGTCAGCAGCGAGACAGGAATGGAAATTGTAGTGTACATCTCTCTATATGACACTTCCACCAAACCAATTAACCCTTTACCACACAATCCCGACTTTTAATGACCCTCAGAAAGAAGCCTTTTGAAAACATTGTGGGAAAAAGGAGAAAATGCTGGTAACCAGCATTTTCTCTTTTTCCCACAATGTTTTCTACCCTTCCCAAACAAATTTCAGTTTTTGAGTCACATTTATTTTGTCGTCTGCAAATGCTCTCAATTTGGACTAGTCTAAAATTTTGTTGTTTGGCAAAGAGTTAACAAGGTAAGGCCATACCTGAATTTTTAGCATCCCCATTATAATAATTCTGACTCTCATCAAACCACTGGTTAGGATGGCTGAAGGCCTGCAGCTGTGATTCTAGGGGCACTTTGTGGACTGCTTCAAAGTATCGTGTACATGCAACATTAAATCTACTGGCTTTAACATCACTGATTATCTGAAAGAAATGACGACACAAAGGTTGCTCCACTATAATTGAGCCATACTCTGTGAAAAGGGGGCTTAAAGCATCTGCAAACAGTGTTGACCCATATCAGCCTGCGCTGGCTTACATGGGCCAAAACTTTTTGCTATCTTTAAATTTTCTGCATGTCAAAGATCCAGTCTACCTCATGATTCAGTCGGTTCACGCGGTTGGTAAACAAAATGAATTTTAGGGGGTCCCTAATTATGTGATGACTTGCTTGGTACAATGCATCACAGAGATGCATTGAGCCACCTTTTGCTAAAGCATGGCTTGCATATAATTGAAAAAAAAAAAAAAAAATGATTATCATACATTATAAAAGACAAAACATCAGCATTCAACTGTATTAATGTTAGTTAACCCTTTAGAAAACAATCCCTTGTTTCAAAGACCCTGCTTTTAAAAACACTGTTGGAAAAGAAAAAAACAAAACGCTGTGGTAACCAATATTTTCTCATTTTCCCACCTTTTTTTTTTCCCCTTTGAATGTCTGATTTCATCATATAAGCTTAAATGCTTAGAACTGTTGCAAAGTAGACAAATAACTCCCACCAACACAAGGCCTTGTCACTGAAAGCGCACAGAGAACGGAAATTATTTTCAAAACAAAGATCGCCAGTGACCTTGACCCTTGACCCATGTGACCCAAAAGCAATAGGGCACCTCCTTGGATCATAAGCAACACTTGTATAAAGTTTCATGGTCCTAGGTGAAACAGCTATTGAGTTAGAGCAAGGAAACAATATCAAGACAGACAGATTGACGGACAGACAGTTGGACATGGTAAAACCAATTTACCCCACTCCACTTTGTAGGTGGGGGGTATAAAAACATTGTTGGAAAAAGAAAGAAAACGCTGGTAGCCAGCATTTTCCCCTCTTCAAACAATATTTTTTTTCCCCTTTGAATGTAGAATTTCATCATATAAGCAAATGTTTTGAATATAAGTGAGTGTTGTGTGGTAAAGCGTTAATCCTAACCCTGGGTTAGCTTAATCAATGTTTACATGACTCATGCAAAACGACTAAAAGTTGGAGTCAATTACTTGAGCCATGCTCTGTAAAAAGGGGGTTTAATGCATTATCGACCCAGGTCAGCCAGCACAGTCTGACCTGGGCTGAAACTTTTCCCTATTGGTCAATTTTCTGCTTGAAGAAAGACCAGTCTACAACATGATTCAGTCCGTTGTTTGACAAAATGGATTTTATGGATAAATTATAATGTGATGTCTTGCTTGCTAGGTTAGAGATGCATTAAGCCCCCTTTTGCCAAAGCATGGCCCATCTGTTTCTGTTTATTCTAAATACAACTTGCACAACATTTGCACTTGAAATGCATTGACCTATAACCTCCTGAAACACCAGCCAACCTCTAAACCATCATTGTAAAATATGGGTAATCAACACAAATAAGCATTTGAATGCAGGAATGAATGACAAAAGAAGAATTGTTACAATCAATGTCTTCTTAACCCTTTACCACACTGAAAAATATTCAACTCCCCCTATATTGAAGGAATATACAGATGCAAATTCAAATGTTTTTCAAATGATAGTATAATGTCCATGAATAGTGAGAAAACATTGAAGGAAAAGGAGAAAATGCTGGTTACCAGCATTTTCTCCTTTTCCCTCAATGTTTTCACAAGCGTTCTTTGTCAGGGTCATTAAAACTCGGGATTGTGTGGTAACAGGTCAATGCAACAATGTTTTCAAAATTGGTCTACTGCTATATGAAAGAGGTTGTCTGCAGAAAGAACAATATAGCAGAGGAAGAAAATTTTAAAGATCATTACCCTTTCTAGATAAGGATCGCCAATAGACTGGGACTTCAAACGCTGTTTTAACAAGTCTACATCCATGTGTTTAAATGGGCATCCTGGAAAATGAGCATAAGATGAAAGTTTGATCCATACATTGCGCTAAATTAGAACTATGATTTTTTGTAATGTCAACATTATATCATTTGTATGCACTGTATATGAACACAATCTGTACTGAAAGCATAACAAATCACATGTACTACAAGAATATTTACTGAAGGTACAACAAGAATATAAAGAGGATATTTGTATTTTTCTGTGGTTGCACAACTCCTGAAAATATTACTGATGATGTTCACTCGATGAAATAAATTTCGATCTTCCACTGAAAAAAACAAACATTCTACCATTTCATGCTTTTAACCCTATTTTGTTGGAACTCTCATCAAAATCCAGTACAGTTGTTTTCGGTCATTCCGCATGGCATGCCCCCTCACATAACGCATTACAATATTACATAAAGCGCAAGAAATATAGCTTAAATTAGGTCATATTTCCCTCCATTTGAATGGCATGCGTTGATTACCTAGGTAACTAGTGCACAGGAACTACTGTTTCCGCCTTCAATTGCAGAGTTAGAAAGTATAAAATCTGCATTTTCGCCAGTCGTAACCATGAAATATCAAACCATAATCCACCATTATTTCTCGATAAACAACCAAAAAGCATGAAATAAAAACCAATCCTTTACCAAACAATCCTGTATTTTCATAACCCACATCAAGAATGCTACGGTGGAGCAAACTATGAGAAAAGAGGAGTGCTAGTAACCAGCATTTTCTCTTTGTCCCGCAACAATTTTATACCCTTCTAAATTTATCCTTTGCTTTCAATGTGGACAAGTTTATCATGTTGTTGTCTGGTAGAGTATTTTAACAACACTATTCTTTTTAACCCTTTACCACACAATACCGGGTTTTAACGACCCTGAGAGAGAAGCCTTTAGAAAACATTGCGGAAAACAATGTTTTCTATCCTTCCCGAAACAAATTCCAATTTTGTGGTCACATTTATTGTGTCGTTTGCAAATCCTTTCAATGTGGACTAATCTAAAGTTTTGTCATTTGGTAAAGAGTAAATAATTATCTTCAAAGTTACACAAACTAAGACATTTTTGTCATGACTGCATTCCAACAATCATTCTAGGACAAACTTTCTAGTAGTTATCTTTCTCTTATTGTACTATGGCAAACCATTGTTTCTACGAGTACTTGCTTGATAGTAACAGACTGGAAAGGGGAATCATCTAAGCTGAGTAAATGAATGAGGAATTGGCAGTTTTTTTTGTTTTTTTTTTTAAATAATTAAATGTACTAGAAATTGTTGGAATTGTTTTAGAGAAATTTCTCTTTTTTGCTATAATGTTTTAAATGTCACTCAGCTGTAAGATGCAAAAAAGTGTTTGCTGAAGGTAATGAGTAAGTTCTTGCACTTTTTACCAAACATCAGAATTTTGGACTTGTCCAAATCCAAAGCATTTGCTGGAAATAAAGAAAAATGTGGCTGAACTTATGGGGCTTGTTTTTGAAAAGGTAGAAAACATTGTGGGAAAAGGAGAAAATGCTGGTTACCAGCATTTTCTCCTTTTCTCACATTGTTTTCCAGATGCCTCCTTCCTGAATGTCCTTAAGGCTCGGAATTGTGTGGTAAAAAATTCAAGTGATTACCATGGTTATCCCCGGGTCCTGGAGGATTAGATACGATGATTTTCATACAACTGTACGGAGTGTAGTTTGTTCTCTTTCCCTCTTTACCAAAACTGTGTCTGATGTTGTAAGAGTATTGCTTATCAAACTGAAAAATAGAACGACCACTATGTCACCGACTTATTACAAAAGAGGGTTCGAAATTAGCAGTAGCAAGTAGGCAAATTTGCTACCTGAAAAACAAATTTTGTTACCTGGGCACAAAGGCAGCAGCAAAAGGTTGCTACCTGGTAATGCTGTCTGCTTGAAGTGTTTTGCCAATTTTCACTGAAATAATCTTCCAATTGTTAATTTAGAAATTTTGCAATTATCCAAATTGGTAAAAGAACATGCAAGCATCACTGAGTCACGCAATGGAAAACGTCTTTGCTTGATGACAACTTCATATTTTACATCTTTTTTTATCGCTACCTTCATGAATCTTTGCTAATGTCCATTTGAAAGGGGTCTGCATTACAAGAAATGGGCAAAAAAATACAAGTACAAATGAGCCACCTGAAATGGAAATTGCCAAACAGCAGTCTCTTTGCCCATGTCTTTGAAAATGTGTCGTTTTTACTTCTGCCAAGCAATTCATGGGCAAAGGCAGTAATTCAAGCATCATTTTATTGGTGGGAGGAAGGGCCACTATTTACTACCAGGAATGTTCCGTTTGCTACCTTATTTTAAGCCAGGTAGCAAGTAGTTGCTACCTGCAAAATATGTTTATTTCTAACACTGCAATACACAATAATAATTGTGCGTTCTTCTGACCATTGTAGCAGCAAATGCATAGATGAAGAGGCATGCTGCTCAAAAATCAAATCTACCACCAGCTGACCAAATATACATGCACCAAGATCCAGTTCGTATCATTTGAACCAAGCTCTGTCAAAATGGGCTTTAATGCATCTGCAAAAAGTATCAACCCATGAAACTTTTTTTGCCATTTGTAAATTTTCTGCGTGTCAAAGAACCATTATATCTCATGATTCTGTAAGGTGTTAGGCAAAATGGATTTTATGGATCCATAATTATGACTTGCTTGGTACAATGTATCAAGAAGATGCATTAAACCCCCTTTTGCCAGAGCATGGCTCATTTTATTTGGTTCTCCTTGCCTCAGTAGTCAAGGCACTGGAATTTTAAATCAGGACATCCTGATTTGGTCCTTACTGACCACATACTATAGCAGCTAGAGCCCTTGGGTGACCCATTGCAGTGCCTAGGCTGTGTACTGGTAAAACCAAGGAAAGACATGAATGAACTTTTGGCAAAATACTGATGAAAATAGTATCAAACACTAATAACACAAATAACACTGTACTAGACAACACAATTTTAGACGGGATTTTTAACCCTTAGAGCACCGAATAAACCTATCAGACATTTTGGACCCAGAACTATGACCCAAATAATTGTAATTTTATGCTAGCTTTGGTCAACAGTGTTTCAGCAAAGCAGACAGTGTAGATCAAAGATCAGGCTGCACATTTTGTGCAGCCTAATCTTGATCTACACTGGCTGCAAAGGCAACTAAGGTTGTGAAAGGCGCTTTAAGGGTTATAACAATTGGACAGGTAGATCAGATTGCGCAATATGTACAGTCTGATATTGAAATGCAGTTGAATTAACCCTTTACCACACGATTCCCAGTTTCAACGACCCTGACTGAAAGAGCTTTTGATAACATTGTAGGAAAGGAAGGAACCAGTATTTTCTCCTTTTTCCATAATGTTTTCTCTACTTTCACAGGACAAATCCCATCATCTAAGACACCTCAAATGCTTTTTATATGGACAAGTCTCAAATTTCTATCCTTGTAAAGAGTTAAAAAAATCCAAGGAAAGATAATTATGGGATTTTAATCCTGTATCATTAACCATAGTTAACATCAAGGCTGCTAAGTGGGGCTCAATGACCTTTTGTGGGTAGTACAGATCAAAATCAGACAACACAGAATGTGCAGTCTGATCTTGGATCTACACTGTCAAATAGGCAGATATTTTTCCCCAAAAAATAAGTTTGAAATAGCAACATTCCAATTTTAACTATCAACTTGAAAGTTTCATTTAACTCTTTACCAAACAACAAAATTTTAGACTGGTTGAAATTGAAAGCATTTGCAGACGACAAATTAAATGTGACTTAAAAATTGAAATTTGTTGTGGGACAGGTAGAAAACATTGTGGGAAAAGGGGAAAATGCTGGTTACCAGCATTTTCTCCTTTTCCCACAAGGTTTTCAAAAGTTTTCCATTTTAGGGTCGTTTAAAGTCGGGACTGTGTGGTAAAGAGTTAAATAATTTAGCAAGTCAAGGGTTAAACATTAATCTACCTTATCCACATCTATTAGCTTCGTGAACTCATTTCTCCAGAATTTCATGGCTTCATCCAGAGACATCCCAATTCCTTTCAGAAACAGTCCATATTGCATACGACCACCATGCCGTAAATGGTGATTTTGGCGGAGGGACGAATGTAGTTGTTGCATGCAGGGAGGAAAAGACTTTTTAGATAACTGGAAAAAATGAAAAGAAGAGTTTGAAAATAGAGGAAAAATTATTTCATGCTCTTCAGTAGTTCATCGAGAAATAGTGGTGGATTATGGTTTGATATTTCATGGGTACGACCAGTGAAAAATACTGATTTTATATTTTCTAACTCTTCCCTTGAAGGCGGAAAAAGTAGTTCCCATGCACTAGTTACCCATGTAAACAGCACATGGCATTCAACCTGAGGGAAATATGATGCAATTTACATGCATTTACCCTATATTTCTCGCGCTTTACATATTACATGTATTGCTGTACGCCACAGGGAATTACCAAAAACAACTGCACTGGACTTTGACGAAGGTCCCCCCAAAAATTGGGTTAGAAGCATGAAATAAATAGAATACAGTCGAACCGCGTTAATCCGGGCTCCATAATTCCGGAAATCTCAGGATCCGGACAAAAACATCAGGGAACGGATATTTTCTGTACAAATTTTACTTTTTATTCCAGAAATCCGCGTTCCGGAACCGGAATGAAAAAATCGGGAACGAAGGGTAAAAAATCAGTACAAACCTTATCTGAGAAACCGGACGTGGCCTGACTGTATCACACAATTTAAACTGGTACCCGTTGTATCTCCCGTAACCGTCCGATAAATACAAAAATCGATAACAGGCTACCAGTTTACACACAATTTAGACTTGTTATTTTCCCCGGGATCATAGACTGGTTATCATAAATATAAGTACAGTCCACTTCGAGCGATTTTGGACTGGTGCGTCGTGAATAACACAGGTATCAGTCTAAATAGTGTCAATTGTTGCAGACGATTTTCACACATTATGAAAACACGCATGTTAATTAGTACTGTTTTCGAAAACTGTTAAATGACGTTCTCGTGCCATCGACAATTGTCAACTTAACAGATTATCCATACACATAGTACTGAAGTGACAATTCCACGCTTTTGTTGTTTAATTATTACTGGATCTACTTGATTACAGTAACGATCGCTAAAAAAATAACTGAAATGTCCGCATGAAAATACCGTCTGCTTGCATATTCAATAATCCTTCGTTTCAAAAACAAATATTTTCGATGTAAATGATAAACCATAGGAAAAAAAAAGAAACAGTTTGATTCATGTGTTACTCGAGATGTTTATGTCCCCCAAAGTACACACAAAATGGCCACCAAACACGATAAATTTCGTTAGGTTTTTCGAAAATATTTTACTCCTAACAGACTGTAAAGATGATTGAAAGTATGCCTGTCTTCGATATCGAATCAATTGGCCATCAATATTCTCAAATAGTCTTTGCCATTTTACCATTTTGAAAGTATGACTATCAGAAGCCAACAGAATGTCTACACCACCAGCAAAAGACGAGTTGAAGTTTCGACTTCCGTGAAAAAAGACATTTGTCAGTACAAAGAAGACCATCCAAAAAAATACGATCGCAGGAATTCGACAACATGTCATGTACATTTAAAAAACTGTGCATATCGTGTTTTCTTTTTGTTTCCGCCTTTTCATGGTGTTTTCAAAAGTCATAAATGTGCCGAGATTTACAAGCGCACCAGTTTGCACAATAGGTATGCATGTGCATGTAATTAGGTACAGGTAAAAAGACATGTACAAAAACAGACAAATAACAAAAAGGCAAAATGCAAATTTATGATACTCTTTATTTTATAAACCTGAACAATCGTAGGAGCAATAATGACATGTATACAAGTGCTTGTGTAAAACATACGCTGTTGTAATTCTTACGATACACGGTGTCCCTTATCAACATGGAGGTTACTGACCTAGCTTAACCTGGATGCCATGCCAGCAATCCCAGTTCGTTGATCCGGAAATACGGCTGATCCGGAAACATGCATAGGAAACAGAAGTGGCCGGATAAACGAGGCTCGACTGTATTTGTTTACCTTAGCGAAACATTGAAATTTAGTTCATCTCGTGAACACCATCGGAATATTTTCACTCTTGGCTGCACCACAAGTGAAAATATTACCGATGATGTGCACTCAATGAAATAAATTTCCATCTTTCAAAAAACAAAACAATATATCTTTTTCTAAACTGAGTCATTAGAACTATGTGTAATACTGTCAAACTTGATATTTGTTCTTTACCACACAGCAAAATTTTAAAACTGGTCCAAATTGAAAGCATATGCAGACAACAAATTAATAAATGTAACTCAAGTGGAAGTTTTTGTATGTGAAAGGATAGAAAACATTGTGGAAAAAGGAGAAAATGCTGGTATCCAGCATTTTCTCCTTTTTCCATAAAAGTTTTCAAAAGCCCTTTCTACCTGGGTCATTGCATTTCAGGATTGTGTGGTAAAGGGTTAAACAAAGTTGTGCTATGGTGAGGTATAAATTTTCTGTAACCATTAAAGCTGCACTTAAACTCATGTAAGACACTGGGCAGTGGTTGCTTTCGATCATAAAAAATTGTAAACAATGTTTAGTTACGAGAGATGAATGAATCATGTTGCTATATCTTCTATCAATCTTTTGAAAAAAAAAAATTGGGCAGAACCAGGATTCAAATTACAATGCCCAGGAGTACTTTTTAACTCTTTACCAAACGAAAATATTTTGGACTGGTCCAAATTGAAAGCATCTGCAGTCGACAAATTAAATGTGGCTCAAAAATTGAAGTTTGTTTTGGGAAGGATAGAAAACATTGAGGGAAAGGAGAAAATGCTGGTAACCAGCATTTTCTCCTTTTCCAGCAATGTTTTCAAAAGCAGTCTCATCAACGGTCGTCAGAACTCGGTATTGTGTGGTAAAGAGTTAATTTTACTTCTGAACTGAAGGGGCCCAGCCTTGGATACAAAATTCTAAAGAGTTACCACAAGCGTGGGATAACTTTAACCTATACCAAACAATCCTGTGTTTTTACGACCGTAGGGTGAATGCCTTTGAGAACATTATAGGAAAAGGAGAAAATGCTGGTTATCAGAAAAACACAACTGTTTACTACACTGAAGAAGACAAATTTTGAATTGATGTGGGAAAAGAAGCAGTTGTTTGTTACTATCAGCTGCTCCTTTTCCTACAATGTTTCCAATTATAATAATGAAATAATCTTTTCCTTCAATCAATATATTTCATCTTTGCTTCATTTACACTGGGTAAGTGTTCAGAGGTAAATAACATGACAAATGAGATGACGCAACAAGACAATAAATAAGAATACTCTAGATTACCATATCAATCATGTCTGCAGTAATTTGACCAGCAGTTCTTTTCTTAACGCTGTAATCTGAACTCATGTACTTCTTGCTGAGGGCAGTCAACATAGGTAACAATCTACCGTCTTCTTCCATATGGGGAAGGGCTCTAGATGTTATCTGTGACAATACAATGTACCCTGGTTATCCTGTTACTCCAAGTATAAACTATACATCCCTGGTTCTGTATGCACTTCCCATAGCTTTTCATAATTAACTCTTTACCAAATGACAAAATCTTTGACTTGCCCAAAATGAAAGCATTTGCAGACGACAAATTAAATGTGGCTAAAGAATTAAAATTTCCTTTAGGAAGGGTAGAAAACATTGCGGGAAAAGGAGAAAATGCTGGTTACCAGCATTTTCTCCTTTTTCCACAATGTTTTCAAAAACCTTCTTTCTCAGGATTATTAAAGCTCTGGCCTGTGTGTTAAAAGGTTAACACTTTCCTTAACTCTTTACCAAACGACGAAATTTTAGACTGGTCCAAATTGAAAGCATTTGCAGATGACAAATTCAATGTGGCTGAAATGGTGCAATTCTTCTTTGGTAGCATAGAAAACATTGTGGGAAAAGGAGAAAATGCTGGTTACCAGCATTTTCTCATTTTCCCACAATGTTTTCAAAAGGCTTGTTTTGCAGAGTCGTTAAAAGTAGGGATTGTGTGGTAAAGAGTTAAACACAAAGCTGCATTCAGTATGCAAACAAACATACTGTTTCCTTGGCCCCATTTTCACCAAGTATTAAAATTCAGCTGCAGTTTCAAATTCAAATTCTAGTCATCTGGTTGAATGAGATGCTCTGTTTCAACAAACAAGATGGCTACAATTGGAATTCAAAATTAGAAACATGTTTAGCATAAGTTAGTATGTTCTCTGAAGAGCAACAGTGGTAAAGATCTGCTGTATAGTCTAGCTCTGCATTAGTCTGATCATGTTGCATACATATGTAAAATATTGTCAAAACCAGAAGAGGAGTTCAAGGGAAATAGATCAGAAATGAAACTGCAAAAAGACAGAGATGAACAAGATGGACAATTATAGACAGCAGCTGATGGACAGCTCATGGACAGACAAACAGACAGGGGCATAACATAGCATATCTGTTGGGGTTTATAAAAAAGATTTACATCATACTTACTGCCAGTGCCTGTGAGAGGTGAGTTCTGTACACACTCAGAAGTATAGAGACCATTTCATCATAAGGAACATAAGCATGACCATTATGTACATATACTTTACGCTTTTGAACTAAATCTAAGGCTTCGGTAAAGTGAACCTGGAATAAAACAAATGATCCTAGCTCTTGCAAAAGGGGGCTTAGTGCCTTAATGTATCTCAATGATGCTTGATACTGAGCATGACATCACATAACTATGGATCCATACAATCCATTTTGTCTAACAACTGACTGAGTTACGAGGTACACTGGTCCTTTCACATGCAGAAAATTGACCAATAGCAAAAAGCTTCCACCCAGGTCAGCCTGCACAGAATGTGCAGACTGACCTGGGTTGATACTTTTTGCAGATGCATTAAGCCCCTATTTTCACAGAGCATGGCTCAAGTACGATGTGATATGATTAGATGTGCTACCTTCTTGCTGACATCTTTTTCTCCATTGCAACAGAGCATTTCTGAGAATATCGTAGCAGAAATTGCTTGTAAGAAGGAATTTCTTCTTTGGCTACAGTGTTGGCTACAGTGTTTTCAAATGAACTCATGTATCGAACTTCAATTCATCTTGAAAATCCATATTTTTGCATTGTACAAGGATGTGATCAAAATCATCTGCTGTCTATGTATCATGGGGCAATGAGCACAAGAACACATTCATGCTCCTATTCTAAACTGAAAATGATTCAGGCAAATATTTTATGTGATAACTACTGAACCACACACGATAACATATCGGGGGTATCATGGTAAACTGTTTGATAATTCTATCTGTAATCATATTGTAATGAAATTGTGGCCATTTCATGCCCAACACTAAACCAAATGTTGAATCAAACAATTGAACACTTTCTATTTTAGCGTACCCTATATTTACCCTATGTTTCTTTTTCTATTTAGTATATATTTTTATTCTGCACTACAGACTATATGGAAATGACAGACATATCAGCAGATCAGACTTCTTTACCTTAACCCTTTCCCAAACGACAAATTTTGGACTGGTCCAAATTGAAAGAGTTTGCGGATGACAATTTTAAATTTGATGAAAATGGCAGAAAGTTCTCAAAAAGGGTAGAAAACACTGTGGGAAAAGGAGAAATTGCTCGTTACGAGCAATTTCTCCTTTTCCCACAGTGTTTTCAAAAGATTTGTACTGCAGACACGTGAAAACCAGGGCTTGTTTGGGAAAGGGTTAATTGATATTATTTTTTTCATAGGAACAAGATAAAAACTTAATAGATGGTCATTCTAGTGTTGGACTTGAATGTTTGCAAGTTTATTGTGAAAGATTAAGTCACTCTAGATAGTGGGTCATAACGGAAAATATTTTTAATTTTTTGTACATTCAATATGCATTA
This sequence comes from Tridacna gigas, assembly GCA_945859785.2. Taxonomy (NCBI): domain Eukaryota; kingdom Metazoa; phylum Mollusca; class Bivalvia; order Cardiida; family Cardiidae; genus Tridacna; species Tridacna gigas. Next base: position 60,554,273 of record OX244032.2, read on the forward strand.
AAGGCATATCTTATACAACTTGATATTAACATGTTACCACAAATAAATAACTTTTCATCTTCCTGCAGAAAGAAGGTGTGGAAAAAGGAGAAATTCCTTGTTATGACCAGTGCTTATACAGAGCAATTTCTCCTTTTGCCACCAATATTTTGTATGTATTCCCACAATATTTTCTTGTGTATTCAAGGAATGAACTTTCTTCCTGGTTTATTTTCTATCTTTTACTCGTATTTTGTCTAATTTCAGGACATCATGATTCAACCCTTTACCACACATATCCTGAATTAACCCTTTACCACACAATCCCAAGTTTTAATCACCCTGACAGAGAAAGCTTTTGAAAACATTGTTAGAAAAGGAGAAAATGCTGGTTACCAGCATTTTCTCCTTTTACCACTGTCTTTCTACTATTTCAAAGACAAATCCTATCATTTTTCCCACTCTGACTTTGTAGTCTGCAAATGCTTTTAGTTTGAATGATCATCCAGTCTACCATTTTGTTTTCTGGAAAAGAATAAGAAAACAGCCTTGAAGAATGTGGCCTATGAAAATATTGTTGGAAACGGAGACAATACTGTTAACCAGCAAGCTTGTTTCATGAAATCATGACTTAATTCTTTACCAAACAATTCCAGGTTTCAATGACACTAAAGAAAATGTCTTTTGAAAGGACTGTGGGCAATAGAGGCAATGCTGCTAACCAGAATTCTCTCTTTTTCCGACAAAGTATTCTACCCTTCCAAAGACATATTTCAGGTTTTGAGTCACAATCAATTTGTCATGTACTAATGCTTTCACCTTGGACCAGTCTGAAATTTTGTCATCTCATAAAGATTTATGAAAGGTACATGTATATTCATGCAAACTCACCTTAAAATAATCCATTGTCTCTATAGTTCCTGCCCCTTTATTGGCTGCAGCAGCCAGTTGTTCTTGCAGTTCTTTCTTTTCATTTGATGATATCTGAAGGATACAAAATGTAACGACATAAATCTATCAGAAGTCATCATTTTTATTTGAAAGCTTCCTTTAGCATATCCCCTCTTAATCATTTACCACACAATCCTGAGTTTTGACGACCCTGACGTAGAAGGCTTTTAGAAGGTAACCATCATTTTCTTCTTTTTCAGCAATGTTTTCTATCCTTTCAAAGACAAATCCAATCATCTCAGTCACATTTTTCAACTGCAAATGCATTGAAATTGGATGCGTTAAAATTTTGTGGTGTGGTATAGAGTAAACCCTTTACCAAACGACAAAATTTTAGACCAGTCCAAATTGAAAGCATTAGCAGACGACAAAATAAATGTGACTCAAAAATTGAAATTTGTTTTTGGAAGGTAAGAAAACATAGTGGGAAAAGGAGAAAATGCTGGTTACTAGTGATGGGACAGTGATTGGGAAAGAATGAATAACTATTGTTTAATCATTGCCGATTCTGGTCATCGATTACAAATACCAAAAATCTACCACAGGACTAAACTTGTATAACACCGAACTTAACCAAGGGATGCCAAACTCAACCAAGGGATGCAACTCTAATGACCAGAAAACATGACACAGTCAAACAGCTCAAAATTAATTTCCATGCAGGTGCAAAAACAAAATCTGAAGGGTGGAAGTGTTTTGGCTTTCATAATTTGAAACAAGATGAGCCTCTGACAAAATACAATTTAGATCCAAGCAGATCTGTCTGTAGAATATCTACGAAGACATACTGAAATATGGGTAAGAAAACAGTCACTGCAATCAAACATTCTCAAAAAGCAAATTTAACGATTGTGTATGACAACTGTTTTAATCTTTTAACAAACCCGTGTTCGAAAATGTTGAGGAAAAAAGGAGAACCTGCTTGTTAGGCACATTTTTTCCTTTTCCGAGAAAGGAAATTATAACTAATTTGTCCAAGATAAACCCATAATCAAACACCAAATGTGATATTCTTCTATAACTGACTATATGAACCCTTATCGCATCAGAAAAGGATTTCGATTCTAACAGATCATCCATTAGCATTTTCAACCAATTTCCGAAGACTACTGGTTACCAGCATTTTCTCCTTTTCCCACAATGTTTTCAAAAGGCTTTTTGTTCAGGGTTGTTAAAACCTGTGATTGTGTGGTAAAGAGTTACCAGACAACATTTTAGATTTATCCATATTGAAAACACATGCATAAAACAAACAATTTATCTTACATCACTAGATTTGTCCATGAAATGGTAGAGTACATTAAAGGAAAAGGAGAAAATCCTGCTTTTCCCACAAGGTTTTCCGTCAGAGGCATGACAACATGAGATTGTTTTATGAAGAGTCATGCTGAAGTACTTTTGAAAGTATTGTTTGAATAAAAACATTTTTCTTTTCCTCAAATATTTCTCCTTTGTATCCATTGCAGTGGTCAGTTGTATGTTTGAAATTAGCCTTAACCCTTTACAGAACAACAAAAATGTGGACTTATTCAAACTGAAAACATCTGCAGACAACAATTTAAATATAACTCAAATGAACAAACTTGTCTTTGAAGGGTAGAAAACATTATGGTAAAAGGAGAAAATGCTGGTATCCAGCATTTTCTCCTTTTCCCACAATGTTTTTAAAAGGCTGGTATCCAGCATTTTCCCCTTTTCCCACATTGTTTTCAAAAGCCTTCTTTTTCAGGGTCATTAAAACTTGGGATTGTGTGGTAAAGAGTTAAAAGTCATCTGTCTTAAGCTAATGTCTTAAGTTAATATCATAATTTCCGCATCTATGCTTTTTTCGGCTTACCAATTCAAATTTCAGATTGTTCAACTCCAGGAATTTCATTTTCTCTTGCTTGTCATTATCGAGCTGAAACCTGTATCGAAAGAACTCCAGTTCCTGCTGTAAGAACCATCTTTTCAGCTCCTCTCTACAACATGAACGAAATAATTCCATTTAATTGACTGATTGATTGAATTTTGTTTTACACCACTTTCAACATTATTTCAGTCATATCAGGGCGACAGCTCACATTCATGTATTTCCTGGGTTCCACCAGTACTGGGCTAGGGCTATGGAGTGTCTTGCCCAAGGAAACTACCACAAGAAACCCAGTGAATTCAGTTAGGCTAACCCCGGGCCTCCAGTTCACGAGTCCTACACTTCACCACAGAACCATGCAGGACCCCTAAATAATTCCATTTCAATCTATATTGCAGAAACAGCTGGATTTTTTTCTTCAAGATACTAGTATGTAGAAAAATTAGTTGTATCATTTTGTCATCAACATCATAATGACAGATTCAGAATGTTTCAAACTAAAAAATAGTTGTGACCAGAAAATCTCATTCATTCTGCTCACTTCAGGTCCTAAATCACACAGCTTGTTGTGAGAACTTCAATCTTGAACTACACAGTATGCATAAGCACCTAATCGATGTAGCATGCCCAATATTATTTACAACTACTCACGATTTACAGTATGCAAGTCGAAGAATGAAATGGGAAATATGATCCAATCTCCTAAATTCGGTCTCGTCTTCCTTTTTGTCCTCAGAAATGACCTGAAATCATTTCTATAGTACAGTATTACATCATTGGCCACTATTACTTAATTAACTCCTTACCACATAAGAAAAATATAGACATGTTTAAATTTAAAGCATCTGTGGACAATAATTTAAATGTAGTGTAAATGATGGAATTTTGTCGTTGATAGGATAGAAAACATTGTGGGAAAAGGAGAAAATGCTGGTTACCAGCATTTTCTCCTTTTCGAACAATGTTTTCTATCCTTCAAAAACAGTTTACATCATTTGATTCTCATTTCAATTGTCGTCTGCAAGTACTCTCAATTTGGATCAGTCTATGTTTTTGTCATCCAGTAAAATGTTTAATAAGAAAAAAAAAATGACCTATGGCTCATAAAATTTCCTAATACATGTACAATCTAGAAGAGTCAAAATCAATTACAGTGCATATAACCCTTTATCACTAAATCGTAACTTTTAACAACACTGAGAATGTTCTCCTTTACCCACAATCTGAAAACAGTCTTAACCCTTTACCACACAATCCCAACTTTTAATGACCCCCTAGAAAGAGGCCTTTTGAAAACCTTTTGGGAAAAGGTGAAAATGCTGGTAACCAGCATTTTCTCCTTTTCCCACAATGTTTTCTACCCTTCCCATAACAAATTTAAATTTTACAATCACATTTATATTATCGTCTGCAGATGCTTTCAATTTGGACCAGTCTAAAATTTTGTTGTTTGGTAAAGAGTTAACTCTTTACCATTAAACAAAATTTTGGACTGGACCAAATTGAAAGCATTTGCTGGCAACAAATTAAATGCAGCTTAAGTGGTGATTTCTGTATTTAATTCTGTAGAAAGCACTGTGGGAAAAGGAGAAAATCCTGGTTACCACCATTTTTCCCTTTTCCACAATTTTTTAAAAAGCCTTCTCTTTCAGGGTCGTTAAAAGTTAGGATTGCGTGGTAAAGGGTTAAAAGGCAGCTCGCTGAAGTACATGTATAAAGAAATTTGTTGACCAGAATTCATGTGATAAGAGACGATTGTTTTACCTTTAGTAACTGTTTAAATGCTGTTTTCTTTAGCTCTTCTCTCATGAATAAATTGTGAGGATCTTGTCCTTTGATATGTTTTTCATTGGCGCTTTCAATAGCCTTCAAAGCTGTAAGTACAAAGTTAATCCCAGTTAGCAAACAAGAGCACTGCATCTAGGTGCTAACACTCGACTGTGATGGCTTGATTTTCAGTGAAAATTCCAAGTCAAAAAAAAGGGGATAACTGTCAAATATAATACTTTGATGGTTACCCGCCCTTGTTGTATAAGCTCCCCTTTTGATAGCCAACAACTTGTCCATGTTTAACCCTTTACCACACAATCCTTTGTTTTAACGACCCTATGAAAGAAGCCTTTTGAAAACATTGTGGGAAAGGGAGAAAATGCTGGTAATCAGCATTTTCTCCTTTTCCCACAATGTTTTCTACCCTTCCCAAAACAAGTTTCATTTTTTCAATCATGTTTATTTTGACGTCTGCAAATGCTTTCAATTTGGACCAGTGTAAAGTTTTGTCGTTTGGTAAAGAGTTTAACCCTTTACCACACAATCCCGACTTTTAATGACCCTGAAATAGAGGGTTTTTGAAAACATTGTGGGAAAAGGAGAAAATGCTAACCAGCATTTTCTCCTTTTCCCACAATGTTTTCTACCCTATCAAAGACAGAAATTGTCATTTCAGCACCATTTCATTTGTCGTCTGCAAATGCTTTGAATTTGGTTCAGCTCAAAATTTTGTTGTCTGGTAAAGAGTTAAGCAAATATCTTCAGTAATAACAGAGCTACTATGAAAGTTCTAGTACAATGACAATGAAGCAGATGACAATGAAGCATACGACGCCAGGGCTACAATACCTCAACATTTTCTTTGGAAACAAACGAGCTAACAAGAAGACTTTATGCTTCTCCATTTTAACTCTTTACCACACAATCCTGACTTTTAACGACCCTGAGAAAGAAGCCTTTTGAAAACATTGTGGGGAAAGGAGAAAATGCTGGTAACCTACATTTTCTCCTTTTCCTACAATGTTTTCTACCCTTCCCAAAACAAATTTTGATTTTTCAGTCACATTTATTTTGTCGTCTGCAACTGCTTTCAATTTGGACTAGTCTAAAATTTTGTCGTTTGGTAAAGAGTTAAAAGCATTTTGTAGACAGTTGTGGCTTTAAGAACTCTTTACTAAACAACAAAATTTTGGACTGGACCAAAATTTTGGACTGCACCAAAATGAAAGCATTTGCAGACATTTTTTTTTTTAAATGTTGCCAACTTGATGACATCTGCCTTTGCTAGAGTAGGAAATATTGTCGGAATAGGAGAAACTGCTCGATACCAGATGATATCTGCCTTTGACAGGATAGAAAACATTGTGGGAAAAGGAAAAATGCTGGTTACCAGCATTTTCTCTTTTTCCCTCAATGTTTTTATAAGCCTTTCCTTTTCAGATGGAATCTGAATCTGAAACAAAATGAACTTAACTAAAAGGTTTTTTATCTCTGATTTTTATACAACATTTGTTTGTATTGGAATTCAACGCTGTTTTAACAGCTTAGGTCATATCATGGCAATCAGTACACCTACGCATGTGTTTTCTGGCTTTCTCAAACCTTCTTTCCAAGCCACTCACTACTTATCGTGCATGCATCAGAGGTGAGAGGCGAAAAATTGCCGGAAAGTTTGCCACAACCGAGTATCGAACCCCCAACCACCAGATCAGAAGTCAGACGTGCTAACCACTGAGCCACACGGCCAGGCTTATGAGACAAAAAAAATGGTATAACTAAATTTAGTAAGGCAACAGCCAGCAAGTAAAACAATAAAACAATAAGAAAAAGAAATCTATATGTTCATTATAAATATTGAAATTTTTGCTACTCCATTTATTGAAATTCATGCTATGTGCAAAAGTCATTTCAAAGGGGCCTTTGAAGATTATCTTTATTGTTTCAGGAGACACTGTCACAGTTTTATTACAATTTTATGGTGAATCTTCTTTCATTAAAGAATCAAAAGACAGCCTTTGAAAATGGCCAATACTTATAAAATTTCATTTTAGAAACAATTATCAGTTTTACTTACCCTTTTACCACACCATCCTGACTTTTTACAACCCTGAGAAACAAGACTTTTGAAAACATTGTGGGAATAGGAGAAAATGCTGGTATCCATTTTCTTCTTTTCCCACACTGTCTTCTACCCTTTCCAAAATAAATTTTAATGTTTTAGTCACATTTATTTTGTTGTCTGCAGATGCTTTCAATTTGGACCAGTCTCAAATTTTGTTGTTTGGTACAGAGTTAATTTAGACTAAATGAGTGAAGGACGAAAGGCCCATAGGAAGAAAGCCCCATGGACAAAAGCCCCACAGGACAAAAGCTCCCTTGGACAAAAGCCCCATGTTATTCCATAAAGAAATGCCGAGCCCCATAGCTCAGTCGGTAGTGCACAGGACTTGAAAACAGGAGGTTGCTGGTTCGATCCCCGGCTCGGCCAATTTCTTTCTGAGAATTGATGATAGTCATTGCGACAGGATTCATTCCTCTCTCATTGCTGACCTTTGTTTTGACAATGGCTATGTGGGAAAGCAGCCAGTGGCTTGGAAAAAATATTTGTGCGGAGTACTGGTAAAAGAAATTCCAGGAAAGCATGGATAGGTGCACTGGCCACCGCAATATAACTATAATAATGTTGAAAATGGCATTTAACACTATACAATCAATCAATCAATCAATCCATAAAGAAATACATTACATGACTTTATATCCACAAATTTGCAAACTCAGTTGGATTTTTCTATGTTCAAGAAACTGAAAAACTTTTTTGGTGTAATTTCTGGTACTTTCGTGTGTTTACAAACATTAAACCTGAGATATCAATAATAATCATTTGAAATATATGTGAACACATTAGATGAGCAATCACTTCAGATTTATAACAGAAGACAGAATTGTTTGGCAAAGGGTTGAACCCTGTTTTCGGCTGATTACTTTTATTTTACAAGGATGTTTCAAAATGGGTGATTAAATCAATCAGAGATTAAAGACAGTGAATGAACATACGTGTAAATAGCTCCAGTAACCTGGCTTTCTACTAGCTGCATTTCACTGAAAACCATTTTTGTCAAAGAGCCATCTTGCCTAAGCCATGTTTAGCTGAATGCAACATTTTGCCAAAAATAACAAACATTTTATCTTACATTTGGTCAAAAAGGTATTTTTGTCAATCACTTTTTTAAATTTTTTTTTTAACCATTAGGGACGATCAGCTATGTTTACTGTTATTTATTGTGTGCATTTGTCTGCATATCCTTGATCTGCAACAGACTATTTAAAGGGAATTGCTCATAATTATTAACATTTTTTACTAGATACAAGAAAAAATCTGTAATTTTTCATGTATCATTGAGTGTTTTTCCTCCATGAGTGTCCGTGAACCAGTGATTTTTGTTTACATCTGGTAATACATATAGTTTGATACTGTTACACAGTATTTCAGCATGTAACCTTTACCAATATAATGCATATTGGAATGTTTTATTGCAACTGAATATCAGCCAAATGCGAGACAAAAACATGTAAAAAATAATTTACTGTCTTTGTTACTAGACATCAATATTTCTATTTCTGAACAATATTCCAGTTTCCTACTTAAAAACTGCAGTGGCCTATCACTTTCTGCTGTGATTACTGCCAAGCTATCGGAATTGACCTTCCTGCCGATTTTGATTGGCAAGTCCTATCTGCCAATCAAAACGCAGTATAGTGCGTCATGTAAATAACAGGGTCAGACAAAGTGATAGACTTCACTATTGACACACAATGTAATTTTTGTCTTTTTGTTTGAACCATAGATTGATTGATTGTATGGTGTTTAACGCCATTTTCAACATTATTTCAATTATATCGTGGCGGCCAGTGCCCCTATCCATGCTTTCCTGGAGTTTCTTTCACCAGTACTGCGCACAATATTCTTTCCAAGCCACCGGCTGCTTTCCCACATAACCATCGTCGAAACAATGGTCAGCGGTGAGAGAGGAATGAATCCTGTCGCAATGACTATCATCAATCCTCGGAAAGAAATTGGCCAAGCCGGGGATCGAACCAGCGACCTCCTGTTCTCAAGTCCTGTGCGCTACTGACTGAGCTACGGGGCTTGGCTCGAACCATAGAAGATTGGATTATAAAATAATTATTTCAAAATGGATTAAAGTTACATGTAGGAATCATGTGGTAAGGTAATTGTTAAAGGAAAACTAAATTTATCCATTCCAAAAACCTAGATCTAAATAAAATGTTGATTTAATCATTCAGGAATCCGAAAAACCAGCCACTCTACCAAACAACAGAAAAACAGGTGTTTTTTTTTTGTCCAATTTTTCTGGAAAGAAAGAATGATTATGTCAAAGTGTACTGTTAAACTACCTGTATTGAAATCTAATTGAACGAACATCTTTCAAATTCCAAACTATTACTCATAGACAGTTGTAATCGTTACATGTATACGAAACGAGCAACAGGAAGAAGGATATTTTATTGACAGCCACCCGTCATCTGTTTCATAAATAAGTTGACATTGCAACCGCCATCATATGATTCTTGTTGTAATAGTACTACTTTGGAGAGCATTCATATTTTATTCCTGTGTCATTAAAATGATTGAATGTGAATGTTAATGGCACTTTCGCCTGGTTCGAACAATTGTTTGTTTTCCCCACGATGATTGATAAATGCACATCCAAATCAGTACGATCCTTATAATCACCTTGACTGACCAAACATACCCCCAATTTAAAGGTTTTCACATACATCTGTTGAAAATACAACAAACCACTTAACTGATCACTTACAATAAAACTTCTTGATTTCCACTCAAACAGAGATGTTAGTTAAATCTTTATCAGACAACAAAAGATTAGATTCGCCTATTTTGAAAACATTTGCTGCCTACAAATATAAAAAATGTTGCTCTAATGATGAGATTTGGCTTTGAAAGGGTAGAAAACATCTAAGGAAAAAGAGAAAGTTTTCAAAAGTCTCCTCCTTTGAGGTTGTTAAATAACCGGATAGTGTGGTAAAGGGTTAAATTGTATAACAGTATCCTTTTCTGATATTCTTTACTGTCAAACTGACATGTTATATACTGACGAAATGTCTTAAAAACTTATGCCCCTGTTCCCTATTATTCATTATAGATGTTGCCGACAGCAATCTACTCACAATGTATTTTTAGTTTAAATGCTGTGACCAAACAGGGATATACGAACATATCTGTGCTATTTTCATTTTTTGATTTCTCAAAAATATGACATTATTGAAAGTATTTTTTCTTGTTACTTTGCCGATTTAGTTCGAATCAATAAGAAAGTTGGAAAAAAAACTTTGGGTGCTTTAATTAGAGCGAAACATAAGCTAGAATAAAACTGAGATAATCTCTCCTCTATTTATTCGTCACCATTTTCTGGTTTATTTGTCGTGTGTGGCAACCAAAATACCACGTTACTAAGGTGGGCGTGCCAAACTCACATTTGCAGAAAGGTCAATTGGGTCATGCCATGTATGCTCAAGAAGGCCAATAGCATGTATACTTTTTGTGCACCAGACCACTGAAATTGATATCTACAGTATAATTCTTACATGCAAAATTGCAAGGCAAGTACTTTCTAGTTCACTGTTCTAGTTTAAAACTCTTAATCAAGTTAATGTTACCATGTGGTTTCCTTATCATCACAGAATATGAACACTCATAGAATGATCAAACACAATCAGCCTAAACTATTTACTGTTATATGGAAAGTTGGCTGAGTAGATTTGGGGCTTCATCAAATATCTGGCTGAACTGAACATTGATCTCTTCTGTATCAACCACTTTAATCAAATACAACCTAACCAATTCTAGACAATCGGACCATATTAAAATGCTGCGGTGATGGATTTATGGTAAAATTTTATGCAAATGTTCTTGTCGTCTATTGTAGTGTTTGACAGGTTTTTTTCTTCATAGAAATTTTAAACAATCCAGTGAAGTTCAGCAGTGTCGCTTCCACGAAACATCACCTTGGGAAAGTGGGCCTTCGATGTAAGTATTCTTCGACAAAATGAGATGGATCCCTTTCTGGGCATAGGACAATTGCCCAGTGCCCACCAGGACATTTGTTCACCTGAAAATTTGCCACCTGGACATTTACCCATGTGGACATTTGCCACCTAGGACAAAAACCATCCCATACTACATGTATGTTGATAGTTAACTCACTGATTGTCTCAACCCTCTACCAGATGAACCTTGCTCTTACATCGCAGGGAAGAAGACCCATGCTTTTACGTGGCAGCCTTTGCAATGCAATACAAATTGATTATTTGGGTGGGCTTTTGTCCAGGTGGCATTTGTCCAGGTAGCAGTTGTCCTAGAGGGCAAAGGCCCGGGTGGGCAATTGTCTGTACCCCTCCCTTTCTACCGGTTTACTTTTAATTATCATAGCATGACGGAAGCTGCATGGGAGCAGGTTTTTTCATCCCTGAGCTTGTTTCCTAGGTAGTACAGGTAACTGTCCCTAAAGGCGACTTTAATTTTTGACTGGTCATCTCTGGCTACAGAGACGATCATGAAAAAAACAGTTGAAATATGCCCTCAGATTTTGTGTGCTCTTTGCAACTCTCTTATTTTCACAAATGGAGAACAAAACTAGAATTTGAACATACATGTTGCTTATGTATTCAATAATCCTTCGTTTCAAACACAAATATTCCCAATTTAAACGCTACACAGTGAAAAAACAGTTTTAATTCATCTGTCACCTGAGATTTTCACCTTTATCTAGATAGAGACAAAATGGCCACCAAGCGTGATCAATTTCCAAAGGTTTTTTTTCGAGATTACAAGTCATAAACAACTCTCTATAAGCACTTTTAGTGATGAAACGTTTAATAATTTGTCCCTAGTCATGCGTGTTATTAAAAATTAATTGCATTTTGCTGCAATGCAGATTAACCAACAAAACAGAAAGTCAGTAAAGTGTTGTAATTTGCTACCAGGAAATTCCCGATGGACTTGAGACAGTGCAGTGCACAGTAAATGTCCAAATGTCAAAAGAAGCATCGCAAATGTCTTACTACTGAGACTAGCTTCCTAGGGCTCGTTTATTGGGATGAAATATTTATGGCCACTATAGTGACTGTACTATAGGTGAAACAGGGAAACCTACCCCCGATTAAGAAGCTAACTCCTATGTTGTTTTCGTGAAGCGGAAAAACAATCACAAAAATAAAATCGAAGCAACCCTTCAGACTGAAGGTACCTACCTTCAGTCTGAAGGGTTGCTCCAATGTTATTTTGTGATTGGGTCTCCGCATTCCTTCATATCAGCCATTCTTTTATGGCTTCTGGAAATTTCAAAATCTTACCGGTCATCTTTCAGTCGGCATAATGCATCTTAAATCTGCTTGTCAGCTAAAAAAATGGACATGAATCAATAGATAAATGATTTAACTTCACATTGACACCAAGTGTAGTGCAAGATTGTCATCGATCTTTTTGTAATTTACCTTTTATTCGACATAAATCTGGTCAATTTGTAAACAAACACTCATTATAAATTCAGTTAACTGCGCATGCGCGGTCATTTTTATCTGAAAAAAAAAAATGACATCATGTGATCGGCAATTTAAGTGATAATTATGACTCCTCGTAAATGAGATACACCCACATGTTTAAGTTTTCCTTTCAGTGCCCAAACTGATGAAACAGAAGTCGATAAATTGTGAAAAAAATAATTTTACTGTGCTGGAAATGACTTCCAGAACATGCACAGTAAATGTAAAGCCTACTTTAGATTTCCCTGGAATTAGGTCAATGAATATTTACACTTCAAAAACATGGAATTACGAGAAGTTTACAGTTACATTTTTAATAATTTTGGCATTTTTGTAAAGATTAATCATTTGTCTAACGATCCATACCCATATTATTGGCAGTCAACAATAATATTGCTGAAGAGAGCAGTTAGAAGAGATGCCAGTACGATCAACAGCGAACCTTCAGACTGAAGGTAGACTGAAGGTAGGGCCTACGGGTACCTTCAGTCTGAAAGTTTGCTCCGATGTTAATATTGTGACTGTTTCTCCGCTCACCTTCATCTCAGCCATTCATTGTTCTATTCTGGAATGAAAGTTGATCATACTGGCATCTCTTCTAACAGCTCTATGCAGCAAAATTATGGTTGACTGCCAATAATATGGGCATGGATCGTTAGACAAATGATTAATTTTTACAAAAAATGCCAGAATTATTAAAAATGTAACTGTAACCTCCACGTAATTCCATGATTTTTAAGGGATAAATATCCAATGACCCACTTCCATGGAAATCAAAACTAGGCTTTCCAGTAGAGCACATGTTCCGGAAGTCCTTTCCGGTACTGTAAAATTACTTTTTTTTGCAATTTATCGGCTTCTGTTTCATCAGCTTGGGAATAGAGAGAAAAACTGAAACATACTGGACGTATTTCACTTTCCAGGAGTCATAACTATCACTTAAATTGCCGATCACATGATGTCATTTTTTCCAAATAAAAATGATTGTGCATTCGCAGTTAACTGAATTTATAATGAGTGTTTGTTTACAAATTGACCAGATGTATTTATGTCAAATAAAACCTTGCACTACGCTTGGTGTAAATGTTAAGTTAAATCATTTATCTGTTGATTCATGTCAATTTTCATAACTGACAAGCACATTTAAGACACATTATGCCGACTGAAAGATGACCGGTAAGATTTTTTAAATTTCCAGAATCCCTTAATGAAGGGCTGATGAGGAGGGGTGCGGAGACCTAATCACAAAATAACATCGGAGCAACCCTTCAGAGGGTTGGCCTACGGGGGGTGACCGATGTTTCGGTAACGGACGAGTTCGGTAAATTGGACTTATACAGTAAATCTATTGGATGTTTCGGTAACAAGGTAATTAAATAATGGTAATGCACCGTGACGTTTTTCACATCAAATAAAGTCTTGGTTCCGATTCGTTCAATGTTTCTTTCTTTCCCCACACACTATAAGACATAATATTTTTGTTATGTTGCGACTGTCATGCTGTACGTTAAATAATACCTAAAGATCACTTTGTCTTATTTTTGATCATTTCAACCCCAATGTTGAGGTAATGAATAACACCCAATCCTAAACTTGAAACCCGTTGTATCTCCTTTTAAATCAATGTTTTATGACCATTTCAGTGTGAAAATATTTTCTTACTGAAAGACTTCCAAACCAGCCATTAACCCTTAGAGCGTCTGTCATTACTTTTGTTGCCATTGCGGCCAGTGCAGATCCAGATAAGACTACACCAAACACGGAGTTTGATCTTTGATCTTCATTTGTCACTTTCTTAAGACATTCTGAACAAGAAAAACCTTGACATTGCTCAAATTAGGGTTTTATTTCTAGAGTGAAAATGACCTTTGGGTTTATTCGAGGCCTTAGATTTAAGATTATGGATAGTTAAATTGAGTTCAGAAACACAGGTAATACAGGTAGAAAATATTGTGGCAAAAGAAGAGACTGAGCGCGAGAGATAGATAGTAACAAATACTTTTTTGACAAATACTTTTTTTTTTTCAAACTGCACAAGCAGTGTGTGATCTAAACATGCCCTAGCCCCTTAACTTTTACGTGTGCAGTCTGATCTGCGAGGTTCTTCTTATCCATTAGTGTTTCAGGTTTTTCATAAACCGAGGTTAATCTTTAAGATCTATGGGGAACTTCTTTATCATGTGGGCAATGGGAGGTGTGAAAACAGGCTGTAAACACGTCTATATATACAATATACAGTGCTCCCTTCGCTCTCACATACTACGTAGATGATTTTTAATGCAGTGTTGTATTGATGAACGCACTTTAAAACCAGCAGACGACGATAATACAGAATAGATATCTTTTTTTTTTTCTTTAGATGGGCACAAATGTACATGGTCAAAATCACAAGAAGTATGCACCAAAGCATTGTCAAGGCCGCTCTCTCTATCTCTCACTCCCTCTCTTCATTTGCCACAATGTTTCAAATGTATTATCTTTATTTATAAATTCAAGTTAATTATCCATAATTCTAACCCTTAGAGCACCGAATAAACTAGAGGCTTTTTTCATTTTAGAAACAGAACGTCTAACCAGGGATCGTATATTACAATATATATACGATCCATGATCTAATATTAGCCGTTTCAAGGTTGTCCTTCATCATAATGTCTTAGAAAAGCTGGCAGCGTAAATCAACGATCAGACTCTGTGTCTCTGTGTCTTGTGCAGTTTGATCTTTGTCTGAATCGGCCGCAAGGGCAACAAGAGTGAAAGGTGCTCTGAGGGTAAATGGCTGGTTTGGAAGTTGACCAATTTGTTTCCGAAAGAAATTTTTTTCACACAGAAAACGTTGTGTCATTTTTGATAAAACATTTTTATAAAACTTGAGAATTGGCTTACAGTTGGAGTCTGTTATCTGTAGGACGACTAAGTGCTACGGGTGCAAGCTTAGGGTTGGATATCATTCACTACATAAATAAGATATGGTGGTCAAAATTTACTAATTTCAGGTAGAGCGGGTGCATGTGATTCCGAACGACGTCTTATTCCGAACAAGTTCCTATTTATGACCTTAGTTCTTTTGCAGTACTGTACAATACAGATATGACATCACATTTATAACGTCATTATTTAACTCTTTCCGGTTTCGCCATTTTGGAGCCGATACCGTTCATATATACCACACAGCTTCAAGTTTGGTTTGCTACCCAGAATCAGGTGAGTAAAATTGTGACATTCGCTAATCCAACGACATTGTTACGTAAGGTTACCTCGCGCCACAAAAGCGCTTAAATTCTGTTTCTGTATTGTTTTATAAACGGTGAAACTATTATTTACCAGCATCAATACACATTTTAAATCAATACACGTGGTTGATAGAGATATTTGACTGTTCGGATTTAAAACCATATTTTCCCACACTGGTTTTAATTACGAACGCATTTGGAAATATAGTTTTCAAGAACCCTTTATCGTCTACGGTCTCATTAAATAAAATTTGATACATAATTTCCATTAACCTTTTAAATGCTTGGAACTAAACCATGTTTTTTTTGGGGGGATAATGTGTAGCAATATCAGCTTGAATATAAGCGTAGTCTGATCTTTGGTACACATTGTCCACCTTTTTCATATTCGGACGAGCGGTATATCTATATCGGTTGAAATTAAACGTATCAAAAACATTGATGAAAGAATCCCCTTTATTTTTAAAATTCGGCACTCAAAAGGTTAATAAATAGCCCAGGTAAACAATCCTTTACTATTATATGCATTTTTTTTCTATTTCAGTCATGAGTCGTCAGATTTCTGCAAAACGTAGGGCTTAGACTGGGATCCGTCAGCTATTATCCATACCTCAATATCTGACAGGACCCCAGTCAACATAGATAGCTTACAAAAGTGTTTTCGCAAATAACCGCTGATTCTGGTATTTACTGCATTTGACACAATATGTTTGAAGTGGTATTTTTTAAAAATCGCCGACGTGTTCGGATTTACAACCATATGTGTTCGGATTCATAACCAGCGTTCGTAATTTCAACCCTTCGGTTACACTTAAGAAATGCCCATAACTCAATATCGGTGCACTATACTGCGTAGGTTATCAGTCACAGTCGTGAGAAATACACAAAAGATGATACAAATGACGTCGTCTTTTTAGTAGGTGGTTTTATTTACGAACGGCAAATTTTTACGCTTAGGTGTTCGGTAATAGGTGCACTCGCTCTATTTATGTATACAGCATGGAAGGAACAACATAACAAATATAATTATGCCAGAAAACGAGTGGCAATTGCAAATTGAAAAAAAAAAAAAAAAAATGTTTGCACAAAAGAAAAAACGTCACGGCACTATATTATTGCCTTGTAACCGAAACATCCAATCGATTTACTCTTTAAGTCCAATTTACCGAACTCGTCTGTTACCGAAACATCCGTAAATCCCTACGGGATACCTTTCAATCTTTCCAAAGCAAAATCTTCAAACTCAAACAACGATATGGTATCAGTTGGAGGAACTTTGTAGAACTGCAACCTGTGCTGATAAATATCGTCAAATCCGAATATCTTCTTATTATTCGGGCGTTTATTTCTTTTTTTGGGTGCGAGCTTAAAATCCATCTTTCCCGCTAATATCTGTGTTTACAATACACTGGTAACCTGCTCTGTTGCTGGATTTTTTTCCTTCAAATGATCTTAGGGAACCAATGGACTCTGAGTCACAGAGACGCTCTATTTTCAGATCTGACAGATTTGGTGAATGACGGATCGGTCCCTGACGGATCTTTATTTTGTCGTTTTTTCATCACTGTTCGCGTAATACAGGCTGCATCATGGCAATTGCAGTCCCAAGCTCAGTTCTTGCCTCTGGATGGATCCCATTTGTAATAGTGATAATCGTAAGTGAGACCTACGACTGAATCGAAAGTTAGGAAGACTCAGCCCTTCTAGAATTCGGTCCATGGAAGATTCGGCCTTTCAGTAGAGTAGAGTACAAAAGAGAGAAATATCGGTTGCAAGAGAACTAGTACACTGGATAACTCGTACCCCAATATGAAGGGTTACGAGTTCTCTGGAGAACTCGTACCCTGGGTACGAGTTCTCCAGAGAATTGTACCCTTCTAATATATTTCAGGATGAATTATTTTCATTTTATTCAGATAAATCATCCTCTTGTGAAATATATAGGATAACCAAGAACATACGGAATGATGATTTACGGTATTTGCAGTAAAATATTGGTTTTGTTCGGTTTTCTTAAGGGGTTTTTGGTAGATTTAAATGGAAAGAAGGGTAAGGTAAAGGGGTAGGTAGATTTTAGAAAAATGAAATTATGATGTAGACCTACAATATCTGTATATCTTTCATGTTTTGAAGGTATGATTTTAGAGGACTTTTTTAGATACTGATGACTTATTTATGGAATGTGTCAATTTATTCGTGTCATAGACATGTGTCAGGTACAATAATGTCATGTACATGTACCAGATGTGATAAATCCCACTACATATACATGCACTTGTCTATTTACCGATGCCTCCATAAACAGATATAGGACTGTATATTACAAGCTCCTTTAACCCTTTACCAAGCAATCACGTTTTAACGAAGAAGAAGGTATCTGATAACATTGGGAAAAGAAGTAACTGTTGATAATCGTTTTACATGTAACGTTGAAAGAAGAAAGTTATCTTTTCTTTATTCTCTATGGATCATTATTTGACCCTTTACTAAAGAGTCCCGACTTTTAACAACCCTACATGAGATACCTTTAGAAAAAATTGTTGGAAAAGGAGAAAATGCTTAAAACTAGTTTTTTCTTCTTTTTCCCACATTTTTTTTCACCCTATCGGAGAATTAAAATCTATTTGTACCAAATTTGAATTTGTCGTCTGCAAAATGACAATTTGGAAAAGGCTAAAACTGTGAGCTCTGAAAGAGCAATATTTGTTGATAGTGTATTGCTTACCTGACAAAAATATCTCTACCTGGTCAAATATGGAACTCGGCATTATAAATCTTTTGGTGATCTTTGTAACAACAACAAATGTAGTATCCAAATTTCCTATTACTTTCCTAAAACAAACTATTATTTTTAACATCCAACAAAATTTTCAGACTCGTCCATTTTGAAAACCTCTGCAGATGGCAAATATGATAGTTTCCATGTTACAGGCAAATCTACAATGGCACTTTGATATTACTGAAACATGGTGGAGAAATGAAGGTACTTTCATGACCTTCAAAAGTTCTTATTCTACCAATAATTATCCTATGTGTTTAACACTTTCTACCAATCATAATCCCACGTGTTTAACTCTTCAGCCGCAAAATATATATAGTGGACCCTGTCGACGGCTAAAAATATGATTCACTAAGAGTTAGAAAAGGATTTATCTGAAAGGTTTGACAAGGCACTTGGTCGGTAAAGGTCCAAACTCAGACTACACAATCTGTGCATTTTGATCTTGATCTTTGCCATCCGTTTCCCCTATGGCGCTAAAAGGGCTAAGGGTCCAATATTGAACATCGTCATTATAAAATGTTTGCAATGTAATTAATCTATTGTGAAAAGTGCACCTTTCTCACCTCTTTGTTCAGGAAACGAGTCCTTTAACCAAGTGTGAAAATTTGATTATTTACGTGTTTATTTTAACCACTTATTCCCATTAACACTTATCTAATACAATTAATTATTGATAAACTGTTCCTGTATATTCAAAAATAAATCAATAAATTACAAACTTATTTCAATTCCATGTACGGTTGCCCGACAGATTTAATATATAGCAATAATTAATACTAGAGATTGTTTTTGTAGGATACGATTTAATCACACTTCCTAAAGTTATGTTCTTCCTTTTCATGTTTACTCTATATACAACAAACACTTCTTTCTTTTCATTTATTTATGCTATTTCATCACATGTACATTTTTTTTTTTTTTTAAATCAAATCTACATCATTATAAATCCATACAAATTTTGTACAAAACTAAAACGATGTTAGAGTATAGTCACTTTTGAAAAATAAAACTTGAAGACATACAGATCTGTGATCAACTATCTTTATATGTATTTGTGGAGACAAGTTCTCCAGAGAACTCGTACCCTAGGTACGAGTTCTCTGGAGAACTTGAGCCCTTCAGATTAGGGTACGAGTTCTCCAGGGTACGAGTTCTCCTGATACTGAAATATCAAACTAATAAAATTAGAGCAGACAAAGTGGTGTTTTTGTAGTTAACAGGAATTTTTGCATATTTATTTTGAAAATGATTGTCATACGGTAATATCATTTTTCTGCTAGTGCTACTATGCTTGGTCCTCATGGTGGATCAACCAGTTTTCGAGGCGGTACATCTAAAATATGAAAAAGAGTCCTTTTCGTGAAAAGGACTCGACTCCTTCTTGCGAGAAGGACTGTTCAAGTTGACTCCTTTTCACGAAAAGGACTTTAATTTTTGACTAGGGAAGCTAGTCTGTAGGCATCAAGACTGACCTAGATTCAAAGTAAACAAAAAACCCCACAGTTGCCAAATACTGTCCCACAGAAAATACTTCTTTCTGTTAGAAATCTTAATTCAGTTATATATGACAATTTTGACAAAAACCACTAAATCTCTGCCACTCCAATTTGAACATGTCGTCTTACAAAGTAATGGACTGAACAAGATGTCATTTATAAGGAACAACATCTTTGCTTATATGTAAATTAAGTGACCTATGCAAAGCAGAGAATCACTTGTTCCTACACCACTGTAACATTATGAATGAATCTACTAATAGATACACCTAGATATTAACTTGTAGCAAATGCTGGCTATGTCAACCCTCACTGGACAGAGAACTCTTGTCATTCATTGTTTAGATCATTGAGTACAGTTAAACTGTTATGCTGAACTGTTATTCTACCTCTTGAATATTAACCCTTTACCAAACAATTCCAAGTTTTAATGACACTGGGGAAGAATCCCTTTGAAAATATCGTGGGAAAAGGAGAAAATGCTGATAACCATCATTTTCTCCTTTTCTCACATTGTTTTCTGCCCTTTTGGAATCACATTTCGTCAGTTCAGCCACATTTAATTTATGGTCTGCAGCAGCTTTGAATTTGGATGAGTGTAAACTTTTTGGTTTGTAAAGAGAGTTAAATAGTTACGGTAACTACATCTTGTGCTATTGGATATTGACTAATTGCATGATGTTTAACGCCGTTTTCAACATTATTTCAGTGATGTTGCGGCCGCCAGAGCACCTATCCATGCTTTCCTGTAGTTTTTTTTACCAGCACTACCGCAACTCAATGACGTTCTGCGGACAGTGTGGATTAAGATCAGACAGCACAGAGCATACAGTCTGATCTTTGGTCTACACTGTCTGATAAGAGGATATTTTTTTTTCCAAAATGTAACATTGAAATAGCAATATTCATGTGTTTACCATTGGCTTGAAAATTTCATTTAACATTTTTAGCAGGTTAAGGGTTAAACTTAAACTGGATTATAGTTAAACAATAGCACGCATAGCCCCAGCTCAGTCGGTAGCGTACAGGACTTGAGAGCAGGAGGCCGCTGGTTCGATCCCCCACTCTGCAAATTTCTTTCTGATGATTGATGATAGTCATTGTGACAGGGATAATTTCTCTCTCACATTTCGATGATGGTTATGTGGGAAAGCAGCCAGTGGCTTGGAAAGAATATTGTGTGGAGTACTGGTAGAAGAAACTCAAGGAAAGCATGGATTTGTGCACTGTCCAGCGCTACATAACTGAAATAATGTTGAAAACGGGGTCAAACAATCAATCAATCAAATTCGCTAGTCTGTTAGTACTTTCAGTACTTTGATTTACGAAAGGAATCAGCCCTTTTCGAAACTTTACATTCCACAAAAAAAAAAGACTCCTTCTCAAATTAGAATTTGTTTGTATGGTGTTTTCAACATCATTCCTCGCGGCGGCAAGTGCACCTACCTGTGCTTTCCCAGAATTCCTTTTAACAGTAATTCACAAAATAGTCTTACCAAGGCACTGACTGCTTTTCCAGACAATCGTTATCAAACAAATGATCAGCAGTGAGAGAAAAATGATTCCTGTCGCAATAATTGATCATCAGTCCTTGGAAAGAAGTTCACAAAGTTGGGGATCCAAACCAACAACCCTGATCTCAATTCTCAATTCCTGTGCGCTACCGGGCTCGGCTTTACGAAAGGAACTTTCACACCTTTTCGTATTTCAGGCTTCCCCATTTTCACTCAGCAAAAAAATAATCCTTTTCACACCAGAACTCCTTTTACAAAAATGACTCCTTTTCGCAATAGGAATAGTAATGTGCAGGACTTAAAGAGTTCACGACAAGGAGCCATTTTCCTATTCAGACAAAGATATATTGCTTTCAAGAACTTAGGATTTCATGAAAGGAATCCAAAGCATTATTCAAAAAATAAGGGGGGTGTTTTTGTACCAATCGTTGATTAATTTTGTTTTCAAATGATACTTTATTGCAAATAACCCATGTCCTATCCGGCTGAAGTCTAACAGTACAACTGTAACATTGCCAAGTTTATTTATATAGGCCTAAGCATCGAATTTTAACCCTTTACCACACAGTCCCAACTTTTAATGACCCTGAGGAAAAAGCCTTTTGAAAACAATGTGGGAAAAGGAGAAAATGCTGGTTACCAGCATTTTCTCCTTTTCCCACAATGTTTTCTACCCTTCCAAAAACAAATTTCAGTTTTTGAGAAACATTTATTTTGTCATCTGCAAATGCTTTCAATTTGGACTGGTCTAAGATTTTTTTCGTCTTGTAAAGAGTTAAAAGAGATGTGAAGGGTTACATCAAAATCAGACTGCACATATGAAATCTGACTGTGATCTACGTCTGTGATATACATGTACCTACAAGGTCAGGCGTGGCAGAATAAGGATTAAGTTCCAAACATTTCTGTTTTCAACCCGCCTCTATCACAATAATTTTATATGATATTTTGTTATTAGATATTCTCTATGGAAAGGTAACCATTTGGCCTCTGAAATCGTGGTCGAAAAGGAAGTCATAACTCCTAAGTCGCAACGAATAATGGCCTTTGTATGGAGCCCGGTAGGTGTCATTCTCTACACATTTTTTATTTCGAAATAACGAAATCCTAAATCGTTCAAACGAAATTCTATTTCGAGAAAACGAAATACTAAATCGTAAAACAAAATGCTATTTCGAGAAAACGAAATACTAAATCGTTAAAACGAAATACTAAATCATTAAAATGAAATGCTATTTCGAGAAAACGAAATACTAAATCGTTAAAACGAAATACTAAATCGTTAAAACGAAATACCTAATCATTAAAATAGCATTTCGTTTTATCGAAATAGCATTTCGTTTTCTTGAAATAGCATTTCGTTTTAACGATTTAGTATTTCGTTTTAACGATCTAGTATTTTGTTTTAACGATTTAGTATTTCGTTTTCTCGCAATAGTATTTCGTTTGAACGATTTAGGATTTTGTTTTAACGATTCAGTATTTCGTTTTCTCGAAATAGCATTTCGTTTTAACGATTTAGGATTTCGTTATTTCGAAATAAAAAATGTGTAGAGCATGACACCTACCGGACTCCGTACCTTTGTATACAATGTTTTCTGCTTATACATGTATACATGTGATGTCTCTGCTGTCATTTCCAAAAGATCCCTTTCCAGTCTATCGTGTCAGATTTCAAGTGTTCATAACTATTAAATTGAAACTCTACTCGCAAATTTGATAATGAGTCAGACTCGCGTTATTTTATCTTTAGTACCTAAGGTGAACGTTCTGCAATATGTTCCACGGCCACTTACACTCACACCCAGCCATATTGAATCCTTTCTTGGCTTAAGATTATATGCGTTTTATCCTTTCTCAACTTCATCTTTTATATGAGCCATGCTCTATTAAAAAGGGGGCTGATTATATGCATCTGCAGAAAGTATCGATTTAGATCAGCCTTTGCAGTCCGTGCAGGTTGCCCTGGGTGGAAACCTTTTGCTATTGGTCAATTTTCTGCTTGTTAAGGGATCAGTCTTCCTCATTTTAAAGTCAGTTGTTAGGCAAAATTGATTTTATGGATCCATAATTGTATGATGTTCAGCTTGGTATTACACATCACTGAGATGCATCAAGCCCCCTTTTGTCATAGTGGCTCATACATATAATGTTTTTCGTTTTGTTTTTTTCTCAAACAATGCATGGTCTGCTTGTGCTTCCATGTAGATCAAGTAAATGTAAGAAAAAATTCAATTGTTTTTAAACATTTAGATATGTTTGCAGCTTTTAGTTAAAAAAAAAACCTCTCCCGACTTTGTTCTACAAAAATAAAGTAGTAAACATTTCTTACTACATTTCCACAAATACTTTGTGCTGCTTTCCCTTAGAAAAGGACAAGATCAAGCTTATTATCATATGAAAAAGTCTATGTATACACATACCACTGATCTTTACAATTATTATAATCCCCAATAACAAAGTAAGAGGGTATACTGAAATAGGTTGTCCTCTTGTCCCCATTGTGAACAGCTTTCAGCCAAATTTATACGAATGTTAATGGAGGCCTTCCTACAATGGGAACTCATGCACATGCCAGTTTTACTGGCTTTAATCTAGACTAACATTGAACAAACAGGCAGAATACCCGATTTATATGGCGTGTAGGGGCTTATCAGTAGACAGGAGGCAAGGTCCCAAACAGCCATGACATTGTGACAGAAATGACAGAAATGTTCAGGCGTTGATTTATCTTTCTTTTCCTCCTGGTCAGATGAACTGGCACTCCATTATTTAAAAACATTATTGCATATTAAAGAACTATTTATATGTTCTCAAGTCAGCCTGGTGCTGATCTATTTCACAACAAACATCTCCTTTCTATGATCAACTTTTGATTGAAGTTGGCATTGGCAGTTTCTGCAGCATCTCTAAATGGTATACGCGGAATCAAAGTCACCCTATCCATTTAATATGAATATTTCTTGTTCTCATTTGTTCGACATTCAGTTTCCGCATTACACATGCCATCTTTCTATAACTAATTTGCAATGCAACGCAGTGGTCCATCCCTTGAAACTGCTCTTACTTATGCTTTTCTCTTCGGAATTCGGTACTGTGGTCGCTCGCTCGCTTTCTCCAAGGCCGTCTGTGGACGGTTTTTCCACAGTGCTACTCTCTAATATCAAATTGTCTCTTATTAATTCTTTCGTGCATAAAAAAAGTTTCTTATCCATAAATTGGTTTCATATAGTTACTTGCTTTGGTAACCCATATCTAGCCAATATACTTCTAGTTTCTTGGATAATTCTTTCTACTCTGACTGTTTTCATGCCAGCCCGGGTAGCCCAATGGTTAGCGTGTCCGACTCGTGACCTGGTGGTTGTGGGTTCCATACCTGGTTGAGGCAAACTTTCCTTCCGGAGATTTTTCCCCTCTTACCTTTCGGATGAATGTGAGAAAAGTAGTCAGTGGCTTGGAAGGAAAGCTGTACTGGTGTGAGAAATCCAGGAAACACATGCATAGGTGCACTGACCGCCGTGATATGACCTAAGCTGTTACAGCGGCGTAAAACTCCAATGCAAGCTTATTTCATCTCATCACTTTGGACCATTTTTAATATGCATCGACCATACCCAGAACATTTGTCCCAAAATATTCGAGAAAACAAGGGTTTTTTTTTTTTTCATCAAAGGAGTCCTTTTCTTGAAATCTGTTTCTCTTTTCATGAAAAGTAGTGCTTTTCGTATTTCAGACTTACTCTATGAAAAAGGACTCCTTTTTGCGAAAAGGAGTCTTTTTCTTAAGATGAGAGTTATCGTGCAATTTTTAGGAGTCCTTTTTGCATTTAAGACACTCCTTTTCGGAACTCCGGGAAAGCATAGATAGGTGCACAGGCAGCCGTAACATAACTGAATGATTTTGAAAACACTATACGAATTAATCTTTTCGTGAATAGAAGTCCTTATTTGAAAATGTGTCTGTTTTGTATTATGTAAAGTTCTTTTCGCGAAAAGGACTGACTCCTTAAATGATAAAAATCTAAGGTCCTTGTCACGAAAATTGGCCCTCACGTTTGTCTTGATGATATCTCAGACAAGTTTGAAATTTGGTCAAAAAGTAGGTCACCAGCACAAATGTTAGAAAAACTTTGTATGCACTATATAGGCCATATTTTCAAGCAGATACTTATGAAAATTGTCCAGAATGTTTGTCTTGACGATATATCAGACAAGGTAGAAAATGGGTCACATTGGGTCAAAAAGTAGGTCACTTTGACTAATCTAAGTAAAACCTTCTGTGCATTCAAAAGGCCACTTTTTCAGTCAAATTTTCATGAAAATTGGGGCTGCACTAATGCCAGTTAATTTTAAATATACAAAAATTTAAGTGAAGAAAAATCTTAATTCCAACCATACTTTACATGTGTAGGTGTTGAAGACAAATCTGTTGGACTACTTCATAAAGTTTTATTCGATCTTTATCAGAGCCGGTATTCACCAACCATTCTTTAGAACATTCTTATTCTTTTTCCGAAGATTTTCAAAATTTGAAAGTAACACAACTTCTGATTGGTTTAGCCAATCAGAAGTTATGTTACTTTCAAATTTAGAAACTTTTGGAGAATAGGACTAAGAATGTTCTTAAGAATGATTGGTGAACATAGGCTCAGATGAGTTGCCAATTAGAAAGAATTGGTCCTTATGATTTTGATTATTAATCAAAATAACTAATTCATTGTTTCAGATCATTTTAGTGATATCAAGTCTATATATCAAGTACTACACCAGCAGAGCTGATGGGGAATGTTCCAGCACACTCAGTGCCATATTTGCTCTGAGTATAGCTATGATGACCACTGCACTGATACCAGTGGACATTTTTCTGGTGTCCTTTATGAAGGATTCCAATGGGACCTTTAAGGTGAGTTATATAGAGCTTTGCCTACATTTTTAGTCATCTGAGTTTACCCTTAACACTAAATGACAAACTTTTACTTTTGTCTAAATTGAAAGCATTTGCTTTGCAGATGACAAATGGGACACAAGTGATTGGATTTGTATCGGCAAGGTAGAAAACATTGTGGGAAAGGGGAAAATGCTGATAACCAGCATTTTCTCATTTTTCCACAATGTTTTCAATAGCCTTCTTTCCCAGGGTCTTGAAATATGGGGTTGTTTGGAAAAGGGCTAACTATTCAAAGGTGAGATTGTGATAGCCTAGTGCAGTTGTTCTTACTTCTTCGCTCATTGTTTATAGTATGTAGTTAACATGTGCCTTGTGTTCACACCAGCAACCTGGATCCGTGTTAATCAATCATTCTTGATTGTATTCTAGTTGAATTAAACTCCAATATTCTCTAAAATTAAACAATTTCTGAATGGCTTACCCAAATGTTTTAGCAGCATTGACAATCAAATGGTGTAGCCTGTGTGTCACTGTCTGAATTAAGAGTAAAAATGACATTTAGAATAGTTGGTGAATATGGACCGTAGGGAACTTAGCAAGAATTATTCTCTGGATTATTTCTTAACCCTTTACCGCACAATGACCCTTTTTGACGCCCCTGGGAAAGAGGCCTTTTGAAAACATTGTGGGAAAAGGAGAAAATGCTGGTAACCAGCATTTTCTCCTTTTCCCACAATGTTTTCTACCCTATCAAAGAAAAATTGCACCATTTTAGCCAAACTGAAATTGTCGTCTGCAAATGCTTTCAATTTGGAGAAGGCTAAAATTTTGCCGTCTGGTAATGGGTTAATCAAGTTCAGGACCTTATACGGTTCTCTCAGAGTCAAGAAGTAGGTGTCAACGTCAAGTTTTAAAATAACTGTTTGTTTACTTCAGTCAGATATTTTATTCTTGGGGTCAAAAAACCAGCCCACTAGGTCAGCTATCATGTATGTGTCCCATCTGTGATATAACTGAAATAATATTTAAAAAGGCATTTAAAAACCATACAAACAAAGCTTAGATAAAACATGTTTCCAATCTAAGGGCAATATTAATATTTCATATAACATTTTATCACAAGAGTACATATGATTGTATCTCCACAGGACTGGGCCATTGATAATGTAACCAGAAATTCTGTAGAGTCCTCTCTGATGGTAGGATATTACAGTAAGTATGGTTACTGGAGTTTATTACATAGAATTATCACAGTGTAGGAGGAGTATTTTAACTCTCAACAATATAGATAGGACTTTTGTCTGCGGCTGCAGTTGTGAGAAAAGGAGTAGTTGCTCTATAGACAATTGCTCCTTGTCTAACAGTGTTTTTCATACCATTTGATAAAATTCATTTTTCTTTATTACAAGTATTCCTCCTGTACTCCTGTAAGCCACTTGTAATAATAAGGGCTATGTCTGAAAAAGCCTTTATGGCAATTTGGTAACCCTTCACCACGTGCCCTTGTATTGATTTGCCGTCTTACTAAGCTTTGATGAAATGGATGAGTCTACAGTTTTGTTCTCTAGTAAAAGAGTTAATCCTTTACCAATTAATCTCATGTTTTCACGACCCAGAGGAAGAAGCATTTTGAAAACATTGTGGGAAAAGGAGAAAATGCTGGTAACCAACATTTTCTCCTTTTCCCACAATGTTATCTACCCTGTGAAAAAATTAAGTTCATTTGACTTTGAGATTTTTCGCCTGCAGATGTTCTCAATTTGGAAGAGTCTGAAATTTGTTGTTTGGAAAAGGATTTAAGTATCTATTCAGGCATCGTTTGCAAACCACATGGACGGAACAATTAATTACGTATAATGTTCAGTTGAACTTGTAGTTTGATTGTAGGTTTTAACCTTACTGCAAAATATTAGACTTGTCCAAATTTAAAGCATTTGCAGACGACAATATGAATGTAGGTCAAATGATGCTATTGATCTTTGAAATAGTACAAAACATTGTGGGAAAAGGAGAAAATGCTGGTTACCAGCATTTTCTCCTTTTCCCCACAATGTTTTCAAAAGTTTGTTTTTTTCGGGGTTGTTAAAACTAGGGATTGTGTGGTAAAGGGTTGAACTTGTAAGTTTTGAACTCTTTACCAGATAATGAAATATTGGACTGGTCCGATTTGAAAGCATTTCCAGATGACAAATTTCACAGCACTCAAAATTAATTATGGGGCTTCCAATAGAAAGGACTGAAAACATTGTTGGAAATAGAGAAAATGCTGATGACATACATTTCCTCCATTCAGCACAATGTCTTAACCCTTTACCAGACGACAAAATTTTAGCCTTGTCCAAATTGAAAGAATTTGCAGACGACAATTTCAGTGTGGCTAAAGTGGTGCAATTTTTCTTTGATAAGGTAGAAAGCATTGTGGGAAAAGGAGAAAATGCAGGTTACCAGCATTTTCTCCTTTTCCCACAATGTTGACAAAAGGCTTTTTCCCAGGGTCGTTTAAAAGGTGGCATTGTGTGGTAAAGGGTTAAATGAGCTCATATTTTAATAGATTAACTCTTGACCAGGTGACAAAATTGATTTCAAATTGAGAGCATTTACCACAGAGAACAAATTAAATATCACTTCAAACAAGAATTTTCTCTGATAAAGGTGAAAAACATTGTGGGAAAAGGAGAAAATGCTGGTAACCAGCATTTTCTCCTTTTCCCACAATGTTTTCAAAAGGCCTCTTCCTTTTCCCTCAATGTTTTTAACAGGGTCTTTAGAACTTGTGTGTGTTTGGTAACGAGTTAAACATTATTATTTGCCACTAAACATGTGTCATTGTTGTTTATTTACAGCGATGTATGGACTGGTCACATTCTGTATGTTTCTGCTGCTACCATTTATGTATTTTTACTATGAAGAGAGGGATGAAGCAGAACAACCTTCCTGGAAATCTGTATGTATAGACAAGTCCCTGTAATTAAGCTGTGTGAATGACCGTTAACCCTTTACCAAATAATAAAATTTTAGACTGGTCCAAACCGAGAGCATTTGCAGACGACAAATCAGATGTGGCTCAAATAATGGAATTTGTCTCTGAAAAGTAAGAAAACATTGTGGGAAAAGGAGAAAATGCTGGTTACCAGCATTTTACTCCTTTTCTCACAATGTTTTCAAAAGCCTTTCCTGTCAGGATCATTAAGACTAGGGTTTGTGTGGTAACGGGTTAAATTAATATGGAATTACACTTTTTTTTTTATCTTTTTGATAATCTGAAAATCATTGAAACTTAAAAATTCATTCACTGAATAGATGCATATATTTAGAGCAAGTCACTAGTCTTTGTTTACTCACAACTAACAGTTGAAACAAATAAACAGCTCAAAAAACTAACCATCCAAATAATTTGAGCCATGCTCTGTGAAAAGGGAGCTGAATGCATCTGCAAAAAGTGTTGAACCACATCAGCCTGCGCAGTCCAAGCACACTGACTTGGGCCGAAAGTTTTTGCAATTGGTCAATTTTCTGCTTGTCCATGGACCTGTCTACCTCATGATTGAGTCAGGTGTTAGACAGAATGGACATTATGGATCCATAATCATGTGATGGATTGCTTGGTACCATGCATCACAGAGATGCATTAAGCCCTCTTTTTCTAGAGCATGGCTCATTTTGTTATGACAGCATGACATTGCAGAAGCAGTTATTGCAGACAATAGACTAATGCATCAAACCAATTTCAATGCTTTAATTCCAACTTATGAGTACATCCAAATACTTCAACACATTGAAAAAGCAAATCTTCCTCAGTTACTGCTATCAAGTGCTTGAGCATCGTATCACCAGATTTTCTTTTGGGATTTCTTGACATATACATTTTGAAAAGTAAGTGGTAACTTTTGAATTGGGTCAGAGCTCCAGGTAAGAGGTAGTGATGGCATTCTAAATCCATTATTTCTCTTCCAAACCCTATGTTGTGGGTACTCATTAGGATCATCTTGATGAGACGATTCTGATGAGTACCCATAACATAGGGTTTAGTGGAGAGTTATTAATATTTTCAATTTTGAAATCAAAATCACTCCCTCAAGCTGGAGCTCTGATGGGTTCAGGTTGAAGTGCTGCAGAAAGCAGAGCTTTCAAAATACACAGGTTTGGGAAATTTAGTATTCATCTTCCAGGTGATGTGGTATGACCAGCCTTTGTAGGTCAGAGGAAAATTACAGATAAAACAATGCAAATTTTGAATGATTTAAAAGACAGTGTGGTAAAAGGAGCAATTGCTTCTTTGCTTTCAAAAGGTGACTACTGCAGTGTAATGAAAAGTCATATTTGTACAATAGAGGGTGAGGTCACATTGATTGAATAATTAGTTTGATATCCATTATCACAACAGCACACAATCACATTTTTATCAAGAGAGAAATACATGTTTGAGTTTCTAAAACAATTGAATAAGTACAATGTAAAAGTTATTTGTAATATTTTGGTGTGTTTTAGAGACTAAACATTGATTTGTTTTGTTGCAGAGATGTTGTGGTGCCCTGAAATACATGATTGTCTTTCTTATCATGATATTTGTCCTGTTGTTAATTGGGTAAGTATAGTTTATTAACTCTTTACCAAATTTTGGACTGGACCAAACTGAAAGCATTTGCAGACGACATAATATATGTGACTGAAAAATTGAAATTTGTTGAGGGAAGGGTAGAAAACATTGTTGGAAAAGGAGAAAATGCTGGTTACCAGCATTTTCTCCTTTTCCCACAATGTTTTCAAAAGGCTTCTTTCTCAGGGTCGTTAAAAGTCGGGATTGTGTGGTAAAGGGTTAAATCTAAATAAATATGGAAGTTACTACTTTCAAAGATGATTTAAAGAAAAGGGTTGTGTTATCCTTGTCATAGATCGATTCCCTCTTTTTTCCTCTTTTTCATTTGTGTGATCTCTTGTGATCTGTGATAGAATATTGTGGATTATGAAGAAAACTGCTTTGTCATGGTAACTTTTAATGTGAAAGAAATTTTTTGTTTATACATTTACAATGTACCGGTATGCACCTTTGATATGAGGAAATAAACTTGAGGATGAATATGTAACAATAAGAAAAATATATATGAGCCATGCTCTGGCAAAATGGGGCTTAATGCATCTCTTGTGATCTGTGATAGAATATTGTGGATTATGAGGAAAACTGCTTTGTGATGGTAACTTTTTATGTGAGAGAAATTTTTGGTTTGTACAGTTACAATGTACTGGTATGCATCTTTGATATGAGGAAATAAATTTGAGGATGAATATATAAGAATAAGAAAAATACATATGAGCTGTGCTCTGGCAAAATGGGGCTTAATGCATCTCCATGTTGCATGATACAAAGCAAGTCATCAAATGATCATGGATCTAAAAAGTTCATTTTGTCTAACAACCGACTGAATCATGAGGTAGACTGGTCCTCTGACGTTCAGAAAATGGACCAATAGCGAAAAGTTTCGGCTCAGGTTAGCCTGTGCAGAGTGCGCAGGCTCATCTGGGTCGATACTTTTCGCAGATGCATTAAGCCCCCTTTTCACAGAGCATGGCCCACATGTATTGAAGGATGTATACTTTGTTTTCATTGTAGAGCCCTTGTACACACTAAGCCTATTCCAAATTCTTCAAATTCAACACAGTTTGAGAAGATGAAAGCACTCTTTGATATGGAAAGTAACTGTAAGTATCAACTGAATCAAGATTTGGGATTAAAACACTTTTTAGTAAGAGAGGTGCTAATTTGCAATTTTTTCTTGTAAATTTGTGTGCATTTTGGATGTACACAGACAATATTCTATGCAATAATAGATTTAATTTACCTCTTTCCAGTCTTTGATTCTTTATATATGGCAAAATTTTAGACTGGTTCACATTTTAAATCATTTGCAGACAACAAATTAAACATGGCTGAAAAACTGGAACTTCCTTTTGAAGGGTAGAAAACATTTTGGGGAAAGGAGAAAATGCTGGTTACCAGCATTTTCTCCTTTTCCCAAAATGTTTTCAAACGCCGTCTTTCTCAGGGTTTTTAAAACTTGGGATTGTGAGGTAGAGGATTAACCCCCACAATTACCATTAAAATGCTGTGAAGCCCTCTTGCTTCACATCTGGGCATTTACCCATTTTTCAGGCATCTACAGGTGTTAACAAAATCTTAAAGGTGTATTAATGATGTAATGTTTAAAAGAAATTCGATTTGACATCCATAGATTTAATGTTGTACCACATGGCAAAATTGTAGACTTGTCCAAATTTAAAGCATTTGTAGAAGACATTATAACCCTTTACCAAACAATTCCAGGTCTTCACAACCCCGGGAAAGAGGGCTTTTGATAACATTGTGGGAAGAGGAGAGAATGCTGGTAATTTGCATTTTCTCCCTTGTCCACAATGTTTTCTACCCTATCAGAGAGCTTAAGCTCATTTTTACGAATCTGGAATTTGTTGTCTGCAGATGTTTTGAATATGAAAGAGGCTAAAGTAGCTTGTTTGGGAAAGGGTGAAATGTGGCTCTAATGGTTTGTCATTATCAGGATAGAAAACATTGTGGGAAAAGGAGAAAATGCTGGTTACCAGCTTTTTCTCCTTTTCCCACAAAGTTTTCTAATAGGCTCCTTCCTCAGGGTTGTTAAAACTTAGGATTGTGTGGTAAAGGGTTAAATCATGCCATTTAGGCTATAGTTACATGCTTTCATTTTACATTGCTTTCTTGTTAGAGTGACAGTACAAATTTGTCTCTATTTTATGTAAAACATAGTGGTAAAAGGTGCTATTGCTTATTATAAGCAATTGTAGCTTTTTGCCAAATTTCATCTCAAAAGCTGTCTAATGAAGGAACATAAAAGTCATATTCGTACAGCCAGGAGTTAATTTCAGTATTGATGGTGTTGATATGGTACCTTTCAGTGATAGCAGTTAATGCTTTTGAAGATTGAATATTATTTCATGCTTTTCGGTAGTTTGTTAAGGAAAAAATGGTGGATTATGGTTTGATATTTCATGGTTACGACCAGTAAAAATACTGACTTCATATTTTCTAACTCTTCAATTGAAGTGGGAGACAGTAGTTCCAGCGCAATAGTTACCTAGGTAAACAGCGTGTGTTATTCAAATAGAGAGAAATATGACGTAATTTAATCTACATTTCTCGGGCTTTACATAATATTGTAATGCGTTGTTATGAGGGGGGGTTATGCCATGGGGAATTACCAAAAACAACTGTAATGGATTTTGATGAAAGTCCCAACAAAAAAGGGGTTAGAAGCATGAATAAATAGAATATTTGTTTTTTTTGCCACTTGTGAAAATATTACCGATAATGTTCACTCGATGAAATAAATTTCGATCTATCACCATAAAAAACAAATATCCTCTATATCTTTGAAATGGAAAACAGGAAATCTACCAATGCCTCACAGCAGACCACTCTTGAAAAAGAAATCTACCAGTGCCTCACAGCAGACCTCCTTTGAAAAGATTGTTGTTAAAAAAGGAATAGCTTAACTCTTTTGCTGCCAGATAAATGGATACGATATTTCTCAAGGTGTAAAAGTATATTATCATTGCTTTTTAAGCGGATGTTGGTCGAAGATTAGTATCAGGTAGCAGATGATGTCGATCAAAGATCAGACTGCATATTTTGTGCAGTCTGATCTTGAATTACGCCATCTGCAAAAGATGTCCATGGCGACATTGGCAGTGAAAGAGTTAAAAAAATGAGTAATGTCTCCTTTTATCACTGTGTTTTCACGTGTATTCACATGTGAAATCAAAATTCATGTTTGATTATTCATATATAATAAGGTTCATATTCAAAATTGTCTGCCCCAATTTGTTTAACTTTTTACAACACAATTGGGAGTTTTAACGACTCTGAGAAGGAGGCCTTTTGAAAACATTGTGGGAAAAGAAGAAAATGCTGTTAACCAGCATTTTCTTCTTTTTCCACAATGTTTTTTACCCTTTGAAAGACAAAATTTTATGTTTTGTCGTGTCGTAAAGAGGTAAAGAGGCAAAGCATTTATTTCTATTTCATTTTTTCCTCATATTACTGTTTCAGGGGTAGAGAACAGTTTATCTCTGGTGATCAGCATACTGAGCCTGATAGGAATGGTTACACTGTTTGTGTATACAGTAAGAAAAATTACTTGGGATATGTTATTTTCTTACAATATTTTCCATGATTTAGAACAAGGTTTTTGTGCATATTCGTTTCCTTTGAATTATTGCTGTCATTTTTATATGTTGTTAGAAATGGCAAAATTTCAGACTTATCCAAATTGAAAGAATTTGCAGACGACAAAATGATTGTGACTTGGAAAATGAAATTTGTTCTGGGAAGAATAGAAAACATTGTGGGAAAAGGAGAAAATGCTGGTTACCAGCATTTTCTCCTTTCCCACAATATTTTCTGAAGGCTTTTTTCTCAGGGTCATTAAAGGTCAGGATTGTGTGGTAAAGAGTTTAACTTTACGTCATTAAAATTCATAAGTCACTAAAAGGAAATACTGGAATAGTTGTTTCTATAATTTCCTGTGGCAACAAGTTTTGTTGCAGATGACTTTGAAAACACCGTTGGATAATCAACATGTATATTATTTGTGAAAATACTATAGCCAAAGGAAAAATTGCTAATAACAATGGAGGAATTGCTTGCTTTTTCCTATTTTAACATTGTTTTCTTAAGGTTCCACACAGGTGGTAATTTATTTTAAAACACAGAACAGGTTCACAAAACTCTATTCCATAGTAACTTTTTTATTTTCAAAACAGATTTACTGTCTGCTCTACATACTTATACAGCAACTGTGTTTGTGTGTGTGCATCCTGCCAACCATCCACCCATCACTCCAACCATCCATTTGTCTGTCCATTGGTCTTTCCATCCATCCATCCATCCATCCATCCTTAGACACAATTTTTTATCCACTTTTTTTTCTCACAGTTTCCAACCAATACGGCTGAAATTTTAATGGAAGGCTTCCATCCATTGAAACTTGTTCATGTGTAAATTTATCATGACTGGTTGACTGTTACAGGAGTTATGGCCCCTTAAAGTTTTTTTTCCTGCTCCAATGACAAAGCCAGTTTTTAGGGGGTACTTGTCATTATGGATAGTTCTTGTTTTACTCTGCTTTTTAACAGGTGAAATAAATATTCATCAGAAGTTATTGTGGCAAATTAGGAGATAGCTCAATCAAGATCATTCAGTCATCTTAACCCTTTACCACACAATCCTGACTTTTAACGACCTTGACAGGGAATCTTTTTGAAAACATTGTGGGAACAGGAGACAATGCTGGTAACCAGCATTTTCTCCTTTTTCCACAATGTTCTCTACCCTATGAATGGCAGAAATAATCATTTTAGCAAAATTCTACCCTATTTGTCGTCTACAAATGCTTTCAATTTATTTCAGTCCAAAATTTTGTCGTTTGGTAAAGAGATAACGTTTCACGCGTTATCTTTCAAAAACTTTGGTAACATTGATGGTATAAAATGATGTCTATTTGACATATATTTATTCTGCATATCAAAATACTCTAAGCCCAACAGTACATTGTATGGATGTAAGATAGCTCTGTACTGAATGACTATCCTTTTTTTTCAGGCCTATGGTATGGCTGCTCTGCCGATTGGATTGATCAAAGGTCACAGAAATATAAAAAGGGAAAGGCTTCAAGTACAGTCACGTAAATCAGAAACTCAAGACAGAATTGCAGCTATAAGAGAAAAGGTGGCTATAGTGTTATCTTATTTGTACATGGATGAAAATATATTTAACCCTTTCCCAAATGACAAATTTTGGACTGGTCCAAAGTGAAAGAGTTTGCAGACGACAATTTCAAATTTGATGAAAATGGCAGAATGGTCTCAAAAAGGGTAGAAAACACTATGGTAAAAGGAGAAATTGCTCGTTACGAGCAATTTCTCCTTTTCCCACAGTGTTTCCAAAAGACTTGTACTGCAGACACATGAAAACCAGGGCTTGTTTGGGAAAGGGTTAATGATTTCTGCATCTGTTGTTCCAAATTGAATAGTAGATATAGCAATGACGATAGATCGATAGGAATGAATCTGAATGTACTAAAACCAATTTCATATTGATTATTCATATTTTAAGCAGATACGTTCAAAGTTGACTGATGTAGATTGACCCTTTCCCAAACAAGCCCTGGTTTTCATGTGTCTGCAGTTCAAGTCTTTTGAAAACACTGTGGGAAAAGGAGAAATTGCTCGTAACGAGCAATTTCTCCTTTTCCCACAGTGTTTTCTCCCCTTTTTGATAACTTTCTGCCATTTCATCAAATTTAAAATTGTCGTCTGTAAACTCTTTCAATTTGGACCAGTCCAAAATTCATCGTTTGGGAAAGGCTTAATTTATGTAGGTTGTGAGTTATTATCGAGTTGGGAATTGATATGACTTTGTCTGTAATAAACAGGCAGTCATGATCTGTAGAACTGTATACATATACTCTTGTTTCTTCTAACTGTATTTTTGCAAATGTGTACAAAATTTTTTCACAACCCCAGCAACACCAGTTGTAGAGCCACCATGATGCAATGGTCATGAGTGTATACTTTGTTATCCCCAACTGAATTGCAAAGATGTTAAGACTGTCACACAACATGGGAACATATGGACGTGTCACCATACCTTTAACTCTTTACCGCACAATGGCGCCTTTTAACAACCCTGGGAAAGAAGCCTTTTGAAAACATTGTGGGAAAAGGAGAAAATGCTGGTAACCAGCATTTTCTCCTTTTCCAACAATTTTTTCTGTCCTATCAAAGAAAAAATGCACCATTTGAGCCACATTGAAATTGTCGTCTGCAGATGCTATCAATTTGGGCAAAGATAAAATTTTGTCGTCTGGTAAACGGTTAAAGTTGTCAGTTGAAGAGAATTTAGACACAATATTATTTAAATAAGCTCAATGGCATCTCATCTTTTATTTAAAAACAAAAAAAAAATTGATCATCATTGCACTGTTTGAATTCTAGTACTCAAGAGGTAAGAAGATGTCAAGACGTGATGCAAGAGAGATCAGTGATTTGGAAGAAAGCGAGGCATTAATGAAGAGACAGGAGCGCCATCTAGAGGCTCGAGATACCTGCTGTCAGAAGTGCTGGTTGGTTTTCAGGCCGTTTGGAATTATCATTGGAATTGCTCTGATTCTCATAGCAATACTAGTCTTCCTGTCCTTGTTATTTGCTAAGTAAGTTTCATGTTCTAGGGAATTTTGTGTACCACAATACATACTGAAGCAGATTTTCAGCAGGTAACTTGGAAAATATCCATCTGAAATACGAATAATAAACATGAATAAAGTTTTTTACCAAATGACAAAAATTTGGAGTTGTCCAAATTGAAAGTATTTTGAAATTGAAAGCAGAAAACAGTTTAAGTGTGGCTGGCATTATGCTTTTTGACTGTGAAAGGATAGAAAACATTGTAGGAAAAGGAGAAAATACTGGTTACCAGCATTTTCTCCTTTTCCCACAGTGTTTTCAAGAGCTGTCTTTATCAGGGTTGTTAAAAGTTAGGATTGTGTTTTAAAGGATTGAATATATGTAAAGATTGTACAAAAAGGAGAAATTTTTATAAACATTTTTTTTTTTTCTGAATGTTTTCAAACGTGATCTAATGCAAGACGGAAATAGTTATCTGCAGGAGGTAGTTAGTCAAGCATCATTATGTCAAAAATATGCTCAGAAAAAAAAAAACTCCTATCAGCGTATAATATTGCATGGTCTTCTCATATACTTTACCTCTATAAATGCTGTTAAGGCTCAGAACGAAAAGGAAAATCCCAGTGATTACATCTAAGTATGTAAAATTCGTCCCAAATTATAGGTGCAACCAAAACTGTAAAAATGCTACATATGATCTCTCAAACAGCTTTGCACATAGATCTGTGAGAGAGATTCTGAACATGTTACATGTTACATGTCTGTAACTGACTACAATTCTCATTTACCTTAACTCTTTACCAAACGACAATTTTTTGTACTCAACCAAATTGAAAGCATTTGCAGACAGCAAAATAAATGTAGCTCAAATGATGATTTCTGTCTTTTATAGGGTAGAAAACAATGTGGGGAAAGAAGAAAATGCTGGTTACGAGCATTTTCTCCTTTTCCGACAATGTTTTCAAAAGGCCTCTTCCTCAGTGTCGTTAAAACTAGGGATTGTGTGGTAAAGGGTTAAGAAAAGATAAATAAGTGAAATGTATATTTAAGTCAATTGAAAAAGCTTTATCGATTTCTGTCAATGCCATTTATATTTGAGCCATACTGTCACAAAAGGGGATTAAATGCATCTCTATGATGCATGATAGCAAGCAAGTCATCTCAAAATTACAGATCCATAAAATGCATTTTGTATGATAACCGACTGAATCATACTGGTCTTTTGACATGCAGAAAATTGACCAGGTTGGCCTGTGCAGACTGACCATGATCTATCCTTTTTGCAGATGCAATAATTCCCTTATCACAGAGCATGGCTAAAAAAATATGCCATTTGTATCTCTAAATGATAGGAGACAGGTTAGATCCATGACCTGTGTGCACATTTCTGTGCTGTCTTATCTTGATCTACATTCTACAAAATTATCTCATGCTACCTTAACTCTTTACCACACAATCCCAGGTTTTCACGACCCTGAGAAAGAAGGCTTTTGAAAACATTGTGGGAAAAGGAGAAAATGCTGGTAACCAGCATTTTCTCCTTTTCCCGCAATGTTTTCTACCTATTCAGGGACAAATATTATCATGTGAAACACATTCGAATTGCTGTCTGTAAACTCCTTCAGTGTCAACGAGTCAAAAATTTGGCTGTGTGTTAATGGGTTAAGTGTATACTAAGAGTTAATGTTTTATTTCATGCTTTCCGGTAGGATATCGAGAAATAGCGGTGAAAATATTTTTCGATATTACACGGGTACGACCAGTGAAATAAATAGAATATTTGTTTTTTTTTTCAGTGAAAGATCGAAATTTTCCGATGAAAATATTACCGATGATGTTCACTCGATGAAATAAATTTCAATCTTTCACCGAAAAAAAAACAAATATCCTCTATTTATTTTTTTCAGCATTGACAAGGCCATGAATGGAGCTGGACTCAAATTTGGATACACACTTTCCAAAAAATCTACGCTGCCCAACCCGGTTGACATTATGTTGGTGTTTTGTCAGAAGGTATAATACGTTTCTGGATATGTTGAAGATTAGTCCTTAATTCTATACCAGATGACCAGATTTTATGCTCATCCATATTGAAAGCATTTGCAGGCAACAAATTAAATCTTTTGAATGACAGGATTTTACAGTGAAAAGCTAGAAAACAACATGTGAAGTGAAGAAAATACTGGTTAATAGCATTTTCTCCTTTTCCCACGTTGTTTACAACAATTTTATTCCCCAGAGATTGTCTGGTAAAGTGCAAATATATTTGATCTTACCTTCTACAGCAACTATTGAAGTACATTTCTGAGTACCAGTATGTTGTTGTTTGCTGAATTTTGACCTTTTGCAAATATAAGTGACAGGTGACTGAACTCTTTGAGACAAACGTAGAAATTTCTGAAACACAGACTCTCCCATTGCCACAATGTTTTCATGGCAGTTTCATTTGCATCCTTCTTTTTTCCCAAGAATTAGAATATTCAGAAAGCTTTTAAGTAGCATTAGTGGCAGTGAATGAAGTTTGAACAACAGAAATATTACATTCCCACATATATGGACTGTTTTGCAGGTTTTCCCACTGGATTACATCATGTTTGCTCTGCTGGTGTTTTACTTTGTTTTCTGTTCTATGTCTGGCCTCAGAAACATTGGAATATGGTTCTTCTGGTTAAGGGTGAGTTTTATACATAGTAGCATGTGTTGTAGAAAACTTTAACCCTGTTTTTGACAGCATTAACCCTTTACCACAAGATCTTAGGTTTGGATGACCCGAAAGGAGAGGGCTTGTGAAAGAATTTTGGGAAAAGGAGAAAATGCTGGTAGCCAGCATTTTCTCCTTTTCCCACAATCTTTCCTACCCTGTCAAAGAACTTCACTACATTTGTACCACTCTCGAATTAGTCATCTGTGACTGCTTTCAATTTACGAGAGTCTGAAATTTGTCATGTGGTAAAGAGTTAATTGTAAGACTGGGAAAGAGATGAAATAGTCTTGTGCATTCTGAGGAAAGATCTAGTTACTGCAATGTCAAAGGTGTTTTTGTTAGAATTACATGTACTTGTAAAATATTGTGCAGCAAAGATTCAAGAACATACTGTAAGTACATGTTTTGTGCAGTCTGAGCATGATACTCTGTCTTTCAGAAGGCAGTTTTGAAGACATTTTGGTAAAAGAAGTATTTTGTTGTTATGAACAAATTGTCCTTTAGCCACAATGTTTTTACATGTAATACAATCCCAATTGTTTCTGATTTACCAGATAACAGAATTTGTAACTTTTCCAAACTGAAAACATTTGCTTACCACATATATAAGATGTGGATCTTAAATGTGATGAACATTGTCTTTGATAGTGTAGAAAACATTATTGGAAAAGGAGAAATGCTGGTTACCAGCATTATGTCCTTTTCCTGTAATATTTTCACCATTTTCTACTAAAGGATCATGAAAAAAACAGGATTGTTTGTGAAAGGGATAGGAGCTAATAAAACTGAGCCGTTATCTTTTCAGTGCAGACCAAAGTTTCAAGAGAGTTTTTTTTGTTCGTAATCGCAATACTGTGATAATACAAAATGATTTCTTAATCCCTCTCAAACACTAATAATGGAGTAACTACATTTCCTTGACAGATGTACCGTATCCGGCCAGGTCGTACAGCCCCACAAGGTATGATGATGATGTGTATGATTCTCATGTTTATAACATTGGCCATCAACATTATCATGTACGAGCTCACACCACAGTACTCCGCTTACGGAAGTCAACATTTCTGGGTAAACATTAGAGCCATGCTCTGGCAAAAAGGGGGTTTAATGCATCTCCGGGACTTCACATAATTATGGATCCATCAAATTCATTTTGTCTAACAACTGACCAAATCACCAGGTAGAGTGGTCCTTGGACATGCAGACAATTCACCAGTAGCAAAAAGTTTCGACCCAGGTCAGCCTGCGCAGATTGCGCAGGCTGACCTGGGTCGATACTTTTTTGCAGATGCATTAAGCCCCCCGTTCACAGAGCATGGCATGCTTGTTGATAAGTGACAAGTTGGTTCAAAATATCTAAAGGAAAATAAGATGTCATCTTACTGCTTTGACATTATCCCTTTACCAAGCAACAAATTTATGGCTCTTCCAGATAGAAAGCATCTGCAAAAGTGACATCTCAGAATGTTGTACAAATGAACTGAAGTTCTTTGATAGAGTAGGAAATATTGTGAGAAAATGCCAGATTAACAGCATTTTCTCTTTTTTCCACAATGTTTTCAAGACACATTTTCCATTTCGAATTGTTCGGGGAAGGGTTAACACAAATTTAGTACTATACAATTTTGACATGAAAATGCAGATATCAGTGTTAAAAAACTTTGTGGGAAAAGATTTTGTTAAATAGGGTGTTTTAGTTGCTTTCCACACTATTTCAGTCATACTAAGTTGACATCTAACTTATTTATGTCTTTCCTTGTTTCATTTGGTCTAGTCCATACCATCCTGAAATCTGAATCTGTATTGTAAATAGCGATGGACTCAGTGCTTTAGTTTAAAATCATTTGAAATATAGCAACAGGCTTTGCCAAAAGACAAAATTCTGGACTTGCCCAAATTGAAAGCATTTGCAGACGACATAATAAATGTGACTGAAAATTAAAATATGTTGTTGGAAGGATAGCCTCCTTTAAGGTCCGTAAATTCGGAATTGTGTTGGAAAGGGTTATTTCATTATTTTTAGGTTTTTTAGTAGGATCAGTGTCTTTGTACAAAAACTCCAGGAGAATTGGTTCAGTTTTACTTTCTTCCGTGTTGTCTTTTTTTTTTTAATCACTTTTATCAATGTATAGCCTCTGCTATTTTGTTGTATTTATAGGTCAGGGACCATATTCACCAATCATTCTAAATCGCCTTCTTAGTCTAAAAGTAGTTAACTCTTTACCACACAATGCCGCCTTTTAATGACCCTTGGAAAAACAGCCTTTTGAAAACATAGTGGGAAAAGGAGAAAATGGTAACCAGCATTTTCTCCTTTTCCCACAATATATTCTACCCCATCGAAGTGCAACAGCCAGTGTAGATCAAAGATCAGACTGCACATTTTGTGCAGTCTGATCTTGATCTACACTGGCCGCAAAAGCAACTACATTTGTGAAAGGCACTGTAATGGTTAAGAATGGTTGGTGAAAGGGCCCAGAATCATAACATAGAAATGTGATTCTGAAATCATGATACATGTATTGATACAAAAAATTATGAACACTAGTTCTTTTCTATTCTCTTAACTTCGCACACAACTGTAAAAAGCACTTTTGCACTTAGAACCAGAAGCTTTTTTGTATCTAACAGTAATTCTCAAGCAAATGTTTGAAGCACTTTGGAAAAAGAAGCAATTGCTTGTTACAGGCATTTTCTCCTTTTTTCACATATTTTCCCAAGAATTCAATAGAGACATGTATATAATTTTTTATTTTTTAATCTATATCACTTCTGCAAGTTCTTGATTTTTGGTCTAAAGTTGCATCATACAGATATGGTGTTATTCCCTCTACATATGTTCTATTTTTGTCTTTAGAAAAGATTTCTATGAAATATTTACATGTCTGTTCTATCAATCTGTTGTAGAACCACACCAGTAACAAACTTGAAGTTTGCAGCACCAAGAATACACAAGGTACGATGGCCAGCTTATTCTATGGTATAATGCATGATTAGCCCTGTTCTTAACGTACACGACAACAAATGTGTGTTTTTGAGAATGAGAACCGAGATCAATCAACAAATATGTGCAGTAGGACCTTTAGTCATATAAACCCTATTGATTGTAGATAAAAGAAGCAAAGTCTGTTTCCGTGAAGAGTTACAATTTTGCAGGATAGGAGGTACGAAAAATACTGTAGATATGCGTGTATTTGGATAAAAGTTCGATGAAAAGAATACCAAAAGGTTATAGTTAAGTTATAGTAACAGTAGTAAAATGTATTTATTGAAACTTGTTATATTGTGTCAAAATGTTTTCGGAAACTGACTCAAACTAGTTTTAGAACTTTGATTCTATTTTGTATATCACAGGCAGACAATCTCCATGTCCTGGAACAGGCCTCTTTTAAAAAAAAATTGTTAACAAGTGTAGAAAATGCTCCTAATGAACATTTTTAGCTTTCAGAAG
Organism: Tridacna gigas; assembly: GCA_945859785.2. Lineage (NCBI taxonomy): Eukaryota > Metazoa > Mollusca > Bivalvia > Cardiida > Cardiidae > Tridacna > Tridacna gigas. The sequence goes on from OX244032.2 coordinate 60,597,684, forward strand.
AAGTCTGAAGTATTGTCATGGCCCTGTTGTTGTCTGCACCTCGGACATCTGCATATGGGGTGGCAGCATCTGCATGCAAAAACTTTTGACATTGCTTGTATCTCTCATTACCGAAGGTATTTACTTTGAGCTCGGACCAATTGTTTGATATTAAAAGAGGCACCCATATAACAGAAGCGTATTATTTTGAAATATTGTTGAAACAGTTTTATTGTTTATTTATGTGTTAAATGATGGGACTTTTCCGTGGAAGGGTAGAAGACATTGTGTGCAAAGGAGAAAATGCTGGTTATCACCATTTTCTCCTTTTCCCACGATGTTTTCATAAGCATTCTTTCTTAGGGTCATCAATACTCGGGATTGTGTGGTAAAGGATTAAAAGGGGTGATGTTCGCATTTCAGATGAATGTGTTATGACAAGAATGGCCCTGCTGCTAACAAGATTCTTCTACAAGATGTGGATATTTGGAGCTGCCTATTACTGGGGAACGTGGGCATTCCTCTTTGTAAGGATTTTAACTCTTATAATATTTAGGAAACTTTAGGTGCCCCTGTATATATCAATGATAGTTTTGAACTGTGGAGCATGCAGTCTGCACTTGAAACATTAATCTATATTGTCTGATATTTTACCAAGAATTTTTAACCAACTTTTTAACCAGCATTTTCTCCTTTTCCAACAATGTTTTCCACCCTTTCAAAGAAACATTTCATAGATTGTGCAGCATTTATTTTGTTGTCTGCAAATACTTCCAATTTGGACCAATCTAAAATTTTGTCATTTGGTAAAGAGTTATTCCTTTTTTACAAGTTGTACTTTTTTTGACTAAAGTACTCTTCTGCAACTGTGGTTCGATAGGTAGTAAGCCAGGCAACATTAAAACCACATTTGTCATGGTTGTTTGAAACAGTTTTTGTTATACTCACTTGTAAAAGGGTTTTTGATTCTTTTTTCTGATTTTTATCTTTGTAGTTCATTTTGCTCGGATTTGTGGTGGCAATCTGCAAGAAATCAAAGTCGGCCATTGATGGAGAAGTGGATGCAGATGACATTGTTGACAGTGATGAAGAGTTGATTGATGGATAAAAAATGTTCTTGTGACTGATGAAAATTTAAACTTTACATCCTAATTATTTGTGTGTAAGATATGCTGCTGGGTTTGTCAGTCTAATGTTGATCCACACTGTCTACCACAAAGGAAACTACAGTTTTTGAAGTAAATATATTAGACTGCATATCTGGGATAAAAATCATACATTGAAATTCTATGGAAATTTATCTGGAGCATAAAAATGTTCAGGAAAACTGAGTGGTTAATATTTCTTGTTGAACAATTTACCAAACAACAAAATTTTGGACTAGACTGAACTGAAAGCGTTTGCAGATGACAAATGATTTCTGTCTTTGATAGGGTCGAAAACATTATGGGTAAAGGAGAAAATGCTGGTTACTAGTATTTTCTCCTTTTCCCACAATGTTTTCAAAAGCCTTCTTTTCAGAGTCGATAAAACTTGGGATTGTGCGTTAAAGAGTTAAAATATCATTTTGTATTGTTATAGTTCTTGTGAGATTGCTTTAAATCATTACCATACCTGCCAGTTTCAACTAGTATGTGAAACACAAAAGAGAACTATTGAGGGGAAAGGAAAATGTTTTTCTAATGATAGTGGAAAATATTGTGGGAAAATGAATGTAGTTCTTTGTGATGAACATTTGTTGCTTTTTTTCCATTGGTTTTGAATGCTTCTCCACTACATGATTGTAAATATATATATTGTTTTGTATGATGTTTGATTTGATTTATTGCCATTCATGCTTATTGTTAATTCTGTTTTCTCATAATTTCTTCAAGTTCAAAAACAATGTAGGTAGAAGGGGAAAATGAAGTATGACAAGATTTCGAGTGAAACGGAAAAAAATACTAGTGCTGTTGTTTTAGTTTCACCATTTTATTTATATGGTTATGGAAAAATGAAAGAAGGGATAAATATGAGCTCAAGTGTTTGTTAAACCCCACACCTACAAAGTAGAGGGAGATATACTGGTTTCACCATGTCTGTCTGTCTGTTTGTTCGTCCGTCCGTCAATCCATCTGTCTTGTTTTCCTTTCCATGCTCAAACTCAAAAGCTGTTTGATGTCATGTTTATCCTAATAAAATAGCTTATTGCTCTGCCTGAAACTTTATAGAAGTGTTTCTCATGACCCAAGGAAGTACCCTATTGTTTTTGGGTCAGTGGGTCAAAGGTCAAGGTCACAGATGAACTTTGTTTTCTCTGATTGTGCTGCTTCAGTGACAAGATGCTGGTGGGGGTAATTTTGTCCACTTTGCAATATTTCTAGTTTTGTGTATATAAACAGGCACATATAATAATATTTAATGGAACAAAATGTCTTGGAAAAAGAAGTAGCTGCAGCTGGGAATACACAAAGTAGTAATCAGAACTGTTGCTACACTGTTTTCTGAAACAAAGTTTCATTAGTATATACATCAGACTAAGTTTTGAATGTATTTCTATATCTTTTGGATGCATACTAAAAAGTTTCTGATGACATTTTCAATGACGTGTTCATGAATAAAAGAATGAGTTGGTCTGTGCCTTGAGTTACAGAGATTTTAAGCTTCAGTATCAAAGGTCCTTTGTAATCACTTTGTAATAAATCAAAGTCAAATGTATCATTAAATTTTTTAATTCTCTTGAAATCAAGGCGACTGAAGTTAGATACAACACCATCTCTTAGTGAAAGCTTGCTTTGGCCAGTCAAACCATAAGTACACTTTCAAAGCAGTGATGTTTCTTTGTTATGTACATGGGATCAGATAGCTTATTGTTTGTGATCCAGAGAAAAAGCCACTGAACGTATTTTCACATTATTAGAAATACTGAAAAAGATTCTAACTATTTACCAAATGACAAAATTTTAGACTGGTCCAGATTGAAAGCATATGCAGCCAACAGATCAAAAGTGGCCCAAATACAAAATTTGTCTTTGATAGGATAGAAAACATTGTTGGAAAAGGAGGAAATGCTGGTTCCCAGCATTTTCTCCTTTTCCAACAATGTTTTCAAAGGCCATCTTTCTCGGGGTCGTTAGAAGTCAGGATTGTGTGGTAAAGGGTTAAACATTAACTCGAGACATTTAACTCTTTAACCCTTCACCAGACGACAAAATTTTAGCCCTGTCCAAATTGGAAGCATTTTCAGTGTGGCTCAAATGGTGCAATTTTTCTTTGATAGGGTAGAAAACACTGTGGGAAAAGGAGAAAACGCTGGTAACCAGCATTTTCTCCTTTTCCCATAATGTTTTCAAAAGGCTACTTTCCCAGGGGCGTCAGAAGGCGGCATTGTGTGGTAAAGGGTTAATGTACACTTGTTCAAGTGATGGAATTTGGTTTTGATAGGATTGAAAACCCTTTTCCTAAGGATTTTTAAAGCTCCAGATTATGTGGTAAAGGGTTAGTCAGCTGGTTGAGATGTACCACACAAGTGGTACAAAGGAGGAGGAAATCACATATTATGAAAAATATGGAAAATATTGTCAGAAAAAGAGAGCAATTACTTATCAGAAATCAGAAGTAATTGGTTCTTTTCTTACATGATGTTAAGAAGCTGTCTACAGTTTGGGCATAGAGACATACATCAATCTGCTTGAGAAGGATTTCACTGTTGACCTATACATATTTACCAACAACATGTCCGTTCTGATAATGTGGCTTATTACTTTGATAACCTTTGACAAAGGACTTTTTTTTTGGGGGGGGGTGTTAAGAAGTCAAATGCTTAATCCTTGAACAGACCAAATTGAAAGCAATTGTGGATTACAGAGTAAATGTGGCTGAATTCTTTACAAAATGACGAAATATTAGACTTGGTTAAATCGAAAGCATTTGCAGATGACAAAATAAATGTAGCTCAAATGGTAATTTTTGTCTTTGATAGGGTACAAAACATTGTGGGAAGAGGAGAAAATGCTGGCTACCAGCATTTTATCCTTTTCCCACAGTGTTTTCAAAAGCCTTCTTATTCAGGTTCATTAAGCTTTCAGGATTTAAGCTTCAAAAAACAAACATTCAGAACTAAAATTGTCATTTTCTATATGGCTAATTCTTATCATAATGCTTGAAAGTAGTACGAATATCTATTTGTAGTTATTTATTTTGGTGATTATATTTAACTTACCTTCATAAACAGTGCTGTAAAATCTTACAAAAGTGTTGTATCTTTGATGTAATTGATTTACTTTTATAACTCCTCCATTACTCTTTACCAAGTAACAAAATCTCAGATTCTTCTCCATCTTGAAATCATTTGCAGGTAACAAGTTAAGTGTTGCTAATATTTTTAAACTTTCTTTGAAAATGTAGAAAATTTTGGGGAAAAAGAATGCTGGGCTGTGTTACAATAAACTGTATAGATTTACGCAAATTATTTGGGGTTGTATATACAGACATACGATCCCTGCATCCCCAAAGGTATGAGCTTGCATAACGCTATGCAAATGTTTAATCCAATCATAAAATTATGCAGCTTAGCGAAACTTTCTTCCAGACTTGATGCTTGCTAACCTAAGCTGCATACCCAAATTTCATGCATACACAGTTTAGTGAAAGGCAGACCTGCTGACTAGCATTTCCTCTTTTTCCAATAATGTTTTCAAAATTCCTCCTTCTCAAGGTCATTAAAACGATTGTTTGTTAAATTATGAAACAAATTTGTAGCAGACGGGCATTTGAAAGCTTTCTTGTTATATATGAATAATGATAGTTTTATAGTTTAATAGATGGATACAAGTAACACCATGGTGACAAAAGGAGAAGTTGCTGGTTATGAACAATTTCTTTTCTCCTATTGCCACATTTGCAAGATTGGTCTGCTGCAAGACATAAAAGTCATTTGCAGGAGGATAACTCCTTATCAAACAACAAAATATTAGACTTGTCCAAATTGAAAGCATTTGCAGATGACAATGCAAAAATATGACTTAAACATAGAAATTTAATTAGGGAAGGGTATAAAACATTACGGGAAAAGGAGAAAATGCTGGTTACCAGCATTTTTTCCTTTTTCCACAATGTTTTTAAGAGGCTTTTCTTCAGGGTCATTAAAACTTGTTATTGTGTTATAAAGAGATAATGGAATGAGGCTTTGTTGTGTGTAAGTCAAAATGTGTAGCTGTGATAATTTGAACTAATAAAGTTGTAAATGATGAAACTTTGTATGTTGTTTCCAGGTTATTGAGTACCATTCAACAATTTCACAAAACTTAAACGATTAAAAAATTGAGAAGGATGGAAAACATAGAGACATTTACTACACACTGGTTTCAGCATTTTCTCCTTTGCCCACATTGTTTTCAAAATATTCCTTCATCTTGGCCCTGAAAAAATGGGATTGTTTGGTTATGAAAAAATTATAAATTTTGGTTTTGTTCTGTCAATCTGTGACTCTATATTAGATCTTTTAACATTTTTCTTTTTATCTCTTCTCACATGCAAAATAACTGATGGTAATTATTTCAGCATTTCTGGTGTCAGTATGAATTGATAACATCATCTGATGCAAAGATATTGGATGAAATTGACTATAAAGAGAAATATTTATGTGGAAGGTGTATATATAGACCCAATTCTGTGTATGAATTGCACTGAAAACGTTTCAAAGAGGAGTTTCATAATCACAGCAATCTTAACCCTTCACCAGATGACAAAATTTTAGCCTTGTCCAAATTGAAAGCATTTGCATACGACAATTTCTATGTGGCTCACATGGTGCAATTTGTCTTTGATAGGGTAGAAAACATTGTGGGAAAAGGAGAAAATGCTGGTTACCAGCATTTTCTCCTTTTCCCACAATGTTTTCGAAAGGTTTCTTTCCCAGGGGCGTCAAAAGGCGGCATTGTGCGGTAAAGGGTTAATAAATACTTTATCACTGAGATTAGTAAGACAACAGTTTGCTAACCAGCAATGAATAAGAAAGAGAAGTTCAAGAAAATGATTTATTTTTTTCAATAAGATCTCCATGAAGTGATATGTAGCCTTTTAACCCTTTACCAAACAAGCCCTGGTTTTCACGTGTCTGCAGTACTAGTCTTTTGAAAACACTGTGGGAAAAGGAGAAATTGCTCGTAATGAGCAATTTCTCCTTTTCCCACAGTGTTTTCTACCTGTTTTGAGACCTTTCTGCCATTTTCATCAAATGTAACATTGTCATCTGCAAACTCTTTCAATTTGGACTAGTCCAAAATTTGTCGTTTGGTAAAGAGTTAAGGTATTCTTAGAATTCATGCCAGAATTTTGCAAAGGCTTGTGGGAAGGTCACAGGATCAAGATCATTGGACTAGTTTGGGGGATCACATTTATGATGTCATCTCCAGATGGTGTTCCTGATAGCAAAACTATCTTCGCAAAAATTGCACCTTGTACTCAATGTGACTATCCAGTTTCTCTATGCCTACAAAGAAAAATATGTAAGTGTGCATTTATCAAGGTTTTACAAAAATTTTGTTTGCAGCAAAAAAACATTTAACCTTTTACCACACAATCCCGGGTTTTAACGACCCTGACCAAGAAGCCTTTTAAAAACATTGTGAGAAAAGGAGAAAATGCTGGTAAACAGCATTTTCTCCTTTTCCCACAATGTTTTCTACTCTTCTCATAACAAATTTTAATCTTTAAGTCACTTTAGTTTGTCGTCTGCAAATGCTTTCAATTTGGACTGGTCTAAAATTTTGTCATTTGGTAAAGGGTTAAAAGCCCATTTAACTCTCTATCAAACTAAAAACTTTAGAATTGTCCTAATTTAAATCTTTTGCAATTAAGACATGCGGGAAATATTGCCATTTTGTAAAGGGTTAACTCGTTACCAAACGGCAAAAATGGTCCAAATTGAAAGCATATTTGCAGACAACAAATAAAATGTTGCACAAATTAGGAAATGATTTTTTGAAAGGAGATGAACTATTGTGGGAAAAGGAGAAAATGCTGGTTTCGAACATTTTCTCCTTTTCTCACAATGTTTTTAGAAGGATATTCCCTGGGGATTGTGTTGTGTGGTAAGGGTTAACCCTTTCCCAAACATGCCCTGGTTTTCACGTGTCTGTGGTACAAGTCTTTTGAAAACACTGTGGGAAAAGGAGAAATTGCTCATAACGAGCAATTTCTCCTTTTCCCACAGTGTTTTCTACCCTTTTTGAGACCTTTCTGCCATTTTCATCAAATTTAAAATTGTCATCTGCAAACTCTTTGAATTTGGACCAGTTCAAAATTTGTCGTTTGGGAAAGGGTTAAATAGTACCACATGAAAGTCAAAAGGAAAAGGTCAGCATCTATAAGAACTCATTTAATCCTTTTCCACTCAGTCCTGAGTTTTAACAACCCTGAGAAAGAAGGCTTTTGAAAACATTGTTAGAAAATGCTGGTCATCAGTATTTTTTCCTTTTCCCACAATGTTTTTAGTATACCTCTTTATCTACATGATCAAAGATCAGATGATTGATAGAGATGAACTGTAAATACACTAAATTGTGTGATCAGTATAACAATAAATGTAAAATCAATAATTTCTAAACAATTACCAAAAGGCAGGCTGTTTTTGCATATGCTAAAGTTTCATAGTCATAATGTGGTGTATGTAGGGGTTTTGAAAAACACTGTTAGCCCTTTCCCAAACAAGCCCTGGTTTTCAGGTGTCTGCAGTAGAAGTCTTTTGAAAACACTGTGGGAAAAGGAGAAATTGCTCGTAACGAGCAATTTCTCCTTTTCCCACAGTGTTTTCTACCCTTTTTGAGACCTTTCTGCCATTTTCATCAAATTTAAAATTGTCGTCTGCAAACTCTTTCAATTTGGACCAGTCCAAAATTTGTTGTTTGGGAAAGGGTTAACTGCGCTGAGTAACTCCTCAAGTTATCCTATCTAAATGAGGCCAAACTGGGGTACCAAAACTTTAGCTGTTCAAATAAGAGAGTAAACAAATTTCAAGACCCATGTGATATAAATCTTTCTCAGCGATAGGTCTAACATACTAACCTAAAAAAGATATTATGAAATGCGAGGTTACTCGAAACAGTATTCATTTCAAATCATAAACCAAACATATTCATCTCAGGTTGGAAATCCGTGTGAAATTCTTGTCAGTATTTACTATCTAGAACATTCCTTATTAGTAACAATTGTAAGTAAAAAATAAATATATTTTCCAAAGTGTTGAAATTGATATCAGAAGAATTTTGATTCGTCTGGAATACGTTATTCTGGGGTTGGGGGGGTCGGCATTCAGGGATTGTTTCAAGGGAGGTCACTCTTCATAACAAATAGTGAAATGCAGTGAGATTTTCCTCCCTTAGACCATGAAATAAATGAAAGAAAGAAATGGAGTAAATAGATTATGAGACCCCTGTGATTTAAATCTTTCTCAGCTATAGGCCTAACATTCTAAATAAAAAATGATATTATGAAAGAATTTGCCACGAAATTTGAGTTAGTCAAAACAGTATTTGTTTCAACTGATAAAACCAAGCATATTTGTCATGTTGGAAAACCTTTTGAAATTTTTGTCACTATTTACCAACTAGAACATTCACCATCCTTATTAGTATCATTTAAAATTAGTACATAACAAATCTCTTTTTCAAAGTGTTGAAAGTTGATACCAAAAGAATTTTGATTCGTCTAGAACATGTTATGAACAATGAACGAAAGAAAGCCATCTTCACTGCTGGTTACAGGTACAAACAATAATTTACTCTACTTATATTAAATTGACAAGTGTCGAAAGCGATGATGCTATCACCAAAGCGATAATACCTAGTTAGGAACTGCTACCATTATTGTATCTATAGTTTTGACTCATTTTACATTGTTTGCCAGCATGCAAAACTGAGATTTCGGTAACAAGGTAAAATTTATGTAGCATTGTTTCTCATAAATAAAACCCAGTTCTAAAAGTTGAAATAAGTTTTTTTTTTTTTTCTGATTTACTCTTTTTAATGCTCAGAAGTTGAAGAGCTATATGTATGTGTTTTTGAACAAGGAAAAATTTCGTTGAGTCAGTTTTGACCATTTAATGAAGGCAAGTACCATGTATCAAAGTGCATGTTTAAGTTGAAAGATTAAGTGATGGCGTGGGACTAAAATAGAAATGTTCAATTTGACAGAATGAAGAAAAATATCAACACCGGCAATGATTCAGAAGTATCCTTGTTGTTCTTTTTGGTAGAAAGAAATCTCTTTACTCATTTCGGATACCGGTATGTTAAACCCCATTTGATTGGTTTATTTTGTTGCTAATATCCAATGAAAATCCATATAGCTCTTTAAGAACGGATTGACAGATCGAAGGAAAGACAACGCTCTAGACTGTCATAAGGTGTTTTAGCCCAATCTCCAAAACTTCTTTATCTTAGTAGATGAAAACAAGTGGATATAAGAACAGATAATGTATAGCTTTGAAGGCCAGTATAAACGGACACCGATCCAGTCTTTACGAGGTGCCAGTAAAAAGGTAAAAGTCATCAGAAAACCGAAAGTTGTTAAAATTTCCATAGAAAAGAATATCGAGAATGTTCTAGAAAAGTCTCCAGGCTGAATTGCTGCCTTTTACCAGTATTTCATTTTAATTTTTTGGAAAAACAAGGTTATATTATTTATTCAAAACAATAGTTTTACCGAATAACCTGGATTTTTTCTAAGGCAGTGTCTCTGGGTAAGGCACCATGCATCTACTTGCCTTTGAGGTTACTGTACTGTACTGTAGCCTAAGGTATGGTAACATACTCATAGCCTCATCAGTAGGGATAGGAATATGTAAATAGGCAAAGCCTTAAAATGGGCAAAAGACGTACGTTGTTTCAGGAAAATTAGATATTAAAACACAAATTTATGCAATAAAATCTCTGTTGGGAAATAATTCAGGTCTCGAAAAACATTTACTTAGACCTACCTTGACGGCAACTTTAGGGAGTCCGATTTTTACCTCGAGACTATTTTCTTAAATTAGTCTTAGGGTTCCACGGTTATGGGAAATCCCGGTCATTAAGTCAGAGCATTTTGAGTAAAATCCTTTCTCTCCGTTGTGATACTTATCGTGTTCATGCGGCTCCATTTCTAAATAACTGATGGTCCATTTATTTATTGCACTCTCTTTATTTTAAAAAGTGGTCCAGGCCACGAATAACATAAATAGATCAAGCTAGTGAAGTTCGACTATCAAACGGCAGAATCAGGTCTTCGCAGACAACCAAGGTCGAATTACAAAATACGTGTACGCAAGTCTGACGTAGTACACAATGTCATACGTCATTGACTTTGTTGAACTCTCTTTTTTTTTTTTCCCGAGAAGAAATAAAAGGTCATTGAGCTAAGCAAAAGATGTATCGTTTTATGAAACTTTCAAAACTATTACGATATTATTTACATGCTTTTAGGTGAGTTTTTGTAAAATTAGTCGGAATGGGCAAATTTTTGGTTGTGAGAACCGTGAAATGTAGCGTCCTGGAAGTTCAGATTGGGACACAGTCCAACTTTTTTTACATAGGAGAAAATTCAAAATGGCGGAAAAAAAGTCCTTGAGGGTTGAGAATGACGTCATACGTGTAACCTATAGGCGGTCTTCAGACTGCACCTTCAGCGCGGTCTTTCGCCCGTAATATATTACCATACCTCAACACAAGACCTCATGGATTGGCTCTGGAACACAGTTAAAGATAGATCATCTTTAAATGACTGACAGGCATTTGTTTTCAATAGTGGCCACTGTTGCCCAAATGAGCAGTGTTCCAATAGGGTATCCGGTTAAAACGTCCCATAGTCAAAATTTCCCACAGTCAAGACATCCCACTTTTGGTTAAAACGTCCCCATTTCCACTCCGAATTGGTTAAAATGTTCCACTAAAACGTCCCTGTAAAACGTCCCCGTATATTTCATTAAAATTATAAGTTTGATATTGTTTAATTATTTCAGAAATAGTTTGCAGTTTTTTCTTTACATTTGGTTGAGTCATTTATTGTGACATTCATTGATTTTTAACCCATATCCTGCCGAACTTAAATTTTTAAGAAGCACAACATTAATTTTCGATAAAACTGAAGACATTTAATAAGTATGACTTAAACCATCATCAGATATCGTAACTTTATTTCAAGATCAGACTACATTCATGTACATATGGAGCTTTTTTTTTATGGTTTTCGCCAAGTAGAATCAAGAATTGTGTAATGTGGGTTAAGTAGAATCTAGATTGTATAATGTAGGCTGTGGGTTAAGGCCAATACTGTCTATCTACATGAATGTTTATTTGACACGCTCAAATAGCTCCATGTCTGCAATGTTCTCCATATGATTGAATTTTATTGCGTAAAGTATCCATTTAACCCCTCAACCTTAACCGAACAATCCCAAGTCTTAACGACCAAGAGAAAGAAATGCTTTCTAGACAGCGCAAGAAACAGAAAAAATGCAGATATGAGAATTTTAATCTTTTTTTAAAAATGTTTCACGAAAAAGTATATCTTCTGTTGAGGACGAATAACACTGATGTGTTTTACAAAAATGTTTTAAATTTCTGCTCGTTAGTTTGCCGCTAACACACATATTTAACCCTTTCCCAAACGACAAATTTTGGACTGGTCCAAATTGAAAGAGTTTACAGACGACAATTTCAAATTTGATGAAAATGGCAGAAAGTTACCAAAAAGGGTAGAAAACACTGTGGGAAAAGGAGAAATTGCTCGTTACGAGCAATTTCTCCTTTTCACGCAGTGTTTTCAAAAGACTTGTACTGCAGACACGTGAAAACCAGGGCTTGTTTGGGAAAGGGTTAAGCGGCATTAGATTAATTTTTTTTCCGTTTTCCTTGTGGTGTCCTAGACAAAAACCCTTCATTCTAGAGGAAAAAAATAAAAGCTTAAAATCTTCCAAAATTAAAGACATTTTAACACGAGGCCCTACAATTCGAATTCGCTTTTGAAAAGGTAGGAAACATTGAAGGAAATGGAGATTATGTAGATATCTGGCAATACCTCTGGTGACATATATGTTTTCAATCACTATCCTAGGTTTAGCTAAATTGAGATCGGTAAAGTGTAAAACCATTGTGTAATAAGGAGAATATGCAGGTAACCGGGATATCTCCTTTTCTAAAAGCAGGGTTGGTAAAGGGTAAAGACTCTCTCTCTCTTTCTCTCTCTCTCTCTCTTACTCTCTTTCTCTTTCTCAAACATTCCCAATGCAAAACAACATGTAAATAACTTATTTATCCGCATATGTATGATAAACCAAATGTCTTGCCGGAAGTGCTTATTGAACTCTGACTCCACAGCATACCGATCTCGACCCACACTACCCACCATCGAAATTCAACTAAAATGTCCATTATATGCGATTAAACTAACAAATATTTGATAGATCAGACTGATGAGATAAGAAAGTGCCCTCCCAAGATCCTGAAGATACCCATTTTCTGTACAAGGGGAGATCGTTTGTTACAGACTTTTTAACGGCAATGCAAAACTTACCTTTGATTTTACCCTAGATCTTGTCCTTGATCATTCTCCATCTTTCGTATTTTCCTTTTGTTTTTTCCTCTCATGGTATGGCATTTGATTGTTAGATATATCTCTTTACAAACGATCAAATTTAGACTCAACCAAATTGAAAGCATTTGTAGACGAACAATTACATTTAGGTCAAATTACGATTTTTTTGTCTTTGATATGGTGGAAAACATTGTGGGACAAAAAGAGCAAAACTTGGTCACCAGTATTTACTCCATTTCTGACAACCTTTTCAAAAGCTTTCTCTTTCAGACTTACTAAAACTGGGGATTATGAGGTAAAGAGTTAATACGTGTGCAGAGTTCTCGGAAACGCCAATACTTTTTCCGGCGGACGACAAAAAATCCTAACAAAGGATTCCACCGGTGTGAACAGGTCTACATTTTTGTCGTATGATAAAGAGTTAACTCTTTCCCAAACAAGCCCTGGTTTTCATGTGTCTGCAGTACAAGTCTTTTGAAAACACTGTGGGAAAAGGAGAAATTGCTCGTAACGAGCAATTTCTCCTTTTCCCACTGTGTTTTCTACCCAATTTGAGAACTTTCTGCCATTTTCATCACATTTAAAATTGTCGTCTGCAAACTCTTTCAATTTGGACCAGTCCAAAATTTGTCGTTTGGGAAAGGGTTAAACCACAGTTTAGAGTAGGGATATTGCAATAAACCTGATGTATTTTTGTTGATGTGCAGGAAGAGAGGGAGGCCTTGTTGAAAAGGAACCAAGAAGCCAGGGAAAAGAGAGAGGTTAGTAATGATATCGTGAACATACGTAGAATATTTCTGGAAACTTTGTCAGTGTGTCAGCTTTATGTAAAGGACAAACAGTCTGAGTCACAGAAACAAACATAAGGTCATAAGGCTTCAGTATCTTTATCCTGTTGCGTTGGGGTCCTGCATGGCTCAGTGGTAAAATGTAGGACTCGTGACCTGGAGGCCGCAGGTTCGAGTCTCACTGGATCCACTGGGTTTTTTCACGGGAGTGTCCTTGGGCAAGACACTTCAGAGCCCTAGCCTAGTACTGGTGGAACCAAGGAAATGCATGAATATGTTACATTTCTTAAAGGCGAGCTCGCAAAATTAGAAGACTATTTTTTTTTCTTTTATTTCTAGTTTATTCATTATAAGTCATGAAAGATATTAGTCAGGATTTCTCAAAAATCTATTAAAAAATAAAGTTTAATTTTTTTTTTTGTCAGTTTATTAAAAAGGGAAGGGGGGTGATGTATTCAAGTCATCATTACTTTCATGTACATGGGATCCTAGAATGTGACATGAAGTTTGGCCACTATTTAAACTCTAACAGAAGAAAGTTTTTTTACTTATGGATAATTACAGACTGTTTATTCACATACAAAAATTCTCTTTTTCATCCCAAATTTTAACTAGATATCTACAGTAATCGCCAGTAATACTGCCTGGTATAGCGATTCAGACCCTCATGGGCCTCTTGTTTTGTTTAACAGGATTACAGAAAAAAGACAGAGAATGCTGTTAAAATGAAATATTAAATGAAATAAAAATTCATGATTACAGACTACACTGCAATTACTTAGAAATTGTAATCGATTACAAGTAATCATGATTACAGATTACAATTACCCCAGGTCTGGCCAGTATAGCGATTCAGACCCACATGAACCTCTTGTTTTTGTTTAACAGGATTACAGGAAAAAGACAGAGAATGCTATTAAAATTCAGAAGGTGTACAGAGGTTACAGAGTAAGACAAAAACAGGTATTTTAGTGCTACATGTGTTTGCTTTATGTTAACCAAGTTTAACCAAATTAACCAATTACCACACAATCCTGACTTTTAAGGACCCTGAAGAAAAAGCCTTTTGGAAACATTGTGGGAAACGGAGAAAATGCTGGTAACCAGCATTTTCTCCTTTTCCCACAATGTTTTCTTCTCTTCCCAAAACAAATTTCAATTTTTGAGTAATATTTATTACTAGCATTTTCTCCTTTTTCCACAATGTTTTCTTCTCTTCCCAAAACAAATTTCAATTTTTGAGTAACATTTATTTTGTCATCTGCTAAAGCTTTCAATTTGGACTGGTCTAAAATTTTGTCGTTTCATGAAGAGTTAATTATTTATCAAATGACAAAATAGTGAACTTGGTCAATTTGAAAGCATTTTCAGGTGACCTAGTAAATGTAGCTGGAATTATACTTTTTGGCTGTGAAATGGTAGAAAAAATTGTGAGAAAAGGAGAAAATGCTGGTTACCAGCATTCTCTCCTTTTCCCACAATGTTTTTTTAAAAGCCTTCTTTCCCAGGGTCGTTAAAACTCGGGATTGTGTGGTAATTGGTTAACTTGTTTTCTTATTGAAGTTGTGCTGGTTCATTTAAGATAATCAAATGTCAAGGGCAATAGTGTGAATGAAATCTGTATGAAACTACCTACGGGGCTGTATTTCAGGATTTTATAACCTAGATCATCCGTTTAACTCTCTACAACACAACAAAATTTTACATAAAGTCTTGTCCAAATTGAAAGCATTTGCAGATGCCAAGTTAGATATGACTCATATCCTGAGATTTGTCTGTAAAAGGACAGAAAACAATGTGGGAAAAGGAGAAAATGCTGGTTACCAGCATTTTCTCCTTTTCCCACAATGTTTTCAAAAGACCTCGCTCACGGGGTTGTTGAAACTCGGGATTGTGTGGTAAAGGGTTAACATATAACGCAGATACCATGGAATTGTCCGAGCATGAGGAAGTCAATGGTGAACTGTAGGGCGTGTCGTTCAGGGGTTGCAATTCGAAAATCCAAGCTATACCACAAATAATCTTTAGGGTTGGTAAATTTCTCACTGCTAAACTCTTTGTCAGATGACAAAAATGACTGCTTTACAATAGGACAACATTATAGGCTTGTGGAAATGGAAAGAATTTCTGGACGACAAATCCAATGGTTAGATTTGTCTGAAAACATTGTGAGAATGGCTACCAGTATTTTTCTCCTTTTTCTACAGTGTTTTCAAAAGCT
Source organism: Tridacna gigas (assembly GCA_945859785.2). Classification (NCBI taxonomy): domain Eukaryota; kingdom Metazoa; phylum Mollusca; class Bivalvia; order Cardiida; family Cardiidae; genus Tridacna; species Tridacna gigas. The sequence continues at coordinate 60,613,224 of OX244032.2, forward strand.
GTATTCCCAAGGGTTCTTGATACAGGATAGTGTGGTAAAGGTTGTCAGGGGTAATTTGTAGTTACTTGTGTCATTTTTATGATGAGGATCATTTACCTCCCCACATCTTTACAATTCAAGCGGACAACTTGCTCTTTCCCTTTTACTTTAGAATAATGACCTGCGGGAAGATTTTGATAACTACCTCCTGTCAATATCTCGAGAGAAAATTGAAGTGAGGGAACTGATCAATTTGTCAACGCAGTTATGTCATTTCTACAGGGACAAGGAGGATGGAAGTCGGCTGGTAAGGTTCTTTCCGCCCAATTCTTTTCAACCTTAGGAAATAGAATTCTCCAAACATCATGGATAAAGAAGAAATTGCTGGCAACCAGCGTTCTTCCTTTTCCCAGAATGGTTTCAACCCTTTCAAAGACAGATCTCATCAAATGAGCCTCTAATTTTTTGTCTGCAGATGTTTCCAAGTTGAGAAGTCCAAAATGTTGCGCTCCAAAGAGTAATGCTTTACAATGGCCGTCAGAGACCCTAATGGAAATATTAGTCATATGACAAGAACATTAGTACTTCAACAAGACTCACATTGTGGGTACTGTTATGATTTTTCTTGTCAATAGTAAGGATTAACTCTTTACCAAACAACAAAATTTTAGACTCGTCCAAATTGAAAGCATTTGCATACAACAAACTTATGTGCCTCAAAAATTGAAATTTTTGGGAAGGGTAGAAAACATTGTGGGAAAAGGCTTCTTTCTCAGGGTCATTAAAAGTTGGGATTATGTGGCAAAGAGTTAAAGGTTTTCTGGTTGAATTTTTAGCTCACCTGAGCACGAAGTGCCCAAGGTGAGCTTTTGTGATCGTGCTGTGTCCGGCGTCCGTCATGCATAGTCCAGGCATCAACAATTACCTTGTGTGCACTCTAGAGGCTACATTTTCAATCATATACTCATGAAACTTGGTCAGAATGTTTGTCTTGATAATATCTCAGACAAGTTCGAAATTGGGTCATGTTGGGTCAAAAAGTAGGTCACTGGACTAAATCTTAGAAAAACCTTGTGTGCACTCTAGAGGCCATATTTTCAGCCTGATACTCTTGAATCTTTGTCAGAATATTTGTCTTGATAATATCTTGGACAACTTTGAAATTGAGTCATGTCGGGTCAAAAAGAAGGTCACTGGGCCAAATCTTAGAAAAACCTTGTGTGCACTCTAGAGGCCACATTTTCAGCCTGAAACTTATGAACGTTGGTGAGAATGTTTGTCTTGATAATATCTTGGACAAGTTCGAAATAGGGGCATGTTGGGTCAAAAAGTAGGTCACTAGGCCAAATCTTAGAAAAACCTTGTGTGCACTCTAGAGGCCACATTTTCAGCCTGAAACACATGAAAGTTGGTCAGAATGTTTGTCTTGATGACATCTAGGACAAGTTTGAAACTGGGTCATGTCGGGTCAAAAAGTAGGGCACTGGGCTTAATCTTAGGAAAACCTTGTGTGCACTCTAGAGGCCACATTTTCAGCCTGAAACCTTGAAAGTTGGGTAGAATGTTTGTTTTGATGATATCTAGGACAAGTTCGAAATTGGGTCATGTCCGGTCAAAAAGTAGGTCACTGGGCTAAATCTTAGAAAAACTTTGTATGCAATCTAGAGGCCACATTTTCAGCCATATACTGATAAAGATTGGTCAAAATGTTTATCTTGTTGACATTTTAGACATGTTTGAAAGGGGGTCATGTCAGGGCAAAAAGTAGGTCACATGGTCAAATCTTAGATAAACCTTGTGTGCACTCTAGAGGCCACATTTTCAGCCTGATTCTTATGAAACTTGGTCAGAAAGTTTGTCTTCATGATATCTTGGATAAGTATCAAAGTGGGTCACACCTTCTCAAAAAGTAGGTCACTGGACCAAATCTTAGAAAAATCTTGTGTGCACTCTAGAGGCCACATTTTCAGTCTGATACTCATGAAACTTGGTCAGATTGTTTGTTTTAATGATATCTTTGACAAGTTTGGAATTTAGTCACATTGGTTCAAAAAGTAGGTCACTTACACTCATGTGTTTTACATCATTAAAACCAGGATCTCTGTAGCTTTATCACCTGTAGATGACTTTTCTCAGGTGAGTGCTTTAGGGCCAATGTTTCTTGTTTCTGAATACACTTTCAAGTCCTCATTCAGACTGTAGATTAAGATCAGACTGTGCAGTTTGATCATGAACCTGACCTGTGAGACATCTTGTAACTCTTGTCAGATATTTTTGACCATCAGATATCCTGTTAAATAGTTTGGCCTAAACAGCTAAGAAGTTGGAATACTTGGGTCTTTCTTATTGTATAGAGTGGTGCTGTAGGACTAATGAATGGAATTTTTGCATGACTAATAGAGGTGAGAAAACTCCAAAAAGTTGTCTTTCAAGAAATTTCCTAGGTGTGTACTGGTGTCTAAACATATGACCCATGCTCTGTTAAAAAGGAGCTTAATGCATCTGCGAAAAGTATCGACCCATGTTAGCCAGCGCAGTCCGAGCAGGCTGATATGGGTGAAACTTTTTGCTAATTTTAAATTTTCTGCATGTCAAAGGACCATCTAACCTCATAATTCAGTCGGTTGTTGGACAACGTTTTTTATGGATTCATAGCTATGCAACGACTTATAATGCATCACAAAGATGCATCAAGCCCCCTTTTGCTAGAGCATGACGGGGGGGGGAATACTTGAATGGAAATAAGCTTGATTTCCGATTTTTGTTTTTAAAAACTTTCTGATCTCTTTATCTTTTTACAAGGTATGGCTCAGTCAACAGCTGATAATGAAGAAAGATGACTATGTCACAGTTATATTATCAGAGCCAAGCAAAGGCCAACAGCAAATTAAAAACATGCTTGCTTTGTGCCTGAGGTATGTATAGACTTGCTGTAATGGATCTGGATCAGTCACTGATGATTGAAATATGCACTGTTTGATTATGAAATACCTCTTTCACAGCCGGAAAGTAAAAACATAAATTTGTCATTAGAGAGCAATCGGTACCATGCCAATGAAAAAAAAAAAAGCATCCAGAATGTTTCAGCAAAGCAGACAGTGTAGATCAAAGATCGGACTGCATGTTCTGTGCAGTCTGATCTTGATCTGCACTGGCCACTGAGGCAAGTAGAAAATTTAAAGGCACTTAAAGGGCTGCAGTTGAATCTCAGTTGCTTGAAGAAATATCAAGTGACTTTTTCTCAGATGTTTGAAGAAATATAAAGTGACTTTCAATCTGTTTTATTGGTTCCTCTGTAATGAAAAGTATCCTATGTACATCACTAATGATCATTTTCAGGTATTTAACCACAGTAGGAAATACAAGCCAGCCTGTGGCAATACCACTGCGGATGCTTGAAGTTTTCACATCAACTGCATTGTATATGAAGCCAGACGTTCTCAGTGCTGTATGGAAGTTTCTTATTGATAATGGTGAGCTCTTTGTTGAACCCTTTAGGAAATGACAAAATTTTAGACAGATTCAAATTGAAATCATTTGCAGAAGACAAATTATATGTGGCTCAAATGATGGAATTTTCTGTAAAAGGGTGTAAAACATTGTGGGAAAAAGAGAAAATGCTGGGTACTAGGATCTTCAGCTTTTCTCCATATGTTTTCCAAAAGCCTTCTCTTTTAGGGTCGTTAAAACTTAGGATTGTGTGGTAAAGGGTTAACTTGTAATGATCGAGTATGCACTAGTTTTTATTTTGAAGATATTTCATCTTTGTGGGAGCCAAATAAATGAATCTGATGTTTTTAGTTAGTGACCCAGATTCTGCAGTTTCAAGGCTGTTTTTTTTTTTTACAGTCCATCTGATAATGACTGACGCACTGTCACATAATGTGGAGATAAGTTTCATGTTGTTCATGTGTAAAAAGAATCTGCCAGCTTTTTTTGGTCTTTCAGTCAATCAGGAATATCAACTCTGCTTTGCTTTGCTCTTGTTAAAGTCAATTTTGTGACAAGTCTCATTATATTTCTTCTACTTCTTGGTGGGATTTTTAAAACAGAAGGGGATCCACTCTCTGTCATCTACTGAGAGTTACTTTTTTGATATCAGGTTACTTCGACTGTATGAGACTTCTCCTTAATGCCAAAGTTCCGTCAAGTTTGGAAAGAAGCAGTACTCCACCCACTCCAGTATCAGCCACACTTTATGAGCTGATTATGGTACCAATCAGTTATGCTGCCACCTGTAAAGATAAATCTTTCAGGTAAGTAATTTCAAAATACTGGAAATGGAATGTAAAAAGTTAGAGTGGCATATTCTATACTACAGTGGCAATCTTAACTTTCAACCAAACAACAAAATTCAAGGCTGGTTGAAATGGAAAGCATTTGCAGACAACAAAATGTGACTCAAAAATTGAAATTTGTCTTGGGAAGGGTAGGAAACATTGTTTGAAAAGGAGAAAATGCTGGTTACCAGCATTTTCTCCTTTTCTCACAATGTTTTCAAATGCCTCCTTTCCAAAGGTTGTTAAAAGTCGGGATTGTGTGGTGAAGGATTAACTTGTAGGAAGATGAGGCAGACTTTAAGTGCTTTGGCAGAATGTAGATAGAAATCACCATGCACAGAATTTGCTCATAATTTTTCTAGGAAAGTACTTTCCTTCAGTAATTAAGTGAAATGATAAACAAAGAATGAGAGGAAAAAAGTTTTAACTAGGTGTACATATGAAGGATTTTGTGATGTTTATTTCAAATTTCGTCTTTTATTAACCCCCCCTGTATGACATGTTTTACACATCATGGCATATAATGGAATCATTATTTAAATTTGGGTATCATTGGTACACGGTCTTGATATACAGCCATAGAATGTGTATATATTGAATACAGTTTAGCTCTGGTAGGCATCATGTCAATAAGCATTTGGAGATAATTATGAGAAACACACACACTTCATTTTAGCCCAAAATTTACATTGCTTAATAGGGTCATTTAGATAAGTTATATCCCCTGATACTACATAATACAATTTGAACTAATTTTTTCCAAATTGAATTCACAACAGTTTTTGCTGAAAGAGAAGGCAATTTTTATTGTGGGCAGTATATACCTTAACTGAACTTGTTATACATGACATTGTATAGTATGTAATAATGATGTTATTTTTTTTTCCAGTCATCATGTTTTAAGGAAGGTGTGCAAGTCACTCCTATGTCCTGTGTACACAGAACAAATATCACAGTTTCTGCTCCCTGCAATGGCTTATGGGAAATACCCATTTCCTTTCGTGGACCTTATACATGCATTGATCTATCACTGTAAGCTACAAGAAATAGGGGAAGGGAAAAACAAAGGGTATGGAAGAACCAGTGACAGGGATTTGTTAAAGTTAGACTCAACTCCATGGTTGTTGGGAGCCTTTCTGGCTTTGGGAGAAAAATATGTTGGTATGTAGCTGTATTTCTAAGTAAATCCTATTATTTCCATACAAGTTTAGTGCTATTTACCCCTTTACTACACAACTCCGCATGTCCCTGATAAGGAAAGCTTGGAAAATGTGGGAAAAGGAGAAAAAGCTGGCGACCAGTATTTTCTCCTTTTCCGATAAAGTTTTCTGACATTTCACAAAAACATTACTTCAGTTGAGCCACATCTAATTTGTTGTCTGCAACTGCTTTCAATTTGGACAGGTATAAAACTGTATCATCTGGTAAAGAGTTAAGTTGGTATAGAGGAGCCTGATATTGCAGTTTCAAGTCTGTAATATCTAATACCGGGGTAAGCTCTGGGTCTAAAAAAGTTGTCGCCAGCTCTTTCGCCAAATGAAAAAAGTTGGGGCCAATCTGGGGACAGTTGGGGCCAAATTTTCAGGAGTTGGGGCCAGATGAATATCATAATGCAGCTTGCTGGACAAAAATTTTAGACTGGTCGGAATTGTAAGGAGTTGCAGTCCATTCATAATGTATAATGTATGTTAAGGGGTAGAAAACTTTGTTAGAAAATGAAAATTATCTATGAAAAAGAAAAAAGTTGGTGTACTGACATTGTAGACACATTTTACATAGCATGACTTTTTTGCAAGCATCGTATTTGAGAAAGCTAGAAAATACAGGGTCAGAAAGCCAATAGTCCTTAAATAATCGTTTTGCAACTTTTGAAGGCGTGCTGAGTTGGCTAGATTCACTTTCATTATCTGAGTCATCGGCTTTACGTTTTCTCACAGACATAGTCACATAGCGATCCATTTTTACACAGAAAGAAAGAGCTAAAAAGTTACCTATTTATACAAAATCGGGAAATAATTGACTCGTGATTGTTTTTTGGACTTATTGAGTAGCGTCCTTTAATTAAAAGCCGGCATCTAATTACCACATTAATCGGTCGTATTAAACAACGATTACTTACCTTTTTGGACTTTCATGCCATGCGGTGTTCAGTTAACAATTATACAATCTACGGTCATTAATCGATGTGATAATAGACCAATTTGTCAAAGTGTTGAAATTGTCCTTACCGCTAAGAAACACCGCTATTGATGCAAATGTGTCATAAACTTACAACAATCAATATTGCAGCAAGCGTGTAAACACCATCGACAGTTAGTCAAACCTATCAACCAATCAGCGTACGTCAAATCTCCTTTGGTTCTTATCGGAGGCGTTGTCATGACGCGTGACATTCACATGATGTGCTGGCGACTCGAATAAACAATGTCATTGAACCCGCTTAGCTCGCAAACGCTTACAACAATGAATTTCAAAAGAATTTCTTTTTGGGGCCAGCTTGAAAAAAAGTTGTCGCCACGCATTTTCGCCAAATGAAAAAATCTTGCGCCAAATTTTTATTTTTGTTGCAATTGGCGACAATAGCGATCGGCAGCGCGAACCCTGAATACAGTGTCAGACAGTGAAGGTCTAAGATCAGACTGCAACTGAGTATCCACTCTTTACCATACTACAAAGTTTAACCTTTCTCCACATTGGAAGCATTTGTGGCTCAGACATTGGGATTTGTTTTTGGAAGAATAGAGAACATTTTTGTTAAAGGAAAAAATCAGGTTACTAGAATTTCTTTTTGTTCCCTCGATAATTTTTTGCCTCAGTGTCATAAAACTAGGGATTTTTTGCTTAGCCCTTTACCACACAATCCCTGCTTTTAACAACCCTATAATAGATAGATTTTGAAAATATTGTGGGACCAGGAGAAAATTCTTGTAACCAATTGAACAACATTTAAGAGTGAAAGGTTAAAATAAGAGTCTTTCCACAGTGATTTTGTCTGGTATAGAACTCCAATATTTCAGTTTTAAAATCCGTATTTCTAAAGTCAATTTTCTTTCAATTTCAAAACATGAAATTCATGAATATTCATATTGAGGAGGGGGCTTAACCCTCTACCAGATGACAAAATTTTAGTCTTGTCCAAATTGAAAACATTGGCAGACGACAAATTCAGTGTAACTCAAAATCTGAAATCTGTCTTATCATAGGGTAGAAAACAATGTGGGAAAAGGAAAAAATGTTGGTTACCAGCATTTTCTCCTTTTCACACAATGTTTTTTAAAAGCCGTCTTCCTCAGGGTGTCATGGCAGTATGGTAAAGGGTTAAATAGTGTTATTTGTTTCATAATTTTACAGACTTCTTTTTCTTTGAATGTGTCTTGACCAATCTTATTTTATACACAGAATCTCTGAAGATTGATACATTCAGCCTGTACCTACAAGTTGTACAGAGATTGTTTATCCTCCTCCCTGCACGTAAACATGATGATGGTGAGGACTCGGAGTCAGAGGAAGAAACGGATATGGAGGAGGAGGTAATTATTTAATCAATGAGCCATGCTCTGACAAAAGGGGGGCTTAATGCATATCCACTAGGCATGATACCAAGCAAGTCATCATTTATCCATAAAGTCCATTTTGTCTGACAACCCACTGAAACATGAGAAAAACAGGTCCTTGGACATGCAGAAAATTTAGAAATAGCAAAAAGGTTTGGTCCTCACAGGCTGACCTGGGTCAATGCTTTTTGCAGATGCATTAAATGTCCTTTTCACAGAGCATGGATCATATTATCCTTTACATCCCCCTTTTTTTTTTACTAATTAACTCTGTACACAATGTCACAATAAAGATTAATCCGTATTGAAAATGTTAGCAGATTGCAAGTTGACCCTATACCACACAATGCCGCCTTTTAACTACCCTGGGAAAGAAGTCTTTTGAAAACACTGTGGGAAAAGGAGAAAATGGTGGTAAACAGCGTTTTCTCCTTTTCCCACCATGTTTTCTACCCAATCAAAGAAAACTTACACATTTGAGCCACACTGAAATTGTCGTCTGCAAATGCTTTCAGTTTGGACAAGGCTTAAATTTTGTTGTCTGGTAAAGGGTTCAATGTAACTCATATGATAGGTTTTGTTGTTGAAGTTATCAAGACTTTGCTCAGGGTCTTAATCCTTTCCCACTCAGCAAGATTTAGACTCTTCCAAATTCAATACATTTGCAGACGACAAATTTAAAATCGGTACAAATGAGCCAAGTTCTCTGACTGTGGAAATTTTTGCGGGAAAAGGAGAAAGTGTTGGTTACCAGCATTATCTCCTTTTCTCACAATGTTTTCAAAAGGCTTCTTTTTTGGGGTCGATAAAACTCAGGATTGTGTCATAAAGGGTTAAAGGAAGATAAAAGAATATTAAGTCCAATGCGATGATGATTAATTCAGATATTTGGTTTACCCTGTACCACACAGTCCCGACTTTTAATGACCCTGAGGAAGAAGCCTGTTGAAAACATTATGGGAAAAGTAGAAAATGCTGGTAACCAGCATTTTCTCCTTTTCCCACAATGTTCTCTTCTCTTCCAGAAAAAATTTCAGTTTTTGAGTCACGTTTATTTTATAGTCTGCAAAAGCTTTCAATTTGGACTGGTTTAAAATTCTGTCATTTGGTAAAGGGTTAAAACACAATATATTCAAGATTATTTAAACAAGAAAAAGTAAACCAAAGAAAATAGAGTGTTTATAATAATAATGGAAAAGCTGAACTTCATGTATTCTGTCTTTTGTTAGAACATGGTTGAAGACAAGCTATCTGAGCTGAGAGACCAGTGTTTACGGATTTTAGACTCACAGCTGCATGTTCAAAAAAGTATAGCCCTGGTGACATCCCACCCAGATGATAATGACGTTATAAATGCCCTCTCTGTGATCTGTCACTACTTAATGAGTCAACACCGACATTCAATACACAGGAAAAGGTAAACATATATACACCATGACATGTTTCAGACAAAGGGTGTGTGTGGGACTGGTATATCACATAAAACCCCCTCCAACAGTGTATTAAACCCATGACTTATTTTTGATAATACACTAGTGTATTATCATTTTTTGGGTCCTAGTTCTATTTATTTTTGTAGTTATGAGCGTGTGAAGCTGGCAAAAACAACCACAGCATGTGACGGAATTTGTACCACTTCACAGTTTTGCGAGAAAATGGCGCAGTTGTTGCCAAGACATATACATGTTGAAAATACTATGATTTTCATGTTTGATAATAACAAAAAATGACGCAAAGTTGTTTAACAGCAACAAAATGAAGGAATTATGTTGATTTACATCCTCTATAAACTGTTTCATTCTGCTTTCGATTTAAATGTCACAGAGCTGTTTCCTTGTGTATGTAAACATTTCAAACCGAACTGCATTTATAGACATGGACCCGTGAATGGTATAAAGGCTAAAGGCTAAAGGTGATGATGCAGGATACTTATTTGTCTCTCATTCGTTTTATGTGATAAACATCGCATTCGTGTTTATGTATTATCATTTTTATCAAATGAGTTGACTGAAATGTATTTGACACTTGCCAAGGCTCATGTCATATTATTTTAGTGAACTCGTTTGATAAAAATTATAATACATAAGCACTCATATGTAAGATCCTCTTTTTAGGTACAAGATTAATATTGATCATAGGCTAGCTATCCCTTTACCAAACAATCCTGAGTTTGAATGACTATATAAAAAAGATTGTTGAAAACTTTGTGAGAAAACGAGAAAATACTGGTCACCAGCATTTTCTCCTATGCACACAGTGTTTTCTAGCCTTTCAAAGACAAATCCAATCACTGATGGTGCACATTTACTTGTCATCTGCAAATGCTTTCAGTTTGGACTCATCCAATAATGCCTTTTTCATTTAATGAACACTTTGACCTGTAACCTCAAAATACTGAGTTTTGACCTTGAAGAAGGAGGCTTTGGAAAACATTATGGAAAAAGGAGAAAATGCTGGTAACCAGCATTTTCTTCTTTTCCCACAGTGTTTTCTGTCTTTGCAAACAAGATTCCCATTATTTTGGTCACATTTGATTTGTCATCTTGCAAACAGTCTAAGATTTTGTCATCTGGAAAAGGGTTTAAGATCTGATGTTATGTACTTTCAGGTTGTTGTATACTCTAGCCTACAATCCAAGATTTATTCGCAGTCTCTGGAGATGTTGTGTGTCTTTATCAACAATTTCAGCAACCAAGTCAGTTCTTATTTCTTTTGTTTTAAATTTCAGAATTTTGATTTACATTTGCCTGTGTAAAAGAACATTTTTGGATGAGAGAGTATTTAAATTGTTTGCTTTGTAATGATGAGGACTATTGAATTTCATCATTGAATTTGTTATCAGATGACAAAATTTGAGACTCTTCTAAATTGAAAGCATTGCATACGACAAATTCATTGTGGCCTAAATGATGATAGTTGTCTTTTAAAGGGTAGGAAACATTGTGGTTAAAAGCAAAAAGTCTTGGTTACCAGCATTTTTTCCTTTTCACACAACGTTTTTAAAAGCCTTGTTTTTCAAGGTTGGGACTTGTGACTTGAGAACAGGAGGTCGCAGGTTCGATCCCCGGCTTGGCCAATTTCTTTCCAAGGATTGATGATAGTTGTTGCGACAGGATTCATTCCTCTCTCACTGCTGACCATTGTTTTGACGATGGTTATGTGGGAAAGCAGCCAGTGGCTTGGAAAGAATATTGTGCGGAGTACTGGTAAATGAAACTCCAGGAAAGCATGGATAGGAGCACTGGCTGCCATGATATAACTGAAATAATGTTGAAAACGGCGTTAAACACCATACAATCACTTGGGACTTGTTTGGTAAAGGGTTAATTAGGTATGATTATATCATAGATTACAGAATCTTATTATTTGGACCTTTCACTACATGGCTTTATTTTAGTGATGAAATACAAACTATTTCAGACCAAAATCATGTCATATTTTAATCCTTTACCAAACGACAAAATTTTAGACTAGTCCAAATTGAAAGCATTTGCAGATGACAGTATAAATGTGATTGAAAAATTGAAACTTGTTTTGGGAAGGGTAGAAAACATTGTGGGAAAAGGGGAAAATGCTGGTTACCAGCATTTTCTCCTTTTCCCACAATGTTTTCAAAAGGCTTTTTTCACAGGGTCGTTAAAAGTCGGGATTGTATGGTAAAGAGTTAATGGGCCATAGAGGTAAAGTGGATTTTCTTCATGCAATATTAAAATACATAGAAGAATAGATGTTGATTAACCCTTTACCAAACCAACAATCTCTGGTTTAAATGACCCAGGGGAAGAAACCTTTCGAAAACATTGTGGGAAAAGGAGAGAATGGTGGTAACCAGCATTTTTTCACACTCCCGCATTGTTTTCTGCTCTATCAAAGACAAATCCAATCATTAGTCGTCTGCAAATGCTTTCAATTGTTGCTGGTAAAGAGTTAAGGGAGTTGTTACTAGGCAACATCTGCATTTAGGCTTAAACTTGTTGACTTGTGAAATTTCTGAACATTCCATAACAGTCTTTGTTCTTGATTAGGTAAATGTCAGCTTTTGAACGTTGAATGTTTGCTTTGAATGAATTTTCTGTTCAATACTGGTAAAGGAACACCAGGAATAGTGTTGCACTTGCCACTATGATGTGAAAAATCATTTAAAAATGACATCTGTTCACAAACAAACAAACTGTCTGAACCCTGGTGACCTATAACCCTTTGAAACAAAAACTTGCATAACATAACATTTATGTAGATGATGGATAACAGACATGCGGTAGGCCAGAGCTCCAGATAAGAGGGGGTGGTATTCTAAATCCATTGTTTCTCCTCCAAACCCTATGTTGTGGGTACTCATTAGAATCATCTTGATGAGACAATTCTAATGAGTACCCATAACATAGGATTTAGTGGAGAATAAGTAATATTTTCAATTTTGAAACCAAAATCACTCCCTCTCTCTGGAACTCTGAGTAGGCTTTAGAAGTTGGTAACATAACCACTATGAAAAAAATTTTGGGCAAAAAAAAAAAAAATGATTTACTCAGAAAGCATCTCTCTACTGAAAGACGTTGTGGTAATGTGTGAATCTGTCATATTTTCAGAACAGAGACACCACTGATAATCATGCTATGCCGAGGTCTTTCGATGTCAGAGCGAGATGTAAACAGGATAGTGCCGGTACTGTCCACATTTTGCTCTATGTTCAATCACTCTCTCCTGACACTACATGACGTGGAGTTCTACGGAGATAGCTCAGGTAGTATAGCTGTATTCTTGGTCTTAACCCTTTACCAGACAACAAAATTTCAGCCTTGTCCAAATTGAAAGCATTCGCAGACAGGCTTAATATGGCTGAAATGGTGCAATTTTCTCTTGATAGGGTAGATAACATTGTTAGAAAAGGAAGAAAATGCTGGTTACCAGCTTTTTCTTCTTTTCCTTTAGTGTTTTCAAAAGGTTTCTGTCCCAGGGTCATTAAAAGGCAGCATTGTGTGGTAAAGGGTTAACCCTTGACCAAACAATCCTGGGGGGAAAGGCTTTTTAAATCATTGTGGGAAAAGAAAAGAGTGGTAGTAAGCAATATTGTCATTGCCACACACTGTTTTCTACTTTTTCAAAGACAAATCTTATTTGAGACTCATCTGATTTGTAATCTGCAAATGGTGTCAGTTTAGACAAGTCTAAGTTTTGTCATTTGGTAAAGAGGTAAACTATTACAGGGCACAGTTCTACCTCCTGTATACTCATAGCTGATGTGTTCAAGTGATATGGGCCAGTCCAAAGTGTTGCATTACTTGGATGGTAATGTAATGGCTGGAGTTTAACTCTTTACCACACGATCCCGAGTTTTAATGACCCTGTGAAAGAAGCCTTTTAAAAAGATTGTGGGAAAAGGAGAAAATGCTGGTAACCAGCATTTTCTCCTTTTCTCACAATGTTTTCTATCCTTCCCAAAATAAATTTCAGTTTTTCAATGACATTTATATTGTAGTCTGCAAATGCTTTCAATTTGGACCTGGGGCAGTCTGAAATTTTGTTGTTTGGTAAAGAGTTTAAGCATTTCTTTTGATATGTTGGCAAACCTGCTGGTAAATTTACAGTAGATCACTTTAATTTTAAATGATTGATTGTGTGGTGTTTAATGCCCTTTTCAATGTTATTTCAGTTATATCACGGCGGCCAGTGCACCTGTCCACGCTTTCCTGGAGTTTCTTTTACAAGTACTACAAATAATATTCTTCCCAAGCCACAGGCTGCTTTCCCACATAACCATCGTCGAAACGATGGTCAATGGTGAGAGAGGAATGAATCCTGTTGCAATGACTATCATCAGTCCTCGGAAAGAAATCTGCCGAGCTGGGGATCGAACCAGGGATGCCCTGTTCTTAAGTCTTGTAAGGTACCGACTGAGATAGCGGGGCTCGGCTTTAATTTTAAAACATTTTTCTGAAACATTCATAATCATTTTGAATATAGAGTTTTTAACATGTGAAAATATTATATGCATAAGAAGATTTCTGATCACAGTTTCTCCTCTTGCCATAGTGTTGTTTTAAGTTGATTGCTGTGATGTTAAAAATGGTTTAGTAATCATGGTTTTCCTAATTTACTGTAACCAGCATTTTCTCCTTTGCCCACAATGCTTAACTGTTCAAAGACAAAATTCATCCTTTGAGCCAGAATAATTATCTACATTTTTGTCTACACATGCTTTTGGTATGGACAAGTCTTAGAATTTTGCTGTCTCGGAAAGGGTTAACCCTTTCCCAAACAAGCCCTGGTTTTCACGTGTCTGCAGTACAAGTCTTTTGAAAACACTGTGGGAAAAGGAGAAATTGCTCATAACGAGCAATTTCTCCTTTTCCCACAGTGTTTTCTACCCTTTTTGAGACCTTTCTGCCATTTTCATCAAATTTAAAATTGTCGTCTGCAAACTCTTTCAATTTGGACCAGTCCAAAATTTGTCATTTGGGAAAGGGTTAAATGGAAACTATCAAGAATCAGGGTCCGTATTCACCAACCATTCTTAAGAACGTTCTTAGACTTATTCTTCAAGATTTTCCAAGTTTGAAAGTAACACAACTTCTGATTGGCTAAACCAAATGGTTTAGCCAATCAGAATGTGTGTTACTTTCAAATTTGGAAAATTTTGGAGAACAAGACCAAGAATATTCCTAAGAATGGTTGGTGAATACGGACCCAGCACTTTGTTTGCTTTCAGTGAAATCCACTAGTATGCCGTTTAGCCTGGACGAACTTGTCAATATGATGATAACTCTGCGAGATGTGTGCCTGGGTATCATAGAGCTTGCTCATCCAGATGCCAAACCCACAGTGAATGAAGATTATAGGCTAGCTCTGAGTAGGACAGGAGGCAAAACTAGAAACAACAATGTTAAAGATACAACTAAACAGACTGCTCAGTGGTCTTATTTATTCAAGGTTTGGAAGGCATTTTTCATATTCTCAGCTTTTAGGGGAAAACATTACTTTGGTCTTGTTCATAGTAAAAACATTTGCAGACAACAATTAAAGTTTTGCTTAAATGATAAAAACTTGTCATTGAAAAGGTGGAAAGTAGTATGGGATCAGGAGAGATTGCTGGTTGTCAGCATTTTCTCCTTTTCCTGTTGTGTTTTCAAACTCTTCTTCCTGAGGGTTGTGAAAACACTGGATCATTTCGTAAATCTGGTTTTTGATATACACTGTCTTAAAAAGTCAAAGGTCACATAATCTTAAGTCATGTCCGCTCCATATCTCTTAAACCCCTAATCTAATGTTGAAAATGTTTCATTCATATCAGCACCTGAATGGGATGAACTACAGAGTAGAGATTTCAGATGGCAGACTCAAAAGGCAAGGTTCACACAGTGTTTCTGGTAGCTCATAAATTTTGGGGGGTCATCTGTGACTCGCTGTTTGGAATTTTGAGAGTTATTCAGAAATTTTACGCGTCATGCTCTTTAAAATTTGTTCACGTGTTGTTTGCCTTTGCCAGGTATAAGATGTTGCACAATGCTAAGAATTTTAAATGACAGAGTGGTATTTAAGTTAAAAGTTGAAACCAATGATCTCGTAGAAACTGTCGTCTGTCATCTTGATTACACCAGCAAGTCGATGACCATTACCGGGCAGGGTCTACAACGCGGACAAAAAGTTTAAGTACAGATTCCATACAGTAATATAGGCAAGATGACAGCAGTGACACACAGAATAATGTCGCGTTCTAGACCAACTTGGTGTAAACGGTAAACAAATAATTCAGTGTTAGAAAGTGGGTCTGATATGATTCTGCAGTTTTAAACTTGACGATTTTGTAAGTTATATTAATTGAATCAATCCTTTATGTTCCTATTTAGTTCTGATTAATGTTGCGTCAAGGAAGACACAATGTATTAATTTTGTTGCATCAGGCTTTCATTTTGCGCGTCAAAAACACAAAAACGCAGACTGTCTGAAACGCTGGTCACAGCATGGGGTCAAATGTCACATTCTCTTAAATCGTGTCATCTCCATAATTATGTCGTTTGAATACCAGGTCTTATTTTGAAAAGATTTCACACATGATTGCATCTTGATGCTTTATGAGACAATGTGCAGAGCAGAAGCTTGAGGCAACATACTACAAAATCAAGGTCACAGCTTGGGGTTAAAGGTTACATGCTCTTAATTGTGTTGGCTCCACATCTTTTGAAGCCTTGATCTGATTTTATAAATATTTCACACATGTTTCATCTTTATTTGACAATGTACAGAACAGGGGTTTCAAATACTTGGTTCCAAAGTCAAAATCACAGCAGGGGGTCTTAGGTCACATGCTTATGTCTGCTTCATATCTCTTTAACCCCTTGTCTGGTTTTGAAACTGTTTCATTCACATTTGCACAACAGCCTTAACTCTTTACCACACAATCCTGAGTTTTAAAGACCCTGAAGAAAATGATTTTTGAAAACATTGTGGGAAAAGGAGAAAGTGCTTGTAATCAGCATTTTCTCCTTTTCCCACAATGTTTTCTACCCTTCCCAAAACAAATTTCAATTTTTCAGTCATGTTTATTTTGTCGTCTGCAAATGCTTTCAGTTTGAACCAGTCTAAAATTATGTTGTTTGGTAAAGAGTTAAATATGCATTTTTCATACCAAGAATTTACTCTGTGCTGACAGTGTTTGCCTCAATATATCCGGTTTGCATACTCTTTTAATGAAATTGATAGAAGAAATTCAGTCAAACATGCTTGAAAATTAATCTTTCATACATGTATATGAGCCATGCTCTGTGAGAAGGGGACTTAATATAACACCTTGATGCATTATACCTAGGAAGTCATCACATTATTATGCTTCCATAAAATCCATTTTGTCTAACAACGAACTGAATCAGGAGGAAGACTGATCCTTTGTAAGGCAGAAAATTTATAAATGGCTAAAAGGTTTTGACCAATGTTAAGCCCGTGCAGTCTGCAAAAGCTGACATGGATCAAAACTTTAATACCTAGCTAATTATGCATCCGAAAATTCTATTTTATCTAACAACTGACTGAATCATGAGGTAGACTGGTCCTTTGACATCTAAAAAATTTGTAAATGACCAAAATTTTCTACCCATGTCAGCCTGCGTGGACTGCGTAGGCTGACATGGGTAGATACTTTTTAACAGATGCATTAACCCCCCTTTTCACAGAGCATGGCTTGTATGTTTTATTTCCAAAGTAGATAGGCTATAGATTAAATTAACTCTTTAACACACAAGAAAAATTTAGACTGGTCCAAATTGAAAGCATTTCCAAACAACAATTTAAATGTGACTGTAATAATGGAATTTGTCTTAGATAGGGTAGAAAACATTGTGGGAAAAGGAGAAAATGCTGGTTACCAGCATTTTCTCCTTTCTCACAATGTTTTCAAAAGGCTTCTTCCTCAGGGTCGTTAAAAATCAGAATTGTTTGGTAAAGGGTTAAGACTTTTTTCATCTCCTACAGGTGACTGCAGCATTAGTTCGTCAGGCATACACAAGAGATGCAAGAAGATCATTTTGTCCAAAAGATCTGTGGTTATCAGACAGAGTTAAAATACAAGCTGATGGGGTAAGAAGGTGTTCACTACCTCTTTACCAATCGACAATATTCTAGACCAGTCCAAACTGAAAGCATTTGCAGACGACAAAATAAATGTGGCTCATAAACTGAAATTTGTTTTGGGAAGTGTAGAAAACATTGTGGGAAAAGGAGAAAATGCTGGTTACCAGCATTTTCTCCTTTTCCCACAATGTTTTTCAAAAGGCTTCTTTCTCAGGGTCGTTAAAAGTTGGGATTGTGTGGTAAAGGGCTACTTACTTGTGCTGTTTTGTAAGAAAGCTTAAATTTCTGGTATATACTATAGGGCCAAAATCCATTACTAAACTCCTACCTTGACAACAAATATACAAGCATATTCTTTCCTTTATATTTTTATTCCTTCTTTTAAAGACCCTGCTAAGCCCCGTAGCTCAGTCGGTAGCATACAGGACTTGAGAACAGGAGGTCGCTGGTTCGATCCCCGGCTTGGCCAATTTCTTTCCGAGGATTGATGATAATCATTACAACAGGATTCATTCCTCTCTCACCACTGACCATTGTTTCAACGATGGTTATATGGGAAAGCAGCCAGTGGCTTGGAAAGAATATTGCACGGAGTACTGCTAAAAGAAACTCCAGGAAAGCATGGATAGGTGCACTGGCCGCAGCGATATAACTGAAATAATGTTGAAAAAGGGGTTAAATACCATACAATCAATCAATCAATCAATTTAAAGACCCCGAGAAACGAAGCTTTTTTTTTTTTTGACACATTGTGGGAAAGGGAGAAAATGCTGGTAAGCAGCATGTTCTATGTTTTCTACCATTTCAAAGGGTAAAAGTCAACCATCTTTAGAGACAACAATGACTGGTGTCTGCAAATGCCTTCAATAAAGAGATGCAAAACAAAAATGTGTCACTTTGTTAAGGCTTAAACCTTAGAGCGCCGAATAAACCTATCAGACATTTTGAACCTAGAAATATGATCCAAATAATTACAATTTCATGGTTGCCTTTGTCTACAGAGTTCCATCAAAGCAGACAGTGTAGATCAAAGATCAGGCTGCACATTTTGTGCAGCCTGATCTTGATCTGCATTGGCCGCAAAGGCAACTATAGTCGTGAAACGCGCTTTAAGGGTTAAGTATTTCTATTTGAATAATAGATTGTCAATATGGTTACGGTTTTGACTTTCTTTACCTGTATTTTTTCATTCATTAATTCCAGAGCACTTGTGCATTTCTCATTTAAGCCCTCACAGATATACAAAGCCCAAGACTCCATGTTTAGACGTCAACCATTTCGGACAATGCAAACTTTGTCATCGATTAACAGGTTTGGTGAGTATAGTCTTTTAACTCTTTACCAAACGACAAAATTTTAAACTAATCCAAATTGAAAGCATTTGCAGACGACAAAATAAATGTGACTGAAAAATTGAAATTTGTTTTGGGTAGGATAGAAAACATTGTGGGAAAAGGAGAAAATGCTGGCAACCAGCATTTCCTCCTTTTCCTACAATGTTTTCAAAAGGCTTCTTCCTCAGGGTTGTTAAAACTCGGGATTGTGTCGTAAAGGGTTAATGTCATTTTGTGTAGAAGAGTTTTAACTATACATGGGATTCTTATTGACGTAGGCCATATAGGTGTATGACTTGTTTTCAGAGAATCTAGGTTTAAATTCCTGCGGGTGGTATCAGTCATGTGACAGTATCAGTGACAGTGCTGGTTACCAGCATTTTCTCCTTTTCCCCCAATGTTTTCAAAAGGCTTCTTTTACAGGGTCATTAAAACCGATGATTGTGTGGTAAAGAGTTAACACTTAAGCTGCTGAATAAATGAAACGCAAATTTCTACTCAATACTGAAAGGCCAAACATTGCGGTTTCGAAGTTGATTTCACCGGAAAAAAAAAAATACCGTATCGGACAATGTAGATCAAAGATCAGACTGCACGTTCTGTGCAGTCTGATCTTGATCTACACTGTCCGCAAAAGGTCAGTGGGTTGCGATTAGCAGCTTAAGGGTTAATGCATTTCCTTGATGCATTATACCAAGCAAGTCATCACATGACCATGGATCCATAAAATTCCATTCAGTCTTACAACCAGCTGGATCTGTAGGTAGAATGTCCCCCGATGTGCTGAAAATTTACAAATGGCAAATAGTTTCGACCCACGTCAGCCTGCGCAGATTTCACATGCTGATATGGGTGAACACTTTATGCAGATGCATTAAACCACCCTTTTTACAGAGCATGACTCATATGAGTGAAGTGTTGTTGTGAATATGACAGATACAATTGAAAGCAGCATGAAACACTATACAAACATACTTTAACCCATAAAGTGCTGAGTCTTGAGTTAGTCCCTAATGCGGACAGCATAGATTAAGATCAGACTTGAGAATCATCTCATCGAGATAATTCTAATGAGTACCCACAACATAGGGTTTGGAAGAGAAAATAATGGATTTACAATACCATCACTCCCTGTTATCTAGAGCTCTGGATCTAAACTCGCCTTTAACTGGAAGTGCTCTACTAACAGAAATAAAAAGTATTTGTAATCTTGTAGATGATGATGGAGGGCCACCATTGTCCAACAAAGATGTGAAAAATTCTGTCATTCTAACGGAACTACCTTTTGTTGTACCATTTCAAGAAAGGGTGAAGGTAAACATGATAGCATTGTCAGTCTTTAACTCTTTACAAGACAACAAAATTTTGGACTGGACCAAATTGAAAGCATTTGCAGACGACACATTAAATTTAACTCTTTACCAGACAACAAAGTTTTGGACTGGACCAAACTGAAAGCATTTGCAGACGACAAATTAAATGTAGCTCTTTACCAGACAACAAAATTTTGGACTGGACCAAATTGAAAGCATTTGCAGACGACAAATTAAATGTAGCTTAAATGGTAATTTATGTATTGAATAGGATAGAAAACTTTGTGGGAAAAGGAGAAAATGCTGGTTACCAGCATTTTCTCCTTTTCCCACAATGTTTTCAAAAGCCTTCTCTTTCAGGGCCGTCAAAAATCGGGATTGTGTGGTAAAGAGTTCACTCTTTACCAGACAACAAAATTTCAGACTGGTCCAGATTGAAAGTATTTGCAGATAACAAATTAGCATTTTCTCCTTTTTTCCACAACATTTTCAAATGCTTTTTTTTTATTTGTCATGGGCATAAAAACTTTGGAACTGCATGGTAAGGGTTTCCTGTGAACTTCACACAGACATATTAAATTTTGACAGTTTGCCATCAGTTGCCTTTGAAAACATTGTGACCAACAGAGAAATTACTAGGGAAGAGTATATTTGTTTGAATTATGTTACTTAGATTACGGCTTGCCTGCTTTGAATATACAAAGACTTATTTGGGGAATATTTCAAGAGTTATATCTGACACCACAATGCCAAAAGTGTCTATACCTTGTGTGTAGCATAATCTAGTGGCCCTCTTTGACAGATACTCAATTCACACGAAACGTAGACAGTATGGATCCAAAATGAAATTGTACATTCTATGCGAGCCATGCTCTGGCAAAAGGGGGCTTAATGCATTTCTGTGATGAGTGACACCAAACCAGTCATCACATAATTATGGATTCATAATGGCCACTTTTTTTGATAAACAACTTAATCATGAGATAGAATGGTCCTTGGAAATACAGAATATTGACCAGTAGCCAAAAGTTTTGGCCCAGGTCAGCCTGCGCGGACTGCGCAGGCTGACCAGGGTCTATACTTTTCGCAGATGCATTAAGCCCCCTTTTCACAGAGCATGGTTCATATCCTTTTGCTGGCTTCAAATATGGCTTTAGATAACAAAAGAATTGGTAAAAAAAAGTCTTTTGACGTAAATTGATAGATATATGTTCTGCCAACTAGTATTAAAAATTTTTTTTATCCATCAAGACTTATATCTATATAGGACCTTAGAAATAAAGAAAAAAATGCTTTTGAATCTGCTACCTTTCTGATGAAAATGGGCATTAACCCTTCTACCACAATCATGAGTTTTAATAACTTCATTGAAGAAGGCTTTTGAAAATATTGTAAGAAAAGGAGAAATTGCGGGTAACCAGCATTTTCTCCTCTTCCCACAATTTCTTCTAAGCATTCAAAGACACTTTCCAAAATTTTAGCTATGTTTAACTTGTTGTCAGCAAAATTAATGCTTTCAAATTGGACCCATCCAAATTTTGTCAGTTGATAAAGAGTTTAGTTTAACTCTTTACCAAACGACAAAATTTAAGACTGGTCCAAATTGAAAGCATTTGCAGACAACAAAATAAATGTGACTGAAAAATTGAAATTTGTTTTAGGAAAGGTAGATAAACATTGTGGGAAAAGGAGAAAATGCTTGTTACCAGCATTTTCTTCTTTTCCCACAATGTTTTCAAAAGGCTTCTTTCCCAGGGGCGTCAAAAGTCAGGATTGTGTGGTAAAGAGTTAAACATAATTATTTTACATTGATTGAGAAATAAGTTGTTACAACTTAGACTAATCTCTCTTGATTATGCTTCCTGGAATCTTTTATATGTGTAAGGAGCCCATAGTATGTACACAATCATGATGTTTTTGACATTTGGAAATCTTTTTTCTTTCAATTCAGATGTTGCAGAAACTTATCCAGAATGATAAAGAGGGACGTCAAGGGGATTTGGATTTTCCTTCCCATTTTGGTCCTGGTCACAGCATTAATGTGATGATACGTCGAAACTTTATTTATGAAGATGCATTTGATAAGCTATCGAAGGCAAATGGTGAATAAATTCTGTAGAAGTACAGTTAACCCTTTACCACACAATCCCAAGTTTTAACAACCTTGAAGAAAAAGCCTTTTGAAAACATTGTGGGAAAAGGAGAAAATGCTGGTAACCTGCATTTTCTCCATTTCCCACAATGTTTTCTACCTGTCCCAGAGCAAATTTCTATTTTTGAGTCGGATTTATTTTGTCGTCTTCAAATGCTTTGACTTTGAACTGGTCTAAAATTTTGTCGTTTGGTAAAAGGTTAAAGTAGTTGGCAACTAAATTTTGGTTGGGCATTTAAAAAAAACCTTTGCAGACACTCAAAATCCTTATTGGCTTTCCTAGACGATCTTTAACCCTTTAGCAAGCATTCCCCTGTGCTAACAACCCTGAAAAAGAAGGCTTTTGAAAACATTGTGGGAAAAGGCAAAATATGCTCTAAACCAGCATTTTCTCTTTTTCTTAAAATGTTTTGAACCCTTCAAAAACAAATGCAATCATTAGAGCCTCATTTAATAAGTCATCTGTAGGTGTTTTCAACTTGGACAGGTCTAAAATTTTGTTGTCTGGTAAAGAACTAAACTGAGATACTAGTGGGAAAAAAAAAATGAGTAGAAAAGATAAAAGACATCCAATTTTTTACAAGTCTGTGCTGTTTCTTACTCCATTTTGTTATGGAGTAGATATCAAGTGTAACTTTGAAAATATAGGAAAGATATGGATAGGAAAGCTGTCAAAGTGATATAACTAGAGTAGTATTTAATGTTCCTTGAAATACTGTTTAAGCCTTTACCACATGATCCCGAGTTTTAAAGACCAAGAGGAAAAAGCCTTTTGTAAACATTGTGTGGAAAGAAGAAAATGCTGGTTACGGGCTCAAATGAGGGAATTTGTCATTGATACGGAATAAAACAGAAGTTTTCTACTGTATCAAAGACAAATTCCATCATTTGAGCCACATTTAACTCTTTACCACACAATCCCAACTTTGAACCACCCTGTGAATGAACCCTTTTGAAAACATTGTGGGAAAAGGAGAAAATGCTGGTAACCAGCATTTTCTCCTTTTCCCACAATATTTTCTATCCTTCCCAAAACAAGTTTCAATTTTTCAGTCATATTTATTTTGTCGTCTGCAAATGCTTTCAATTTGGACCAGTCTAGAATTTTATCGTTTGGTAAAGAGTAATATAGTCATCTGCAGGCACTTTCAATTTGGAATGGTCTACATTTTTCTACTTTGGTAAAGAGTATCATTGAAAGTTTGTACCTATCTCTTTAAACAGAACCTGACCTGAGAAAGAAAATGAGAGTACAGCTGATCAATGCGGCTGGGCTAGATGAGGCTGGGATAGATGGTGGAGGAATATTTAGGGAGTTCTTGAGTGTATTATTGAAGGCATCTTTCGATCCCAATCGGGGATTTTTCAGTCAGACCACAGACAGGGTGCTGTATCCAAACCCACAGTCATCAGTATTGGTGGAAAACTATAGGGACCATTATTATTTTATCGGGCGAATGCTTGGAAAGGTAAATTATTGCAGTCAGTGAGTGAGTTACTGAATGACTACAACCTCCATTTCCTAAGTCAACAGCCTTAGAAAACTTTGTAGGAAAAGGAGCAGTTGCTTCCGAAATTTTTTTCCATACTGTTGAAAAACTGAACCATGCTCAGTGAAAAGGGGGCATCATGCACCTGCAAACAGTATCGACCCAGGTCAGCCTGCACAATTTGCACAGGCTGACCTGGGTTGATACTTTTTGCTAATGGTCAATTTTCTGCATGTCAAAGGACCATCCTACCTCAGGATTCAGTCGGCTGTTATACAAAAACAATTTTATGGATCCCTAATTATGTGATCACTTGCTTGGTATAATGCATCTCAGGGATACATTAAGCCCCCTTTTGCCAGATGTTTTTTTTTTTTTTTTTTTTTTTTTTTTTTTTCCCATTTACACAAAAAATATAATCATATCAGGGCTTTTTCCCCTGTCAGATCTTAATGCAAGTGGACAGTTTAAAACCAGGATAAAACATTTTTTAGTCTGATTTTATTCAACACTGTCCACAAAAGCAACTGATGTTGTCTTTCGCAGTCTGATTGTTCAGTTTTGTATTTCGTATTGCAGGCTATCTATGAGAACATGCTGGTAGAATTACCCTTTGCTGCTTTCTTCTTGTCGAAGATATTGAGTCGTACCAGCGGAGACCTTGATATCCATCATCTTGCCTCCCTTGACCCTGACCTTTACAAAAATTTACTTTTTCTCAAACATTATGATGGGGATGTGGCTGGACTGGATCTAGACTTTACAGCTGTCAATAATGAATTTGGTGAAACAAAGGTAATAACCTTTCAATACTGGCTTGTGTTAGACATGTCCATGTGGAATATGGGAGAAACATTTGAAGGATCTGTAACTCATTGCCTCAAGCAAATAACTTTCTTTGTATTTTAACCTTTTATCTCACAATCTCAACCTTTAACTCTTTACCACACAACAAAAATGCAGACCTGTCCAAATTGAAAGCATTTGCAGACGACAATTTAAATGTGACTGAAATGATAGAATTTGCCTTTGATAGGGTAGAAAACATTGTGGGAAAAGGAGAAAATGCTGGTTACCAGCATTTTCTCCTTTTCCCACAATGTTTTCAAAAGGCTTCTTCCCAGGGTCATTAAAAGTTGGGATTGTGTGGTAAAAAGTTAAAGACCATGACAGAAACGCTTTCGAAAACACTGCTGGTAAATAGCAGTTTCTCCTTTTTTCACACTGTTTTCTACCCTATTGCAGACGACAATATAAATGTTCCTAGAATGATTGCATTTGTTTCTGAAAGGGTAGAAAACATGGTGGGAAAAAGAGAAAATGCTAGTTACCAGCATTTTCTCCTTTTTGCACAATGTTTTCAAAAGGCTTCTTTCTCAGGGTCATTAAAAGTCGGGATTGTGTGGTAAAGGGTTAATGCATCTGCCAAAAGTATCAATCCATATCATCCTGGGCAGTCTGCGCATGCTAACATGGGTCGAAACTTTTTGCCATTTTAAAACTTTCTGCATAAATGGTCAGGAAATAGCAAGTGTTAGGTGATTTTCTACCATTTCGAAAATGTCTGTTTCATTTATTTAGCATTTTAAAAATGACTGCATCATATAAATCACCATACACATTAAGCAGAAAACTGTCAGAGTTAAAACTTTTTGCTTAAGAAATTCAGGTAAGTTAGGGTATCCTTCATTTTTATTACTTCCTGAAGCCACTTTTACTCTATACCAAAAAACCAAATTTTGGACTGGACAAAATTTAAAGCATTTGCAGACAACAATTTAAATGTTGCTAAATTGATGGTTTTTGTCTATGATAGGGTAGAAAACATTGTGGGAAGAGGAGAAAATGCTGGTAACCAGCATTTTCTCCTTTTCCCACAATGTTTTCAAAGGCTTCTTCCTCAGGGTCGGGATTGTGTGGTAAAGGGTTAAAGTATTTCCTATGCTTTCTTTTCCAGGTGGAAGAATTGAAACCTGGTGGTAGAAATATTGCAGTAACAAATGCAAACAGAATAGAATACATCCATCTGATGGCTGATTATAAACTGAACAAACAGGTAATTCTGAATAGTAACTTGTAGAACAGATCGACTGCTGAGGGCAATACTATTGTAAGTCATTTTTGACAAGTTTTCAGGAGAGACAAAAAACTATCTCAATTTTGACTGAATATATGAATTGATTTAGATTTTTGGTATAACATATTTCACAACATGTTACTATAGAGTGTGGGTCAATTTTTTTCTTTATCTGTCAAATAAGTGATTTATCCAAAGTTTTAGACTTACGATAGTATTGCCATCAAAATCGACCAATGTCGTACCTAACTTTTTTGAGCAATACTATTGTAAGTTCACTTACAATAGTATTGCAGTTGAAAATATGCACAAATAGAAGAAGATACCTGCTGCAATACTGTTGTAGATTTTTTTTTTGCATAAATCCAGAGTTTCATTTGATATGATATACCCAATATAATTTAGTGGAATGGCAGATACTGTCATAGCCAGCTTTATTACCTGATTATTTCAGTTTTTAGTCTGTGCACTTCCAACAAATCTAAGAGCAACCTCATCAAACTCCTTTTTATATTATTTTTGTGGCCTAGACAAGTCCATGACCTTTACTGAGAAACTTGGTCCAAACTTCATCATAAATACAGGAAAATGAGCTGAGCATACATTCATCATTACTGTTTGTCATAATATGCAAAATTATGCCTGACAACGTTTTTATGAAAATCGGACAAAAAAATATTAAAATTAGATTTTTATCCTAAACAGAATTCTGCCAGATTGTTGAAGTTTTCTGTTAAATCCAACAAAGTTATATGTCATTGTGGAGGCATCAGCTTTCCTTACTGGTGATACACCTAGATCTTTTTGCAGAAACTATCTCTTAGTCTTAGGGTGAATGTTGTGGACCTTGGTCAGTCCAGGCTATTGTCTGCAGCATTTGGTTTGCTTCTATAGTGTCTAGCATTGTCTAGTATTCATAGGCAGCCAGCAATAAAGGATTAAACAAACATAAAAAAAAACAGAATTCCTAACTGAACCTACTTTAATGGGGATAGAGGGAGCCAAAGTCATTATGAACATTACACAATATTATAACAGAGGAGCTTAGGCTTGTCAAAACAGCATATCTGGCTCCAGAAATGATCGGCATATGTGGCTATAGAAATAAGCATCATCCCATCTTTATGCCATTTCCTAGGTGATCCCAGCTTGAATTACTTTAATCTGCACATAAACTACCGAAAAGCATGAAATAAAGTGCTTTATATTCTTTGGTACTTCTGCCTATTCTAGGCTTTCATTAGGGATGATATTAAAGAGGTCAGCCGCAAGAAGAAAACAATGTCTACAGGAGTTGTGTGTGAACAGAACATGGTATTGTAAATTTAGGGCTGATTGGAGCAGAGTATCTTAACTATTTACCAAACGACAAAATTTTACACTGGCCCAAATTCAAAGCATTTGCAGTCGACAAATTCAATGTAGGTCAAATGATGATTTCTGTCCTCGATAGGATAGAAAACATTGCAGGAAAATGATATACCAGCATTTTCTCCTATTCCTGCAATGTTCTCAAAAGCCTTCTTCAGGGTTGTTAACCCTTTATCACACAATCCCGACTTTTAATGATCCTGAGAAAGAAGCCTTTGGAAAACATTGTGGAAAAAGGAGAAAATGCTGGTAACCAGCATTTTCTCCTTTTCCCACAATGTTTTCTACCCTATACATAAATCACCATTTAAGCTACACTTAATTTGTCCTCTGCAAATGCTTTCAATTTGGTCCAGTCTAAAATTTTGCTGTTTCGTAAAGAGTTAAGAGAATAGTCTGTTAAAGGGTTGAAGAAATGGTGAAAAGTGAAAGTTCAAGAGATACTCCATACTAGTTGTCTCTGCACATTAATCTTTATGTACACTGTCTGCACTATCATTCGACTCCTTACCAAATGACAAAATTCTAGACTTGTCCAATTTGAAAGCATTTGCAGACAGCAAATCAAATATGATTGAAATAATGATATATGTCTCTGAGAGGATAGAAAACATTGTGGGAAAAGAAGAAAATTCTGATAACCAGCATTTTCTTATCATTCCAACGTTTTCTACGGGCTTTTACCTCAGGGTCGTTAAACACGGGATATGTGTTGTTAAGGGTTATGAAAGGGAAGGTAATTGTTCCCCTAGAAAAAGAAAGTAGGGAGGGGAGGTGGGATATGCTGGAATTAGTGTTGCTGTCGATCTCTCAGCCTAGGTATATATTAAAGTTGTGGTAAACTTCCATCAGTTTAGGTGTCATTGTTTCAAAACCTTGTACAACTATTTATGGAAACTGTGGATGTGGAAAACAGTATTGTCTGCTGTTAACCCTTTACTATACAACAAAATTTTAGTCATGTCCAAATTGAAAGCAATTGCAGAAGACAATTTCATTGCGGCTCAAACGATGCCATTTTTCTTTCATGGGTTAGAAAACATTGTAGGAAAAGGAGAAAATGCTGGTTACCAGCATTTTCTCCTTTTTCCACAATGTTTTCAAAAGGCTTCTTTCACAGGGTCGTTTAAAGTCAGTATTGTGTGGTAAAGGGTTAAGTGCGAAGAATTATCTCCCGATTTTTTGTGTGTGTTTTACACATGATAGGTAGGAGCATCTGTTGTCTGTGTCAAAAGACTTAGCAGAGACTTTGACCCTCGACTCTTTACCAAACGACATAATTTTAGACTGGTCCAAATTGAAAGCATTTGCAGACGACGAAATGAATTTGACTGAAACTTTTAAATTTGTTGTGGGAAGAGTAGAAAACATTGTGAGAAAAGGAGAAAATGCTCGTTACCAGCATTTTCTCCTTTTCCCACAATGTTTTCAAAAGGCTTCTTTCTCAGGGTCGTTAAAAGTTGGGACTGTGTGGTGAAGGTTTATTTGAACAATCAAGGGCTTTAATGACCCATGGGAAGAAGCCTTTTGAAAACACTGTCGGAAAGGGAGAAAGCTGGTAACCAGCATTTTCTCCTTTTCCCATAGTGTCTATTACTGTCCCAAAGAAAAATTCCATCATTTGATCCACATTTAAACCTTTCCCAAACAAGCCCTGGTTTTCACGTTTCTGCAGTACAAGTCTTTTGAAAACACTGTGGGAAAAGGAGAAATTGCTCATAACGAGCAATTTCTCCTTTTCCCACAGTCTTTTCTACCCTTTTTGAGACCTTTCTGCCATTTTCATCAAATTTAAAATTGTCGTTTGCCAACTCATTCAATTTGGACCAGTCCAAAATTTGTCGTTTGGGAAAGGGTTAATTTGTTGTATGCAAATGCTTTCAGTTTGGACAGGTGGAAAATTTTGTCATTTGGTAAAGTGTTAAAAGTCACTTTTTGTGATAGTTATAGTTTCCACCTGTGTCATATGATTACAGATGATATTTTTGGTATACCGGTTCTCTTTCAGATCAGATCACATACCATGTCGTTTAGGGAGGGCCTGTCTGATCTGATCAACCTGGAATGGTTGAGGATGTTCGACCAGCACGAGCTACAAGTCCTGATATCTGGTGCCTCCGTACCCATCAACATAGAGGATCTGAAACAACACACAAACTATTCTGGTGGATACACAGCTGACCACCCAGTTATCACAATGTTTTGGACCATCGTGGAAGCTTTCAGTGATGAACAAAGAGGACAACTGTTGAAATTTATCACTAGCTGTTCAAGGCCACCATTACTGGGGTTCAAGGTAATATGAACAGAAAGCTGTGTAGCAGAATGGCCTAAACCTCTCATTGTGGAGATTCTTGGTTCAAGTTCTGTGATGAGCAGGGTCAGCTTTCCGAGCTACCCATATAGTGATGCAAGTTCTGGCTGGGTTTCCAGGAAGCTTTTGTTAGGAGTGATTGACATAGAGCTGTAGAGCTTGTTTCACAGTCATTAAAAAATTGCAGACCCGTCCAAATTGAAAGCATATGCAGATGACAATTTCAGCGTGGCTTAAATGATGTGTTTTTTCTTTGATGGGGTAGAAAACATGGTGGGAAGGAGAAAATGCTGTTCATCAGCATTTTCTCCTTTTCCCACAATGTTTTCAAAAAGCTTTTTCCTCAGGGTCGTTAAAAGTTGGGGCTGTGTGGTAAAGGGTTACAATACACTAAGGTTAACCCTTTAAGATATGACAAAATTTCAAATTTCTCCAAAATCAAAGCTTTTGCAGACAACATATTAAATGTGTTTCAAATGGTGGGGCATGTCTTGTAAAGGGTAGAAATCATTGTGGGAAAAGGAGAAAATGCTAATTACCAGCATTATCTCCTTTTCCCACTATGTTTTCAAAAGCAATCCTTCCCAAGGTCCCTAACTCTTTATCACACAATCTCGGGTTTTAACAACCCTGAAGGAAAAGGCTTTTGAAAACATTGTAGAAAAATGAGAAAATGCTGGCAACCAGCATTTTCTCTTTTTCCCACAATGTGTTCTTCCCTTCCAATATCAAATTTTAATTTTTGAATCACATTTATATTGTTGTCTGCAAAATCTTTCCATTTGGACCTATCTAGAATTTTGTCGTTAGGTAAAGACTTGAAATACAGGATAGATTTGTAAGGAGTTAACTGAACTTTTGCCATTGAAGGTCAATACAAGTCAATAGAAAAGATTTCGGGAAGATGTTCATTTTTTGTTAAAAAAAATATAATTTTCTATTTTTCAATCTTTTCTGTTCTCTTCTGATCTGTATAAACTATAATAGAAGTTCTTAACAGTAATCAGTCAGCCTGAAGTTGAAACTTTACCTTACAATCTAACAATCTTGAGTTCTAATGACTTTGCGGGAAAAGGCTTTGAAAAAATTGTGGGTACAGAAGAAAATGCTGGTAACCATCATTTTCTCCTTTTCCCACAATGTTTTGTACCCTTTCACAGCCAAATCCAACAAGTTCTAATGGTAGCATAAAAATCGAGTTTTACCCCATAACTGAACATGGTATGTTTCAATCCCATAATGTTAACTTTTTTTTTTATTTTATATATCTTTTATATGCTGAGCATGGTATAAAAAGAAAATGTGTTGCTAAAATATGGATACCTTGATTACAACTGTTTAGTAATTCCAAGCACTTGATCATCAGAAAGATGGAGAGGTGAATTTTAACTTGCAGCCTATGCATGCAAGTCGTCATTAGGAATAAATGTACACAGACAAGGTTTTAACAGTTTTCCAAACAACATAATTTTAGACTCTTTTGTATTTAGAGCAGTACCAGACAACAATTCAAATGTAGCTTGAATGACTGGATTTGTCTTTTATATAGCATACTAGAACATAGTGGAAAAGGGAGAAAAGAAAGGTCACCATCATTAAAGGGGTCTTTCATTCTAGTGTTCTTTCTTTATATGAGTGAACAATACCTTCTTTAACACTTGTTCAAGTGCTAATACTGTAAAACAAGAGGGCATAACTTCCACCATCCCCTGTCTAATGTGTAAGTTGTTATATAATTTATTTCATAACGCAACCAATGGTATTTACTCCCTACAAAACAGATATTTTGGCTTCCACTTCTTGATTTATGCAGAGATTTGTGTAAAATTGCTGTTTAAATTCATTATTAAAGACTATAAGACAGATTACAGTGCCTCTGATCAAATGACATCAAACTGACCTTTGTTGTGTCATGAGTTTTCGCGTTTTTTCAGCGTCCGATTTTTCATGTCAGTTAATTTTTGGAGAAGTATTTCTGCATCATTTGATATGAATTTTTCAATTAGGGTAGCAGGTAACACTAAAACCTGTCATTTTACACTGGATAAAAGGATGAACACTTTTATCACGTTTTCATAAAATGCCAGTTTGATTAGCTGTGATAAACAGAGCGGTGTGCATACTTCACATTTGACACTGATTGTGTAACTTATTAAAGCCCATATATCTGCCAGGTACATGCCCGCAAGCTAATTTACATGAAGCTTTAGCTGATGATCTCATGTGTTAGATTTACCCTTAGGCAGATTTTTTTTGAGCATAAAAAACCCAGGTTATTTCAAATTTCCAAGCGTCAATGAAACTGATAGACCAAGTTACAAAATTAATGTACAAACTATTTTTCAATGGAAATGTATTAAGAAAGATTCTAAGAGAAAATTGTGACAAGTGTTTTCTTTTTCTTAGTGGAGTATTACGATTTAAGAACGGTAAAGTGGTGTATTTTTTTTAGAAGAAATGTACGGTGTAGGTGCATATCAATCTACGTGATACAGCCGAGAAAATTTGATGGAAAGATGACTCTAAGTTTGCCGAATGCCAAACCAAGTACACATATAATCAGCATTCGGCAAACCTCAGGTGATCCGTTGATCAAATTAGATGTAGGTACGGAATCTGCCGAGTTGTGACGAGTGGTATAATCAGCTGATCTAAGAAGCTTGCAGTTTCATTCAGAAAATGATATGTGAGCGTTTCAGCGACAACACAGCCAGTCAAGATGATGATCTCGGTTGTCAATAAAATACGCAATGAAAATCAGTCAAATTGCGTATCTTGAGAAACATGTGCGTATTTGTTATGCTTTAAAATAAGTTTTGTTGCGTATTTGCTATTCCAAATAGTGCAAAATAAGAAAATACGCAGCTTATCTGGGGCACTGAAAGGCTAGGTACCATGCCTAGGCAGAGTAGATGAACCCTTTATCACACAATCAGAAGTTTTAACGTCCCTGAAGTAGACAGCTTTTGAAAAAATATCGTGGGAAAAGGAGATAATGCTGGTAACCAGCATTTTCTCCTTTTCCCACAATATTTTCTACCCTGCCAATACAAATTCCATCATTTGAGCCACATTTGAATTGTCATCTGCAATCTGTGGTAAAGAGTTAATATTGTTTAAATGTAGAAGAATATGCAAGATTTTTTTCATTGTTTATATTTTCTTCTTTTATTTATGAGCTGTGTTATTTTTCCATGATTTCAGGATTTGTATCCGGCGCTGTGTATTCACTATGGAGGAAATGAAGCCGAGAGACTACCAACTGCCAGCACATGTATGAACCTGCTCAAGCTTCCAGAGTGTCGTGATGAAACCACTCTCAAAGAGAAACTTTTGTATGCTATAGAATCTGGTGCTGGGTTTGAGCTCAGTTAGAGTTTATTCTGCAGTCTCATTCCCAAACCACACAGATATGACTTTTTATAGTGCTGAAGTACACCATTTTTGTAAACATCATTAGGGAGCTGTTGCTTTTAATCCTTAGGCTGATACGTGCAACTCACTGACCTTTGGCGGACAGTGTAGATCAAGATCAGACTGCACAAAATGTGCAGTCTGATCTTTGATCTACACTATCCGATGCGGCATTTTCTTTACAGTGAAATCAACATTGAAATTTCAATATTTGGGTTTTTACTATTGAATGGAAATTTTCGTTTCATTTATTTAGTAGTTTAAGGGTTAACAAGAAACTGCTCCTTTCCCATCGTTTTTTCAGTACAACTCAAAAATGGTATTTTTGCTTTTCTTCAGATGTCACTCATTAAAGTGACTTGTACTAGTTTATGGTAGATTTAACCCTTTACCACACAATCCCAGCTTTTAAAGACCCTGGGAAAGAGGCCTTTTGAAAACATTGTGGGAAAAGGAGAAAATGCTGGTAACCAGCATTTTCTCCTTTTCCCACAATGTTTTCTACCCTTCCCAAAACAAATTTCAATTTTTCACTTGCATTTATTTTGTCGTCTGCAAATGCTCTCAATTTGGACCAGTCTAAAATTTTGTTGTTTGATAAAGAGTTAAATAGTCAATGGTATAAGCTGATATATAACAACTTTTTCATTCATATATGGATTATCACACTTTTTTCTTAGCCCTTTACCAGATGACAAAATTTTAGCGTTGTCCAAATTGAAAGCATTTGCAGACGACAATTTCAGTGTGGCTCAAATGGTGCAATTTTTCTTTGATAGGGTAGAAAACATTGTGGGAAAAGGAGAAAATGCTGGTTACCAGCATTTCTCCATTTCCCACAATGTTTTCAAAAGGCTTCTTTCCCAGGGGCATCAAAAGGTGGCATTGTGCAGTAAAGGGTTAATTATGAAGCCTCTATCAACCTATAGCAACTTTTTGCTTTTAAAAATGAAAGAAAAATATTTGACAAAAAATATGTAAGTTATATGTTAACCAACCAACCCTAAAGGTTAAAAGTACATTATTGTAAATAGTCAGCTATAGTCATTTTCTATCATTCAAGTTTGTTATTGATTAGTCGTATTAAATTTAGATAAGAAAAGTAGATTTTCCAGGTGAAAGTGAGCAATGTTCAATATATTTTGCTTGAGTGGATTATGAAAAATATATGTTGCAATACTGTAAATATGGTAATGATCAGGCCCCCAACTATTCTAAGAATTATTCTCATTCTAAATCAGAACAGAGGGCAAAATGTATCAGCCAAGCAAATGGCTAGTCTTTAGGAATCTATAAAAAGGAAATCTTTGCCCCATTCTCGGATAAACACAACTTTATTGCCCTAGAAAATACAGATTTTGAAAACATTGTTTTCATTGGAAAAATGCATGTCATGAGCATGTGCTCTTTTCCCACAAATATAATTGAGCCATACTCTTTCAAAATGGGCTTAACCCTTTCCCAAACAAGCCCTGGTTTTCACGTGTCTGCAGTACAAGTCCTTTGAAAACACTGGGGGAAAAAGGAGAAATTGCTCATAACGAGCAATTTCTCCTTTTCCCACAGTGTTTTCTATTCTTTTTGAGACCTTTCTGCCATTTTCATCAAATTTAAAATTGTCGTCTGCAAACTCTTTCAATTTGGATCAGTCCAAAATTTGTCGTTTGGAAAAGGGTTAATGCACCTCAGTGATTCATTATAACAGTCAAGCCATCACAGAATCATGGATCCATAATGACCATTTTTTTTTTTTTTAAAACAAACTTAATCATGGGGCAGAGTGGTCCTTGGACATACAGAAAATTGACCAATAGCGGCCCAGGTCAGGCTGCGCGGACTGCCCAGGCTGACCCGGGCTGATACTTTTCACAGATGCATTAAGTTCCTTTTCTCAGAGAATGGCTCAGTCATGTCCTATACATGCATTTCCAAAAAAACAACAACTTGTTTTATAAATTTGTCGTCCGTATGATTTAGAAATAGCATCAGTGATAAAAGTTAAACTCTTTACCAGATGACTGAAAAACAGACTTGTTTTCAATTCATGCTTTTCTGTAGTTTATCAGGAAATAATGGTGGATTATGGTTTGATAATTTCACCTTTTCGATCAGCGAGTTTACTGATTGATAAACTCACTGGTACGGAAATACTGAGAGCTCCCCTGTACTTCACAAGTCCCAACAAAAAAGGGGTAAGAAGCATGAAATAAATATATATATATTTTTTTTTTCCTTGGTGAAATATCGGAATTTATTTCATCTTGTGAACACCATATGGTAATACTTTCACTTGTGGCTGTGCCATTCGTGAAAATATTACCAATGCTGTTCACTCAATGAAATAAATTTCAAATTTTGACAGAAAAAAAAAATATCCTCTATATCTTGAAAGCAGTGGTGGATGACATTAAATCTGGCTTAAATCATTGGGATTGTTTTGAAAGGATAAAAACATTGTGGGAAATGGAAAAAATGCTTGTCACCCAGAGTTTTCCTCTAATACTGCTATGTTTCAAAAAGCCTTCTTCCTCAGCCCAACAAAAAGATTGGAATTGTTTGGTAAAGGATAAAACATGGACCTAAGTATACAGGATAATATTGGATTGAAAGTACATGTTGTGTAAAACCTGTTCCAAATAGTCTCGACTATTAAAACTCTTTACCACATGACTATATTTCAGACTGGTTGAAGTTGAAAGCATTTGCAGAAGGCAAATTAAACGTAGCTCAAATGGTGCTTTCTGTCTTTGATAGGGTAGAAAAACATTGTGGGAAAAGGAGAAATGCTGGTAACCAACAGTTTCTCCTGTTCCCACAATGTTTTCAAAAGGCTTTTTCCACAGGGTCGTTAAAAGGCGGCATTGTGCAGTAAAAGGGTTGAAAGCCCCGAAGAAAAAGACTGGAAAAGATACTGGGAAAAGGGGAAATCGCTGGTTACTAGATTTTCTTCTTTTCCCACAATGTTTTCTATCCTTGGAAAGACAAATTTCATGCTTTGAGACTTTTCGCTACTGGTCAATTCTCTTCATGTTCAAGGACCAGTTTACCTCCTGATTCTGTCAGTTGTTAAACAAAATGTATGTCATGGATCCATGATCATGCGATGACTTGCCTGGTATCATGCATCGCAGAGATGCATTAAAACCCCTTTTGCCATAGCATGGCTCATTTAATTCTTTGAGGCATTAGCTAAGACCTGGATAATGTAATTAGAGAAGACCAGGGTCTGTATTCACCAACCATTCTTAAGAACGGTCTTTGTCTTGTTCTCCAGAATTTTCTACATTTGAAAGTAACACAAGTCCTGATTGGCTAAACCAAATGGTTTAGCCAATCAGGACTTGTGTTACTTTCAAATGTAGAAAATTTTGAAGAATAAGACTAAGAACGTTCTTAAGAATGGTTGGTGAATACAGACCCAGGATATTGTAATTTTATGGGCAGGTTTGGAGAAATATATCACAAAATGTTGTACAGGGAGAGTCCAGGATCGAACTACACCTTGTGTGAGGGTTAGATCAGAATCAACACTGCCTGCAAGTGTACCTTCAGAATTGCTTGGTATATCTAGAATTAAATTATTTTGTGTGAATGCACTTTAAAAGTCTTTTTTTTTTTTTTTTTTTTTAAATCTGTAGTTATAAAGAAAAAATTGTTACATTTGAAATTTTGAATCAATAAAAAAAGTGGAAAGTGAGGAGGACAATTAATTGTTTTTGATATGTAGAGGATCAGTACATTCTGTCAGTTTGCGGAGATTACCGGGTGAGTATTTGGGTAAAAGCCCCATGACGAATAATTAGGTTTTGATCCATCGTAACATCCTATTCTCCAAAGTGCTTCTGCAGAACCAGGGTCTGTATTCACCAACCATTCTTTAGAATATTATTTGGTCTGGTTCTCAAAAATTTTCTTGATTTGAAAGTACCACAACTTCTGATTAGCTAAACTGGAGAATACAATGAATATTCTTTAGAATGGTTAGCAAATGCGGGCCCAGATGACCATTGCTCTGATCCTTAAATGGAGAAGGGAATAGTTTGATTTTTTTTTTGTATGGTGTTTAAAGCCGTTTTCAACATCATTTCAGAGTTATCACAGCATCCAGAAGACTTATCCATTCTTTCCTGGAGGTTCTTTTACCAGTACTTCCAACAACATTCTTCCCTAGCCACTGGCTACTTTCCCACATAACCATCACTGAAACAATGATCAGGGATGAGACAGGAATTGATCCTGTTGCAATGAAATCATCTATCCTTGGAGAGAAAGGTATAGAAGGGGGAAACCAAGATCCTCGTGGGTTTGCTATTAGCTTACCCTAACATAAGAAAAGATTATACATGTAGTTTGATCACTAAAGCCAATGGAAGCTATTAGCAAGGCTTGAATACATGTATGAGGGAGCATTCTCTTACAACCTACATGACTTAATGTTGTGGAATAAGGAGAAAATGCTGGTAACCATCATTTTTTCCTTTCCCCCCAATGTTTTGGTATATCCTATTCATCGTTGTAAAATTTTCTTCCTTTTTACTCTTTTTATAACATGTATATAAACCCCACACTCCTCAGTGTGGCTATGTTTGATCCAAGGGGCACAATGTGAACAACTTTGATAGAGTACTGTTGAATAATGATAGATCTACATACAAAATGATACATGTATACAAAATATCAATACCTTGGGATTCCAGAAAAGAATTCCTTTTAAGTTTTCCCTGAATAAATACTTTCCACAGTGGCCCAAAGTTTGACCTAAAAAAAGTAAAAAAGTCAACCTACACTGATTTTTAGTTGACTTTTCAGTATTTCTGTAACTGTTATTTACTCCAAGTTAAACTGCAATCTGCTGCCGGGTTCAGGAGGAGTACTTTTTTCTTGAGCCCGCTTGTGGTTAGTAAGTCATGGTTGTCACAACTTCGCTCTTGTGTATGTACATGCTTGTGTATGTCCATCTTGTCTAGATTTGTCCGGACCAGAACTTTTAGATTTACAGATAGATTTCAAAATTATTTGATACAATTGTTCTCCTTCATGAGTAAAAGTACCAGTTGAAACATTTGTTTGGGTAGGTCCAAGGTCAAGGTCACACTTGAAGGTCAAATGATAAAATTGTCATAAGTGGAGCTTCTTTGAGCCATAACTTCTGTATTTATGGATGCATTTAGAAATAATTTGGCACAATTCTTCTCCTTCACCAGTAGAAGTGCTGTTTGTATCATTTGTTCAAGTAGGTTCAAGGTCAAGGTCACACTTAAAGGTCAAATTATAAAAAT
The DNA here is from genome assembly GCA_945859785.2 of Tridacna gigas. NCBI lineage: Eukaryota > Metazoa > Mollusca > Bivalvia > Cardiida > Cardiidae > Tridacna > Tridacna gigas. Next base: position 60,651,342 of record OX244032.2, read on the forward strand.
GTCATACATGGAGCTTGTCCAAGATAGAACTTCTACATTTATCAAGGGATTTAAAAATGATTTTACATAAGTGTTCTCCTTTACCAGTAGAAGTGTCATTTGAACATTTTATTCGGTTAGGTCTAAGGTCAAGGTCGCACTGAAAAGTCAAATGATAAATTTGTTATGAATAGAGCATGTCCGAATTGTTTCTGTTTTTAACTCTTACCAAACAGCTACAATTTAAACTTGTCCATATTGAAGGCATTGCACATGACAAATATAGCTGAAATAATGATATCTGTCTATGAATAGATAGAAAACTGGGAAAAGGAGAAAACGCTGGTCACCAGCATTTTCTCGTTTTCCCTAATGATTTCAGAAGCCTACTTGGTCAGATTCATTAAAACTTGGTATCATGTGATAAAGGGTAAGACAGACATCTTTATTCAGAGGGCAGGACGGGATGAATTTGAAAGCCCATTTATTAGACCTGGCAGTAGCTGCCCCCTGCATGACAAAATGTTGAAGAGCAAGGATAAAGTAACACCAATCATGATGATGATCTAAATGACCTACACTCTGGCAAAAGGGGCTAAATGCATCTCAGCGATGCATTAATATGCCAAGCAAGTCATCACATAATTACGGATCCATAAAATCCATTTTATTTAACAAGCGTCTATATCATGAAGTACACTGGTCCTTTGACATGGAGAAAATTTGCCACTAGCAAAAAGTTTTGGCCCATGTCAGCCTGTGCAGGCTGACATGGGTCGATATTTTTTGCAGATGCATTAAGTCCCTTTTAACAGAGCATGGCTCATTTACGAAAAATTGCTACTTATAATGGATACACACACCCATGGTGGTTATCCAGACCTTACATTTCTAACTCTACCAAATGACAAAATTTTAGAGGAAGCATTTGTAGGCAGGCATAATATATTTTGTAGTATACGACCCCAGTTGCAGGAGACAAAAAAATTGTGACTCAAAAATCAGAATTCATTTTTGGAACAGTTAAAAACATTGTGGGTATAGGAGAAAAGGCTGGTTACCAGTATTTTTTCCACAATGTTTTTAAAAGTCTTTTTATTGAGTGTTTAACTCTTTACCACACGATCCCGACTTTTAACGAGCCTGAGAAAGAAGCCTTTTGAAAACATTATTGGAAAAGGAGAAAATGCTGGTAACCAGCATTTTCTCCTTTTCCCACAATGTTTTCTACCTTTCCAAAACAAATTTACAAATTTTCAGTCACATTTATTTTGTCATCTGCAAATGCTGTCAATGTGGACTAGTCTAAAATTTTGTCGTTTGGTAAAGAGTTAAACTCAGGATTGTTTCGTAAAAGGTTAACTAGATGCGATAGTGTACACTCCTCTCCACATACAAATGGTCATCAGAAACTTCTAATTTAATTGGTGAGCCACTTTTTTAAAACTTATTTCTTTATATCACTTTTCTTTTCTTTTTTAATTAATTTAACTCTTAACCCTTTCCCAAACGACAAATTTTGGACTGGTCCAAATTGAAAGAGTTTGCAGACGACAATTTTAAATTTGATGAAAATGGCAGAAAATTTTCAAAAAGGGTAGAAAACACTGTGGGAAAAGGAGAAATTGCTCGTTACTAGCAATTTCTACTTTTCCCGCAGTGTTTTCAAAAGACTTGTACTGCATACACGTGAAAACCAGAGCTTGTTTGGGAAAGGCTTAACCAAACGACAAAATTTTACACATGTTCAAATTTAAAGCATTTGCAGACGACAGATTAAATGTGGCTAAAATGGCGATTGCTGTCTTTGTTAGTGTACAAAACATTGTGGGAGAAGGAGAAAATGCTGGTTACCAGCATTTTCTCCTTTTCCCACAATGTTTTCCAAAGGCTTCTTTCTCAGGGTCGTTAAAAGTCGGGATTATGTGGTAAAGAGTTAAAGAATAATTAGTCGTTCATTTTTCGTCTGAAAAGCAACTGTGTTGAACCAAGAATATGTGTAGATACATACATGATTAAATTTGCATAATACAGAGCCTGGTTGATAAAAACACAAAGTTCAGTTGTTGAAAACAGGAGATAAGATGGAGATTTGAAAAAAAAAAGTAAAATTTGTCCAAAAATAAAATTTAGTTCTACAACAATCCATGGTTAGCCTGCCACATTTTTTTTGTATTGGAGTTTAATGTCATTTTAATAGCTTAGGTCATATCATGGCAACCAGTGCACCTATGCATGCGTTTCCTGGCTTTCTCACACCAGTACTCACACAACTTTTCTTTCAAGTTACTAATTGCTTTTCTCACATGCATCAGAGGTGAGAGACGAAAGCTTGCCCCAACAGTGTTTCAAATTGGCAACCACCAGGTCACAAGTTGGATACCCTAACCACTGAGCTACCTGGCCAGACTAGCCTGCCACATCTCTCAGTGTGAATGTGTCATTCAGGGAGCAAATACCTGCATGGTCTTTTATTCAACTGTAACCATCCTAGGTCTTATAGAGGCAGATCTTATCAGCAATCCCTTTTTTTTTAAATTCAGTCATGAAAACCCTCTTTATATCTGCCAGGGTCCGTATTCACCAACCATTCTTAAAGAATATTCTTGATCTTATTCTCCAACATTTTCTACATTTGACAGTAGCACAACTTCTAATTAGCTAAATCAATTAGCCAGTTCTTAACAAAGGTTGGTGAATATGAACCTTGATATCTCACTTTCAACAATCAATTTGACAAAGATGATTTAATAAAATTTCATATGTTATCTCACTTTCTACAGTCAATAACAACTTTTGATATGTATAAGATATGTAATATAATGTATTAGTAAACTAACTTCTTAACTCGCCCAGAGGCGACAAAATTTTCGAATCGTCCTTGTTGAAAATATGTATACATATAGATGACATCTTAAAACTGGCTGAAATGAAAAGTATTGCCCTTTAGATAGGACAAAAAAAAAAAAAGCGAAAAAGAAGACCAGCAATTCTTCAAGATTTTTCCAGGTCTTTTTCCCGGAGGCTTAACTCTTTGCCAAACGACAAAATTTTAGACTAGTCCAAATTGAAAGAATTTGCAGACGACAATAAATGTGACTGAAAAATTGAAATTTGTTTTGGGAAGGTTAGAAAAGATTGTGGGAAAAGGAGAAAATGCTGGTTACCAGCATTTTCTCGTTTTCCCACAATGTTTTCAAAAGGTTTCTTTCTCAGGATCGTTAAAAGTCAGGATTGCGTGATAATGGGTTAAAACCGCAGGTCAGGTGATGCGAAAAGGAATCAGTGGGAACTGACTTAGGACGAATGGGAACAAGGACGAACGGACCCCAATTCTGATTAGTGTCCCTTTACTGCTCTCTAATCGAGGAGAAACAGTGATCATGGCGATCATACCAGCACAATGGGACATGTATGAAATGTTTCAGGCCTTTATACAGGTACAAAATCTACTTTCACGCCCTCAACTAATTGATATGACACAACTTGAACAATTTTCAGTTACAGATGTGGCGAATAGCAAAATATACTTCTGTTAGCTCACCAGTGACTTCACAACTGTGTTGCTCTGTAGATGTTCAGCTGAAAAGTCATAACATCGTACGATTGTTTTTAAATTATGTAATTTCACGCTCTGATGTTGTTAGTCACGGCATGAATTTCAATGACCTATTGCTTGTAATTCAGGTCTACCTTAGAGGATCAGTTTAAAAGTAGGCACCAAACCTATGTGATGCGGGTTAAATTCAAAGGTCATTATATAAATGCGTCGGTGAGAGTCTAATAAATGCATGGGACATTTTCACTGACACGAAAATAAACCAATACATTGGATTTGAAAGCATATGTTCCACATAATATAACTCGGGCAAACCTTAGGGTACATCAGTGTTCTCGGAAATGCCAATTCTGTTGTCTGAGACAGCATTTTTTCCTGGTGGACGACAAAAAATTCTAATTAAGGATTCCACTGGACAGCAAGTTTTTCTGGGCACGCGTCCCAAATCAGCTGCTCAGCTTGATTGTTTATCAAGTTATTGTTTACGACGCGTCTTATGAGGCGAGAAATCAAATACATATAGGTAAATCACTAAATTCGGGTAGTCAAATAGGTAGGCGTGGCTTTCTGGGAGACTAACAACCAATCGGAATGGGCCATTCTCTATCACTTGCCCAGTACCTGTTATACTGTGGATGACAAGTAACTCATACCGTAACTGCCCGCCATGTTGTTTGACATTTGCAAGTTATGCATTAATCAATGGATTACATAGATAATATTTGGGTTTTATTTGTGGGGTGAAGATCAAAATTTAATTCTTCAAGTGCACAAGATCAGAATTATTTTCACGGGTGGCTTAGCCACAAGTAAAATTATTACCATATGATGTTCACGAGATTGAAGAAAATTGGATCTTTTACCAAAAAAAAAAAAACACACCCCAAGAAAAACCACCAAATATTCTATTTAGATAATGCTTCTTGTCCCTTTTTGTTTCGACTCGCAATTTACAGGGGAGTTCTCCGTATTTCGGTATCAGTGGTTTATCAATCGGTAACGGTGAAATTATCAAACCATAATCCACCTTTATTTCCCGATAAGATGAATGTTAAAGACTAATTTACGCAGATAATGGTTCTACATACCCGAATAAAGAAAGGAGGTGAACATAAAATGTGATCAATGGGAAGCAACAGTAATAGATAATTGAGTATTGTCCACAACCTCTCAACTTTCCTATTAATTTTTCAGTTGATCTTTTGGATAAAAACAATTACAGTATTTAATTAAGAACAATGTTCCACGAAAAAATTATCCTATAGATTGATCATAAAAAGAAGGAATGAAAAGAATTTTTTTTTTTCATTTTGACTTGAATTCAGTGCTTAATTATAGGTTGAAAACATTATGACAAAAAATTCCAAATACTGTTTCATACCACTAGTCTTAACTTAATGCAACTTGTTCCTACATGCTAATTATCGATAGCAGCTCTCTGCTAATCAACCCTTTACCAAACAATCCATTGTACAGATCAATAACCTTAAGAAAGAAAGCTTGCGACAACATTGTGGGTAAAGAGGCATTTTCTTCTTTTCCCACAAAGTTTTTTTTTTTCCACCATTGAAAAGATTTAATTGACATAATGGTCCATATGGACAAACAATTGTAAATTCAGTTCCAATTACCAATTAACTCTTTACCTCACAATCACGACTTTCAATGACCCTGTGGAGGAAGGCTTTTGAAAACATTGTGGGAAAAGGAGAACCAGCATTTTCTCTTTTTCCCACAATGTTTTCTACCCTTCCTAAAACAAATTTCAATTTTTCAGTCACATTTATTTTGTCGTCTGCAAATGCTTTCAATTTGGACCAGTCTAAAATTTTGTTGTTTGATAAAGAGTTAAAATGGAATTAGAATTGAATTTACAAAATTTTATGTCTGTGAAGATGGTCCCAAACTGTTGCCATTATTATTATTATTATTATGAATACATAGAATATGCATTAATGTTGGATTATTTACATAGTCTAAATAAAGGATAATGTGGAAAGTTATTAAACCTCTTTAATCCTTTGCGTAATTAAAATAAAGTCTTAGCTACTAATTTCTAATGTAAATGTAAACTTGTCCATTACAGACATTTACGTCATGATGCACAAATCTAAACTTTACAGTCTTTAGATGTTTATAACTTGCGTATGAAAATTCATCCTGACTGTAGTGTGTAGGAATCCATCTTCTTCAGGCTGGAATCTAACTTTTCAGTGTGGAATTAAACCTTTTTCCTGACTTGGATTCCTGGAATCCAACTTTTAAAATCCTAGTGAGAACACTGGGTACAAGGTATAGAAAGTTACCACCATAAATAATCAGTGACTAGTTTCTGTGTTATTCTTGAAAATTCCCAAGTACAGAGAAAATGACACATTTTTTCCCCAATTTGCATGGTTTCGGACCCATTTCCAAAACAGGGGGAGAAAAAAGAGCTTTTGTATTACAGGAACATAGTGTACAGTTTTAAAAGGTTTTGTTACTTTCATAAAGTTTCATTACTCATTTTCAATTTCAGTAGCTTAGTCTATAGCATGAAGGGCTGGTAACTCAAGTTGCACTCCCAGTTCAGCCAATTTTTTTCTGGGGATTGATGATATTTATTTGATAGGAATTATTTCTCACATCTGTGAACATTTTCGTACTATGTGAAGTCACAAGTTGGGAAGCAGCCAGTGGCTGCAAAGAATGTTATGGGAAACACCGTTACACAGGTAAAAAAAACTCCAGGAAAGCATGAATAAATGCACTGACAGCTGCAATATTGCTGTAATTTTGAAAATGGCACAAAACACCAAGCAAATAACTCATTAGAAGGCCATGGGTCTGACGAATACCACAGAAACACTGAAATACCCCATTTTTTCTTAATGATTGAGTCCAGAAGATTGAAGTTGTGGTTATTGGCATGATTTGTAGTTATATTGATGAAGGAGGGTTAGTTTAAACCTTTACCAAATGACAGTATTTTAGACCGGTCCAAATTGAAAGCATTTGCAGACAACAAATTAAATGTGACTCAAATTATTAAATTTATTTCTGAAAGGTTAGAAAACATTGTGGGAAAAGGAGAAAATGCTGGTTACCAGCATTTTCTCCTTTTCCCACAATGTTTTCAAAAGGCCTCTTTCTTTGGGTCGCAGCGGATTAGCCTACCCGTATTTTCACTGTCCACCAAAATACCCGCTCAGCATAGTAAAATGTGATGATTCAGGGTCTCCGCAGTCTCACTACAGTTGAGCCATGCTCTGGAAAAAGGGGCTTAATACATCTCTGCGATCCATGATACCAAGCAAGTCATCACATGATCATGGATACATAAAATCCACTTTGTCCAACAATGGACTGCATCATGAGGTAGCCTGGTCCTTGAACATACAGAAAATTGACCAGTACCGAAAAAATTCACCTCAGGCTGACCTGAGTTGGTATGTTTTGCAGATACATTAAGCCACCTTTTCTCAGAGCATAGCTTAGTTATCTAACTCATTGCCATATTAAGATTGAAGACTTGCCTTAATAAAAGCATTCACAGACAACAAATTGAATGGGATTCAAATTATGGTTACCAACAATTTCTCTTTTCCACAAAACTGTCTAGGTGAAGGAGAAAATACTGGCTACCAGTATTTTCTTCTTTTCCTACAATGTTTTCTACCCTTTAACTCTTTACCAAATGACAACATTTTAGCCTTGCCCAATTTGAAAGCAATTGCAGACAACAAAATGAATGTGACTCAAAAGTTGAAATTTTTTTCAGTAAGGGTAGAAAACATTGTGAGAAAAGGAGAAAATGCTGGTTACCAGCATTTTCTCCTTTTCCCACAATGTTTTCAAATGATTTATTTCTCAGGGTCGCTAAAAGTCGGGATTGTGTGGTAAAGGGTTAAGGCCTAATATATAATTTACTTAGTAATACATGTATTATTGTTTGTTGTTTGCAGATGTTTTCAATATGCATGATTCTAAACTTTTGTCATTTAGTAAAGAGTTAGTGCTGAATTAGAAACACGTTTCTCCTGTGAACTTTGAGCAAATTTTACACCTGTATTTTATTTCAGGCCCCAGCCTACCATATAGTGTTTGAAGCTTTACTGATACTGTGGATTATCAAGTTGCTGTTTTCAAAAGCCTATGCACCAGAGAAAACTATTTTGACAGAAGCGGTAGGTGTAAACATTGTACAGAAATCTGCTAGAAACTTTCTGGAATTATTTTTTTAAACCCTCTACCACTCCGTCCGTAAATTTCATGACCCCTTTGAAGACAGCTTTTGATAACATCGTGGGAAATGGAGAAAACATTTGTGAATATTTGTCTCATCTCACAGTCCAATTTTTTTTTAAACATTCTCCTGTGACACCTGCACACAACTTTTCTAATAATACGTACAATACTGTTAATTAACCCTTTAGCACACAAGCCCGAGTTCTAATGACCTGAGAAAGAAGCCTTTTGAAAACATAGTGGGAAAAGGAGAAAATGCTGGTAACCAGCATTTTCTCCTTTTTCCACAATGTTTTCAAAAGGCTTCTTTCCAAGGGGCGTCAAAAGGTGGCATTGTGCAGCAAAGAGTTGGAAGTTTTGTGCCAGACAAATGAGATGCCTGCAAGAGGGAACAAACCTTACTCTTGAATCTTTACCAGTTGACAGAATTTAAGATTTTGCCAGAATTGAAAGCATTTGCTGGTAACAAACTAGAGTCGCTCAAAATCCATGTATAAAACTTGCCTTCCAAGGGTAGAAAACATTGTGGAGAAAATGGCGGTTACCAGCATTTTCTCCTTCTCCCACAATGTTTTCAATAGCATATTTACCCAGAGTCATTTAAACTCAGGACAGTTTATTAAGTAAAGGGTTAATTCACACCATTTTAGGAAAAAGAACAGCTGATCAATGAATGGACCCCAGAACCTCTTGTACCTGACGTGCCGGATGATCATCCCATATTGAAGGCCATGGAAAATAATATCATAACTGGGTAATGTTGAAAACTTGTTTTCTGTCTACAGAGCTTACCCTGGAATTTTGTTTTAAATTTGAGTTATGTAAAGGCACAAATAGCAGCCAAATGTTAACTGTGTATAAAATGCTGAGCTTAGGTAGCTCAGTAGGTAGCGTACAGGACATGAGAACAGGGTCGCTGGTTTGATTCACGGCTCGGCCAATTTCTTTCCAAGGATCAATGATAGTTGTTGCGACAGGATTCATTCCTCTTTCACCGCTGCCCATTGTTCGACAGTGGTTATGTGGGAAAGCAGCCAGTGGCTTGGAAAGAATATTGTGCTTAGTACCAGTAAAACAAACTCCAGGAAAGCACAGATAGGTGCAATTGCCGCCGCAATATAACTGAAATAATGTTGAAAACGGCATTAACCCTTTCCCAAACAACAAATTTTAGACCCTTCCAAACTGAAAGAGTTTGCAGACGACAATTTTTAAATTTGATGAAAATGGCGGAAAGTTCTCCAAAAGGGTAGAAAACACTGTGGGAAAAGGAGAAATTGCTCGTTACGAGCAATTTCTCCTTTTCCCACAGTGTTTTCAAAAGACTTGTACTGCAGACACGTGAAAACCAGGGCTTGTTTGGGAAAGGGTTAAACACCATACAATCAGTCAATCAGTTTGCGTATGAAATACATAAAAATGCACCATCTACCATGCTCTTGTTTTATTTTTCTTCAGATAAAGTTTCTTTCTTATTTAATTTTGGTTTTTTCTTTTTTTTTTTCGATTCTTAGCAGATATGTTTATCTTTATCAACAATCCCATTTTTTAACAATCTCAAGGAAAGAGGCTGTTAACCTTCATTTTCTCTTTTTTCCCAATGTTTTTTGCTCATTCAAAGACAATTGCCATTATTTGAGATGGATTTTACTTTTGTTGTCTGCAAGTACTTTAAATACAGACAAGTCTAAAATTTTCCCATGTGGTAATGAGAATGCCTTACTATAATTTTACAGTAAATACCGGTAATTCTTGTTGTACAATCGTTGGCTCCACTGATTGGTGTCCCCCTACCACCAGTATATTTTTGGGGGTATTCCTGTCAGAGAAGGAAAAACAGATAACCAGACCTCCAGATAAGAGGGAGTGATAGTATTCTAAATCCATTATTTCTCTTCCAAACCCAATGTTGTGGGTACTCTTTATAATCATCTCAATGAGACGATTCTAATGAGTACACATAACGTAGCGTTTAATGGAGAGTGATTAATATCTTCAATTTCAAAATCAAAATTACTCCCTCTATCTAGAGCTCTGGATAACTTTACTATTCAATTCTGCTTAATGGTCTTTTTACTTGTATCTATTTATTTTTCATTAGGCCTGATAGAATAATGAATTACATCTACTTGTACTTTTATTTTTCAGTCGGCCTGATAAAATAGTAGTCATAAATGGGAAATCCAAGATAAATTTGGCGTCAATGAATTTCCTTGGTCTACTTGGGGATGAGAACATTGAGGTAAGGTTTGTGAAGAAAGAATTAACCCTTTACCACACAATCCCATGTTTTAATGACTTTGAGATAGGAGGCTAAAACACTGTGCAATGTAGATAATGTTGCTCTTCTCATTTGTCCCCAGTTTTCTAGCCTTTCCAAGATGAAACCCACCATACCAACGTTGTGGGAAAAGGAGAAAATGCTGGTTACCAGCATTTTCTCCTTTTCCCACAATGTTTTCAAATGGCTTCTTCCTCGTGGTCGTTAAAAGTTGGGATTGTGTGGTAAAGAGTTAATCTGTGATGGTACATACAGCCAACCAACATTTTGGCTGAAATAATGCTCTTTCCTCTATTGATATATCAGCTTTATTCACTTATTAACTATTTACCAAATGACAAGATCTTAGACTTGTCCAGATTGAAAGCATTTGCAAACAACAATATAAATGTGACTCAAAAATTGAAACAAGTTTGTGGAAGGGTAGAAGACACTGGTGGAAAAGGAGAAAATGCTGGTATCCGGCATTTTCTCCTTTTACCACAATGTTTTTAGCTCACCTTAGCACAACGTGCTAAAGGTGAGCTATTGTGATCGCCCTAGGTCCGGCGTCCGTCGTCTGTCGTCCGTCGTCCGTCAACAATTTCTTTAAACATCTTCTTCTCCTAAACCACTGGGCCAATCTTGATGAAACTTGGCAGGGATGTTCCTTGGGTGAAGCTCTACCAAAATTGTTCAAAGAATTGAATTCCACCCACAACTCTGGTTGCCATGGCAACAAAAAGGAAAAAAAAGCAAAATCTTTGAAAATCTTCTTCTCTGAAACTAGAAGGCGCAGAGCTTTGATATTTGGTATGTAGCATCTCCTAGTGGACCTATACCAAGTTTGTTCATTTGATGCCCCTGGGGTCAAAACTGGCCCCGCCCCGGGGGTCACAAGTTTGAGCATAGTAACAAAGAAGAAAAACTTTAAAAATCTTCTTCTCTGAAACTTGAAGGTGTAGAGCTTTGATATTTGGCATGTAGCATCTCCTAGTGGACCTCTACCAAGTTTGTTCATATGATGCCCCTGGGGTCAAAACTGGCCCCGCCCCGGGGGTCACAATTTCCAACATAGGAACAAAGAAGGAAAACTTTAAAAATCTTCTTCTCTAAAACTAGAAGGCATAGAGCTTTGATATTTGGCATGAAGCATCTCCTAGTGGACCTCTACCAAGTTTGTTCATATGATGCCCTTGGGGTCGAAACTGGCCCTGCCCCGGGGGTCACAAGTTCAAACATAGGAACAAAGAGGGGAAACTTTAAAAATCATCTTCTCTGAAAAATGGAAGGCGTAGAGCTTTGATATTTGGTATGTAGCATTGCCCAGTGGACCTCTACCAAGTTTGTTCATATGATGCCCCTGGGGTCAAAACCGGCCCCACCCCGGGGGTCACAAATTTGAGCATAGTAACAAAGAAGGAAAACTTTAAAAATCTTCTTCTCTGAAACTGGAAGGCGTAGAGCTTTGATATTTGGCATGAAGCATCTCCTAGTGGACCTCTACCAAGTTTGTACATATGATGCCCCTGGGGTCAAAACTGGCCCCGCCCCGGGGGTCACAATTTCCAACATAGGAACAAAGAAGGAAAACTTTAAAAATCTTCTTCTCTAAAACTAGAAGGCATAGAGCTTTGATATTTGGCATGAAGCATCTCCTAGTGGACCTCTACCAAGTTTTTTCATATGATGCCCTTGGGGTCAAAACTGGCCCTGCCCTGGGGGTCACAAGTTCGAACGTAGGAACAAAGAGGGGAAACTTTAAAAATCATCTTCTCTGAAACTGGAAGGCGTAGAGCTTTGATATTTGGTATGTAGCATTGCCCAGTGGACCTCTACCAATTTTTTTCATATGATGCCCCTGGGGTCAAAACTGGCCCCACCCCGGGGGTCACAAGTTTGAGCATAGTAACAAAGAAGGAAAACTTTAAAAATCTTCTTCTCTGAAACTTGAAGGCATAGAGCTTTGATATTTGGCATGTAGTATCTCCTAGTGGACCTCTACCAAGTTTGTTCATATGATGCCCCTGGGGTCAAAACTGGCCCCGCCCCAGGGGTCACAATTTCCAACATAGGAACAAAGAAGGAAAACTTTAAAAATCTTCTTCTGTAAAACTAGAAGGCATAGAGCTTTGATATTTGGTATGTATTATCGCCTAGTAGACCTCTACTAAGTTTGTTCATATGATGCCCTTGGGGTCAAAATTGGGCCTGCCCCGGGGGTCACAAGTTCAAACATGGGACCAAAGAAGGAAAACTTAAATTTTTTTTTTCTCTTAAATGGGAAGGCATAGAGCTTTGATATTTGGTATGTAGCATCTCCTAGTGAACTTCTACCAAGTTTGTTCCAAGGATGCTGCTTGGGTCAAAACTGGCCCAGCCCCTGGGGTCACAAGTTCGAACATAGGAACAAAGAAGGAAAACTTTAAAATTCTTCTTTTCTGAAACCGAAAGGTGTGGAGCTTTGATATTTGGTATGTTGCATCTCAGAGTGGACCTCTACCAAGTTTGTTCATATGAAGCCCCTGGGTCAAAACTGGCCCCGCCCCAGGTGTCACAAGTTCGAAGGTAGGAACAAAGAAGGAAAACTTAAAATTTCTTTTTCTCTTAAACGGGAAGGTGTAGAGCTTTGATATTTGGTATGTAGCATTTCCTAGTGGACCTCTACCAAGTTTGTTCATATGATGCCCCTGGGTCAAAACTGGCCCAGCCCCGGGGGTCACAAGTTCGAACATAGGAACAAAGAAGGAAAACTTTAAAAATCTTCTTCTGTAAAACTAGAAGGCATAGAGCTTTGATATTTGGTATGTATTATCGCCTAGTAGACCTCTACTAAGTTTGTTCATATGATGCCCTTGGGGTCAAAATTGGGCCTGCCCCGGGGGTCACAAGTTCAAACATAGGACCAAAGAAGGAAAACTTAAATTTTTTTTTTCTCTTAAATGGGAAGGCATAGAGCTTTGATATTTGGTATGTAGCATCTCCTAGTGAACTTCTACCAAGTTTGTTCCAAGGATGCTGCTTGGGTCAAAACTGGCCCAGCCCCTGGGGTCACAAGTTCGAACATAGGAACAAAGAAGGAAAACTTTACAATTCTTCTTTTCTGAAACCGAAAGGTGTGGAGCTTTGATATTTGGTATGTTGCATCTCAGAGTGGACCTCTACCAAGTTTGTTCATATGATGCCTCTGGGTCAAAACTGGCCCCGCCCCGGGTGTCACAAGTTCGAAGGTAGGAACAAAGAAGGAAAACTTAAAATTTCTTTTTCTCTTAAACGGGAAGGTGTAGAGCTTTGATATTTGGTATGTAGCATTTCCTAGTGGACCTCTACCAAGTTTGTTCATATGATGCCCCTGGGTCAAAACTGGCCCAGCCCCCAGGGTCACAAGTTCGAACATAGGAACAAAGAAGGAAAACTTTAAAATTCTTCTTTAAAACTGGAAGGCGTAGAGCTTTGATATTTGGTATGTAGTGATTCTCTTCTAAGTTTGCTTGCTCATCTAAGCGCAACAAGTTCATTGAGTTCAAAATTGGGTCATCTTGGGTCATAAACTAGGTCACTAGGTCAAATTAAAGAAATACCTTGTTGGCACTCTCGAGGCCACATTATTTGCTCAATTGCCTTGAAAATTAGCTGGAAAGTTTGTCTTTATAAAGTCTCACATAAGATTAATTTGGGTCAACTTGGGTCATAAACTAGTTCATTGGGTCAAATTAAAGAAATACCTTGTTTGCACTCTTGGAGGCCACATTTATTGCTCAGATGACCTGAAATTTGGCCAGAATGTATGTCTTGATGAAATACCAGATGAGTTTAGATTTGGGTCACCTGGAACCATAAACTAGGTCACTAGGTCAAAATAAAGAAATACCTTGTGGGCTCTCTAGAGGCCACATTCTTTGCTTAATTGCCTTGAAAATTGGTCAGAATGTTTGTTTTTGTAAAATCTCACATGAGTCTGAATTTGGGTCAACTGGGGTCATAAACTAGGTCACTTTGTCAAATTAAAGAAATAGCTAGTGGGCACTCTAGAGGTCACATTTATTATTCATATGATTTGAAAATTGGTTAAAATGTTTCTTTTGATATAGTCAAAGACCAGTTCAAATTTGGGTCATCTGGGGTCATAATCTAGATCACTAGGTCAAATTAAAGAAATATCTTTAGGGCACTCGAGGCCACATTTTTTGCTCAATTGACTTGAAAATTGGTCAGAATGTTTGTCTTCATGAAATATGAGTTTGAAATTGGGTCACCTGTGGTCAAAAACTAGGTCACATGGTCAAATTAAAGAAAAACCTTGAAGGCACTCTACTAAGGTGAGCGACCCACGGCCATCATGGCCCTCTTGTTTAAAGGCTGTTGTCTCAGGGTCGTTAAAACTCGGGATTGTGTGGTAAAGAGTTAAAACATGTTGCTCAAAGAAAATGATGAACTGAGAGACAGGGAGGGGAGTAGAAAAGAAAAAAAATTAAATGAGGGTTTGTATGTAAGACATGTTTACCTTAGCCATTACTCAGTTCTTGATGGTTGAATGTTTAAAAACTTAGTTAAATAGCACTCAATTGAACACAGTAGTTTGTGCTTGTTATCTTTAGTAAAATGTGATATGAGTGATGGAAAGACTGAATGTTTAAAATCTTACGTTTAATAGCACTCAGTTGAACACAGCAGTTTGTACCTGTAGCCTTGAATAAAATGTGATAAGAATTGATGAGAAAATAAACCAAGAATGAGGGACATACTTTATTGTTCAGAATTATGGTAGTCCATTGTTGTACAGGCTAATATTTTATAAAATTTTAATCCAAATCTTTTACAATGGATACTGAGGAGAAAAGTAGGTAAGGAAAAGAATCTTCTAGTAAACATTGTGTGAAAAAGAGCAATTGCTTGTCACAAGCAAGTGGTCCTTTTCCCACAGTGTTATTGAAGAAATAGCCTATTTATTTCAGTGGTGTAAAATACCATATGTGCCATGCTGTGAAAAGGGGGCTTAATGCATCTGTGAAAATTACTGACCCAGGTAAGCCTGCGTAGTCGGCGCAGGCTGACCTGTGCCAAAATTTTTCACTTTTCACTATTGGTCAATTTTCTGTATGTCCAAGGACCAGTCTACCTCATAATTAAGTTGGTTGTTAAAAAAAAGTGGCTACTATGGATTCATAGGCTTGATTGGTACAATGCATCAGAGAGATGCATTAAGCCCCCTTTTGCCAGAGCATGGCTCATATGTATTTGTACTGTAACTGGCTGTACCCTGTAAGCTTACAGCTTTCTGTATTGTCTTCTCTGTTTGATTATAGAAAGCTGCCCAGGCTGCCCTGAGGAAATATGGTGTGGGGTCATGTGGTCCCAGAGGTTTTTATGGAACCATGGGTGAGTGTAACATAAAGTAACTGGAACACGAAATCACAAAGACTTGTACCATTCCAGTTTTTCTGTACAGAAACGCTTTTATTCCCCCCTTTGTTAAATCTTTTGAAATAAAAATTGATGACCAAAAAAAATACTAGTAACTGCCATTATAATTTGGGATGTAAGTGGGGTAAATTTCCTGCTTTTGGAGAACTTACTCATTACCTCTTAACCCATTACCAGGCAACACAATTTTAGCCTTGTCCGAATTGAAAGCATTTGCAGACGACAATTTCATCGTGGCTTAAATGGTGGAATTTTTCTTTGCTAGGGTAGAAAACATTGTGGGAAGAGGAGAAAATGCTGGTTACCAGCATTTTCTCCTTTTCCAACAATGTTTTCAAAGGCTTCTCTCCAAGGGTCAATAGAAGTCAGCATTGTGTGGTAAAGGGTTAAGCAAATTTGCTGTAAATGACTTTCAAAAACATCTTAACTCTTCACCAAACGACAAAATTTTAGACTGGTCCAAATTGAAAGGATTTGCAGATTACAAATTAAATGTAGCTCAAATGATGAATTCTGTTTTGGATAGGGTAGAAAACATTGTGGGAAAAGGAGAAAATGCTGGTTACCAGCATTTTCTCCTTTTTTCCCACAATGTTTTCAACAGGCATTTTCTCCCTTTCCCACAATGTTTTCAAAAGGCTTCTTTCATAGGGTCGTTAAAACACAGGATTGTGTGGTAAAGGTTTAAGAGAGTATTGATGCAAAATTAAAGTAGCTTTAGTATATCAGTACTTGTAAAAACAATGAGGCAAAAGGAAGAACTGCTTTCACAAGTGCCCATGCTACAACAACCCTGTGGACGAAAGCTTTTAACAATAATGTGGGAAAAGGAGAAAATGCTGGAATCAGCATTATCACCTTTTCCCACAGTAATTTGTATCCTTTCAAAAACTAAACCCAAAATTTCAGCCACATGTAAGTTGAGGTCTGCAAATGCTTTGAAATTGGACAAGTCCACATAGTTAGTCGTTTGCTATAGAATTAAAAGATATGTATTAAATCTACATGTATATGAAAATTTCATTCTTCTCCAGATGACAAAAATTTTTATACATGTTCAGGGCTTTGCTGTTCTCATTGATGGTAACCCAAGTAAAACTTTTCATGAGTTGGGGCAAGACTTTCAAGGATCAATTCTTTACCTTTTACCACACAATCCCAAGTTTTAACAAGCCTGAAGAAGAAGGCTTTTGAAACATGGTGAGAAAAGGAGAAAATGCTGGTAACCAGCATTTTCTCCTTTTCCCACAATGTTTTCCACCCTATCAAAAACAGAAATCATCCTTTTGGCTACATTATTTTGTCATCTACAAATGCTTTCAGTTTGTTTGAGTCCAAAATCCTGTCATATGGTAAAGAGTTCTTAAAAGAAGAACCCTTGCACCAGTATGTTATTGTCAAAAAATGAATAAAATGTTTGTTGTCTTTCATTTTGATTTAACCCTTTACCACAGTCCCGACTTTTAATGACCCTTAGAAAGAAACCTTTTGAAAACATTGTGGGAAAAGGAGAAAATGCTGGTAACCAGCATTTTCTCCTTTTCCCACAATGTTTTCTACCCAGTCCAACACAAATATTAATTTTTGGGTCACATTTTAATTTGTCTTCTGCAAATGCTTTCAATTTGGACAGGTCTAAAATTTTGTCATTTGGTAAAGAGTTAAACTATTCAAACATCCTCATCTCTTTCTGGTTTCTAGCGATGTTTTGTTTTTGTCACAGATGTTCACTTAGAGCTGGAGGACAAGATATCCAAGTATATGAACACAGAGGAAGCTATCCTGTACTCCTATGGGTTTGCTACCATTGCTAGTGCCATTCCTGCATATTCTAAGAGAGGAGATGTGATATTTGTGTAAGATTTTGGCCTAATGCTTATTATTGCAAGTCTGATAGAGTTATCTCTCTTTGAGGACTCTTTTACCTACATGGTAAGAAAATTAACAAGTCCCGCTATGCAGTGATACTATCAGAACCTACATGGTGCATGTAACATTGTCAAATTGTTAACTAACCCATAACGGGAATAACAAAATTAATGAGACATCAAAACCTGAATATACTTATTAGACACTGCATCTCAATGAAATGTGCCACCGTTAGTAAAAACAGTTGCATTTGATTGTATTTTGTATATCTTGACATTAATTTTTGCATATGCGTGGTCCCGGTAATAGGTCTAAACAGGCCTTTAACTTGAAGAGTTCCACCAGTGGAAATAAGAAGTAATTCCTAGAGATAATTGTTTGTCCAGCCTAGCTGACTCATGTTTTTCAAATTTTAAGTATGCCTGTGTCCCCAACAATAATTGTGTTCAGGTCATTGAACATGGGCAAGTAAATACTTATTGTTAACCCTTTACCTCCCAATGCCTTTTAACACCCCTGGGAAAAAAGCCTTTTGAAAACAATGTGGGAAAAGGAGAAAATGCTAGTAACCAGCATTTTCTCCTTTTCCCACAATGTTTTTTACCCTATCAAAGAAGAATTGCACCATTTGAGCTACACTGAAATTGTCATCTGCAAATGCTTTGAATTTGGACAAGGCTAAAATTTTGTCATCTGGTAAAGGGTTAACTCTTTATGAAACGAAAAAATTTTAGACTTGTCCAAATTGAAAGTATTTGCAGATGATCAATTCAGTTTTATTCAAATAATGTGATTTGCCTTTTGAAGCATAGAAGGATAGAAAACATTGTGGGAAGAGGAGAAAATGCTGGTTACCATCATTTTCTCCTTTTCCCTCAATGTTTTCAAAAGCTTTCTTTCTAAGGGTCGTTAAAACTCAGGATTGTGTGGTAAAGGGTTAATTGAATTTTTTTTTCTTTTTTTAACACCGATCTGTGCAAAAAGTACTGACATTTAAAGAACAGAACTTGCTTTAACTCTTTACCAAAAGACAACAATTTGGAGTTGTCTAAATTGAAAGCATCTTCAGACGACAATTTAAATGTGACTGGAATTATGATTTTTGGCTGTGAAAGATTTAAAAACATTGTGGGAAAAGGAGAAAATGCTGCTGACCAGCATTTTCTTCTTTTCCCACAATGTTTTCAAAAGATATCTTACTCAGGGTTTTTAAAACTTGGGATATTGTGGTAAAGGATTAGAAAATTATTTAAAAGGATTTGCTAGAAGAGCATATAACAAATCATGAATCTTGTTAGATCATTATACTTTGTAGAGATGAGGGCGTTTGTTTTGCCATCCAGAAAGGCCTTGTTGCATCAAGAAGTGTGATTAAATACTTCAAACACAATGACATGGAGGACTTAGAAAGGCTTCTTTTAGAACAACAGAAGGAAGATAAAAGGGTAAGTGACTCGATTGCTCACTCGATTGCAAGTTGTGTATAGCTGAACTCTTTACCACATAATCCCGACTTTTAACGACCCTGAGAAAGTATCCTTTTGAAAACATGGTGGGAAAGGAGAAAATGCTGGTAACCAGCATTTTCTCCTTTTCCCACCATGTTTTCTTCCCTTCCAAAAGTTTTTAAGTCACATTCATTTTGTCGTCTGCAAATGCTTTCAATTTGGATAAGTCTTAAATTTTGTCGTTTGGTAAAGAGTTAGCTCTTTTGCTGCCAAGTGACCTTTTTGCAGACAGCTTAGATCAAAATCAGACTGCACGGATTTTGCAGTTTGATCTTTGATTTATGACTAATATTATCATCAACTGCAGTAGAAATCTATCAGTATAGCTCAGGAAAAAAAGTAGAATTTATGTAGATGGCCATGAAATAGTTAATCATTTACCAAACGATTCCACGTTTTAACAATCCTGAATAAAAAGCCTGTTTAAAACAATGTGGAAAAAGGAGAAAATGCTGGTAACCAGCATTTTCTCCTTTTCCAACAATGTTTTCTACCTATTCAAGGAAGCACACTATCATTTCAAAAACATTTGAATTGTTATCTGTAAACTGCTTCAGTATCGACAAGTCAAAAAATCTGCCATTTGTCACTGGGTTAAATTAATGTTACAAGTAAAGAAAACCTACCGGTTCAAATGCATGGTGTAAGTGACTGCTTTCTTCTTTGACATTTTCTGACATATCTCAAAGCTCCAGATAGAGGGAGTGATTTTGATTTCAAAATTGAAAATATTAATCACTCGCCACTAAACCCTATGTCGTGGGGTACTCATTAGAATCATCTCAATGAGACGATTCTAATGAGTACCCACAACATAGGGTTTGGAAGAGAAATAAAGGATTTAGAATACTATCACTCCCTTTTATCTGGAGGCCTGAATCTACAGGAGAAAATTGCAACACTGTTTACTTTCTTTAACAACTCTGCTTCAGATGATTTTGAATGCATTGCTTAACCCTTTACCACATGGCAATACTTCAGACATTTCCAAATTGAAAGTGTTTGTAGATGACAAAACAAATTTAACTAAAAAATTGTAAATTGTTTTGGAAGGACAGAAGACATTGCAGGAAAAGGAGAAAATGCTGGTTACCAGCATTTTCTCCTTTTCCTACAATGTTTTCTAAGGCCTTCTTCATCAGGGTTGTTTAAAGGCGGCATTGTGTGGTAAAGGGTTAAAACATGGATAATCAGTATGAAATAAGTGTACTGAACATGTGGAAGAATTGTGGCCGAAGAAAGTGTTTCATGGTACATTGTTATGAGAGATCAGTCCCTCCTTACAGCATAGCTTCTTCCCATATAAAATCAATACCTGACAACTGCGTTGGTGAGAATTCTCTTTAGCTCAGTGCTTAGTGTATTGGTCTTTTAAAACCTCGATAAACGAGGATATTTGCCGCACGGGTTTGAATCCGGTTTATATTTGAGCTATGCATTTGTTACGAACTTCCATGTTCATAAGAACGTGCAGTTTCTTCTTTTGCCATGATGATTATCAATGACTGCTGAAAGATGAATTAAGTCATCTGCAGGAGACAGTGACTGAAGCATGGTGACAAAGAAACTGCTGGGAGGAGCATTTATCAGTGTGTTTTTGTGGCTGTTGCCACAAAGTAAATTGTTTATTATTTGACGTTATTAGCTCAGCTATTTTCGAAGAAAACATTGAGCTGTTGTCTGAGCCCTGTCTGCGTCTGTGTCGTTGTCATCTATATCATTGTGACATTTTATATCTCTGTCATTACTGAAGATATTTACTTCAAACTCAGACTGGTTGTTAACGATGAAAAGGGGAAGCCACACAACAGGGGCAGGTAACAATCAAAGTATTTTTGACACAGTTGAGAAATTTCACTGAAAATCAGTCTATTTCTAAAAGCAACTTTAGCCGATCATTTAGACCAGCATGAGGTGCATTTGTTTTCTCTGTGTTGCAGAAATTTCAATCAGTCTTAACCCTTAGGCTGCTAAGCGCAACTCGCTGACCTTTTTTGGACAGTGTAGATCAAGATCAGACTGCACAGAACATGCAGTCTGATCTTGGATCTACACAGTCCGATACCCTCAGCTGGGCGGGGGGATAGAAATAGCTCAGCTGTCGCACTACAGCAGGGGTAAGACCCCTCCACTGTGCCTGCCCGTTTGACGTGGGCTGCAACTCGTGTCGTTCGATGACGGGATCCTGGTGGTTGAGTGGATTCAGGGCTCGGCCGTTTGATAGCTCTGTTTTCGCAACACACCACTTTGGCCTTGAATTGAACTAAACGAGAGGTCAGGAAGGCCCGTCCTGATCAATCGGCTGGTCATGCCTTGCCTTAGGGCATCTAATATGTTCTTTCTTTTGTAGCCTTCTCTCAATCAAAATTACTGTCTTCTTCATATTTATCACACTCTTTTCATATTTCTTGTCCTGCCCTAGAAGGCGTTGGCTCATGGGTCAATCGGGTGAAAGTTTTTGGTGTTTGGCTGACATTTGTAACCTCTCAATGATCGTCTAAGCTTGGTAAGACTTTCTGCGAGAATACATCTGTCCAGTCTAGCCCTTTCATACCGAGTATACCACTGATGTATCCCTGTCATGGTCTGCGAATGGGCTTTCCCCAGACCATGACCCCTTGTTGGGCTCCGTGGTGGGTGGGGAGCATCGGTGGTGAAATTTTATACACAAACATGGCGTCGCAAAAAAAGGCCAAGCTTACTGAAAGCAAACGCCCTCTTTCAGATAGTGAATCTGAAACGGAAGCTTCAATTTCTACTTCTTTTCACTCTCCGCGTTTTATCGTTATACAGTCCCAAGATCCTTCAAAACCCATAACAAAACTATCTCCTTTCATAATAGAAAAACAGATTACCAGCATCCTTGGAACTCCAAAATCTGTCAAAAAACTCAAAGATCAGACCCTTTTAGTTGAATGTATTACAAATCAACAGGCACTGAATCTCTTAAAACACAAAAAATTCTTTGACACAGACGTTAAAATTTTCGCACATCCCTCACTCAATTCTTGTAAAGGAGTAATTAGATGCAAGGAGCTTTCCTACTGCAACTCCTTGCAAGAAATAAAAGACAACCTAAAACAACAAGGTGTATCCAATGTTCAGCGAATTTCTGTACGCAGAGATGGAGAACAGAGACTTACAAACACATACATTCTAACATTTTCTTCACCTGTTCTCCCAACATCTATCAAGATAGGTTTCCAAATTGTAAAAGTAGATGTGTATGTGCCAAATCCCTTGCGATGTTTTAAATGCCAGCGATACGGCCATCACATCAGTAAATGTCAAAATCAAGAAACATGCTCTAAATGTGCTCATCAAGGACCTGACCATGACAGTACTACATGTTCCAATCCCCCTCTTTGCATTAATTGCAAGTCTCCACACTCTACCTTTTCTAGAGAGTGTCCTGTATGGAGAGAAGAAAAAGAAGTGCTGTCCATTAAATACAACAATAATGTTAGCTTTCCAGAAGCAAGGAAAATATTTGAACAAAGAAAGAAAACCTCTTCTAGTCCTAGCTATGCAGGTGTTGTTGGCTCGTCAACTGAAAAGGATGACTGCAGCACTTGTAAGATTCTAGCGAAAGTTCTCCTTCAAAAATTTCCTGATGTAGCTACAGAGCTGAAAGAACTTCTCCCTCCATCCACCTTGTCCAAACTAATTCCTGACTCTCCATCTGCGTCTACAACAAACAAAACCCCTTCTGCAACCTCAAAACCCACAAACTCTCAAAGTATTTCTTCACAAAAAACTTCAAAGCCGTCTACCTCTTCGCAAAATATCTCTTCAAAAAACCTTCAAAGCCATCACCCCCTTCACAACAGCCTCCAAAGAAACCCCAACCTCCATCTTCACAGTCTACAATAAAATCTAATGTTTCATCTAAAGATAACAAACCTAATCATACACCTCAATCTCCAAAAAGGTCTTCTTCCAAACGGAAACCACAATCTAGAGATTCCCATGAATCTTGTGAAATCACAGTCAGAGTAAATGATCCTGTCCCTACCTCCAACAGATTTTCGGAGCTAGAGGACATGGATGCAGATGCTGAAAATCTGGAAGGTGAGGCTTCAGATTCAGAAGCCTCTATCTGGTCCATTTCTAAAGATACTTGGAACAAGGACACTGACACTTGGCACACGTCCAAACCCGAGACAACTGTAATGAAGTCTTAATCAACCTATTTTAAAATGCATTGGTTTACAACCTCTTTTTTTACTTTAGCTTTTATACTTTCTTCATGCACAATGGATACCATAATCCAGTGGAATTGTCGAGGTCTGAAGTCAAACTTTGAGGAACTTTCCCTTTTAATTAGTGATCACAAACCAGTTGCTGTTTGTCTTCAAGAAACCTTCCTTAAACGGGAGGATGATATCTCAATCAAATACCATTCCATTTACAATAAAGTCTTTACCGAAGGCGAGAAAGCTAGAGGTGGTGTTTCTGTTATTGTTAATAACAACATACCTCATAAAGTTATCTCTCTTAACACAAACTTGCAAGCTGTTGCCATCAGATTATCTTTACACAGTGCCGTTACACTATGTTCTTTATATCTCCCCCCGAGCACACCTATTAATGAGACCAATCTGAATGATCTCATTTCCCAGTTGCCATCCCCCTATATTCTTGCTGGGGACTTTAATGGTCACAATGTTATGTGGGGTTGCGATGACACTAACCAGAGAGGTTTACAGTTGGAGAACTTCATTTCGAACAACTCTTTGTCTTTCATGAATGATAACAAGTCCAAAACCTACCTACATCCAGCAACTGGATCTTACTCATCTATTGATTTAACTTTATGCAGCCCAGTCTTACATCCCAATTTCACTTGGAAAGTGAAAGAGGATTTGTGTGGAAGTGATCACTTCCCTATTATCTTTTCATCTACACAACCATCCAGCAGCATAAAACCACAGAAATGGAAGCTCTCCAAAGCCAATTGGAATAAATTTGAAACCCTCTGTGAACAGACCATTACACACGACAAATTTGGAGATTGCGATGATCCCGCAAAACTTTTCACTTCCCTATTAATTGATGCAGCTAAACAGTCCGTCCCTCAGACCTCGACAAATCCAAAACGTCCTGACAAGCCTTGGTACAATGATGATTGTAAACAGGCTGTCAGAGACAGAAAACAAGCCCTTAGAAAGTTTAACCTCAGACCTACCAAAGAAAATCATGACTTATTCCGTATTTCCAGGGCAAAGGCTCGTCGTACCATTAGAGAAAATAAGCGCAAGGCTTGGAGACAATATGTCTCTAAATTAAATAGTAGAACCACTACTAAAAAAACCTGGGACATGATCAGAAAGATCAATGGCAAAGGCCAACCCCCTCTTAGTCACCTTGAAGTTAACAATACTTCGTTGGAAACACCCCAGGATATAGCTGATGCTCTTGCCGACACCTTCTGCAAAAAGTCCTCCTCTGTAAACTATTCTGAAAAGTTTCAGAGGAATAAAGCCAGAGAAGAAAAGAAAAAACTTAATTTCAATTCTTCTAATTCAGAGCATTATAATAAACTATTCACCTTTAAAGAATTAAAATCTGCTCTGAATAAAGCTCACGATTCTTCTCCCGGCCAAGATAAAGTTCATTACCAGTTTTTAAAACACTTACCTTTTACTTCTCTCTCTGTTTTACTTGATATTTTTAATGATATCTGGCAGTCCGGAGATTTTCCTTCGTCCTGGCGAGAGGCACTAGTTATTCCTATCCCAAAACCTGGCAAGGATGCTAGTGACCCAGCCAACTATCGTCCAATAGCTCTTACTAGTTGTCTCTGCAAGACCCTAGAACGTATGGTCAATGACAGGCTTGTCTGGTTTTTAGAGAAAAACAACCTTATCGTTGATGTACAGAGTGGATTTCGTCGCCAGCGTGGTACCATCGATCATCTTGTCCGCTTTGAAACCTTTGTCAGAGAAGCCTTTATTAATAGACAACATGTAGTATCTGTCTTTTTTGACCTTGAAAGCGCTTATGATACGACTTGGAAATACGGAATTCTTAAAGACTTACATGACTTTGGTCTTCGAGGCCGTCTTCCTCTTTTTATCTCAGCCTTCTTGGATGAACGTCTTTTCCGTGTCCGAGTTGGTAATACTGTCTCGGGAGCCCGTGAACAGGAGATGGGTGTGCCCCAAGGATGTATTCTCTCTGTTACACTTTTTAGTGTAAAAATAAACAGTATAGTTAAAGCTATCTGTCCTGGTGTAGACTGTTCTCTTTATGTTGATGACTTTGTTATATGCTTCAGATCTCGAAATATGAATATTATTGAGAGACAACTTCAACAGTGTCTCAACAAACTCCAAACGTGGTCTGAAGAAAATGGCTTCAAATTTTCCAAGTCCAAAACAAAATGCATGCACCTTTGTAATTTACGTGGTGTTCATCCAGACCCTGAACTGTATTTGGACAAAACTAAAATTGAAGTCGTTTCTGAGTTTAAATTTCTTGGAGTCATCTTCGACAGAAAGCTTTCCTTCCTTCCTCACATCACTGCACTTAAAAAGAAATGCAAGAAGGCTCTTAATCTTTTAAAGGTTGTGGCCCATTCTGAATGGGGAGCAGACCGTAAAGTCCTCTTGCGGCTTTATCGGTCTTTAGTCCGCTCCAAATTAGACTATGGATCTATTGTATACGGATCAGCCCGTAAATCTTGTCTTAAAATTCTCGATCCTATACACCACGAAGGCCTGCGTCTTGTACTTGGAGCTTTCAGAACTTCTCCTGTCAATAGTCTCTATGTTGAGGCTAATGAACCTTCTCTTTCTTACAGGAGGGAAAAACTCTCACTTCAATATCTTTTAAAACTGAAGTCAAATCGTTTTAATCCAACTCATAAAGTTGTTTTTAAACCTCAATATAAACGTCTTTTTGAAAGGAAACCAAATGTTATTCCTCCATTTGGTATCCGCATGGAGCCCATTGTAGATAACCTTGGCATAGACACTGAGTCTATTGCCGATTATAAAATCTCTGAAATCCCTCCATGGACACTAAACAGTGCAGAATTCAGATTTGACCTTGCATCCGACAAAAAGTCAGTCACGGATAGAACTGTGTTTCATGCTAGATACAATGAGATAAAGGAACATTATTTTTCCTTCAAACCAATATATACAGATGGATCAAAAGAGGGAAATTCTGTAGCAGCTGCCGCTATTTATGGAGAAAGGAGCTTAAAGTGCCGCCTTCCAAACAATTCCTCTATCTTCTCTGCAGAAATTAAAGCTATTGATCTTGCCCTTACTCTAGCTGAACATTCTAATTCCAACCGTTTCATTATCTTTTCGGACTCTTTGTCAACATTACAGGCCCTTTCAAATCAACGACTTGAGAATCCCTTGATCTGTACTTTACTTGAAAGGATTTCACAAATTTCTTCTATGAATAGATTGGTGTTCTGCTGGCTTCCAAGTCATGTAGGCATCAAAGGCAATGAAAATGCCGATAGGTCTGCCAAATCTGCACTTAACCTTCCCATTTCAGATTTTAAAGTTCCACACACTGATTTTAAATCCTCTGTTTTAACACATATCCAATCTTCTTGGCAATCCCAGTGGGATGCTGATGTTTTCAATAAACTACATTCAGTTAAACCTTCCCTTGGTGAATGGTACCCCATTTACAGGTCTGTTCGTCGAGAAGAAGTGATAATTGCACGACTTCGAATTGGCCATTCACGCATTACACATTCCTGGCTCTTGACCAGAGATGATGCCCCTGAATGTATTCCATGCAATGCACCCTTCTCTATAAAACACATTCTACTAGATTACATTGACTTTCAGCCAGTTCGTACAAAATATTTCAACGTCGATAGTTTAAAAAATCTTTTTGATTCTGTCAGCGTTGAATCTATTATCGCTTTCATAAAGGAGATTGGCATTTACAATAAACTGTGATATTTGCTTTTTGAGTTTCTTACCCGTGTTTTTACATTCTTTACACACTTTTCTCAATGTTAAGCTCTCATTTCCTTTAAGTTACTATTCACAGTCTTAACCTTTTCATTTAAAACTTTGAGTAGGCAGGGAATGCCCAGCCACTCAATATTATATAAATATTATATTTTATACAAATTAAAAGTTACACATAACCTTTTATCATTTAAAGTCACACATAATACTTCTTAATTCAACTCTTGTATCGTCATTAATGTATTCAAACTTTTTCAGTTTGAACAATTCCACTTTTATTATCTTTTAACACAGATATGCGTGCTAAATGACCAAAGCTGTTGATGCGTCATAAAACACCATACATTCATTCATTCATTACACAGTCCGATAAGGAGATATCTTTCTCCCAAAAATACTTTTGAAAACTATTGGTCTGAAAGTCTCATTTCTGTTCTTTAGCAGGATAAGGGTTGAATTATTTTCAAACAGATAAAATCTGTGCATCAGGTTCCATATTTACCAGTCATTCTTGAGAATTTTTTTTCGTCTAATTCTAGATGTAGAAGGTTCCACAACTCTTGATATAGCTGAACCATTTGGTTTAGCTAATCAGAAGTTGAGTTATTTCCAAATTTAGAAAATTCTTAAAAATAAGACTATGAGAATGTTCTTAAGAATGGTTGGTGAATACGGACCTTGATCTCGATCAATACTGTTCACAAAAATGAAGTTCAGATGAGCATTTGGGAGCATATGAAATTTTTTCATCTTTTTTTATATTTGCAGTTGCCTAAAAAGGCCAAAGTGACCCGCAGGTTTCTAGTTGTGGAGGGTTTGTATAATAAACATGGGGATATTTGTCCACTCCCTAAGCTGGTAAGATACTTTAAAAAGAAATTTTGAGTGTCTTGTTTTAATCACAGTTTCGGAGAAAGCAAATACCTGTGCCTCCTGATACTAATTATCATATTATATCCAAAATTGTCACAAAAAAGCTAGTATTGCCATACAGGCTTTCTACGTTTTCCTCCATGTGTACAATTTTCTATAATTTTCAAAATCAGATTTACAAACACATTAGCCGAATTCGACTGGTAATTTCGTGCTTCACGGTCATTTGCGTGCTGCAGGTTTTGTATTTGGCTGGTAATATTTCAAGATTTCGTAAACTTTCGTGAACTACAAACATTACGCTTTTCAATCTAAGTGAAATTAGTCACGTGACCAAAAACAGTAAACTGGTACCTGTTGTATCTCCCATATGAAGATAGATAACAGGCTGCCAGTTTACATTGTGGAGCAAACTCAAGATGAGGTACATGGAAATACAGGAATAGATCGGAACAGACCGGAATGGCCGAAACGGACCGGAATGGACATGAGAAAATGATGTAAACTCCTGTAGCGATACTTATTTATTGGATATTGGAATGGTAGGCAGCCTGAACATACTCGTATAGTTTATAATAGGAAATTTCCTGAACTTAGGCAACAGGGAATGAACCTAAATATCTTGAAGCAAAAATGTTAATACCGTAATTCGCCAATGTATTCGGACAGAAAAAAATATTTTTTTTTTTTGTGTCCAAATCTTTAGGAAATTTTTATCTTGAAAAAAAGGGGGTGGCCGAAATAATAGGTTTTACCTTGTTGTCCAACTGTGTATGTCCCGAAAAAATAAGGGTAAAATCCAACAAATTTAGATCTATTTATAACACCGATGGGGGGGGGGGGGGGGTGTTTGGTTAAAACTGTAATATATCTAAAGTTTCAGTGTGTTTTCAATCTTAAAAGCATGTGTTTTAAGTATTTCTTAGACCTATAAGCAGTAGCTTTCTAAAATCATAGTTCAGCAGTGCATGGTATATATCAAAGATCAGACCGCACATTCTCTATAGTCTATCTACACCGTACGCCAACATTTCAAACTCCACCATCTTGCCATCATCAAAGAGCTATCTGTCAACAAGATTTCACACCTGTCGTGGGTACACAAATGTTTGCAGTAAAATTTGGATTATGGGTATGACGTAACGTGCAAATCATCCAGAGCGAGAGGGTTGTAAAGCACCTGTTTTTGTACACACTCTCCCGGGTTACATGCTGACCTCCAGCCCACATAAAATGACCACGCAATAAGCGTATATCATGCCCATTTTATACTAGCTGATAGTGTCTTTTTGCGGTTAGTAATGGTTGTTTCAGGAACACCTGGGCAGCTTTGTCACATAATTTGTGTAGTCAGCAGAAAAAAAGTCTGCCTGTTTTTTTCTTTAGAAAATATTCCATGCAACCAAAATAAAAAGGAATGCATACGACAATTAATGCATTCCATCTAATTTTATATACGCATGTAAATGGATTTAATACCGATAAATAAAAGAAAGAAACAATGAGGTTTGGTACTTATAATTTCTTTTTAATATTGTTCATGGAGGGACAATTTCACGGTTCTGCAGGTGCCTGTTGAAAACATTACGAAAAAAGGGAAAAACTGCTTGCACAACACCAAAAAGCCGAGAAACATTAAACTCTTCAAGCACCTTTCAAAACTAGTTGCTTGAGCGGCCTGTGTAGATCAAGATCACACTAGGCAGAATGCTTGGTCTGATCTAAATCTACTCTTGTTTTGGTGAGAAGTTTTCAACAAAGACAACCTTGGTATTGCATCTTATTTCATGACTTAAAATAACCGCCGAGTTACTTGACTCTTAAGGAATTCATGTTCATAATGATGAATATCCGCGATGCAGAAATGTGCAAATATGCAGCTGATCATTATCGGAAACATTTTCTAAATAAAAAATATGAATTTACTGGCTGATTTTTCGGAAAATCAATGTTACAGGCTGTCCGAATATATAGGAAAATTAATTTTTTGGACTGTCTGGAATAAGGACTCAGAATAAATTATATCTGAAAATTTTTTACCGTGTCCGAACTTTTAGGGTGTCCAAATATATTGGCGAATTACGGTAGATCTAATTTCAATTATTATTAAACATTATCCGACTTTGCAAATCAAGCCACGAACCTTTTTTGAAAAATAAATAAATTAATTAAAAAAAAAATAGTAATAATAAATAAATAAATATAAGGAAATACTGAATTGTGTTTCAAGTCCCTAGGTAGGCTTTTAAGGGTCCGTTCTGGTCCGTTTCGGTATTACCATACCCCAATATCGGATCTTTTCAATATATCTCTTTTTCATTCCAATGTTTCCAGTGTCCGATATTTAATGTTTCTGATAAGGTTTAGGTCCGTTCCTGGTTTTCCCATTGTTTTTCAAGTCCATAGGCAGGCTTTTCAGGGCCCGTTTGGGTATTTCCATACCCCAACATCTGATCTTTTCAATTCAGTTCTTATTCATTCTAATGTTTCAAATGTCCGATATTTAATGTTTCCTATAAGGTTTAGGTCCGTTCCTGGTTTTCCAATTGTTTTTCAAATCCATAGGCAGCCTTTTTTTTTTTACGTCCGTTCAGGTCCATGCCATTATTTCCATACTCCTATATTGGGTCTTCTAAATTCAGTTCATGTTCATTCTGTTGATTCCTTCGTCCAATTATAATTGTTTCTCGCAAGGTTTAGGTCCGTTCCCGGTTCCTCATTGTTTTTAAAGTCAAAAGGAAAACCCTTTTAGAGTTTGTTTAGTACCACCCCGGATATCTACACTCTAATATCTGATCTTTTTCATTCAGTCCATGTTCATCCATATGTCTGACATTGGATGATTCTGATGCGATTTGGGTCTATTCCTGGTTTCCATTGTCTTCACAGTCCATACGTAGGCTTTATGGGGTCCATTCCTAAAGGTCCGCTCCGGTATTTCCATACTCCAATATCGGATCTTTTCAATTCAGTTCATGTTCATTTTATTGATTCCTACGTCCGATATTTATGTTTTCAAAGGCAGTGAGTAGGCTTTTCAGAGTCCGTTCAGGTCCGTTCTGGTATTACCATACTCCAGTATCGGATCTTCTCCATCCAGCCCATGTTCATTCTGACGATTTCTACATCTGATATTTAATGTTTATGATCAGGTTTAGGTCCCTTCCTGGTTTTCCCATTGTTTTGAAAGACCATAGGTAGGGTTTTTAGGATCCGTTCTGGTATTTCCATACTTCAATATCGAATCATTTCAATTCAGTTCATGTTCATTTTAATGATGCCTACGTCCAATATTTGATGTTTCTGATAAGGTTTAGGTCCATACCTGGTTTTTCCTTTGTTTTGAAAGTCTATCGTTGGGCCTTTCAGGGTCCATTCAGGTCTGTTCGGGTTTTTCCATACTTCAATATCTGATCTTTTCAATTGAGTTCTGGTTCATTGTGATGATTTCTACATCAGATATTTGATGTTTCTGATAAGGTTTAGGTCCAGGCCTGGTTTTCTTTTTGTTTTCAAAATCCACAAGTTTACTTACCATGGTCCGTTCAGGTCTGTTCCGGTTTTTCTTTACTTTAATTTTTATTTTTCTCAGTAAGGTTTGTGTCTTATCTGATCTTTCCAAAGTCTAGTATTAAATATTTTTTGCTTTAAGATAAAGGTCCATTCCCTGCAGCCTAACTCGGACAAGTCCCTCTTTCCGCTCAGGCTGTTCTGTATTTCAATATTAAATACATAAAGGATCGCTACAGGAGTTTACATCATATTCTCACATCAATTCTGGTCTGTTCCAGTCCATTTCGGTCCATTCTGGTCCATTCCTGTATTTCCATGCGCCGTGTCTACCGGAAATGACAATTTTGTGAAGCATGATGCTGTTCGACTGGTCAACTTTCGTAAAGCATGTTTTCCTCAATGCGCAGGTAGGCGGAGCCTAATATTCAAATTTCGTCCTTCACTAAAGTTTACCAGTCGAATACAGCTAATGTGTAATTTACCAGGAAGCAGTAATTACTTATAACATCAGCAACAAAGTGGGGGTATATTCTAGAATCAGGTTTTCCCTCTGTCAATCCATAGATAAAAGGAGAAAATGCTGGTTACCATGCAACCAACATATTCTTTTTTTCCCACAATGTTTATACCCCCGCAAACTGGAATCAGCCGGTCGGTCGGTCGGTCGGTCGGTCATGCGGTTGGTCGGGCGGTCGGTCTGTCCGCAAAATCTTGTCCGGACAACTCCTCCTACAGTTTCAATCCAATTCCCTTGCTACTTGGCAGAAGTGTTCATTAGGAGCTGTAGATGTGCAAGACACACATTTTGTAAAAATTTCATCAAGAATTACTGAGTTATTGCCCCTGATTTGACTTAAAAATGCTTGTCCGGACAACTCCTCCTACAGTTTCTGTCTGATTCACTTTAAACTTGGCATAAGTGTTCATTAGGAGCTGTAGATGTGCAAGACACACATTTTGTAAAAATTCCATCAAGAATTACTGAGTTATTGCCCCTGATTTGACTTAAAAATGCTTGTCCGGACAACACCTCCTACAGTTTCTGTCTGATTCACTTTAAACTTGGCATAAGTGTTCATTAGGAGTTGTAGATGTGCAAGACGCAACTTTCGTGAAAATGCTATGAAGAATTAATGAGTTATTGCCCCTGATTCACATTTAAAATGCTTGTCCGGACAACTCCTCCTACAATTTCAGTCCGATGCGCTTTATACGTGGCAGAAGTGTCCATTTGGAGTTGTAGATGTGCAAGACGCAAATTTTGTAAAAATTCCATCAAGAATTACTGAGTTATTGCCCCTGATTTGACTTAAAAATGCTTGTCCGGACAACTCCTCCGACAGTTTCTGTCTGATTCACTTTAAACTTGGCAGAAGTGTTCATTAGGAGCTGTAGATGTGCAATACACACATTTTGTAAAAATTCCATCAAGAATTACTGAGTTATTGCCCCTGATTTGACTTAACAATGCTTGTCCGGACAACTCCTCCTACAGTTTCTGTCTGATTCACTTTAAACTTGGCATAAGTGTTCATTAGGAGCTGTAGATGTGCAAGACACACATTTTGTAAAAATTCCATCAAGAATTACTGAGTTATTGCCCCTGATTTGACTTAAAAATGCTTGTCCGGACAACTCCTCCTACAGTTTCTGTCTGATTCACTTTAAACTTGGCATAAGTGTTCATTAGGAGTTGTAGATGTGCAAGACGCAACTTTCGTGAAAATTCGATGAAGAATTAATGAGTTATTGCCCCTGATTCACATTTAAAATGCTTGTCCGGACAACTCCTCCTACAATTTCAGTCCGATGCGCTTTATACTTGGCAGAAGTGTCCATTTGGAGTTGTAGATGTGCAAGACACACATTTTGTAAAAATTCCATCAAGAATTACTGAGTTATTGCCCCTGATTTGACTTAAAAATGCTTGTCCAGACAACTCCTCCTACAGTTTCTGTCTGATTCACTTTAAGGAGGTCTTTTCTGTCATATGTATAGTTGGCCAACATTATGCGAAAAGGCACCTTTGGACATTTGCAACAAGCGTTGATCCAGACCAGCCGCTGTGTCTCAGACATATTGTCAGATCATGGTCTACACTTTTTTACACTCATTTAGTTTTGTGTCCAATTAAATTGGTACTTTGCATAAATATTCACCAGGAGCAGTAGAGGTTCAAGATGCATTTTTCTCAAATGTTTGCCAAATTAATTACCCTTGAATTTACTCAAAACTTCTTGTCCAGAGAACTATTGCTTCTGTTTAAGTCTTATTCACTTGATATTTGTCATGATATTCACCAGGAGCAGTAGATGTGCAAAGCACAAATTTCATGAGTGTTGGCCTAATGATTACGGAGTTATTGCCCCTAAATTGACATTGCAGAGTTATTGCCCCTGTGACATGAAATATAGGGGCGGGGGTATTTATCACCTTTAGTGATAGTTATTCTAGTTTAACATGACTTCATCCCAGGGATTGCTAAAACTCTGGATTGTTTGGGGTTAATTTAATGATACAGGCTCTAATGATACTATCCCAAGAAATAACTTATTGTCATGAGTGTGAAGTAAAAAATGAAAAAAAGAATGACACTTCATGATAATAGAATATCAAAGACAAGTAAAAGATAATAAAATGTTAATCACTGCTTATATATTTTAATTTTCTACATACTCTCGCTTACAGATTGAGCTAAAATGGAAGTACAAATTACGTATATTTGTGGAAGAAAGTTTCTCATTCGGAGTACTTGGTAAGACAGGCAAAGGTGTTACAGAGCATTATAACATCAGTGTAAGTTCTGATAATATTTATTGCATTTCTTTAAACCTGGACCAAACAATCCAATGTTTTAAGGACCCAGAAGAACAAGCCTTCTGAACACATGTTGGGAAAACGAGAAAATGCCGAGAACCAGCAACTGAAAATCTGCCTTGGTTGAAGTTATGTATTATCTAATATTGTAAAACCCCGGAAGGGACCTGGATTTTTCATACGTACCAAACATGGTACAAACCAATAAGGATATCTTGCAGTACCCTCTAGGACTTGGTTCTGTAGATATTTTTTAAATTTTTTCAGAGCCAAGTCCCAAATAGAGTGTAGTAGATACATAAATGATTTAAAGAAACTAAAATACGGAAATTTACTTTATTTTCATCCATTTATAGATACAGGTATAATGTATCGTAATTAATTATGAAACAAATATATCCATTGTTTTTGTGGTTTTTGAATTCCGTCAGAATGATTTCCTATTCTGGAGATCAAATCACTTGGAGGACTTCAGACCTTTATCATTTGTTTATCCCTTTGTCTAATTTATTAAATAAATTTTGATCAGTTATTGATGTTGCAATCCAAACAACACCTTCAATTACATTCACTGTTAACCACTGATTGGCAACAATACATATCATCAATCAAGAGGTGTGAAAATTGTAGTTGGTCACGAGTTTTAACACCTTCATAAGTTTGCAAGCGGATTATTGTATCGACCAACTAAATGTTGGAATTTATGTTTGTAAAATACATTGCAGGGCTGAAATATACTGCAAACTATGAACCATGGACCTGCAAAGTATTCAGAGGAATTTAACAATGATATAGAAGGACAAATACAGGAACCAGAGATAACATGCAAATGAACACATAGCTCTGAACCAGCGATGTGCAAACTAACAGGATTCTACCATAGTTGAAAATGTTTTGTTGTTTGTATAACTGAAACAGGTCTTTTTGTGAAAGCATTTTGTATTTTGCAGATTGATGAGGTAGACCTAATGGCAGCCTCCCTGGAAAACGCTATTGGGGGAGCTGGAGGGTTCTGTTGTGGGAAGAAATACATTGTAGATCATCAGGTACATACAACTTGAGCCATGTTCTGGCAAAAGGGGGCTTAATGACTGAATCCTGAGGTAAAATGGTCCTTGGACATGCAGAAAATTGACCAAAAGCAGGGAATCCTGCATGGACAGCAGGTCGATACTTTTTAACCTATGCATTAAGCCCCCTTTTCACAGAGCATGGTTAATTTTTGTTTTAGCTCCACTGGCCAAAGGCCAGCGGGCTTATGTCATGGCCCGGTGTCCATCATGCGTGCGTCCGTCCGTCAGTGCGTGCGTCCGTCCGTCCGTCAATGTGTTAACTTTTATTTCAAACATCTTCTTCTCTGAAACTACCCATCCAATTTTCATGAAACTTCACAGAAATGATCCTGCCATGGTCCTCTTCAGAATTTCTTGAAAGAATTTGATTCCTTCAAAAACTCTGGTTGCCATGGCAACAAAACTGAAAAATATTGGAAATCTTTAAAAATCTTCTTGTCTGAAACCATAAGGCATAGGGCTGCCAAATTTTGCATGTAGCTTTATGTAGTAGACCTCTATCAAGTTTCTTCAAATTATAGCCCTGGGGTCAAAATTGGCTCTGCCCCAAGGGTCACAAGTTTTACATAGGCTTATATAGAGAAAATTTTAGAAATCTTCCTGTACCTAGCCATAAGGCCTAGAGCTACCAAATTTTGCATGTAGCTATATCTAGTAGGCCTCTACCAAGTGGGCCAAAATTTTAGCCCTGGGGTCAAAATTGGCCCCGCCGCAGGGGTCACAAGTTTTACATGGGCTTACATAGTGACAACTTAAGAAATCTTCCTGTTTTGATTTTTTTTTTAAATTAGCCTTGCATCAGGGGTCTTACGTTTTACAGAGGCTTCATATGGACAAAACTTGAAAATCACCTTATTTATAACCATACAGCATAGACTTGTATTATTTTGGCATGTGGCTTTATCTTGTGGACCTCTACCAGGGTTCAAGTAATTATAGCTCTGGGATCAAAAATGGCTTTGCCCTGCGGGTCCCAACTTTCACATGGGCTTTTACAGAGAAAACTTTGTAAGTCTTCATTTTGAAACCATTTGGCTCAGAATTGAAATGTTTAGTATTTATGGTTTATATTTATAGGCCAGTGGAGCGATACAGGGCCATCATGGCCCTCTTGTTTTTTTTTTTCACCCAGTGTAATACCCCTCTGACTTTTTATAAAGAAATCACGTTTTATGGAAAAAAGAGAAAACTTTTGAAAACAATGTAAGGAAAGGAGAAAATGCAGGTCACCAGTATTTCTCCTTTTCTCATAATGTCTTCTACTGTTTCAAAGGTAATTCTTTCATTTAAGTCTTTACAAAACAACAAAATTTTAGACTGGTCCAAATTGAAAGCATTTGCAGATGACGAAATAAATGTGATTGAAAAATTGAAATTTCTTTTGGGAAGGATAGAAAACATTGTGGGGAAAAGGAGAAAATGCTGGTTACCAGCATTTTCTCCTTTTCCCACAAGGTTTTCAAAAGGCTTCTTTCACAGGGTCGTTAAAAGTCAGGATTGTGTGGTAAAGGGTTAAGCTGTATTTAATTTGTCTAAAATTTGTCATACAGTAAAGAGTAAAAAAAAAAAAAAAAAATGACAGAATTTACTGAAACAATTTAATGAGAGCCCAAAAGATAGGTTTTAGTAAAAATAAATGAAAAGAAAAATGGTCTGTGTTCTTGTTTTCTTTAGGACCTAGTCACATCAAATTGAGGCATATCTGAAAGAGATGACGGATGAAAATTGTAGGAAGCTGTGAACTTTTCTCATGAGGACGAATTAATCCATATTTGGTCACTGTTATCGCAGCTATTTTCCTAATGTGACTCTTAACCCTTTGCCAAACAACAAATTTTAGACTCTTCTAAATTCAAAATAGCTGCAGATAACAAATTCAAAATTGGTACAAATGAGCTTAAGGTCTCTGATAGGGTAGAAAACATTGTGGGAAAAGGAGAAAATGCTGGTTACCAGCATTTTCTCCTTTTCCCAAAATGTTTTCAAAAGCCTTCTTTCCCAGGGTAGTAAAAACTGGGGATTGTTTGGTAAAAGGTTATGGTTAGCAAGACATGCTTGTTTCCATTTGCGATAAAATGATTTTGAAAGAAAGTTTGTAAAGACCATCTGTTTCTTCTGTATTAGCCCTATACAGATATACTGATTTGCCTTTCACATGTTAGTTAAGGAGTGTTACTGTTACAGCATACATTAACCCTTTACCACACGAGAAAAATGCAGACTCGTCCAAACTGAAATCATTTGTCGACGACAGTTCAAATGTGACTCAAATGAGAATAGTTGTCTTTGATAGGATAGGAAACATTGTGGGAAAAGGAGAAAATGCTGGTTACCAGCATTTTCTCCTTTTCGCAATATGATTTCAAAAGGCTTCTTTCTTTGGGTCCTTAAAAGTCAGCATTGTGTGGTTAAGGGTTAAGAATGTCGAAAGGAGAGAGAGCTAGTTGACTTACAGTTGTCTTTGATAGGATAGAAAACACTGTTGGAAAAGGAGAAGTTGCTGGTTACCAGCATTTTCTCCTTTTCCCACTATGATTTTAAAAGGCCTCTTTCTTTGGTTCGTTAAAAGACGGCATTGTGTGGTAAACGGTCAAGAATGTTGAAAGGAGGGAGTCAATTGACTTAGAAAAGGGGGACAGATAAGTTACACAGTATACAATTATATTTATTTCAGAGGCTGTCTGGTCTAGGATACTGTTTTTCAGCATCTTTACCACCAATGTTGGCAGCAGGCGCTATAGAATCTCTGAATATCATAGAAGGAAACCCAGGTATGCCCTTAACTCTTTACCACATTACAAAAACGTCGACTTGTCCAAATTCAGAGCATTTGCAGACGACAATTTAAATGTGGCTTAAATAATGGAACTTGTTTTCAGTAAGGTAGAAAACACTGTGGGAAAAGGAGAAAATGCTTGTTACAAGCATCTTCTCCTTTTCCCACAATGTTTTCAAAAGGCTTTATTCTCAGGGTCGTTAAAACTCCGGATTGTGTGGGAAAGGGTTAACTCTTTGAATGTGTGATAAATGGCTGTTGAGTCTCGTTGCTGTTTCCCGAAGAATGCTGCTAACTTACGAAATACAAAGGACATTATAGACTGAATATTAGAGTGCACACTTTGTTCATAAAATTCCCAAGTTTGCACTCAGTTACATGTAGTGAACTTCTTGAAAACACTTTAAAAATAATGAAAATATTGACGAATGAAAAACAAGCAAAGATACTAAAGAAAGGAGTGGATACTGAAGTAAATGACTAAGTAGAAACCCGTAAAAAGCTTGATAGTAGAAAAATTGTAACACATATATTTAGGTTATAAAATCACCATTTTTTCTTCTATAATCCTTTACCACACAATCCCGAGTTTTAAAGACCCTGAGTAAGACGCCTAATGAAACGCCTTGCGGGAAAAGGGGGCAGTGCTGGTAACAAGTGTTTTCTCCTTTTTCCAGGTTTTCTACCCTTTCAGAGACAGAGTTCATGATTTGAGCCACATTTCTTTTGTCGTCTGGAAGTGCTTACGATTTAGACTAGTCCAAAATTTTGTTGTGGCAAAACAGTAAGTCAATAAATTGCATGGGAGATAAGGGATTGACTAACATAGTTTTTGTCCATTACAGATATGCTGTTACAACTTCAAGAAAAAAGTGAGATTATCCATGACAGTCTTGTGAAGTAAGTAACTGACAATACCAACAGTTGATGCACTAGTAAAGATTGGGATATGTCATCTGAAGATTGCAGCATCATTGTGCAAAAACTTGGACATTTTCGAAAGCTTTGATATTTTATAAAATCTCTGTCATTACTGATGATATTTACTGCAAACTTTGATCTGACATGAGTTGGTGTTTGAGATAAAATTTTATTAAACAAGTGTAGGAAATTTGTTGTTAAGCGAGCCTTTGGCAAGAATCATAACATTTTTTCTTGACAAGTAATAAATAAATAAAATTTTATCTCAAAAGCCAACAAACATCAGATTGTTTTTTATCACATAATGATATTGCACAAATTATAGATCAGAAGATGCTTAACCATCTATAGATGCATGCCTGTCAATATCCATAATAAACCAACTCATTTCTATGAAATACATACAAAATGATGTCAAAAATGACATCACACAATGGTGATATCAAATATGTATTAGACAAGAAAATTTGTTATGAGTATATTACACTGAAAACAAGGGAGGTTAGGAGATAAAAGTTGTTCACTATCAAAAAAGGAACCCATACAACAAGGGCAGGTAACCACAAAAGAATTTTTACACACAGTTATGCCCCTTTTTCAACTTAGAATTTTCTCCAAAAATCAAGCAACTGCAGCAGAGCATTGCAACCCGGATGCGTTACTCGTGTTTTATACCTATGACAAGCTATGTATTGAAATTGATTAACACTTAACCAAATGACAAAATTATACACTTGTCCAAATTGACAGCATTTGCAGACGACAAAATGAAGGTAACACAAAAATTGAAATTGGTTTTGGGAAGGTCAGAAAACATTGTGGGATAAGGAGAAAATGCTGGTTACCAGCATAATGTTTTTAAAAGGGCCTTTCTTCAGGGTCGTTAAAACCCGTAATTGTGTGATAAAGAGTTAAGAATTTAAAGACAGGACATTGAAGTTTTTAAAGCTACAGAAATCATGTTAATTAACCCTTTACCACACAATCCCAACTTTTAACGACCCTAAGAAAGAGGCCTTCTGAAAACGTTGTGGGAAAAGAAGAAAATGCTGGAAAACCAGCATTTTCTTCTTTTCCCACAACGTTTTCTACCCTTTGAAGGACAAATTTTATGTTTTGAGCCACATTTAATTTGTTGTCTGCAAATGCTTTCAATTTGGACAAGTCTAAAATATTGTCGTTTGGTAAAGAGTTAAAGTACCTAAGATTGTGTAAAGATGTTGTTTCTGAGTATGTTAAGCTGCATTGTGACCAAAATTCTTATCTACTGATCCGTTTACCACACAATCCTATGCTTTAACAACCCTGAGGAAGAAGGCTTTTGAAAAATTTTTGGGAAGAGGCAAAAGTGCTGGTTACCAGCATTTTTTCCTTTTCCCTCAAAGTTTTCTACCCTTCTCAAAATGAATTTCAATTTTTGAGTGAGGTTTATTTTGTCACCTGCAAATGCTTTGACTTTGGACAAGTCTAAAAATTTTGTTGTTTTGGAATGAGTTAAGTACAAGAATATCTTTCTCAAATTAATAAAGGTTCAAGGCTCTTTTTGTCAGAATATCTGTCAGTTTAGATCCAAGGTCAAACCGCTCATCAACTGAATCAGATCTTGATCTACACTGTCTCTTAAAGTGCATAATGTTACCTACTCTATATGGCATGCAACACACGAAAAGGGGCCTTCGGACAGATGCGTAAGTGTGTCGTCCAAGATCAGCCTGTGCAGTCTGTATTGACTAATCTGAGATGACACTTTCCGTTCTTACATGATTTTCTGTTTCACGAAAGTCTACTGTTTGACAAAATCTTATGTAGTCATAAAGTGCCGTCTCGGATTAGCCTGCGGAGACTCTGCAGGCTAATCCGAGGCGATACTTTACGCAGATGTTGGTAGGTCTCATTTCACATGTTACAGGATAGAGGGGATGATGGTGAGAGGGGATCGTATAGCTCCAATCAAACATCTACATCTGTCTGAACCCAGCACAGACAGGGATATAGACTTTCGTACACTGGAAAAAATCACGGAGGAGGTAAGATTTGGTGCCGGAATGTATTTATGGGGATAATAAGAACATTTCAAGTGAATGAAGTGAATACAGGTTCTTCACTTAATTTCTATACAGATTCTCTTGGTTTGAAATTGTTTTTCTTGTCCACATGCATTCTTACTTTGAAGAGAATTACAAATGGATAAAAAGTGGGGTTTTTTTTACCGTATTGCCCTACACAATGACCTATAACAAGGGGTAGATTACCTTTTTTGTCTTGTAGAAGGCTGCTTTTGACGTGGCAAGGAAGAAATTGCTAGTGACAGGCAATACTTCCTTTTGCGCCTATGTTTTTGGCTCTGCAGAAAAACGTCAAGGCACTGTCATAGCCTTCTTGTCACCATGTGAAAACTCAGACAGTTTCCGCTAATATCTCTGTTCATATTGATTTGTGTGTATTGTAGTTTAACACTGTTTTAACAGCTTAGGTCATATCACTGCAGTCAGCGCACCTGTGCATGTGTTTCCTGGCTTTCTCATACCAGTACTACCACAATTTTCTTTCTGAGTCACTGACTACATTTCTCACATGCATCAGAGGTCAGAAGCGAAAAATCGCAGGAAAGAAAGTTGGCCTCAACTGGGTATCAAACCCGCAACCACCAGCTCACAAGTCAGATACACTAACTACTGAGCTACGGGGCAGGGCTCTGTGTAAAATTGAAAATGTACTTCAAACTTGGGCTAATAGTAATTTTTGAAAGGGGGAATCCACAATTAAAGGGTTGATAAGCCTCAAATATTTTTGACACAGTTATTCCAGTTTTTTTCTTCAATTTTCCCTGAAAAGAGCATTCCATGCTTTTGTATTTTTATATGCTTTTCTGTATTAAATCTTGATTTGTATTGATTATTCATAGTTAGCTTGGATGATTTTGGTTGTATGGAGCAAACTTTTACATGTAAAGAGTGACTATAGAAGCATCTAACATTATTATTTTCTAACATCTATTTCATATTCTCAGTATCTTTTTTTCAGTAATTAGACTAATGATTAATCTGAAGAATAATTTTCATATAGGCGATTTATGCAATTTGTTAATATATTGTTTTGTATTACAGGCTATGAGCAGGGGATTGGCAATCACACAAGCAAGATATTTAGAACATGAAGAATATTCCCTTCCTGTTCCAAGGTATGTGTACACAGAAATGTAAAATCAGCTGTAGATAAGTATGCTTAAATCTTTACCAAAGGACAAATTTAAGCCTGGTCAAAATTGAAAGCATTTTCAGAAGAAAAATGAAAGGCAGCTCAAATGGTGGAATTTGCCCATACTAGAGCAGAAAACATTGTGAGGAAAGGAGAAAATGCTGGTTACCAGCATTTTCTCCTTTTCCCACAATGTTTTCAAATGGCTTCTTTCCCTGGGTCGTTAAAACCTGGGATTGTTTGGTAAAGGGTTAACCCTTTAACACACAGCAATATTTTAGATTAGACCAAATTGAAAGCATTTGCGGATGACTCTTCAAATGTTTTTCAGATTATAGTATTTTTTTCTTGAATGGGTGGAAAACATTGTGAGAAAAGGAGAAAATGCTGGTTACCAGCATTTTCTCCTTTTCCAATAATGTTTTCAAAAGGCTTCTTTCTAAAGTTTGTTAAAACTTAGGATTGTGTGGTAAAGGATTAACACATTTTCCTATGAGCCATGCTCTGGCAAAAGGGTGCTTAATGCATCTCCGTGATGTATGATACCAATCAAG
Organism: Tridacna gigas; assembly: GCA_945859785.2. Lineage (NCBI taxonomy): Eukaryota > Metazoa > Mollusca > Bivalvia > Cardiida > Cardiidae > Tridacna > Tridacna gigas. The sequence goes on from OX244032.2 coordinate 60,693,842, forward strand.
TCATCACATAATTATGGATCCATAATAGCCACTTTTTTTTAACAACCGACTGAATCATGAGGTAGACTGGTCCTTGGACATACAGAAAATTGACCATTAGCGAAAAGTATCGACCCAAGTCAGCCTGCGCAGTCCACGCAGGCTGACCTGGGTCGATACTTTCCACAGATGCATTAAGACCTCTTTTCACAGAGCATGGCTCATGTTTTTCATAATCATGCATCATAGATAAAACTTAGCTTGTAATAAAACTGTAATTTATAAAAGAGCTGGTACATGGCACCAGGCTGCATCTGATGGAAACAGAAATGTACTAAACGGAAATCCCAATATTTTGGGAATTCTTCATCAACAAGTGCTAATTTAACTCCAGTTATAAATGCAAACACTTGTATAGTGCAGCCAGTCTCATGGAATGTCACTTATGTATTCCTAAACAATAATCAAATATGGCTCTGTCCTTGGTGTGGACAGTGCAAGAGAGTCATGCGGAAATAAAGCCTGCTTGTTTCAGCACCCATCACTGGCAGATTAGCCAGAGGACAACCTTACTTGTATGAATGTTAGGATAACGGCAAATCTGGGAAATAAGTCTTTGATATTTCAGTTTCATTTTACTTTCAACCCTTTACCAGACAACAAAATTTTAGCCTTGTCCAAATTGAAAGCATTTGCAGACGACAATTTCACTGTGGCTCAAATGGTGCAATTTTTGTTTGATAGGGTAGAAAACATTGTGGGAAAAGGAGAAAATGCTGGTTACCAGCATTTTCTCCTTTTCCCACAATGTTTTCAAAAGGCTTCTTTCCCAGGGGCGTTAAAAGGCGGCATCGTGCAGTAAAGGGTTAAACCATGGAGTACAAAATAATTCTGTCTGAGCTCTGTAAAATCGTTTATTTCTCACTTCCTGCTATGTTATCCACCTTCCCAAACAAGCCCTGGTTTTCACGTGTCTGCAGTACAAGTCTTTTGAAAACACTGTGGGTTTTCTACCCTTTTTGAGACCTTCCTGCCATTTTCATCAAATTTAAAATTGTTGTCTGCAAACTCTTTCAATTTGGACCAGTCCAAAATTTGTCATTTGGGAAAGGGTTAAAGGAACGAAAAAATCATATGCTGTGAAAGGGAGAATTTACTTAGGTTAAATATTATGATTGGGGAATAAATAGAAATTAAATACCTGAAATATGGAGCCTGTTTGGTATGGCAGCTTAATCCAAGAATTTAACCCTTTACCACACAATCTCGAGTTTTAACGACTCTGAGAAAGAAGTCTTTTGAAAACATTGTGGGAAAAGGAGAAAATGCTGGAAACCGGTATTTTCTCCTTTTCCCACAATGTTTTTTACCCTTCCCAAAGTATATTTCAATATTTCAGTCACAATTATTTTGTCGTCTTCAGACTCTTTCAATTTGGACTAGTCTAAAATTTAGTCGTTTGGTAAAGAGTTAGGACATTGCTATTGAGTTGATTGTTCTCATTTATCTGAATTTTTTTTGGTTTTCATTTCAATTTCAGTATCCGGATAGCTGTGAATGTAAAGTTAAGCAGTGAGGAGATAGAGAAGTGCATGTCTATTTTATCTGAATCCTGCCAGACAGTACTACAGGCTAGGTAAGGTTGTTTTGTATTACTCTCTACTGGCACGGGAAAAAAACAGTCATTCTAGCTTTGGTTCAAGTCACATGCACACACTTTCTTACAGAACTTAAGATAATTCAGTAAGCCTCCTTGTGGTGTCATACAAATGCATTTGCTTACGAAAGTAAATAATTCTTGAGTTACTTGGAGTCAGTATATTTGCTCCACCTCTGGAGGCCATGCAAATGTATTTTTAGTCAAAAGTAATTCTATGCCCTGTGAACAGACTTCTAGTTTACATAGAATCAGATCTTCATATAAGAGGGAGTGATAGTATTCTAAATCCATTATTTCTCTTCCAAACCCGATGTTGTTGGTACTCATTAGAATCGTCTCGATGAGATGATTCTAATGAGTACCCATAACATAGGGTATAGTGGAGAGTGATTAATTTTTTCAATTTTGAAATCAAAATCACTCCCTCTATCTGGAGCTCTGTAGAATCATACTTAAATATTAAGAGGCTGAAAGCTGCTAAAGCAAGTATAGTTCACAAAATATGACAAGCTAACAATTTTATGAAAACAATGTGACTGATAGAGACATATATAATTATGGATCCATAAAATCCATTTTGTCTGACTACTGATTTGATTGAATAACTCAGTAGACTGGTCCTTTGACATGCAGAAAATTGGCCAATAGCAAAAAGTTTTAACTCCAGTCAGCCTGCACAGGCTTACCTGGGCTGTTACTTTTTGCAGATGCATTTAACACCCTTTTCACAGAGAATATTATGTTGAGCAGTGTAATGAAGACAATTTCTTACTTTGGATGTTGTAGACCTAGATCAGATACACAGAGTAGCAGTCTGATCTTAGCTGTACAGTGGCCAATATTTTGTGAGAAATTCAGGCCTAAGCAGTCTTGAAACTTTAACCCTTTCCCAAACAAGCCCTGGTTTTCACATGTCAGCAGTACAAGTCTTTTGAAAACACTGTGGGAAAAGGAGAAATTGCTCGTAAGGAGCGATTTCTCCTTTTCGCACAGTGTTTTCTACCCTTTTGGAGAACTTCCTGCCATTTTCATCAAATTTAAAATTGTCGTCTGCAAACTCTTTCAATTTTGACCAATCCAAAATTTGTTGTTTGGGAAAGGGTTAATATCTGGCTTTTTTTGGACTGTTTGAATGTCATGTGTGTGATTATATAAGGGTAATTATCTGTGTACCTTGTACAACTTTACATGGTTATGTTCCTGTTGTGAAAATAAATATTGTGAAGTATTTGAACTTGATCAAAATATGTAATTGTAATAAAGCTGTTGAAATGCTTTCAATATGTTGATGCAAGGGCCCTACATCTCCATGCTTAACTCTTTACCAAACGACTAAATTTTAGACATGTCCAAATTGAAAGCATTTGTAGACAACAAAATAAATTTGGCTCAAAGTGAAATTTGATTTAGGAAGGGTAGAAAACATTGTGGGAAAAGGAGAAAATGCTGGTTACCAGCATTTTCCCCTTTTCCCACAATGTTTTCAAAAGGCCTCGTACTCAGAGTCATTAAAAGTCATGATTGTGTGGTAAAGGGTTAAGATGTTGAGAAACACATTGACCAAATTTAGTCTCCCCCAAAAATTGAATAGTAACAAAAAAAACATCGTAGCAAATAGGTAAATTGTTCAAATATAACGCCAGATATTTTGTTTTATGCGCATATGATGATAAAATGAAACAGGTATTTTTTATGTGTATTTGATATTTAAAAACCTTTTTTTCTTCTGATGATAATGATTTCAGTAAAAGCTTTGGGGTCATGATCATCAGAAAAATGTAAAAAGTAAATGAAGATTGTGTTGGTTTTACTTTCAGCTAATACCAGGGGAAATATGGTAAACAAATACGGACATGAAAACAGCACAGATTTACCCATCAAAAGCAGCAGAGGATCTCTTTTTCAAAATCTTTATGGAATTGTTCCATCACATTATTAAACCTTTACTAAACAACAAAATTTTAGACTTGTCCAAAGTGAGAGCATCTGCATATGACAAAAGAAATGTGATTGAAAAATTGACATTTGTTTTGGGAAGGGTAGAAAACATTGTGCGAAAAGGTTACCAGCATTTTCTCCTTTTCCCACAGTGTTTTCAATAGTCTACTTTCTCAGGGTTGTTAAAAGTCGGGATTGTGTTGTAAAGGGTCACTTTCAGTTTTTGAGTCTTATCTATTTTGTTGTCTGCCAATGCTGTCAATTTGGACTAGCCTAAAATTTTGTCATTTGGTAACGAGTGAACCAAATACTGTACAGGCCATTTTAGTACCAGTTACACATAAGATACACATCAGATGGAAATCAAAATACTGTTTTCAGTTGGAATGAAAACCTTGGAAAAGGAGCTATTATTGTGATAAGCACTTGCTCCTTTCCCCTCAATTTTTTCTAAAGATATGGAAGCTGTTTTAGTTAAGTGATCGGTTGGATGGTGTTATAATCACCTTTAGTCAAAGATACTGTTGGATTAAGATTGATGTAATTTATTTATTTTTATTGGCACAAAATCCTGAAAGGTTGTTTAAATGATTGTAACATGGTATAAAAGATTGAAAGTAGACACTTTAAGTTTTTTTTATGTGTGTGTGTGTGTGTGTGTGTGTGTGTGTGTGTGTGTGTGTGTGTGTGTGTGTCTAGAGAGAGAGAGAGGAGAGAGAGAGACTGTGAAAATCATTTCAAATAAAATATTTAGGAGCCATTGTCACAGGCCTGAAATAGATACCCAACTACATTTTCTTAACATCAGCTTTCATGATGCATGATACAGTCATAATTATCCCCCCACCACTTTCTTTTGTACCTGTCTACATGTTTTTGAAAACTGTATGTTACTTTAACCCTTTACCACACAATCCTTAGTTTTAATGACCCTGGGGAAGAAAGATTTTTGAAAACATTGTGTGGAGAGTAGAAAACATTAACCCTTTCCCAAACGAAAAATTTTGGACTGGTCCAGATTGAAAGAGTTTGCAGATGACATTTTTAAATTTGATGAAAATGGCAGAAAGTTATCAAAAAGGGTAGAAAATACTATGGGAAAAGGAGAAATTGCTCATTACGAGCAATTTCTCCTTTTCCCACAGTGTTTTCAAAAGACTTGTACTGCAGGCATATGAAAACCAGGGCTTGTTTGGGAAAGGGTTAAGGGAAAAGGAGAAAATGCTGGTAACCATCATTTTCTCCTTTTCCCACAGTGTTTTCAAAAGTGTTTTCCAACCTTTCAAAGGCAAATCTTATTATATGTGCAGCATTTGATATCTCAGCTGTATATGCTTTCAAACTGAATGAATCTAAAATGTTGCTGTGTGGTAAAGAGTTAAATGCCTTAACTCCAGCGTATTATGGCAGAGCCTGGTAGCTCAAGCAGTAACATACATCACTTGTTATCCAAGGGTTATAGGTTCTAATCCCAGCCTGTGCAACAGGCTGCAATCCTTTTGCACACACTGTTTTGACTTCGTTTTTGTGGGGAAGCAGACAGTGGCTAGGAAAAAGTCTTTTGTAAAGTACTGGTTGAAGAAATTCCAGGAACTCATAGATAGGCACAGTTTACTTCATACTCAGGATGACTGAAATGATGATGGAAACAGTCTTAACCCTTATCCTGCTATATAACGTAAATGAAACTTTCAAGCCGATGGTAAAAACCAAAATGTTGGCATTTCAAAGTTATGGGGGTTTGGGGAAATATCTCCTTATCGGATAGTGTAGATCCAAGATCAGACTGCACAGAACGTGCAGTCTGATCTTGATCTACACTGTCCGCAAAAAGTCCGTAGGTCGCGATTAGCAGCCTAAGGGTTAAACATCAAACTTACAAATCATAATACTGTTTTATTATTTGTATCCGAATATCAAATCTTTTTGGGTTGCAGTTAATTTTGGAAAAAGCTTTTGACACTCTTTAACCCTTTCCCAAACAAGCCCTGGTTTTCACATGTCTGCAGTACAAGTCTTTTGAAAACACTGTGGGAAAAGGAGAAATTGCTCATAACGAGCAATTTCTCCTTTTCTCACAGTGTTTTCTTCCCTTTTTGAGAAATTTCTGTCATTTTCATCAAATTTAAAATTGTTGTCTGCAAACTCTTTCAATTTGGACCAGTCTAAAATTTATCGTTTGGGAAAGGGTTAAACAGATTGACTGGAAATGATACTTCTAACAGGCCTTCAGATAAGAGGGAGTGATAGTATTCTAAATCCATTTTTTGTCTTCCAAACCCTATGTTGTGGGTACTCACTAGAATCGTGTCAATGAGACGATTCTAATGAGTACCTATAACATAGGGTTTAGTGGAGAGTGATTAATATTTTCAATTTTGAAATCAAAATCACTCCCTCTGTTTGGAGCTCTGTTCTAATATATGACTATTATATGTATGAATTTATTAATCTTTTCCCAAATGACAAATATTAGACACTTTCAAATTCAAATATCTGCAGACGATAAATTCAGAATTGGTACAAATGAACTTAATCTCTCTAGTAGGGTAGAAAACATTGTGACAAAAGGAGAAAATGCTGGTTACCACTATTTTCCTCAAACACACAATTTTTTCAAAATCTTCATTCTTCAGAGTCATTAAAACTCGGGATTGTGTCGTAAAGGGTAAATGTCTACCCTGTTTTAACCCTTTGGCTCAAGGACAATGTAGATAAAGATTAGACTGCCCAGAACATGCAGTCTGATCTTTGATCTACTCTGTCCGGTAAAGAGATATTTTTCCCGAAAAAATAATAACTTTGAAATAACAACATTTGGGTTTGTTTGCTATTGACTTGAAAGTTTCACGTCACTTATTTTGCAGATTTAGGGTTAAGTGTACACTGCGTTTATGTGAACTGGGAGATTTTCAAGACATTATAAGGAGTATGTGCCTTGTCTGTGTAATGGGCTGATGTTATTCAGTTTCATTATTATCCACAAATGATTTAGTTTCACGACCTGTGCCTATTGATATGCTAATGACTAGTTTTAAATCATCACAGTTTTAACTCGATAAATTAAGGCCCATAGACATTCCTGACATTCTTGTGTAAACTTATATCACATTTTTCTGTCTTTGTTATAGAATTTGTCTAGACATTAACCTTTCACCAAACAGTTCCATGTTTTAGAGACCCTGAAAAGAAGGCTTTAGAAAAAATCATGGGAAAAGGAAAAAATGCTGAAAACCAGCATTTTCTCCTTTTCCCATAATGTTTTCTGTCCTTTGAAAGCCAAACGCTTTTTATTTGAGTAACAGAAAATTTGTCCACCGCAGATTCCTTTAACCCATTACCACACAATCCCTACTTTTGACGCCCCTGAGAAAGAAGCCTTTAGAAAAGATTGTGGGGAAAGGAGAAAATGCTGGTAACCAGCATTTTCTCCTTTTCCCACAATCTTTTCTACCCTTCACAAAACAAATTTCAAATTTTCAGTCACTTTTATTTTGTCGTCTGCAAATGCTTTCAATTTGGGCAAGCCTAAAATATTGTCGTTTGGTAATGAGTTAAACGGAGGAGCATTAGATTTTAATGAAAAAATGGAGAAAAAATAAATGAAAAGAGAATGGAGAAAAATAACTGGATGATTTTGGTTGAAAAAAGCCAATGTGCTGAATAAGCAGATTTTTGCACTCCCTCAAAAAAGGTGCCTTGTTTTTCAGTGTTGAATGCAGTGTATATTTGTGCAAAAGTGTTTTATAAATTTACAAACCGGTAATTTGAGTTGCTATGAATATTTATAAGTGGCTACAAAATATTAAATATTGTTTACTTTCTTTCCATTATATACCTCATATGTAATGATTGAAGCATGCTGTGGCAAAATGGGGCTTAATGCATCTCCATGATACCGAGCAAGTCATCACATAATTATGGATCCATAAAATCCATTTTGTCTAACAGCCAACTGAATCTTGGAGTAGAATGGTCCTTTGACATGGAGAAAATTTTACAGTGGCAAAAACATTTTTGATGCAGGCTGACCTGGGTTGATACTTCTTGCAGATGTATTTAACCCTTTTTCACAGAGCATGGCTTAATTGTAAATGTGTAGATAGGCGTTTTATTATGCAAGTGATATTACACCCGACTCAAAACACATGGTTAAGGGGGGGCTTAGATATGGCCACAGTTTTTTAACCCTTTACCAGACAACAAAATTTTAGCCTTGTCCAAATTGAAAGTTTTTGCAGACGGCACTTTCAATGTGGTTCAAATGGTGCAATTTTCTCTTGATAGGGTAGAAAACATTGTGTGAAAAGGAGAAAATGCTGGTTACTGGCATTTTCTCCTTTTCCTACAATGTTTTCGAAAGGCTTCTTTCCCAGGGGCGTTAAAAGACAGCATTGTGCGGTAAAGGGTTAAAAGTTTGATTTACACAGTATCTCCTGCAGACATTTTTTTTTTTTTGTCTGGCAGGAAATTACTTTTTGCAAACATTGTGACAAAAGAAGATATTGGTCATGATGAGTTATTTCCCCTCTGCCACACTTTCATGTATGTATATATTATATTCAGCCTTGTTTTATGTAGATTATCATAAGTTCAGAGATATGTTTTTGAAAATGTTTGCTGTAAATTTGTTTGACCCTTTACCCCATAACATAATTTTAGACTTGTACAGTTCCAAAGCATGATTCAGATGACAAAATAAATTTGGCTCAAATTGTGGAAGTTGTCTTTGATAGAGTAGAAAACATTGAGGGAAAAGGAGAAAATGCTGGTAACCAGCATTTTCTCCTTTTCCCACAATGTTTTCAGAAATCTTCCTCAAGGTTGTTAAAAATTGGGATTGTAAGGTTAACAATTAAGGAGATATTGAGTTATGGTGTTCATGATATGATTCACTCTCTCACCAGTGATTTACTATACAACTTAGGTAATTTAAATCAAATCAGATTCTCTAATGAAACATACATTTATATTCTTAGTTAACAAAAGCCACTGAAAGCGATTTCAAACCTGTTTCAAACCAGGCTTTCAAAATATCAGGTAGCATAGATCAGTGATTCATCAGTCTGTTTTTCCCAGCCAGACCTGTGATCTGTGCAGTCTGATGCTGATCTTACACTTTCAACAAGAGCATGTCGTATTGCCTGTCCTTAGCACCCCCATTGCAAAATTCATGCCCCGTCTACTCTCTCATAAATGAAAATTTCATCTAATTTAACTCTTTACCACACGATCCCGAGTTTTAACAACCCTGAAAGAAAAGGCTTTTGAAAACGTTGGAAAAGGGGAAAATGCTGGTAACCATTATTTTCTCCTTTTCCCGCAATGTTTTCTACCCTATCAAAGAAAGAAATAATCATTTGAGCGTCATGTAATTTGTCGTCTGCATATGCTTTCAATTTCGTTCAGTCTGAAATTTTGTTGTTTGGTAAAGAGTTGATCTAGTTGACCATGAAGTAGTAATAGAGAATGGTTTGCTGATCATTTACCTGTTTACACTGCTTTTAGGACAAAGTGGGCAATATGGAAAGTTGATTTTGTCAGTCCTCCTTTAACCCTTTCCCAAACGACAAATTTTGGACTGGTCCAAATTGAAAGAGTTTACAGACGACAATTTTGAATTTGATGAAAATGGCAGAAAGGTCTCAAAAAGGGTAGAAAACACTGTGGGAAAAGGAGAAATTGCTCGTTACGAGCAATTTCTCCTTTTCCCACAGTGTTTTCAAAAGACTTGTACTGCAGACACGTGAAAACCAGGGCTTGCTTGGGAAAGGGTTAAAATTCAGTTACCAGCGTTTTCTCATTTTACCACAGTTTTTTCTACCCTTTTAACTCTTTACCACACAACCATGACTTTTAAGGACCCTGTGAAAGAAGCCTTTTAAAAACCTTGTGGGAAAAGGAGAAAATGCTGGTAAACAGCATTTTCTCCTTTTCCCACAATGTTTTCTACCCTACCATAAACAAATTTCAATTTTTCAATCACATTTATTTTGTCATCTGCAATTGCTTTCAATTTGGACCTAAGTTAGATTCAAGCCGAGTTGCAACGACAACCCCTCCCCCATTTTGCATGTTTGTGCATTTTTCCTTTTTGCATCATGAATTCATGATTTATGTTTAAAAATGAGAAAATCACTGCCAGTAGAGCAACTCAGGCCCTCAAGGGCCTCCAGTTTATTTAACCCTTTACCACACAATCACGAGTTTTAGCGACCCTGGAAGAGAAGGCTTTTGAAAAAATTGTGGGAAAAGGAGAAAATGCTGGTAACCAGCATTTTCTCCTTTTCCCACAATGTTTACTACCTTATCAAAGGCAGAAATTCTCATCTGAGCTTCATTTAAATTCTTGTCTGCAAATCCTTTCAATTTGGTCCAGTCCAAAATTTTGTTGTTTGATAAAAAAGAGTTAATGAACTTTTCCATGTTGTAGTATAAACTAGTTTAAAAATATTGTGTAAAAAGAAGCATTAATTTGCTTGTTACAAGCTGTATTTGGGGGTTTAGCCACAATGTTTTCTTCAATTATTTCTCCTTTGTGTTACTTGTATCAATATCTCACCCATCAAGGTTGGTCCAAGATTTAAAGTGTTAATTATTTGCAATCTGATCCTGAAGGCTTTTGAGAACAAAACTTTTGCGGGACAAGGAGAAAATGCTGATTACCATAATTTTTCCCACAATGTTTTCTACCCTTTCGTAGATAGATCCCTCGCTTCAGGTATATTTAATTTGTTGTCTGCATATATGGATAAGTCTTTAATTTTGTCTTCATGTAAAGAGTTCAGTCTTCGTCTTCATTGTTGTATTTCTTATACAGACATTTTAAAAATGCTGTTACTCTGATGTTATTCAGTACATTATATAAGAATGCAAGATTACATAATGGTTTTTCCTTTTACAGTTTCAAATTACGGAAAATGTAATGATTGTATAGTTCATAATGCCAATTATCATACAAATTTTGAGTTTATCCTAGTTTAAAATTACGAAACACATCGTAATTATTAAACTGTCAAGTCTTTACCAAACAATCACAGGTTGTAACGACCCTGAATAAGAGGCCTTTTGAAAATATTGTGGGAAAAGGAGAAAATGCTGGTAACCAGCATTTTCTCCTTTTCCCACAATGTTTTCAAACCTTCCTAAAAGAAATTTCAATTTTTGAGTCACATTTATTTTGTGGTCTGCAAATGCTTTCAATTTGTACCAGTCCAAAATTTTGTCGTTTGGTAAAGAGTTAAGCCTTACCTCACAAACTGTATTTTACATACCGCTGTGGTCTTGTCAAAAATCTATCGTACCTTTTACAACTTGGGTAGTTAGTACTGTAAAACATTTTGGGACTAGGAGCACTTGCTTGTAAAAAGCAATTTTTGGCCAAAACTAAGTGGAGTGTTGTTCTTGTACAGATAAAAAACAAGATATAAAAGGGTTTAATCCTTTACCGCACAATGTCGCCTTCTAACAACCCTGGGAAAGAAACCTTTTGAAAACGCTGTGGGAAAAGGAGAAAATGCTGGTAACCAGTATTTTCTCCTTTTTCCCACAATGTTTTCTGCCTTATCAAAGAAAAATTGCATCATTTAAGCCCCTTTGAAATTGCCGTCTGCAAATGCTTTCAATTTGGGCAAGGCTAAAATTTTGTCGTCAGATAAATAGTTAAGTAAGACTAATTTTTTCCGCCTGTGTAAACTTAGATTCTCAAATATGGAAAAAGTAAAGGTGACATAAAGATTTGTGATGGGTTTGTAAAACTTAAATTTGCAAAATTGATAGATTTACCTTTTACTAAGTAATCCAGAGTTTAAATGACTGAGACTTTAGAAAACATGTTGCAAAAAGGGGAAAAAAATGATTACCAGCATGTTCTCCTTTTCCCACAATGTTTTCAAAAGGCCTCTTTCTCAGGATCGTTAAAACTCAGGATTGTGAAGATACTCTTTACAAAACAGCCTTGAACTTGCTTAAAGTGGGGTTTATTTAACCCTTTACCTCACAATGCCACCTTTTAACGCCCGTGGGAAAGAAGCCTTTTGAAAACATTGTGGTAACCAGCATTTTCTCCTTTTCCCACAATGTTTTCTCCCATTTCCGAGACAAATTTCAATTTTTCAATCACATTTATTTTGTTGTCTGCAAATGCTTTCAATTTGGACCAGTCTAAAATTTTGTCGTTTGGTAAAGAGTTAAGTACCAAAAATATTTCACATATTTTATCTGCAGACACAATTGTTGTTACCTGGAAAGGGTTCCTGCATGGCTCAGTCTTGATCATGTAGGATTCATGTTTCGGCAGTTAACATGTTCAATTTACATCTCGGGCAATGGGTTTTTGTAGGAGTGTCCTAGGACAAGATATTTCAGAGCATCATCCTAGCACAAGCTAAACTAAGTATGCATGTGAATGTATAAGTAACGGCCATATGACTGTAAGTGTATGTAGTTAAATCAATTGTGAAACAAGGTTTTACAAGTTATATTTATCACTCTCTCTGATAGCTTCCAGGAAACCTTAACCCTTTCCCAAACGACAAATTTTGGACTGGTCCAAATGGAAAGAGTTTGCAGACGACAATTTTAAATTGGATGAAAATGGCAGAAAGTTTTCAAAAAGGGTAGAAAACACTGTGGGAAAAGGAGAAATTGCTCATTATGAGCAATTTCTCCTTTTCCCACAGTGTTTTCAAAAGACTTGTACTGCAGACATGTGAAAACCAGGGCTTGTTTGGGAAAGGGTTAACCAGCACTGGCACCATGACTTAGTTTCAAAGGTTGGCCCCTATGTAATAGTGTTGAAATTGGCTTAAACCCATATTCTAACATGATATGTGAATTCGGCTCTAAAAACACAGTGCAATGGAAGCGCGGTAAAATCGATGTCTTCCTATATTCTGTGTAAAGTAAGAATTAATCCGCATCCGCTTTTGTATAAGTATGAACTTGTTTTCCTTTTGTCAAGACTTGCTCATGTTAACCCTTAAGCGACTCACTGACCTTTTGCGGACAGCGTAGGTCAAGATCAGACTGCACAGAACGTGCAGTCTGATCTTTGATCTACACTGTCCAATACGGTATTGTCTTTCTGTTAAAATCAACTTTGAAACCGCGATGTTAGGGCTTTTAGTATTGAGTAGAAATTTGCGTTTCGTTTATTCAGCAGCTTAAGTGTTAGAAAGGAAATAATCTTCTTTCTAGTGTGGTTTATCATTCAGTAAACCATGGTTGTGAGTTATGAGGCACAATCACCCACATGGATTATTTATTGTGCCTCATAACTCAAACCATGGTTCATTGAACGATAAACCATGATACAAAGATGATTATTTCGTAATTATCAATCAGTCCATCATTATCGAAGAACCTGTCTGCAACAAATACATAGGAAGGTTATGGTTGTGTTTGTGTTGTTTATTTGCATGGAACAATTTTTAAAGGGATAAGATAGCTTTTTGTAAAAGAAGTTAAAATATTTTCTTGCTTTTCATTGAAAATTTTTAAATGCAACATATATTCATTTCTGTATGCTTATTATATATGCATGCTGTATGTATTTGAACAAAGAATTTCAGCTATATACTTTATAATTTTGTATGATACAAAAAAATAAAATATGTAAACATATTTATTTGTATTCTTTTTGTGTTAACCCTGTACTAGACAACAAAATTTTAGACTCGTCGAGTTTGAAAGCATTTGTAGACAGGGAAAAAAAGGTTGTTTAAATGATAGCACTTGTCTTTGATTGGGAAGAAAACATCATGGGAAAAGGAGAAAATGCTGACTACCAGCATTTTCTCCTTTTCCCACAGTGTTTTCAAAAGCCTTCTTTTTTCAGTCATTAAAATTCAAGATTTGTTTGGTAAAGGAGTTAAGTGACTTTCAGTTACCATGTAGATTGCCATAAGATAAATGTAATTTGGGGTGAATCAGTCAGTTTCTATTTGCAAATATCCTCAATGAATATTATCCACAAACAAAGGGTATTGAGTCAGCTAATCAGTATTATCCTTATAATAAACTATACAATACACCAAGTGGATTTCCTTTTATTATTTTGAAAAAGACAAAATCAACTAAGAATAGAGGATTCAGTTTTACCCTTGGAGCAACAGCCATAGCTGGAGTTGATTTTGCAGACAGTGTAGATTAACCCTTTCCCAAACAAGCCCTGGTTTTCACGTGTCTGCAGTACAAGTCTTTTGAAAACACTGGGGGAAAAGGAGAAATTGCTCGTAATGAGCAATTTCTCCTTTTCCCACAGTGTTTGCTACCCTTTTTTGATAACTTTCTGCCATTTTCATCAAATTTAAAATTGTCGTCTGCAAACTCTTTCACTTTGGACCAGTCCAAAATTTGTCGTTTGGGAAAGGGTTAAGATCATATTGCGTAAAATATCCTGTTTTGTCATGTTTCCACTCTGTCTGATGTGTGTGAAATATTCTGAGAAAATACTGATGCTTTGTGCTATGATATGACTGAAATAATGTTGAAAGATGCCTTCACCCATTACCACACAATCCTGAGTTTTAACAACCCTGTAAGAGAGAGCTTTTGAAAACATTGTGGGAAAAGGAGAAAATGCTGGTAATCCTTTACACTTGAAAATTGAAAAAAAAAAAAAAAACATTGTGGTATAAGGAGAAAATGCTGGTTACCGGCATTTTCTCCTTTTCCCAGTATGTTTTCAAAAGGTTTCTTTCTCAGAGTTGTTAAAACTCGGGACTGTGTGGTTAAGGGTGAAGATTTGTGAGGTCAGACTTCCTTACATCAGAAAACATCAGCTTAATTAACTATTTTTGGCAAAAAAAAAAACCCTCATAGCCCAAAATACATGTAGAATAATTTGATTGCTTTTAGCACTCTTCCCAAATGAAATCAATGTACGGCTTTTGCTGAACATGAATGTGAATACAAATTGAGCAAAACACGAGTTTTTTCCTTCCAAGATGCCCCTCATGTGTAATTATTACAATTGAGCATGCTCTGGCAAAAGGGGGCTTAATGTATCTCTGTGATGCATGATACCAAACCAGTCATCACAATGATCACAATGATCAATGGACCTATATGGTATATTTTGTCTAACAACAGACTGAATCGTGAGGTAACCTGGTCCTTGGACTTGCAGAGAATCGACAAATAACAAAAAGTTTCCACCTTGGTCAGTCTGCGCAGGCTGACCTGGGTCAATACTTTTTGCAGATGCATTATCTCCTTTTCACAGAACGTGGATCAATTATTTTGTGTTTAAAAAAATAACACATTAACTGCTTTAAACATTGCTGATGAGCAGCTAGTGCCCTTATCCACGCATTATTGTATCTTTAACTAGACAACAAAATTTTAGCCTTGTCCAAATTTTGAAAGCATCTGCAGACAACAACTTGTATATTATTCAAAGCATAAAATTTGTCTTTACTAGGGTAGAAAACATTGTGGGAAAAGGAGACAATGGTGGCTACCAGCATTTTCTAAAAACCTTCTTTCTCAGCGTTGTTTAACTCTTTACCAAACAACAAAATTTCAGCCAAATTGAAAGCATATGCAGACAACAAAACAAATGTGACTGAAAAATTTTAATTTATTGTGGGAAGGGTAGAAAACATCGTGAGAAAAGGAGAAAATGCTGGTTACCAGCATTTTCTCCTTTTCCTACAATGTTTTCAAAAGGCTTCTTTCTCATGGTCATTAAAAGTCGGGATCGTGTGGTAAAGGGTTAAAGTCAGCATTGTGCGGTAAGGGATTAACCAGCGCTGGGCACAACCCTATTCTAAATCGGTTTGCTTTCCTGTAATAAAAAGTTAAAACCATGATCAGCTTGGGATGCAATATAACAGAAAGCCTTGTAGCGATGACCCCAGTTTTACATGCTAATGGGGATAGTATAGATCAAGATCAGACTGCGCAGAACATGCAGTCTGATCTTGAATCTACACTGTCCACTTCATTGATGGTTACCAGCATTTTCTCCTTTTTTCCCACATTGTTTTCAAAAGCCTTCTTCTTCAGGGTAGTTAAAACTCGGGATAGTGTAGTAAAGGGTTAAAAATCATTTGATTTGTTGTCTGCAAATTCTTGTAGTTTGCACAATATGCCTAAAATTTTGGCATCTGGAAAACTGTTAAATGCAATTTTCATTGGCATGTCTATGCCAGTGCAAAATGGCCGATTTATCAAGTACATTTTATTGTTCTTTTGTGGTAGATCTATATCCTGGTCTCATCTGAGAAAATGAGATTGTTTTTTTGACACCCTTAACCTTTTACCAAACAGCAAAACTTCAGCAATGTCCAAATTGAGAGCATTTGCAGATGACAAAATAAATGTGACTTAACCCTTTACCAGACGACAAAATTTTGGCCTTTTTCAAATTGAAAGCATTTGCAGACGACAATTTCAGTGTGGCTCAAATAGTGCAATTTTCCTTTGATAGGGTAGAAAACATTGTAGGAAAAGGAGAAAATGCTGGTTACCAGCATTTTCTCCTTTTCCCACAATGTTTTCAAAAGGCTTCTTTACCAGGGTCGTTAAAAGGCGGCATAGTGCGGTAAAGGATTGAGAGTTGGATTTTGCTTTTGGTTGGTTAGAAAACATTGTGGGAAAAGGAGAAAATGCTGGTTACAAGCATTTTCTCCTTTTCCCACAATGTTTTCAAAGGCTTTCTTTTTCAAGGTCGTTAAAACTCGGGATTATACCTTTACCACACAATCAGGATTTTTAACAACCCTGAGAAAGACGACTTTTGAAAACATTGTGGGAAAAAGAGAAAATGCTTGTAACCAGTGCCACAATTTTTTCTACCTTTTGAAGGTAAAAATATTTAATACTTTCATTTGAAAAATATTTGATTCCTCACATGTACAGTCCTTTAACTCTTTACCACACAACCCTGACTTTTAAGGACCCTGTGAAAGAAGCCTTTTGAAAACATTGTGGGAAAAGGAGAAAATGCTGGTAACCAGCATTTTCTCCTTTTTCCACAATGTTTTCTACTCATCCCAAAACAAATTTCAGTTTTTCCATTACATTTATTTTGTTGTCTGCAAATGCTTTCAATTTGGACCAGTCTAAAATTTTGTCATTTGGTAAAGAATTAATGTGGAACAAGTCATTTTTTTTTCCCTGTGGTAAGGGTTAACCGTAAGCATGGCAAAAAGTACAGAAGACAGAAATTTGGCAAGATTACCCCACCAAATGTTGGACAGTACATCATGTATATAAGAGGATCAGACTGTACATTCTGTGCTGTCTGATCTTTGATGTACACTTCACCATCAGTAAATATCTCTATTGTTGTGCAAGGATTAACCCTTGACTACTTAATCCCAACTGAAAACAAGCCTGAGAAAGAGGCCTTTTGAAAACATTGTAGGAAAAGGAGAAAATGCTGGTAACCAGCATTTTCTCCTTTTCCCACAATGTTTTCCGCCTTTTGAAGGACAAATACCATAATTTGAAAAAAGTGCTGGTAACCAGCATTTCCTCCTTTTCATACAATGTTTTCTGAACTTCAAAAGATAAATCCAATCTTTTAAGCCATGTTTAAGTTGTTGTTTGCAAATGGTTTTAATTTGAATAACTCTTTGAATAAAACTTTGCTGTTAGGTAAAGAGTAAGACCAAAGTAATAGAAAAATTACAATTGGGGTAATACTAGTGAGTTATGGCTAATAAGACTATAATTGTGACAGGAAGGTATTTCTTGCATCAGTTCTAAATAAAGAGGGCATTTACCTCCCCACATGTCATTTAACTCTTTACCATACGACAAGTGTAAATTCAAAGCATTTGCAGACGACAAAATAAACAGGACTCAAAAATCGAAATTCGTTTTGGGATGGGTAGAAAACATTGTAGGGAAAGGAGAAAATGCTAGTTAACCAGCATTTTCTCCTTTTCCCACAATGGTTTCAAAAGGCTTTTTCTCAAAGGTCGTTAAAACTCGTGATTGTATGTTGACGGGTCACCTCTTTACCATACAATCCTGACTTTTAATGACCCTGAAGAAGAAGGCATTTTAAAACATTGTGGGAAAAGAAGAAAATGCTGGTAACCAGCATTTTCTTCTTTTCCCACAATGTTTTCAACAATCTCAAAGACAGATACTGTGGTGTGTACCCAATTTTATTTGTCGTCTGCAAACACTTTCAATTTGGACTGGTCTAAAATTTTATTATGTGGTACAAAGTTAAGACCTACCAGATTACAAAATTTTAGACTCTTCAGTATTGAAGTATTTGCAGATGACAATGGTTGCTAAAATAATTGCTTCTTTTTCTGAAACTGTAGAAAACTTAAAGGAAAAAGAAGAAAATGCTGGTTAACTTAAAGGAAAAAGAAGAAAATGCTGGTTACCAGCTTTTTCTCTTTTTTTTTGCCACAATGTTTTCAAAAAGACTTTTCTTCGGGGTCATTAATACTTGAGATAGTTTGGTAATGGGTTAAATATCGAAATTGCCCATAGCTACTTAAATTTCGTACTGCCTGTCAAAATGATATGTATCACTACATCAGTTGACATCAGATCTAAAAATAGCAAAAAAGGAAGAAAGGAAATTTAAATTGAAACTTTTCGAAGGAATTCCTACATTTTTATGTACATAATTATTACAAATATCTAATTGTGTTTATTTAGGTTCCCCTAAGTCTTTGGATTGTTTGCCATCTATACTTTTAATAGCCAAGAGTTCACAGATTTTTAAATCCGCACTTGCTTAACCTAAAGACCATAATGCCTTTAGTGAATAAGAAAGATTTTAAAAAAATGTTGTGGAAGAAAGCTAAACTGTTGATAATGTTTTCTACTCTTTCACAGATGAATTCATTTGTGAATGCTGCATTTCATTTATCATCTGCAAATGCTATTGTAATCAACAAGTTCAAAATTTTGTCATCTGATAAAGAAAAGATACAATGGTAGAAATGGTCATAGCAACAAATTTAAAATCTGTATAGAAAAACAAGTTAATAAAAACCCTACTTCCATACCACAATATGGATTTTTGTGTCATTTGGCTTTAAGCCTTTACCGCACAGTGCCGCCTTTTAACACCCCCAGGAAAGAAGCCTTTTGAAAACATTGTGGGAAAAGGAGAAAATGCTGGTAACCAGCATTTCCTCCTTTTCCCACAATGTTTTCTACCCTATCAATAGAAAACTGCACCGTTTGAGCCACATTGAAATTTCGTCTGCAAATGCTTTCAATTTCAACAAGGCTAAAATTTTGTCGTCTGGTAAAGGGTTAAATGTTCCCATGATAGATTTCTTTGAGATGTAACCTTTAAACTGCTAAATAAATGAAATGAAAATCTCCTCTCAATCATAAAAATCCAAATATTGTGATTTCACTGTTTTCAAAGGAAAGAACATACTATATCAGACAGTGTAGATCAAAGATCAGACTGCACATTTTGTGCAGTCTGATCTTGATCTACATTGTCCACAGAAGGGTCCCGAGTCGCGCTGAGCAGCCAAAGAGTTAAGAATAGAATCTTGATTGACCCATCCAAAAACATAATTGTCTTGCCCAGTACCAACAACTTCACAACTATACATAAGGGCATAATGTTGATTTGTTCAGCACCTTCTCTCAACTGTTATTTAACCCCTATGTGGACAGTGTAGATCAAGATCAGACAAAATACCAGGATTCTCTCCTTTTCCCACAATGTTTCCTACCCTAGTAAAGACAAATTTTATGCTTTGAATAAGATATAAGTTGTGGTCTGCAAATGCTTTCAAAATTTGGACAAGGCTAAAATTTTGTTGTCTAGTTAAAGATACAATAATGCGTGGATAGGGGCACTAGCTGCTCATCAGCAATGTTTAAAGCAGTTAATGTGTTATTTGTTTAAACACAAAATGATCGAGCCATGTTTTGTGAAAAGGGGGCTTAATGCATCTGCAAAAAGTATCAACTTGCATCAGCCTGCGCAGTCTGGGTCAAAACTTGTAGTTATTTGTCAATTCTCTGCAAATCCAAGGACCAGGCTACCTCACGATTCAGTCTGTTGTTAGACAAAATGTACTATATAGGTTCATGATCATTGTGATGACTGGTTTGGTATCATGCATCACAGAGATACATTAAGCCCCCTTTTGCCAGAGCATGCTCACTTGTAATAATTATACATGATGGGGCATCTTGGAAGGAAAAAAAATCTTTTTTCCTCAATTTGTATTCACATTCATGTTCAGCAAAAGCTGCACATTGATTTCATTTGGAGAGAGTGCTAAAAGCAATCAAATTATTCTATTTTGGGCTATGAGGGGTTTTTTTTTGCCAAAAATAGTTAATTAAGCTGATGTTTTCTGATGTAAGGCAGTCTGACCTCACAAATCTTCACCCTTTGCCACAGAGTCCCAAGTTTTAACAACTTTGAGAAAGAAGCCCTTTGAAATCATAGTGGGAAAAGGTGAAAATGCTGGTAACCAGCATTTTCTCCTTTTCCCACCATGTTTATTTTTTTTTCAATTTTCAAGAGTAAATCCCTGATTTTAGTGGGGTTTAATTTCAATTTGGACAAGTGTAAAATTTTGTTGTGGTAAAGAGGTAACCCTTAACAACATTTTGAACTACCTTTATCCGTCATTGCAGGAGACCACTTTAGAAAGCACTGTGGCAAAAGAAGAGATTGCTCCCGACAAACAGTGTCTCCTATTGATCACCATGATTTGTGTCTATATAGATACCAAACCTTGATTCATATTGATCACATGTATCTGAGCTATGCTGTGTGAAAAGGGGGCTTAATGCATCTGCGAAAAGTATCGATTCAGGTCAGCCTGCGCAGGCTGACCTGGGCCGAAATTTTTCGCTATTGATCACATTTCTGTTTGTCAAAGGATCAGTTTACCTCATGATTCAGTCGGCTGTAAGGCAAAGTCTATTTTATGGATCCATGATCATGTGATCACTTGCTTAGTAACATGCTTCACGGTGATGCATTACACCCCCTTTTGCCAGAGCATGGTTCAACTGTATTTTACAGGGAGGCTTTTGGTTCAATGTATTCCAGGGGCTAATGTGTTACCGACATGTGATCTTTATTGCCCTTAGCGGACATGATTGCTATACTTGTCTAGACTGTCAGATGATATTTCTCTAAGCTGGAAATGAAAATAGCTATATCGTGTCCTTAAAGCTGCATAATACTAGACTATGATGACCAAAAAAAGGGTGGTTTTTTTTTTCAAAAGTTGTAATTGGAAATTTTTCAGAAGTTGGAAGTTGAAAAAAACACCAGGATGTGACTACATATATTCTTAGCTGGGGATGAACCACAAACATTATTTATCGTTGCTGGGATTCGAACCTGCAACCTTCAAAACCATGGTCGAGCGAATCTACTACGCTATCAAAATCAAAGCACTGAAAGTACTGACAGACTGGCGAATGTGGAATAAGCGGCCTTGGTAGGGATAAAACTTGGTTGGTCCATACAAGATTAAAGAAAAATAGATCAGTAGGGTTTTTGAGTTCGGTCCGGTCCATTCCGTTTATTAAGTGCGATCCGGTTCGACCCGGTCCGATATGCTTATCAACGTCCGATCTGGTTCGATCCCGGTTGCTCTACCCACCGCTCTAGCCATGTAATTTCCACAGTAGGTAAAAATCTGTTGATTTTAAATTGGAAAAAAAAAAAGCAAATAAAGAACGTAACACTTTCATGATTTGGCGTTTAAATACTTTTTTTTTTAATTTTTTATTTCCGTAGTTCAACATATCATCATAATGATCTGTACATCCAAATATTATTATTTTAAACGAATAAAGTGGTATGAAAACCAGTACTAATTGTATTCATTATATCTTCCATTTTAACCAATCCCGACACAGAATATAAAGCGTCAGCTTCGGTATTTCACTGCCCTGTGCCCTCATTTCAGATCTCTAGATTTAAAATTTTTACTCTCGTCTCTTCAAGAAAGAAAAAACAGTTAAGTGTCCTCCTCTCTCATCAATAGCAGTATAATGTCATTAAAACAAATTAGTTCTAATGGTCATTTCTCATGAAAAAATTATACAGTGGTGTCCATTTTTTAAAAAAGTTTACAATTGTATTATTTTGATAAGCAATATATCTTTCCGCCTGGAACTTTTTCCTAACATATTTATAAACCTATCGATACTTAAATCAGTCATATGGAATTTATTTGCATATACATAATACTTGGCCAAGACCATAATATAACTCTTTAGTGGATTATTGTCTTGATTTGCAAACAGAATGGTTTTGTTTGTTAAACTAATATTAATGTTTGCATTGTCGTTTAACCAGACTTTGAGGTTTTCCCAGAATCTTTTAACTATCTCACATTCTATGAATAAATGAAATATGGTTTCTGGCGCATGTTGACAATATTCACATAAATTATTATCAATCTTATTTATTCTGTGAAGAAAATATTTTGTAACCAATATCTTATTAGTTACTCTTTTTAAATACCTGTATGCGTTTAAATACTTTTAAAAGTTAGTATTTAGATGATCCTTCAATATTTTTTCACTTTCTTATCAGTTGGACGAAGTCGTGGCTACATCTACGAAAAACACAAGGATGAAAAAGGTTACGTTGGGATAAGTAAAGACGGGTCTGACTTGCATAGGTAACCGACTTAATTTACATATAAGCAAATATATTCCTCCTTATTGATGATATCATGTTCACCTTGTAAGTAGAAATCATTGGAGTGATAGAGATGTTGTGGTTCATGTGAAAATCATCATTGTCAACGGATTTACGATCTCTAGCAGAAAGAAATACCGCTATGCATTTTTTGTTTACATTTGGATCTGTGTCACTCTCAATGGCGATAGACTAGCGATCTTGTGGTCGCTAGTCTGTTTTTTTTTTTTTTCTTAACCTCAGTTTTATACCAATCTTTTCAGGCTAGAAAGAATTGTCTCGGATCAAAGACTTTCCCCAAAAAAACTTGCTAAACTAAATCTGTTGCTATGCCACTTGATATATCGGACAAAAAAATCAAGGTAAATGTTTGGAGAGTCAGGATGGATTTCCATTCCGTTTTGAAGATATACTTTTCTCTGCAGTCGTACAATTTGTTGACATCAATGTGCACTTCACTTCCGGTTGAATGTTTAAACAGCAGCAGTCTGGGTATAAGGGTCTGGAAGGTATTGTAACCATCATTTTGTTGAACCATTTTGCCTGCACTTCCCTTCCCAAGGTCCAGCATGGAAAAGTAACTTTTGTACATTTCATGTTTCTGATGCATGTACATAAAAATTTAGTCTGTACACATATGGGTAGACATTTGTCTGAAGCCTGATTTAGATGCATTGACAGTGAAGGTTTGGCATGTTAAGTCACTTTTTTATACTAGTGTATCAGTTATATCAAAGTGGCCAGTGCACCTGTATGCGTTCCCGTAATTTCTCCAACACTCTTTTAAAAGTACATGTATTAAATACTTTCCCAATGTTTTCTTGTTTGTCTTGAAGTAGACCCACTCATGAAATCAAGTGGCAAAGTAGACCCACTCATGAAATCAAGGTGGCAAAAGAATAAATCTCTGATAACCAGTGATTTCTTTCTATTTAGTCACAAATTTCTTTTATACTAATTTGCATTTAACCAGTATGTTCTTCATTTCCCACATTTTTCTGCCTTCTAAAAGACTATCTCCGACATTTTAGACACGTGTGCTATAAGCTGAAACTTTTAACGGACGATTCCGAGTTTTTACGAGGAAAGCTTTTGAAAATAGTTTGGAAAAAAAGGAGAAAGTTACGGTGGCACTGGGGTGACATGTACATTTTTTTGTATTTATCTCGTTTCCACGAGATAATAATTCGTTTTCTCGAGTTTTTTTTTATAAAAAAATATGCAAAAAACAAAATTCGTTTTCTCGAGGTTTTTTTTTTTTTTTTTATAAAAAATTATGCAAAAAACAAAATTCGTTTTCTCGAGTTTTTTTTATAAAAAATTATGCAAAAAACAAAATTCGTTTTCTTGAGTTTTTTTTTTTTTTTTTAATTATGCGAAAAACAAAAATTAGTAGGAGGAATCTGATTGGATGATTATGTCGTGAGCACGACTTATTATCTCGTGCGAACGACATAATGGATGACTTTGATTGGCTGATTATCTCGTTCGAACGAGATAGTATTTCGTTTTTTGCATAATTCTTTATATGAAAATAAATCGAGAAAATGAAAGTTGGGTTTTTTTTTGCAAAATTGTTTATAAAAAAAAAGAAAAGCTCTAGAAAACGAATTTTGTTTTTTGCATAATTTTTTATTGGGGGAAAAAAAAAACTCGAGAAAAACGAATTTTGTTTTTTGCATAATTTTTTATTTTTTTTTTTTGAGACAAAATTTCAATTGTCGTCTGCAATTGCTTTCAGTTTGAAAAAAAAATCTACAATTTTGTCGAGTGAGAAGGGTTAACTCTTAGGCTGCTAAGTGCGAGTCACTGACCTTTTGCGAATAGTGTAGATCAAGATCAGACTGCACAGAACGTGCAGTTTGATCTTGGATCTACACTGTCCGACAAGGAGATAGTTTTCTCCAAAACACAAATTTAAAATAGCATTTTATGTATTCGACTTTTCACTATCGGCGTGAAAGTTTTATTTAAATTATTTAGCAGGACAAGGGTTAACCCTTTACCACACAATCCCGAGCTTTAACTACCCTGAGAAAGAGGCCTTGTGAAAACACTGTGGGAAAAGGAGAAAATGCTGGTAACCAGCATTTTCTCCTTTTCCCACAATGTTTTCTATCCTTCCCAAAGCAAATTTCAATTTTTGGATCACATTTATTTTGTCGTCTGCAAATGCTTTCAGTTTGGACTAGACTAAATTTGTGTCGATTGGTAAAGAGTTCAAAGTTAAGAATAATTTCCTTTCCCATTTCTCTATATCGGAGATCACCTGCCTGTGTGCTAATCATATTACGTGTTCCACGAAAAAAACAGGTGTATTCTAACTGATAAAAAGACCTGTAGTTCAGATAAAGTACTGATAAGCATTTCTTGTGTTCACACAGGGTTCTACTTTGAAATAGTGGTGCTTTATAGATCTACATCTAAATTTTCTGTTAGAACGTTACTGTTAAATTTGTGTCATTCTCTGGCAAAAGGGGGCTTCATGCATCTCCGCAATGCATAATGCCAAACAAGCCACCACATAATTATTGATTAAAAATAGCCACTTTTTTTCAACAACCGACTTAACCCTTTCCCAAACAAGCCCTGGTTTCCACGTGTCTGCAGTACAAGTCTTTTGAAAACACTGTGGGAAAAGGAGAAATTGCTCGTAAAGCAATTTCTCCTTTTCCCACAGTGTTTTCTACCCGTTTTGAGAACTTTCTGCCATTTTCATCAAATTTAAAATTGTCGTCTGCAAACTCTTTGAATTTGGACCAGTCCAAAATTTGTCGTTTGAGAAAGGGTTAATCATGAGGTTTCGACTCAGGTCAGCCTGCGCGGACTGCGCAGGCTGACCCGAGTCGATAATTTTCGCAGATGCATTAAGCCCCCTTTTCACAGAGCACGGCTCATTTCTTTTTTGCTGTTTTAGAAGAAGTGTTCGATTTCTTTTTTTCTGAAGACACGTATAGTAAGACTATGGAAAAGTTAGAACGGGGTAGAATCTTTGTTTTCTAGCTTAATCAGTTTCCTCAACCCTTTTCCACAGAATCACGACTTTTAACGACCCTGAGGAAGAAGCGTTTCAAAAAAAAAAACATATTGGGAAAAGACGAAAATGCTGGTAACCAGCATTTTTCTCCTTTTCCCACAAGCTTATTTTCACTCTTTAAAAGACAGATCCTATAATTGGAGCCCAAATTAATTTGCCATCTACAAATGCTTTGGATTTTGACAGGCCAACATTTTGCCATTTGGTAAAGGTTTAATTGTGCACGAAGTACGAGTACGGGTAAGAAACGCGTAATGATATATTTTTTTTCATTCACCAACATTATTGTTTTATTTGTTCAAAGCAACAATTTTTTTAAGATCTGGAAAATCACACGGGACTCAAAACTCAACGTTTGAAAGTGGGTGAATTTGAATTAGTATCAGACTGAAGTTGAGAATGAAGTTGACTAGAGGTTAACTGTTGCTGGATATAATATAACTATCCCCCCCCTCCCCCCCCCCCCCCCGCATCCTGGATTCGCACCTGCATAACAAAATATGGAACTGACTCGTTTTCTATTGAAACCTTCTTGAACTTGCAATTTATGACTTCTCTCCTTTTGGTCGTGTCTGTAGAACAGAAAAGTATCTTTTGCTCCAAACAAATCTCTAATGCGGCGACAAATAAGAAACAAGAGGATCATGATGGCCCTGTGTCGCCCCACTGGCTGATACGTACAAACCATACACACCAAACATTACAATTCTAGGCCTAAAAATTGTGACCCCATGGTGAGTCCATTATTGACCTACAATTACAATTTCGAGCTATAATTATGAGCTATAATTACTTGAATCCTGGTAGAGGTCAACAAGATACAGTCACATACCAAATAATATAGGTCTAGGCTGTATGGTTATAAACAAGGTGATTTAGAAAACATTACAGGTAGGGTTTATTTCGATTCAACGGCTAAATTTTTAACAAAATCAGGAGAGATCCACTAGATCAAGCTATTAACTAAATTTGACAGCCCTAGGCCTTAGAGTTAGGAACAAGATTTTTTAAAGTTTTCACTGTAAAAGCCCTTGTAAAACTTGTGACCCCCGGGATAGGGCCAATTTTGACCCAAGGGCTATAATTTTAAGTTTCTTAGTAGAGTCCACTAGGTGAAGCTACGTTTTAATTCTGGTAGCCGTAGACCATATGGTTTAGAACCAGAAGGGTGTTTTTTAAGTTTTCCCTATATAAGCCCACATAAAACTTGTGACCACGGGGTGGGACTAATTTGGGCCACAGGGCTATATTTCAAAGAAACTTAGAAGAGGTCCTTTAAATGAGGCTACATGCTAAATTTGGTAGACCTAGGCCTTATGGTTTCGGACAAGGGGATTTTCAAAGATTTCCAATATTTTTCGGTTTTGTTGCCATGGCAACCAAATTTTTTTTACAGGAATCAAATTCTTTCAATAACTTCTGAAGAGGACCATGGCAGGATAGTCTCTGTGAAGTTTGGTCAAAATTGGATGGGTAGTTTCAGAGAAGATGTTCGAAATAAAATTTAACGCACGCACGGACAAACGACGAACACAGGGCCATAGCATAAACTCGCTGGGCTTCGGCCAGTGGAGCTAAAAACGAGACAGAATGGAAAACCTATGCTGGGCAGCACATCCATTTGTACCAAGAACTTTCTGAGAACAACGCTGGCCAGATGGGAAAAGATTATGGCGTGATGACGACACTTGGTGCAGTAACCTTTTTCAAACAAATGCGCAAATGCCCATTGGTTTTTCGTACTGTAAATACATGACAAAAAAAAAAGTGATAGTAACACAATAATCGATAACAATAAAAGATATCTGTCAGTGTAACAATTCATTATCTCAGTGCAGCCTACGACGTAAAACATTTATAACATAAATCTATTTTTAACCCTTTACCAAACAATCCCGAGTTATAACGAGCCAGGGAGGAAGGCTTTTGAAAACATTGTGGGAAAAGGAGAAAATGCTGGTAACCAGCATTTTCTCCTTTTCCCACAATGTTTTCTACCTTTTTCGAGAGAAATCCAACATATTGAGTTACATTTAATTTGTCGTCTGCAAATGCTTTCACTTTGGACAAGTCTAAAATTTTGTCGTTTGGCAAAGAGTTAAAGAAAGCAGAAGGAAAAAACAAAGTCATGCATACATGCAAGTACATGTATAACATACATATAACAAAGGTCTCCCTCTCTACACGCACGCACACACACACACACACACACACACACACAATACGCAAATAACATAATTTAAGAGCTAACCATTAACCCTTTCCCACACGATAATTTTAGACAGGCCCAAATTGAAAGAGTTTGCAGACGACAATTTTAAATTTGATGAAAATGACAGAAAGTTCTTCAAAAGAGTAGAAAACACTGTGGGAAAAGGAGAAATTGCTCGTGAGCAATTTCTCCTTTTCCCACAGTGTTTTCAAAAGACTTGTACTGCAGACACGTGAAAACCAGGGCTTGTTTGGGAAGGGGTTAAAGAGCTCTTTGAAACTTTTACAAAGTCACTTTTGTGGAATGCTTAAATTAACATCCGACAGCACAGAATGTACAGAACGTAAAGTTTGGTCTTGGTTTAACACTGTACCGTAATCGCAGGGGCACCATAAATCAAGTTTGATTTTTTGTCCTCACTTCCTCAACGAAAAGTGCAACAAACTACCTGAAACATATTTATGTAAGGTATGGATGGTCAATGGTCAACATAAAATAAAGTTTGATTCACATATACATGTCCATAGCAGTGTGGCAAAAGTAGCGATCAATTTCTCCTTTCTTGACAATGTTTCCGAATGTGGTGTCCTGAAGGACGACGAAAAAAATAAAGTTTATGTGTAAGAAGTAGTGTTGAGGAATCCAAGTGTCAAAACGTTCTTGTCTGTCACCTCTGTGTTCACCTTTACCAAACTGTCCAATTATTTTACCGACCCTGTGGAACTAATTTTGGAAATATTGTTGGAAAAGAAGAAATTGCTGGGTACCAGCAATTTTTCCTTTTCCCTACATTGTGTTCTACCTTTTCAAACACAGATTTCATCATTTGAGTTGCATTTGATTTGTGTAACAAGTTTGACTGCTTAATGAACAAACAAAAAGGATCTTTTCCAGTAGTTAAATGATTGCGAGTGAGAGGCATTTTTCACCAGACTCGTCCGCTGGTCCAGGGATCACATATACACTGTGTATATAAGATCCCTGGCTGGTCTTCCATTCTCCAGAATACATGTATCATGAAATTAAGACTTAGGAAAAGAATGCTGGTTCAGTGTGCAGTTTCATCTTGATCTGTACTCTCCACACACACACACAAAAAAAATCTAAAATTACTCCTCCGTTTACTAATAGTTAATTTGGTCGGATTTGCGCAATTGTGACGTAAGACGAGCTTATTCAGGTCCTTAGGCCACCGTCCTGCTAGACCACTTGAGAACTGCCATACTTAGATCTTAACCCTTTTCCTCAGAACCCTGAAATCGAACAACCCCGGAGAAAATGATTTTTGAAAACATAATTGTGGAAAAAGCCCCTGTGCAGTCTGATAGTGACCTACATGTATACTGTCCGCCAAAGCCCATGTTTTCGCCCAGATGATCCTGAAAAGGTTAAGAGAAAACAAAGGAAACAAGAAATATCTTACCTCTTTACCAAACGACAAAATTTTGGACTTTCCAAATTGAAAGCATTTGCAGACGGCAAAATAAATGTGACTCAAAACCTGAAATTTGTTTTGGCAAGGGTAGAAAACATTGTGGAAAAAAGGAGAAAATGTGGGTTACCGGCATTTTCTCCTTTTCCCACAATGTTTTCAAAAGGTTTCTTCCTCAGGGTCGTTAAAAGTCGGGATTGTGTGGTAAAGAGTTAACCCTTATCCTGATAAATAATAGAAATTTAACTTTCAAGCCGATGGTAAAAACCAAACTTTTTTTTCTATTTTAAAGGTTTTTTTTTTTTCTAGGAAAGATATCTCCTTTTCGGACAGTGTAGAGCCAAGATCAGACTGCACGTTCTGTGCAGTCTGATCTTGATCTACGCTGTCCGCAAAAGGTCAGTGAGTGGCGATTAGCAGCCTAAGGGTTAAACAAGATCGACAGCGTAAATTTGCCCACAAATAGGCCTGCAGTTTTCCATATTAGAGGATTTACTGCACAACTTTATATATTAACAGAAAAAAAAACAATGGAAATTTTGTAGAAATAAGATACTATCACTGTAACGATCGTGTTGATATGAGTCATTTCTCCGTTTGCCAAACCTATGTCTGGGAAAAGACGCAAGTGTCAACAAAAAGTAAGTGAAATCTACAGGAAAGAAGGAAACAAAACTAAGATATTTCTTGTTTCTTACGGCCACGAACAAGTGATTTCTCGTGATTTCTGGTACTAGGGGTAGATTGTAAAAAGATCACGGGAAAATACTTCAATCACTTTATCTGCATTTTTATTTCTCCGTTTGATTATGTCTTAGGTCTTGTAGGACCGTCATTGGTTAACCCTTTACCAAACGACAAAATGTTAGTCTTGTCTAAAATGAAAGCATTTGCAGACGACCGTTGAATTTCAGTGATGCTCAAGTGGTGCAATTTTTCTTTTATAGCGTACAAAACATTATGGGAAAAGGAGAAAATGCTGGTTACCAGCATTTTCTCCTTTTCCCACAATGTTTCCAAAAGGCTTCTTTCCCAGGGTCGTTAAAACGCGGCTTGTACAGTAAAGGGTTAGTTCTGAAGACGAAGCAGACCAAAGACAAGTCTATGCAGAATGCACTGTCTGATCTGCACTGTGAATCACTTTTTTTTAAACATACATATTGTTTGGTATTTCGGTGATATGAGCGTTGTCCATGTTTTTTTTTTAACTATAGTCTAGAAATAATGATTACCCTGTTTGGTACATTTGGCAACCTGCGGGTCAGCCTTTTTCCCTCAATGTTTCTCTACCGTTTCAAAGATAAATCCAATCATTCGAGCCACATTGTATTTCCCGTTTTCAAACCCATTCAGTTTTGAGAAGTTTAAAAAAAAGTGCCATTTGGTACAGAGTTAACCCTTGGAGCACCCAAATAAACCAATCAGACATTTCAACTCCTTACCACACGACATAATTTTATCCTGGTCCAAACTGAAAGTATTTGCAGACGACATACTAAATTTTACTCAAAACATAAAATTTGTCTGTCAAAGGGTACAAAAAATTATGGGAAAAGAACAAAATGCATTTTCTTCTTTTCCCACAATGTTTTCAAAAGCCTTCTTCTTAAGGGCCGTTCAAACAGGATTATATGGTGGAGGTCCAGAAATAAGACCCAAATTATTGCGATAGGCTGTCAATGTTGTTTTTGTCAATAGTGTTTTAGGAAAGCAGACAGTGTAGATCAAAGATCAGACTGCACGTTTTGTGTAGTCTGATCTTGATCTACACTGGTTGCAAAGGAAACTATAGTTATCACGCGGAAAGACGCTTTACGGGTTAACCCTTTCCCAAACGATAAAATTTAGACTGGTCTAAATTGAAAGAGTTTGCAGACGACAATTTTAAATTTGATGAAAATGACATAAAGTTCTCCAAAAGGGTAGAAAACACTGTTGGAAAAGGAGAAATTGCAATTTCTCCTTTTCCCACAGTGTTTTCAAAAGACCTGTACTGCAAACACGTGAAAACCAGGGCTTGTTTGGGAAAGGGTTAAAATAGAACAGCGTAGACCAAGTCAGACTGCGCAAAAGGAAGACTGCCACTATTTGAAAACTGCCGCTACTTGCGTCGCACTGATCCGTCCATGAAATATTTTCGGTCGTTTCATTTTATATTACATATCCAATTGGCTGACAGAACGTAAAAGCTAGTCAGAAAGATGGCCTGTCTTTGATTTTTGAATCAGAGCATTTTTTAATCCTTTTCCTAACAAACCCGAGTTTTAAAGACCCTGAGAAAGAAAGCTTTTTAAAACCTTGTGAGAGAAGGAAAAAATGCTAGTTACCAGCATTTTTTTTCCTTTTCCCACAATGTTTTCTATCCGTTCAAAGAAAAAAATCATAACTTGTGTTACTTTAATTTTTTCGTCTGCAAATGCATACAATTTAGAGAAGTCTAGAAATTTGTCGTTTGGTAGAGAGTTAAAATAATAATTGTTAAAAATGACCAATGGTTACAAAGACACCGAATTTGTTAAGGAAGGCTTGATAATCAGTAATATGGTGGAAGCATTCAATATAGTTAACCTGGGGCGCGAGCTAATTTTCCCATAAAGAAGAAAACCACTTTGAACATATGTTTCTCATAAAATTCTCGACATATTTTTCAAGAGTTACAAGAGCTAAATGACAGCTGCACGAATGAGTCAATTTTAGGAGTCAATGCGTGTGAAAGAAAAAGCCAGTGTAGCAGTTAGAAAGTTGGACAACTTCCGGTACAGACTTTGTAGCAGACCACAGTGAAACGATTCTTGTAAAATATGAATAATCTTCACGAATTAACCATTTACCCCACAATCCCGAATTTTAACGGCCCTGGAAGAGAAGCCTTTTAAAAACATTGTGGGAAAAGGAGAAAATGCTGGTTACCAGCATTTTCTCCTTTTTCCCACAATGTTTTCTACCCTATCAAGGACAAACTTAGTCAATTGGGCCACCTTTGATTTGTCGTCTGCAAATGCTTTCAATTTGGACCAGTCTAAGATTTTGTCGTTTGGTAAAGAGTTAACACTTAAGCTGCTGAATAAATGAAACCCAAATTTCTACTCAATACTAAAAGCCAAAACATTGCGGTTTCAAAGTTGATTACACCGGAAAGAAAGTACCCTATCGGACAGTGTAGATAAAAGATCAGACTACACGTTCTGTGCAGTCTGATCTTAACCTACATTGTCCGCAAAAGGTCAGTGGGTCGCGATTAGCAGCTTAAGGGTTAAGGGTTCAAACCGTTACCAAATAATCCCGACTTTTAACGAGCTGGAAAACCGTGAAAGCTTTCGAAAACCTTGAGGGAAAAGGAGAAAATGCTGGTAACCAGTATCATCTACTTTTCCCTAAATGTTTTCAAAAGCCTTCTTTCTTGTTGATAAAACATGGATAATTAACACGAATGACCTCTTTCTTAATTAAAATAGATTCGACTCTTCTCAGAGATTTGAACGTATTTTCTCATTGGAGATAATTTTTGTCAAATTTTGGCATCGGGTAGCGGACGGCGAAGATCAAAGATCTAACTTTACTGTTTGTGTAGTCTGATCTTGATCTACACCTTTCCTCAAAGCTGTACACTGCGATAGAGGCAGTGAAATGTTAAGGTTTTGTATATTGTTTCATTTCTTACATAACTGATGCATGACATTTTCTCCTTTCGCCAGTTTGACATGTTTTCATGATTTTTTTGAAAAATAGTTTGGTGGAGGAAAAGTGTAACAACTCCAACCCCACCCCTTGGAATGCCAAACAGACTTGATATTTCCAGTCAGAATAAAAAAAGACCCAAGTTTTTGCAGTTTCAAGGCAAGTTTTAGGCTATTTTTTTTTACCAGAATCATTCTTAAATATTGTATAGTGTGCATGCGCATCTAAAACCAGGGTCCATATTCACCAACCATTCTTAAGAACATTCTTAGTCTTATTCTCCAAAATTTTCCAAATTTGAAAGTAACACAAGTTCTGATTAGCTAAATCATTTGGTTAAGCCAATCAGAAGTTTTGTTTCTTTCAAATCTAGAAAATCTTGGAGAATAAGACTGAAAGCCTTCTTAAGAATGGTTGGTGAATACAGACCCAGATTACCTGTTCTTTCTCAGTGCAGTCTGATCTGCGTCCTCTGTCTTCTGTGTAAAAGCAGATATGGCCCCCGACATACGACATGAGACCTTCGAACATTTGCGTAAAGTGTCGTCCCGGATTAGCCTGCACAGTCCGAGACGGCATTTTACGACTACAAAAGATTTTTTCATACAGTGGACTTTCGTGAAACAGAAAATCGCACAAAAAACAGGAAGTGTCGTCTCGGATTAGTCAAAGGCTGCACAGGCTGATCTGGGACGACATACTTTAACGCATATGTCCGAAGGCCCCCTTTCGTGTGTTGCACGCCATATAATAGTGCATGGCAGCCTAGGGAGTTTGAGTTACAAAAAAATGTAGACTTGACATTAGCTTACCAGCGATTGCATCATAGACCGTTTTAGATTTGTAGATTTTTTAGATTTTTGTCAGTTACTTAGAAAATGAGCCATGCTCTGGCAAAAGGGGGCTAAATGCATCTTTGTGATGCTTGACACCAAGCAAGCCATCACATAATTATGGATCCGCAATAGCCACTTATTTTAACGACCGACTTAATCATGAGGTAGACTGGTCTTTGGACAAACAGAAAACTTGCATATAGCAAAAAGTTTCGGCCCAGGTCAGCCTGCGCGGACTGCGCAGGCTGACCTGGGTCGATACTTTTCGCAAATGCATTAAGCCCCTTTTCACAGAGCACAGCTAAAATATTTGTTGCCATTCGTGACCGTAGATCAGTTCTTAGCGCAGGTGTACACATGCGAACAAGCTGATCTTGCTCTGTACTCTCCACTTTTCTATTACTGTTAATAAAAATTTCATTGTTGCCTTTTTACCAAACAACAAAATTTTAGGTGTGACTAAACTGAAAGCATTTGCAGACGAACAATTAAATGTAGCATAAAAGGTTATTTCTGTCCAAGAAAAGGTAGAAAACGCTGAGGGAAAAGGAGGAAATGCTGCTTACCAGCACTTACTTCTTTTCCCACAATGTTTTAACAGCCTTCTTCATGTGGATCGTTAAAACAGATTGTTTGGTAAATGTATAATTTAACGACCGTACATAACATAAATTCGGCAGGATATGACGTGTTCATTTTATCATGTTAGCAATATCAGGTGTTCAATTGCCAGCGACATAAAATGCATCATTTGGTGTCAGGTGCATGTGGGAAAAGATTTGCTGGAATCTGCCAGTATTAAACACCCGTTTTAGCCAGGATGTAGCCGGAGATCGTGTTCCACCGAGGTGCAGGATGCAATGCTTTCTCGGCGAAAAGATACATCTCTGCTGTAGTTATATAATGGGACGGTTTTTATGGTGGCATATTTCTGCCACGAGATACGAGATAGCTATCATGATAATTTTAGAGAACTATCGCGATAAAACAGACTTTCCTGGAAATATTATCTAGCTAACAAAAAGTTTCACGATAAAAATATCGCGATATTTCTAACTGTTGTCAGGATTTTTTTTACGCTCGTGCCCACAACTGACATTCACGGTATCTATATTTAGATACTGTTTCGGATCATCTTTGTCTCCTGTACAGTCAAAAACTTCCGAGTTCATCCAAATGTTGATTTTTCTATTTATAGATATCGAGAGACGGGTAGAACTATCGCGATAATTTTACCTCGATGTCAGCTTCGTGCACGAATGAGAAATAATCAACATAAAATTTTCTAGATAGCAAAGTTTATCGTGATAGTTTTTTCAGAAAACGTTTTACTATCTAGATAAAATTTCCAGGAAACTTCGAATTATCGTGAAAGTTTTCTCAAATTATCACGATAGCTATCTTGTATCTCGCGGCAGAAATATGTCACCATACGTTTTTCCTCGCAAATCTGACTTTGAATGGGGAACTCGTGCGTTCTGAGTTTTTGTGTGCTTCCCGAATATCGCACAATCTGCGTAGAGATTTGAGTGCGCGTTGCAGTCTGACCTTATTCTACAGCATCCATATCATGTAGCTAAAACCCGTCTTTGGCTTCGAAATGGTTGATATATAGGACTTTGCTAAGTACCCGAAGGCTCACAATAATTTGATTATTGTGATCATGAGACTGTTACTATTTTAAGAATGTTGCGGTTTTCGTCCCGATTCGTGCTTTTAGGAATGTTGCGGTTTTCGTCCCGATTCGCACCGATGTTTCCAACAAGAGACTGTTTCGAGCTTGGCTTAATGTACGCAGAAATTCATGTACATCCTACTAACGTTTGAATCACAAGAAGGGCGAATAAGTGTTCATGTGGTTCTGCAGTGTTCTGATAGAATGCTTAACAAGAAAAGGTGAAATTGGTTCAGACTCGATTATAAACTCTTTTTTTATGACATTCTCCTTTGTAGAGTGTACAACTGTTACCCGGCTTGTATTTGCCCGAAAGTCTTAACAGGCCCAGTTTTTAGAAAAGTTTATCGTACGGGTCTGTATGAAAAATACGTGCATACCGTTTAATTTACAGTCCTTTAACCCTTTCCCAAACGACAAATTTTGGACTGGTCCAAATTGAAAGAGTTTGCAGACGACAATTTTAAATTCGATGAAAATGGCTGAAAGGTCTCTAAAAGGGTAGAAAACACTGTGGGAAAAGGAGAAATTGCTCGTTACGAGCAATTTCTCCTTTCCCCACAGTGTTTTCAAAAGACTTGTACTGCAGACACGTGAAAACCAGGGCTTGTTTGGGAAAGGGTTAAGGCTATGTGTGATTACAGAACATTCCATTTTACTATGTTTCTCCTCTGTGTTGAATATTGTGCAAAGCACATACGTGAAATGTACAAGCAAACAATACTTAGATATACTCGTAAATTGTGTGTGATACTATCTATAAACATGAAATGTTGTATTTAACATGCTTGAACCAAATACAGAAAAATAATCACCGGACAACAATAGCAACAAAACTAATGGAACTTGCAATGAATGCTCCGGAAATATTTTCGCCATAATTATGATGATGATGATGATACATTTTTTATTCAGCAATCGACATAAACATGTCTTTAGCCATTTAAATAAATACAAATACAATAATGACAGACATCATTTAAAGTAAATAAACAAAACTCAAACACGAATTAAAGCGGACAAAAAAAAAACGGAAATAATATAAACCGGACAGTTTGCGTATTACAGGGCACCAACTTGATATATGATTATGATTAAATATGAATGAATAACTTAATGATACTGACACAAAATGATAATTGGAGTCATAGTATTATTTACAGTATCAATTATCAGGCAGTAAAATTAAGGTTGACATGATAAACAAAGGAGGTAATTATCTGCAATTGATCCATATCTTGTCCAGTTTGTTTTGATAGCATAGAGAGAGAGAGAGAGAGAGAGAGAGAGGGAGATCCTTAATTCAAGACTTGATCTTTACAGATCTTCATCATCACATTTTCAGAAACATGTATGTCTAATTATGGTGTTAGTACACTTGGAGTAAGGTAAGGTAAGTAGAACGGAAGGAAAAGTATTCGACAAAAATCTATCACTGAATAAAATTTTATCTTTTTCTCTGGGTTTATTTGATGAAGATTATAAGACCAAAGCCAAACTGAATGTGGGTAAAATTGTAGCAGTTATCTTCGATAAGGTAGATTGTAGAAAAAAGGAGAAAATGCTGCTTACCCAGCGTTTTCTTCTTTTCCCACATTGGTTTCAAAAGTCCTCTTTCTTAAGGTCGTTTAAGGTCGAGATTGTGTGGTAATAATGTAATATTTGGTGTCCGATACACGCGTGGGAAAAACTCGCCACGATCGTCCGAGCAGAGCAGTAAAGTCTGTAGCGTTCAGGGCTAGTAATACATGGGTCGTACGATCGAATAGGACCAGGACCAAGCTCTTACTATCAATTCGAAGGTGTTTATTTCTCCGTGACCACTGGACGATGAACATTACAATGTCTGTGTGTGATATAAAACCAGCCAGTTATTTGGAAACTATGAAGAGCTTTTCTAGAAGTATTGCTAAAGGAAACCCAAGGAACGTATGGATAGGTGCACTAGCCGCCCTGATAGCACTGTCAAAATAGTGTTAATTGACATTAAACACGCAAACACACACATTAACCGAATGTGTGCGTAAATCCCCCTTCTGATCTTGTGAAGGCCTTTTCTAGCCATTGCTTTTGAAAAACAAAAGACAAACAAAAGGCCGGTTATGCTTTTCAGATGCGAATACAGCTTTTTTTTTTTGCTCCGAAGGGCCACAAAAATTGACGTTTAAATCAATGTAAGAACTTCTACGTAAGAGAGAGACAGAAAGACTTTTAGTGATAAACTGTCGATACAAGGACAGCGATGTTATGTGTTTGTTTCTTTGTGACAGTCAGCTGACTCGTGTCACAGTTGAGAGAGCAGGGTTTTCCCATGCGGCCTACTTTACTGTACAATGACATCAGACAGTCTCGAGTTGCTTTAGTTGATAGACGTCTGTAACACTGTGCGCACACGGTATTAATGCACGGCTTAATTAAACTGCATTATAATAGCTACTGACTGCAAGCGGTGAAGGAATGACATAGTGGTTTTGTGTAAAGTTAAAGAAAGGATTATTGGACTTCCGTTTTTATTCAGAAGGTTTAATCTTTTTAAATAGAGAGACGGCTTAAAAATTGTTTCCCTTTACCAATATCCCAAGTTTTGCTATATATATCTGTAATCAGTGTACAACTGTCCACGGTAGCGAACGAACGTGTATTCTTACTAGATGTAGAAGTGTAGCTCTGTACGTTGTATATAAAATATTGAAGACGGCCAAAGATTGCGTTTTATGGGCTTGCTAATATTATTTTCTGGACACGGGGAACTATTTCGAAAACTTTAAATATTATATTACAGAACATTGAGTAGTACGGACTTTTATATTAACTGATTGTGGAGAGCTTTCTTCTATCTTGAGTTCATTATTTCAGTTTGTGCATTGGATATAGATAGTATCTTTAATTAGTGACTCTGGAGTTTTATCATTGAATGAGGAACAGAGATAGACGATAGACATTGGTGCACAGAATTATTTGCCGTTGATATGTCTGTGGATGTACTACCGGCGAAAACGGCTCAGGGTCCAAATTTTAAATACCCCTGTATGCCAGGGATGAAGGATGCTCGAGTCCCAGCCCTGGATCCCCTCAAGAGACGGGATTCTAAAGGGGTCAACATTACAAACTTCGATCCCAATTGTATTATATATGACTCGAACACGGATACCACGTACCTAAGAGGTCGTCTACTCGGAAAGGTAAAAAAAAATATAGTTTGCTTTAAACATATGCCATTTTTGCTATTACTTAACGCCCCAATCCATTTTACCGAACGCTATTATGTTGGACTCGTCCATTTCTAAAGCATGTGCAGACGACAAATTCAGTGTTGCTGAAATTGTTAGACTTGTCCTCGACAGACTAGAAAACATTGTGGGGAAAGGAGAAAATGCTGGTAACCATTTTCTCCTTTTCCCACGATGTTTTCTACAGCCTTCTCTGCGAATTGATCTTATCAAATTCAGTTGCTTAGCAGCCTAAGGGTTAAACCAGCTGACAAACGTCAGGAAATTGTTTAACAGACGAGAACATGCTTTTGTTACTGGTTTGATAAACTTATTTTTTAAAACGTATTACCCTCTTTAACCCTTCCTGAGTTTTAACGACCTTGAGAAATTGGCCTTTTGAAAATATTGTGGGAAAAGGAGAAAATTCTGGTAACCAGCATTTTCTCCTTTTCCCACAGTGTTTTCTATCCTATCATGTATAAATTCTATTATTTTAGCCACGTTCAAATTGTCTTCTGCAAATGCTTTCTATTTGGACAAGTCTAAAATTTTGTCGTTTGGTTAGGAGTTAAGACATATTTGAAGAAGACGAACTTACAAAATTTCTTCTACAGTGTCAGTTACTCAATAAAAGAACACAAGTCTTTGTCACAAATTATGTCGGAGTGTTTTTTGAATAGTATTCTAGATATCAAGACGGACAATTTTTGGACATATTGTTCCATGGAATAAGGAAAGAGACCCACCATAATGCCCACATGTGGGACATAGCCCCTCTCTTGATTTGTACGAGATAAGTCTTGAATGAATTTGTCCCACATACATGTATTTTGAAAATGTCCTCTATTTCTGCTAATTACGGGACACCTGTCCCCTCTCTGGATTGTCTGGCAGAACACTGGTATTTAATCTCTTCAACAAACGACAAAATTTTGACTGGAGCAAATTAAAGCATTTGCAGACGGTAAATTAAATGTAGCTCAAATGACGATTTCTGTCTTTGATAGGTAGAAAACATTGTGGAAAAAGGAGAAAATGCTGGTTACCAGCATTTTCTCCTTTTCCCACAAGTTTTTCAAAGTCTTCTCTTTCAGTGTCTGCAGATGATAACATCATTTCAAGTCACAAATTACTGAATTCATCAATAAACATCAATCTATGGAAATTTTGTACCTTGCGTACAGAACTGTGACGAACAGTTACACGCGTTGAGGCTGTCAAATTGGATAAAAACCTTCAGGGAAATTTAAATTCGGAATAAAATATACGGGGAAGTCTCTGTACAGATAGATGACGCGTAGATTTATTTGAACGCACTCCTAACTGTTCATAGCTCGACAAAGATCTTACAGTGTTTCTCACTGATTGACGCCGCTTTCAACATTATTTCAGTCATATCACGGCGAAAGCTCACATGTTCATGTATTTTCCTGGGTTCCACCAGTACCAGGGAAGGGCCCTGAAGTGTCTTGCCCATGGAAACTTCCACTCGTCGTGCAAAATCTTTGACCGTGATTTTCAAAATATCTTTGTCATTTCTGAAGATACATGTATATTCTTCAAACTTGGACAAGTTGTTCACTATCAAAACGGGAACCCGTACAACAGGGGCAGGCAACCATCTAAGTATTTTTGACACAGTTATGCCCCTTTTTCGACTTTTGAATTTTCACTGAAAATCAAGCAACTGTGGCCAAACGTTGGCACCTGCATGCGTTGCTCTTGTTTTACACATAGTAAAGGGTAAAGAAAGTTTTCACTTAACTTTTTACCAAACGACATTTGATTTTAGACTTGTTTAAATTGAAAGCATTTGCTGACGACAATTCGAACGTGGATCAAAAAAAGAATTTGTCTTTTATAGGGTAGAAAACATTGTGGGAAAAAGGAGAAAATGCTGGTTACCAGCATTTTCTTCTTTTTCTACAATGTTTTCAAAAGGCTTCTTTCCCAGGGTCGTTAAAAGGCGGCATTGTGCGGTAAAGAGTTAATACTTTCCGGCCGTCGAGGTTTTTGCTTGGTCATCGATTTGTTAGCGATGTTTCTTGGTTTGAAAAGAAGCCATACAGAAAATGAAAGCCACGATCTTTTAATTGTAGAGAATCGCCTCAAATGTCAATGAAGACGCCTAAACCCATTTTTTTCCTCGCAGCTGAAGTAATGAATGGTCTTCTATTGAGTTAATCTTTACCAAACGACAAGACTTTAGACTTGTCAAAATCGAAAGCATTTGCAGACGACAACATAAATGTGACTCAAAAAGTGAAATTTGTTTTTTGGAAGTTTAAAAAAATGTGGGATAAATAGTTCCCTTTGCGGCCAGTGTAGATTAAGATCAGACTGCACAAAACGAGCAGTCTGATCTTTGATCTACACTGCCCGCTTTGCTGAAACTCTATCGATGAAAGCAACGTTTGAATTGCACTGAATTTGGTCATATTTCTAGAATGAAAAAAGTCAGTCGGGTTTATTTGGCGCTCTTAGGTTTTAACACTAAAGCTGCAGAATAAATTGAACGCAAATTTCTACTCAATACTAAAAGCCCAAACATTGCGGTTTCAAAGTTAATTTCACCGGAAAGAAAATACCGTATCGGACAGTGTAGATCAAAGATCAGACTGCACGTTCTGTGCAGTCTGATCTTGATCCACACTGTCCGCAAAAGGTCAGTTGGTCGCGATTAGCAGCTTAAGGGTAAAGACAGCCAGTTAATAATGGAAAGTACAGTGGGGGAGTGACGGTGTCAAATTCATCGATTCGCTTGTGCCTCGAAACGGATCTTCTTTGTCGTGATTGAAAAAAAAAAAGACCGATTTATGTTTTGAAACGAAACAAATTAATTGAAACTGTAATATGAAACGAGAGAGAGAGAGAGAGAGAGAGAGAGAGAGAGAGAGAGAGAGAGAGATTGTTTTGAATTTTTTTTTTGGGGGGGGGGGTGATGTTGTTCAGCTTTCTTTAACCCTTCACCAGACGACAAAACTTTAGTCTTGTCCAAATTAAGAGCATTTGCAGACGGCAATTTCATTGTGGCTCAAATGATGCAAATTTCCTTTGATTGGGTAGAAAACATTGTGGGAAAAAGGAGAAAATGCTGGTTACCAGCATTTTCTCCTTTTCCCACAGTGTTTTCAAAAGGCCTCTTTCCCAGGGTCGTTAAAAGGCGGCATTTTGCGGTAAAGGGTTAAAATGAAGTGGGTTTGGAAGCATGTGAAGAACGACATTTCAGCTTCATTTACAATTTAGAAATTTACGAGGATGCTGTCACGAATATCACTCTAGTATCAATATAATGACATGCAGTTATGAACTGATATGTAAATGAATTCAACTGAATTTCAATGTATTGAAGATAAGATTTGGAATGCATGTTTCGAACCGGAAACGCTTTATTGAACATTTGGTATTTTATCATGTACATATATTTTCAAGAGTTCCAAATAGAGAGAGTGATTTTAATTTCAAAATTGAAAATATTATTTATTTTCCACTAAACCCTATGTTATGGGTACTCGTTAGAATCGTCTCATCGAGACGATTCTAATGGGTACCCACAACATAGGGTTTGGAAGAGAAATAACGGATTTAGAATACCATCACTCCCTCTTATCTGGAGCTTTGCATTTTAATAGATATTGTTTTAAATCTTCCTTATCGAAATGATTATAAATTCGTCAAACTGACACATCCCCACACACAGGCAGTCTAACACTGCATATTTGGTCAATAATTATGACATTGCAGGTATTCGGTCATGCATAGCTTACTTGAATGTATAATATGAACCAAGGTGTAAATTGGAAAATAAAGCACACGGAACAATATTCCAATCCCACTGCTAAATGCTAGTCGATTGTTTTGTTTTGGGTTTTACAAAAAACGAGGCCCGTTTTAAATACCTCTATTGATCAGGGAGCTTTTAACATTCAATAAAAGAATTCGATCGATCTTTCAGGTCAAATTAATCTTCGGTTTGTGACGGCCTTTTTTTTTTTTCATTTTCTCCTGCCTTGATCCCTTAGTTTTGTCGTCTGCTTCTCCGGAAGACAATGTCTGTTGTCTTAGAAAAGTGGACGACTGTTTAGGTGCATAGATTGTTTCACTATAGTGACATGCGAGGAAAATAAATTATGAAAAAAAAATACAACAATATTAATGAAAAATGTACATCCGGCCTCCATGGGCCTTTAACCTTTTACCAAACGACAGAACTTTAGACTTGCCCAAATTGAAAGCTTTTGCAGAAGACAAAATGATTGTCTTAACTCTTTACCAAACGACAAAATTTTAGACCTGTCCAAACTTAACCCTTTCCCAAACAAGCCCTGGTTTTCACGTGTCTGCAGTACAAGTCTTTTGAAAACACTGTGGGAAAAGGAGAAATTGCTCTTAACGAGCAATTTCTCCTTTTCCCACAGTGTTTTCTACCCTTTTTGAGACCTTTCTGCCATTTTCATCAAATTCAAAATTGTCGTCTGCAAACTCTTTCAATTTGGACCAGTCCAAAATTTGTCGTTTGGGAAAGGGTTAAGGTCTGGTTCTTTACGCCTCTACAGTAAAAAGCTTTTGAGAATATTCCGGGAAAATAAATCATTTGTTATATCAAGCATCTTGTTCCTTTTCCCATACATCTTTCAAGAAAACAATTGATTATCGCTGCCTTCAAACAGTGTTTCTCCCTCAACGCTATCCGCGTCAAATACACACACTCGACCTCTTCCGGAAGGGATCCTCCGTGGCCTTGTGGTAAAGTGCAGGACTCGTGACCTGGAGGCCCCGGGTTCGAGCCTCATTGGATCTACTGGGCTTTTCGTGGGAGTGTCCTTGGGCAAGACA
This sequence comes from Tridacna gigas, assembly GCA_945859785.2. Taxonomy (NCBI): domain Eukaryota; kingdom Metazoa; phylum Mollusca; class Bivalvia; order Cardiida; family Cardiidae; genus Tridacna; species Tridacna gigas. The sequence goes on from OX244032.2 coordinate 60,736,968, forward strand.
TTTAAGAGCCCGAGCCTGGTACTGATGAGACCCAGGAAATACATGAATATATAAACCGTCGCCGTGATATGACGGAAATACTGTTGAAAGCAACGTAAAACACCATTCAATCAATTGATCAATCAATTTGCAGCTGAAAGTACAATCTACTGAAAGTTAAATGGGTTTTCATCATATAGGCCTAACTTAAAAAGCGGACGGTATAGATAAAGATCAGACTGCACATTCTGTGCAGTCTGATCTTAATCTATAGCGTCCGCAAAAGCCCCTGTTTTGCCATGGGGCGCCGAACGAGTTACAACTGAATATTTCTCCACTACCGCATTGGTAGTGTATCTTAAAGAAGCCTGTCTCTCACATTGGCATTTGACATGGATTTTTTTTTTTGAAATCGATATGAGAAAAGGGTTGGATAAAAACCATGAAAATTCTCGTAAAATGATTCATCGAAGAGTAAACATAGCCAAAGACAACCCTTCTAACCGCTTTGTAACACGAAACAGTGCACTATTTTTTAACCCTTAAAGCACCTTTCGCATTTTTTCAAGCCATTGCGGCCAGCGTAGATTAAGATCACACTGCACAAAACGTGCAGTCTGATCTGTAATCTACACTGTCCGCTTTGCTGCGACATTGGAGACACTCTGGGCAAAAGCAAAATTGAAACTGCAACTTATTCGGGGTAATTTTTTTTGAAAATATATACAGGGTTTGTTCTGCGCTCTAACGGTTTCTACCGTAATCATGCACAGAACATAAAAGATATCGGGTTACTTATGAATCACCAACAAATCTAAACATTTTCAAATATTTAGGTTGAAAACGAGGCATGAAATGGGCTGAGACGTTCTGATCTAGGCCTGTACAATTGGGTTGCTAGCTTCGGAATTATGAATTAAAAATCATATTTAGCCTTCTCAACGCCATAGGCGAAAACTGTGGCTCTTGCGGACGGCATAGATGAAGATCAAACTGCACAGAATGTGCAGTCTGATCTTGGATCTCCACTGCCCGATAAGGATATATTTTCCACCGAAAAATAACTTTGAAATAGCAACATTTGCGTTTTTACAATCGGCTTGCAAGTTCCATTTGACTGATTTAGGAGGCTAAGTTGTCTGATCTTGGATTTACTCTGTCTCCCACAGGAGATCGTTATTTAAATTTGCCGTGTGCTTTCTCTATCGTATTTTGCGACATAGAAATTCTCCCTGTAACAATGAAAGACAAGATTACAGCCTGTTTAACCCTTTACCACATAACAAAATTTTACACACTACCCAAACCCACAGCATTATGCAGACGCCAAATTCAAACGTGGTTAAAATTATGGAAGTTGTCTTTGATAGGGTAGAAAGCATTGTAGGAAAAGGAGAAAATGCTGGCTACCAGCATTTTCTCTTTTTCCTACAATGTTTTCAAGTCTTCTTTCACAGCGTCGTTAAAAGTCGGCATTGTACGTTAAAGGGTTAAAACACAAGAGGACAATGGCAGGTTGGTTAGATTGTATGCAGTTAGATATCAGACATTGGTTTGTTTACAGTCGTCATGTACATGTATGTGGTTTGTGTTGATAACAAAACTAGATTTACACAACTCTAAACCCTTAGGCTGCGGACTTTTTGCGGACAGCGTAGATCAAGATCAGACTGCACAGAACGTGCAGTCTGATCTTGGATCTACACTGTCCGATAAATAGCAACATTTGAGTTTATACTATCGGCTTGAAAGTTACATTTCACATGACTAGCAGGAGAAGGGGGTTAACATGCTAAAGGGCAACATAAGCCACTTTTGCGGAGTAGTGTAGATCGGGATCAGACCTATAAGGAAGTAGCAGTCTGATCACTGAACTACAGTGTTAGATAATTTAAACAATAATTTACCCAGGAATGGGCTGCTAGCGGAAGTTTCTCTTATCTGTTACTTAACCCTTATCCTGTTAAGTAAGTTTAAGTAACCCTTATCCTGCCAAGTAAGTTAAATAAAACTTTCAAGCCGATACTAAAAACCCAAATAATGTTATTCCAAACTTATTTTTTGGAGAAAAAAAATGCCCTTATCGGACAATGTAGATCCAAGATCAGACTGCACGTTCTGTGCAGTCTGATCTTGATCTACACTGTCCGCAAAAGGTCGGTGAGTCGCGCTTAGCAGCTTAAGGGCTAAAATTTCAAGCTGGTAGTAAAAGCCTAAATAATGCTACTTCAAACGTAAATTTTGGAGGGAAATATCTCCTTATCAGACGATGCAGATCCAAGATCAGACTGTACGTTCTGTGCAGTCTGATCTTAATCTTCACTGTCTGCAAAAAGTCAGTGAGTCGCGCTTAGCAGCGTAAGACTTCAGCCTGTACCACACAAGAGACTTAACGACACCGAAGCTTCCTTATCCTGCCAAATAAAAGAAAGGAAACTTTCAAACCGATAATATAAACCCAAATTTTCCTATTTCATAGGCATTTTTGGAAGACAGTGTAGATCAAAGATCAGACTGCACGTTCTCTGCAGTCTGATCTTTGATCTACGCTGTCCGCAAAAGGTCAGTGAGTCGCGCTTAGCAACCTAAGGTTTAAGGCTACCATTCAATTTATTTTGCATTGTAACTCTCTACCAGCCGACAAAATTGAACACAGGACCAAATTGAAAACACTTGCAGACGACAAAATACATGTAGCTAAAAAAATTGTCTGTTCCTCTGAAAACTGTAAAAAACAATGTTTGTCAATGCCTTTTTCTTCAGGGTCCTTTAAACACGGGATTGTTTTGTAAAGGGTTAAGGGTTAGTGTAGGAAAGATCTAAATATAGACTGCCGTTACATTGTCGTATTTCTATTTACAAATGTCAACCTGTGTTCATTTACATGTTCGTATCAACTTTAAACATGTATATTTCTTCGTGCCGAATTCTGCGAGACTCTACCTAAGAGATCTTGAAATGCCGTATGAGAAAGAATTGTTGCTTTGATCTGGGTCGATTTTCTGTTACTTACTGTAGAAGGTCTTCAAAATATTGTGATAAATAAAAGCATTGCCAAGAAAGAGCAGTATCTATTTTTTCGTAATATTTTCATGACAGACTGCCTAAACTGTAATTTTGTAAGGTAATGCGGCAGTGTTCTGCCAAAGGGGGAATGAATGTACAATGTATTAATTTGAAAAAAAAAATGCGGGAAAAGAAATAATACGCTGGTAGCCAACATATTTGCTACAAATTCCGCCATTTGAGTTTCAGCGGCTGTCATCTGAAAATGTTTTGAATTGTGGTATGACTAAAATCTCGGTCTGACAGCGAGGACGCATCAAGGTGCTACGGGTTAGAATTCAAAAAAGAGGTAGAAATGTCAGTTTTAATAAACTTGTTCCTTTTACGTGACTCTGCAGGCAATGAGTTAAGCGGATGTAGCTGTATTTTGTTAATGAAAAGCCCCATTTCAGCGGGACTAGGTTATCAAAGTGTGAATATCTCGATGCATAACCGCTTATCTAAGAGTATTACGCTCGAATCTATTCATTAAGAGGGGATTAGATTTGAAGGGTCATAAGGGCTCACATTGGACGGGTCAGCCCATTTACCAAACTATCGCCAACACTTTCTTTACGCTTTACTTTCTTCAACTCTTTGCCAAACGAAATGTTTGAACTCTTCCGAAATTCAAAGCACCGTGCAGAAGACAGTTCCAAAATTAATATCAATGAGCCATGCTCAGGTAAAAAGGGGGTTTAATGCATCGCCGTGATGCAAGATACGAAGCAAGTCATCATATAATCAGAGCTCCAGATAAGAGGGAGTGATGGTATTCTAAATCCATTATTTCTCTTCCAAATCCTATGTTGTGGGTACTCATTAGAATCGTCTCGATGAGACGATTCTAATGAGTACCCATAACATAGGGTTTAGTGGAGAATAACTAACGTTTGCAATTTTGAAATCAAAATCACGCCCTCTATCTGGAACCCTGATATAATTATCATTGTGGATCTATAAAATCCGTTTTTGTCCAACAACCGACTGAATCATGAGGTAGACTGGTCCTTTGACCCTTTACCAGACGACAAAATTTTAGCCTTGCCCATATTGAAAGCATTTGCAGACGACAATTTCCGTGTGACTCAAATGGCGCAATTCTTCTTTGATAGGGTAGAAAACATCGTGGGAAAAGGAGAAAATGCTGGTTACCAGCATTTTCTCCTTTTCCCACAACGTTTTCAAAAGGCTTCTTTCCCCAGGGTCGTTGAAAGTCGGGATTGTGTGGTAAAGGGTTAACATGCAGAAAATTGACCAATAACAAGAAGTTTCAAACCATGTCAGCCTGCGGGGAGTGTGCAGGCTGACATTGGTCGATATTGTTTGCATTGTGCAGATGCTTTAAAACCTCTTTTCACAGAGCATGCTGAAGTTTTCTGAATGGTTTTCAAAAAGTTTTTTTTTTTTAGACTCATTAAATCTCGGTATTGTTTGGTTAAGTGTGCATGATGATAAATTAAAGTTTCATACATAACAGTGATGTAAAAGTAGAAATATCGCACAAATACAAGTTTATTGTCCCACTAGTTTTGACAGAGCTTAAACATCACAAAATGATACAATATGTACATTTATCACGTTTGCCTGGAGCCTTCATCACTCGGACTTTGGTCCACATTTCTCTTGTCATCTTACCTTTCACCTCTGCATTGATCAATTTGGTATTCATCAATGAGCCTTGCTCTGGCAAAAGGGGTCTTAATGCGTCTCCGTGATGCATGGTAACAAGCAAAAGCATTACATAGTGATGGATCTATAATACCCACGGTTCTCAACCCTTTCCCAAACAAGCCCTGGTTTCCTCGTGTCTGCAGTACAAGTCTTTTGAAAACACTGTGGAAAAAGGAGAAATTGCTCGTCACGAGCAATTTCTCCTTTTCCCACAGTGTTTTCTACCCTGTTTGAGACCTTTCTGCTATTTTCATCAAATTTAAAATTGTCGTCTGGAAACTCTTTCAATTTGGACCGGTCCAAAAGATTTGTCGTTTGGGAAAGGGTTAACAAACAACTGTATCATGAGGTAGCATGGTCCTTTGACATGTAGAAAATTGACCAATAGCGAAAAGTTTCGGCCCTGGTCAGCCTGCGCAGTCCGCGCAGGCTGACCTGGGTCGATACTTTTCGCAGATGCATTAAGCCACCTTTTCACAAAGCATGACTCATATATGATATAACTTATCACTCATAACAATAATCAGCTATAGGCCTGATAGTCAAATGTAGGCCTATACTACTCCGTCGACTTGATCAGACATAAACACGTTGTTAGATTTAAACAGTCCGATGGGTCCCGTAGCTCAGTGGAAACACGCAGTGCTAGACATCACCCAGGGATTAAAAGTTCGAGTCCCACTTCGGCCGTAACAGTGCCAGGGAATTGATCAAAGTCATTCCGACAGAATTCATTCTTCTCTCTCACATGAACATAGTCTTGACTTATTTGCTTAGGGACATCAGCTGGTGTCTCGGAGAGAATCTGTACTTAGTCTGGTACCCCGCCGTACTTCAAAAGCACGTCTGGCAAAGCGCAATAATGGCGGCCCCCGTTTGTAATATGTAGAAGTAACGGATTATTGTTATTTCACTTGATCAGATCCTATTATAGACTGAATTGAAAACAGATCGATTGGAAAAAAGTAATGGAAGTTTGTTTTTTTAATTGTCGTTCTTATTTAGCGAGGAAAACTACACATCAGAAATGCTTTAAGTATCCGAAATGTCAATGAACCGATATAACGTCCGAAAACAGGGCTACTTTTAAAATGATTCATAGTCAAATTTATATTTGAACCATATCCCAAAAGCACGTTTTAGATTCGGTAATGTATATTTTGTACAAAATTAATCTTATTTTATTCACTGATCAGACTGGATCACATGAAATTGAGAAAAACAGGAAAGCATATAGGGCTACGCTTGAGGTCGCCATGGAGGCCGCCATTATTGCGCTTTGCCTGACCCTTTAACGTAGTGGTAGGGGCGGGTAATCCAGACTAATATGTACTTGCCAGCCAGAGATAACTGAAACATTGCTGAAAACGATAGTGAACGCCAATGAAACACGTGAAAGTTTAAAAGTTAAATGCCCCTGGTTAGATGAATTTGTTGTATTTAGCCAGCAGTAAAATTTCAGGCGCTAGACCAAGGTACAGTGGCAATGTTTGTAAATAAGGATAAAAGCAAAGAATCCGAAAACAAATAGATTACGTCATGTGACGTAACATTACCCGTTGTTTACATTTAGACAGTGTTGAGGTGACGGCCGTCACCGGGTATCAGTGATATAGAAGTCAAATAAAGCCGTACCGAGATTTTTATTAACCCTTAGGCTGCTAAGCGCGACTCGAGGACCTTTTGCGACCACTTTAGATCAAGATGAGACTGCACAGAACGTGATCTTGGATATACACTGTCCGATATGGAGATATCCCCCCCCCCCCAAATAACTTTGAAATGGCAGTATTCGGGTTTTAATTATCGGTTTGAAAGTTTCATTTGCCATATTTTGTAGGTTAAGGGTTAACCCTTTACGAAACAACCCTGACGAAGAAGGCTTTTGAAAACATTGTGGGAAAAGGAGAAAATGCTGCTAACCAGCATTATCTCCTTTTCCCACAATGTTTTCTACTCTTTCCAAGACAAAATGTCGTCTGCTACTGGTCTAAAGAATTTGGGCCAGTCTTCAATTTTGTCATTTCGATAGAGATTTAACAATCTTCTTATGGTGCAGCAAAACTTTAATAAATTGTCACTTGAACTTTAACCTTGGGTAATCCACATTTTTAGTTAAAGAGGCTCTTGAAATTCATTTCTTCATGTACATATTTCTTGCCAATCACTGTAGAAATCTTACCAATATAAAGCAATGAAAATATGGCCTTTGGAAACATTGCTTTTACATAATTTTCTTTTATGACAATTTCCACTTTCAAATTTTCATGGGCCTTACGCCGCCCTAGCCAGCTGCCGTAATTTACACGCGGGTATCACAATTCGACAATAGAAATCTCGAAATCGAAAGGCACTTTTCGACTAAAATAATGATTTTTGAGTCCCAGTCTTAAAAATCGATTTATCCCAATAACATGCAGTCGACATTCCCTCTGAAAATAATCTTTGCTCTTTCAGGAATTAAATTCCTAATGAAATTTATGCAAATTTAAGGCTGCCTCCATTTAATTCTTTACCCTCACAGCGGCAAATCAAATAAAAATTTGTCATTTTTTAGTCACGAAAAAGAAACCCCTCACTTTTGCATTCCGTGTCAGAATATTTTAAACAATACCGACGGTGCAGATGAAAGATCAGACTGCATGTCTTGTACTGTCTGATGCTTATCTACACTGACCGTATAATTGACACATGCTGTTTAGTGACCCATAGGGTCAAACCTTCAAGCGCTGAAACCTAGTTAAATTGCTTTTGCGGACAGTGTAGACCAAGATGTGGCTGCACAGAACATGCAGTCTGATCTTAGATTAACAGTCTGCTGCTTTCATACCTTGCTGTGTTCCTACGGAAACAACCTTGTAAGAGCAATGTTTGTGCCTTTTTTTTTCCCCAAACTTCTTAACCCTTTACCACACAATCCCGACTGTTAACGACCATGAGAAAGAAGCCTTCTGAAAACATTGTATGAAAAGGGGAAAATGCTGGCAACCAGCGTTTTCTCCCTTTCCCACAATGTTTTCTACCCTTCCAAAATCAAATTTTAATTTTCGAAGCACCTTTCTTTTGTCGTCTGCGAATGCTTTCAATTTGGACCAGTCTAAAATTTTACCGTTTGGTAAAGAGTTAACTCTTACCAGACGACATTATTTTATACCCAACCAAATTGAAAGCATTTGCAGACGACAAATTAAAGGTGGCTCAAATGATGATTTCTGTCATTGATAGGGTAGAAAACATTGTAGGAAAAGGAGAAAATGCTGGTTACAATGTTTTCAAAAGCCTTCTTCTCCAGGGCCGTTAAAACTCGGGTTTGTGTGGGAAAGGGTTAAGAATGGTTGGTGAATACGGTCCCAGGACCATTTTATTCATTCAGCATTCTAATGTAAGGGTAAAGATTATTTCTATAAACGCTCCCAATTTGTATTTAAAGATATCAGAAATGACACTGAAAGCAGTTTATGTCAAGTCACAGTTTTTCCTTGTTCAGTGTGGAAAATTAACCATTTGACTGTCTATCCATTTAGTTAAGCCAATCAGAAACTGTGTTTCTATGACATTTGGAAAAAAATCTTGAAAATAGGAATAAGGGATTCAGTTTAGAATGTATTTTGAAGACGGTCCCGCCTCGTTCTATCTCGGATCTAGACAAAAACAAAGGGAAAATGTTGGATACCAGATATATATATATATATTTTGCTTTTCTGGCAATGTTTTTAATGCCCCATTCCTCATGGTCGATAAAACTTGGGATTTTTTGGTAATGGTTTAATTTTTCTTAACCCTTTACCAGACAATCCCTAGTTTTAACTGCCCAGAGAAAAGGAGCCTTTTGAAAACATGGTGGGAAAAGGAGAAAATGCTGGTATCCAGCATTTTCTCCTTTTCCCACAATGTTTTCTATTCTATCAAGGATATATTTCGTCCTTTGAGACACCTTTAATTTGTCGCCTGCAAGTGCTATCAGTTTGGACAAGTCTAAAATTTTGTCGTTTGGTAAAGAGTTAAACCTAACGTTTGGAAGATCGGTAGACTTGCTAACGTTAATCGACCAACTCTTTGATAAATGAGGGTGCTTAGTTTGACGAATGCCTTATCGGTTCTCTCTTCTAAAACGGGTCTCTGGGATTGGTTTAACCTTTTACCACGCAATCCCGACTTTTAAAGACCCCGAGAAAGAAGAAGCCTTTTGAAAATGTTGTGAGAAAAGGAGAAAATGCTGGTAACCAGCATTTTCTCCTTTTCCCACAATGTTTTCTACCCTATCAAAGACAATTTACATCATTTGATTCACATTTCAATTGTTGTCTGCAAATGCTTTCAATTTGGACCGGTCTACATTTTTGTCGTTTGGTAAAGAGTTAAACCTTCCCCCCATGTGCAGATCCAGCATGATTCTTCTCGAAATGATGTGACGACGAATGGAGATGTTGCTTAAAATGAGCTTTTTCGCCAATGCTTTCATCATTACGTCGTACAGTAGTTTTATTTTCTCGAGTTTGTTTATGTATTATACCAAGCCTTTTTAACAAAAATACACGTCATTTGAGAGACTGCCATAATCCTTTGGATGATGTTCGGAAAGAGACGGTGCAGCAGTAATCTTGGGTCTAGATTGTCCGATATTTCATGGAAAATATATAACAGACTTGATATTGCAGAGAACAGATATGTTTATCCCCTCTGAAAAAGCATACGGTATAGATCTGTTACTTGGTACTGTTGGCATGGACATACGTAGCGTTGTCGCCGGAGTGTAAACATTTAGTGTCAGTGATTACGGAGACCAAGCACATAGTGTGGAACTCAATAAATCAGTCAGATGATGCCTAAATCAGTAAAACAGGCATTGCCCTTGCCATGACGTGTCTCAAAATCTCACAACGTAAAAAACACGGACCTTTCAGATATGAAAATATTAAAAATGCTTACGAACCATGGCGAAACCGTGGATGTAGAATCATTCCGCACTCCAAATTCAGACGGCTATTTCACCCGTAAGCTGCTAAGCGCGATGCTGTGCACTTGTAGGGACAGTGTAAAACAAGATCAGACTACACAGAACGTGCATTCTGATCTTGATCTACTCTGTCCGATACAGTGAGATTTTTCATTCATAAGAAAAAGAATGAAACTGCAATATTTGGCTTTTTTACTGTCAGTTGGAAACTTTTAGATTTTTTTCGCAGTTTTAGGCTTATTATAAAGATAGGGGTTTGTTCTATAAAACGATAATATTTCGCCTGTTTCCCTTATTTTTTTCTACAATACACTCTTGTTGCGATTTGTACGATATGGACGCTACGGCTAAAAATGCTGCGAGGCTCAGCGTTGTACCCGGAGTGTAAACATTGAGTTGTCAGTGATATATGGAGACCCGGGACACAGCGTGGAACTCAATCAGTCTTCGTCAATGTAATCCACATTGTGTTCCCAATATCAATCTAAAACAAACCCCAGCAAATATATAGCGTGCGGGGTTTATAGTTGTAGTTGTTAAATACATGTAAACGTGTTTGAATTTGTCAAGAACATCATGTAGATATATCATAGAGTTGTCAATGCTTTCAAGATGTAAGATTTGTGTTGGTCTATCCTGAGTACACGAATCAACGACAGACCATATACCTTAGCCGTGATCTGGCAAAAGGGGGCTTAATGCATCTCCGTAGTGCATGATACCAAGCAAGACGTCACATAGGGATCCACAAAATTCATTATGTCTAAAAACCGACTGTATCATGAGGTAGACTGGTCCCTTTAACATACAGAAAAATTGACCAATAGCGAAAAGTTTCGTCCCAGGTCAGCCTGCGCGGACTGCGCAGGCTGACCTGGGTCGATACTCTTCGCAGATGCATTAAGCCCCCTTTTTACAGAACATTTCTATATGAGCCATGCTATGGCCAAAGGGGATATACTGCGTCTCCATGATATATGACACCAAGTAAGTCATCAAATATGTATGGTTCCATGAAATCCATTTTGTACAACATCCGACTGCATGAGCCCCACGATACACTGGTTCTTGGACATGCAGAAAATTCACCACTAGCAAAAAGTTTCGACCCAGGTCAGCCTGCGCAGATTGCGCAGGCTGACCTGGGTCGATACTTTTTAGCAGATGCATTAAGCCCCATTTTCACAGAGCATGGCTCGTATCTACCTGTTTTAAACTTGAACTTCACCATTCATGATTGTAATGCTATTTCATATACGGCAAGTGCTACGAAGGAAACCCGTTTACATCTGTTGAATGATCCGGCGAGGGATTTCTAGTTCTTATACGCATGCGCAGTCTCCGTAATTACGAGGCACTAACAAGACGCGAAAGCTCCCCAGGCGAACTTTCTCGCACTAACAAGACGAGAAAGCTCCCAAGACGAACTTTCTCGATAACTTCAAAGCAGTAACAAGACGCGAAAGCTACCAAGGTGAGCATTCTCGATTACTCCGCGAGGCAGTAACAACATGCCAGCGCCACTGGGTAAAAAAGGTGCAAATTAATAAGGTGACCCAACAGAAACCACAGCTATAGAAAGTTCTGTTTACCCATAGCAGACATTGTTAGAATGCTATCTATTATTTAAACCTCGACGCCAATACATTAGGCTTTTGAATCAACATGTACTTTTGTGTTTGCGTTGAACCGTCCAAGGAATAATCCTTCATCTTAATTTAGTACTGTTACTGACATAAGTTAGTCTTGCTGAAACTATCCTTTCCAATGGCATGATTTCATGTTAGTCCTTTCTTGGCATTAGCCAGAATCACGCTATGGACACATTATGTTCTTTGATTACTGTAGTACTTGAAAGATCGGGGTCTGTATTCACCAACCATTCTTAAGAATATTCTTAGTCTTGTTCTTCAAGATTTTGAAAATTTCAAAGTAACACAACTTCTGATTGGCTAAACCAAATGGTTTAGCCAATCAGAAGTCGTGTTACTTTCAAATGTAGAAAATTTTGGAGAATAAGACTAAGAATGTTCTTAAGAATGGTTGGTGAATACGGACCCAGGGTCGGTATTCACCAACCATTCTTAAAAAAAAAAACATTCATAGTCTTTTTCTTCAGGATTTATAAATTTGAATGTAACACGACTTCTGATTTGGTTTAGCCAATCAGAAGTTGTGTTACTTTCAAATCTGAAAAATCTCAGATATTAAGACAAAGAATGTTCTGAAGAACGCACTCGGATTGCACACACCGTGTTATACTTGTGTTTCAACTGCAAAACTTTTTATTAGTAATTCCAGAATATCTCACATTGGGACTACATGTACATGTATATAGATTGGAGATATTTAAAACTGCACGTAGGCCTACAGGATTTTAACTTTATGACTGTTTTAAACCAGAATATGTCACCAAAGTTGGCACTGTATAGGTTAAGATGAGGCTTCAGGTAGTGTGCAGTCTTATCCTGTACTACAATGTCCACAAGTTCAACTTAATGTTTTTTTTTTCTTCGTTATAAAAAAATATCTTCCGCCAACGCAAACTGTACAGAAGAAAATATTCGCGAGGATCAATACACAAAAACTGTAATCGATGGTTGACGTGTTATTGACATTATTACTGAACATGTCGACATTATACATCGTAACGGGCTGTCGATATAAGATTGTTGTTGTATAGACCTGTGTGTACACTTTGGTCACGTGGCTGGTCTGGTCTATCCTATTCCTCTTTCCCATTCGTAAATGTCTCTTTAAGACGAAAATGCCACCAACTAAAACTGCTGCAAACTTGTTTTCCTTAACCCTTTCCCAAACAAGCCCTGGTTTTCACGTGTCTGCAGTACAAGTCTTTTGAAAACACTGTGGGAAAACGAGAAATTGCTCGTAACGAGCAATTTCTCCTTTTCCCACAGTGTTTTCTACCCTTTTTGAGAACTTTCTGCCATTTTCATCAAATTTAAAATTGTCGTCTGCAAACTCTTTCAGTTTGGACCAGTCCAAAATTTGTCGTTTGGGAAAGGGTTAAGTAACAAATTATTGGCCATGCTCTGTGAAAATGAGGTTTAATGCGTCGTGCAAAAGGTATCTAGATCTACCCATGTCAGCCTCTGCAGTCCGCACCGGCTGACGTGGGTCGAAACATTTTGCTATTTGTAAACTTTCTGCGTGTCAAGGGACCATACTGGATCACGATTCAGTCGGTTTATACAACAACAACAACAACAACATATACTTTATTTTCACTAAGGTACAAAGTTTTGTACAACATTAGCAAAGAAAACTAAATGGAAAGATGTGAGAAAAGATCGACCTCAAAATCTGGATTCTTCAATAGTATTTATACATGTATGTAATAAAAAAAACAGGTTCTGTTCGTAATTATTGATCATTAACCCTTTCCCAAACGACAAATTTTGGACTGGTCCAAACTGAAAGAGCCCGCAGACAACAACCCCAAATTTGACGAAAATGACAGAAAGCTGTCAAAAAGGGCAGAAAACAGGGTAGAAGACAAAACGGATTCACGCGACGCCTTGCCTGATATTATGCATAAAAGGTACAAGGCACGATGATACAGTAAAACCCCTTTTCCCAGAATGCCACGCAATACCATGTATGTTATACTGTGAAAATCAATATACCAATTAAACTTGTACATTTTGGTCTCTTCAGTAAGTTCCGAGTGAATTTCAATTATAGGGCTACTAGATACACTGATTATTTGAATAAATTTTAGCCATGCTCTGGCAAAAGGGGGCTTAATGCATCTCCGTGATGCGTGGTACCAATCAAGCCATCACAGAATTATGGATCCATGATAGCCACTTTTGTCATCATTTGAACGAATCATGAGGTAGGCTGGTCCTTTGGCATACAGAAAATTGACCGGTAGCGAAAAGTTTCGGCCCAGGTCAGCCTGCGCGGACTGCGCAATGCTGACCTGGGTCGATACTGTTCGCAGATGCATTAAGCCCCCTTTTCACGGAGCATGGCTTATTTCTTTGTTCAATTTGTGGTATTTCTGCATTGCGTAGTTTGCTGGAAGGAAAATGGTGGGGCTTAGAGAGTTGCGATAAATTTCATATAGAGATGGATTGAGCCCATTAACTGTAAGATTTATACTGACAGAGCAGGTCTAATGCAAAAATAATTAAAACTAATAGCCCCCACCGTATGCTAATAACCCGCATGGAACTGACAGCAAGGATCCGGTGAATGACCAATTTATCCGCTGGAATCGAAGCTGACCCCTTTTGACCCCCATGCCCATGATAGAGATGATCGAAATTTTACGATAATCTAATTAACACCCCCGCCATTTTATTTGAGCCACGCTCCGGCAAAAGGGGGTTGAATGCATCTCCGTGATGCACGCCACTGAGCAAAGTCTTCACTTAATCATGGAACCATTAAGACCATTTTGTCTAACAACTGACCAGATCATGAGGTACACTGGTCCTTTGACATGCAGCAAAACTGACCAGCAGCAAAAAGTTTCGGCCCAGGTCAGCCTGCGCGGAGTGCGCAGGCTGACCTGGGGCGATACTTTTTTGCAGATGCATTAAGCCCCCTTTTCACAGAGCATCTAAATTTCAATGTGGATAGCTTTGCACCGACGGAGGCAAGAATAGACACGACTAACGCAAACCTTGATTTATCCGGCGTAAAATAAATGAGCCATGCTCTGTGAAAAGGGGATTAAATGCAAATGCAAAAGATGTCGACTCGGGTCAGCCTGCGCAGTCCGCACAGGCTGACCAGGGATCGTACGTAAAATACGATCCCTGGGCTGACCTATGTCTAAATTTTTCGCTTTTCGCTATTGGTCAAATTTCTGTGTCCCCAGGGACCAGTCTACTCCATGCTTTAGTCGTTTGTTAGACAAAATGGATTTTATGGATCCATAATTCTGTGATGACCTGCCCGGTACATATGTATCCCGGAGATGCATTAAACCCCCTTTTGCCAGAGCATGACACAGCTAATTATCAGGGTATCGATAGTTAGTTTAAACATATTTATTTTTCATCGATTGAGAAACAAGTTCTTGCAACTTATACTAATCTCTCTCGAATCTGCTTCCTGGAAACTGCACCAGTACTCGCGCCGAATGTGTGGGCCAATGAACAGTCCCAAAGTTGACATCCGCTCCCGGGTATCGAACTTAAGACCTTTTGATTACGAGGCCGACGCTCTACCTCATAACCACGGACACCACACAGGGTATCGATAGAGGATGAGATTCTGGGTTCTGGATTTATGAAGCAAGGTTTTAAGACAACATACTCGGTTAACTCTTTACCAAACGACAAAATTTTGGACTGGACCGAATTGAAAGCATTTGCATACGACAAATTAAATGTGACAAATTACTATTTCTGTCTTCGATAGGTTAGAAAACATTGCGGGAAAAAGAGAAAATGCTGGTTACCAGCATTTTCTCCTTTTCCCGCGATGTTTTTCAAAAGGCCTTTTCCACAGGGTCATTAAAAGTCGGCGATGTGTGGTTAAGGGTTAAAATATTGGGACAAAAACAGAATTTGCACACTGATTGCTGTCGTCGCCTTGTTTTCAGAAGTAGCCTGATGCAAGACAAAGATACGGCTGTTTATGTTAACGCCCAGTTGAAAGCCATCGAGTTCCTCTCGAGATCAGATGAAGACCGTTGATCTGTTCTGTAAACTTTGTAGAGTTCATTCTAGATTGATCGCATCCACCTTGCGAACCATTCAGCCATGCTGTAATGGCAGTTAGTCTCAAACTGTTTGTAGTTTATCTGCCGTGACTCAGAAACCCTTAACCCTTTACCAAACGACAAAATTTTGGAATGCACCAAATTGAAAGCATTTGCAGACGAAAAATTAAATGATGCTAAAATGATGATTTCTGCCTGTGATAGGTTAGAAAACATTGTGGGAAAAGGAGAAAATGCTGGTTACCAGCATTTTCTCCTTTTCCCACAGTGTTTTAAAAAGGCTTCTATTTCAGGGCGTTAAAAGTCGGGATTGCGTGTTATAGGGTTAAACTGCTAAATAAATGGCACGAACATTTCCACTCAATGGTAAAAACCCAAATATTTTGATTTCGAAGTTGATTTCACCGAAGAGAAAACTTACCGTATCGGACAGTGTAGATCAAAGATCAGACTGCACGTTCTGTGCAGTCTGATCTTGATCTACACTATCCACGAAAGGTCAGTGAGTCGCGCTTAGTCGCCTAAGGGTTAAGACAATGGATTGTAAGTATACGTGGCAACACGAATGATTTCGAGGCTATGCTAGAGTGAGATTTTCCGGTTCATCCGTCTGTGTAAATTAGGTATAAGTGACGCTGTGGCAAAATGGGGTTTAAATGCATCTCTGCGATGTATAACACCAAGCAAGACATCATATTCAATTATGGATCCATAAAATCCATTTTGTCAAACAACCGATGGAATCATGGGGTAGACTGGTCCAAGCACATACAGAAAGCTGACCAATAGTAAAAAGATTCGACTCAGGTCAGCATGTGCAGATTGCGCAGGCAGACCTCGCTGGATACTTTTTGCAGATACATTAAATCCCCTTTTCACAGGGCGTAACTCGTATATTTTTTTGTCGAGAACTCATGCCAGTTTTCTGTCATAGTGTTTAAATGTAGTCAACTCTTACCAAGAATTAAAGATGTGCAATTAAGACGTTTTTGGTCATGAAAGACTATTGATTAACGCAGTTTCACCCGCCCTCATGGCCTTCAAACACCAAACAGACATTTATCATCATTGTCGTTGAGATTGTTTTATCAAAGTGCGTGCAGACATCATTTCTGTATGGAGACTAGGAAACGGGGAGAATTGTTTACCTCGATGGAGCAACGGAAATGTAAATTGCGAACAGGGTGTCATTACGCCGGCCATTATGTTGGCTGTTGTGACGGCATGGAAGACAAACTTAGTCTAATTCCATTATAGGTTTGTGTCTCATGAGATTTCCTTTCGCTTTATGCACGGCTGCTTTTCTCTACATATTTACCGACTGTCTATTTTGATTATTTGATGTTGGGCACGGCCAGAAAAAGCCTTTTACAGAAATAGCATCTGTGGACAATATTGCTGTTTCCGCTATAGGCCATGTTTTTTTTTTTTTCTGGGATGTCCAGAGTCTGCATTTACCAACCATTCCTAAGAACATTTTTGGTTTTATTCTCAAGAATTTTTTTACATTTGGAAAAAAAAAAGCTTCTGACTGGCTAAACCACTTGGTTTAGCCAATCAGAAGTTGTGTTACTTTCTAAATCCAGAATTAGACAAAGAATGTTTTTAAGAATGGTTGGTGATTAGCGGCCCTGGTACAGTAAAATCACCATCAGCACTATCTTGGCTCGCCAAGCCAAAGGGCCGTATCTTTTGGAATATAGGAGCTTAGTGTATCGTCAAACATAACTAGCAAAGTAGCAACACTTGTAAATAAGCTTCCAATTGAGATTTCAAAGACAAGAAATCTGATTGGCTGCGACATTTGTCTCAGCCAGTCAGATGGCTTTTCTTGGATCCAGAGCTAAAATATATTTTAGAATGGTTTGTGAATTCGGTCCCTGATAACACTTGATGACTTTGTCTATGGCTGACATGTAGAGGTTCAGGCATCTTCGAACACTGCTTTTGATAATACTGTGAAAAATAACGGCCAATGGATATACACGGATTTTCTTCTGCATTTATAAGTTGAAATGCTTTTAAGTGATTTTGAGGGTTACGGATATGCGATGTCTAAACAGTCACAGCGTTCTTGGCGGTAATTGTATGCATTATTTTGAAGTTTATTTTCAATGTTACCGAGTTTCCCAAATATGGCAAGATAATGATACTATAGGGTAATTACAGTACGTATATTTCTTGTTCTTCAAAGAGACAGTCTTGGGTGTATGTTAGGAGCAATTAAATTGTCAAAGTAAAGATAATTGCTGGTGTATACTTGCTAATCGTACAAGAAACCACCAGGACGTTTTCGTCTGTTCCCTTCATGTTCAACCCTTTACCATACGACAAAATTTTAGACATGTCCTAACTGAAAGCATTTTGCAGACGAAAAATTAAAGGTAGCTTAAATGATGCACTTCGTCTTTGAAAGGATGAAACATTGTGGGAAACTAGAGAAAATGCTGGTTACCAGTATTTTCTCCTGTACCCACAAAGTTTCCAAAAGACTTATTTCTCATGATCGTTGAAACCCGGGCCTGTTTGGTAAATGATTAAGTACGTGTATGTGACGAATTTAGGTCTGAAGAGCTTACTATTGGTCAATAACACATACTTGTTTACGGGCACCATGTACAGGTACCATCAAGTACGATCAAGTATTATATCAACCCTTTCCCAAACAAGCCCTGGTTTTCACGTGTCTGCAGTACAAGTCTTTTGAAAACACTGTGGGAAAAGGAGAAATTGCTCGTAACGAGCAATTTCTCTTTTTACCACAGTGTTTTCTACCCTTTTTGAGACCTTTCTGCCATTTTCATCAAATTTAAAATTGTCGTCTGCAAACTCTTTCAATTTGGACCAGTCCAAAATTTGTCGCTTGGGAAAGGGTTAAAAAAAGATAACGACATCGGACATATATTTTTAGTGTGTTTCTGTTAATATCCAGCATTTTTTGGGCTAAAGTTTGGTTTGGCGCTGGTCAAATTTCATAGCACTATGCTACATCACTGCCTTTTCCCAATAAAATCACAAAATTACTACCTATCTTGACTGTGGCGCACCAGGACGGACGTTAAGTCTGATCTTTACCAATTCATTTCTCAAAGAACATTACAGATCGAAATGAGCTGGATATGTATCATAATTTTACAAAAAAGCTGCCATAGCATTCAGAAATAGACAACCGATTTGTGACAGTGTACCATTTTCTAGCAAAAAGTATACAAAAACCATTCCAAGCACGAACCGAAGTGGAAAATTCAAGTGGAACGGATTAATGAAACCAAATGGCTTCTTTATTACAATTTTACCCTGCGGATGTACCGACTTAATTCGATTGTGCTTGAGATGCGATTTTCAATTTTTTCTGCCCTCCAGTGCTCATTGACAAGAGTGACGAAGATAGCGGTGACAACAAATCGTTAAACATGAAAACTTGCAGAACTTCAGGGCAAATAAATCAAATTTCGAGTAGTTAAACCTAGTTTGAGAGACGTTTTCGCGGTAATAGAATCCCCATTTTGCCGGAAATAGACCCAATATTTCAAAATGTGTGCGCAGTTGCTCATGATTGGCTGAATACTAACTCTAGATATTGACGATGCAAATGAACATACAGCTTATACCGTAACCGAGTAATAAGTCGTTGACGTCATCTACCATCGATAGTATTCCTACGCGTTGTGAAGAATACCTTTAGCACACTTCATATTTAGAGAACTTTTGAAAATGAATTGTCATGGACAAACTATCCAAAAGTACAACTTAACCCTTTACCAGACGGCAAAATTTTAGCCTTGTCCAAACTGAAATCATTTGCAGACGACAATTTCAGTGTGGCTCAAATGGTGCATTTTTGTCTTTGATAGGGTAGAAAGCATTGTGGGAAAAGGAGAAAATGCTGGTGGCCAGCATTTTCTCCCTTCCCCACAATGTTTTCTAAAGGCTTCTTTCCCAGAGTCGTTAAAAGGCGGCATTGTGCAGTAAAGGGTTAATATATATCAATTTTTGCCAGACAGCAGCTTGGAAGTGCGCATGTCACACCGGAAGTATATTGCCCATAACGTCAGCAAAATATTGTTCTGCGGTGAAAAAAAAAACTCTACAGCGCTTTTACGTCTTTTGGTCTAATCTTGTCTTTAAGCCTTTAGCTGCTAATCGCGACTCACAGACCTTTTGCGGACAGTGTAGATCAAGATCAGACTGCACAGAACGTGCAGTCTGATCTTTAATCTACACTGTCCGATAAGGTATTTTCTTTCCGGCGAGATCAGCTTTGAAACCACGATGTTTGGGCTTTTGGTATTTAGAAGAAATTTGTACGTTTTATTCAGCAGCTTAAGTGTTAACACTTTAAGACGAATGTTGTCTAGAATTCAGTGCTTTCTATTATTACTACAGTAAACCCTGGATTTCTGCTCTGTCATTGCCGCTTTGTCACTGATTCTTCTTTCGAAACCATAGTCTGCTGCACGATTAAAAAGGGTCGAAAAATGACAAATACCTGTACTGTAAATGAAAATCACACAAGCATTTGCATTAGTAGACAAGTTTCAAAGTTGTTTATAAACACACGTAATTATAAACTTTATGGTGTCTTTCTCTCCTTTGTTAAAATATTGTTCATGTATAAAGATGATTCATGGGGTTTTTTTTATGAGAAATCGATGAAAATTTGGCGATCGTCCACCTTTGTATAAGTTTTTAGCTGTTTAATCCTTTGACTGTCCTGTGAATATTTTTGAGACTTTTTGCTCTCGGTACAGATGACGACCAGACGGCACATTTCAAGCAGTTTATTTAAAATCTATATAGTCTATGACATCATATGGCCCGCAACGTGCAAAATGAGACCTTCAGACATTTGCGTAAAGTGTCGTCCCGGAGTCCGCGCAGGCTAATCCGAGACGGCACTTTACGACTACATAAGATTTTTTCATACTGTAGACTTTCGTGAAACAGAAAATCGCTCAAAAACGGGATGTGTCGTCTCGGAATAGTCACAGACTACACAGGATGATCTGAGAAGACACACTTTTATGCATATATGTCCGAAAGCCCCTTTTCGTGTGTTGCACGCCATATGAGACGCTCTGGTCTGAATATTCAATGATTGCCTTTACCATATCCGGATTATTTCAAATAACTGAAATTGCCTATTTTGATTAACTAGCTCGGTAAGGCATGCAAAATGTGGAGAGACTCAAATAATGCTTAAATGCGCTATCGACTACGAAGCAAACTGTATAATATGCTTGCTGATATTTACACTTGTTTTTTTTTACACGGATTTTAAAGGCAGGATTGATCATTCATCGAAGATCCCTTGTTACGTATCTTTGAGAGGACGGTTCTTTGAACTATTTTTCCACACAATCCCGACTTTAAACGACCCTGGGGAAAAAGATTTTGAAACATTGTGGGAAAAGGAGAAAATGCTGGTAACCAGCATTTTCTCCTTTTCCCACAATGTTTTCTACACTTACAAAAAACAAAATCAAATTTCAGTTTTTGAGTAAAATTTATTTTGTCGTCTGCAAATGCTTTGAATTTGGATATGTCTAAGATTTTGTCGTTTGGTAATTTTGAAAGTTAAACACCGCGAGAGAAGGAGAAAATATTTCCCCCGCAATTTATTTTAAACGTATTTAACTGCGAATTCCGTCACTTGCGCCATACTTGTCACTTCGATTGCAAATGTTGTCACTCTGGACGAGCCCAAATTTTGCCTGATCTATAGCTCTTAAGCTCTTTGAAACTAAGCGACTGACGCCCGTAAATCGCCAGGATCAATTCTAGGCCCTTTTATTTGAATTGTAAAGGTGAATTAACCTTTATCCGTTAATCTATTAAGTGGATTATCTCACAAAACAACTTTATCAGACCAAAAATCACCTTCTTTGTGTGCACTCTTGAAAAAACATAGTCTCCAATAGTGCTCTCTCACGTATAGGATGAGTCACCTTATTGTATCAGGATAAATCGGTTGGCCCTTTTGTAGTTGATCGTTGTCAACATTTTATGCTGACCTAACGCCGTCCGTAACAACGTAATGTTCAAATACGCATTTCTGTAAATATGCAACACAATTTTTGACTCGAACAATACCTTGTCTACAAATGATTGATTGACGGAATTTGACGTTAACGCCGTTTTAACAGCTAAGGTCATTTCGCGGCGGCCAGTGCACCTACGCATGTGTTTCCTGGTTTTCTCACACCAGTACTGACACGACTTTCTTTCCAAGTCACTGACTACTTTTCACACATGTATCAGAGGATCAGAGTCTGAGGTGAGAGGCGAAAAATCGCCGGAAAGAAAGTTTACCTCCAGCGGGTATCGAACTCGCAACCACCAGGTCATGAGTCAGATACGCTTACCACTGAGCTACCCGGGCCAGCCGTCTACAAACGAAGATGCAACCAAACAGATTGAAGCCCAACAACTACATATATACAGTGGTTTAAAAATTAATTTTACAGCAAATAAGTCTACTTCAGTTTGATTTCAAAAATGTCTGGAATCCCAAACGTCAGAAAGTGACCATTTTCAGTCTAACATAAAAAGTGATAAGGTGATCTCGTTCACTGATAAGGCCCCCCCCCCCCCCCCGCCCCCCACCGTAAAAACGACCCCAATGGATATTCTTTGAAATAATTTTCGGGAATTGAAGAGCAATAGCTCGAGGCGAGCGTTCTGCCAAATGTTTCCTATTCATTGTTTGAATTTCCAGCTCAGCCGAAGTCTTTCCGAGCATTAGTGAAGATCATTGCGATAGAATTCATTCCTCTCTCACCGCTGATCATTGGTTCGACGATGGTTTTATGGGAAAGAAGCCAGTGGCTTGGGGAGAATAATTAATTTGAGAAGTAAATGAAACTCCGGGAAAGCATCGACAGGTGCGCTGGCCACCGTGGTATAACTGAAATAATGTTAAAGCGCTGTTTAACACCATACACACAAACCAACTCTCGACGTTTGTGAAACATCAGTCATGGTGGATCTACTCGTATGAAGAAGACAAACTTAGCGAAAAAGTTACCAAAAAACTCGGGTTTCCGCATGGCTTACCATTGCAATCTTCAGAACAAATGGAAGATAAGGGTCTGGGTATTTGACTATTTGTAATGGGCGAACAAAGACGGGGGTCATGAAATGGGTGTAAAGGTCATATAAATAATACAACAAAACTCAACACCAATTATAGGCCCACAATAACTCAATCACCGTCAAGGGCCTGTAAACTTGTAAGGAGTTATGAGGGGAGGATTGTTCCCTTTTTAGTTGTTTTTTTTAGCCGACTGTGTACCGGAAATCAGAATCCTGAAGCCAGATCTCTGTCAGACCCCCTGATAAAAGGGAGTGATAGTATTCTAAATCCATTATTTCTCTTCAAAACCCTATGTTGTGGGTACTCATTAGAATCGTCTCGATGAGACGATTCTAATGAGCACCCATAACATAGGGTTTAGTGGAGAGTGATTAATATTTACAGTTTTGAAATAAAAATCACTCCCTCTCTATAGAGCTCGGTCTGTTATTTACATATGAGCTATGCTCTGGCAAAAGGGGGGCTTAATGCATCTTCGTGATTCATTATACCAAGCAAGACATCACATAACTATGGATCTATAAAATCCATTTTGTCTAACAACCGACTGAATCGTGAAGTAGACTGCTCCTTTGACATAAATAAAATTGACCAGTAGCAAAAAGTTTCGGCCCAGGTCAGCCTGCGCAGACTGCGCAGGATGACCTGGGTCGATACTTTTTGCAGATGCATTAAGCCACCTTTTCACAGAGTATGGCTCATATACGAGCTTTGTTTCCGTACTTTGTTTCCGGTCCTTATGACATGTCGCCTAGCAGATACGAACGTTGTAAATAGTACACTCGCTCAAATTCCAGTGAAAACCATGTGACTCTCTGAAACTCTGTCTTAGCCAATCAGAGAGCTAGTCTTGGAATTCAGAAATAAAATAGAATAGAATCTAAGATAGTTGGTGAGTTGGCTACAGCCCACAGGTCTCATTTTCTTTTATTATGTTTGTCCTTTGGTTTCGCTACTCATGTAACTTTATATACACGGAATTTTGTACGGTTATTTCTTGTAGTGTTAATCCTCCTTTAACATCTGTGTTACTGCGTGGCCTAGTGGCAAAGTATGGGACTCGTGACCTGGAGGCCCGGGTTCAGCCTCCCTTTGGTTTTTGGTGGGAGTGTCATTGGGAAAGACACTTCAGAGCCCTAGCCTAGTACCGTCGAAATCAAGGAAATACATGAATGTGTGAGCTGTCGCCGTGATATCACTGAAATAATGTTGAAAGCGGCGTAGAACACAATTCTATCAATCAGTCAAATCAATCAATCAAATCAAATCAATCAGTCAATCAATCAAAATGTCCATGGATCAATCACAAAGAATAACTGATCTAGAATATTTGGTTTTGTTCAAGGTCATACTTCAAGGTCACAGTATGATGGAGCTTTGTTATTAAAACACCGTTCGTACAGTAGATTTTTCATTCTAAAACGAATCATCCTCAAGACTTGAAAAGTGTCGACGGGCAGGTACAAAAGCCACCTGTTTATTCGCAGCCCTTTGATGTAACAACATTTTCAATAAATCATTTAACATTTGTCGATATCAATAGACTACATGTAATCATGTTTAAGAAAGTATTAACCTTTTACCGCACAATGACGCCTTTTGACACCCCTGGGATAGAAGCCTTTTGAAAACATTGTGGGAAAAGGAGAAAATGCTGGTAACCAGCATTTTCTCCTTTTCCCACGATGTTTTCTACCTGATCAAAGAAAAATTGCACCATCTGAGCCACATTGAAATTGTCGTCTGCAAATGCTTTCAATTTGGACAAACCTAAAATTTTGTCGTCTGGTAAAGAGTTAACCTTTAGTTATTGCTCACGGTTCGGATTGTAAACGAAACCATCCATGGTTAAAAATTGAAATAAGCAAATACTTTTAACGACCCTGATGAAGAAGGCTTTTGAAAACATTGTGGGAAAAGGAGAAAATGCTGGTAACCAGCATTTTCTCCTTTTTCCCACAATGTTTTCTACACTATCAAAGACACATTTCGTGCTATCAAGGACACATTTCGTCATTTGGGCCACCTTTAATTTGTCGTCTGCAATGCTTTCAATTTGAACCAGTCTAAAATTTTGTCGTTCGGTATCTTGACGACGATAGACCATTGGTCGACATGTCGCCAAGCCCCCCATAGCTCAGTCGGTAGTGCTCAGAACTTGAGAACAGGAGGTCGCTGGTTCGATCCCGGGCTTGGCCAATTTCTTTCCGAGGATTGATGATAGTCATTGCGACAGGATTCATTCCTCTCTCACCGCTGACCATTGTTTCGACGATGGTTATGTGGGAAAGGAGCCAGTGGCTTGGAAAGAATATTGTGCGGAGTACTGGTAAAAGAAATTCCAGGAAAGCATGGATAGGTGCACTGGCCGCCGCGATATAACTGAAATAATGTTGAAAACGGCGTTAAACACCATACAATCAATCAATCAATCAATCAATCAATCATGGTCGACATGTCCACGTTGGCTTATCTTAGTCTTCTCTCCTCATTAATAAGGGTTTTGTACGGGTGGAAAAGTAATTCACCCTCATCCTGCCATGTAAAGGGAATTAACCCTTTCCCAGACGACAAATTTTGGACTGGTCCAAATTGAAAGAGTTTGCAGACGACAATTTTAAATTTGATGAAAATGGCAGAAAGGTCTCAAAAAGGGTAGAAAACACTGTGGGAAAAGGAGAAATTGCTCGTTACGAGCAATTTCTCCTTTTCCCACAGTGTTTTCAAAAGACTTGTACTGCAGACACGTGAAAACCAGGGCTTTTTTGGGAAACGGTTAAACTTCAAACCGATAATAAAAACCCGAATTTTTTTTTTTTTTTGGGGGGGGGGGGAGAAATATCTCCTAATCGGAAAGTGTAGATCAGAGATCAGACTGCACGTTCTGTGCACTCTGATCTTGATCTACAGTGTCCGCAAAAGGTCAGCGAGTGTTTAGCCTTTAATTGAAGCAGAAGAAGCAATGAGGGAAGTCTACCATGTCGGATGGAAATTGACAAAGTATAGCTGAGATGTCGGTTGTTTGATCATCGCACACCGATTTTTTTTACAGATGATTGAATTCGCTTTTTTCCCCTTTCTTGATCACGTAACCTTTTACCACACAATCCCGAGTTTTAACGACCCTGAGGAAGAAACATATGAGGAAAAGGGGAAAATGCTGATAACCAGCATTTTCTCATTTTCCCATAATGTTTTCTACCCTTTCAAAGATTGAAATCATCATTTGGATCACTTTTGATTTTATGACACAGGAGTCCTAGCTTCCTCCAGAGTACAAACTACGTAGTTACAGATATGAGTGGATCTAGTGAAACGTTTCATACAATTGTATCACCGCACTTTTGCTCTTCAACAAAGGAAACCTACGTCGTAGATACAACTTCGAATTGTTTCGAGAGAATTCCAACGAAAATTTGCACCGTAGGTTTCAGTGAAGAAATAATGATTTTAGGCATATAATACCCTTACTTTCTGTACCTTTGTATCAGTTCGTATACCTTTAAACCGTGTTGTGCTTAAGTGAAGTGAAATGAAACTTTCAACTTGGTAAAACCCCGAATTTTGTATTTCATAGGTATTTTTTAGGGAAAAATATCTCCTGATCGGACAGTGCAGATCCAAGATCAGACTGCACGTTCAGTGCAGTCTGATCTTGATCTACACTGTCCGCAAAAAAGGTCTTTAAGAGTGCTTTGCAGCCTATGGGTTAACCCTTGTCGTGCTAAGAAATAAACTGGACACTCTCAGTTTGATCTAAAGCTGCAGATATTGCAGTTTCTAAGCTGTATTTGTCAGATTATCTAGCTAAGCAGCGAGCAGTGTAGATCTAAGATCAGACTGCACTTTCAGTGCAGTCAGATTTTGATCTGCACTATTCGCATATGCAATAAAATCTGGTTTCAGCGTCACAAGGGTTAAGACATGTTTTCTATAATTTGATTGAGGCAAACTTCCTTCGTTACGCGGTCCCATATTGCCTTTTGTCATTAAAATGACGTTTAAAGTAGCTCACGTTAAATACAGGAAATTGGCACTCTTCATTTACTTGAATCACTTCAAACAAACCCTTTACAGCGTGACCCCGTTTATTAGGGACCCCGATATAGTGGCTTTTTATAAATGTTCTGTAGGAGATAGCGCTGGTTGATTAGCACTTTTTCGTGAATATTTCGTCAATGTTTTTAAACCAAATCAAAGAAAATTCCCATTATTTGAATCGCACTTAATTTGTATACTTTGCCCTTTACAATTGGTTTCAATATCAACCCTTTACCACACAATTCCGAGTTAAAGCGACCCTGAGAAAGAAGCTTTTGAAAAACATCGTGGGAAAAGGAGAAAATGCTGGTAACCAGCATTTTCTCCTTTTCCCACCATGTTTTCAACCATATCAAAGACATATTCCATCATTTGAGCCACATATCATCATTTGAGCCACATTTAAATTGTCGTCTACAAATGCTTTCAGTTTTGACAATTCTACAATTTCGTCGTGTGGTGAGGAGTTAAGGAAGAATCTCAAATTTTGTCGTCTGACAAAGAACTTTAAGTTTCGGAAGTATGGAAGGATACTAATAGCCGGTTTCATTTTTTATCTCGACAAACGCACCAGTCAGGTCTTAATAATAACTTTATTGTTCGAAAGACATCGAACCACTATCAAGTTTATGACGTATGGTTTTCTCAATATCAGCGTGAACTTCCGGTCCAAGTTTTTGATCATGACTTACAGGGCTAAATACATGTAATGATCGTTTACAGTCTGGAACAAAGGCTCGGGCATTGCACTTTTAACGACCCAGACGAAGAAGAAGAAGAAGGTAACCAGCATTTTCTGATTTTCCTACTCTTTAACCCTTTCTCAAACGACAAATTTTGGACTGGTCCAAATTGAAAGAGTTTGCAGACGACAATTTTAAATTTGATGAAAATGACAGAAAGGTCTCAAAAAGGGTAAAAAACACTGTGGGAAAAGGAGAAATTGCTCGTTTCGAGCAATTTCTCCTTTTCCCACAGTGTTTTCAAAAGACTTGTACTGCAGACACGTGAAAACCAGGGCTTGTTTGGGAAAGGGTTAAGAAACAAATTCCTGATATCTGGGTCACTTTATTTTGTCGTCTTTCAAAGCTTTCGGTTTTGGACAAGCCTAAAATTTTGTCGTTTGGTAAAGAGTTCACATGATGAGCAAAAATATAGTATAGAAGAATAAATTCATTGTCAATCTGCGCGTTCGTATTTGTATGATCTTTGCCGTAACCTTTACGGCTTAACGTACCTTTGCGGACAGTGTAGATCAAGATCAGACTGCACAGAACAACGTGCAGTATGATCTCGGATCAACACTCTCTGCGACTTTGTTACATATTCTTCCCAAAACAATCTTGAAATAGCAACAGTTCGGCATTTTTCTTTTCGTAAGTAAAAACAACCATTGCAATTCAGCGCTGTAAACGGGGCTAGAAGCGTACGTGGTTATAGAACGACAAAAACAGAAAGTTTCAGTGCATGATTGCGTTGTTTTGTGTCGGTGAATTATTAGTTTTCGCGGTTTAAGTTATTGCCGATCTCATTAAAAAAAAAAAAGATTTAATAAAACCCAAGCATATAATATATATTTTTAAACCAGTGAGTTTATGAGAATATATAACATATAATATTGTTTTTTGATGACAAAAAACAATTATTGATGAGTCATTGCTCTTAATTGATCTGTGGTTTCAAAAAAAAAGGCAAGATGGAATACTTATGAACGGTTCACTGATATATACACACAATGTCGGATAGAACGAATATCAAGTTTGAAACCTTTATTGATTAGTCACAAGATAAAACTAAATACGGAATTACAGAATGCTTAACTCTTAGGCTGCTAAGCGCGACTCACTGACCTTTTGCGGACAGTGTAGATCAAAATCAGACTGCACAGAACGTGCACTCTGATCTTGGATCTACAATGTCCGAGAAGGAGATATTTTTGCCCAAAACATATATTTGAAATAGTAACATTTCCGTTTTTACTATTGGCTTGAAAGTTTAAGCTATCTTATTTAGCAGATTAAAGGTTACTAGTGACCAAGGTCCGTATTCACCAACCATTTCTAAGAACATTCTTAGTCTTATTCATCAGGATTTTTATATTTGAATGTAACACGACCTCTGATTGGCTAAACCATTTGGTTTAGCCAGTCAGAAGGTATGTTACTTTCAAATATAAAAAAATCTCAAGTATCAAGACTATGAATGTTCTGAAGAATGGATGTTGAATACGGACCCAGGTCGGGTATTTTAACCCTTTACCACACAATCCCGACTTTTAACGACCCTGAGGAAGAAGCCTTTTGAAAAACGTTGTGGGAAAAGGAGAAAATGCTGGTAACCAGCATTTTCTCCTTTTCCCACAATGTTTTCGGCCCTTTCCAAAACAAATTTCAATTTTTCAATCACATGTATTTTGTCGTCTGCAAATGCTTTGAATTTGGACCAGTCTAAAATTTTGTCGTTTGGTAAAGAGTTAAACTAGATTGGTTTTCATTGAGTATCGTTAGTAAGATTACCATACCTTAGTTATTGTATTATACCTCGACCGTTTTGGGTTTTGGGCGAAATTAAAAGGATTAAGATTAACTGTGACATGAGCTATTGTTCTTTCGAGCGTAATGCCTGAAAAGTTTTAAATATTTTAAAAAACCCTGCGACTCACACTAGCTAGTACTCATAAGAGGTTACACATTTCCACACTGGCTTTTGTAGCACGGGCCACCGTGCTCGTAGAAACGACTCGATTTATATGGAAATCATGGATGAAACAGGAGCAGTTGCGAGTAGGAAGTAATTGTTCCTTTCCGTCAACCATTTCGATCGCCTACTTAAGGCGTTGTTTAAGGCCATAGACTAACTACAACCGCCTGCATTCACGAAGGTCGCTGGTTCGATCCCCGGCTTGGCCAATTTCTTTCCGAGGATTGATGATAGTCAGTGCGACAGAATTCATTCCTCTCTCGCCGCTGACCATTGTTTCGACGATGGTTATGTGGGAAAGCACTCAAAGCAGCCAGTGGCTTAGAAAGAATATTGTGCGGAGTACTGGTAAAAAGAAACTCCAGGAAAGCATGGATAGATGCACTGGCCGCCGCGATATAATTGAAATAATGTTGAAAACGGCGTTAAATACCATACAATCAATCAATCAATCAATCAATCACGAAATGTTTAACAGTCTAAAAATTGTAGATGGGGTAACGAATTAAATGTTTTTTAGCGACTGACTTTCGAATATTCATCTTTGGGTTTTAATCTGATATTGCCATTGTTTAAGTTCTCTCCGGGCTGATCTTTATCTCCAAAGTGTGCGATTGTATTCCTGAATGAAATAATACTTTAAAAGAAAGGAATATTTTCATGTTTGTTTCTCCTGTTCTTTTCAGATTCTTTCCATTCACTTCTAAAACAAAAGCATTTAAAGGAGAGCGCTTATTTTTTGCGTTTGATGATACAAACAAACAATTGTCAAAGAAAACAAAGACAACTATTGTTGTTCTTTACAGTTTTTGCCCATTAAAATGTGTCATGGGTGTCTGTGTATCTTATTCCCGGTTTTTTGCCGCCTACTTTTAAAGAAAAATGAAGTTCAAAAAGTGACTATTACTCGAAAGGTAAACGATATCCTTTGTAAATTGTGTGCCACGAAATTATTGGGTATTCAACAACCATTCTAATTTTGAGTTTTAATTCTTAATTCGAAGACTACTCAACCAATCAAACGGCTAGAACGGGAAAAGGGGGGGGGGAGAGAAAAGACCATGATCAGACTGCACGGACAGTCAGAATCAACTTGTGGATCGGAACAAGGGTATGTTCAATGGTATGGTCTACGTCCACAGCAAATCAGCCGAGGCCAAAACGTCCCGACTAGATCGTCCGCTGGCGAAATGGTCCGCGCACCGATGTTTTGGCGTTCAGTTCTGTTGAACTGCTTGCTCTCCAGTGTAGCAGTTTAACTCTTAACCACCCCCCCTTTTTTTAACCCTTATCCGCTATATAACTTAAATGAAACTTTCAAGCCGATTGTAACAACCCGAATAATGCTGTTACAAACTTATTTTTGGACAAAAATATCTCCTTATCGGACAGTGTAGATCCAAGATCAGACTGCACGTTCTGTGGAGTCTGATCTTGACCTACAATGTCTGCAAAAGGTTAGCGCTTAACAGCCTAAAGGTTAAGGACCGTGAGGAAAAATCCTTTTGAAAACATTGTGGGAAAAGAATGAACTGCTGGTAACCAGCATTGTCCCATTTTGCCCCCCAATATTTTTTATCATTTCAAAGACAAATTCCATAATTTGAGCTGCCTTTGATTTTGTCGTCTGCAAATGCTTTCAATTTGGACAAGCCTAAATTTTTGTCGTGTGGTAAAGCGTTAAGGTAGACAAAACTACGTGGCAATGTTGCATTAAAGAACGCAGTTGTAAAGTTAATACTCAATATTGATGCTAATCTCTGCTAGGTTTTCTTTGTTATGAAAAAATCTAACATTTACTCAAACAGTAGGCTATACACGTGTCCATGGCCATGTATTGCCAATCTTAAATTGCGTTAATGATTATTTAAGCCGAGGCAATGTATTTTTAGATACATTTAAATATATTACGGATGATGTTGATCAAGATCATACTGTTCGATAGTTTTAGAGCACATTTATCTTTCGGGGTAAAGCTCTACAATTCTTCTTTTGATTAAAGTCCTTCTTATTGATGTTCAAATGTAAGAGATCAAGCTCGTCTGGACGGTATATAGGTATTGTGTCGGATACATAGACGTTTATTTAGTGATAGATCGTTAACAAACAGTTACAAGTATTCATAAAAAAATAGAATAAAGGCACAGGCTTTAAAAATTTATGTATGTCTAGTCGAGTGTCATAAAAACGTACAGGTAATCGTAACATGGCGATTTTTCAACACCTTGTTAATTTCAATTTATTTACTGTTACGTCAGTGGTTACGTAAACGTTTCGATAACACGTAATATCCGGTAATCTTGTCATCGATACGATAACCACATCGTTCCCTCAAGTTGTCCAGGTAACCTTCCGGTAATGTTTTGATAGTCAGGACAGCCGACTGTGATTTTATCTTTGTAATAAATGTAAGAATTGCCGCAAGGAGTTTACGTCTAACGCTGTTGGTCATTAAGAAATAAGTGGCCGGTATAGATCTGTAGATGTCATTTGTAATTCTGTATTGGTGAACGCGTTTGATTACACTTCTGGTTGATGTATACATTTCAGGCAAATAATTGATTGCGCATATATACGCAATCGTTTACCCTGGTCAGAACCTATCAATGGGATTCCTATTGACGCCATTTCGTCTGTTTGCTTTTGTATCTGTAAAAGCGAAATGGTAATCATTCGAAACCGTTATCTTGTAATCGGATTCCTTGACATCCATTGTTGTTTTTGGTTGTTGTTTTACCTCAAAGGGTATAGCCCTATTTATGTTCATTTTGTAACGGGATTTTTTTTCTCTGTCACCGTTTTTCAATAGAAGTTATTGATATTCAAAGACTTTTGGTGACCTTTTTTTAGCCGTTTCCCTATATATTCCCAATTGGAACTTCTAGTTATAACTAAAGATGTGAATTCGAACGTTTTTTTCCTAATGAATATGAGACTACTTTAGATGTTTAGGAAAGGATTAAAGTGTTGAGAAAAGAAAAAAAAAAAAAATGAGAATATACTTCTGACAAGATTCCATGCAAATAAATTCAGAAATCTGTGAATAATGTTTAGATAAGTTATACACTTAAGATGTCTCCTTTTTGACGCTGTCGTATTCCGTAATTTGTATTTAGTTAGGAGACCTTTGGACGTTAGATCCGGCTTTTATAGATTACAGATGTTTTACTGGTCCTCTACTCAAAGGCTGCAATCTTATCCGGTGAATGTTAGACAATGGAACGATCCCTGCTTAGACCAAACAGCTATTACAGGTCTACTACATACTTTTATTAGTTGCAGTTATTTCTTAACTTTAATGAATACTACTTCGAGATAAATACATTAATTAGCTTTTTCCCGATTATTGATTATCGATTTCTGAGGTGACCTCCCGAAATAGATCCATAAAGATCTATTCTGCCACAGGCCATGAAAGTAGACGAGGAGGAAAACCTTAATAAAATTACGTTTACAGACCGACTTCATGTATATATCTCGAAGACTTCCGGCGTGCTTGTTTTAATCGGTTTTTGTCACTTCCGGCGTCTGGCAAATATCCTTTCTGTCGTAGAACGGTAAAGCAAAACCACAATAAACCGTAATTGTTGTATACTTCTTCTTGTGGCAGTAATGCACTTTTATTGCAAAGCCCCTGTTCAGTTTTAACCCCTTACAAAACAACTATTTGTTTAAACGATATGAGAAAGAAAAAAAATGTGGAAAAGGAGAAAATGCTGATAACCAGCTTTTTCTCCTTTTTTCCCCACAATGCTTTCTACTCTATTAAAGACATCCATTGATTGAACCAAGTATCATCTATCGTGTGCTAAATCTTCCAATTTGGACACGACTGAACTTTTTTATGCGGTAAAATGGTAATGCTGGTCTTCTTTAGCGGACAAAAAGTTGTGAATTTCTTTTACGTTCTTCTGGATTTTGTCAGGAACCACATGCATATACCCTGTTGATACTGTAAAATATTTTTAGATAAGAATCACTTAGGCCAACCGAGATGTCTTCAAATAGATAATGTATGAGCCATGCTCTGTGAAAAGGGGGCTTAATGCATCTGCGAAAAAGTATCGACCCAGGTCAGCCTGCGCAGTCCGCGCAGGCTGGCCTGGGTCGAAACTTTTCGCTATCGGTCAATTTTCTGTATGTCCAAGAACCAGTCTACTTCATGATTAATTCGGTTGTAAGACAAAGTGGATTTTATGGGTCCCTAATCGAGTGATGACTTGCTTGATATCATGCATCGCATGAATACATTAAGCCCCTTTTTGCCAGAGCGTGGCTCACATATTTTACACGAGAAAAATCTTCCATTCAAGAATTTAATGCTTGTCGTTTGTACCTTATGACTGAAACTTCAAATTTATGCAACCGTCTGGTTCGCTTGGCTATGAAGTAAAGGGTTGGGACGGAGATTCTTATCAGTAAGAGTGCGTTGTTCAAAGAAACAACCCAGTGACCCATTTTTTTTTTAAAGGGCTGTTTCAGACATTGACACACTCTGATGTAATTAAGTGGTAATGAATAATACGAGCAGATTTAAGAGGAAAAATTTCTGGTTGAACTGACTGAAAGAGCATTTTAGAACTGAATTTTAATGTAAGCACACACACGCACATTCAATGTCTTTAAAATAGTGTAACGTGCAATGACCTGGTCACCCATCCAGGCACTAACCTAATGCACGTTGCTTAACTATCACGGAGAGAAATGCACCAAACCACATCGCTGTAAAAGCTGGCTCAACAGTGAAACAGCTTTGAAGTGCTTATATATCTAACCTCTCTCCGTGACGTTACTCTCCCCAACGAGAAGTCTCGACCCCGAGACTTATATACAAGCATGTATATACAAATAAATCGGGAGAATATACATAGGTAAGGCAACTCCAGTCCGGCAGTTTTCATTATCCCACCTCGGCCACCAAATGTAACGTGCAACGACCTGGTCACCCATCCAGGCACTAACCTAATGCACGTTGCTTAACTAACACGGAGAGAAATGCACCAAACCGCATCGCTGTAAAAGCTAGCTCAACAGTGAGACAGGTTTGAAGTGCTTATACATGTATATCTATCCTCTCTCCGTGACAGTAGGTTACATGTATAGTAAACTCTCACTTTAAGTGTCCATACTGTAAGTTGCTGTAATAATGACAGCATTGAATACGCTGGTTTTGCAGTTTCGAATCCTATGTTTTGTTTTTACACCAATAAATCAGTTTTAGATCTTTGTCATCATTTGTCAGAATATCTGCTAGGTTTGGAGACATCTCTCATGAGAACCCACAACGTAGGTTTTAGTGAATGAATAATACTTTGTTTATATTTTGATCACCCCTAGACCTCTGGGTCTGTTCTCTATAGACAGATTTCAGATTTAAAAAAAATTATCGGCCGCAAACGTCTTCGGCCATTAAATGTTTGTCTTATAGATATCTGCATTGTGTGTGCAGTTCAAAATATGTCAAGGGGACGACTGAAGCCTTTAAAATATGTCGTTTTATTTGTATCACGTAAGAGTATAAACATTATTCTTTCACCAGGCAATCTCGAGTTTTGACGATCATAAAGAGGACTCTTGAAAACATTGTGGAAAAAGGAGAAAATGCTGGTAACCAGCATTTTCTCCTTTTCCCACTATGTTTTTTAAACTTTCTAGATCAGATTTTAATTTTTGAATCACATTTATTTTGTCGTCAGCTAATGCTTTCGATTTGGACTAGTCTAAAATTTTGTCGTTCAGTGAAGAGTTAAGCTAAGCTATCAGATTCAAACATTACGTCCAGCAGGCGACTTCTTGTGTGTAGCAGCAAACTACGGTTGAAAACATTGTGGCATAAGATAGAATTACTCTTAACAAGCAAACTGTCCTTTTCACATCATACTTTCACACTTCCTTTGCTGTAAAAATGCATGGTCAGTCAATTTATAGTCTTACAGAGTAAGAAAAAGCCTTATTTCAGGAATCTCATATAACCAAGCCAAAATTATTGTCTTCTGCATTTACCAAGCTATAAATATTCTGCTATGCATTTTTTTTTTTTCATACGCCTTCTGCACGTTTTGACGCGTATGGACAAGAAATATTTGCGTGAGCGATCTGATAGAATGCATGTAAGACAAATATTAACACCCTCAACGATTTTATCTAGCCTCCTATCACAACTTCAGCTATGTCAATGTCAACCAGTAGCCCATTCAATGTGCAGATATTTACACACATTCTTTCTTATGATTCATTGTCGCTGGAAACTTGTATGTGAACCATGCTCCATGAAAAGGGGGCGTAATGCATCTGCGAAAAGTATCGATTCAGGTCAGCCTGCGCAGTCCGCGCAGGCTGACCTGGGCCGAAACTTTTCGCTGTTGGTCAGTTTTCTGTATGTCCAATGACCATTATACTTCATGATTAAGTTGGTCGTTAAAAAAGAGTGGTTATTATGGATCCATAATTATGTGATGGCTTGATAGGAATAATGGATCACGGAGACGCATTAAGACCCCTTAAAAACCTCTGATACCCCAAAATTATCCTTGCTCTGAAAAAAAGAGGTTTTACTGCATGTCTGTGATGCAATATACCAAGCAAGTCACCATGTAATTTGGTCCCTGAATATATCCCGTTTTCAAAATCGCCTTCTGCAAATTCGTTTCGGGAATTAATGACTTTACCGAACTTTAGTAACGTTGTTTGTTGTCGTTGGACTTTACTGAACTTACGTAACGTTGTTTGTTGTCGTTGGACTTTACTGAATTTAAGTAACGTTGTTTGTTGTCGTTGGACTTTACCGAACTTTAATAACGGTGTTTGTTGTCGTTGTTTTCGCTCTGGAAGTGAAATTGCTTTCTATATAATTATACTAGGAAATTAAATTGCATGGCGTTCGCGATAGCCAAATAGATCTAGACACAAATACTTATGGAAATTAGCGGTAGATTTTACTGGGGGAATTTTAGGAGTGTCAAGAAGTCAAGTTTTGGGGAATTACTGCTTCTGTAAGAGCTCCAGATAAGAGGGAGTGATGGTATTCTACATCCATTATTTCTCTTCCAAACCCTATGTTGTGGGTACTCATTAGAATCGTCTCGATGAGACGATTCTAATGAGTACCCACAACACAGGGTTTAGTGGAGAACAATTAATATTTCTAGTTTTGAAATCAAAATCACTCCCTGTATCTGGAGCTCTGTCCTTTAACCCTAAGGCTTTTAAGCTTGGCTCAGTGCCGTTTTGTAGACAGTATTTTTATCAAGCTTGATCCTTTATGACCTTTCCTTCCGATACGATAAGGTTTTTCGACGCAAAAAAAAAATGTGAAATCGTAATATTTAGGTGTTTACTACTAGCTGAAATAGTCATTTAGCTTATTTAGGAGTTGAAGTCTTAAAATGACATCCTATGTGGAGGGTTGTGTAGAGTGTAGTTTAAGATCGGTGTGCACAAACGTATTGTTTGATAATAAAACATGCATGCGCCAAAGACTCAATTAGCTGTATGATAAAAATTTAGGCTCGTCCATATTGAAAGCATTTGTTCACGACAAAGAAACATAGCTCTTAAGGAAGGATTTGTTTTCGATAGTGTTTTAAACCATGTGGGAAAAGGATAATTTTGTTTTTTCTTCCTTTACCAAAGTTGTTTTCAAAAGCCTTTTTCCCAGGATCAAGTGTAAGGGGAATGACTTTGGCTTTTCCCACGACTTGTTGTAGAGTTTGATGTTACAGTATCATGTAATACAACAATGCACTTGTTCAGACGATACTCGATTAATGCATTAACCTCCAGTCATCTATAAAACAAGTGCGCATATGCATGAAAAACTTCCTTCATTAAAATCAAACACGCCCCTGATCATGTATGGCAAAAAAGATACAATTTTAACATATTACAAAGACACTTCGGTATCCGGTGGTGTATGAAGGGCTGTTTCTTTGTTATTCTTTTATCTATCAGATTGTTTTTGTTCCTTCGGTTTTTGTATCGATTATCGCAGTTCTTATTGCAATTACATCAAGAGCCTCATTCCTCAGGAACTGGTGTGCTAAATTCACCTGGAATCTATGAACGAGTCGGCTTATGCTGTAACCTTTTGGCTGCTAAGCACGACTCACTGACCTTTTGCGGACAGCGCAGATCAAGATCAGACTGCACAGAACGTGCAGTCTGATCTTGGATCTACACTGTCCGATAAGGAGATATTTTTCTCCAAAAATAACTTTGAAATAGGTAAATTTGGATTTGTACTATGGCTTTGAAAGTTTCATTTTTTTTTTTATTTAGAAGGATAAAGGACCAGTATATCCATGAGAGAGAGAGAGGCACAATCCATGAGCTTGTGATTTGCTATGAAGCAAACCAGTTAGATTAGGTTGAAATTACCAGCCGTATCATTTTACCTGTTCATTTAATTATTTAATTGAAAAAAAAAAGAAAACCATCCGTCTAAATGGATGAGAGATTTCGAATGCAGTCGAAAAATTCATCTTGCAGAATGTAAATTTGGTCGAAATTTTACAAATTTCGAGCCTGGGTTTTTGTTTCCCATAATCCTACAAAAATGGACTTTGAAAATCTAGGATTGGACTATATATTCTGTGCAGTTTGATCTTAATACCTACAGTCCGAAAAAGGCCTTAATAGTTCCATTTTGCTAGGTAATTAGGTTAATACGATGTGAATTTTCAAACACACACACGCACACGCACGCACGCACGCATGCGCGTGCGAAAAAAAAAAAAAACTTTTTTGTAGATTTGAATACAAAACACAATAAAATAAGAGTCTTGAATTAGCCCCTTTCCTACCGACTGCAAGTAAAGATGTACTTGTATTTTGCGGAGAGAAAAGCCAGATCAGCATGCACATACGTTTAGTCTGATCTTGCAGTACACTATCCACTGCTTCATCAGCAGTGTTGGTCATATAAACCTAGTTAAATGCCAGTGAGGTCGATTGTATCTATCTGTTCAACTGTCAGCAACTTGAATTTCACACTATAAGGGTTAAGTTACAACAAAAGGGACTAGAAACAGGTATCAGTTACGATGTGAATAGTTTCACAAGGAAAGCCTGTATCGTCCTGATCAACAGATCATAACCCCTCATTCTATCTTATCTAGACAGATATACCCGGTACTTCTTTAGTAATTTTCAATGTTAAACCTTAAGCTGCTAATCGCGACCCACTGACCTTTTGCGGACAGTGTAGATCAAGATCAGACTGCACATAACGTGCAGTCTGATCTTTGATCAACACTGTGCGATAGGGTATTTTCTTTCCTGTGAAATCAACTTTGAAACTGCAATGTTTGGGCTTTTAGTATTGAGTAGAAATTTGCGTTTCATTTATTCAGCAGCTTAAGTGTTAACATTACTGTTGGTTTTGTAAATCAGATACACCATAGTTTACTTGGATGTTTTTTAAGGTTGGCTGCTGCAATTTCTTTTTACTCTTTCACTACTAATTCAAGAAATTCCACTTTTTTCGCTGTCTAAAAGGAGATTTCCACTGCTATTGAAGATGAATTGCATCATTATATAGCATCGGGTAGCGGATGGTGTAGATCAAAGATCAGACTGAACGTTCTGTGCAGTCTGATCTTGATCTACACCATCCGCAAAAGCTACTTAAGCCTTCATTAGTAGTGAAAGAGTTAAGGAGGTAATGACTTTGATACAAATTCCAGTCATCGATTCTTTCAGTACTTTGATTTTGATTTCAGTATAATCTGCCGATTAAATATATGGAAGAAGGTTTACCCTTTCGTTGACAAGCTCAGCTCTAGTCCCTATATCGGACTGATAAGATCAAGATCAGACTGCTCTAAACGTGCAGTGTGATTTTGTACATACACTGTCCGACATTTTTTTGTGATATATTCTGTCCAGTGCCAGTATCCGGTACTTTCAGGATTCAACCGTACTAAACGAAAATTTTTAGATTTGTCCAAAATGAAAGCATTAATTTTGGAGACGACAAATAAAATGTGTTGCAAATTATATAATTTTTCTTTCACAGGACTGAAAAGATTGTGGAAAAAAAAGGAGAAAATGTTGGTAACCAGCATTTTCTCCTTTTTCCACAAAGTTTTCGGGAAAAGAATCCCCAGGATCGTTAAAAAACTTGGTTGTTTCGGAAAGGGTGTTACCGATCATCAGCTCAGTGGTGCGCAACTGATAAACCGGCTGTTTTTGGAGAATTCCAATATCAGGTGTTTGCAGATGTAGATATGTAGTATATATTATTCATTTACCCTTGGAGGCCCGAGTACTTGAAATGGTCAAATTAAGTCACTGAAACGTAAAAATTATGCAATTTTAAGGCTGTTTTACAGATAATATTGCACGAAATAGCGGAAAGTGTAGATTCAAGATCAGACTGCACGTCCCGTGCAGTCTGATCTTGATCTACACTGTCCGCTTAAGGGATTTAGTCATGTGCCTCTGCGCTGTTAAGGACTGAAAATACTTGAATGAAATATTCAACAGACTTGCGGAGACTTGAAAGCCCCCAATACTTTATTGCTATCTTGATTTTATCTGTCGGTATCTGGTCATGCAAGGCTCTTAAAGCTAATCCGAAAATCAAGCCATTGACCTCTGCTTCAATTCTTTAAATAGTGAGTGAATGAAAACAGAGAGAGAGAGAGAGAGAGAGAGAGAGAGAGAGAGAAAAGCTATTAACAGGCTTTAGAACTTGCATGAACATAGGTCAGAATTGGTTCTAGAAAAGAAAACTTGCATTGTTTAAGTTGGAATGACATTTGTTGCCTTGTTCTCTAGGTGTTTCTTTCCAAAACACCAGTTCACTGTTCTCTGTCTGCACTCCTCTCTCCTCTATACTTGTTGTTCTCTCTTTGTCTGTCTGTCTTGTTGCTTTTTATCCTTATACGTCATTCTGTCTCTCTATCTGTCTCTGTTAGTGTCTGTCTTTCCCTATTACCACCCTGTCTGTCTGTCTCCCCTTCTTTCTGTCTCTCTGTCTGTCTGTTGGCCCGTCTCTCTCTCTCTGCCTGTCTCTCTCTTTCTCTCTTTGACAGAATGTTAGACCTGACAGAAGGTTAACATAGATCAAGCCTATCCACAACGATCACTGATAAAGATGGAAATATTTCCCAGAACTTCAGATAAGTTCTTGAATAACGTGATTATCATGGCATTATCAATACGATACAGAGATACTCTGACCTCGGTAGCAATGTCTACCTTTTTTGTTTCTCTTAAACGGAAGCTGCTAGGCGCGACTCACTGACCTTTTGCGGACAGTGTATATCAAGATCAGACTGCACAGAACGTGCAGTCTGATCTTGGATCCACACTGCCCGATAACGAGATATCGTTCTCCATAGAAGTGAGTTTGAAATATCATTATTCAGGTTTCTACTGACGTCTTGAAAGTTCCACTTAAGTTATTTAGCATGATAGGGGTTAAGTTAAGCTTTCATAATGCACCCCTCCGCCAATATGAGAAATTGAGGCGGTAATCATAAAAATTCTAACTGTTGCAAGAATGTTCAATATTAGAGTTGTGTGTTGCATATTTTGGTCCAGAGGTAAAACACTGGACTTGTTCATTTTCATAGAAAGTTTGCCAAGCCCCCGTAGCTCAGTCGGTAGCGTACAGGACTTGAGAACTGGAGGTCGCTGGTTCGATCCCCGGCTTGGCCAATTTCTTTCCGAGGATTGATGATAGTCATTGCGACAGGATTCATTCCTCTCTCACCGCTGACCGTTATTTCGGCGATGGCTATGTGGGAAAGCAGCCAGTGGGTT
Organism: Tridacna gigas; assembly: GCA_945859785.2. Classification (NCBI taxonomy): domain Eukaryota; kingdom Metazoa; phylum Mollusca; class Bivalvia; order Cardiida; family Cardiidae; genus Tridacna; species Tridacna gigas. Next base: position 60,777,930 of record OX244032.2, read on the forward strand.
GGAAAGAATATTGTGCGGAGTACTGGTAAAAGAAACTCCAGGAAAGCCTGGATAGTTGCACTGGCCGCCGCGATATAACTGAAATAATGTTGAAAAGGGCGTTGAACACCATACAATCCATTAATCAATCATAGAAATTTGAACCTTTGAAATATTTTCACCTCAATAAACCCTTGTGAAAACAAAAAAAGGCCCTACATTTTGTCTGTGTGAATTACAATGTATTATCTTTACGTCGCAACTATTTTTATCTTTTTACACCTAATCGCCCTGTAACAGTTTAAATTTACATTAAACGATGTCACATTATTCGTCATCTGCACCTTTATTTTTTTTTTAAATCAAACCCATGTACATGTACATTCAGATCTCGATTATTCGCATATGCAACGGTTGGTATATGCTGGTTAATAGAAATACATCGCTTGATTGGACTTTTATGGTTTATTGGAATATATGTACATCCTTTTAATCGAATTCATGTATATTAGTTAATTGGAATATCGAATTCATGTATATTAGTTAACTGGAATATCGAATTCATGTATATTAGTTAATTGGAATACTTCGGCTAATTCGAATATATTTGAGCCGCGCTCTGTGAAAAGGGGGCTTCCTGCATCTGCGAAACGTATCGGCCCAGGTCAGCCTGCGCAGTCCGCGCAGGCTGACCTAGGCCGAAACTTTTCGCTGTTGGTCAATTTTCTGCATGTCAAATGACCATCGCACCTCATGAATCAGTCGGTTGTTATACAAAATGGATTTCACTGATATATAAATATATGTTGACTCGCTTGGTATCATGCATCACGGCGATGCATTAAGCCCCCTTTTGCCAGAGCGCGACTCAAATATATTCGTTAATTGGAATACTTCGGCTAATTCGAATATATTTGTTTATTTGAATATATCGATTTATCGCTTACTTCATAAATTATATGTCGGTTAATTCGGATATGTGTCTACAAAAAGCTAGTCTTCAGATAACTGTATACAGCAATTACGATTGATATACGAGCTATTTGTACTGCTGCTTTTGGATTTCTACTGCATCGCTTTTTTGAAAAAAAAAAGAAAGTCCTGTGATTCACAGTTGTATGAAACGTTAGAAGTCACTTGATAAAAACACGTAGAAGACGCAATTCAACACGCCCATATGAACTGTGGGCTCGTTACGAGCAATTTCGGCTTTTGTCATAATTCATTCAAAACTTGTTTTGTGCAAGATGAAATAAAGTCGTCCGCAGGTGGTAGGTTATGTGTTAACTGCTTACCAGACGACAAAATTTTAGACTTGTCCACATTCAAAGCATGGGCAGACAACGAATTAAAGCTCGACTATGGAATTTGTTTTTGAAAGGGTAAAAACATTGTGGGAAACTGAAAAAAATGCTGGTTACCGGCATTTTCTCCTTTTCCCACAATGTTTTATAAATACTTTATCCTGAAAGTTGTTAAAATTCGGGATTATTCGATAAAGGGTTTTACGTTTGGCCGATATAAATTTAAGCATTTTATTGCTTTCAACTGTGCTCGCAAGTCATCCATAGCAAGGTTCTTTCACAAACTATGTTCAACCCTTCCATTGTTAAATATAGAGATGAAAGGACCTAGTGGCTGCAATTTAAATATTGTTGGCTAAAAATTTACCCCCCAAAAAAATTCTAACAGAAATACCGACAGTGCAGTAACGAATTGAATTGGGCGTTCTATGCATTCTCTCTCTTACTCTCACTGTTTTCAAAACAACACGGCAAGTTAACCCTTTCCCAGACGATAAAATTTCGACTGGTCCAAATTGAAAGAGTTTGCAGACGACAATTTTAAATTTGATGAAAATGACAGAAAGTTCCCCAAAAGGGTAGAATACACTTTGGGAAAAGGAGAAATTGCTCGTTGCGAGCAATTTCTCCTTTTCCCACAGTGTTTTCAAAAGACTTTTACTGCAGACATGTGAAAACCAGGGCTTGTTTGGGAAAGGGTTAAGGGGTAAGCCGGGAATAAGGTACAATTTTATAAGTATTTAAATGTAAATATACTTGTCTGATGTATACTTTGTAAGGGCGGGGCCCGGCAGAATACTGTGTGAGGGGAATTAATGCGACCTGTTAAAATGTTTTTTAAAAAGCCATGATGAGAAATTTCAGGTTATAGTCACATAAATGAGTCATGCTCTGGAAAAAAGGGGGCTTAATGCATCTCCGTGATGCATGATACTAAGCACGTCATCACATGATCATGGATCCATAAAGTCCATTCTATCTAACGACCGATTGAATCATGCAGTAGACAGGTCCTTTGACATACAGAAAATTGACCAATAGCGAAAAGTATCGACATAGGTCAGCCTGCGCAGTCTGCGCAGCCTGACCTAGGTCGATACTTGTCGCAGATGCATTAAGCCCCTCTTTCACAGAGCATGGCTCTCTCTCTCTCTCTCTCTCTCTCTCTCTCTCTCTCTCTCTCTATATATATATATATATGTGTGTGTGTGTGTGTGTGTGTGTGTGTGTCTGTCTGTCTGTCTGTCTGTCCCCGTCCGTCCGTCCGTCCGTCCGTGTGCCTTAACCATAAATGCTTTTGACAGACGAGTCAAAAGTTCAAATCCCAATTTAGTCGGTCCTTATTTTATCCTGCAAACCCAAGCACTGATACAGAATGATGGTACAAGAAAACTGGACTGGTAGGCTGTCGCCATGACGAGATTGAAATTCTGATAAAAGTAAAATTTTAGAAAAACATCACATGAAATAACCAATAGTAGCCAATTTAATGATATTTTTCTATCGCCTTATCGTAATGGTATTCTGTGGCACAGCGAAAAGATCAAACAGCGAAAAAAAAAAAAACAACAAAGAAAGAAGTAGAACAAACATTTTGAGATTGGTGAATATATTTTATAGCTGTCTGACATGCCATAGTATCGAACTAGATATCGGACTTTAAAGTTTTATCGTGGGTTGTCACACACGTCACTATTTTAACGCTTGGGCTGGTAAATGCGACTTTATGGGCTTTTGCGGACAGTGTAGATCAAGATCAGACTGCACAGAACGTGCAGTCTGATCTTGGATCTACACTGTCCGATACGGTAAGATTTCTGCGACAAGCAAAATTTTAAATCGCAAACTATGGGTTTTCACTATTGGCTGGAAATCTTTAGTTTAATTTGTTTAGCGTAAGGGTTAACTGTCGGATGCTAGGTAAGTGAAACGGACATTCTCGCCTAGACATTTCATTATCATAGCCTAATATGCAGGTCATCTATTACAAAGATGTTTTCAAAGTTATCTGCCTCAGATTTGTACCAGTGGGTAATGAGTAAAAAAGGGTCTGAATTCCAACCATGTGTATGATTGATTGATTGATTGTATGGTGTTTAACGCCGTTTTCAACATTATTTCAGTTATATCACGGCGGCCAGTGCACCTATCAATGCTTTCCTGGAGTTTCTTTTACCAGTTCTCCGCACAATATTCTTTCCAAGCCACTGGCTGTTTTCCCACATAACCATCGTCGAAACAATGGTCAGCGGTTAGAGAGGAATGAATCCTGTCGCGATGACTATCATCAATCCTCGGAAAGAAATTGGCCAAGCCGGGAATCGAACCAGCGACCTCCTGTTCTCAAGTCCTGTACGCTACCGACTGAGCTACGGGGGCTTGGCTCCAACCCTGTGTGAGTCAAGGCTTGTAAACAGATAGTAGTATTTTGTTTTTGCGTCAGGTGCTGTGCTCACAAGAGCTCTGCATGTGTGCCTAAACACTCAGCGTCAGCAGCTTTTTCCGTGTGAATTTATTCGAAGAAGGGGCATAACTTTATAAAAAATATTTGAGCCATGCTTTGTTAAAAAGGGGGCTTATTGCATCTGCGAAAAGTATCGACCCAGGTCAGCCTGCGCAGTTCGCGCAGGCTGACCTGGGCCGAAACTTTTCGCTATTGGCCAATTATCTGTATGTCAAAGGACCAGTCTACCTTATGATACAGTCGGTTGTTAAACATAATGAATTTTATTGATCTCTAAATACCCTGTCTTATTTGGTATGATGCATCACGGTGATGCATTAAGCCTCCTTTTGTTAGAGTACCGCTCGTTTTTTTAGGGTTACCTGCCCTTCTGGTACAGGTTTGATTGTTAACAATTAGCTTGAGTACATAAATATCTTTTTAGAGTAATGACCAGAGATATCAGAAGAAACTCCAAAGCTTTCGCACCACGATGGCAATGCAGGCGACGATAGGTCAATGACAATACCTCGACGTTTGCTTCGAAATCACCCAAGCTATTGTTATTCCCTGAAAGACTGTCTGTCTCTGTCTGTCTCGCTCGCTCGGGCCGTCTTTCGCTATCTTCATAACTACCGTCAACATCATAATGTTGGCTAGTTAACCTTTATCCTGCTGAGTAAGTTAAATAAAACTTTCAACCGGATAGTAAAAACCCGAATAATGTAGTTTCAAACTTATTTTCTTGGAGTGAAAACATCTCCTTATCGGACCGTGTAGATCCAAGGTCAGACTGCACATTCTGTGCAATCTGACCTTGATCTACATTGTCCGCAAAAGGCCAGCGAGTCGCGCTCAGCATCTTAAGGGTTAAACTTTTCATGCTGACAAATCTTTGTCTTATGTATATTGTAGACGGGTCAGGGGCACTAAAATGTTTCAAATTTACCGTAACTTATTATCTGTGGAGTTTAAACTTACTCAGCATTATTATCCTCTATTGACAAGCAATATCGCCTCAAGTACAATGACTCATTTTAACACGGTAAGGTAATATTTACGAACACCGGTAAATAAACAGTGGAACAAACGAATGCATATTTTTCGACTAAAACCCTAATCCTAAACATTCTAGTGCTTTAACGAGTCCAGTTAAGAAAGTTTTCGAAAACAGGGTGAGACAAGGAGAAAATGCTGGTAACCAGCATTGTCCCCATTCCCCGAAATGTTTTATATCCTTTCCAAGGCCAATTCCATCATTTGAGCCACATTTGATAGCCTACGTTTTCTGCAAATTATTTCAGCATGGGTCAGTCTAGAATGGTAATATAATTGTGCCATGCTCTGGCAAAAGGGGACTTAATGCGTCGCCGTGATGCATGACACCAAGCAAGTCATCACATGATCATGGATCCATAAAGTCCATTTTGTCTAACAAACGATTGAATCATGAGAAACTGGTCGCTGGACATGCAGATGTTGACCAATAGCAAAAAGTGTCGGTCCTGGTCGGCCTGTGTTGACTGCGCAGGCTGACCTGAGTCGATACTTTTCGCAGATACATTAAGCCCCTTTTTCACAGAGCATGGCTCAATTATTATTATTGTCTGGTAAAGAGTTAAAACGGAGCCCCCGCAGTATTCTATGACCGTTTTTATCGAATTATCGCTCGGAACGACATGTTACATGCGATGATAAACATTTCAGGAATGTAGCTAGGATATTGAACAAGGCTACCGGATAAAATTTTCAGAGAGAAACAAAAAAAAAACAAGAACCCGGAGACTTTATCTCGCGATATCGGGTTACCAAAGTCAGCCATTCTTCTTGACTGGATTATGGAACATTTATTTAGAGCTATGATAATAAGTCTAATGACTCCTAACGGTAAAACCCTTCTGTACACAGTAAACATCATAGAGCATAGTGCTGGTACTTTTTACGCCCCTGTAGATGACAGCTTTTTGAAAAAAAATATGGGGAAAAAAAGCAATTCTTTGTCAAAGTGAAAATGTCAAATAGCTTTTACGTACGGCATGGATGTGAATCTGACTGCACAGAACGTTCTTTCCGATCTTGAATATTTTACACCCTTCACGCGAGCCTATGATCAAAACTCTCGTCCTTTCTGTGTTTCACGGGGAAAAAAATTACCTACTTGATTCATCCGGGCAGCAGAGGAAAACATAAATTAAGAACCAACAAGACTATTTCCCACAATGATTTTTATAGTATTTATATCAAGTGCTGCAGATTCCCCCCCCCCCCCCTTTCCCAAACAAGCCCTGGTTTTCACGTGTCTGCAGTACAAGTCTTTTGAAAACACTGTGGGAAAAGGAGAAATTGCTCGTAACGAGCAATTTCTCCTTTTCCCACAGTGTTTTCTACCCTTTTTGATAACTTTCTGCCATTTTCATCAAATTTAAAAATTGTCGTCTGCAAACTCTTTCAATTTGGACCAGTCTAAAATTTGTCGTTTGGGAAAGGGTTAATGTGCGACCAATCTGTCAGTTGTGACAGTGTTTGGTAGGCTTAACGTTGAAAATACCGTAAAGGATAAAGGGTTAAGGATTATAGATAGGTACATATGAGCCTTGTTCTGGCTAAAGGAGTTTTAATGCACCTCCGTGATACCGAGCAAGTCGTCACGTAATGATGGATCCATAAAATCCATTTTGTCTAACAGCCAACTGAATCATGAGGTAAACTGGTCCTTTGACATGCAGAAAATTTACCAGTAGCAAAAAGTTTCGACCCATGTAAGCCTGAGCGGACTACGCTGGCTGGCATGAATCGATACTTTTTGCAACTGCATTAAACCCCCTTTTCTCCAAGCATGGCTGAAATAGAGCAGATGATCGTTAGTCCCAGCTCTGGGTGATTCCGAAAACCAGAAAAACCAAAAGACATGGCTTAAATTACCGGTAGCATTCCGCACTACGACAGGTCCACCAGTGGTTTTATTTTTGGAAACTTTAAACTGAGGCCTGACAAAAGAGATGTTTACTTTTCTCTTTAAATGACTGAAATGCTATTGTAACGGCATGTAGCACTGAATAAACGCAAGAACAGCAGTAAAGGAGAGCAGACTCTGTCCTGATCGAGTTATTAACAATTAGAGTGCCTCTAAGTGTGCTGAATCAACCTAACAGACATTTTCATTCTAATAAAAATAATGATAATTCAAGGTTGCTTTTGACATGAATGTCTTACCAAAGCGGACAGTTTAGATCAAAGATCAGACGTTTTGTGCAGTCTGATCTTTACCTACATTGGTCGCAAAGGCAATTAGCGGTTGCTAAATGTGCTTTTAGGGTTAACTATTTTTTTCGGCGTAGCTGAATGTACTGGCGTTTGACCTACTTTTTGGTACTGATAAAAAATGAATTAACAGAAATTTGTGATTGGTCAGAAATTTAGACATGTTTATTTTAAGGGCCCCCTTAGAAATTTAGACATGTTTATTTTAACCCTTTCCCAAACGACGAAATCTGGACTGGTCCAAAGTGAAAGAGTTTGCAGACGACAATATTAAATTTGATGAAAATGGTAGAAGGTTCTCAATAAGGGTAGAAAACACTGTGGGAAAAGGAGAAATTGCTCGTTACGAAGGAGAAATTGCTCGTTACGAGCAATTTCTCCTTTTCCCACAGTGTTTTCAAAAGACTTGCGCTGCAGACACGTGAAAACCAGGGCTTGTTTGGGAAAGGGTTAAGGGCCCCTGCCTATTTGCGGGCAAATTTGTGCCGTCTATCCTTTTTAAAGATAACTACATATATTTTTTGTTTTACATGCTGTAAATGAAAGTCATGCTTTTGTATGTAAATTTGTTGATGGGGAAGATGTTTGCGTGACGGGAAAAAAAGCATCGAGTTTCAAATATGTTTCACATTTCTGCCTCTCACATTTCAATACATGCACAATGTGTATTTATTTACATTAATACGCCTATATAAGGTACGTAACCTATTCCTACATTATCTTAACTCTTTACCAGCATTTTCTCCTTTTTCCCCTCATGTTTTCCATTCTGTAAAGGAAATTCAGTCCATTTGTACAAAGTTTGAATTTGTTGTCTGCAGATCCTTTCAATATAAAAGATTCTAGAACTTTTCATTTGGGAAAGGGTTAAACTTTCGTGTTACAAAATAAAACTTTTCAATAACACATTTCGACAAAAGAAGACTTTTTGGTCGTCTTGCAACAGGCCAAGTGTGGAAAAAACAATGTGACAAAAGGATGAAGTACTTGTAACAAGCGATTTCTTTTTTTTTTTTGTCACAATGTTTTCATAAGACTCCATGTATGAAACACAAGTTTGTATTGATAGTTCATATTTTACAAATAATGTTTTACAGATACACAGATGGCCTTAATTTCTATCAACAGGGAAAATAATCACAAAAAGTATATGAAAGTCAATAAAAACAAGAAATATCTTGAAAAATGATACCCGTCGTAAATTTGTCAGCAAATAGGCAGGGGCCCCAAGAACAAACATGTCTACATTTTTGACCAATCACAATTTTTTATTTATTGATTTTTTATCAGTATCAAAAAGTAGGTCAAAAACCAGCATATTCATCTTCGCCGAAAAAAGATCAAAGCAATAAGTACAAATTCTTATTTACGCTGATTTAGGCACAGCAGAGTATCTTTTACACAACAATAACAACAAAATTGTCGGACCGGTCTGTGCAGATGATACACTCGCAGTTGAAAAGAAAACACACCCGAGAGGTTAAAAGTACGAAGCCTACTTTGGTAAATGAAAGTTCGCGCAGGCTTACACGGGTCGAAAATTTTTGCTATTCGAAAATTTTCTCCATGCTACTAAAGGACCATTCTACCTCATTCTACCTTGTGGTTCAGCTGGGTTTTAGGTAAAGTGGATCTTCTAACAAATGCGACAATTTGCTTGGTATAAGGTTGTATTAAACCCCCTTTTCACAGAACATGGCCCATGTATGTCATGACTGCCTGATTACCCATAACATATCGTATTACATTTTTGAGGAGCATATCCGCTCTCTCTTAGTGACTCAGCTTAATGTTGATCCTGATTTAAAATTAACAAAAGTAACATCTTCATTCAGGGGAGAATAGACCCAAGTCATGCCATTTCAAGGTTTTTTTTGGCCACAGTAACTCTACACATTATATAGTGTAAATTTATGATCAGGCAGCAGGGTCTGTGCTGTCTGATTTTTATGTACACTGGCTTAAAAAAGCAATGCATGCTTTGATGGGCAGTCAAATTGTTAATCCCTTACCACACAATCCCGACTTTTATCGATCCCGAGAAAGGAGCCTTTTGAAAACATTGTGTGAAAAGGAGAAAATGCTGGTAACCAGCATTTTCTCCTTTTCCCACAATGTTTTCTACCCTTCCCAAAAGAAATTTTAATTTCAAAGTCATTTTTATTTTGTCGTCTGCAAATGCTTTCAATTTCAACCAATCTAAAATTTTATCGTTCGGTAAAGTGTTAAGATGCTTCAGTGGTCATCGTCATGTAACAGAATCCAGGTAGAGAACTGTGAACTCATAATATCATATACTGCGTTTGTATCCAGACGCCCTGTTAGCCAAAATCTCGAAATCATATTCTGCGTTTGTAAACTGAGACGACACCCTGTTAGCCGAAATCTCGAATTACTCCACGATATATTACAACGTTTTGTTGTAGATCCTTACAAAAAAAAAAAACGTGTAAAAACGTTTGCATGGGCCTTTTGACTTGGATTGACCAAAAAAAAAAACATAATACATCCAGTATCTCTATATGAACTATGCTCTGTGAACAGTAGGCTTAATGCATCTGCGAAAAGTATCGACCCAGGTCAGCCTGCGCAGTCCGCGCAGGCTGACCTGGGCCGAAACTTTTCGGTATCGGTCAATTTTCTGTATGTCCAAGCACGACTGTACTTCATGATTCAGTCGGTTGTTAGACAAAATGTATTTCATAGGTCAATAATTATGTAATGACTTGCTTGGTGTCATAGTTCACGGTGATACACTAAGCCCCCTTTTGCCAGAGCATGGTTTATATTATATAGTCTACGAATCTTGATTTCCTGTTACTTTACCCAAACACAATGGTACTATCGCTGGTCAAAACGGCGCTTTGAAGTAAATTCTGTCCCCGTAAAAATATCACATTTGAGTCTAAGTTATTAAAGTTATTGGTCTATCTCCTAGAAAGTGGCACTTTCTGCAGTGTCCTTACATGAACTGAAAGTCTGCCCTACATGTTTGTTAGATGTTTGTTTTTTTCAATTCTACGAGTAGTAATATAGTTCTTCCTCGATAAACGTTTCATTATCAGTTCGTATTGTTGTGTATATTTGTGATAACAGGTTTAAAATCACGTACCATGACGAGATAATTTATAAACCGAACTCAATAATGTTTATATTACCTCATCATGGTAGGTGGTTTTAAACAAGTATTGTCCAAAAACAAACAATGATATTAACTGTTGGGGTTATACATGTACTGGTGACTGCACCTCGCTCACGAAAAGCTCAACATAACTTGTTTCTGCAGATGATGTAGATCAATTTTGGTCTGACCGTACGGAACTTGCACTCTTACCATAGATTTTTACCGTCCAATATTTTGAGAAATACTCTGGTAAAAAAAAACGTTGACAGTTAGTGCGTTTTGTCCACTGATTGAAAAAAAAAAAACCTTTATCGGTCCCAGAGCTATGTGAATTTAATGAATGGCGTGAAAAAATACCGACGAAAATTTAACCGTTACGCTGCTAGGCGCGACTTAAGGACCTTTTGAGGACAGTGTAGATCAAGATCAGGCTGCACAGAACTTGTATCTTCACAATCCGAGGAGATATTTTCAAAAAATACCTTTGAAATAATAAAATTTGGGTTTTTACAATCGGCTTTGAAAAGTTTCATTTCATTTATTTAGCATGTCAGAAGTGAAGAGTGAGGACTTTTCTCGCCAGGAAAACATTCAATATCTACGGTGTTTATTCAAATAGTTCCATTTCACGGAACGGTGTCACACTCAATTTTAATAATTCGATTAGCGAAATTGGTTTTCTACGGTTTATAGGGCCCTAGTTGATACGGTCAGATAACTTCTTATAGTGGAAACTGGACAATCAATCAATACAGTCTTAACCTATAGAACGCTAAGACGATTGAACCAGTGAGTCAGCGTAAAACTGAATAAATCCAAGAGAGATTATAACGTTTGAATTACATTTCAAATAACGTTTTGCCCCGTGTTTTTGCACATGTAATTGGGCCATGCTCTGGCAAAAGGAGGCTTAATGCATCTTCGTGATGTAGTATACTAAGCAAGTCATCACAGTATTATACATCCTTAACTCTTTCCCAAACGACAAATTTTGGACTGCTCCAAATTGAAAGAGTCTGCAGACGACAATTTTAAATTTGATGAAAATGGCAGAAAGTTCTCCAAAAGGGTAGAAAACACTGTGGGAAAAGGAGAAATTGCTCGTTACGAGCAATTTCTCCTTTTCCCACAGTGTTTTCAAAAGACTTGTACTGCAGACACGTGAAAACCAGGGCTTGTTTGGGAAAGGGTTAAAATCCATTGTGTACAATATCCAACTAAATCATGTGGTACACTGGTCCTGTGACATGCAGAAAATTGACCCAAAGCAAAAGGTTTTGGCCCTGGCCAGCCTGCGCAGGCTGACTTGGGTCTATACTTTTTGCAGATGCATTAAGCCCCCTTTTTCACAGAGCACGGCTCAAATATATATTTACCCATACTTTCTGACCAAAGGTGTTTTTTTTTTCCTTCAGAATGTTATGTCTCATTTATCAGTGTCGTAGTTTGTGTGAAAGGCTTTTTTTTTTAAATAATGATAATAATAAAAAATACATATCACGAGGAAGATGTTTGATGATTTAACAGTCTTGTATATTTTACGTGATCATTATAATTAACTGATCACTATAATTAATGGAATTAATAGAAAAGCATTGCGGAAACACCTTACGAAATCACGTCCTGGGTCCGTATTCAGCAACCATTCTCAAGAACATTCCTGAGTCTTATTCTCCAATATTTTCTTGATTTGAAAGTAACGCGACCTCTGATTGGCTAAACCATTTAGTTTAGAAAAATTCTGGAGAATAAAACTAAGAACATTCTTGAGAATGGTTGGTGAATATGGATCCTGGGCATGCACATTCATGGACGGTGAACTGGAAAGCACAGCCATCGTTTTTTTGTGTGAAGTTTACGATCTGTGAAAATAGTTAACACTTAAGCTGCTGAACAAATGAAACGCAAATTTCTACTCAATACTAAAGGCCGAAACATTGCGGTTTCAAAGTTGATTCCACCGGAAAGAAAATACCGTATCGGACAGTGTAGATCAAAGATCAGACTGCACGTTCTGTGCAGTCTGATCTTGATCTACACTGTTCGCAAAAGGTAAGTGGGTCTCGATTAGCAGCTTAAGGGTTAATGGGAGGAGACAAAATGTAGAACATATGGCGGCATCGCTCGAAGGTCTCATACCACTTTCCTCATAGCTGATGGACTGAAAATATAGGAAATATTCTGGGGTTTAAATGACGGCACTTGTGTTCCGTACTAAACACCACCTTTTTCGTATGTAGAATACCCGTTAGTTTGAATGGTTTCATTGAGACAAATTGACACTAGTTTCCAAACTAAAGATTTTAGTAAAAGAACTTTGCCCTTTGAGTATTGGCAAATTTATCCAGACCACTGTGACAGTCTCTTTGTCCTAGGCCCGTACCCACACACCATGCTAAATTGCATTTTCGGTCTTATTCTAAAAAAACTTTCTTAGTTTCAAAGATAGACAATTTTTGATTGGTTATACTGTCAAAAACTGTGTTACTTTCTAAATTCTGAATCAGACAAAGAAAGCAAAGCAGGAGTGTTGATGAATACGTACCCAGGGCCCGTATTCACCAATTATTCTTAAGAACATTCTTTGTCTTATTCTCCAGGATTTTCTAAATTTGAAAGTAACACAACTTCTGATTGGCTAAACCGTTTGGTATAGCCAATCAGAAGCTGTGTTACCTTCAGATTAAGAAAATCATGAAGAATAAGACTACTTAAGAACGTTCCTAAGAATGGTTGGTGAATACGGACCCTGGTCTTGATAGGATAGCAATCGCAAAAAGATACGGTAAAACAGCCAGCCCAGGAAAGTGTTGTGTTCTGTAATTGGCTCTTTAATATCGCGTTTTATGTTCCTCGCGGAATCCTTCGTTTATAACATAATACCACTTTAACACCAGTGAGTAGACTAATAAATTTTGACACCCTGACCTCAAACAAGGCTTTTCCATCAGACATCGAAGCTAAAAACTCGCCCAAATTGGGTCACACAAATAGCTTTATGGGCTTCCAGAGACGTTTAGTATATGACATTTTGGGGATCGGTGGATTACAGATTGATTCCTCTGTGTCAGTGAGGACTTGATTATGTATCGCAGAATTCTTGTTTACCTCTTCACCAGACGACAGAATTTTAGACTGGGCCAAATCCAAAGCATTTGCAGACGACAAGTTAAATTTGGCTCAAATAATTGGATTTGTTTCTGTAAGGTTAGAAAGCATCGTGGGAAAAGGAGAAAATGCTGGCATTTTCTCCTTTTCTCGCGATGTTTTCAAGAGGCTAATTTCTCAGAGGCGTTAAAACTCGTCATTGTGCGGTAAAGAGTTAAACCGTTACTACACAACCTCGAGTTTGAAAGGCTTTGGAAAGCATTGTGGGTAAAGGAGGAAATCCTGGTAACCAGCATTTTCTCCTTTTTCACAAACTTTCCATTCACTCAAAGATAAATCCCATTACTTAAGCAATGTCTAGTTCTTCGTCTGGAAATAAGTTCAGTTTGGACAAATCTAAAGTTTTGGTGTCAGGTCAAGAGTTGACACATTTCAAAATTCATCAACATTGTCTGCCCATACCATCCTTGTGCCCGATACTTTTTCCTGATCATTACAACGCAGTGAATTTACTAGGAATTTTACAGTCTGGTACCCCACCGTACTACAAGAGTATGTCAGGCAAATTGCAATAATGGCGGTCCCCGCCGGTAATATGCAGAGGAGACGGGGTATTGTTATTTTACATGATCAAAATAAGATCATAGGCTGAATTCAAAACAGACCGCTTGCAATAAAGTCACGGCAGTGAGTTTTTCTACACGCCGTTCTTACTTAGCGAGAAAAACTACATATCAGAAATGTTTGAAGTATCCCAAATGTGAATGGACCTATATATCGTCCGAAAACAGGGCTACTTTTAAAATGATTCATTGTCGATTTTTTTTTATAAACCAAACCCCAACAGCACATTTTAGATTCGGTATTGTATTTTTTGTACAAAATTGATCTCATTTTAATAATTGATCAAACTGGATCGCATTAAATATGGGAAAACGGGGAAGCATGTAGGGGTACGCTTGAGGACACCTAGGAGGCCGCCATTATCGCGCTTTGCCTGACCCGATAGCATAGTGGGGAGGGGCAGGTAATCCAGACTAGGAATTTTACAGACTTCTGCTGCAAATTCGTTCCAAGTCATTAGTTGAAATATACGTAGCCCCCAAAATAAGGGAACCCTTTTACTTGTTTCTTCTGACATGATATGACAGGGTGACTGTACCTCTCAGTATTTCAGCAGATTCCAAGAGTAATGATACACCGTATCATCTCCAGTGTGACGGCCAGGTGTCGTGAAGGTGTTGCTGCACATAGAGGTCACATCAGAAATTGACTTGGAATCCATATCTGTTGTATGCTTTAGGTAACATAAAGAATTACCTAAGATGAAATACAAGAGTTTTCTTATTTTTTCATTCAACGTATATAGCATGACCATGATAAACGCTTTCAAAATAAGTTGGTCATTGAAAACTTATGCTTCGAAAGTAATGACTTTTCTCAGAACAGTTGGCCTAGGTCATGCCATATTGAATATACGGTCGTGATACATGACTGAAATAGCCTGAAATAGCTTGGTGTTGTATAAAACAGTTACGCCTACGAACAATAAGTCACGCTGACAAAACTGCGTGTCGTCGTGGTAAAGGGACGAGTCATACGTCAAGTCAAAACATGAATACTTACATCATATTTGAACTGTGTCACTGTATCATGGACAGTATAACAAGCTACATCCTCGAAAACTGGTGGTCAACAAGAGCCCAAACATTATTAATTTTACGACCTGTAACTTGTGGCACTCTCTATCAGTTTTTCGGTCGTTGACTTTTATTAAGAAAAAGGTTTTGCTGATCAAAACTAAAGATGCGCCATTTTGAACATATAGGATAGTTAAACTCTCTGTACATTTTTTTTGATAAACGATTAAAAAATAAAGATTATGGCAACGCTTAGGTGTTTGTCGTTTTAGATTTTATTTTAACTGTCGATTACCTACCTGATCGTACTTTGAAAAAGAAAAACACTCTTTGAAATGGCAATAATGCTCAGAGGCTCGTCTTATCCAGGTACCTGTAGCCGGTTTGATCAAACTTTATCGCTCTATTTCAACAGGAAATGAAAAAGGAGCGGATGTTAATTGGCCTATGCAAACAGAAACTTATTTATCTGTTCTCGTTTATCTCTTGTGTTTCGCCAAGTTGTTGGTGTCAATAATTTGTTTTCTTACGCCCATTGTGTAAATATTTTAAGTAGAGGTACCGTTCTTTATTACGTTTTGTTTACATGCGGTCCCGCAGCACAAAGGACCATTTATAGCATGTAATGTGATTAAAATTTCACCGTGATATGACCAGGTCACTGTTTTCATTCTTTGATGAAATATTTCACTTAAAATGGAGGAATTCTCCAAACAGAAGAGGCCTTTTGTAGATTTCGCATGCCTTGAATTGTCGGCAAATTATGTCGCTTCGACATGTAACAAAACAGCTTGGTACTTTGATTTCTTAACCCTTATCCTGCGAAATAAACGAAATGAAACGTTTAAACCGACAGTAAATATCCAAATTTTGCTATTTCAGAGGTATTTTGGGGGAAAATGGTATCTCCTTATCGGACAGTGTAGATCAAAGATCAGACTGCACGTTCTGTTCAGTCTGATCTCGATCTACACTGTCCGCAAAAGGTCAGTGAGTCGCGCTTGTAATGAAGTTTAAGCGTTGAAATACTCGTTTGGTAAAACGTAAAGTGATTTCCGGTTTTGATTCAGTTCCCTTTTGCGAACAGTTGCTTGAGTCTTGATTCGAGGGGGGTATTGCAGTTGTAAGGTGAAGCAATTTGATTGATACGATATTTAAACTTGACTTCTGAAGATGGGCTTTGTAACCTGACCAATCTCTGGAAGATGTACTAGGTAACAAGAGCTAGCACTTTTATCGGACAGTTCTAGATAGTCTTTAGTCGTCTCCGAAAGATCTACTAGTTAACCAGAACTAGCACTTTTATCGGACAGTTCTAGATAGTCTTTAGTTGTCTCCGAAAGAAATAGTGTTGTGAAGGCGAGAGCGTGTTCAACCTTTCAGATGTCTCTTTGATCTTTCGCTAATCTTTCAAGTGCTTGAGGGTCAATTTTAGTCAATTTCGGTGAAGTTCAATGCAATTTATGAGCCTTTAAACTTCTGACATTTGGACCACGATATTTTACTCATTGTTTGTAATAGGTTCTTGATTTAAAATACAGTTTTCATAGCAACCTTCCCCCTAAATTGAATTTAGACCATTCTATGTCAGTTGACATCTGCTAATGATGAATGCTTCTGTAAGTTTTATGAGTTGCGCAGATCTATTAGGACTCAGTTAAATATTTTCTGGTGGTGCCAGACAGGTGTGAGGTTACATGTTCATCTTTGGTCAGTTCTTAAATATTCAGATTTAGCCATGATGTATTTATATCACAAAACAGCATAATTTAACAGTGTTTAACTCTTTACCAAATGACACAATTTTAGACTGGTTCAAATTGAAAGCATTTGCAGACAACAAAATAAAAGTGACTTTAAACTTGAAATTTGTTTTGGGAAGGGTAGAAAACATTGTGGGAAAAGTAGAAAATGCTGGTTACCAGCATTTTCTACTTTTCCCGCAATGTTTTCAACAGGCTCTTTTCTCGTTAAAAGTCGGGATTGTGTGGTGAAGGGTTAAGCATACTTTTACTACTTTAGAATGGGAGAGAGATGTATATGTATTTTTATGTTTTGTCTACAGTATTCGAAATGTATGACACTATCATTTCACATACACATTGTAGTAATTAACTCACGAAACTCTTAGAGATAAATTCAAAGCAGACGAAACTCATATCTCTTCGAGTCATTTTTGCAGGCTCTTCGATATTAGACTATGATATTGGTCCTTTGCAAATATACACTATTAACACGAATTAAAGTTTAAATGTATGCATTCATAGAAAATATAATGGCAAAAGGCGACATTGCTTACTAGCAATTTTTCTCCTTTTCACTATTGTGAAAGAATGGTACTGGTATGTTGCAGAGTTAGAAAAAAAGTCTGCGGCTGGCAGGAAGGTTCTAACCATTTACCAAACAATCCAGTGTTTTTATAACCTCCAGGTAAAAAAAAAAGACTTTTAAAGACATTGTGGTAAAAGAATTTCTAGTTGTAGGCATTTCGCCTATTCCTCACAAAATAATCCACACTGATAGTTAAAGACAAATTCCTTCTTTTGAGCCACATATTTTTTGCAATCTGCAAACCCTTTCATTAAGGTCAAGTCTAACAACTTCGTCTGGTTAAAGAGTTAACTCTTTACCACACGCAAAAAATTTAGAACTTGTCCAAATTTAAAGCATTTGCAGTCTTTGCAGATGGCAAATGCTTTGTGACTCATCTGATCAGATTTGGCTCCGAAAAGATAGAAAACATTGTGGGAAAAAGAGAAAATGCTGGTTACCAGCATTTTCTCTTTTTCCTACAATGTTTTCAAAATCTTGTATGTCAGGGTTGTTAGAACTTGGGACTGTGCGGCAAAGGGTTAAGGATAGGGCATGATAGACTGATGTAATGGCCCAGTGATTTACAGGTGTGCAAGCTAATCATAGCCTCTACAATTAAAACGTCCATTCCTTGACAGGCTTTATTGCGTTCCTGTGTTTTTCAAAGGTAACATCATTAGGAGGTCAATGATATTACAGTCACTCCATCTTGCTTAAATTGTATAAGTCACAGAACCTTGTGTTGATTTAGTATTGGCCTATTTGTTTCATGTATACAAACATTTTCAACAGTATCTCAGTTCTCAATTTCATCATGGGGACAGCTTCCTTTTTCACGGCATTTCTAGGTGCTACTAGTACAAGGCTCTTGCTCTTAATTTCCTTGCCAAAGGACAGTCCCATGTGATTTGCATCCGGCCAGAATTTTCTTGGTTACAAGTCCAAAGCATTGATCCTATACTAAACAGGTGTTCACCAAATAGTCCCTAAAGAGAAAGGTTTTTGAATGGAATTTTGGAAAAGGACAAAAGGCTAACTAATGGTTTTGTCATTTTGCCCTGCAATGTTTTCTATGCTTTGAAAGATAGTTTGTAATATTTGGCTTTGATTTTAACTCTTTACCACACAATCCTGACTTTTAACAACCCTTGAGAAAAACAGACTTTGAAAACATTGTAGGGAAAAGGAGAAACTGCAGGTAACCAGCATTTTCTCCTTTTCACACAATGTTTTCTACCTATTCAGGTACAAACTTAATTACTGATTACTGAGTACTCTTATTTTTAACCCTTTTCCTGCTAAATAAGTGAAATGATATTTTCAAAACGATAGCAAAAACCTGAATAATGCTCTTTCAAACTCATATTTTGGAAAAAGATATCTCCTTATCGGTGTAGGTTCTGTGCAGTCTGATCTTGATCTACACTGACCACAAAAGGTCGGTGAGTCTAAGGTTTAACCTAAGGTTTAACTGGAGAATGTGTTTATTATAATACAAATTATCATCAGAAGTTTCCTTATGGATAGCAGTACAAGTACTGAACTGAAAATGTAAATAAAGTCTGTCCGATACAGTAAATCTGACCCCCATCTTATCAACCAGATGTTCTTTCATCAGGTAAGCAGAATCTAAATAAATTATTAGGTTTGAGGGTTTCAATACAATGCAGGAATGTTTTATCACTTAACCCTTTACCAGATGACAAAATTATAGCCTTGTCCAAACTGAAAGAGTTTGCAGATGACAATTTTAAATTTTATGAACATGGCAGAAAGTTATCAAAAAGGGTAGAAAACACTGTGGGAAAAGGAGAAATTGCTCGTTACGAGCAATTTCTCCTTTTCCCACTGTGTTTTCAAAAGACTTGTACTGCAGACACGTGAGAACCAGGGCTTGTTTGGGAAAGGGTTAATAAAATGGGGTATCTTTTACTTGCTTCTTGCTAATATAAGATAGCAGTGAGATATGGGCTTCGACCCTTAGAATGCCAAGCACAATTTTTAGGGGCTTTTTTTTCTTCAGAGGATATGGATGAAGATTAGACTCAAAAAATTGTGCAGCCTGATCATCATCTAGTGACACACTGTCCAACATGAAATATGATACCCCCTAAAACATTGCAGTATCTGGGTCTGTTTTTCAATAACTTCAAACATCCATTTCATTTTTATAGATGGCACTTTAACTCTTTACCAAATGACAAAATTTTAGACTAATCCAACCAGAAAGCATTTGCCGACGACAAAACTAAATGTTACACAAATTAGGAAAGTTTTCTTTGAAAAGGTAGAAAACATTGTGGAGAAAATGCTGGTTATCAGCATTGAAAGCCACATTGAAACTGTCGTCTGCAAATGCTTTCAATTTGGACAAGGCTAAAATTTTGCTATCTAGTACAGGGTTAAATGTGGGGGATGTTTGGTAAAGGGTAAATCCATTTTCATTATGTATCCCTAAATAGTAATCACATGTGTAAAAGTAAATCAATCTAACTTGGATCATCTTGCAACATTTCGGACAGTTTAAATCCATGATCAGATTACATATTTTGTACAGTCTGATCATGATCTACTGTGTCAGCGATGCTACAGTGACTTCTGTGTGTAGTTCTCTATGGGTGACATGTCCATGAACTTACAAAGGCTTCAGTGAAGCTAGATAGTTTTATGTTGAAAAGGATAAGTTTTAGTAGCCGATAAACAAATTAGGGCCATCTGTTCTGGCATTGTTTATGTTGATAGGCAGGTTAATTGGCAGGCCACTACTTGTTACTACTGTGTTATACTGTTGGGTGTTTGGTTTCCACTTGCTTTGGGAGGCCTAATGAAACATAATTATGAAATGTGGCTGTAATTTGTCCATATCCTGATATCTTGAGAACTAACTAACCGTTTGCCAAACAACCCCCTTTTTAATGACCCTAACATGGTTGGCTTTTGAAAAGATAGTGGGAAAAGGAGAAAATGCTGGCGGCCAGCATTTTCTTCTTTTCTCACAATATTTTCAAAAGGCCTCTTTCCCATGGCCGTGAAAACCCGGGATTGTTTGGTAAAGGGTTAACTCTTTACCAATCGACAAAATTTTAGACTGGCTGAAATTGAAAGCATTTGCAGACGACAAAATAAAACTGACTTTAAAATTGAATTTCGTTTTGGGAAGGGTAGAAAACATTGTGGGAAAGGGAGGAAATGCTGGTTACCAGCATTTTCTCCTTTTCCCACAATGTTTTCAAAATGCTCCTTTCTCAGGGTCGTTAAAAGTAGGGATTGTGTGGTAAAGGGTTAAGGCAGTTACATTTGTAAACGGAAACCCAGACACTGAAAGAAGGAAATATTATCCTGTATAAGTGGTGAAGTTTGAATCGATCATCATTAATAATCTATTGAAACAGTTTCAAAGCATAGTTACAACAATATTTGGTAATGAAAACATGATTGATATCCAAAAACTTTGTTCCGGTTGATAAAAATCTAGAAAACACCCCTTTTTTTGAATAGGTACAATCATTAGTTCACCCAAACCCTTGAACCACTGTCATTTTCTACTGCTGATCACATATAGATTTGTCAACTTATTACAGAATAGAGCTACCCTGAATCAACGCATTTCTGTGCAAGTTATAATTTTCAGACATGTTGGGGTTGTAATAGATAACTCGAGACTCCTGATTTGGTTAACCCACTATTGAAGGATCCTTTATGTTAATAACCCTGAAGAAAATAAGCTTGTAAAAAAATGTGGGAAAAGGAGAAAATATTGGTGACCAGCATTTTTTTTTCCTTTGTCCACATTGTTTTCTTTCCATTTAGAGAACAGTGGCTCATTAATTTCTATCAAGTTGTCGTTTGCAGATGCCATCCAGTTCAATCATTGGTTGTAAGATTTGATATTTAGGAAAGGCTCAGAAAAGGTAGTTCTATGAATAAACTTATGAATAAATGTAGGGGATCATTGAGACAGTATGGCAAATGGAGAATTCATCTCATTCATTATGATATTTTATAAAGATGTGCTTTGCAGATGCAACATAAGATATGTGTATGAGGGAATGAGTTTGGGATAACCCTTTCCCAAATGACAAATTTTGGACTGGTCCAAATTGAAAGAGTTTGCAGACTACAATTTTAAATTTGATGAAACTGGCAGAAAGGTCTCAAAAAGGGTAGAAAACACTGTGGGAAAAGGAGAAATTGCTCGTTACGAGCAATTTCTTCTTTTCCCACAGTGTTTTCAAAAGACTTGTACTGCAGACACGTGAAAAGCAGGGCTTGTTGGGAAAGGGATAATCATTACCTGGAAGGTCAGAGAAATTATCTTCAATAAATTGTATTGTATCTTGACCTACAATCATATCTGCTTGTCATTTGTTACTGTATTTGTTCTACCATTTTCCTGTTTCATTTTCTAGTTCTCTTTTCCAAATTATTGTCATTTATTTCATTTATATAAACTCTTTACCAAATGACAAAATTTTGGATTTGTTCAAATAGACGATAAAATTGGTGTGGCTGAAAAAGATTTGACTTTGAAAGGGTAGAAAACATTGTAGGCAAAGGAGAAAATGATGGTTATCAGCATTTTCTCCTTTTCCCACAATGTTTTTGAAAACCTTTATTATAATGGGCTTTTGAAACTCAGAATTGTTCTGTGAAGGATTTTTTTTGGCGGCTGCTAATTTTTTCACCAAACATGCTCATGAAAAGGAGACCAAATTAGGACAGATGTTGCAATTTTGCTGTCAATAGAGAATGCAGTAATCTGACACAGGCATGGTTAATTTCATTGGTCTGGAAACTTTGTGCTAAAACAGACCTCATTGAAATTGTAATGAAATTTATTTAATGAGTAATTTCACAGAGGAATGGCAACGAATTTTGCACAGACCTGTGCAACAGTCTGCCTGAAGTAAAAAAGATACCGGTAATTATTTAGCCCAGGCTTGTAATCCTGGGCCCCAGTAGCTCAGTCAGCAATGCACAGAAGTTGAAACCAGGGGGTTGCTGGTTTGAATCCCGAGCATGGCCAAATTTTTTCCGAGGATTGGTTATAGTCACCATGACAGGATTAACTCTTTACCAAACAACAAAATTTTAGACTGGTCCAAATTGAAAGCATTTGCAGACGAAAAATAAATGTGACTGAAGAATTGAAATTTTGTTTTAGGAAGGGTAGAAAACATTGTGGGAAAAGGAGGAAATGCTGTGACTAGCATTTCCTCATTTTCCCACAATGTTCTCAGAAGGCCTCTTTCTTAGGTTCGTTAAAAGTCGGGATTGTGTGCTAAAGAGTTAATTTCTCTCTGAGTGGTGTCTGTTGTTTTGACGATGGCTACGTAAGAAAGCAGCTGGTTGCTTGGAAAGCAAAATAAAAAAAAACTCAGGAAAGCATTGCTAAGTACACTGGTGGCAGCAATATAACGGAAGTAATGTTAAAAACGGCATAAAATACCACTTATAATAAATAAACAAAGTTTATAACAAACAAAATCCTAAACTTTTTACGTTTTACCACTCAATCCCGTTTTAATGAAATTAACAGAGCAGGCTTCTGAAAACATTGTGGGAAAAGGAGAAAATGCTGGTAACCAGAATTTTCTCCTTTTCCAACAATTTTTTCTTCCCTTCAAAAAACAAACTTCCCCTTTTGAGCCACATTTATTTTGTCATCTGCGAATGCTTTGCATTTGGATAAGTCTAGGATTTATAGTTGTGTGGTAAAGACTTAACCCATTCCCAAACGACAAAATTTTGGACTGGTCCAAATTGAAAGAGTTTGCAGACGACAATTTTAAATTTGATGAAAATAAGAGAAAGTTCTCCAAAAGGGTAGAAAACACTGTGGGAAAAGGAGAAATTGCTGGTTACGAGCAATTTCTGCTTTTCCCACAGTGTTTTCAAAAGACTTGTACTGCAGACACGTGAAAACCAGGGCTTGTTTGGGAAAGACTTAAATTGTAAAGATTTTAACCATTAACCCTTATCTTGATAATTAAATAAGACTGTCAAGTCGATGGTAAAAACCTGAATACATGTTATTCAAACTTTATTTCTTGGACAATATGTCCTTATTGGACAGTGTAGATCCAAGATCAGACTGCACATTCTGTGCAGTCTGATCTTGATCTACATTGTCCGCAAAAGGTCAGTGAGTCGCTTCTGGCATCTTACGGATTAACCCTCTCTCATACAACTAGAAATGTCCCAATGAAACACGGATAATCACTATGACTTAACCCTTTCCCAAACAAGCCCTGGTTTTCACGCGTCTGCAGTACACGTCTTTTGAAAACACTGTGGGAAAAGGAGAAATTGCTCGTAACGAGCAATTTCTCCTTTTCCCGCAGTGTTTTCTACCCTTTTTTAGAACTTTCTGCCATTTTCATTAAATTCAAAATTGTTGTCTGCAAACTCTTTCAATTTGGACTAGTCCAAAATTTGTCGTCTGGTAAAGGGTTAAGCCCGGTTATATTTCATAAACACATCCTTAGCATTGTAGCAAGATGACAAAATCTTTCTTGCCATAATTTTTGTGTTCAAAAGTGGTCTTTTTGTAGATGAAAAAAAAAAAATTGTCTTCAGGTGCCACAAAAAATTGGAATCGTAAATCTTCAATAAAACAGGATTTTGTCTAAAGCTTCCACTTTAATCAAATTATTGTTCAAATAAGATTAGAGTCTTAACCCTTTTCCTGCTAAGTGAAATGAAACTTTCAAGCCGATAGTGAAAAACCCAAATTTTGCTATTTTAAACAGGTATTATTCGGGGAAAAGATATCTCCTTATCAGACAGTGTAGATCCAAGATCAGACTGCACATTCTGTGCAGTCTGATCTTGATCTACACTGTCCTCAAATAGTCTGTGAGTCGAGCTTAACAGCCTAAGGGATAAAATTTGAGATTGGCATTGAAATTTAAACACCCACTTAAAAAAAAGGGATTAGTTCTATTAAAATGCCAATAAACATTACTAATGATTAGTAATGGCATTAATTTTATTTTAATCTGCTTTTGAAGTATAGGCGAAAGTCTTTAAACTTTAGTCACAATCTTTTTGGTCTTTGCTGACCTGTACACTTACGAGAATGTCTGCAGCTGCTTTCAATTTGGATGAATGTAAAATTTTTCCATCTTGTTTAACCCTTTCCCAAACAAGCCCTGGTTTTCACGTGTCTGCAGTACAAGTCTTTTGAAAACACTGTGGGAAAAGGAGAAATTGATCGTAACAAGCGATTTCTCCTTTTCCCACAGTGTTTTCTACCCTTTTTGGGACCTTTCTGCCATTTTCATCAAATTTGAAATTGTCATCTGCAAACTCTTTCAGTTTGGACTAGTCCAAAATTTGTCGTTTGGGAAAGGGTTAACCCTTTACCCCACCTTCCTGGGTTTTAATGACCCTGAGGTAAGAGGTATTTGAAAACATTAGGGGAAAAGGAAAAAATGCTTGTAACCAGCATAACTATCTCTGTGATACATTATACCAGGCAATCCATCATATAATTATGGATCCATAAAATCCATTTTGTATAACAACCAAATAAATCATGAGGAACACCAGTCCTGTGACATGCAGAAAACTGACCAGTAGCTAAAAGTTTCAATTCAGATCAGCTTGCCCAGACTATGTAGGCTGACCTGGATCAATACTTTTTGCAAATGCATTAAATCCCCATTTTACAGAGCATGACAAATATATTTTACGCCCCTGCATGAGACAGATAATGATGAAAATATTCTGTGGAAATCAGGACCAGTTGTGTTCAACTTGAACAATTTATTATAGTAGTAACAAATTTTTAACATAGTATCATCGTATACCATTTCAAAGAAACGTAATTTTCAAATAACATAATAAATTGTTTATTACAATTCTTTTGAGAAAAATAATTAACGATACTTTATTGAAATAGGAGAACAGGGCTCTTTTGTATTGTCCGTTGTAAAAACAGAATCAGAAGTATTGATTCCCAATTGTTTGCATTTATTGCTGGATTTTTACTATCCTTTTTGCATTAGTAAATCCTTTGCTTTTCTGAACAAGTGAAGTTTCGAGAGTCAATATCAAAACTTGAATGGTAATAAAGTCTGTAAGCCCTACATGATACCACATTTAGTATAATAAAGAAAATATTAAGTGAGATCAATTTGAAGAAATTACTGATACCACAAATGGACTGTTTTATCTTAACCCTTTACCACACAATCCAGACTTTTAATGACCCTGGGGAAGAAGCCTTTTGAAAACATTGTGGGAAAAGGAGAAAATGCTGGTAACCAGCATTTTCTCCTTTTTACACAATATTTTCTACCCTATCAAAGAAAAAGTGCATCGTTTAAGCTACACTGAAATTGTCGTCTGCAAATGCTTTCAATTTGGACATGTCTAAAATTTTGTCGTATGCTGAAAGGTGAAAAACATAATTTCAGTCAGAATACAAAATTGTCTTGTACTACTTTCAAGGCTTTTTTCACCTGAGTATCTCTCAAACTGTTAGAAAGTGTATACAAATTATCAGACTGCAAATCACATTCTGTGCAGTCTGATCTTGATCCACACCATTCACAAAAGTACCCTTATATGTTGCTCTTTAAGCAAGCATGGAATAAATGAATTTGGTGTGGTAGAAATGTACAGTAGTTCAATATTAAATCTTTACCAAAATTTTAGACTGGTCTGAATTGAAAGCATTTGCAGACAACAAAAATAAAAAGGCACAAAAACTTAAATTTGTCTTTGGAAGGGTAGAAAACATTGAGGGAAAAGGAGAAAATGCTGGTTACCAGCATTTTCTCCTTTTCCCACAATGTTTTCCAACGCCTTCTTCATTAGGGTCGTCAGAACTCGGGACTGTGTGGTAAAGGGTTAAATGAAAGCTGTGAAAAAAAAACCACTGTGGACTTCAGTGTAGATGGCCATGAATTACTTATTTTTTATGTCGACGGAAACATGATTCATTCCATCAGAATCTGATCGAGATGAAAGAATTTTTCTAATGCTTTGTGGTTGACCAGAGAAAAAAAAAAATCACACTTATATTGAATCTGTTTGCTTCAATGAACTAACCAAAACGAGATAACATCTATATAAATATTATAGTGTCTTTTTTTTTTCCTTTTACCTAGATACAGATCAAGTAATTATTAATGTAAAAGGAAAAGCACAGATTTGTGCCTTAACTATTTATGCAGACATGAACCACAGCTGGCTTTTCAAAAAATATTGTAGCAAAAAGAGAACTGCTCAAAGAGTAGTTTTCTCTACTTTCTACAATGCTTTCATAAACTTCTCAAAATGACAGTCAAACTTCAACATGTGTATAGGAATTATGGTGAAAAAGCCCTTATCAATACTTTAGAAGCCCCTCATAATACCACCCAAACCATGCATGCAGCAATATTCTTTCAGAGCTTCAGATAAGAGAGATAGTATTCTAAATCCATTATTTATCTTCCAAACCCTATGTTGTGGGTACTCATTTGAATTGTCTCTTTGAGACGAATCTAATGTGTACCCATAACATAAGGTTTAGTGGAAAGTGGTTGATATTTTCAATTTTGAAATCAAAATCACTCCCTCTATCTGGAGCTCTGTTCTTCATTAATCATCTGTGACTTTGGCCTTTCACATCTTTGTTCATTAGACTTTTCCTGTAGTTCATGAGAAATACAATACATAAAGTTTTACCATCATTGATCATGAGTAAAAGCTAAAGGGCAGAAATCACTGTGTATACACACAAGAAGACAGACAGAAAGACAGACATAGTAAAACTCAGAGCATGTACATAACTTTTTTATCGCCCCCCTTTTTTAGGTCAGTTCTACAAGCATTGAATTGCTGTATTGTTGAGGCCTGGGCCCATATTCACCAACCATTCTTTAGAATATTCTTCGTTGTATGCTGCAGAATTTTTCAAATTTGAAAGTAACTTAACTTCTGATTGGCTAAACAATTTGGACAAAGAATATTCTTAAGAATGGTTGGTGAATACAGACCCTGAATACCCTGAATGTAAATCTCCACATGTACATGTATCTACTAAGAGCAATCAAACTTTGAGACTTTTCACTTCATTTTGTGATTTTTAGGTTGTCCATTTTCAAACTTGTGCAAAAATTTCAAATCAAAAGTCCAGCCTCTGATAATATTGTTATCACTTACATAAGAGCTCCAGATAAGAGGGAGTGGTCATCCTAAATCCATTATTTCTCTTCAAAACCCTGTGTTGTGGGTACTCTTTAGAATCGTCTCGGTGAGACCCATAACATAGGGTTTAGTGAAGAATAAGTAATATTTTCAATTTTGAAATCAAAATCACTCCCTCTATCTGGAACTCTGACTTTATTTCAATGCTTAGTATGCAGAGACTGTTATGATAAGCATAATGCCTGAAGACTTACAAAGGCTGAAGTGGATGTAGTCAGTTACAAGGTGTGGCCATCTAGGAAGGGGTACTTTCATTTCTGATTGTTTATTTAGTCATAAAAATAATTTGTTCATGGCGGAAAAATTGTTTACAGAGCCCTTGCCAGGGACACCCTAGATAGACTGGAGGCCTGGGTTATGTTGTTCTTAGTCTTTAATAATAGTCTAAAATCTTATACTCTCACTAAAGTTTCCCATTTCTTCATGGTATGATTGAAATTAACTTCGATGTTTAGTTCAGTAATGATTATAAGGCTGAATTTCAGTTTAATATAGATTTGGTTAAATTAATCTCCCAAGTGACCCTAATTAACTCATTACTCATGGCTTTATTCATAAGATCAATTTTGAAAACAAAACTGGGAGAAATGAAGCAATTTTTCCCATGCTGTAACTATTTACCAAATGACAAAATTTTAGACTAGTCCAAACTGAAAACATTTGCAGAAGACAAAATAATTGTGGCTGGAAAATTGGAATTTGTTTTGGGAAGGGTAGAAAACAATGTGGGAAAAGGAGAAAATGCTGGTCACCTGCATTTTCTCCTTCTCCCACAATGGTTTCAAAAGCTCTTTTTTCTGAAGGACATTAAATTTCTGGATTGTGTGTTAAAGGGTTAATAACAATGATAATAGCTTTCATTCATGAAATAAGAAAATTCTGGTTGGTTGAAAAAAGTGGAACAGGAAAATGTAATGATGTTTGCATTTAACTCTTTACCAAACGACAAAATTTTAGACTTGTCCAAATTGAAAGCATTTGTAGACGACTATATAAATGCATCTCAAAAATTGAAATTTGTGTTGGGAAGAATAGAAAACATTGTGGGAAAAGGAGAAAATGCTGGTTACCAGCATTTTCTCCTTTTCCCACAATGTTTTCAAAAGGCTTCTTTCTCAGGGTCGTTAAAAGTCGGGATCGTGTGGTAAAGAGTTAATAGCTGTTTAACTCTTTACCAAACGACAAATTTTTGGACTGGACCAAATTCAAAGCATTTGCAGGCGACAAATTAAATGTTGCTAAAATGATGATTTCTATCTTTGATACGGTAGAAAACCTTGTGGGAAAAGGAGAAAATGCTGGTTACCAGCATTTTCTCCTTTTTGCACAAGGTTTTCAAAAGCCTTCTTTTTCAGGGTCGTTAAAAGTCGGGACTGTGTGGTAAAGAGTTAACAGATTAACACATGGTCTTTGAAAACATCAGACATAAAATGACCTATTGTAGCAGTGTTTCAAATGTCACCTTTATGAATATTTCATAGAGTTGCTTTAATGAGAAAGGAAAATTGACTGCTTTACCAAAAGACAAAATTTTAGACTTGTACAAATTGAAATCAATTGCAGACAAAACCTTGCTGAGCATGATGTGATTTAACCCTTTACCAGACAACAAAATTTTAGCCTTGACCAAATTGAAAGCATTCGCAGATGACAATTTCACTGTGGCTCAAATGGTTCATTTTTTCTTTGATAGGATACAGAACATTGTGGGAAAAGGAGACAATGCTGGCAACCAGCATTTTCTCCTTTTCTCACAATGTTTTCAGAGGGGTTCTCCCAGGGTCGTTATAAGGCGGCATTGTGCGGTAAAAGGTTAAGATTGATGTAAGGAAAAGAGAAAATGCATATTACTAGTACTTTCTCTGTACTTCCTTTTCCAACAATGTTTTTCAAAAGCCTTTGGGATGTTGATGCAGGGCTGTTTTGTAAATGGGTAAAGCTCTGAACCTGGAAATGTAGCTACATGTATGGCCAGGTTAGTTCTATACCAGGCAACAAAATTTTAGACTGTTCAATATTGAAAGCTTAACTCTTTACTAAATGATAAAATTTTAGACTGGTCCAAATTGAAAGCATTTGCAGACAACAAAATAAATTGAAAAATTGAAATTTGTTTTGGAAATGGTAGAAAACATTGTGGGAAAAGGAGAAAATGCTGGTTTCCAGCATTTTCTCCTTTTCCCACAATGTTTTCAAAAGGCTTCTTTCACAGGGTCGTTAAAACTCGGGATTGTGTGGTAAAGAGTTAAGCAGACGACAAACAAAATGTGACTCAAATGATCAAACTTGTCTTTGATAAGGTAGTAAACCTTTTGGAAAATGGAGAAAATCCTGGTTACCAGCATTTAATCTTTTTTTTTACAATGTTTTGTAAAGGTTTTTTCCTCAAGGTGGGAAAAAATGTGGTTGCTTTGTAGAGGGTAACTTCACCTGCATTATTTACAGGTGAAGACTGTTGGTTTGTCTGTTTGCAGGTCCGTCCCGCCATCAGTCTTTATATGTCTTCTGTTGTGTGGAACTTAATCCAGATTCTGTAATAACACAAAAGTTATAATGGAGAATAAAACCTCACCTGAGAATGGTGAAAATTTGCTGATTCTGCATATTCTGTTAGTTTGAGAATAACCACACAATCCCTATCTCGACCCTTTTGGAAAGGTAAAAAACATTGTGGGAAAAGGAGAAAATGCTGGTTACCAGCATTTTCTCCTTTTCCCACAATGTTTTCAAAAGGCTCTTTTCCTGCAGGGTTTGTTAAAAGTTAGGATTGTGTGGTATAAGGTTAACTCTATAACACACTATCACGGCTTTTAACAACCCTGGAGAAAAGGCCTTTTGAAAACATTGTGGGAAAGGAGAAAATGCTGGTAGCCAGCATTTTCTCCTTTTCCCACAATGTTTTCAAACCTTCCCAAAACAAATTTTCAGTTTTTGAGTCACATTTATTTTGTCATCTGCGAATGCTTTCAATTTGGACAAGTCTAAAATTTTGTCGTTTGGTAAAGGGTTAAAGAAGGAACCAGTTAAGAATGCACAGACACATTTAGGTAAAAGGGTAAAATGCATTGTTAATGGTGACAAGGATTTTTTACAAAGTAAACTTTTATTACTTCTGTGTGCTTTACAGGTTTATTTTTTCCCACGTTTGGTGAACTAAATGTCCAGTTTTTTTGCTTGCTATTCGAGATAGAATAATTATGATTTTTTATGAGAGTTCTATTTGGAGATTAATATATTAAACTTGATTTTGTAGTTGGTTCAGGACTTAACTTGACAGAATCATTTATCTTGACATATCAGCTCTTAATCTCAACTGAGCTTTCTCCTTCACATTTTGTTGCACTGTGTTATCAAACAAAAACGCCATGACCAGTGGAGAAATTGCTTGAAACTAGTATTTTCCCCTGTGATTGCATTGTTTTCTTGGTTTTGTCAAGTAGTTTTTTTTTCGCTAAAATGTGTTTTTTTTTCTGCCCTCAAAACCTATTCAAATTAGGCCAGCCCCTAGATTAACCCTTAAGCTGCTAATTGCGACCCACTGACCTTTTGCGGACAGTGTAGATCAAGATCAGACTGCACAGAAAGTGCAGTCTGATCTTTGATCTACACTGTCCGATACGTTTTTTTTTTCCGGTGAAATCAAATTTGAAACCGCAATGTTTGGCCTTTCAGTATTGCGTAGAAATTTGTGTTTCATTTATTCAGCAGCTTAAGTGTTAAGATATAATTATCATAATTATGCAACAATGATTTTAGGTTCAGTTCACTTTCTTCCAATTGATGGAAAATATTTTTGTTTGATAATGTTGTTGAATTTTTACCAGGAACCAGTTTTTCTTCCAGATTTTTTTTTACATTATGAAGATTCTAGAAATTGCTAATGAAGATGCTGGCCACAGTATATCTCTTACTTTGTAAATGATTAATTTTAGTCCTGTCAAAAGTCTTGAACACAAGGACACACATTATAAGCCTTAACCAAACAATCCTGTCTTTTAACAACTCTGCAGAAAAAGCCTTTTGAAAACACTGTGGGAAAAGGAGAAAATGCTGGTGACCAGCATTTTTCTCCTTCTCCCACAATGTTTTCTACCATGTTAGAGGGCTCAAGTTTCTTTGTACTAATTTCCAGTGTGTCATCTGCAGCTGCTTTCAGTTTGGAAGAATCCAAATTTTGTCATTTGGGAAAGGGTTAACCCATTACTACCCATTACTACCTGCAGATAACCTTTTTTGTCTTGCTCCAGGCTACTCATTAAAACATGATGGCAAAAGGAGAAATTGCTTAAAATAATTCGAAACTTGCTTCTAAAATAGACATGAAAACATTATCATGTAATCCGATCATGTCAGTATGACTGATGGGCTATAATTCAAACCTTTAAAATGCTGATGTTTTGGTAGCAAAACTTGGATCAAGATCAGACTGCCTTTTGCCAAGAGTGTAGGGCAAGATCAAACTGCACAGAACACATAGTCTTAATCCTGATCTATACTCTCTGCTACATTTTGAAATACATTGTAGTGTAAGCAAAAAATGGTTGAAATTCCAGGGCTTCAGTCTGTTACATGATTGAGAAATTCCAGTCAATTTTACTAGTGCTTTAAATCTTTACCAAATGACAAAATCTTACGCCAGTCCAACAGCAGACAACAAATAAAATTTGAGTCATTGAATGATATTTGTCTTTGAAAGGGTAGAAAACATTGTGGGAAAAGGAGAAAATGCTGGTTACCAGCATTTTCTCCTTTTCCCACAATGTTTTCAAAATCCTTCTTCTTCAGGGTCGTTAAAAGCCAGGATTGTTTGGTAAAGGGTTAATTAAGGATGAAGTCCATTTGGAATCAAGTGCACCTGAATTGGAACATTAGAAAAATCAAACAAAAACTGAAACATGATACAAACATAGGATTTATTACAAGTTAGTTCGGTATTTACTCATGGGAGTTATTTTTGTTTAAGTTTTGTATTACGGTCTATCATAATCACATCTGTTTTCATGGGAAAGTTTCGTTTTTGCTGCCGATGGCAGAAAATGAATGGCTCTTGGGAATGTCTTTGTGTGTATTTTTCTTTGTCCTCTTCATGTTCTCTCCTTTGTTTATTTACATGTAGCATTATTGAGAGAACTTAAATGCTATTGTAGATAGTGTATCCTCAAGATCAGACTATACACTATGTGCAGTCTGATCTTGACCTACACTGTTTAAAAAGGGTCTAGTGTTACTCTTAGCATGTAAAGAGTTAACTATTTAAGCACAACCAATGTGGACCAAGATCAGACAGCAAAGGGGGTGAATGAATACTCAGTGCAAAAATTTTGTATGATGTCTAGGCAAAATTGATGCATTGTAATTATTGTGCACAAAATTTATTTGAAATAAAAAACATGTCCCATTTCATTTACTGTTCACACTATGTCTGTTTTTGATTATTATTATTGCTCTAAGGGTAGCAATAGGCTTATCATGTCAGATGCTATGTCTGGGTTGCAGACAGAATCATAATTATGCTTTATTTATGAGACCTGTTTATCACCCATTACCCATATTCAGAAGAATTTTCACAAAAATATCTTTGTTCATTTGATATCTAATGGGGTTTATTTGAATATTAGAGAAATGGACAGTGCAGACAAAGATTAGACCTCATGGCTGTCAGCCTAATCCTGGGATGCACTGTCTGCTAATTACATCCATGGATGTATGACAAGGGTTGAAGAGGATACTGTAGGAATAACCAGAAGTTCATCCTTTGCTGTCATACATTCATTGGAAGTTGCAGAGAAAATAGGTTAACCTTTTACCACACAATCCTGGTAACCAGCATTTTCTCCTTTTCCCACAATGTTTTCTACCCTTTCTGATAGAAATCTCAGTTTTTCAGTCACATTTATTTTGTCGTCTGCAAATGCTTTCAGTTTAGACCAGTCTAAAATATTGTCGTTTGGTAAAGAGTGAACTTTTGTAACATCTCTTTCCTTTATCTTGCAGGGTGGTTTTGCTCGGTGCTATGAAATGCTTGATCTCAACTCCAACAAAATCTATGCTGGGAAAATCATCTCAAAACACAGAATTTCAAAACCTCATCAGAAACAAAAGGTAAGATAATTACTATATAATAATTAGTTAAAAAATAAATCTCTCTGTTATTAATGATAGACGCCATTTATGACTTTGTCAGTCTAAGAAACGACACCCAAATTATTGCAATTTCAAGGATGTCCAGAATTTCTCAGCAACAAGGACAATGAGTATAGGTTAAAAATCAGAATGCACATTTTGTGTAGTCTGATCTTGCAAAGACAACTATAGAAGTAAAATATGCTTTAACCCTTTACCACACAATCACAACTTTTAATGACCCCGAGAAAGAAACCTTTTGAAAACATTGTGGGAAAAGGAGAAAATATTGGTAACCAGCATTTTCTCCTTTTCCGTAACCAGCATTTTCTCCTTTTCCCACAATGCTTTCTACCCCTCCTGAAACGAATTTTAATTTTTGAGACACAAATTTTTTGTTGTCTGCAAATGCTTTCAATTCGGATTAGTCTAAAATTTTGTCGTTTGCTGAAGAGTTAAGAATAAAGCCCATAGAATGTTAGTCAAGATACGTAACTTTGCTTATTAGGAATGGCTGAATTTAAGGTTACGCTGGCGAGAATGTAAGTCTGACGCAACATTAACCCTTTCCCGTACAATGCCGCCTTTTGACGCCCCTGGGAAAGAAGCCATTTGAAAACATTGTGGGAAAAGGAGAAAATTCTCCTCTTCCCACAATGTTTTCTACCCTATCAATGAAAAAATGCACCATTTGAGCCATATTGAAATTGTCGTCTGCAAATGCTTTCAATTTTGACAGGTCTGAAATCTTGTCGTCTGGTAAAGGGTTAACCCATTACCACGTGATCCCGAGTTTTAACAAACCTTGGGAAAGAAAGCTTTTGAAAAGCATTATGGGAAAAGGAGAAAATGCTGGTAACCATCAACCCTTTCAAAGGCATATGCCATCATTAGAGCCCAAGTCTTTATGTCGTCTGCAAATGCTTTCAGTTTTGTCCAAGTCTAAAAACTTTGGTTGTCTGGTAAAGGGTTACAGATCAGATGACAATCCACAAATGCACATTCTGTTGGCCTAAGCTAAACAGTATTGTAGAAGAACAGTTTTGAAAACACAGTAGTAAAAGGGCTGATAAAAAACTCAATATAACTCCAACTCGATAAACCTTTCATTAACCCTTTCCCAAACAAGCCCTGGTTTTCATGTGTCTGCAGTACAAGTCTTTTGAAAACACTGTGGGAAAAGGAGAAATTGCTCGTAACGAGCAATTTCTCCTTTTCCCACAGTGTTTTCTACCCTTTTGGAGAACTTTCTGTCATTTTCATCAAATTTAAAATTGTCGTCTGCAAACTCTTTCAATTTGGACCAGTCTAAAATTTATCGTTTGGGAAAGGGTTAACAGTTTATATTAATGTTTGTCTTTGGGAATACATGTTTAAAACCATGAACCGTTATGAGATAATATAAACATTATCGAGTTGGGTTTATAAATTATCTTGTCACGGTATGGGTTTATAAATTATCTCATCACGGTACATGATTTTAAACCTGTTATCCCAAACATAAACAATAATACAATTATATAAACCGATAATGAAAAGTTTACAGAGTCAGAGCTATACCATTATGTTTTATCTCATTACCACACAATCCCGACTGTTAACGACCCTGAAAAAAAAGGCTTTTGAAAACACTGTGGGAAAAGGAGAAAATGCTGGTAACCAGCATTTTCTCCTTTTCTCCCAATGTTTTCTACCCTATCAAAAAGAGAAATCATCAGTTTAGCAACACTTAATTTGTCGTCTGCAAATGCTTTCTATATGGACAGGTCTAAAATTCTTTCGTTTGGTAAAGTGTTATTCAACGCTAAATAAAAGCCGGCTAAAATTAAGAGCCTTATAAATGCCAAAATGTGCTAAGATTCAGCTGGGAGTGTTTCACTGATAGTCATGATAAACCTCGCATTATGCATGCATAATGTATGTTGTCAATATCTGATAAGCCTGAGAATGAACAAACATTCAACAGTGCAGGGACTCTTGAAATATTTAGAAATCTTAACACTTAACCCTTTCCCAAACGATAAATTTTAGACTGGTCCAAATTGAAAAAGTTTGCAGATGACAATTTTAAATTTGATGAAAATGACAGCAAGTTCTCCAAAAGGGTAGAAAACACTGTGGGAAAAGGAGAAATTGTTTGTAACAAGCAATTTCTCCTTTTCCCTCAGTGTTTTCAAAAGACTTGTACTGCAGACACGTGAAAACCAGAGCTTGTTTGGGAAAGGGTTAAGCTGCTGAATAAATGAAACACAAATTTCTACTCAATACTAAAAGCCCAAACATTGCGGTTTAAAACTTGATTTCATGGGGAAAGAAAATACCGTATTGGACAGTGCAGATCAAAGATCAGACTACACATTCTGTGCAGCCTGATCTTGATCTACTCTCTCCGCAAAAGGTCATTGAGTCGCGATTAATAGCTTAAGGGTTAACTCTACCAGACGACAAAATTTTAACCCTTCCAAATTGAAAACATTGGCAGATGACAGTTTAAATCTTACTCAGAACATGAAATTTGGCTTTCTTAGGGTAGAAAACATTGTGGGAAAAGGAGAAAATGCTGGTTACCAGCATTTTCTCTTTTTCCCACAATGTTTTCAAAAGGCTTCTTTCTCAGGGTCGTGAGAACTCGGGATTGTGTGGTGAAGAGGTACTTAAGATTTTTGTCATTTCCAATCTTATCTGCATGGTTTTTAGAGACTTATCTCTGTACCGAACGACAAAAGTTTACACTCGTCCAAATTGGGAGCATTTGCAGACAACAAAATAAATATGGCTTAAAATTTGAATTTTCTTTTTTGGAAAGTTAGAAAATATTGTGGGAAATGGAGAAAATGCTGGTTTCCAGCATTTTCTTCTTTGCCGACAATGTTTTCAAAAATGGTCTATGGGTTAAAACTCATGATTGTACGGTAATGGGTTAACCCTTTACCACACAATCCCGACTTTTAATGACCCTGAGAAAGAAGCCTTTTGAAAACATTGTGGGAAAAGGAGAAAATGTTGATAACCAGCATTTTCTCCTTTTCCCACAATGTTTTCTACCCTTCCCAAAACAAACTTCAATTTTTTGGTAACATTTATTTTGTTGTCTGCAAATGCTTTTAATTTGGGACAGTCTAAAATTTTGCTGTGTGGTAAAGAGTTAAAAGATATGAAATTTAGTTGACAGGCATATCTACAATATGAGGCTTAGATTCTCACATGCCTTCACAAAAAGTGACCAGACCAACAGTAATACCTAGAATTACATGTAATACATGATGTTATGTTTCTAATTATGTTTCTAAAGTCGGATCATCAGTGAATACCATTCAATTTTATAAAGTTGCAATTTGATCTTAAAACTGGTCAGTTGGCATGCATTTTACAATATAAGGCTCAAGTCTTTAGTGGACAAAAGTTTTGAGACATGTCCATATTGAAAGCACTAATTTTTGCAGACCACATAATATTATGAAATGTTGTTCAACTGATGGAATTTGTCTTTGAAAGGGTAGAAATAAGTATGGGAAAAGGAGAAAAATGCTGGTTACCAAAATGTTTTTAAAAGAATTCTTCTTCAGGGTTAATATAACTCCAGCCGTGTGGTAAAGGGTTAGGGTAAAGACATTTGAAGTAGGTGGGATAGACCATAATGACAAAATGTTAGTCTATAATGTATTTTTAGTGTTATAAATGCCCTTTTCAATATTTGTCAACACAAAACTCATCATGACTAGTGATATTTACACCATTACAATTAATCCTTTCCCAAACGACAAAATTTGGACTGGTCCAAATTCAAAGAGTTTGTAGACAACAATATTAAATTTGATGAAAATGGTAGAAAGTTCTCAAAAAGGGTAGAAAACACTGTGGGAAAAGGAGAAATTGCTTGTAACGAGCAATTTCTCCTTTTCCCACAGTGTTTTCAAAAGACTTGTACTGCAGACACATGAAAACCAGGGCTTGTTCGGGAAAGGGTTAATATAGAAATTTGACCTTCAACCCTTTACCGGATGACAAAATTATAGCCTTGTCCGAAATGAAAGCATTTCCAGACGACAATTTCAGTGTGGCTGAAATGGTGCAATTTTTCTTTGATAGGGCAGAAAACATTGTGGGAAAAGGAAAAAATGCTGGTCACCAGCATTTTCTCCTTTTCCCACAATGTTTTCAAAAGTCTTCTTTCCCATGGTCGTTGTCAAAAGGTGTCATTGTGCGGTAAAGGGTTAAACCCTCTACAACACAATTTTGAGTTTTAACAGCCTTGAGGAAGGAAGCTTTTAAAGACACTATGGTAAAAGAAGAAAATATTGGTAGCTAGCATTTTCTCCTTTCCCACAATTTTTTCTACCCTTTTAAAGACAAATTCTATCAACTGATATATTTAAATTGTGTGCAAATGCTTTGAATTTGGATAAGTAAATTACCTGTGATATGAATGAATTGAAAATTTTCAAGTAGTTCATAAAAAAGACCCAAGATATTGCAACTTCAAGGAGAATTGATAACGGTCAGGTAAAATTAATGAACAAAATAGATGTACGTGTACATGTATCCAACTGATCTCCATATTTGATGACATACTAACTTTGGATCAAAATTAAAATCTCCATGCAATTTGATTTTGATCGTAGAAAAGCTACGAAAATTTCTATTGCCACCAACTCCACATATAATGGAGGCTTATGACTTTAACGTTTATCACACAGTCTGCAGTTTTAATGACCCCAAGAGAAAAGAAACATTTTCATGATTTGTGCAACATTCAATTTGTCGTATGCAAAATACTTTCCTTATGGACCAGTCAACATTTTTTTCATTGTTAAAGAGTTAACAATGGTACTTTTTTTTTTAATATATATTTTATGGTTGATAGGGATTTTTTTTCTTGGTTTTTATGATATAATTATACTTCTGTATATCACAGTTGATTGAAAACTTTGGGAAAGGTTAATGTTTTCAAATAGGTTTACCTTAATTTGTTCCAATTTAGTCCTTTTTTCTTCAATGTCTTACTGAACAGAATTTTTTTGTAAGTTACTAACTCCAATTTAACCCTTTAGCAAACAATTCTGTTTTTAACGACCCTGAGAAAAATGCCTTTTGAAAACATTGTGGGAAAAGGAGGAAATGCTGGTAACCAGCATTTGCTCCTTTTCCCACAATGTTTTCTACCCTTTCATAGACAGAAATCATCTTATGAGCTACATTTAATTTGTCGTCTGCAAATGCTGTCCATTTGGTCGAGTCTAAAATCTGATCGTTTGGTAAAGGGTTCATGTGGTAGACACCTGCTTAATCCTTTACCACACAATCCTGACTTTTAACGATCTTAAAAATGGAAGTCTTTCGAAAACATTGTGGGAAAAGGAGAAAATGCTGGTAACCAGCATTTTCTCCTTCTCCCATGTTTTGTACCCATCCCAAAACAAATTTCAACTTTTGAGTCACATTTATTTTGTTATCTGCGAATGCTTTCAATTTGGACCAGTCTAACATTTTGTCGTCTGGTAAAGGGTTAATAATTTTCTAATCCACAGACACAATCCTTACATTGCTAAACATTATGCAATGGATGTTTTAAATCTGTTTGAAAAACTCAGAATCAAGAAAATAAAGACTGTTTTGGTTGTATTATTTCTGGGAAAGGTTTTGATATTTTAGATCACAGATCAGACAATGTGTGTTAGGCATAATTTGATCTCAATTGACAGGTTTCAGCAAAGTAGGTTGCCCTACCTAACAGTAAAAAGAGTGAAGTTAAATCACCAGAGTTTGATTGGATTAATTTTGAATAATACAGGTATTGAAAATGATCAAGTAATTTGGTCTAAAATATAAACTGGCAAACAAATTTTTTTGATGTGGTTAGTACGACCCTTTGCATGAAGTCATTGACAAAAACCTAGGCCTTCTGATTTAAACTTGCTGCCAATGACTGTAAATATCAATGTGAAATAGGCATAATCAGTGCAAATTGAGATTTGATAGGTAAATACCTGAGACACGGTTGCAAAAGGAGAAATATCCCGTTGTGATCCTGTATATTTTAGGATTTACTCCTTCCCAAACAATGCTGTGTTAACAACCTTTAGGGTAAAGACTTTTGAAAACATTGTGGGGAAAGGAGAAAATGCTCGTTACAATAATTTTCTTCTTTTTCCATGTTTTCTATCCATCCATGGACATATTTCAGTTCTTGAGTTACATTTAATTTTTTGTCAGCAAATGGATTGAATTTGGACAAGTTTATGATTTAAAAGTGGTAAAGAGTTAGTGAAAGGTAGAAGAAAAAGATTATCTGGGCATCTAACAACTTTAAATTGTTATGGAAACTTTGATAGGTCACCAGGTATATATGTTAACCCTTTACCACACAGTCCCAACTTTTAACGACCCTTAGAGATAGAAACCTTTTGAAAACATTGTGGAAAAAGGAGGAAAAACCTGGTAACCAGCATTTTCTCCTTTTCCCAATATGTTTTCTATCCTATCAAGGACAAATTTCATTATTTGAGCCACATATAAATTGTTGTCTGCAAATGCTTTGAATTTGGGCCAGTCTAAAATTTTGTTGTTTGGGAAAGTTAAAAAATGAGTTTTTTCTGTTTTGCCTATTGATGATACTTATAGGTGTGGTTTATTGATTGCAGAAAAGGACACTTTCAAAAGAAAACATTATAATCTTTGGTTTCCGTTTGCACCATGGTTTTTGAAAAAATTTACACTGGCCTCAGAATGCCATCATGCTCACTATACACATACTCTGACAGTGTGCAAAAGCAGGTTTACCCTAGCCCCCTGACTTTTGGAATTTGGACCCCTAAATTTTCTAAATTTGTGTTTATATACCCTAAAATTCAAATCTTTGCCTTCTGTTGTTTTATATGAAAGGCATCATACGACAAAATTTTGGACTGGTCCAAATTGAAAGCTTCAGCAGACGAGAAATTAAATGTGACTCAAAAATTGAAATTTGTTTCGGAAAGAGTAGAAAACATGGTGGGAAAATGGAGAAAATGCTGGTTACCAGCATTTTCTCCTTTTCCCACCATGTTTCCAGAGGGCTTCTTTCCCAGGGTCGAGAAAACCTGGGATTGTTTGGTAAAGGGTTAAGGAAATTCAGGGAAAATCCTGCAAAAATTCATCTTGTTAAAGTAGAATGTTGGCACAAGCTGCCGGGCAGAAAATAACATGGAATGGGAACCAGATCATAAAAGGCTGGGGACAGGGAACCGTATAAATTGTGTTTAAATTGAGTTATTCTGTCATGCTCTGCACAATAACAGCTTTCCTAGAAGTTATAGAGGTGTAAAGTCATCTGTTTTGAGGAGTACTTTCAAAGGCATTGTCTGGGTGCTTATCAATTATTAAAAGCTTAACTCTTTACGAAACTGGCAGATTTGTAGACTTGTCCAAATAGAAAGCTTTTGCAGACGACAACATATTTGTGACTCAAAAATAGAAATTCACCATCGAAAGGGTAGAAAACATTGTGGGAAAAGGAAAAAATGCTGGTTATCAGCATTTTCTCCTTTTCCCACAATGTTTTCAAAAGGCCTTTTCATTAGGGTTGTTAAAACTTGGGATTGTGTGGTAAAGGGTTATTCTTTACCAGATAATCCTGTGTTTAAATCCATTTCTTGGGAATAGGCCTTTTGAAAACATTGTGAGAAAAGGAGAAAATGCTGGTAACCAGCATTTTCTCCTTTTCTCACCATGTTTCCTGCCCTTTCATAGAGAAATCCTGTCATTTGAATTACATTTGATTCATCAGTTTCACATGCTTTAACCATTTACCACACAATCCTGAGTTTTAACGACCTGGAGATAGAGACCTTTTGAAAACATTGTGGGAAAAGGAGAAAATACTGGTAACCAGTATTTTCTCCATTTCCCACAATGTTTTCTACCCTATCAAAGGCAAATTCCATCATTTGAATTACATTTAAATTGTCGTCAGCAAGTGCTTTCAATTTGGACAAGCCTATATTTTGCTCATGTGGTAAAGGGTTAAATTTTGGTATCTGGTGTAGACTTATTCTTCAACCAGTGCTGCAAACTCTAGGTTATTTGTAAAGTGATTAACAGCCAGTGGCTTGGGAAGAATATGTGTGAAGTACTGGTCAATGAAACTGCAGGAAAGCATGGAGAGGTGTACTGGCCACCACAAACAAAAAAACAACGAAATTGTGTTGAAAACGGCATTTAATTTATTGCCTGCATAAGCGCTTTCAGTTTAGGCAAGTACAAAATTTTGTCATCTGGTAGTCTAAAGAGGTAAGATGGGGTAACAAGTTTCCTCAAATGAACCCAATATAGAGTGAATAGAAATGCACATAACCCTTATCCCGCTAGATAAGTGAAATAAAACTTTTCACGCCGATAGTACAAACCGCAATTTTGTCATTTCAAAGCTATTTTTTGGGGGAAGATATCACCGTACTGGACAGTGTAGATCCAAGATCAGACTGCATATTCTGTGCAGTCTGATCTTGATCTACACTATACGTAAAAGGTGAGTGAGTCGCGCTTAGCAGCCTTAAAGGGGTTAAACTTGTGGTTTTGATAGCAGCATGAGAGAAGGCAAGGCAGTTGCAGAGTTATCAAAGCTTGAAATTTGTTCTCTTTTTAAATGGAAATTTTATATCTTAAGACCTTTAACTTCATGCATTTCTTCGTTTACAACTCCTTGTGACAGAGTTATGATAATTTGGTTGGTGTACAGTCCCCATGTATGATTTACAAATCAGGAAGTTTAACTCTATACTCGATGACAAAATTTAAGATTGGTCCAGATTAAAAGCATTTGCAGATGACAAATTCAGTGTGGCTAAAATGTAAAGACTGTTCATAAAAAGGGTATAAAACAGTGTCAGAAAAGGATGAAATGTTGATTACCAACTTGTGAAAGGGTAAAAAACATTGTGCGAAAAGTAAAATATACTCCTCCGTTTATTTAGGGTCATTCAAACATGGGATTGTTGGGTGCAGAATTTAGACTTTACTCATTAACTTCTTCAGACCTTTGCTACAGCTGTTTTAACGCCGGGCTGGGTTACAGCTCAGTGGTTAGCGTATCTGACTCGTGACCTGGTGGCTGCAATTTCGATACCTGGTTGAGAGAAACTTCCTTTCCAACGATTTTTCGCCTCGCGCCTCTGACTAATGTGGGAAAAGTAGTCAGTGACATGGAAAGAAAGTTGTGTCAGTACTGATGTGAAAAAGCCAGGAAAAACATGCATAGGTGCACTGACCGCCATGATATGACTGTAGCTGTTAAGATGGCATTAAACTCCAATATAAACAAACAAAAGATGCTTTAACAAGAGTGGCAATTATTTTTTAGTTTTTAAAAAAAGAAACTATGCAATCAATGTCCAGTGTAAAAATAGAAACAATGCAACTGATATTGAAGCTGTTATTGTCAGTACTGTCTGTAGAAAAGCATGGAGCCATGATTAGAAGTGCTTTCTGAGGTTAGAGACTTGTAGACTTCAATTCAACAGAAAAATTATAGTCAGTAGAAATAAGAAATATCCTTTAACCCTTTGTCAAACAATCCCGGGTTTTAACGACCCTGGGAAAGAAGCCTTATGAAAACATTTTTGGAAAAGGAGAAATGCAGGTAACCAGCATTTTCTCCATTTCCCACAATGTTTTCTACCCCATCCAAGAAAAATTGCACCATTTTAGCCACATTGAGATTGTCGTCTGCAAATGCTTTCAATTTGGACAAGGCTAAAATTTTGTTAAATGAACATGCCTACACTTTTGACCAATCGCAAATTTCTATTTATTCATTTGTTATCAATGCCAAAAAGTAGGTCAAAAGCCAGCACATGCAACTACACTGAAAAAACCCAAATATGACATTCAAGAAATTTTTATCTTTCTTGACTATCTACCACATTGATGGTCATTATAGATCAAGAGTCTGTACTGTCTGATCTTGATC
Organism: Tridacna gigas; assembly: GCA_945859785.2. Taxonomy (NCBI): domain Eukaryota; kingdom Metazoa; phylum Mollusca; class Bivalvia; order Cardiida; family Cardiidae; genus Tridacna; species Tridacna gigas. Next base: position 60,821,374 of record OX244032.2, read on the forward strand.
TACATGATCGTCAAATGCCCCAGATGTAACATGCACAATGTTAACAACTCGCCGCTCCCCCCTTCCCCGCTGCATATGGTCTGTAGAAATATAGTAATTATATGCAGATATGAATAATGAATAAGGGAAATCAATGTTACCAGTCCAGTAAGGAAGGCTTTATCTGTGCAGAAATGGGTCACATTTAGTTAGACATTTTCAGCCTCTGCATTTAACATTGCTACAAAAGGAGCAATTACAGGTTTTAAAGGCAATTTCTTCATCTACTGCAATTTTGATCATATCAGTCAAAAAGATGTTTTCTTTCCATCAGGATTGTAGGTTTTAATAAGCCTTCAAATTTAGCCTGGGAAAAAAGCTTGCCTTGATTGTAAATGCTTGAGTGAAATCATGATATTTTGTTTGTAAAGAAACACCTCATTTCCCCCTACTAGACAAAATTTCCTGTAATTATTTGAAATTTTGATTATCTGATACAGGACAGAGACCAAGGTGGTACACACACAATAAATCACTAATTTAGATTGCCCTCTACAGTCTATTTCAATAAGTAACTGCCCATGACAGTCTTTTTAAACCTTTACTGCACAATGCTGACTTTTAACGTCTCTGAGAAAGAAGGCTTTTGAAAATATTGTGGGAAAAGGAGAAAATGCAGATAACCAGCATTTTCTCCTTTTTTCCACAATGTTTTCTACCAGTATGACAGACCAATTTTATGCTTTGAGTAACATTGACTTTGTCATCTGCAAATGCTTTTAATTTGGGCCAGGCTGAATTTTGTCGTCTGTAAAGACTTAACCTTTAGAATGCATGATTGATTGATTGTATGGTGTTTAACGCTGTTTTCAACATTATTTCTCAAGTCCTGTACGCTACCGACTGAGCTATATGTGGGGCTTGGCTCAGAATGCATGAACATAGAATGATAATGAATTTTGAATTACTGTCATGAATAGAAGACCAAAGCTTTGTAATTTCATACCGTAACCCTCTACCAAACATCAAAATTTTAGACTGGTCTAAATTGAAAGCATTTTGCAGACAACAAAATAAATGTTACCTAAAAATGGAAGTTTGTTTACGGAAGGGCAGAAAACATTGTTGGAAAAGGAGAAAATGCTGGTTACCAGCATTTTCTCCTTTTCCCACAGTGTTTTCAAAAGGCTTCTTTCTCAGGGTTGTTACAAGTCGGGATTGTGTGGTAAAGAGTTAAAGCACATTTCATGACTGTTGTTACCTTTGCAGCCAGTGTAGATAAGATCACACTGATCTTTGATCTACACTGTCGGCTTTGCAGAGACAGTCTGGACGACAGGGCACTTGGAAATTCAACTCTTTTTAGCGTCTTATTATCAGAGTGAAAATGTCTTTTGGGTTTATTCGGGGCTCCAAGTCTTGTAACTGTTTCAGTGCATTGAATTGTGCATATTCTAGATCAGATTGCTGAAAATGTGCATTGTGATCTTGATCTATAGTGTTTTAAAAAGAACCAAAACTTATGCTTGGTTCTCTAATGGGTGTCAACCATGCTATACAGGTTAGTGACCTTGTCTCAGTAAATTTCAATGAAATGACACTGTTGCAATGATAGGTCAGAGCTGGTATCTGTCACTGGTCACCTTTTATCTTTGATATCTATGAATGACCATGACATTGTGGCCAAGCACTTTCTAGATCATTGCTGATTTGATCAAAACTTGAAATTTTGGCTACGTTTTTAGAATGGATAGAGTTGGTGTGTTTTTTCTAAATGTTACAAGCAAATTTTTCGTGAGGCCCTCATTTGACACTGTGCTGCAAAATGCAGCAATTTATATGCAGGACAGGTGCTGTGTTAACTCTTTACCAAACGACAAAATGTTGGACTGTGCCAATTGAAAGCACTTACAGACAACAAATCTAATGTTGCTAAAATGATGATTTGTATCTCTGATAGGGTAGAAAACATTGTGGGAAAAGGAGAAAATGCTGGTTACCAGCATTTTCTCCTTTTCCCACAATTTTTTCAAATGCCTCCCCTGTCAGGGTCGTTAAAAGTCGGGATTGTGTGGTAAAGGGTAAAATTTTACCATATGGTAATATTAAAGCTGCTTCAGAAGACAGTGTAGATCAAGGTCAGGCTGCAAAAATATAATTTTTGGTCTGTTGTTTGTCTGTTACTTTGAGATGTTGTTGCCAAGCTGGCCTTGCAAAACTGTCTGAGCCTTACACCAGAGTATGTCCATTTTATTCAAAGACTGGCAGACTGTTGGTGTCAGATATCCAATTTCTCCATCTGTTTTTCCTGTTTGTATGATGAACAAAATAGTTGTTATTGAGAGCCATTCAGTCTGAAGTCCATTGAATGATCTGAATGAGTCACACCAGGCTGCGCCACCCAACTGTAACCCACTGACCCCATAAACACAGCTGGGTAACAAACAAATGGGTGATAATAACTGGGCAGATATAGGGCTGCTCAAGTTACACATTTTAGATGTTTGCTTTTCTAAATTATATCTTATGATCAGATACGTTTTGAGATAGTTTTGATTATTTCTTTCGATAAGACTGCATTCTTGGGGCAAGATAAGTTGATTTTCAGACAAGTGTACAGTTCAGCCAAACTCTTTCCAAGGGTAGATGATAGTCATTGCAAAAGGAGTCATTTCTTTTTGTTGCTAGCTGAACACTGTTGTGACTGTTGGAAAGCAGCTGAGATGCTTGGAAAGAGACTGTGTTTTCTGTATTACTTGTCTCCAAAAAAAATTCTTGTTGTGTCTAGCACTGTAAAGATTCAACCTGTCAAGCCTATAGTTGCCATTGCGTCAAGTGTAGATCAAGATCAGACTGTACAAATGTGCAGCGTGATCTTTGATCTACTTTGTCTGCTTTGCTGAAACACAGTAGACAACAGCAACATGAAGTGCTTTTATACACATCAAATTTCTAAGATGGACATTTCTGTTGGTTTTATTTGGCACTCTAATGGTTAATATTTACTAAGAATAGCCTCATGGGAATATGAACAAATCTTTTTCTTGATTTTACTGTTGACAAGAATGTTAACCCTTTACCAAACGACAAAATTTTAGCCTTGTCCAAATTGGAAGCATTAGCAGACAACAACTTCAATGTGGCTCAGATGGTGCAATTTTTCTTTGATAGGGTAGAAAACATTGTGGGAAAAGGAGAAAATGCTGGTTACCAGCATTTTCTCCTTTTCCCACAATGTTTACAAAAGGTTTCTTTCCCAGGGTTGTCAAAAGTTGGCATCGTGCGGTAAAGGGTTAACGATTATGAAAGAAAAATTTTCCAAAATTTATAGCTGCAAAATTATTTATATCTTTATTTACTGATTTTCGAAGTGGAAAGGTTTTTCAATACTCAACATATTTTATCACACTTTGTTATATCTCCATTGTTCCTTTTATCAGCTGTATCTGTGTACAGATTCAGATAGATTAAAATTTTGAGATTTTATTAGACAAGTTTATTTCATTTTTTGTGGAAGATATTCACATTTGTGAATCTTGTCTTTACTTGATTCCATCAGATTATTTTGTTTTTAAACAAGATAGATATATTTTTTTGTGAAATAATTTCAAAAAATCATTTTTAAGCTAAGGTGAACTTTATTACAAAGAATCAGTATTTTTCTTTTAATTTTTTTGTTTAACCCTTTACCACACAATCCTGAGTTGTAACGACCGTCACAAAAAAGGCTTTTAACCCTTTACCAGATGACAAAATTTTAGCCTTGTCCAAATTGAAAGCATTTGCAGACGACAATTCCATTGTGGCTCAAATGGTGCAATTTCTCTTTGATAGGGTAGATAACATTGTGGGCAAAGCAGAAAATGCTGATTACCAGCATTTTCTCCTTTTCCCACAATGTTTTCAAAAGGCTTTTTCCCAGAGTTGTTAAAAGGCGACATTGTGCGGTAAAGGGTCAAAACATAAATGCTGGTTAACACATAGTGGGAAAAGGAGAAAATGCTGGTAATCAGCATTTTCTCCTTCTCCTACTATGTCTTCTGCCCCATCAAAAACAAATTCCATCATTTGAACCACGTTTAGATTGTCGTCTGCAAATGCTTTGAATTTGGACAAATCCAAAATGTTGTTGTTTGGTGTAGTGTTAAAGGGGCAGCAAACCAGATTTTGTTTCACAAGTTTTTTTTTTGAAAATTGAAACAAAGACTGTAAAATTTCCTTCTCCATCAGTAATTCTATCGATAGTCACTTGCATAACTCTTTACCACACAATCCCGACTTTTAACAACCCTGAGAAAGGAATCTTTTGAAAACATTGTGGGAAAAGGAGAAAATGCTGGAAATCAGCATTTTCTCCTTTTCCAACAATGTTTTCTACCCTACCCAAAACAAGTTTTAATTTTTGAGTCAAATTTATCTTGTCGTCTGCAAATGCTTTCAATTTGGATAAGTCTAAAATTTTGTCGTTTGGTAAAGCGATGATAACAAGGGATAAGTGTATTTTAACATTGAAAAGCTCAGCCGGTAGAGGTGGGTTCAAGTCCCGTTAGATTTTTTTTTTCATTTTCTTTTTGGCTTTTCACATCTCAGGGTAAACACTCTTGTCCTTGACTTATTTCCTTATAAAATACACGTATCAACTTTCTGTCTGCAAAATAATTTTTTATCAAAATCTGGTTTATTGCCCCGTTAACCCTGTGCTATTAACCCTGTGCCACACAACGCTGACTTTTAACAACCCTGGGAAAAAAAAAAACGTCTGAAAATGTAGTGGAAAAAGGAGAAAATGCTGATAACCAGCATTTTCTCCTTTTCCCACAATGTTTTCTACCCTATCAAAGAAAAATTACATCATTTGAGCCGCATTGAAATTGTCGTCTGCAAATGCTTTCATTTTGGACAAGGCTAAAATTTTGTTGTCTGGTAATGGGTCAGCTCATTATTTCATGCAAACTATATTTGAAAAAAATAGTGGCAAAAGGAGAAATTGCCTGTAAGACGTATTCAGTCTTAGTTTTTGCTGACTATCCCATTCTATTGTGCTGCATCGGAGGTAATAACCATAGCCATGCAGGGACAAATTGTATACCATTCAGCCCTGTCATCTTTTTACCTGATTTATGGGTGTTGATTGTTGACCTCCTGGACAGAAAATTGGGCCTTTTTGAGTCACCTACATAAGGCTATTAAAAGACACCCATGAAATCTAACACTTTATTTGACTAATTCACAGCCAGCCCTTTCAAACCTCACCAGGCTGAATCCTGGTACCTGACTGGGTAGCCTAGAACAAACTCTTGTTTTTTATACCTCAGAGGAAGAAGGCTATCAATTGAAAACATTGTTGGAAAAGGAGAAAATGCTGCTGACCAGCATTTTCTTCGCTTCGCAAAACATTTTCTATGCTTTCAAAGGCAAATCCATCATTTGTGATACATTTTATCGATCATTTGCAAAATTTAACTCTTTACCACACAATCCCGACTTTTAACGACCCTGAGAAAGAAGCCTTTTGAAAAATTTGTGGGAAAAGGAGAAAATGCTGGTTACCAGCATTTTCTCTTTTTCCCACAATATTTTCTACCTTTTCAAAAAAAATTATAATGTTTCGGTCACATTGATATTGTCGTCTGCAAATGCTTTGAATTTGGACAAGTCTAAAATTTTGTCGTCTGGTAAAGAGTTTAACCCTTAACCAAACGACAAAATTTCAAACTGGTCCAAACTTAAAGCATTTCCAGATGACAAATTGAAAGTAGCTCAAATGATGATTTTTGTCTTTGATAGGGTAGGAAACATTGTGGGAAAAGGAAAAAATGCTGGTTACCAGCATTTTCTCCTTTTCCCACAATGTTTTCAAGAGGCCTCTTTCCCTAGGGTCATTAAAACTCGGGATTGTGTGGTAAAGGGTTAAATGTCCTCAACATGGGAGAATGCAAAGTTTTTGTCTCATGATAAAGCTTTGAGTGATTATTTCCGATTTGTGGTGGGTGTTACATGGGTAGCTGGATCACTTGTGAAACTGTGGCTTAAATTTTTCTAAAGATGTGGAAGAAAAAGAGCTTAATAAAGTCACTGTGACCCTATGATGTCAATTATCCACCCCCCTCCCCCTTTAACCCTTTCCCAAATGACAAATTTTGGACTGATTCAAATTGAAAGAGTTTGCAGACGACAATTTTAAATTTGATGAAAATGGCCGAAAGGTCTCAAAAAGGTTAGAAAACACTGTGGGAAAAGGAGAAATTGCTCGTTACGAGCAATTTCTCCTTTTCCCACAGTGTTTTCAAAAGACTTGTACTGCAGACACGTGAAAACTAGGGCTTGTTTGGGAAAGGGTTAATTACCACACAATCTTGCCTGTTAATGACCTTGAGGAAGACAGCTATTGAAAACATTGTGGGAAAAGAAGAAATACTGGTCACCAGCATTGCCTCCTTTTCCCACAATGTCTTCTACCTTATGAAACACAAATTTTATATTTTTAGTGAAATGTAATTTGTCATGTGCAGAAGCTTTCAATTTGGTAAAGTCTAAAGTTTTGTTGATTGGCAAAAAGTTAAGATCGTCCAAAATCAAAGCATTTGCAGACGACAGTTCAAATTGGACGCCCATAGCATGTTTTGTCATAGGACAGGGTGGAAAACATTGTGGGAAAAGAAGAAAATGCTGGTTACCAGCATTTTCTTCTTTTCTCCACAATGTTGTCAAAGGCCCTCTTTGTCAGGTTTGTTAAAACTCAGGATTGTGTGGTAAAGGGTTAAGATGTAATCCATATGAAATGCCATGGATAATAGTTGCTTTAACAAACTGCAGATCAAGATCAGTAGCCAGATTGCAACAATTAGGCCTGTTCTGCTGCCGTAATTGGCCATTTCCTTTGTTGCATTCCAACCCTTAGAGCTAATGGAATAAAACCAAGCAGACATATTCCATCCAGAAATAAGACCCAAATATTTGCAGTTTCAAGGCTAGTCTTTTGTCCTGAATTTCTTAGTAAAGTAAGGAAAAGTGGACAGTGTAGATCAAAGATCAGCCTGCATATGTTTTAAAAAGCTCACTACATCTATTTTATATGCGTAAGAATTTGCATTTGTCCAGCAGCATGTTTCTTTTAATGAGAAATGTCAAGGAAAGGGAGGTATTTTCTCCTTTTCCCACAATGTTTTCAAAAGATGTCTTGGTCAGAGTCACTAAAACAAGGTATTGTGTGGTCAAGGGTTAAGGTTTGGTTTGATACAGCGTCAGTCAGTGCACCTATCCATGTTTTTGAGGAGTTTATTTTACCAGTTACTCCAATCAATATTCTTCACAAGCAACTGGCTGCTTTCACTCATAACTGTCATGAAAATGATGATTTGTGGTTAGAGGAATGAATCCTGTGGCAATCCTTTGAAAGAAATTCGCCGACCTGGGAGCCAGCGACCCCCATTGTTTCAAGTCCTGTATGCTACTGACTGTGTTACTGGGCTTGGTAAAGGGTTAACTCTTTACCAAACAACAAAATTTTAGACTAGTCCAAATCAAAAGCATCTGCAGACGACAAAATCATTGTGACTAAAAAGTTGAAATTGGTTTTGAGTAGAAAACATTGTGGGAAAAGGAGAAAATGCTGGTTACCAGCATTTTCTCCTTTTCCAACAATGTTTGGAAAAGGCCTCTTCCTCAGGGTCAGCCAAGCCCCGTAGCTCAGTTGGTAGCATACAGGACTTGAGAACAGGAGATCGCTGGTTCGATCCCCGGCTTGGCCAATTTCTTTCCGAGGATTGATGATAGTCATTGCGACAGGATTCATTCCTCTCTCACCGCTGACCATTGTTTCGACAATGATTATGTGGGAAAGCAGCCAGTGGCTTGGAAAGAATATTGTGCGGAGTACTGGTAAATGAAACTCCAGGAAAGCATGGATAGGTGCACTGGCCGCCATGATATAACTGAAATAATGTTGAAAACGGCGTTAAACACCATACAACCATACAACCATCCTCAGGGTCGTTAAAACTCACAATTGTGCGGTAAAGAGTTAAAATGTCGAGACTGTCAATTTTGTGGGTTGTGGAAGGATTACTACCTGCAGTTTGTACTTCCTTTTTATTGTGCATCAGTGATTACAGAATTTGACTTTTTCATTTGTCACCGTGACTAAGTTTCGAACTCGTACCTGCTGTAAATGACAAACGTTGACGGAAATAGACGTGGGTAGTTGACATTTTAAAAATGTTGTTACACATTATTCAAGTATTTTGTGCAGATGTTTATCATCTAAAATTGCAATACCGCAAGTATCAATAATCAAATACATTAACTCCTAACCAGACGACAAAATTTCAGAGTTGTTTGATCTAAAAGCATTTGCAGACGACATTAACCCTTTACCATAAAATCCCGAGTTTTAACGACACTGAAGAAGAAGCCTTTTGAAAACATTGTGGGAAAAGGAGAAAATGCTGGTAACCAGCATTTTCTCCTTTTCCCACAATGTTTTCTACCCAATCCAATACATTAATCACCATTTAACCCTTTCCCAAAGGACAAATTTTGGACTGGTCCAAATTGAAAGAGTTTGCAGACGACAATTTTAAATTTGATAAAAATGGCAGAAAGGTCTCAAAAAGGGTAGAAAACACTGTGGGAAAAGGAGAAATTGCTCGTTATGAGCAATTTCTCCTTTTCCCACAGTGTTTTCAAAAGACTTGTACTGCAGACACATGAACCAGGGCTTGTTTGGGAAAGGGTTAAGCTACATTTAATTTGTTTGTCTGCGAATGCTTTCAATTTCGTCCAGTCCAAACTTTTGTCGTTTGGTAAAGAGTTAAATGTGGCTCAAATGGTTGGATTCCACATATACAGGGTAGAAAAAGATGATGATCTTTGGGAAATGGAGAAAATGCTGATTATCAGATTTTCATCCTTTTCTTTAAATGTTTTTAAAAGCTGCCTTCCTCTGACAGGGTCATTGAAACATAAGACTGTAGGGTAAAAATTAAAGGAAACACGCTTGTTGAATATTGATTATAGATATTAACACTTTTCGAAAAAAATCACATTTTTTCATGACCCTGATGAAGAGACCTTCTGAAAACACTGTGGAAAAAGAAAATGCTGGTAACCAGCATTTTCTCCTTTTCCCACAATGTTTTCTAACCCTGTCAAAGAACCTGAGTTCAATTGTATCTCTCTCAGATTTGTTGCCTGCGGATGCTTGCAATTTGGAGAAGTCTAAAATTTGTTGTTTGATACAGGATTAACTGATAGTTCTAGAACATGAATACAAGAAAATCTTTAATAAAAGGACAAATTGCTAGTAGACAGTAATTTCTCCTTTTGCTACAATGTTTTGAAGAGAGGCCTGCTGTAAGAAGAAAAAGGTTGTGTACACTGATATCTTAACCCTTAACCAGAAGATCATGAGCTTTAACGACCCCGACAAAGACAGCCTTTAAAAAAGAAAGAGAAAAAAATGCTGAAAACCAGCAATTTCACCTTTTCCCCTAGTGTTTTTTTCTTCTCCTTCACAGAAAGTTTCATCATTTGAGCATCTGCAAATTCTGTCAATGTGGAATAGTCTAAAATTTTGTTGTACAGTTGAGAGGTAAGCGAGATTGATTTTCAGCGAATCGGGTTAAAATTCTGTCTGAACCCAAATACCACACAACCCTGAGTATTAAGGACCCTGAGGAAGAAGACTTTTCTGAACATTGTGGAAAAAGGAGAAAAAGCTAGTAACTCTTTACCACACAATCCTGACTTTAAACGACCCTGAGAAAGAAGCCTTTCGAAAACATTGTGGGAAAAGGAGAAAATGCTGGTAACCAGCATTTTCTCCTTTTCCCACAATGTTTTCTAACCTTTCAGAAATAAATGCAATCATTTTAGCCATACTTAATTTGTCCTCTGCAAATGCTTTCAATTTGGACCAGACTGAAATATTGTCATTTGGTAAAGGGGTAACCAGCATTTTCTCCATTTCCCACAATATTTTCTACCTTTTTGGAGAACTTCAGCTCATTTGAATGTCACCAGCAGATGGTTTCAGCTTAGTGGAAAGGTTTAATTTTCTTTCCTCCATTCATTGACAAATTTAATAATCTGATTGTAAAAATTTTGAAAAGTAGAACAGGTTAGAATTAGAACAGGCTTGAAGTTTGAGCAGCATGTGCCAAGATAGGCTTATCAGCCTTCATCTTTTTGGCAGAAATAGAGATATTCTGTCAGAAAACAGCTTTACACCATATTGCATTTTATCTACTAGTAAATTATCAGCATGAGGAAAAGATTTTTTCAAAGGAAATAGGGGAACTGCATTATAACTGAACTCTTTACCTCACAATCCTGAGTTTTAATGATCCTGGGAAAGAAGTCTTTTGAAAACATTGTGGGAAAAGGAGAAAATGCTGGTAACCAGCATTTTCTCCTTTTCCCACAATGCTTTCTGTCCTATCAAAGACCAAGTTCCATCATTTGAGTCATATTTAAATTGTCGTCTGCAGATGCTTTCAATTCGGACAAGACTTAGTGTACTCTTTTGTCATCTGGTAAAGAGTTAATAGCAAAGCAAAAGAAAACTTTATTATGAAGAAAACATTTTTTTTTTGGTCCCAAATTCAGGACAACAAAAGAATGATGAAGGAAAATGAGCTGGGGCATGGAGCAAAAAGTAATATTTTTACGGTTACAAGGGTTTTAAAAGTTTAGACAAAATATTAGATAAGTACAAACAGAAAGCATTTCCGGACAACAAATTCGGTGTGGCACAAAGGATGGGGTTTGGTCTTTGACAGGGTGGAAAACTTTGTGGAAAAAAGAGAAATTTCTGATGACCAGCATTTTCTCCTATTTCCCTATGATCGATGTTTTGAAAAGCTTTTTGTTTCGGAGTTTTTAAAACATGGGATTATTCGGTAAAATTTTAAGGATAAACCTTTACCAGACGACAAAATTTTAGCCTTGTCCAAATTGAAAGCATTTGCAGATGACAATTTCTGTGTGGCTCAAATGGTGCAATTTCTTTTTGATAGGGTAGAAAACATTGTGGGAAAAGGAGAAAATGCTGGTTACCAGCATTTTCTCCTTTTCCCACAATGTTTTCTAAAGCCTTCTCTTCCAAGGTCGTTAAAACGCAGGATTTTTTGGTGAAGAGATTATTGATTTTATCGAGAAAGTGTGTCATGACAGACTGTTTTTTCCATACAACAAAGTGAACATTTATTTTGTATTTCGAAAGTTTGTTCTACTTCCTGTCCAGTAATTAAATACCACTCAGTAATGTTGTGGGTTTATGGTTGATGTATGCAAATTTCAGTGGTGCACCATCTTGACTGGTTTTGTGGTTCAATTTACCCTTTCTGGAAAAGTATTCATCTTTAATTTCCTCAATCAAAAAAAATGTTACATGTACATTAACTCTCTTACCAAATGACAAAATTTTAGACTTGTCCAAAGTGAAAGCATTTGCAGACGATAAAATACATGTAACTGTAACCCAAAAATTGAAAATTGTTTTGGGAAGGGAAGAAAACATTGTGGGAAAAGGAGAAAATGCTGGTTACCAGCATTTTCTCCTTTTCCCACAATGTTTTCAAAAGGCTTCTTTCTCAGGGTCGTTTAAAGTCAGGATTGTGTGGTAAAGAGTTAACTGAAAGGCCCAAATTACCAGCCCATAAAATTTTAGACTCCCATTGGAAGCAGACAACAAATTACTTGCTAGGCTGCTAAGCACTACTCAAGGACCTTTTGTGGACAGTATACATCAAGATCAGATTGCACATAATGTGCAGTGTGATCTTGAGTATACACTGTCCAGTAAGGAGATATTTTTCCCCAAAGAATTCCTTTGAAATAGCAAAATTTGAGTTTTTTTTAATCAGTTTGTAACTTTGAAAGTTTCATTTCACTTTTTCAGAAAGGGTTCAAAAGTGGCTTAACCCTTTCCCAAACGACAAATTTTGGACTGGTCCAAATTGAAAGAGTTTGCTGACGACAATTTTAAATTTGATGAAAATGGCAGGAAGGTCTCAAAAAGGGTAGAAAACACTGTGGGAAAAGGAGAAATTGCTCGTTACGAGCAATTTCTCCTTTTCCCACAGTGTTTTCAAAAGACTTGTACTTCAGACACGTGAAAACCAGGGCTTGTTTGGGAAAGGGTTAAATGATGGTCTTTGTCTTTCAAATGGTGTAGACCATTGCCAGGGAAAAAAGAGAAAATGCTGGCAACTTGCATTTTTCTCTTTTTTTTCCTGACCATATCTTCAAAAGCCTTCTTGTGCAGAGTCGTTAAAACATGGCATTGTTTGGTAAAGAGTTAAATATCTGACAAGTACAAGTTGTGAGAGACCATTCATCATCGGAACAAATACCTCTGGGACTCCATTGTTTGTTGAACTGGTAATTTATTGTACAAAATCGGGGAATTTATTTGTTCGAATATCTAAGAGTTTTTGTGACAAATGATAGCATATCTTCCAGGACCTTTCTCTGGATGAAAACAGTTATGGCTGAATTTATTTTTTTTTCCTGGTAATTTTCTAATGCAGTCAATGGTGTATTGTTACTTTGCCCTTTTCTTAACAGTCCATTCTTGTAACTCGTAACCCTTTACCAAACGACAAAATTTTAGACTAGTCCAAATTGAAAGCATTTGCATAAGTCAAAATAACTGTGACTTAAAAACTGAAATATTCTTTTGAAATGGTAGAAAACATTGTGGGAAAAGGAGAAAATGCTGGTTACCAGCATTTTCTTCTTTTCCCACAATGTTTTCAATAGGCTTCTTTCTCAGGGTTGTTGTAAGTCAGGATTGTGTGGTAAAGGGTTAAGCCTTTACCACACAATGAGAGTTTTGACACCTCTGGGAAATAAGACTTTTGAAAACATCGTGGAAAAAGGAGAAAATGCTGGTTACCAGCATTTTCTCCTTTTCCCACATTGTTTTTTAACCTTTCAGAAACAAATGCTATCATTTGAGCCACATTTAATCTGTCATCTGCAAATGTTTTGAAATTGGGCCAGTCCAAAATTTTGCCATGTGGTAAAGAGTTAAGCTGCTGAATAAATGAAATGAAAATTTTTACTCAATAGTAAAAGCCCATACATTTCATTTTCAAAGTTGATTTCACCAGAAATAAAATACCGTAGTGGACAGCGTAGATCAAAGATCAGACTGCACATTTTGTGCAGTCTGATCTTGATCTGCACTGGCCGCAAAAGGTCAGTGAGTCGCACGCTTAGCAGCTTAAGGGTTAAAAACCCGTAGAAAGAAAGCTTTGGAAAACATTGTGGGAAAAGGAGAAAATGCTTGTAACTAGCATTCTTCTCTTTTTCACACAATGTTTTCTACCTTTTCAACAGCATATTGCACCATTTGAGATACACTGAACTTGTTGTCCTGCAAATGCATTTGAGCCAGGGGGTTCAGTGCATCTGCCAAAAGTATCAACCCAGGTTAGCCTGGGCAAGGTGATGTGGGTTGAAACTTTGCTATTGGTCAATTTTCTGCATGCCAAAGGACCTAAGTCTACCTCATGATTGAGTCGGTTCCTGGACAAAATCCATTTTTTTTTTTAAATCCATAATGATGGATGACTCACTTGGTTTAATGAATCATAGAAATGCATTAAACTCCACTTTGCAAGAGAGCCACTCATTTACTTTGGGCAAGTGTAAAATTTTGCAGTTTGAGTGAACCCTTTAACAAACGACAATAATTTAGACCAGTCCAAATTGAAAGCAGTTGCAGACAACAAATTTAAAGGTGGCTCAAATGACAAAATTTGTACTTGATAGAGTGGAAAACATTGTGGGAGAAGGAGAAAATGCTGGTTACCAGCATTTTCTCCTTTTCCCACAATGTTTTCAAAAGGCTTCTTCCTCAGGGTCGTTAAAAGTCGGGATTGTGTGGTAAGGGGTTAAGAGCAAGTAGCTGGTGAGACTCATCAGGTCCTTGTGAAGAGTAAAATCTTTACCTAACAGTACCATGTTTGAATGAGCCATTGGATAAATATCTTAGGCTTCTGAAAACATTGTGGAAACAGGAGAAAATGCCAGTTACCCTTTCAACCCTTTCAAAGACACAAATGCCTTGATTTAAGCAGAATTCAGTTTGTTGTCTGTAAATGCTTTTAACTCTCAAGCTGCCGTTAGTGTGACTTACTGACCTTTTTGCAGACAGTGTAGATCAAGGTGAGACTGCACAGAATGTGCAGTCTGATCTTGGATCTACGCTGTCAGATAAGGAGATATTTTTCTCCAAAGAAGTAGATCTAGGTTTGAAATAACATTATTTGGCTTTTTACTATCAGTTTAGCAAGATAAGGGTTAATTTGGACAAGTCTAAAACTTTGTTGTTGCATAAATCATTGGCCATTCCAAGACTGGTTATCTTAATGCTTCAGTTTGAAGTAAATTTAGCTTATCTACTGCCATCATCAAGATAGATTTTTTGTAATACAGTATATTAACTTCTTGTCAGACAGGTCACTTAGAACTGATGGTTATAGAAATAGGGGTTACAATCTTAACCCTTTACCACACAATCCTGACTTTTAATGACCTTGAGGAAGAAGCCTTTTGAAGACATTGTGGGAAAAAGAGAAAATGCTGGTAACCAGCATTTTCTCTGTTTTCCTCAATATTTTCTACCATATCAAAGACAAATTTCATCATTTGAGTCACTTTAAATTGTTTTCTGCAAATGCTTTAAATTTAGAAAAGTCTATATTTTTCTCAAGTGGTAGAGTTAAAACGCCCCCCCTTTTTTTTTATATATTTTTTTTCTCAGTCTTCTTTTTCATGTGCATTTTTTAAAAAATCTTTGTTAAAATCAACATACTTGAAGAATGGAAAAGATAATTATTTTAATGAATGCTAAATAATGATTCTTAGGCAGACAGAGCTTAAATATACATGTCATCATGGTAAATTAACCCTTTACTGCACAATGACGCCTTTTGACGCCCCTGGGAAAGAAGCATTTTGAAAACATTGTGGGAAAAGGAGAAAATGCTGGTAACCAGCATTTTCTCCTTTTCCCACAATGTTTTCTACCCTATCAAAGAAAAATTGCACCATTTTAGCCACACTGAAATTGTCGTCTGCAAATGCTTTCAATTTGGAGAAGGCTAAGATTTTGTCGTCTGGTAAAGGGTTAAGAAATAAGGCTTGTGCCATGCAATTTCTCTGCTAGCCTCAATTGTTTCGAAAGCCTGGTTGTTTGAATGGGGTACCACATTGCTTTCAGCAGTATTTCAGTTATAGCACAGCAACACTGAATCACTTATTTCATTTTCTTTGGTTTGACTGTAAAATATACTAAACCGAGGTTCTACAATGCTTTGTCCAAGGGTATTTGATTACTGGACACTTAAGGAGCTGCACTGGAAATTTCTGATATCAAATTCAACTATTTAAGCACTGATCGATGGAGAATCCCTGTTTCAAGGATCATTTCTTGATTGTAAAAATGTTTACAAAATAACTGAAAAACTCGGTGAGTTTAATCTGCATGGACTTAAATATAACTCTTGTCAGTTCTATGGACATGTAAAGTAAACTGTAAGCTCCATTCAAAACAAAGTCTGACGGTGAAAACTTCAAACTGTTTCATACCCTTTCTATCATATAGACACCATTTTAGAAGAGCCTTTAGTCGAAACTTTGACACTTGTTGTAAATTAACCCTTTACCAGACGACAAAATTTTAGCCTTGTCCAAATTGAAAGCATTTGCAGATGACAATTTCAGTGTGCCTCAAATGGTGCAATTGTTCCTTGATAGGGTAGAAAACATTGTGAGAAAAGGAGAAAATGCTAGTTACCAGCATTTTCTCCTTTTCCTACGATGTTTTCAAAAGGCTTGTTTCCCAGGGTCGTTAAAAGTCGATATTGTGTGGTAAAGAGTAAGTAAGTATTACTACCAGTATACTACGGTTTTTACAGACAAAGACACCACAGACTTTCAAGATGACCTGGTCCGTATTCACCAACCATTCTTTAGAACATTTTTAGTCTTATTCCCTAAGATTTTCTGTTTTTGAAAGTAACAAAATTTCTGATTGGCTAAACCAAATGATATACTAGTAGCCAATCAGTAGTTGTGTTACTTTCAAATGTAGAAAATTCTGGAGAATAAGACTAAAGCTGGTTGAATATGGAGCATGCATCCTAAATATTGTACTCATTCCAAATTTAGAGATTAGCAATCTGGTTGACAATTATTCTGTCACAGCCAATCAGATGGCATACTGTAGACGTGAAAGTTAGAATTCAAACTAAAATTTGGTATTGTTGATGAATACATGTACAGACCCAGATCTAGTGACTTTGCACTAACATTTATAGCTCTGACTCATAAATCTACTTGAACGTGGTCATTGAATCCTTTTTGGCTGAAGTTGTCAATTTGTTTACATGTACTCGGGAAGCTTAAATGCTTTCATATGATCCCATGTTTTTGCAACCCTTAGGAGCATTTGGCATACCTCAGGTGATCCGGTGATCTAATCCCTCGGCTGTATCACATAGCTTGAAATGCTCCTATATGGTACATTTTGTACGTTGCCGGAAGTTACTGTTATTGAAATTGTAAGGCTCCTCTTAAAAAAGAAAACATGAGTCATATTTTTCTATCAACATCTTTCTTAGAATATTTCAGTTGGCAAACAGTTTGTACATTCAGTTTTTAGCATTATCAATTCCCTTGGGAGCTTTCATCGACAGATCGATAGATGTGAATAACTTCACCGTGGTTGTTCATGTTGTTGCAACGCGATTTACAGGGATGAGTGCCTTTAGGAGTAGTGCTTTTGAAAACATGGTAAAAGAAGAAAATACTTGCAACCAGCGTTTAATTTGCCTCTCTTCTCACAATGGTAATGCTACGCTTTCTGAAATAAACCTCAACATTTATCTACATTCTGCTTGCCGGCTGCCTAATCAAAGTGGATGAGTATCATTTTGTCATTATAGTAAAGATTTACAGGAATGTACTGTAAAAGTGACAAAATTGATTACTGTCTCTAAAGGAACTAAACATGAACTGTCCCAGAAAACCTCTTCTTTAACACTTTGCCAGACAATCTTATTTTGTAACAAACTGTTGGAAACAGGCTTTGAAAAACATTGTGGGAAAAGAGGAAAGTGCTTGTGACCAGCGTTTTTCCCTTACCTTTGAAACCCAAATTCTATCATTTGAATCACATTAGTTTTGTCCTCTGCTGTTGCTTTTAATGAAGACAAGTCTAAAATTTTGTGGTCCGGTAAAAAGTTAACCCTTTACCACACCATACCAACTTTTGACGACCCTTAGAGAGAAGGCTTTTGAAAACATTGTGAGAAAAGGAGAAAATGCTGATTCACAGCATTTTCTCCTTTTCCCAAAAGGTTTTCTACCCTATGAAAGTAACATTTTATGTTTTGGGTAACATTTAATTAGTCGTCTGCAAATGCTTTCAGTTTGGACAAGGCTAAAAATTTTGTCTTCCGGTAAAGAGTTAAAGATAATAAAACACACTGTAGGGAATTGGGATGAATTAAGGTGTTATATTGGGATGTTTTATGATAGATGGGAGATTCCTGTTGTGCTAGAGTCTGGGATATCTTGATATTTTCAGATACAGTGTCAGTTTATTGTTATTAAGCCTTCAAAATGCCAAACACACTGACTTAAGTAATCTTTGTTGGTAGTCTAAATGAAGATCAGATTGCATAAAAATTGCAATCATACCTCGGACCTATGCAGTGAATTTTTTCCAGATAGTCTAACCAAACACTGCATTGACTCTGCATTGACTTTCAGTGCCACAAATTTGATCAACAGAAAAAATCTTTTTTTGATTCTTCAACAGATTGAGAGTCGACTGTTAAGCTTAACCCTTTACCGTACGACAAAATTTTAGACCCGTCAGAACTGAAAGCATTTGCAGATGACAATTTCAACGTGGCTCAAATAATGTGACTTTTCTTTGACAGGGTAGAAAATATTGTGAGAAAAGGAGAAATGCATTTTCTCACAATGTTTTCAAAGGCTTCTTCCTCAGGGTCATTAAAAGTCGACTGTGGGGTAATGGGTTAAAAGCGTTGTCAAGAATTGTATCGAAATCATAAATCGAAAATATGTGAAAACTTAAAAGTTTTGATGTGGGGGGGATAACATTAACTTTCTACCACACAACAAAATTTTAGATTTGTTCGCATTGAAAACATTTGTAGACCACAAATTATGCCTCATCTTTGAAAGGATTTGTCTTTGAAAGGGTAGAAAACATTGTTGAACAAGTAGAAAATGCTTGTAACCAACTACCAGTAACATTTTTTTCCTTTTTGCACAACGTTTTCTACCCCTTTAAAGACAGTTTTCACTGTTTGAACCAATTTGATATGCAAATGCTTTCAGTCTATAATTTTGTCATCTGGCAAAGACTAAATCCATTAGTGACTACCTGCAAATGACTTTGTGGAGTGCAGCAGGCCACTTTTGAAATGGTGGGCAGATTGAGCAATTTCTCTTTTTGCCACTATGTTTTCACATCTATTTATACGGTATGTTGATTTTCTATATTGTACATTGTCGCTTGCTGCAAATTTGTTACAACAGGATACATGTATTAGTTAACTCTTTACCACACAATTCCGTATTTTAACAACCCTGAGGTCAATACTAGTTAGTCTTTTGTGTGAAAAGCAAAAAAGTGCTGGTAACCAGTCTTTTCTCATCTTCCCACAATGTTTACTTACCTCTTAACCCTTTCCCAAACGATGAATTTTAGACTGGTCCAAATTGAAAGATTTTGCAGACGACAATTTTAAATTTGATGAAAATGACAGAAAGTTCTCCAAAAAGGTAGAAAACACTGTGGCAAAAGGAGAAATTTCTCCTTTTCCCACAGTGTCTTCAAAAGACTTGTACTGCAGACACATGAAAACCAGGGCTTGTTTGGGAAAGGGTTAAATACAAATTCCAACATCTGAGTCCCATCTACATTGTGGCCTGCAAATGCATTCAAATTGGACAGTCTAAAATTCTTTTATTTGGTAAATAGTTAACCCTTTACCACACAATCCCGACTTTTAACGACCCGGTAAAGAAGCCATTTGGAAACATTGAGGGAAAAGGAGAAAATGCTGGTAATCAGCATTTTCTCTTTTTCCCACAATGTTTTCTACCCTTCACAAAACAAATTTCAATTTTTTCAGTCCCATTTATTTTATCATCTGCAAATGCTTTCAATTTGAACCAGTCTAAAATTTTGTCGTTTGGTAAAGAGTTAACCCTTTACCAAACAATCCCGGGTTTTCACGACCATGAAAAAGAAGCCTTTTGAAAACATTGTGGGAAAAGGAGAAAATGCTGGTAACCAGCATTTTCTCCTTGTCCCACAATGTTTTCTACCATTTCCAAAACTAATTTCTACTTTTGAGTCACATTAATTTTGTCTTCTGCAAGTGCTTTCAATGTGAACCAGTCTAAAATTTTGTCGTTTGGTACAGAATTAAGATATGAACCTGCAACCAGCGTTAGGTTTTCAAAGACATAATCCTAATCAAATGCATTGATATGAGGCAATATTTTGTGACCTTGGGATGATAATCTTGAAGCAGACTTATGAAGTAATCATAATGAGCAGTTCATCAGTGCATGATCATTCAACCGCAAATATTAAGCTGTCTTTAACTTGAAGCCATGTTCGACAAAATGCTCATTATGCATGGATGCACCCTGATGTATAAACTGCTGAATAGGGAGTTTTGGATCTTGGCTGTGAAAAGCACTGAATGGTTGCTTTATTAAAATCTTGTAAAAGCAACTTCTCTTTTTCGCATAATGTTTTAACCCCAAAATACAGCTCCAAATATAAACCCAATGGACATATTCGTTTGAGAGATAAAACCCTAAATAATAATTATTTCAAAGTTGCTGTTGTCAAGAATGTCTCTGCACAGCAGACAGTGCAGGTCAAAGATCAGACTGCACATTTTGTGCAGTCTAATCTTGGTCTACATGGCAGCTAAGACAACTAAAGTAGTGAAAGGGGCTTGAAGGGTTAAAAGAAATGGTATGCTTCTAGTGTTATGAAAGTATGCTTTCATGTTGTAATTGGTGATGGTGGGATTCATTTGTTTGGTGTTTAATTTTGTTTTCAACTGTGTTTTAATCATATTATATGGCAGATACACCTATCCATGTATTCCTGGATTTTCTTCATCAGTAGGACTGCACAATGCTCTCCTTTTAACTGCCAGCTGCTTTCTTTCATATTAAACAAAGTCTACACCATCATTTAGTGGAAGAGTAAAGGGTCCTTAGAAATACATGTATTGATTGATTGATTGTATGGTGTTTAAAGCCGTTTTCAACATTATTTCAAGTATATCACGGCGGCCAGTGCACCTATCCATGCTTTCCTGGAGTTCCTTTTACCAGTACTCCACACAATATTCTTCTCAAGCCACTGGCTGCTTTCCCACATAACCATCATCAGCAGTGAGAGAGGAATGAATCCTGTCGCGATGACTATCATCCATCCTTGGAAAGAAATTTGCCAAGTGGAGGATCGAACCAGCGACCTCCTGTTCTCAAGTCCTGTGCGCTACTGACTGAGCTATGGGGGGTTGACAGAAATACATGTAACTGAATTCTTTATAATATAATTTTGATTATCAACCATCTTTAGAAAGAAAGCTTTTGAAAACACTGTGGGAAAAGGAGAAAATGCTGGTAACCAGCATTTTCTCCTATTTCCACAGTGTTTTATAAACTTTTAAAGAGAAACCCAACCTTTTTAGTCAATTTGTCATCCGCAAATGCTTTTAATTTGGACAAGTCTAAAATTTTATTGTCTAGTAGAAAGTTAATCAATCCATACAAACAGTTTTGGATTGACTGCCTAGGGTCCAAATTCACAACTACTGGACAACTAGTCCTGTGCTTTACCACTAGGCTACCCAGACTTGGCTAAGGTGGAGTTGAAACATTGCTTGAAAAAGATGTCAAACATAAATTTTGTAGTTTACCGTCGATTGTGTTCATGATGGATTCACAAATTAGACATGATTACATCACAGCAATTATCCAAACAATACAAATTTTCTTGGCCCAGATTTTGTTTCCTCGTAAAACAGTCTGGAATGTTAATTCCACACTATAATAATTATGTAAGTCTCAATACGAATTTCAATTAACCCTATAGGCACACCTGGATGTAACGCTTATCATCCTCGAGACATTCTTCGGTGCTTTTTGCATTAGTGTAAAATGAACTTGATTACATTGCGCTAAACATGCTGTCCGATCTTGAGTATACATTTTCATTTATTTTGTAAGAAATCATGTATAAATGGCTTTCAGACTGCAATATTTTTAGACAACTGATCTATTTCTTTTAATAATGCTGAAAGTTGGGCTACACTCTGATTCTTAGGGGAAGTCCATGATGAATCTCTGACCAAAGAAAAAAGTTTACGTGGTCTAAAAGTCGTGATCTAAAGGTGGATATAACTTTTTATACCAGTGGAATGAGACAACTTCAAGCTGTTCGTCATGTAAAAAACAGTTTACACACAGATGTTGTAAAGAGTGAAATGCCAGCAATACGTATCAGTTTTTGCATTTCATAACGCATTTCATTTGAAGTATCGCAAAATAAAATCTGAATTGTAAGCACTGAAAGAAAGTGTTTGGTAATAAAACAATTATTATGGCATAACCTTCACTGTTATACATAAGGGTTATATGATATCCAGTGTTTAACCCTTTCCCAAACGATAAATTTTAGACTGGTCCAACTTGAAAGAGTTTGCAGACGACAATTTTAAATTTGATGAAAATGACAAAAAGTTCTCCAAAAGGGTAGAAAACACTGTGGGAAAAGGAGAAATTGCTCGTAAAGAGCAATTTCTCCTTTTCCCACAGTGTTTTCAAAAGACTTGTACTGCAGACACGTGAAAACCAGGGCTTGTTTAGGGAAGGGTTATATAAATCAGAATAGATTAATAAAGAGGTAATTGACAGAAATTATTTTCTACCATTATGAGGAAAATAATAAAAAAAGGAAATTTATATCATAGATATTAAAAATGATTCTTTATCCCTTTACCATACGACAAAATTCTAGACTGATCCAATTCGAAGGCATTTGCAGACGACAAAATAAGTGTTATTAAAATGATGATTTCTGCCTTTGATAGGGTAGAAAACATTGTGGAAAAAGGAGAAAATGCTGGTTACCAGCATTTTCTCCTTTTCCCACAATGTTTTCAAAAGGCTTCTTTCTCAGGGGCGTCAAAAGGCGGCATTGTGTGGTAAAGGGTTATGCAGAGCTATCTGGGGCAAAAGCAGTTCAGCCCAAGTTAGCTATGACCTTGTACTTCTATAATGCAAAACCCTAGAAAAAAATTAACTCTTTACCAAACATTAAAATTTTGGGATCGCAAAAAATGAAGGCAGTTGCAGACAAAAAATGAAATGTGGCCAAGAAAAGGATATGAATCTTTGATAGGGTAGAAAACATTGTGGGAAAAGGAGAAAATGCTGGTTATTAGCGTTTTCTCCGCTTTCCACAATGTTTTCTGAAGCCTTCTTTCTCAGAGTCCTTAAAACTGGGGCTTGTTAGGTAAAGGGTTAAGGCCTTGTTTCAGAGATAGTTGATCCAGATCAGACTTCTGATTACTCAGAAAAGGGCTGACTGATCTTTAACACTTTACCAAACGACAAAATTTTAGACTGGTCCAAATTGAAAGCAGTTGCAGACGACAAATTAGATGTGACTCAAAAACTGAAATTTGTTAACTCTTTACCAAACAATCCCGTCTTTTAACGACCCTGAGGAAGAAGCCTTTTGAAAACATTGCAGGAAAAGGAGAAAATGCTGGTAACCAAATTGAAAGCAGTTGCAGATGACAAATTAAATAGTACTCAAAAACTGAAATTTGTTAATTCTTTACCACACAATCCTGTCTTTTATCGACCCTGAGGAAGAAGCCTTTTGAAAACATTGCAGGAAAAGGAGAAAATGCTGGTAACCAGCATTTTCTCCTTTTCCCACAATGTTTTCTAACCTTCCCAAAACAAATTTCAATTTTTCAGTCACATTTATTTTGTCGTCTGCAAATGCTCTCAATTTGGACCAGTCTAAAATTTTGTCGTTTGATAAAGAGTTAATCCATGATGTCGGATGTTTTTGTGAGCTGTAACAACCATGTTACTGTCTTGAATTTGCAGTCAAGTCTTTACCATACAATCCCGACTTTTAAAAACCCTGAGAAAGAAAGCTTTTGAAAACATTGTGGGAAAAGAAGAAAATGTTGGTAATCAGCATTTTCTTCTTTTACCACAATGTTTTCTATCCT
This sequence comes from Tridacna gigas, assembly GCA_945859785.2. NCBI lineage: Eukaryota > Metazoa > Mollusca > Bivalvia > Cardiida > Cardiidae > Tridacna > Tridacna gigas. The sequence continues at coordinate 60,844,692 of OX244032.2, forward strand.
TCGAAGGACAAATTTCACGTTTGAGTAACATTTATTATGTCGTCTGTAAATGCTTTCAGTTTGGAGAAGCCTAAAGTTTTGTCGTATGGTAAAGAGTTAAGGGTCTTTCCTATCAACTGCAGAAGTTCCTTTTGATTAATCTTGCAGTGTAAGGGTTATCATGGTAATTTATTGTAAATAAGAGAAAATGTTTTATTTCAAATAGAGGTAATTAGTAACATTAGTCATAGAAACAGGTAGTGAACCCTTTACCACACAATCCCAACTTTTAACAACCCTCAGGGGGAAGCCTTTTGAAAACATTGTGGGAAAATGCTAGTAACCAGCATTTTGTCCTTTTTCCACAATGTTTCCTGTCCTATTAAAGACAAATTTCATTATATGAACCACATTTAAATTACCGTCTGCAGATGCTTTCACTTTGGATAAGTCGACATTTTTGTCATTTGGTTAATTAACTTGCCTTTCTGACAACAGTAGTGATTAACCCTTTACCACATAATCCCGACTTAAAAGGACACTGTGAAAGAAGCCTTATAAAAACCTTGTGGGAAAAGGAGAAAATGAAGGTAATCAGCATTTTCACCGTTTCCCACACTGTTTTCTACCCTTCCCGAAACAAATTTCAATTCTTCAATCACATTTATTTTGTCATCTGCAAATGCTTCTAATTTGGACCAGTCTAGAATTTTGTCGTTTGGTAAAGAGTTAACTGTTTCCTACAAAAGAAAATTTTAGACCCGACCAAATTGAAAGCATTTGCAGACAATAAATTAACCCTTTACCAAATGACAAAATTTTAGACATGCATTTAGCTACCAGCATTTTCTCCTTTTCCCACAATGTTTCCTGGTAACCCTATCGAAGACAAAATCCATCATTTGAGCCTCATTTAAGATGTTGTCTGCAAATGGATAACTCTTAATATTTTGTTTGTTTGGTAAAAAGTTAGTACATGAGACAGACATTTCCAATTAGTATTAACTCTTTACCACACAATCCTGAGTTTTAACGACCCTAAGGAAAACATTGCGAGAAAAGTAGAAAATGCATTTTCCCCTTTTCCCACAATGTTTTCAACCCTATCAAAAACAGAAATCATCACTTGAGCTACATTTAGTTGTCATCTGCAAATGCTTTCAATTTGGTCATGTACAAAAAATTGTCGTTTGGGAAAGAGTTAAACAATCCACAGATTATTGCCGTTGCAAGGCTGTTCTGGTCACAGTGTTCCATGAAATATTAGAAACATTAGATCAAGAATCAGGTACATGCTCTGTGCAGTCTGATATTGATTTAGATTTAGCATTTTCCTTAGTGGTGTTGATTTAACAATGTTTCTTTTCTCCTTTTCAGATTATGCGTGAAGTAGAGTTACAAAGGAATCTAAAACACAGAAATATTGTTGAATTCCACAGTTTTTTCGAAGATGATGAAAACGTCTACATTGTGTTAGAAAACTGCAATAGAAAGGTGAGTTGTGTCCTTTGCTTTCCGAAGACAGTTTAGATCAAGGTTAGATTGCGTTGTCTGATATGGTATGAGTGCTTTTCATCTGACCAACGATTTTTTACCCAAATTTTTTTCACTTCAGGCATCAAAAAATTCCTTTTTGATACCTTCAGAGCTCCAGATAGAGGGAGTGATTTTGATTTCAAAATTGAAAATGTTAATCACTTTCCGCTAAATCCTATGTTATTGGTACTCATTAGAATCGTCTCATCAAGACAATTCTAATGAGTACCCACAACATAGGGTCTGGAAGAGAAATAATGGATTTAGAATACTATCACTCCCTTTTTATCTGAAGGTCTGTTTGTTGCAACACAAATAATTCTGTTAACCTAACATGAAAGGATTATTCTATTCAGTTGAGAAGCTCTTGGTCCATGAACTCTTTTGCTGCCAAATAAATGGGTGTGAGATTTCTCAAGGTTAACAAGAATATTTTTTGTTGCATTTTAACATGATAAAGGTCAAAAATCAGCATTAGTTAGTGGATGGTGTAGATCCAAGATCAGGCTGCACATTTTGTGCAGTCTGATCTTGATCTATGCCATCCACAAAAGCTGTGGAAAGCGAAATTGACAGTGGAAGAAGTAAAAACCACGAGAAATCAAGCAACAAAGAAGCAATTAGATGGGATCAAGTTCGAATTGAATCATTGATAACACATTTCAAATCTTGCATGGCATCTGACATTGTAATCCTGGTCTAAAGAACTGTCTTGGCACATAATTGATTTAGTATTATTTTCATGGTGCATCTGTTCTCTTTCCTTCATTCTATGGATCTCTTGTTCTAGTCATTTTTGTTAGGTCCAAAATTGGTGTGTATGGATTTAGGTCAACTCGTTACCAAACGACAAAATTTTAAACTGGTTGAAATTCAGAGCTTTTGCAGACGACAAAGTAAAAGTGACTTTAAAATTAAAATTTGTTTCGGGATAGGTAGAAAACATTGTTGGAAAAGGAGAAAATGCTGGTTACCAGCATTTTCTCCTTTTCCCACAGTGTTTTCAAAAGGTTCCTTCCTCAGGGTCATTAAAAGTCAGAAATGTGTGGTAAAGGGTTAAATGAGATGCAAGTGAAATAGATGACTTGATGTATTCATAAACCACTCTCAAAACTGTTCCAAATCTAAATTGAAAGACTAGTCATCCGATTAGCTAAGACAGAACATATTAGCCAATCAGAGGGCTTGACTTGGAATAAGTAACTTGAACTGAAAATAGAACTGTTGGTGAATAAGGTCCCAGAATTTGCTTCCAAGCAGAAATACATGTATATGTTCAGAGGGAATGCATGTGAAGTGAGCTGATACAGTTGATGAAGCCATTCATCAGATAACATGTCTCTCTCTCAGAAAATTGACTGACAGTCAATTAGTGTTCCTTTCATTCATGTAAATCCAGGAGAAATCCAATCCACAAATCTGTTTATATCTGCTCTAATTTGAATAGTGGCCATCACTATCAATTAAAGAGCTATAATCAAGGGAGATTACTCTAAGAGTTCCAGCTGTAGATCCTAGAGATGCTGTCAGATTTTATCTCAGGGAATGAAGAGTTCATTGAAAGAATTACTGGACATGAAGATTATTTCTGATAAGAGGAGGTCAGCATGTTATAGTACCATTCTGCTTGTCAATGAAATAATTACCATTACTAATTGGTTATCTTGCACAGAAACCCAAATAATGCTCCTAAAGCTTCTGTCTGCTCCTGATCTGTCTGTCTTCACTGGGCTGGTATCTGACTCTGAAAAGTGTATGGCAAAAGGTGCATATGACAAGGGAGTATGGGAAGGATCCCTTTCAGAAAAGTTTTAGATTTAAAACATGTCAAGAGATTGGACTACTTTCTTGATCATGAAACTCAAGTAATTTTGTAGATGTTTGATGTGTAAACACTTATCAGCCCAACCAGTGGTCCATTGGCCACCAGCTTGCTGCAGATAACAGTCTTGCTTCATTGTTAATAATTTACAATAAGATTTTAATTGCCCAGAATCATAGAGCATTTCCTCTTTCCCACAATGTTTTCCACCCTTTCAAAGACAGATCCCATCATTTTAGCAGAATTTATTAACCCTTTAAACAACTATAGTTGCGTTTGCGGCCAGTGCAGATCAAGATCAGGCTGCACAAAATGTGCAGCCTGATCTTTGATCTTCACCGTCCACTTTGCTGAAACACTGTAGACAAAAGCAACCATGACATTGCAATTATTCAGATCATATTTCTAGGAAGAAAATTTCTGTTGGTTTTATTCGATGCTCTAAGGGTTAATTGTCTGCATATTGCTCAGTCTTACATTATTCATCTAGGAAGGAGTGAAACCATCAATTGTTACTGAAAATAATTTTACCTTAACTCTTAACCACACAATGCTGACATTTAACAACCCTGAGGAAGATGCATTTTCTCTTTCTCCCACATTTTTTTCTACCACAGTTATTTTATTATCTGGAAATGCTTTCAGTTTGGGCAAGTCTATTGCTTTGTCTTTTGGTAAAGAGCTAATAGCCTTGGGAGTGCAATATTTTGATGATTTTGACCACCTTGACAGCAAATATTTAACTCTTTACCATACGAGAAAAATTAAGGCTGGTCCAAATTGAAAGCATTGGCAGATGACAGTTTAAATGTGACTCAAATGATGGAATTTGTCTTGGATAGAGTAGAAAACATTGTGGGAACAGGAGAAAATGCTGGTTACCAGCAGTTTCTCCTTTTCCCACAATGTTTTCAAGAGTCTTCTTCCTTAGGGTTGCTAAAAAATGGGATTGTGTGGTAAAAAGTTAACTGTCTATGAGTTGGAAAAAACACTTTGACAGTCACAGCTAAGAGTAACACAACAAATCACCTACTGTCAAGAACCTGTGATTTTCACCTTGCAGCCATTTTAACAGTACTTTGATTGTTTTCTGAAGGTAATTTGATGGACACTGTCAAGGAGACAAATATAGCAAATTAAAATAATATGTATCAAAACTTTATGACAACTTTGTGAAAAAGACCATAAAAATCCTGTACAACTGTAGCCTTGTTAACCCTTTCCCATATGACAAATTTTGAACTGGTCCAAATTGAAAGAGTTTGCAGACGACAATTTTAAATTTGATAAAAATGGCAAAAAGTTGTCAAAAAGGGTAGAAAACACTGTGGGAATTTCTCCTTTTCCCACAGTGTTTTCAAAAGACTTGTACTGCAGACACGTGAAAACCAGGGCTTGTTTGGGAAAGGGTTAAATTATTTACCAGACGACAAAATTTTAGATATATCCAAATTGAAAGAATTTGCATACGACAGATTGAATGTGACTCAAGATATAAGATTTGCTTTTGAAAGGATAGAAAACATTGTGGGAAAAGGAGAAAATGCTGGTTACCAGCATTTTCTCCTTTTCCCACAACGTTTCCAAAAACTTTCTTCAGGGTCTTTACAGCACAGGATTGTGAGGTAAAGACTAGGTGTTTTCTTGTTTTACCTTCCATCTTTGTCAACTCTTTGCCCATTACCTCCTCCAGATGATTATTTGTGTCTTGCCGCAAACCACATTTGTAAAACATTACAGCAAAAGGAGAAATTGTTCTCAATGAAGAATGCAATACTTTGAGCCATCTGATCTCCCCTGAATACTATAGTGCCATATACATACAGGAATACAGAGTGTGGCGCCATCAATGACCTTTCACCTGAAATATGAATAAATGACCAGAAAGAATGTTTTACAAGTACATGTAATTTTGTTGAGCCATCATCTTAGCAATACATAAAATTGTGAGAAGTGCATATTGTGGACAACAGCCAGTCTGTGAACAGCAGCCACGTTCAGAACTTCCCTTCTGTGGCTGCTGTACACAGATTTGACTATAATTTTCTTGAATGGATGGTGCAAAACATATCAGAAAGGGTGAATGTATTTTACACAGCTCTGGGCAAAAAGGAAGCAAACCATTTTTTAAAAGATCATTTTTAAATTCATACTCCTTTAGGCAGTCACTTTGCAAGTGTAAAACATTTCACCTTTTCTTTATGGACATATTTAACCCTTTACCACACAATCCTGGGAAGATCCTTGGATCCCAAGGAAAATGACTTTTGAAAACATTGTTGAAAAAGGAGAAAATGCTGGTAACCAGCATTTTCTCCTTTTCAACAGATGTTTTCTGCCCTTTTAAAGACATAATTTATAATTTATGCAACTTTTGATATGTCATCTGAAAATGCTTTCGATTTGGACCAGTGTAAAATTTTGTCGTTTGGGAAAGAGTTAACCTGATAGTGAAATGAAAATTATGACTGATTGAAGAGAACAACTCAAAGAATGCTTGAAACAACTTCTTCACTTTTAACAACTCAGTCAAGATCAGAAAGCACAAAACTTTCAATCTGGTCTTGAATATTCATTGCCCAATGTATCAAGATAATTCAACATAAAAGTTTGCAATACAGTTTTCGTAGAGGACCTTATGCATAAATTCTGCCATATTATTTGAACACTTTTTTACCATCTTAATGATGTTTTCATCTTGCAGCATACTAATTTTGAAAAAAAAATCATGACAAAAAGAAGAAAATCTTGTTGCCATTTCCCTTTGCCACCATATTCCAAAGGTATTAATCCTTTACCACAAAATCCCGACTTTTAACGACCCTGAGAAAGAGGCCTTTTGAAAACAGTGTGGGAAAAGGAGAAAATGCTGGTAACCAGCATTTTCTCCTTTTCCCACAATGTTTTCAAACCTATCAATGGCAAATTTCTTCATTTAGGACACCTTTAATTTGTCGTCTGCAAATGCTTTCGACTTGGACCAGTCTAAAATTTTGTCGTTTGTCAAAGAGTTTGAAACCATCACTTATTTTGATAATTATTTTATAAGGATTTCATGTCGGCCCTCTGCTGCAGTTAACCCCTTAACCAGACAACAAAATGTTAGGCCTGTCAAAATTGAAAGCATTTGCAGACAACAATTTCAATGTGGCTTAAATGGTGCTATTTTTCTTTGATAGGATAGAAAACATTGTGGGAAAAGGAGAAAATGCTGGTTACCAGCATTTTCTCCTTTTCTCACAATGTTTTCAAAACGCTGCTTTCCCAGGGTCGTTAAAAGGCGGCATTGTGCGGTAAGGGTTCAAGGAGAAATGACATAATTCGTTACCAAACGACAAGTTTTTGGACTTGTCCAAACTCAAAGAATTTCCAGACAACAATTCAGTATAGCTCAAGTTATGGGATTCATCTTGGAAAGGATAGAAAACATTTTGGGAAAAGGAGAAAATGCTGGTTACCACAATGTTTGTAATAGTCGTTTTCCTCAGGATAGTAAAATCACAGAACTGTTTGGTAGAAAGGTTAAGTAGCAAAACTGTTTGTTTCATTTATGTAGCAGTATAAGGGTTTAAATTGATCAGAAAATTGATAAAATGACAGTTCATTATCAAGTTAGGTTATGGGAAAAGCCGTGTGAAGATTGTTCTTAATTGTTCAATCAAACACTCCTTAGACTGGCAGCTTTTGGCCTTCTGATATAGAATCTGCCCTTAATATAGATTTGGACACAAACACGGATGATTAACCCATTACCACACAATCCAGACTTTTAACGACCCTGAGAAAAAAAGACTTTTTGAAAACATTGTGGGAAAAGGAGAAAATGCTGGTAACCAGCATTTTCTCCTTTTCCCACAATGTTTTCTACTCTATCAAAGAAAAATCGCATTATTTGAGCCACATTAAAATTGTTGTCTGCAAATGCTTTCAGTTTGGACTAGTCTGAAATTCTGTCATTCGGTAAAGTGTTAAGCATCTTTTGGGTATAAAAATAGAGCAGACTGTATTTTTGGCCTGGCTGTTTTCAGAGAAAACGTCATATAACAGCCCTGGTATCTGCATCATACATACAAAAACTTCGACATTATGATTTTATAATACATACAAAAACTTCGACATTATGATTTTATAATACATACAAAAACTTCGACATTATGATTTTATAATACATACAAAAACTTCGACATTATGATTTTATTATATCTCTTGTAACTGAAGAGATTCTCTTCAAACTTGGACAAATTGTAAAATATTAAAAGGGGAACGTATAAAACAAGGGCAGGTAACTATGGAAGTATTTTTGATACAGTTATGCCCCTTCTTCGACTTAGATTTTTCTAACTGAAGAGATTCTCTTTAAACTTGGACAAATTGTTAACTATTAAAAGGGGAATCTACAAAACAAGGGCAGGTAACTGTGTGAGTATTTTTGACACAGTTATACCCCTTTTTCGACTTAGATTTTTCACTGAAAATCAAGCAACAGCAGCTAAGAATTATATTATTCAGTCCAATCTGGATGTACACCATCTTGATCTCCACAACAACACTGAGTATAGTAATTTGTTTGTTTGTATTGGAGTTTAACGGCATTTTAACCCTTTCCCAAGCAAGCCCTGGTTTTCATGTGTCTGCAGTACAAGTCTTTTGAGAAACACTGTAGGAAAAGGAGAAATTGCTCGTAACGAGCAATTTCTCCTTTTCCCACAGTGTTTTCTACCCGTTTTGAGACCTTTCTGCCATGTTCATCAAATTTAAAATTGTCGTCTGCAAATGCTTTCAATTTGGACTAGTCCAAAATTTGTTGTTTGGGAAAGGGTTAACAGCTAAGGTCATATCACTACTGCCAGTGGATCTTAGCTTGTGTTTCTTGGCTTCTAACACCAGTACCAACACAACTTTCTTTCCAAGCCACTGACTACTTTCTCACATGTATCAGAAGTGATAGATGAAAAATCATTGGAAAGAAAGTTCGCAGCGACTGAGTATTGAACCACAACTGCCAGGTCACGGGTCAAATACTCTAAACTGGGCTAACCCGCTGGATGAGTATAAATATATATGAGATAACAGGTCGCAGGTTATTTAACTCTTTACCAAATGACAGAATTCTAGACTGGTCCAAATTGAAAGCATTTGCAGACAACAAACTAAATGTGATTGAAAAATAGAAATTTGTTCTGGGAAGGGTAGAAAACATTGTGGGAAAAGGAGAAAATGCTGGTTACCAGCATTTTCTCCTTTACCGAGAATGTTTTCAAAAGGCTTCTTTCACAGGGTCGTTAAAAGTCGGGATTGTGTGGTAAAGGGTAATTGCTTTTTATTTTTGAGTAGGGTGGTGCTTTAGATGTTTGTTTGGTTTGATTGATTGTATGGTGTTTAACGCTGTTTTCAACATTATTTCAGTTAAATCACGGCGGCCAGTGCACCTATCCATGTTTTCCTGGAATTTCTTGTACCATTGGACCTGACTTTAGTGGGAGTGTTTTGATCCGATTGGAGGCTCCACACCTCCTTAATTCTAAACTCTCATTTCCTTGAAACGACTATTCACAGTCTTAACCTTTCATTTCAAACTTTTGAGTAGGCAGGGAACGCCCAGCCACTCAATATTTTATGCACATTAAAAGTTACACATAATCCTTATTCATTTAAAGACTTTTTGACTATTAATTTAACATTTTTGTTCAGATCTTTTTATCACAATCTTAACTTCATCATTTAAAACTTTTTGAGTTGATAGGGATTGGCCTGTCACTCATAAATATCTTTTATACATATCAAGATCACTCATAATCCTTCTTAACTCAAGCTTTTTATTATCATCATTATGTTCAAATCTTTTTGCCTCAAAATTCCTGTTTCAACCATATTTTAATACAGACATGCGCGCTAAATGACCAAAGCTGTTGATGCGCCATAAAACAGCATTCATTCATTCTTGTACCATTACTCCACACAATATTCTTTCCAAGCCACTGGCTGCTTTCCTACATAGCTATTGTCAAAACAATGGTCAGCAGTGGGAGAGGAATGAATCCTGTCGCAATGACTATCATCAATCCTCGGAAAGAAATTGGCCGAGCCGGGGATCGAACCAGTGACCTCCTATTCTCAAGTCCTGTAAGCTACCGACTGAGCTACGGGTCTTGGCCAACTGTTTGTTTGGATATAAGTAAAAAGTTAAAAAAAACCCCTCACCAGACACAATAGAATAGATATTCATTCATCCTTATCGAAAAGAGATCACAAAATATGGCTTTTGAATAAGGAGCTCTAAATTACTTAAAATGATTGGAAAAAAAAATCATTCATGTTTTAAGGTGTGCTTGCTTTTAACATTGACAACAAAACCTACTGATTTGGAAAATTAATTCTTTCCCCACACAAATGATCGACCCTAACTTAAAAGAAAATGAATATCAACTCTTTACTAAATGACGGAATTTAGGGCTTCTCCAAGCTGAAAGTATTTGCAGACGTCAACTTGAATATGGCTGAAATGATGGGATCTGTCTTTGGATAAGTAGAAAACATTGTGAGAAATGGAGAAAATACTGGTTACCTTTCCCCACAATGTTTTCAAAAATTCTCTTCTTTACAGCTGTTAAAATGAGCAGTAGAGTCAAGATCAGACTACCTGAGACAGTGTGTGTCAGAGCTTATCAAATTGCTAGTCTTTGAAATATTTAACCGTTTACCACACAAACCTGAGTTTTAATGACCCTGGAGAAGAAAGGTTTTGAAAACATCGTGGGAAAAGGAGAAAATGCTGGTAACCAGCATTTTCTCTTTTTCCCCACAATGTTTTTTATTTTTGCAGAGACAAATTTCATCATTTTAGGCACATTTGCTTTGTTGTCTGCAGAGGCTTTCAATTTGGACAAGTCTAAAATTTTGTTGTTGGTACTGAATAACTGGAACACTGTTCAGAATTTTGAATTGAATGGCACCCAGGACTACAGGAGATAAATCGTGAAACCAATGGAGGAATAAAAAAATAATCACCATAAAGAATGGCAGATAAATTGGTAATTAAGATTGAGCAGGGAAAAAAATGTAATCAGAAAAAATGCATAATTCCGTAATCTGTATGGCTCAAGGATCTTGTTATTTCCTGGAGAGCCCAGAGTTGACAGTCATTGATGGAAGATATTAGTGATAAGTCCTCAGATTAACCCTTTACTGCACGATGCCGCCTTTTAACGCCCCTGGGAAAGATACCTTTTGGAAACATTGTGGGAAAAGGAGAAAATGCTAGTAACCAGCATTTTCTTCTTTTTTCCACAATGTTTTCTACCCTATCAAGAGAAAATTAAACCATTTGAGCCACACTGAAATTGTCGTCTGCAAACGCTTTCAATTTGGACAAGGCTAAAATTTGTAATCTGGTAAAGGCTTAACTCTTTACCAGAAAAAAAATTTTAGACGACTCCAAATTGGAAGCATTTGCTGACAACAAATTAGATATGGCTCATATGGTGAGATTAGTCTGTAAAAGGACAGAAAACATTGTGGGAAAAGGAGACAATGCTGGTTACCAGCATTTTCCACATTTCCTACAATGTTTTTAAATGGCCTTTTTCTCAGGGTTGATGAAAATCTGGATTGAGCGGTAAAGAGTTTACTCTGACAACATTTAGACTAGTCCAAACTGAGAGTGTTTGCAGATGAAAAAATAAATTTGACTGAAAAAGTGGACTTTGCCTTTTGGAAGAGTAGTTTTGGAACATTGCGGGAAAAGGAGAAAATGCTGGTTACCAGCATTTTCTCTTTTTCCTGCAGTGATTTCAGAAGCCCTTTTTTTAGAGTTGTTAAAACTCTGGATTGTGTGGCAAAGAGTTAATACTTTACCAGACAACAAAACTTTTGACAGTTCATTATTGAATGTATTTGTGGACTGCAAATCAAATGTGGCTCAGCTTATGGCTTTGTCTGGGAGAGTGGAAGACATTTTGGGAAAGGAAAAAATACAGCATTTTCTCCTTTTCCCACGATGTTTACAAACACCCTCCTGTTTGGGTTTACGGAAATGAGGGATCATTTTTTTAAGGATTAGAACTTTCCTCTAGCAATACAGATGATTTTTGGCAGCGGGTGAAACCCGCTGTCATAGTCCCCAGGTATGAGTTACTGATTTTCAACGCTTACGATATTTATCTAGGTCGAGAATTCTTGCATCCGGCAGCTTTTTCCTGGATACGCGAGGTAAACAAAACTTGATTCCTACACTTGACTAAATAGTTCCTCCATGAATACACAAACGATCATGTATAAATACGCGCTACTCGCGCAGACGACACCCTTTCAAAACTGCCTTACACCTTACGAGTTCATCCGTAATGTTACTGTAGAATAGAAACGGAAAGAGGGCGTCGGTATCTACATAGACCGAAAAAGTGCAAAAGAAAATATTTTCAGAGCAAAAGTTTTTATTAGTCGCCGCGCAGAAGCGCGCGACTATATTTTTAATAGTTTTTCGAGTTAGGACATGGTCAATGGGAATTTCTTTTTTATAGGGGTGTTAAGGTTAACAAGGAATCTTTCTACTTCGCCTTAAACTGGCTTTTTAATTCATTCTTAAACTACGAAGTATATACAATACGATACTATTTTTGCTCTGTTAATACTTACAACATCAAAAAATCCGCCCAAGTATTACTTTTATTTTCGCTATTCGCGAGAAATGGACTCATCCAAATAAATGCCTTGTTTCCATTGGTCAAGGCTGTACAGGTTTCCAGTCATTTCGTACCTAGTTAATTTCGTACCTAGGTCATTTCGTAGATACGATTTTGGTCATTTCGTACCTACCTATACTTTCTATTTTGGTCATTTCGTATCCAGTTGGTCATTTCGTATCCACTTTCGTCATTTCGTACACAGGTTTAATTATCATTTTGATTATTTAGTACCTAGTTTTTCCTACTATTTGTGTTTTTTGTTGAATGACCACCGCTAAAATTGTACATTGCTGAAATTGTGTTAAATTCCGCCGAAGAACGAGTATGATGGTTATGATTGTATCTAACCATTATTGGTTACTTCTTTTTAAGTTTAGTTTTTAAAACAAAGATTGTTTAGAACCCTTTTGTTTATTTCTTACCAAGTTCTAGATAAATTTACATGTACTTTGTTGGAAAAAATCTGGAGAGAGACCAGTTTTTCGCTGTGTTGTTCATAAATCGCAATGCAAAACCAATATTCTTTATTAACAGCGTTCACCAAACAGTATAGTTTTAGACTTGTTTAAATTGAAAGCATGCCTTGCAAACTTACGTTCTCTTGAATCATACTATCCTAGGACAGCAACATTTTAGTAACTTGGCCCTGTTTTCAACATTTTCCCAAACAAACGTGGGTTATCACGTGCGCTGTCAAATTCTTTCGGAAAAACATGTTGGATAAGGAGAAATTACTCGTTATAAGCAATTTCTCCTTTAACAAATACTTTTACCCCCACTACTAGCGAATTTTCTACCATTTTTGCAGCTTTTTAAATTGTCGTCTGTCAACTCTTTGAATTTGGAAGAGTGATATTTTTCGTTTGGAAAAGAGTTCAGAGAGCGCTATGCGAGGGTATTAGATACTGTAACAGAAGACAACTTTTGATATAGATTCACAGTCACATCAATTTCATAATGTGTTAAAAAATCTGCTGATGAAAACTGACATTTACTTATTTGCCCTGGCTTTCTTGAAGCATTAAATAAAAAAATTTGCGGCGACTTTGATTCTTTGCATCGACTTTTTCTTGTCGGTGTTTGTTTGCATGATGAATTTTGAGCATAGGGCATCGTAATGGGATTCGTGTACCATCGCCTTTTATCGCCAAAGTCGTACGGATTCGGCTATGACAGGCGATGTTACACGAAAAGTCACCCATTAAGCCTTTGGCAGACGGCAAAATTTCAGCTGTGTTCAAACTGAAAGCATTTGCAGACGACAATTTCATTGTGGCTCAAATGGTACAAGTTTTATTTCATAGGATAGAAAACATTGTGGATAATAGAGAAAATGCTGGTTCCCAGCATTTTCTCCTTTCCCAGACTGTTTTCACAAGGCTTTTTTCTCAAGGTTGTTAGAAGTCGGCATTGAGTGGTAAAGAGTTAAAAGTAGTTATAACTGCACATTATATTATGCATTTACTTGTACAACACAATCTGAAGTTTTAACGACCCTTAGAACATAACTTTTTACAAACATTGTAGGAATGGGAGAAAATGCTGGTAAGCAGCATTTTCTCCTTTTCCAACAATGTTTTCTACCCTATCAAAGATGTACACTGTTTTTGAGCCATGTTTCAATTTTTGTCTGCAAATGGCTTCTTTCAGTATAATTTATTAGCAGTTAATGAAATTTAAACAGCTTGGGTCATAACAGCTGCCAGTGTACCTATGCATGCGTTTCTTGGCTATTTCCTTAAGGTCATGCACTGAATAACAACATGGCATAAATGATAAGTGGATCAGAAAGAAGACCATGCTGGAAATTTAAACCAGCGGTACCAACTTCAAGTCTTTGAGCTACAAACTCCTTAAAAGGGATCGGCAAAACTTTTATAAAGCACATTATTTGGCCTACAAGGATTTTGAGGTGTAAAACCTCAAAATTATACTAAGACTGGTTTTCAGTACTTTAAGATACCTTTCAAGAATTTCATAAATGTTACGGATTGATATAATAGAAAACATTGGTTAGAAGCACTTTCTCCATTTCCACAAATGTCTTTAAAGGCCTCTTCCACAGGGTCATAAAAACTTGGGATTGTTTTGGAAAGGATTAATATCATTTATTCAAGTCTTGTTTTCTGCCTGTGCTCATGTACTAGATTTTATCTTTATTTTAGCCACAAACAAATGAGCTGTGCTTTGGCAAAAGGGGGCTTCTTGCATCCTCGTGATGGATTATACCAAGCAAGACATAAATAATTATTGATCCATAGACCGACCCTTCGATGTACAGAAAATGGACCAATGGCGAAAAGTTTCAGCCCAGGTCAGCCTGTGAAGACTGCACAGACTGACTGCCTACACAGGCTGACCTAAGTCTATACTGTTTGCAGATCGATTAAGGCACCTTTTTACTTCAAGTCAAGTATAAAGGAAACCTGTGCAAAGAAAGTAATAAGATCTGTAGCTGGCACAAACCCGCTGCCTTCAGTGCGTCAGCGCTTTGATTGTATGACCCATTGTCAGATACTATGAGGAAAACTGTTTAACCCTTTACCAAACAATCACGGGTTTTCACGACCCTGAGAAAAAGGCCTTTTGAAAACGTTGTAGGAAAAGGAGAAAATGCTGGTAAGCAGCATTTTCTCCTTTTCCTACAATGTTTTCTACCCTTCCCAAAACAAATTTCAATTTTTGAGTCACATTTATTTTGTCGTCTGCAAATGCTTTGAATTTGGACTAGTCTAAAATTTTGTCGTTTGGTAAAGAGTTAAGCAAATGGAGAAGTAGCTGTTCATGCCACACGTAGGAACACATGCACAAGTTCTGGCTGTCTTATAAAATATTATGTTAACTCTTTACCAAACGACAAAATTTTGGCTTGAACCAAATTGGAAGCATTTTCAGACGACAAATTATATGTTGCTAAAATGATGAGCTCTGTCACTGATAGGGTAGGAAACATTGTGGGAAATGGAGAAAATGCTGGTTTCCAGCATTTTCTCCTTTTCCCACAATGTTTTCAAAAGGCTTCTCTGCCAGGGTAGTTAAACGTCGGGATTGTGTGGTAATGGGTTAACCCATAAGCTACTAAATAAATGAAAAAAATAAAATTCCGCTGAATTGGAAAAATTAATACAAATATCATGACTTCAAAGATGATTTCAAGAGAAAAATATACTGTATAGGAAAGTGTGAATTCACTATCATACTGCACGTTTTGTGCATTCTGATCTTGATCTATACTGTCTACGAAGGCGCCCCAAGTCCTGCTAAGCAGCCAAAGGGTTATAGTATTTTCAATCTAGGATTTAGTGAAGTTGCATATTGAGTGACAGGGTCAGTCTTATTGAGAAATGTCTGCTCAGAAAGGAAAAATCAATGTAACAGCTTGCGTAAACTTATAAGTAAAGTATAACAAGCGTTTTTGTGGCATTATTATTTCATTTTGATGAAGTGTCTTTTACACAGTCAAGTTAATTAACCTATTGGGCAAGATGTGAACAGTCTGAATTTAGAAAAGAATATTCTATAGATAGACCCATTACCATGGAAAATATTTATTAGGTCTTTGTAAATGTGAAAGTAACACAATTTCTGACTGGCTAAACCATTTGTGTTACTTTCACATTTAGAAAATCTTGTAGAATAAAACAAAGAATGTTCTAAAGAATGGTTGGCAAATCTGGACCCTTGTGGTACTAAATAAAGGGGCATTCTCAGTCAATACTGAAGAATCAGTAGGAATTATTTCTGGCAAAGGAGCAGACAATGTAGATCCAAGGTCAGACTACATATTCTGTGTATTCTGGTCTTTAGTAACGCTGTCTCCAATCTGCATAAGCAATAGGGTTCATTGCTACAAGGATTAAGTTAGCTGAGATGCTCCATTTGTTTGACCATCCTGTTATATTGTTGGGCTGACCCGACTGACACTGCTATCATTTGTATTACAGCAGTAATGTAAAACTTGTTTTGGCTTTGTCACAGTATGTCATAAAACTTTCACCAATCCCCATACCTCAGTGACATGATGAATCTCTCATCTGTAACCAGTTTTAAGTGTGAGAAAAATAGTAAAATAGTATCTACTTATTATAAAACCCTACCCTCCCTAAATAACCTGTATTAAACCATGCATACCTAGGCATCCTTTGTAACTTAGTTAACTCTTTACCACACGAGGAAAACGTAGACCAGTCCAAATTGATAGTATTTGCAGACGACAATTTAAATGTGACTTGAATGAGGAATTTTGCGGTTGATATGGTAGAAAACATTGTGGGAAATGGAGAAAATGCTGGTTACCAGCATTTTCTCCTTTTCCCACAATGTTTTCAAAAGGTTTCTTCCTCAGGGTCGTTAAAAGTCGGGATTGTGTGGTAAAGAGTTAATCCTTATCCTGGTAAATAACTTAAATGAAACTTTCAAGCCAATGGTAAAAACCCATATGTTGGTATTTCAAAGTCACAGAGGTTGGGAAAATATCTCCTTATCAGACAGTGTAGATCCAAGATCAGACTGCATGTTATATGCAGTCTGATCTTGATCTACCCTGTCCGCAAAAGGTCAGTGGGTCGCGATTAGCAGCTTAAGGGTTAAGGTGTGGGATTTCTGGGTCTGATTCCAACTGCTACTCCAGCTAATGTATCATATAGGAGTGTCATGTGGGCAAGGCAGTACAAAGCTCCAGCCCAGTTCCACCGAAATCTAGGAAACACACATGTAGTAGGTTAGCTTTAGCTCTGATATTGCTGAATTACAGATAAAGGCAGTATAAAACATCAATGATAATGGTTTTTGGTTTGTTTGTACTGGAGTTTAATGCCATTTTAACAGCTCAGGTCATATCATGGCGGTCAGTGATGCACCCATGTGTTTCCTGGCTTTTTCACACCTGTACTGACACAAATTACCACTGACTACTTTCCTCACATGCATCAGAGGTGATAGGCAAAAAATCACCGTAAAGAAAGTTGCCTCAACCTGGTATCGAACCTGCAACCACCAGGTCAAGAGTCAGATACACTAACCACTGAGCTACCCGGACCTGCTGAAAATGGTTCATGTTAGTTTTAGACCTTCCACTACCGAGTACACATGAGGTAAATGAGACTTGGTCAAGGAAAAAGGAAAAGTTTTTTTTTGTTATGAAATGAGTAACTGCTTGGAAAAGGAGCATTTATTAAATGCACATGCACCTTTTCGTCATTGTTTCAAAAGCTTAGCTCAAAAAGTAATTTCTGTATGGTACATTCAGAGCTCCAGGTAAGAGGGAGTGATGGTATTCTAAATCCATTATTTCTCTTCCAAACCCTATGTTGTGGGTACTCATTAGAATCGTCTCGATGAAACAATTCTAATGAGTACCATTAACATAGGGTTTAGTTTTTTGACCCTGAGGAAGAAGGCTTTTGAAAACATTGTGGGAAAAGGATAAAATGCTGGTAACCAGCATTTTCTCCTTTTCCCAGATTGTTTTCTAATCTATCAAGGGCAGGTTTTATCATTTGGGCCACCTTTAATTTGGCGTCTGCAAATGCTTTCGAACAATTTGGACTAGTCTAAAATTTTGTCGTTTGGTAAAGGGTTAATCCCTCATTGAAAGGGTCCGTTTCATTTTTGTACGAACACTAAGGGTTAAATTGAAATATTTCTGCACTTGCAGAAGCCAATGTTACATTGTCCTGGTATGCAGGCCTGCGTAGTTGAACTTGAAAAACCATCTTTTAATTAAATACAAGGGTTTACCTGTCTCCTTGAGTGCGGAATTGTTTGTTTTTGAAACAGAAAAGAGAATACAAATGAACTGCTGCATTTGCAGCATTTAATCATTTTTTCCCCTTTGTCCATCTCTTCTAGGGAGAAGTTTAACCCTTAACCTGCGAAATATGTTAAATAACTCTTTCAAGGCGATAGTAAAATCGATAGTAAGAATCTTAATAATGCTGTTTCGAAGTTATTATTTTTTTTTCGAGGGGGTGCGGAAATATGTCTTTATTGGACAGTCTAGATCAGGGATCAGAATGCACATTTTGTGCAGTCTGATCCTAATCTACACTGTCCAAAAAAGGTCCTCCAGTCTCATGTAGCAGCCTAAGGGTTAAGATGTAGTGCAGCAAACCATTCAAGAAAAAGTAAAAAACCTGTTTTTGCCACAATGTTTTCTTAACCCTTTCCCAAACAAGCCCTGGTTTTCACGTGTCTGCAGTAGAAGTCTTTTGAAAACACTGTGGGAAAAGGAGAAATTGCTCATAACGAGCAATTTCTCCTTTTCCCACAGTGTTTTCTACCCTTTTTGAGACCTTTCTGCCATTTTCATCAAATTTAGAATTGTCATCTGCAAACTCTTTCAATTTGGACCAGTCCAAAATTTGTCATTTGGTAAAGGGTTAAGTTGTCTTAGAACTGCAGGAAGAAAAATATATTCAGATGTAACTTTTTACCAAATTTTAGAAAGAGGAGAAAATGCAGCATTTTCTCCTTTTCCCACAATGCTTTCAAAAGCCTTCTTCTTCAGGGTTGTCAAAACTCGGGATTTTGTGGTAAAGGGTTAAACATGTTTGTTTTTGTTATTATTGAGTTTTTTTTCTAAACCTCAAGATTACAACTTTTACTAAACAAGAAAGATGCACACAATGTGAATGGTTTTATTGCTGTTTGTCTCTTTGATCTTGTTCCTGAGCTGACGGCATGCAGTTGACCCCTGCAGATGTAGTGCATCATTTGTAAAAAGCCTGTAATTATCTACAAACCATGTGCGCTGTAGTTGTTCCACATGGATTCTAAACTCTCATTAGGCTCCCTTGTGAAAGTTTTTTTTTGTATTGTGTTTGAGCGGTGCTCTTGCAAAAGAGGGTTTTAACTCTACCAAACGACAAAATTTTAGACCAGTCCAAATTGAAAGCTTTTGCAGACGACGAAATAAATGTGAATAAAAAATTGAAATGTTTTTTTGAAAAGTAGAAAACAATGTGGGAAAAGGAGAAAATGCTGGTTACCAGCATTTTCTCCTTTTCCCACAATGTTTTCAAAAGGCTTCTTGGTCAGGGTCGTTAAAAGTCGGGATGTGTGGTAAAGGGTTAATATATCTCTGTGATGCTTTATACCAAGCAGGTCATTATATTGTCAGGGATCCATGAAATCTGTTTCGTCTAACAACCGATTGAATCATGAGGAAGACTGGTCCATTCATATGCAGAAAACTGACTAATATCAAAAAGTTTTGTTCCAGGTCAGCCTATGCAGACTGTGCAGGCTTGACCTTGGTCCATACTTTTTTATAGATGCGTTAAACCCCTTTTCACAGAACATGGCACATTTATTTTTTGTAGCCCTTTACCAGACAACCAAATTTTGGACATTTTTTGACACTTCCAAACATAGAATGTATCTCATATGATTAAATTTGTCTTCAAAAGGGGAAAAACATTGTTAGGAAAGAAAAAAAATGCTGGTTAGCAGCATTTTCTCCTTTTCCCACAGTGTTTCCATGTTTCCAAAAGTGCAGGAGAGCAAACGCAGAGGACTCTGTGCTAAATGAACAAAATCAATATTATCAGCCTAGAAACCCGAACAATGACAATTCTGAAGCCATTTCATACCAAGATATACCTTGCCATGTTGGCTAGCGTAGATTAAAGGTTTTCTGAAAATTTTGTTATTGTTGGAAACAAGCAATAACTCCTAGCAACAGCAGGTACCGGTATATTACACTGGTTTGTTAGTGGGTCATTGTACTCGGTTGTGAGGTTCTCCCAACTTCAACTGAAGTTTGTATGACCTTGGTCTCCTAGACAACAATTTGACAACTTTATTTTTTTGCACATTATGAAGGAAAGGAAAGCTAAATAACTGAAACTAAAACTAAACACCTGAATGAATTTGAAAGGAAAGTGCAAACACATAAAAAATGTTGATGACACTGTGAAACATGCAGTATACTGTCATAAAATTAAAATTGTCAACTTTCTGATTGATCATATTAAGCTTAGTGGCTAGGTTAAAGACCTCTTCTGTAAAGACCTGTACAAATCCCATGTTTTAACAACCCTGAGGGTGAAGGCCTTTGAAAAAATTGTGTGAAAAGGAGAAAATGCTGGTAACCAGCATTTTCTCCTTTTCCCACAATGTTTTCTACCCTTTCAGAGACAAATCTCATTATTTATCCATGTTTAATTTGTTTAAAGGAAATGCTTTCATCTTGGATAGGTCTCAAATTTTGGTCTCTGGTAACGACTTAACCACTGTTCTTAAAGAAAGCTTTAGTGGTGAGGATAGAAGGAGATCAGACTGCACAAGATAATCTTGATTTAGACAGTGCCCTAAGGCATGTACATTATATGAAATGACTTCAATGTACATGTATGCAAATATTTTGTCCAGATCATTGGAGAAAAGGAAAAAGGAAAAAGAAACAACTGAAATATAAATGAGAATAATTATGAATATTATAACTTATTGCAAAGGTTAATTTTATGTTGTTTTTTTTCTCATTTCAGTCTCTGGTCTATATGTTAAAACACAGAAAGACTTTGTCGGAACCCGAAGTACGATACTACATGAGTCAGCTGGTAGATGGGGTCAAGTACATACATAATCATGACATCATACACAGGGACCTCAAACTCGGAAATATGTTGCTCAACGATGACATGCTCGTGAAAATTGCCGATTTTGGACTTGCAACCAGAGTTGATTATGAAGGAGAAAAGAAAATGTATGATTTAATGCATTAATTTCAATTCCAGTCATAGTATAAAATAATGATGTTGATTGTTTAACTCTTTACCACACGACAAAAATGTAGACTAGCCCAAATTGAAGATGATATTTTAGATGTAGCTCAAAACATAACATTTGTCTCTTCAAGTGTAGAAAACATTGTGGGAAAAGAAGAAAATGCTGGTTACCAGCATTTTCTTCTTTTTCCACAATGTCTTCAAAATGCTTCTTTCTTCAGGTCTTTAAAAGTCGGGATTGTTTGGTAAAGGGTTAAAATTTCATTGAGTCTTTGAATGCCTAATAAACGATACTGAAATTATGTATGCAATAAACAAGACAAAAGTATTCCATTGTCAAGACTGTGTTGGTCTGAATATTTCCCAGTATATTCAAAAGTGTAGATTCAAGATCAGACTGCATGTTTTGTGCCATCTGATTTTGATGTACACTCTACAAAGAGAAACTGAAATATCCTTTCATGCCAGAGCGTAAAGTTGATAGCCCACCTGTTTTCTGTCAGATAGAGTGTTAGGTACCATAATATTATGACGTAAAATGGTCACTGGGTCAAACCATAACCTGGAAAAAAGATGAGGTTTTGCATCTTTTCTTTTTTCTTTGTTTGTTAATTCTTTACCAAATGACATAATTTAAGTCTAGTCCAAATTGAAAGCATTTGTAGATGACAAAAAAAGGAAGACTGAAAAACTGAGATTTATTTCTGGAAGGGTCAGATAAGGAGAAAATGCAGGTTACCAGCATTTTCTTCTTTCCCCCACAATGTTTTCAAAAGGCGTTTACCCTTGTGGTTAAAAGTGGTAAAGGATTGAGTCACATGGACTGAAAGCCTATAGCTTTGTAAGAAAAGAAGCCAGTTGTTGGAAATATGTGAACTTTTTACCAAACGGCAAAAGTTGGGAGTCGTCTGAAACGAAAACATTACAGAGACAACAATTTGAATGTGGCTAGGATTATGTGAAAGAGTAGAAAACATCGTGGGAAAAGGAGAAAATGCTGGTTACCAGCATTTTCTCCTTTTCCCACAATGTTTTCAAAGGTTTCTTCGTATTAGGGCCATTAAAACTCAGGATTTTGTGGTAAAAGATCTTATGCTATGGTTTCTAGGCTCCTGCTTTCTTTAACCCTTTGCCAAACAATCTCATGATTTTTAACGCCCTGAGGACAAAGACTTTTAACCCTCTCCCAAGTGACAAATTTTGGACTGGTCCAAATTGAAAAAGTTTGCAGACGACAATTTTAAATTTGATGAAAATGGCAGAAAGTTATCAAAAAGGGTAGAAAACACTGTGGGAAAAGGAGAAATTGCTCGTTACGAGCAATTTCTCCTTTTCCCACAGTGTTTTCAAAAGACTTGAACTGCAGACACGTGTAAACCAGGGCTTGTTTGGGAAAGGGTTAAAACACCAGTTACCAGCATTTTGTTTTTACCACAAAATATTTTCTACTTTTTCAAAGATAGATCATTCCATTTGAGCCACCTTATTTTTTATCTTCAAATATGTGCAATATGGTCAGTAAATCTAGAATGCTGTCTTCTAGTGCAGCGCCAAGTTTTGTTTAGATGGTGTTTGACTAAAAAAACTACGGTACATATCAAATTTCTTATTGTATGGTACTATTTTTTCATGTTTCTTTGTTTGCAGGACTGTGTGTGGAACCCCAAACTACATTGCCCCAGAGGTACTTCAGAAAAGGGGCCACAGTTTTGAAGCAGATATTTGGGCACTTGGTTGCGTGATGTATGCTGTTTTCTATTCTTTCTTTTTTGTTGTTTCTTGTTCAATTTTGCTCCCAGTGTATAAAATGGAGACTGTAACTGTAGACATATATATTTTACACAGGTTGTTGGTTAGACTCAAAGAATACCCAGGGCAAATTTGTGATATGTACTTGGGAGAGCAATATAGGAGTATCCTGATCCTCTTGTCTTTGTTTATTTGTAGTTTTTATGTTACCCTTTACTAGGTAACTAAATCTTAGACTCATCCAAATTGGAAGCATTTGCAGACGACAAATTAAACGTGACTTGAACAATGGGATTTGTAATAACGGGCAGAAAACATTATTAGGAAAGGAGAAAATGCATTTTCTCCCTTTCCGGTTATGATTTCCGGTTATGATTTCAAAGGCCTTTTTCACCCAGTTTGTTAGAACTTGGGATTGTCTGATAAAGGTTAAACCCCGACCAAGATAAAGAAAAATCTAAGCATTTCAAGACCTTAAAGTCTCCATAGTAAGAGAAGGCAACAATTCCGAGAAATTGTTTGTAATGAAGGGTAGATCTGGCAAGGTCTATCAATTTTATATAATATAATCAACTTTAAGGTGGAAGCCAGTCTGACCTTGCTGTTTCTAAATATATCAGTCTTTGTTCATTGCAATTATATACTTACATGCATAGCACACATTCCTGTGGTTTTACTTTAACCTTTGACCTATACTGCTGTGACCCTTTTGGCAAATTCAGAAACTTTTGTGGACAGTGTAGATCAAGATTCCAATGCAGGTTGGATGATCTTGGATATGCACTGTCTGATATGTGGAAATAATCTTGCCAAAAATATTTGGGTCTTTTTTCACGGAGGAGAATTGTCCTTTTCTTATTTGCTTTGCATTCAAGCGATATATTTTTCCTCATGGAAGCACAGTCTTATACATCCAAGTAAACAAGTTTTCTGTAAAAGTTTCCCTTGCGAATATTTGCAATTGTTGTAACCCTACCAAATGACTAACTTTTAGCTATTTATCCATATTGAAACATTTGCATTCAACATTAAATACTATCAAATTGATGAGTTTGTCTTTGAAAAGGTAGTAAAACATAAAGGGAAAAGGAAAAAAATGCTGGTTATTATTTTTTTTCCTGTTCATTCTATCTTTTAAACAGCTTTCTTCCTCAGCAGTGTTTAGTAAGTGTCGAAGGTCGAATGTTGGACATTGAAAGCGGCAGTAAATTGCTTCAAATTACTGAAATATTTGAGCCATGCTCTGGCAAAAGTGGGCTTAACCCTTTACCGCACAATGCCGCCTTATGACGCCCCTGGGAAAGAAGCCTTTTGAAAACATTGTGGGAAAAGGAGAAAATGCTGGTCACCAGCATTTTCTCCTTTTCCCACAATGTTTTCTACCCTATCAAAGAAAATTGCACCATTTGAGCCACACTGAAATTGTCATCTGCAAATGCTTTCAATTTGGACAAGGCTAAAATTTTGTCGTCTGGTAAAGGGTTAATGCATCTCCATGATGCATTATACTAAGCAAGACATAATATAGTTATGAACCCCCCAAAAATCCATTTTGTTTAGTAACCCTTTACCACACAATGCGGCCTTTTAACAACCCTGGAAAAGAAGCCTTTTGGAAACATTGTGGGAAAAGGAGAAAATGCTGGTAACCAGCATTTTCTCCTTTTCCAAAAATGTTTCCTGCCCTATCGAAGAAAAATTGCATCATTCGAGCCACACTGAAATTGTCATCTGCAAATGCTTTCAATTTGGATAAGGCTAAAATTAAATGTGACTAAATATTTGAAATTTGTTTTGGGAAGGGTAGAAAACATTGTGGGAAAAGGAGAAAATGCTGGTTACCAGCATTTTCTCCTTTTCCCCACAATGTTTTCAAAAGGCTTCTTTCACAGGGTCGTTAAAAGTCGGGATTATATGGTAAAGAGTTAAGCCACATTTGAATCGTCGCCTGCAAATGCTTTATTATGGACAAGTCTCAGATTTTGTTGTGTAGTAAAGAGTTAAGCACCCTTTTTCACAGAGCTTGACTCATTTTTAAGAGTTTAGACTCATTCAGTAAAGCTACATTGCGTTTTCTTTGTATTGCAGGTATGCACTTTTGGTTGGACATCCACCGTTCGAAACAGCAACACTCAAAGAGACGTATATACGGATTACTGAAAATCGCTATTCCATTCCAGACTGGGTCTCCCCTCAGGCTAGGAATTTAATTTCAAAGTGTTTGACTCATGAACCCGAATTGAGACCCAGTCTAGACAATATTCTCGGCAATGAGTTTTTCACTTGCGGACATTTTCCGAATGCATTAACCCCGTCTTGTGTCACAACCCCTCCACGATTTTCGTCTTCGTCCGGATCTCATGTCAGAGTTCAAAGGTAAAAAGCATCAATTTGTTTTTGTTCTTCCGTACAACATTGTTAGATACTGTATTTAATTGTAGCAAAGTGCACTGAGGTCTTTTTCAACTCTTTGCCCAGGCAATGATTTTTTTAACAGTCCTTAATGAAACCATTTCCAGATAACAAATAAAATGAGCTATGCTCTGGCAAAAAGGGGCTTAACTCTTTACAACTCAATCCCGACTTTCAACGACCCTAAGAAAGAAGCCTTTTGAAAACATTGTGGGAAAAAGAGAAAATGCTGGTAACCAGCATTTTCTCATTTTCTCCCGTTTTCTACTCTTCCCAAAGCAAATTTCAATTTTTGAGTCGCATATATTTTGTTGTCTGCAAAAGCTTTCAATTTGGACTGGTCTAAAATTTTGTCGTTTGGTAAAGAGTACAAATAAAATGAGCTATGCTCTGGCAAAAAGGGGCTTAACTCTTTACAATTCAATCCCGACTTTTAACGACCCTGAGAAAGAAGCCTTTTGAAAACATTGTGGGAAGCAGAGAAAATGCTGGTAACCAGCATTTTCTCTGCTTCCCACAATGTTTTCTACTCTTCCCAAAGCAAATTTCAACTTTTGAGTCGCATTTATTTTGTCATCTGCAAAAGCTTTCAATTTGGACTGGTCTAAAATTTTGTCGTTTGGTAAAGAGTTAGTGCATTTCTGCCATTAAAATCCAGTTTGTATACCAGCATGGTTACCAGCATTTTCTCCTTTTCCCACAATGTTTCCAAAAGGCTTCTTTCCCAGGATCATTAAAAGGCCACATTGTGTGGTAAAGGGTTACTAAACAAAATGCCATTAAAATCCAGTTTGTATAACGACCTACTGAGGTACACTGGTCCTTTGAGGTGTAGAAAACTGACCAGTAGCAAAAAGTTTCGGCCCAGGGCAGCTTGTGCTGACTGTGCAAGCTGACCTGAGTCGATACATTTGGCAGATGCATTAAGCCCCACTTTTACAGAGCATGGCTCAATATCTAAATCATATGATAGGATTTGTCTTTAAAAAGAAAGTGAAAATTGTGAAGGAGAAAATACCAGTTTCTCCATTCCCTACACTTAATCAACCCTTTACCACACAATCCTGACTTTTATCGACCCCGAGAAAGAAGCCTTTTGAAAACATTGTGGGAAAAGGAGAAAATGCTGGTAACCATGCTGGTCTCCGTTTCCCACAATGTTTTCTACCCAATCAAAAGCAGAAATGATCATTTTGAATACTTTTGTCATCTGTAAATGCTTTCAAGTTGGACCAGTCTAAATTTTTGTCGTTTGGTAAAGAGTTAAAAAAAAAAAGGGGGTTGTAAACTGTGCAGTTGTGTGGTAAATGGTTAATTCAGAAAAATCTATTTGAGTGTTGCTCTGGCAAATGGGGGTTAACTCTTTACGGAACAACAATTTTTAGACTCTCCCAAATTGAAAGCTTTTGCAGACGACAAAATAATTGTCACTCAAATTTAGAAATTCACTTTTGGAAGGAAAGAAAACATTGTGGGAAAAGGAGAAAATGCTGGTTACCAGCATTTTCTTCTTTTCCTACAATGTTTTCAAAAGGCCTCCTCCTAAGGGTCGTTAAAACTCGGGATTGTGTAATAAAGAGTTAAAGGCCACTGTATGATGGATTATACCAAGCAAGTCATCATATACATGTAGTTATGGGTCCATAAAATACATTTTGACTAACACCCAACTGAATCATGAGGTATACTGTTCCTTTGACATGCAGAAAATTGACCAATAGCAAAGAGTGTCGATTCAAGTCGGCCTGCGCGTACTGCACAGGCTGAGTGATTGATTGATTGTATGGTGTTTAAGGCCATTTTCAACATTATTTCAGTTATATCATGGCAGCCAGTGCACCTATCCTTGCTTTCCTGGAGTTTCTTTTACCGGCGCTCCTCACAATATTCTTTCCAAGCCACTGGCTGCTTTCCCACATAAACATCGGTGAAACAATGGTCATTGGTGAGAGAGGAATGAATCCTGTCGCGATAACTATCAGCAATCCTCGGAAAGAAATTGGCCAAGCTGGGAATCGAACCAGCGACCTTCTGTTCTCAAGTACTGTACGTTACTGACTGAGCTACGGGGGCTTGGCACTCCACAGGCTGACCTCGGTCGTTAATTTTTGCAGATACATTATTTCCCCTTTTCACAGAGCATGTCTCGTTTTGTATCAACTGTTGATAAAAATTTTTTGTGGACATTTCGAGAACTGAAGATGCTACTTCTTATGAGCATTTTTTTTTTTCATTTTTGCCACAGAAATAAACAACAAAGCAATGCATTGACAATTATCTTCTACTGTGATTTTCAATCTCTATATATCAAAAAATTAAGAACGCCATTGTGACAAAATAATGCAAGATAAATGGATATTTCTGATAACATAAAGCTTGGTTTACATGATGTCTGGGTGAGATAAACAATAAAAGATATTGCCGAGTTCAATTTACTAATTACTTGTGTCAGAAACAATAACAGGGTTTTAGATATTGCAAGTGGAATAGTTCTGAGATAACTAGGAAATATTAATCAAAATGCATCAGTTTTGTGTTTTGTTACCTTTTCTTCTGCCGGTATATATTTATTCCACACATTTACAACATTTTGTCTGTAGAGTGTGTGAAAAGTTAATTCCTTGCGAAAACAATCACGAGTTTTAATGACCCTGAGAGAAGGCCTTTTGAAAACATTGTCGGAAAAGGAGAAAATGCTGGTCACTAGCATTTTCTCCTTTTTCCACAATGTATTATACCCTATCAAAGACAAATCACTTCATTGGAATATAGATAAATCTGTCATCTGCAAATGCTTTCAACTTGTACAAAATTTTGTGGTTTGGTAAAGGGTTAAAAAGACATTTTCAATGGGGAGGAAAATCTCAATCTTTGCTATTTCAAGACTGTTTAGACTAGAATACTGGTATGTCACAAAATACTGGACCAAGATCAAACTTCAAAGAAAAGGCAGAGAATGAGTAGTTTGATCTTGATCATCAGTCTCATTTACTTGCCTTCAATTTTACAAGGATCTCTGTATAGGGAGTGCTTTGCTCTTACCACATGACAAAATCATAGACTTGTCCAAACTGAAAGCATGTGCAGACAACAAATTAAAAGTGGCTTAAATAATGGAATTTGTCTTTGAGTAGAAAACATTATGAGAAGATACTGGTTTGCAGCATTTTCTCCTTTCCCCACAAGGTTTTCAAAAGGCTTCTTCCTCAGGGTTGTGAAAATTGGGGATTGTATGGTAAAGAGTTAAGTAGTTATGGAAGTGTGTAATAGATGTGTGCACATCTGGTCGCTTTATGGCAGGCCACTTGAGAAAGCACTGTAAAATAAATGTTGAAAATGCCTATGATTGAAACGTTCCAGGAATTGCTTCAAATTTATCATTTACAGTGTCTTCATTAACATACAATTTACCCTCACTTTCCTTCCTAGAAAAATGGCTTTTGAAAACATTGTCTTAAAAGAAAAAAAAGATGGTGACCAGCATTTTCTCCTTTTCCAACAATTTTGTTCAACCCTTTGAAAGATTCCATCATTTATGCTACCAGTATGTATATTCATTTTGTTGTCTTAAATGCTATCAAGTTGGACAAATCTAAAATTTTGTCTTCTGTTAACTCTTTACCAAACAACAAAATTCTAGACCGGTCCAAATTGAAAGCAGTTGCAGACGACAAAATAAATGAGACTGAAAATTTGAAATTTGTTCTTGGAAGGGTAGAAAACATTGTGGGAAAAGGAGAAAATGCTGGTTACCAGCATTTTCTCCTTTTCCCACAATGTTTTGAAAAGGCATTTTCTTTCGGGGTCATTAAAACTCGGGATTGTTTGGTAAAGAGTTAATATGTGACCTATAAGCTGAGCAAAGGTCATGCAAGATACTTTCAAGGTCATTGCAGAACACACAGTCTTGTCTGGAATCTACTTTTCCCGATATTTTGTGAGGTGTTCAGAATAATTCAGCCATGCATTTGCAGTGGTTTGATGGGTCTTTTTCGCATACTGGAAGTGTTCAGTTTTCCAGAGTTTCCAATTTAGCAGGGTACAAATTTACTAATAAATATAAGCTGAAAAGGCTATGACGTAAAATGAAAGTTGACACTTAAACTCTTTACCTCACAATCCCGAGTTTTAAGAAACCCGCAAAAAGAAACCTTTTGAAAACATTGTGGGTAAAGGAGAAAATGCCGGTAACCAGCATTTTCTCCTTTTCCCACAATGTTTTGTACCCTATCCAAGACAAATTCCTTGATTTGAGCCACATTTGAATTTTTGTCTGCAAATTCTTTCAGATTGGACAAGTCCACTTTTTTGTCGTTTGGTAAAGAATTAAAGGGCCTTTGCCGCAAGGGTATATCAGGATTGGACTGAACAGAATATGCAGTCTGATCTGTATTATCTGCTTTGCTGAGACATTCTGGACCCTTTAACCCTTTACCAGACGACAAAATTTTAGCCTTGTCCAAATTGAAAGCATTTGCAGACGACAATTTCAATGTGGCTCAAATGGTGCAGTTTTTCTTTGATAGGGTAGAAAACATTGTGGGAAAAGGAGAAAATGCTGGTTACCAGCATTTTCTCCTTTTCCCACAATGTTTTCAAAAGGCTTCTTTCCCAGGGGTGTCAAAAGGCGTCATTGTGCGGTAAAGGGTTAAACTTGGGACTACATTTATTTGGGTCTTATACTTTGACTGAAAGTGTTCCTAAGGTTTATATAGTCCTATAAGGGTAAGAGGCCTAACCAGGTCAGGAAGTGACATATAGAGGTAGGTTACCCATAAAGTTACATTATACAGTCTTTTATTGTCATTCTGAGCACTTTGTTCCACTTTTAATTTTATCCCCACTTTTTCTCTGTCCTCAAATGTCTGTGAAGAAAAATCATTCCACTGAATTTTGGTAATATGTGGCAATATTTTCCTTGCTATGTTGGTATATTCTTTTTCAAGGAATATAAAATTTGTGATTCCCTTGGTGACAATTTTGAATCTTTGTTTTATGTTGCAAAGCTGTATTGAGACCATTTTACTCTTTACCAAATGACAAAATTTTAGACTGGCCCAAATTGAAAGCATTTGCAGACGACAAATTAAAGGTGGTCCAAATGATGAAATTTGTCATTGATAGGTTAGAAAACATTGTGGGAAAAGGAGAAAATGCTGGTTACCAGCATTTCTGCTTTTCCCTCAATGTTTTCAAATGGCTTCTTTCTCAGGATCGTTAAAAGTTGGGATTGTGTGGTAAAGGGTTAATACCCATTCACTTGCTGTTTTACTAGGCACAATTACAGTTTCTTTTTGTGGACAAAGTTAAGCATATTTATTTCATATGAGTTGAACTTGGGTTGGGACCACAAGTTCTTATCAACTTAAAATCTGTTCGTAGGGTTTCAATTATTTCTTTAACCCTTTACCACACAATGACGCCTTTTAACGCCCCTGGGAAAGAAGCCTTTTGAAAACATTGTGGGAAAAGGAGAAAATGCTGGTAACCAGCATTTTCTCCTTTTCCCACAATGTTTTCGACCTGATCAAAGAAAAATTGCACCATTTGACCCACATTGAAATTGTCATCTGCAAATGCTTTCAATTTGGACAAGGCTAAAATTTTGTCGTCTGGTAAAGGGTTAACAGGGGCAAACACTACAGTTTCTGACTGTATTGTATGTGGACAAAGTTGACTGAAATCAGACAGAATAGTATGTTCAGAATTGCATGTACAGAAATTGCTTGTGTTCGTTTGGCTTTAGTTGTACCAGATATCTCTATGGAAGTTTAGTGTTTAAGTTAGATAAGATATGTGAGAATTATGTGTATTTTGGCAGTTTTATCTGCAAGTCATCTTCAGCAAAACCTGTAATGTTGATAAAAAAAAATAACCCAGTTAAAGTTGTCTAGATTAACACTTTGTAGATTGTCTGGTTCTCAAGTGTCTGATTATTTGGCAACAGACAGGGTTCTATTTTCCTTTGCACCTCTTTCTACTCTCTCTATCTTTATAAGAAGTCATATCCTAAAGAACTTTTTTGGATTTTTTTTATGTGAGGTTTTTCTTTATGCAAGAGATGAAATTTCTGCCATAATATTAAATTTTTATGGTAATGGATTCAGTCTCAAAAAATCATGCTGATCTTCTCGGAAGTTTTTCTGAAGTTTTTTTAATCTTCATAAAAACTGTTTGCCATGAATTTATAGCAGACTAGATTTAATGATGAAAACTGTTGTGAAAAATATGAATATTGGATATTTTATGCTAGTTGAGCACTAGTTTGAGGCATTTAGTGCCCCCTCTACCTTTTAGGCATTTGGTGCCCCCACCCCCATCTTTTTTTAACCCTTACCACACAATCCCGACTTTTAACGACCCTGGGAAAGAAGCCTTTTGAAAACATTGTGGGAATAGGAGAAAATGCTGGTAACCAGCATTTTCTCCTTTTCCCACAATGTTTTCCACCGTTTCCAAAACAAATTTCAATTCTTAAGTTGCATTTAATTTGTCGTATGCAAATTCTTTCAATTTGGACTAGTCTAAAATTTTGCTGTGTGGTAAAGAGTTAAATGAAAATAAGACAAAAGGAAGAAATTTAATAAGTTTGTGGAGGAAAAATAAAAAAAAAACCCGGATATTTCCACATTCTTTGAACAAGGTCAGATCACTGAAAAAATTAAGATAAAACATGAAAAATTGTATTTTCTGTCTGTTGTGGTGGAATCAGTGGAGACTGATCAGTATCTTTTTGAATTTTTTGAATTTTTCTTTTGGGAAATTTTGAACCTGAAAGACTAGGCTAATAGAACAAGTTAAACCTGTCTGCCTGGCAAATTTATACATCATTTCTCTCTCAAAAGAGATTAAAAGCTTGCAGTTTTATATCTGATTTACCTTTCCCTTCACTTTGAATAGACAGGAAGTGCTGTTCATTAATCCTTTACCAGATAATCCCGAGTTTTAACAGCCCAGGAGAAGAAGGATTTTAAAAACATTGTGAGAAAAGGAGAAAATGCTGGTAACCAGCATTTTCTCCTTTTCCCACAATGTTTTCTACCCTGTCAAAGACATAAATCATAATTTGACCACACAATCCCAGCTTTTAACGACCTTGAGGAAGAAACCTTTTGAAAACATTGTGGGAAAAGGAGAAAATGCTGGTAACCAGCATTTTCTCCTTTTCCCACAATGTTTTCTACCTGATCCAACACAAGTATTAATTTTTGGATCACATTTAATTTGTCGTCTGCCAGTGCTTTCAATTTGGACTGGCCTAAAATTTTGTCGTTTGGTAAAGAGTTAATTCATTATCTGCAAATGATTTCAGTCTGTACAAGTCTATACTTTTGTGGTGTGATAAAGAGTTAAAGACTTTGTAGATTGAGATCAGATTGCATGGATCTACATGATCTGATATTTTGCAAGATATTCTGGCAAAAAGAGCCCTAAATTTGCAGAATTTGGTGTTATAGTACTGAGTGAATAATACATAAAGTATTCTGAAGGTTAATATTCTAATATTTTTCCACCTAAAGGCTGCCTTACTCTTTGCCAGATGAGAATGACTTGTCCAGATTGAAAGCATTTGCAGATGACAAATGAAATGTGTTTCAAATGATAGTACAAGTCTTGGAAAGGGTTTAAAACATCATTGTAAGAGGACAAAATGCTGGTCACCTGTTTACATATGCAATTTGCTATAGGTTTAAATAAATGATTGTTTGGTTAAATCATTTTGTAACCCTTTACAAAAGCAACCCAACTTCCTTGAACGTGATGAAGAAAACTTCAGAAAACATCGTGGGCAAAGTAGAATTTGCTGGTTAGAAGCATTTTCTCCATTTTCTACAATGTTTTCCATCTTTTAACTCTTTACTAAATGACAAAAAATTAGCTTTGTCCAGATTAAAAGCATTTGCAGATGACAAAATAAATTTGACTCAAAAACTGAAATTTCTCTTTGGAAGTGTAGGAAACATTGTGGGAAAAGGAGAAAATAATGGTTACCAGCATTTTCTCTTTTCCCGCAATGTTTTCAAAAGGCTTCTTTCGCAGGGTTGTTAAAAGTCAGGATTGTGTGGTAAAGGGTTAAAAGACAAATCCCAACATCAGAATCACATTTAACCCTTTCCCAAACAAGCCCTGGTTTTCACGTGTCTGCAGTACAAGTCTCTTGAAAACACTGTCGGAAAAGGAGAAATTGCTCGTAACGAGCAATTTCTCCTTTTCCCACAGTGTTTTCTACCCTTTTTTAGAACTTTCTGTCATTTTCATCAAATTTAAAATTGTCATCTGCAAACTCTTTCAATTTGGACCAGTCTAAAATTCATCGTTTGGGAAAGGGTTAATTTGTTGCCTACAAATGCTTTCAATTTCGGAAAGACTAAAATTCTGTCTTCTTGTGTAGAGTTACCAGTAGGAGATTGCTATAAAATATTTTAAAAGTAAATACATGTAACAAGTTTATTCTGTGGTAAATATTTCAATTGAACATGCCAATCTGTTTGATAAATGGCTTCTTAACCCTTTCCCAAACAACAGATTTTGGACTGGTCCAAATTGAATGAGTTTGCAGACGACAATTTTAAATTTTATGAAAATGGCAGAAAGTTCTAAAAAAGGGTAGAAAACACTGTGGGAAAAGGAGAAATTGCTCGTTACGAGCAATTTCTCCTTTTCCCACACTGTTTTCGAAAGACTTGTACTGCAGACACGTGAAAACCAGGGCTTGTTTGGGAAAGGGTTAACCATATTCCCCACAATGCATTTTTTGGGCTTTTTGAGGTCTTTGTTGTTGGCATTGCAAAATATTTGCTTGAAGTCAATCATGACAAAAGTTGCAAGATTGACCCTCTACCAATCCCGCTACCAAACAATCCTGCGGAAGAAAGATTTTATTTTGAAACATTGTGGGAAGAGGGTAGAATGCTGGCACCAGCATTTCTTCCTATTCCCTCAATGTTTTTACCCTTTTTTACCTGTTGTTTGAGTCATATTTTATCCATGGTCTGCAATTATTGCTGTCAATTTGGACATGTCACAAAGTTTTGTTATTTGGTAATATTTAAATATTTCCTTAACCCTTTACCACACAATCCCGACTTTTAACCACCTCGAGAAAGAAAGGTTTTGAAAACATTGTGGAAAAAGGAGAAAATGCTGATAACCAGCATTTTCTCCTTTTCTCACAATGTTTTTTCCCCTTTTACAAATCAAATTTCTATTTCTGTGTCACAATTATTTTGTCGTCTGCAAATGCTTTCAATTTGAACTAGTCTAAAATTTTGTCATTTGGTAAAGAGTTAAACCTTGATTTATTCAAATCTTCATCTTCCTTTTTGAATGTGGTTACTTGATAAAGATTGTACATGTTATGTCAGGTGAAAGCCTTAACTCTTTACCACACAATCCCAAGTTTTAACAACCCTGAAAAAGAGGCCTTTTGAAAACATTGTGGGAAAAGGAGAAAATGTTGTTAACCAGCATTTTCTCCTTTTCCCACAATGTTCTCTATCCTTCCCAACACAAATTTCAATTTTTGAGTCACATTTATTTTGTCGTCTGCAAAAGCTTTCAATTTGGACTGGTCTAAAATTTTGTCTTTTGGTAAAGAGTTAACCTTTTCCCACACATTCCTGATTTTTAACAGCGTTGCGGAAGAAGTCTTTTGAATGCATTGTGGGAAAAGGAGAAAATGCTGGAAACCAGCATTTTCTCCTTTTCCTGCAATGTTTTATACCATTCCAAAGACAAATTTCAGATTTTGAGTGACATTTACTCTGCTGTCTGTAAATGCTTTCACTATGGACCAGTCGAAATTTTTTTTTGTATAATAAAGAGTTGATTTAACTCTTTACCAAACAAGAAAATTTAAGACAGGTCCAAATTGAAAACATTTGCAGACGACAAATCAGATGTGAATCAAAAATTGAAATTTGTTTTGGGAACGGTAGAAAATGTTATGGGAAAAGGAGAAAATACTGGTTACCAGCATTTTCTCCTTTTCCTAAGATGTTTTCAAAAGCTTTCACTCTCAGGGTCATTAAAAGTTGGGATTGTGTGGTAAAGGGTCAATATGTCTTACAATTTTACAGACCAAAGTCGTATGCCGTCCCAGACACAAGACCCGATGCAGCTGGTGTTGACAGGATTACCTCCCCTATCCGAGATCTAGAAATCACGTCCAAGCCTGACAGATCTTCAAAAGGTCGTCACACACCAGATTTCATTCCACTGTCACGTCTGAGTGGTCGCACCTCAGGGTCCGCAGGATCTGAGGCAACAAGGTCAGACAGGTCTGATTCCCCAGCTCTAAGAGGTGAGTTGAATTATGCATAAGCGATTACATCCTTCTGTTTTTAGATGTGCTGCTTTGAGTCAGTGGTAAAAATGATTGATTGGCAATTGAGGAATCCAGGTTCACTCCCCTTGTGCCAAGCTTGCAGTATTGGAGTGTCTATGGACAATGAATTGCCCAGTCTGGTACTGACAAAAACTGGAAACACTTGACGGGCCAAATTGAAAATTAAATAATGAAAGCAGTATAAACCAATTTCAGTGCATAAATATGTATGAAAGGATATACTTTCAGGAAAGGAACAGTTGTTATGAACACATAAGGGGTTTATTCAGTCCCCTTATAGACAATATGGCCAAGCCGCCATAGCTCAGTCAGTAGCGTACAGGACTTGAGAACAGGAGGTCGCTGGTTCGATCCCCGGCTTGGCCAATTTCTCTCCGAGGATTGATGATAGTCTTCATGACAGGATTCATTCCTCTCTCACCGCTGACCATTGTTTCGACGATGGTTATGTGGGAAAGCAGGCAGTGGCTTGGAAAGAATATTGTGCAGAGTACTGGTAAAAGAAACTCCAGGAAAGCATGGATAGGTGCACTGGTTTTCGTGATATAACTGAAATAATCTTGAAACGGCGTTAAACACCATACAATCAATACAGTCATTATAGACAATATCGTGAATACAGGGTAGAAATGAAAATAAACAATTACTTGTACATGTAATTGGTTACTGTATCAGATAGTGCAAACATAGTTTTGATGACATTCGGTAGCAGTCTGATGTTGATCTTTTCTCATTGTGAACATTGTCAACATCAAATTGTGTTCCACAAGATACGGGGTATAACCATTATTACTTCCCTTTAATGAATGAAGTCAGATTAGGCCTATGAAGCAACATGGTGTCGTGTTGAATTTACCTGATAGAAAGTGGAAAAGACTTCTAGACCCATTGACTTCTGTAGATTTAGAAGTTACCTGCCTGAAGGAAAGAAATCATGAAAAAAATATATATGTAACTTATCATTTTTTCAGAGCCTTCCCCCAAACCCCGCTCAGCTGCCAATCTCCTAGATGTGCTCACTACTTGTTTAGAACATATGCCGAAAGGTAAAATATTACTAATATTTTTTGATACTCAAAGGTAGCTTCTAACTATTTACAAGACATCAGAATTTTAAACCTTTCCAATTTAAAAGCATTTGCAGGAAAAAAATCAAATGGGACACAAATGATGAAAATAGTCTTTGAAATGTTAGAAAGCATTGACTTGAAAAGTGGAAAATGTGGGTTACCTGCGTTATTCTCTGTTTTCTACAATGTTTTCAGAAGCTTTCCTCCTAAGGGTTGTGAAAACACAGGATTGTATGACGAAGGGTTACTGTAACAAAGCATTTTCTTTCTTGGAAAAAGGTACCATATTCGATTCACATGAGCTATGCTCTGTGAAAAGGGGGTTTACCCAGGCTGACCTGGGTTGAAACTGTTTGCTCTTGGTAAATTTTCTGCATGTCTAAGGACCATTCTACTTCATGAAGCCAAAATGGATTTTATGGATCCATAATTCTGTGAAGACTTCCTTGGTTTTATGCATCATGGAGATGCATGAAACCGCCTCCCTTTGCTAGTGCAAGGCTTAACCCTTTACCAGACGACAAAATTTTAGCCTTGTCCAAATTGAAAGCATTTGCAGACGACAATTTCAGTGTGGCTCAAATGGCGCAGTTTTTCTTTGATAGGGTAGAAAACATTGTTGGAAAAGGAGAAAATGCTGGTTACCAGCATTTTCTCCTTTTCCCACAATGTTTTCAAAAGGCTTCTTTCTTAGAGGCGTTAAAAGGTGGCATTGTGTGGTACCCTTTAGCTCACAATCCTTTTTACGATCCTGAGAAAGACACCTTTTTGAAAACATGGGAAAAGGAGAAAATGCTGGTAGCCAGCATTTTCTCCTTTTCCCAAAATGTTTTCCAGCCTTCCCAAAACAAATTTCAGTTGTTCAGTAACATATATTTTGTCGCCTGCAAAATGCTTTCAGTTTGGACCAGTCTAAAAAATGTCATTTGGTAAAGAGTTAAATCTCTTTACCCGTATTTGCAGTATTAAGAATGTTATGGATCTGCATATCTTAACATAATTATAATTACAGATAATGAAGATCAAAAACCAGACTGCACATAAGTACTGTACTTGTCTGATCTTGACACCTGAACTTGCTCTTTGCACTAAAGGGTAAAACCATTCAACATTTGAGCCATGCTCTGGCAAAAGGGGGCTTAATGCATCTCCGTGATGTATTACTCACAGCCAAGTCATCTCATAATCATGGATCCGTAAAATCCACTTGGTGTAACAACGAATTGAATCCTGTGGTAGAATGGTCCTTGGACATGCAGAAAATTTACCAGAAGCAAAAAGTTTAACCGAGGTCAGTCTGGATAACCCCCCTTTTCAGAGAACGTGGCTCATGTGGATTGAACTTGGTACCTTTTTCAATGAAGGAAAATGCTTTGTTACATTAACCCTTCGTCAAACAATCTTTGAATGAAAGAAAATACCTTGTTAACCCTTTCTCAAACGACAAATTTTGGACTGGTCCAAATTGAAAGAGTTTGCAGACGACAATTTTAAATTTGATGAAAATGGCAGGAAGTTCTCAAAAAGGGTAGAAAACACTGTGGTAAAAGGAGAAATTGCTCGTTACGAGTAATTTCTCCTTTTCCCACAGTGTTTTCAAAAGACTTGTACTGCAGACACATGAAAACCAGGGCTTGTTTGGGAAAAGGTTAAAGTAACCCTTCAGGTTACTGTCGTAGCCCTTACGTCTGCGTCATCATCATCATCTGAAAACTTTTGACATTTTGTAATATCTCTCTTATTACTGAAGATATTTGCTTCAAAATTGGACAAGTTGTTAATTATCAAAGGGGGAACCTACACAGCTAGGGGACTTAACCATCAAAGTATTTTTGACACAGTTATGCCCCCTTTTTTGACGTAGACTTTTCACTGAAAATCCATATGATGTTTTCTCTGTGTTTACAGATGTGATAAAAAATCCGGACCCTGTCTCAGACATGACCATACTATGGGTGACCAAATGGGTGGACTATTCCAATAAGTATGGGTTTGGTTTCCAGCTCTCAAATGATTCCATCGGTGTCCTGTTTAATGACACTTCCAAAATCATCCTCTCGCCTGATGGAAAGTAAGTACTTTGTAACAAAAGTTTGTACTTTTATCACTTACCATATTTCACCTAATTAACACTCCCTCCCTAATAGTAGTGCCCCACACGATATTAATTACTCCAAAGGCCTGCTTAAAAATATTTCATAAATAAACTTACTGGTAGGCATTATATATAACAACTGACTATCCTAATAAACATACACTTCCAATAACATTATAAACTTAGGGTAAAACAAAATCAGTCTACTAACTTTGAAAAAATTTAAGAAAGTGAAGTATCCAAGACCTGTGTCCATATTATTCGTGAATGCTATTTAACTCTTTACCAAACGTCAAAATTTTAGACTGGTCCAAATTGAAAGCATTAATTTGCAGACGACAAATTAAAGGTGGCCCAAATGATGAAATTTGTCATTGATAGGGTAGAAAACATTGTGGGAAAAGGAGAAAATGCTGGTTACCAGCATTTTCTCCTGTTCCCACAATGTTTTCAGAAGGCCTCTTTTTCAGTGTCGTTAAAAGTCGGGATTGTGTGGTCATGATCGGCAGTAAAATGGATAATCTGCATTAATACAGTGGGTTTTTTCAAATGGCGATTGCTTCGCAGTTGGCACTGACTGAAACCGGCATCAAAGTACTATAACTGCTCTAATATATGACGGTACTTAAATTTGGGAAATTGCATATGAAATAGGAGTGCCCGGTCAGAATTTTTCATGTAGCCCCGGATTGTTGATTAGGTGAAATACAGTAACTCTTTACCAAAAGACAAAATTTAAGACCCCTGCAAATTCAAAGCTGTTGTAGACGACATTAAACGTGGCTCAGATAATGAAGACTGTGTCTGAAAGGGTAGAAACCATTGTGGGAAAAGGAGAAAAGGTAACCAGCATTTTCTCCTTTTTCCTCACAATGTTTTTAATGGCTTGCTTTCTGAGGGTCGTTAAAGCTCGGGATTTAATCGCCTACAAACAACATTTTTTTTTGTCTAGCAGCAGATATCATTTGAAAAGATTGTGACAAAAGCAGAAAATTCATGTTGTCATTTCCACAATGTTTTCATTTGTATTGATGATTTATTCTTTAACCCTTTACCATTTGACAAAATCTTAAGCTTATCTAATTTGAAAATACTTAAAGACAACAATCCAAATGTGGCTTAACTCTTTACCACACAATCCCGACTTTTAACAACCCTGAGAAAGAAGCCTTTTGAAAACAGCATTTTCTCCTTTTCCCACAATGTTTTCTACCCTTCCCAAAACGAAATATATTTTTTCAGTCACATTTAATTTGTTGTCTGCAAATGCTTTCAATTTGGACCAGTCTGAAATTTTGTCGTTTGGTAAAGAGGTAAATGACATAGTTTATCTTAAAAAAAGTAGAAAAAATTGTCAGGAAAGGAGAGAACGTAGTTTTCAGAACTGTATTTCAGAACTTGTTCAAATTTGAAAAGATTTCTAGAAGTACGGATAGCTTTTTCTGAATCAAACACTATTACATATCATGATCAGAACAGATCTATAGGATTAGACTTCTAGCAACATAATACTCAGTTCCAATTATCTGTCCTATAATTAGTGAAATATCCAGATCAAAAGTGCTTTAACCCTTAAGCTGCTAATCACGACCCACTTTTTGCGGACAGTGTAGATCAAGATCAGACTGCACAGAACATGCAGTCTGATCTTTGATCTACAATGTCTGATACGGTATTTTATTTCCGGTGAAATCAGCTTTGAAACTGCAATGTTTGGCCTTTTAGTATTGAGTAGAAATTTGCGTTTCATTTATTCAGCAGCTTAAGTGTTAAGTTTGTGCCATTGCTGCTCACTGAAAATTTTCTCTTTTTTTTAGCGGTCTGATGTTTAATCCTTTGCAATAACAATCCTGAGTTTTAACTCTTTACCACATGATCCCGACTTTTAACGACCCTGAGAAAGAAACCTTTTGATAACACTGTGGGAGAAGGCGAAAATGCTGGTAACCAGCATTTTCTTCTCTTCCCACAATGTTTTCTATCCTCCCCAATTCAATTTTTGATTTTTGAATCACCTTTATTTTGTCATCTGCAAATGCTTTCAATTTGGACCAGTCTAAAATTTTGTCGTTTGGTGAAGAGTTAATAACATTGACAAAGACGGCTTTTGAAAACGTTGTGAGAAAAAAAACATTGACAAAGAGGGCTTTTTAAAACATTGTGAGAAATGAAGAAAATGCTGGTGACCAGCATTTTCTCCTTTTCTCACATTGTTTTGAACCCTGTCATAGACAATTGTCATCAACTGAGCCACATATAATTTGTCTTCTGCAAAAGTTATCAGTTTCAGCAAGTCTAAAATGTTATTGTTTATTAGAGAGTTGACTACTTCATTTTATATTTTATTCATTGCTAAATTGTTGAAGTCTTGAATAATTAAGGTGTTTCAGATGACTCTATATGTTATCTTATATATACTAAAATTGTGTACTTCAGATCAGTTCAGTATTATGACATGACTGGACGTCTTGTTGCCTTTTCTGTTGACAATCCACCAGACGACCTTGAGAAGAAGACGACCTTGCTCATGTACTTTGCTAAATACATGGATGAACATCTTATACAGGTATGCTTCCATAACTGGTGGTGTCCTGTTGTTGATTTTTTTGGCTGAAGTCGGTATATTTTTAAGATGTCAGTTATGGGGGTAAATGATTTTGCTTCTTTTACCCTTGTACCAAGCAAAAAGTTTTTATGACCTTGAGCAAGACAAGACAGCTTTTGAATACAAAATGGAATGGAGAGAAAATAATGGTGACCAGTATTTCTCAGTTTCTGTCAGTAGTTATTGCTATGCCCTAGAATCTTTCCAAAAGCTGCTATCTCAAGTATTTTACTGTTGTTTTCCATTTTCCTAGCAGAAATAGACTTCTGGGATTATTAAAACTTAGGCTGCTAAGTGTGACTTGGGGACCTTTTTCAGACAATGTAGATCAAGATCAGATGGCACAGACTGTGCAGTCTGATCTTGGATCTACACTGTCTGATAAGGAGATATTTCCCCCAAAAAAACTAAGTCTTAAATAGCAAAATTGGTTTTACTATCGACTTGAAATTTCATTTTACATCTTTTTGCAGGTTAAGGGTTTAAGATATAGATGATATTTGTTTTTTTCAGTGAAAGATCAAAATTTATTTTATCTAGTGAACATCATTGGTAATATTTTTACTTGTGGCTTCACCTTATATCTTAAACCCTTAACCCTGAAAAAACAAATATTCAATTTATTTCATGCTTCTAACCCCTTTTTCATTGGGGCTTTTCTTCAGAATCCAGTACAGTTGTTTTTGGTAATTCCCCATGGCGTACCCCCTTCACATAACAAGCATTACACTGTTACTTAACCCTTTACCAAAGACAAAATTTTGGACCTGACCAAATTGAAAGCGTTTGCAGGCGACAAACAAAATGAAACTTAAATGATTATTTCTGTCTTCATTAGGCTAGAAAACAGTGTGGGAAAAGGAGAAAATGCTGGTTACCAGCATTTTCTCCTTTTTCAACAATGTTTTCAAAAGGCTTCTTTCCAAGGGTCGTCACAAGGCGGCATTGTGCGGTAAAGGGTTAAAGCATGAGGAATAGAGTGTAAATGCGTGTAAATTACATCATAAAAATTCAGTATTTTTCACTGGTCGTAACCATGAAATATCAAGCTGGTAAGCCACCGTCATTTCTCGATAAACTGCCGAAAAGAAGGAGATAAAAATTAATATTACAGTGAAGGACAGTAGTGACCAAGATCAAATTGCTGGTAAACTGAATTTGGTTCTACACAGAAAATGAGTCATGCTGTGTGAAAAGGCAGTTTAACCCTTTCCCAAACAAGCCCTGGTTTTCACGTGTCTGCAGTACAAGTCTTTTGAAAACACTGTGGGAAAAGGAGAAATTGCTCGTAATGAGCAATTTCTCCTTTTCCCACAGTGTTTTCTACCCTTTTCGAGAACTTTCTGTCATTTCCATCAAATTTAAAATTGTCGTCTGCAAACTCTTTAAATTCGGACCAGTCTAAATTTTATCGTTTGGGAAAGGGTTAATGCAAAAAAAGCATTGACCCATGTCAGCCTATGCAGTCGGCACAGGCTGACCTGGTTCAAAACTTTATGTTCTTGGTAAAGTTTCGCTGTGTCTACGGAGCATTCTGCCTCATGGCACGGCAGGTTTTAAGACAAAATGGATCCATAGTATGGGGTGATTTGTTTATGATGATGTAAACCCCATTTTTCCAAACTACAGCTTTTGATTGCCTTATTACGACGTGTGTTGTTATTTGTCTGTTACAGGGAGGTAACTTGGAGTGTTCGAAGGACTCTGATGATATCAGTGTGGGCTCCTTTTGTTTGAAAAAATGGTTCAGGACGCCAAAAGCAATAGTGCTATATTTAAATGATGGAACCCTTCAGGTATTTAATGCCATCTTGTTATTTAACCCTTTACAACACATTCCTGACTTTTAACAACCCTATGAAAAAACATTTTGGGAAAAGGAGAAAATGCTGTTCTCCTTTTCCCAAAATATTTTCTACCCTTCCCTTCCCAAAATTCAAATTTTAGGGCACATTTATTTAATCATTTGCAAATGCTTTCAATTTGGACCAGTCTAAAATTTGTCATTTGGTAAAGGCATAATTTCTTTACCAAACAACAAAATTTTAGACTGTCCCAAATTGAAATCATTCACAGACGACATGTTAGATTTAGTTGAAATGATAGTAATTGTCTGTGAAAGTGTAGAAAACCTTGTGGAAAAAGGAGGAAACGCTGTTTACCGGCATTTTCTCCTTTCCTTAAAAAGATTGTCAAAAGTATTTCTCCTCAGAGGTAGTTAAAACTTTGGATTGTGTGGCAAACAGTTAAATGCTATAACAATAAAGCCATTAATGCATAGGCTAATTTTCATACCTATCAATTTTAAAAACTCACTACAAGCTATACAAATAACAAACATTGAAGGAAAGAAGTGCAATTTTTCAACAAAATGGCTTGGGGGGGGGAGAGAATTAACCCTTAGGCTGCTAAGCACGACTCAATGACCTTTTGCAGACAATGTAGATTAAGATCAGACTGCACAGAATACACAGTCTGATCTTGTGATCTGGATCAACACTGTCCAGTTAGGAGATGTTTTTTGTAAAAAAAAAAAATAAGTTTTTTTTTGTAAAAAAAAAAATAAGTTTGAAATAGCAACATTCCGGTTTTTAACCCTTTACCACACAATGCAGCCTTTTAACGCCCCTGGAAAAGAAACCAGCATTTTCTCCATTTCCCACAATGTTTTCTACCCTGTCAAAGAAAAGTTGCACCATTTGAGTCACATTGAAATTGTCGTCTGCAGATGCTTTCAATTTGGACAAGGCTAAAATTTTGTTGTCTGGTAAAGGGTTAATATCGGTAACAGTATAAAGGTTAAGGAACAGAGCAATTACTTGTTACAAGAAGTTCTCTTTTCCTCCTCACTGTTTTCTAAATCATTGGGCATAAAAAGTTGTTTTTGTACACATGTTCAGCATTTTCATGCACAATAAATAACTTTGCAGTAAAAGCTTTTTCTCACTGTTTTAATTAACCTTTCACCACACAATCCTGCCTTTTAACAACCATGAGAAAGAGGCCTTTTGAAAACATTGTGGGAAAAGGAGAAAATGCTGGTAACCAGCATTTTCTCCTTTTCCCACAATGTTTTCTACCCTACCCAAAACAAATGTCAATTTTTGATTCACATTTATTTTGTCATCTGCAAATGCTTCAAATTTGGACCAGTCCAAAACTTTGTCGTTTGGTAAAGAGTTAATGAATTTTGTGAAGACTAATAGACTGTATATTATTTTCCTTTCTGTTTGTGAGCTTGTGGTGAATCTGAACAGAATATATACTGTTCCTTTTTTTCATATTTGGACTTATACACAGATCCTGAGCATTGATTTTCACCAATGGTTTTTATCCTTGTAAATATGAATTCTTTAAGTCGAACCACTTTGATTTGCCTTCTGCAAAACTATGCTTTCAATATGGACAAGGCTTGAATTTTGTTGTCTGGTTGAATATCATAATGGATATGTTTTCTTTAACCCTTTACCAC
Source organism: Tridacna gigas (assembly GCA_945859785.2). NCBI lineage: Eukaryota > Metazoa > Mollusca > Bivalvia > Cardiida > Cardiidae > Tridacna > Tridacna gigas. The sequence continues at coordinate 60,889,193 of OX244032.2, forward strand.
ACAATCCTGACTTTTAACGATCCCAAGGACGAAGCCTTTCGAAAACATTGTGGGAAAAGAAGAAAATGCTGGTAACCAGCATTTTCTCCTTTTCCCACAATGTTTTCTACTCTTTACAAAACAAATTTCAATTTTTGCGTCACATTTATATTGTCGTCTGCAAAACCTTTCAATTTGGACTGCTCTAAAATTTTGTTGTTTGGTAAAGAGTCAAAAAAAAGTATTGAAGAACATACGTTTATGTTTTATTGCAGGTGAACTTTTTCAATGACCACACAAAGATCATTCTGAGTTACATGAAGAATGACTACTTTGTCACCTACATTGATGAAGAACGCTGTGCTTCTACCTATAGTATGGTGCATCTCATCCAAGATGGCTGCTCTAAGGATATCATGGACCGCATGTCTTTTAGCAAGTTTATGCTGAAAAACCTTGTCAACATAGAGGGAGCTGACATCTGATTGGATAAAAGGAGAGAGATGACATTTGATTGGATAAAAGGAGGGAGATGACATGTGATTGGATGATGAACGTTTTGAATTTCAATTCTATTGGATACAGATGTTCATACTGAACATTAAATCGAAAAAAAAATAGAATACATGAGATGATATCTGACTGAATCTATCTTTCTTCCATGACAAAGGTCATAAATGTTCTTTTCTGATGGACTTAAAGTAAAGATTCCTTTACTTCTTTGCTTATATGATTCATTTTGATAATATGCTATGCCACAATTTGTTCTGTTGTAAACCAAATATTCAGATTGCAATATATCCATCAGAAGTTGGTGCCACATGTCTAAAGATGGAGCCATAAACTAAAGTGTAGTGCTATTATAGAAACATAATACCAGTAGACATATGAGCAAAAGTGGTTGAAAAATTAATTGAGCCATGTTCTCTGAATAGGGGGCTTAATGCATCTGCGAAAAGTATCAACCCAGCTCAGCCTGCCTGCGCAGTCCACGCAGGCTGACCTGGGCCGAAACTTTTTGCTATTGGTCAATTTTCTATATGCCCATGGACCTGTCAACCTCATGCTTCAGCCGGTTGTTACACAAAAAGGATTTTATGGACCCCTAATTATGATGTCTTGCTTGGTGCAATGCATGGCAGAGATGCATGAAGCCCCCTTTTCACAGAGCATGTCTCAGTTATATGATTTCAATGTTCAAGGTTTTATAACCACAGATTGTCTTCTAAAAGTACAAAACAATGTAGTTCAATCAACAATAATCAAGCTAAATGTGATAATTTTATTTTTTCGTGCACATCATAATACAATCATAAGTGTAAATGAAGAGTGTGTTGTAAATATATGATTTCTTTCCATGCTTCCAGAACTTATTTGTTTTACTATTACTGTTTTACTAATTATTCAAGGCTTCAGTGTACAAACCTTGCAAGAAATCACTTTATTTTTCTATCTTCAAATTGGCTGGATTTCTAGACCAATTGCAGATGACTACTTAACTCTTTACCAAACAACAAAAGTTTAGACAAGTCTAAATTGAAAGCATTTGCAGACGACAAAATGAATGTGACCCCAAAAATGAACTTTGTTTTGAGAAGGATAGAAAGGTTTTGGGAAGGATAGAAAACATGGTGGGAAAAGGAGAAAATGCTGGTTACCAGCATTTTCTCCATTTTCCACCATGTTTTCAAAAGGCTTCTTTCTCAGGGTTGTTAAAAGTCGTCATTGTGTGGTAAAGGGTTAAATGTGGCTCAAATAATGTTAGGGTAGAAAACGTTGTTGGAAAAAGAGAAAATGCTGGTTACTAGCATTTTCTCCTTTTCCTCCAATGTTTTCAAAAGGATTCTCTTGGTCGTTAAAACTTGGGATTGTGTAGTAAAGGCTTAAAAGTTAATAATTGTGACTTTTATTTGGAAAAACAAACCTGACAGTAAATATTTAGCCCTTAGAGTGCCAAACAAACACAATGGGCATCCTCAGTCTGACAGTAAGACCCAAATAATTGCCATTTTAAAGTTGCCTTGTCCAGAATATGTCAACAGAACAGGATACTGTAGATAAAGACCATGCATGTTCTCTGCTGTCTGATCTTCATCTAGACTTGGCAACTAAGTTTTGAAAGGCCTTTTAACCATATACAGTACCACACAATGCAGCCTTTTAATGACCCTGGGAAAGAAGCCTTTTGAAAACATTGCATTTTCTCCTTTTTCTCACAATGTTTTCTATCCTGTCAAAGGAAAATTGCACCATTTGAGCCACATTGAAATTGTCGCCTGCAAATACTTTCAATTTGGACAAGGCTAAAATTTTGTCGTCTGGTAAACAGGTAAGGGTTAAAATATATTCTTTTTCAAATCAGATTCTGTGAAATATATATTGCTGACTTATGATGAACAATTATTTGCATTTTGATTGTGATAACATTATCTGTATAGTAAAGCGAAGTTAGTATGGAAGTACATGTACATATGAACCATGCTCTGGCAGGGTTACTGCATCTCCGTGAGGCATCATACCAAGCAAGCTGTCATATAATTGAGCCATGCTCCGTGAAAAGGCAGCTTAATGCATCTGCGAAAAGTATCGACCCAGGTCAGCCTGCGCAGTCTGCGCAGGCTGACCTGGGTCGATACTTTTTGCAGATGCATTAAGCCCCCCTTTTCACAGTGCATGGCTCATATACTTTTGAAGATGCAATAAGCCCCCTTTTTTATAGAGAATGATTCATTTGTGTGTGTAGTAAAGGGAAGTTGGTTTTGAAGTACATCTATGCCTATTTCATTTTGTAGTTTTGTAAGTGATGCATCAAGGTAGCTGTTTCCTCTATTATGGATTTTTTTTGTGAGGTACATGTATTTGATCACATGACTATTTTCATACAGTCATCTACACATGTCTTTCATGTTCTGTGTATAACCTGGCTGCGGGGACAGATCAGTTTCGCTGTAACTGCATTGTAACATTTCTTCCTTTTACCGAACAATTCATCACAAATCTGTGCTTGAACGATCCTGAGGCAAGACACTTTAGAAATCATTGTTTGACACAATGATTGTTACCAGCATTTTCTCCTTTTTGCCTTATGTTTTCTTCCGTTTCGAAGACAAATCTCATCATTTGAGCCACGTCTAATGTCTTGTCTGTAAATGCATTCAGTTTGGCAAGTCAAAATTTTGTTGACTAGTAAGGTGTTGACTGTAAATGTCATAATAGATAAAAAAAAATTGGTCCTGATTGATTTTGTTACTCTATATTATCAGGTCTCTGGAAATAGACAAAGGCAATAACCAACATTTATTTCAATGCCCTGGATTGAAATCCATCAGTTTTTTGTAATTGAAAAAGATTTTTTTTTTCCATTTTAACTGTAGTATGCTGCATAAAAATGTTTAGTTCTAATGTTAAGCTAACACTTTTGATTTTGACAACTTTTGGGGTTGTAACCAATTAGACATATAAATGACCCATGCCCTGGCAAAATGGGGCTTAATGCATCTCCATGATCCATAATACCTAGCAAGTCATCACATAATTATGGATCCCTAAAATGCATTTCCTCTAACAACTGATTGAATCATGAGGTACACTGGTTCTTTGACATGCAGAAAAATTACCAAGGGCAAAAAGTTCTAGCCCAGGTCAGCCTACGCGAACTATGTCGGCTGACCTGGGTCAATACTTTTTGCAAATGCATTAAGTCTCCTTTTCACAGAGCATGGCTTAAATTAGATTTTCTCCATTGTTAACCCTGTTGGTAGGTAATATGCAGATCAAGGTTCAGGATGCCCAAGCCGTCCAGTAAAAGAATAAATTGAAAAGTCTGTCTATAAGTGTGTTTCCAGTTGAGAAGAGAGGACTGACAAGCATAACTCAAATGCCTTATACTGTCTTTAACCCCCTTTACCAAATGACAAAAATTCTGGGAAAAGGAGAAAATGCTGGTAACCAGCATTTTTTCCTTTTCCCACTATGTTTTTCCGTCCTATCAAAGAAAAACTCCATCATTTAAACCACATTGAAATTGTCATCTGCAAAATGCTTTCAATTTGGACAAGTCTACATTTCTGTTGTGTGGTAAAGAGTTAACCTTTTACCACACAATAATGACTCTTAGAAAGCTTTTGAAAACCTTGGAAAAGGAGAAAATGCTGGTTCTTCTTTTTCCACAGTGTTTTCTACCTTTCCTAAATCAAATTTCAGTTTTTGAGTCAAATTTATTTTGATATCTGCAAATGCTTTCAATTTAGACTAGCCTAAAATCTATTGTTTGGTTTAGAGTTTAACAAGGTTTAATTGACGTAGAGAAAATATCTTGCTTTCGCAATTTTTCTTTCAGGATGCCCCTTTTTACACGTTTTTATTTAGTCAGGTTTTTGGAATGGACCAATACATCATGATTATATGGTAATTGATTGATTATCTGTAATTATCAGCTGTCATGCGAGGACCAAAATTTGGAGTATTTGTAATAACAGCATTTTTTTTCCATTGTAATTCTTCTTACGATTAGCCTGGGTTCCGGTTGGATCATTTCTTAACCCTTTTCCACGCAATCCCAACTTTTAACGACTCTGAGAAAGAAGCCTTTTGAAAACATTGTGGGAAAAGGAGAAAATGCTGGTAACCAGCATTTTCTCCTTTTCCCACCATGTTTACTACCCTACCCAAAACAAATTTCAATTTTTGAGCCAGATTTAAATTGTCGTCTGCAAATGCTTTGAATTTGGACAAGGCTAAAATTTTGTCGTTTGGTAAAGGGATATTCATTCTTTTTACATAATCAGACTTAACTTTGTCAAAATGGAGGCAATAATAGAGGAACAGATTATCCGTTCGTTGCCATAGATATGTATAGACCGTGAAGGAAGACAGTCATAAGGAGTTATTAAAAATTATTACTGCCTGGTCCCAGGCTAACTGATGATATATTTGCATAGTGAATGGCTGGAACAAGTTTGTATTTTCTGAAGGAGTCAAAGACGATGATATTTTTGTTAGGAAAGGAGTTTAATAAAAAGTCCTATTTTGTTACAAGAACGAGTAATGTTCCTGATTCAAAATCTATTTGCTAGATTAATTTTTGGTGATACTTTTCTTTTCAGTGTTCAGTTAATGTTGATTTTGGACTATTTAAACTTCATGGATTAATATAAGTTTTGTAAGGTACCCCTAGCCCCACATTTTTTCCCGTTTTCGGAGCAAAGTTTTGCCTAAATGAGCCATGCTCTGGCAAAAGGGGGCTTAATGCATCTCTGTGATCCATGATACCAAGCAAGCCATTTTTTTTTAACAAGCGACTGAATCATGAGGCAGACTGGTCCTTGGACATGCAGAAAATTGACCAGTGGCGAAAAGTTTTGGCCAAGGTCAGCCTGAGCCCACTGCGCAGGCTGACCTGGGTCAATCCTTTTCGCAGATGCATTAAGCCCCCTTTTCACACAGCATAGCTCAAATCCTTTTGTTAATTGGAGGGTAAAATGTATCACCGGTTAAATGAATGAGTGACACCTGTCACTGGAATTACTTTTCCGTCAACTCTATTTCAATGTGTGTAAATCATCAGTTTCAGTCATTGTCTTTTGTAATTGAGTTGCAAGACTTTCTGAAGCAGGAAAAAGTTGTGCTCTCCCAACCTCCGTATTCACCTGACCTTGCCCCTTGTGACTTCTTTTTGTTTCCAGAGCAAAAAAAAAAAATACCTTTCAGGTCGAAAATTTGTTCAGTGCAAACACCTCGATTCTGCAATATTCCAGTGTCTTCAAAGTATACCTAAAAAAGACTAAGAAAATGCCTTCAGAGATTCGATCTGAGGCTGAAACTTTGTATATCTGTTAGAGGTGAATACTTTGAGGGAACAAAATAAAAATTTCAGTGAAACGTGTGAAGAATAAAATTTTAGGTGCTTAGATGCATTCATATTTGAACACTCCCTGTAAAGAAGATTAAGAGTGACAATTTTAATTTGTCCATCTTAACCCATTTAGTGCCAAATAGAGTAAAAGGACATCTTAAGCTTGTTAGAAAGGAGAAGATTGTGACTTTAATGTTATTTTGTTTAGCATATCTCACAAAATAATGGAGATCACAGATCAGACTACATGTTCTTCACAGTGTGATCTTGATCTGTACTCCCCTCAGCAGAAACTGTAAGTTATGATAGGCATTGTATGGGATTATTTGATTTTGTTACTCTTCAATTTTGCATAATTGTTACACTGTAAATGTTAATAGAATGCACAATTAGATGTTAAAGACTCTATATTTTTGATGAGAGACCAATTGTTTTGTAATTTGTTCAGGTTATTAACTCTTTACCACATGACAAAATTTTACATTTGTCCAAATGGAGAGCATTTGCAGACGTCAAATTAAATATGGCTTATATTGTGAGATTTGTCTGAAAAAGGACAGAAAACCTTGTGGGAAAAGGAGAAAATGCTGGTTACCAGCATTTTCTCCTTTTCCCACAATGTTTTCAAAAACTTTCTTTCTTATGGTTGTGAAAACTCGGGATTGTGTGGGGAAGGGTTAACCCATTACCACACAATATCAAATTTCAACAACCATGAGGTTGAAGGCTTTTGAAAATATTCTTGGAAATGGAGAAAATGTTGGTGACCAGAATTTTCTCCTTTTTCTCACAATTTTTGATACCCTTCCATAAACATCTTCAATTTTCAAGTCATATTTTTGTTGTCGTCTGCAAATGCTTTCAGTTTGGACAAGTGAAAAATGTTGTTGTTTGGTAAATAGCTAATGAATGATGCAATAACCCATGGGATATGGGTTTCTTTTCGATGATCTTTGAAATAAAGATTGAAATTTGAAAAAATAAATTCTTGTCACCTTTTTGTATGTATCCTTTAGTTTTTCACCCTTAACCCTCTTGAAAACATTGTGGGAAAAGGAGAAAATGCTGGTAACCAGCATTTTCTCCTTTTTCCCGCTATGTTTTCTACCCTTCCCAAAACACATTTCAATTTTTCAGTCATATTTACTTTGTCATCTGAAAATGCTTTCAATTTGGACCAGTCTAAAATTTTGTTGTTTGGTAAGAGTTATAGTACCTTTCACAACTATATTTACATTTGCGGCAGGTGTAGATCAAGATCAGACTGCACAAAACTTAAGGTCTGAGTTTTGATTTACAATGTTGGCTTTGGTTAAACACTATTAAGAACAGAAACCTTGAAATTGCAGACTGAAACTGTCTGGTTTCTTTCATGCTCAATGGGTTAAACACTTTACCATACAATTCCGATAAAAAATCAATTTAAAAAAAAATAATTATTTGGGCAACACTTGTCGTCAGCAAATGCTTTCAATTTGGACAAGTCTAGAATGTTGTCAGTTGGTAAAGGCTATAAAATTAACCATATACTACACAATCCCAAATTTTAACAACCTTGAAAGAAGGCTCTTGAAGAGATTGTGGAAAAAGGAGAAAACTTTGGTAACCAGCATTCTTTCCTTTTCTGGCAATGATTTCTATCCTTTCAAAAACAAATCTCATCATTTCTTGGTTACAACATTATTTGTTAAAGAATTCACAACCTTAGATTAACCTTTTACCTCACAATCCCGAGTATTAACGACCCTGAGGAAGAGGCCTTTTGAAATACTGTGGGAATAGAAGAAAATGCTGTTAACCAGGTTTCCTTTTTGCCCAATGTTTTCTACCCTAACAAAGACAAATTCCATTATTTGAGCCACATTCAAATTGTCGTCTGCAAATGCTTTCTATTTGGACAAGTCTAAAATTTTGTTGTGTGGAAAGGAGTTAACCCTTTACCAGACAACAAAATTTTAGTCTTGTCCAAACTGACAGCATTTGCAGACGACAATTTCAATGTGGCTCAAATGGTTCAATTTTTCTTTGATAGGGTAGAAAACATTGCGGGAAAAGGAGAAAATGCTGGTTACCAGCATTTTCTCCATTTCCCACAATGTTTTCTACCCTATCAAAGAAAAATTGCACCGTTTGAGCCACATTGAAATTGTCGTCTGCAAATGCTTTCAATTTGGACAAGGCTAAAATTTTGCCGTCCGGTAAAGAGTTAACTCTTCACCAGATGACAAACTTCTAGACTTATCTAAAGCATTTGCGGACAACACATTAAATGTGACACAAGTCATAGTCTTTGTATTAAAAAGGTTGGAAAAAAACTTTGTGGGAAAAGGAGAAAATGATGGTTACCAGCATTTTCTCCTTTGCCCACAATGTTGCTAAAAGCCTTCTTTGCTAGGGTCTTCAAAAGTCATCACTTTTTTTTTTAAATATTTGAACAGAAGGATTGTTTGTATTTGGTTTGTATTGGCATTTAGCGCCATTTTAACAGCTCGGGTCATATCATGGCGGTCAGTGACACACCCATGTGTTTCCTGACTTTCTCACACCAGTACTAACACAGCTTTCTTTCTAAAGCCACTGACTGCTTTTTCTCACATGCATCAGAGGTGAGAGGTAAAAAAGCGCCAGAAAGAAAGTTTGCCTCAACCCTGTATCAAACTCTCAACCACCAGGTCACAGGTCTGATACGCTAACCACTAAGCTACCCGTGCAGGCGCTGAACAGAAGGAGGAAATGCTATCACATTCATATACATGTATACTAATTATACACAGACTTGATCAAGTATTTCCACAGGCCCCTTTTGGTCAGTGCCATTAGAACTTGGGATCATGTGATAAAGGATTACCCCTTTACCAAACAATCCCTGGTTTTAACAACCCTAAGGAAATAGCCCTCTTAACCCTTTCCCAAACGACAAATTTTGGACTGGTCCAAATTGAACGAGTTTGCAGACGACAATTTTAAATTTGATGAAAATGGCAGGAAGTTCTCAAAAAGGGTAGAAAACACTGTGGGAAAAGGAGAAATTGCTCGTTACGTGCAATTTCTCCTTTTCCCACAGTGTTTTCAAAAGACTTGTACTGCAGACACGTGAAAACCAGGGCTTGTTTGGGAAAGGGTTAAACCTTGTGGGGAAAGGAGAAAATGCTGGTAGCCAGCATTTTCTACTTTTCCCACAAGGTTTTCTGTACTTTCACAATCAATTAACACTATTTCAAATACACTTCATTTGTTGTCTGCAAATGCTTTCATTTTAGACAAGCCTAAAATTTTGTCATTTGGTAAAGAATTAATCCTTTACCACACAATTCTGTGTTTTAACAACTTTGTGGAAGACGGCTTTTCATAACAGTGTCGAAAAAAGACCATGCTAACCAACATTTTCCACTCAAATGGAATTTGAATTTGACTGCCCCACTTGTAACTCTTTACCACACAGTCCAGTGATTTAAGAACCCAGAGAAACATGGCTTTTGAGAACATCATAGGGAAAGCAGAGCATGCTGGTAACCAGCATTTTCTCCTTTTTCCCACAATGTTTTCTACCCTTTATAATACAAGCCCCATCATTTTTGTGTGGTCTTCAAATTGATCTAATTTGTGTTTATTTATCGTCGCCACCAGTTTCCCACATAGGCAACACCCCCTGAATGCTGTTAGTTAGGTTACAGGGGATAGTGCAAGATACAGGACAAAATCCATCCTAAGTTACACCCGGTTCTTTTAAGTGGTCTGTGTATAGCGCCGTCACACGGGACCTTGGGTTAATGGCTTGTCCCAAAGACTATTAGTAATTTTAGAAGGGCAGCCACGGGAACCAAACCCACACCCAAAAGTGACCAGAAACATGACATGTACGAGTCCAACGCTCTACCACCTGAGCGGGCTGGTCTTGTCTTCAGATGCTTTCTATTTAGACAAGTCCGAAAAATTTGTCATCAGGTAAGTGTTTCATACATGAATGTATGCCAAAACACTATGGAAAAAGGGGAATAACTTATCATATACAGTTTCTCCTGTAACCACGGTGCTTTAACCCATTACCAACCACTCCCGAGTTTTAACGATCTCCAAGGAACAGGACTTTTGAAAACATTGCAGGAAAAGGAGAAAATGCTGGTAACCAGCATTTTCCCCTTTGCCCACAATGTTTTCTACCCTATCAAAAGACAATTTCATAGTTTGTGCTACATTTTATTTGTGGTCTGCAACTGCTTTCAATTTGGACAATTCCAAAATTTTTCTGTTTGGTAAACACTTAAAAAGTCTATGGCTCCTTGAACTTCCCGTAGGGTTTGGCTTTGTGCTTGGTATCATCAAAGTAATGGACATTCTATGGCTAGGGAGCAAATTATATGCATGGAAGATTCCATGGTCCCTAGATCACTTGTTTCCTTTTAAATTACCGAAAACCAAACTATAAGAAGAGAAAATATATTCATTGTTCGCCGTATTTTTATAGCGCAATCTGCTCTCAGAGCACTGGATGCTATACTAGGGGAGGTAACTACTGCATTATTGAATATGCAATTTTCAAGAGTTCTTTCCCATATTTATAGCACAGATCGATATTTTATTCGATATATTTTTTCCATATGGAATATTTCTATGACTAATAAATACACCCTAAAACAATTTGGTCATGATTCAAAAAGTGTTTCTCAAATTTTTAGCTTATTTTCATCCCTGATAAGCTACAGGTGGCGCTGTATTATAGCATGTGACTGCGATCACGTGATTTGGCATTTTCGTCTGCAGCCTTTGGAAACCGTCAACCATCTTTGCTGCAGCAAACAAAACTGCATCAGGTGAGTTTTTCAGTTACCATTTCCAGAGAAAATATAATTTGAAGTTTATCATTCAGTGGAAAAGATATGCATTTTGTTTTGTATCATGAAAGTTATCGAAACAACAACCATTTCATCTTGCATAGATCTATCACTCAGCAGGCAAAACTTGGCAGGGAGAAAATTATTTTCTGTTGAAAGGAAGCTTAATGTTTTTTTTTTCTTTTCTTCAGAATTTGTAGACTATCTGCATTTGGTGTGATTTCTGCAGTTTGACACTTTATCTTCTTTGCACGCTCAAAGCAGGGTAATTTAGCGACAGTTTTCAGCCAACCAGCAGGCTGTGCTACATTTTTTACTAGATTACCGGAAGAACATTTTTTCTGTCATAAACTATGGTGATGTAGACTCTATTATAGAACCCAAAGTAAACATATAAGATGATGGGAAAGGTACAATTTTTTTTTTTTTTTTTTTTTATGGAATGAAAAAAAAAAAAAAAAAAAAAAACAGTCATGGCAAAAGCTGAAACTTGTTATCTTTGGACTAAAAGTTGTGTAGTGCCTGAGAGTTTGCATGTAGCGAACTTGCTTGTTCCTGAGCACCTTTATGTATCATTTTGGTTTTCACATAATGAAAAGAATTACTGAATTTCTATCAAGTTTGTTATCATAGAAAGATCATTTCACATATTTCTTAACTGTTTACCAAATGATGAAATTTTAGACTAGATCTAGGTAGCTGTAGTCCAAATTCAAGAAATTTTCAGGCAGTAAATAAAAAATATCTCAAATGATTGTATTCTCTTTGGAAGGATAAAAAAAAATTGTAGGGAAAGGAGAAAATGCTGGTTACCAATATTTTCTCCTTTTCCCGCAGTATTTTCAAAAGCCTTATTCTTCAGGGTTGTTAAAACTTGGGATTGTTTGGTAAAGGGATAAACCAGAATTCCTGCTTGAATAATATATTATGTTGAAAGAACTGCATTTTTCCTATAACACTTGAGCCAGGGAATGTAATAGCTTATAGGACAACAATCACCTGCTCTCAAACATTTCAACATTTACAGTACAGTTGATGAAGATAGGACCAAAACATCATATACTCTAGTTTATCAATTAAAGTGGCAACAGCTATGTCAACCCTTTACCACACAACCCCGACGACCCTAGGGAAAAACATGTCTTTTGAAAACATTGTAGGAAAAGGAGAAAATGCTGGTAACCAGCATTTTCTCCTTTTCCCACAATGTTTCTGACCTCTCAAAGAAAAATCCAATCATTCACGCCACATTGAATTTGTAATCTGCAAATTCTTTCGATTTCTTTCAATTTAGAACAGTCTAAAATTTTGTTGTGTGGTAAAGGGTTAATTGATTATTTGATGTGGAAAATTTTGGAGTTTACAGGTCAATTACACATTTCATACTTTTAACTCGCTACCACAATAATACTCTCAAAGAAGAATCATGGAAGAAGGCTTTTGAAAAACATTGGGGAGAAAAAAGAAAATGCTTGAAACCAGCACTTTCTCATTTTCCCAGAGTGTTTTCTGTCTTATCAAAAGCAAAAACCATCATTTGAGTTACATTTAATACGTCGTCTGCAAATGCTTACAATTTTGTCTGGTGTTCTAAATTTTGTTGTTTTGTAAAGAGTTGAATTACAGATGTCCGAATCCACCAGTATTTTCTCCTTTTCAAATAAAGTTGTCAAAGTATCTCTCCCTCAGGGCTGTAAAAATACAGATTGTATGTTGAAGAGTTAACCCTTTACCACATGGTCCCGACTTTCAAAACGATCCTGAGGAAGAAGGCCTTTGAAGACATTGTGGGGAAAAGGAGAAAATGCTGGTTACCAGCATTTTCTCCCTTCTCCACAATGTTTTCTATCCTATCTAAGACAAATTTTGTAATTTGGGCCACCTTTAATTTTGTCATCTGCAAAGGCTTTCAATTTGAACCACTCTAAACTTTTGTCATGCGGTAAAAAGTTAAACCTCTTCCAAGTAAATAAAGTTGATGTTTTCAGGCATTCAAAAGACAGAGATATTGCTAAATGGTGAGGCACTTATTGTCAGATTATCTCTTAAAATGTTTGATAGTTTAGGTCAAAGACCAGAATGCACATTCAACGTCCATATTCACTAGACATTCTTAAAAATATTCTTGCACTTCAAAATTTTCTAAATTTGAAAGTAACTCAAATTCTGATTAGTTAAACCAAATGGTTTAGCTAATCAGAAGTTGGCTTATTTCAAAATTTAGAAAATGCTGGAGAATGAGACTAAGAACGTTCTTAAGAATGGTTGGTGAATACTGAACCTGATTTCGATCAGTACTGTCTTCTATTCAACCCTTTACCACACAACAAAATTTTAAACTTTTTCCATTTAAAAGGATTTGCAGATGACATTCTAGACATGGCTGGAATGATAGCGTTCCATGTTCCAAGCAGCAGACAATTTCTGCACACCCCCCCCCCCCCGAATTTGTAAGATCAAATTTTTTTTTTACTTGGTTTTTTTACTTGGTTGATATTTTACTTCAAATGTCTCAGTATCCTTTGAAGACATTTTCAAGACTTATGTGTACTTTATGTTTTACTCTTTACAACATGCAAAAATCTTACTTGTTCATAGTGCAAGCATTTGCTAATGACAAATGCATTGCGAATGACTGGATCAATTTTTGAAAGGATAGACTGCATTGTGGGAAAGGGAAAAATGCTGGTTTCTTCTTTTCCGATAATGTTTTTAAAAGCCCTCTTTCTCAGGTTTGTTAAAACACAAGATTGTTTTGTGAAGAAATCATGTTTCCCTACTGAAAAAAATATAAATGAATTAAGGTAACTTGAGCCATAAACCTGTTATAAATTGGAAAGATTTAACAGTTATAAAGATAAAAATCTAGACAGATTGAAAATAAAAGGCATTCTAAGAAGAACTAAAAAGTAATATTTATGATTAATACTTTTGACATGCAAGCCATTCACCCTGTCACTTTGATATCAATGTTTAAAGTTTGATATAGAAGATTAAGATATGATCTACTGGGTTTTTTGTTTGTTTGTTTGTTTTTAGTCAGATTTAAATCTTTGTTAATGTAATCATAAACCCAAATTATTTCTTCATTTTCGCATGCAGAAAACTGATAGCAATTTTCCTGTGTGAGTCACTCCAAAAAACTCAAGTGTACAGCAATCCATGCCTTAACTTTTTTTCTGTGAAGCAAAAAGTTTCATTTGAATGCTTTTCATCAGAAGTAGAAAGTACTTTTGCACCATTTTTTGTAGCTAAAATCTTTTTCTTTTTTACCTTTCAGAATTAGATCTATTGAAAAGGCTTTCTAAATCAAAATCAGGATGAATGGGATATGAAACACAAACCATTATACATCTACATGTGATAATGTAAGTTTATCTTTTTCTATAGAAACCTTGGTACATGGATATTAGCCATGCTCTGGCAAAAGGGGGCTTGATGCATCTCCGTCATGCATTATACGTGGCAAATCATTACATAAGCACCTTTCATAGCTATAGTTGTCTTTGTGGCTGTTGTAGATCAAGATCAGACTGCATAGATCGTGCAGTCTGATCTTTGATCTACACTGTCCGCTTTGCTGAGACATTATGGACAATAGCAACCTTGATATTGCTCTTATTATGCTATTTCTTCTAAAATGGAAATGTCTGTGGCGTTTATTCTGCATTCTAAGGGTTAACTATCATGAAGAATGGCAGTTAGTTGCATGATAAATCTAATATGCTATAACCCTTTACCACACAATCCCAAGTTTGAATGACCCTGCAGAAGAAGCCTTCTGAAAACATTGTGGGAAAAGGAGAAAATGCTGATAACCAGCATTTTCTCCTTTTCCCTACCCTATCAAATACAGAAATCAGCATTAAGCGACATTTAATTTTTCGTTTGCAAATGCTTTCAATTTGGTCCCATAAAAAATTTTGTCATTTGGTAAAGAGTTAACTTTTTACCAGACAACCAAAATTTAATTTCGATTCTTGTAAATTGAAAGCAGTAGCAGATAACAGAGTAGATGGCTCAAAAACAGACAACCCAGAAACTGGAATTTGTTTTGGAATGGTAGAAAAACATTAAGGGAAAAGGAGAAAATGCTGATAACAAGAATTTTCTCTTTTCACTTCATATTTTCAAAAGCATTTGACCTAAACGGTGTTAGCACTTTGGATTGTGAAGTAAAGAGTTAATGGCCCTTAAGTATTACAAAATATAAAAGTTATTTGCCTTTGTATCTAGATTATTTAAGGAGATTTTCAGCATTTTTTTTTTGCGCAACCTAGTGCGCATGGAAATGAGCTGTTTCATCCCCGGGCTTGTTCGCCCAAGCTTGTTCATCCGGGCTCATTCGTCCAGGCGTGTTCGTCCTTTTGAATGATCTCATTTCTTTTAAAATCAAATTTGGAGCACTTAGAAGGCATATTAGTATAGAGGGCAATATTGGACTCTTAACGAAGGAAATAGAAGTATTCGGATAGTTTCACTGTACGGCGTTAAATCAGAAACGGCCTAAACATGTTTTGCTTTAACTCTTTACCACACAATCCCGAGTTTTAATGATCCAGAGGATGAAGCCTTTTGAAAACATTGTGGGAAAATAACAAAATGCTGGTAACCAGCATTTTCTCCTTTTCCCCTAATGTTTTCTACCATATCAAAGAAATATCATATTATTTGAGCCGCACTGACACTGTCACCTGCAAATGCTTTCAATTTGGCAAGTCTGACATTTTTTATGTGGTAAATGGTTAAAAAGACATTTTGCGAGGAAAGTTAGACTGTATTTCAAGGGTTCAGTCTGCAATTCCAATAAATGATATTACAAGAAATGCTGACTGTATGCAACAAGCAAGGGAGAAGAAACAAAGGTCACTGTCAGTTCCCCACCCACTTCTTCTAATGCTAGGTGTACAGAAACATATTCTCGTGATGAGATATCATAATCATCGAACGAGCCATAGAAAAGTGGACGTTGAAATAGTAGCCTGTGTCGAATTATTAGCCTACAGACTTGACTGAACAAGCGGTTGGTATAGATTCAAAATCTAACTGCACATGCCATACAGTCTGATCTTAATCTATGCTATGTGCTAAAGCCCCTGTTTTCGACTATGGTGCAGAAAGGGTAAAGTGGGGTTTTTATCCTGGGTTATACCCATACTAACCTGATGTTAAATAATGCATATTATAACCAGCTTACTTACATCAAAGATTTTAGGAGCCCTGTTCAAAATAAATATGAAAATTTACCATGTTTACCCGAAACCAATCTTCAGTTCTGGGTGGTCTTTGATAATAGGTAATCTTTCAGTTAAATTTGACATATCAAATGTTTTGTCTTTACTAACACTTGACTATGCTTTTGTTTTTAGCTCACCTGAGCACGAAGTGCTCTGGGTGAGGTATTGTGACCGGTCATTGTCCGTCGTCCGTCCATCTGTCCGTCCGTCCGTTAACAATTTCTTTAAAAATCTTCTCCTCCAAAACCAGATGGCCAATCTTGATAAAACTTGGCAGGAATGTTCCTTGGATGAAGCTCTACAAAAATTGTTAAAAGAATTTAATTCCATGAAAAACTGTGGTTGCCATGGCAACGAAATGGCTGAAAATGGAAAAAATCTTTAAAAATCTTCTTGTGACAAACCATAAGGCCGAAAGCATTCATATTTTGTATGAAGCATCATTGGGTGACCCTTTACCAAAATTGTTAAAATTAATCCCGTAGGGTCATATTTGGGCTTTGCCCGGGCGCAGCCTATTTCACATAATAACAAAGAAGGAAATCTTTGAAAATCTTCTTCTCTGAAACTGGAAGGCGTGGAGCTTTGATATTTGGCATGTAGCATCTCCTAGTGGACCTCTACCAAGTTTGTTCATATGACGCCCCTGGGGTCAAAACTGGCCCGGCCCTGGGGGTCATAAGTTTCGAACATAGGTACAAAGAAGGAAAACTTTAAAATTCTTCTTCTCTGAAACTGGAAGGCGTGGAGCTTTGATATTTGGCATGTAGCATCTCCTAGTGGACTTCTACCAAATTTGTTCATATGACGCCCCTGGGATCAAAACTGGCCCCGAGCCGGGGGTCACAAGTTTCAAACATAGGAACAAAGAAAGAAAACTTTAAAATTCTTCTTCTCTGAAACTGGAAGGTGTAGAGCTTTGATATTTGGCATGTAGCATCTCCTAGTGGACTTGTACCAAGTTTGTTCATATGATGTCCCTGGGGTCAAAACTGGCCCCGCCCCGGGGGTCACAAGTTTCAAACATAGGAACAAAGAATGAAAACTTTAAAATTCTTCTTATCTGAAAATGGAAAGCGTGGAGCTTTGATATTTGGCATGTAGCATCTCCTAGTGGACCTCTACCAAGTTCGTCCATATGATGTCCCTGGGGTCAAAACTGGCCCCGCCCCGGGGGTCACAAATTTCGAACATAGGAACAAAGAAGGAAAACTTTAAAGTTTTTCTTCTCTAAAACTGGTAGGCGTGGAGCTTTGATATTTGGCATGTAGCATCTCCTAGTGGACCTCTACCAAGTTTGTTCATATGACGCCCCTGGGGTCAGAACTGGCCCCGCCCCGGGTGTCACAAGTTTCGAACATAGGAACAAAGAAGGAAAACTTTAAAATTCTTCTTCTCTGAAACTGGAAGGCGTGGAGCTTTGATATTTGGCATGTAGCATCTCCTCGTGGACTTCAACCAAGTTTGTTCATATGACGCCCCTGGGGTCAAAACTGGCCCTGCCCCGGGGGTCACAAGTTTCAAACATAGGAACAAAGAATGAAAACTTTAAAATTCTTCTTCTCTGAAACTGGAAGGCGTAGAGCTTTGATATTTGGCATGTAGCATCTCCTAGCGGACCTTTACCAAGTTTGTTCATATGATGTCCCTGGGGTCAAAACTGGCCCCACCCTGGGGGTCACAAGTTTCAAACATAGGAACAAAGAATGAAAACTTTAAAATTCTTCTTCTCTGAAAATGGAAAGCATGGAGCTTTGATATTTGGCATGTAGCATCTCCTAGCGGACCCTCTACCAAGTTTGTTCATATGATGTCCCTGGGGTCAAAACTGGCCCCGCCCCGGGGGTCACAAGTTTCGAACATAGGAACAAAGAATGAAAACTTTAAAATTCTTCTTCTCTGAAACTGGAAGGTGTGGAGCTTTGATATTTGGTATATAGCACCTCCTAGTGGACCTCTACCAAGTTTGTTCATATGATGTCCCTGGGGTCAAAACTGGCCCCGCCCTGGGGGTCACAAGTTTCAAACGTAGGAACAAAGAAGGAAAACTTTAAAATTCTTCTTCTCTGAAACTGGAAGGCGTAGAACTTTGATATTTGGTATGTAGCATCTCCAAGTGGACCTCTAACAAATTTGTTCATATGATGCCCCTGGGGTCAAAACTGGCCCCGCCCTGGGGGTCACAAGTTCAAACATAGGAACAAAGAAGGAAAACTTAAAGTTCTTCTTCTCTGAAACTGGAAGGCGTGGAGCTTTGATATTTGATATTTGGCATGTAGCATCTCCTAGTGGACTTGTACCAAGTTTGTTCATATGATGTCCCTGGGGTCAAAACTGGCCCCGCCCCGGGGGTCACAAGTTTCGAACATAGGAACAAAGAAGGAAAACTTTAAAATTCTTCTTCTCTGAAACTGGAAGGCATAGAGCTTTGATATTTGGCATGTAGCATCTCCTAGCGGACCTCTACCAAGTTTTTAGCTCACCTGAGCACGAAGTGCTCTGGGTGAGTTATTGTGACCGGTCATCGCCCGTCGTCCGTCCGTCTGTCCATCTGTCCGTCTGTCCATTAACAATTTCTTTAAAAATCTTCTCCTCCAAAACCAGATGGCCAATCTTGATAAAACTTGGCAGGAATGTTCCTTGGATGAAGCTCTACAAAAATTGTTAAAAGAATTTAATTCCATGAAAAACTGTGGTTGCCATGGCAACGAAATGGCTGAAAATGGAAAAAATCTTTAAAAATCTTCTTGTGACAAACCATAAGGCCGAAAGCATTCATATTTTGTATGAAGCATCACTGGGTGACCCTTTACCAAAATTGTTAAAATTAATCCCGTAGGGTCATATTTGGGCTTTGCCCGGGCGCAGCCTATTTCACATAATAACAAAGAAGGAAATCTTTAAAAAATCATCTTCTGACAAACCATAATGCCTAGAGAATTCATATTTGGTTTGTAGCATTATATGATGATCCTCTACCAAAATTGTGAAAATTAAACCTCAGTGGTCATATTTGGGCTCTGCCAGGGCACACCCTATTTTACATGGAAACAAAGAAGGAAATCTTTTAAAATCTTCTTGTGACAAACCATATTGGCTTGAGCATTCATATTTTGCATGTAGCATCATCTAGTGACCCTTTACAAAATTTGTTATAATTATCCCTTTGGGGTCATATTTGGGCTCTGGCCGGGCGCACACTATTTTACATAAAATTAAAGTTGGAAATCTTTTAAAATCTTTTTGGGACAAACCATAAGGGCCAAAGCATTCATATTTTGCATGTAGCATCATTTGGTGACCCTTTATAAAAATTGTTAAAATTATCTCTTTTGGGTCAT
Organism: Tridacna gigas; assembly: GCA_945859785.2. NCBI lineage: Eukaryota > Metazoa > Mollusca > Bivalvia > Cardiida > Cardiidae > Tridacna > Tridacna gigas. The sequence continues at coordinate 60,908,436 of OX244032.2, forward strand.
ATTTGGGCTCTGCTCGGGTAAACCCCCCCCCCGCCTTTTTTTTTTCCACCTTTTTTTTTTTAGCTCACCTGAGCACATAGTGCTCAGGGTGAGCTATTGTGATCGATCGTTGCCATGGCAACCGAGAGAAAAAACTTTAAAAATCTTTTTGTCCCAAACCGTAAGGGCTAGATCTCTCATATTTGGCATGTAGCATCATCTAGTGGCCCTCTACCAAAATACTTCAAATTATGGCCCTAGTCTTGAAAATGGCCCTATGTTGTGGGTTCTCGGATTTCACATAGAGATAAAGAAGGAAATCTGTAAAAATCTTCTTGTCCCAAACCGTAAGGGCCAGACCCTTCATATTTGGCATGTAGCATCATCTAGTGGCCCTCTACCAAAATTCTTCGAATTACGGCCCTAGTGTTGAAAATGGCCCTATGTTGTGGGTTCTCGGATTTCACATAGAGATAAAGAAGGAAATCTTTAAAAATCTTCTTGTCCCAAACCATAAGGCCTAGAGCTCTCATATATGGCATGTAGTATCATCTAGTGGCCCTCTACCAAAATACTTCAAATTATGGCCCTAGTCTTGAAAATGGCCCTATGTTGTGGGTTCTCGGATTTCACATAGAGATAAAGAAGGAAATCTGTAAAAATCTTCTTGTCCCAAACCTTAAAGGCTAGAGCTTTCATATTTGGCATGTAGCATTATCTAGTGACCCTGTACCAAAATACTTCAAATTATGGCCCTAGTCTTGAAAATGGCCCTATGTTGTGGGTTCTCGGATTTCACATAGAGATAAAGAAGGAAATCTTTAAAAATCTTCTTGTCCCAAACCATAAGGGCTAGAGCTCTCATATACAGCATGTAGTATCATCTTGTGGCCTTCTACCAAAATACTTCAAATTATGGCCCTAGGGTTGAAAGTGGCCCTATGTTGTGGGTTCTTGGATTTCACATAGAGATAAAGAAGGAAATCTGTAAAAATCTTCTTGTCCCAAACCTTAAAGGCTAGAGCTTTCATATTTGGCATGTAGCATCATCTAGTGACCCTCTACCAAAATACTTCAAATTATGGCCCTAGTCTTGAAAATGGCCCTATGTTGTGGGTTCTCGGATTTCACATAGAGATAAAGAAGGAAATCTGTAAAAATCTTCTTGTCCCAAACCATAAGGGCTAGAGCTCTCATATATGGCTTGTAGTATCATCTAGTGGCCCTCTACCAAAATACTTCAAATAATGGCCCTAGTATGGAAATTGGCCCTATGTTGTGGGTTCTCGGATTTCACATAGAGATAAAGAAGGAAATCTGTAAAAATCTTCTTGTCCCAAACCGTAAGGGCTAGAGCGTTCATATTTGGCATGTAGCATCATCTAGTGGCCCTCTACCAAAATACTTCAAATAATGGCCCTAGTGTGGAAATTGGCCCTATGTTGTGGGTTCTCGGATTTCACATAGAGATAAAGAAGGAAATCTGTAAAAATCTTCTTGTCCCAAACCGTAAGGGCCAGAGCTTTCATATTTGGCATGTAGCATCATCTAGTGGCCCTCTACCAAAATACTTCAAATTATGGCCCTATTGTTGAAAATGGCCCTATGTTGTGGGTTCTCGGATTTCACATAGAGATAAAGAAGGAAATCTTTAAAAATCTTCTTGTCCCAAACCATAAGGGCTAGAGCTCTCATATATGGCATGTAGTATCATCTAGTGGCTCTGTACCAAAATACTTCAAATAATGGTCCTAGTGAGGAAATTGGCCGTTTGTTGTGGGTTCTTGGATTTCACATAGAGATAAAGAAGGAAATCTTTAAAAATCTTCTTGTCCCAAACCGTAAGGGCTAGAGCTTTCATATATGGCATGTAGCATCATCTAGTGACCCTCTACCAAAATACTTCAAATTATGGCCCTGGTGTTAAAAATTGACCCTATGTTGTGGGTTCTTGGATTTCACATAGAGATAAAGAAGGAAATCTTTAAAAATCTTCTTGTCCCAAACCATAAGGGCTAGAGCTTTCATATTTGGCATGTAGCAATATGGTGTTGAGCTGAGTTGCATTTCAGGTGAGCGATTTAGGACCATCATGGTCCTCTTGTTTAAAAAAAAATGCTTATGCTACAGTCACACAGGGCCGGATTTCGAACCGGGTCCATACGGAATTAAAACCGCATCGACCCGGTTCCACCTGTATAGACCCACATCATAACCCATGTCAATTCCTGATGAATTCCGGGGGCTACGATACGGCAGAGAAAAATTTTTGGTCATGTTCAAAATTTTTGCACGGATTTCAATTCCGTATTGATATCCGTATTGACCCGGTTTGAACCCGTTGACCTGCATCGACCCGCTTCAACCCGCAGCGTAAAACCCCATCGACCCTTGTCGTATACCGCATTGCCTTCATGCAACGGATTTTGACAAGGTTTACAACAAGGTCGATACTGGTCGAAGAGGGTCGACACGGGTCGATAGGGGTCGAAAAGGTTTTAGTTAAGGATTTAAAGTGGATTTCTATACGGTTTGAGATGGGTCAATAGGGGTCAAACCGGGTTGATAAGGAATTAATACGGGTCGATAACGGTTGATAAGGGTAGATAGGGGTCGATAGGGTCGAAGAGGGTCATTTGAGGAGTGTCCAAAAAAAATCATATATGTAAGAGGGGCTCCTCTACTCTACATTCATTCATCATCAACATGAACAAGAACGAGGTAGAACTGATGCAGGAGCTGCTGGAGCTCAACAGACAGGTGACAGATGTTGTTGGCAATGTCCTGATGCACGTCTTGCAATGACAAGAGGACAGAAGGCGGCAGAGAAGGTGGTGGACAGGGCCTTGGATCCTCATGAGACCCATCCTGGGCCAGTACGACAGTCTTATGCCGGAGCTGAGACGAGAAGATCCCCAGACGTTCAAGAACTACGTCTGTGTGGACCCTCACCTCTATGATGAACTCCTTCTGAGGTTGCAGCCACGACTCTAGAAGAAATTCACCCACTGGAGGGAACCCATCTGGCCTGGTTAGAGGCTGGCACTCACCCTACGCTATCTCGGGCATTGTGAGGCAAGTGTGTGATGCCATTGTGGAAGAGTACATGGAAGAGGTCCTCCACACGCCTATGCAACCACACCAATGGGTAGAGGTAGCTGATGAGTTTCGGTGTAGATGGAACTTCCCCCACTGTGTCGGTGCTACGGATGGCAAGCATGTAGCCATCAGAAAACCAACTAAGGGAGGTTGCATCTACTGGAACTACAAAGGCAACAACTCTATTGTCGTCATGGCCATGGTCGATGCTGACTACAAGTTTAGATGGGTGCAAGTTGGTGATCCTGGCTCCTACTCTGATGACAACCAACCCATGGCATTCTTCTTGGTAGCTGATGATGCCTTTGCGCTGAGGACCTGGCTGATGAAGCTATTCTCCAAGAGAGCACTTGACCAGGATGAGAGGATCTTCAACTATCGTCTCTCCCATGCAAGGCGAGTGGTGGAGAATGCCTTCGGCATCCTGGCACACAGATTCCGTTGCCTGCTTGGATTCCTAGAGCTGACTCCAGCCACAGTGGAGAAGGTGGTGAATGCCTGCATTTGTCTGCACAACATCCTGAGGACCAGATACCCTGGTCAACAGAACCACATCCTTGATGCAGAAGATCCAGCTCACAACCTTGTTCCTGGGGCTTGGAGAGAAGGTGCTCAGATGGATGATTGCCAGCATGTCCAGGGAGGCAACAGGAACACTAGAGAGGCCAAGAAGCAGCGCAACCTGTTGAAGCACTACTTTCAGGGTCCAGGTGCAGTTGACTGGCAGGAGAGGATGATCTGAGTTCATCAGCCCACTGGGGGAACAGTCCTTTTAAAGACTATGGGAAGTACCCCCACCTGGGGAACAGTACTTTTAAGGACTATTGGAACTACCCAGTACTTCTTGTATTGTCAGAAATATACTGTTATCACAATTATCTGCTTTAAAATTTTGAAATTCCTCAAATTCTAAGGTTTACTTTCTTGTGCAAAGTAAAACCTTAGCTGAATTTGTTAAATTAGTTTTGGTCCTTTGGGTATTTTTTCATCCTCTTGTAATTATTTAAGTTTCAACATTTTGGTCAAAGCACTACTGATGAGGAATTATATTCCGAAACGGCCGTCTAGTGCTGCAAAATTAAAGCTGGTATAATATGTAATTACAAAGGTCCTTTTAAGGGCCACCCAAATCCTTGCAAAAGAATCAAATGACTCTGTGCTTAAAAAAATGTTTTAATGTTACATGAATGTGTGAGTGAATGTTTGAATGAATGAAATGGGTTTTCAATTAAAAATAAAGTTTACAAAGTTAATGGAAATTTTTTATAGACATATTTTGGCCCTTTCATACAAATTTTTTAACTGGACTCTCTGTACTCATAATACACTGATATTTACAGTCACTTATAGCACCACTTCTCCAAGTCACTGCTGCAAGAATCACTGATGTCACTGAAGTCACTTATTACTGTCTATATACTGGTATGTTGAAATGTCATCCAACTCTCTTGGGAGTGAGAAGGAGGACAAGTCCCCTGCAGGAGGCCTGGGAGTGGAGGCAATGGTCACTGGTAAATCGGCAGCTGTCGTGACCGGTGTGACCTGTGTGGGTGGGGTGGGGTCCCAGCCAGAGGCAAGTCCTGGAGGTGCCCCAAGTGCTGAAGATGGTCCTGGTTACGGTGCTGATCTGGGACGAGGAGGCAGAGGAAGCAGTGTCTGGGACTGGTACTGTGTCTGCCGTCCCACTGGGGCACTGTTTCTGCTGTAACATGCCCAGTGACTAGGCAGCCTGAAACTCTTCTGTCATAGTCATGGGGGCACAAACTGCATCTGGGGGGGCTGCTGTGGGGGCTGCTGAAGCGGGGCCTACTGCATCTGCTGCCTAGACTCCTGCTGGTACATTAGAAAAAGGATGGTAATTTTCTTTTAAACATTATTTATGGAGTGGAGACAACTTTGGCTTTTCTCTAAATGTTACAGAAATACTGTACTATAAGTATTATCATTATTGCAAGATAATAATTATAATACATTATTTCTGGAGAAAAATTGCCAAATTTGTCCCCACCCACAAAAACAAAATTTAATATTTACCCACCCCATGACCAAAAATTTACCAAAAAAAATTTGCACCACCCAATGGACCAAAAATTTACCCCACCCGTGAAAAATTTCACCCACCCTTCAAAAATATGTGCCTTACCTATGACCAAAAATTTACGCCACCCTGAAAAATTTTTACCCCACCCAATGACCACAAATTTAACCCACCCTAAAAATCAATTAAAAATGCATCCCACCCCAGCTGAAGTCAATGTAAATGGAAACTTACATCTTCCTTGCCTGCTGGCTTGGCCCTCTTGCGGTACATGTGGGCCTCCAGGATGGAGTCAAACATGGCCTTTATCCATCTGTCCCTCTCACTCAGTCTGATGGATCCGGAACCAGACGGGGGTGTCTTGGTAATCTTTCCATAGCGAGTCCTCCAAGAATCTATGACAGTCTTGAGCCTGGAACCTGCAAAATATAGAACAGAACAAAAATACATTATAATAATTTATCAAATCAAAAATTTTCTGCATGATAAAATCAAACATGAAGAAGTAGAAAATATGATTTTTGCCCCAGGCCTAAACAAATCCCCTCCAACCCCTAAAATATTCCGCACCCCCGATTAAAGAAGTCTCCCACCCCCTCCTACATGTTGGCCCCACCCCATTACCAAAATTTTTCCCTCCTCCACTCCTTTAAAAAATAAAACAAAAAAAACACACTGCAACCCCTGCAAGGAAATGCAAATAAAAATTCAAAACTCACCAGTCAACCCTTCCACACCAAGCTCCTCGGCTCTGTCATGGAACTTCTGGTCACGGATGCGGGTTTTCATGTAGTCTGGATGGCTGAGGTACCAGAAGGAGGAGTTGTCACGGTACCATGCCATCACATCGTCCTCTTGCTGGTGAGTCAGGTTTACTCGTGGAGTATAGCGGATAGTCTTCTTCCCTGGAGTGGGCTGGGATGAAGTACCTGCCTGTGCCTGTGCCTGGTGTCCGGCCTGGTCTCCAGACTCCTGCAAAAGAAGAAACAGAAGAAAACACATTTTAAATTATTTGTATTTTAAACATGGAAAAATTAGGATACTCAAATTGAAAAAAACAATTTTGCCAACAACCCCTAAAATAATATGTTTATTCTCCACCCCCATCCCCCCCTCCACCCCCCAAAAATTATATTTCTGCACCCCAAAACCCAAAATACTTTACCCCATCCATTACAATGATTGCCCCTACCCCATGACCAAATTTTCCCCCAACCCACCCCCAAAGAATGTATTGTATTATATTTACACCCACCTGCTCTCTGGGCTGAGCCTTCCTGGGTGACCTGGGTGTGTCTGGGGGTAATGGTATACAGAACTCCTGCTGAACTTCTTCTTCGTCCCCTGACTCCTCTCTGGCCCCGCTTGGGATGGGTAGCCTGGATGGTGGGCTGGGTGACTCACTCCCTCTTCTGGCCTTGAACTTTGGTCTGGCACTTCCCTTTTTAGGTGGCATTATGACTGACAGAACTTCCAGTGAATAGCAGAGCTTCCAGTTGCAGAGCTTCAGTTGTTGATGAAATCGTTGTGCACTCTTCTGTAGCAGGCAGTGTAATGAAAACCGTCTGCCAGCGCTGCAGTATTTATTCCTGGCATGCGGACCGCATAGTAAACCGTTTTGACCCGTGTGGACCCGCAGCGACCCGAAGCGACCCGCAAAAGCAAACCTAAAGAACACCGCTGTGACATCCGTTCCCACCCGCGCTGGCCCGTTTCGACCCGCATCGACCCCTACCCACCCGTACTTGCCCTTTTCATATCCCCGTGGCCAACTTTTAAATCCGCGTATGAAAACCGCATCTAGCCTTTTCTACCCTGCCAGTATGTAAATTGCCCTCCATTCCGGGACTAATCCGGCCCATTTTCATCCGGATCAAATCCGGTTTGTGACCTGGCCGTATGTGACTGTAGCATTAGTTTTCAGTAAAACTGGGAATTTTTGTATAAATCTGTTTTATGGTTGCCATGGAAACTGTAATTTTGTGAAAATCTGAACTTGACAACCTATTCTTTTTGTGCTAGATTTAAAAAGAAGATACTTCAAGGATTCTATACAGAAAAATGGACAAAATCTATGGGGTATTTTTGATAATCCAGTTTTACCGGCAGAACTCCTATTTTTTTCGGCATTTTTATGCATACAAAATTGCTAAAAAATGGCCCTCTCTGAAAAAAAAAGTGAATGGAATTCAAATTTTCTGAATGTTAGTTAAGAATATTCAAATACTTAGGTCTGATTTAATATAAATTATAAAACTGAACTTGTCTGACAATGTTATAATCATTTTCAAGCAAAAGTCACAATTTTTAGAATTTGAGGGTATACTGTTACCATGGAAACAGACATTTAACAAGAAAACGAATTTGACAACATATATGTAATTTTCTTTTTATTTTTGTATTCAGCATAAAATTTTACATAATATATGTGAAAACAAAGAAATTCAATGGAAGAATTAAAACTCTAGAAAACGTCCTTAATGAGATTAAATCAATGTAGAAAAGAGAAAAGGTTGACATTTATCATCTTCTATTGCATAAATCACTTGTTTGCCACTTTTGAAGACACAGTAATAGAAAAAGGGGCAATCATACATTTGAGCCAAGCTCTTTGAAAAGGAGGCTTAATACATCTGCGAAAAGTATTGACTCAGGTCAGACTGCGCAGTCCGCGCAGGCCAACCTTGGCCAAAACTTTCCCTTATTGGTCAATTTTCTGTATGCCCAAGGACCAGTCCACCTCATGATTGAGTCAGTTGTTTAAAAAAAATGGCTTTTATGGATCCATAATTATGTGACGGTTTGATTGGTATCATGGATCACGGAGATGCATTAAGCCCCTTTTAACCAGAGTATGGCTCATTTGTTTTATAATTTGTATGACGTTTTTTTGTAGTATCCAGGGATCGGTCTCTAAGTTGTAACAGTAAAATCATGATAATTAAAGGCTAGAACAGGATGAACGAAATCCTTTGATAAGAGCAATGCCCAGGAAATCACTAGAAAATGAAAATTTAAAGAGTGTATTGTCTTCATTAGTGGTGATTACAAAGACTTTGTTTTAGAATCTCTTCTCTTTCACCAGTACAATAAAGTTTTGAAATAGCCAGAATATCAATGTTGCTCAAGTGAGCCGTTTGATGATTTATTTATATGAGCCATGCTCTGTGAAAAGGGGCAATCATACATTTGAGCCAAGCTCTTTGAAAAGGAGGCTTAATACATCTGCGAAAAGTATTGACTCAGGTCAGACTGCGCAGTCCGCGCAGGCCAACCTTGGCCAAAACTTTCCCTTATTGGTCAATTTTCTGTATGCCCAAGGACCAGTCCACCTCATGATTGAGTCAGTTGTTTAAAAAAAATGGCTTTTATGGATCCATAATTATGTGACGGTTTGATTGGTATCATGGATCACGGAGATGCATTAAGCCCCTTTTAACCAGAGTATGGCTCATTTGTTTTATAATTTGTATGACGTTTTTTTGTAGTATCCAGGGATCGGTCTCTAAGTTGTAACAGTAAAATCATGATAATTAAAGGCTAGAACAGGATGAACGAAATCCTTTGATAAGAGCAATGCCCAGGAAATCACTAGAAAATGAAAATTTAAAGAGTGTATTGTCTTCATTAGTGGTGATTACAAAGACTTTGTTTTAGAATCTCTTCTCTTTCACCAGTACAATAAAGTTTTGAAATAGCCAGAATATCAATGTTGCTCAAGTGAGCCGTTTGATGATTTATTTATATGAGCCATGCTCTGTGAAAAGGGGGGCTTAATGCATCTGTGCAAAGTATCGACCCAGGTCAGCCTGCGCAGTCTGCACAGCTGACCTGAACTGAAACTTTTCGTTATCAGTCAATTTTCTGCATGCCCAAGGATCAGTAACTGTTAAACTCATGGTTAAGTCAATTATTAAAACGAGTGGCTTTTATGGATCCTTAATTATGTGACGACTTGCTCGGTATGATGTCACGGAGATGTATTAAGCTCCCTTTTGCCAGAGCATGGCTCATATTTACGTATCAAAGTCTACATTATTGGTCCCATTTTGTTGAAATTGCAGGATTTATGTAGTACTATAAGTACTGAAGCCTTACAATATTCAAAAGTTAGGGCTATTCTTTCCAACTGTATCTTCTAGCGTTAGAGTCATTCTGTCGACCAGTGTCTTCAAAGGTTTGACAAAGCTGCTCTTTCCTACATGTCTTTTCAATGCTGTTTTGTGCAAGGATTTGAAAAATTATGTTTGGATAAGAACATTTTAACCCTCAGAGCACTGAATTAACTCTGTCAGTTCTAAATATATCTTACATTCTTGTTCAAATAAACCAGACAGCATAGATCAAATTCAGACTGCACATTCTGTGCAATCTTACCTTGATCTATCCTGTATGCAAAAGCCTCTTGTTTTTTGCCTTTGGTGCCAGAAGGGTTGATATTAAAATGTTCATCAGTCCTTCATATAGCAAAAAAATGGCAAAAATTTCGCTATTACGGAGCATACATATTTAAAGTAGTGGACATTGTAGATCCATCATCAAACAGCACACTCTTTATAGTTTGATCTTGATTTATTTTTTTTCTGCAAAAGCACTTATAACATTGTTCAGGGCTTGCATAGCTAACCCATAAAGTGCTAAGCACAGCTATAGCTGCTGTTGATGATAAAAACATATTAGAGTGTACAGAATTAGCTTAGTTATGCATTGTTATTTATTTGTGTGAAACTTTGGCTCAAACAGCCTTGCAAAAATCAGAAAACCCGATTTTTTTTCTTTTAACCCATTCCCAAACAAACCCTGGTTTTCACGTGTCTGCAGTACAAGTCTTTTGAAAACACTGTGGGAAAAGGAGAAATTGCTCATAACGAGCAATTTCTCCTTTTCCCACAGTGTTTTCTACCCTTTTGGAGAACTTTCCGCCATTTCCATCAAATTTCAAATTGTCGTCTGCAAACTCTTTCAGTTTGGAAGGGTCTAAAATTTGTCGTTTGGGAAAGGGTTAATTGACTGAAAATGTCTCATTTACTTAGTTTCTCTAACCGCCTTGAAGAAGTACGCTGACGTCCACAAAAAACACCTCATCGAAAAAGTGCAGTATATTTATGCATACCCAATATATTTATGTCATTAGTTGTCTTCCGTATTAAGTTCACTTATTTAATATATCAAAACAAAACAGTTTGCTTACCTCGACCGTGTTGGACCAAAACCATGACGTCACTCGCACGTTTTGCAAATGCATCACATGCACTCTCTCCACGTGGTTCTATACACTGACATTACACATGTGTATTCATTTATGGATCAGCAAACAAGTGGTCATCACTATTTTTGAAAGTTTTTAATTTTAAAAATGCCAATACTAAATAACAAAGAGAGAGCAAGAATTTTAGGGATGCTTGAAAGCAGACTTTCTCAAAGTCACATGGCCAGGCGCTTTAACATAGCAAGGTCGACTATGGTTCTTCTTGTACAGTGGGTAAACACAACAGGGAGCGTTTTTTGGCTGGGTGCACCTCTAGTGGCATCTATCAGGCAGGACAATTTCATCTGTCAATGTCACTTGCGTAACTGTTTCGTGACGGCGCAATCTACGACATCAGTGGTTATAGGCAATTATAGGGAATTTCTTGCAGGTGGCCGTACTGTGGTGTGGTCCTGACAGAGCGTCACTGTCAGGAATGTCAGCAGTGGGCTCAAAACAACATTGAAAGATGTTGGCAAGATGTTGTCTCCAGTGATGAATCTCGTTTCAATCTTTCCAATGTCCATGGGCGTGTTCTCATTTACCATTGACATAACGAACGGTACATGCGTAATTGTGTACTAAAGCATAACGGTTTTGGTGGTGGCGGTGTTATGGTTTAGGCAGTGATTAACTACACCTTTAAAACTGACTTGGTGGTAATTAATGGGAATTTAAATGCTAGAAGGTATATGGACCAAGTTCTTGTTCCCATTTTCCAGCAACGCCCTGGTCTTACGTTTCAACATGATAATGCTCGACACCACACGGCTGGGCTCACCAGAAATTTCCTCAGGGCAGTGGTATTGATGTTTTACCATGGCCTGCTCAATCTCCAGACTGCAACCCTGTGGAGCACATGTGGGACGTCCTTGGACGTTGTCTGCGTCAACGCAATCCACAGCCGCAAAATGTTGATGAATTGACAAATGCTCTCCATGAAGAATGGGCTTGAATTCCATGCTGTTACGTAATTTGTGTGGATCTATGGGATGATGTCTTCAGGCAGTGACAGCAAGTACGGGTGGTCATACACGGTACTGAAGAAATATTGTAGGCGAGTTTTTTAAACGTCTATTTCAGCTGAATGTTGGGCACCTCAGGTGAGGTATCAGGTGAAAAACGTCGAAATATTTCCATAGTTTATTTCTAAAGTCTAGGAACCGTGAACTTTATGTTTAGTTTATAAAATTTAATATGATTGTGCAAAGGCAGATGAAGCGTTTTTCATGGACGTCAGTATATTTTGAAAACATGATGAGGAAAAGGAGAAAATGTTAATGACCAGCATTTGGTCTTTTTCTAGAAAATGCTCTACTTTATTAACTCTACCACAGAGTAAAACTTTAGACTTGTCCAAATTGTAAGCATTTCAGATGACAATTTAAGTATGTTTCAAATCATGAGGTTTGTCACTGCAATGGTAGAAAGTGGAGAAAATGCTGGTTACCAGCATTTTCTCCTTTTCCCATAGTGTTTTTAAAAGCTGTCTTCCTCAGGGTCATTAAAACTTGGGATTATGTAGTAAAGGGTTAAAGAGAAATTTCATTTTTAAAGTTTGAGCAACACTTAATTTGATGTCTGCCAACTCTTTTATTTGGATTACTTTGACATTTTTTGTCTGATTTAGTCAAACACATGTTTTTGTGACTATGATGAAGTGAAGTTGTTCAGCAAATAACATGATTTAATGTTTTTTTTTTTTTATGAAAACTGTCTTATAAACATGGTGGGAAAAAGAGAAAGTGGCAGCACAAGCATTTTATTGTTCCCCACACTTTTCAGCCGTCATAAACTCATTCTTGGGACCACATTTGACTTGTGATCTGCAAATGTTTTCGAATTTGATGAGTTTAAAATTCTATCAGCTGGGAAATAGTAAAGTAAATACATAAAAGATGAGGACATATAAAGGGTATAAAATTTACATGACAGCGTATCATAAATATCATCCATGACAACAAGAGAGTCACAAAGTCTATAGAAGAGCTGTTCACACTCTTAATTACCCAGGAAAAATCATTAAAAAATCATTTAGAAATAAACCCATAACCACTGGCTGCTTTTCCAAATAACATAGTCAAAACGATAATCAGAGGTGAGAGAGGAATGAATCCTGTCTCAAGGACTGTCATCAGTCCTCAGAAAGAACTTGACCAAATCAGGGATTTGCATCAGCAACCCTCTGCTTTCAAGCCTTGCATATCACACACTGAGCTACCAAGTACACAGACATAATTTATCCCCCCAAAGGCTATTACAAAACATTATAGTGTTTTTAAAACCCTTCTTCTTTAGGGTTGATAAAACACTCAATTGCGTGGTAAAGTTTTAAAGAATCTTTTTGCGGCAAAAAAATGTTAGGTAAAATGCTCATTAATGCTTAGAGCCTCTTACCCTACCTACCTTCCTCTTTCCTCTGCTGTCTTAGTCACCTCTCACCACCCACCCACGTGGTGTTGCTTTTCAGAAATTGTAGATTAAGATCAGACTGCATCTAACCTTGTCAACCTTTGAAAAGCCTGTCACAATAATAGCTACTGTTGTGGTCAGTGAAGATCAAGATCAGACTGACTAAAAACATGCAGTCTCATCTTATAACAGGGTGCTGTATGTTTATTTTGTTATCTGTCAGTTGGTCATGTGACCAAAGAAGTGCTCAAATGCCAACTGGGACTACTTTTAAATGAACATCCCAATGATTTAATGAAAGTGTCGGCAGCCAGAACTGTCAGCAAGAACTGTTGCTGAATGTTAAATACATATTCAAAGTTTTTATATGTAAATCAAATTTTTTTTGTTGTCTTACATGTTAAAAAGCTAAAAACAGAGAAATATTTGTCTTCATTGGACAGAACATTCAAAAGGGTAAACGTCACATTCATGCTTTAATCATTCATGACATCATTATTACAGCTGCATTTATGGTGTAAGGATGCTTTACACTGTTCCTAATTTTTATTGGTAGTGAAAAAGATGTTGACATGTGTGCTTTTTTTTTCAGCAAAATATTCAATTTATCATGATTTTAGTATTGGTCCCCACAATGTTTTCAAATGCCTGTTCCTCAGGGTCGTTTAAACATAGCACTGCTTGGTAATCTGTTAACAAAAATTCCCAAACCATCCTTCATCATAGGTGTGAGCACTTTTTAGTCAAACATAGATGTTTTTACGATCAGAGTTCTCAGCGCTGCTGATAGGATACAATGAACAAAAATGTATATACATACATGAGCCATTCTGTGTGAAACAAGCAGCGCAGGCTGACCTGGGTTGAAACTTCTTGCTATAGGTCAGTTTTTTGCATGTCAAAGGACCTTATGATTTAGTAGGTTGCGAGACAAAATGCATCTTATGGATCCTTAATTATGACTTGCTTTGTATGCTGCATCGCAGAGATGAAAAAAAAACCACCTTTTGCTAGAGTGTTGGTCACATGTATAATCATAAAAAAATTGTAGTAAACTAGATTCTCCTGAAACATGCTACCTCCATCACAGTTTTGAATAATATTCATCCTTAGTGGCTTAGTGGTACAAAGTTTTGCTTGATCTAATACAGCAGTTTTGTTTCTGAGCTGTTATATATGAATGAATTAGATTATACAGTTCATTTCCAAAGTGGTCAATAATCTTTCCAGTGTCAACATTCAGTTCATTTTCAGACAAACAAAAAAGATAAATTGCAGTTTGTATAAGCATAGGCCACTGAAACTCCATTGGTCTATTACCGGACAACGAAATTGTCCAATTGGACACCGTTACTATAAGTAGCACATTGGCAACTGCCTCTATATAACAATATAGAGGCAGCCGCCAATGTGCTATTTACAGTAACGGTGTCCGATAAGGAAAATTTCGTTGTCCGGTAATAGACCAATGGAGTTTCAGTGGCCTATGGTATGAGGAATGCTGAGTTGCATTTTGCACTGGTTTCACTATCGATACTTCATACCTATCTGTTGGAAGGTCAAAATAGAGCCCTACAACTGTGGTGAGATGGTATTTTATATCTTTCAATGCACTGGACTAACTGCAAAAATAACCTCCCCAGTCACTCCAAATAAACTTTTCCTACCTTCCAAAACATTGGAGCTAAACAGACCTACACTTTGTGCTCAACAGATGGATGTTCAAGGGCTGATCGCTAAGTTGTAAGTCATGTATTAAAGAAGTTAAGCAGGGATGTCCTTTTTCGGCCCTACTATTCCCCAGCTATCTAAGGCTGTGTACCCAAAGACTGGTGTCATTTGGTCAGTTTATGTAGAAGACTCTGAAGTAAACAAGGCAAGTGACTTTTGCAAAATGGACACAATCACTGAAAGAGTGCCGATTCAAAGAAAGGTCTAGCACCTAAGGACATCCATACTGATATGGTGAATAATGCCACTTCATATGCTACAGCGAAAAGGTGGTTGGCAGAATTTAACCCTTAACACCTTTCATGACTATAGTTGTGTTTGCGGCAAATGTAGATCAAGATCAGGCTGCACAAAACATGCTGCCTGATCTTTGATCTACACTGTCCGTTTTGCTGAATCACTGTAGACAAAAGCAACCTTAAAATTGCAATTAGTTGGATGGTATTTCTAGGATAAAAATGTCTGGCAGGTTTATTTGGCGCTCTAAGGGTTAAGTGTGGTAGGCAGTGCCCTGAGGACGACACCTGTCCTGGAAGGGCTCTCACTGTTGCAACCTCAGAAATGGTCAATAAAGTCCATGACTGACTGGCAACTTACAAAGATATGTACAGCCAGTACAATTGGGATCACAGGAAATAGTACATTCCAATTTTACACAAGATCTTGCAATGAGGCTGCTCTCAGCCTGTTTGGTACCAAGACTTCTGTTAGTTGATCAGAAGCACACGAGGGGGACTTTGTCAGTTGGTAATACGAACCTTTTAGAGGTAGAGCCTGCTAACTTTCTGCAGAGCTCTGTGACTATGGATGAACCTTGGGTCTATCATTTCAACCTTGCTACACACGTCATACACCCCCCTCTCCTCCAATTCCCCACCAAAAGACTTCTCCATTAGCTGGAAAGGTTTTCATTCCTGCCCTTGGTTTTCTGGGATGCTTATAGTATTCTTATGGTAGATTATCTGCAAAAGGGACAAACAATCAGTGGCACGTAATATGTAGCACTTCATAGGCAGTTAACAGAAAGCTTTAAACTTAAGAGCAAATTCTTAGGGTCTGCTATGTAAAACTTAAGGAACATGTTCAAGAACTTCCGAGCCTGCTCTGTATGACCTAGGTTGTTAATATCCATACCATCCAATTATACTTCCTTTTAGTGGTTGAATTCTACTGTTGGTGTCAAAGATGTATGTTCTATGGGGATTAAGGGGTTTTTACATACAGTAAAACCTCGGTAGTTCATTATGCTACTTTTTATACAGACTAAATGTAGTTCAAACCATACAGTGTGACTGCATTCAGTTATTCTCGGTGCCATATATATACAGATATAGACAATGAGATTTATGCAGCACATCATGCAGTACCCTAAACTGGTACCCATTGTATATCTCCCATTACCTTCAACCTGAAGGCTTGCTCTGATGTTATTTTTGTGATTGTTTCTCCGCTCACCTATCAGAAACACAAAATAAAAATAACATTGGTGCAAGCCTCCAAATTTGGGGTCATCTTGCATGACTGTCCGAAACTAGAAAATTTACTTATCTTTATTTTTCATCCATCTATAAATACCTGTTTACCTGTGTACCATAACATTTGAAAATATGAAACGAATTTATCAACTGCTTTTGTGTTTGCTGAATTCCATCAGAGATTTCCACTTCTAGAGATCAAATCACCCAGAGGACTTCCATTATCATCTGTTTACACCTTGTAGGATGTTTAAGATAATTTCTGAATTGTTAATTGTTGTTTTAGTCGATTAATTGATGGTACAAACCGAAGGCCTTTAATTACACTTGCAGTTAACAACTGATTGATACCAATTGAATTGTCAATCAACAGGTGTGAAATTCAAGGTTAATCATGGGTTTTCACACCTTCGTAATTCTGCAAGCGGATTTATTATATACCAATTAAGGTAGGAATTTGTGCCTGAAAACTATGTTTGGGGCACGAAATACAATACAAGCTACAAACCACCGACTTTCAAAGTATTCAGAAAAATTAACAATGATAAAGAAGGATAAATATCAGGACCAGAGATAGCATACGAACCAACACATAGCTTTGCACCAGTGACGAGCGAACTAACGAAATTCTACTGTAGTTATACAGTGAATATTTTGGGTGTGCGATATTTTGTTGAAAACCACGTTCGTCGGAAAGAATCCCTAGCCGTGACCCTTACCCTAACCCAGACGAATTGTGGCTCAAATTTTCCTTCCAGACAGAGCTTTTCATGAAATAAATCTGGGAATTAAGCAATCAGTATTTTAAAACATACATGGATTTCGACAAAGCACACTTGTGACGAAATGTTGTGCACCGGAATATTTTAACTATTTCCTTGCTGGTGACTAAAAGGCCCAGAGTGTTGATATTATGTTATCATCACATCTAAATGTCATTTAGTAAAAATGTTCTAATTGTGTTCAAGGGCATCAAGATTGGCCCCTATTGATTTGCACTGTATCACTCATTTCCCAATGAAAAATGAAGAAATCTTAAACACTTTGGCAAAAGTTTCTTCCCCAGGTTGAAAAATGGACTGCCATGTACATAGACTTGTACTTACTGCACATGGAAAATTTCAAAGACCTTCTATTTAACCAAAGATGTAAAAGATCAGGTCTCATGTTTGACATAAACAATGACTTAAATAATGGAAATTTTATTTTATTTTTCTGTCTGAAACCATAAGGCCTATGAATTTGATATGAATTGTCATTCATTCCTGTATAAGATTGATCCAATTGTGTCCTGGAGGTCAAAGACTGTGGTCAAATGATTAGTAAAACTATAGCCCCATGCTAGGAGGGGTATCAAGAGTTTTTCAATCTTTAATAGAGCATAAAAAGCTATGTATTTGTTCCTTATTCCCCCATGTATGCATAATTTGCAACGATTTGAAATTTGTTTCCATCATGGTTTGCAAGTTTTAAAAAGCTGTCTACTGTAAAAAATGTATATGTGTATGGGTTCAACCATTACTGTGAAACTATATTCAGATATACCACAAATTAGTCATGGTGATACAATGACAAATACTTATAGAAAAAAAAGTTTTTTTTTTCCAAGATGGAAAACATTCTCCAACAGGAAGCAATGATTGTGTTCAACAGTGTCCCACAGTGTTTCAAAAACTGTCCACTGCAGGGTACAAAAAATTGATCTGTATTTATGTAACTGGCACAGATATATCCATTTGTATCAAGGCACTGCCATGGTTCATATTGGCCATCTTACTCGAAATCCGTCTCAGCCAAAAAGGTCAAGTTAGGCAATATAAATTTTGTAAGTCTTATTACCCTTGTGTCTGGGGTATTGATTATTTGATAATACTTGATAATTCAATCCTCACTGTTGACAGGAAATTGTAAAACTTCTCCCTACAAGTCAAGATTACAATGATAGATTCAATACTCCTAAGACTTCCTTCTGATATGGACAATTATCTTGGAATAATGAAGGTACTAAATCTTCATTTTTCACAGAATATGCAAACATCTTTTGTGGTTGAGTTTCTGAGGTTTTTCCCTTACTACACCTGAATAAGCCATGATATCGTAC
Source organism: Tridacna gigas (assembly GCA_945859785.2). Classification (NCBI taxonomy): domain Eukaryota; kingdom Metazoa; phylum Mollusca; class Bivalvia; order Cardiida; family Cardiidae; genus Tridacna; species Tridacna gigas. The sequence continues at coordinate 60,926,519 of OX244032.2, forward strand.
TTAATGACATAATTCCGAAAAACTGTTGATTTTGTCTCTAATTTTTTTTAGCAATCTTTTAGCTCCACTGTTTGAAGGCCAGCAAGCTTATGTCATGGCCCAGTGTCCGTGCATGCATCTGTCCATGCATGCATTAACTTTTATTTCAAACATCTTCATCTCTGAAACTACCCAATTTTGACGAAACTTTGCAGAAATGATCCTGCCATGGACCTCCTCAAAATTCCTTCAAAGGATTTTATTCCATTAGAAACACGGCAAAAAAAAAAAATATTGATAATCTTTAAAAATCTTCTTGTCTGAAACCATAAGGCCTAGGGCTACCCAATTTGGCATGTAGCTTTATCTAATAGACCTCTACCAAAGTTCTTGAAATTAAAGCCCTGGAGCCAAAACTGACCCTACCCTGGGGATCACAAAATTAACATGGGCTTACAGAGTGACTTAATTTTATATAGTGATCAAGGGAAATAACTTTTGTTATAGGATATATAAAGTTTGTTACCATTTAACTCCATTTGTTATTAAACTGGTGTTAGGTATTCAAGTTTTTTTGATAGCAAATGTTCACTTTTCAGGAAAAATTAATTACTTTTGATGCTAACAGATATTCTCAGATGGTTGGAATGTTTAATATAAAGTAAGGTTTCTGTCATTCATTTTTTGTTCCAGCACTTTACCTTTCATGCCATTTAGAAAACCTGCATGTATTCACTGATATTATCTCTGCATTTCAAAAAAATATCACTTTTTTCAAGGGGGGGGTATTTTTTTCCATGCAAGTTTATTGCCATACAGAATTTTTATGCTGTATGTCTCTGTCAATGCTAGTCAAGTGCTTGATACATTTATTTTACTCTTTATGAAACAACAATTTTTTTGACTAAAAAAAATTAAAAGCCATTGCAGATGACAAATTGAGAGCAGCTTAAATGATTATCTCTGTCTTTAATATAGTAGGAAACATTGCGGAAAAAGGAGAAATGCTGGTTGACAACATTTTCTCCTTTTCCCACAATGTATTCAAAAGCCTTCTCTTTCAGGGTCATTAAAACTCAGAATTGTGTGGTAAAAGATTAACCCTTTCCCAAACAAGCCCTGGTTTTCACATGTCTGCAGTATTAGTCTTGAAAACACTGGGAAAAGGAGAAATTGCTCATAACGAGCAATTTCTCCTTTTCTCACAGTGTTTTCTACCCTTTTGGAGAACTTTCTGCCATTTTCATCAAATTTAAAATTGTCATCTGCAAACTCTTTCAGTTTGGAACAGTCCAAAATTTGTCATTTGGGAAAGGGTTAAAAGCCAGTGGAGCGATACAGGGTCATTATGGCCTTCTTGTCTGACATATTCTAGCAGAACTATTACATAACAGAAGGAAGACGCTGCATGCTTTTGCTCTCCATTTTACTATTTTTGTTGAATTAGAAAAATATTTGTAAGTTGTGAACATTTTTATGATGGCAGGAAATTATGCTACTGATATATATAGCTGGAAAAGTTCACAGGTTCATGCTTGGTTGAATACTGTTGTTAAAATTATCATTGGCAATTAAATTCTGCAAGTGGTATCTATGAACATAAAAACAGAAAGATATTTCGGTGAGACTGGTTTCACTCTTTAGTTTTAATGAAAGAATGTTAGAATACATAAAGCATTACATACGAGGGGTGTTGAGACTCTACTGAAAAAAAACTTGCTATAACACACATTAATTACTTGTTAATTGCCTTGGAAAAAGCAATATGCAAAAACTATGCTGTTACTCTAGAACAGTGCTGTTTGGCGAAATGAAAGTGATGACTCTAAACTCCAGTTATATTGGATGTTACGATATATCTCATTATACAATGTGGCCTTGACGGTCGCTGTTAAGTTCCTCTACATTTTTAGCTCACCTGAGCACAAAGTGCTCAATTGTGCTGTGTCCGGCATCCATTGTCCGTCATGCGACATGCGGTCATAGACATTTACCTTGTTTGCACTCTATAGGCCACATTTTCAGCCAGATCCTCATGAAACTTGATCAGAATGTTTGTCCTGATAAAATCTTGGACAAGTCTGAAATTGGGTCACATTGGGTCAAAAAGTAGGTCATGGGGCCAGATCGTGGAAAACCTTGTGTGCACTCTAGAGGCTACATTTTCTGCCTGATACTCATGAACTTGGTCCAAATGTCTGGATGAAACCTCGGAAAAGTATGAAAGTGGGTCACATCGAGTCAAAAAAGAGGTCACAGGGCCAGATCTTAGATGAGGGTTGTGTACTCTCAAGAGGCCACATTTTCAACCTGATACTCATGAAACTTGGTCAGAATGTTAAACTTTGTCTTGATGAAATATCAGACAAGATTGACATTGGTCATGTCTGGTCAAAAAATAGGTCAAGGGGTGAAATCTTAGAAAACCTTGTGTGCGTTCTAGAGACCACATTTTCTGCCTGATACTCATGAAACTTAGTAAGAATGTTTGTCTGGATGAAAACTTGGACAATTTTGAAATAGGATTATGTCAGGTAAAAAAGTAGGTCACAGGGCCAAATCTTAGAAAATCTTGTGTGCACTCTAGAGGCTACATTTTCAGCCTGATACTCATAAAACTTAGAATGTTTGTCTTGGTGAAATCTCGGACAGTTTGAAATTTGGTCATGTAGGATCAAAAAGTAGGTCACAGGGCCAAATCTTAAAAAGCCTTGTGTGCACTTTAAAGGGAACTTTTTCAACCTGATATCCATGAAACTTGGTCAGAATGTTTGTCTGAATGAAAACTTGGACAAGTTTGAAATTGGGTCATGTCAGGTCATGAAACTTAGTCAGAATGTTTGTCTGGGTGAAATCTTGGACAGTTTGAAATTTGGTCATGTGGGGTCAAAAATTAGGTCACAGGGCCAAATCTTAAAAGGTCTTGTGTGCACTTTAGAGGGAACCTTTTCAACCCGATACCCATGAAACTTGGTCAGAATATTCATCTGAATAAAAACTTGGACAACTTCGAAATTGGGTCATGTCAGGTCAAAAAGTAGGTCACAGGGCCAAATCTTAGAAAAACCTTGTGTGCACTCTAGAGGCAACATTTTCAGCCTCTCAAAAAAACTTGGTCAGAATGTTTGTCTGGATAAAATCTTGGACAAGTTTGAAATAAGTCATGTCGGGTCAAAAAGTAGGTCACCGGCCAAGATCTGAGTAAAAACCTGTGTGCACTCTAAGGCCATATTTTCAGCCTGATACTCATGAAACTTAGAATGTTTGTCTGGATGTAATCTTAAGTTTGAAATTATATCACATCAGGTCAGAAAGTAGGTCAAGGGGCCAAATCTTAGAAAAACCTTGTGTGCACTCTAAGGGCCACATTTTCAGCCTATTACTCATGAAACTTGGTCAAAATGATTGTCTGGATGAAATCTTGGACAAATTTAAAATTGAGTGATGTTGAGTCAAAAAATAGGTCACTGCGCAAAATCTTAGAAAAACCATGTGAACACTCTAGAGGCCACATTTTCAGCCTGATACTCATGAAACTTAGTCAGAAATGTTTGTCTTGATAAAGTCTTGGACATTTAGAAAATAGTGTGACATCCAGTCAAAAAGTAGATCACAGGCCAAATCTTAGAAAATTCTGCATGCACTCCAGAGGCCACATTTTTCTGACTGATACTCATGAAACTTAGAATGTTTGTCTTGATGAAATATCGGACAAGACTGACATTGGGTCATGTCAGGTCAAAAAATAGGTCAAGGGGTGAAATCTTAGAAAACCTTGTGTGCGTTCTAGACACCACATTTTCTGCCTGATACTCATGAAACTTAGTAAGAATGTTTGTCTGGATGAAAACTTGGACAATTTTGAAATTGGGTCATGTTGAGTTAAAAAGTAAGTCACAGGGCCAAATCTTGGTAAAACCATATGTGCACTCTACAGGCAACATTTTCAGCCTGATACTCATGAAACTTAGTCAGAATGCTTGTCTGAATGAAAACTCGGACAAGTATGAAATTGGATCAATATTAGGTCAAACAGTAGGTCAACGGGCCAGATCTTAGAAAAACCTTGTGTGCACTCCAAAGGCCATATTTCTGCCTGATGCTCATGGAACTTAGAATGTTTGTCTTGATGAAGTTGAATTTGGGTCATGTTGGATCAAAAAGTAGGTCACAGAACCTTATCTCAGAAAAACCATATGTGCACTCTAGAGGCCACATTTTCAGCTTGATACTCATGAAACTTGGTCAGAATGATTGTATGGATAAAATCTCAGACATCTTTGAAATGGGGTCACGTCAGGTCAAAAAGTAAGTCATCCGGTCAAAACCTAGAAAAACGTTGTGTGCACTGTAGAGGTCACATTTTCAGCTTGATACTCATGAAACTTAGAATATTTGTAAGGATAAAATCTCGGACAACTTTGGAATTTGGTCACGTCGGATGAAAAAGTAGGTCACATAGCCAAATCTTAGAAAAACCTTGTGTACACTCCAGAGGCCACATTTTCAGTCTGATACTCACGAAACTTATTCAGGATTTTTGTCTCTATAAATTCTCTGACAAGTTTTAAATTGGATCACATTGGGCCAAAAAGTAGCTCACATGGCCAAATCTTAGAAAAAAACATTGTGTGAGCTCTAGAGGCCACATTTTCAGCCTGATACTCATGAAACCTGGACAAAATTTTTGTCTGGATGATATCTTGGACAAGTTCGAAATTGGGCTATGTCGAGTCAAAAGAAGGTCACTTTCATTCATTTGTTTTGCGTCATTAAAACCAGGATCTCTTCAGCTTCATCAGCTGTGGATGACTTTACTCAGGTCAGCGCTTTCGGGCCAATGGCTTTCTTGTTTCGGTATTTACAGTCCCTAGGTGTTTGATTCAGTCTATACATCTACAGCTAGCACCTTCCAGTCACCTTAGACAGATGCCAAACACAAGCAATTATATGTGGCACAAATGTATTGGGACAATTGAAAACCTGTTCCTGATCATCAGCCCCCATCTTAATTGTGGCCTTTATTTAATCAAATAATGATATCCTAAATTGACAAATAGATACAACCCTACATGATAACTTCTTTTCACAATTTTATTTGCCAGCCATTGAACAGCTCTGTATTTATGCCTTTTTCTAATAGTACATAAAGTTAATTGTAAGCTGTGCACATACTATTTGGGGTAAAACAAGATCACATATGTAAACCCATTACCACACAATCCCGACTTTTAACGACCCTAAAGGAAGAGCCTTTTGAGAACATTGTGGGAAAAGGAGAAAATGCTGGTAACCAGCATTTTCTCCTTTTCCCGCAATGTTTTCTGCCCTTTCCATAACAAATTTCAAATTTTCAGTCAGATTTATTTTGTTGTTTGCAACTGCTTTCAATTTGGACCAGTCTAAAATTATGTCGTTTGGTAAAGAGTTAAATAGTAAATTTAATACAAAATCATTAAACACTCGAAAGACTGACTGATTTTGTACAACAGCTTTCATTGTTGAAGATATTAAGTGATTAAACAATGTCCTAGTATAACGCCAAGAAAATTAAGAGGATGTGCCTGTCTGTGAAATGTCAGCATATTCTTGCAGACATGAACTTCTGGTGTCAGTCTCACTCTGATACATTTTAAAATGATGGTGTAAATAATATAAACATTGTTATTGAAATCCATCTAAGATTCAATGAATATTTTCATGTAATAAATTGTAATAAAGGAGTCTGATTGAATTAAGGTTTGTTTGTTTTTCTCCCAATTCTCCCGCAATATACACTTAATAGTACATAATGTGGATGCACTTAAAAGTCCATCACAAGTTTTAATGATATTCTGTATTACAATGTTGTTCCTTGGTTCATGTGAAAATTGTTGTGAGTGGATCACTGTAACTTGGTCTTCAAAGGTAGTTATTTGTCAGAGATGTTTTGCCCCTTTGAAATCATTTTTGAAAAAAAAAAAGTAAGAAATATTTTTTTGCTGTAGTTTGCCCAAACTAATTATACCCCAGTGTGTTTGGCATAATCCTGGGAACTCTCCACATGGGGGCTTCTGTAGGAGATTGATCATGATCATCCAAATGCTTGATTTATTTAAGGTTTTTATGGTACTCAGCTCTGTATACACAGATACATATTGCGGGTATGTCTAAAATATGAAAAGGATTCCTTTTCATGAAAAGGATTAAACATATTACGAAAAAGAGTCATTCCTTTTCACCAAAAGGACTTAACATTCCACAAAAAAGACTCCTCTTCCAATTGGGACTTCCTTTCACGACAAGATTTGTTTGTATGGTGTTTTCAACATCATTTCAGTTATATCAGGGCGCCCAGTGCACCTATTTATGATTTTCAGGAGTTCCTTTTATGAGTATCTCGCACAATATTCTTACCACACTGGTTGGTTTTCCATTTCACTATTTGGCAGGCAAACAGAAAGGTGGGCATATTATGCTAGTTATTTCACTCGTCACAACTCGGCCGATTCCGTACCTACGTCTAACCTCGTCTGTATAAGGGAGGCTTCCATTTTGAACTACCAATCACATGATCTTAAACATAGCGGCGCCCCTGTAGATCGCTTAGCAACGACATGAACAACCACTGTGAAGTTATTCACTTCTATCGATCTGTCGATGAAAGCTCCTAACGGAATTGATAAACCACGCTAAAAATTGAATGTACAAACTGTTTGCCGACTGAAATACTCTTAGAAAGATAACGATAGAAAATTTACTTGTGCATTCTTTCTAAAGAGGAGCCTTACAATTTCAATAACGGTAAAGCGGTGTGCTTCCGGAGATGTGCGAAATGTACCATGTAGGTGCATATCAAGCTACGTGATACAGCCGAGGGATTTGATCACCGGATCACCTGAGGTATGCTGAATGCTAGTTATTTATGACAGGGGAGGGGAAAGAGGTGGAAGTACATTCCAAAAGGGGTGGTATTTACCTAGTTACATGCGCTTGCTTTCATTTACATACTTTCTGATGGTGCCATCTAAATACTCGTAACACCCTGTTGTCACATTAACTCTTTCACTACTGATGACGACTTGAGTAGCTTTTGCGGACGGCGTAGATCAAGATCAGACTGCACAGAACGTGCAGTCTGATCTTTGATCTACACCGTCCGCTAACCTGTTTTTAAACTATGACAAAAATCGGTTTCAATAGCAGTGTAAATCTATATTTAGAACTCGGAAAATAGTGGAATTTCCAGAGTAAGTAGTGAAAGAGTTAAAAGCATACAAGCTCCGTCTATAATTTCCCCTGTCAAAAAGTCAAAACAGAGCCTGAAAATGATTTAAGCTGGCATGATCCCTTGCCGGTCCCATGAGAATAACCCAGTCCAGAAACAAGTCAGGATTTAGACTGTTTACAAACACAATAGCACATATTCTATTAAAATGTTGCAAGTTTGGCGTCCAAAACAATCTCCTAATTCCATGGGGCCAATGACTTGCCCTGCCAATTATATCCTGAATTAACATCCAATTCTGATAGATTTGTTGATTTCGAGTCAGCCATTTTCTTGCACAAAAATGATGGAAAATTCCATATTTTTTTAAGGAAGCGCAAATGCATTTTGAAGCATATTTTTCAGTGATAGTACCATTATGGAAAAACTGATGTGAATGAACATGGGGTACCTATAAAGGATTGTTAAAATTGGTAGCGAGTTGCTGATAGAAAAAATGGCAACGTCTTGAAATATTTTGTAGATTATGGATAAGTAATGGAAGTTATTCCCGTGAAGAGGCCGGTTTCTTTGGGACACACAATATAAAACTTGCAAAAACAGGGCTTGGCATTTTTGGGGGATAAGAGATGGAAGAAATATACGGAATGAATCTTAATCTGTAATTGGCTCTTCTGGGGTATACAAATAGTGAAATATTAACAATGAATGTGACAAATTTGGTAAGTGGAAGATGCCGAGATTACTATATACTATTGGCATCTCCCCAAGGACCAAATACACGGAATGAAAGCCCCCATTTTCCCCTATGGTGCAGAAAGGGTATAGTGTTTTTTTTTATCAAGGGTTATGCTCATACTAACCTGATGTTAAGTAATGCATATTATAACAGCTTACATACCTGAAACATTTTAGGAGCCAAATTCAAAATAGATTTGAAAACTTACCATGTTTACCCCAACCAATCTTCACTTCTGGGTGATCGTTGATAATAGGCAATCTGTCAGTTAAATTTGACATACCAAATGTCTTATTGTTAGTTTAAACATATTTTATTCAATATATTTCCAAATGTTACATCATGTACCACAAAGCATTATGAAAAGGATTAGAATGGAAGCATAAAAGCTTACATAGTTCCTCTCCCTAAAAACAGTCATGTGATATGACAATTACTGTAAGTCAAATAAAATGAATAAAGATAAAAAATTTAAACTGATAGTGAAGATTTCAGAGAGTGACAGGGAAGAAGTATGAAGAAAGCAATAATCGTAGGAGACTGAGCTGAGTGAAGGGAAAAATTGAAAAATTAAATTGTATATGTGTATCTATGTCCACACAATGTGAAAAGAGAGGCACCATCTATATATTCAATATAAATTGAAACTCAAGCGAATCTACCACCACTCTCAATGAAAACATGAAGTGCATAAAATATTTTTTCATTTTCTGCAAGAGAGAGATTGTTGTCCCCTAATAGGACGGTATCAATATTATAATCAGATATTTTACTAATGCACTGTCTGAATGGTATCCTGAAATTACGATATAATCTGCAATCGAAAAAGTAGTGTTTATTAGATTCTATTTCCCAGCAACTACAGAGAGGGGTTTCTACAATATTTTTCCTGAATAGGTGTTGTTTTAATTCACCACATTTATTTCTAAGACAAGTATGTTTAACCTGCAGTCTACTTTCCCTTATGAAAAAACAGTTTGTAGGAAATTGGTTTATCTATATCCAACATGAGTTTAAAAGATTAGAGAGAGTCTGTCGCTCTTGTACATTGGGGCAAACAGTTCCATGCATCTACTGCTGAAGGTAGAAATGATTTCACATAAAAGTTAGTTTTGCAGACAATATTTGCCAAATCATTCGAATCACGAAGCTTTTAATTCATACTACTGCCTATAGTATTTGGTACAAGAGAACATAGTAAGTAGTTTGGAACTAGACCATTTACCATTTTGAAAAATAGAATAAATTTATGTTTCTTCCTAAGCTCTCTCAGTGTTTCCCAACCAGATTCTTTACTGGGGTCTGCAATAGACATGAGCTTTGTGCACCTTGCTACAATCCTGGCTGCCTCGTTTTGAATCTTGTCAAGTTCTTCGTTTTGGTACTCATGCATGTTATCCCAAATGATGTCTCCATGTTTGACAAATTTTATTGTACAAGTATGTCAGTTAGTTAATATTGGAGTCCCCTGGCAGGAAACCAGACTGATATGGTGTGAAGAAATTTTGTTTCTTTAAGGTGATTAAAAATATGCTTGTAAATTACTTTTTCTACAACCTTTTCCATCATGTTTAAGAGTGAAACAGGTCTATAACAAGATGGAATAGAGGAATCACCGCTTTTAAAAATAGGACAAACCAGGGATGTTTTCAAAGTGGAAGGAAGGACACACTTATCGAAGCAAAGATTAAATTATCAACAAAGAGGAGATGAAATCTGAAATGCTGATTCTACCAAGATTTTGTAATTGATACCGTCTGGACCAGACGATTTTCTGGTACTAAGAGTTTGTAAATCATCGGAAACCTCTTCAGGCATGGTGACTGTACAATTTAACTTTTCACCTACATGTTGCTGATAATCACGTGGAAGAGAATTTGAAGAATTTAAAGAATCCCCTATCATAGAATTTGAAGAATAGTCTATCATAGACTGACTAGAGAAAAAAGAATTCAAGACATTTGATTTTTCATAATCATCCACTGCAAATCTGTCATAAGTAGAGACAAAAATAGGCAGAAGTGTTGACGCTGAAGTTGGAGTTGGACATATAAATGACTTGAGAATTTTCCACCAATCACATAGCTCAGTCGGTAGCATACAGGACTTGAGAACAGGAGGTCGCTGGTTCGATCCCTGGCTCGGCCAATTTCTTTCCAAGGATTGATGATAGTCATTGCGACAGGATTCATTCCTCTCTCACTGCTTGTTTCAACAATGGCTATGTGGGAAAGCAGCCAGTGGCTTGGAAGAATATTGTGTGAAGTACAGGTAAGAGAAATGCCAGGAAAGCATGGATAGGTGCACTGGCCGCCGCGATATAACTGAAATAATGTTGAAAACGGCGTTAAACACCATACAATCAATCAATCAATCCACCAATCACATGGATTTAAATTAAATTCAGCTCAAGTGCCATTTGATCAAAATAATCTTTTTTTGCATATCGAGTACTGGAAATTACTTCATTTCTAAACCGTTTAAACTTTATCCAGTGCTGATCGGAGTTAGTCCTCTTTGCTCTTTGATAATATCTTTGTCATTTATGGATTTTTCTTTTTATCTTTGATGTTATCCAAGGCGGGTCGTGGGGATTTATAGTAACAGTTTTATTAGGAATTGACTGGGAGGCTTTTCTAATTAAGATATTTGAAATATTCTGCATGTCTATATCTTCATCATCACTATTACCAGTATCCCAGTCTACCTTGGACAAAATTCTCCTGAACTGACAATAGTCACTGTTATCATATTTCCAAACTCTGCGTTTAAACGACTTACGTTTTGGTTTTAAAAAATTGAAAACATCAAAAATGGGACAATGATAACGAACATTCAAGTCAAGACATGGTTCCCCTACTCCTGAAGTTAGAATAGATTCTCTATTTTTCACAAAAAGAAGATCAATGACTGACGTTGAGTTTTCAGTGAAATGAGTGGGTTCCTCAATGCATTGCGTAAGATTGAACTGTTTACAGATCGAATCTGTTTTTCTAAAATGAGTCTGATCCATAGTGTTTAGATTGAAATCACCCATTATAATAATGTCAGTGATATTCGTATCTATTGCAAGACCGATAGAGTCTTCAATAAGGGAAGTATACATCGCGTCTGAATTAGGTGGTCTATAAAATACACCATATAGAACATTCCTACTGTTACTCAATTTCAACTCAATCCAAATGCATTCTAATCTATTAAGTTCTAAGTCAAGTCTATGCTTGTATACAATTGTATCTTTCACATATAAAATCACGCCACCATATCTATCCTCAGTTCTGTCCTTGCATTCTGGCTGGCGAAAAGTAGGGAAAAGAAGATCAGTAGTTACATAGTTACTATGTAACCAGGTTTCTGTAAAGGACAGCACGTCGAAATAAGAGAATTCCGAGATCAAAATATCCACCGTATTTGAAATACTCTGTACATTATGTTGAACAATGAACAGATGATTTGGGAGACTCAGGAAATTGTGTATGTCGTTGGTGCAAAATGAGGTCGATGAAGTATCTGAGTAAGGGCTGGGATTCAGTTGAACGTCAACAAAGATATTGACACAATTACAATATGTGCAATATTGAAAAATAGAAGACTCAAAAGGGAGAGAGAAAATATAACATTTTTTGAGTATGTTTCTGGTTGAGAGGTATTCTCCTTTTATCATGATTTTCAATTTATCTGAACTTGGTGGATGAATGCCTGAAACTCCAGTGCACAGAAAAGGGATGCAGTGGAGACAATTGTACTGCACACAAGTACTATAATAATAACGTCATTGAACTGTTACATGTATTTTCAAAATTTGAATGAGATATCTAATCGCTTGAAAACAAAAAAAGCAATGAGCAAGTAATATAGATATATAAATGAAATTACTGCAGTAAATGTGGTGATTATAATGATGCTGAGAGATACTGGTCATGAACACAACTTGATGAACAGACTAGAAACTAGCATAATATCACAAATTAACAGGGATAGAGAGAGGGAGGAGGGTGGGGGAGACGGTGTGGGCGTAAAATACTAATGAAATATATAAATGTGTGTACAATGATCTAGTGAAATAATGAATACTGGCTATGAACAAAACTTGATGGATAGACCAGACACTAGCATAATATCACTTATTAACAGAGAGAGACAGAGAGAGGTATACTGTTGAAATAGATAAATGCATGTACAACATGATTATGTAAAATATTGTTTTACTGTTTTTACTAATATATCACTATGCTTGTATGTTTTCAAAAAAAAAAATGCTTAGTCAATTTTCAGTAAAACAGAGAATTTTTGTATAAAAAGGTTTTATGGTTGCCATGGAAACTGTAATTTTGTGAAAATCTGAACTCAACAATCTATTCTTTTTTTGTTAAATTTGAATAGAAGATACTTCAGGGATTCTATACAGAAAAAATGGACAAAATCTATGGAAGGGTATTTTTGATAACCCAGTTTTACTTGCAGAACTCTTAATTTTTTTGGCATGTTTGTGAACACAAAATTTCTAAACAATGACTCTTTCTGAAAAAATATGAATGGAATTCAAATTTTCTAAATGTTGAATAAGGACATACAAATATTTAGCTCTGATTTTAAAGAAATAATAAAATTAAACTTGCCTGACAATGCTATAATCATTTCAAGCAAAATTCACAATTTTTAGAATTTGAGGGTATACTGTTACCATGGAAACAACTATTTAACAAGAAAACCAATTTGTCAACATGTCATTTCCTTTTGTATTGGGCATAAAATTTTACATAATATATGCGAAAACAAAAAAACTTCTATGGAAACATTAAAACTCTAGAAAACTTCCGTAAAATTATACTGGATTTACTGGCACAGGTAGTTTGAGGTTCATAGGGACCCTCTGAATTTTGAAATATCTTGAAAAGTCCTGTATCAATTTTTATGAAACTTTTCAGTCTTTTAAAATGACTCTTCCAACTCTCACACTGAAAATTAGAATGAAAGAAAGTGCATTGTGTCCATTCCAGTAGTGTTAAATTTTTGTTTTGAAGCTTAACTTTCTTTGAAGGTTTTGCACAGTGACCAGAACAGCAAACATAACTGAACATGTGCATGACCTCAGTATCTCACTTTAGTTAAATATGATGCCCTGCAATTGGTTTTGTAAAAATAATATAATTCTATACCTTACTTTAGATATCACTTTTGTCACTTTCATAAAAATCTTCGAAATCTAAAATGATTTGTCCACTGTTCTCTTATTATGACTGTTGTCTTTTCTCCAAAATTTGTTTCTCAATTTTATTTTTGGCATGGCTTCATGTTTTATACCACTTCTGTTGAGATACGTGTCCTTTTCCTTTTTGCATCATGACTTCATAATGTATGCTAGAAAAAAAAAAAGCAAAGTCACTGTCAGTAGAGAGATTCAGGCCCTCGAGGGCCTCTAGTGTTTTATTTCTCATTTTGGGTAAACTTGTGTAATAGACACACAGAAACTGTATTGCATTCCTTTGACAGCCTTGCGAGTAATTGGGTGTCATGTGGTGCTCACAAGAAATGTTTCGAATTCTTATGATCAACTTACAGCAGTCTTATAACAGTCTTATAAACTCACACATCTGCTACATGGCCATCTTGCACCAGCCCTACAAAATGTATGTTTTTTTTCGTATTATGAAAACTGCAAACATTGTGTGCCCTGTGAGACAGTTGTAGAGACATTGCATGGCTACCTTGCAACCTCTTAGACCACTGCAGACTTGTCTTGGTATTTCGCTGATTTGTCTACAGTATGTATATCTTATGGCCTACAAAATCTTAAACATGAAATTGCACGGCTAATGTGTAGCAAGCTCCCTCATGACTAGCAGAAAGAAATTTAGTGAAGAGGAAAGGAGATATTCTTGAAAAGGTAGGATAACTGTTATGAATTAAAGTTAAACAGATAAATGCATGAAAAAATATAAAGGAAAAAACGGAAATTGCATCTAAATACCAGCCCAGATTCTGCTAATGCATATTGTTTTCAAACATGTTTTCTGGTGCAAGTCAAAAAGGGTTATCTGCAAGAGGTAATGACTAGTTGTTTGTTTGATCTATGTTGACCCATAATGTGATGTTTTAGAATAAATCATGTGAACATGTTGGGTACCATCATAATTCCTGTAATTTATGGCAGGATTCATGCATACTGAAAACCTTGTTCAAGATCGTTGTCTAGTACTTTACATCTTTTTTTTTTTAAATATTTTACCAGATAATCCTAAGTTTTAATGAACTAGAGAAGGATGTTTTTGAAAACACAATTGTACAGGCAGAATATGCTGGTAACCAGCATTTTCTCATTATCCCATAATGTTTTCTACCCTTTCCAAGGACAGCAAAATGCTATCATAACTGCAGTATCAGAGAATAGTACACAAATGTAAAGAAAAAAAATGTTTAGTTTGCCCATAAAGCACCCTTCACAACTGTAGTTGCTGTTGGGGTCAATGTAGATCAAGATCAGATGGCACAAAATGCTCAGTCTGATCTTTGACCTACACTCTCTGCTTTGCTTAGAGGTTTCAAACAAAATCCATCTTGCCATTTCATTTATTTTGGTCTTATTTCTACATTTGAAATGTCTGTTGGGTTTATTCTGCGCTCTCTGGGTTAATATATTAGCTATTATTATCACTGTAAAAATGGGCTTTTAAAACTAAATTTTCATTATGCGAAATGCACTGTCATACTACCATTAATCTCTTACTCTTTACCAAATGACAAACTTTTAATTTTGAAAGCATTTACAGACAACAGAATTGATGCGATTCATAAATTAATAATTTATTTTGAATGTTAGAAAACATGATCGGAAAAAAGAGAAAATGAAAGTTACCAGCATTTTCTCCTTTTTCTACAATGTTTTCAAAAGCCTTCGTCCTCAGGGTGGTTAACACCTGAGACTCTGTGGTAAAGAGTTAGAACATAGAAGTCTAATTGTCAGGGCAATTCTGCATTTTATTGCCAGAATTAGACCAGGTACTGTAAATGCTTTTGTACAAGTACTGTATTACAAATCAATTTGATGGTGGAGAGTTATTGCATACTGACGTTGTTGTGCGGTCCTCAACAACATACCTTCTGTGCACTCTAAAGGCCACATTTTCAGTTGGATACTAATGAAAAATGGTCAGAATGTTTGTCTTGGTAAAACCTCGGGCAAATTCAAAATTGGGTGACGTTGGGTCAAAAAGTAAGTCACTGGGCCAAATCTTTGAAAAACCACATGTGCACTCTAAAGGCAAAATTTTTCAGCCCGATACTCATGAAAAATGGTCAGAATATTTGTCTTGATAATATCTTGAACAAGTTTGAAACTGGGTCATGTAGGGTCAAAATGTAGGTCACTGGGCTAAATCTTAGAAAAACCCTGTGTGCATTCTAGAGACCACATTTTCAGCCTGATACTCATGAAAAATAGTCGGATTGTTTGTCTTGATAATATCTTGGACAAGCTTTAAATTCGGTCTGGTCAGGTCTGAAAGTAGATCACAAGGCCAAATCTGAGAAAAAGCTTGTGTGCACTCTAGAGGCCATGTTTTCAGTCTGATACTCTTAGTCAGAATGTTTGTCTTGATGATATCTCAGACAAATTTGAAATTGGGTCATGTAGGGTCAAAAAGTAGGTCACTTGGCCAAATCCCAGAAAAACCTTGTGTGCACTGAGGCCACATTATCATCCCATTACTCATGAAACTATGAAGCATTGTCAGAATGTTTGTCTTGATGATATCACTAACAAGTTCAAAAATGGGTCAAGTTGATCAAAAAGTAGGTCACTAACACACATGTGGTTTACATCATTATAACTGGGATCTCCACAGCTTTATTAAACCTAGATGACTTTGCTAAGGTGAGCGCTTTAGGGCCAGTGGCCCTCTTGTTTAATTCAAATGCTGTCTCTCCTGCAATGATAATCACGGCAAGATCAAACAACGTGCACTTATGATTTAACATGACTATAAACGACGGATTTATCTCCCTGTCAAGGGCCCCAGCTTGGACAGTAAATATTTGTCAATATTCTCTTGATAGTTTTCTCCACTGGTAAGTTTTTGCTTACTTATCTTTTTTCATGTTTGATTTTATCAGAAATGGTGCTTAAGGGAGTCTGAAGGCTATAGATTTGAAGGAAAATGAAAAAATTGTGGCCTCCAAATCTCTGTGTTGACAGCAATAATTGGTAAATTTTCAGTTTTGTGCTTTAAAGTTGTGGCAATATAAACTATATGATTAAGACAAACCCAGCGTATTTCCCAGCCTATTTCTATGGCCAATCCTGATGGGGAATAAAGTTAAATCATGTTAACACATGATGGCATTACCAGATTTTTCCATAGATCGCTAATAAAGACATGAATATTGAAAAAATTCTTCAAGGCATACCTTTGTTTACTGTTTTTCTGTCGAAGGTGCTGCCTCACGTGTTCCCAGATGTTTTGAGGGCACAAGATTCCATTCTCTGTTTGTAGCTAGTTCCCCTGATTACCACCTGTGATTACTGTTTTAGTAATAATAGGTAAGATAACTATTTAAAACCCAATTGCTGATCTCTTAATTGGTATTTAACTTTACAAATAAGAGTTGGCAGTTGACAACTGTGTTTGTGTCGAATTGGCCTAGAAGCTGACTGCTGTTCACATTTCAAAGGGTCATGCTTTAAACAGATTCAATAATGTAAAAAAATTACAGAGATGGACCTAAGATGACAGTTGTTAACAGGATGAGTGCTGTTTAAAGCTGACTGTTAGGTCAAGTGTTACTGAAATTTCATGCTTGTTCCAAAATTATCCCTGACTTTAGTAAGTTTGAGGGATGAATTTTCCCCATGATTAATCCTTGCTTACATCATTAATTCTTTCATTTCCAATGACGACTTATGTAGATGTTAAAGACAATGTAGATCAAGATTGGACTGCACAGAATATGCAGTCTGATCTTGCATCTATATCATGGGTTACCCTCGACAGAAAGAGGAATTTCTGAATTTGGTATTGAAAGAGTTAACCCTTTACCAACAATCCCGAGATTTGACGACCTGAAAGAAGAAGGCTTTTAAAAACTGCAGGAAAAGGAGGAAATGCTGGTAACCAGCAACAAGTCTGAAGTTTTGTCATGTGGTAAAGTTATTGAGAAAGAGGTTTTGTCAGCTACATGTCTCCTTGTGCACATAACAGACTATTGACTCTTTACCACACAATCCCGACTTTTAACCACCCCGAGGGAGAAGCCCTTTGAAAACATTGTGGGAAAAGGAGATAATGCTGGTTACCAGTATTTTCTCCTTTTCCCACAATGTTTTCTACCCTATGAAAGACAAATTTCATCATTTGAGCCACTACTTCTTATAAGCATAGATGGAGATCGCTGTACAGGAAAATCTCTCTTGAACCTGTCCCAGTTACGTCAAGCACATTTTTTAATCCGCCCAGAAGACATGACATGTGATAACAGTCTGACAACCTTCATATAATAGCTGAATATAAGAAATTGCTCTATTTTCACTCTGGTTTCTTTACTTTCTATATTGCTGTGTATGTATATTTTTATTGGTTCTTTGACTGAGCAAGTTACGGCACTCTACATTAGCTATTGTGATTGCTGCCACTGATCTGTCCATGCCAATCCAGCATCCATCCTTCCATCAACAATTTCAAAGATCTTGTCCTCAGCCATAAGGAATTGCTTCATGTTTTCTAAAGCTGTTGGCCACAAGGGTGTTAAAAATTGTATTTGAGCCATGCTGTGTCAAAATGGGGCTTAATGTAGCTGCAAAAAGTATCAGACCAGGTTAGCTGCGTGGACTGCACAGGCTGACCTGGGTCAAAACTTTTTGCTATTGGTCAGTTTTCTGTATGTCGAATGAGCAGCCTACCTCATGATTCATTTTGGCTGTTAGACAAACTGGATTTTATGGATCAGTATTACCATGATGCTTGGTATAATGTATCAAACAAATGCATTAGGCCCCCTTTTGACATAGCATGGCTAATTTATATGGTGATAGGTTCCTGTAGATATTTCTAGGAACAAGTTCAGGAAAATCGGAATATGGGAATCTCTGTCGTTTTTCTGGTTCACTGTTTCATAGTGATGTTGAATGTGGGCTAATTTTCCCATTATCACAACATGTGCTGGTCCTAATGATGGACTTATCACAGTGATCCTATTAGATCATGAATACCGTGACATCAATAATGTAAATCACAAAGAATCTTTTTTAAAGCTGAAGCATTAAATGACAAAATTTTATACATGTCCAGATTGACAGCACTTGCATTAAGTGTGTCTCAAATAATAGGATTTGTGTTGGAAGTGACCATGTTGTTGTCTCCTGTACTTTGAGGGCCATGTTTGCTCCCAAATCTGCTTGATTGAAGCTTGACTGGCTCTATGTGGTTTGGTTTAGTGCTGAATCTAGTAGATGTTTATCAGCTTATTGACCAGAGGCACAACTGAGGAATGAACCCAGTTCCTTTAGATTACAAAACATTAGAAAACATTGTGGGAAAAGGAGAAAATGCTGGTTACCACTTTTTCTCCTTTTCCCACAATGTTTTCAAAAGGTTTCTTTTTCAGGGTCGTTAAAAGTCAGGATCATGTGGTAAAGAGTTAAGGTATAAGGTATTGTGGTAAACTGTAATTCACTTTCAGGACATTTGGAATACTAGTCCTGTATACCATTGATGAGCCGCCGGGCTTGCTGAGCATGCATCATGCACCTACTAGGGTTCCTGAAGAAGAAATAGTTTTCTGTCTGATAGGTCAATGTAACAACAAAAAGACTGTTGACTGTATGAACAAAGGTAGAGGGGAGAGAGGGCTTCAAAAAGTGTGATAAATCTCCCACAGTCAATTGATTTTAGGTTTTTCAAGCATTAGAGAGACAGAGTGTAAATTGTGCCTTATTTGCTCAAATTATCACATTCAGCTGCCACTTACTGCTGTCATAAATATGATGGATCTGATCATTTCTGAAAGATGTATATAAGATTGGTTTAAGCTCACCATAGCCCAAGTGCTCAAAGTGAGCTTTGATAATAGCTGTTGTATGTCTTCTGCATTGTCCACAAGTGGCTTCTTTCAAATTTCTAATGGGTCAGAAATTAGGTCGCTAGGTCAGATTAATGAACAGCCCATTTAACACTGCAGGTTGCAGTTTTCATCAAATCTAAATGAAGCTCTGTCAGGATTTTGGTCTTCATAATAATTATCTTGACCTTTTTTGACATTAAGTAACTTTATGTAAAAGCCAGGTCACCAGGTCACATAAATGAAAAAGTTTGTTAAGACTTCAAGTGACACACTTTTCTTGTGAATTTTCCCAAAGTTTTTGAGGAGGTTAGTCTCTTTTATAAAAAGGCCAAATCTGAAACGGCCTCATTGAGTCAGTAATTTGGTCAATAATTGTATTACTTTTTTAAAGCTCATTAAAGGCCCAGTGGTGGCAAAAAAAATAATGCACATGTTGAAATGCATTTAACGCTTTACCAAACGACAAAATTTTAGAAAAGTCCAAATTCAAAGCTTTTGCAGATGACATTGTAAATGTGAATTGAGAATTGAAATTTGTTTTTGGAAGAGAAGAAAACATTGTGGGAAAAGGAGAAAATGCTGGTTACCAGCATTTTCTCCTTTTCCCACAATGTTTTCAAAATGCTTCTTCAGGGTCATTAGAAGTTGGGATTGTGTGGTAAAGGGTAAAATATAAATCAAACCATTTAAAAGTGTGGAAAATATTGTGATGATGACAATCTATTATTGTATGGTCGGTCCAAGTGTTAGTTGCTAGCAGAAAAATGAGTTTCAAAATCAGCCAAAAAGTAATCAGAAGATAGAGTGACCTGGCAACTTTTAACCTAGGTTCGAAATTCATTTCTCTGCCAGTGAGTAACACTTAAACCTACCGTACAAGAACAGATTGTCATCTTCACAATAATTTCCTTAATTTCAATGGCATGATTCAAATTTAAATGCATTTTAACACCAGGTTTGTTTAGTTTTGTAAGCTATTGTTACTTTAAATCTCTATGAATCACAATTCTACAAAATCTCAATGAAACTTTCTCATAATGTTGATGTCTGTAGTATCTGTAGTATTTAGTTTAACTGCAGGCTCAATTGATTGATTGAATGAATTGTGTTTTATGCTGCTTTCAGTATCATTTCAGTCATATCACAGCGACAGCTCACAATTATTCACGTATTTTCTGGGTTTTACCAGTACCAGGCTAGGGCTCTGAAGTATTTTGCCCAAGGACACACCCATGAAAAACCCAGCAAATCAGGTGGGGCTCGAACCGGAGGCCTCCACGTTACGCGTCCCACACTTTACCACTGAGCCAAGCAGGACCCGAACTGCAGACTCAACAGTTGTCCCAATGTTTGTCTTTCTGTTATTTTATTTAGCCCTTTACCACACAATCCTGACTTTTAATCACCCTGAAAAGAAGAGTTTTGAAAACATTGTGGGAAAAGGAGAAAATGCTGGTGACCAGCATTTTCTCCTTTTCCCACAATGTTTTCTACCTTATCAAAGATGAGTTCTACCATTTGAGCCACTTTGGAATTGTTGTCTGCAGATGCCTTCAATTTGGACTAGTCTAAGATTTTGTCGTTTGGTAAAGACTTAAACTGGGCCCACAGGACTCAAATGCCAGGCTATTGTGTGCAATGATTGATACAAAAAAAAAAAATTGTTAAGGCTGGTCTGGAATCATCAATTGTTAAGACTGTCCTGGAATCATCAACCTCTTTTTCCTGTACACTAACGTCAGCATAGCATTCTCTACATTGATGGTAATCATGTGTAGGAGCACCATTGCTATAACACAGATAGAAACAGGATGCATTGCTGAGAATGACCATATCTGAGGGAAGATCTCCGAGTGTGTAGCATATTCTGTTGTACCCATTGTCATTTCAGATTACGATTATTTCTTTGCATGGATCCAAAGTTAGGATGTAGACTGCATATTCCACTGATCTATATAGTTAACCCTTTGGCTTCTAAGCGTGACTTGGAGACATTTTGCAGACAGCATAGATCAAGATCAGACTGCACAGAATGTGCAGTCTGATCTTAGATCTACACTGTCCGATATGGAGGTACCTTTCCTCAAATAGTAACTTTGGAATCGCTGTATTTGGTTTCTTTACCAAAGAGTGCAAATTTTCATTTCATTGATTTAGTAGTTTAAGTGTTAACTGTTTAGTATTTTGATTGTTTGCTTGTCCAGGAGTATATGTTACAGTGTCTGAGCATAACTTCCAAAGTATAAAAGCTATTGATTTCAAGCTTCATATGCAGATAAATTACATTGCGGACAAGTGCAGTGCACAAGATCCATAAATGTGTCAGTATTTTTTGAGTTATTGCCCTTTGTTTTTTTACAAATTGAATTTTTGTCAGGAGCATAACTTCCAAAGTATAGAAGCTATTGACTTCAATTTTCGTACGCAAACAAATCACGCGGAGGTTAAGTGCAATGCACAAGATCCATAACTCTGTGATCAGTATTCTTGGAGTTATTGCCCATTGTAATTTTTAAATTGGATTTTTGTCCATTGCATAACTTCAAAAGAATGAAAATTATCAGCTTCAATTTTCATATGCAGTTAAATCACATTAAGGACAAGTGAAGGGCACAAGATCCGTAACTCTGTCTTCATTATTTTTTAACAAATCACGCGGAGGTCAAGTGCAATGCACAAGATCCATTACTCTGTGATCAGTATTCTTGGAGTTATTGCCCATTGTAATTTTTTAATTGGATTTTTGTCCAGTGCATAACTTCCAAAGAATGAAAATTATCAGCTTCAATTTTCATATGCAGTTAAATCACATTAAGGACAAGTGAAGGGCACAAGATCTGTAACTCTGTCTTCATTATTTTTGGAGTTATTGCCCTTTGTATCTTTTGTTATTTTAAATATTGGGTTTCGAAATTGGCAGTCATTCCGTGACAAAGGCAGCAAGTGGGGACATTTTTTGGCCTGCAATGGTTCTAGTTTGGATTCACTTTCATGTATAATGTTTTTTTGATGTGATATAATAGTAAACAAAATTCAACTTGTCCTTCATTTACTTCCACAATGGTTATTGGCTTAAATAACAATAGTGTACGAGTATGACTGAATATGCACAGAGGGCACCTCTAATCTTGTCTCATGATATTTGCAAAAAGTTTACATGGCAATTTCATGATGTCGACATGTGGAAACAAAAGTCATCTTAATCTTTTACCACATAATCCAGAGATTTAACAACCCTGAAGAAGAAAGCTTTTGAAAGCATTTTGGGAAAAGAAGAAAGTATTGGTAACCAGCATTTCCTCCTTTTCCCACAATGTTTTCTACCCTTTTAAATACAAAAGTCTTTTTGAATTTGTCGTCTGCAATTGCTTTCAAATTGATCAGTCCTAGATTTTGTGGTTTGGTAAAGATTTAAAGCAAGGCTACCCCACAGGCTATTTTAAGTACAAGCAAAAAACCATTTGAAAGGAAGGAAAATGAATTTCTTGAATAATTAGGAAATCATTTTGGGAAAACGATTAATTGGTTGTAACAAAGAGTCGCTCCTTTCGATGCAAGTTTTTAAAAGCTATGCACAGCAGAGACTCTAAGCTTGGTCAACTTCTTCACAGAATACTTGAGATGAAACAGAGTACGCAAACCCAATAACTTGGTACAAAATGACAAATAGATTGTAGGCTTTTCTCATCATGTTCTGTCTGGCAATCAGAAATCTTGTAACTCATTATCACCTGACATAGATGTAAAGCAGACGATTTTGAAAACATCTTTGTGAAACATGAAATAAAGTTTGTTACCTGGATACATGAAAAGGAAATGTTGCAAAAGGAGACATTGCTTGTCACAACTAATTCCTCCATTTGCTGTAATGTTTTCAAACTTGATCTGCTACAAAACAAAATCAAGGACTCAAAGTCCTGGAAAGCGGATTTGTGGAGTATTGATTGATTGATTGATTGTATGGTGTTTATTGCCGTTTTCAACATTATTTCAGTTATATCGCGGCGGCCAGTGCACCTATCCATGCTTTCCTGGGATTTCTTTAACCAGTACTCCGCACAATATTCTTTCCAAGCCACTGGCTGCTTTCCCACATAGCCATTGTCGAAACAATAGTCAGCGGTGGGAGAGGAATGAATCCTGTTGCAAGGACTATCATCAATCCTTGGAAAGAAATTGGCCGAGTCGGGGATCGAACCAGCGACCTCCTGTTCTCAAGTCCTGTACGATACCGACTGAGCTACGGGGTTCGGCATTTGTGGAGTAGCATTAACCTGTAATATGTTGTAATAAAAAAAATAATATCACATGCAACACAATTGTGCAATCATTTTAAAATGGAGTTAGCAAGGGCAGGGAAAGTCAGAATTGTTCTGCTGAGTGGGCTGCAAACTTTTATTCTATTACTGTTTAAGGAGTGGTAATTTGATCCGTAAATCTTGCGCATTTTTTGCTGGTATTAGATTTCGGACTATAGGTATAAACAAGTACACAAGTAGGACAGTATATACGGTAGTGACAAAGCAAGGTTGAGGTGTAGTAGCTAAAACTTTAAGTAGAATGGGCGCAATCGTGAATAACAGTATATTTCGTTCAGGTCAAACCTATATCATGGTACATTGTGAGCGCGCATGATGTATTTGGTTTCGGTCAGAATGATCACAGTAAGCGGATTCGCTGTACAAAAGCTAATGTTGGGAAAAAGTTAAAACTGGTATAATATGTGGAAGACAGCTTTATCCAAACAATCCCCAGTTTTAATGACCTTTGAAGGCGTTGTGGGGAAAGCAGAAAATACTGGTTACCATTACTCAAAATGTTTTCTACTCTTAGAAAGGCAAATATGAGCCACATTTAACTCTTTACCACACAATCCCGACTTTTAATGACCCTGAGGGAGAAGGATTTTGAAAACATTGTGGGAAAAGGAGAAAATGCTAGTAACCAGCATTTTCTCCTTTTCCAACAATGTTTTCTACACTATCCAAGACAAATTCCATTAATTGAGTCATATTTAAATTGTCGTCTGCAAATGCTTTCAGACCAATTTAAATTTTTCTCATGTGGTAAAGAGTTAATTCCTTGTCTGCAAGTGCTTTCGATTTGGACAAATCTAAAATTTTGTTGTTTGGTAAAGAGTTATTTCTCTTAACATGTTGGGCACATCTTTAGATTTTTTTTGTGAGCTCAAGACCAGAATACATTAGAATGGGATATTATAAGGTGCTTTGAAATGGGAACTAGATCTACATGTGTATCTAAAATATATCGGTAGTAAGGGGATATTTTTATAGAAAATGTCAATGATCCATGCTCTGCTTGATTTTATAAAATAATTATTTAGGAATTTTTTAGACACAATACATGAATTTGCTTAGAATGACCAATACCGAATTATTTTCCATATTTTATGGAATATACATTGTAAGCAGGCTGATATATAAGTACTTTCAGTCTTTTGTGAGTTGGAGAAGATGCATTGAGTAGGACAAAACTAAATCCTAATTTTTCTCATGCTGAATCCTTTGGGAAATAAAAACAAACTCAGGATTATGCATTCAGTAATATCTGCATATTATCCCATCTTCTTAGCTTGAAGGCAATACCAAAGAGTAATCTTGATAATCCAATCCTCATTTGTTAGTCCTATGTGAGATCTGGTATCTATTCTGGAATGTCATGTTTTTAGTTGATTTTATCAGAATGTCCTTGGACAAAGCACTGCAACTAAGTCTAGCCTAGAATTGGTGAAACCCAGTACAAACAAATGAGTGAGTGGTCATTATGTGATATTGCGGAAATATTGTTTAAAATGGTATAAAACAGCATTCAATTTGTTTGGTGTTTAAGGCTGTTTTCAACCCTATTTCAGTCACATTACAGCAACCATTGTACCTATAAATGCATAAATCAGTTTCTTTTACCAGGACTTTTCACTTAACTCTTTACCAGATGGCTAACAAAATTTTAGCCAGGCCCAAACTGAAAGTATTTGCAGATGACAAATTAAATGTTACTCAAAACATAAACTTTTAATCCTGTCCAGGCGATTGAATACTAGATTAGTTACCTCCCCTGATACAGCAAGTGTATAGGATGTCACACCACTGTTTTTTGCCATATTGAAAATAGAGTATAATTGACCATCTTTGAAGCTTCACAGATCGCTTAATGGCAAAACTTTGGCTTTACCGTCTCTTGCTCTCAAAAGTACAGTCATAGTTCTTCAAAAAATGCTTAAAAAAGATGTTAACCGATTGCGTTTTTCGCTAAATCCAAATCAATACAGGCACCCTAGAAATCGTCCTCTCAAAAATGCCTGTTCACCGCCATGACCCCTATTTTTTGTTCCTCCACCGACATAAAATAGTCCAGTCAATATATGATAAAATCACATCTAAATGGTCCCCCACTACCTGAATTTGAAGCAAATCTAAATTACATACCACCAAGCCCTCTCAGCTCCAAGAAACAGTGTAACAAAAGTGCTACTGCAAAATTTCACTTTGGACTACTTTTGACTACTATGACCTGGAAGCAATCTCGCAGTGGTGTGACACCATAGGGATCGGTACAGGTGACTAAAAACGGGCAGAATGCTACCTGTCTATTTTTAGAACAGCCATGACGCTAGATTAATAGAAATTCAGGGGAGGTCACTCTCACTTCCAGAGCAGTAGATTTTCCGATATTTTTGACCTCACAAATAAGTGAATAATTATTGTATTTTTGGTATCACCTTTTATGTTTATGTCAGATAATAATCTTTTTAGTTTCGATTACCAATTTCAAATTGTGCAAAAATTCGCAATGTTATCTATGCAGCCAAACAGCAAATGTGTATGCTGCACTGATTGGCTATTCTCTGATATACATGTAGCCCAATGAAAAGCAATGACACAATAGCCTGTGCCAGTTGTAATATGTGTATCTACAACGGGGACCAGTTCATTGAATACTTCAAAACAGAAACATCATCCGAACATAGTTACATAGAGTGGAAGAAATTAATCCTGTTGCAGTAACTACAGGCATTCCTCGATAAGAGTTTGGCAAAGCTAGGATTCTGTCTGGATGAGGCCCGGGTTAATTCAACTGTATGTTACTGAGCTGGGCCAAATATCTCAAAACTTTAAGGTTTCTTAAGTTACGGTTAACTTTATGATCACTCTTTATGATCATTTTACAGAGATGTTACAATTTTCCAAAAGTGATGTCTCAAAACCGACCTTAATACTCTTGTAAAGAATCGTTATCTATGATCGTAACATTCAAAAGTGCTTGATACTGAATCGATTCGGACCCAGTTGCTGTCTGCGATCACAGACTGAGAACTCCCTGTTGCATAAAATCTCAAAATCTGCCATTTTGAAAAATAAAACACAACACCACATTTTTGTGTATTACATAAAAATGGCCTAAGTTTGTGTGTTTATGATGATCATAGCACTCAAAGTGCTTTGAGATAGTGGGCCCTGATCTGCTGGCTTGGTTGAGCGTTAATCACACAAACTAACAGCACTAGTCACTCTTGTAAGCCGTATAGATTAAGATCAAATAGAAAGCATGTGAATTGCACATTTATATTGTCCTATGGTGACAAAAATTTTCACTTCATTTTTTTTGGGGCTGTCAAAGGGGTTGTTTTCAAAGAACCAAGAAACCACATACACTTAAACTGAAGGTATATTTTAATGAAAAGGTTTTGGCATAGATCTATATACCATAATCCTATGTGTTCCAAATTAATGAAATGTATGTTTTCTGTCAATCAACAGCTTGGTTTAAAATACTGAAAAGAAAAAATTGACTATGAAGACAGCGGAGATCAGATTCATTGTTGGACTGAGCATGGTCATGGTAGGCGTTTATGTTTATGCATACTCGTAGTGCTGCAGGAGGATTGAGGAGGCACAAGTCCAGAAAAGTTTGAAAACAATGATGCAGTCAGTTGCATTCTTGGCAGTCTAATTATGCTTAACTCTTTACCAAACGACAAAATTTTAGACTAGTCCAAATTGAAAGCATTTGCAGCCGACAATTTCAATGTGGCTCAAATGGCGCAACTTTTCTTTGATAGGGTAGAAAACATTGTGGGAAAAGGAGAAAATGCTGGTTACCAGCATTTTCTCCTTTTCCCACAATGTTTTCAAAAGGCTTCTTTCCCAGGGGCGTCAAAAGGCGTCAGTGTGCAGTAAAGGGTTAACAAAATAACCAAGCATCATATCTAAGGATTTTGTTTCAGAGGAGGGTATGCAAGGTTTTTTATTGCGTTTTTGTTTTAGTCAAAATCATCTTCATTCAGCTGCACACTAGCATATAGACAGCTGTGCACATGACTGCACATTCAATCTAGCTTCACATTGATAAGCACTCCGTAAAAGCGACTACAGAGGAAAGAGGCAAGGTTAAATAAAAGTTCTTTTGAAGAAAAAAAAGTAACTGTTAATTGGATCCTTGTATAGTCATGGAGGCTATAGAAGGGATTCAGTTTGTCCAAGTATTTTTTGTACCTTGGAAACTAGCGTTTGATACCTCCTTGGATCAATGAAACATGATATGGAATAGACTGGGTGCAAGGCTGCAAGTCCAACACAGGTCTTGAATCTACAGGTTTGATTATTTGAGTAATCTTACTAAAACTGCCATAAAAAAAAAAAATTATGTTCATTAAAAGTGTCAGTTATAAAGAAAAAAACTTACCACTTTCTGAAAACTGATCATTAGTAAAGGGATCATTCCAAATACCATATATGTAAAACCAGAGAGCTTAGAGTTTTGCTTTTTGGCAGTTAACTGTTACATAAGAGATCCTTTATCATAATAGGCACAGCTTTTTCAAAGTGGATTGTGCATCAGTCTGTAGTCTTCCTGCAGACTTCTGGATCCTGCATGGCCTAGTTGTTGAGATGTGGGATTCAGTATCAGAAGGCAAAGGTTTGATTCTAACATTGGGTTTGTGTAGGACTGTCCATGGACAAGACATTTCAAAGCCCTTACCTGGTACTGGTGAAACCCAGGATACACATGAATTAGAGAGTTACTACAAAGATATGATTGAATTAATATTAACCCTTAGGCTGCTTATTGCGACTCACTGACCTTTTGCAGACAGCGTAGATCAAGATCAGACTGCACAAAACATGCAGTCTGATCTTTGATCTACACTGTCCGATAAGGAGATATCTTCGTCCAAAATCCCTTTGAAACAGGAAAGTTTTGGGTTTATACTATCGGCTTGAAAGTTTCATTTCTTTTGTTCAGCAGGATAAGGGTTAAAAGCAGCATTTAATGCATTCAGTCCAATGAACTTGCTACGAGGCAGTAGTATCCTGGTTCAGGTGAGTGATCTAGGGCTCTCATGGCCTGCTTTTTCATAGTCTAATTTTAAACCTGATTGAAATTTCGGTACAAATGTCAATGACAATACCCCTAGATTTATTGATAGTGAAGATAAAGATCATACTGCATGAAATGTGCTGTCTGATCTAGGATATAAACCATCCTGTAGTATGAGATACCCTTAACCCTTAACCTGCTAAATAAGTTAAATGAAACTTTCAAGCGGATAGTAAAAACTCAAATATTGCTGTCTCAAAGTTATTTTGTGGGAAAAATATCTCCTGTTAGACAGTGCAGATCATAGATCAGACTGCACATTCTGTGCAGTCTGATCTTAATCTACACTGTCTGGAAAAGGTCACTGAATCACTCTTAGCATCCAAGGGGCTAAAATTACAGTAATCTGGTATTTTTTTAGAGACTGGATGTATATTTTTCACTATATTTTGCACTATAAGGGTTGAGCTTGTAATACTCGTGTAAGATTTAATTGAGCCATGCTCTGCCAAAAGCGGGCTTAATGCATCTCTGTGATGCATTACACCAAGCAAGACATCACATAATTATGGATTCCCTATAGTCAATTTTGTTCAACAACAAACCAGATCATGAGGTAGACTGGTCCATTGACATGCAGAAAATTTAACGATAGCAAAAAGTTTTGGTCTATGTCAGCCTGTGCAGACTGGGCAGGCTGACATGGACCGATACGTTTTGCAGATGTATTAAACCCCATTTCACAGAGCATGGCTCATTTAGAAGGAAAACATGATTGATGAGACTTCAAAGACTGCTCTGTTCAAAGTAAACTTTCAGCAGTAATTTATGGATGCACAAGGCTAGTATATCATATCAATTAGATCAATTTGTCTAATGGCAGTACCAGGGTTCCGTCTCCAGTCTGTAATTACTGCCGTGGGTTGTCTAAAAATGATACAATTTGCCTATCTTGAAAAACATTCTGTATTGGATTTTTGTGAGGACAGAATGCCATAGTCTTTGTCCTTGGTTGCCAAACAAATGAAATGGATGATTACGTCAGTAATCTTCAATTTTGTGTCCATTCTGGCCACAGCACATATAAAAAATATTCTAATCTGTTCATGCAGCTAATGAGAGCTGCAGTCACAGTGTCTGATCTAGAGCGCGCCATTGCGGGAATCTCCGATACTTTTTGTGAATCACACATATTTTCAAACCAACTGCGGGATAATCCCGCACTCAAATTTTGGAGAGAATAGTCATGTTTCCTATCTATTTTTCACCGATTTATGTGTTTATGAAGAAAGATGGACAGATTGAGCACATAACTGTTGCAAAGAGTAGCTTCCCTTTTTGTTTACTGTAGAGTTACCAATTCAACTCAACAGATTTATTTTTAAACAAAAAGTTAAACCACATTTTTATAAGTAAGCCTGGCAAAAAAATAATTTTGTCGTATTTGCAGAAATGTTAGTATTTTTGGTGTTTTTTTTTTTTCAGAATATGAATTTATTTTATCGACAATAATATACATGTAAGATTGATACCTGGTTGAGGCAAAACTTTCTTTTGAGCAATTTTTAGTCTCTCACCTCTGTTGCATGTGAGAAAGAAGTCAGTTGCTTGGAAAGGTTGTCTTATTTCATCTACCACAACAAAGTAGGTGGTTTTACTCGAACTGGATTGCCTGTCTCCTGTCTGTCTGTACCTCCATAGACACAATTTTGTGTTGTTTTCTTCTTCTCCTACAGTTTTTGAGTTGCCTGGTTGCGTAGCAACCAGGCTCTCATTGTTATCATCTTGATCTATGGGGTGACATAAGCATACCTCCGGCCTTGTACTGCTTCCTGTCCCAAGTTCCGGTTTACGAGATAAGACATAGTTTTCTAATTATTCGGTAAACAACCAAATTTCTGTTGTAAATAACTTACAATTGTGCCTTTGTGATAATGAATATGTCTATAAAGACTGTGTTATTTAACGTTTCAAACCTTTGAAACAGTCATTTCGTCCACGAAGGTATACGATAGCCTATCGCTTACACAGACATCATCTCCAAAAATAGCGCATTATGTATGTATCTAAAAATAGCCGTCGTGAACTGAACAAGTTTGCAGACACGCTGAAAAATACTTTTCGACGACAAGCCTCTTTACTGCGGCATGCTTCTATTTGTGGACAATTCTCAGCGAAAATGGTTTGACAATTACCCATTAGAAGCACAATTTAAATCTTGCAATCTGTCCTTAATTGTAAGTCTTATTTCAATTCAACACTCAACCTATAGTCGGAAAGAGAAAGGCGATACCGAGTTAACATGGAAGCTTTCAGTGGAGATTTTTCCCAACAGTAGGCTAATTTTTTAAACAAATTTATAATGACTTGGAATGGTTGTGTTGCCTTCTTAGACATTCTTACACACTGCTTCTTCACAGCTTTTTATTCTAGACTTTAAATATTTTGCACACCCACATTCTAGGTGCACAAGCAGAGATCATACACAGCATATGTAATGCGCACATTCTAGGCTGTACCAAGTAATCGCTTAGCAGGTGCTTTCTGGAATGTAGCTGTGGGACAAATATAGATCTTATAATCATGTGACGTATAATGTCATTTAGACCACGGAATTCTTTATGAATTTACATATAATTTATGAATCAGTCACTGAACCGTCCTTTATATTCAGCTTACATCGACCTAGCACCTCACCGATCCGTGCAGAGAGAGTGTTTTAAAGTTTACTGTCTTTAATTAATTGTTTTTCGTTTTAAAAGAGGTGAATTTGTCAAAGTCTGCTGTTGTTCTTTTTCAATGTGCGATTAACCTAGATCTAAGTATTTATGAAACAACAATTTATTAGTGCGGGTGTCAGTACGCAAAGTGCTTTCGTAACTGCCGAAATCTGGATTCACACAGGAATTCGATTGGAAACTACACAGTTCTAACAATCAGCAATCTGAGAACTTGACATTTTACTCCACTATATTTCAAATATAATAGAACAGATTGATGTTAACTCAATCGAACAACAAGTTCTTTATTGGAGTGTTTGTAATCTTGTAAAGGGTTGTTGTAATGGGTAATAGAGCGAATCGCTAACATTTAGTTTACACCAAAGCAATATACATGTAGATCCCTACAATTTTCAATTGGTGTGGAAGCAGTACTAATTCCTGTGACATTGTAAAACGCAAAGGTAAAAGGCTGATGATCATGCTATTGGGTTATATTGTTTTTCTTGAGCTGTCACAGCCACATTCCTAGAGTCCACTGTGGACAAAACTTGAACTCGGACAACAACAGAAACAGATTATTTCCAATGGACTGGTAGATTAGCGAGTCAAATATTTGTGTGCGCTCCAGAGGTTACATTTCAGTCCAATGATCATGAAATTGTCCGGCTGTTTGCCTCAAGAATATTTTTGACAGAATTGAATGTAGGTCACTGGGGGTTAAAAGAAAAAGGTTTTCACTAGGTCTTATCAGACAAAACAGTAATAGATCTAGTGC
Source organism: Tridacna gigas (assembly GCA_945859785.2). Classification (NCBI taxonomy): domain Eukaryota; kingdom Metazoa; phylum Mollusca; class Bivalvia; order Cardiida; family Cardiidae; genus Tridacna; species Tridacna gigas. The sequence goes on from OX244032.2 coordinate 60,958,336, forward strand.
TGTAGAATCCATTTATGTTCAGTCCAGTGCTCACGGAACTTTGTCAGGCTGCTTAGATTAGATATGGGCGAGTTGCAAAAGGGCATTTTTGGTCTAAAAGTATGTCACTAGATCTTATACAAGAAGACAAAGTTCAACTGAGTTCTATACTTATGTTGGCTAAATGGTCCTCTTTTATATAATTGTTCAAGTGGTTCTTCTCTGTTTCTATAAACTTCACAGAAGCTTTAGAACTGAGTAGTAACATTTCAAAATCACCGCCTCTGAAACTGTATAGGCAAATATACCCAAATTTCATATCTAGCATCCTGTATTTGGAAAGGACAATTATTCAAATGAACCCATATAAATTATGTATAACCACATGGTCTAATTTTAGAAAATTTGTGTCATACAAAAACAACTTGTTCTAAATCTGGAGAGAAAATGTATGCCCTATTTTACTGAAATTATTTAGAATGTTTGTTTTAGCAATATGTGCAAGAATTAAGATATACATTAAGTTAAGTCACCCTGATTCTGCGCTAGAAAAACATTTTATCAACTAAGAAGCCTAATTTTTGTCCACATTCTTTATAATGATTATTAAGGTAGGGAGTAACTGTAAATGTTGATGGAACTTCGGCAGTTATTCTGCCCCGCCGAATTTCGGGGGGGGGGGGGGAGGAGAATATAGTTTTCATGTTGCATGTCTGTCCATCCGTCCGTCCGTCTGATCTTCCGTCCATCCGATCTTCCGTCCATCCAGACATATTTTCTAAAATCGTTGACGAAAGTTAATGAAACTTCATACATGTGTTCCTCATGATAGTCAGCTGATATACTTTTTTTTTTAATGTAATGCCTTGTCATGGAAAAAGGAGGCTTGATGTCTTCCAGTCTGCTTGTTTTGTTTTATTTTGTTTTTGTTTTTAATGTGGTGTCATGGAAAAAGGGGGCTTGATGTGTATTTCCATTAAGGACCAATATCTCTTTAACTACTGGACAAAATTTTATGAAACTTCATATTCATATAGTTTATCGTAAGTCACAGACAATCAGTATTTGTTTTTACTTGATTAAATGCCGTGTCATGGAATAAGGGAAGGCTTAATGCATATTTTCACCAATAACAAAAAAGGCCATTTACATGCAAAATGCAATACCTCATATAATTATGTTTCTATCATTGTTTTTGTTTTGGCGATGGATATCACTTCAATGAAATGACTTGTTTTATATCGATTGTATCTTTTGAAAACCATTTTTTAAATGAAGTCGCCCGGGGTAAGAGACATTAAACTTTTTATACCTGTTCCTGGTGCCTAAACCTGAATTCTCACCACATTTTTTTTTTTCATGTAAATTTTAATATTAATGTTTGTAATTTTAGGATGACAACTTAGAAATATGATTGCTTATAATACTGTCTTATGGTTAAGTTATTTTGTATCTTGAATGCTTTTAATAGATTGAACAAAAAAGGGTGAAAACTTCTAACCCATTACCCTCCAGGCAACTCTCAGGACTATCAGTCCTTTGATTAACTAGTGTAACTGAAATTTTAATGGAGGCCTTCCTGTAACAGGAAAACAGGAGTTTTGGCCCTTGGAATTTTTTTTCCTGGTCCAGTGAAAAGGCAACCCAGTGGGGACATTCATAAGATTGTGACACTTCTAGCTTTGAAGTGGGATTCTAAGTATTAATATCAAACTCTTTGGGAGATTATTTTAGCAATTACTTGTTTGATTGTTTGTTACGTGTTTAACGACATGTTCAACATGTATTATGGCATCCATTTCACCTATCCATGCTTTCCAGGAGTTTCTTTTTACCATTGCTTTGTCCATCAATTTGGCTCAATGTTTCTCACATAGCATCAAAATAATTTTCAGCCTTGAAAGAGAAATAAATCCTGTTACAATGGCTATTATCAGTGCTCACTGAGAACTTGACTGAGCTGAGATTCAAGCTCATAACAGGAAGTGTATAAGCTCTATATATTTCTGACTAAGCTACTTGGCTTGGCACAAGCCAGTACTATAAATAAGAATCAGTATCTGTCTAGAATGCAATTTTCGTAACAAAAGCAGTCAGAGTCATAAGCTTATGCTCTAAGTGTAATGAAAATGTGATCCACTAATCAGCAAAACAGGTGAAGGACATATTGCTAAAAAAGGAAAAATTGATGGTTACTAGCATTTTCTTTCTTTCCCAGCATGTTTTCTTCCCTTTGAAGACAATTAATTGTTGCCTGCAAATGCTATGGATATGGACAAGTCCAAAGTGTTGTTGTATGGTAGATTTGTTTAACTCTTCACCAAACAAAAGAATTTTACACTTACTCTTGTTAAAATTTAAAGTACCGTAAATTGCGCAAGTTTTGGGACAGTAAAAAATAATTAATTTTTTAGATGTCCCAATATTTAGGTTGACGAAAAATAATTATTTTCCGTGGTGTTCCAAAACTTATGGTCAAACAGGGATCGTATATTACACGTAATATACGGTCCCTGGGTCAAACAAGACAAGCTGTCAAACTGTTTGTCTCTGACCACTTACCTGTCCAATATTAGCGCTGCGATTTCAATAAAACCACGATCACATGCTGGTTTTTCTATTTTTAGACAAATTGGAATTCCTGTAGTCGATTTGTGTAGTAGGAATTTGAAACTTCGTATTTTTTCATTGTTTTCGTTACTGATAAGCTAAATGTTTTCAGTCATTTTTGTATGCATCCCAGGAAAGCAATCAGCATTGGTGTTTTGCGCTTATATAAATACTTTTACAACATATTTTACCTGTTAACGTGAGGTAAACAACAATTTGATTTCTGTTCTGAAAAGTACCTGCTCGGCCCATTCTCAAATTTGATTGGTTGACAATCTTCGATCGATAAACTCCAGTTAGAATATAGGATATCTTGATTTCTATTTTTATACAACGAACCCGATTGATCGTGAAACACACACACACTACTTGTCGACTTCGGATGTATGTATACACATGACATGTACCTTTGCCCTTTGGTACAAGTTAATCACATCCTTTTTACCCTTAATTTTAGGTTCTTTTTTTACAAATGGGTTCATTAATTGTCTGTCGGGGTGATCGGATTTATTTGCCTTGAAACAGGAGATTCCCGATGATATCGAGAGGGTTTGGAAGCAATGCTTACGTGCAGAAATGAAACTGCGCAAAGCAAATGCTTGTAAACAAAGGTTATCAAGTGGATTAAAGATTTTTTTTTTCGGAGTAGATATTCACCGTCCCAATTCTTTGGTACACAAAAATACTGTCTTATTTTGCAATTTTTAGTATGGCCCAAATCTTTGGGTCATGAAAAATAATTATTTTCACGTTTTTTGATGGTGTCCCAAAATTTAAGCAAAATACAGTACTTACAGACTACAAAATAAATGTACCTGAAAATATTGTGGGAAAACGAGAAAATGCTGGTATTTTCTCTTTTTGCCACAGTGCTTTCAAAAACTTTCTTCTCTAGGGTCACGAGGTCCTGCTTGGCTCAGTGGTAAAGTGTTCGACCCTTGATCTGGAGGTCCTGGGTTCAAGCTTCACTGGATCCACGGGGTTTGTTTGTGGGAGTGTCCTTTGCCAAGACACCTCAGAGCCCTAGCCTAGTACTGGTGGAAGCCAAGAAATACATGAATATGTGAGCTGTGGCCGTGATATGACTGAAATATTGTTGAAAGCGGCGTAACACACTATGACTGAAATATTGTTGAAAGCGGCGTAACACACCATTCAATCAATCAATCTTTAGGGTCATTAAACTTAGGCTTGTGTGGTAAAGGATAAAGGCATCTGATGAACCTTTTTCTAATGACAAATTTTTAGATAGTTTGATATTTGTAGATATTTAGATATTTACAACATCTGTGAAGATTAATTGTTTGAATTTTGAAATTTAGGCATTTTTTCCCTGCTAGGCATGCAGATAGAATTACAGCTTTGTTTAGAAGATTCAGCAAATCTTGTCAAGAATGAATAATTTTACAAAAATATGCAAAACAATCAAACTTTTGGATCTGATAAGAAAAATGGTGCCATATCAATTCACAGAAAATTGGGAGAAAAACTACAGCAAATAAACTCTTTACCATATTATAGAATTTCAGGCTTGTGACATCGAAAGCATTTGCAGACAACAAATTAGATGTGGATTCACGATGCTTTATAACATCTGATCTTGACTTAAAGTTTTTAGCATGTACCACTTTAATTTACAACATGCATTAACCCTTTCCCAAACAAGCCCTGGTTTTCACGTGTCTGGAGTACAAGTCTTTTGAAAACACTGTGGGAAAAGGAGAAATTGCTCGTAACGAGCAATTTCTCCTTTTCCCACAGTGTTTTCTACCCTTTTTGAGACCTTTCTGCCATTTTCATCAAATTTGAAATTGTCGTCCGCAAACTCTTTCAATTTGGACCAGTCCAAAATTTGTTGTTTGGGAAAGGGTTAAAGGTTTACAATTAGTGTAACCATTGTTTTGCTCACTTGGACTTGAGTAAAGTAAGACATTCTGTTTGCAGTTATGCTCTTGAGATTTTCAAGGTAACACAGATTACACATAATTTTGTTGCCATGGAATAAAGCACATATGGTGGTTCGAAGACAGGAAAGCCCCTTTAAAGTTTATATATAGAATAGATTTTTTGAGCACTTTAGAATATGCCTCCACATCCATTTTTAATCTTGTCTACTCACTTCCTGGAGGCTTCATAGTTCTCCGAATGATAAATGTTGAACACCCAAAGTCAGTTGATTGGACATTTTCCTCTTTTCTGTGTTGCACTTGTTTTTCTGCGTCTTCTTTCTGAAAGGCCATGATTTTAATCATTACCAAACAACCTCCTTGCATGGCAAATCAGATTCAACCACTGATTTCTGAATGAGAAGATGGACTTGGATGGTCACAATATACAGATCATTGCCAGAAAACAGTGAAAATTTGCCTGTAACAAAGTGGATTGGAAAAAATTGGACCAATTTGTGTAAGATAAATTTGGCACATAACCCTAAACTTTGTCAGTTTCTTAAAACTAAGGTGATAGTTGATTTCAGAAAATTACTTACCCACATGTTAATTTCCAAATCCAACTGTGGACAACTGTTCAATCATTGTCACAAATGTTCAAGTCAAGAACGTTAACACATTTTCGTCTCACACAAACATACCAGAAAGTACATAAAAACAAACACAATTATAGCAAAAAAATGTATAATATGTGTGCATTTGAAAAATTGCAAGTGACAAGTGTGCAATATTCATGATATTCAAAAGTGAGACGTTCAGAATTGTGAAGTATGTGAAACATTCTGCTCAGGAAAACATGCACAACTGTTTGTAAATATCAAGACACATTGCCGCCTCTATAAACCCTGTTCCTATTTAAAACTAGAATAACTATCACTAAAGGTGATAAATACCCCCGCCCCTATATTTCATGTCACAGGGGCAATAACTCTGCAATGTCAATTTAGGGGCAATAACTCCGTAATCATTAGGCCAACACTCATGGAATTTGTGCTTTGCACATCTACTGCTCCTGGTGAATATCATGACAAATATCAAGTGAATAAGACTTAAACTGAAGGAATAGTTCTCTGGACAAGAAGTTTTGAGTATATTCAGGGGTAATTAATTTGGCAAACATTTGAAAAAAATGCATCTTGAACCTCTACTGCTCCTGGTGAATATTTATGCAAAGTATCAATTTAATTGGACACAAAACTAAATGAGTGTAAAAAAGTGCAGACCATGATCTGATAATATGTCTGAGACACAGCGGCTGGTCTGGATCCAAACTTGTTGCAAATGTCCAAAGGTGCCTTTTCGCATAATGTTGGCCAACTATACATATGACAGAAAAGACCTCCTTAAAGTGAATCAGACAGACACTGTAGGAGGAGTTGTCCGGACAAGCATTTTTAAGTCAAATCAGGGGCAATAACTCAGTAATTCTTGATGGAATTTTTACAAAATGTGTGTCTTGCACATCTACAACTCCAAATGGACACTTCTGCCAAGTATAAAGCGGATCGGACTGAAATTGTAGGAGGAGTTGTCCGGACAAGCATTTTAAATGTGAATCAGGGGCAATAACTCATTAATTCTTCATAGAATTTTCACGAAAGTTGCGTCTTGCACATCTACAACTCCTAATGAACACTTATGCCAAGTTTAAAGTGAATCAGACAAACTGTAGGAGGAGTTGTCCGGACAAGCATTTTTAAGTCAGATCAGGGGCAATAACTCAGTAATTCTTGATGGAATTTTTACAAAATGTGTGTCTTGCACATCTACAGCTCCTAATGAACACTTATGCCAAGTTCAAAGTGAATCAGACAGAAACTGTAGGAGGAGTTGTCCGGACAAGCATTTTTAAGTCAAATCAGGGGCAATAACTCAGTAATTCTTGATGGAATTTTTACAAAATGTGTGTCTTGCACATCTACAGCTCCTAATGAACACTTCTGCCAAGTTTAAAGTGAATCAGACGGAAACTGTAGGAGGAGTTGTCCGGACAAGCATTTTTAAGTCAAATCAGGGGCAATAACTCAGTAATTCTTGATGGAATTTTTACAAAATGTGTGTCTTGCACATCTACAGCTCCTAATGAACACTTCTGCCAAGTTTAAAGTGAATCAGACAGAAACTGTAGGAGGAGTTGTCCGGACAAGCATTTTTAAGTCAAATCAGGGGCAATAACTCAGTAATTCTTGATGGAATTTTTACAAAATGTGTGTCTTGCACATCTACAGCTCCTAATGAACACTTCTGCCAAGTTTAAAGTGAATCAGACAGAAACTGTAGGAGGAGTTGTCCGGACAAGATTTTGCAGACAGACCGACCGACCGACCGACAGGCTGATTCCAGTATACCCCCCACAAACTTCGTTTGCGGGGGTATAATAACACCAGCGTTTCACTGACTTAATATGTTTGCTATAGGAAATGGATAATGATAACTGCAGTCAAGAAAGTGAAGTTGGGTACATGCACTGAATTGTGTTTTTGAGGGTTTTCTTGGCCGAGTTTACAATTGCATGTGTCCAAATTACTGCATAGTATAGGTTCTGTGTTTACTGGTACATGTTTCCTATTGAGCAAAAACATCATGAGGCAATGTTATGTCAAGTACATTAATTACAATTTAAAATCAAATGGGAATAAATTATATTATGTGCTGTAGATGCTTTCTTGCTTAAACATACGCCATGCAGACCTCGCTAAATATTTAGTTGTTTTAGTGTTCACATAAGTTTTATCAAGTTCTATATGTTCTTCTTTCTGCATTCCATGATCAGGTACATGAAAAATGATTATACTGTGAAAATGGCAAGTTGTAAAATAACACCATTTACGTTTTCCATTGGAGTTCAGGTTAGTGAGTGTTACAGGCTTCTAATGCTTGCACTTTCAATCTTCATCATTTAAAGTTTTGACTTCAATAACATTCTTTTCTAAGACAACAGAAACAAGTCAACCGCCCCTAGGGCCATTTTCAAGTAAACCTCTATCTTCCTCAGAAAAATGCATCCCATTCACAGACTGTACTATATTTCAAAGCATTGTTTCCATCAATTTTCTGAAAATCTGCATGGATTTCTAACAAAGGACAATGTAACTGTGCCTCAATTTTACCGTACACCCTCTGCTCAAATATATGTTGTCCATTTTGCAAGTTATAATTTGTATCAGACTAAGTGTCAAAGTTAGTCATTGAGCAGCTTTCAATAGATTTATTAAAATATAGCAAGAAATTTGGTCAGTGTATATGGTTTACTTCCTGTGTTTAAAGTATCATTCAGTTTTTATCACAATATAGGAATTAGAAGGTGTACTATGAACTTGAAAAATGGCTCCTTTATGTCTGTTATAACAATGATGACAATCAGATTATTTCCCATGTCAGCTATCACGAGTTTCAGAGCAAGGAAAATTTGCCTTGCATGTCTAGAAAAATATTATATCTAGGAGAAACAGTCTGAGATTATCACCTTGATAATTCCTCAAGGACAACATTTTCCACTTGTCTTAGACAAATAGTTACCAGATAATTACATTGTGTTGTATAACCTCAAACTATCCATACATGGTTGTAATAGATAATCAGGTTTTGTCCAATTTATTTGGTATCCAATAATGCTGCAGAAATGCTTCTTGTCAGAGGTGTCTGGCTTTATAGTACTGTTTTTGTCGGTACATGATGTGAATGTAAGCTGATGAAAAAATAAAAACTAGATTTACTATTTTTGTTAAATTTTCAGGAGAAAAGAAGGATTATTATGGATATAAAGGATCTGATATAAGTTTGTGTTTGAGATAATTTCTTTTTACACAAGTCTAGATAAAATGTTACTAAGCAAGCCTTTGGCGAGCTTATTAACATTTTTTCTTGACGAGTTGCATAAAATTTTATCCCAAAAGCAAACAAATATCCGATTCTTTTTATGTCATAACAATATCTCACAAATTTTAGATCATCAGATGTAAAGCCATAGATCTATAGATGCAGGTGAAGTAATATTTAAAAAAAAAATTCAAGTAAATGAAATATGTACAAAATGATGTCAAAAATGACATCACACATTTGTGATATTAAACCTGTATAAGATAAAAAATTCGTAATGGGTATATTACATTGAAAACAAGGGAGGTTAGGAGATAAAATACATCAAACTATATAACTCATTCTTGGAACAATCTACCATAATGACCTTATTAATGCTCTCCCTCTAATTAATACTTCCCAAGCTTTTTTTTTTTAAATGAAAATGGGCATACTAGTCAGCAAATCTACTGCACTGATAAAGTTGAAATAAATCGGCTGGAATAAACTTACAGCATCGACATAATCCTAATTACTTCACAAATTGATGTCATTAACACCTGACTATCCAAATATACATACAAGTTTCAAGTAACATTTAGACTTCAGGTAGCACAAAATTTGTCAACCAACTTAGAAAAACTTTTAAACAAGAGGGCCATGATGGCCCTGGATCGCTCACCTAAGTCAATAGGCCAAATATCACTCCAGGGTCATAATGACCCAATTTAAAACTCATCTGAGATATTATTAAGACAAACATTCTGACCAATTGTCAGGTCCATTGAGCTGAAAATGTGGCCTCTGGAGTGTCCAAAATGTCTTTCTTCTATTTGACCTAGTGACCTGGTTTATGACCCTATGTGACCATATTTCAAACTCACCCAAAACATCAAAACAAACTTGTTGACCACGGTTCAGGTGAATTGGGTAAGAATTGCCACCTCTAGAGTGCCCATAAGGGGTTTCTGTAATTTGACCTAGTGACCTAGATTATGACCCTATGTGGTCCAATTTCAAATCCATTCAAGATATCATCAAGTCAAACATGCTGACAAATTTTCAGGTCAGTTGAGCAAAAACTGTGGCCTCTACAGTGCCCACAATACATTTCTTGAATTTGACCCAGTGACCTAGTTTATGACCCCAATTTTCAGGTCAATCTAGCTGGAATTGTGGCCTCTAGAGTGCCCAAAAGGTATTTCTTCAATGTGACCCAATGACATTGTTTATGTCCCTATGTGACCCAATTTTGAACTCATCCGAAATATCATCAGACAAAAAATTTCAAACTTGTTCGAGATTTCATCAAGACAAACATTCTGACCATGTTTCATAAGTATCTGACTGAAAATGTGGCCTCTAGAGCGTACACAAGGTTTTTCTAAGATTTGACCTAGTGATGTAGTTTTTGATCCCACATGACCCAATTTCGAACTCCTTTGAGGTTTTATCAAGACAAACATTCTGACCAAGTTTCATGAGGATCGGAGTGAAAATGTGGCCTCTAGAGCGTACACAAGGTTTTTCGAAGATTTGACCTAGTGACGTAGTTTTTGATCCCACATGACCCAATTTCAAACTCCTTTGAGATTTTATCAAGACAAACATTCTGACCAAGTTTCATGCGGATCGGAGTGAAAATGTGGCCTCTAGAGCGTACACAAGGTTTTTCGAAGATTTGACCTAGTGACGTAGTTTTTGACCCCACATGACCCAATTTTGAACTCGTCTGAGATTTTATCAAGACAAACATTCTTACCAAGTTTCATAAGTATCTGACTGAAAATGTGGCCTCTAGAGCGTACACAAGGTTTTTCGAAGATTTGACCTAGTGACCTAGTTTTTGACCCCACAAGACCCAAATTCGAACTCGTCCCAGATTTTATCAAGACATTCTGACCAAATTTCACAAGTATCTGCATGAAAATGTGGCCTCTAGAGCGCACACAAGGTTTTTCTAAGATTTGACCTAGTGACCTAGTTTTTGACCCCACAAGACCCAATTTCGAACTCGTCCCAGATTTTATCAAGACATTCTGACCAAATTTCACAAGTATCTGCCTGAAAATGTGGCCTCTAGAGCGTACACAAGGTTTTTCGAAGGTTTGACCTAGTGACGTAGTTTTTTACCCCACATGACCCAATTATGAACTCGTCTCAGATTTTATCAAGACAAATTTCACAAGTATCTAACTGAAATTGTGGCCTCTAGAGCGTACACAAGGTTTTTCCCAAGATTTGACCTAGTGACGTAGTTTTTGACCCAACATGACCCAATTTCGAACTCGTCCGAGATTTTATCAAGACAAACATTCTGACCAAATTCCACAAGTATCTGACTGAAAATGTGGCCTCTAGAGGGTACACAAGGTGTTTCGAAGATTTGACCTAAAGACCTAGTTTTTGACCCCACATAACCCAATTTCGAACTTGTCTGAGATTTTATCAAGACAAACATTCTGACCAAGTTTCATGAGAATCGGACTAAAAATGTGGCCTCTAGAGTGTACAGAAGGTTTTTCAAAGATTTGACCTAGTGACCTAGTTTTTGACCCCACATGACCCAATTTCAAAGTTGTCCGAGATTTTATCAAGACAAACATTCTGACCAAATTTCACAAGTATCTGACTGAAAATGTGGCCTCTAGAGCGTACACAAGTTTTTTTAAAGATTTGACCTAGTGACCTAGTTTTTGACCCCACACAACCCAATTTCGAACTCGTCTGAGATTTTATCAAGACAAACTTTCTGATCAAATTTCACAAGTATCTGCCTGAAAATGTGGCCTCTAGAGCGTACATGAGGTTTTTCGAAGCTTTGACCTAGTGACCTAGTTTTTGACCCCACATGACCCAATTTCAAAATCGTCTGAGATTTTATCAAGACAAACATTCTGACCAAGTTTCATGAGGATTGGACTGAAAATGTGGCCTCTAGAGCGTACACAAGGTAAAAAGTTGACGACCTACGACGGACAGAGCACAATCACAATAGCTCACCATGAGCACTTCATGCTCAGGTGAGCTAAAAAGTGAAAGTATAGAGACTAGTGTCCCATATTAATTGTGAATACTTTTTAACCCTTTTGCTCTGTCTATAAAGTAGATCTATAACCATAACATGAAATTTTAACTAAACTTGAAATAAAACACTGTGTAACCAGAAGTTGATGTCCGCTTCACACAAGCTGGTCAAAAACAAACAAAAAATACAAATACATCTTTTGAGTGTTTTTCAAGGCAAATAATGACTTGAAGGGTGAGATATAATATATATTTCTGAAGTAATGCTGAGAATATACAGGTTAATGTCCAAATGAATCACAATTTGCAATGAAATCTATATTATGCATTAACCCTTTCCCAAACGACAAATTTTGGACTCGTCGAGTTTGCAGACGACAATTTAAAATTTGATGAAAATGGCAGAAAGTTCTCAAAAAGGGTAGAAAACACTGTGGGAAAAGGAGAAATTGCTCGTTATGAGCAATTTCTCCTTTTCCCACAGTGTTTTCAAAAGACTTGTACTGCGACACGTGAAAACCAGGGCTTGTTTGGGAAAGGGTTAAACACAGTGGGTTTCACAAATGGCAGTTGCTTCGCACTTAGCACTGACTAAAACACGGATGGTAGTGTTTATCATCCTCGGAAAATTCTATGTCATTCAACCTCTGTTAATCCCCCCCCCCCCCCTTGTGGAAAATGTATCACCCTAGGGGGTATTAAAAAGAGACAACACAGTAAATTAAAGGTTTTAAAGGAATAGGAGGTCAGTATTATAAAGAAGTAAAAAAAAAAACATTGAAATGTTTGTTTTCAATTACATCATTTTTTGTCTGGCAATATTTGTTTGAAATTCATTTTAATACAAAGTTTATCGATAACCTGATGGATGTTATGGTTAACTTAACTAGTACCTGTTGTATTTCCCATAACTGTCCGAAGATCGGTAACAGGTAGCCTGTTATCGATCTTCGTGTCCGGCAGCTGAGGGAGATAAATGGGTACCAGAAGTTACATTCCTTGAGCTTCAGCTGAACATCCAAGATCGCAATGAAGTGATTTTTTGAGTATTTTGGAAGTATCAATGGCACGAAAAAGGCGAAACCTGTTGAAAGTATAACTTCGGAAAGCACAGTTGGGCAAGTCCCTACCAGGTAGTTCAAGTGACAAAAATAAAACCCCACAGTAACATGAGTTTCCACCAAAATGGCTCCTGGACAAAATAAACTATAGTATGAGTGATTGGCGAGAAAATTAAAACCCTATGTGATGGGATGTCAGAATTTCGGAAGTCTACCACTGACAGACATTTTTTTGTCATTTTTTAGGTTTAAATTAATGGCAGACATAAGGTTGCATCAATTAACAGTGATAATTTTTTGCAGTGTTGCAGTTTTATTAGCATAGTGTTCATAGATTCATGAATGGGAATGCACATGTTAAATAAAAAGTTTAACATACCAGTAATAAAATACTTTTTAAGTGTGGCCCCTTGTTTTCCAACATGGCCCCCTATTTCAATGTCTGTGGGCCCGATGGGCCCCCTTACAAACAAAACTAGATCGAACACTGTCCTTTCATGTTTTACAGTTTTTCCATGGTGCTTGACAAATTGTGTGTAGCCGGAAGTTTATAATGTTATCAGAAGAGTATGTTCGGATAGTCAGGTACTAGTTACATCAATTTGTGAAGTAATTAGGGTTACGTCAATACTTAAAGTTTATTCCTGCCGATTTATTTCAACTTCATAGATGGATTGGCCATCTGGTAAGCTTATTTTTAGTTAGAAAAAAGCTGGGGGAGGGTTACTAAGAGGAAAAGCATCAATAAAGGACATTACAGTAGATTTTAAAAGGTTTTGAGAGAGTATGTTTACTAAATCAAGTTTGAAAGTCAGACTGAAGAGGATGTAAAATTTAACAAGAAGGCCATGATTGTAAGGTTCCACTGTCTCTTAACTCAACAGAAGACAAAATTTTTGACTTGTTCAAATTGAAAGGATTTAAAGAAAGTGATATTGGCCTCAAACGATAAAATTTGCCTTTAAAAGATTGAAAATATTGTGTAAAAGGAGAAAATCTTGGTTACCAGTATTTTCTCACAATAGTTTCCAAAGCCTCTTTCCACAGGGTCGTTTAAAACTGGGAATTTTGTGGTAAAGAGTTAAGTGAATGTGCCATACACATGTAACTGGCATCTACAGAGATATTACACCAGAAGAATTTTGTATAGTACACCATAAGAAGTCTGTATAGTGAGTAAAATTTCATTTAAAAATAGCCTAGGTCCCCCTCAAGTCATATCTTTTTCATAAGTCATGTTGATGTCCATGAATACATGGCAGGTCTAGTCATTCATTCATCCTTTTTTTTTGGGGGGGTCCTGCATTGCACAGTGGTAGGGTGTAGGACTCCTGACCTGGATCCACTGGACTTTCCATGGGAGTGTCCTTGGGCAAGACACTTCTGAGCCCTAGCCTAGTACTGGTGAAACCCTGGACATACATGAATATGTGAGCTGTTGCCGTGATATGACAAATAATGTTTACATTGGCATAAAATACCATTCAGTCAATCAGTTAATCAGTTTATCATATCTCTCATACCAGTCATATCAATGAACATTTGAAAACGGTACTTTGACAAAAAGATTTCCAAAAGTTTTGTACCAAAGAATGATTTTTTTCTTACACATGAATGGTAATGTTTTGGGACAAAAAATACAGTGATCACTTCATGTTGAATATCCATTTTGTCCAAGCTTAACCATTAACATCAAAGTAAACCATTATCACTGAACATTTTCTATCCAAAAACCTTGAAAGCATAACACCAATCATGTTTCAGTGCAGTTTGATAATCAGTGGAAGCAAATTACATATAATCAGTAATTAGCTAACAAGAGTTATTTTGCCAGACAAGTCTATAAGCTTTACTCATGTAGCCTTTTATGGAATATAATTAAGCCCACAGCAACAAGGTTTTGCCAAATCAAGATTATATCAAGATATCTGAAAGACGTCTACCAAGGATCATAATATATGCCAATTTGTGAATCCGAAATACATTTTTGGAGGAGAAGATTTTAAAAGATTTTAAGGTTTGTCCAGTTATGTTGCCATGGAAACCAGAGTATTTGATGGAATCAAATTCTATTGAAGAAATTCTGAAGGGATCCATTGCAGAATCATTTCTGTGAAGTTTGGTCAAAATTGGATAGGTTGTGTCAGAGAAGAAGACATCTGAAAGAAAAGTAAATGCACAAACCAACAGACTAGTATGAATGGAAACATGATGGACACGGGGCCAAGAGATAAGCTTGCTGGCTTGGCTTGGCCCAGTTGAGCTAGAAATTCAAAGACACAAAACAGATTCAGTTACAAACAGGTCTAATTCATTGATAGGCTCGGGCTGCTGGAATATGGAGTCTGTGGTAAATGAATGCCGATTATTCAACTCTACCAGACCACCATTTTAGACTTCTCCACTTTGAAAGCAGTTGCAAATGAACAATTGAATGTAGATTAAATGACAGAAGTTGTGGAAAAGGTGGAAACATTGTGCGAAACGGAAAAAATGCTGGTTACTAGCATTTGCCCCCATTCACACAATATTTTTATAGGGTTGCTTCTAAGGGCCATAAAAATAAAGGATTGTTTGGGAAAGGTTTTAATCAAGATTGTAAGTCTGACTTAACTCTTTATCAGGCGACAAAATTTTAGACTGGTCCAAATTGAAAGCAAAATAAATGTGATTGAAAAATTTGAAATTTGTTTCGGAAAGGGTAGAAAACATTGTGGGAAAAGGGGAAAATGCTGGTTACCAGCATTTTCTCCTTTTCCCATAATGTTTTTAAAAGGCTTCTTTCACAGAGTTGTTAAAAGTCGGGATTGTGTGGTAAAGAATTAAGAGGATACCAAGGTTACAAATCATAAAAGAGACAGACCAGAAACGGGTCTAATTCACTGTCAGGCATGGCTTGAAAACAGTGTCTGGGGGAAATGAATGTTTTGCTGAACTCTTTTCCAAACAACAGAATCTTGGACTTGTCCAAATTGAAAGCATTTCCCGACGATAAATGAAACATTGGTTAGGAAAGATTAGGAAACATTGTGCGAAAATGAGAAAATGCTGGTTACCTGCATTTTCTCTTTTTCCCACAATGTTTTCAAAAGGCTTCTTACTCAGGGCCGTTAAAAGTCGGGATTGTGTGGTGCAGACTTAACCAAAATGTAAGATTGTTCATAATAAAAGTCTTTGCAGAAGAAAAATAAATTGTAGCTTAAGTGATGGTATTTGTCTTTGAAAGGGTAGAAGTCATTGTGGGAAAAGGAGGAAATGGTTTTCCTCCTTTTCCCACAATGTCTTAAACAGCCCAATTTCTTGGGGTTGTTAAAGCTTGGGATTGCTTGGTAAAGGGCTAGGAGATGTTAACTCTTTACCACACAATCCTGACTTTTAACGACCCTGAGCAAAAAGCCTTTTGAAAACATTGTGGGAAAAGGAAAAAATGCTAGTAGCCAGAATTTTCTCCTTTTCCCACAGTGTTTTCTACTCTATCAAAGACAAATTTCATCATTTGAGCCACTTTAAATTTCTCGTCTGCAAATGCTTTCAATTTGGACAAGTCTGAAATGTTGTTGTTTGGTAAAGAGTTAACTGTATAAGCAGATATTTTTAGTAATTTAGTACGGAAGTAGACTCAAATTATGTTAAAAAATTCAACACTTGTCCACACAGCCCAGACATTTAATGATCCTCAGAAAGAAAGCTTTTTAAAACACTGGGGGAAAAGGAGAAAATGCTGGTAGCCATCATTTTGTCTATTTCCCACAATGTTTTCCACCCTTCCCAGAACAAGTGTCAATCATCTGAGTTGCAATATTTTTTGTTGTCTGCATTATGCTTTCAATCTGGATTGGTCTAGAATTTTGTCATTTGGTAAATAGTTAAATAATGAGTATCTCATGTGCAAAGATTTTAGTATGTTTGCAATACCAAAGCCCATTAACCCTTTACCACACAATCCCAACTTTTAACAACCCTGATGTAGAAGCCTTTTGAAAACATTGTGGGAAAAGGAGAAAATGCTGGTAACCAGCATTTTCTCCTTTGCCCACAGTGTTTTCTACCCTTTTAAAGAGAAATCACATCATTTGAGTCACACTGAAATTGTCGTCTGCAAATGCTTTCAATTTGGATGGGTCTAAAATTTTGTTGTGTGGTAAAGAGTTTTAAAGCACCTTTCATAACTTTAGCTCCTATTGGGAATGTATATTAAGATAACACTGCACATAATATGCAGCCTGCTCTTGGATTCTACACTGTCTGCTTTGTTCACAATTATTTTAACTCTTCCAGGATCAAATTCCAGCATTTGAGCCACATTTATCATGTGAAAATGCTTTCAAAATAGACAAATCTAAACATTCCCCATCCAATAAAGAGTTAATAGAGAAGAATCTTTCAGAAACAATTTTTGTTTACAGGAATACTAATTGTAACATAGAATGTCAAGGAAGGAATACAGGTCCTTGGACAGGACAATGTCTATAGATATCAGAGGTCAGGATACAAGTCAAACAAGAGTTATGTCAGTGGACAGTGCAGCGTCCACACACTTATGGGCCCATGGCAACCATATTTCAAAGTCAAGGCCTGATATCTCCAAGATGCAACTTGGTGACAAGAAGAAAAGCAAAGCTCCAGTGAGACAGTATATTGTCCTAGCTAGAGTTTCCAGAAGGTCATGGCCAACATCCAGCCAGTACAGGTAGGTGCATCCTGTTTATTACCATAGACGGCCAAGAATAGCAGTTACTCTACCACTATGATTTTGTAGATTGCCTAGAAATAGATCAGGCTTGATAGACAGTGCAATCTGATCTTTGATCTACCCTGTCAGAAATTTTGTCAGAAATTCATGCATAGCATCTTGTTTGTTGATTTCAGTCTTTCGAAAATAAGACAAGTATTACATTTTCTGCTACTAATTTGGCTTGAACATCAGACAAGAGATCTAAGATCAGAGAGTTGGTTTTTGATCTCTTATGTCTATAAAGAAAATCAATTATGCTCAGCACTTTAAGAGTTTTCTCTGTACCAAACAACACAATTTTAGACTCGACCAAAGTGAAGGCATTTGCAGACGACAATTGAAATGTGGCTAAAATGATGAGGGCACTATATGAAAGGATAGAAAACATTATGGGAAAGGAGAAAATGCTGTTTACTGGCATTTTTTTCATTTTTTCACAGTGTTTCCATAAGTATCTTTTGTAGGAGTGTTTAAAACTGGATTGTGTGGTAAAGACTTAATGCCTTTCAAGTTGTAAAGCTGGCATGATTATAATTACCATATTTCATCTAATTAACGCTCCCTCCCTAGTAGTAGCACTCCCCACTATATTTCTTACCCAAGAGACCTAAGGACAACCCCCACCCACACCCAACCTTACCTTAAAATCAACAACTGGAGTGACAGACTTCCAAATGCAAGATAACATCACTAAAACTTTTCGAACAGAGACTTACGAAAATCACTAATGACTGATATTTTATAAATAAACTTACCCGTATGGCGTCAACATAATCCTAATAACTTCACAAATGGATGTCATTAACACCTGACTATCCAAATACACCTGCTCTTCCAATAGCATAAACTCTGGTATCACAACAACTAACTTGGAAAAACTTTAGAAAAATGAAGTATTGAATACCAGTGTCCCATACTAATCATGAATGATATTTAATGTCCAAATAAAACGTGATCGGCGGTAAAATGGATATTCTACATTACTGCATTACATCGAGTGTTTCAAAATGGCGATCGCTTTGCACTCGGCACTAGCTAAAACCTGGATCAAAGTACCATACTTACTCTCATTGACGGCACTAAATTTCAGGAAATTGGCTATGAAATAAGTGTGCCCTGTTGGTGTTTTGCATAGTGCCCCAGCACATTTATTAGGTGAAATACGGTATACTGTTTTCATAATTTGGTGAAAGTATTTCAAATTGATTCATATGTTAACCTGGTGACGCCAGTGTCCCATACTAATCATGAATGATATTTAATGTCCAAATAAAACATGATCGGCGGTAAAATGGATATTCTACATTACTGCATTACATCGAGTGTTTCAAAATGGCGATCGCTTTGCACTCGGCACTAACTAAAACCTGGATCAAAGTACCATACTTAATCTCATTGATGGCACTAAATTTCAGGAAATTGGCAATGAAATAAGTGTGCCCTGTTGGTGTTTTGCATGGTGCCCCAGTGCGTTTATTAGGTGAAATACGGTATGCTGTTTTCATAATTTGGTGAAAGTATTTCAAATTGATTCATATGTTAACCTGGTGACGGAAACAAATGAACATATTATTTCCAGTTTGTATAAAATGCCCAGGGACCATGATCACCAAGCCATTTTAGATATAGGTCTAATTCTGAATGTCAATCTTCGTAGATATGCTTAACTCTTTACCATATGACAAAATTTTAGACTGGTCCAAATTGAAAGCATTTGCAGACGACAAAATAAATGTGAATTAAAACTTGAAATTTGTTTAAGGAAGAGTAGAAAATATTGTGGGAAAAGCAGAAAATGCTGATTACCAGCATTTTCTGCTTTTCCCTCAATGTTTTCAGAAGGCTTCTTTCTCAGGGTTGTTAAAAATCGGGATTGTGTGGTAATGAGTTAATTGTGCAGTATCCTGGCTTGTCTTGGAAACCAGGATTATGGAATGGTTTGTGAATTTTTGTTTTAAAGAATGCTTAGACTGAAAAATCTGAGTAACCCTTTACTACACAATCCCAAGTTTTAACAACCCGAAGATAGAAAGCTTTTGAAAACAATGTGGGAAAAGGAGAAAATGCTGGTAACCAGCATTTTCTCCTTTTCCCACAATGTTTTCTGCTTTTTGAAAGGAAAATCACATCAACTGTATAAAATTAAATTTTTCGTCTGCAAATGCTTTCAATTTAAGCAAGTTTTTTGTTTGGTAAAGAATTTAAGCTCTGTATCGGCTTCAGTTGCACAGAACATGCAGTTTGATCTTGGATCTACACTGTGCACTACTTAGTTATATCCTATTGCAACAAAATCCTTGAATTAGCAACATATCTGCTGCTCTTCCTAATTGAAAAGGTCCATTTTATTGATTCATTGCTCTTACGGTTAGGTAAATGTAGATTTAATATCAGACTGCACATATTGGGCTCTGCTTACCAGCACTTTCTCCCTTTTCCACAATGTTCTCAAATGCTCCCTCTCTCAGGCTTGTTAAAACTCAGGATTGTGTGGTTACAGGTTAAACTGCTGAATAAATGAAATAAAATTTACAGCCAATTTTTTTTAGTAATATTACTATGCAAAATCTCAACATGTCAAAAAGAGTAGATTCAAGATTAGGGTGCATGTTCTCTGCATTCTGATCTTGATTTACATCATCCTTAAGAACTCTTCATGTTGCACATTGGAGTATAAGTATCAACAGGTTCATTTTGTTTTGATTTTCTCAGAAGCTTTTTCTCCCTGTCTGGAACTTCAACAAGGGAACTAATCTAGATTTGACCACCAAAACAGTAACAGTACTTGTAACTTCCCTTTTTATCTTGCATCTTGTGCCCTATCTTGATTTAGATCAATATACATCACATGAAAAGTCTTGATTTTTCATGCTGTAGACCTAAGCAGAATGATTTAAGGAGCAAGTTTTTCATTGAAAGAAAATATATGAAGATATATTTAAATCAATTTTTATGTCTCCCCATTGGACAGTGTAATGGCTGTGATCCTTTACCAAACAGTTCTGTGTTTAAACAACCCAAAGGAAGAAAGCTTTTTAGAACATCCTAGGATAAGGAGAACTGTTGGTGACCAGCATTTTTGGCTTTTCCCACAATGTCTTCTATCCTATCAAACACAAATACCTTGAGTTTAGCCACATGTGATTTGTCATCTGCAAATGCTTCTAGTTTGAATGAGACCAGAATTTTGTCTTTTGGTAGAGAGTTAACCCTTTACCAAATAATCCTGGGTTTTCATGACCCTGGAAGGGAAGGCTTTTGTAAACCTTGCAGGAAAAGGAAAAAATGCTGGTAACCAGTATTTTCTACTTTTCCCACAATGTTTTCTACCCTATCAAAGAGCTTAAGCTTCTTTGTACCAATTTTGAAATTGCCATCAGCAGATGTTTTGAGTTTAACTCTTTACCAAACGACAATATTTCGGATTGGTCCAAATTGAAAGCATTTGCAGATGACAAATTAAATGTGGCTAAAATGATTGCATTTGTTTCTGAAAGGTTAGAAAACATTGTGGGAAAAGGAGAAAATGCTGGTAACCATCATTTTCTCCTTTTCCCACAGTGTTTTCAAAATGCTTCTTTCTCAGGGTCATTTAAAGTCGGAATTGTGTGGTAAAGGGTTAAAGAGTCTAAACTTTGAACATATTTTGCAAAGAGTGATTTGAAGAGGTTGCAGAGCAGGAGGTTGTTCCTTTCTGCGAATTGGTTTTTTGGTTTTATTTCAGCCAGCCGTCTTAGGAAAATGAGCAAGGTTGTGTTTACCCTTTACTACACAATCCCAAGTTTTAATGTCTTTGAGAGTGAACCACATAATTCCAGTTTTTGACAACCTTTAGAGAGAAGGCCTTTGAAAACATGGTGGGAAAATGAGAAAATGCTGGTAACAAGTATTTTCTCCTTTTCCCACAGTGTTTTCTACCTTTTCAAGGACAATTTGCGCTATTTGAGCCGTACTGAATTTGATTTCTGCAGATGCTTTAGATTTGGACTGGTCCTAAAATTTTGCTGTTTGGTAAAGAGTCAAACAAAGCTTATTGGTTTAATGTATACAGCACTTAGCTGAATCCTTTACCAAACAATCCCATGTTTTAACGACCCTGAGGAAGATGGCTTTTGAAAACATTGTGGGAAAAAGAGAAAATACTGGTCACCAACATTTTCTCTTTTTCCCACATTGTTTTCTACTTTTGCAAAGTTAGAAATCATCATTTGGGCTTCTTTTAATTTGTCGTTTGCGAACGCTTTCAATTTGGACAAGTCTAGAATTTTGTTGTTTGGTAAAGAGTTAATCACGTTGCATTTTAGAGAGAAATAATGACTCAAGAGGCTTGGAAGAATTTACATAAAGTGATCTCTTCAGTTAAATAATCGACGCCTCTCTCAAGTCTTTTCAAAAATCGTTGCAATATGACTTGTGTACGTATTATATAGCTTTTTAAAATATTGTCGGAAAGGGAGTAATTGCTTCTCACAAGTGATTCCTCCTCTTCCCACATTGTTTTCTAAATCATTTAATAAAGTTAGTTTCCTTTCTTTTCAAATATTTCTCCTTTGTATCAGTTGTACTTTTCAGTTGTATGTCTAATGATAGGTAATACAGAAATATGGAGGGGAATATCCGCCAAAACTCTATGTGTCTAGATGACATTCTTATTTATGAACATTAGTTGTCTATTTGTCCTCTTTCTTACATCTTACATGCATATAACATTTCATATTTCATTATTACTAGTGCATGTTGCTTGATGCTAATTCCATATTTCTTCTTCTACTTGTATGCCATAAAATTGTTATTTAGTAGCGTGTGCTTCTCTTCATTATGCCCCTTTTGACATTTTGATTTCATCCATCTTACTTCCTTATCCTGATTTTTCCCATTTCCCATGTCTGTATAGCTTATCATTAAAGTGCTACATTCTTGTTTATGCATATTCTGGCAAAAACTATGGGCTTTTGTGATATTGAATTGAAGCTATGATAGGTAGCTGAATTAAGGCGAACAAAGTATGCACTAACAAGAATGGCATTTACACGAATAAGACAAGTCATATTATGATACCAGATGGCGCTTTCATATACATTATTCGGTAACAGACAAGTTCGGTAAATTGGACTTATAAATAAATCAATTGGATGTTCTGTAACAAGGCAGTGCCCTGATGTTTCTCACACCCAAGACATAGCTTTCTGTGCAAACCTTTATTTTTAATTTGCAATTGCCGCTCGTTTTCTGACATAATAATATTTGTTATGTTTTACCTTTCATGCTGTTTATAAATGCCTGAAATTGATAAATTCTGATCACCATCTTATTTTCGGTTTTCACCCTTTCACCCTTAGTTGATTTAATCAATAATACACAATCCTAAACCTGTACCCATTGTAATCGTCCTACAGATAACAGACTCCAAGCTTAAGCCAATTTTAAGTTTTATAAATATGTTTTATCAAAAAGGCACTGTCTTTGTTAACATTTCCTTCGTGAAAATATTTTCTTTTGGGAACAAAATGGCCGGCTTGCAAACCAGCCATTTACCCTCAGAGCACCTTTCACCCTTGCAGCCAATTCAGATCAAGATCAGACTACACAAAACATGGAGACTGATCGTAGATTTACTCTGTCTATTTTTCTAATACATTGTGAATAAGGACAACCTTGAAATCATTTATAGTAGATGTTCTTTTTCTAAAATGAAAATGGCCGTTTGGTTTATTCGATGCTCTAAGGGTTAAAATTATGGTTAATCAGTGCGAATTAATAAAGATATTACAGGTGAAACATTGTAGCAAATGAAGAGAGGGAGCGAGAGAGGGAGAGAGAGAGAGAGGCCTCGACAATGCTTTGTTGCATACTTCTTGTAATTTTGACAATGTACATTGTGCTTGTCTAGAAAAAATGTTCTGTTTTGTTCCTCTCCTGCCTCCACAATGTTTTTAAATCTGGTCTGGTGCACACAAGTCGTCGTCCGCGGGTTTTAAAGTGTGTTCATCAATGCAACACGGCCATCACTGCATAAAAAAATCATATTAGGTCCCTGACACCTGTACGAACTTTGCGAGAGCAAAGGGATTACGGTATACTATATACATGTATAGACATGTGTCTTTAACAGTCTATACCAGCCTATATAGCTCATGTGGTAGAGCGTAGGACTAGTAAACGTCATGTGTTGGGACACTTGAGGGTGTGGGTTCGATTCCCTCGGCTAACCATCTAAAATTACTAACAGTTTTTCAGATGAGAGGTTAAACCGAGGTTTTGTGTGACGGTGCTATACACCGAGCATGTTAAAGAACCAGACGTAACTTATGATAGGTTTCGTCGTGTATCTTGCACTATCCCTGTAACATAACTAATAGCCTTCAGGGGCCGTCGCCCATATGGGAAACCAGTGGCGCCGATAAATAAACGCAAATTCTTTAACAGCCTGTTTTCACACCTCCCATTACCAACAAGATAAAGAAGATCCCCATAGATCTTAGAGATTAACCTGGGTTTAAAGGTGGCTATTTGTGAATAGAAAAATGTGACGAAAAATAAAAAACAAAAACCCTAAAACTCATTTTTATGTCCCTGAAACATTGATAGACGAGGAGAAATTCGCAGATCAGACTGCACATGTAAAAGTTAAGGGGATAGGGCAAGTTCAGATCACACACTGCTCATGCTGTTTGAAAAAAGTATTTGTCAAAAGAGTATATGTCACTATCTATCTATCTCTCTCACCCCATCTCTTCATTTGCAACAATATTTTCTCTGTATTAGCCATCTTTCTGGAAACAATTGAATTATCCATAAGTTTAACTCTAAGAGCTTCGAATAAACCTAACTGCCATTTTCATTGTAGAAATAAAACCTTAATTTTAGTGATTTCAAGGTTTTTTCTGTTCAGAATGCTTTGGAAAAGGAGCATGTGAAAATCAAAGTTTAGACTCGGTGTTTGGCGTAGTGTGATCTTGATCTGCACTGGCCACAAAGGCAACTGAAGTAGTGACAGGCGCTCTTAGGGTTAATGGCTGGTTTGGAAGTCTTTAACCCTTTACCGGACAATGCCGCCTTTCAACGCCTCTAGGAAAGAAGCCTTTTGAAAACATTGTGGGAAAAGGAGAAAATGCTGGTAACCAGCATTTTCTCCTTTTCCCACAATGTTTTCTACCCTATCAATAGAAAACTGCACCATTTGAGCCACATCGAAATTTCGTCTGCAAATGTTTTCAGTTTCGACAAGGCTAAAATTTTGTCGTCTGGTAAAGGGTTAAGGAAGAAAATATTTTCTCACTGAAATATTCATAAAAACATTTAAAAGGAAGATACATTGGGTACAAGGTTAGGATTGGGTATTATTCATCACCTCAACTATGTGGTTGGAATATCGAAAGTAAGATGTGATAGTGATTTCAGGTATTATTTTACATACAGCATGGCAGGAGCAACATAACAAAATTATTATGTCTGAAAGCGTGTGGAAAAAAGAACTCTTGAACAAATAAGAGCCAAGACTTTACTTGGTATGAAAAACATCACGGTGCATTAACTCTTTACCACAAGACAAAAAAGTAGACTTGTCCAACTTGAAAGCATTTGCAGACGACAATTCAAATGTGACTCTAATGATGGAAGTTGTCTTTGATAGGGTAGAAAACATTGTGGGAAAAGGAGAAAATGCTGGTCACCAGCATTTTCTCCTTTTCCCACAATGTTTTCAAAAGGCGGCTTCTTCAAGGTCGTTAAAACTCGGGATTATGTGGTAAAGAGTTAAACACTATATAATTACCTTGTTACCGAAACATCATATAGATGTACTTTTATAAGTCCAATTTACCGAACTTGTCTGTTACCAAAACATTTGTCACCCATCATACTTCTCGTCTGCAATTAGGAAAGTTTCAATACTGGAGAAGGAAGTATAACAAATATAACATGTATTTAGAGGAAAGTAAAATGCTACTAGAAACATGCAGCAAGCACTTGGGAAAAAGGGCAAATGCAATGACGCAGTAGGAAGTAATCAGGAAGAATTAATCATTCAACAAAAACACAATAGTAAATATGATCAAGTTATAAGAATGATGCAGGCAATTAGCACCAAACAGTATGCACTAGTAATAATGACACATGAGATGCAATATGCATGTAAGATGTAAGAAAGAAGACAAAAAGACATCTAATGTTCACAAATAAGATTGTCATCTAGACCCATAGAATTTTGGCGGATATTCCCCTCCATACAGAAAAGGGTTAACCCTTTAACGTACAATGCCGCCTTTTGATGCCCCTGGGAAAGAATCCTTTTGAAAACATTGTGGGAAAAGGAGAAAATGCTGGTAACCAGCATTTTCTCCTTTTACCACAATGTTTTCTACCCTATCTAAAAAAAAGTTGCATCATTTGAGCCACATTGAAATTGTTGTCTGCAAATGCTTTCAATTTGGACAAGGCTAAAATTTTGTCGTCTGGTAAAGGGTTAATAGATGCAACTATAATGAACTCTTCACCACACAATCTGGAATTTTAACAACCTTAAAAAAGAAGACTTTTGTAAACATTGTGGGTAAAGAAGAAAATGCTGGTAACCAGCAATTTCTCCTTTACCCACACTTGTTTTCTGTCTTATCAAAGACAGAAATTATCATTTGAGCCACGTTTAATATGTCATCTGCAAATGCTGTCAAATTTTGGTCTTGTCAAAAATTTTGTTGTTTGGTAAAGTGTTATGCGCTGAAGTGCTGGATGAACCAAACTGACATTTTCATTCAGATAATATGATCCAAATAAAAGCAATTTCAAGGTTTTAGTCAAGAATTTCACAGCAAAGCAGGCAGTAGAGATAAATGATCAGATTGCATGTTTTATGCATTCCATTCTTGATTTATTGTGGTCATTAACTCTTTACCAAACGACAAAATCTTGGACAGGACCAGATTGAAAGCATCTGCAGATGACAAATTAAATGTAGCTCAAAAAATGAGGTTTGTTTTGGGAAGGGTAGAAAACGTGGGAAAAGGAGAAAATGCCGGTTATCAAAAGACTTCTTCTTCAGGGTTGCTAAAAGTCTGGATTGTGTGGTAGAGGGTTAAAGCTACAGGAGTTCTGAAAAGCACTTGAAGGGTCAACTCTTTACCAAACAACATAATTATGGGCTCATCCATATTGACAGCATATTTATGCAGATGACAGTGTCAGTATGGCTCAATCTATGGATTCTGTCAGTGAAAATGCTTGTTTACAATGGTTTCCAGCATTTGCATCAATGAAGTGTCAAAACATTTTTCTGAGGAAACAAGTTTTCTAACTCAATTGATTTTTTATTCTGTAATCTAGGTTTTATGATTCATCAAACATTTATCTGAGTATTCTGCAAATACTACACTGCTTGACATGGTGGGCTTGATTTTTGGATTATGTAACAAGAGGGCCATTGGACCTAAAGCGCTCACCTGAGTAAAAGCATCCATGGTTGATAAACCTGAAGAAATCGTGGTTTTAATGATGTAAAACACATGATTGTAAGTGACCTACTTTTTGACTGACTTGACCTACTTTTGAACTTGTCAGATATCTCATCAAGACAAACACTCTGATGACGTTTCATGAGTATCAGACTGAAAATATGGCCTCTAGAGTGCACAAACAAGGTTTTTTTAAGATTTGTCCAAATGACCTACTTTTTCACCCGACATGATCCAATTTCAAACTTGTCCAATATATCATCAAGACAAACATTCTAACAAAGTTTTATGAGTATCATGCTGAAAACATGGCCTCTATGTTTTCCTAAGATTGAGCCCAGTGAACTATTTTTGACCAGACATTACCAGATTTTTAACTTGTCCGAGATATTATCAAGACAAACATTCTGACCCAGTTTCAGAAGTATCAGGCTTAGAATGTGGCCTTCACGGTGCAAACAAGGTTTTTCAAAGATTTAGCACAGTAACCTACTTTTTGACTCGACATCACCCATTTTCACCCATTTTCATATGAGCCTGAGATATCATCAAGACAAACACCCTGACCAAGTTTCATGAGTAACAGGTTGAAAATGTAGCCTGTAGAGTGCACACAAGGATTTTTTTTTTTTTTATTTAGCCCAGTGACCTATTTTTTGACAGGACATGACCCAATTTCAAACTTGTCCGCGACAGTATCAATACAATATTTTGACCATGTTTCAAGAGTATTAAGGTGAAAATGTGGCCTCTAGAGTGCACACAAGGTTTTTCTAAAATTTGATCTGATGACTTACTTTTTGATCCAACATGACCCAACTTTGAAATTATCCAAGATATTATCAAGACAAACATTCTAACTAAATTTCATGAGTATTAGGCTGAAAAATGTGGCCTCTAGAGTGCACACAAAGATTTTCTAAGATCTGACCTGGTGACCTTTTTGACTGGACATGTCACAATTTTGAACTTGCCTGAGATATTATCAAGACAAACTTTCTGATCAAATTTCATGAGTATTTGACCAAACATGTGACCTCTGGAGTGCACATAAGGTAATTGTTGACACCTGGACAACGCACGATGGACAATGCACGATGGACACAGCACTATCACAAAAGCTCACTTTGAGCACTTTGTGCTCTGGTGAGCCTAAATTAGGTGATGGTGCATTTTTCAATAATCACAATATTTGTGCCTTGGTATAGGATTGGTCTTGGTGAAAAAAAATTTCTTTTTCCACCTTCGATTATAAAGACTTTCTCAGTGAATTGTAACACTAAAATTTCTTAGCAATTTCAGTGAAATTTTCATAACACATGACTTGTGTGGTCTGCTG
The DNA here is from genome assembly GCA_945859785.2 of Tridacna gigas. Classification (NCBI taxonomy): domain Eukaryota; kingdom Metazoa; phylum Mollusca; class Bivalvia; order Cardiida; family Cardiidae; genus Tridacna; species Tridacna gigas. The sequence goes on from OX244032.2 coordinate 60,986,283, forward strand.
CTTAATACTTTTTCCAAATTTATTTCAGTAATATCACTTCTGCTAGAAAATCTATCAATGCTTTTCTGTTTTTTTTGTTAACCATTACTTTCCAAGCCACTGGCTGCTTTCCCAAAAAGAAATTATCAAAGCAATGTTTGACGATCAGAGAGGTCAATGAGCCTGTCGCAATGATTTTCATTAATCCTCAGAAAGAGTTCGGCTTAGCTGGGGACTAAACAAGCGATGGCTAAATTTCAAGCCTGAGCTACCAGGGCTGTTAATTCAAGAAAGAAAAAAAAAGCATAGTGTCAGTAAAATATAAAGTTTTCAAAGGGTTGTTAAAACCCCAGATTGTTTGGTAAAGGGTTAAGAGAGAAAGTGTTAGTAAAATACTGTTGATGGGAACAGAAACAAATATTTGTAGCTTTGAATAACTGAACTCCACATCAACAAAATTTGATAGGCTCTTTCCACAGGACTCCAATCTCACATTCTAGGCAAATTTTCTGGAGAAGAAAGGAAGTTGATGATACCTATTATTATTTTAGCAAGATTGGACTAATTATTTGTATGTCTGAATGGAGATTGAAGGAGAAACCCCAAAGGAAATCAATGATTTGTCATAATCCATCATTAAGCCAATCTCCTCTGTGAGGATTTTCTTTTTATCTTTTGGTTAATAAAATGTAGCAAGAAAAAGCTGGAATATGTAGTTACATGCTCATGAAATAGACCAATAGGGAATGAAAAATATTTCAGATCCATGGGAGAAATTATTTCCTATGTGAATCAATTCCCTGTCATATCCTCTGCAGAGGTAGTAGAAAAAGGTCCTATTATGACCATAAAGGACAATACCTTTTGTTGACCCCAACATGTAGTTGATAGATTCCAGTTTACTGTGGTAGTTTCTAGATTTAACCCTTTACCAAATGACAAAATTTTAGACTTGTCCAAATTCAAAGCATTTGTAGATGACAATATCAGTGTGGCTGAAACATTAAAATTTGTTTCGGAAAGAAAGAAAACACTGTGGGAAAAGGAGAAATGCTGGTTTACCAGCATTTTCTCTTTTTTTCCACAAGGTTTTCAATAGGCTTCTTTCTCAGGGTCGTTAAAAGTAGGGATTGTGTGGTAAAGAGTTAACCTGTGCACTGCGAATGGCTAGTTTAATAGCCTTTGCAGATGATTTAGATCAAGGTCAGACTGCACAGAATGTGCAGTCTGATCTTTAATCTACACTGTCTCCTATCAGGTGCCAAAGTTTGACCAAATCCTCATCAGCTGCAGTGGAACTCGACTTTCAGACACCCAAAAACAAATCTATATAGTTGGCTGCTGGCAGTGAAAGAGTTAATTGAATCAAGTTATTGAACACAGAAATAACTGACAATAAAAGTCCTGGAAATAATAATGATCATTTGTTACAAATAATTTCTGCTATTTTTCTTAATATTGTTGGAAATAAACCAATTATTTACCAGACTTGTCTGGTGTAGTTTAATGTATTGGTGAATATTGAATACATATTTACCAATCATTCTAAATTCAATTCTAATTCTAAATTCTAGATATCCATTTGTTTGACTGGGGTGTTCTGTCCCAGCCATTCAGACAGCTAGTCTTTTAACCCTTTCCTGCACAATGACGCCTTTTGACGCCCCAGGGAAAGAAGCCTATTGAAAACATTGTGAGAAAAGGAGAAAATGCTGGTAACCAGCATTTTCTCCTTTTCCCACAATTTTTTCTACTCTATCAGAGAAAAGTTGCACCATTTGAGCCACAATCAAATTGTTGTCTGCAAATGCTTTCAATTTGGGCAAGGCTAAAGTTTTGTCGTCTGGTAAAGGGTTAATGTTGATTTGGAACAAATTAACCTTTAGGCTGCTAAGCGCGACTCAAGGACCTTTTCGGACAGTGTAGATCAAGGTCAGACTGCAAGAACATACAGTCTGATCTTGATCCACACTATCCAATAAAGAGATAACTTTCCAAAAAAAATACATTTGAAATAGTCGAATTTAGGTTTTTATTGTCGGCTTGAAAGTCTCATGTCAATTATTTAGCAGGATGGGGGGTAATATTTAGAATGGTTCTTGAATATGGAACAGAAAGTTGATGTCATGGCATCATTGGCATCCATCTGTTTGTCTGTCTGTCCATCAATAATCAGTTTTTTGTTTACACAATAAAGTCAACATACAGTCAAATGTCCATTGCTCGAAAATCTATTCCTCAAAGTTCATTATACGTCAAAGTAAATTTAAAGTCCAGGTTGGATTGCTCTATTGCTGATAAGTACTATCCACAAGTCGAAGTCCACAACTTGAAGTTTCTCTATACAAAGAACCTAATTTCAGGTCCGAACTTCGGTGATCCAGTTAATTTACGCATCCTTACTTTGAACACAGTACAAATATTTCACACATTGTGATCATAATTGGCTTTAATTATAAACTTGGGTGTAATACATAATAGAAATGCTGCATACAGTGGCGATAGGTTGTTTGCACATTTTAGACCATTCACTTTTGTCAGCTCTTTTGTCATTCACTATTGTCGGCCATCATTTACATGACTACCAAAAATACAGCTACCACTACCAAGGACTTGTCTGGTGAAGGACTGAGTAACCAGTCGGTGGGAGGGGGGTGGGATAGCCAGCAACTCCACCTGAGGAAATGCCGGAAATTTACAATTTTCAGTATTGTTCTTATAAACAGAAATTATTAAATATATATACACTTGATAATAAAAGACAATAAACAGTGTGCATCCTTGATTTTTAGCTCTACTGGCTGTAAGCCAGCAGAGCTTATGTCATGGTATGGTTTCCATTGTCTGTCCATCTGTCTGTCTAGCTATCCGTCCGTCTGTTTTTTGTTTACACGATAAAGTCTTCATTTGTGGTTGGATTTTAGTGAAACTTGCACAGTGTGTTAATCTCATCAAAAGCTTCAACCCTATCGATTTTGAAAAAAATCTGACAATCAGCGTGGGAAAAGTAGCTATTTAAAGTTCAAAATTTCAATTTCTTGTTCACGCGATAAAGTCTGCATTTGTGGTCAAATTTTCAGGAAACTTGCACAGTTTGTTTATCTCATCAATTGCTTGAATCCTATCGATTTTGAAAAAAATCTGACAATGAGTGTGGGAAAAGTAGCCTTTTAAAGTTCAAAATATCAATTTATTGTTTATGCAATAAAGTCTGCATTTGTGATTGGATTTTAGTGAAACTTGCACACTTTGTTTATTTCATCAATAGCTTGAATCCTATCGATTTTGAAAAAAATCTGACAATCAGTGTGGGAAAAGTAGCCATTTAAAGTTCAAAGTATCAATTTCTTGTTTGTGTGATAAAGTCTGCATTTGTGGTCATTTTTTCTTGAAACTTGCACAGTTTGTATATCCCATCAAGAGATAGAACTCTATTGATTTTGAAAACAGTCAGTGCAGGAAAAGTAGCCATGTAAGGTTCAGAATTTCAATTTTGTTTACGCAATTTTGTCTGCATTTGTGGTTGGATTTTCACGTTACTTGCACAGTCACATCAATAACTTGAAGCCTATTGATTTTGAAAGAAATCTGACAATCAGAGTGGGAAAAGTAGCCATTTAAATTTTAAAATATCGATTTCTTGTTTACGTGATAAGGGCTGCATTTGTGGTCGGATTTTCATGAAACTTGCACAGTTGCCTTGTATCATGAACAGCTTTAACGCTATAGATTTTGAAAAATATTCAGTAATCAGTATGGGAAAAGTAGCCAATTAAAATTGATTGATTATGCAATAACGTTGGCATTTGTGGTTGAATTTTCATGAAACTTGTACAGTTGCTTTATATTATCAATCGCTTGAATTCTATTGATTTTGAAAAAAAAAAAAGAAATGACAGTCAGTATGGGGAAAGGAGCCATTTAATTCTTTACCAAACTACAAAATTTTACACTTGTCCAAATTGAAAGCAAGTGCAGATGACAAAATGGATGCGACTCAAAAATTGAAATGTGTTTTGGGAAGGGTAGAAAACAATGTCGGAAAAGGAGAAAATGCTGGTTATCAGCATTTTCTCCTTTTCCCAAAATTTTTTCAAAAGCCTTCTTCTTTAGGGTTGTTAAAAGTCGGAATTGTGTGGTAAAGGGTTAAAGTTGATAATTTACATTTCTTGTTTATGCAATTAAATCACATTTTTGATTGAATTCCTTTGAAAGGTTACTTGTATCATCAAGGGATTTACCTCTATCAAAAATTAAGAAAATCCAGCAATTAATTTTGGAAAAGCAGCCATTTGATGACTTCGTATTATTTACACAACACAGTCCACATTATTAGTCATATTTCTTTGAAACTTGCAGGGATTGTTTAAAACAGTGAGTACTGATGCCCTATCAAATTTGGCTGGATTCCAAACAACTGGTCTTGAGAAATTGTGCTTAAATTTTTTTTCACTATTTGTTCAGTTCACCATGCCTACTTACACTGTTTAAGTGGGTTCAAGCCCAGTTGCAACAACCCCCCCCCCCCCCCCCCCCATTTTTTTGTGTGTTCCCTTTTTTCCTTTTTGCATCATGAATTCATTATGTATGCATAAAAAAATCAAAATCAATGCCAGTAGAGCAATTCAGGCCCTCAAGGGCCTATAGTTTAATTTTAAAAACAATGATCTGTTAAGTATAGGAAACAATATAATGTACAGCCTGTGAACCAAGTACGCTTCGGTTTACATTCTTGTGGCACCTGACATACTCGTCTGAGGGACCTCTGTCAAGCTTTCTACACCTCAAACTTTTGTCGGTAGTCCCCAAAAATTAGAGGTATGGATATTCGACTGTATTGATCTTTCTCATTGACCTGAGACATCTGAACAGCCTTTGACTTTTTTTCTCATTTTTGAAGTCCAAAAATAAAGCGACCTGCTGCTGACTCATTCTCTGGAGCCTTGTATTGGTTAGCAATTATTTTATCCATTGAACCCTTTACCATTCGGCATACCTCGGGTGATCCGGTGATCAAATCCCTCGGCTGTATCACGTAGCTTGATATGCACCTACATGGTACATTTCGCATGTCTCCTGAAGCACCCAGTTTTACCATTACTGAAATTGTACGGCTCCCCTTTAAAAAGAAAACATGAGTCAATTTTCTATCGTTATCTTTCTAAGAATATTTCAGTTGGCAAACAGTTTGTACATTCAATTTATAGCGTGGTTTATCAAATCCGTTGGGAGCTTTCATCAACATCGATACATGTGAATAACTTTATCTTTGTTGTTCATGTGGTTGCTAAGAGATTTACAGGGGCGCCGCCATGTTTAAGATCATGTGATTTGTAGTTCAAAATGGAAGCCTCCATTATACGGACGAGGTTAGATGTAGGTATGGAACTGGCAGAGTTGTGACGAGTGAACCCTTTACCACACAATCCCAAGTTTTAATGACCTTGAGAAAGAAGCCTTTTGAAAACATTGTGGAAAAGGGAGAAAATGCTGGTGACCAGCATTTTCTCCTTTTCCCACAATGTTTTCTACCCTATCAAGTACAAATTCAATCATTTTAGCCACATTTAAATTGTCATTTGCAAATGCTTTGAAATTTGGATAAGTGTACATTTTTTTTGTGTGGTAAAGGGTTAATGTTTTAAATGTAGGCTCAGTTACATAGATTTGTATTTATATCAAACTTATTCACACAGCTTTATACAATTATACATTAATGTAGTTGAACTAGCCATGCTGAAATTGGTTTTGTCTCGGGATAAATATTTCTTCCTATTCTTTCAATCCTTCTGTAGATAATTTTGTATCATCAAGTGCTTGCAATGGTGTTCAGAATGAAAATCACACTATTATATTTGGAAAATGAGTCCAAATGACATTCAAATTACAATATTTTGGTAAGTTTATAGTGACTGGAAATGTCAATTTCTTTTAGATTGTGAAACTTTCAAACTTGTGGGTTACTTCAGTACTAGCAATTACACATATGGCTTTCTATGTTGAATTGCGTCTTTCACAACTTCAGTTGCCTTAGTGGCCAGAATAGCTTAAGATCAGACTACACAAAATGTGCAGCATCACCAGTAATCTGCAGTGTCTGCACTGCAGAGACATTCTGTAGAAGAAAAAAGTTTTATCCTGTCTTACAACTATACACAGCAAAAAAAGTGCTGCACCCTCTGTGGTTTTCTGGGGTTTTATTATCAGGCATATATAATATGAAATTGGGTAGAAATTAGAATCCAGCAGCTGCATACACCTATAAACCATTGCCTCAGAAATGAACTGCACTGAGGTATCCCTTGACTGGGGCTACTGATACAACTTTTTCAACATCTGGTGAGAGGTACGAGACAAAAACTGCAAACTGTTATCCAAGGCCTTAGGGGGAAAGTATGCAATATTGACTGATTCTGTGTGCACATTCTCTGCAGGTCACTGATTATCAGCATTTTCCCCTCTTCCTACAAGGTTTTTCAAAATCCTTTTTCCTAAAGGTCATTAAAACTCAGCATTTGTTTGTTAACCCTTTACCACACAATCGCGAGGTTTTTTTTTACCTTGAGCAGACCTAGGCTTTTGAAAAAACATTGTGGGAAAAGAAAACCAGCATTTTTGCTATTTCCAAAAATGTTTTCTACCCTATCAAAGACAGAAATCATCATTTTGGCTACATTTGTCTGTTGTTTGGGCATGTCAATATTCTTTGAAGATTTGATCCGTCTGCTATGACACATCACTTAATCCTGTACAGAATAAATATTAATATGCAGTGTGTAAATCGCTGCTTAAAAAGTGCAGGCAGAAAATGGCAATAAATAATGTCTCTGGAAAAATCAAGCCAATTTTTTCACTATGAATTTCTTAAAAAAAAAAACAAAATGATTTCATAATATTCTTTTAAAATACTAATTGCAAATCTCCGTAGACAATTTCTAAATACAGACACGGGGAAAACCAGGATTTGTGCAACAGATTCACAACAAAAATAACATCCCCACTGTGCTGGGCTTATACCAGGCTTTTTCCCAAGCTTATAATAGGTTATGTTCATAAATGGCTAATGCATAGGTTTATGCTAGCTAACCATGGCTATCTTGAAATTGGCTGCATTGATTGCTACCTTGAAAAGTAGGCTGGTTCTATACCCAGAGTCCCCATATCAGATAGGTTATGTAGTTACAGATGCTTTCAATTTGGTATTAAGTGCAAAATTTTGTCGCCTGGCAAAGGAGTTAAACTAGATTCAGACACCACATGTTCTTGTCTCTTTTTTGCCAGGTAATCTGAGGATAGAGGAAAGTGCAGAAGCCAGATCAAAATGCATGTTTCTTTGCAGTATAATCTTAGCTTAAGTGCTAGAATTATTTCAGGCACTCAAAGGGTTAACTTTTTTTCCCAGGTGTTAATAAACCTTAACCCTTTGCCAAACGACAAAATTTTAGACTGGTCCAAATTGAAAGCATTTGCAGACGACAAAATAAATGTTACCGAAAAAGTGAAGTTTGTTTTTGGAAGGGCAGAAAACATTGTGGGAAAAGGAGAAAATGCTGGTTACCAGCATTTTCTCCTTTTCCCACAATGTTTTCAAAAGGCTTCTTTCTCAGGGTTGTTAAAAGTTGGGATTGTGTGGTAAAGAGTTAAACTGCTTAACTTTTTACCACACAAGCCTGAATTTTAACAACCCTGAGAAAGAAAGCTTTTGAAAACATTGTGGGAAAAGGAGAAAATGATGCTAACCAGCATTTTCTCCTTTCCCACAATGTTTTCTAACCTGTCATGGAAAACTTGCATTTGTTGTGCTATATTTGATTTTTTCATCTACAAATGCTTTTAATTTGGCCAAGTCGAAAATTTTGTTGTATGGTAAAGAGTAAATAGAAGGAACAGTTCTACGAGATTTTACTAACCCAGATATTGTGATTTTAAAATTATTTTTGCATGAAAAATCTCAATGTGCCAGACAGTGAAGATCTAAGATCAGACTGTGATCTATGCAGTCTGATCATGATCTACAGTATCCACAAAACCACCTGAATCTTGCTTAGCAGCCTAAGGGTTAATTGCTTTCAGCATTTATTAAATAGATTTCTGAGTTTACAGTGTATCCCATCAATATTTCATTAAGAAGCGTGTCGAAATTCCAGAATTTAGCAGATCTTTTTAGCTAATAGGCAAGCTAATAGGGCTAATTCTTTTCATTCAGACAGTACTGTAAAGGTTGATAAGTTGAGAGCCTTGTATTAACACTTTACCACGCGACAAAAATGTAGACTTGTCCAAGTTCAAAGCATTTGCAGATGACAATTCAGATGGGGCTTAAATGATAAAATTTGTCTTCGATAGGTTAGAAAACGTTGTGGGAAAAGGAGAAAATGCTGGTTACCAGCATTTTCTCCTTTTTCTACAATGTTTTCAAAAGGCTTCTTCCTCAGGGTCATTAAAACTTGGGATTGTGTGGTAAAAGGTTAAAGGATTTAAGCAGGGATGTCCATCATCAGCCCTACTATTCCCAGACTAAGGCTGTATACCCAAAGACTGGTACCATTTGGTTAGTTTATGTCAAAGAGGTAGCACTCTAAAGTAAACAAGGCAAGTGACTTTTGCAAAAATGGACAAAATCGCTGAAAGAGCAGTGTTTCAATATTTGCATAAGAAAGATCTAGCATCGAAGGATGTCCATACAGATATTGTAGCAACACCAGGGAATGATGCCGAATTTAAACATGGCAGGCAAAGCCTTGAGGATGAAACCCATTCTAGTAGGCCTGTCACTGTGGCAACCCCAGAAATGGTCAATGAAGTCCATGATATTGTTATGGCCGACAGGCGAGTTACAGAGAGATATATAGCCAGTACAGTTGGGTATTCACAAGAAAGAGTGCATTCCTTTTTCATGGAAGATCTTGCGATGAGAGAGCTATCAGGCTGTTGTTTACCAAGACTTCCGATAGCTGATCAGAGCACACAAGGCAGACTCTGTCTTGTGCTAATCTGAACTTTTTAGAGGCGAATCTTGATAACTTTCTGCGGAGGCTTGTGACTGTAGATGAAACGAAGGTCCATCATTCCACCCTAGAGGCCAACCAACAGTCAAAACAATGGAAGCAACCCTGCCAAAGAAGGCAAAGAAGGCAAAGGCTGTTAATCAGCTGGAAAGGTTATAGCCTTGGTTTGCTGGGATGCTGATGGTACTCTGATGGTAGGTGGTCTGCAAAAAGGAAAAAAATCAATGGCACATATTATGCATCACTTCTTTGGCAGTCAAGAGAATATAGTACACTCAAAGGACAAACTTCCTGTTCATAAGTCTGTCATTGCTATTGCTGCCATTTAAAATCATGGCTTTGAATTGATTGAGCATCCACCTCATTTGCCTGATCTCACTCCATCAGACGTTCATCTTTTTCCAAAATAAATAAAAGGCCATTTTCGGTACCCACTTCCAGTCAGACGATGATGTCATAAATGCAGTGGAGGATTTTCTAATGGTCAAGAAAAAGACTTCTCTAAAAATGGCACTGAGGCCCTTAAACATTGCTGGCACAAGTAGATACTGAAGAGGGTATGTTTGAAAATAATCCAATATGCCCACCAAAAGTCAAACCCTTGCATAATGAGGCTCAATCAGCCCTCGCTGCCTCGTAAATCATTTGTATTTAGTGTTGCGCCAAAAATATAACATGACTTCATGCTGCACTTTTGGCATACAATAATTCATGATTACTTAAATGCAAATGTTTGTGTCCCTCAAGTGGAAAGCATCACATGAAAACTTTGTAGCAATGGGGGAATTAAATTTTGCTTGTTTGGAGATCCTTCTATTTTTTTACAATGTTTTCGAAAGTGGTTTACTTTAAAACGGAAAAAAAGCCTCAGCGTGTGGTACAGAGTAAAGGGAAAAATTTCATGAGCCATATGCAGCTAGATCTCTCTTAACCCTTTGCCACATGATCCTAACTTTTAATGACCCTGAGGAAGAAGGCTTTTGAAAACATCATTGGAAAAGGAGAAAATACTGGTAACCATCATTTCGTCCTTCTCCCATAATGTTTTCAACCTGTCAACGACAAATTTCATCATTTGGGCCACCTTTAATTTGGTGTCTGCAAATGCTTTTAGTTTGGACCAGTTTAAATTTTGTTAGTGCAGAAATCAAATAAATATGACTGCAAATACTCCTTTTGAAAACTTTATTTGGACAATGAGCAATTGGTTGAGAATCTAAAATTCACATAGACAAGAGAGAACAACCAAAGAAAAAAGGTTGGTATTAGTATAGAATGTCCAGCTGGCACAGTTTGGATGCCAAATGTCAGACAAGCTCTTTGAAGAATGAAAACCATTAAATGTTGATTCATTTACCATTCAGAATAACCCAGTTAGTAGTTATGTAGAGTGGAAGTTAATGACGTTGTAACATGGTGTTCTGTAATATTGGAATGTATGTTTGGCAAATATATGAAATACCTTGGCCATTATGTATGAGCCATGCTCTGTGAAAAGGGGGCTTAATGCATCTGCAAAAGGTATCAACCCTGGTCAGCCTGCGCAGAATGCACTGACCTGGCTGAAACTTTTTGCTTTTGGTCAATTTTCTGCATGTCAAAGGACCATTCTACCTCAAGATTAAGTGGGTTGTTAGAGAAAACTTATTTTATGGATCCACAATTATATGATGACTTGCTTGGTATCATGGATCATGGAGATGCATTCAGTTCCCTTTTGCCAGAACATGGTTTGTATGTTTTATTCTCCTCTTAAAATAATTCAAGATCTTGGCTGACAGAAAACAGCCTGTGTTATGGATATAATCATTGCACTTTCTATTTTAACTGTAAAACTTGTTTTAGAATAAACACAATATCATAAAATTGCCCTGATAGTTGATGGATTTTCAAAACAGAAATTAAAAGCAATATCTTGTTACACAAGCAGTTTTGATGCTTCTTATCGTTTTCCAAATCATTTAAAGTGCTAAGCGCAACTTTTGCGGACAGTGTACATGAAGATCAGACTGCACAGAACGTGCACTTTGATCTTAGATATACACTGTCTGATAAGGCGATATATTTCTCCAAAAAGTAAGCTTGAAATAACAGTATTCTGGATTTCACTATCAGCTTTAAAGTTTTATTAAACTTATTTAGCAAGATAAGGGTTAAAAATAGACTTTTCTGACCTGCAAATTTGTGTATAACTTGTTTTAGGTTTTGGCTGGTCTACAATTTTCTTAAGCAGTATCAGGCTTTTGGGGTTCGTCATTCCTTTTTGAAACCATGAGATGGCTGTACTGTTTGACCCTCTACCTCTTCATCAGGATTCATTAGATCTGTGCATGATGTAAAAATTGTGATAAAAATTATGATACTATCTGCCATGTTTCTTTTTGCTGGGAGAAGCCTAAACTGAGAAATTTGATTACATTTTTTTTTCCAGCTAGCTCCTTATTTTATAACTATGACTTCACCATCTTGCTTTTGAAAAATTTATGAGGAAAACAAGATCAATTCTTTATAACAAAAGTTGCACTTTTCCCAGTACATTTTTTTCCCTAACACTAAAAAGTACATTTTCTTACTTCTAAATCTTGTCTGTTCTGTTTCTTAGTAATAGGTAGTGAGATAACCCTTTACCTAACACCCTCAAGTTTGAGCAACCCTGAGGAAAAAGCATCTGAAAACATACTGAGACAGAGAGAAAATGCTGGTAATTAGCATTGTCTCCTTTTCCCTTAATGATTTACTCTTTCAAAGACAGAAGCCATCATTGTAGCTACATTTCATTTGTTGTCTGTAAATGCTTTAATTTAAGGCAAGTCTAAAGTTTTGTAGTCTGGTGAAGGGTTAACACTTTACCACATAGCAAAAAAATGCAGACTTGTCCAAATTGAAAGCATGTGCAAATGACATTGTAAACATGGCTCAAATGATGAAATTTGTATCTGATAGTGTCAAAAACTTCGTGGGAAAAGGAGAAAATGTTGCTTACCGGCATTTTCTCCTTTTCTCACAATGTTTTTAAAAGGCTTCTATTTTAGAGTTGTTAAAACTTGGGCTTGTGTGGTAAAGAGTTAACGACATAAGTTATGTAAGCCTATGCATTAAGTGGAACCAACATTCATGGCTTTGAACATCCATTTGGCTCCAACACACCCTCTAATTCTTATCGGAATAGTAAGAAATCATGACTTCTTTGGTCTTTAGTGGAGAAGAAAATTTTTTTTTTTGAGTTGAAGTTACTTTCATTTTGGTTTGTGGTCGTTTTTGACACAATTGCACATTTGCCAGATTTCGAAATCAAAACATTTTGAGAGAGGAATAAGGTTGAATGAAGTTTTCCATTGCATACAATATTTCAATCACATCAAATCAGTAAGTCTTAATCTATGTCTTTCTTGGGTTTCACCAGTAATAAGGTTGGGCTCTACAAAGGTCTTACCCAAGGAAACTTGCATGCAACCAGCACCTTTAACCCTTTACCAGACAACAAAATTTTAGCCTTGTCTAAATTGAAAGCATTTGCAGATGACAATAATAATATTTCAGTGTGACTCAAATGGTGCCATTTTTCTTTGATAGGGCAGAAAACATTGTGGGAAAAGGAGAAAATGCTGGTTACCAGCATTTTCTTCTTTTTCCACAATGTTTTCAAGAGGCTTCTTTCCTAGGGTCATTAAAAGGCGGCATTGTGCGGTAACGGGTTAAGCAGGAATCGAACCAGCATCCGTGCTTATAAAGCTTGAGTCTATGCTCAGCTGAGTTTCTGCTCAAACTGCAAAGCCTGATTTATGCTTAAGGCAGTAAGAAAATTTGAAATAAGGCTGTGATTTTAAGGAGAAAAAAAGAGAAGCTGTAACGCTCTGAGATTACCCCATTATAATAAAATTATGGTTTATCACAAAAAATGTTTAGTTAACATATTTCACCTAATTAACGCTCCCACTCTAATAGTAGCGCCCCCACTGTATTTCTTAGTCCAGAGGTCCTCGGACAACATGCACCCACGCCCGACCTTAATTATCTTAAAATCAACAACTGGAGTGACAAACTTCCAAAAGCAAGATAACTTCACTAAAACTATTCAAATGAAGACTTACGGAAATTACTAATGACCGATATTTTGTAAATAAACTTACAGGTACGGGGTCGGTATAATCCTAATTACTTCACAAATCCATGTCATTAACACCTGACTATCCGAATAGACATACACTTCCAATAACATTATAAACTTGGGTAACGCAAACTAACTAACTGGGAAAAAACTTTAAGAAAGTGAAGTATTCAATACCATTGACCCATACTAATCGTGAATCATATTTAATGTCCAATTAAATCATGATCGATGTTGAAATTAATATTCTGCATTACTGCATATACAGTGAGTCTTTTAAAATGGCAGTTGCTTTGCACTCGGCACTAACTAAAATTTGGATCAAAGTACCGTAACTGACTGGGCTTAAATTTCAGGAAATTGGCTCTGAAATAGGAGTGACCTGTAGGAGTTTTGCATGGTGCCCTGTGCTTTACTTAGGTGAAAAACAGTATACAACTATGAAATTTCATGTTCAGCTGAGTACAGCACGAAAAAAGTTTTACAAGCATTGACCCAGGACATTGATGTTTCAAATCTAACATCTGAACCACAGAGCCAAGTTAGAATTGGCACATCTAGACATAATGTATGGAGCATGACCAACAAAACCTAGGAAAATTATGAAAATCTCTTTTTAACATTTTACCACACTATTCCAACTTTAAATGAACCTGAGAAAGAACATAGCTTTTGAACATATTGTGCGAAAAGGAGAATATGCTGGTAACCAGTATTTTCTCCTTTTCCCTCAATGTTTTCTATTGTTTCCAAATTAAATTTCAATTTTTGAATCACATCATTTTATTTTGTCATTTGCAGATGCTTTCAACTTCGACTAGTTCTGAAATTTTGGCAAGGAAATAACTCTTTACCGCACAACAAAAAATGTAGACTTGACCAAATTGAAAGCATTTGCAGATGACAATCTAAGTGTGGCTCAAATGATTAAATTTATCTTGGGTAGGGTAAAAAACATTGAGGGAAAAGGAGAAAATGCTGGTTACCAGCATTTTGTCCTTTTTCCAAGATGTTTTCAAAAAGCTTCTTCCTGAGCATCATTGAAACTCGGGATTATGTGGTAAAGGTTAAGTGGGATCTCCTTACCTTTGTTTTTATGTTCTAAAAAGGAATTATAATAGAAATAGGTTTGTATTGAATATATTAATTAAATACAGTACCTTTCAAACTATTATGGGGCAATTCCTTGTTAATAGCGATTGCTTCTCATCCCAAAGCATTCTTATTCAAACTTTCAATACTTGGCATCTGACTGGCTATAAAGTTTCTATCTTGCCATTCAGTCGAAGGGACAGTTTTGGAATTTAGGACTGAAATTTAGGTTCATTGTTACAGCCTCCCCAAGAAACCAGCATGATACTACTTACAGGCCATGTCATTACCTTACCAGACATGTAAGAGGAAAAAAAGTCCTGCCTGTTTGTCTTAAGTCCGCATGCCTTTCTTGATGGTTTCTCATTGGGCAAATGCACTCCAAGTCCGGCAAGGTCTTTTAAATCCAGCAGAAAGTTTTTGTACATGCACAAAACTTCTAACTCTGACTCTACCAGACAAAGACACCAGCTAGATAATGATAGCCATGTGCTTGCATATGCTTTGGTCAGAATTCATGTGTTCCTTGTCCTCTACCTGTCTTGAGTGCAATAGTTGATCTCAAGTGGTTCCAATATAGGCTGAACCACTAACATGCAATGGTTCAACAGCTCTAATTCTGAACACTGGCTCAGCAGACAGTTACTGACAAAGTGGGCAGAGAAACTGATGCAGAACAGGTTAAATAGGATTAAAATGATGATGTACATCTTCTGCTGAATAATAAAACATGCCTCCTCTGTCACATTTTCTCCCTATCTTCTTGCCATGCCATGGGTGAGGGCCTTTTGGAGGTTTTACAACATTCATCAGTACATCATGATTGTCATGTTAAAGTCCACTAGCAAGATCAAGTGGCCTTGATCCTAGCACATATTGATCTGATAGATGCCAATCTGAACATCTTTGATTATGCACATAACAAGAGAAGGGCTTTGGCTTTTCAGGGCCCAGAGAGGCAGCAACAGTCTTTACTTTAATGGCAGTTCATCACTGAGCTGGGGAAAGAATACCAGAGGTCATTAAATTTTGTCAAATGCATAAGCAGCATTTCAGAAAGTCCATGTTTTGGACACTCAAAATGAAAGCCTGCCGCAACAAAATTAATACATCGTGTCTTCCTTGACGCAACATAAATCAGAACTAAAAAGAACACAGTGAGTTGATTCAATCAGTTAATCTTACAAAATAGTCAAGTTTATAACTGCAGAATCATATCAAACCCGCTGGATTGGTCTAAAACGCAACATTATTCTATGTGACATCGCTGTCATCTTGCCAATATAACTGTATGGAATCTGTACTTAAACTTTTTGTCCAGGTTTTAGACCCTGCTTGGTAATGGTCACCGACTTGCTGAAATAACGGGGATGACAGACGACGGTTTCGATGAGGTCATTGTTTTCAGCTTTAAAGTTTAATACCACACTGGCTTTGAAAATTTTTAGCATTATGCCACATCTACTAACTGGCAAAGGCAAAACAACATGTGCAAAAAAAAAAGGTTAAAGAGCACAATGCATAAAATTTCTGAATGACCCCCAAATTCTAAACAGTGAGTCACAAATGACCCCCAAAATTTATGACCTACCAGAAACACTACATAAGGATGTTTTCTGATATTTGATGATATGGAAGAGGTAGGTCCTAGCAGCAGATTGGCATCTCGAATATGTTCAGCAGTAGTAAAGTAAAATTATCATGCCCTGATATCAGTTCATTAGATATTTAGGTTTTAAATGTCACATCACCAGTACAAAAACTTAATGTTGGAAGAACTTTTTGTCAGATTCTCATTTGTTACACTTTTGTTTTTAATCCTTTACCACACAATCCCAACTTTTAACGACCCTGAGAAAAAATCTTTTGAAAACATTGTGGGAAAAGGAAAAAATGCTGGTAACCAGCATTTTCTCCTTTTTCCACGATGTTTTCTTCCCTATTAAAGACAAAGTCCATTATTTGACCAACATTTAAATTGTCAGCTGCTAATGCTTTCGATTTTCTAAAATTTTTGTCTTTTGATAAAGAGTTAAGCAGTACTTGTCTGTTATTCATAATACTATGGTGACAGCCTCATACTGGCAATCGATTGTCCTCTACATTCTTGGTAATCATGCCATCATTATGCATTTTCTCATGCTCCATATACTGAAAGCAAGAGCCTCTAGTGGCAGCAGGGATGATTTTCACCTCCTATTTTCTGCTGCAATTTTTTTGTATCCATGTGATGATGTCCATTAATTTTATTGTATTGGTCAAGGTATGACAGATATAGAAACTAGCCATCTTTCAAATATATGTTCATAAATGAAGATTTTTTTCCATGTGGAGACCCCCTCAATGCAATTTTTGTTGATTCTTGATGAGATAGCAAGTAAATAGGATAGGATTCAAAGCTCAAATTTTGGACAAGAGGAAAGGAAAAAAAGAAAAAGTAAACAGTAGCTTACAATCAGAAAAAATTCTCACCTATGCTGAAAACCCACTATTATAGTAGCCATGATGACTGGAATGACTTAATTATCTGAATTTCAGAAAAAAAGGATTCTGTAACTTTATCAATATCTTGATCTCGAAGGACAAAGAGACCATTAATCCTTTACCACACAATCCTGAGTTTTAACCACTCTGCAAGATTCGTGGCAAAAATCTTAACATGCCTCTTTAAAGATAATCTTTATTCAGAGAAATTGGGCATGATGAACATTTAGTGAGTAAATAGACGGTTTCATTGTGGTATATATGAGCCATGCTCTGTGAATAGGGGGCTTAATGCATCTGCAAAAAAGTATCAACCCAAGTCAGCATGTGCAGTCCACACAGGCTGACATTACTGTTGGTCAATTTTCTGCATGTCACAGGGCCGTTCTACCTCAGGGTAGAACATTCTTTGTCTTATTCTCCTGAACTTTTTAAATTTGATAGTAACGCAAGTTTTGACTGGCTAAACCAAATGGTTTAGCTAATCAGAACTTGTGTTACTTTCTAAATCCAGAATAAAAGAAAGAATATCCTTAAGAATAGCTGGTGTATACAGGCCCAGGCAGGACTCAGTCGGTCATCAGATAAAATGGATTTTATGGATCTATAATCATGTGATGGCTTGATTGGTGTGATGATGTATTAAGCCCCAATTTCACAGAGCATAGCTCATTTATTTGTCAATTTTTTCAATTAGTGCTGAATCAAAACTGATCTGTTGTATACCCTTTACGGCTGGCTTATGATGAAAATGAAAAGTTACCACTGAACTTTAGTCAATGCTGTCAAGTTAGTATATTTGAAAAGAAGAGTATATTTCAAAAAAAGAAGAAACTGACATGTATTGAAAAAAGAATATTACAGTATAAGCCATGCTTGTACATTTTCACAGAGAGGTGTTCTATTTCAACGCCCTTTTTGTTTGTTCATAAAAATATCCGAAAATTAGCCAATTGTAGTACATAAAAGGAGGAAAAAATTGACAGCCAGATAGAGATTTATGCTGTGATCAATTTTTGTTACTCATATAAATGAGTAAAGGTCTGAGAAAAAGGAGTTTAATGCTTTTGAAGACAGTAATGTCTTGTACCAAGCAAGTCTTTACATAATCATGGATCCATAAAATCCATTTCGTTTAAAAACTGGTAGAATCATGAGATAGAATTGTCCTTGGATATGCAGAAAATTTACGCATAGCGGAAAGGTTTGACCAAGGTCAGTCTGTGTTGACTTTACAGGCTGACATGGGTCAGTGGTTTTTGCAAATGCATTAAACCCCCTTTTCTATGAGCATGACTCAAAACTCATTTTTAACCCTTTACCGTACAATGCCGCCTTTTGACGCCCCTGGGAAAGAAGCCTTTTGAAAACATTGTGGGAAAAGGAGAAAATGCTGGTAACCAGCATTTTCTCCTTTTCCCACAATGTTTTCTACTCTATCTAAGAAAAGTTGCACCATTTGAGCCACATTGAAATTGTCGTCTGCAAATGCTTGCAATTTGGACAAGGCAAAAATTTTGTCGTCTGGTAAAGGGTTAAAGGGGATTTGATGCCACTTGCACTTAGGGTACTCATACACCGAAACAAAATCATAGAAGCAAGATGCTGACTGAATGTCTCTTTCACAATGATACATAGTTCACCAATGGCTCAGTGGTTTAAGTATTACAAACTTGTTATCAGGTAATCTAGGGTTGATCCATGCAAGTGCCTTTCACTCAAATCATCTTGGAGTACCACTTGGCAAGACACTAAGGAACTGAAGCCCAGCACTGAAGAACCCAGAAAAAACAGGAATAAATAAGTGATCCCCATGATGTGATTCAGAACTTTCAACCATATCACTACCATAGGCATTAATAGGGACGTTTGCAGACACCATAGGTCAAGGTCAGACTACATAGGATGTGCAGTCTGATCTTGGATTTATATTGTCTGCATGTTTAAGTCTATGAGATGAAAACCCTGAGTCTAAGTGGATTGATTATTAGTCAAAGGAGTCAAATTTTTAGCTTGGCTAAAACAGCGAGGTACTGACATTAGCCCTGTTGTCATTCTGTACAGTGTTGTGCAAAACTTAGAAATTTTATTATATCTCTGTCATTGCTGAAGATTTTTGCTTTAACCCTTTACCAGATGGCAAAATTTTAGCCTTGTCCAAATTAAGAGCATTTGCAGACAACAATTTCAATGTGGCTCAGATAGTGCAAATTTTCTTTGACAGGGTAGAAAACATTTTGTGGGAAAAGGAGAAAATGCTGGTTACCAGCATTTTCTCATTTTCCCACAAAATGTTTTCAAAGGCTTCTTTCCCAGGGTTGTTAAAAGGCGTCATTGTGCAGTAAAGGGTTAAACTTGGACTGGTTGTTAACTGTTGAAAAGGGAACCCATCCAAGGCCATTTTTGACTTACAGTTTTCACTGAAAATCAGTCTATTTCTAAAAGCAACTGCAGCTGACCTCTGGCACCCTCATGCGGTGCTTTTGTTATATTTGGTTCCGAAAGTGTAAAAAATGATATTAAATGCCATTTGAGCCAATGGTGAAACTATCCTGCACAATATCTTTAAAGGCAGACTTCATATTCTGTGCAGACTTACCTTGAACTATTATGTCAAGAAAAGAACTCGACTTTTTACCAGACAATTGAATGCCTTCATGACCCTGAGAATGAAGGCTGTTAAGTACATGAAAAAGGACAAAGAAAATCATTTCCGTGCTCTAACTCAAAAGCCGTTTGGCCTAGGACCCTTACACTTAATACAGGTATTGCTCATGACCCACGGAGTTGCCCTATTGTTTTGGGGTCACATGGGTCAAGGTCACAGGTGAACTTTATTTGAAAATTGTTTCTGTGCACTTACTCCATCTGGTAACCAACATTTTCTCCCATCCCTTTCAGAGGGATATCCTAGCATTTGAGCGTGATCCTAGCATGATTTTTCATCTGCAAATACCTTCAATATGGAAGAGTCTAAAATTTTATTGTCTGGTACAGAGCTTATTGTCTACCTCATCCTTTGGGTTGACATAAATAAGTTTTAGTGATAAGAGTTTATGAATGAACTATTTATGGGATGCAAGGGTGCAATCTGTTATGTTTACTGATAATCTGATTATTTCAGCACAGCTCAGTCTTCCAGAAAATAACTTGCTTAGATGTATCTCTCAGACATGTAGTTGTGCTCCTTGGCTTTTTTTACCAGACGACAAAATTTTAGACCTGTCCAAATTGAAAGCATTTGCAGACGACAATTTCACTGTGGCTGAAATGGTGCAATTTTTATTTGATAGGGTAGAAAACATTGTGGGAAAAGGAGAAAATGCTGGTTACCAGCATTTTCTCCTTTTCCCACAATGTTTTCAAAAGGCTTCTTTCCCAGGGGCGTCAAAAGGCGGCATTATGCGGTAAAGGGTTAAATCCATCCAAGTCAGTAAAGGCAAATCATAGTTATTAGCCCTTGAAATGCTCCTAATCAGTCCAAGTGTTCTTTAGTTATTAGCACTCTTCAATTAAGAAAAGGAATTTTCTCTGCACAAATTTCATTTGATATCTGTGAAACCTATCACTGTGTATCTTTTTAACATTTACTTGTGCACAACTTTGTTTTTATTAAGACCAGTTCAGGCATTCTATTGTTACATCCCCTTGAATTAAGAAATGAGCAATTTTAGATGTTAGTCCTCCCATATTTTTTATTGAAATTCCTGTATACTTTGAGTGAGGCAACATATACCATAAAAGGATATAAATAAATCTCCTTTCCTGTCATAAAATCCGTTTGGTCTTCTGTCAGGAACTAACAGAAAAAGTGCTGAGTTTAACCCTTTACCACACAATCCTGAGGTTTAATGACCCTGAGGAAGAAGCCTGGGAAAGAAGGCTTTTCAAAACAATTGGTGGGAAAAGGAGATAATGCTGAAAACCAGCATTTTCTCCTTTTCCTACAATGTTTTCAACCCTACCCAAGGCAAATTCCATTGTTTGAACCTCATTTGATTTGTCATGTGCAAATGCTTTCAATTTAGACAAGTCCAAAATGTTGTTGTTTGGTAAAGAGTTAAGCAAAAGTAAGTGTTCAAGGATGGATCAAAGGATTAGTAACAGATGTGCAATTTATCTAACATTAGGAAATGCCATATTTAGAGAAAGGAGACTCTGCACTTGGTCACATTCATGTTAGTCCAAATATTTAGACGTATACATGCTTATTTACCTTTCAACATTTATCATCGGACATTTCACATTTGATTTTTCTTATTGCATGTAACGTCTAAACGGGTCCCATTCAGTTCTCTGTAGCAAATCTGATCTCTCTAAAACCAGTATTATAACAAAAGACCTGTAGGTAGAATTTTTTTTGAAAATATTCAGCCGCTGTCTAGATAAATAATGGGCAGATTCATTCAGAATTCAATAAAATCACTCGCAAGTTGGATTGCCGACAGAGTCGCCGCCATGTTTTTCAGTCATGCAGACAGTTGCATAACAAATAAGAATTGACTGTTAAGTTTATAAACGAAATCTGTTACAATAATCAAACAAGACCGAAGCAAACAAAATTTCGTTTTAAAAAAAGACATAATACCATTCTGTAAGTTGCATTGACCTGCACATGATGGTTCATTCGGAACAATCGTATCTCTTCCACGGCAGTTCATAACAAAACAGAGTGGTGTTGAATCGGAATGGATTTAGCTCATAAATAGGCAAGTTTTGGACAAATATCCTTTTTCAATCGAGAAATTATTCATTTGTCTTACTTCTGATGTATATTTTATTGAACAAGTTCAGTTAAAAGTATCCAAATTTGCTGTTCAAACAGCGACAAAATTCGATGTTGGAGTTTGCTAAAGGAAACTATGAAGGAGCCGATAAGACCCTACGTACATGATGAATGTCAGAATGAAAAATAACGTACGCAGGGGCTTATAAATAGGACTACTTTCACATAAGCTTTTGACAGAAAAAGTCAAGCTTTAGTCATGTCAAACTCAGATTTATTTCTGCTTTTCGTCTTCATTTTGTTTACCAAACAACAAAATGTTAGGCTAGACAACATTGAAACTACTTGCAACAGACCAAACATGGATTGTCCTTAACTCTTTCCCAAACAAGCCCTGGTTTTCATGTGTCTGCAGTACAAGTCTTTTGAAAACACTGTGGGAAAAGGAGAAATTGCTTGTAACGAGCAATTTCTCCTTTTCCCACAGTGTTTTCTAGCCGTTTGGAGAACTTTCTGTCATGTTCATCAAATTTAAAATTGTCGTCTGCAAACTCTTTCATTTTGGACCAGTCTAAAATTTATCGTTTGGGAAAGGGTTAAATGGTTGGAAACATGGTTGGACAAGGTAAATAAATTGCTCCTCTTCCATAGTATTCCTCCTCATCCTTGTAAAAACATGGGAGCTTTAAGTAATGTGTCAGAGGTTGTCAGCTCTATGAAAGTTGTCATTGTGTAGTAAAGGGTTAGAGCAACTGTAGTTGAGCCATGCTCTGGAAAAAGCAAGCTTAATGCATCTCTGTGACACATGACACGAATCAAGTCATCACAGTATTATACATCCCTTAAAATCCATTTTGTATACTGAATCAGGAAGGACACTGGTCTTTTGACATGCAGAAAATTGCCCAAAAGCAAATGAAAAGTTTCAGCCCAGGTCAGCCTGTGCATTTAGCGCAGGCTGACCTGAGTGGATACTTTTTGCAGATGCATTAAGCCCCCTTTTCACAGAGCATGGCTAAATTGTATTTGACACAAGAAGGGTTAAGAATATTTGTTTTAGGTAATTTACAAGTTCACTGTAATGGCTAATATCCATTCAGAAGTTTATAATGGAATTTTCTCCATCATAATGGTTGGGGCGGAGGTGGGGGGGAGGGGGGATGATGCTGTCATTCTCTTTGGAGTCCATTTCGCTAGACTGAAAGAAATGCCATCTGACTGTAAAATTTTAAAAAAATGAACTGCTTATGAAACTTTTTACCAAACAAGAAAATTTTTAACTGTTCTAAGCTGAACAGCATTTGCAGGCGACAAACTAAATGTTGTACAAATTAGGAAACTTTTTCTTTGATAGGGTAGAAAACATTTCTGGCAAAGGAGAAAATGCTGGTTACCAGCATTTTCTCCTTTTCCCCTCAATGTTTTAACAAGGCTTCTCCTTCAGGATCATTAAAATGCAGGATTGTGTGGTAAAGGGTTAATCCTTTGAAAGCCAAAAACAATATTTTTACAATTGCAGACAGGGTAGATCAAGATCAGATTGCAGAAAAAGCTCAGCCTTTTTTTAGCTCACCTGAGCACAAAGTGCTCAAGGTGAGCTTTTGTGATTGTGCTGAGTCCGGTGTCCGTCTTCAGTCTTGACTCATCCGTCGTGCGGTCATCAACAATTACCTTGTGTATACTCTAGAGGCCACATTTTCAGCCAGATGCCCATGAAACTTCATCGGAATGTTTGTCTTGATGATATCTTGGACAAGTTTGGAATTAACCTGGGTTATGTCGGGCCAAAAAGTAGGTCACAGGACCAAATCTTAGAAAAACCTTGTTTGTACTCTAGAGGCTACATTTTCAGCTTGATACTCATGAAACTTGGTCAGAATGTTTGTCTTGATGATATCTTGAATGAGGTGTAAATTGGGTCAAGTCTGGTCAAAAAGTAGGTCATAGGGCCAAATCTTAGGAAAAGGCCAAATTCAAAGCCTGGCACTCATGCAGTGTTCAATCTAGAGCACTCCATTACGCCCTAGGCCCCCTAAAGTCCCAGATGGCGCAATTCTAATCCAACCTTGAGCCTGTCTTGATGATATCTTGGACAAGTTTGGAATTAACCTGGGTTATGTCAGGCTAAAAAGCAGGTCACAGGACCAAATCTTAGAAAAACCTTGTGTGTACTCTAGAGGCTACATTTTCAGCTTGATACTCATGAAACTTGGTCAGAATGTTTGTTTTGATGATATCTTGGATGAGGTGTAAATTGGGTCAAGTCCGGTCAAAAA
This sequence comes from Tridacna gigas, assembly GCA_945859785.2. NCBI lineage: Eukaryota > Metazoa > Mollusca > Bivalvia > Cardiida > Cardiidae > Tridacna > Tridacna gigas. The sequence continues at coordinate 61,009,956 of OX244032.2, forward strand.
GTAGGTCACAGGGCCATATCTTAGGAAAAAGCCAAATTCAAAGCCTGGCACTCATGCAGTGTTCAATCTAGAGCGCTCCATTACGCCCTAGGCCCCCTAAAGTCCCAGATGGCGCAATTCTAATCCAACCTTGAGCCCGTCGATTGTAAAAGAACCATTCCGCAAATTAAGGTCCTTTTCATCTGTTTCTGCTTTTTCTGCTCAATAAACATAATACTGAGCTTGCCAGTGAGAATTTATCAATAACCCGACGGATGTTATGGTTAACATTAAAATGGTCGCCTATTATTGATCTTCGTATTGGGAAGGTTACGGGAGAAACAACAGGTACCGATACTCATGAAACTTGGTCAGAATGTTTGTCTTGATAAAATTTACATGAAACCTATTTGCTTCTTTGACAGGTATGTTACAATTCTTTGAGCTTCTGTTGATCATTCAAGATCACAATGACACGATTTTCTGGATATTTGTGAAGTATCAATGGCGTGAAAAAGGCAAAACCTGTTGAAAGTATTACTTTGCAAAGGAGAATCGGGCAAGTCCCTACCTGTAGTTTAAGGGATGAAAATAAAACCCTACAGTAAAGTGTGTTTCAACTAAAATGGCTCCCAAACGATCAGATCAAAGATGGTTAGTTTATGATGAGAAAATAAACTGTACTGTAGTAATCAGCGGGAAAGTTAAATCCCTTTGTGATGGGATGTCAGAATTCCAAAAGTCTACCACTGACAGGCATATTTCGACATTTTTTGGTTTGAATTAATGGCAGAAAGAAGGTTGCGTCAATTAACAGTGATAATTTCTGCAGTGTTACAGTTTTATTAGCATAGTGTTCATAGATACATGGATGGGAATATACTTGTTAAATAAAAAAGCTACACTTGTTAAATAAAAAGATTAACATATCAGTAATAAAATATTTAGTGTGTGGCCCCCCCCCCCCCCCCCCCCTGTTTTCCAACATGGCCCCCTATTTCAATGTCTGTAGGCTGGCTGGGCCCACTTACAAGCAAAGCTAGCTTGAACACTGCTCATGAGACATGGTCAGAATGTTTGTCTTGATGATATCTCGGGCAAGTCTGAAATTGGGTCATGTCAGGTCAAAAAAGTAGGTCATAGGGTCAAATCTTAGAAAAAAGTATTGTGCACTCTAGTGACCACATTTTAGCCTGAATGTAATTAGGTCAAAATGTTTGCCTTAATGATATCTTGGACAAGTTTGAAATTAGGTCATGTTGGGTCAAAAAGTAGGTCACTGGGCCAGTTCTTTGAAAGATCTTGTGTGCACTTTAGAGGCTACATTTTCAGACTGATACTCATGAAACTTGGTCAGAATGTTTATCTTGATAAACTTTACATGAGACCTATTTGCTTCTTTGACAGGTATGTTACAAGCTAAAAATAGTTCCAACTAACTTTGCATATATTGATATTGTTTTCAATCAAAAAGCGATTAAATTCGCAATTTTATCATGATTACCAGTTTTGACCGTTAATTCCCCACAGGAATCTAGGTCAGCAATGTTTCAGAAATCAGGTGTATAATTACAGAGTGTTAACCAATAACAGCACACTTATCTCAAATGTTTGTGAAAGTGTGTGGGACAAGAAAATTTGTAATGGCTGTATTACATTGAAAACAAGGGGAGTTGAATGATGAATTATAGATGTCAAAGTTAATACTAAGCTATTGCTACAAGCTTTCTTTTTGTAACCAGTATTTTATTCTTTTCCCACTATATTTTCAAACACCTTACTCAAGGTCAAGAACAAGATTGTTTGATAAAGGATTAAACATGATAGATCTTTTGTTTAGCTTATGCCTGGTTCTCAGTGTTGATTGGGAAACCTCAATCAAACTCAATCATGAAGTCCTGAAATAATATCCCTGGTCTGCAGTGGGGTCATGCTCAACCTGCAAAGACCTACCTTAGTCAGAAGCTGTAAAGCTGTCAACATGATCGTTTTTGACATGTCAAAAAAAATTCTGTGTTGCGATCAAATAAGCAGACAGTCTGGAATCGGTCTGAAATGCATTGTTTAGAGCTATGGTGAGCTCATGTACAAAATCTAGTTCATTTGAAAGACATTCAGTAACCTATTTTTACATATTCTACTATAGCATACACACCTTTAATCCCATCATACCTGATTCTTTCAGACCATATTGATATGTGTCATTGATACGCTGTTGTCCCCATCTGTCTTGAAGACCCCCGACCAAACAACTGATCGAGCTCTTTTTTGCTATTTGGCTGGTCAGATGAGATCGGGTTACTCGGCAGTTGTTTCACTATGGTTATCAATGGCCATTTTGGTAGACCACTGCATGATTCTTTGGAGATCATTTGCATGTTGGATTTGTTATCTATATGTCCGGGGGTTTGATTCTCCTTTACTTTGCTGGTTATTTTGCAACTGTGTCCTAGGACAAGGCTCTGCAGAACCCTGTTGCAGTACTGATGAAACTCTGGGACTACATAGATAAGTGAGCTGTGCTCATGGATATAACTGAAATACCGTTGAAAGCCACATTAAACACTAGCAGACCTGTTCATGGAAAAGATGTTTGGCTGTAAAAGATAGTTATATAAGAGCAATGCTGTGAAAAGAGGGGCACCTTCAAAAAGTATCGACCTAGGTCAGCCTTCGCAATCTGCGCAGGCTGACTTCAGCGGAAACTTTTCGCTGTTGGTCAATTTTCTGTATGCCTAAGACCAGTCGACCTCATGATTTAGTTATTAAAAAAAGTGGCTATAATAGCATAGGTGTAGCCAGGACTAAAATATTCATACCCACAGTGAAGCATGAAGTGCTGATAGGGGAGGCGAGCGGGAAGGGGTAAAGCATCTGTAGAGGAATCATTGCATCAATTTAACCCATCTATTTAGTTGAAAAGGCGTGCAGATCTGAAGAAAAATCAACACAGCACATGAAACTGTGATTTACAACTCACAGATTTATTTATATGCTCTTGCCTATTGTGCATAATGGGTGCTACGCCCTTGAATGGATCCATAAATATATGATGGATTTGTTGGTACAATGAATAACACGATGCACTAAGCCCACTTGTGTGAGACCATGGCTCATAATTTGTTTCCATTTATAAAAAAATGAGAAAGGCACATACTATCCTGTAAAATATTGAGTCATCTGAGTGAAATGCTGCCAATACATTCTGCATAATTCTTGACTGATTTGTTTCATGACTTTATCTTTGTTTTTCTTGCTTCATTTGAAAACCTTGAAACATAAAGCAGACTTACGTAAAAGTCTGATGGTCCAATCTAGTGATGTGACAATTGCATTATTTCTCTGTTGATGACAGAGATTCTGTATTTCCATACTGATTAAGTCAGGGGACAAAATAAGCTTGATTCCCTTCATCTTATTAGTGTTGTTTTGATGAAATGAGGACCATTGTGTTTTGATTTGATGATCACAATGGCGACAAATCATGTGTAAAATTAATGCTTGTCATAAAAAGAGATGTGATTTCTTTCCTAACAGACATGGCAATTGAGAACTTGGATTGAAAGATTTGCAATGTAAAGTCTTTAATTCATAAGTATTTGGCTACTGTAGCATATCACTGTATTGGTATTTACTGACATTTTTACCAAAGCAAAGATCTAGGCTATGAGTAAATCTTTTGACAGCTATGTCTTGAAGACCATTTTGACAGAAGCTATGAAGGGATGTGCCTGCTTATCCAATAAAACATTACCAGTGCCTTTATAAGATTACTCTGATTGCATTACTGAGGTTGTTCGGACAGAGAATTAGATTCAGGCTTTGTGTGACATGTTTGATTTTTACGCCTTTTATCAATTTGATTTCCATGTAGACCTAGGAATATTAGCAACCTGTGTCTTTGAACAAAAGATCAAAGACAGTGAAAGCGTAAAGTCAGAAATCACTGTCAAGTGGTTTATTAGCCCAGAAATGATAGTGATACAATATCCGTCACTGATGACTACATTGGCAGAGTGATGTCAGCACTGTAAGAAAGGGAGAAAATGCTGGTAATAGGCATTTTTTCCATAATGTTTTATACTCTTTTAATGTTTTATACTATGCTAACATGAGATAATTAGTTGTGCATAATTGAACATTACAAATCTGACCCCCTTACTTGGACAGTCTATTGGATTATACTTTATGATCCTAATCTGCCCTTTCCCCCAGGAGCTGAAATAGAGAAAGGATAAAGAAGAAATTTATGAACATTCTTTCAACCCTTTACCAAATGACAAAATTTTACACTGGTCCAAATTGAAAGCATTTGCAGATGACAAAATAAATGTTACCAAAAAATTGAAGTTTGTTTGGGGAAGGGTAGAATACATTGTGGGAAAAGGAGAAAATGCTGGTTACCAGCATTTTCTCCTTTTCCCACATTGTTTTCAAAAGGCTTCTTTCTCAGGGTCGTTAAAAATCTGGATTGTGTGGAAAAGGGTTAAAAAATGTTATTGAAATACCTTGAATTACTCTATATTTCAATCTTCTGTCTAATGTTAATACTCAATACATTGCATGTGTTTGTGTCAAAGTGTATGACTTGTAAGCCTAGATAAAAAGCAGTGCAACAATAGGATTTCAAACATTGATTATGAGCAATCCATTGACTGTGTTTTGGCTTCCTTGCCAAAATTTGATCGTATAGATCAAAGATCAGACCACATATTGTCTGGTCTTGACTATTACAGTGTATATCATCAAAGCTTGCTTTGACTGTCCAGTTGAACTCAAAACCCTTGAACAATTGGTAAAGGATTAGTGTTGGCTTGATTTTGTTGAGGTTATCTGATCTCCATGTTAAGTGATGCAGAAACTCATAGTTTACAACCTTTGCGTAAACCTTTGCCCGGAGACTTACCATAAACGAAATACAATGATTACCAATCTGTCACCTGGTATGCAATTGGTCACATTTTTAAATCTGACTGTTTGCCCATTTCTGCAAAAATGAAAAAAAGTACCCAAGTGTTTACGGACCTTTAGACATTTTCTCATTTGTTGCTGTTTCATACATTTATCAATGTGCCAATTTCATTGGCTTTCATGAAATGGAGTCTGTCTGGATATTTTTCTTACAGTTGACCTTATCTTTTTCATAACCCCAAAGGACTAATTGATTGAATGGTGTTTTATTTTGCTTTAACATTATTCAGTCATGTCACAGGGACAGCTTACTTACTCATGTATGTCCGGGGTTTGACCAGTACCAGGCTTGTCCTCTGAAGTGGCTTGCCCTAGGAGTCTTCCATTAAAACCTCTGTGCTTCTCATGAGGATCAAACCTGGGGCCTCCATGTTACATATCCAACACCTTATGATTGAGTCATGCCAGACCCTTAGAGGCCAAAAGAAACTAAATAACAAAATTGCAGTGGACATTAAGCTTTTACAAAATGATCCTGTTTTTATAACCTGGGAAGATTTTGGAAACATAGAGAAAATAGGAGAAGATGGTAACTAGCATTGAAATACTTTTGGAAAATGCTGAAATATCAGTACAATTTATTGCTGTGCTGATCCTAGACTTTGATCTGCACAGTCCACAAAAGCAACTGCACATTGTTCACTTGTTCCCGGTGCTTTACGGAGTGTCTTTTTCTTATGCTTTTTCAAAAGTGTTCCCCTTTTTTTTTTCAATCAAATGTAGTCAGTACCTGAGAGTTTGTCACTTACAAAGATAATGTTAAACAAGATTTATATTAACAGTATAGAACATTTGATAGATTAGAGAGGCATCGGTTTCAGCAGTGTGCTTGAAGAATTTATATGGGTAATCTCCCGCATTTCCATAAATGCCATTTGTATTCATTAGCCAATATGATTTGAATGGGAACCACAATTTGGGAATTAATGAAAATCTAATTATGTAGAGGAAAGCCCAAGAATTTCTTCTCTTAGGATAGAGTTTAACCCTTTGACAATTATGAGTTTTAACCCTTTACCACACAATCCCGACTTTTAACAAACCTGTGAAAGAAACCTTTTGAAAACATAGGAAAAGGAGAAAAAGCTGGTAAACAGCATTTTCTCCTTTTCCCACAATGTTTTCTACCCTTCCCAAAACAAATTTCAACTTTTCAGGTACATTATTGTCGTCTGCAAATGCTTTCAATTTGGACTAGTCTAAAATTTTGTCATTTGATAAAGAGTTAATGAACCTGAAGAAGAAGGCTTTTGAGAGCATTGCTGGAAAAGGAGAAAATGCTTAATACCATCATTTTCTTCTTTCGCCACAATTTTTTTCCACCCTTTCAAGGACAAATCCCACCATTTGGGCCACATTTAATTTTATGCCTGCAAAATGCAGTCGATTTTGAGAAGTAAAAATTTTTGTCATTTAGTAAAGAGTTAAATCTCTGGAGAATATAGCATCCAAAGTCTGTCTAATTAACAGATTATCATAAATGCTTTATATAAACATACCATTAATGAGTTGAACTGGCACAAATGAGAAGCATTTGAATAAGGAAAAGCAGCAAATTGCTTCTTTTTCCACAGTATATTTTCACACAGGGTCTCCTGTCATGAGCATGTCAACTTGGTATGATCCTTGGTTCAGTCATTCCTTGAAGCAAAGCATAGGCATATCTGACTTCATCGCTTCTGCTGAAATATGATTGGATAGAATTTCATTTTTAACTCTTTACCAAACAACAAAATTTTAGACTGGTCCAGATCGAAAGCATTTGCAGACGACAATATAAATGTAATTGAAAAGTTGAAATTTGTTTGGGAAGGGTAGAAAACATTGTGGGAAAAGGAGAAAATGCTGGTTACCAGCATTTTCTCCTTTTCCCACTGTTTTCAAAAGGGTTCTTTCACAGGGTTGTTAAAAGTCGGGATTGTGTGGTAAAGAGTTAAAGTGCCTTTCACAGCTATAGTTGCCTTTGCAGCCAGTGTAGATCAAGATCAGGCTGCACAAAAGCAACCTTTGCAATTATTTGGGTCATATTTCTAGGCTGACAATTTCTGCTAGGTTTATTCTGTGCTCTAAGGGTTAAGAAGCGGTCAGAAGTTTTATTAATCCATTGCCACAATTTACTAACTGTGATAACTTCATGAAAGAGAGATAATTTTTACAACCTTCATATCTTTGCTTATGTTATCTTGAGTTTGGACTAGTCCAAAAATTTGATAAGAGGTCATGACATAAACTAGACAGACTTACCTCATACATATTTGATAAACTTTGGTGGGCACCTTATCAATGTCAACCTACCATGTGAAATCTAAAAATAGAAACAACAGTATTTTTATGGTATAGCGGAAAATAGATACACACATGGATATGCTTTAAAACTTGTTGGACCTGAACAAATAAACCCAGAAGGGGAGAAAAATTTTTTGACACATAACTCCAATAAGGAGGAGTTACCTACAAAAAGCTGAACTACAACAAAACAAGCTTGTTATATTACTGACGGGTATTTTTGAAGTATGGATTTAATAACAGCTGTGTTTTTGTGAGTGAATAGACCTCCGTGAAGTAAATAGTTTTATGTGTCTTTTTTTCACGAAAAAAACAAAGCTGTATTGTATTGGACATGTAGGATTAATATTCTGGATGGAAATTTAAAGTTCTTTTCATTATGTAAGCAGGAAGTAATTTTGTTTTATAGATCAAGTTGCAGGAATTTTTTTTTTTTAATGTTTCTCACTTAGTAGCTGAGGTTTAGAAAATACTGATGCAGCAACTCTGTAAGCTGCTATGAAAGTTACCCCATCACCTCCTGCAAAATAGTGCATCTGACAACTTGAAAACATCCTTGTAAATCACAGATTATCTGCATGAATTAACCCAACCAAATATATTTTAATCCAGAAGTATGAATCCAGTAATTGCAATTTCATGGTTGCTTTTAATGTTAAGTGTCTCAGCTTAGCAGACAGTGTAGATCAAAGATCAGACTGCACATGCAGTCTGATCTTGATCTAAACTGGCTGCAAAAGAAATCATAGTTGTGAAAGGCGCTTTAACCCTTTACCACACAATCCCGACTTTTAACGACCCTGAAAAAGAAAGCTTTTGAAAACATTACAGGAAAAGCAGAAAATGCTGGTTACCAGCATTTTCTCTTTTTCCCACAATGTTTTCTATCCATCCCAAATCAAATTTCTGTTTTTGAGTCACCTTTATTTTGTCGTCTGCAATTGCTTTCAATTTGGACCAGTCTAAAATTTTATCGTTTGATAAAGGGGTAAGGTTTAAGGTTTAATACATGAATACATGTAAAAATATCCTAGCAAAGGGAATACTAGCTATAAAATGATCAGGATTGTTTCATAGTGGTCTGCTGCGTGTGCAAGATGCAAAAACTCATCCGCTAGAAGTAAGGACATAAATGCTTCTGTTTGCAATTCATCATCCAGGAGAAATATCTGTTAGAATTCTGTAAACAATGTGAGGAGTGGAAAGATTGCTCATTATCATTTTCTCTTTTTTCCTAATTTTTTTTCTTAAATTTTGTTTCAAGCATTGTGAACTCCCAAGATTGGTCTCTTAGTCTCTTAGCCCTTTACCACAAATAGCAACAACGGCGCATGTGCGAACTAAATTATTGTGCAATCAGAGTTTCTCAAAAAATCTGACCCGAAAATATAGCATATTTCTTACGCGTCCACATGAAGACTACAGAGCTTTTTAAAATGAAAAAAAAAAACGCATAAACAGGTGGATTGTTGTCTAAACCAAGCGTATATGGCCATATGTGGTTTTAATTTAGAATTTATCGTTGGTAGAATTGAAAAAGAAAAATAAACATTTCGCGTTTTTGTCAAAAATCACAATATACGCTAAAGATTTTGTGTTTTTATGAAAGCTTTATCCTTCTTCTTTCAAAGTTTAGCTACTTGGAGTATGATTTTTCATGTCGTATACCAAAATTTAGCTCCTGTTGTCTCCGGGGTGCTCGCCAGGGGAGATAATTTTCCTGGTCAGCCATTTTGTTGTGCTACTCATTGGGGAAGGGTGGAAAACGAAAGTAGAACAAATCCGAAGAGTATCGCAAAGTTTGTCGATATTTAGCCATTTTTATTGTTATTCAAATATATAAAATTGTTTTTCTAAATGATTGCATGCATGCAGTTGTAAAATGCAGGCTACGTTAGCGAATGTTCTGCAAAAACAATTATTCAGTTCGTACCCTATCTTGTTCGTACTACAGTTGCTAAATTATGGTACATACTTAAGTTGCTGTTGTCCTTAGTATTTATCAATATATTTATTGAGATAATTACAGTTGTACATAACTGTTAGCTCATTTAAGTGGAAAGGGGGTGGTTTTACCCAAGAATTTCTGAGTTTCACTCATAGAGAGATTTAATTTTCACTTGTAAAATCAATCAATTTCGCAATTTCTCTGATGCTAGATACACCATTTTGAGGCTGTCTCAAAAAAAACTTACAGATGTCAATTTAAAACTGGAAAAAATGGAAATTGAATAGGTAGAAGAGGAACCATTGTGGGAAAGGGTGAAACTATTACGAGCAACTTCACCTTTTTCCACAATGTTTTCTATAGCCATCTCCTTCCCCAATATGTTAAAATAAGTATATATGAGACAAAGGGTTAATGCCATCCGAGTTATTTTCCCGGTAAAGACTGATTTTCAGTGATAATAAGTAGTATTTTTGTAATAAGTGATATTTTTTAATTTCACAAGTAAAATTCCAAAATAAACATTAATTAAACTGTAATTTGTGAAGAATAGTTCGTTCTATTTGTCAAAGAAGTGCAGGGTTTTCATTTTGAAATGAAGCAACAGATTGATTGACAAAAACAACAGACCGGGGGTCAAGGGCAATGCCCTGGTAGGGGGACCAGGGGGGCAAAGCCCCCCAGCCGAAAACGATTCTGATCTTTTTTAAACCTGTTTTGTGAGCTCTCCTTGATGGTAAATCTTGTTTTTTTTCTCTTTATGTCATGAGTTTGCTCTCAAAACAGTATTTGGATCTCACTTATATACAGTATGTAAGTGAGATCCAAATACTGTTTTGAGAAAAATACATGTACAAAATATGAAAACAAATGTTAACATGTCTTACTACACAGCCAATTAATAGTAAGACATATATGTATATATATGTATATATACATACCTATATAAATTACCAACACCAAACACTGAACATACTTACTGAGAACACAAAGCAGTTGCCATCAATTCCTATTTGTAAGAAATGACATAGACTGAATGAATAAATAAACTAGCTTATCAATTTGTCTACCGTTATCAATAATCACGCACATTTCCGCAAATCTAACTCAATTCACCTAAAAACATTCAACAAATTAAATAATATTTCAAATATCTCAGATCAATGCATTCGCTTCTATGGTAAATGTCGAAATAATATGAAACATAAAGTATGTATTGACGACGTACAATAGTTCGACGACCACTCGCTTCTCCAGATTAAAAGTGCAAAATGGTCTGTAAAAAACTGAGTCACGCACTTTAAACTTTATTGTTAATTGTATGTCAACTTTGCTTACCGGCGTCATTGCCTAATTTGGCCTTTTTTAAAACCAAAGTCAAATAAACAGCGATTTCCTGACTTCTTTCTCTTTGCTTTGGCGTCCATGATTACCAAATGGAGATCGGAGAAATGTATCGTCACCTACGATTGGATAATTGGATGCAAGTATCCAATGAATGACCATGTAACATTCATAAACCAATTGTTTCTGGTTTTGCGGTAAAATTGAACCGGTGTCGCAGTACAGTTACCAATGCGTGAAATATTTTCGATATAAAACAACGCGATCGATTTTTCAAAGATTGAGCAAAAACAACTGATTAAAGGCCGATTTCAACCGATGTTTTTGATCGGCAATCGGCTTTAAATGAAAACCCTGAGAAGTGATGTAAAATTTAATACATAACAGCTTTAAACGCACTGCATAATCATGTTATTTTGTCATCCCTACCAGAATGATCCTATCTCCAGATCAAAATTTCAGTAATTGGTGAAGAGTTCAATGGTACAGAAGTTTTTTTTTATTAGCTACTGCTTTATTACCATTGTAAAAGTGAGTGGGTGGGATAATTTTATAACATACAAACTAGTAGTTTTCAAAAGTAAAATTAACTGTTATCTCAACTTTTTGGTAATTTACGTGCTCGTAGCATTTCTACACAAAACTGACACAAAGCATCATGTAATTGACATCTAAGTAATGAAACAGACCTAAAATATACTTTTCCTGTCTATTTTCGGGGAATTTTGTTGTGGGGAGGCTTATTTTGAGTCATAATAGTGCTGGAACAGCTGATTGCAAGTTCAATTTCAAGGCACATAACAGGTCATTGATGTCTATAGAACTAGTCTGTAGTAGCTAGTATGCTAAAAACTGTTTATAAGATGGCATAATGAAGTGAAGTTAACTTTTTTTTAAAATTCATAAAAAGGACTTTTTTGCGACCGCATTTTCCAGCGTTTGTGAGCTGTTTGATTGTTAGTTCACTGACATAACATATTAAAAGTATACATTTTTGTGAATGGTTTGGTCATATCTACCAGAAAATATAAGAATTTACATGGTTTTTAGCATTCTTCAAAATCAGTGGTTGTTGCTACCACAAAATCCCGAGTTTTTACAACCATATCTGGTTACAAGCATTTTCTCCTTTTTCCGTAACGTTTTCTATCCCTCCAAAAAAAAAATCCTATTTTGAGTCACATTTTCTTGTTGTCTACAAAGGCTTTATAATTTGCACAAGTCTAAATTTTTTTGTGTGGTAAAGAGCGAACTGTTAACAAACAGTTCTGTTCAATAATGACCCTAGGGATGAAGGCTTTTTTACGGTAACCAGCAATTTTTGTCTTTTTTAGTGAATTTGTATTGCAAATCTACTTTCTGTGATCAAACTGGCCGAAACCAAATAAACATACATCAAATAAACATACATGCGCACTTCCAGTTTTCAATAGCTGGTCTGTACTACTTTGTTGGGTTGACATCAAGCAAAAACTGTCATACACGCTTGTGCTATACTCATTCTACTTTCACTTTAGCCAGTGCAACCGAACCTGTTTTTGTCACTACTGTATATCCAGTCCTACACATGTACACACAGCCCTAAATCTTATACCAGCAGAAAACCGTATCAGATCCAGCTTTGCAGGATGACTTTGACTTATCTTGCCCCTGCTAACTCCATTAACATATATATGAACATGCATTACATGTAATGGAAATTGTATTTTTCCATTGCACCATATCAGCACTTAATACTGTTCCACAAATCCGCTTTTCAGGACTTTGAGTCCTTTGCCATGTGCAAATGCTTTTAATCTGGGCATGTCATTTTGTCTTCCAGCAAAGAGTTAATGGATAAATAATGGCAAGTTGGTGGGGTCGGACTCCTTTGTTAATAAGTTAAAATGTTTTACAATTCATCAGATATTACAAAATGTAAGCCTTATCTAAGCCAGAAACATTAAGCTTTCAAACTACACTCTAAATCTGGTTCTAATTTTGGGATTTGTCTTTGGAAGGGTAAAAAATGTCATAGATAAAAGAGTAACTGCTTTTTAACCAGTATTTTTGCCTTTTCCAAAATTTTCAGAAACTGTCTACTTTTTGTTTGTAAAACTCATTGTTTGGTAAAGGGTTGTACACTCAACCTTCCGCTATTTCATTGAATGCAACATGTTTCAAATTTTATTAACTCTTTACCACACAAGCCCGACTTTTAAGAACCCTGAGAAAGAAGGCTTTTGGAAAACAATATGAAAAAAGGAGAAAATGATGTTAACCAGCATTTTTTCCTCTACTGCAATGTTTTTCATCCTTTCATAGACAGAAATTATCATTTGAGCTTCATCTAATTTGTTGTCTGCAAATGCTTTCAATTTGGCTGAGTCCAAAATTTAGTAACTTGTTTGGTAAAGAGATAACCCTTCATATGCCATAGGCAAATTTGTAGGCTGTGTTTAACCCTTTACTGCACAATGACACCTTTTGATGCCCCAGGGAAAGAAGCCTTTTGAAAACATTGCGGGAAAAGGAGAAAATGCTGGTAACCAGCATTTTCTCCTCTTCCCACAATGTTTTCTACCCTATCAAAGAAAAGTTGCACCAATTGAGCCACATTGAAATTGTTGTCTGCAAATGCTTTCAGTTTGGACAAGGGTAAAATTTTGTCGTCTGGTAAAGGGTTAAATAGTCAGTGTAGATGAAGATTACATCTTGATTCTTGCTAGTGTTTCATCTAGGCTCTTTCGGAACCTAGAGCTACACTGTCCCTAGAATAAGTCATGGGGCCTGTTTTGCGGATGAATATCATGTCCTAGGCGAAACCTTCAGTTTGTTTACAGATCAAGTCGAGTAGTTCAGTTAATACAGTAACATTTTGGACTTGAAATCCAGAAGTTGTTAGTTTGACTCCCAGCTCTTTTACTCTTTACCAAATGACAAAATTTTAGACTTGTCTAAATTGAAAGCATTCAAATTGAAACCTTGCAGATGACAAATAAAATGCAGCTGAAGTTATTGTGTGTGAAAGCATAGACAACCTTGTCAGAAAGGGAGGAAATGCTGGTTACCAGCATTTTTCTCCTTTTCTCACAGGGTTTTCAAAAGGCTACTTTCTCAGAGTCGTTAAAACTCGGGACTGTGTGGTAAAGAGTTAAAATGCATTCCAAGAATGGTAGGTTATAATGTGACAAGATGCATTCCTCGGTCAAAGACTGAACATCATTCTGAAGATGCTTATGTGGAAAAGCAGCCAGTGACTCAGAAAGAATATTTTGCAAAGTCCTGACCATTAAAAGGCCCTCCAGGATAACTGGCTCTGAATGAATTTCATTCAAAGTACTGATAGAAGGAAATTTCAAGAAGGCATGGGTTGGAGTACTGGCTGCTGTAATATAAATGATGTAAAGTTGAAATGCCATTTAATACCAAACAAACAAATAAGTATGATTACAGCATCAAAACACATTAGACATCAATTTTCGTGATTTCAATGTATTATTCTTCTGTTGTGTTTGTAATTCCTAAATGTGCAGGCTTTTTTTTTACTACAGTTATTTACCCATGCAAATATTTTTGAGCCATGCCCTTGCAAAAGAGAGTTTAATGCATTTCCGTGATGCATTGTACCAAGCATTAGTCATCACATAATTATGGATCCATAAAATCCATTTTTTCTTCCAACCAACTGAATCCTGAGGTAGCAGGCTGAAATCAGGGTTGATACTTTTTGCTAGTCATAAATTTTCTGCATGTCAAAGGACCATTCTACCTCATGATTCTCTTGATTTTAACCCATTACCAAACGACAAAATTTTAGACTAGTCCAAATTGAAAGCATTTGCAGATGACATAATAAATGTGACTGAAAAATTGAAATTCATTTTGGGAAGGGTAGAAAACATTGTGGGAAAAGGAGAAAATGCTGGTTGCCAGCATTTTCTTCTTTTCCCACAACGTTTTCAAAAGGCTTCTTTCTCAGGGTGGTTAAAAGTTGGGATTGTGTGGTAAAGGGTTAAGACAAAATGGATTTTGTGGGTCCACAATTAACTCTTAACCAAACAACAAAATTTTGGACTGGTCCAATTTGAAAAATTTGCAGGCGACAAATTGAAAGGAGCTGAAATGATGATTGCTGTCTTTGATAGGGTAGAAAACATTATGGGAAAAGGAGAAAATGCTGGTTACCAGCATTTTCTCCTTTTCCCACAATGTTTTCAAAAGCCTCTTTCTTAGGGTCGTTAAAACTCAGAATTGTGTAGGGTAGGGTTTACTCTTTACCACGCAATCCCTACTTTTAACGACCCTTAGAAAGAAGCCTTTTGAAAACATTGTTGGAAAAGGAGAAAATGCTGGTATTTTCTCCTTTTTCCACAATGTTTTCTACCCTTCCCAAAAAAATTTCAATTTTTCAGTCACATTTGTTTTGTCATATGCAACTGCTTTCAATTTGGACTAGTCTTAAATTTTGTCATTTGGTGAAGAGTTAAGTGATGATTTGCTTGGCATAATGCATCACGAACATGCATTAAACCCCCTTTTGCCAGAGCATGGCTTTCTTCATTTGTGAACATTTAGTGAACATGTTGGGCCCTAGATGATGCATGTACTACAATGAGAGTTACAAAAAAAAGATACAGTTCAGTTAACTCTTTTACCAAACAACTAAATTTTGGACTTCATCAAATTGAAAGGATTTGCAGATGACAAATTAAAAGGAAGCTCAAATGATGATTTCTATTTTTGATAGGGTAGAAAACATTGTGGGAAATGGAGAAAATGCTGGTTACCAGCATTTTCTCCTTTTCCAACAGTGTTTTCAAAAGGCTCCCTCCTCTAAGGGTCGTTAAAACTCAGGATTGTGTGGTAAAGGGTTAAACATAAGTCATTAATTAAGATGATTGTAAAGAGGATTTTTGAGGGGTTAATATTAGATGCTGTATGAAAAATATGAAGTTGTTGTGAAAGTGAAAATTTTTTACCCCTGTCCCACACAATAAAAATGCCAAGCCCAGGTAGCTCAGATGGTATCGCACAGGACTTGAAAACAGGAGGTTGCTGGCTTAGCCAATTTCTTTCCAAGGATTGATGATAGTCATTGCGACAGGATTCATTCCTCTCTCACCACTGACCACTATTTTGACGATGATTATGTGGGAAAGCAGCTAGTGGCTTGGAAAGAATATTGTACAGAGTACTGGTAAAAGAAACTCCAGGAAAGCATGGATAGGTGCACTGGCCTCTGCGATATAACTGGAATAATGTTGAAAATGGCGTTAAACACCATGCAATCAATCAATCAATCAATCACAATGAAATGTTTGGCTTTTCCAATTTAAAGCATTTGCAGCCAACAAAACTTGTCTTTGAAGGGTTAGAAAACATTGTTGGAAAAGGAGAAAATGCTGGTGATCAGCATTTGCACCTTTTCCAACGGTGTTTTCAAAAGCCTCCTTCGTGGAGGGTCTAAATAAAACACAGGATTGTTTGGTAGAATGTTAATCTTTTACTATACCATACCATGTTTTTGCCATTGTGGGAAAGAAAGCTTGTGAAAACACTGTGGGAAAGTAGAAAATGCTGGTAACCATCATTTTTCTCCTTTCCTACAATGTTTTCTAACCTTTCCATGACAAATCCAATCATTTGAGCTGCATTAAATTTGTTGTCTGTAAAATGCCCTCAGTTTGGATGAGTCTAAAATTCTGTCATCTGGTAAAGGGTTAACCCCTTCCCAAATGACAAATTATAGACTTTGCTGAATTTGGAGCATCTGCAGATAGTAATTTTCAACATTTGTACAGATGGGCTTAGGATTTCTGATAGGGTAGAAAACTATATGTGAAAAGGAGAGAATGCTGGTTACCAGCTTTTTCTCCTTTTCTCACAGTGTTTTCCTAAGGCTTCTTTCTCAGGGCCGTTAAAACTTGGGATTGTGTGGTAAAGGGTTAAAGAACATACTGAGTGTTATTTCCTTCTAACCCTCTTGATACAAAAGTGCTTCCTCTACTGGTCTTAACCCCAAACTGCAAAATAGATATGAGCTATGCTCTATCAAAAGGAGGCTTGATGCATCTCTGTAATGCATTATACCAAGCAAGACATCACCTTGATATGGATCCATAAAATCAACTTTGACAAACACCCAAGTAAATAATGAGGTAGAATTATCCTTTGACCTGCAGAAAATTTAAAGTTAGTAAAAAGTTTCGGCCAGTATCAGCCTGCATGGAGTGCTCAGGCTGACATGGGTCGATACTTTTTCCCGCAAATGCATTAAGCCCCCTTTTCACAGAGAATGGCTCATATGAATTAAGAAATTAACCCTTTTCCAAACAATCCCTGGTTTTATTGACCTGGATGAAAGACTTGAAAACGATGTGGGGAAAAAAATAAATGCAGGTTACTAGCATCATCTCCTGTTCCCACAATGTCTTTTACCTTTTCAAAGACAAATTGTTGTGAGTTTAACTTTCTGTCAGCAAATGCTTTCATTGTGGATGAGTCAAAAACTTGGTCATCTAGTTAAGAGTAGGTCTTTACCACACATGACCCTGAGAAAACTACCATTTAAAAATATTGTGGGAGAAGCTGGCAACCAGTACTTTGTCCTTTCCTTACAATATTGTCTAACCTTTCAGAAACAAATCTCATCACTTGAGCCAAAGTTATTTTGTTATGTGCAAATCCTTTCAATTTTGATGAGTCTGAAATTTTGTTGTCTGGTAATCAGTTACTACAGCCAAGTATTTGGATTTTCAAGGCTGTGTTAATTATACCAAAAGTGGCTCAGTATACAGGACAGTGTTTAGTTTGATCGTGATCTACACTGGCTGCCAAAGCAACTCAAGTTACGGAAGGAATTTTAACTCTTTACCAAATGACAGAGTTTCAGACTGGTCCAAATTGAAAGCATTTGCAGACAAAAATAAATTGGGCTGAAAAATAGAAATTTGTTCTGGGAAGGATAGAAAACATTGTGGGAAAAGGAGAAAATGCTGGTTACCAGCATTTTCTCTTTTTCCCACAATGTTTTCATAAGGCTTCTTTCACAAGGTCGTTAAAAGTCGGGATTGTGTGGTAAAGAGTTAAGTGCTTTTTTGGAACTTGTGAATTTGAAGCTGAGAGCTGTAAAAAAGCAGGAAAGAAATAACACATGATTTTTATATTGACCCACGATTTTGAGGAGTTTTATACCACACAGTCTGGAGTTTTAACGACCCTGGGGAAATAGGCTTTTGAAAACATTGTGGGAAAAGCAGAAAATGCTGGTAACAAGCATATTCTCCTTATTCCACAATCCTTTCTACCATTTCAAAGACAGAAATTATCTTTTGGGCTTCATTGAATTTGTCATCTGCAAATGCTTTCATTGTTTCGATGACCCTAAAATTTTGTCCTATGGGAAAGAGTTTAAGAAATTGCTGTATTTTATCACTTGTCTGTCTACACGAAGGTCTTGCCCTCTGGTTAACTTTACTCAATTAGAGTTAGTTGTAATAAACTAGCATTTTCAGACATTCAGTAAAGGACCTAAACTCTGCAATTCTAAGACTTTTCTGGTTAGGACATCTAGCAGTATAGCAAACAGTGTAGATTCATTCTGTGCAACCAGGTCTTGATTTACTGTTTGCAGAAGTAAGAAAAGTTATGGATGACTCTTGTAACTTTTTACCACATGACAGAAATGTAGACTTGTGCAAATTGAAAACAATTGCAGACAACAATTTAAATGTGGCTCATATGGTGGAATCTGTCTTTGATAGGGTGGAAAACATAGTGGGAAAAGGAGAAAATGCTGGTTACCAGTATTTTCTCCTTTTGTCATGATGTTTTCAAAATCTTTCTTTCTCAGTGCTGTTAAAACTCGACATTGTATGGTAATGGGTTAACCCTTTAATACACAATCCCAACTTTTATTGAATCTGAGAAAAAGGCCTTTTGAAACATTGTGGGCAAAGGAGAAATTGCTGGTAAACAGCATTTTCTCCTTTTCCCACAATGTTTTCTAACCTATCAATGACAAATTTCATCATTTGGGCCACCTTTTATTTGTCGTCTGCAAAATCTTTCAATTTGGACAAGTCTAAAATTTTGTCATTTGGTAAAGAGTTAAGGAGGGCTCTTCTACATTGATACAGGAAGGTAGCTGCACTTCAGATAGGACATCTTTGCAATATCTTAGTATTGTAATAAGATTTTGAGACATGACGTTTTCTCATGCACATAATATAATAAGACTGCACAGTCTGTGCTGTCTGATCTTGATCATTACCTCCCAGTCCTATTTATGGTTATCAGGTGCTGAAAGGTTAAGGATTAGTTGTGTGGTATAATGGTAAACATTATGGCAACAGCAAATTGTTTTCTTTCATCAATATGTCCATTGCTCTTAATATCAATATGTCCATTGCTCTTAATCAATATGTCCATTGCTCTTAATATCAATATGTCCATTGCTCTTAATATCAATATGTCCATTGCTCTTAATCAATATGTCCATTGCTCTTAATATCAATATGTCCATTGCTCTTAATATCAATATGTCCATTGCTCTTAATATCAATATGTCCATTGCTCTTAATATCAATATGTCCATTGCTCTTAATATCAATATGTCCATTGCTCTTAATATCAATATGTCCATTGCTCTTAATATCAATATGTCCATTGCTCTTAATCAATATGTCCATTGCTCTTAATATCAATATGTCCATTGCTCTTAATATCAATATGTCCATTGCTCTTAATATCAATATGTCCATTGCTCTTAATATCAATATGTCCATTGCTCTTAATATCAATATGTCCATTGTCTTAATGTTTACATTTAAATCAAAGGCCTACTTTGGCTTTTGGTTTGGTCATTTACCGCTAATCGTGAGTTTCAATCACTTTGAGAAAGAAGAATTTTGAAAACATTGTGGGAATAGGAGAAAATGCTGGTAATGAATGTGACTCAAAAATTGAAATTTGTGTTGGAAGGGGTAGAAAACATTATGGGAAAAGGAGAAAATGCTGGTTACCAGCATTTTCTCCTTTTCCCACTATGTTTTCAAAAGCTGGCTCTCTCAGGGTAGTTAAAAGTCAGGATTGCATGGTAAAGGGTTAAAGTGTCTTCTGCAAATTCTTTCAATTTAAACAAGTCTGCAGTTTTGTTGTTTGTTAAAGAATTAAAGACATTAGTTTTGTTCAATTCTGTCTTATGTCACCCAGGTGATGTGGGACTCATTGTGCATGGCACCATTGAGCACAGGTCTAGCTACTGGGTCTGTATTCACCAACCATTCTTAAGAATGTTCTTAATCTTTTTCTCCAGAATTTTCTAAATTTGAAAGTTACAGAACTTCTGATTGGCTGGGACAAAGAATGTTTTTAAGAATGGTTGATGAATACGGACCCTGATGAAACCTACATTATTGATAGTATGTAACAAGGCTTACAAGTCAGTCATAACAATTTCAAATGTGGAATAATCCTACCAGACATTTTCAGTCTAGAAATAAGACCTTAATTACTGCATTTTAAAAGTTGCTTTGGTTTTTCAGGTTTCAGCTATGTGGCCAGTGTGGATAAAAAATCAGACTACACATTTAGTGCAGTCTGATCTTGATCTACACTAGCTGCAAGGACATCAAATTGTGAAATGCCCTCCACAAGAGAAGTTTTTGTCTCTTTTTTGTATGAACAACAAAGCAGACAATGTAATAATCATAGGTTGAGTGAGGACCTGACATTGATGATTTACAACCAGGCTTTATTGAACAGTTTTATGATAAGGATGGGTCTGATTTAGAAAACTGAGAATGAGAAAAATGTTGACTGCATCATTATCTTATATTCTTCTGCAAAACAAGTGACTGTGAAATCATGACCATCTCAACAAATTGGTGGGTTCTGTGTGGGTCATTGGTAAAGTGTAGACTTGTGACCTGGAGGTCTGGGTTGGAGTCTCACTGGATGCACTGGATTTTTTGTGGGAGTGTCCTTGGGCAAGACAATTCAGAGCCCTAGCCTAGCACAGTGAACCCACAGCATACATGAATTTGTGAGCTGTTGCCACAATATAACTAAAAAAATGTTAAAGACGGTGTAAAGTGCCATTCCATCAATGTTAAGAGTGGTGTAAAACAGCATTCCGTTAATGTTAGAAGTGGTGAAAAACACCATTCAGTTAAAGTTAGAAGTGGTGTAAAACACCATTCAATTAATATTAGAGGTGGTGTAAAACACCATTCAATTAATGTTAGAAGTGGTGTAAAACACCATTCAATTAAAGTTAGAAGTGGTGTAAAACACCATTCAATTAATGTTAGAAGTGGTGAAAAACACCATTCAATTAATGTTGGAAGTGGTGTAAAACACCATTCAATTAATGTTAAAAGTGGTGTAAAACACCATTCAATTAAAGTTAGAAGTGGTGTAAAACACCATTCGATTAAAGTTAGAAGTGGTGTAAAACACCATTCAATTAATATTAAAAGTGGTGTAAAATGCCATTCAATTAAAGTTAGAAGTGGTGTAAAACACCATTCGATTAAAGTTAGAAGTGGTGTAAAACACCATTCAATTAATGTTAGAAGTGGTGTAAAACACTGTTCAATTAATGTTAGAAGTGATGCAAAACATGATTCAGTTAATCAAACAAATTTGCACAAGACAACTTTGAAAACAATTCTGTAGAATATTGAAAATTGATGTGAATTAATATGGTTTAGTACATGAATTCATGTGAAAATACTGTGTCAAAACGAGAAACTGCCCTTCCTGAGCACTTTCTCCTTTTGCCGCAAAGTTTTCAAAAGCTGCTTTGAAACAATTTATCTGCTGTTGTATTAGGCCCCAAGTGTTGAAAACATGAAAAAAAAAAGGAATTCTGAGAAACAAACCATTTCCTAGTAAACAAGGATGTCAGGGACTAGTTTCTTGCCCATTACCATCCAGGCTTATTTTAAACATAGAGGTCCTGGGTGGCTCAGCAGTAAAGTGTAGGACTCGTGACCTGGAGGCCCCAGGTTTGGGCCTCACTGGATCCACTGGTTTTTTTTGTTGGAGTGTCCTTAGGCAAGATACTTCAGAGCCCTAGCCTTGTACGGTGGAACCCAGGAAATACATGAATATTTGAGCTGTCGCTGTGATATGATTGAAATAATGTTGAAAGCAGCATAAAATACCATTAAACCAAAGATTCTAAATATACCTTTTATTGGTTAACCATTGGTTAACCATTTACTGAGCAATAACAGGGTTTAGCTACCCTGAGGAAGAAGCCTCTTGAAAACATTGTGAAAAGAGAAGAAAATGCTGGTTACCAGTTTCTACCCTGCCTAAGACAAATCTCATTACTTTAGCCATATTTTATTTGTCGTCTGCTAAAGACAGCAAAGATCAAGATCAGACTGCACAACATGTGCAGTCTGATCTGAAATCTACACTGTCCGCTATCTGAAACTAATCTTTAACCAAAAACAGGTTCAATTGAATAATTAAGATAGTCATAGACCTGGAGAAAAGTTGGATCCATTTAGTCGACAGTGAAAGAGTTAACCTTTTCCTATACTCGTAGGCCTACAGTCCCAAGCTTTAACAACCCTGAAAGAGAAGGCTTTTGAAAACATTGTGGGAAAAAGAGAAAATGCTGGTAACCAGCATTTCCTCCTTTTTCCATGATGTTTTCTACTCTATCAAAGAACTTCAGTTAATTTGTGTCACTGTCAGTTTGGTTGTTTGTAGATACTTCCAATTTGGAAGAGTCAAGAATTTTTTTTGTTTGAAAAAGAGTTAACCCTTTCCCAAACAACAAATTTTAGACCCTTCCAAACTGAAAGAGTTTGCAGACGACAATTATAAATTTGATGAAAATGGCGGAAAGTTCTCCAAAAGGGTAGAAAACACTGTGGGAAAAGGAGAAATTGCTCGTTACGAGCAATTTCTCCTTTTCCCACAGTGGTTTCAAAAGACTTGTACTGCAGACACGTGAAAACCAGGGCTTGTTTGGGAAAGGGTTAAGTAGATAAAGAAAAAGTATTTAAAGGACAGGAAAAAGGTCTGCTTTTAACCATGTGGAAATCTCTGATTAGAAAGAAATGCTTATAAAAAGCAGAATTCCTTTTCCTACAATGTTTTTCAAAAGATGTATACTGCAAGAGGCATGAAAAGCCCAATTTGTTGAAAATGAGACAAACATTTCTACAGGCAGATTGTGCATAAATATTTCATGGCTTTCTTACAATTCAGTGAAAACAGACAGACACATTGATCTTGCATGCATTTTATCTCTTTACATTACTGGTCCACACTGAAGCATTTGCAGACCACTAGAGGCATTTTCACCAATGGTGAGATTGGTCTCTAAAATATAAAAAACATTGAGGGAAAAGGAGAAAATGTCTGCTTACCCGCATCTCTCCTTTTCTCAGAATGTTTTCCAGTAGCTCTTTTCCCTGGGCTCTTCAATAGATAGGGTTCTTTGGTATTGGGGTTAATTATCACCTTACGCCTTACTGTTTAGATTCTTCCTAACTTTACTCCTTATCTAGACCTTCAGATAAGAGGGAGTGATAGTATTCTAAATCCATTATTTCACTTTCAAACTCTATGTTGTGGGTACTCACAAGAATCGTCTTGATGAGACAATTCTAATGAGTACCCATAACATAGGGTTTAGTAGAGAGGGATCAATATTTTAAATTTTGAAATCAAAATCACTCCCTCTATCTGGAGTTCTGTTATCAAACAAGATTTTAGACATGTCAAAATGGAAGCATCTGCAGAGGACACAAGTTTTATTACTCAGAGGTTAAAATTTGTATTTTGGAGGGGTAGAAAACATTGTGGGAAATGGAGAAAATGCTGGTTACCAGCATTTTCTCCATTTCGTACAATATTTTCAAAAGCCCTTTTTCTCAGGGTTGTTAAAAGTCTGGACTTTTAGCTTTACTGCTTGTAAGCCAGCAGAGCTTATGTCATGGCGTGGTTTCTGTCGTCCGTCCGTCTGTCCGTCCGTTAGTCTTTTTTTTGTTTACGCAATAAAGTCTGCTTTTTTGGTCGGATTTTCATGAAACTTGCAGAGTTTGTTTATCTCATCAATAGCTTGAACCCTGTTGATTTTGAAAAAAAAAATCTGACAATCAATGTAGGAAAAGCAGCCATTTAAAGTTCAAAATTTCAATTTCTTGTTTACGCAATAAAGTCTGCAGTTGTGGTCTGATTTTCGTGAAACTTGCAGAGTTTGTTTATCTCATCAATAGCTTGAACCCTATTGATTTTGAAAAAAATCTGACAATCAGTGTGGGAAAAGCAGCCATTTAAAAGATCAAAATTTCGATTTCTTGTTTTTGCGATAAAGTCTGCAGTTGTGGTCGGATTTTCGTGAAACTTGCAGAGTTTGTTTATCTCATCAATAGCTTGAACCCTATTGATCTTGAAAAAAAAACTTGACAACCAGTGTAGGAAAAGCAGCCATTTAAAATTCAAAATTTAAATTTCTTGTTTACACAATTGAATCTGCAGTTGTGGTCAGATTTTCGTGAAACTTGCACAGTTTATTTATCTCATCAATAGTTTGAACCCTAGTGATTTTGAAAAAAATCTGGCAGTCAGTGTAGGAAAAGTAGCCATTTAAAGTTCAAAATTTAAATTTCTTGTTTACGCGATTAAGTCTGCTTGAAATTTCGTGAAACTTGCACTGATTGTTTATCTCATCAAAAACTTGAACCCTATTGATTTTGAGAAAAATCTGACAATCAGTGTAGGAAAAGTAGCCATTTAAAGTTCAACATTTCCTTTTCTTGTTTATGTGTTTTAGTCTACGTTTGTGGTAAGATTTTCGTGAAACTTGCACAGCTTGTTTATCTCATCAATAGCTTGAACCCTATTGATTTTGAAAAAAATCTGACAATCACTATGGGAAAAGTAGCCATTTAAAGTTCAAAATGTTCATTTCTTGTTTACGCGATAAATTCAGCATTTGTAATTGGATTTTCATGAAACTTGCACAGTTGCTTTGTATCATCAAAAGCTTTAACACTATTGATTTTGACAAAAATTTGACAATCAGTATGGGAAAAGGGGCCATTTGAATTCAAAAATTTACATTTCTTGTTTATGCTACAACTCGGCATTTGTGGTCAAATTTTCTTTAAACTTGCACAGTTGCTTTATATTATCAATAGCTTTAACTGTATTGATTTTGAAAAACATTCAATAATCAGTATGGGAAAAGGAGCCATTTAAAGTTGTAAATTTACATTTCTTTTTTATGCAATTAAATCCGCATTTTAGATCCAATTCTTTTGAAACTTGCAAAGATTATTTGTGTCATCAAGGGGTTGAATTCTAATAAAAATGAAGAAAATCTAGCAATCATTTAAGGAAAAGCAGCCATTTGAAGACTTAGTATTGTTTACTCAACACAGTCCACATTATTAGTCCATTTCTTTGAAATTTGCAGGGATTGTTTAATACTAAGAGTACTGAAACCCTATCAAATTTGGCTGGATTTTAAACAGTTGGTTTTGAGAATTTGGCTGGATTTCAAACAGTTGGTTTTGAGAAATTGTACTTCAATTTTTTTCACTATTTGTTCAATTCAACATGCCTACTTGTGCTTTCTTAGTGGGTTCAAGCCCAGTTGCAACAATACCTCCGTTTTTCTTGGGGGGAGGGGGATGTTTCTCTTTCATCTTTTTGCATCATGAATTCATAATGTATGCTAGGAAAAAAGCAAACTCACTGCCAGTGGAGCGATTTCAGGCCCTCAAGGGCCTCTAGGGGTTTTTTTTGGGGGGGGGGGGGGGAGTGGGGGGGGGGGAAGTGAAGTACCTACAACATAGGGTTTGGAAGAGAAATAATGGATTTAGAATACTATCGCTCTTATCTGGAGCTCTGAAAGAATATTGCTGCATGCATGGTTTTGGTGGCACTATGAGGGGTTTCTAACATGTTGGTAAGGGCTTTTTCAAGACATTATGTTCAGAATGTGTGGTGGAATATAGGATAGTACACATACTATCTGCTGGCCTATGTTGTGTAGAGTGATCTTGGTCCATGCTGCTGTAAAATGTAAATCCTTTGCCATGACATGAAAAGAAAATAAGGAGAAATAAATTGAAAAACATAATTCTGGATGCAGGGATAATTTAACCCATTCAGTGAAGCAAAGCTTAATGATTGTCAAGATTTCCTCATCTTCATGATAATGTACTGATCAGCTGTATCAAGGGGGTGTTACTGGCTTTGATCTGTTAACCCTTTACCAGATGACAAAATTTTAGCCTTCTCCAAATTGAAAGCATTTGCAGACAACAATTTCAATTTGGTTAAAATGGTGCAATTTTTCTTTGACTGGGTAGAAAACATTGTGTGAAAAGGAGAAAATGCTGGTTACCAGCATTTTCTCCTTTTCCCACAATGTTTTCAAAAGGCTTCTTTCCCAGGGGCGTCAAAAGGCGTCATTGTGCGGTAAAGGGTTAAAGGAATAGTGCTCAACAAACAATTTACCCATGATCAGTAATATAAGTGAAATTTGCTGCATCATGTTGTTATATTTCTCTCTTTCCTCAAAGCATGTGAACAGATTTGGGCTTTTCATTTTTTGTTTGAGTGTCGATGGGCAAGGGACTTCAGGGCACTAGTCTAGTAGTGGTGAAAACAAGGACATACATGAATATGTTAGCAGTCACTGTGATATGACTGAAATCATGTTGAGAGCCGCATGTGAAACACCATTCGATCAGGGATTTTCACGGTGCAGCAGATACCCTTTTGGTTGAATTGCATGTGAGATTAATGTAGCCTTGTAAGTTATTTTAAAACTTTTGAGCCCGATTTCCCAAAGGCTTGTGTGAATTCCACGTGATCAATTCACATGTATCAATATGGGATCATATTCATATTGGTATGATGATGTCATAATCTGGTCTCATTAAATTGGTGGAGTTAACGCATTGAAAAACAACCACCCATTATTTAAATGCCAAAATGCACCTTTTTACTGAATATGAATTCCAATTTCTAAATTACTCTTGCACAAAATATGAGCCATGCTCTGTGAAAAGGGGGCTTAATGCATCTTTGTGATGCATGATTCTAAGCAAGATATCACATAATTTGGGATTCAAAATATCAATTTTGTCTAACGAATGACTAAATCATGAGATAAAGTGGCCCTTTGACATGCTGAAAACTGACCAATAGCAAAAAGTCTGGGCCCAGGTCATCCTGCGCCAATACGGATTGCAGATGTATTAAGCCCCTTTTTCACAGAGCATGAATCAAATTTTAATCGCATTTATCTGTGTGTTACAAGACATGTTCACAGCAAAACTAAATAGGACCCTTTGCACAATCTTATATGGTAAAATCTCTTTTAAACGTAAACATGCATTGGCATATAATTGAGCCATGCTCTGTGAAAAGGGAGCTTAATGCATCTGTGAAAAGTATCGACCCAGGTCAGCCTGTGCAATCTGCGCAGGCTGACCTGGGCCGAAACTTTTTGCTACTGGTCAATTTTCCGTGTTGTTCAAGGACCAGTCAACCTTAAAATTCAGTTGGTTGTTAGACATAATGAATTTTATGGATCCCTAATTATGTGATATCTTGCTTGGTATGATGCAGCATGGAGATACATTAAGCCCCCTTTTCACAGCACATGGCTCAATTCTACTAAGACAGTATTACAGCCTCTTTTCCTCCTTCAGACTAATTTCTGTCTTGCATTAGACCACTATTGATAACATGGTGGCAAAAGGAGAAAATTTTTCCATATGTCATTTTATCATTTTGCCCCTGTAGTGCCATGTATACTTGAGCCATGCTTTGTAAAAAGGGGGCTAACTGCATCTCTTTGATGCATGATAGCAAGCACCTTGTCAGAGTATTATAGATCCATAAAATCTGGTTTGTATGACAACCGACTGAATCATGAGGTACAGTGGTCCTTTGACACGCAGAGTATTTACCGAAAGCAAAAAGTCTAGCTCAGGTTAGCTTGCACAGACTGTGCAGGCTGACCTGGGTGATTACTTTTGCGAATACATTAAGCTCCCTTTTCACATAGCATGGCTCATTTATATATCAAACTCTGATGAATATTGAGTATTCATATCATGCAAGGTTCTTTTTGAAGGCGTTGGCTGCATATTGCTTTCTGTAGGTAACAAGTTCAACCCATTCCCAGACGACAAAATGTTATCCTTGTCCAAATCGAAAGCATTTGCAGACGACAATTTCAGTGTAGCTCAAATGGTGCAATTTTTCTTTGATAGGGTAGAAAACATTGTGGGAAAAGGAGAAAATGCTGGTTACCAGCAAAAGGTTTCTTTCCCAGGGTCATTCTATTTCACTAAATAGAATCACTGCGGTATTAAATGAGATGTGACCCGCACATGCGCACTTCAGTGCAGCTGCAGCGCCGCCATTTTCAAGCATATGGTTTCGATTTGAAAGCACTTTCGATGCTTTGTAATTAAATGGCGGCATTTTGTGGTAAAGGTTAACAAGTAGGAGAAAAATAGTTTTGGTGACATTTGACCGTTTTCAGAAGCATGGTCAGTATTCATCATGAAATGCCATGAAATGTCATTTACATGTGCTCTCATTAGTAACAGGTGGTAGCTGATATTTCATAACGGTCATATGTCTTTTTAACCCTTTCCCAAACAACAAATTTTGGACTGGTCCAAATTGAAAGAGTTTGCAGACGACAATTTTAAATTTGATGAAAATGGCGCAAAGTTCTGAAAAAAGGGTAGAAAACACTGGGGGAAAAGGAGAAATTGCTCATTACGAGCAATTTCTCCTTTTCCCACAGTGTTTTCAAAAGACTTGTACTGCAGACATGTGAAAACCAGGGCTTGTTTGGGAAAGGGTTAACCCTTTACCCGTCAATCCTATGTTTTAATGATCCTAAAGAAAAAGCTTTTGGAAACATTGTGGGAAAAGGAGAAAATACTGTTAACCAGCATTATTTCCTTTCCCCACAATGTTTTCTACCCTTTAACTCTTTACCACACGACAACATTTTAGACTGGTCCAAATTGAAAGTGTTTGCAGACAACAAAATAAATGCAAATGAAAAATTAAAACTTGTTTTGGGAAGGGTAGAAAACATTGTGGGAAAAGGAGAAAATGCTGGTTACCAGCATTTCCTCCTTTTCCCACAATGTTTTCAAAAGGCTTTTTTCTCAGGCTCGTTAAAACTCGGGATTGTGTGGTAAAGGGTTCAGAGAAATACCATTCCCTATTTAATTTGTTATCTGAAAATGCTTTCAACTTGGACAAGTCTAAAATTAAATCATATGGTGCAGAGTCAAACCCATAACTTTATAGAAGTGACTTTTTACCCTCTGCATTTTGCCATTTTGTAAACCTTTCTGGGAAAAGGACTGATTTGACATTTTGCTCCCAAACTGCGCCATTCTTTTGAACTTTGATATTTGATTCTCTTTCGTGTGTTTATCCTTGTATAATTTGTAATACTTTCCAGCATCTCTCAAAATAACCTGTACAGTCATAGGTCATTATGGAAGGTCTGTTGTTGAGATTTGCTGATTTGTCAGTTTGTCTCTGGCTGACATAAAGGCCAAGTAGCAGCCAAAATTAAACAATGCTGGTTTTAAAATGCTTTTAAATTTAAATCATCATTTAAAATTACGGAAAAATTTAAATGAACATGTAACTCTTTACCAAACGACAACATTTTAGAATGGTCCGAATTGAAATCATTTACAGACAACAAAATAAATGTGACTCAAAAATTGAAATTGGATTTTGGGAAGGAGAGAAAACATTGTGGGAAAAGGAGAAAATGCTGGTTACCAGCATTTTCTCCTTTTCCCACTATGTTTTCAAAAGCTTTCTTTCTCAGCGTCGTTAAAAGTTGGGATTGTGTGGTAATGGGTTAAAAGTAATGAAATTATTGTAAAGATGACAATGTGTGATTGTTTTGTCAGCTCAAGTGTTAGTCACAGGCAGAAAAATTAATTTCAAAACTAGGTAAAAAGTTACCAAGTCACTTTATCTTTTGTTTACTTTTTACTTGAATTTAAAATTCTTTTTTCTGCTGGCGATTAATACTTGGACTGCCAGTTACCTTTATGTCAGCTTGAGACAAACATAATCAGTGTTTTGATATGTACCTGTTCCTACATGGTTTTGAACAATGACAAGAACATCTGAAATTTGATAAAACTGCGCAATACAGAAATGGCATATTCATGGATAGATCGATAGATTTATGTCCGTATGAAATATATGACAAAAGCACTTTAACCCTGTACCACACAATCCCAAGTTTTAACGACTCTCATAACAAGACTTTTGAAAACATAGTGGGAAAAGGAGAAAATGCTGGTATTTCTTCTTTTCCCACAATGTTTTCTAACCTTTCAGGAACAAGTCGAATCATTTGAATCACATTTAATTTGTCATCTGCAAACTCTTTCAGTTTGAAAAGGTCCAAAATTTTGTCGTTTTGTAAAGAGTTAAATGAGATGAAATAAACATGATAATGAAATTGTCAACTATATTTAAATACAAATAATGACATGAAAAGGGGTTATAAATCCCTTACTTCCATGTTGGTCCGTGGAATTATCAGATCTAGATGTACTGGATAGATACTGCTCTAATGTTAACCCTTTCCCAAACAATAAATTTAAGATTGGTCCAAATTGAAAGAGTTTGCAGACGACAATTTTAGATTTGATGAAAATGACAGAAATTTCTCCAAAAGGGTAGAAAACACTGTGGGAAAAGGAGAAATTGCTCGTTACGAGCAATTTCTCCTTTTCCCACAGTGTTTTCAAAAGACTTGTACTGCAGACACATGAAAACCAGGGCTTGTTTGGGAAAGGGTTAAAAGAGATTTAAAATAATGGTACCATTTTGATTTTCATGAATGCTGAATTTTCAATTGAAAGCACTGGATAGATCAAGCCTGCCAACACTATAATTTAAATATTCTAGAAAATTGAGCAGAATCTCCTATGCTATCGGCTATCCAAACAAACCCAATTTCCATTTCATAGAGAGGGAGTTTAACTTTTGAAGCCAACATATTCCTACTGCTGTCATCTAACTTCTTCAACATGATAACTAACATTGTTTAGGATACCTTCTGTCAAGCATTTGTGTAAGCTTTAACCTGTTGGAGCAAAAAAGTCAGCAGTATTTCGGACTACAGATTCGCTTAGCAAAGTCGTTGTGTACTTTTCCGGTAGCTGAGCAATGTTCAAACCCCCAGATGTCAGAACAGAAACAAAGAATGAAACTCACCTCTGATGGAAACTAAGTAACTCTTGTCAATAGAGACATGGTCCTGTTTAGAAATGACTTAACCCTTTGGCTGCTAAGCGAGAGTCACTGACCTTTTGCGGACAGCGTAGACCAAGATCAGACTGCACAGAATGGACATATCTCTCCTCCAAAAATACCTTTACCATCAGCTTAAAGTTTCATGTCTTTTTTTTTCAGCAGGATAAGGGTTAATGTTTTTTGCCCTAGAGCTATTATAAAGAGCCTACAAAACATTTGATCTATGCTCTGGCAAAGGGGGTTTAATGCAGCTATATGATGCAGAGGATGCAGGCCGACCTGGGTTGATACTAATTGCAGATGCATGAAACCCTCTTTTCATATAGCATGGCTCATTTGCGAGTGAGTTTCAGCTACACTTAATATTTGTCACTGAAGATTTGATTTCACATTTTTCAAATTCTGAATTATTCAGCAAGATTACTGTAATTAGGTCTGGTTTGACTTTAAATTGAGATGAGATATTCAATTAACTTCTGGTATTTAGCACAAAGCATTAATTAGTTTGTCCAATACATTTTTTAATCTTAGCCAATCTGCTTTGATTTTTTTCTAGCCAGATCCATACACTCTGGCACTAAAAGGATAATGAATTTGAGCCATGCTCTGTGAAAAGGGGGTTTAATGCATCTGCAAAAAGTATCGACCCAGGTCAGCCTGCGCAGTCCACGCAGGCTGACCTGTGTTGAAACTCTTTGCTTTTGGTAAATTTTCTGCTTGTCAAAGGAGCATTCTACCACTAGATCTACCTCTAGATCTGGTCACTTGTTAGAAACAATGGATTTTATGGATCAGAAATTATGTGATGACTTGCTAAAATGGTATAATGCATCAGGGAGATATAAATTATAAAGCCCCCTTTTGCCAAAGTGTGGCATTTTTATTTTCATTCTATTTAGTGATTGATACAAATTTAAAAGAAACAAATGCTCTTTTGGTCAATCTTGTGAAAGAATTTATACGTGTATGGGTTCATCTTTAGGCATACTATAGCCAGCACGGGTAGCTCAGTGGTTAGCGTATTTGACTTGTAACCTTGTGGTTGTGAGTTTGATACCCGCTTCAGGCAAACTTGCTTTACGGCGATTTTTCGCCTCTTACCTCTGATGCATGAGAAAAGTGGTCAGTGACTTGGAAAGAAAGTTGTGTAAGTACTGGTATGAGGAAATACATGCGTAGGTGCACTGACTGCCATGATATGACCTAAGCAGTTAAAACGGCATTGAATTCTAATTCAATCCAATCCAATCAGGTATACATGTACTATAATAGACAACATTTTTTGCTTTTAAAGAAAATACAAGTAAGATCAGACATCCTGTTGAGAACATGCAGTCTAATCTTCAACATACACATTATTTTGTGAGATATTTAGACCAAAACACCCTTGACATTGTGGTATTTGCGTTCTTTCAACAAATTGAAAAAAGCCTATTTTATAACCCATAACCTACTAATGAGCAGAACATCCAGTCTGATCTTCAATGTACATTGTCTGATAACGAGATATTTTCCTACAAAAAAAATAACTTGGAAATAGCCATGTCTGGGTTTTTTACTGTTGGCTCTAAAGTTTCATTTGACTTGTATAGCGGGGTCCTGCATGGCTCAGTAGTAAAGTGTGGGACTCATAACCTGGAGGTCCCTGGTTCGAGCCCAGCCTGATCCGCTGGGTTTTTCATGTGAGTGTCCTTGGGCAAGACACTTCAGAGCCCTAGCCTAGTACTGGTGAAACTCGGGAAATACACGAATTTGTGAGCTGTTGCTGTGATATGACTGAAATAATGTTGAAAACGGCATAAAACACCATTCAATCAATCAATCAATCATTTGACTTGTATAGCAGCTTAAGGGTTAATATAATGTTGAGCAGATTATAGCATTCAACATTAATGCCCCACCAAATATCGGACATGAAAGAAATTCTACTACACCTAATGTAAATGTATGAATGAAAAAAAAAAACACAAGACTTGCTTGCTGCTGAAGTTAACATGATATTTAATGAAAAATTAGTTTTCATTCAATTCCACTTTGATTATGTATGAATTGGCCAAAGTCTTGTTATTTAATGAACACTTCTATAATGTGTAGAGGTTGAACTCTTTATCAGATAATCAAATTTAGACTTGTCCAAAGTGAAAGCATAATGCAGATAACAAAATAAATGACTCAAAAAATAAAATTTGTTTTTGGAAGGGTAGAAAACATTGTGAAGAAAGGAGAAAATACTGGTTACCAGCATTTTCTCCATTGACCTTAATATTTTCAAGTTTTCTTCTTTAGGGTTGTTAAAACTTAGGATTGTTTGGTAAAGGGTTAAGTTTAATCCCTTACCATACAATCCCATATTTTAATGACCCGCAGGTAGAGGCCTTTTTGAAAACATTGTGACAAAAGGAGAAATGCTGGTAATCAGTGTTTTTCTTTTTCCTTTTCCCATTATCTCCTTTGATGTTTTCTATACTGTCAAAGAAAAGTTACTGCAGGTCTTTTGTACCACCTTTGGAATTGTTCTCTGTATGCATCTTTCATTAAGGAAGAGTCTGAAATTTGTCATTTGGGGAAGGATTAGAGAATATAGATGCAGTTTAACAAATGCATTACATATTGGAACAAATGTTAGCAGATAGCATTTACAGGTGTATTTGTTAATTAAAAATAATAAATTGAGGTTTATTCTGTGAATACAAGTGAAAAATACAGCACCAAAATTGCTAGCTATGAAAAATTTTTTTTATCTTTGTTCTTCTACAGTGTTTTTAAAAGTGCTCCACTGCAAGACAGAGTAAGTTTTAAGTTGAAATGGATAAGTGCAATAATTATTATTTCTTAAGTGGAATTAGAAACTAATGCTTTCTATGTTTATTTATCATGCATTTTAATCTGGTACATAAGCCGAGGTTAATACATATTTAAACCACTTACATTCTCTTTGTTTGTGTAACATAAGTAAATGTCTATGTAAAGATTGTCACTTGTATACTTTGATATGCTGCAGTGGACGAGGTACAGTTTGCAGTCAGCTACAGGTAAAGGACTGATTGGTTGGTGGTTCATGCCACTTTCAACATTATTTCAATTGTATCACAGCCACGGTTGTTTGGGATATTTCATAAAACACTAGTTGACCGATTAGATCTTGGTTTCAGTTTATCTGTTGATAAACAGTTTGCGTATTCAATTTTTAATGCAGTTTATCAAATCGATTGAAAGTTTACACCGACAGATAATTTCACCTTGATTATGTCGATGCTAATCGATTTTCATGGGTGCCGCCATGTTTAAGATAATGTGATTTTCAGTTCAAAATGGAAACCTCCTTGATATGGACAAGGTTAGATGTACTTATGGATCGGCTGAGTTGTGACAAGTGTCTTTGCCAGATGACAAAGTTCTAGAAAGGTCCATATTGAAAGCATTTGCATATAAGAAATTAAGTGTAGCTCACATGATTGGATCCATCATTGAAAGGTTAGAAAACATTGTGGGGAAAGGAGAAAATGCTGGTTAAAATCATTTTCTCCTGTTCCCACAATGTTTTTAACAGCTGTCTTTCTCAGGTTCATTAAAACTCAGGGTTGTGTGGTTAGGGGTTAACCCTTTCCCAAACGATAAATTTTAGACTGGTCCAATTTGAAAGAGGTTGCAGACGACAATTTTAAATTTGATGAAAATGACAGAAAGTTCTCAAAAAGGGTAGAAAACACTGTGGGAAAAGGAGAAATTGCTCATTACGAGCAATTTCTCCTTTTCCCACAGTGTTTTCAAAAGACTTGTACTGCAGACACGTGAAAAACAGGGCTTGTTTGGGAAAGGGTTAATTAAACCTTTGAGGTGAATACAAAAGGTTGCATGCAAACAGAAACCTGTTGAAAGTAACCAAATAGGATATGGAAGAATAGCAGCAGCTCTGTTATGTTACATAATGTCTAGCGGTCCTAAGGTGCTAATGGACATTTCCTTATTTCTCTTGAACACTTTCTGGAAATACTCTGGCACATGGTGACAAAATCTGGATTGAAAAACCTTGACGTGTAAATTTGAAATTTATGTTTAAAGTAAAGTAGATGCCTTTCTTTTGTTCCTTCACTTTTCATCTTATTGAGTTGTTATGGAAACCTTTGTCTGTAATTTTAAGCCAGATATTCTGTGTTTAAAGTCTAGCAAATAATTGTCTCTTTAACTTCATAGCTTTCTTGCTGTATAATTTTCCCTGGAACTTGCCCCCCAGAGATCTCTGTGATGAAGCTACTTTCATTCCCTGTTTGTGCCACATATATATCCACAAATTACCCCTGTTTATGATGTTATTAGCCTATGTGGTTATTTACCTATGTAATGAACGACATGATGATATATCTTACTCAGACAAAATTGCTTCTGTATGTGAGGACTGTCAACTTTATCCTTACACTTACCACACAGGAATATTTTAGAAATTTCCAAATTGAAAGCATTTGCAGACAACAAAACAAATATGACTCAAAAATTGAAAATTGTCTTTGGAAGGATAGAAAACATTGCGGGAAAAGGAGAAAATGCTGGTTACCAGCATTTTCTCCTTTTCCCACAATGTTTTCAAAAGGCTTCTTTCCCAGGGAAGTTAAAGGGCGGCATTGTGCAGTAAAGGGTTAACTCTTTTACTACCAAAGAATTTTTTTTTTCCTATTACAGTTCCGCCGCAAGATGAAAAGACATTTGGATCATAATCAAGAATAAACTAGTGGACAGTGTCGATCAGAGATCAGACTGCTTGTTCTGTACAGTTTGATCTTGATGTACATTGTTCAAAACAGTTTCTTGTTTAGTCTATGGTCTGGAAAGAGTTAACCCTTTCCCAGACAAGCCCTGGTTTTCACATGTCTGCAGTACAAGTCTTTTGAAAACTCTGGGGGAAAAGGAGAAATTGCTCGTAACGAGCAATTTCTCCTTTTCCCACAGTGTTTTCTACCCTTTTGGAGAACTTTCTGCCATTTTCATCAAATTTAAAATTGTCATCTGCAAACTCTTTCAATTTGGAAGAGTCTAAAATTTGTTGTTTGGGAAAGGGTTAACCCATAGAGTGGTAAAAAAAAAGCTAATGTACATCTTCATTCTACTAATACAACTCAAATAAGTGCATTTCCAGGGTTTGTTGTTGTTTGGAATGTCTTAGCTGAGCAAAAAAAGTAGATGAAAGATCAAACAAGATATTTAGTGCAGTCTGGTCTTGATCTACACTGGCCACAAAAGGCAACTAAATTGTGAAAGATACTTTAAGGGTTAATTGCCTGTAATTGTATTTTAGTGGTACAAAATTAATGAATAGAATGAGGCTGTACTCATTTGATAATTAACCACAAAAATGACAACAATGATTGCTGTCCATACTACAAAAATGGTTTTAATACTAGTATACTAAAACCTGTCTTTGTTGCTACCTCTTTTCGCAAGCAACATGTATTAAACAAGCATAATATTGAATACCAAAAGTAAGTAAGTATCTTAAATTGTTTCTGTGCTAAGCGAGTGCCTGTATTAAGCAAGCACACTTTGTCCTTTGGATGCGTGCTTAACAATTTGCCACTTGGTCCCATCTTTAACGACCCTGTGGAAGAAGGCTTTTGGTAGCCAGCATTTTCTCCTTTTTCCATAATGTTTTCTACCTTTTGAAAGACAAACTCTATTATTTTGATCTACTTAAAATTTGTCGATATGAAATGCTTCCATAATGCATAAGTAAAAAGTTTTGTAATGTGATAAAGATTAACCCTTTCCCAGACAAGCCCGGGTTTTCATGTGTCTACCTTATCTGGACAAACCCGGGTTTTCACGTGTCTATCTTATCCGTACAGACTCGGGTTTTAACGTGTCTACCGTATCTGAACAAACCCGGGTTTTCACGTGTGTCCTATTCAACGTAAAAAAAATCGGCAATTTACATTACCAAAACTATCTACGATGTATGAAACAGTAAGTATAAGATATCGTCGTTATTTTGACAGAAAAAAACTGGTATGGTTGTTCTTCGAAAAAAAGAGTTATTTGAAGTCAAACAGGACTGGGGTCCAGAAATATAACCGTGTACATGTGTAAATGGCGTACGTGATAAACAGCGTAGTCTGTATCGATGGAAAGTACTGGAAAAATAACCGCGACGTCGTCACGTAGTCAAAATTACACCTTCAACAATGTTGCATATACTAATCACATTTGAACAAAAGTTTAAATCACATATTTCTTACCAGTCAGAGGTGTTAATCCATCTCTTATTTACGCGTAAATTGATCCGAGAAAAATCACAAAATATTCAGTAGGTCTGATTTTCTGTTTACTTTACTCAGACGTGAATGAATAAAATGAGCCACAATGAAATAACTGTCACAACACGATTAAATTGTGACTTACGAAATATTAGGAAAATGGAAATTTCTTTTTCTGACGTATATTTCATTTATCAGATAGACGAATAATGAGGGAAGAACAAGAGATCAGAACCTGTGCACTGTGCCCTAAATTCAACAAAAGTTGATTAGATTTTATTACCCTCCCGATTGAAGTTTTTTTTTTTCGGAAGCGTTGTGATATACACTTTATGGCCTTTAATTATCGATTTTTACTGTTTCTGTCCCGTGGCCAGCTGCACCGTTACATAATATTACGTAATGACACAGCGGTCATCTACGGATTATGAATGGGCGGTATAGATCTACCATGCGATCACAAGGTTGGTGAAAAAAAATGAACGGGTAAGCCAATTAAATTTCACATTCAAATTAATCAATTCAATTAGCCAATGAAATTTGAGCGATTCAATCCCCAAACTATCTATTTTCTTGCAGTTGGTTTGAGAATATGAGCTAATAAGCACCAAAATTTCCTCCTTAGATTTTCGAAAATAACGGTAGCATTTGAAATCGTACACTATGGTTCAGAATTCAGGGTCTGAATTTAATTTTGATACTGATATTTGGATTTCTCTGGGTTATTGGCTGAGGAATCTTCTGATCCGACGTTGATGAGATAGATGAGGCACTGGAGGCCGATCTCGAATGGCAGTTTGCACCTCTGACAGTGTGTTTTAATTACTTATTCTGGGGTTTTTCATATAGTTGAAAGCATCTACTTGAAAATTACATTACGCCGTCATTCAGTTTTTACACAAAGTTTAAGATACACATGATTTGGCATTTATATTTCCAAACAGAAAATTAATATCGTTAGGCGTTCTTTTCTTTTTAGACGAATGCGTACATGAGTAATAACGAAAAATATCGCTACGAATCTTACCCCTAAAAGCCGCAACATCTCGGAGTATGGACTTTTGAATAAGACTGAGTATTCCAAACATTACGTTGTCAAGGGCGACTGAAAAACAGCAACTACATTTTAAGCTTGAATTATGATCTTTTAGGCCAAAAAAAATGGCAATTTACATGTTTATCAACATTTGCACGATGTTTAATCGAAAATTACATCTTCTTAAGCTTGTCCATGATACCCTCGATCTGCTTCAATGAAATCTTATGTCGTTCTACTAGCGACATGTTTTTCTGTTGCAGGTTGAAACAGAAGCCCTCTTTCTTTGGGTTGTAAAATCTCTGATTTCTTTAAGGGCTAACCCCTTATGAAACAACAGATTTTACACTTTCCATATTTAAAGAGCCTGCAGTCAGCAAATCAAAACCTGTTCCTTCTGAATGTCAGCTCTCCAATTGGGTAGAAAACATTGCGAGAAGGAAAAAAAAATCTTGTTTCCCACAAAAGGCTTCTTAGAAAAGCTGACATCTGTCATGGATTTATTTATTAAAGGAGTCACTCACTTGTTCAGCATTTATTATTATGTTCTTTTTATTAAAAAAAAAGAAAAGATTTCAAAGATTTTTGTATTGGTAACCTACAGGAAATATGATTACTGAAACATTAAAACAATCTCTTTAGACTTTTATACCCATTACAAAGTGAAATTTGCATTTTGACTGCATAAAAAGAGTATACAATGTGAAAGATAATCTAATTTTCCAAAGACCTTCCTATAATAAGATTTGTTCAATTATTTAACATAATTATAAATCACCATTTTCATGACCCTATTGCATGAAAATAAAGGGAAAAAATTGTTAAAGAAATGAGAAAAAAAACAAACACTAACTTTATTCTCATTTTGCTGCATAATTTGCATTAAAATTTTAAAAAAAATCATACCATGAAAAAGAGCAGCCTTTTCTCTAAAAACTTTTTATATACCAAAATAGTGTGAAATAAGAAATAATAGCTCTATTTTAACATTTTTTAGGACATGTGTGAAAAATTGTCAAGAAAATAACAAAATCCAATATTCCCTGTTCAGACAGGACCATAAAATGTCTTATCTCCATATGTGGTATAGGTTATTGATTTTTCCAGGTCACTGTTCAATAGAGGTAACAGTTTTGGCTACCTCTCTGTCTGGGAAAGGGTTAATACAGATTTGACTTTTTACCCCATAAAACGAATATATGTTTACATGAAATCCAGATTCTGGGCATGTATATGCATAATTCTCTAAGAAACGCCAACAATAACCCAAACTGTTATCTTCATTCTGAACTTGAAATAAATAGGTAGATGTATAATCTCATTAAACAAATTGATCTGTGTTGTCCATTGACATGTCAAACTTGTCTCCTGATGATGGTCTTTGCCTAATACTTACCAAGGTGTACAAAACTTGCAAGGGACTTAACCCTGTACGAGATAGTCCTGTGCTTTTACAACCCTGAAGAAGAAGGCTTTTGCTTTGAATACAATCATCTTCTCTTGTATAGTTGTCCTCTGTATCATTTGTACTTTTTGGTAGAATGTTAATAAATAGCATTTGATGATTATGATTAATTTTTTGCCAAATGACAAAAATACAGACTGGTCCAAATTCAAAGCATTTACAGATGACAAATTAACCCTTAACCCTTTACCACACAATCCTGACTTTTAACGACCCGATGAAAGAAGCCTTTTGAAAACATTGTGGAAAAAGAAAATGCTGGTAACCAGCATTTCTCCTTTTTCCACAATGTTTTCTACCCTTTCCAGAACAAATTTCAATGTTTACATTTATTTTGTTGTCTGCAAATTCTTTCAATTTGGATCAGTCTAAAATTTTGTTATTTGGTAAAGAGTTAAAGCAGCTTTCACTAATACTGTTGTCTTTGCGGCCAGTGTAGATCAAGATCAGACTGCACAAAACATGCAGTCTGATCTTTGATCTACACTGTCGGCTTTGCTTTAACACTACAGACAAAAGGAAGCCATGAGTTAGTAATCATCTTGGGCTTATTCTAGAAAGAAAATGTCCATTGGGTTTATTTGGCACTCTAAGGGTTAAAAGGTGTCTCAAATGACTGCAAAAATGTATTTGAAAGGGTAGAGAACATTTTGAGAAAGGGAAAAAAAAAATGCTGTCACCAGCATTTTCCTCTTGCGCAACAACCTTCCTCCGTACTAAGGGTCGTCAAAACAGAGCATTGTTTGGTAAAGTGTTAATCTATTTATGAACAAATCGTAAGTTACTGTTCTTTAGCAAATCATTAAACTTGATGTCCAACTTTCATCCATGATGGACATATGGTCTATCCATGTATCCAGTGGGTTGGGAGTGGAATTGGGCTACTACATTGTGATTTGATGTCGGGTAAGTCTATACCAAAGACAAAATTTTAAACACACCCACTTGATAGAGGACAACAAAAATGTTGCTGAAATGATGAAATTTGTTTCTAAAAGGGAAGAAAACATTGAGACAAAAGGAGAAAATGCTGGTCACCAGCATTTTCTCCTTTATTTAAATTGTTAGCTCACCTGAGCAGGAAGTGCTCAAGGTGAGCTTTTGTGATAGTGCTGTGTCCGGCATTCATTGTATGTTGTCCATCGTCCAGGCATCAACAATTACCTTGTGTGCACTCTAGAGGCTACATTTTCAATCATATACTCATGAAACTTGGTCAGAGTGTTTGTCTTGATAATATCTCAGACAAGTTCTAAACTGGGTCATGTCTGGTGAAAAAGTAGGTCACTGGGCTAAATCTAAGCTCATGAAACTTGGTCAGAATGTTTGTTTTAATGATACCTTGGACAAGTTTGAAATTTAGTCACACTAGTTCTAAAAGTATGTCACTAACACTCACGTGTTTTACATCATCAAAACTAGCATCTCTTCCGCTTTATCAGCTGTAGATGACTTTACTCAGGTGAGCGCTTTTGGGGCCAATGGCCTGCTTGTTTTTAGAAGGCTTCTTTCTCAGGATTGTTTATATTTGAAATAGTGTGGTATAAATTTAGCAGGTCATGAACTAAAAATGGTCCACAAGGTTAACTTTCAATCCATTACTACCCCTGCCTTACTTTAGAAATTCTGAATTCTGGGGACAAATCACTCGTAGGGTCACAGTTTGTTCTATTTAACTTTAC
Organism: Tridacna gigas; assembly: GCA_945859785.2. Taxonomy (NCBI): domain Eukaryota; kingdom Metazoa; phylum Mollusca; class Bivalvia; order Cardiida; family Cardiidae; genus Tridacna; species Tridacna gigas. The sequence continues at coordinate 61,051,210 of OX244032.2, forward strand.
CAAATGACAGAATTTTAGACTGGACCAAATAGTAAGCATTTGCATACAACATATTACAATTGTAGTTGAAATGATGCTCTCTGTCTTTGATAGGGTAGAAAACATTGTGGAAAAAAGACAAAATGCTTGTTACAAACATTTTCTCCTTTTCTCACAATGTTTTCAAAAGTCTTCTTCATCAGGGTAGTTAAAATGTAGTATTGGTTGGTAAAAGGTTAACCCAGTGTTGCATTTTACCCATTGTCGAACAATCAATTTTGTATTAACCCAGGGCCAAAAAGCTTCTGAAAGTATTAAGAATCAAAAGACTCAAAGTCCTGAAAAGCGGATTTGTGGAACAGTATTAAGCTATGACATGGTGTGATGAAAAAACAAAATTTCCATTATATGTAATGCATGTTCATGTAAATGTAATTAGTTAGTGGAGAAAGAAAGGGCAATGAAGTCGAAGTAATATTCTGCCAAGCAGTAAATGTTATTTTATTTCTTATAAGGAGTAGCATTTGATCTATCAATTCTGCAGGTACAAGATTTTGGACAGTTTGTATAGAACTTTGTATACGGTAGTGACAAAAATGAGGTGGGGGTGTACTAGCTCAATCAGAAAGTAGAATGGGTAGAGCATAAGGGTTTATGAGAGTATATTTAGTTCTGGTCAAACCAATAACATAGCGCAGGCCAGCTATTCAAAACTGAAAGTGTGCGCATGTGTGTAGTTACAAATGATGTATTTGGTTCCTGCCAGTTGGATCACAGTAAGCGGATTTTCTATACAAATCCACTAAAAAGGAGAATCTGATGTTTTGTATGTCTTCATGTTTTCTTCCTTTTCCATGGCAAGTCCCATTTAGTTGTCCTCTGCTAATGCTTCAGTCTGGATGAATATAAAATTATTGTATTGTGAAGCATTGTTAACTTTACTAAACAACAAAAATTCTGACTAGACCAAATTGAGAACAATTTGCAGACTACGAATCAAATGTGGTCAAAAAGAAGATTGTATCTTTGAAATGGTAGAAAACGTTGTGGGGGGGGGAGAGGGCTGGAGGAGAAAATGGTGGTTACCAGCATTTTCTCCTTTTCCCCACAATGTTTTCTAAATGCCTTTTTGTTAGGGTCATTAAAACTCTGCATTGTGTGGTAAAGGGTTTAGGTAATGCATCAGTGTGAACTGTCATGGCTTTCTTGTCTAGCCTTCCAGCAGATACTCCCATATTCATTCATAATCCTCATAATAAAATGATTGTTATCTTCAGCCATTAATGGCGCCTATTTTATATGCTTGTGCACAAAAACCAATTCTGTGGGAGCTATCAAGCAATTTAGTTGGTAATTGCGATTGTCTATTTTCAAAGACATTTTTTTGGAAAACAAATAAGTTTCCATTATAAATTATCCTTTTGCATGAAGGAGATTGGCCAACTGCTTTGTCAATTCTTTCCAATGCAGAAAAGCCTTTCACCAAAAACTCCAGTGTTTTAAAGACCCCTTGGATGAAGCCTATTGAAAATATTGTTGTAAGAGGAAAAAATGCTGTAACCAGCAGTTTTCCACACAATTTTTTGTACTTTTTTAAAGAAAGAAATCATCATTTGAACTAAGATCAACTTGTTGTCTACAGAATTAATGTTTTCAGTCTGGACAAGCCTAGAATTTTGTCATTTGGTATATACCATATTTTCACCGAATTAAGGCTCCCTCTCCAATAGTAGCGCCCCCACCATATTACTTACTCCAGAGACCTCCCGAAAACCAACACACACACCCAGTCTTACCTCAAAATCGAAGACTGGAGTGATAAACTTCCAAACACAAGATAAGTTCACTAAAACTTTTTAAACGCAGACTGACGTAATCCTAATTACTTCACAACTTGATGTCATTAACACCTGACTATCCAAATACGTATACACTTCCAATAGCATTATAAACTTCCAGTAACACAAAATGTGTCCACTAACTTGGGAAAAAAATTAAGAAAGTGAAGTATTGAATACCAGTGTCCCATGCTAATCGTGAATGATATTTAATGTCCAAATCATAGCCGGCAGTAAAATCACTATTCTGCATGAACACAGCGACTGTCTTTCAAAATGGTGATCGCTTTACAGTTGGCACTGATTAAAACCCGGACCAAAGTACCATACTTACTCTAAGTGATAGCACTTAAATTTCGGGAAATTGGCTTTGAAATAAGATCCCCAGTCGGTGTTTTGTATGGCGCCCATGCGCATGAGTTAGGTGAATTACAGTAAACTCTGCTGAACATGATCTCAAGTTTTGTAAGCATAGCCCCAGATCATAGTACATAGGGATACAAATAACACTTATATCAGGAAGAAAGCACAAGAGTATAACCATAAAAGTCCAATTTATATGAATCTCACCCCCGTTTCGAAGCAGAGGGAAGGCAGACTTGTCATAACTCGTTTCCGTGACTACATCTAACCTGGTCCTTATCAAGGAGGTTTCCATTTTGGACTGCCAATCACATGATCTTTAACATGACAGTGCCCATGGGAATTGATTAGCAATGACATAAACAACCACAGCGAAGTTATTCAAATCTATCAATCTGTTGGTGAAAACTTCCAAAGGAATTGACAAACTATGTTAAAAATTGAATGTACAAACTGTTTCTCAAAGGAAATGTATACAAAAAGATTTCGATAGAAAATTGTGATTCTTGTCTTGTTCTTTATGAGGAGCTTTACTTTTTTGAAAGGGGTAAAAGAAATGTGCCGTGTAGGTGCATATCAAGCTATGTGATACAGCTAAGGGACTTGATCAGTGGATCACCCGAGGTCTCTGGAATGAGGGAAGGCACAATCAAACATCTAGTCACAAAGCAAAAGGACACTGAAAATGTACTTGCTTAATGCTGGTATATTTCAAAATATTTGCTTTCTGGCAAAACACAGTATAATTATGATGGCTGAATACAAGTTGCTTGCAACAGAGATGGGGACTAGAAATTGGTTTTATTGTCTATATTGCTTTGCTGTTGTCATCCAGTCTGTAGACATGTCAGTTGGTGCATCCTTCAGTCTACCCTACCTTGTCCATGTAATAAGACACTGGTTTTACACCAAGCAGTGTTTTCGCCAGTGTTTTTTTAGCTCACCTTAGCACAACGTGCTAAAGGTGAGCTATTGTGATCGCCCTGTGTCCGGCGTCGGGCGTCCGTTGCCTGTCGTCCGTCAACAATTTCTTTAAACATCTTCTTCTCCTAAACCACTGGGCCAATCTTAATGAAACTTGGCAGGGATGTTCCTTGGGTGAAGCTCTACCAAAATTGTTCAAAGAATTAAATTCCACCCACAACTCTGGTTGCCATGGCAACAAAAAGGAAAAAAAAGCAAAATCTTTGAAAATCTTCTTCTCTGAAACTGGAAGGCGCAGAGCTTTGATATTTGGTATGTAGCATCCCCTAGTGGACCTCTACCAAGTTTGTTCATTTGATGCCCCTAGGGTCAAAACTGGCCCCGCCCCAGGGGTCACAAGTTTGAGCATAGTAACAAAGAAGGAAAACTTTAAAAATCTTCTTCTCTGAAACTTGAAGGCAAAGAGCTTTGATATTTGGCATGTAGCATCTCCTAGTGAACCTCTACCAAGTTTGTTCATATGATGCCCCTGGGGTCAAAACTGGCCCCGCCCCGGGGGTCACAATTTCCAACATAGGAACAAAGAAGGAAAACTTTAAAAATCTTCTTCTGTAAAACTAGAAGGCATAGAGCTTTGATATTTGGTATGTAGCATCGCCTAGTAGACCTCTACTAAGTTTGTTCATATGATGCCCTTGGGGTCAAAATTGGCCCTGCCCCAGGGGTCACAAGTTCAAACATAGGAACAAAGAAGGAAAACTTTAATTTTTTTTTTTCTCTTAAATGGGAAGGCGTAGAGCTTTGATATTTGGTATGTAGCATCTCCTAGTGGACTTCTACCAAGTTTGTTCCAAGGATGCTGCTTGGGTCAAAACTGGCCCAGCCCCTGGGGTCACAAGTTCGAACATAGGAACAAAGAAGGAAAACTTTAAAATTGTTCTTTTCTGAAACTGAAAGGTGTGGCGCTTTGATATTTGGTATGTTGCATCTCAGAGTGGACCTCTACCAAGTTTGTTCATGTGATGTCCCTGGGTCAAAACTGGCCCCGCCCTGGGGTCATAAGTTCGAAGATAGGAACAAAGAAGGAAAACTTTAAATTTCTTTTTCTCTTAAACGGGAAGGTGTAGAGCTTTGATATTTGGTATGTAGCATTTCCTAGTGGACCTCTACCAAGTTTGTTCATATGATGCCCCTGGGTCAAAACTGGCCCAGCCCCGGGGGTCACAAGTTCGAACATAGGAACAAAGAAGGAAAACTTTAAAATTCTTCTTTAAAACTGGAAGGCGTAGAGCTTTGATATTTGGTATGTAGTGATTCTCTTCTAAGTTTGTTTGCCCATCTAAGCGCAACAAGTTCATTGAGTTCAAAATTGGGTCATCTTGGGTCATAAACTAGGTCACTAGGTCAGATTAAAGAAATACCTTGTTGGCACTCTCGAGGCCACATTATTTGCTCAATTGCCTTGAAAATTAGTTAGAAAGTTTGTCTTTATAAAGTCTCACATAAGATTAATTTGGGTCAACTTGGGTCATTAACTAGTTCACTGGGTCAAATTAAAGAAATACCTTGTTTGCACTCTGGAGGCCACATTTATTGCTCAAATGACCTGAAATTTGGCCAGAATGTTTGTCTTGATGAAATACCTGATGAGTTTGGATTGGGTCACCTGGAACCATGAACTAGGTCACTAGGTCAAAATAAAGAAATACCTTGTGGGCACTCTAGAGGCCACATTCTTTCCTTGAAAATTGGTCAGAATGTTTGTCTCTGTAAAATCTCACATGAGTCTGAATTTGGGTCAACTGGGGTCATAAACTAGGTCACTTGGTCAAATTAAAGAAATAGCTAGTGGGCACTCTAGAGGCCACATTTATTATTCATATGATTTGAAAATTGGTTAAAATGTTTCTTTTGATATAGTCAAAGACCAGTTCAAATTTGGGTCATCTGGGGTCATAATCTAGGTCACTAGGTCAAATTAAAGAAATATCTGTAGGGCACTCAAGGCTACATTTTTTGCTCAATTGACTTGAAAATTGGTCAGAATGTTTGTCTTCATGAAATATGAGTTTGAAATTGGGTCACCTGCGGTCAAAAACTAGGTCACATGGTCAAATTAAAGAAAAACCTTAAAGGCACTCTACTAAGGTGAGCGACCCAGGGCCATCATGGCCCTCTTGTTTTGTTTTTGACACATCGAGGGTTCAACGCAAAACTGTCGTAACTCCATTTTTATAAATTTTACAGGAGAGACATAAAACTCTCTCTTTTTTTTATTGTGGATCACATGTAGAGTTACTCCATGGGTAAATCAATGTTAGAACTTCTTTTTTCAAATGAGATAATAAATGTGTTGATTAAGCTAATGAAAATGGTTATTTTATTGAAAAAGTGACTTACGACAGTTTTGCCTCTGAAAACATACAGATCCTTTATGCTTATTTTCATGCAAAACTGTCGTAAGTGGACTTACGACAGTTTTGCATTCAAAAACACTCCTACAGTAATGTGGGAATTTCATGCAATACTGTCGTTACTTTAATCTGATATTAAGTGATTACCTAACAACAAAATTTTAGACTTGCCAAAATTCAAAGCAGTTGCAGATGACAAATTATGTGTCTCAACAATTGAAATTTTGTTTGTGATAGGCTAGTGAGCATTGTGGAAAAGGCAGAAAACTATGATGACCAGCATTTTATCCTTTTTATGCTCCTGTACTGGAAGATCAGGAGCATATTGTTTTACCTTTCTTTGTATGTCTGTCTTTCTGTCTGTCTGCACATACTTATCATTCCAAATTAACAATTTTGCCTGTAACTCATAAGTATTTAAGCTAAAAAGCTCATATTTGGTATGTGGTTACCTTTCCACAACAAGCATCTCCTGGTGGCAAAGTTAATGTCATCTGTCAAGGTCAAATATCAAGGTCACATTTCTGATGAGAGCACCACATTGCTGTTGGGTGCTCAGGTTAGTGAGTTCACATACTAAATAGGAGCATAATTTGGACAAAAATAGTTTTTTAGAGTTATCTGCCCTTATTGCAGGGTTTTTTTTTTTTTTTTGATAGTGAACAACTATTCTAAATTTCAAGTACATGTGTTGAATAGAAGCTGAGATAATACAGAATGTCAAAAGTTTTGCATGTCACCGCAGACAACATAGATGACAGGGCTATCACAATACCTAGAAAACAGCCGAGCTGAAAATTAGCTCTTACAGGGACATTTGTGTTGCACGAACATATCTTGCTAACAATGTTTTCAAATACCATTTCTATGGAATTGTTAAAAACAGAGATTTTGTCCAGTGTTTATGATTTTATTTACCAGCATAATTATGTTGAGCACAGAGTGTAGTCCTTTGTCTACACAGAAACCATAATTTAAACAATAGTCTCAGATTTGATGAAATATATTAATCTATATATTTCCTTTGTTGATCTTTAGTTTGACAAAAATCATTAAGGAAATGAGTTGATCAGATTTTTGGGGTAAAAAATAAGGACTCTGTTGACTTCTTTAGTAATTTTCACTCTATAAAGAAAAAAAAAACAGGTCTCCGATAAATTGAACAGCAAAAAAGTTTAGTATATCAAAATTCTTAGGGGTCTGTTGAGCTAACTGTTAATATTATATGCATCAAAGATACAATAACCTCATTCTGCTCCTGTTAAAACTAATAGCAGGACTAGAAAATGATTTGTTAAGAAATTGCAACTATTCAACAGACAACATTTTAACTAAACAATGTTTAACTTATCTCTTATTTATATGGTGGTTTCATTCACATAATGAGTCTTCAAACAAACAATTCCATCAACATTTACCACAATAGAGTTTATGCTTTAAACATCAAGATTATGATTTTAAATGATTTGATTGGTGTTATTAACTTTAGTATCACTCTGTACAGAATTTCAGTAATGGGTCTACACTAGTACTCCAAACAACATCCCTTCGAACTTTTAAATCCATAGTAAGTCTACAAAATCATTATTTGGCAACCAGAATGTCTTAACTGCAGCTTGAACAAGATGAAAGTCAAACTTAATGATACATGGTGATTGATAGTGAAAAATGACCACAAAGCTCTTGTATTAATTGGCAGTCTGTATGATGACAGTGTATCATTAGATACATTTTGCAGTCTGGTAATTTTTACTTATGTGTGAAAATGCTACAGTCAGTATACTATAATTAGAATTAACTTGCATGATAGTCTAATCACTTTCAAGCGGAAGTAGAAGAAAAAATTGATGATGAACTTGTGGTATGATCTGCTTCCTACACAAGGTAAGCAGATCAGCAAACTTTTCTTTGCAGATATCAAAATGTGACCCAAGGATTAAAATTTGTCAGTGATTAGAAAACATTAGTGAAAAGGAGAAAATACCATCATTTTCTCCAATGTTTTTAAAGGCCTTAGTAAAGGTCTTAAAACTTAGGATTGTATGGTAAAGAGTTCCAGCATCTTTTGAGTCATTGCTTTGGAAAAAAGAAATATACTACTTCATCAAAAGTTTGAATAGAGTACAGGTTATTACCAAATAAGACAATACATACTTTTTTACATTAAAAAAGGATTTACAACAGTTTTGTCTTTGTGCTAATGTTCAAGCAAAACTGTTGTAATTGAACTTACAGTAGTTTTGCATTCTAAACCTCTCAGAAAGTAATGTGAGGTTTCATACAATATTGCTGTAATTTATGTCTGATATAACAAGTTGACTACAAAGCAAGAAAATAATAGACTTGCCAAAATTTAAAGGAATTGCATATGACAAATTAAATGTGACTCAGCATTAAAATCTAATTGTAGTAGGGTAGGAAGCATTGTGGAAAAGGGAGAAAATACTGATTATCTGTATCTTCTCCATTTTTCACAATGTTTTCAAGTTATCTTCTGTAGGGTCATTTAACTTGGGACTGTGTGGTAATGGGTAAATCATAGTGAGCTGTATACCAGTTTTATTCTTGAAGAAATTCTTTTTAAATCCCTAAAAGATGTTAGACAAATTCTTCCTTTGAGCATTTTATTATTTTTGATTCATCATGCAAAAAGGGACTTTTTCAGAACTTCAAAATGTGTTTACCCTGGTCTGCCTGCGAAGTCTGTTCAATTTGACCAGAGTCAAAACTTGATACTTTTGCAAGATTTGCTGTATGATAAATTGTCTTTCTACCTTATTAAACATTAATTTTAACAAGAGCACCGCATGTGGGTCCCACACTCGGCTGTTGAGTGCTGGATAGTGAGTGAAAATTCTACGTCATAATCTATATGGCCAACAAACAAGAGGGCCATGATGGCTTTTAAATATAAACCATAAATACTTAACATTTCAATTCTGAGCCAAATGGTTTCAAAATGAAGACTTACAAAGTTTTCTCTGTCAAAGCCCATGTGAAAGTTGAGACCCGCAGGGCAAAGCCATTTTTGAACCCAGAGCTATAATTAACCAAACGACAGACGATAGATCGCTCCTCCCACTGATGTCACGTGACCCGCGAATCTAAAAACCTAGGCAAACATTACCCAGATACGAGGGCTTAGCTAGGAGACATATGCAAGTTACCAGAAGATACTTTAACACGAAATAATTGTTCAAGATAAAATAAGCATGGGAACAATTTGAGGAAAGGTAGTTACATCTTTTGGATTTAGGTTTTTCGAAGTTTTATAGGTGAAAATTGAAATAGAGACTGTTTATTTTGAAGTCAGTTGACTTACACCTCTTACGCCACTTACGTTTGATAATGTAGGTACAATACGTGTACATGTAACTCGTGCTTCCTAAATATTTCTTAAAGTCATTGGTCTTCAAATGCAATTCATCTTTTACCTGGACAAAAATAAGCTTTTTCAAAGTTACAGAGATTTTTCCATTACTTAGTCCGTGATATATGCTTCAATAATTTCACCACAAATTGCAAGACTTTTACATTACCAAATGAAATACACATGTTTTTAACAGGGCAATATGATTACCAGATGTTTGAATTGAAATTAGAAGATACATTAACAGATGGTTTACCAAATTGATTTTTTCAAGTTTGAGGGAAAAACCCGAGGAGAAAAATAAAAAGAATAAAAACATGAATTTATTTCTAAGCATTCGCCGGTAAATATTATGCTGTAAGAGTAATAGAAAAATAAATTGACTTACACATTGAACATGTATAATCCAAATTTCAAACACTAATAATCGTTGAAAGGGATTATAGACGGTCACAAAGAGTCAGACTGATATGACACGTGTGTAATTTTAGGACAGTACCAGACGCTTTTGGGGTGGTATACCGATATCAAAGGAATACCGCATAAACCCTTGCTCCACGTTTTGCGTAAAAAGTGGCAACATGTACAACAAATCAAACGAAAACGGCTTGATTGGTACGTAATTGATTTTTGATAAATAAATAATAGTTTAAGGGAGATTAAAAGATTGAAAATAAAGGGAGGGGAAAGATGGTTATATATATAGGGTGGCATATCGTCTTTAATTTAACAGGCTTTAAGTTTGCATTCATAGATATGTTAAAATACAGAGACCAATAGGAACAACGTTTTTAATGGTTTACGGGGGAAGATGGCATTTATTTTTAATTTAAACAAATGTCAAAACTGTGCCTACATTGCATTTACTTTTAAAGCGGGGGGGGGCTGTTTAGGTTTGACTTCTATGAAGACTATATGAAAAGCATTTTTACCCGAATTTCGTCGACTCAAATTTTATTTAAGGATAATTTTTGCGGGGGGGGGGGGGGGAGATTCAACAAAAGAGATGTAACCAGCATTCAAAATAACAAGTCAACTCAATTTGGTAAGAAAATGAATTACCGAGTATATATTTAAATGAAAAATAAGGTACAGGAAATAAATAACTGAACATCATAAAATCCAATCAGTTGTCTAAAATATTAACTATACATTTCTTTTAGTAAAGAAGCAGGAATCTGTTGCCAAGATTGAAATTCTGGAAAATTTATGACAATAAAAAAGCATGTTAACAAGAAGTATTCATTTATTTTTCTCCATTTAAATCTGAATTTGTCTTCTGCAACAATAGTTTTACCTAGTGTAACTCTGCATCTTGAAATTGCAGTCGTAAGGATTAATGATGGATATCAAGTTTAAAGTTATTCATCAGTTTTTTCTCATAAATATACTATATATTTATATATTGTTATAACTCCTAATGATTCAGAATGTCTAGGTTTTATAACGGCAAGACGGCTTCCGCTCTGGATGGAAAAATACTGATCGCTGATTGGCTTATTGATTTTTTTTATTGACAGCTGGCGTTTGGTTAATTACTTGAACCCTGGTAGAGGTCCACAAGATAAACCCACATGCCAAAATAACACAAGTCTTTGCTGTATGATTATAAATAAGGTGATTTTCAAGTTTTGTCCATATGAAGCCTCTGTAAAACATAAGACCCGTAATGCAAGGCTAATTTTAAAAAAACAATCAAAAGTGATCCAGATTTGGTAGCCCTTGGGTTTGCGGTTAGGAGCAAAAAGATTTTCTGAATTTTCACGCAATAAGCACATGTTTATGACCCATGAGATAGGACTAATTTTGACATAACTTGAATAACTTTGGAAGAGCTTATTTAGATTACACTCATACAATATTACAGCTGTAACTCAACGTAAGGAACAAGAAGACCTTTTCTCACTATATTGGCCTATGTAAAGCTTGTGACTTATTGGGTGAAGCAGTCTCAGAGACGATAAGCTTGATGGCCTTAGGCCTGTGGAGCTAAAAAGCAGTATCTTTTTCATGAGCTACAATGACTTTAGTAAATACAAGCTTTTGGAAAAGATTTTTAAAGGTTTTTCAATACTTTTCAGTTTTGTAGCCATAGCAACCATAGCTTTTAACAGAACTTAATTCTTTGAAGACATTCTGAAGAACATCATGGCAAGATGATATCTGTAAGGTTTAGTCAAAATTGGAAGAGTGGTTTCAATGAAAAAGATGGAACAATCTTGGTAGAAGTCTACAATATGAATCAGCATGCCAACTTTTTACAGCCCTAGGCCTTACAGTAAGGATAAAAAAAGATATAAGTTTTCACTATGTAAGTCTATCTAAAATTTGTGAACCCTTGAGTGGGACAAATTTTGATCCCAAGGCTCAAAACACGCCAAATTTGTTAGTCCTATGCTTTATGGTTAGAAACAAGAAGATTGTAGAGAAGTCGTCACTATATAAGCCCCTATAAAACTTTGGCCCCCAGGGCTACAGTCAGACTAAATGGGGAATATGTGTATTAGAAGAATAACATGCCAAATATGGGAGTTCTTGGCTTTGATGGTTTCTGAAGTTTTCACTCCATAAACTCATGTAAAACTTGTGACCCCTGGTGCAGGGCCAAACTTGATCCTAGGGCTGTAACTTGGGCCCTCTTTGTAGTTGTCCACTAGATAATGCTATAATTATGCAAAATTTGGTAGCCCTAAGCCTTATGGCTATGTACGCCAAGATTTAACGGTTTTCCCTATATAAACCCATGTAAATCTTGTGAACCTCCCTGCCCCCCCCCCCCCCCCCCCCCCCCCCCCCCCAGCATGAGGCCAAATTGATCCCAGGACTGTAATTTGGGCACTTTTGGTAGACCTCCACTAGATCAAGCTAAATGCAAAATTTGGTAGCGCTAGGCCTTATGGGTTGGTACAGGAAGATTTTTAAAGTTTTCTCTATGTAAGCCCATGTAAAATTTGTGACCCCCTTTGGCAGAGCCAATTTTGACCCTAGGGCTATAATTTGAAGAAACATGATAGAGGTCTACTACATAAAGCTACATGCCAAATTTAGTAGCCGTAAGCCTTATGGTTTCAGACAAGAAGATTTTTAAAGATTTCCAATATTTTTCAGTTTTGTTGCCATGGCAACCAGAGTTTTTGAAGGAATCAAATTCTTTCACGATATTTTGAAGAGGACCATGGCAGGATCATTTCTGTGAAGTTTCATGAAAATTGGATGGGTAGTTTCAGAGAAGAAGATGTTTGAAATAAAAGTTAACGCACGACGGACACCGGGCCATGACATAAGCCCGCTGGCCTTTGGCCAGTGGAGCTAAAAATCAATAATGCAACCTTCTATGTTCAAATATTGATTCTTTAGGTAATATTGTACATGTAGATCTACATGTATATAATACCTATAATGTACAAACATGAAATAGATGCTCTATGCCTTCTACTTTTTTGTCTTTTTTTCCATTTGTACCAAAAAAGTTGGAACCAAAGTATGATAATAATTTTCATTTATACCATAAGTACATTAATTATGATACATTATGGTGAAAAACTTCAGATAAGGAAACATTGGATTTTATGTGACTTACAACAGTTTTGCATGAACAGCATAATAGGTCTCAACCACATTTTCTTCTATGCAAAACTGTCGTAACTCCAAAATGGACTTACGACAGTTGTGCCAAACAAAAAAGTCTTTAACAGAGTTACGACATTTTTGCATTTTGCTATTTAAGTAAATTCTATCTTATATTTTCATTTTCTCTTTTTCCCATATGCAATTTATTGATCAAGGATTTCAAAAATGCAAAAAAATGGATTTGTGAAAAAATTGGAGTTACGACAGTTTTGCATTGAACCCTCGACATATTTTACCCACTTATCCATTGAAATTCTTCAGCTGCGTCTTTTCTGATACGCTTCAATCAAAGTCCATTTTCAGACCATCTAATAATTTTTTTTTTTTAAATATAATGGATCAGTAATGAATCTTAGTGTTGCTTCAACTGGTTCCCTTATGTGACTTCCGCTATGCTTGACTGAAAAAATGGGGACCCCATATATTGGCATCCAATTAATTCTAAACTCAAGTGCTTTAAAACAGGTGATAAGCTGAGAATTGATTTAGTCTCATTTCAAGCGTCAAAGAAACCTTTACTGTTCATTAATGTAAGACGTCGTCAGCACCAAAGAAGTGATGACTTTTGACAGTCTTTATAGCATCAGAAAGCAAACCAGCTGATCTTTAGTCAGGTATACATTCCCAAGTAATGAACATGGTATAAAATATCTTCCAATAAAAGATGTTTTGCCAGATGGTTTGACTAGACTCAGTTAATAACCACAAATGTTGACTTTTGACTTTTTTTTTTTTTATTTTCTCCTTTTCCCAATATTATGCTTCCTACCCAATCAAAGACATAAAACATCATATAAGCCACATCATATGAGCCACTTCAAAATTTTGTCGTACAATAAAGAGTGAAGACAAGTCATGACATGAAAGAAAAATAAATTGAAGGTAAAAAAAAACTAAATTTGAACTGCGACTACATGGGATACAATGTTAGAAAAAGAGCATTTAACTTTTTACCACACAACAAAATTTTAGACTGATCCAAACTGAAAGCATTTGCAGACAACAAATTGAAAGTAGCTCAAGTGATAGTTTCTGTCTTTGATACAGTAGAAAAGCATTGTGGGAAAAGGAGAAAATGCTGGTTACCAGCATTTTCTCTTTTTCCCACAATGTTTTCCAAAGGCTTTTTCTTTAGAGTCATTACAACTTGTGATTGTGTCGTAAAGAGTTAATTGTCTTTTTTATGGGGGGGGGGAGGGGTTAATGAAATAATAGCTGTATTTGATAACATTTTTTGCCAAAAATGTCATTGTTTTTCCTATTTTTATAAAATTTGATCTTGTGAGCTGATTTTTACCTGGGTTGACCTTTTAGTCAGCATCTATGAGTGTTTGCAAATTGGCTGCAACAGGTATTTCCCCAGCAATTTAGAGTTGATTTTCGGTCATATTTGCAAACATTACTTATTTAAATGGTGTGAAAAAAATCCAGGTTTTAAAGTGTAACAATCTTTAGGCTTTACCACACAGCAAAATTTTGAACTATCTATGTTGAAAGAATTTACAGACAAAAATTCAAACGTTTTTCAAAGGATAGTATCTGTCCTTGAATAGGTAGAAAACATTGTGGGGAAAAGGAGAAAATGCTGGTTACCAGCATTTTCTACTTTTCCCACAGTGTTTTCAAAAGGCTTCTCCATCAGGGTTGTTCAATCTCAGGATTGTGCGGTAAAGGATTAAACATTATTTTCCACATTTTGTCTATTTCTGGTGGGTTTTTCAGGCACATGAAGCTAGATTTATTTTGGGTGGTTGTTGTATAGATAAGTGCAAGGAGCAACATGAACATTTCCCCCAAGACCTCTTCAAATTAATGAGATAAATCATTAAGCGTAATGAGTTAGACTCATCAGTTAATGACTTAACAGTATTGCATCCATGGAGGTGTTTTATTTCTATGGATACAGCTTAACTCTATACTTAACAACAAAATTTTAGATTGGTCCAAATTTAAAGCATTTGCAGACGACAAATAAATTGTGGTTAAGATGATAGAATATTTCTGAAAGAATAGCAAATATTGTGGGAAAAGGAGAAAATGCTACTTATGAATATTTTCTCCTTCTCCCAAAATGTTTTCAAAAGACTTCTTTCCCAGGGTCACTAAAACGCGGGATTGTTTGGTAAAGGGTTAATATTGTATGTTGGTTTGAAGTGAAGCAGGTAAAAATTAGGACATCTATTTGCACAGGTTCCCGACACATTATTCTGGATAGATCACCTTGTCGGTGACAGGGGTGTGTTTGTGGAGTCAGCCTCTCAGTTCAGAGGTCCTGAGTTTGAATAAAGTGTCAGTGGTCAGCGTGTCAGTGGTCAGCAGTAGGAACAAGCCACCTTATTGCTCACATTCTAATTCTGCTTCTAGGAAGCATTTCGGGCCAGTGATAAGTTTATCTTGTAGACCATCTTTCAGAGTCAGCGCAAACTATTAACCCTTTACCACACAATCCCGACTTTTAACGATCCTGAGATAGAAGCCTTTTGAAAACATTGTGGGAAAAGGAGAAAATGCTGGTAACCAGCATTTTCTCCTTTTCCCACAATGTTTTCTACCAGTCCCGAAACAAATTTTAATTTTTCAGTCGCATATATTTTGTCATCTGCATATACTTTCAATTTGGACAAGTATAAAATTTTGTCGTTTGGTAAAGAGTTGAATAGTCTCATCCTAAGCCAACTGGCACCATGTAAGTGTTTAGCTACTTTTACCATCATGCATTTTTGATTTACCATGTCAGATAAGTTAGAGGCATTTCTACTCAAAACAGTCTCCAATAACTTTTTTTCATGGTTGTTTCAGTTCCTTCTCAAAATATCACAGACATTGAAACTGGCTGAATGTTAAATGATTCTATTTTCTGGATTTATTCAAGGAATGATTTATGTCTCGTAAGGGGAAAAGTAGCTTATGTCCGTATGTCAGCGGAATATAACTCAATGAAAATAAAATACACTGTAATATCTCACTTCATTGCATGTTTGTTTGACGCTTTACCAAATAATCACATGTTTTTAGCCCGTTACTGCACAATTCTGAGTTTTAATGATCCTGAAGAAGAAAGCTTTTGAGAACAATGTTTTCTACTCTTTCTGATACAAATTCTGTCACTTTTCATTGGTTGTCTGCCAAAGGTTTCGATTTGGACTGGTCTAAAATTTGTTGTCTTGTGAAGAGTTAGACACACAAAAGTTGTTTCAGACAGAACAGACAGTTTGGTGTCTGTGAATAATAATGCCTTCTGTATGATCTGCCACAATCAGCAATAATGTATTGTAGGTCTGGTACAGAACATTATTTGGCAGGGAATATTGTCTCTTTTGTCACATCATTTCCCTGTAGGGACAACCTTTTGCTTGCTCTTTTTATCACAGATTCTCTATATTCATATTAAGTGATTGTTGTTCAATTTTGGTATGTTGTGTGCATTGTTAACTATTTTCATATACAAACTATACCAGAGTTAGAGCATTGAACTATTGTAGTAGGGGATCCTATTTGCTTTCAAGCATCCAGTTACCAGTGAAAGCAACATATCCAATGAATCCCCGATGTATCACAGAGTGATATGACTGGGATGGTATTGAGCTGATTAACTCTTTACAAAACAATAATATAAGCAGCATTTTCTCCTTCTCCTTGCATATTTATTTGCCTTTTTAATGGCAAATCCTATCAATTTTACCACATTTAAAATATTTTCAATATGGATGAGTCTAAAAAATGTGGTACAGATTTGGAATAAAAGGGTAAATATGAATGAAACAGGTCATCTTTTAAAATATTTTAAATATCACTTGAACCTCTGATCTAAGTTTGAAAAAAATAACAGTCATGAGTGCATGTTGATGAGAAGACAAGCAGTGCCAAGGTTTCAGAAGCAAGGCTCCATGATCATCGTCATTACAGGGATCAGAGATTATGAGCTCTTAAACTGTGTCAGCATCGTATCTCTTGAAACCCTGGTCAATTTTTCAAAGATTTGTCACATACGTGTTCACCTTTTTGTGACAAGGTGCAAAGCTGAGGTGTCAGGCTTTAGCATCAAAAGTTAAGGTCACAGCATGGGGGGATAAAAGTTTGTAGGCCTGAAATCATGTCCACATCATCTCGTAAAACCCTGGTCTTTTTTAGCTCACCTGAGCACAACATGCTTAAGGTCAGCTTTTGTGATCATGCTGCATCAGCGTCTTTCTTTTGGTGTGCTTCATCCTTCATGCATCGTCCTTCATGTGGTCATCAACATTTACCTTGTGTGCACTCTAGAGGCCACAATTTCAGCCAGATCCTCATGAAACTTAGTCAGAATGTTTGTCTTGTTAAAGTTTTGGACATATTCAAAATTGGGTCATGCCAGGGTAAAAAGTAGATCACTGGGCCAAATCTGACAAAAACCTTGTGTGCACTCTAAAAGCCACATTTTCAGCCAGATCCTCATGAAACTTAGAATGTTTGTCTTGTTCACGTCTTGGACAAGTTTGAAAATTGGGT
This sequence comes from Tridacna gigas, assembly GCA_945859785.2. NCBI lineage: Eukaryota > Metazoa > Mollusca > Bivalvia > Cardiida > Cardiidae > Tridacna > Tridacna gigas. Next base: position 61,068,216 of record OX244032.2, read on the forward strand.
CATGCCAGGTCAAAAACTAGGTCACTGGGCCAAATCTTAGAAAAAACTTTGTGTGCACTCTAGAGGCCACATTTTCAGCCTGATACTCATGAAACTTGCTCAGAATGTTTGTCTTGATGATATCTCGGGAAACTTTGATATTGAGTCATGTCGCATCAAAAAGTAGGTCATGGGACAAAAATCCTAGAAAACCTTGTGTGGACTCAAGAGGCCACATTTCAGCCTGATACTCATGAAACTTGATCAGAATGGTTTTCTGGATGATAACTGACAAGTTTGAAATTGGGTCATATTGTATAAAAAAGTAGGTCACTGGGGCAAATCTTAGAAAAACCTTATGTGCAGTCTAAAGGCCACGTTTTCAGCCTGATACTCATGAAACACCATCAGAATGTTTTTCTTGATATATCAGAAAAGTTTGATATTGAGCCATGTTGGGTCAAAAAGTAGGTCACTGGGCCATATCTTAGAAACACCTTGTGTGCACTGTAGAGGCAATATTTTCCACTAGATTGGAAATTAAAAAATAGGTCAAGTATGTTAAAAGGCCGGTCACTTGCACATGTGTTTTACATCATCACGACAGGATCTTTTCAGCTTTATCAGTCCTAGTAGATGACCTCACTCAGGTGAGCCATTCATGAGACAATGTGCAGGCTTAAATGTCAAGATCACAGTTGGGGATCACTGGTCATGTACTCTTAAAATAACTCGGCTACATCTTTTGAACTCCTGTTCCTTTTTTTTTGCGATATTTCACGCATGTATTTATGTTGAGCAAAGGTTTGAGATGCCGATGCCAAGCGCAAAGGTCAAGGTCAGAGAAGGAGGTCAAAGGTGACATGTTCTTGAAAGCTTCTTTTAAGCATTTATTGCACTGCTCTGCCCCTGAAGGTTTTATTCTAAGGTCTAATAGCGTCACAATGTCCACAAAAACACCTGCAGTTACTCCCATCATTTGAGCCATGTTCTGTGAAAAGGAGGTTTAGTACATCTGCCAAAAGTATCAACGAAGATCAGCCTCACAAGTCTCTGCAGACTGACCTGGTCAAAAGTTTTTGCTTTTGGTCAATTTTCTGCATGTCAAAGGTCCACTCTACCTCATGAGAAATTCAGTTGTTCAACAAAAAGAATTTTATGGATATAATTATGTGATGACTTGCTTGGTATAGTGTATGGATATAATTATGTGATGACTTGCTTGGTATAGTGTATGGATATAATTATGTGATGACTTGCTTGGTATAGTGTATGGATATAATTATGTGATGACTTGCTTGGTATAGTGTATGGATATAATTATGTGATGACTTGCTTGGTATAGTGTATGGATATAATTATGTGATGACTTGCTTGGTATAGTGTATGGATATAATTATGTGATGACTTGCTTGGTATAGTGTATCATCCTTTTGACAGAGTGCTGCTTTTTTGTAGGTTTTAACCCTTTCCCAAACAAGCCCTGGTTTTCACGTGTCTGCAGCATGCTTCCCAACTTTTTCGAACACCAAAGGGGTTTTTTGAGAGTTTCAAAGGGGGAGATTGGGGGTTTCAAGGGGGAGACTTTTTGAGGCGTACCGGAAGGTCCTTCTAAAAATCATTTTTAAACCATTTTAGGCTAAATAACTTTACAATTGAACAAAAGTCAGGTTTATGATTTATCTATTTACTTCATTTATTTTATTTTATTCTTTATTGAATATTATTGTTTTTCAGACGTATACATGTGAATATTTAGAGCTAAAACAAAATCAGTCATTACAGTCATGAATATTATTTAGAAAGCAGTGACTATGGTAAAGAAGCACTGTAATGTTTATTATCAAATGCTACTTTGTCCATTGTGTTTTCACTGTTTTGTAAGTACATGTATATCATATAATTTTGACTTATTGTGTAAAGATATTCTGCCATTTTATATTGTACCCATAATGTCTTAGCTTGAAATATAGACTACAGGGTACCACATTTTATGCTTATATTATTCATTCTCTTTGGTGCTCAATAATCGCAAACAGGTATATCGAATAAACCTCAAATAATCCGGCTCGAATTGCTGGTAAACTATCAAAAGGACAAGCTGTCATACTGTTTGAAAAAAAAGTCAAGTCCCACCGAGTTCCTTTGGAGTATCATTTTTGTCTGCATAAATCATCAGTAAAATATCTCAAAAGCATGAAGATAATTAAAAAAAAAATGCACTTTTCAAAAAAAAAAAAATCTGGAGGCATTCTTCACACGAAAAAATTCTGGAAGCAAACGTCAGCATCGGTAACGCTAGGTAACACTTGGTTCCTCCAATCAGTGCCCTGAGGATTACAATATTACCCTATCGCCGGTAACCAGTCGAATATTGCTATGTACATCATTGTTCTAAATAAAACTATGATCACGTTCGGGTCGATCTATTTTTACTTAAATTGGAATTCCAGTGATCACTGAGCAGTAAGAGTTTAAAACTTCGTATTTGTTCATTGTTTCTGATGATTATTAAGTTTAACTTAATGTTTTCACTCATTTTTATCTGCGTCCCGGGGACGCAATGAGCACTGGTACTTTGTGTTTATAGATCTATATACTCTTAGAACGTAATTTACCTGCTAACGTCAGGTGAACGACGTTTGATTTCCACTTTGAAATTAAACTGGTACCCGTTGTATCTCACGCAGCCGTTTGATAGAAGATCGAACACGGGCGGCTAGTTTACTCTGAAAAGTACCTTGGCCCGTTCTCGAATTTGATTGGTTCACAATCATCGATCGATAAATCTCAGTATCTTGATTCCTATTTATAGATAACGAACCTGATTGACCGTGAAATACACACACGTGTCAACTAGTTGTAAACTTTGGATAATATACACGTACCTCGGGTACAATTTATCGCACCCTTTTTACCCTTATGTCGGATTTTTTCCAAATAGGGGTTTTTTAACTGTCTGTCGGGGTGATCGGGTATTTTGTCTTGAATCGGGAGACTCCCGACGAAATCGGGAGAGTTGGGAAGCATGCTGCAGTACAAGTCTTTTGAAAACACTGTAAACGAGCAATTTCTCCTTTTCCCACGGTGTTTTCTACCCTTTTTGATAACTTTCTACCATTTTCATCAAATTTAAAATTGTCATCTGCAAACTCTTTCAATTTGGACCAGTCCAAAATTCGTCGTTTGGGAAAGGGTTAACTTTGGAGGAATTTATTGACTTTGTTAAATAAAATCAGTCTGTGTAGAATGTGCAGTCAGTACTTTGATCTACACAGTCATTTTGCAAAACATTGTGACCAAAAACCCTTGAAATTTAAATGTCTTTTTTTTTCCAGACTTGAAGGGTCTGGTATATGTTATAATACTTTAAGAATTTTAATGAGCAGACAAACAGAAATAAAAGGCTAAGCATTTATGGTAGTTTCCTGACAAGTCAGACATTAGATTTCATAAAACAATCAAATTTGAAATAGAAGTTAGATTAGTCTAGACAAACCATCCAGCAAAACGTCTTTTAAATATATGTAATGGTCTTTGGCAGCTGATGGAAATTTAACCCTTAACTCAACAAGTAAAAGAGTTATACATGAGCAAAGCTCCTGGAAAAAAGGGTTTAATGCATTTTTGTAAAGCTTTATACCTAGTAAGTCATCATACAATATTTGATAATAATACCTAGCAAGTTGTTGTGTGATAATCACGATTTATAAGTAATTTTATTTCACGCTTTTCGGTAGTTTATCAAGAAATAATGGTGGATTGTGGTTTGAAAGTTAATGGCTACGACCAGTGAAAAATACAGATTTTTATTTTCTAACTCTTCAATTGAAGGTGAAAACAGTAGTTCCTACCCAATAAATACCCAGGTAAATAGCGCATGCCATTCTACCAGAGGGAGATATGGCGTAATTTACCCTATATTTCTGGCGCTTTATGTAATATTGTAAAGTGTTGTTATAGGAGGGGCAGGGTACGCCACGGGGAATCACCGAAAACAACTACAGGATTTTGATGAAAGTCCCAACAAAAAAGGGGTTAGAAGCATGAAATAAATAGAATATTTATTTTTTTTGGGTAAAAGATGGAAATTTATTTCATCTTGTGAACATCATCAGTAATATTTTCATTCATAGCTGCGCCACTCTTGATCTATCAGCGAAAAAAACAAATATCCTCTATGTGTAATACGGATCCAATTTGAGTAAAAACTGACCAAATCAGAAATACAAAGGAATGCTCCTTCGACATGCAGAAAATATACCAACCACAAAAGGTTTCAACCTAGGACAGCCTGTGCAGTTACTGTAGACTGATGTTTGTCGATTCTGCTTCCAGATGCATAAACTCTTTACTAAACAACAAAATGTTTTAGTCTATTGAATTGAAAGCATTTGAAGGTGCCATACTAATGATTTCTGTCTCTAATACGATAGAATACCTTGTTGAAAAAGGAGAAAATGGTAACATTTTCTCCTTTTCCCACAATGTTTTCCTAAGTCTCTTTCCTCAGTGTTGTTAAAAGATGGGATTATTTGGTAAAGTGTTAAATAAGAGTTGTACTGTTTTTCTCATACAAATTTGTATAAAAAATGTTTCATGGATCCAATGTAAGGAGCAGTGTTCATGTTTTCCTTATGTTCTATCACTTTACCATTCTTTCTTGGTATATATAGAGGGGTATTTGTTTTTTTTCGGTGAAAGATCGAAATTTATTTCATCTCGTGAACATCATCGGTAATATTTTCATGAGTGGCTGCTGAGCCACTTGTGAAAATATTACCGATGATGTTCACAAGATGAAATAAATTTGAGCCACTCATGAAAATATTACCAGTGATGTTCACGAGATGAAACAAATTTCGACTCATGAAAATATTACCGATGATGTTCACGAGATGAAATAAATTTCGATCTTTCACCGAAAAAAACAAATATTCTATTTATTTCATGCTTCTAACACCTTTTTTTGTCGAGACTTCCATAAAAATCAGTACAAACTCCCCATGGTCGGTATTCTCACTGGTCATACCCGTGTTATATCGAAAAATATTTTCACCGCTATTTCTCGATATCCTACCGGAAAGCATGAAATAAAATAGCTATATCATTTTTAGCTCTGCAGTTTTTGAAGAAAACATCGAAGTATTGTCATAGCCCTGGCATCATTGTCTGTGTCTTGCAAAAACTTTGACATTTTTTTTAACCCTTTACCAGACGACAAAATCTTAGCCTTGTCCAAATTGAAAGCATCTGCAGACAACAATTTCATTGTTGCTCAAATGGTGCAATTTTTCTTTGATAGGATAGAAAACATTGTGGGAAAAGGAGAAAATGCTGGTTACCAGCATTTTCTCCTTTCCCCACAATGTTTTCAAAAGGCCTCTTTCCCAGGGGCGTTAAAAGGCATCATTGTGCGGTAAAGGGATAATATCTCTGCCATTAATGGAAATATTTACTTCAAACTTGGGGTAGTTGTTAACTCTCAAACCCATACAACAGGAACAGGTAACAAAGTATTTTTGACACAGTTATTCCCCCTTTTCCTTTGAAAATTTTTCATAACTTTGACATTTTATAATATCAGTGTCATTACTCAAGATATTTACTTCAGACTTGGACTAGTTAATAATTATTAAAAGGGGAGACCACAGAACAGGAGCAGGTAGCCATCAAAATATTTATGACACAGTTATGCCCCTTTGACTTGGAATTTCCACTGAAAATCAAGCAACTGCAGCTGAGCATTGGTTACCCTATGCTGTGCTCTTGCTCTACAGTGTTGAATTTGGAGACAGTAGAGAAAGTTTGTTTCTAAATTGTTCATTCATGAACAATTTAAGACAATAGTGTTTCAGTATCATTTTAGACTCCGTCAGAGAACTTCATAGAAAAAGGAGAAAATGCTCATAATAACCAATTTCTCCTTTTTACCATGATGTTTTGACATGTATTGTGTTAATTGTCTATTGCAAAATATGTTTAATCAAATAATGAGTTATGCAATAGGTAAGCATCAGCGAAGTTTGAGATACAATCTTGACAATTAAAGGCCATTAACTTTGGCGACTACCACACTTGTTACCAAAGTCTTGTAGCTGTAGTAAACATGATGCCCCCTGTAACCCTTTGGCTGCTGAACCTGACTCAGCCGACTCTTGTGAGTATAGATCAAGATCAGACTGCACATAGTATGTTAACTTGGCCCATATTCACCAACTATTCTTAACTCTTTACCACACGACAAAATTTGTACTCTTCCAAATCCAAAGCATTGGCAGACTACAAATAAGGCTCAAATAAGGGAATTTATCTTTGATGGGTAGAAAGTATTGTGGGAAAAAGGAGAAAATGCTGGTTACCAGCATTTTCTCTTTTTCCCCAAAATGTTATTTCTCAGGGTCTTAAATCTCAGGACTGAGTGGTAAAGGGTTAAGAACATTCTTAGTCTTGTCTTTGGCCAATCAGAAGTTTCTTTTTAAATCTAGAAGTAGTCTTTGAATGGAATTAAGAATGCCTGTTGAATATAGACCCAGATCTTGGACCTACACTGTTCGATAGGCTGGTATTTTTCATGTGAAAATAACTTTGAATGGGCAATAAATTTAGATTTCACTCAAGGTTTAAAATTGTTAGTTCATTTCGTTAATTCTGAAATTTAAGGGTACATGAACATTTCTTGAGAGATTTCATGGAAGATGAAAGAAGAATAACAGTGCCAAATAGAAATAACTTTTAAATCTTTGATTGCTCAATGAATGTTTTTATTGTAAAGGATGGATCCAATTATTGAAAAATCAGCCCTGTTTATCCAGAATATCTCATTAAACCTTTACAAAACAATACTATGTTTTAACCCTTTGCCAAACAATAAAATTCTGGACACAACCAGATTAAAAGCATTTGCAGAAGACAAGCTCAAATGGTCGAATTTGACCTTTATAGAGTTTAAAAAAAAATTGTGAGAAATGGAGAAAATGCTGGTTACCAGGATTTTCTCCTTTTCCCACAGTGTTTTCAAAAGGCCTCTTTCTCAGGGTCGTTAAAACTTGGGATTGTGTGGTAAATGGTTAATGACCCTGTGGAGAAAAGCTTTTGAAAGCATTGTGAGAAAAGAAGAAAAATTTTCTCCTTCTTCCACAATGTTTTCTACAGTTTCAAAGACAGAAATCATTATTTGAGCTACATTTGATTTGTTGTCTACAAATCCTTTCAACTTAGACATTTCTAAAACTTTGTTGTTTGGTGCAAGGTGAAGGTCAGTGTAGATCCAACATAAGATCACTTGCTAGTTTTGTGCAGGCTGGGTCTGAGTTCACCAACCATTCTGAACTCTGTACCACACAATGACAAGTTTTAACATCTCTGGGAAATCAGACTTTTGAAAACATCGTGGGAAGGAAAAAATGCTGGTAACCAGCATTTTCTCCTTTTTCCACAATGTTTTCTAACCTTTCAGAAACAAATCCAATCATTTGAGCCACATTTAATTCGTCATCTGCAAATGCTTTGAATTTGGGCCAGTCTAAAAGATTTGTTGTATGGTAAAACATTAAGAACATTCTCAATCTTATTCTCGAAGATTTTCTAAATTTTGAAGAAGCACAACTTCTGATTGGCTAAACCATCTGGTGTAGCCAGTCAGAAGTTGTGTTACTTTCAGATTTAGAAAACTCCGGAGAACAAGACTAAGAAAGTTCTTAAGAATAATTGGTGAATAGGGACCCTGGTCATTATCTACTATGCTTAACTCTTTAACACTTGACAAAATTTTAGACTTGTCCAAATTGAAAGCATGAATTTTGCTGATGACAAATATGGTTCAAATGATGAAACTTTCTGTTAAGGGGTAGAAAACATTGTGGGAAAAGGAGAAAATGCTGGTTACCAGCATTTTCTCCTTTTCCCTCAATGTTTTCAAAGGCTTTCTTTGTAAAACTCGGGATTGAGTGGTAAAGGGTTAAGATGATAATGCCAGAGGTTAAACCTTTAAACAAACTGAAGAAGCTTTTATGGACATGGTAGATTAAGATCAGAATCTTCAAACTTTGCTGTATGATCCGAGCTGTACACTTCAACTCCTAGTTATTCTTAGACATGTACAAAATTAGGATGTTGTTTACTACGTGAAATTGTCTGTCTTCATTCACTTTGCAATCGTGGGGTTGATGGAAAAACTATATCTTCTGAAATGTTATATTTTTGGTACATTACTTGGCAACGGAAACTGATACTTGGATAGTTCACTTTGAACTATGTCTTTGCCTTGTTAATCTCTGTACTTTTCACTATTGTAATAACTGAAGTTTGGTATTGATGGCAGTTTTCAAATTGGTTAGCAATAGTTCTATAGAAAGGTTTTAAAATTCAAATAGTGCATTTAGAATTTAATGAGCCCCAAGACTGCTGAAATATGACCAGACTATATATTTTGTATGGTCTGATCTGTATTTTCTCAGCTGAAAGAAATTCTCAGCATTTTAGGGGTTTGAAGAAATAAAACTTTCACCTCATTTCAGATCAGAGATCAAGTTTGTAGACAATTAAATACACTCTCATTATATCCACAAGGACACGATATCAGCTCAGGAAAATATATTGGTTCTAATCATCACAGTGAGAGAAATGGATTTTGGTGTGTTATGAGTGAAAAAAACATGCCCTTGTTAATGAACATTGGAATGCTTCCCTGAAGAAAACAATAAAATTTTGTGTTTGTAAAGTTGACTGAAAAAAGGGAAATTAAAGAGCAAGTCTCATATCAAATATAGTGGAGAGTTTTAGTGGACTTTCATGGAAAATGTTCAGAAACTGCGTTGAACATTTTTGAGACCGGAAAGAATTGACATCAAAAGAGGAAGCAAGTATGAATTTATAAAAAATTTCATTCATTGTTAAAACTTGTAACTACACAAAGAACTCTTTCAGAGTACAGTAAAAGAATATTCATTTATTTTCATTCATGAAATGGATATATAGTTAGCTGTTCGAATCTCTAGCACAAAACATGATGGAAGCAGAGTTTGGAGAACTTACAGATTTGAAATTTGCTACCCTTGCAGCTGTCAGGAATCGCTGTCGAAGACACACCCTTGCGAATGTCCGGTAAGTCAAGTTTTAAGATTACCTCTAGATAGACAACACGTTTTTTTCATGGCCTTATATAAGTGTCATTTATAGTTGTCCTTTATTAGATAGGAAATGACCATATTCAACCAGAATTGAATGAATTAATCTCAAAGACATGCTTTTAGAAATGCCTAATCATCACGATGTTTTAGTGAACCTTTATTGCAACAAATGAATTATGTTTACATTTCTAATAAGCATAGAAGCCAAAGTCATTGCAATTTTATGGCTGTTTTGATCAGAATACGTAAAAAAAAAAAGTGGACAAGGAAAGTACAAGATTGGATGGCGCATTTGTTGTAGTCTGATCTTGATCTTAACCGCCGACAAATGCACCTATAATCACAGACTCAAGAAGGGTTGAGAAGTTCTGTTTCAGTTATAGCTCTATAGGTTTGATGTCAAATGCTATCCGACTTCCAAGATGGAATGCTTGTCACTTTTCATACAGAAAATCAATTTGTAACTGTATATCATTTACATTTGCTATGCATAACTTGGTGCATGAGAAGATCCATCTGTCAAGAAAAGCTGTTTCAAAGGAAATGTACCTATAGCAGTTTTTATGGTCCAAAGGTTTAGCCATGGTAGACCAGGCAGACAGTGTTATTGGTGCATAGATCCTGAGGATAATATTTCTGAGGCTAATTTAACTATCAACACAGTTGTTGTTGTAGACAGTGTTAATTAAAACTCATCCTGTAGACTATAGTATACATGTAGACATTATCAGGGATTTGTACCTTAACCCTTCTCCTGCTAAATAAGTGAAAAGAAATTTTCAAGCCACTAGTGAAAAACAAAAATGTTTCTATTTCAAAGTTTTTTTGGGGGGGAAAGATATCTCCGTATCGGACAGTGTAGATCCAAGATCTTAATCTTTCCTTAATCTGCAAAAGGTCCTTGAATGGCAATTAGCAGCCTAAGGGTTGATATTTTGTTCATTTAGAAGTAAATTATGACATTACAAAAAAATCAACAACAATCTGCAAGCAAGGTTTCCGCTACAGTCACCTTCCACCAAACTTGTATCTGTTCAACCAAGCTTAGCAGAAAAGGTCAAATTACTGTAAAACTTTCTTATCACTCTGGAGGACAGATTAGCTATACTCCAGTAATTGTGAACCCTAGAACATTCCTTGCATTATATCTTGGATTTGTTAAAAAATATGGGTCACATCAAGTGAAAAACTGGGTCTCCAGCTCAAATCTCAGACAATCCTGTCCAACCAGGTTGAACATAATTGCCACAAGTATCAAAACTTACCCACAATGATTCTGGAACTTATACCTTGGATAGTGGTGAATATGGGTCAGTCAAGTTTAAATCAAACACCTTGGTCACTAGATTAGATTTTTGTGAAACCTTTTCATAACTGTAGGGGCCAAATCTTTGCTCTGACCTTTATGAAATGTACTTCAGATGTTTTTCTTAAACATGCCTTGTTGCAGGTTGGAACTAGATCAAACTATTGTAAAGCTAGTTGACACCAGATCATATCTTAAGATAGCATTAGAATCACCCTGGGGGTAAAATACTGGCTTCGTTCTGAATGAAACTTGGTCAGAATGTTTGTCGTCATTATGAGGTTTTTTCTTTTGGAGGGGAAAATTGGGCCCTAGAACAAATCTTTAGGAGCTTTTTTGGATGTATTTTCTCAAATCCATAATCCATTATCCCTGCTTCAGACATTGCACAGGTTTTTGTGAACCATAATTTTATGGTACTGTTCTCAAGTGAGCAATATAGGGCCCTTATGGTCCCCTTGTTTTGCATACTGTTCCACATACTGAAAACATCTGCTTTTTTTCTTTAGTAAAATGTTTACAAATTTATTCCTCAGTTTGACAATACACCAAAGGTTGTTTTTGGGTTAACTCTTTACCAAACGACAAATTTTAGACTAGTCCAAATTGAAAGCATATGCAGATGATAAATGCGAATCAAATGATGGGATTTAACACTGAAAGTGAAGAAAACATGGTGGAAAAAGAGATAATGCTGGTTACCAGCATTTTCTCCTTTTCTCACAATGTTTTCAAAAGACTTCTTCCTCGGGGTTGTTAAAACTCAGAATTGTGAGGTACAAGGTTAAAACTCAAAATAAGCATTTACCTTGCAGAATGTTACCAGACAAGTTAATGTTTTTCTGAAGTAAAATGTGTTTCTTCCCAGAAATACTTTGCATATTGTTATGGAAGCTTTTAACCTGTTACTGTTCAAATATGAACAACTTTTTACACACTCCCAAGAGAGAGCAGCGTTGAATAGCAGAAATATGGGCAAAGAATGAAAGTAAAGAACCAACTGCTGAAAATGGTTCCTCTTCCCATATTGTTTTAAAAATATAATTTAAGAATTTTGCCTCTTCTTTTAAAAGTTTGTTATAGTAATTCTTAGTAGATCAGAAATAAGCATTTGTGATAATGGATTATGGTAATGGTTTACCCTTTACATGAAAGATCTTGTGTTTTTCCTATCCTGAGGAAGAGGGTGTTTGGAAAGCGTTGCGAGAAAAGGAGAAAATGCTGGTAGTCAGCATTTTCTCCTTTTACCAAAATGCTTTTTAGCCTTTAGAAGATAAATACCATTATTTTAGGAACATTTAACATGTCTGCAAATGCTTTCCTTGTGGACATGTCTTGGAATCCTGTTGTCTTGTGAAGAGTCGATAGACTGATGTTTTGATGGTTCTCTGGGATAATATGAAACAAGCTTTCCAAAGCAGTCATGAAATACAGTGTTTTTCAGAATTTTGGGAAATTTTTGACAGATTTTTCAATAAATGGAACAAAAACATTGTATTTTCTTCACTGAACTGCAGATTTTCTAATACCTTCTCAAGACATTCGTTTTTGTGGTAGAGTAGAACTTAAATATTTTTTTTTTTGTTAGAGTTGTCTGCCCAGAAGTGCAGAGTTGAGATTTCTCATACAAGTCTGAAGGTCAAAGGTCACAGTTCTTAATTCATCTCCATTCCTTTTTAGCTCACCTGAGCACAAAGTGCTCATGGTGAGCTCTTGTGATCGTGCTGTGTCTGGCGTCCGTCGTGGGGTGTGTGGCATCCGGCATCAACTTTTTACCTTGTGTACGCTCTAGAGGCCACATTTTCAGTTCGATCCTCATAAAACTTGGTCAGAATGTTTGTCTTGATAAAATCTCGGATGAGTTTGAAATCGGGTCATGTGGGGTCAAAAACTAGGTCACTAGGTCAAATCTTAGAAAAACCTTGTGTATGCTCTGGAGGCCACATTTTCAGTCCCATACTGATGAAACTAGGTCAGAATGTTTGTCTTGATAAAATCGAAATTGGGTCATGTGGGGTCAAAAACTAGGTCACTAGATCAAATCTTAGAAAAACCTTGTGTACGCTCTAGAGGCCACATTTTCAGTCCAGTCCTCATGAAACTTGGTCAGAATGTTTGTATTGATAAAATCTCGGACAACTTTGAAAATGAGTCATGTGGGGTCAAAAACTAGGTCACTGGGTCAAATCTTAGAAAAAACCTTGTGTGCACTCTAGAGGCCACTTTTCAGTCAGATACTTGTGAAACTTGGTCAGAATGTTTGTCTTGATAAAATCTCGGTTGAGATCAAAATTCGGACATGTGGGGTCAAAAACTAGGTCACTAGGTCAAATCTTAGAAAAACCTTGTGTGGGCTGTAGAGGCCACATTTTCAGTCAGATACTTGTGAAACTTGGTCAGAATGTTTTGATAAAATCTCGGATGAGTTTGAAATTGGGTCATGTGGGGTCAAAAACTAGGTCACTATGTCAAATCTTAGAAAAACCTTGTGTGCGCTCTATAGGCCACATTTTCAGTCCCATACTAATGAAACTAAGTCAGAATTTTTGTCTTGATGATATCTTGGAAGGGTTTGAAACTGGGTCACCTCTGTTCAAAAACTAGGTCACCAGGTCAAATCTTAGGAAAACCTTGTGTGCTCTCTAGAGGATACATTTTCAGTCTGATACTCATGAAACTTGGTCAGAATGTTTGTCTTGATAAAAACTCGGATGACTCTGAAATTGGGTCATCTGGGGTAATAAAGTAGGTCACTATGTCAAATTAAAGAAATACCTTGTGGGCAGTCTAGAGGCCACATTTTTTGCTCAAGTGACTTGAAAATTGGTCAGAATGTTTGTCTTAATTAAATCTCAGAAGACTTTGAAATTGGGTCATCTGGGGTAATAAAGTAGGTCACTAGGTCAAATTAAAGAAATACCTTGTGGGCACTCTAAGAGGCCATATTTTTTGCTCAATTGACTTGAAAATTGGTCAGAATGTTTGTCTTAATTAAATCTCGGATGAGTTTGAAATTGGGTCACCTGGGGTCATACACTAGGTCACTAGTTCGAATTAAAGAAATACCATGTGGACATTCTAGAGGCCACATTGTTTGCTCAGTTGACTTGAAAATTGGTCAGAATGTTTGTCTTAATTAAATCTCAGACGAGTTGGGGTCATAAACTAGGTCACTAGGTCGAATTAAAGAAATACTTTGTGGACATTCTAGAGGCCACATTTATTGCTCAATCGACCCAAAAATTGGTCAGAATGTTTGTCTTGATGAAATCTTGGATAACTTCAAAATTGGGTCACCTGGTGACATAATCTAAACCACTAGGTCAAATTAAAGAAATACTTTGTGGGCAGTCTAGAGGCCACATTTATTGCTCAGTTGTCTTGAAAATTGGTCAGAATCTTTGTCTAAATAAAATCTTGGATGAGTTTGAATTTGGGATACCTTGGGTCATAAACTAGGTCACAAGGTCAAATTAAAGAAATACCTTGTGGGCACTTTAGAGGCCACATTTATTGCTAAATTAAATTAAAAATTGGTCAGAATGTTTGACTTAATAATATCTCAGATGAGTTTTAAATTGGGTCATTATGACCCTGGAGTTAAATTTCGCCTATTGACTCAGGTGAGCGATCCAGGGCCATCATGGCCCTCTTGTCTCTTGAACCCTAAGTCAGGTTTTAAAAGTATCCGAGGCTTGTGTCCTTTCTGAGGAGTAGACATGCTTATTGGAGGTTTTTCATACCAGCCCTGAAGATCAAGGCCACAGGAGGAGGTGTTTTGAATGTCAGACTTCCAATTTCTTCATATTTCTGAAAGCACTTGTTTGATTTTCATAATAGTGCACACATGTGTCAACTTCGATGAGAAGATGGGCAAAGTGGAGGCTTTACATACCAGTACAAAGCTTATCTGTTCTAGAATTATAACAGCTCCATTCATTATCCTGAGCCCCCAAGTCAGATTTAGAGTGCCGGATAAACCTGCCAGACATTTTAATCCTAGAAAAATGACCCAAATAATTGCAATTTCATGGTTGCTTTTGTCTACAGTGATTCACCAAAGTGAACAGGGTAGATCAAAGATCAGGCTGCATGTTATGTGCAGCCTGATCTTGATCTACATTGGCCGCAATGCAACTATAGTCGTGAAGGGCGCTTTAACTCATTACCACACGAGAAAATTTTGGACTGGTCCAAATTGAAAGCTTTTGCAGACGACAAAATAAAGGTGACTGAAAAATTGAAATTTGTTCTGGAAAGGGTAGAAAACACTGTTGGAAAAGAAGAAAATGCTGGTTACCAGCATTTTCTCCTTTTCCCACAGTGTTTTCAAAAGGCTTCTTTCTCAGGGGCATCAAAAGTAGGGATTGAGTGGTAATGGGTTAAGGGTAAAAGATATTTCACACAGTGCCCATCTTGATAGGATGATATGCAGGACAGAAGCTTCATATACCAGTTGCAAAGTCAAGGTCACAATGAGTGGTTCAGGATCACATGCACATGAACTTTCATATTTACATTGGCAGTAAAGTCACAAAACTTTGAAGGGAGACATCTGCTTTTAAAACACATAGTTTCTTCTTTATTTAACAAAAATTCTGCACTGACCAGACTTGGCAAATGAATGGAAAATTTGATCAGACAGTAGGTCTGACAGGCATGAAAATTTTGCCAGACTTAATCAAAATCTATCGGACCAAAAAGCACCAAATATACTTTGTGGCTCATGTATCTTAGATATGTAGCTCTAACAGTGAAAAATTGTGGCAGATGAACAACACAATAAACAATATCTCCTTACCCAAAAATTTGGTTGGGAGATGGTTTTGCAGTTAATACAGATTATTTGAATAAAATCATCTTTTGCATGTCAAAAAGTCTATCTTTTGTGTTTGGTACACTGTAAGGAAGCCAAAGAACATTCCAGAATGAAGGGTGGGAAAAGGGAGGGCATTTGATCCCTCCACTTGTTATATAACTACATAGAATCCCAACCAAATGTCAACTTCCAGGTAAGTCTAGTTTGTTTGGGGGGATTCCATTACGTCATACAACTTCCAGTCTCAAATGAGACTTTAACACTCACAACAACAGGTTTTTTGTGTTACGAGGAATAGCAAGTGAAGATAACTTACATTTCTACTGAAGAATTGCTTCTCGAAAGACACATCCTCAATTGGTTTTTCATAGAATCGCACAAAACTTCTACCTATTCCCCAGCCAGCGACTTTAAAAATCTCTGTCATAGAAACACCAGACTGTTTTGCTTTAGATGTTGATGCACATCTTGTGCTGTGTGTTTTGAATTTACTGACATCTATACCTGAACATGTTAAAACAGCACAAATCCAGCTGCTGATTGTTGTTGTTACTACTGGTTTGAATGGTCTGATGTAACTTATAAATAACAACTTTTCAACCCCTCTCAAAGCTTTTGTCCTTGAAATTTATTCTTGCAAGGCAGTATATACACAGATTCTCTGATCTGGAGTGTACTTTCTTAATGTCAAAACAGGGTTCCTTTTACCCCTACCAATTTGCGTTAACATTAATAAACAAATGGAATGAGATCGACTTGCTTGAGTCAATGCAATCTGAGTTACTAACTTGTAACTGAGTAACTTAAATGTTGACTTATGGACTGGTGGCAACATTTTTAAATAACACAGAACTTTAGAAACATCCCAAGTCTCTGAGTATCTTTTGTTGGGCAAAAATTAACATCTTACCACACGACAAAATTTTAGACCCATCCAAATTGAAAGTACTCACAGACTACAATTTCATTGTGGCTCAAATAATTTGATTTTACTTTTATAGGGTAGAAAACATTGTGAATAAGGAGAAAATGCTGGTCACCATCATTTTCTCCTTTTCCCACAATGTTTTCAAAAGACTTCTTCCTCAGGGTCGTGAAAAGTCGGCATTGTGTGGTAAAGGGTTAAACACTCCAGACATACATCTTACTACCAATGGATGTGATCCAACATGGTAGCCATCTTGAACTGCACATAGGTTTGTTAATGCACTTCGTGCTGAATTAAGTGTTTCATAAGAAAGTCCTCTATTGAAAAGTTTAGTTAAATACTCCATCTCTACATCAATAGGGGCTTGAAAAATATTTTCTTGCCTTTCAGAACAGAACTGAACCCATCTGTTAATATATGAGGCATATTGCTTCTGAGTGGAGCATCGCCACGATGCCATGATGATTTCAACAGACTTGCTTGATAAATTTCTGTTTTGGAAGGATCGCCTGATATGCGTCATAACATTAAATGTAGTTTGTTTACAAGGGAGTGAACTTTGTCTAACTGTGGAATCCTCAGAGTTTTGTCCATTACTTTCAAAATAAAGGGATCCCTCTTTAACATCTGAAGAACTGCTGTATGCCTGTTCTGTGTTACCCAAATAGGGGCCACCGAGACCACCTCTGCCTTTGACCAAATGAACTTTCTGTACAACTTGTCCAATTACACTGAAAGGTGGAAAGGCATAAATTAATTTTTCTGACCACCTTATTGAGAATGCATCAATTGCGACCACATCTAGATCAGGCTTCCATGATACAAAGTTTTGTACTTGTTTATTCAATCTGGGTGCAAACATATCAGTATTTGGTAGACCAAATTCCTTCACAGTAGTGTTGAATATATTTTTGTTTACCATCCACTCAGTGCTATCATCAAATTCTCTAGAGGGCAAATCAGCCTCATTTAATACCCCTGGGATATATGTTGCTGATAGCCATATATTTTTCATAATACACCACTGCCAAATTTGTTTAGTAATGGAATTCAAGTTTTCTATTTTGCCCCCCCCCCCCCCCCCCATGTTCCTTATCTAAGACACACCACATGTTGTCAGATCGAACTCGAAAGCGAGTATCTTTGTCAACCCCACAGAATGATTGAAAAGCATGGCTAACAGCATGTAATTCTAGGTACAGTAAAACCTCTCCTCACGACCACATGTTAATACGGGCAACCTACTATTATACAGGAATTTTGTCAGAACGAAATTTTTCTTTTTTCATAATCAATGACCACAAACCCGGTAATACAGGCACCCTTTATTCCGAAATTATGACCACCATTTTCAGCACCAATGAGAAATTACCTATAGATTTTAAACCTGTGAAACGACCACTAATTTTCACAACTGCCTTATGACCAGCTAATTTTAATGTGTCAATAATCGCAAACTGGAGGCCATGCTTCAGTTGTGCTTCATGTATGAACATTCTTGGGTCTGATGGAATCGACAATCAGTTATCGGTGTTTTGTTTATCTATTGACTATTGTAACATGATCGTGTTAAGTGATCAGGGTCTTACCTTACATAATCAAATGACCAATGAATTGATTAGAACTAATTTGGCTTTTATGCGATAATCAGGCGTTTATCACACTTTGCTGACCCGAATGAAAAACATGTTGACATCCGGGTAATTACGATTTGTTTTTTACATCCAGCTGTGGTAATTTAAGATTAATATTTAGTGATCTGGATTGGATAATCATTTTGTTTTTGATGCACCTCAAAGCCATACTACAGAGAAGATAGAGAACACTTCACCTATGTGATCGATGATTAGTAGGATTGTTTGAACATCCAACTCGAATCAAAATGAGGGAAAAAAACTGTAAATGTCAGGCTCTTCATTAATATTCAAAATTCTCTGTTTAAAAATGAAAATGAGCAGGTCGAATAGAAGTTCTGGAGACTACACAAAATAAAAAAAAGTGGATTAAAACAGGGAATATGACAAGTTCTATCAGTAACATTAAATTATGTAACCTTTAAGTCCAGATTCTTAATTCATGTACATATCTTACTCTTAAGAGTTTAAATAGGCAATTATGAATGGACATGCACGTACATGCGGATCTTTTCATAAAATTCAAGAAACATATTAACTTTTCAACAAACATGAAAATTTTCTTATCATATTAATGTGTAGGCATAGGCTTCCCTGACTAAAATGCATGTACATTACTTGGCACATAATTTAACCCTTTCCCAAACGACAAATTTTGGACTGGTCCAAATTGAAAGAGTTTGTAGATGACAATTTTAAATTTGATGAAAATGGCAGGAAGTTCTAGGGTAGAAAACACTGTGGGAAAAGGAGAAATTGCTCGTAACGAGCAATTTCTCCTTTTCCCAGAGTGTTTTCAAAAGACTTGTACTGCAGACACATGAAAACCAGGGCTTGTTTGGGAAAGGGTTAAATCTACACGAGTCTACACAGAGTCCAGGTTTGATTCAAAATCTAGGTGGGTGAAACCCGGAAATCAGACCACCTCGCTAATAAGACCAATTTTCAAAAGTACCATGGGTGGTCTTAATGGAGGGGTTTTACTGTAATCAATGTGGAGATTTGCTTCAATAGGAGACCATCGACCCCCCCAATCTCTATATCTTCACAAACTGCCCCCCCAGCCTGATCCTGATGTATCACAAGTAATAACGTTCTTAGCGTTTCCATGACAAATATCTCTTTTTTTTAGGATGGAAGGTAGTTAATCCACCAAATAAGTTCTCTCTTTTCTGAAGTGATCAACATTTTTGAATCGTAATCACCTCTATTCTCATGCATTGCTAAGATCTTTGCTCTCTCTATATTTTTAATGTAGCGGGCCAAATTGTACAGCAGAAAAAGAGTAAACCATGAGACCTAGAACTCTAGCAACCAGTGTAATAACGTCAATTTGTTTGTTATACAACTCTATGCATGCTTGGACTAATTTGACCACTTTATTGGCTGGCAAAGACACAATCATAGTAACTGAATCAATATCAGTGCCAAGAAAAGTGATCCTTTGTTTTGGTATAAAAACAGATTTGTTGTCATGAATGATAAACCGAACATCAGTTTTCGATGTCTCAGAAATAAAACAAATATATTATTACGAATAATAATATTGGCCTGATAAATATGTTGCTACGAATAACAACTTAATAATTGTTGCTACAAATAGTAACAGACTGACTATAGTTTTACAGTACATAGTCTCCATGTGGACATATCTGCATCCACCGAGTAGTAAAATCGCACTGACGAATCAGCTAAGTTTTACCGCACATCTCATTTGAGACCGGAAGTTGTATGACGTAATAGAATCTGAATTGGCCTGTGCAGACAGTAACAGAGCTTATTAATGTTTTATGCCATTTCAACATCACCTTGGTCAATGGTGACAGTTTGTATATTAATGTTTCTTGGAATACAGTATTGTATAGGGATATGACTAAAACACTGTCGAACATGTTGTCAAACCTGATTCAAATGTAGGAGGGAAGGATACCAGTAATATGACTTAAATATGATGCTACAAGGGTTCAGTGCGTCCCACCTCCAGATTTTAAGCCTTTCACCAAATAAACGCACAAGTTACTGTCACAGCAAAGACGGCTTTTGAAACAAAACATTATGCTGGTCACAAAAATGTCCAATGTGAATTTTCATTGCTAGGTGTGTTTGAGGGAGAATAGCTGAAAAAGTCCAATGCCCACCTTCACTATCTTGTTTATGAAGGCTAATGGCATTGTCAAGGAAAGAGCATCAGAGCATTATTTCTCATTGTACCAAAGCCACTGGTGTGACTATACGTCCAGAAAAAGCCAGTATGGTAATGGGTTTTCTTTAAAAGATGAAATGGATAGGTCCATTATGAACTGTAAAAAAAAAAGAATAAATATGCCATGACCTTGGCAGAAAAAGTGTCACATTTTGTATGGAAATGAAGCAAACTGTCACATCTTTTTTATCCATTGTTATAGACTTAATCTCTTTTTTGGCTATTGACACGCCAGTGGACAATTTGGCATTGACAGTGATGTAAAGGACAAAGACACAAACAATGCGGGCTGTCTGAAACTCTTTTTTTCATGTTCAGAAGTCCCAATACATACTGCAGACATTTCTTGTGACACATGCTGGCAAGTGGAATTGTTGCTATTTTTATTGGTCTAATCAATAATCTCCCCCGCCCCCCCACTCCTACACACACACACACACACACACACAGCAAAAGGGGGAGGGGGAGATTATAGGATCCATCTGTCTGTCTGTAACACTTTCTTGTCTGCTGCTTAACTCCTGAACCTTAAAAAAGATTTTCATTTAACTTTGGTTGAATGGTCATCTCAGTGAAACAGTGTGCCATGCACAAGATCCATAATTCTGTCTTCATTATTTTAAGAGTTATTACCTTTTGTCATTTTACGGTTTGGATTTTTGTCTGGAACATAACTTCTACAGTATGGAAGCCGTCAACTTGACTTAATATAATAATGTACTCACATGTGGGGTTGCAGTGAATTTGGCACACTGGTTAAGGAAATACTGCTCCAGACAGAATGATGGGAGGATAGACAGATGGAATGACGTACTGAAAATGCAAAAACTACATAATCTTAGCATATGATTGGTGGTATATGTAGTAGTATGTGACTATAAAAGCACCAGACATTTATTAGGACATTCAATGGGCTGGTTTTGAAATTACAGGGGGACCCTGAACAATTTTGTTTTGTCTAAAAGTTAGCATATGTTAGATTTGGTGAACTCTGTACCACATAGCAAACTTTTAGACAAGCCCATATTAAAAGGGTTTGTAGACAATAATTAATGTAACTGAAATGCTGTGGTTTGTCTTGGAAAGGGTAAAAAACATCACTGGAAATGAAGAAAATGCTGATAAGCAGCATTTTCTCCGTTGCCAACAATGTTTTCTAAAGTTGTTTTCTTCACGGATGTTAAATCATAGGATTGTATGGTAAGAGTAGTTTAGCTACATGACTTGGGGATTAGAGAAGACAGATGTAGGAATTAGCTTCATTCACCCCTTACACTGCTAGATGATATATTTGCCAGATTGGAATCTAGGCAGATCTAGAATCTGCCCAGGCAGATCTGGAATCTGCCCAGACCACATTAGAATTCTGATTTGGTCTAGACCAAAATAGAATTCTTGTTTTGTCTAGGCAGATTCTGGATCTGGCTTTGCCAAATTAGAGTTCCAGTTTGGCTAGGCAGATACAGGATCTGCCTAGACCAAATAGGAATCTTTTTTTTTTCCAGTCTTATCAGTTGATATCCATTTTAACACAGAAAAAAGCAGACTATGATTTGAATTTCAATATTTAAACTACTATATGTGTAACATTAAATAAACACATTTATATAAAAGAAAAAAAGTTGGATAATAGAGAGAGGTTATGACTAAAAGGTTTTAGGCTGTTTTGTCCCGCCCCTCCATCCTCAAAAAGCTTGAGTTATATCTATATGGATCACAGATCAGACTGCATGTTTGGTTTAGTCTGATTTTGGTTCCTCAGTTCTGTAAAACGTCAAAAGTTGTCCTCTGTATGTCTGTATGCTTAAAATTAAGATGTTATCATAATGCACTGATTTTGTACTGAAAGACCCATGATAATCATATGCCAGAATTTTTAGATCCTCAAAACTGATACATCCCAGAATTCGTTAACTTTGATCTACAACATCATGAAAACAAAGAGTTTCAGTCTAACCTTTTACCACACAGTCCCATTTTTAAATGACCCTAAGGCAAAATGCATTTGAAAACATTGTGGGAAAAAGAAGATGCTGGTAACCAGTATTTTACATTTTCCTTTAATGTTTTCTAATCTTTCCAAAACAAATTTTCTATTTTGAGCTACATTTAATTTGTCTTCTACAAGTGCTTTAAATTCAGACAAGTCTACACCTTGACTGTCTGCTAAAAAGTTAATCCTTTACCACACAATCCTGAGTTTTAATGACTCTGAGAAAGACGCCTGTTGAAAACATTGTGGGGAAAGGAGAAAATGCTGGTAACCAGAAATTTTCTCCTTTTTCCACAATGTTTTCTACTCTGTCAAAGACCGAAATCATCATTTGAAGTATATTTATTTTGTTATCTGCAAATGCTTTCAATTTTGGTCGAGTTAAAATTTCTATTGTTTGGTAAAAAGTTAAGCTGAGAAAAATGGCAGAGTCTGCAAAGACTGAATATATTTGCCATATATTCACCCTTAACTCTTTACCACACGACAAGAAATCAAAACTTTTCCAAATTGAAAGCATTTGCAGACGGCAATCTAAGTTTGCCTCAACTGATGAAATTAGTCTTGGATAGGGTAGGAAACATTGTGGGGAAAGGAGAAAATGCTGGTTACCAGGGTTCTTCCTCAGGGTTGTTAAAACTCGGTATTGTGTGGTAAAGGGTTAATCCTTTCCCCATTAACAAATTGTTGACTCTTCCATAATTAAACTTATTGCAGAAGACAAATTTGAAATTGGTACAAATGAGCTTTAGTTCTCTGATAGGGTAGAAAAAATTTTGGGAAGAGGAGAAAATACTGTTTACCAGCATTTTCTCCTTTTCCCATAATGTTTTCAACAGCCTTGAAATATTCCCCAGGGTTGTCAAAACTCAGGATTGTGTGGGAATGGATTAAAGGGTTGAGCACCAATATTGGTTGTTTTTTGCCAGTTTCGAACAAGACCAAATGGTTTAGCCAATCAGAAGTTGTGTTAATTTCAAATTCAGAAAGTTTTGGAGAATAACACTAAGAGTGTTCTTAAGAATGGTTGGTGAATTCGGACCTAGACTGGAATGTAGTCTGACATTGAAATTGTACTGTCCACTCGGATAATTCACACATTCCAGAGTTTTCACGACCCCAGAGAAAGGAAGCTTTTGGAAACATTTTGGGAAAAGGAGAAAATGCTGGCTACCAGCATTTTCTCCTTTTCCCACAGTGTTTTCTACTCTTCCCAAAACAAATTTTAAGTTGCATTTATATTGTCGTCTGCAAAAGCTTTCAATTTGGACTAGTCTAAAATTTTGTTGTTTGGTAAAGAGTTAATGATTCGACCAAAAGGAACTCTTCATTATGATTGATCACAGCATGTAAGTCTTCTTATTGACTGACAGATTAGGGTAACACTGCATAGAAGATGTAGTCTAATCTTGAATTAACACTGTAAGCTTCTTCTCCCTAAATCTTTAGCGGAAGACAAAAGTTTAGACTGATTCAGATTGAAAGCATTTGCAGACAACAAATTTAATGTTGCACAAATTATGAAATTTATCCTTGAAAGGATAGTATGCATTGTGAGAAAAGGAGAACCAGCATTCTCTCTTTTTCCCACAAAGTTTTCAAAAGTCTTATCAAGTTCTTTGGGGCTGGTAAAACTTGGGACAGTGTGTGAAAGTATTAACTCTGTACAACCAAATTTTAGACTTGTCAAAATTGAAGGCATTTGCAGACAACAAATTAAATATACCTTAAAATGATGGGATTTGTCTTTGAAAGGGTAGAAAACATTCTGGGAAAAGGAAAAAAAATGCTGGCTATCAGCATTTTCTCCTTTTACCACAATGTGTTAAAAAAACTTTTTACTTCGGGTTGTTAAAACATGGAATTCTTTGGTAAAAGTTTTATTTGCAAGGAAACAGTGTTTTGAAACTTTGAAAAAAGTTGAAGTATTATGTGCTCAGCAGATAAAGAGTTAAACCATATCCTTTTTGCTGATATAATCTGTGATTAATGCATTAAGCCTAATGCTACTGTAATTTCTACTGACAAATTGGAACAAACACATGCCATGGAAAAAGAAATAGGATGTAAATTCAAAAACTAGTTTTTTCTCTTAATCTGTTTGTTTTTAATTTGAGTATTTTCCACAATTCGGTTCAGATTTATGCAATGTCTGCCATAGGTTTATAATTTTAACACTTAGTGAAAAATGATTTATGAGATGGAGACAGCTTGCTAAATTGTTGATAATGAAGATAGATAATATGTCAGAATTTACTCTTTCATGGGACAAGTTGAGAGTGACTCTCATAAATACAATCCAAGGACTGAGAAGCAGATTTGTTGAACAGTGTTAAGCTTTGACATGGTATAATGAAAAATAAAATTTCCATTACATGTAATGCATGTTTATGTCTTAAGTACTGGCGAAACCCAGGAAATACATGAATGAATATGTGAGCTGTCCCCGTGATATGACTAAAATAATGTTGAAAGCAGCCTAGAACACCATTCAATCAATCAATCAATCAGTCAATCAAGCGGGTTCATGTATATGTAATTAGATAGTGGAGTTAGCAAGGGCAAGGAAAGTTAGAGCTGATCTGCCAAGTGGAACACGCAGTAACTGTTGTTATATAGCTTATTAGACCTGTATCATTTATGCCGACGACGGATATCGAACAACGAAGCCGAACAGTCATAAGGGGTTGTCTCAATATACATAAGAAACAAGTTCAATTTAGCCAAACAAAAAATATTCAAAAGTTTTAAACATTACTTCTGCGCTTTCAGTTCGTTCCACTGATCATTTAGCTTCCGATCACAAAGTGTCTTTATAAGTTTCAACAGAGTCAACATGATTGCCTGAGGTAACGGGTCTAGTTTTATTTGGCCTTTCTAATCAGCTGACAAACGAGTTGATTACAATATCGACAAATACTAGTAAGCTTTTCAAAGTATCACTTTATCATACCTAATAATAATAGTAATAGTAATGGTGATGATGATAATAATAATAATAATAATTAATAATAATAATAATTGTTTATGTAATTGAATTTGTAAGCCCTTCCATATTGACATTTCGTTGTTCAAGGATAGTGCACGTGTATCTCATGCTTAAAGCCCCTCTAGCTGCCAAAAGTTAACAAACGGGTGTCAATATGCATTTGAATTATAATCATCCTCCTAAAAGTATGGATTATATTGTGAAGATGACAATCTGTTACTGTACAGACGATTCAAATGTTAGTCGCTGGCAGAAAAATAGATCTTAAAATCAGGTAAAAGGTCAACAAAAATTAGAGCGACCTGGCAACTTTTAACCTGCTTTTAAATTTCATTTTTCTGCCAATGACTAATACTTGGGCCGACCGTACAATAACAGATTGCCATCTATCTATACAGTAATGAATTCCATACTTTTAAATGGTATGATTTAAATTTGAGTGCATTTTAACACCCGTTTTCTTTATTTTTGGCAGCCATTGGGCCTTGAAATACACCGATCATAATTAGCACACTTCTTCTGTAGAGCCACTCATAAAGCGACCAGTTCGTAAATATTAGCGCATTTTATTTCAGAAATTTGAAAGCAACGGCCATAACTCAAATAAGTGTGATTTAAGTGTATTAATAAAATGTAAATAAACTCAATATAGAGGCGTAAGAACCCAAATCTTCCACATTGTTCTTTCAAAGGTGTCAGCATATTTCACAACTTTTGAATTTTCAATGTACATTTACAGCTACAATTATGATCCCAAATGCTCGAAAGCTGATCCTCGCTCTAGTGTAAGGACACCCTCACATGCAAACTGGATTTCAGTTGATAATGTACAAACTGTTTGTCAGCGAAAATGTATTAGAAAAGATTCTGACAAGTGTTTTTCTTTTTCAAAGTGGAGTATTGCGATTTAACCCTATTGCACTGATGCACCAATAACTGATAAGCCTCTGTCTCATTATCCAATATTGGGTTTATGACTTGCCTGTCCTCATGCTATTTTTACCCAAAATCAGTTCACTGTGGGGTATGTGTCTTTAAAAGGTCATATCTCGATTAATAATCATCAGATTTTAATAATTTTTTTTTTATTTTGCAGGTAGATTAATTTCCTGTCGAACAGTGAAGCTGTCTATTTATGATATTTCCAGTGTGTTGCTTATGAATTAAAAAAGTTACAGAAAAATAAAAAAAAAGTTGGTTTGTCTTAGTTTAATTCCCAAATTATTTACTTTTAACACTAAAATCACCAATCAAAAGCTTTTATCTGAAAGAATAATCATTTAGGTATAAAATAAAACAATAACTAAACAATTCCTGCAAATATAGCAGGAGTAGTTACAAAAAGAAATGACCATCCCTATTTGGGAAAATTTACCCAAAGTTAACACTTTAATTCTTTACCACACAATCCCTAATTTTAACGACCCTAAGAAAGAAGCCTTTTGAAAACATTGTGGGAAAAAAGAAAATGCTGGTAACCAGCATTTTCTTCTTTTCCCACAGTGTTTTCCGCCCTTTGAAAGACAAATTTTATGTTTTGAGTGACATGTAATATGTTGTCTGCAATTGCTTTCAATTTGGACTAGTCTAAAATTTTGTCATTTGGTAAAGGGTTAAGTACCTGCAATGTTAGTAATAAATGTTAAAAACAAAGTTAAAACACAAACAGAACAGAACATTTGTTAATAGTTAGATTAACAACGTATACTTGCGTAAATCTATTCTTCATGAAATACATCCAATCACTATTATATTGAACCACTATTATATCCAACAAGAAGATATCGAATCACAATTATATCCAAACACTGAATTTTTTAATAGAATGATATTTTTAGTCCTTCTGCTATCTGTAGTCTAAATGCGAGATGTGTGTACTTCCTTGATGACTTCGGCATGGGCTGGTTTGAGGCGACAAAGAGTTGGTAGGCATTCACAATTGCAACGTCTAAGCAGTAATTCACGATGTACTTCCACCATTTCTTGTGTTCCCGTCCAGTTGAATAGTAGGCTCTGTGTTGGTCGGCTAGATCCACTCCACCCATAAACTTGTTGTAGTTGGTCACGGCGTCTGGTTTGTTGATTGGTGCTCCTCTTCTTGGCTGGTGCATGCTGTCTGTCGCTTGTTGGTTGGTCAAAATGATGGCAACTTGTCGTTTGTCCCTCCATACAGTCACAAGTAAATCTCCCTTCTGTTGTTTCAGCGTATCTCCAGGGCGCCTCAGCTTGGCGTTCTTCAGGGCTGGTGGTAATCCTCTTCTGTTGAGTCGTAAGGTTCCGCATCCATAGGTCTGGTGTCTGGTCAGGTCTTCCATAAGTGGTATAGAGCTAAAGAAGTTGTCGAAGTATACATGGTAGTTCCATCTCAGTAGTGGCTGTAGTAGGTCCATCACAACTCTGTGTCCTAGGGCTCTGTGGTCTTGGTTGGCTTCTCTTCTTCCGGTGTAGACTTGAAACTGTGAAGTGTATCCTGTTGTTGATTCGCATAGCTGCCAAACTTTCATCCCCCATTTGGTCGGTTTTCCTGGCATGTACTGTTTCAGCAGTGATCTCCCCTTGAATCCTATCATCGCTTCGTCAACGCTCAGTTCTCTTCCTGGTGTGTAGTGTCGTAGAAAATTTCTGTTCAGCATGTCTAAAAGTGGTCGTACTTTGAATAGTGAGTCGTAGTCTGGGCTGTCTCTGGCTGGCTGCTGTTGGTTGTTGGTAAGGTGAATGTACTGGTTCAGCTTCTCGTATCTGGCCTTCGGCATCACTTCTGATACACCACGGACATTCAGATTCCTGTCGTCGGCCCAGTAGTGGCTGTATTCCGGTAGTCTGTGAATCCCCATGATGATCTGTAGGCAGAAGAAGGCCCGTACTTCATCTATCGTCGTGGCTATCCATCTGGTGTCTCTTCCATTCATCTGTTGTTGTTGTTCTGCATACAAGTTAGTCTGGTCAGCAATCGTCTGGAAAAAGTCGTCCTCAAACATCAAATTAAAAAAGTGGATAGGCTTGGCTCCCGTATCTAGGTCATGGACTGGTCCAACTGCCTCAGTAAATGGGCGTATGTTGACTGGGTGGAGTGTGTCTGTCCATTCCTCGTCACTCTGGTCTTCCTCGTCGCTGGTTATGTCGTTCTGGTATCCAAGATCCGCTGAAGATACGCTTGAAACGCTGGAAATCTCCCAATCACAAATGTCTGAAATGTCGCTGTCATCAAAATTTCTCCTTCTTTCCTCTGCTGTCTGTAGGGTCTCCTCGTCGAATCCGCTGTTGAAACTGCTGTCCAAATCCGATTTCCTTTCGTCGGTAACAAACTCCATTTTCGGTCCTTCGTAGTGTAACTCCAAATCCTTAAAATTTCGTCGAAATTTTTTCTAATAAAGTTCACTGGAAATAAGTAAAAGTTCGCTGGAAATAAGTAATTATTAAAATTTAAAGGCAAGTATTATATTTCAATTATATATATGTAGTTTTTTTTTTTGTGTCGTCGATGTGACTTTCGTGAAATATTGTTATGAAATGGGTAGGTGACGCTTAGTCAATGCGCAGACAGTTATACGCGCATAAATCACCCAAGACTTCCGAGAAAAACTGGAAGAAACCGGATTTTAAGAGTGAAATATGGCGTCATTTTGAAAGTTGCATAACAAAGGGGGAAAAATGGCGAGTCATAAATCACCGATAATTTGGTTATAATATGTTATTAATGTATATTAGGTAGAATTTTCAAGTTTCAACATGTGGAGAAGTTTATTAATTCAGAATTTTGAGCTTTAAAACGAAAGATTTTGGTGAAAATAGGAAATTAAATGGATTTTACCCAGGCGAGGACACGAGGAAAAAATTTTAGCGAGTCATAATTTGCCTTCGTTTTCAGTTAAATATCTACGACAAAACAACATGTACTTTGGTAATTCTTGTAGAAAAATAAGGAGAAATATACATTTTAATGATTTGTGTTGTGAAACGGTAGTTTTTGGTGTAAATAAAGGAATACAAAAGGATGTAATGTACCCGGTATAATCGGGCGGCCGCGGGCGGTTTGAGGATAGATTGGAAGGGCGGTATCGGGCGTTCTGAGGAGATAAAGGTAAGGCGGTATCGGCCGGTCTGAGTGCGATAGGGTTAAGAACGGTAAAGTGGTGTATTTTCGGCGAAGAAATGTACAGTGTAGTTGCATGTTAAGCTACGTGAAACAGCCGAGGGATTTGATCAACGGATCAATGTAAGAATTATAATAGCTGAATGAAAAAAGTCGGGAATGATATCGCGACTTCGATGGTACTCGAACGCGTGAAAACCAAGTACCAAAAACAGTATCTGCTTATCTTATCCCAGTGTCCTGCGTGGCGTAGTGGCTATAATTGAGATTTGTAATCAAGTTTGTTTCAAGCGTTCAATTACCACTGAAGTCACGATGTCATTTAGTGCATTTAAGTGCCCCAACCTAGTACCAAGTTCTGGTGAAAACCGGGAAGGACGTGAATAAATGAACTGTGCTGTGATGTACCTGTAAAATTGTTGAAAGCGGCCTATGAAACTATTCAATCAAAAGCCAGATTTTTTTTAAAATCGCTGTAATTATTTAGATCTACATAGGTGCGCCTCTGTAGCAAATACTAGATTAAATACCGAACACTTTTGAGACAACCCTTTTAAACTGTTCAACTTCGTCGTTCGTGGTCCGTCCTCGGCATAAATGATACAGGTCTATTAAGGAGTAACAATTTGACCCATCAATCTGATGCCTTTTTCTACTGGTGAAGGATTTAGACTGCATGTACACATGTTACTGCTAAGGACTGTATAGTGACAAAAACTAGATCGGAGTGTACTAGCTAAAACTGAAAGTAGAATGAGTAGAATGTGAGCGTGTATGAGGTATTTGGTACAGGTCAAACCAATAAAGTACAGACCACCAATTCAAAACTGATAGTGAGTGCACATGCACAGTTACTCATGATGTGCGGTAAGCAGAATTGCTATACAAATGTGCTAAAAATGTTACCCTTTGTGTTGTTAAGCTTGACTCAATGCCTACATTCAGAGAATATGTATCAAGATCAGACTACACAGAACTTGTAGTCTGATCTTTGATCTAGGCTGTCTGATATGGTTAAGACTTTCTCTGGTCACCATAGCTATGAAATAGCAATTATGTGGGTCTTTGCTACTGGCTAGGGATGGCAAATTGCATTTCTTCCCACAATGTCTTTACCATTTTGAAAGATAAATTTTACCATTTATTTGTCATATGCAAATGTTTCAATTTTTACAAGGCTAAAATTTTCTGGTAAAGAGCTGTCATAAAGTTACTTTTTACCTTGATTGCTAAAAATAAATGTTTTTCAAACAGTCCTGTGATTTAACAACCAAACAGCCCTGTGTTTAAACCATGTCAAAGAAAAAGATTGTTGAAAGCATTTTGCAAACAGGAGAAAATGCTGGTAACCAGCATTTTCTCCTATACCCAAATTTTTTCTCAACTTGTCCAAAAAAACATGTTTAATCTTTTGAGACACATTTAATTTGTGGTCTGTATAATTATACTTTCAATTTGAACTAGTCTGGTAGAATTTTGTTATCTGATAAAGAGTTAACTACTACTAATACATTGCAATATTTCTCTTGGACAAACTGTTTTCGTCACCTACAGGTAAAGGCATGATTTTTTCGGCATAGCTGAGCATGCTGGCTTTTGTCCTACTTTTTGGTTCTGTTAACAAATGAAGGAATACAAATTTGTGATTGGTCAAAAATGTGGACATGTTTATTTAAGGGCCCCTGCCTATTTGTGGGCAAATTTACGCCGCTATTTTTAAAGATATTTCCTGTTAATTTTTTGTTTTACTGATTTTTGTTGTCAAATGTAAGGGATGGAGGACAGAAAAAAAATAAAATTTCATTGCAACCACCATTCTGTCATGTTCATTGTATTGTAGCTATAAACGCATACTAGATCTACCGGCATTTTCTCCTTTTCGTACAATGTTTTCATAATTCTTTTTATTTCAAGGTTGTTAATTAAAACTCAAGATTGTGTGGTTAAAAAGCTAGAATTTTCTCCTTTTCTCACAATTTTTTCTCTCTTTTCAGGCACAAACTCTATAGTACGAGCAATATTTAGCTCATATACCTGAAAAATGTCCTGTTTTCGAAATATTGCCATACCATAATTATGTGGTAAAGTAGATAGACTGCAGCATCACCAAGCTGATCCTGCACTGTGCTTTGCCAGAAACAACCTGAAAAAAATATTATAATTTGCTGCGTCGAGAGAGAGAGAGGTGTAACACACTCAGCAGTATATCTAGAACTAGATGTATAACTTTCAGGAATTGTTCACATGCGAAAAGAGTTTTTAACACATCGATCTACATATGATCTGAAATTATGAGAAATTTGTCCTCACATATCTCATAATTTTTTTTCTTTTGCTTGGAAAACTTGAAAAAAAAAATGAATGAACCTCAACAAGAATGTTTAAGTTTATTTTTGTACCCCTGAACACAGAAAATAAACCATGCCAATAGTGAATCAAAGATTTTAATGGCCAATGTCATCAGTTACATCATTTGATACCTCAGTGGCCCATTTCTATGAAACCCAGGCCACTGAGTTAAATTTAGCATACTGTTTAAACAGAAAATTTATTCATGCAAATAAAGTTGATTTCTTGTTTTGTGACTGAGTTATCCTAGAAGCTTGATTGGCGAGAGGACTTAAACATGGGAAAGCACAATAAACAGCTGTATGTTGATCAGAAAAAGGCATTTAGATCTAATTAGAAATTTGTCAGTTAAAACGTTCTTTCCCTGTTTTTATCACAGTTTGTAAATTAATAGCTGTGACACTGTTGTTTACATTCAAATCGGCGGTTCACATAAAACGGTGGTGCCATTCACTTTACATAGTTTGCAAGAAAATTCAGATCATGTCGGGATGTAAAACGGGTAGCCTGATTTACCCCTCGAGAACAGGTCTGTTGACGCTATACATACATACATTCTGTGCAGAATATCAATAAAAATGTCAGTCAAATGAACATGTCTTCCACTCAGCCTCAAGTCTAGATACTTGACAAGATTTTCCTCGTAGAGTATCAGAAATTTCTGTTTCATTTCAAAAATTATTGAAAGTATTGATTTCGAAGTGGCATAATGGCCATCTCCAACTGAAAAAATATGTTGCTAGGCTAAAAATAGATTGTGTATACAGACGCCTGCCACCAAGGAAAAATAACACATGTTTACCATTGCATTTGTCCAATGTTTTTTCTCTCTCTCATTTTCGAAAATTGATTCAAGTGAATAGCAAGTACAGTTATAAGGGTTTAGTGCATATTTTTGTGTTGCCATTGAGAAATAAAATGCAATTGCCATATTACATGGCTTAACAGAAGAGCGTTATTTGCCATGTAGTAAGACAATTGCATTTTATTCTTGATGGCAACACAAAAATATGCACTCAACCCTTAATTAAAATAGATTCTTGACTGCATATGCTAGCATGCGAGTTTATAACATGATACAGGTTCTGTTGTGACATAATTTCATAATATCTTTGAAAATATGTCTGCCTAGGCAAAACTCCGTAAATGGCAATGAATTAATGACAATTTCTTGCTTAAGACAAATTTTGATAAAAGGACATAATTTTTTTTTGTCACATCATATCAACGATTTTTCCATTCTGGATTTGCATTTTAATCTGTTTTCCAAGAATTACCAAGTACATCCAGATTTAGATCTAACAAAATGCAGTGTTTCAGATATTTGCTTCTCTTTATTTAAGAGGTTTGTTCCATTTAATAGATTACTTCAAATGAAAGATTTTGCCAGGTAAAAGTTACAAGCTATTCAACACAAAGGTCCCTCGCACTTTTTGTACCTACCTCAGGTGTTAAATTACACAACAGTGGCAAATAACTCAAACCTTGGGTCAAGATTCCTGTGTGAGTCAATAATTGGCCCGTACAAGTATTTTATCACAAGAAAAAAGCTTTGATGGATGAGAAATTGTTCTGCTGCATTGAAAGCGATTTAAGCGTAGTATACCTCCAAATAAAGATTTGTTTACTAAATATAGAGCAAGCGCAGCCAGTTTTTCATTTGATATCTTATAAAATCAAGACTGTAGAAAGAATTGTCAAAATTCGAGATTTGTCATCCATTTTCAAGGTAGCGTTGGAACACTGGTGTATGGAAAAAAAGACTTTCATGTATGTTGGCTCATTAAGTTGTAGCGATGACAGAAAATAAAATTGAAAAAAAAAAAAAGGACTTTTATTTCATTTTCATGAGAAAAATTGAGTAAAAGCAAAAATAAAAAAGTGTCCCCTGATTGATTCAGATATTGAAGACAAGTCTTATTTGACAGGTTAATACACTACAACACATTTACAATGTTTCTGGTCATGCAGTAGACCACTTTTTGAAAACATTGAGAAAAAAGAAAACTGATTTTTACAAACAATTGCTCGTTTTCCAGCAATATTTTAAGAACAATTCTGAATAGGACATGTTCTTATCATCTTAATGTCTCTTCTTTGCATCACTTGTTAAATCTGTTACCAACTAATCCAAACAACCTTGAGGAAGAAGGCTTTTGAAAACATTGTGGGAAAAGGAAAAAATGCTGGTGACCAGCATTTTCTACTTTTCCTACAATATTTTGTACCCTTTCAGTCCTTAATTGTGTTTTGTGTTAACCCTTTACCACACAATCCCTAGTTTTAATGACTGCAGTAAGGTAGTCTTTTAAAAACATTGTGGGAAAGGAGAAAATGCTGGTAACCAGCATTTTTTCCTTTTCCCTCAATGTTTTCTACCCTTCCATATATTTTTTTTACAAATTTCAATTTTTAAGTCACATTTAATTTGTTGTCTGCAAATACCTTCAGTTTGGACTGGTCTAAAATTGTGTCATTTGGTAAAGAGTTAAAGAGTCAAGATGATGATGGGTCTAAAATATTTCTCGTTTGGAAAGTAGGAGTGCTGAGTAGCTAGCTGTAAGGTGATACTTCATAATGAAGTAAATTACAAAAAATTACATGAAATTCAATAAGCATGAGTGTTTTTATTTGGGAGCTTGAGTGCCCCTTGTTATTATTCTAACCTGTTCTGCAATCAGTTAGTCTCTTTTTTGGCAAATTAACCCTTTCCCAAACAAACCCTGGTTTTCACGTGTCTGCAGTACAAGTCTTTTGAAAACACTGTGGCGCACAGTGTTTTCTACCCTTTTGGAGAACTTTCCACCATTTTTATCAAATTTAAAATTGTCGTCTGCAAACTCTTTCGGTTTGGAAGGGTCTAAAATTTGTTGTTTGGGAAAGGGTTAAATTGTTTTCTAAATCTGTCTAGTCTTTGCAAAGCAGGGTGTAATCAAAGTGCTGTAAGCACAGTAATCAGTCGACACTGAATGACTAGAGTGGTTTGAAATCATAAATGGTAGATGTTTGAACTATGTATGGGATAAAAAAAAAAAAACCGACACCGTTACAAATGAGCCACGTAGGATCCCCCTTTTTTAAACTGTCTTTTACAATTTAGTAGTTTAAGGGAATGGTTAAAATATAGGCTATCTTTGCCAGCCGACAGCAATAGAAGTAAAAGATACATGTATGTGACAATACCCATTATCAAGCTTTAGATATCACTCATCGTGAATAGCAGTATCTACCAACCTTTTAAGAGTGAAAACATACAAATATTCTTTTCTGTAACTTTGGCAAATTTGGTAACTGTACTGTAACATATAAAAGTTGTATAAAATATGCCTGCATTATGAATTTGGAATTGTTTACTTTTGGCTGCTTGTGGGCCTTTCATTTTTCCATTTTTAACCAGCCATCATATTCATCTAGACAAACTGTCCTACCTAATTGTTTTGGTGGGCCAAATTGTCCAATCCAAATGTCTGCTGGCAAATTTTCTGTGCATTACTTTCAAAGAATGTAGATACCCAGTAGCTACCTAACCCTCAACCCTTTACCAAATGATAAAATTTTAGACTTGTCCAAATCGAAAGCATTTGCACATGACGAATTAAATGCAGACCAAATGATGATCTGAATCATTAAAAGGATTAAAAAAAAAACTTTATGGGAAAATGTGGTCACCTGCATTTTCCCATTTTCCCACAATGTTTTCAACAGCCTTCTTCCTCACGGGCATTGGAAAAGGATAGTTTGGTTAAGAGTTAAAACCCTCAGTTAATTGACTAGCCTTTTACACTTAGAAAAACAATATCCAAAGGTTACAATTTCATGGTCGTGTTTTTCCCCATACGTATCCCAAATAAACAGACAATTAGACCGAGATATGAATGTCCATAATATTGATCTGCATTGTGTTCAAATACAGTCTGATCTTGATCTTTTATTGTCTTCAAAATTGACACAGCCAACAAAGACCATTGCATTTGAGTCATTCTAATAAGCAAGAGCATAACAACAGTAAAGCTTGCGCTCTGTATCTGAAATGTGGAAAAGACGAGAATCAAACAATATGGAGTAGCTGACAAGACAAACATTTTGCTGATAGTTAAAGGCTTAGAGTGCTAAATTTATAAAATAGACATGTTTAGCTTGGAAAAGCAGTCTAGATATTTATGCTAGATATTGCAGGACCATTGCTGTCTTGACTAGAATATCTCAGAAAACTGGCTTGACAGATCGAAGTTCTGACTGTATGTTCAGAGCAGTCTGGTCTGAATCTGCACTCTCTGCAAAGACTTTTTCCCTGGTCCGTTGATTCAGATATGGTGAATATAACATTAAGTGAGCTTATTTGTGTTGCACTTTCAGGTTTTTCCCATCTATGCAAATTCTCTATTTAACTCTACCAAATGACAAAATTTTGAAAATCTTTCAAATGAGTGAAAGACACTGTGGAAAAAAAAAGAGAACATGCTGAATACATGCAGTTTCTCCAACTATATTTTCAAAGCCCCACAGGAATGTTTGATCAAGTATTAACAGACTGATTCCAGTCTTTAAAATCTCACCAAGAAGAAACTTGTTAGTGACTGTTTAAAAATGATGGATGGCCATTCCATTCTGATAATGTTTACGTAATGGCCTTTCCGCTAAGGTCTTAGCCTTTACAGAACTCTATACCCTTTGTCCCCACAGCTTCAGACGCTTCGTCCCACTAACATTAAACGAACAACGGCCAATTACTATTTTAAACTTACGGATGTTACAAGTTGCATTTACATCAGCTTGCTCTATGGCAGAGCAATCTAAATTTTTAAATTCCTTTAAAGCAATGTTTCCTTACAAACTCCACTCTGTTGTGATTTACCCTTACTCAGTGCTAAAATGACCTATCAACTTTTCAACACCTGCAACATATATGGAGAGCACTTGTCACAACTTGGCCGATCTCATAAGTACGTATGACGATCAATGGATCACTTGAGGTTTGCCGAATGGTATGGACAGCAGACGACTAGAAGATGTGTTCACATCACCCTATACACTTGATTCAAACTTGTTTCATTCATCTGCTTAATGTGATCATTCTGACCGGAACCAAATACATCATGCGTAACAATGCATGCGCACTCACACTGTACTAAGATATCAGTTTGACCTGAACCGAAATATACTGTCATTCACACTTACGCCCATTCTACTATCAGTTTTAGCTAATACACCTCAACCTCGCTTTTTCCACTACTGTATGTACTGTCTTACACGTGCATACTTACAGTGCGAAATCTAATATCAGCAAAAAACTGTGTAAGATTGACGGATCAGATTATCACCCCTTAAACAATAAAAGAATAACAGTTACTGTGCTGCCCGCTTGGCAGAACAATTTTGACTTTCTCTGTCCTTGCTAACTCCATTTTAAAATGATTGCACTTTGTTGCATGTGATGTTATTTTTTTATTACAATATATTACAGCTTTATGCTACTCCACAAATCCGCTTTCCAGGACTCTGAGTCCTTTGATTATGAATTATCTGCATGTCCAAGGACCATTCTACTTCATGAATTGGTTAGTTTTTAGACCAGATAGATTTTATGGATCCCTTATTATGTGATGACTTGCTTGGAAAAATGTATCACAGGTATGAATTAACTCTTTACTACACAATCCCAACTTTTAACGACCCTGGGAAAGAAGCCTTTGGAAAACATTGTGGGAAAAGGAGAAAATGCTGGTAACCAGCATTTTCTCCTTTTCGCACAATGTTTTCTACCCTTTCCAAAACAAATTTCAATTCTTAAGTTGCATTTAATTTGTTGTCTGCAAATGCTTTCAATTTGGACTGGTTTAAAATTTTCTTGTTTGGTAAAGAGTTAAATCCCCTTTTATCAGAGTACAGCTCATTTCTTTTTTCATATCTGAACATTCATATTTCTCTTTTCATATCTTAACAATGATATTTCACATGCCAGAATTAATCAGTCTGGCTTTATTCTGTAAGATTTAGAATTGCTTATCAAAGTTTGCATATTGAAAAACTGGTCATATGCTAATCTGGTATGACAGAAATTGTTAGAATTCAGTCAAATACCTGGCATTCTTACATTCTTCAGGGATAAAATTAGACTAAATACCAAACAAATACCAGTTTGAAATTACCATTCCAAGAAAAGCTTAGCTAATGGGCAATTTCATGTAGTTGAGAGTAAACAATGGACCCTAGAGGCCCTCAGGAATCATCTTAACCCTTTCCCAAACAAGCCCTGGTTTTCACGTGTCTGCAGTACAAGTCTTTTGAAAACACTGTGGGAAAAGGAGAAATTGCTCGTAATGAGCAATTTCTCCTTTTCCCACAGTGTTTTCTACCCTATTTGATGACTTTCTGCCATTTTCATCAAATTTGAAATTGTCGTCTGCAAACTCTTTCAATTTGGACCAGTCCAAAATTTGTCGTTTGGGAAAGGGTTAACCCTTATTCTGATAAATAAATAAAATGAAACTTTTCAGGGCGATAGTAAAAGCTTGAATAAAACTTATTTTTAGACAAAAATATCTCCTTGTCTTTGGACAAAACTTATTTTTGGACAAAAATATCTCCTTATCGGACAGTGTAGATCCAAGATCAGACTGCACATTCTGTGCAGTCTGATCTTGTTCTACACTGTCCGCAAAAGGTCAGTGAGTCCCACTTAGCAGCTAAAAGGTTAACATTTAAGCTGCTAAGTGTGACCAAAGGACCTTTTGCGGACATTGTGGCTGATAAGGGGATATTTTTCCCCCCAAAATAACTCTGATATAGTAACATTTAGGTTTTTACTTTGCTTGAAAGTTTCATTTGGCTCATTTAGCAGGTTAAGGGTTAATCCTTTAAAAAAACAGGATCCAATTTTTTTGTGACCTGAAGTTTGAAGTTTTACTAAAGGATCCCAATTTTCTGCTTCCCATTGTTGTTCCACAGACCATTTCAAAGACAAGCCGCAGTAAATATTTTCTCTGAACATCTTATCAGTATGGAAAAGTGGAGAATTTTGTAGACTGGTTAACCTTGTTCTGAACAATCCTGTGTTTTATCGATTGTAACAGAGAAGGCTTCTGAAGACATTTTGGAAAAAGGAGAAAATGCTGGTAACCAGTATTTCTTCTTTTGCCAAAATGTTTTCTGCCTTTTGACAGATAAATCCCATAAATCACACAATTTGAGGAATATTGAATTTGTTATCTGCAGCCCTTTAGTACAGACAATTCGTACAGTTTGTCTGTATGCTAAAAGGTTAAGACTTAACTCTTTACCAAACAACAGAAATTTTAGACTTAAAAAGAAAGCATTTACAGACAACATATACATAGACTTAAAAAGAAAGCATTTACAGACAACATATTAAAGCAATTGCAGACGACAAATGTGACTCAAAAATTGAAATTTGTTTTGGGAAAGGTAGAAAACATTGTGGGAAAAGGAGAAAATGCTGGTTACCAGCATTTTCTCCTTTTCCCACAATGTTTTCAAAAGGCTTCTTTCTCAGGGTCGTTAAAAGGCGGGATTGTGTGGTAAAGGGTTAACTCTTTACCAAACAACAGATTGTAGACTTAAAAAGAAAGCATTTACAAACAACATATTAAACATGACTCAAAAACTGAAATTTTCCTTTGGGAGGGAAGAAAATATTATTGGAAAAGAAGAAAATACTGATTTCCAGCATTTTTTTCTTTTCCCACAATGTTGTGGAAACCCAGGATTGTTTGGTAAAGGATTAAGCCTCATGCCAAACAAACATTATCTGGTCCTATAGACAGTGTAGATCAGAATTAGTCAAACCAGAACATTTAGTCAGATCTTGAATATAATTATGCTCCCCATTAACTCTTTACAGAATAACAAATAGATCTATTTCGACTTGTCCAAATTGAAGGCATTTTCAGATGACAGATTTGATTTAATTTGGCCAAAATTTTGGATTTCATCTCAGAAAGGATAGAAAATATGTTGGGAAAAAGAGAAAATGCTGACTACCAGCATTTTCTCTTTTTTTCCATAGCATTTTCAAAAGCCTTCTCTCTTGGGGTTGTTAAAACTCATTGTACTTGGTTTAAAAGCAAGATATTCCTTCAAAGGAAGCCTAGAAATGTAGATAGGCTGGCCTTTTGGAGGGCATGTCTTCAGTCTAATGCACTTGAAAGTTTGTCAGATGTTCCCCAGTGAAAATATTGATTGAAATTTCAGTGAGATTTCATTGAGATTTCAATGAAATTTCAGTGAAAGAAAGGGGCAAAATAACATTGAAATTGTACCAAAATCTCACTGAGATTTCACCAAAATCTCATTGAAATTTCACTGAAATTTCATAGAAATTTCACTGAAAGAAAGGGGCAAAAAAACACTGAATTTCACCAAAATCTCACTGAGATTTCACCAAAAATCTCATTGGAATTTCACTGAAATTTCATAGAAATTTCACTGAAAGAAAGGGGCAAAAAAACACTGAATTTCACCAAAATCTCACTGAGATTTCACGAAAATCTCTTTGAAATTTCACTAAAATCTTACAGGAATTTCATCAAAATCTCAGTGAAATCTTACTATAATCTCAGTGAAATTTAACCGTTATCTCCATGAAATTTCAGTAAATCTCTATGAAATTGTAGAGAGATTCAGTGAAATGTAATCCCCAATTTAATGCCTGATAATCCAACACGACACAAAAAAAAATCATGTCTATTAATCTAAGTAAAAAAAGAAGAGAAACTTATTTCCAAACTGTTATTCTGTTATTTTATTTTTTCTTGTTTTTCACTTCTATTTAATTACTGTTCATTTTGTATTTATACTCAAGTTTTTCCTCTATTTCAGTCCATATTTTTGTCTGCTCCTCTTCACAACAGTTGCATTAGAAATTGTTGAACAGTTCACCTGTAAAGAGAAAAATCAAGTTTTGGAATGTCAATTTGCAAATGGTGCAAGACTCTTTTTGTCAAATAAAATTCTGCCTTTGGAATTTTTTTCTACAATTATTCTATTACCAATGTACTCTGAAGTCATTCAGTTAACCCTTTACCACACGACAAAAAGGCAGACTTGTCCAAATTGAAAGCATGTGCAGACGACTATTTTAATGTGGCTCATATGGTGCAATTTTTCTTTGATAGGTTAGAAAACACTGTAGGAAAAGGAGAAAATGCTGGTTACCAGCATTTTCTCCTTTTCCCACAATGTTTTCAAAAGGTTTCTTTCTCAGGGTTGTTAAAACTCGGGATTGTGTTGTAAAGGGTTAATATACTTTGTACCATGTGCTATCATTTCTACTTTATACTTTTGCTTCACTCATGTCATATGTCTGATATAGACAACTTATGACACATTCTGCAGCCTGACATCCTTTGAAATGATACTCTACTGCCATCACAAGTGTACAATATATCAAACAGTAAATGAAAAAGTTGTGGACAAAGGAGAGTTAACTCTTTACCAAATGATAAACTTTTGGACTCCACAAAACTCAAAGCATTAGCAGACGACAAATGTTGCTCAAGTGATGATTTCTATCTTTGATATGGTAGAAAACATTGTGTGAAAAGGAGTGATGTTACAAGCATTTTCTCCTTTTCCCACAATGTTTTCAAAAGCCTTCTTCAGGGTTAAAACTCGGCATTGTGTAATAAAGGGTTAAAACACTTTTAACAAGCAATTTCTACTGTGAAATATGTTGTTCACACAAACAGAATTGTAAGTTGTACCACTTTTTGTTCATAGTTTCAAGGCCCTTTTCATTTGCAAAGGTGTATGGAAATGCCCCATCTTGGAAGCCATGCAAGAAACTCACTTCAGCTTTGAATAAACTAAAAAATACTGAGAGTACCCTGCCCTTATATGGGTAACAGTTAGCCCTGTGTCTAAAATAAATATTTTCAGTGATGACTAGTACTGAGAAGATTGAAGTAGATATTTTCAGTAATAACAGTTTGATATACTAGGTATCTGAAAATATTTAAGTTTTCTCATGACAATGACAGGGATTTGAAAAAACATCGGCGTTTTCTTCAATACTAGCTAAGCTTATAAATGTGTCTTTTACAATAAGAGAATAATTGTCAGTTTTTTTTTCCTGTATATGCAGTATTTCAATTTGTGTATTGTTTAAGGCAAGCTTAGCACAAAATATCTGATTCCTTATCATATTGACTTAAAAAGTATGTTTATAAATATGTGCTTGATAATTCCAAACACAAACCACAAGGAAAGTTTAACCTTATACCACACAATCCAAAGTTTTAACTGCCTCTGGGAAAAAGGCTTTTGAAAACATTGTGGAAAAAGGAGAAAATGCTGGTGACAATGCATGTGGGTACCAACACTTGACTTCTGGTGCTTTTCAGTGAAAAAGGGGCATAACTATGTAAAAAATACTTTGACAATTATCTGCCGTTGTTGTATGGATGCCCTTTTGATAGTTAACAACTAGTCCAAGTTTGAATTAAATATCTTCAGTAATAAGAGAGACATCTACCAAAAACAGCTGAGCTAATAAAACTGATTCATATTCCAAAAGATGGTAAAGCATGGGGCAAGCCTCTGAAAATAACTTACTGATCTTGTCATTTGTTTCCATCAGCTAGCACATACCACTTTATGAGCAATTTTCATCAGATTCTGCTTCAGCTGACTTCTAGCTATGGTAAAGAGCTTTTTGGCTATTGCAGTGCAAGTCCTGTTCTGAAAAAGAAACAAAAAAAAAACCCTTCATTTTACCGTTCTATCACTATTAGACAAATAAAAAGCTTCCATTCTTTTCTCCTTTTTCTACAATGCTTTCGAAGTTTTTAATTTTAAATAACTAAAGAAAATAAACACTACTAGAAACAAGTAATTGTTACAAGGAAGTTCTTTTGTTGTTCAACACTGAAATATTGAGACACCTGCCTGCAATGATATATATCACAAAGATACACGAGACAAAAT
Organism: Tridacna gigas; assembly: GCA_945859785.2. Classification (NCBI taxonomy): domain Eukaryota; kingdom Metazoa; phylum Mollusca; class Bivalvia; order Cardiida; family Cardiidae; genus Tridacna; species Tridacna gigas. The sequence continues at coordinate 61,110,584 of OX244032.2, forward strand.
AGTTTAAATGATAGCAAGGATTTCCATATTTGAATAATTGTGCATGGCCGGCCCATTGTGGAACTGGAAATGTGCAAATTAAGTATTTGAGAATCATACCAGCACTTTAGATTGAAAACTAAACTATTTAAAGCTCTGCAGTTTACAGTACTAAACAGGAAGTGTTTTATATGAAATTTACAATACAGGTATAAACTGACCCTAAACAAATGGCCTTTTTGTTATTGGTCCATAAAGAAATTATACATTAAGCCTCCTTTTTCCATGACATGGTATTTCATTAAATAAAAACAAATAATGATTGTCAGTGGATTATAATGAAGGACATAAATATGAAGTTTCGTAAAATTTTGTCCAGTAGTTAAAAAGATATTCGCCCATAATGGAAATATACATCAAGCCCCCTTTTTCCATCATATGGCATTCAATCAAAAAGGCAAAAAAACTCTATCAGCAGATTAGTATAAGGAACACACGTTTTAAGTTTCATCAATTTTCAACAAGGATTTTAGAAGGTACATGTATGTGTCCAGAGAGATGGACTAGCAACTGTTATTGGTCCATAATGAAATTATACATTAAGCCCCCTTTTTCCATGACATAGAATTTCATTAGATAAAAACAAATAATGATTGTAAAATGATAGACAATATAAATATTAAGTTTTCATAAAATTTTGTCCAGTTGTTAGAGATAATGGTCCATAATGGAAATATGCTTCAAGCCCCATTTTTCCATGACATGGTTTTAAATTAAACAAGAGGGCCATGATGGCCCTGTATCGCTCCACTGGCTTATAAATATAAACCACGAAGAAAAGTCTTCGCTATATAAGCCCTTATAAAACTTTGACCTCATGGCTACAGTCTGACTAAATGGGGAATATTGTATTAGAAGAATAACATGCCAAATGTGGGAGTTCTTGGCCTTATGGCTGGTAACAAGATGGTTTCTGAACTTTTCACTCCATAAACCCATGTAAAACTTGTGATCCCTGGTGCAGGGCCAAACTTGATCCTAGAGCTGTAACTTGGGCCCTCTTTGTAACTGTCCACTAAATAATGCTATAATTATATGCAAAATTTGGTAGCCTAAGCCTTATGGCTATGTACACCAAGATTTAAAAGTTTTCCCTATGTAAGCCTATGTAAATCTTGTGACCCCCCCCCTCCAAGTATGAGGCCAAATTGACCCCAGGACTATACTTTGGGCACTTTTGGTAGACTCCAACTAGATCAAGCTAAATGCCAAATTTGGTAGCTCTAGGCCTTATGGTTTCAGACAAGAAGATATTTAAAGTTTTCTCTATATAAGCCTATGTATAAAACTTGTGACCCCTGGGGAAGAGCCAATTTTGACCCCAGGGCTATAATTTCAAGAAACATGATAGAGGTCTACTACATAAAGCTACATGCCAAATTTGGTAGCCCTATGCCTTATGGTTTCAGACAAGAAGATTTTTAAAGTTTTCTCTATATAAGCCTATGTAAAACTTGTGACCCCTGGGGAAGAGCCAATTTTGACCCCAGGGCTATAATTTCAAGAAACATGATAGAGGTCTACTACATAAAGCTACATGCCAAATTTGGTAGCCCTATGCCTTATGGTTTCAGACAAGAAGATTTTTAAAGTTTTCTCTATATAAGCCTATGTAAAACTTGTGACCCCTGGGGCAGAGCCAATTTTGACCCCAGGGCTATAATTTGAAGAAACTTGATAGAGGTCTACTACATAAAGCTACATGCCAAATTTGGTAGCCCTATGCCTTATGGTTTCAGACAAGAAGATTTTTAAAGATTTCCAATATTTTTCAGTTTTGTTGCCATGGCAACCAGAGTTTTTGAAGGAATCAAATTCTTTCAAGAAATTCTGAAGAGGACCATGTCAGGATCATTTCTGTGAAGTTTCGTGAAAATCGGATGGGTAGTTTCAGAGAAGAAGATGTTTGAAATAAAAGTTAACGCACGGACGGACGGACGACCGGACGGACGGACGCACGACGGACACCTGGCCATGACATAAGCCCGCTGGCCTTCGGCCAGTGGAGCTAAAAACCTGTATCGGCAGCCTATCATTAGGAACACATGTATGAAGTTTTATAAAATTTCATCAAGGACTTTATAATATAACATCTGTCCAGATGGACAGAGAGACGGATAGACTACGCAAAAATTATCTTTTCTATCATACTTATCAACAAAGATTAGACACATCCACCTTGTACAAAAGGTACAAGTGAGACTGCAGAGGTAAAATCACTGAATCAACAAATTTTTATACATCAATCGGGTATTTCACTGGACGTCTATAATATGGGTAGGCTATTCCAGAGCACATTCTTCACGACTGGTCTCATTCAATGGCATGTTGTTATGTCGTCATCAGGTTTTAAATTTACCCTCCTTTATTAATATAATTACAAATTGTGTCAAAAACCACAACTTAAGTTATCTGAACTAAAAAAATTTTAAAAAAAGGAGTATTTCTGTGGTATTTCTGTATTTAGGCAATTTGTCGGACCCCATTTCAAGGCCTTATGGCTTGAGACAATAAAAATTTTAAGTTTTTTTTTTCTTTCCAGTTACCAAAACAACCAAGTTCTGCATGTAACAAATAATTGTCACCTTTGCTGGAGATAGATGATCACTCTATGTAGCGTCAAATACACTGGCATCTAGCATCTTGAAATCTTTACCAATCAAGATTTGGTCCAGCTCCTTGTCTGTTTCATCTGTAAAATTAAAAGTATTATTTTTATTAAAGTTAATTCAACCTGTACATCTTCTGATAAACCTGAGTGTATGCATATAGTGCAAACTTAAATTTTCTTTCAAATTCAATCAAACTGAACTCAGTACCCAGTCATTTTGATAACAGTAACACTAAAAGAAATTCTACATAAGATAAAAACAATGCATGGGCAGTATTACCATTTTTGGGACAAACTGTTTTTTTTCTGGACTTTTACCAGATTGGATTTTTCGTCATGGCAAGTACATTCTAGTTCAGTTTTTTTCTGTCCAAAATTTCAACATCATCATTTTGTTTCTCAATTATCACACAGTATGAGCACCATTCGACAGGTCAGAATCTTCATAAAAAGTGCAAATATTTATAAATGCTTCAAAAGAGAAAGGGATACAGTCAAAATGTGCCCAAACCAAAATGTACCAAAGAAATGTCAAAACATACCAAAGTTAAAGTTAAAAAGTACACATAATTTATGTTAAATGTACGTAATATAAAAATCACTTTGTACCATTCTTGAACTTAGATAAAAGTAAAAATTCTAAAACCTATTACCTTTAAATGGATGGTTTGATTCCCAAATTGCTGTATTGTTGGTCATAGTTAAGAATATAGTAAGGTATGTGATGTTGAATTTTATTTTGACAATTGTTAAAGGTAAGGAATGGCTAACATAAATAAAGCAACATTTAAAAACCACCAACTTCTAAATGGTGATTACAATTTCTACTTACATTTTACCCATAATTTACAAAGATCAGATATAAAAACACAACAAAAGTCTTAGGTACACTTTGACTTTACACACTGCACATTTTGACCCAATTGGGTACGATGTGGTTTGGGTACGTTTTGACTGTAAACTCAGAGACGGCATATGCCATTTCTTTGTGTACAGAAGCGGCATGTGTGTTATCACATATCTGAAGTAAGTTTAATCATCATTTGGCTGTAAAAGTTGAGTTGAGAAATAACCGTACGTACCGAATTTTTTTCCAGTGACGCCAATTTGTACACACGGAAATCGAAGCCTGGAAATTTTGCCGATAAACTCGGTCACCTGTTCTGTGTAGTCACAAAGTGGCATCGTGGCTAAACAATATTCCTAGGATTGAGTACTTTTGCTGATACAGGATCGTCATTTACCCATACGAAAATGATAAAGATTTCATTTACTCTATCGGAGCGATTCCCTTTCTTCAGTTGAGCGCGTGGAGTAAACGTCCGGTAAAAGACTGAGACTGTGTTTCCTTGCAGATTCCAACGGTCAACATCCTACCGCGCGGTACCCAGACTAGGATGGCAGAGAATTTTGATAGGTGATCAAATTTGAAAAAAAAATCTGATGCAATTTATGTATAACACTTAAAAATACTTTTCTCTGTTAGAAATTTTGTAACCCAAAAGATGCATCGATTTTTACATTTTAAATTTTGATATTTTAATAAACTTTTAAAAAACACACAACCGGAAGTTGCGTATGTTCACGTTTCTCAGTCGGATACTTTCGGTAACTTCCCGTAGTCGCTATACATGTGGCATATGTACATGTTAACATGCGCTTTCGCAACGTTCAATTTCGGAGCTAATCTGCTAAGTATGGGAGGAAAATTTGTCACATAGGTAATTTATTGCAGTACGGTAACAAAGAAAATACAAGAGGGCCATGAAGGCCCTGTATCGCTCCACTGGCTTATAGATATAAACCATAAATACTAAACATTTCAATTCTGAGCCAAATGATTTCAAAATGAAGATTTACAAAGTTTTCTCTGTAAAAGCCCATGTGAAAGTTGAGACCCGCAGGGCAAAGCCATTTTTGATCCCAGCGCTATAATTACTTGAACCCTGGTAGAGGTCCACAAGATAAAGCCACATGCCAAAATAATACAAGTCTATGCTGTATGGTTATAAATAAGGTGATTTTCAAGTTTCGTCCATATGAAGCCTCTGCAAAACATAAGACCCCTGATGAAAGGCCAGTTTCAAAACTAGGCCTTATGGCTAGGTACAGGAAGATTTTTAAAGTTTTCTCTATATAAGGCTTTGTAAAACTTGTGACCCCTGAGGCAGAGCCAATTTTGACCCCAGGGCTATAATTTGAAGAAACATGATAGAGGTCTACTACATAAAGCTACATGCCAAATTTGGTAGGCCTATGCCTTATGGTTTGAGACAAGAAGATATGTAAAGATTTCCAATATTTTTCAGTTTTGTTGCCATGGCAACCAGAGTTTTTAAAGGAATCAAATTCTTTCAAGAAATTCTGAAGAGGACCATGGCAGGATCATTTCTGTGAAGTTTCATGAAAATTGGATGGGTAGTTTCAGAGAAGAAGATGTTTGAAATAAAAGTTAAAGCACGGACGCACAAGGGACACCGGGCCATGACATGAGCCTGCTGGCCTTTGGCCAGTGGAGCTAAAAAACGTATATACTAATTAAATTATGCTTTTGTCATCAGCCCAAGTGTGGTGTTTTACTACTTGTGTTTTATTATCAAAGTGTGAATGTAAGTAAATTTAACATGTTTACACAAGTCCAACATGTATTAAGCAAATACCTGTGAGACACTCAAAATCTGCTGGCTTTTATTGCAACTACATTAATGACAAGATCATGACCTCTCTAGGACCTCAATTACTGATTGCTTTATACAGGCTGATGGCTTAATGGAGATGGCCATTAAGAAAGGTTGAACTGTATTTTGGTAATTAATTGTCTCTTAATAATTTACATATTCACAATTTTTCACAAATAATTGGCATTTTAGTGAAATATCATCAGAATTAAAAACAAAAAAAATCACTGAAATTTCAATGAAAAATTATAGGTCTTCAAAAAAAATTTTCACTGAAATTTCAACATATTTCAATGAAATTCTCACCGTAATTTCACTGAAATTTGGTCATTTTGCTGGGATTTGGTGAAATTTCAAGATTTTATTGAAATTTCACCAAAATTTGGTGAAATTTCACTGAAATTTCAATATCATTTTCACTGGGGTTTGTCTTGATGATATCTAAGAATAGTTTGAAAATGGGTCACTTCAGGTGAAAAAGTAGGTCACTGGGACGATTCTTTGAAAAACTGTGCAATTATTCTAGAGGCCACAGTCATTTTCACTCATGAGAGTTGGTCAGAATGTTTGTCTTGATGTCATCAGTTAGGATGGTAAGAGTGTAAATGGGTCACATTGGGTCACAAAGTAGGTCACCAGAACAATCGTAGAAAAATCTTGCGTGCTGTCTAGAGGCTAAGTTCACAAGTTTATCAAGGAACAGATCACTTTTCTCAGGGGAGCGCTTTAGGGCCATTGGCCCTCTTGTTTACTTTCTGGCATTAATTTAGCTGTGAAAGAGTTAAAAATATCCAAGGTTCTTCATGATTATCTGTCTAAATAGGAACTTAATCCATCACTCCACAATGCCATTTTTAGACTACCTTTTTTTTAAGTTTTCTAGAGAAGCAAAGATCAAACACAGAACCCTTTACAAAACAAAATCTGTTTTAACATCCTTGAGGAAAGAAGGCTTTTGAAAACATGAAGGGAAAAGGAGAAAATGTGGATAAACAGCATTTTTTTTCTCTTTTTCTCACAATATTTTCTACTTGTTCACAGACAATTTTTGTTCCTTTCAAAGACAATTTCCTTTATTTGAGCCACTCAGAGGTTTCATCATCTGCAAATGCTTTCAATTTGGACAAATCTAAATTTTTTTTTGTGTGGGACAGAGTCGTTATGCAACTTACATGTTAGGATAACTATAGAGAGACAATGTGACAAGGAAAGAATTTGCAGACTGTTGGAAATATATAACTTTTGTCATGGTCTTTAACTCTCTACCACACAGTCCTAAGTCTTAACAACCCTGAGGAAGAAAGCTTTTGAAAACATTGTGGGAAAAGAAGAAAATGCTGGTAACCAGCTTTTCTTCTTGTCCCACAATGTTTTCAACAATCTCAAAGACAGATACTGTCATTTGTGCCCCATTTTATTTGTCGTCTGCAGCTGCTTTCAATTTGGAATGGTCGAAAATTTTGTTGTGTGGTAAAGGGTTAAAAAGGTCTTATCTACTGCAGAAGGTTCAAATGCTGCTTGGGGAAAAAAAACATTCCTTCGGGATTCATTAACTCTTTACCATGCAATAAAATTTTAGAATGTCCAAATTGAAAGCATTTGCAGATGACAAATTAAAAGTTGCTCAAACAACAAAATTTGTTCTTGATGGTGTAGAAAACATTGTGAGAAATGGAGAAAATGCTGGTAACTAGCATTTTCTTCTTTTGCCACAAGGTTTTCAAATGGAGTTAGCAAGGGCAGGAAAAGTCAAAACTGTTCTGCTGAGCGGGCAGCGCAGTAACTGTTATTTTAAGAAGTGGTAATTTAAACTGTCAATCTGACGCATTTTTTTCCTGGTGTAAGATTTCGGAATAAATATGTACACATGTGTAGGAAAGTATATAGGGTAGTGACAAAAGCGAGGTTGAGGTGTATTAGCTAAAACTGGAAGTAGAATAGGTTCAAGCGTGAATGACGGTATGTTTGGTTCAGGTCATCTGATATCATAGTACAGTGTGAGCTTGCATGTGTCGTAACACATGATGTATTTGGTTTCAGTCAGAACAATTACAGTAAGTGGATTTGCTATACAAATCCGCTAAAAAGGAGCTATTGCTTGTTAAGAAGATTTCTTCTTTCAAAAGCTCTCTGCCAGTATCTTCTGCTAGGTGGTACTTTTCAAATACATACCTGCCTATCTGATTTGGGCATTCTGGGTACAGAGCCAGACTACTTTTTCAAGTCGGGAATCGATGCTGTGAATTTTGAAATAAAATATATGTTTACTCACTAAAACCTACCTTGTACAATCAACCAAGCCATGGTTAGCTTGCATATAACCTATGCACCAGCCATTTATAAACATAGCACCTATAAGCTATGGAAAAAGCCCTGGTATAAGCCGGGCAAGATGGGTACATTATTTTTAGCTCACCTGAGCACAAAGGTGAGCTTTTGTGATCATACTGCATCCATCATTCCTCGTGCGTCATCAGGGTCTTCAACATTTACCTTGTGTGCACTCTAGAGGCCTCATCATCAGTCAGATAGTCATGAAACTTGGTCAGAACTTTTGTTTTGATAAAATCTTGGACAAGTTTGAAATTTGGTCATGTTGGATCAAAAAGCAGGTCACTGGGCTAAATCTTTGAAAACCATTGTGTGCACTCTAGAGGCCACATTTTCAGCCTGGTGCCCTTGGAACATGGTCAGAATGTACGTATTGATAAAATCTTTGACAAGTTCAAATTTGGGTCATAAAAACCATGTGTGCACTCTAGAGGCCACATTTTTAGCCTGATACTCATGAAACTTAGTCTGATTATTTGTCTTGATGTTATCTTAAAGAAGTGTGAAATTGGGTTACATCAGGTCAAAAAGAAGGTTACTGGGTCAGATTTTAGAAAAATATTGTGTGCACTCTACAGGCCTTATTTTTAGCCAGTTACTTATGAAACTTGCTTAGAATGTTTGTCTTTATGATATCTTCAATATAATTGAAATTGGGTCATGTCTGGTCAATAGGTAGGTCACTGAGCCAAATCTAAGAAAAACCTTGTGTACACTCTAGAGGCCACATTTTCAGTCTGATACTCATGAAACTTGGTTCGAATGTTTGTCTTGATATCTTGGACAAGTTCAAAATGGGTTACATCAGGTCAAAAACTAAGTCCACTGGGCCAAATCTTAGAAAAACCTTATGTGCATCATAGAGGTCACATTTTCAGCCTGATACTCTTGAAACTTGCTCAGAATGTTTGTCTTGATGATATCTTGGACAAGTTTGAAATTCAGTTACATTTGGTAAAAATGTAGAGGTCACTGGGCAAAATCTTAGATAAACCAGGTGTGGAAGATAGAGGCCAGATTTTCAACCTGATACTCATGAAACTTGGTCAGAATGTTTGTCTTGATGATATCTGGGACAAGTTCAAAATTTTGCCATGTCAGGTCCAATAGTAGGTCACTTGAACTCATATGTTTTACATTATTAAAACCAGGATCTCTTCAGCTTTATCAACTGTAGATGACTTAACTCGGGTGAGCACTTTAGGGCCAATTGCCCTCTTGTTGTTGTCAGTCTGTTGCACAAGTCCAGGTTTTCCCCACGGCTATATTTAGAAATTGTAAACAGAGATATATATGTATAGTATGTATTTATTTTTTGCGCTTGAAATCACTGTATTTTTAAGAAATTTGAAACAAAAAAACTGGCTTGATTTTTCCACTGATGTATTATGTATAGCCATTTTTTACTTGCTATTTATAGTGTCAATTTACACGCTGCATATTAATATTTATCCTGTATCGCAGACAGGTCCAATCTTTGAAGAATATTGACATGCGCACACAACGGCCCTCTGCTGAAAAGGAGTATATACTGGTTTGTAGCATCAATCAAAACAGTGTTTTTTCTCCTCAGTTAACTCTTTACCTATCACATGCTTTAAAAGGAAGAAAACTTTTGAAGACATTATAGGTAAAGGAGAATTCTCATGATGTTTAATACCTTTTCATTGACAAATCCCAATCCCATTATTTAAATCACATTGAATTTGTCATCAGCACAGTCATGTCCTCAACAAGTCAAAAAATTTGTCATTTGGCGGAGTTAAAAGAATTTGAAATACAAAATAATTCAAGGCAGTTTTACCCCAAAAAAGCTTCATCAATATTTGGCAGTAAAGACTGAAGTATCAGTGTGCATGTTTTGCTTGTTCTATGCTTACATCATTTAACATGACTCATTGTTTACATAAAATACTTTTTTTTCCACCTGCATATGTCCCAAATCATCATAGAAATATTTCACATGGTATACACGAATTAAATTGCGTACCTTTGTATATTAGTACCTAACAGAGAACTAGCTGAAGTCTTCTCTAGCAAACTTCAGCCAATGCAAATTAAACTTCCCGAATAATAATCTGAGTTCGATTTACATGCCTAATTATATATTCAGTATAAAGGTCAGGATCAGGTTCAATGAAGTAGCCAATATCTTGATTAGTACAGCAAAAGCACCTTATGTTTCCCATAACCTCTTACCACACAATCCTACTTTTAATGACCCTGTGTAAGAAGCCTTTTGAAAACATTGTTTTTCCATAATGTTTTCTAACCTTTCACAGACAAATCCCTATGTTTAAGACAATTTTGATTTGTTGTCTATATTAATACCATCATTTTGGACAAGTCTTAAGAGTTCACATCCAAAGTGTAAAATGACAGATTTGCTTTTAACACTCTTTTATGCTGCTTCCAACCTTATTATCTAAAATACTGGTAAACATTTTCTTCTTTGTCCCACTTTATTGTGTCCCTGGCTCGGCCAATTTCTTTCCAAGGATTGATGATAGTCACTGCCAATGGGTTCATTCCTCTCTCACCGCTGACCATTGTTTTGACGATGATCATGTGGGAGAGCAGCCAGTGGCTTGCCAAGAATATTATGCTTATAACTGGTTAAAGAATCTCCAGGAATGCATGGATAGGTGCACTGGCTGCCTAGATATAACCGAAATAATGTTGAAAGTAGCGTTATACACCATACAGTCAGTTGATCAAACACCTTGTTTTGTCGTTGTACCATATGCAAACACTTTTAATTTGGATGAGTCTAATACTTTGTCATTTGGTAAATAGTTTAACCCTTTACCACACAATCCTGACTTTTAACAACCCTGATGTTGAAGCTTTTTGAAAACGTTGGAAAAGGAGAATATGCTGGTAACCAGATTTTCTCCTTTTCCCACAATGTTTTCTACTCTTTTGAAGACAAATCGCATCATTTGAGTCACACTGAAATCGTCTTCTGCAAATGCTTTCAATTTGGACGGGTCTAAAATTTTGTTGTTTGGCAAATAGTTGAAGAAGGAATGTTCCTGCAACTGATACGATAGGCTGTTACTATTTTGCTCATCTGCCTAGCACATGGTGTTGAAATTATGTACCTGCTATGGGAAACTTTTTTAAATCTGTAGAATTTATCAAATCACCCCCATGTTTTCTTGATCAATTTTTCTTCATTTGTTAGTTTGCTTGGACTGCAATGCATTACAAAATTGCCTTCATGTTTTATTTATATCCAACACAGATGTTGAAGAAAAACTTCTAAATATTTTTCCATGTTAATGTAAACATTGTCTGGCAGAGATGTAAATTGAAACTGAACAAGAAATGACTTTCAAAAAGATAGACGGCATAAGAGATACTGGAATATGAATATTGAACTCTTTTGTGGCTCAATATGAAGAAAAAATAATGAAAAGTAACCTCAGGAGCAATTGCCTCTTTTGTCTCATTGTTTTTCATTTTGTTGAGAAGTAGTATATTGGGTTACTCTTATGAACATATTAAATTTCCAAATAGCACAAGAAAAGAATCATTCCCAATTACATTATTTTGCTATGGTATGAATTAAGGCCTCAGGGTATCAATTAGCTGTAGCAACGCTCGTTAATTGTGGTTTCATAAATGTGCAAGCAAATATGCCAGCCGGGGACCCGCCAAATAAACGTGCACATTTTTGACCAATCGCAAATTACCATCTATTTATTCTTTATCAGTACCAAAAAGTAGGTCAAAAGCTAGCACATTCAGCTATGCCGAAAAATACAAATCAGCAAGTTTTCTATTTTGAAATCTTACCTTGGAAAATCAAAATCTGTTGATGGGAGTTTTATGGTTCACAGCCAAACTAATTTGTCAACCTCTTTTCATCCATAGACTGTGGTTATTATCATTTTCTCCCTTTCCCACAACTTTTTCAAAGGGTTCTTCTCTCAGAGCCGTTATAATTGGAGATTCATAGGTAAAGGGTTGGACTATTACCAAAGTAATCCTGTGTACTTAGGGGCTCCAGATGAGAGGGAGTGATAGTATTCTAATTCCGTTATTTCTCTTCCAAACCCTTGGTTATGGGTACTCATTAGAATTGTCTCAGCGAGAGGATTCTAATGAGTACCCTAACATAGGGTTTAGTGGGGAATAACTGATATTTTCAATTTTGAAATCAAAATCACTCCCTCTATCTGGAACTCTGTATTTATGTACCAGAGGAAAAAGGCTTTCGAAGACATTTGAAAGGATAAAAATTTAATGTTGCAGACCAAATTAGCCATTTCAAACTGCTTTCAGGCCTTGTAAAGACAAAGCCCATCATTTGATCTAAAGTACTCCTAACATTAATATTACTGTCTAGGAAATGCTTTCAATATGGAAAAGTCGAAATTTGTGTTGTCAGGTAACATATAATACAGGGAAAACAAGCAAGTGAACAGAGATGTGTGTCTGGGCCTGTAGTATGTAGCAGTCCAGGGCATTATGAAACTGTCACATTCACAGCATTGTTAATGAAGTCGGACGCCACATGAATGACAGGTCCTAATATATACTGTATGTTCTTTTTATCGCAGCCAATAATGAATTTTGTGTCACTTTTTTCCCTTTCCTATGTAGGATCAGCCAAGTTCAATAATTTTGAATTCATGAATAAATTGCAACAACAGAGGAATGCTATTCTGAAAGGAGCTAATGCATTAAGCCTGTACATTTGTTGACATGTATTTATAAGGGGATTTCTAGCTATACAATTAGGTACCCTCCAAAAGAAGGCGAGGGGGGTGTCCCAAGGTCCTACATGGGGTGGGGTCAAGGGGGCAAAGCCTCTGGTAGGAAGGAAATAGAGTTTTTTTCTTGAGAAAACGCAGCTCCTTTTAAGGATTTATCATCATTTTTTGTCCTTTGCTTTGCTTGTCTCTTGATCACTTCAAAAAATACATATACTACTCAAAATTTGATAAGGATCACTTATAAGATTGTGTTTACTCGTCCAGTAATGCCTGTTGGAGCTATGGAACCGTGGTTGGCTGGACTGGGTGGGCAGATATTGCAGTCTGCAGCATGTCCCAAGCATGTTCAATTGGATTAACCCTTTATATACGAGTACCGCCTGTATGCGTCGGCAAATACTACCCTCGAAATCCCAGAGCCGAGTAAACTCGCTATATTTTACCATATTGTATCATAATCCGAGAGACGCCTTCCCTCGCTGCTATTTACTATACTGGAAAATCCCAGAGACGCGTTCATGTGTTCAGAAGACCGATGTTAAAAATAAGCCGATTGGCTTAAACCAACTCAAAATGCAACAAATCCGATTTCATTCTCCAATCAAATAATGTTTCACAATTCATAAATACGTAATACCTCTATTTTCATCTTTCAAACAAAGGAATGCGAGGGGATTTTCCGACCGTTATTCTCTTTGTCCTCATTCAAACGATATCGACAATAATGGTGTCATACGAAAGTGAAAGTGATAGTGAATTCCAAGGATTTTCCCAGGAAGATCTTCTTTCTGTTTACGAAAGAGATGATTTATTGAGCGAGGATGGCTCTGATATCAGTATAAGTCCAGTTTCCACGCTAGAAATTAGCGAGGACGAGTCAGATGACGAGCCCGTCGCGTCGGTGTGGAGTTCAAATCTTCGAAGGTTTGAAGTTAAGGAATTCACATCGCGTGTAGGTGCTACTTTTGACATGGGTCCTGGAAAGAATGAGAGAGATTTCTTTCAGAAATTCTTTCCTGATCATCTCATTCAAAGAATTGTCTTGGAAACAAACAACTATGCAATGAGAATGATTTCGGAGAAGGCCGATCCAAAGTGGCACCCCACGACACTGGCAGAAATGTATGCGTTCCTGGGAATTTTTGTAATTTTTAGTATTATGCAGATACCAAAATTCTCAATTGCATGGAACACTGCATCATACTTTGGTTTGCCAGGAGTTCCTGATATAATGACCGGAGAGAGATTTGAAAAGCTGTGCCAGTACTTTCATGTTAATGACAGCCAAACAAATCCTCCTAGAGGGACACATGGTCATGACAAGTTACATCATATTAGACCAGTGTATGATGTTGTCAATTCTCTCTGTTTAGAGAATTATGACCCTCCTCAAGCTCAGTCAGTTGATGAGGGGATGATAGCCTACAAAGGCAGGCTATCATTCAAACAGTATTTACCGGCCAAGCCAACAAAATTTGGAATTAAGGTTTGGGAACGTGCACACCCAAAAACGGGTTATGTGCATGAATTCCAAGTCTATTATCGGTAAACCTGACTCACTGCGAGGTCAGAGAGTAACAGAAGAAGGCTTAGGGACCAGAGTAGTCAAAGACTTGACAAGAAATATCTGTGGAAAAAACCACCACATTTACATGGATAATTTTTTTTCAAGTCCTAAGCTTTTTGAAGATCTGCTCCTGGATGACATCTACTGCTGTGGAACAGTTAGGTGTAATCGAAAAGGCCTTCCAGAGTCACTTAGAAAACCACAAGAAGTGACGAAGCAAGGAGACATGAAAAGCCTCCAAAAAGATACCATGATTTGTGTTGCATGGAAGGACAAAAAGCTTGTACATTTGCTTTTTAATAACATGGACCCAAATCAGCTGTCACATGTTACACGCAGACAAAAAGATGGTCGCACCAAGGATGTACGATGTCTAAAAGTGGCCGATGTCTACTCCAAGCATAAAGGAGGCGTGGACATTGCTGGCCAAAACAGAATGCAGTATTCAACTGCTAGGAAGGCAAAAAAGTGGTGGAAATATCTGTTTTGGTTTTTGTTTGACACTGCTCTGTGCAATGCCCTTGTCTGCATGAAAGAGTCTGCTAATCACCAGATGAAAACTAAGTCAGGAAAATCCAAGAAGAGAGCACATATAGATTTCAGAATGAATCTTGCGAGACAGCTTGTTGCTGGTTTCGTTGGATCAAGAAAGCGGCGTGCTCCTTCAAATTTGGATTCAGAGGGTACTCGGCACTGGCCTACTAGATTCCCTAAAAGAGGCTGGTGTGTTAACTGTAGTAAGGAGGGTCAACGCCATGAAATACTCCTTGGCTGTAAGCAGTGTCAAAAACATTTGTGTGTTGATCATGACTGTTTTGAATCAAAGCGCTGACGCACTGAAGGCAGCGGGTTTGTGCCAGCTACAGATCTTATTACTTTCTTTGCACAGGTTTCCTTTATACTTGACTTGAAGTAAATAGGTGCCTTAATTGATCTGCAAACAGTATAGACTTAGGTCAGCCTGTGCAGGCAGTCAGTCTGTGCAGTCTTCACAGGCTGACCTGGGCTGAAACTTTTCGCCATTGGTCCATTTTCTGTACATCGAAGGGTCGGTCTATGGATCAATAATTATTTATGTCTTGCTTGGTATAATCCATCACGAGGATGCAAGAAGCCCCCTTTTGCCAAAGCACAGCTCATTTGTTTGTGGCTAAAATAAAGATAAAATCTAGTACATGAGCACAGGCAGAAAACAAGACTTGAATAAATGATATTAATCCTTTCCAAAACAATCCCAAGTTTTTATGACCCTGTGGAAGAGGCCTTTAAAGATATTTGTGGAAATGGAGAAAGTGCTTCTAACCAATGTTTTCTATTATATCAATCCGTAACATTTATGAAATTCTTGAATGGTATCTTAAAGTACTGAAAACCAGTCTTGGTATAATTTTGAGGTTTTACACCTCAAAATCCTTGTAGGCCAAATAATGTGCTTTATAAAAGTTTTGCCGATCCCTTTTAAGGAGTTTGTAGCTCAAAGACTTGAAGTTGGTACCGCTGGTTTAAATTTCCAGCATGGTCTTCTTTCTGATCCACTTATCATTTATGCCATGTTGTTATTCAGTGCATGACCTTAAGGAAATAGCCAAGAAACGCATGCATAGGTACACTGGCAGCTGTTATGACCCAAGCTGTTTAAATTTTATTAACTGCTAATAAATTATACTGAAAGAAGCCATTTGCAGACAAAAATTGAAACATGGCTCAAAAACAGTGTACATCTTTGATAGGGTAGAAAACATTGTTGGAAAAGGAGAAAATGCTGCTTACCAGCATTTTCTCCCATTCCTACAATGTTTGTAAAAAGTTATGTTCTAAGGGTCGTTAAAACTTGAGATTGTGTTGTACAAGTAAATGCATAATATAATTTGCAGTTATAACTACTTTTAACTCTTTACCACTCAATGCCGACTTCTAACAACCTTGAGAAAAAAGCCTTGTGAAAACAGTCTGGGAAAGGAGAAAATGCTGGGAACCAGCATTTTCTCTATTATCCACAATGTTTTCTATCCTATAAAATAAAACTTGTACCATTTGAGCCACAATGAAATTGTCGTCTGCAAATGCTTTCAGTTTGAACACAGCTGAAATTTTGCCGTCTGCCAAAGGCTTAATGGGTGACTTTTCGTGTAACATCGCCTGTCATAACCGAATCCGACTTTGGCGATAAAAGGCGATGTTACACGAATCCCATTACGATGCCCTATGCTCAAAATTCATCATGCAAACAAACACCGACAAGAAAAAGTCGATGCAAAGAATCAAAGTCGCCGCAAATTTTTTTATTTAATGCTTCAAGAAAGCCAAGGCAAATAAGTAAATGTCAGTTTTCATCAGCAGATTTTTTAACACATTATGAAATTGATGTGACTGTGAATCTATATCAAAAGTTGTCTTCTGTTACAGTATCTAATACCCTCGCATAGCGCTCTCTGAACTCTTTTCCAAACGAAAAATATCAGACTCTTCCAAATTCAAAGCGTTGACAGACGACAATTTAAAAAGCTGCAAAAATGGTAGAAAATTCGCTAGTAGTGGGGGGAAAAGTATTTGTTAAAGGAGAAATTGCTTATAACGAGTAATTTCTCCTTATCCAACATGTTTTTCCAAAAGAATTTGACAGCGCACGTGATAACCCGCGTTTGTTTGGGAAAGTGTTGAAAATAGGGCCAAGTTACTAAAATGTTGCTGTCCTAGGATAGTATGATTCAAGAGAACGTAAGTTTGCAAGGCATGCTTTCAATTTAAACAAGTCTAAAACTATACTGTTTGGTGAACGCTGTTAATAAAGAATATTGGTTTTGCATTGCGATTTATGAACAACACAGCGAAAAACTGGTCTCTCTCCAGATTTTTTCCAACAAAGTACATTGTAAATTTATATAGAACTTGGTGAGAAATAAACAAAAGGGTTCTAAACAATCATTGTTTTAAAAACTAAACTTAGAAAGAAGTAACCAATAATGGTTAGATACAATCATAACCATCATACTCGTTCTTCGGCGGCATTTAACACAATTTCAGCAATGTACAATTTTAGCGGTGGTCATTCAACAAAAAACACAAATAGTAGGAAAAACTAGGTACTAAATAATCAAAATGATAATTAAACCTGTGTACGAAATGACGAAAGTGGATACGAAATGACCAACTGGATACAAAATGACCAAAATAGAAAGTATAGGTAGGTACGAAATGACCAAAATCGTATCTACGAAATGACCTAGGTACGAAATTAACTAGGTACGAAATGACTGGAAACCTGTACAGCCTTGACCAATGGAAACAAGGCATTTATTTGGATGAGTCCATTTCTCGCGAATAGCGAAAATAAAAGTAATACTTGGGCGGATTTTTTGATGTTGTAAGTATTAACAGAGCAAAAATAGTATCGTATTGTATATACTTCGTAGTTTAAGAATGAATTAAAAAGCCAGTTTAAGGCGAAGTAGAAAGATTCCTTGTTAACCTTAACACCCCTATAAAAAAGAAATTCCCATTGTCCATTTCCTAACTCGAAAAACTATTAAAAATATAGTCGCGCGCTTCTGCGCGGCGACTAATAAAAACTTTTGCTCTGAAAATATTTTCTTTTGCACTTTTTCGGTCTATGTAGATACCGACGCCCTCTTTCCGTTTCTATTCTACAGTAACATTACGGATGAACTTGTAAGGTGTAAGGCAGTTTTGAAAGGGTGTCGTCTGCGCGAGTAGCGCGTATTTATACATGATCGTTTGTGTATTCATGGAGGAACTATTTAGTCAAGTGTAGGAATCAAGTTTTGTTTACCTCGCGTATCCAGGAAAAAGCTGCCGGATGCAAGAATTCTCGACCTAGATAAATATCGTAAGCGTTGAAAATCAGTAACTCATACCTGGGGACTATGACAGCGGGTTTCACCCGCTGCCAAAAATATCACACACAACTTTGGCAAAACTAAAATAAAATGGGTCCTGTGTTACTTCTCATTAAAGTGTCTGAAGGCTAAGGGTTTGAGCCTGAAACCTCTGAGTAGGTAGGGATTAACCTGCCACTCAATTATGTCTTTTATGCATATCAGGATCGACCTTTGGCAAGACAATGAAGTGTCCTAGCATTGTACTGGTGAAACCCAGGAAATGCATGGATATGTGAGCTGTCACTATGATATGATTGAAATTACAAGTTGAAAGTAGTGCATAAAACATTAAATCAATAGAATAGGATTCAGTAAAAAACTAAAATAAAAGTGAAATTTTAACAAGTTTTTTTTAGTGTTGCAGTGAAAGTTAGTTTAGTGTTAGTTCAGTGTTAAGAATAAAAAATAAAACAAAAACAGAACAAAAAAAAAAACAGTGAACACAGTGTTTATTGTGTACATAGTGTCTAAAGTGATTGACATTTGAAGAAACTTTACAAAGTTTTTTTTTCTCATTAAATGGATACAGTAAAACTTAATTATAACGAACTCTGATAATGCGAATTATTGCTTAGTACGAATCGAAATCAATTGCCCGGCAAAAAACCTTCTTTCGCCTTTGTAAAAATTAATTGTTAAAACGAATTTGGATATAACGAATTTTCGCATATTGCGAATCAAAAATCAGGTCCGCAGATATCCATTTCAACTGAAAATACCTTGGTTACACTGAAGTCGCATCTAAGGGTCTTTAATTACCAAGTCAGTTATTCACACCTTCCCGCTTGCCCAATTAACACGTTGACACTAGAGGTGTTGATCTACACAACATAAACTGACTGCAATATCGATCGATAATTATCGTGGTAAGGTATAATTTGCCACAAGTAGAAAATTGTCGTCTGCAAATGCCTTCAATTCCTACTGGTATAAAATGTGTTTTGAATGATTAACATCGCTCACTCGATTAAATAAATACGAAATCGGCTACTAGTTTTTCCTACCTGTCCCATTGTACTGTTGAGTGCTAATCGTTCTTGTTGGGATTGTTTCAAGTTGAGCATGGATTCCAAAAAAAGGAAAGCAATTTCATTAGAAACAAAATACCAAATAAATGTTTGACTGCATGTACATGTGTCCACCTTTGAGTCCCGAAATATAACGAAGTTCGTACTATCAATAAAGCGAATTATGCTTATAGCGAATTAAATCTGACGGTCCCGTGAAATTCGCTATATCAGAGTTTTACTGTATACCTTTTGGATTAAAAAGCACAAGAAAAGCCTGTAAGTACATAACTTTTATTTCTAGGTTAAGTTATCCAACAGTTTTGAAAAACAAGGTGATGTTTAGCTATGTCAATTTTGTAGAGATTTCTGCTTGCAGCCATTTTGATGCTAGTATTCTACCTAGCAACAAGCCTGCGTGGCTTATCAGTAAACACTGGGCAGTGCTTAGTGTACACTAGTGGTGTAGTATATAAAGGGTTAAGGTCTGGGGACCTTGCTGGCCAGTCAGTTCTCTCTATAGTTGCTGTCTGCAGGTACTTGTTGGTGACCCATGCCCTGTGTGGACGGGCATTGTCGTCCATCAAAATGAAATCAGGGCCTATAGCACCGGCGTATGGGCGAACATAAACATTTAAGATCTCATTGATGCATCGTGCAGCCGTCAATTTGCCGTTTTGAACGATATACAGGTCCGTTTTTCCCTGCATGCTAATACCCGCCCACACCATGACTGAGCCTCCGCCAAAATGGTTATGGTTAGCAACACATATGGGTGTGAAATGCTCATTGGACGATCTCCATACCCAGACTCGTCTATCAGTGAAGTCCACACTAAATCTGGATTCGTCAGTGAACAGTACTAAGGTCAAGTCATTCAACGTTCATCTGACATGAGCACGCGCTAATTGGAGATGTGCCTGGATGTAGTTTCGCGTCAAAGGAATGCTGGTCATCTGGGCCTCATGCCAGCTCTACGAAGATGGTTTCTAATTGTTTGCGTAGAAATTCTTACACCAGTGGCATTCTGCAAGTCAGGGCGGTAGCCGTAACAAAGCGCTGACGTCGCGCTTGGACGACAATAAAACGGTCTTCACGCCGAGTTGCGACCCTCTCATGACCACCACCATGCCTATACCTGACATTTCCGTGAGTTCGTAACCGTTCCCACATCCTTGCAACACTGCTCTGGGACACCCCAAGGACACCTGCCACATGCCGTTGGGAACACCCAGCCTCAAGCATCCCTATCCCCCTATTCATCTCTTTGGCGTCAAGATGCTGTCTTATTCGTAAGTAAGCCATACCCAATGCTAGCTTTGTAATAAACGTTACCATGCACATGCAAATTTGAATATAACGGATGTGTACATGAGGGTACATGCCAATGGCGCACCCTTTTTTCATGGGTATCACTTTTCCAGTGGATATCAAGCCAGGTACAGGTGAAAAATCAATATCTACTGGACAGGTAAGGTATGCCATTAGAATAATGTACATGTATGAAAAAAAATCACTTATCTTGGGTTTACCTTTAAAGAGATATTTAAGAACTAAAAAGCGATCCCTATCAAATTTTGAGTAGTATATATTTTTAGCTCGCCTGAGCACAAAGTGCTCAAGGTGAGCTTTTGTGATAGTGCTGTGTCCATTGTCCATCTTGCATTGTCCAGGGGTCAACAATTACCTTGTGTGTACTCCACACTTTCAGTCAAATTCAGTAAAACCTCTCCTCACGACCACCCCAGCAATACGAACAACCCGCTATTACAAATAATTTTTGTCAGAACAGAATTTTTCCTTCTTAATGATCAGTGATCATAAACACGGAAATACAGGAACCCAGCTATTTGGAAATTATGACCACCATTTTCAGTACCATTGAGAGATTACCAATTTTAAAAGATTTGAAACTCGTGAAATGATCACTTAATATTCGCAACTTTTCTATGACCAGCTAATTTTCACATGTCCATTATCGCAAACTGTCTAGGCAGTGCTTCATGTACGAATATTCTAGGGTCCGATGGAATAGACAATCATTTATTGGGTCATTTGTTTATTGATCGACTATTGTAACATGATTGTGTTTAGTGATCAGGGTGTTACCTTACATAACGGAATGACTAACAAATTGATAAGAATTAATTTTGCTTTTATGCCACAGGCGTTTACCACACATTGCTGACCCAGGTGAAAAACATGTCGATGTCTGGGTAATTACAATTTGTTTTTCAGCTTTTGTAATTTTAGATGCTTGGTTTATCAAGTGGTCGGAGATGGGATAATTATTTTGTTTTGCTACACATCGAAGCCATACCTATGTTGTAGGCAATATGCAATCTGTAAACAGGTTAACACTACAGCTATGCGATCGACAATTAGTAGGACTGTTTCATTCAACTCGAATCAAAATGAAAAAAACGTAAAGGACAAAAATTGAACTGTAACTATCGGGCTATTCAAAATTAAGCACTTGTTCAAAATTCTTTGTTTAAGAATGAAAATCAGTACATGGAATATGAGTTCTTGAGATTTCACAAAACAAAAAAGAAGATCAAAACAGGAAATATGGCAAGTTCTATCAGTATAATTAAAATATGTAGTCTTTAAGTTCAGTTTCTTAATTTATGTACATATCCAACTGTAAGAGTTTTAATCAGGCAATCATGAATTGACATGAACTTACGTGTGGATCTATTCATAAAATTAAAAAAACATATCAACTTTTCAATGACCATGAAATTTTTACTTTCATGTGTGGGCAAAGGTTTCCCAGACTAAAGACAATACTTTGTACATACTTTAAATTTACATAAGTCTACACAGAGTCAGGGTTTGATTCAAAATCTAGGCGGGTGAAATCCAGAAATCAGGCCACCCCTCTAATAAGACCAATTTTCAAAAGTACCACAGATGGTCGTAATAGCGGTTTTACGGTACTCATGAAACTTTGTCAAATGTTTGTCCTGATAATATCTCTGACAAGTTCGAAATTGGGTCATGTCTGATCAAAAAGTAGGTCGTTCCCAGATCAAATTTAAAAAAAAAAACCTAGTAAGCACTCTAGTGGCCAATACTTTTGAAACTTGGACAGAATGTTTGTCTTGATGATATCTCATACAAGTTTGAATCTGGGTCATGTGGGGTTGAAAATAGGTCACTGGGATAAATCTTAGAAAACCCTTGTGTGCACTCTAGAGAACACATTTTCAGCCAGATACTCTTGAAACTTAGAATGTTTGCCTTGATGATATCTCTCATGGGTTTGAAATTGGGTCATGTAGGGTCAGATAGTAGGTCACCTTGCCAAATCTTAGAAAACCATCATGTACACTGCAGGTAACATTTTCTTTCCAATACTCATGAAACTTTGTCAGAATGTTTACCTTGATGAAATCTAATACAAGTTCAACATTGGGTCATGTTAGATTAAAAAGTATGTCATTAGGACAAATCTTAAAAAAATCTTGTGAGCACTCTAGAGGCCACATATTCAGTCTGATACTCATGAAACTCTGTCAAAATGTTGTCTTGATGATACCTCTGACATCCTTGAAATTGGACCGTGTAGGCTCAAAAAGTAGGTCACTCTGCCAAATCTTAGAAAAACCTTGTGTGCTCTGTAGAGGCAGCATTTTCATCCCGATACCCATGAAACTTGGTTGGAATGTTTGTGTTGATGAAATCTAGCACAAGTTCAACATTGGCGCATGTCGTGTTACAAAGCATGTCTTCTGTTAGAGGTCTCGTGTGCAGTCTAGAGGCCACATTTTTCCTTTATACTCATAAAATATTGTCAGAATGTTTGTCTTGATATCTCTGACAGGTTTTAAAATAGGTTATGTCAGTCAAAAAATAGGTCACAAACACTCACGTGTCTTACATCATTCCAACCAGGATATTTTCAGCTTTATTAGTCCTAGATGGCTTTCCTCAGGTGAGTGTTTTAGGGCTAATAGCCCTGTTGTTTTAACTGTTAAAGTGCCAACTTAACCCAGCAGACTTTTGCAGCCTTGACGTAAGACCTAAATTATTGCAATTTCATGAATTATGTTTTGTTTTCGGTGTCTCAGCAAAGCGGATGGGGTAGATCAAAGATTAGCTCGCACAGTTTGTGCAGTCTGATCTTGATATACACTATCCGCTAGGCAACTACAGTAGTAAAAGGCCCTTTAAGTCTTTACCACATGAGCAAAATATACACTTGTCCAAATTGAAAGCATCTGCAGACGACAATTTAAATGCAGCTCAAAAGATGGAATTTGTCTTTGATAGGGTAGAAAACTTTGTGGGAAAAGGAGAAAATGCTGGTTACCAGCATTTTCTCCTTTTCCCACAATGTTTTCAAAAGGCTTCTTCCTCAGGGTCATTAAAACTCGGGATTGTGTGGTAAAAGGTTAAGGGTTAGGGTGAAGGATTTGGAGCCCTGAGGGTTTGATCCCCAGTCTAGGCACTGGATTTTTCATAGTAAATGTCCTTGGATGAGACCCTGTAGAGCCCATGCATAGTACTGGTGAAACCTGGAACACGCAGAAATAAGGGAGCTGTTCCTGTGACATTTCTTAAATAATTGAGCCATGCTCTGTGAAAAGGGGGCTTAATGTGTCTTCTTGATGCAGTGTACCAAGCAGAACATCACATAAATAGGGATCCATAAAATCCACTTTGTCTAACAACCGACTAAATCATGAGGTAGACTGGTCCTTTGACATGCAGGAAATTGACCAATAGCTAAAAGTATCGGCCCAGGTCAGCCTGCGCGGACTGTGCAGGCTTATCTGGGTCGATACTGTTTGGCAGATGCATTAAATGCCCTTTTCAAAGAGCATGGCTGAATTTTTAAAGCGACATGTTTATACACCATTCAATTAATTCGATCAATTTAATTTTTTGATACCTACATATTTTAATATTTATAGGTTGATGTAAGTTTGGTTATGCCCTTGGTTTATCTATATTAGTGTTGCAGACTCCCTCTTCAGTTTTGCTGCTTGTGCGCTGAAACCTTTAGAGTAATTTAACCCTTTACTGCACAATGCCGCCTTTTGACGCCACTGGGAAAGAAGCCTTTCGAAAACATTGTGGGAAAAGGAGAAAATGCTGGTAACCAGCATTTTCTCCTTTTTCCACAATGTTTTCTACCCTATCAAAGAAAAGTTGCACCGTTTGAGCCACACTGAAATTGTCGTCTGCAAATGCTTTCAATTTGGACAAGGCTAAAGTTCTGTCGTCTGGTAAAGGGTTAAGTCTTTACGAGCCAACAAAAGTCAAGACCTCCAGATTGAAAGCATTTACAACAACTTGAATGTGGCTCGAATTAGGAGCTTTGTCTTTGAAAGGGTAGAAAAACAGTGTGGGAAAAGGTGAAAATGCTGCATTTTCTCCTTTTCCCTAAATTTTTCCAAAAGCCTTTTTCCTAAGGGTCTTTAAAACATAGGATTGTTGGGAAAGGGTTAACAAACTGTTTCAGGATAAGTTAGAAATCATGGATATCTGCATTTCAGCATTGAAGAATTGTGGTACCCTGAACTTAGGCATTTTTTGTCTGGTATAACATAATATAAAGTTTGAATATCAAATCATTTCTATAGGTTATTTTTGCAACAGTTCTAGATGCTTTTACTCTGCCAAGTTTAGAAAGCTTTCTGTATGATTGACTCATGGCTGCATAGGCTGTTTACACAATAGACAAACAGCTAAAGGAAAAGAAATTCTTGGTTCAACAATAAAAGCAGTTCAGTCTGTGATAAGCTATTTGCTCTTTTTTCTTTTAATGTTTTCCGAAACTGTCAACTGATGGCAGCTGAAAAGATGTATCTGTTAAAAATGGCTTGAAGGATAAATCACAAAGACCTGACAGAAAAAAGTTGATACTGCTGCACCTCTGGGACAAAAGAAATTGCATTAGAGCCTTCAGAAAAGTGCCACTATTGGATTACAGTGGCACTGATACCTATTGATTAGATTTTCTTTTGAACTATGAATACAAATAGACTTTGATGAAATGTATCACAAAGAAAATACTTGTCCTCTGAGACAAAAAAAGAGTAAATATCCAGATAGAGAGCTAATATTCCTAGAAGACATTAACTCTTTACCACACAACAAAATTTTGGACCAGTCCAAATTGAAAGTGTTTGCAGACGACAAGTAAAATGGGGCTGCAAACGAGAATGTATGTCTTTGAGATTGTTGAAAACATTGTGGGAAAAGAAGAAAATGCTGGTTACCAGCATTTTCTTCTTTTCCCACAATGTTTTCAAAAGCCCTCTTCTACAGGGTCATTAAAACTTGGGATTGTGTGGTAAAGAGTTAAGCCATTACTTCATAATTCCATTTCAGGACTGTTTCAAATTATTTACCGAACAACCATTGCGTTTTAATGACCCTGAAAAACAAGGCTTTTGAATACAATGTAGGAAAAGGAAAAAATGCTGGGAACCATCATTCTTTACCTTTACCCACAATGTTTTTTACCCTTTCCAAGACAAATTTCAATAACTAAGCCTCATTTGATTTGTTGTTTGGAAATACTCTGGAACTGGACAAGTCTGAAACTTTGAACCCTCATCGAGCCAAGCCCCCGTAGCCCAGTCAGTAGTGTACAGGACATGAGAACAGGAGGTCACTGGTTTGATCCCCGGCTTGGCCAATTTCTTTCCGAGAATTGATGATAGTCATTGCGACAGGATTAATTCCTCTCTCACCGCTGACCATCGTTTCGACGATGGTTATGTGGGAAAGCAGCCATTGGCTTGGAAAGAATATTGTGCGGAGTACTGGCAAAAGAAACTCCAGGAAAGCATGGATAGGTCCACTGGCCGCCGCGATATAACTGAAATAATGTTGAAAACGTCGTTAAACACCATACAATCAACTGAACCCTCATCTAGAGAGTTAACTCTTTAACTCTGTACAAAACAACAAAATTTTAGATAGGTCCAAATTGAAAGGATTTGCAGACGACAAATCAAATGTAGCTCAAATGATGATTTCTGCTTTGGATTGGGTAGAAAACATTGTGTGAAAAGGAGAAAATGCTGGTTACCAACATTTCTCCTTTTCCCACAATGTTTTCAAAAGCCTTCTCCTACAAGGACGTTAAAACTCGGGATTGTGTGGTAATGGGTTGACAAAGTTAACAAAAATTTATACTCATCCAGATTTAAACTATTTGCAGACAACAAAATCAAATGCAACTTAAATGATACAAATTGTATTGAAAGGGTAGAAAATATTGTGAAGAAAGGAGGAAAATACTGGTTGCCAGTATTTTGTCCTATTTCCACAATGTTTCAAAAGCCTTTCTCTGTTGGGTTGGTAAAACTTAGGACTCTCAACATGCCGTTGAAAGCATTGTGTACAGATCCAGTCTGTAGAGTATGTTTATTGTTTGTGCATGCTGTATGCAAGCATGTTTGCTTTAATTTGTACAAATTTTGCCGTTATTCAATTGTCAAAAGCTGTATATATATAGGCCTGCGACATGTGTTATAAGGACTTATTTCAGCAGTCATGGATGCTCTTTTATACAACAAAAGACCTAAAGACAATGTCAGAAGGGATCCAAGGATGGGGAATTAGCTCAGATTGTAAACAAAAACACTCCATCACATGGATTCTTACCTTAACCCTTTCCCAAACGACAAATTTTGGACTGGTCCAAATTGAAAGAGTTTGCAGACGACAATTTTAAATTTGATGAAAATGGCAGAACGGTCTCAAAAAGGGTAGAAAACACTGTTGGAAAAGGAGAAATTGCTCGTTATGAGCAATTTCTCCTTTTCCCACAGTGTTTTCAAAAGACTTGTACTGCAGACACATGAAAACCAGGGCTTGTTTGGGAAAGGGTTAATGGAACTCAATAATTCAGCATTTTTCTTCTCTTCCCACAATGTTCTCTAATCTGTCCAACACAGATCCTATCATTGAGCAACACTGATTCTGTTGTCGGCAGATTCTTTCTGTTTTGAAGAGTAAAGATTTGTCAGCTGCATGAGGGTTAACTCTGTACCAAACGACAAAATTTTGGACGTGACTGAATTGAAAACATTTGCAGGCAATAAATTAAATGTAGTTGAAATTATGATTTTTGTCTTTGATAGGGTAGAAAACGCAGCATTTTCTCCTTTTCTCACAGTGTTTTCAAAAGCCTTCTTCGTCACGGTTGTTGAAATCCGGGATTGTTGGTAAAGGGTTAAGCAGTTAGCATAGCGGCTCATACAGGCTATAGGTGTATGATGAACTAGTCAACTGTTAGTTTTTCTGTATAATGTTTAACTGTGTTTTTAACAGTACTCCCCTTATATCACCATGGCCAGTGACCTATCCTTGCATCTCCAAGTTTTTTTTATTTGTTTCTAGTACTTTGCACAAAATTCTTCTCAAGCCACATGCTTCTTTCCCATGTAACCTATGTGGAAACAATGATCAGTTGAGAGGGAGGATTGAATTCTGTTGCAGTAACCATTGTCAATCCCTGAACAGAAAATGGGCAAACTGGGAATTCCTACTAGCAAGCCCCCTACCTCCCTTCTCACTCCACCCATCCAAAAAAAAAATGAAGCCCTGTTACTGGCTGATCTGCTGGGCTCAGCTAGGATAATTAGCAGAAAGAAATGAATTAATATTTGAAGAGAGGGTGAACAATATAATTTTATGATATTTGATATGCAAAACACTGCTGGAAAAAGAGCAACTGGTTGTTGCAAGCAATTACTCTTTTTCTGATGGTATTTTCCAAAACTGTCTTCTGCAGGGGCAAAGTACATCATCATTGTTAATTAGGTTGAATAAATTAAACTGAATATTATTCAACTGATGCTCTTTTTCTTCAGTAAAAAACATCACAGGAGAAAGAGAAAATGCTGATAACCAGCATTTTCTCCTATTCCCACAATGTTTTAAAATTCCTTTTCTTTAAAAAGAAATTTCCTCATGTTCCTAAAACATGAGATTGTTTTGTAAAGAACGGAACATTTGAACTATTTCTATAATATTTTGATTGTTTTTGTTTCAGAGATTCTTCTGAAAATGTTTACTTCAGATGGTGAGTTTTGAAACACACCTGGTTGCACCTGATTATTCTGTCTTCCACATGGTATCTTTCAGTGCTAATGATTTCCTAACATACTAATGACTACATTAACCCATTAACACAAAATTTCAAGTTTTAACAACTGGGAAAAAGCAGGCTTTTGAAAAATTTTTGGTAACAAACCAGCATTCTATCCTTTTCCCACAATGTTTCAACTCTTTCCTTGTCAAACTCCATCCTATGAGCCATGTTTCATTTGTCCTCTGCAAATTCCATCAATACGAATGAGTCTGAAATTTTTGTTATCAGGTGAAGGGTTTACTCTTAACCTGCTTAAATGAGATGAGCCATGTTGTGGCAAAAGGAGGCTTAGTGTAACTCTGTGATGCTTTATACCAAGCACATCATCACGTAATCATGGATTAACCCTTTCCCAAACGACAAATTTTGGACCGGTCCAAATTGAATGGGTTTGCAGAC
Source organism: Tridacna gigas (assembly GCA_945859785.2). Taxonomy (NCBI): domain Eukaryota; kingdom Metazoa; phylum Mollusca; class Bivalvia; order Cardiida; family Cardiidae; genus Tridacna; species Tridacna gigas. Next base: position 61,138,960 of record OX244032.2, read on the forward strand.
GACAATTTTAAATTTTGTGAAAATGCCAGAAAGTTCTCAAAAAGGGTAGAAAACACTGTGGGAAAAGGAGAAATTGCTCGTTACGAGCAATTTCTCCTTTTCCCACAGTGTTTTCAAAAGACTTGTACTGCAGACATGTGAAAACCAGGGCTTGTTTGGGAAAGGGTTAATAAAATCCATTTTTTCCAACACTGGACGGAATCATGAGATGGAATGGTCCTTGGACATACAAAAAATATACAAATAGCAAAGTACCAATCCATGTCACAAATTGCGTAGGCTTACATGGGTCTATACTTTATGCAGTTGCATTGATCCCCCTTTTCACAGAGTATGGGTCATGTATTTTCTTTCAATACAAAAAAAATCTCTTGCAACAAATAAAAGGCTGTATGTTCTGCACAGTCTGATCTTGATGTACACTGTCTGTAAATCTACCTCACTTTGGCTGTTGCACTCTAAGAGTTAATTCCTGCTACCTGAAATATTCCACCAGCTTTTATTGAATATAATGTATGAACTCTTTACCAAATGACAAAATTTTAGATTAGTCCAAATTGAAAACATTTGCAGACAATAAAAGAAATGTGACTGAAAAATCGAAATTTCTTTTGGGAAGGGTAGAAAACATTGTGGGGAAAGGAGAAAATGCTGGTTACCAGCATCTTCTCCTTTTCCCATGATGCTTTCAAAAGGCTTTTTCCTCAGGGTCGTCAAAACTCGGGATCGTTGGTAAAAGGTTAGTCAAAATTCTTTCATTCAGCCTATGATGCAGTTCATGTTAATCAATAATGCAATTCCTTTTACAGACTTTTGAACTCTTGTAATTTGAAATTTTCGTACGACTTGTATGTCAAGAATTATTTTGCTTTTATATTCTATACAGGAACACTGAACAAAAAAACAAGTTAACCTTTTACAAAACAATGCCGTGTTTTAACGACCCTGAGAAAAAATTGTGGGGAAAGGAAAAAAATGCTGCTAAAAAGCATTTTTATCTTTTTCCCACAATATTTTCAAAAGCCATTTCACTCAGTTGTTGAAACTCTGGAATATTTTGTGAAGCTTTAACCCTTAAAGTGCCTTTCACGACTATAGTTGCCTTTGCGGGCAGTGTAGATCAAGATCAGGCTGCACAAAATGTGCAGCCTGATCTTGATCTACACTGGCCGCTTTGGTGAATCGCTGTAGACAAAGGCAAGCATGAAATTGCAATTATTTGGGTTGTATTTCTAGGATGAAAATGTCTTATAGGTTTATTCGGGGCTCTAAGGGTTAAGTTGTTTTACCCTGAGTCAGCAATGTAGACTTGTACATCTTGAAAGCCTTTGCAGATGAATGTGGCTCAAATGTATGTTTCTGGTCTTTTAAAGCCCAAGAAAATGTTTCTAAAACAAGAAAATGCAGGCTGCATAGAGGATAATAACCCTCATGACTATAGATGCCTTTGCGGTCAGTGTAAATCAAGATCAGCTGCACAAAATCTGCAGCCTGATCTTTGATCTGCACTGTCTCTTTCGCTGAAACACTGTAGACAAAAGCAACCATGAAATTGCAACTATTTGGGTCATATTTCTAGGATGAAAATGTCTCGTAGGTTTATATTCAGCACTTTAAGTGTTTAGACATGTTTGTGCCTTTCTTTTAAGTGGATATTTTATTGTCATATTTCACCGCTTTTTAACTGAAATTTAACTTCATCATAACTTTTATTTTCAGACATGAACCATCAAATATAACAAAGTAGAATCATTTTGAATTCTGTCAGTCATGCTACTCTTATTTTGTTATTATGGCATGATTCTTAAAGGACTCATAAAATCCTTGCACTTTCAAGTTCTATGGGTGGATTTCATCTTACTGAGATGTACAATGTCAGAGTATCTTGTAGAGTGTATCTCATGGGTATCTGGTAAGAGGTATATTTTCTTTTAATATGGAGATGATCGGACCCCCTTCTAATGAGTAATAGAAAGAGAACATTTATATTTCTAATGGACATTTAGAAAATTTCGGGGTCCAAATTCAAAGAAACCACAGGTCAGGGAAAACCTGGCTTTCTATACTCCACTTATAACTTACAACCCTAATTAGCTTGTGTAAATAAGACCCACTTGAAAACTAGGTCACTGATACAACCTCAACTTATTACATAATTGTGCAAGTCCTAGCCACAGTCTTTCTCAAAATCATAAAAATATCACCAAATGCTTGCTGTAAGTAGATCTTGTTGATTTAAGCAAATAAGTCCTGCAACAACAACAACAAACACAACAAAAATAGTCAACACTATTAACTCTAACTCGATAAGGCTTTCATTAACAGTTCATATTATTGTTTATTTTTGGGAGTGCATGTTTAAAACCACAAACTGTGATGAGATAATATAAACATTATCGAGTTGGGTTCGTAAATTTTATCTTGTCACGGTAGGTGATTTTAAACTTGTTATCCAAAACATAAACAATAATAGAAACTGATAATGAAAGGGTTTATTGAGTGAGAGCTGTAGTCAAGCAAAAAAGAAAATAAGAGGATATAATGTGTTGCATACCACCTGAAACTTGAACAAATACAACCACAGTGTCACCGGGAAAAGAAGAGAAACATAATTTCTTGATAATGTAAAAGTCCAAGAGACATTGCTGTGTTTAAATGGAATAGAGCTCATTTAGTCTGTTTTTTACAAGTGGACTTTTCAGATCTTTTGTTGGTGCAAAAGAAATCGTTTTGTTAAAAACTGACAAATACTACAAAAGATATTTTTCCCAGCAATAGTAAAGAAACTGGAGAGTTACATGCAGTAAAAAGTGCAAATTTGTCTTTCAAATAACAGATTGTTTGCTTTGCAATTGCCTATTTTTATGAGATCAAATACGATGTTATTTTACTTATTTGAATACAATCCCATATAATCTGAGTATTCTGTTAACTCTATACCAGACGACATTTTAAATTTTAGACTGGTCCAAATTCAAAGCATTTGCCGATGACAAACTAAGTGTGGCTGAAATGATAGGATTTGTTCCTGAAAGGTTGGAAAACATCATGGGAAAAGGAGAAAATGCTGTTACCAACATTTTCTCCTTTTCCCATGATGTTTTCAAAAGTCTTATTTCCCAGAGGCATTAAAACTCATCATTGTATGATAAAGAGTTGATCACAATGACATTTCCAAAACCTTTCTGAAAATCTGGCACAAAATCTAAAATAGCCTTAGGAGGCTACATAGCCCAGAAAGGAAGTAACGCTGACTAACATTTTTTTCTTCATTCATCTTTCTACATTACTAATGTTGTACCAGCTATGGCTTTGCTTAATTCAGTGATAAATCATTTGTTGAGTTTGGTCAGATTATAAAAATCTGAGTAGCCTCCTTTAAAGTCATTTGTTGCAGATATTTGGAATGAATCACTGTTAATCATTTAGGGATTTAAAATGTCTCAAAACGCAATACTTAACTTTTTCTGAGAAAGAAAACAACTAGTGTTGGACCTTATGTACATCGAAAGTCATTTTCTTGCAGTTATACTGACTGATGCATTCATCAGCAAGGGGGAAAGTTAATCCTTTACCAGATGGCAAAATTTTAGCCTTGTCCAATTGAAAGCATTTGCAGACAACAATTTAATGTGGCTCAAATGGTGTAATTTTTTCTTTGATACAGAAGAAAACATTGTGGGGAAAGGAGAAAATGCTGGTTACCAGCATTTTCTCCTTTTTCCACAATGTTTTCAAAAGGCTTCTTTCCCAGGGTTGTTAAAATGCAGCATTGTGTGGTAAAGGGTTAGTACTAGATGCAGCATCAAGGCGTAGTGAAGACGGGTAATGTTCAGTATCTTGACCCACAAGGGAAAATAATTAAAGTAAATTATATTGGAATTCTGTTTAGAAAACCTAGAGTTATCTCTCTTTATTAAACATATATATAATTATATGTTTATTTCTTATCTTTGAGATTTCGACATAATATCACAGACACAAAATCTTAGACTTGTGCTAATTAAAAGCACTTCCAGTCCACAAATTGCAATTTGTCTCAAATAATGGGACTTGTCACTAAATGGCTTACAAACACTGTGGGAAATGGAGAAAATGCTGATTACCAGTCTTCATGAAACAGAATTGTACCAGGCAACTTTGAACACATAATTCTGAAAGATGGTTTGTTAACCAGTTTGAATTAAAATACATGAAAACATTGTTACGAAAGGAAAAACTGATCATAACATATAATTTGGTTTTTGCCACAATGTTTTCAAGAGTGGTCTACAGTAAGACAAAAGGCTGTCTGCAGGTTTAAATGTTTAACTCGTTAACAAAGGAAAGATATTTGGACTTGTCCAGATTGAAAACATTTTCAGATGACAAATTCATTGTAACTCAAAAGATGATTTCTGTCTTCAGAATAGTAGAAAATTTTGTGGGAAAAAAAAATTGGTGGTTACCACCATTTTCTCCTCTTTTCCACATTGTTTTCAAAAGCCTTTTTCCTCAGCGTAGTTAAAATACTGGAGTGTTTGGAAAAGGGTTAACTTTTTACCAGACGACAAAATTTTAGCCTAGTCCAAATTGAAAGCACTTGCAGAAGACAATTCTAATGTGGCTCAAATGGTGCATTTTTTCTCTGATAGGGTAGAAAACATTGTGTGAAAAGGAGAAAATGCTTGTTACCAGCATTTTCTCCTTTTCCCACAATGTTTTCAAAAGGCTTCTTTCTTAGGGGCGTCAAAAGGCGGCATTGTGCGGTAAAGGGTTAAGCAACTTTGAACAGACGGGAAAAATTGTTTGCCTCTAAGTGCAGGTGGATGTCAATCTGTTTGAATAGATCTGTTTCAGAGGCGTAATTTGTTTATTGTTTTGAACTTCTTGTTTAGATTTTGCTTGCACATATTGTAAACATATCTTGATTTCTCAAATAAATTTTGCTTGTATCATTGTTGAGAGACTCCAAAGGTTTAAAGCTTCCATGTACAACAGTTTGATTGGAGAAAAATAACAGTCAATACCAGCACAATTCTCTGCTAGATGCTTCATGCAGATTTTGTATAATTCAATTTAAACTTTAACATGACAATTTGTTGAAATACTCTTTGATACCTTGTTGTGAAATGGTGGTTTAATGCAGCAACAAAAGGTATTGACCCATGTCAGCCTGCGCAGTAAAGGAGCAGGCTGACCCAAGATGATACCTTTTGATTTAACCCTTTCCCAAACAAGCCCTGGTTTTCACGTGTCTGCAGTACAAGTCTTTTGAAAACACTGTGGGAAAAGGAGAAATTGCTCGTTACGAGCAATTTCTCCTTTTCCCACAGTGTTTTCTACCCTTTTGGAGAACTTTCTGTCATTTTCATCAAATTTAAAATTGTCGTCTGCAAACTCTTTCAATTTGGACCAGTCTAAAATTTATTGTTTGGGAAAGGGTTAATTAAATTTTCTGCATGTTAAGGGACCATTCTACCATGATTCAGTCTGTTTTTGGACAGAATGGACCAGTCCTGTGTGACAACTTGTTCAGTGTTTGGTATGATGCTTTGCAAAGAGGCATAATCACCCTTATCAATTGGAGCATAAGTCTTATATGTGCCACGCCCATAAAGTTTGACTGTAATAATTATGCCTTATTTCTTTGCATTTCACCTACATAAAGATGTTTTTTAACTAAAACTGCTTACCTTGTAAAATAATGTAAAAGTGTGACAGTGCTATGCACACTTTGATTTGATCTACTTAGTCGATAATGGCACCTAAGCTGTACTGATTAATGGCAATTTCTGGTTTTCCCCAGAAATGTTTTCATTTGCTTTTTTCCCTATGGCTGTAAAACATGGGATCATTTGAACATTTCTATTTAAAGCCGCAATAGTGGCCAAAAGTAGCCTGTGAACCCATATCTTCGTTACTCTAATATCGTATTTTTGCGCATGCGTGTTACGGCTTGGCACATGAATTTATAAGACTTTGCAAAAATAAGACATTGGACATAGTTATAGATCATAAACACTTAAAACCGGGGTGAAAACAACAAATTAACAACTTAAACTTTGTTCTTACTTGGGTATGTTTTGATCTGAATCACTCAGGTGCAGGACCCATACATTGACGTTCCCTGTGATTGGTCAGTCCATAACATCAAATTGACGTCATTTCCTCAGTGTAACTTTCATTACACAGTTAGGTTCATCAAATGTCTTCCACTTAATCCAACTGGGAAAGTGACTGTAATCTTGGTAGACTATTTTTTATAATGTTTTTCCGAAGAAGGTAAGAGAAGTAAGCAAGCTCCATTAGATAAAGGAGGCTTAGTATATGGATAGGGTTGGTTCTGTCTTTTTTTCATGAAGTAATTGATGTTAATTTTCCTTCTCAGGTGAATAACAGTTTGTAAAGAATGTTTGCAAGAGCGCCAGAAGAACGATTGTCCTACTAAAATTTGGAATATGATGTGCTGGTGTATTAACATGCCAATGTTTATTCAATAGCAGTAAATTAAACAAAAAATCTTTGGAGTTGAATTACTTTAAAAACAACAACAACAACACAACACTGTTAAGCATACAGACACAGAACTAAAAATTTACAAAAGTCCTTACAGGAGGATATAATTTACTTGCAATGAGGGCATAAGAAGACGCTGTGTCTCCTTACCACTCATTCTGTAGTGCAGTATTCCAGATGGACCCAATGATCGTAATTATCACAGGGCCCAAGATGTGAACTTGACGAAGTTTCGTTGCCTTGGGGGAACGAATTTTTCACAAACACAACAGTAACTATCATTTTCGTCATCACTGAAGGAGGAATATGTCTCTATTTCAACTGGAATACCGGATGTTTCATTTGCCCTAACCTGGTTAAGCCCACTTGTTGATGGTTTTGGACTTGCTTTTTCAATATTTGGTTTTCTTGTACTTTTGAGATGTTGCGTTTCCTGTTTTTGACTTTGACTGTCAAGGTAGACTGTTAATTGTTTTAAGTATTCGTTGTCACTGATGACCTTCCTGCTAGCATTAGGTCTTACTTGTTTTCTTTTCTTTGGTAAATAATGTTCTTCTGATTCATTCTCTTTGTTTGTACACATATTTTCGTATTTGTCCTTCAGAAAATCATCCACAGCTTTCTTACCCAATTTTATAGCCTTAACTTTACCTATGGGGTTACTCTCTCTAAAAGCTTCACAAGGAAAAAACTTTTCGTGTGTTACTGCATCGGAATTTAGAGGAAATATTCCTGTTTTTCTGAACCCATTTTGAATGCCAAGTGGTGTCGTTGCCTTTAAGTATGCTTTGCACGCCAAAGAACAAATATCATATTTTGTGATCGTACGTCCCAATTTTTTGAAATGGACCGAATACTGACACATCTAGAGGTTGCAATATATGCAAGGAATGGGCTGGTAGAACAAACAGTATAATGTTTTTTTCTCGTGCAAACTTAATCGTCTCAATTTGTGCGATGCATGGCCATCATAAATCAATCAAATCGACTGCCTGGAATCTGATGAACGCACATGGGGCAAAAAATGTTCTTCCAAATATTGTTTGAATATTGAACTGTTACATCAGCCACTTTCCGACACTGTTTCTTTTTTGCCAGGGCATGCCCCTTTTAATAACTCTTCATACCATCTTTTCCCTTTAAAAATGAAATATGGTGGAACGGCATTACCAGCTGCATTAACACAGCCTATAACAGTTGTATTCGCTGATTTGGGTGATGTGATAGCTTGTGGCTTGTTATTTGGATTGCCGATTATATTGGTAGGTCAATGTTCAGGCTGTATTACAGTTTCGTCTAGATTGTATGTAAAATTGGGCTTATTCTCCAAATTGTTTTCCTGCATGACCGTTTTCAGGTTCGTAAAGTAGGCCTTTACTGCTTCTGGGGTTTTGTTTTTTGCTCTGGACGACTCCAGTTTACTTGGTTTTAATGTAGCAATTTCCTTGGGCCACCTTTTCAAAAGTCCATATAGCCAATTTTTACTCAACGGATTGTTTTCTTTTTTCCTTCCGAACTCGTATGCCATTTCACCAGCCAAAGCCCTTGTCTCTATATTTGTCATACCATATCCAAGATCTGCCCTAGCTTGTAGATAATCTATGATACTGCTCTCTTCCACTCTTGTAAATATGGTATCCTTGCCAAAATTTAGGGGATCAATGTAACCTAACACCCTATCTCTCGAAGTTGTCACAGGTACACCGAAAGATCTGGCTGCTTTTTTCACGGGCATTCCGTTGCTCTGTACATTATTTAGTGCTTTCAACAGCAATTCAGAACTGTAATTCCTGTATTTCCTGGCATATCTATTTGGTTTAACCTGTGAGGAAAAAAGAAATAGAGCAATAGAACTCGGTCTTGATCTGTTTCTTAACATTTTAATGATGATTGAAACCAAAATCAATTCACGTAAAATGAAACGCCAATGGGACGTACACTTGCCAAATTGAATGCGGCGTGAAGGATTAAAACTGTTGAATTTAACAGTATTTTTGTTCAATACCTTTGGGTTGTGTGCAAAATAACACCGACGAAAGCACCTAAAATGGCTATGTTATGTTCTCGTCTTAGAAAATAAGCCATTTAAACATGAAATAGTGTTTTTTTTTTCAATAAAAAAGGAAATTTGGACATGAGGCAAGACTTTAAAACAGTATTTACCTGTTTTTTACGCATCTTTCAGCACTTTTCTTTGAGAGGAGTATGGATTTCATCAATTCAAAAAAACTATACCGGTGCTTGGATGGAATGCAAGTCGGTCGCGTGAGAAAATTCTATAAATGCATGACGTAACGAATGTATGGGACGTAACGAATGTATGAGTCATAGGCATAAACAAAGCAGGTGTCAAAATGCATTTGAATTTAAATCATACCTTTTGAAAGTATGGAAACTATTGTTAGGAAGACAATCTTTTATTGTGTGGTGGATCCAAGTGTTAGTCAATGGCACAAAAATGAATTTTGAAATCAGGTAGAAAATAAACAAAAGATAGAGCAGCTTGGCAACTTTTGACCAAATTTTAAAATTCATTTTTTCCACCAGTGACTATCATTTGGCAACTGTACAAAAACAGATTGTCACCTTTACAATGATTTCTATACTTTAAAACAGTAATTGTGATTGAAATTTAAAAAAAATTAACACCTGCATTGCTAACTTTTGGCCACCAAGGTGGCTATAAAGTATATAAAAGTTGTAAATGTTTGAACCACTTGTTTGTAAATGTTAACAGTTTCCCAAACAACAGATTTTAAACCCATCTTACTTGCAAGTTTCCGCAGACTTCTATTTGGAAATGGTACAAATGAACTAAGTTTTTTGATAGGGGAGAAAACATTATGGGAAAAGGAGAAAATGCTGGCAGTCAGCATTTTCTCCTTTTCCCACAATGTTTTCAAAAGCTTTATTGTCTAGGGTTATTAAAACACAGCATAGTTTGGTCAAGGGGACAAACGATTATTTAGATGTTCACTGCAGTGATTCAACTCCATTTCTATTACAATGGTTGTTAACCCTTTACCAAACGACAAAATTTTGGACTGAACCAAATTGAAAGCATTTGCAGATGACAAATTAAATGTTGCTAAAATGATTATTTCTGTCATTGATAGGGTAGAAAACATTGTGGGAAAGGGAGAAAATGCTGGTGACCAGCATTTTCTCCTTTTCCCACAATATTTTCAAAAGGCTTCCCTGTCAAGGTTGTTAAAAGTTGGGATTGTGTGGTAATGAGTTAAATATCAGTAATTAGAACTTTGCTGTTCTTGGAGAGCTTGTGTTTCACTCTAAGAGTTCCAGAACAATGGAGTCAGCACATTTCTGCCATTAGTTCTGAGTTATTGCCTGTTTAATGATAGTCACCTCTTTGATATTTATCCAACCTTGAACTTTGTATGACAGGACAATATTTGTTGGTATTGAGAGCATTCACAGATGTCCAATCAAATGTGGCTTTAATAATGAGATATGTTTTTCAAAGAAAGCTATGTGCACAATGTGGGAAATGCAGGTTATCAGCATTTTCTCCTTCTCGTATGAGTTCTTCAAAAACCGTCATCCTCAGGGTCATAGAGGCTTGGCATCATTCATAAAAGGGTTGAATACTTGACCTTGAGTTTAATGTTTTTAGGTTTTTTTGTCAAAAATTAGATCAGATGGAAGAGAAATTGAAACATATTTTAAAACTTACTTTGTTTTTACATCTAGAATGCGAGATGAACTTACAAGAGAGCATAAATCAGAACGTGCAAGCTTATCTTGAATTTTGACTGACTTAGGGCCCATTATATTGCTATCAGAATATTCTCAGGCCGAAACAAATGTAAAATTGTGGTATTTAAATTTGTTTTGCAACTGGATACAACCATTTAGTAGTTTGATCATGAATCTAGCATTGCACATGTATTACAGTTACTTAAATATACTGTGTTTCGTATTGGTGGCAGGGACCTCCAGCACAGGATGTTAGGATATATGTGTGTGTGTGTGTGTGTGTGTGTGTATATATATATATATATATATGAATCGATCAATTTTTTCATCAATTGTCTCATAATTTTGTTCTTCAAAACCATAGAAATCCAAACTATAATTGTAAGAAAATCATTGCTCAGTGGGATAGCTTGGTTGTTAGCGTATCTGACTCATGACCTGGTGGTTGCAGGTATGATACCTGGTTGAGGCAATCTCTTTTCCTGGCAAGTTTTTGCCTCTTGTCTCTGATGCATGTAAGAAAAGTAGTCAGTGGCTTGGAAAGAAAGTTGTGTCAAACTGGGGTGAGAAAGCCAGGAAACACATGCGTAGGGGCACTGACTGCAATGATATAACCTGAGCTGTTAGAATGGCGTTAAGCCCCAATACAAAGAAAGAAAATAATTGACAATTTAAACTTGTATGTAGCAGGCAATTAAAAAAAGTAATGTGACAATGTTATGTATCCAACTGTCACAGTTGTTTTTATTTGAACCCATAACAGTTATGTCAGAAATTATGTTTATGACTGAAAAGGTTAAAGAAGGACTGACTCATTCCTATATAGACTGACTTTAAAATTCCTGGAAATTAACACTAAGTAAGTAAATACATTTGTAGGAAAAGAACTGACTATAATAAAATTATCTTGAAAACATGGAGGGAAAAGAAGCAAGCTGTCATTACAAGCAATTGCTACGTTTCCCTCTGTGCTTTTGAACTCATTTAGCTGTTGGAGCATGAACAGCTTATACGGTAATGGGGTAAAGGACTTAATTACTTCTGAAGTGTCAGAATAATCATTAATGGTTGGAGTATTTAAGTACAAGGCATTGACTATTTCTATATTCTGTTATTTAGACTTAAAAAGAGCATTGACCAAGGAAGGGTCATAGATTGCTGATTAACCCTTCACCAAACAACCCTGTGCTTTTTAACAAAGCCAGGTAAGAAGGCTTTTGAAAACATTGTGGGAAAAGGAGAAAATGCTGGTAAACAGCATTTTCTCCTTTTCCCACAATGTTTTCTGCCCCACCATTGACAGATCCCATCATTTGAGCTAGATTTATTTGTTGCCTGCAAATGTTTTCAGGTCAGACAAGTCGGGAATTTTGTTGTCTGGTAAAGAGCTAAACCCTTTCCTGTGAAGAAAGGAATATTGCTGCAGTCTCTAGTTCAATGTTAATAATTTAACTCTTTACCACACAATCCCGCCTTTAAACGACCCTAAGCCTTTTGAAAACATTGTTGGAAAAGCAGAAAATGCTGGCAACCAGCATTTTCTCCCTTTCCCACAATGTTTTCTACCCGTCCCATAACAAATTTCAATTTTTAAGTCACATTTAATTTGTCATCTGCAAATGCTTTCAATTTGGACTAGTCCAAAATTTTGTGGTTTGGGAAAGAGTTAATTATTTTCATGTGAAAATATTTATCAGTACATGTATATAAAAAAGAAGTTGGCTCTATCAATATTTCCAACTTTCTTATTTCTTAAATTTTCCTCTGCCTTATCTCTTTAAATCAAATTTGCGATGCTTGTAGCACAGTAGTGCACTTTGCGCAGTAGCGCACTTTGGCAGAATTAAACCATCATTGATACTAACCAAATCTCCTTATCTAGAATTCTTGCAAGTTGAAAAATTGGTAAACAACAGCATCAATATTGCAGATCATGATTTTTAGCTCACCTTTTTCTGCTCAAGATGTGCTTTTGGGATAGTGCTGTGTCCTTTGTTTGTCTTCCAGGCGTCAGCAATTACCTTTTGTGCACTCTAGAGGTCACATTTTCAGTCAAATACTCATGAAACTTGGTCAGATTGTTTGTCTTGGTAATAACTCGGACATGTTTGAAATTGAGTCAAAAAGTAGGTCACCAGGTCAAATTTTAGAAAAATCTTGTTTGCACTCTAGAGGCCACATTTTTAGTCCAATACTCATGGAATGTAGAAAGAATGTTTTTCTTGATAAAATCTCGGAAAAGTTCTAAATTTGGTCTTGCCAGGTCAAAAAGGAGGTCACCAGGCCAAATTTTAGAAAGGACGTTTGAAGTATTCGGAGGAATTTAACCATGATAAAGAAAGATAAACATCAGGACTGGAGATAGAATACAAATCAAATCAGCGAAATGCAAACTAACAGATTCTACTGCATTTAGTTTCCATATCATGATGAAATCAAAGGACTCAAAGTCCTGAAAAGCAGATTTGTAAAACAGGCTATGATCTTGTGTAATGAAAAATAAATTTCCATTTCATGTAATGCATGTACATAAGTATGTAATTAGCAAGTGGAGTTAGCAAGGACTGGGAAAGGTGAAGTTGTTCTGCCAAGCAGAACGCACAGTAACTGTTATTTTATTACTTATTAAGGAGCAGCAGTTTGATCAATCAGTCTGATGCATTTTTCTGCTGATATAAGATTTAGGACTGCATATATATGTGTAGGACTGTTTATACGGTAGTGACAAAAAAGAGATTGGGGTGTACTTGCTAAAACTGAAAGTAGAATGAGTAGAGCGAAAGCATGTACGACAGTATTTGGTTCAAGTCAAACCAGTAACATAGTCCAGACCAAGTGAGCCTGCATGCATCGTTATGCATGATGTATTTGGTTCCGGCCAGTTCAATCAGAGTAAGTGGATTTGCTATACAAACCTGCTTAAAAGGATCTGTGTCTTAAATTTGGTGAAAATATTCACAACCTAAATGATTTTGTCTGCCTAGTGGTACAACCCTTGATGTGAGTGGCCTGTTGCATCCAAGAAACTGGATTTTGTCTAAATATCACCTAGCGAGACGAGGTGGGTGTGGTCTAGCAGCAAGCCGAGGTGATTAAACCCCACCTTTTGATGATGATGCAGTTGTCTTTATTTCATCACAATGGTCTGAATAGACCCATATTTATCCAAGATTCTTTAACAAAAAATTAGAATAAACAATATTTCTAATATCCCCACTCGAGATGTAAGAGAAAATATTGCTCAATGGCATTCATTTACCAGTGGTTTCTCATTCTTATATCTGCAACTCCTTTCAGTATGGGCATGCCTAAAATTTTCTCATTCAGTCAAGGGATTAAACTGCATTCTCTTTGTCGAACACTCTGACGTCTTGTTATGTGCTCATAGCTTTAGCTTTCATAAGTTTATCTGAATGTATAATTGGAAATACCTAATTACCTGTAATTCGTCTTTACTATTTAGGATTAAACATGTTTACCTTTGCTTGAAAGAATCATGAAGATTAACCTTTACAACTTAACTAAATCAAATTGTGGTGAAAATAAATGCCAAGTGAAAACAGAACTTAATCTGTTTTGAGGTTCAAAATGCAACACAAAGGAAAGTCTGGCTTCTCAATAGATTATTTTTATGTTATGTGAAAGATATCTCTTTTTACCAAGATGTTTTTTGTCATTTTAAAAACAATTTATATAAATAAAGGAACATCTAATTTATCAACTGCAAAATTAATTCTTTTAAGATGCTGATGAGTGTATTGTAAATTTTGTCATTCCATAAAGAGTAAACTATTTACCATCTGACAAAATTTCTTGCTTGACTAAACTGAAAGCAAATGTAGCTGAAATGAAGCAATTTGTGTTCAAAAGGTAGAAAACATTGTAGGAAGAGAAATATTATGCTTAGTAATAGTTACAAGCATTTTCTCCTTTTCTCACATTTTCAAAGGGCTTTTTCCTCAGGGTCTTTAACTCTTTACCGCAAAATCCCGACTTTTAACGACCCTGAGAAAAAAGCCTTTTAAAAACATTGTAGAAAAAGGGAGGAAATGCTGGTAACCAGCATTTTCTCCTTTTCACACAGTGTTTTCTACCCTTCCCAAATTCAAGTTCAATTTTTGAGTCAAATTTATTTTGTCGTCTACAAATGCTTTGAATTTGGACCATTCTATATTTTGTGGTTTGGTCAAGAGTTAAAACATGGGAATGTTTGGTAAAGGGTTGAAGAAGTCTAGGAATTAATAACATGCCAGAAACAGAAGTCATTATAATGTTCCATAAACAGAACAATTATTAATGCTTGACAAACTATTTTTTCTGCATGTACAACAGAATATGAAGTTCCCTTATTTTTTTTCTAATAAAATGTGAACAGAGGAAATGAAATACAGATGGCTTAATGGAATCTCTATTATTGAAATCTAGAACTACATCAATATAAATGATATTTACCCTTATCATCAAAAGATTTTAACTCTATACCGCACAATCCTGAGTTTTCATCGACCTTGTGGAAGAAGCCTTTTGAAAACATGTGGAAAAAGGAGAAAATGCTGATAACCAGCATTTTCTCCTTTTCTCACAATGTTTTCCATCCTATCACAGACAAATGTTACCATATGAGCCATATTTATTTTGTTGTCTGCAAATGCGTTCAATTTGGACAAGCGTAAAATTTTGTCGTTTGGTAAAGAGTTCATCCTTTTCCAAATGACCCCATGTTATATGATCCTGCGGAGAATGGCTTTGGAAAAACGCTGTGGAAAAAAGGGAGAAAATGCTGTAGATCTATATCATTTTTTCCTGTTCTCATACTGTTTTCCACAGATAAGAAATATCAATCTTATAACTTGAGCAAATTTTAATTTTTTCACTTGCAGTTTCAATATCGGCCAGTTGAAAGTTTTTTTGTTTGGTAAGGAGTTAACCCTTTACCACACAATGCTGACTTTTAACAACGTTGAGAAACAAGACTTTTGAAAACATTGTGGGAAAAGGAGAAAATGATGTTAACCAGCATCTCCTCCTTTCCCCCACAGTTTTCTACCCTATCAAAGACAACTTCCACAATTCTAGCTACATTTGATTTGGCGTCTGCACATTCTTTGGACTTAGACCGGTCTAATTTTTTTTTTTGAGTGGTAAAGGGTTTATACAAAAATCAGATTATTGGTGTTTGTTTGAGAGGAAAGATGTCAAGCTGGATTATTTGTAGACTATATTACCTGCAAATCTGTTTGGAAAAAAAAATCAATGACGCAATCAGGTCAAATTAATACATTGGATTTTTTTCTTCAAGATATGGATCAGAGTGTTGGTATCAGATTTCTGTATCATAGAAGGTATAAAATATGGTCAGGTGTCTTTAGACCTGTGAATTAGTTGTTTTATTCTGTGGATCTTACTTTGTTCAATGGATGATAATTTCATTAGTCTGGAAATTTTAAGTTTATACTGTTATTGCAAGCAGTTTGTATGTTTTGCGATAAAAGTTTTTTACACAAAGGTTTGATCTTATCACATAGCTTGTAATCACCTGAAACGGTTTGGAGCGGAATCTCGGACATTATGGACAATCAGAATGAGTTATAAGGTGTGACAGATGTATATGAGCCATACTCTGTGAAAAGGAGGCTTAATGCATCTGTGATGTTTTCAGTTTTAAATCAAGATTTCGGATATATGTATTTATCCTTTACATCATATATATTAGTAATTTGTCCCTGTTTACACGGCTGACTACGTTCTGAACCATTCTACCTATCAAATTTTTGCAGCATTTTTTCTCTCTTGCTGTAAGGATGTATATTTCAGACTCAGAGTCAAAGCAAGTCAAACTCTAGGAAACATATGAATAAGCTGTCTGCTTGATATGACTGAATTCATTTTGGAAGGGCCATGAAACACATTTTATTTAAGCCTTTCCCAAACGACAAAATTTTACACTGGTCCAAATTGAAAGCATTTGCAGATGACAAAATAAATGTGACTGAAAAATTGAAATTTGTTTTGGGAGGGGTAGAAAACATTGTGGGAAAAGGAGAAAATGCTGGTTACCAGCATTTTCACCTTTTCCAACAATGTTTTTAAACGGCTTCTTTCTCAGGGTCGTTAAAAGTCGGGATTGTGTGGTAAAGAATTAATCGGTTGTGAGTCTCTCTAAATGAAGATCATAATCACTAATACAGGGTGTCCCAAAATATATGTCCCAGTTTCAAAGCTCAATTTTGGCATTAAATATTCAATTTAAATAGACGGTTCTTTTCATATAATTAAAGGACATGTAAAATTTTGTAGAAACAGTAATTCTAGGTATTAGTTTACCTTCATTTCATCATAACACATGCTCTTCATGTCCAACCATTTTCTGCTGTACAAGTCTGACACGATGTCGCAAATTTTTTATGACGTTTTGGCAGATGCCCTCTATAATCTTCCGAATTTCTCTACGAATAGCAGTTCTTAGTTCATCATTTGAACTACATTTAATAAGTCATCTGCAAATGCTTTGAAATTGAAAAAATTGTTGTTTTGTAAAGAGTTAAAGCTTGTTGTTTTGTAAAGAGTTAAAGCTTGTTTGACTCTAAGTGCAGGAAAAGTTGTTTGTGAGATTCTTTGTACTGGAATATTAATCTCATGTCACTTGCGATTGTTGGAGTAAAATTTTGTGAATCTGTTGCTGTAAGATGATTGTGAAACTGCTGTGTAAGACAGAAAGAAAGTTATTTTCAAATCATCATCAATTCTTTCTGTTGACAGTTTTATTGATTACAGATATTTTTTGAACATACAAACCTAAGTATTTACGCATCTACTATATTTATGATTACAAGTAGTGTGTGCCATCATAAATCAGGTTTGTGACAGTGATTCCTGGCCTAGATGACATTTAACTTCTTAATTAACTAAAAAATTTGGATCACAAACCATGACAAACTACACCAGTCTATGGAAAGCTTTGTTGAAGGAGAAGTTACGACCTTTAGGAGGAAAGCTCCTGGGTAGAGGTGATAAGGACAAGATCAGGTGAGTAAAATCCCCTGTCACAAACATGTACCATTTTCAGTGTTGCATCAAGGCAGTGGTATTGTGGAATCCTGCAATGAGCTTTCCCGTTTCCCTCAAAATGAAAATTGTCATACCCAGTTTGCTCAATAAAAATCAAGAGCAAATTAGCTTCAGTTTGTTTTCAGCATCAGTGAACAGGTGTATTCGTACATACCATGCAATGATGATATGATGGTATTGGGTATAGTATTTGAAAAATGTGCAAGTGGGAACTAATAGTTTGATGAAACATTCTGCACTAACTGGTTCTGAAATGTCACTCCAGCAAAAACAGCACATCTTTTAATCAGAAACAACAATTGCTTGCATTTATACTTGCATTTATACTAAATGTTTAGGCAGGGGTGTGGGAATACTATGCCTGACTCGTCCTACTCAGGAAAATTCAGCGTCGGACACGTGATTTTTTTCAGTCTAGTTGTCCAAGGACAAGTAGAAAATATGAGGAAAATTTTGAAACAAAAATCTGTTGTACGTAAATATCTAGTGAAATACATTATGCTCTCACTTCGTACAAAATGACATTTCGAATGATTAACAGTGTCATGAGATGATCCCTGATTTCTGGAAACCCAAAATACAAATTTGGTCTACCTCCGCTTTCACTGCATTAGACAAGATTGGTAAAATATGTGGCTGTGTTTGTACGTCGATTTTTTTTGAAAATGTGTAAACACCTTCAAGATCATCATTATGGATAAGAATAATTTCATTAGTATCATTTTAATACCGATTCAGAGATCTTTGATGACAATGTCGCACATGTGAAAAATTTAGCCTTTAATCTGATTTTAAACAGCTTCCGTGCAAAATTGGCCGTGATTTAACACCTCTGCCGGAAGCTGCCTCAACATCAAAAAGTTTTCGATTCACCGATCAATTGGTGCGTAAAATTGGAGAAAATGTTTTTTTTCTGTTATCAAATCTGCGATGCAAACAGAAGTGGGAAGTCTGAGTTTCCGAACCATTTGGAGGCTCCAGACGTAGAATGGTCCATGACAAGAAATATGACAAAAACTTTTTTTTTTAAATGAGGCATGTTTGAAAGAATTCCTGTGGTTGAATGCAGACGATCGTAACAATAATTTTAAGTTTCTCGAGAGTATCCCCATGATCGAAAATGGGCGAAAAACATACTGTACCGTCGTCGTATCCGGCATTTCTATTAAATTATGTATAACACCAAAGTTTGTAATTAAAGTCAATTAAAATGTACGAAAATTTTGTACTGTGTTCGAAGTAAAGATGTGTAAATTAACTGGATCATTGAAGTAATTCGGACCTGAAATTAGGTTCGACGTATGGAGAACCTTCGAGATATGAACTTCGACGTGCGGATAGTACTTTATATAGAAAAATAGAGCAGTTCAATCCGGACTTTAAATTTACTGCGACATTTGAGAACTTCGAGGAGTAGATGTTCGAGCAATGGTCATTTGACTGTATTTTGGAAAACCCTAAAAACATTTACAGTAAAGTTATGGATCGTAGTCCTGGAATTTCCTATAAAATTTCTTTGAAGTTCTACTAACCATATTAAGTGGGTAGGTTGTAGCTTGGTTTCAACACATATCCTGTTAAATAAGTGAGATTAAACTTTCAGCCGATTGTAAAAACCAAGAGTTTGCTATTTTAAAGGTACATGTATTTTTTGGGGGGAAGGATATCTCCTTATCGGACATTGTAGATCCGAGATCTACTGCCCTTTCTTTGCAGTCTGATCTAATGTTCTAATGTTCTACACTGTCCACATAAGGTCCTTGAGTTGCACTTAGCAGCTTGGGGGTTAAAGTTCCCCACTGGTAGAATACTGACAGGAGTAACAGTTTGAGCAATAGTTTGTATGCTATATTGAAGAAATATCTTGTAATGCAAGTGATTTCCAAACAGCAGTTATCATGAAACATAAATACAGATTGATGACCTTGCCATGTATTAAAGCAAAGGATATCATTCCCATTAATTAAACCTTTACCACAAAAAAGATGAAATTTGATTCGGGAAAGTTCCAGAAAGTGCTGTTGGAATAGTAGAAAATACAGGTTTCCTGCATTTTCTCCATTTCCCACAATTCTTTAAAAGTTGTCTTTCTCAGGGTCTTTAAAACTCCTGATTGTGTTGTAAAGGGTTAATGTGTTTTCTGATAATTAACCCTTAGGCTGCTAAGCGTGTTCACTGACCTTTTGCACACAGTGTAGATCAAGATCAGACTGCACAGAACATGCAGTCTGATCCTGAATCTACACTGTCTGTTAAGGAGATTTTTTTTTTCCAAAAGTTAAGTTTGAAATAACATTATTCAGGTTTTTACTATTGGCATGAAAGTTTATTTAACTTATAAAGCAGGATAAGGGTTAACTACACTATGTATTTGCTCGGAGTTCATGAGGAAAGGAAAATCCTCATTTTGACTAATTACTCATTTGCGAGAAGCTATTTGCTTTGTGTTGTTTTTTCCCATGTAGGAAGCAGTCGTCAGAACCAGTCAATAACTATCTGTCTGAATAGCATTCATTAAGTCACAAGATATTCACTTTATAATAGGAGAGTGCATCTTCCTATTGTCCATGTGTCTGTAAAAAGCGACAACCAAAATATGTTTTTGTGTAGACAAAAAGCTGTTTTGTGTAAGATTATTACAGCAACATTTTGCTAATTTTTCCAGTATCAGGGTATTGTCATAGCCCAGTCATTATTCTTGTTGCCTGCCTTGTTGACGTGCAAAACCTTTAACATTTTATAATCTCTCTCTTATTACAGAAGATATTTACTTCAAACTCGGACAAATCATTAACTATCAAAAGGGGATCCATACACTAACCATCAAAGTATTTTTGACACAGTTATGCCCCTTCCTTGATGTAGAATTTTCACCGAAAATCAAGGAACTGCAGCCAAGCCTTGACACCCACATGTGGTGCTCTTGTTCTTACTCCAAGTTGTTCATGACATGAGACATCATTTAAATAATTATCCTGACCAGATGACCAAATGTGAAGAGAATGTGGCCTGAGAATGGAGCATGTACACAAGGTTTTTTATGCCCCGAATTTTTTTTTGGGGGGGGGGAAATATAGTTTTTGTTTAGTCTGTCTGCCTGTCCGTCAGTGTCTGTCCACTATTTGTGTTGGCACAAATGTTAACCACATCAAGATGATGTGTCATGCACAAGAGTCATGTCCATAGGTTGAAGGTCAAGTTCATAGGAAGGTCAAATGTGTTTTTTTTTTGGGGGGGGGTGTGTGTTTGTGTCTGGCCTGTAACTTTTTTTAATTATGAATGAATTTCAGTATTACTTTGCAGAATTGTTTACTGCATTAAAGGTCAAGGTCCTAGCAAAGTCAAATGTGTTTGGGGCTGGGGTCGTTTTGGTGTCGGGCCATTATTTTTTTCACTGTTATTCAATTTTAATATAATTTTGCACAAATGTTAACCACATTGAGACAATGTGTCATGTGCAAGAGACGTGTCCATAGGGTAAAGTTCAAGGTCACAGCAAGGTCAAATGCGTTTTTGGGTAGGCGGTAGTATTCTTGTCCTGCCTGTAACTTTTTTAACTATTAATGAATTTCACTATTACTTTGCAGAATTGTTAATGACATAAAAACAATGTATCATGCACAAGAATCATGTCTATAGAATAAATGTCAAGGTTCTATCAAGGTCAAGTGCGTTTGGGGTGGGGGTGGGTGTTTTGGTGTCCAGGCCATAACCTTTTTCCCTTTAACTTTATCTCAATATAACTTTGCACAAATGTTAACCACATCAAGACAATGTGTCATGCACAAGACAAATGTCCATAGGTTAAAGTTCAAGGTCACAGCAAGGTCATGTGTGTGAGGGGGGTATAGTATTTGTGTCCTGCCTGTAACTCTTTTAGTTATGAATGAATTTCAGTAAATGAAATACAGACAGTATGTCATGTGCATGAGTCATGTCCATGGATAAAAGGTCACGGTCACAGCAAGGTCAAATATGTTGGAGGGGTAGCCGTTTTTGTGTATGGGCCATAAGTTTTTTCCCTTTAATTTCAAAATAATTTTGAACAAATGTTAACCACATTCAGAGAATGTGTCAAGCCCAAGTTATGTCTGTAGGGTAAAGGTCAAGGTCACAGCCAGTCATAGGTATTTTTGGGGGCATTAGTCACTTCTCAGTGACACATCTTAAACTACGATTTGACCTAGTGACATAGTTTTTGATTTGAAGTGACCAATGTTCTAAATCTTATGAGATATCCTCAAAAGAAAGAACATTCTGACCAACTTGCATGAATATTGGAATGAAATTGAGGCATCCAGTGTAAACAAGGTTTTTTTTTTTAAGATTTGACCAAGTAACCTAGTTTTTTGAAACTCATCTAAGATTTCATCAAGACAAACAATCTCACTAATGTCCGTGGACTGAAAATTTGGCCTCCAAAGTGTACACAAGGTTTTTCAAAGATTTGACCTGGTGACCTAGTTTTTGACCGAATATTACCCATTTTCAAACTTTGATGAGATATCAAAATAAACATTCTGACTAATTTTCATGAGTATTTGTCAGAAAATATGGTGTGTAGGAAATACACAAGAAAAGAATTCGGTGCATCTAGTTTTTAGCTCCACTGGCCAAAGGCCAGCAAGCTTATGTCATGGCCCTATGTCCGTTGTGTGTTTGTGCATGCATGCGTCCATGGGTGCGTTGACTTTTATTTCAAATATCTTCCTCTCTGAAACTGCCCATCCAATTTTGACCAGAATTCACAGAAATGATACGGCTATGTTCCTCTTCAGAATTTTATGAAAAAATCTGATTCCTGTAAAAACTCTGGTTGCCATGGCAACAAAACTGAAAAATATTGAAATGTTTGAAAATCTTCTTGTCCAAAACCACAAGGACTAGGACTTTCAAATTTGGCATGTAGCTTCGTCTAATAGACCTTTACTAAATTTTTTTCAAATTATATAGTCTGGGGCCAAAATTGGCCCCACCCTGGAGGTCACAAGTTTTACATGGGCTTATATAGGCTTGAAAAAACCTTCTGGCTCTAAGCGATGTGGCCTAGGGCTACCAAAATTTGGTATGTTCATCTGACAGACTTCTAAGATTCTTCAAATTATTGCCCTTGGGTCAAAATGGGCCTTACCCTGGGGTTCACAATTTTCACATCGGCTTATATAGTGAAAACTTTAAAAAATCTTCTGGCTCTAAACCATATGGCCTAGGACTACCAAAATAGCCAAGTAGCTTTATCTGATAGATTTCTACTTAATTCTTCAAATTGTAGCCCTAAGGGGCCAAAATTGACCCAGCCCAGAGGTCACAAGTATTTTATTGGCTTATATAGGGAAAACTTAAAAAATCTAAATCTTCTGGTTCTAAACCATATGGTTAAGGGCTACCAAAATTGGCATGTAGCTAGCTTCATCTGATCGACCTATTCTGAGATTCTTCAAAATATAGCCATGGGACCAAAATTGGCTCTGTCCAGGGAGTAAAAGTGTTACATGGGGTAATATAATAAAAACTTAAAAAATATTCTTGTTCTTAACCATAATGGCCTAGGGCTACCAAATTTGGTATGTAGCCTCACCTAATGGAACTCTACTAAGGGAGGGGGTGTGTGTGTCACAAGTTTAACAAGGGCTTGTACATTCCGGCATGTATATGGCTGTAAAGTTATATTTGATTATTTCGAAATTTATGATTCACTCATATTTTTTATATTTTTACGTGATTGTACACACTGAAAAATATAGCGTAAATTACATTGTATTTCCCTCCATTTGAATGGCACGCGCTGATTACCTAGGGAACTAGTGTGCTGGAACTTGGCAACAGTTTCTGCCTTCAAATGAAGAGTTAGAAAATATAAAATCGGTATTTTCACTGGTTGTAACATGAAATATCAAACTGTAATCCACCATTATTTCTTGATAAACTACCAAAAAGCATGAAATAATTATGCATATTTTATAGGGATGTTTGCAAAGTCATTTGCTGCAAACTTGTTTCAGGAGATAATGAGTTAATAGCATCTGTCGTTAGTGGTGTTGTATTTCCCTTGGGAAGAGAAATTGATAGTATTATAAAACAGTAATGTTATAAATGGAATAATAACCCATCATGTTGATGAGCTGGAACAAAATGGGCAGACCTTTTTACCCATCACTGTTATAATTTACTAAATGACATAGCTTCTTGTTTATGGTCAGAAAGGTCATTCCTAAGGATTATGTACAATAATTACTGAAACAGTTTTTTGTCTCTGAACTTCTGGATGGTTGTAGTCTTGTGAGGCTTTAGTGATGTTGTTATGATTGTTTTAAGCTTACCTGAACAAGAAGTGCTTAAACACTTTGCCACACTATTCCGATTTTTATGACCCTGAGGAAGAAAACTTTCAAAAAACATTGAGGGAAAAGGAGAAAATGCTGGTAACCAGCATTTTTTCCTATAGCCACAATATTTTCTTCCACTTTCACAGATGAATTCCATCATTCAAGTCACATTTGATCTCTCGCTGCAGGTATTTTCAACTTGAACCAGTCTAAGTAATTGTTGTTGGTAAAGGGCTAAGATGACTATGATTCTTCTTGGACCATCACCTGTTGCCATGATTTTAACTTAACCCTTTACCACACAATCCTGACTTTTAATGACCCTGAGAAAGAAGCCTTTTGAAAACATTGTGGGAAAAGGAGAAAATACTGGTGACCAACATTTTCTCCTTTTCCCATAATGTTTTCTACCCTTCCAAAAACAACTTTCAATTTTTCAGTCACATTTATTTTGCCTTCTGCAAATGCTTTCAATTTGGACTAGTCTAAAATTTTGTCATTTGGTGAATAGTAATCAATGTAGAAGCCACATTTTTGCTAGACTTCAAAAACAAGACTTTAGGTATAGAGGATTGTCATGTATTTGATACCTTAAGCACTAAATGCATAAAGAAAAAATAATTATGTATAAATGACAATCATGCATGTATTTTCCTTCCATTCTGCAGTAAATCTACCACTTTTACCGTGAAGTCTACTTTCATACAGTTTTAAACATTCAGAAACAATGTGAAAATGGAGTAAATGTAAATTGCTATAAATAGACTGACCTTTTCATGTTTTTCATACTTTTCCTATCTGCAAAATTTTGATTCATATAGAGGTGTTGACCAAAAAAGTTTATACCATATGAGTTCTGAAGGATAAAACCGTAAGACAAGAACATAATTATGCACTGTCAGAAGAAAAGTATAGGGGCATGTTTTTATTCAAGTCAATACTGTATCGGAAGTTTGAACTCAAAATAGTGGTAGAAAACTCATATTTCTAGGAATTCTGTGATCACATGACAGTCGTGTGACTGAAAGCAGACAAACGGGAAATACCTTGGAGGTATTCCTCCTGTAAATTTTTGTTTTAGTATGTATTTTACCGAAGTTGCTATGTAACCTTCAGAAAGTAATAGCAAAAACCATAATTTTATAGAATAATTGATGAAAATAATTTTAACCCACTTGTTTTTGACGCATTTTGACGTTTTTATCGGTGAGCAGTGAATGCTGCTTCCAAGTACCTTGAGTGACAAACGGAGACATCTTTCTACTTCTAGTTGTCACAACAAGTGGAAATAATTGTTTTGAAAACAGGTACATAATGAAAACACATCAATCTGTGATTCACAACTTTTGAAACCTTTTGTCAGAATTGATTGTCTTGATACAAAATCTGGTTTTTGATTAGCGATCTCAAATGCTTGTTGGGGTGGGATAAGCCTAAAAAGTATTTTCTGACAGTTACAGACCTTCAAGGCTTTTTTTATTGTACAAATAAGCAAACTGTGTGGACCTAAGATCAAACTTCAGTGTATGACATTGTGTACAATGTTTACAAAACCCACTTGCGCTGTCTAAAGCATGCCACCCTGAAAGTGCACCATAAATGAAAAGAACATTTTGAGTCAGTAGAAGAAATGCAGATATTCCAGTTTTCAGGCTGTTTTTATCAGAATTACTAGTAAAGTAGTGGATAGCGAAGAAGAAAGATTTCTGTGCAGTCTGATCTTGATCTATAATGTCATCAAAATTAGCTTAACTCTTTACCAGACGACAAAATTTTAGACTGGTCCAAATTGAAAGAATTTGCGGATGACAAAATAAATGTGATTGAAAAATTAAAATTTGTTTTGGGGAGGATAGAAAACATTGTTGGAAAAGGAGAAAATGCTGGTTACCAGCATTTTCTCCTTTTCCAAAAATGTTTTCAAAAAGGCTTCTTTCACAGGGTCATTAAAAGTCAGGTTGTGTGGCAAAGGGTTAATCAGGGTTCAGCCCTGCAGGTTAAAGATCTCAATATGACAAAATTTTTATGTCAGATTCATATCTTAAAGTGTAATTTTGCAGATCTATCATGTTTTCCCACGACTGTGCATGTTAACTATAGACAAATATGCGTGAGCCATAATCTGTGAAAAAGGGGGCTTAATGCATCTGCAAAAAGTATTGACCCAGGTCAGCCTGCGCAGTCCGTGCAGGCTGACCTGGGCCGAAACTTTTTGCTATGGGTCAATTTTCTGCGTGTCGAAGGATCAGTGTACCTCATGATTCAGTCTGTTGTTATACAAAATGGATTTTATGGATCTATAATTATGTGATGATTTGCTTGGTGTCACGCATCATGGAGATGCATTAAGCACCCTTTTGACAGAGTATGGCTCACATGTATTCCTTACTACTGACAAACATGCACCAGTTCTCAAGAAAAAAAAAATGTAGAAATACTTTCTCTTTATTGTTGTCACATTACAATTGTTACAAAAGAAAAAAGCAGCAGATTGCAAACCTATCTGCTTTCTGCCTAATAACAGGTCTATGTTGTTGAGCACAGACACTTTATATTCTGTGGTGCAATTAATAATGGTGGAGTGAAAAAACTTGTTCCTTTTCCATGGCATTTAATTGAACATGAGTCCAATATATTCATGAATGATAAGAAATAAAATCAATATCGTTGATTACCAGTGTCATTCAGTGATATAGTGAGATGTTTTGCCTGACAGGCACTTTACAGTAAATGTTTGGTGTACAGGAAAATGGGGTCACAAATTGTTCCATGGGTTTCTGTCTGTGTACTTCATCTCGCAGAAACTGACAATCTGACAAAATTTAAGAAATAATATTCCCTTGAATGTGTGTTAATCTGTCAAACCTTTAACCTCTGAAGTTTACTGAAATAAATTGAGCTCTAAAAGAGTGTAAAAATAGATGAATTTATTTTCAGTCAGTGAAAAAACCATGAGATTGTAAAGCAAGGCTGTTTTGTCAGAACATCTCATATAGATCTAACTGAGCCACTGCAGGATCCCCAGCTTTAGTGTACAAGCTGGACAGTAATGTTAGCTCACCTGAGCACAATGTGAGCTCTTGTGATCATGCTATGTCCGTAGTCCATTGTGCGTCATCCGTGGTGCGGCCTCTATTGTGATGGTGTCAACAATTACCTTGTGTGCACTCTAGGAAAGCCATGTTTTCAGTCCTGTACACATGAATCTTGGTCAGAATGGTTTGTCTTGATGTCTGGTACCAATCCAAAATTGGGTCACTTCTGGTCAAAAGTTGGTCACTGGGACAAATCCTAGAAAAAACCTTGTTTGTACTCTAGAGGCCACATTTTTTTATACTCATGAGTCTTATAATCATGAAAATGGTCAGAATTATGTGTCTTGATGATATCTTAGAGAAGTACAAAATTTGGTCATGTACAGTTAAAAGGTATGTCATTGGGACAAATCTTAGAAAACCTTGTGTTACACTCTAGAAGCCACATTTTATACCTGATATTCATGAAACTGTCAGAATGTTTGTCTTGATATCTTGGACTAGTTCAAAATTTGGTCATGTCGGGTCAAAAATTAGGTCACTGGGACATTTCTTCAGAAAACCATTTGTGCACTCTAGAGTTTGATACTTTTAAAACTTAGAGTGTTTGTCCAGGTGACATCTCTGACAAGTACAAAATCAAATCCATTCCACCAAGAAATAGGTCACTGGGACAAATCTTTGAAAAACCTTGCGTGTGCTCTAAAGACCACACTTTCAGTCTGATACTAATGGAACTTGGTCAGAATGTTTGTCTTGATGATATATCAGAAAAGTTCGAAATTGTGTCACATAAGGTCAAAAAGTAGGTCACTGGGACAAACTTTATTAAAACCTTGTGTATACCCAGGAGGCCACATATTTAGTCAGGTACTCATGGAACTTTGTCAGAATGTGTGTCTTGATGATATTTACTACAAGTTCAAACTTTGTCTGGTGTGGTCAAAAATAACACTGGGACAAATCTAAGAAAAACCTTGTGTGCACTCTAGAGGTCACATTTTAAGCCTGTGCTCATGAAACTAAATCAGAATATTTGTCCTGGTTATATCTCAGACAAGTTCTAAACTAGTTCATATCTGGTCAAAAAGTAAGTCACTGGGACAAACCTTAGAAAAAATTCTTTGTTCACTCTAAAGGCCACATTTTCAGTATGATGCAAATGAAACTTGGTCAGAATGTTTGTCTTTATAATAGATTGGACAAGTTTGAAATTGGGTTATGCGTATGTAAAAGTAGGTAACTTGAAGTCATTTGCTTCCCATCATCACAACCAGGATTCCTTCAACTTTCTTAACCCTTTACCACACAATCCCGAGTTTTAAACAACCCTGAGAAAGAAGCCTTTTGAAAACATTGTGGAAAAAGGAGAAAATGCTGGTAACCAACATTTTCTCCTTTCCCCACAATGTTTTCTACCCTATCCAAGACAATTTACATCATTTGATTCACATTTCAATTGTCGTCTGCAAATGCTTCCAATATGGACCAGTCCACATTTTTGTCGTTTGGTAAAGAGTTAATCCTAGATGACTTTACTCATGTGAGCGCTTTAGGGCCCTCTTGTCTTTCCTTAAGCAGTGCTCTGGCAAAAGGGGATTTACTGCATCTCCGTGATACATTATACCTTGCAAGTCATCACATAATTATGGATCCATAAAAATCTATTTTATCATACAACTGAGGAAGTAAGAAAGTAATCACATAATTTTGGATTCATAAAAATCCATTTTATCTGTTTGTCAACTAAATAATGAGGTATAAGGGTCCTTTGACCTGCAGAATATTTACAAATTGCAAAAAGTTGCAACCCATGTCAGCCTCTGCTGACTGGTGAGGCTGACATGAGTCGATACTTTTTGCAGATGCATTAAACCCCTTTTCACAGAACATGGCTCCTTTGTAGCTTGTAATACAAATTACTGTTCCATACCTGTGATCATATGACATTTACAGTTATAACATGCAGAGATTCTAAAAACGTCTCATGCATCCTATGGAAAATATTGAGGACAGAAAGAGATAATAAACATATGATACAAGAACCACTAAATGACATATTTTTCATTTATGGTTGATTGATTGATTGATTGTATGGTGTTTAATGCCGTTTTCATTATTTCAATTATATCATGGTGGCCAGTGCACCTATCCATGCTTTCCTGGAGTTTCATTTACCAGTACTCCGCACGATATTCTTTCCAAACCACTGGCTGCTTTCCCACATAACCATCGTCGAAACAATGGTCAGGGGTAAGAGAGGAATAAATTCTGTCGCGATGACTATCATCAATCCTCGGAAAGAAATTGGCCAAGCTGGGGATCGAACCAGCGACCACCTGTTCTCGAGTCCTGTACACTACCGACTGAGCTACAGGGGCGTGGCATTCATATATGGAAGGCGCTGTCTGTCTGTGGATATGCACTTTTTACTACCTTAACCCTTTACCAAATGACAAAATTTTTGACTTGTCAAAATTGAAAGCATTGTCAACAAATTAAATGTGACTTAGATGGCAGGATATGTCTATGATATGTTAGAAAACATTGTGGGAAAAGGAGAAAATGCTGGTTACCATCATTTTCTCCTTTTCCCACAATGTTTTCAAAAGGCCTGTTACCCAGGGTCTTTTAAAGTTGGGATTGTGTGGTAAAGGACTTAGAGGTATTGAAGCAAAGATGGCCTGATTTGATGGAAGATTAAATTCCTATATAAAACAATCCTATTTGAAAAATCATAGAAAAAAAAGCTGTAGGAAATATTGTGGAAAATGGAGGGAATGCTGGTTCCAGCATTCCCTCCTTTTCCCACAATGTCTTGTATGCTTTTCCATCATTTGAATCACATTTTATTCATTGTCTGCAAGTTCTTTCAACTTTGACAAGTCTTAAATTTTTTTGTCAGAGGATAAAGCATTATATTTATGGATTCAGAATTGCGTAATTTGTGCTTATCACAATTGTTTACTTAACCCTTTACCTTACAATTCCGAATTTTAACTGGCCTAAGAATAAGGACTTTCGGAAAACTGGTGGGAAAAGGAGAAAAAGCTGGTAAAAAACATTTTTTTTCCATTTCCCTCCATGTTTTCTACCCAGTCAGAGACAGAACTCATTCTTTGACTAAGATTTAATTTTTAACCACAAATGCTTTCAATCTGGACAAGTCTAAAATTTTGTCCTTTGGTAGAACTGAAGGATGATAATGATGATGTCACATGAAACTGCTTGTAAGCTTGCCATTTTGGTATTAAAATGAACATAAGGGAGATAAACCTTTTAGGATTATTTCTAAAATTGGTCTGTTGAAAGTATAGATTAGTTGTCTCCCTTATAAGGCTATATATCTAGTCAGGAGGCATCATGATTATACTTCAATATAATCTGGGATTAAGTTAGTCAAACTGCTTAACCTTTTACCAGAAAATCCCTGGTTTTCAAGACTCTGGGAAAGAAGACTTTTGAAAACATTGTGGGAAAAGTAGAAAATGCTGGCAACCAGCATTTTCTCCTTTTCCAACAATGTTTTCTATCGTATCAAAGAGCTTAAGCTCATTTGTACCAATTTTGAATTTGTCATCAGCAGAAGTTTTGAATTTGAAAGAGTCTTAAGTTTGCCGTTTGGGAGAGGGTTAATGAATATGGCTATTAAGCAGAATTTGCATAAATTTTATCCTTCACTCAGTCTATAGATTTTTAGAATTCTGCACAAGTACAAACATGGGTCATTATAATGTTGTATAGGAAGCCCAGAGGCAGATTGTTTAAAGAAGCAAAATAACCATACACCAGTATATAGTCAATGAAGTTATAAATTGAATTGTTCCACACTTGCTCAGCCTTGGAGCCAAGTAATTCTATCAAAAATATTGAGGGACTAGGAAATTGGGTTATCCTTGCTTGAAATATGCTAAGATAGAGTTGTCTAAAATTTTGTTGTTTTGTATCAGGACACTTGTACAGTATTTTAACCTATACTAATGTTACATATTCAAATATTTTGTTGGATTACATCTTCAGAAAATATCATGGGACAAGGAGAAATTTATTGTAACAAGCAATTGCTCCTTTCCCTTAAGATCTTTTTACTCACTGTTATGAAACAGTGCTTTCCTTTCCTTCAACTTTTGTTGTTTGTGTCATTTGACTGATAGCACAGAGTATAGACCCAGGTCAGCCTGCGTAGTCCACGCAGGCTGACCGTGGATGATGCTTTTTGGCAGATGCATTAAGTCCCCTTTTCACAGAGCATGACTCTTATTATTATATCACTTCATATCTTAGATTTTGGTCTGAAAATAGCCGATACAGTAAACAGTAAACTCTCTACGAAACAACATTATTATACCCCCGCAAACGAAGTTTGTGGGGGGTATACTGGAATCAGCCTGTCGGTCGGTCGGTCGGTCTGCAAAATCTTGTCCGGACAACTCCTCCTACAGTTTCTGTCTGATTCACGTTAAACTTGGCAGAAGTGTTCATTAGGAGCTGTAGATGTGCAAGACACACATTTTGTAAAAATTCCATCAAGAATTACTGAGTTATTGCCCCTGATTTGACTTAAAAATGCTTGTCCGGACAACTCCTCCTACAGTTTCTGTCTGATTCACTTTAAACTTGGCAGAAGTGTTCATTAGGAGCTGTAGATGTGCAAGACACACATTTTGTAAAAATTCCATCAAGAATTACTGAGTTATTGCCCCTGATTTGACTTAAAAATGCTTGTCCGGACAACTCCTCCTACAGTTTCTGTCTGATTCACTTTAAACTTGGCAGAAGTGTTCATTAGGAGCTGTAGATGTGCAAGACACACATTTTGTAAAAATTCCATCAAGAATTACTGAGTTATTGCCCCTGATTTGACTTAAAAATGCTTGTCCGGACAACTCCTCCTACAGTTTCTGTCTGATTCACTTTAAACTTGGCATAAGTGTTCATTAGGAGCTGTAGATGTGCAAGACACACATTTTGTAAAAATTCCATCAAGAATTACTGAGTTATTGCCCCTGATTTGACTTAAAAATGCTTGTCTGGACAACTCCTCCTACAGTTTCTGTCTGATTCACTTTAAACTTGGCATAAGTGTTCATTAGGAGTTGTAGATGTGCAAGATGCAACTTTCGTGAAAATTCTATGAAGAATTAATGAGTTATTGCCCCTGATTCACATTTAAAATGCTTGTCCGGACAACTCCTACAATTTCAGTCCGATTCGCTTTATACTTGGCAGAAGTGTCCATTTGGAGTTGTAGATGTGCAAGACACACATTTTGTAAAAATTCCATCAAGAATTACTGAGTTATTGCCCCTGATTTGACTTAAAAATGCTTGTCCGGACAACTCCTCCTACAGTGTCTGTCTGATTCACTTTAAGGAGGTCTTTTCTGTCATATGTATAGTTGGCCAACATTGTGCGAAAACGCACCTTTGGACATTTGCAACAAGTTTGGATCCAGACCAGCCGCTGTGTCTCAGACATATTATCAGATCATGGTCTGCACTTTTTTACACTCATTTACTTTTGTGTCCAATTAAATTGATACTTTGCATAAATATTCACCAGGAGCGGTAGAGGTTCAAGATGCATTTTTCTCAAATGTTTGCCAAATTAATTACCCCTGAATTTACTCAAAACTTCTTGTCCAGAGAACTATTCCTTCAGTTTAAGTCTTATTCACTTGATATTTGTCATGATATTCACCGGGAGCAGTAGATGTGCAAAGCACAAATTTCATGAGTGTTGGCCTAATGATTACAGAGTTATTGCCCCTTAATTGACATTGCAGAGTTATTGCCCCTGTGACATGAAATATAGGGGCGGGGGTATTTATCACCTTAAGTGATAGTTATTCTAGTTTTAGACTGGTCCATTTTGAAAGGAATTGCAGACAAAAAATTTTAAAAAATGAATCCAATAATGAAATCTGCCCCCAAAAGAGTAGATAACATCATGGGAAAAGGAGAAAATGCTGGTCACCAACATTTTCTCCATTTCCAAAGATGTTTTGAAAAAAAACAAAGCCTTCTACCCCAGGGCTGTTAACTCTTTACCAAACCACAAAATTTTAGACTGGTTGAAATTGAAAGCATTTGCAGACAACAAAATAAAAGTGACTTTAAAATTGAAATTTGTTTTGGGAAGGATAGAAAACGTGGAAAAAGGAGAAAATGCTGGTTACCAGCATTTTCTCCTTTTCCCACTATGTTTTCAAAAGGCTCCTTTCTCAGGGTTGTTAAACGTCGGGATTGTGTGGTAAAGGGAAAAATAAAACATGGGATTGTTGGGTAAAGCATTAACCCTTATCCTGCTAAATAAGTTAAATGAAACTTTCAGGCCGATAGTAAAAACCTGAATAATGTTATTTCAAACTTATTTTTTCTGGAGAAAAATATCTCCATAACGGACAGTGTAGATCAAAGATCAGACTGCGCATTCTGTGCAGTCTGATCTTGATCTACAATGTCCGCAAAAGGTCTGTGAGTCACGCTTAGCAGCTTAGGGTTAACTCCTTTTGATTTTACCATGACAATTTTAGGGGATATTGTTATGTTTGCTGTGGGATCTCTTCAT
Organism: Tridacna gigas; assembly: GCA_945859785.2. Lineage (NCBI taxonomy): Eukaryota > Metazoa > Mollusca > Bivalvia > Cardiida > Cardiidae > Tridacna > Tridacna gigas. The sequence continues at coordinate 61,172,174 of OX244032.2, forward strand.
GACAAAAACATCTGAAAGGAAGCAAAGAATTTTTTCAGCATGTCTTTACCAAATGACAAAATTTTAGACTTGTCCCAACTGAAAGCAATGATTTGCAGACAGCAAAATAAACATGGCTCACAAGACGGAAATTGTCTTTAAAAAGGTAGAAAATGTTATGGGAAAGGAGAAAATGCTGTTAACTTGTATTTCCTTTTTTTTCTACAGTGTATTCAATAGCCTAAACTTTCTAAGTTTCTTTAAAACACAGGATTATTTGGTAGAGGGTTAATCCTTTACTGCACAATGCCGCCTTTCAATGCCTCAGGGAAGGAAGCCTTTTGAAAACATTATGGGAAAAGGAGAAAATACTGGTAACCAGCATTTTCTCCATTTCCCACAATGTTTTCTACCCTATCAAAGAAAAATTGCACCATTTGAGCCACACTGATATTGTCGTCTGCAAATGCTTTCAATTTGAACAAGGCTAAAATTTTGTCGTCTGGTAGAGGGTTAAAGTATTAAAGTTGATGTTGCTGCTGAAGCTCAGAGATTGATTGTCGTAATTAAACCTTGACCAAACAACTACATGTTTTCACAGCTTTGAGGAAAATAGCTTTTGAAAACATTGTTGGAAAAGGAGTATGATCTGAGGCCCAAGTTTTCTGCCTTTTCAAGACAATAGCAAAGTTGTCATTGACATTTTCAATTGTTTGAAATTTGCTGAAGAATTAAAGTGATCTTTTGGCTTTACATAAATTAAAAGGAAACAATAGTAGGATTCTAATAACTACCCCAAGGAAAAGGGCTTTTTGAAAACATTATGAGAAAAGGAGAAAATGCTGGGAACCATTATTTTCTCCTTTTCTCACAGTTTCCTTATCCTGTCCAAGCAAATTTGATCTTTTTGAGCCACAATTAATTTATTGTTTGCAAATTATGTTATATTTGGAAAAGTTGAAAATTTTGTTGTTTAGAAAGTTGGGTACCTTTACTATAGGTATTATGTCTTACCTTCTCTGTTTTGGGGTCAACTCAATGTAGACAATGGCTGCAGTTTTGTCTCTATGACTATTCAGAGTTTAACTCTTTACCACATTATCCGGACTTTTAACGACCCTGGAGAAAAAAGCTTTTGAAAACATTGTTGGAAAAGGAGAAAATGCTGGTAACCAGCATTTTCTCCTTTTCCCACAATGTCTTCTACCCTATCGCAAACAAATTCCATCATTTAAGTCGCATTTAATTTGTCGTCTGCACATACTTTCAATTTGGACAAGTCTTAAATTTTGTCGTTTGGTAAAGAGTTCACATGGATATGTCATAATTTCTGGAAACATGTCATGACCATCATTTCACTACGGCAATTGTTGGAGCCAGCAAGAGAGGAGCCCTGTGAATTTTTGTGCCTGATCAGTTTATGTGACTCAGGGCTCATTTTAGAAAATGGAATTACTAGTTCTGGATAATTTCTGAATTTCTTTAGAGACATACAATATTCAAGGTTATTTTATCCCAGAAACCAATTTGAATTAATAATACAGACAATTTTCTGTGAATGCCTCTCTCTTGTCTGCTTCAATATGCATATAACATCAGATTACAATTCATGTCATTTGGATGTAAATTTCATCTTACATTTTGAATGCGATGAAATTTCCTTGCTGCCTGATTGAAAAAAGTTTCATTTCCATAACCAGCAATTTTACAAGAAATGCATTATGAAAAGTGATGGAGATCTAGATGTTGGGTGGGATGCTAATGAGGAGGCAAAGTCCTACAAAACAAAAATGATATATGCTTGTATTAGTTCGAAAGTTTATCTCATAAATGTCTGCTTTATATGTTTATGCATAGAAGAGTAATTTTTTTTTTAAAAACAAACAGGTTCATAGAGGAATTTATGGAAAGCCATGGCTGTCTTATACCATTCTTTTACAATTCATTCATTCTGTTGTCATAATATATGAGTTCATTTTAATGATACATGAAATGAAAACATTTTTATATGGAATAAAGTTCCTTATAATTATCAACTATTTTAATGTATTGAACAAAATCGTCCATGTATTTATGCAAAGTTGCATTATATGATATCATTTCGACAACATACATCACAAAAATTTCTTTAAGCCTTTACCACACAATCCTATCAGTTTTAACGACCCTGAAAAAGAGGCCTTTTGAAAACATTGTGGGAAAAGGAGAAAATGCTGGTAACAAGCAATTTCTCATTTTTCCACAATGTTTTCTACCCTTCTCAAAACAAATTTCAATTTTTGGTTCACATTTATTTTGTCATCTGCAAATGATTTCAATTTGGACTAGTCTAAAATTCTGTTGTTTGGTAAAGAGTTAAGTTAAACCAATAGAACCATGTACTGAGCCAACTGTTCTTATATTAAACTAATCAGAGTTTGAACAGTCTACTCGTCCGCTCATGTTGACAAGTAAACAAGAGGGCCATGATGGCCCTGTATCGCTCCACTGGCTTATAAATATAAACCATAAATACTAAACATTTCAATTCTGAGCCAAATGGTTTCAAAATGAAGACTTACAAAGTTTTCTCTGTAAAAGCCCATGTGAAAGTTGGGACCCGCAGGGCAAAGCCATTTTTGATCCCAGAGCTATAATTATTTGAACCCTGGTAGAGGTCCACAAGATAAAGCCACATGCCAAAATAATACAAGTCTATGCTGTATGGTTATAAATAAGGTGATTTTCAATTTTTGTCCATATGAAGCCTCTGTAAAACATAAGACCCCTAATGCAAGGCTAATTTCAAAAAAAAAAAAAATTCAAAACAGGAAGATTTCTTAAGTTGTCACTATGTAAGCCCGTGCAAAACTTGTGACCCCTACGGCGGGGCCAATTTTGACCCCAGGGCTAAAATTCTGGCCCGCTTGGTAGAGGCCCACTAGATATAGCTACATGCAAAATTTGGTAGCTCTAGGCCTTATAGCTAGGTACAGGAAGATTTTTAAAGTTTTCTCTATATAAGCCTATGTAAAACTTGTGACCCCTGGCGCAGAGCCAATTTTGACCCCAGGGCTATAATTTGAAGAAACTTGATAGAGGTCTACTACATAAAGCTACATGCCAAATTTGGTAGCCCTATGCCTTATGGTTTCAGACAAGAAGATTTTTAAAGATTTCTAATATTTTTCAGTTTTGTTGCCATGGCAACCAGAGTTTTTGAAGGAATCAAATTCTTTCAAAAAATTCTGAAGAGGACCATGGCAGGATCATTTCTGTGAAGTTTCATGAAAATTGGATGGGTAGTTTCAGAGAAGAAGATGTTTGAAATAAAAGTTAACGGACGGACGCACGGACGGACGGACGCACGACGGACACCGGGCCATGACATAAGCCCGCTGGCCTTCGGCCAGTGGAGCTAAAAATGGGACCAGAAGAGTAACATTTCCTAGGCAATCGTTCAACAGGACAAGTAGCTTTTCTAAGGTTAGATCAAGCAGAACTATCGAAGGGGGATTCCCGAAAATATCAGTGAAATCTCAAGATCGATATCCCTACAAAACAGCATAGTACTGGTCATTTACTTGTCTGCAGGATTAGTAAAACGCAAAAGGAAATCACTTTTTACACTGCGCATGCATGTTGTCCATAATGGATGCAGCACTCAATTTTATCATGTTTGAGGAAAGATTACAATCTCGCAAAGACGCTATACTGCAATAGGAACATCTTAACTTTCCAGCGGAGTAAAACTGTTGTAAACAAATTCTAAAATAGTTGAATATTATCAATATAATGATCCATCTTGGTTTTGGTTTCATTTCGCACTACATGTAACGAATACAAATTTGAAATATATAATTCATCGATGACAGACTGCCCCGAGGAAAATTTAAACAAACAGACTCATTGTGTTTCAAAAATGGACAAATACAAATATGTCGTCTGCTAAATATCAGATCCTGAAGGTTTTTTTTTTGGTAATATCAGTGGTTACTTGCCACCTTGACTGAAAAGTAGGACAAGTGATACTAGAAGACGAATAACTTTTCTTTTTCACTAACCCTGCAGGACAGTTGGGTGTTGGAAAATTTTTCGACCTCTACCGATTTAACAAAATATGTGACCATTACTGAATATGCGATATTGATTCATCAATATATTGAACCAAGATATGTTTCTATGACACCAAGCATCCTTATATAGAACCACAGAACCGTGACATGATTTCGTTTTGGCATTATATTGAACGAATAATCCTATATATCATTTCGATCTAACTATGTATTAAACCCAATTTCCTTATATCAAACTAGTTCAACAATATATTTGACCAGTATGCAATATAATGATACCACGCTTTCAATATATGAAATCAATTTGTTATTATATCGTCGATAGGACTATTTAGGACTGCGTATTTATACAGATAGATGATATTGAGGACAAGTGCAGTTCACATGATCTGTAATCTGTCTTTAGTATTTTTGGAGTTGTTGCTCTTTGTCATTTTACATTTTGGGTGTTTTACTTAACACTTCAGATACAGATAGATCACATTGACAAGATACACAAGATCCATAACTCTGTATTATTTTTGGATTTATTGCACTTAGGGTTTTTTTTTTATTGGTCCAGAGCATAACTTTCAAAGTATTAAAGCTATTGACTTTATACTTCAAATACAAATAGATCCCATTGAGGACAAGTGCAGTGCACAAGATCTATTACTCTATCTCTAGAATTTTTGGAGTTATTGCCCTTAAGTATGTTTTGTGCAGAGCATATTGTCCAAAGCATATCTACCCAAAACTGCAAATCAGATAGATCACATTGAGGACAAGTGCAGTGCACAAGATCCATAACTCTGTATTTTGCATTTTTTGAGTAGTTGCCCTTAATTTTTTTTACAATTTTGGTTTGTAAAAGGGCAAAGCACCAGGTGGGGGTATAATTAATCCGCCTGCGACAGTTCTAGTTTCATGTAATGGTTAAAATGAACCCATATATTATGACAACGGAGAAATGAATTGTAAAAGAACAGTATAAGACAGCCATGGCTTTCCATAGGAATTCATGGACCTCTCACAGTCAGCACATAGCCTTTTTGTATTCCACACAGGATTATTGGTAAGCTTGATATATCTGTTGCCTTGACACACAGGGATTTGAGGCTAATGAAGTACACCATATCATTCTTAGTAAAAAGGTTCTTGTTAACAATCAATTCTTTACCAAACGACAAAATTTTAGACAAGTCCAAATTGAGAGTGTTTGCAGATGACAAAATGAATGTGATTCAAAAGTTAAGATTTATTTTTGGAAGGGTAGAAAAAATTATGGGAAAAGGAGAAACTGCTGGTTACCAGCAGTTTCTCCTTTTCCCACAATGTTTTCAAAAGGCTTCTTTTTCAGGGTCGTTAAAAGTCGGGATTGTGTGGTAAAGGGTTAAGCTGCTGAATAAATGAAACACAAATTTCTACTCAATACTAAAAGCGCAAACATTGCGGTTTCAAAGTTAATTTCACCTGAAAGAACATACCGTGTCAGACAGTGTAGATCAAAGATCAGACTTCACATTCTGTGCAGTTGATCTTGATCTACACTGTCTGCAAAAGGTCAGTGGGTCACGATTAGCAGCTTAAGGGTTAAACCATTACCATATTTGCCAGTTTTGGAGTTTTTATGCCCCTGCAATATTGGAAAGACATGTGGTGTTTACCCTGTCTGTGTTTGCATGTGTATGTGTTTGTACCTTACCAGAATCATGTCTGGTGCTTAACTTTATCCTGCATGGGGGTATTTGAAAATGATTTGGCAAAAATGATCATTATCAAACAACAATGTGTCGCCTGCAAGAACTAGGTGGCTAGCTGAAAGGTCAAGTTCATATTTCAGGCTTTAACTTTGTGCACAGACTATACCTGAAACATGCTAGTGTCTACACAATAAAGTTATTTGGCCACAATGATCACATATGACAAGACCATGTGTCTTGTGCATGAACTCAGCTGTTGCCATTGTCTGTGCATGCCATATTCTTCAAAGATTGAGCTGTCTGCTATGATACATCACTATCCTCTACAGGATAAATATTAATGTGTGGTGTGTAAAATCAAAAGTCTGCCACTTAAAAAGTGGTGAGCGGAAAATGGCTATGAATTACGTCAGTTGTGAAATTAAGCCTGTTTTTCACTCCAAATCTTTTTAAAATATAATAAGTGTAAACAGAAAAAATGATATAAAAAAAAAAGAATACCATTGTTGACTGAAAATCTTTGGATACAGTTTCTAAATATAGACATGGGGAAAACTGCTATTTTTGTATAGGGTTTTTTTCTACAGACTTTAACAAGGATTAAAAAAATGTTCCCACCATGCTTGGCTTATACCAGTGATATTTTCCAGGCTACAGGGGCACAGTATTTATAAATGACTGGTGCATAGGTTTTATGCTAGGTAACCATGGCTGGATGAATGGTACCTGTTAGCATCATTTTAACCCTTTCCCAAACAACAAATTTTGGACTAGTCCAAATTGAAAGAGTTTGCAGACGACAATTTTAAATTTGATGAAAATGGCAGAAAGGTCTCAAAAAGGGTAGAAAACACTGTGGGAAAAGGAGAAATTGCTCGTTATGAGCAATTTCTCCTTTTCCCACAGTCTTTTCAAAAGACTTATACTGCAGACACGTGAAAACCAGGGCTTGTTTGGGAAAGGGTTAATTAACATAAATTTTAGTTTGAAATTAGTGGCACCAATTTCCATCTTGAAAACTAGTCCAGTTCTGTAGGCTGAATTAGTAATCTAACTCAGGGTATTCTGTATTTGAAAAAAGCCACCTAGAGGAAGATTATGGCAGCTCAAGTGAAATGTCAAAGGGCAAGTAACTTATGCTGGTCTATTGTGATAGATGTTTGTGTCCAACTCATAACTTTGTCTTGCATGGTGAGAATTTTAATATTACTTGGCGTAAATAATTTTCATGGCAAGATGATGTGTTGCATAACAGATAAATGTTGATAGCTTGAAGGTCCAGGTCACGATGCTCACATCAACTTTGCATATGCTGTAGTGAAAATAAGCAGGTGTCCAGCCCATAGCTTTGTCCTGCATGGAGGAATTTCAAAATTATTTTGCAAGATAGTTTGCTGTACACATGGCCCATATCACTAATTTAAAAGTCATATTTACTTAGTGCATGCATTTACTTACTTGTACCAGTTCAAATGAAACCATGTCATATCCATGTCCCATCCATAATCCTTTCCCAAACAAGCCCTGGTTTTCACATGCCTGCGGTATAAGTCTTTTGAAAAGACTGTGGGAAAAGGAGAAATTGCTCGTAACGAGCAATTTCTCCTTTTCCCACAGTGTTTTCTACCCTTTTTGAGACCTTTCTGCCATTTTAATCAAATTTAAAATTGTCGTCTGCAAACTCTTTCAATTTGGACCAGTCCAAAATTTGTCGTTTAGGAAAGGGATAACTTGCATAATGAGGTTTTCAAATTTTTATCCCCCACCGAATTTCTGGGGAATATAGTTTTTTATCCCCCACCAATTTTTTGGGGGGGATATATAGTTTTTGCGTTGTCCATCCGTCTGTCCATTTGTCTGTTCGTCTGTCCATCCAGACAGGTATGTTCTATAGTCTTTGACCAAATTTGATGAAACTTCATACATGTGTTCCTTATGATAGTCTGTGATGTAGATTTTTTTTTTCCTATTTAATTCCATGTCATGGAAAAAGGGGGCTTCATGTATATTTCCATTGTGGACGAATATCTCGAACTACTGGACAAAATTTTATGAGACTTCATATTAATATTATTTATCATAAGCCACAACAATCATTATTTGTTTTTATTTAATGAAGTTCCGTGTCATGGAAAAAGGGGGCTTACTATAATTTTCATTATGGACCATCAACAGTCTGTTAGTTGGTCTGTCCACGCAGATATCTTGTAAAGTCCTTGACGAAAATTGATGAAACTTCATGCATGTTCCTTATGACAGTTTGTCGATATACTTTTTTTTTGTTGTTTAAGATTAACTCTGTACCAAACAACAAAAATGTTGATTTTTCCAAATTGAAAGCATTTGCAGATGGCAATTTATATGTGACTCAAATTGTGGAACTTGTCTTTAACACAGTAGAAAACATTGTGGGGAAAAAGGAGAAAATGCTGGTTACCAGCACTTTCTCTTTTTCCCACAATGTTTTCAAAAGGCTTCTTACTCAGGTTCATTAAAACCTGTGATTGTGTGGCAAAGAGTTAAATGCCATGTCATGGAAAAAGGGGGCTTGATGTATATTTCCATTATGGACCAACATCTCTTTAACTACTGCACAAAATTGTATGAAACTTCATATTTATATTGTTTATTGTGAGTCACAATCATTATTCGTTTTTAGTTCCACTGGCCGAAGGCCAGTGGGCTTATGTCATGGCCCGGTGTCCGTCGTGCGTCCGTGCGTCTGTCCGCCTGTCCGTCCGTGCGTTAACTTTTATTTCAAACATCTTTTTCTCTGAAACTACCCATCCAATTTTCATGAAACTTCACAGAAATGATCCTGCCATGGTCCTCTTCAGAATTTCTTGAAAGAATTTGATTCCTTCAAAAACTCTGGTTGCCATGGCAACAAAACTGAAAAATATTGGAAATCTTTAAAAATCTTCTTGTCTGTAACCATAAGGCATAGGGCTACCAAATTTGGCATGTAGCATTATGTAGTAGACCTCTATCATGTTTCTTCAAATTATAGCCCAGGGGTCAAAATTGGCTCTGCCCCAGGGGTCACAAGTTTTATATAGGCTTATATAGAGAAAACTTTAAAAATCTTCCTGTACGTAGCCATAAGGCCTAGAGCTACCAAATTTTACATTTAGCTTGATCTAGTGGGGGTCTACCATAAGTGCCCAAATTACAGTCCTGGGGTCAATTTGACCTCATGCTGGGGGGAGGGGGGGGGCAGGTTCACAAGATTTACATGGGCTCATATAGGGAAAACTTTTAAATCTTGGTGTACATAGCCATAAGGCTTAGGGCTACCAAATTTTGCATAATTATAGAATTAGCTAGTGGACAACTACAAAGAGGGCCCAAGTTACAGCCCTAGGATCAAATTTGGTCCTGCACCAAGGGTCACAAGTTTTACATGGGTTTATGGAGTGAAAACTTCAGAAACCGTGATGTTACTAGCCATAAGGCCAAGAACTCCCAAATTTGGCATGTTATTCTTCTAATACGCATATTGCCCATTTAGTCCAACTGTAGCTCTGGGGTCAAAGTTTTATAAGGGCTTATATAGTGAAGACTTCTCTTTATGGTTTATATTTATAAGCCAGTGGAGCGATACAGGGCCATCATGGCCCTCTTGTTATTTAATGAAATTCCATGTCACAGAGAAAGGGGGCTTAATGTATAAATTCATTATGGACCAATAACAAAAAGGCCACATGTACATGCAAAACATGATACCTCATATGTTTCTATCAAAAAAGGTCTTTTTCTGTGGGGGATATCATTTCAACAAAATAACTTGTATTGCACAAGTGATTGCAATGACAGAAAGATGTCACATGCAAGAATCATGTGCTTTCCCAAAGGTACTTCGACCTTTATTTCAGGTGCATGTGGTTTTTGTCATTAGTCTGAAGACAACTTGATACATGACATATTATAGTTGAGGCATACATGTTGGTTTGAACTGTTAAATGCAAAATGAAAGTGGTTTTTACCTAACTCTTTATGACACCTATATATTGTCTTGTGCATTGCACAATTCTCCCTCTGTAAACCTGTAATGCTGAAAGAGCCAAAGTTGTTACCAACATGCTAACTTACCCAAGGCACTAGGTGTGGATCCATGTTCAATGATACATTTTTAGACTTATATAATTCCTAGCCTGTTGAAGTAATAAAAGGACTTTTTCAGTTGAGGTAGAATCATGATTTTAGGGCTGTGATGCCCAGGGCATTTCGCACAATAATTCAGGCAGTGCACTGCACCCACGTTCAAACTGCATCTTTTTATCGTTAGACCTATACCATGCCACTTTTGAACTTTGAGTCAAATGTTATTCAGTAAGATGTCTAGCCTTAAGTTGCTCACTGGTAAACTTTGGAGCATGAAATTCAGGGATTTTAAGTTAAGAGAGTTGGCTCTAACAAGCTTTTTTTCCAAGAGTTCATTTTAAGTCATGTGGACAAGAGTCATTGCTGTCCCTCATCTTAACATTGAAATCATTAATTTGGGAAGCAGCCACTTACTTGTAAAGAACATTGTTGGTAAGTACCATGGCAAAGAAACCATAGGAATGCAAGAAAAGAACACTAGCTGCTAATAATTTACGAAAGCAATATTGTTCAAAATAGTATTAAAGTGTCTGAACTGGGTGTTCACAAAGTAATCAAAATATATCTTGATCTCAAATGAAACAAGCAGAAAATCAATGAAAACTGATACCCATTGTAATTACAGGAATAACATCATGTTCAAATTTTCCAGTAAAGCAATGTTAGGGACTTGGCATAAAAGCTGGGATAGAAATGCCAAATTACACCTATATACTGTATTCATGGTACCATTTCAGCAGTGAATTGCAATACTTTAGCAGATGTTTGGGAAAATCAAGCCTGGTATTTACAGGGAAATATTATTACACCCCCACCTACGAAGTAGGAAGGCTATACCCATTTTACCATGTCTGTCTCTCCAAACATCTGTATATCCGTCCATCCATATTTTTTCGTTTCAGTGCTCTAACTAAAAAGCTGTTTGACCTAGGATCCTAAAACTGTATACAAGTGGTGATCATGACCCAAGGAGGTGCCCTATTGTTTTTGGGGGTCACATGGGTCAAAGGTCAAGGTCACAGGTGAACTTTATCTGAAAATCATGTCCATGCTCTAACTCAAAAGCTGTTTGACCTAGGACACTGAAACTTCATACAAGAGTTGCTCATGACCCAAGGAAGTGCCAAATTTTTGGTCAAGTTCAAGGTCACAGGTGAACTTTGTTTTGAAAATCATTTCTGTTCTTGGATTGTGCTGCTTCAATGACAAGGTGCTGGGGGGGGGTGGGGTTGACACTTCTAGTGTCAATCTGAGCTTATACTTATTGGAATGAGATAAAACTTAAGGAATTACGGAACTGAAAATTATGAGCAAGTGTCAGAGGAAGAAGGAAGACTCTCTGGGTTTACCCTTACCAGTGCGAAACCATTTTCTGTTTGTACAAAGCAACAAGGTATATTGTATTATCCATGTTGAGTTTGCCAAAACATCTTACTCTCTAACAGACATTGCAGATCCAAAGTAAGACTGATCTGGAAGTCTGATCTTGGATCTTCACTGTCTGCAAATGCAACCTAAATTATACTGAACACCTTAAGATTTATTAGTAGCCGAAACTGAAAAAAGAAATGATAATATTTGATCACTGCCCCTGCAAAACATTCTGGAACTATTCTGGAATTACCAAAATGTTCAAGAATGATAAAAGAACAGATCTTGAATGTTGAATGAGACAAATTTCTAGAGTAACTGTTGTAATAGAATGGTTTCTCTATAACTTTTCAAGAATAATTGTTAGAGAGAAATATTCTAGAACTTATTCCAGAACAGAAATTCACGAAATTTGTCCCGTATAATACTCTTGAACTGTTTCTTGATAATTCTGGAACATTTTGTCACTAGACAACAAAAGTCCTCTTCACAACATTTCCACCAAAAGAAGTAGAGTATGACAAATACATAGCGATAATACCTCAAAGGAAATGCATATCTTAATGGAGCAATTTTTAGCTTTACTGGCTGAAAGCCAGCAGTGCTTATGTCATGGCATGGTTTCTGCCATCAGTCCGTTAGTCTTTTTGTGCATCTGTCTTTATCCCATCAAGAGCTTGGGCCCTATTGATTTTGAAAAAAATCTGACCATCAGTATGGAAAAAGCAGACATTTGAAGTTGATAATTTACATTTCTTGTTTATGCAATAAAGTCTGCAATTGTGGTCAGATTTTTTTCACTATTTTTTCAATTCACCATGCCTACTTATGCTGTTTTAGTGGGTTCAAGCCCAGCTGCAACCCCCCCCCCCATTTGTTTTGTGTGTTTGTCTTTTTCCTTTTTGCATTTTTGCTGGAAAAAAGGCAAAATCACTGCCAGTTCAGGCCCTCAAGGGCCTCTATTTTTAGACTAGCAAAGCTAGTCAATAGGCATCATGACTGACCTAGAGTCAACGTAAACAAAAACCCACACAGTTGCCAAATACTGCCTCACAGAAAATACTTCTTTCTGTTAAAAATCTTAACTCTGTTACACATGACAGTTTTTACAAAAAACACTAAATCTCTACCACTCCAATTTGAACATGTTGTCTTACAAAATAATAAACTGAACAAGATGCCATTTACAAGGTACAAGACATTTGCTTATATGTAAATTAAGTGACCTATGGAAAGCAGAGACTCACTTATTCCTACACCATTGTAACATTATGAATGAATCTATAAATAGATAAACAGATATTACCTAGGTAACTTGTAGCAAATCTCAGCTGTATGAACCTTTAGTGGACAGGGAACCCTTGTCATTCCTTCAGTCATTCATTATTTAGATCATTGTGTACCTGTTATCTTAAACTGTTATTTTATGTCTTGAATATTAACCCTTTACCAAACAATCCCAAGATTTAATGACACCAGGGAAGAATCCCTTTGAAAACATTGAGGGAAAAGGAAAAAAACGCTGGTAACCATCATTTTCTCCTTGTCCCACATTGTTTTCTGCCCTTTTGGAATCCGGTTTCATCAGTTCAGCCACATTTAATTTGTGGTCTTCAAAAGCTTTGAATTTGGATGAGTGTAAAATTTTTCATTTTGTAAATAGAGAGTTAAATAGTTAACTACATCTTGTGCTATTGGATATATACTAACTGACTGCATGGTGTTTAACGCTGTTTTCAACATTATTTCAGTAATATTGCGGCGGCTAGAGCATCTATCCAGGCTTTTCTGGAGTTTCTTTTACCAGCACTACTGCAACTGAATGATCTTTTGAGGACAATGTGGATTAAATTTATACTATACAGAGCGTGCAGTCTGATCTTGGATCTACACTGTCCAATAAGAGGATAGTTTGTCTCCAAAATGTAACCTTGAAATAGGTGTTTACCATCAGCGTAAAAGTTTCATTTAACATTTTTTAGCATTTTAAGGGTTAAACTTAAACTGGGTTATAGTTAACCATCAGCATGCATAGCCTCGGCAGCTCAGTCAGTAGCATACAGAGCTTGAGAACAGAAGGTCGTTGATTTGATCCCAGACTCGGCAAATTTCTTTCCGACGATTGATGATCTAGTCACTGCGACAGGATTCATTTCTCTCTCACGTTTCGGTGATGGTTATGTGGGAATGCATCCAGGGGCTTGGAAAGAATATTGTGCAGAGTACTGGTAAAAGAAACTCCTGGAAAGCATGGATATGTGCACTGGCAACATAACTGAAATAATGTTGAAAACAGGGTTAAAAACCATACAAACAATCAATCAATCAAATTCACTAGTCTGTCAGTACTTTCAGTACTTTGATTATGTATTCAGCTGGAATTTGACTGCAATTCATTTCTGAAAAATCCTCAAGATATTCAATATTTTAATCCCACCTGCAGCAGCTTTAAAAGTTTTACCTACCTCAATTGGCTGTAATTTAAACTCTTTTTTTCATGGAAATTTTCTTCTTTTCCTAGCCCAAATAATTTAGTCTAAAATTTTGTGTCGGTGTACTTCACTGACTCATATCCTGCTGAAATGACATTGACTATCGGAAGAATAGATTTTATTAAATCTCTTAGTATTTCACTTGGCTTTAACATGACTGAAGCCATTAATATATTATCAAAGGCTGTAGTCATGGATCAGACTGCATATTTGTGCAGGCTGATCTGTCTTATTCTTTATTCTCCTCATGATGCAACCATCATTGCTTGTGGCAGAATAAAGGTTCATATTTTTTCTTATTCTACTTTGTAATGAAATTGGAACAAATGTGCAGAGGTAAAAAAAAAAAATCCCAAAACCATTACAGGCAATGCTATCCATATGGTTCCTAAGGAGTTCTAAAGTTGTTCTAGAACTACATTTTGGAACATTTTCAGATATTTCTGGAATTTAAGTTGTCCTTGAAAACTTCTAAAAATGCTCTTCAACAGTAAAGCAATGTTCCCTGAATGTTCTGGATTTATTCTAGAAAAATATTCTGTAACAGACCCAGAACAGATGTTCAAGAACATAATTATGCCTGTTCGTTAACTGTTTCTATTTCTACATATTTTCACAGAGAAAGATACAGAGGATAACTGTCTATTTCGGTGTATGATCGAAATATCTTTCATGAAGTAAAAGGTGAAGGCTATATTTTCACGAGTGGCAAAGCAACAAGTGAAAATATGGCCTCTGCTTTTAACGAGATGAAAGAAATTTCGATCATGCACTGAAACAAACAATTATTCAATTTTTTGTTATGCTCTTTACTTTAACCTTTCTTTGTATGTGAAATTCATTGTGAAATATATGTATATTTTTCAAGGGAAATGGATCTATTCAATCTGGTTGGATATGGACAACCTGTAATAATGATTGATGTAAAACGTGACATACACTTGCGAAAAATTCATTCATGTTCTGTAAATATCTGTGGCATGTCAAAAATGAAAGTCCTAACATTCACCGGTGAATTATAACATTCACCAGTGAATTATAACATTCACCGGTGAATTATAAGGATATAATTCATTGTTAGATTTCTATAAACTACTGAAAAGCATAAAAGGGAGAATGTTTTTGAGCCTTAAAGTACCTTTCACTACTACAGTTCTCTTTGCAGCCAGTGTAGATCAAGATCAGACTGCACAAAACGTTCATCCTAATCTTTTATCTACACTGTCTGCCTTGCTGATAGACTGTACACAAAAGCAACCATGAAATTGCAATTATTTGGGTCTTATTTCTGGGATAGAATTTTCTGTTGGGTTTATTCCAGTGCTTTAAAGATTTATACTGTATAGATTAAATAACCAGTGAATTGACCATTTTTTTTTTACAGGTGAATCTGAAACAAAATTGGTCAGTGCTGACATAAAAATGATAAATTTACTGAAAAGCTGATGGGAATACTAAATAAGTCATGAAGTCTTTTTTCCAAGTTTGTAGTATCACCTATTCCATCACCAAACAGTTCCAAGTTATAACAAAACCCAAGGAGGGAGGTTTTGGAAAATGTTGTAGGAAATGTACAAAATGCTGTTTACCGGCATTTTCTCCTCTTTCCACAATGTTTTTTTACCCTGTCAGAGATAACTGCCATTAGTGGAATCACTTTTTATTTGTCGTTTGAAAATACCTTCAACTTGGACCAGTCTAACACTTTGCTATCAGGTGAAGAGTTAGCAACTTTTTATATTCAGTATTTCTTTTCACTTTCTATTTTCATGTGCTGCTTCCTCTGTGATGATCATACCATGATAGGTGAGTTTTATCAGCTTTTTGTTCTCTCCCTGTTATCAGTTGGAATTAACGGGTGTGCGACATTTCGTCAAAAACCATGTTCATCAAAAACGATCCCTAGCCCTAACCCTTACGCTAACCCAGACTAATTGTGGCTCAAATCTTCCTCCCAGACAGAGCTTTCATGAAATAAATCTAGGAATTTAGCAATTGGTATTTCAAAACATACATGGATTTCGACGAAACACACTTTTGACGAAATGTCGTGCATCAGAATGAACCACTATGTCTGCCATGATTTCTAGAAGGTCCCTTTGTAAATCTCTGTCTGCTAATTGGAGAAACAAGTGATTGCTTGTACACTCTGAGGTCAGACTGCACCTATTTTGCAATTTGATCCCAATCTATGTGGCCACAGAAGGCACTTATACTGGTTAATTCGTGACTGAAAAAGTTTCAGGTTAATTCCTGACTGAAAAAAGGTTTGAGAGATTCAGTTAGAGTCCATAGTGCACAGAGCTATTGACTTCATGATACGGGCTCAAGATGGAAACAGGAAATAAGGTTTTATTGCTTATTCATTTTTCACACAGTAGGATACTTACAGAACTTTACAATGCAAGTGATAAAATGATTGCTCTGAGATTATTGATTAACTTCTACCAGGGTGATAATTTCTGCCTGTGCTTATGGCAATAAGTACTGTTCTTTCCCATTGCATGTCTTGTTCTTTCCAATAGTTGTCTTATATGCCTTGCTGATCACCACTTAAGTCTTTACCACACAATCCCGACTTTTAACGACCATGAAAAAGAAAGCTTTTGGAAACATTGTAGGAAAAGGAGAAAATGCTGGTAACCAGCATTTTCTCCTCTTCCCACAATGTTTTCTACCCTATACAAAACAAATTTGTATTTTTGAGTCACTTTTATTTTGTTGTCTGCAAATGCTTTCAATTTTGACCAACTGAAATTTTGTCGTTTGGTGAAGAGTTAACACTTAACCCAATGCAATATTTAAGCCACATTGAAATTTTTACAATGGACAAATTTCAATGTGACTCAAATATTGCATTTGTATTTGAATGGGTAGAAAACATGGTTTGGAAGAGGAGAAAATGCTGATTTCCAGCATTTTCTCCATGTCCCACCATGTTTACAAAAGTCGTCATACTCAGGGTTGCTAAAATGTGGGTTTGGGTGGTACATGGTTAGTTTTTACTACATTCAGTATGCATACAATTATAGCAACAAGTAAATTACTAGACTGATGCCCGAGTTGTTACATTGTGTTTTTACTTTGAATAAAAATAGTTATGAAATTACAAAATTAACATGACAATTGTAAATCTCATACAAATGATGATCTTATTCACATGGTCTGCCTTTATAAATATAGAAATAGGCAGTGAATCATCTTGCCACTGAAGTAATGGAAGTGGAGATTTCAGTTTCTTATAAAGTACTCACAGGTTAATTTTGGTTTGGCTCTGTATTCCAGTGAAGTATGATTGTTGACCTACACTGTGTGCTTCTTTGCCAGATATGCAACAAAAAGAGCTTTGAAATTGCATTATCTTCTTCTGTTGTACTGACTTAGAATGTCCATTTCATTTACATAGCACTACAAGGGTAAAGTAATTGGCCTTTCTCACTAAGAGAACGATTTCAAAGGTTTAGCATAGCCCACCGGAAGGGAAATAAGGCTCTGGGATAATAAACTGAAAATCAACCGTAAGATGTCAGTATTTGCAAAATGTTTATGTTATAGGCCTTGTGGTTGAGGCAAGATTATCTTTGAATTTTCCCTATTTAAGGCTTTGCAGAACATGACTCTTAGACAAATGGGGTATTTTTACTGTTATTTTCATATTTCTCCAGCTTCCTGCTATCCATACTAGCATGTCTATTTCCAAAAATTTATCATAGGATGCCACAATGTAATTTCCATTTGAATAATTTGTCCATCATAAAAAAGTTGTCTTTAAGAGTCGTTTTAATAACATGTCACTACACAAAATCAAATCTCTTGAAAATTATCGCATGTCTTCCTGGAATAAACAGGCAACTTCATGATAATGAATAGTATGCTTCAAATCATTCAATCATTTCCAATTTGCTTCAAACTCTTCAAAAGCGCCTATCCTTTGACTAGAGAACTACTTTCTGTATTAATCCCCCTATCCCACAATGCCGAGTTTTAATGACCTTGAGAAAGAGGCCTTTTGAAAACATTGTGGGAAAAGGAGAAAATCCTGGTAACCAGCATTTCCTCCTTTTCCAACAATGTTTTCTTTCAATCCGAAACCAAATTTTAATTTTTGAGTCACATTTATTGTGTTGTCTGCAAATGCTTTTATTTTGGATTTGTCTAAAATTGTTTTGTTTGGTTTAAAAGTTAACTCTTTACCACACAATCCCGTGTTTTAACGACCCTGAGGAAGAAGCCTTTTGAAAACATTATGGGAGAAGGAGAAAATGCTGGTAACCAGCATTTTCTCCTTTTCCCACAATGTTTTCTACCCTGTCAAAGACAAATTCCATCATTTGAACCACATTTAATTTGTCGTCTGCAAATGATTTGAATTTGGACTAGTCTACATTTTTGTCGTGTGGTAAAGAGTTAAAGTAGAAATAAGATTACTATAATCCTCATCTACAGAAACTTTGTTTTCTTAAAATGTAAAAATTCCATCAGTGAATCAGAAAGAGCTATGCCAGGTTCATTTCAAATACCAATGAAAATTTAGTGGTAACAAGTATGATTATAAAGTATATGTATAACCCTTTACCACACTCTCCCAAGTTTTAACGACCCTGAGAAAGAAAGCTTTTGAAACCATTGTTGGAAAAGAGAAAATGCTAGTAACCAGCATCTTCTCCTTTTTCCCACAAAATTTTCTACTCTTTTAAAGACAAGTCCAACCATTTGGGCCATATTTAATTTGTCATCTGCAAATGATTTCAATTTGGACACATCTCAGATTTTGGTGTCTAGTAAAAAGTTAAATATTGCATGTACTGTATCTCTTATAGACAAAATACCCACTTAGTGCAGGGCCTCTCAGGGCAGTCATATTTTTCACATTTTCTCAGTGAATCTGAAAGAGGACTAGGACCAATTATGTCAATTGTAAATTAAATGTAGGAGTTTCTGACAGGAAAATTTTTTAAAGATATGGAAAACATTTCTTTGCCATGAACCATAAAGTTCAGACACGTAGCTAGCCCTCCATTTATGTGGAGTCATAGATAAGCTTGTAAGAGGGCTACAAGGGCATTGGTATTAACTGCTTTTCCAAAAATATTCTCCATCCTGTCAAAGACATTTTTTTAACCATATCATTTTAATGACATTTATCATCTGAAATCATGTTCTATATTGATAAGCCCAAAATTTTATCTAAAGATAAAAAGTTAAAAATGAAGACAGGCTGACAGTCAGTTACTAATCACAAAAGCTTTTTCAGCATATTTTGTACTCAGAAGCGCAGAGAGGCTTACATAGAATATTGTTTTTGCAGAGGTGCCAAATCTATATATCTCTTATTGTAAAACCAAAGTTTCTTGTGTAATGAAAATTGGAACAATGAAACAAAATTGAACAAATGGAGGCAGAAAGTCTAGGATGCCTGATAATACCAGGAAATAACAAGGTTTTGATTGCCATTATTTTCCAGTACGGAAATAAAAAGTGACAAAGCTGACAGTTCATCCCCAAAATTTGTTATATGACAATTTATAAGGTTGGAAACATATTCCAAGCTTTCATACTTCCAAGATTTATCCCTCACTTCCTCATGAAGGAAAACATTCAGGACTTTTCATGACCTTATGTTCTTTTGGGCCTTTCTTGGAGAACTAAAATGACTTAATTTGTGTCAAATTTCCTGCCATAGGTTGAATTCAGTCAAGGTCCAGGAGGTATTTTGGAAGTTTCAGAGGAAAGAGTTTTGTTTAAAAGTGGCAATTAATTAAGGAGGTATAAATATCATTATGGTGGGCCAAAAAAGAAGTCAAGAATATCTCTATACTGACTACAAAAAATTCTGTTTTGATGAAAAAGAAGGGGTATCCCTATTAAACTTTTCAAAAAGTGGCAACATTTTCAAATTTATTCATAGTGAACTCTAGTGAACAAGGTGGGACCATGAAGATCCTATTTTCATGCCCCACTCCACCATGAAATGGGTGGGTGGCGGGGGGCATATAGTGTTACCCTTGTCCGCATATGTATATGTATGTTTGCAAAACAGTGGTGGCCGTATCCGGCCAATAACTTCCAGGTGCATGGATCAATTTTTAGCTCTATTGGCTGTAAGCCAGCAGAGCTGATGTCATGGCGTGGTTTCTGTCATACGTCTGTCTGTCCATCCAACTGTCTGTTAAGGTTTTTTTTTTTATGTGATTAAGTCTTCATTTTTTGATCAGATTTTCGTTAAACTTGCACAGTTTGTTTATCTCATCAATAACTTGAATCCTAGCCATTTAATGTTCAAAATTTCAATTTCTTGTTTACAGGTCAAAGTCTGCATTTGTGGTCAGATTTTTGTGAAACTTGCACAGTTTGTTTATGTTATCAATAGCTTGTATCCTATTGCTTTTAAAAAAAAATCTGAAAATCAGTGTGGGAAAAGTAGCCATTTAAAGTTAAGAATTTCAGTTTCTTGTTTATGCAATAAAGTCTACATTGTCTGATTTTTGTGAAACTTGCACAGTATATTTACCTCATCGATAGCTTGAACCTTATTGATTTTGAAAAAAATCTGACAATAAGTATGGGAAAAGTAGCTATTTAAAGATCAGAATTTCCTTTTCTTGTTTATGCAATAAAGTCTGTATTTGTGGTCAGGTTTTCATGAAACTTGCACAGTTGCTTTGTATCATCAATGGCTTGAACGCTATTGATTTTGAAAAAAAATGACAACCAGAATGGGAAAAGTGGCCTTTTAGATTTGAAAATTTACAATTGTAGTTTATGGGATAACGTCGGCATTTCTGGTTGAATTTTCATGAAACTTGCACAGTTGCTTTATATTATCAATAGCTTGAACCCTATTGATTTAAAAAAAAAAAAAAAAAAAAAAAAAATTGACAATCAGTATGGGAAAAGGAGCCATTTAAAGTTGAAAATTTACATTCTTGTTTATACAGTTGAGTCACATTTTTTATTCAGTCTTTTGAAACTTGCAAAAATTATTTGTATCATTAAGGGATTGAACTCTATTAAGAATGAAGAAAATCTAGCATTCAATTTAGGAAAAGCAGACATTGGATGACTTAGTATTGTTTAGTCAACACAGTCCACATTATTGGTCACATTTCTTTGAAACTTGCAGGGATTGTTAAAAAACAGTGGGCACTGAAACCCTGTCAAATTTGGCTGGATTCCAAACAATTGGTTTTGAGAAAATGTACTTAAGTTGTTTTTTTTATTTGCACTATTTTGTTCAGTTCACCATGCCTACTTGTGCTGTCTTACTGGGTCCAAGCCCAGTCGCAACAACCCTTTCCCCCATTTTTTTGTGTGTTTGCATTTTTTTTTTCGTTTTTGCATCATGAATTCATAGCATATGCTAGAAAAAACAGCGAAATCATGCAATTCAGGCCCTCAGGGGCCTTTAGTTTTAAAATAATTTGGCACAGATGATCACCATGAATAGATGATGTGTCGTGTGCAACATTCGTGTCACCAGCTTAAAGGTCAAGGTCACAAGCTTGGTTGAATTTTGTCAATATTTGTTATAGCTATAGTGATGACAGGTGTTCCTGTCCAGCCAGTAGCTTCCAGATGTATAGTCTGATTCTAGAATAAGTTGGCACAAATGATCACCATGGATGGACGTTGTGTTGCATGCAAAACTGTGTCACCAGCTTAAAAGTCAAGGTCAAAAACTTGGTTGAACTTTTTCAATATATGCTACAATTATAATGATGTCAGGTATTCCTGTCCAGCAGGTAACTTCCATATGTATGGTCTGATTCTAGAATAAGTTGGCACAAATGATCACCATGGATGGATGATGTGTTGCATGCAAAACTGTGTCACCAGCTTAACTCTTTCGGCGCCAAATAAGCAAACTTGGCTTTTTTTGATGGCTGTAAATACAATCCACTGAGTCTCCGGAAGATTTATATCCTATAGGCTTGACCAAACAAACGGAGGGCATAGATCAAAGATCAGACTGCACATTCTGTGCAGTCTGATCTTGATCTGTGTCATCCGAAAAGGTCTCTGTTTTCGCCTATGGCGCTGAAAGGGTTAGAAGTCAAAGTCACAGTGCTTGGTTGAACTTTTTCAATATATGCTACAATTATAGTGATGTCAGGTGTTCCTGTCCGGCCCTTGAGTGTGACATGCATACTTAAATTTTAGCTCACCTGAGCACGAAGTGCTATGGTGAGGTATTGTGATGGGTCGTTGTCCGGCGTCCATCTGTCCATCTGTCCGTCTGTCCACAATTCCTTTAAACATCTTCTCCTCCTAAACCGCTGGGCCAATCTTAGCAGGGGTGTTCCTTGGGTGACACTCTACCAAAGTTATTCAAGAAATTGAATTCCACCCAAAACTCAAAAAGGCAAAAAATAGGAAAATCTTAGAAAATCTTCTTCTCTGATTCTAGAAGGCGTAGAGCTTTGATATTTGGTATGTAGCATCTCCTAGTGGACCTCTACCAAGTTTGTTCATACTGGCCCTGCCCTTGGGGTCTCAAGTTCTAACATAGGAACAAAGAAGGAAAACTTTAAAATTCTTCTTTTCTAAAGAAGAAGAAATTCTTCTTTTCTAAACCTTGAAGGCATAGAGCTTTGTTATTTGGTATGTAGTGAACCTGTTCTAAGTTTGTTAGCCCACCTTAGCACAACATGTTCAGTCAGTTCGAAATTGGGTCACCTGGGGTCATAAACTAGGTCACTAGGTCAAATTAAAGAAATACCTTGTGGGCACTCTAGAGGCCACATTCATTGCTCAAATGACCCGAAATTTGGTCAGAATCTTTATCTTGATAAAATCTTAGATGAGTTTGGATTTGGGTCACCTGGGATCATAAACTAGGTCACTAGTTCAAATTAAAGTAATACCTTGTGGGCACTCTAGAGGCCACATTTTTGGCTCAGTTGACTTGAAAATTGGTCAGAATGTTTGTCTTGATAAAATCTCACATGAGTCCGAATTTGGGTCATGTGGGGTCTTAAATTAGGTCACTAGGTCAAATTAAAGAAATACCTTGTGTGCACTCTAGAGGCCACATTTATTGTTCAACTGATTTGAAAATTGGTCGAAATGTTTGTCTTGATGAAATCTAGGATGACTTTAAAATTGGGTCACTTGGGCTCATAATCTAGGTCCCTAGGTCTAATTAAAGAAATACCTTTAGGGCATTCTAGAGGTCACATTTCGTGCTCAATTGACTTGAAAAGTGGTCAGAATGTTTGTCTTGATGAAATATTGGGTGAGTTTGAAATTGGGTCAGCTGGGGTCATAAACTAGGTTACTGGGTCAAATTTAAGAAACACTGTGGGCACTCTAGAGGCCACATTTATTGCTCAATTAACTTGAAAACTGTTCAAAATGTTTGTCTTGATAATTTTTTTGAGGAGTTCTAAATTGGGTCATGTGGGGTGATAAATTAGGTCACTAGGTCAACTTACAGAAATTCCTTGTGGACGCTCTAGAGGCCACATTTTAAGCTCAGTTGACCTGACAATTGGTCGGAAATTGAATTATGCACGTTGAGTGAATTTTGCCTATTGACTCAGGTGAGCGTCCAGGGCCATCATGGCCCACTTGTTTAATAATATGGTACAAATGATCATCATGGATAGACAGTGTGTTGCGCACCAGAACCATTTTGCTAGCTGAAAGTTCAAGATCACAGTGCTCATTTGAACTTTTTCACTTTTTGCCTCATTTATAGTAATGATGGTTGTTCATGTCCAGCCAACTTGATTGGATTTCAAAATTATTTCGCACAAAAGATCACCATGGGTAGATGATGTGTTGCATGCAAGAACCATGCCTCCAAGCTAAAAGTCAAGGTGACAGTTCTCAGTTGACTCCTTCATTATCTGCCATAGTTGCTAAATTCTGTGAGGGCCATAAGTCTTTAACCTGTTGATATATTTTCATGATACTTCATCAAGCTGTAAAGGTTATAAGTAGATATGTTTTTATACAAGGAAGACAACTCTGACTATTTTTTAGTTATCTTCCATAGTTGTTAATTTTCTGAAGGTCAAAAGTCCTCTACCAATGGAGATATTTTGGTGATAATGAATAGGGATGTTTAGGAGATCAAGAAGGAGAGGTGCATTAAAGAATTTTAACTTGACTTACTCCAGTTATTTTCAGTGATCTCCCCTGGTGGAAAAATCTTGTGTAGGCCATAACTCTTTAACCAGTGGAGTCGTTTTTAATGATAGTTAGTAGAGCTGCTGAGAAAATGAAATAACAGTCTCATGATATATGAGGATAACTCCGACCAAAGTGAGTTATTCCCCCCCCCCCCCACACTTATTATTAGCAATGCATGCAGCAGTCTGTATTATTCTCATCTCATGGTGTTTTTTTTTTAAATTCTTTGCCTAAAATCACTTTCTAGGAAACACAAAGTTGTGTTTCTCAGACTTATGCTTCGAGAGTTATTTTTCTTGTAGGCAACTGGAGTTATGCCCCTGCCATAAATGGCAAACGGGCATATAGTGCTATCCCTGCCTGGCGTGTGTGTGTGTTCTTCACAAATGGGTGTTCATGTCCGGCTCTTAACTTTGATGTGCATTGTTGGATTTCAAAATAATTTGGCACAACTGATTGCCATGAACAGACATGTTGCATGCAAAACAGTGTGATCAGCTCAAAAGATGTGGGTCACAATGCTTTGCAAAAATTTTTGCATACACGATTTATAAAATGTTTTTGTCAATAAGTATGGCTATAGGTCCTTGTTTGAGTTTGGAGTCACACCATGACTGTGACCTTTGTCAAGTATGGAATGCCATAGCAGAAAATATTCAAGATATAAAAACACTATCAAGATATTTAAAATATTCAATCAAGATAGTCGCAATTATACCAAAATGATATATAAATTTGATATATGACAGCAAAATTATCATATCAAAACATAAAACCACTTCAAGACAAATAAATATACTTCAAGATGTAAAAACAGCATCAACATTTTAAAAACCACACCAAGACAAATAAATATACTTCAAGATGTAAAAACAGCATCAACATTTTAAAAACCACACCAAGACTCACGTGACCAGTCGAGACTCAAGTGACCACAAAATCCACAACGTCATCACTTGGCAAAAAGAACGTACACACACTGCTGCTGCTTGACAGTTGACAGTCACACTTTCATTTTTTATTTGGCGTATTAACTTTAATATTGGACCACCTAGACGAAGTTACTCGGCTCTTTAGACATTCGCAGTTCCAAGATCTCATGAGAGACCTCAGGAGGAGTGTTTCAGATGTCCCCACAAGTGTCCGTGATGTTTCATTCATTAAAGCATAAAGTGTTAAGATCATACTGCATGTTTGTGCAGCCTGAGCCTCCTAAAGATCAGATAGATGAATGGACACACGAAGGGCAGACAGACAGATGGACAGACGAACAAACAGACAGTCATAGGGAATACTGACAGATAAACACAGACACACAAACAAAAAGAGAGATAGATGCACAGACCGACAGATAAACAGACCCTCGGAGAAAAAGACAGACAGACGTGCACATGAACAGATGGACGAACGGACGAAAAAATAGACAGAAAAACGTGGGAGGACGGACAGAAAAACACTGTGCAGTCTGATCCTCCAAAAGATCCGAAAGGTTAACGGACCAACGAAGGGCAGACAGACACCCATACATATGGACAGGCGGATAGACGAACACAAAGACACACGTACAAAATAGATGGACGGACCAACAGAAAGAAAGACACAGACAGACAGCCAAAGAAAAGAAAGACAGACAGACGCACAGACCGACAGAGTAAGGGACACACAGTAGGCAAACGGACACGATTACATATTGACAGACGGACAGACTAACAGACACACATACATATAGACGGACGGATGGATGAGCAGACAGACAGACATAGGGAAGGCCGACATAAAGATACAGACAGACAGGCAAAAAGACAGACGCACAGACCGACAGATGAATAGACCTACGGAGGGCAGACAGACACACATACATATACACGGACGGACGAACGAACAGGCAGACAGACAGATAGGAAATGCAGACAGAAAAGACACAGGCATTTGAAAAGATACTGAAGGCCTGCAGTCTGATCAATTGTTGTGTGCAAATGCTATCAGTTTGGTCCAGTCCAAAAATTTGTCGTTTGGTAAAGAGTTAAATTGTCAAAAGTTGTATAGAAGGTTATTTTAATTTTTTCTGGAAGACCCTCTGGGTAATTATGGGATGACCAGTTTGATATCTGTTGTGTCATACCTGGAATAAATGCAATAAATCTGAAGTTCAGCTTGAAGGGGGGGGGGTCTGCCATTGAATTGTGTGAATACCAATCAGCCATAAATATTTGATGGATGCTGTCTGTCTGTGGGGACAAGGAGCAAAGGTAATACACATCCTTTGTACAGCACAAGATTTCATCAAACAGTACCTTAACCCTTTCCCAAACGACAAATTTTGGACTGGTCCAAATTGAAAGAGTTTGCAGACGACAATTTTAAATTTGATGAAAATGGCAGAAAGTTATCAAAAAGGGTAGAAAACACTGTGGGAAAAGGAGAAATTGCTCGTTATGAGCAATTTCTCCTTTTCCCACAGTGTTTTCAAAAGACTTGTACTGCAGACACGTGAAAACCAGGGCTTGTTTGGGAAAGGGTTAAATACTGTTACATTGAACACTGAATGCAGTTTTTCCATCACTCAATGTTTCTTGACCTTCTCAGTATGTGCCAGTGTGACATGCGCATATTAGAATATTTGGGGTTAGTTCAGTTAGTAACACACATGGCTTGTAGAACAAGGGTTTGAAGTTCACATTTGTCCCTGCAAGCTTCTTCAGAGGTTTGTTGACTCATTACCAAACGACAAAATTTTAGACATGTCCAAATTGAAAGCGTTTGCAGACAACAAATTGAATGTGACTGAAATGATTAATTTTATCTGTAAAAGGATAGAAAACCTTGTGGGAAAAAGGAGAAAATGCTGGCTACAAGCATTTTCTCCTTTTCCCACAATGTTTTCAAAAGGCTTCTTTTTCAGAGTCCTTAAAACTCGAGATTGTGTGGTAGAGTTAAACCCTTTTCAGTGCCAGATAAAGACTTGACGTCTTTGACAGCTGAAAAAATACAGTCCAGTGAAGCTCAGAAAGATTTTTAACATACAGGCTTGATTAGACAAGAGGATGGTATAGATCAAAGATCAGATTGTGATTTCTTTGTAGTCTGATTTTGATTTATGCTGTGAAAAATTGTTAAGCCCCTGATACAGATTTTTTATCACACAGGCTTGACTGTACAAGCAGACCCTGAAGATTCAAGATCAGATTATACATTCTGTGCATTCTGTCTGATCTTTGCCTTCCTCTAAAGCCCTTGTTTTTAGCTGTCACATTTGCCCTTTACCTCATGATCCCAACTTTCAACAACCCTGAAAAAGAAAGCTTCGGAAAACATTGTGGGAAAAGGAGAAACTGCTGGTAAGCAGCATTTTCTCCTTTTCCCACAAGGTTTTCTACCCTTCCCAAAACAAATTTCAATTTTTTAAGTCGCATTTATTTTGTCGTCTGCTAATGCTTTCAATTTGGACCAGTCTTTAATTTTGTCGTTTGGTAGAGAGTTAAAGGGTGTAAGCCTTCGCTCAGGAATTAGTTATCTTGCCACAAAGAATATTGTCCTGGCATTGTTGAGGTGAGAAAATAGGGAAGACATGTTTACATGTTACACGTTTACATGGTAAGACTTAGGTAAGTAATGCAGGTATAGAAAATAACAAGGAACCAATGATAGGTGCACCTGACAAGAGCTATAACTGATGAAAGCTGAGAGAGAAGATAGGAGAAAGTTGAAACACCAGTTATTTGACCCCTCTGTCAGTGCCCAGGCTGTTGTAGAAGGTAAGGAAGTTTTGGAACAGTTCTAGTGCAGTTGTATCTAAATGCACCTGCTTGGGAAAGAGACAGATGTCATTATGACTGCCAAATAAATGAAACAGGCATAATTCAAGCCAGTAAATTAGACCCTAATGATCCCAATTTTTTTAAGGCTGCTATTAGCAGATTATGTCATTGTTAACCCCTTACCAGAGGACAAAATTTTGAAAGCTTTTGAGGGAAGACTCAAATACCCCCACCTATGTAGTAGAGAGGGGTATACTGGTTTCAGTAGTGGTGAAACGGTTTACCGATTAACCGCGGTCTATTCAAAGAAAAAACCGAAACCGGTTCGAATTTTACCGTATCGGTATTTCTGCAATATGTGAACTTCTCTTAATTGCATAAGAAAGTCCGGTTTTCCCAAAAATTCTGTCAGAAATCGATCGTTTTTCAACTTACAGTTCTAAAGATTTCCGAAAGCGAAAGTTGTTTATTTTTTTCCACAGGCGGTGTCACCGGTGTTTAGGTAAAACTATGACCACATAAAATTCACGACACGAACTCCAAATAAACGTCGAGCTTTAATGCTTTTGGATCAATGGAGTTTGTATGTTATTCATTTCTTATAACTTTGCTCACACTTATTTTTGCGTTTTCCAGTAGTTAAGCTGCAAAGTATTAGTGTTAGTGCAGTAAGCAACTGAGTAAGTTAGTGCATCGCACTGTCTACTCTGTTGAGCCATGTCCCGAAGTTCGGTATAGTAGCGCTGGTTTTTATATAAACAAGTATGCTCTTGAAGAAAAAAAATGGCAGACGAAAATCGTCAAGATAGCGAGTGTTAAAGACTAGTCAATTTTAGTTTGTTTTTATTTGTTCATGCGAAACAATTGATTTTTAGTTCATTATCTTGAAAGAATGGAAGAGTTCCAAGCACATGTACTAGTTTTCTTTATCACCTTTTGAGCATATGCTACCCTAACAGTGACTACAAGTGGTCAGATATGCTAAATGTCAGCATATACAGCATATTGCAATACGTATTGCAATACGGGTCAGCCGTATTGCAATATATTGCAATACGCTTTTTACCGTATTGTTTCACCCCTAGGTTTCAGTATGTCTGTCTGTCCATTTGTCCATCCGTCAATCCATCCATCTTCTTGTTTTTGCGCTCTAACTCGAAAGCCATTTGACCTAGGACCCTGAAACTTAAACTCCTCATGACCTCAGGAGGTGCCCTGTTGGTTTTGGGTCACATGAGTCAAAGGTCAAGGTCACAGGTGAACTTTGTTTTCTCTAAATGTGCTGCTTCAGTGACAAGATGTCGGTGGGGGGTATTTTTGTCTGCTTTGCGACAGTTCTAGCTTGTTTTTGAAAGTGAACAAACATTGTGGGAAAAGGAGAAAAGTGCTGGTTACCAAAATTTTCTCCTTTTCCCACAATGTTTTCACAAGGCTTTTTCCTGGTTTAGTCTGCCAAAACATATTTTTCTTTACAAACCAATTCTATGGAGAACAAGGCTTTGAAACCTTTGTGGGGAAAGGAGAAAATGCTAGACCCAGCTTTTTCTCACAATATTATTTACCCTATCAAAAAAAAAAAAATCATTTGAGCCAGATTTCATTTGTTGTCTGCAAGCACTTTCACCATTGATTAGACTAAAATTTGTCATTTTGAAAAGAGTTGAATTTTAATTAGCATTCAAAGGGTTTCCTCAATTTTAACAATCTAAAATTAAAATCATTTTACAGTGGTCTTTGTGACAAGTGGTCACATATCACAGTTGGTCTCTGCTGCCTTTTTGAATCCTCTTCTTCATTGCCCAGAGGTCACTAGAAGCAAAGAAATACATACTGCTAGAATGAGAAGGGAAAATATCAGCATCACATTTATCTATATTGACACCAACATCAGAAGCTCCTATTACTGTAAAGGAGAGCATCCTGTTTGTTTTATTGGTACAATATGTCCATTACATAGTGCTGGTGTCATTCCTCATTGTTAAGGCATAGATTCTAGTAATACTAATCCTTAAGCTGCTGAATAAATGAAGCACAAATTTCTACTCAATCCTAAAAGCCCAAACATTGCAGTTTCAAAGTTGATTTCACTGGAAAGAAAATACTGTATCGGACAGTGTAGATCAAAGATCAGACTGCACGTTCTGTGCAGTCTGATCTTGATCTACACTGTCAGCAAAAGGTCAGTGGGTCGAGATTAGCAGTTTAAGGGTTGACCCTTTGCTGCTTACAGGTTCTGACATCTGTTGTGGATTACCTTTAAAAACACTGTGGTAACTGGAAGGATTTCTCGTTATGTGAAAATGTTTTTCTTTTCATTACATTGATTGATTTTATTTTATCAAATTCTATATATAAGATATTCCAGGTGTTAAAGTAAATATTACATACAGAGGAAAGCTTTACTTGTCCATAAAGTCATTTTGATATAACAAGGAAATACGGGAAAAGTAGTAATGATAGTGTTATACAATGGGTTTTTGTATGGAATCACAACGACAGAATTCATTCACGCTAGTGATCTTGTAAATGGTTGGGCACATGAACAATTGGTCTTGCTCTCTGGGACAAAAGTTCTGTACAATTTTGTACCACCACTGATTCTGAGGTCTGTACGGCGCCATAAAGTGATTTCTTACGCAGTAAATCCCATGATTTTATGTAAGTGGCTAATCTATTTTTTGATGCCATATAAGGAAGAAGGTTCCTACCGCAATTTGTGACTGGAATTTTGGCGTGAAATACATAGAATTTTCATAAGATACCAGATTTTCCTTTGAAAATAAAAAAGATGTTTCTGATTGAGTGTTTAGTGTGTCTTTGATGTAACGCAATTTGCTTTTGAAGTGATGAAGTTAGCTGCTTGTGACCTAATTGATATCTTATGTAATACCTGTTTTCATGGATAGTTAATGATATCTGGATTATAGTTTTAATCATGATGTCTCTACTTGTACCTACAGAGGAAAGGCCCCGTCGCCATTCATGGGTTTGGTAAGTGTTAAATGTTCCTTAACCCTTTTCCAAGCAATCCTTTGTTTTTATGACCCTGAAAAAGAAGGCTTTGAAAACATTGTTGATAAAGGAGAAAATGCATGTACACAGCATTTTCTCCTTTTTTCACAATGTTTACTAACACTTCAAAAAAAAAAATGGCGACATTTAAGCCACTTGTTAGTTATCTTCAGAAAATGCTTTCAACATTGACAGGTCTAACATTTTGCTATGTGGTAAAGAGTTTGAGCACCTTTCACAGCTATAGTAGCCCCTGCAGTCAGTTTAGATGTTTAATGAATAAAACCAACATTTTCAGTCTGCTTTCAAGGAAGGACCAAACTATTTCAAAGTCAGGGCTGTGTGTACCAGAATATATCAAGCTGTTGAGTTATATGTAGATTTAACCCTTAATGCTTTACCACACAATCCCGACATTTAACAATCCCTTAAAAGAAGCCTTTTGAAAACATTGTAGGAAAAGGAGAAAATGCTGGTAACTGGAATTTTCTCCTTTTCCCACAATGTTTTCTAGCCTTCCCAAAACAAATTTCAATTTTTTAAGTTATATTTATTTTGTCATCTGCAAATGCTTTCAATTTGGACAAGTCAAAAAATTTGTCGTTTGGTAAAGAGTTAAACTGCTAAATAAATGAAAATTTCCACACATTAGTCAAAACTCAAATATTGCGATTTCAAAGTTGATTTTACTGGATAGAAAATACTGTATCGGACAGAGCAGATCAAAGATCTGACTGCATGTTTTGTGCTCTTAGCAGCCTTAGGGTTAAGATCATCTGACTGTATATGCAGTCTGAATGTGAGGTATGACATTGATCTGCACTGTTTAAAGTTATCCACCGGGTACTTAATATTTTACCCTAACAGAGATTGGGTTCTGCAGACAATTCACAGTCTGATCTGACTGCTTAGAAGATGCAATCTGATTTTTGATTGCAGTTCACTTCTTTGCAACATAATGCTATATGGCCTGCAACATGCGAAATGACATTTGTGTAAAGTGTCTTCTTGGATTAGCCTGCGCAGTGCGCACAGGCTAATCCTGAGACAGCACTTTATGACTACATAAGATTTTGTCATACAGTAGACTTTCGTGAAACAGAAGATAGCACAAAAACGGGAAGTGTTGTCTGGGTTAAGTCACAGACTTCACAGGCTAATCTGGGACGACACACTTTTATGCATATGTCCGAATTAAGGCCCTTTTCGTGTGTTGCACGCCATATACAGTACACTCCTCGCGTTTTTTGCTCAAGTCCGCGAGCCGCGACGGACCAATTTGTCCGCGGCAAATCTGCTGTACAGGTATCGGCCGCGGAAACACGGCGGACGTGTCACCGCGGCCTCAGAAAATATCGGGCAACTTCACAGCAGGAGGTAAACGTAGTGGATCGCGGCGACTATGCGAGGGATCGCGGGGGAAAATTCGCCAGGATGACTGTAAATTTTTATACATAAATATCTGTAATTTTCCCCACTGTTTTGGGAACCAGAAACTAATTCTTCCATTACGACCGCAACATTTTCGTACCATTAAATGGGGATATAAGCTTTGCCAACAGGGATTACTTAAGTTAGGATGCCACGAAACGTTATATATCATTTTAATCAGCTATTCGCTAAGTTACAGATTTGTAGGCCTATCCCATATTTAGTGTTAGCGATATGAAATTTCGAATTTCGGATTAAAAGTGCAATTTCATGCTGGATTCCAAAAACCGAAAACCAAAGTTACTACTTCTTGATTGTTTGTGACTCACAAGTGTGTACTTTAAAAGAGGAAAAACTCCGACTGGAATCCCAATTAATGACTTAACCCATAGAGCGCCGAAAATCCATAACATAATCTACAATTTAATTTGAAAAAAAAAAGAAACCCAAGAACCAGCATTTTTTCCATGTTGTTTTCGTCCTACAAGAGCGCAAGGTGTACATCCAAAATCAGACTGCACATTTCGTGCAGCCTGAACTTAATTTATGTAAGTCGCAAAGGCAATTATTGTTGTGAATGCCGTTTAATGGGTTAAAGAGCAAAAACGTGTTTACAATGTAGCATTCACGAAAATTTACCAGTACACTCGCGGTCTGAAACTGCACACTAGGAAAAAAAAAGCACTATTTTAAAGTTCGTGTACAACAGGCTCCAGGTATATTTTCATCACACATTCTTTCTTACCCTTCATTAAATGAAACAGATAGAGCAGTTATTAGCCATTCCTTTTTTTATTCTGATGATAATTAAAAACTTAAACACAACTTAAAAATTATACTACCCTGTACGTGTATATTATCACACTGTTTATCGTCATTTTCTCAGTCTCTGGGTGTAAGGAAACCAAAGGGTAACGAATAACACTGTACATATTATATTTAGCTTTTTCAAAATGCAGGCTGGATCGTCAGAAAAACAAAACATCGGTCCACATTTTGAACTAAAATGATCCTCTTGTTCTCTTAAATAAAAACCCGCTCTTTTCATTGCCTTCTAACCCTTTACCAAAACATTCCCTGATTTTTTTTAAAACACTGAGGTAGAAGCATTTTGAAAACATTGTGGGCTAAGGAGAAAATGCTGGTAACCAGAATTTTCTCATGTTCCCACAATGTTTTCTACTCTGCTAGAAACAAATTTCAATTTTTGAGTAACATTTATTTTGTCCGTCTGCAAGTGCATTCAATTTTGACCTGTCTAAACTTTTGTTGTTTGGTAAAGGGTAAAATAACATATGCAAACTTAACACAAAAGAGAGACAAGGGTTAACTCGGTATTTCTTTGATGTTGGGCATAGCACTCCGGCAGTGTGAAGTACTGTCCCAGTTGTTAGTTCCATATGCACGTGTCATACTAAACCGACTGACACTTTTTTATACGACCTTATCTAACCCTTCTTAAATATTTATGACTTAGATTCTGATGATGGATTTATACCAGTCCATTTGGTAAGTCAAAATAACTATAGATCTGTTTAATTTTCTGTAAGAAATTAAAAAATATTCGAATAGCAGCGAATGTCTAGAAATATGTCGCTTAAAATGTCCGGAATATTTTCTCCTTTTTTTTTCACCAAAGTTATTTTTAAACCGAAAAAACGGATACATTTCCCTCTCGTCATTTTGCTGCCATTAGGCCTAGATATTGGCGGATCCCATCCCATCAACTTTGCTGAACATAGCGTTATCTTTTGGACTTGAAGGTTATCCCGGCTAGAATATCTCGCCATATCGCAACAGATTTAGCTCATTACCAAATGACAAAATTTGAGGTTTGTCCAAATCGAAAGCATTTGCAGACGACAAAATAAAAGTGGCAGAAAATTTGAAATTTGTTTTGTGAAGGGTAGAAAACATTGTGGGAAGAGGAGAAAATGCAGGTTACCAGCATTTTCTCCTTTTCCCACAATGTTTTCTAAAGGCTTCTTTCTCGGGGGCGTCAAAAGTAGGGATTGTGTGGTAATGGGGTTTAACTTTCGGCACTTTGGTAGTTTTCGAAAACGAGACTGGGGTTCTCTTCAGCATCTCAAACCTTTCAGCATAAAGCTGCTTTTGCAGAGAAGACCAAGATCAGAAAACGTAATGCGTTCACATCTTGGAACTTAACTGTCTGAGAATATGAAAGACTTTTTATTATATTCAAGTTCCCAGAAGGCAGATTCGAGAGAGATTGACTTGTTTCTCAATCGATTTAAAATAAATATGTTTAAACTAACAGGCAATTAAAGAAGAAGGAAATGGATTAAAATGTCTACTAAAAGGAGTGAACTCAATTGGATACACAATATTATTTCTATTTCATCATCGTTTTGGGAAAAAAACCTATATATGAAATAATATGTCAATAGAAATTGTTACAACAAAAAACAAAATCACCATTGCACTAAATAAAGCTGTTTCCCTTCGAACTGGTAATCGGATGACCTACGAAAACAACCATACAGTGAGTTATTTTCTCGTTGAGTGCAAATTTCAATTTTTAAGTCACCTTTATTTTGTCATCTGCAAATGCTTTCAATTTGGACGATTTTAAAATTTTGTCGTTTGGTAAAGAGTTAACAGAAGTTGGTTTTTGAAAGAAAAATCATGAGAACAATGACTGGCCCCATCATAGCAAGATAATATTACAGTGTATTTGAACGGCAACCGGAAAGAACGTATAAATGGAAAGAAGCGGAAAAAAGTATCAATTTTTGCCAGAACAGCAAGCATCGCAAAAAAAGATTCGGTTTTTGTCAAAGCTGTTTCTTTCAAACAATTATTGTAAATGATATGATTAAACTTTTTTTAAGTGCGAGATGGAAACAATTTGTTTCTCTTATCACGTTTTTAAGGACTTTCTACGTTCTCAAGTTGTTAAAAATGTAATTTTGTAAGAGTTGGGAATCTTGTAAGAAAAGCGATAGTTTAAGATAATTTCAGAAATGTAATTAAAAGGATGATTAAAGACAGTATATCATTAACAGTTTGGCAATATCATTGACTTTAAAAATTAAAGTGAACACTATCAGACCTCAATTAGGATTATACAGTTTGCACAATTCTTCCATATCTCAGGTCACAAAAAGTAAAAAAATAACATTTCTTGAACAAAGTCAATTTAACTTATCAACTAACGCTAAAATTTTCAAGTCGCATACATGTGCTTTAATAAGATTAGTCTCTTTGTCAACCGATACTTTTTCCCCTGCTACTTTTTTCCGGTTTTTCCTGCAGTCTATTCAAACACCCATTCAGCATGCTAGTAGAACTTAATAGTCGTTCAAGTCTTCCAAGGGTTGTAGAGAAAAGTTATGGCAAATAAAACTTTACAAAACTTATGCCACAATCAGTAAGATTCCATCGTAGAAACCGAGACAAAGAGAAGGAGCGAGAAAGAGATACGGAATAAATAACAAAAATATGTAAGAGGGAAAGAGAGAAATTTTATAAAGAAGGGAATAAATGGAAGAAGGGAAAACAAAACTCGGCGTTTGATGCCCATTTGGAGAAAATTGTTCATTGCTTCTGGATATCGAGGCGAGAGGGAAGGTCGCAAACTCTTTACTAAAGTTTCAGAATTTACGTGAAATAAAAGAATCTTGCATACCACTGAAAAGACAAAAGTGATCTGCAGGTTTTGTGGACCAAAAATGAACATGTACGTTATGCGTGCTCTGACCTTTATCATCGTTGGTAGTCTTCACGAGCAAAACCCCACACACAAATAGACAGGGAGGTTGACAGGCTTACAAACTGTCGAATTCGTTTGTGACAGGGTAGAAAACATAGTAGTAAAGTATATTGAGAAAATGCTGGTAATCAACACTTTCTCCTTTTCTACTTTATTTTCAAAAGTACCTCAGGGTAGTTAAAACCCGAGATATATGGTAAAAGGTTTAAATGTTTTAATTCTATAGCCGATAAATCGCTTTGCAGTGCTGAATATTATCTGTTGTCTTTTAAAAACTCTTAACGATTCTCACGAAAATACATAAAATTACTTTTTAAAAGAGTAAACTTATATGGTATTTGGGTTAATTCTGGAGTAATTTGCTAACCGAACTAAAAAAATTTACCTGTCTGATCGCGGCGGTATCATCGCGGTCGAATTTATTGCGTAATCAGACCACCGCGGTCCGCCAGGGATCGCCGCGTTTAACATCGGTCAGGGTTAGTCCGCGTTCACCTATGGTCTAAAATCGCCGCGTTGGGTCCGCGCTAAATACATCACGGACAGCGAAAATAGCAAAATCCGCGAGGAGTGTACTGTAGCAGTACCAGCCTTGAAATTGCTACACTTATGCCATTTTTTCCAACTGAAAATAACCATTTTCAGTAATCCTTTGCCAAACAAACAAATTTTAGATTGATCCACATCAAAGCATTTGCAAAAGACATATAATTCATGGCAGAACAATTTACTTTAATTTGCCCCAGGGAAGGTAGAAAACATTCTCCGCAAAAGAGAAATAGTGGTTTCATCCTTTTCCCACAATGTTTTCAAAGGCCATTTTTCCACAAATCATTAAAATTTGGAATTTTGTGAGAAAGGGTTGAGGGTCAAGTTCAAGGTCACTGAAGACTGTTTATGAAGGATTGGCAAGAATAGCTTTAAGTAAGTTAATATGCCAGCTTCATTAAGGACCAAAGTGACCCATATTATCCTATCTAAATACAGAGATTGTGGCAAGAGCTTATGGTTTCATTGAAGCTTTCTCAGGCTTAAAGGTCAGAAGGTTTCTAGAATAAATATAACTCTGCTGCATGACAAAATTTTAGACTTGTCCAAATTGAAAGGATTTGCAGAAAACAATTGTAGTTCAAAGGATGGGTTCTGTCTTTGAAATAGTAGGAAACATTGTTGGAAGGAGGAAATGCTGGTGACCAGCATTTTCTCCTTTTCCAACAATGTTTTCAAAAGCTTTCTTCCTCAGGGTCATACAAACATTCCTTTGGGGCCAAATATGGGATTGTTTGGTAACAGGGTTAACTTTGCATCCTAAGTGAATGAAATGGACCCTTCATGATTATGACTAAAGATTCAGTTGTTATATTTGAAAGATTTTCTTGATTAGAATATCCCTCAATTTATTGGACAGTGGTGTATACCATGGTGAGAGTGTTCAGACTGATCTTGCATTCTTATCTTGGTCTTCACTTTCTGCAAAAGCCTCATAGAATGTACAGTGTCAAGTGCTTTCTCATAGAGGGCTCCACAATAACATTTTCATAGAGTACTATTATATTGTACAGAAATTTATCATAATTTGATTGAATAATATGCTCCGAGCATTATTACTTGTCTGTCAGGTGGCATGGCACTAATGGAAACTTGTTCATGACTATGGCAAATCATGTCGCTCAAAATTTTCAAGTAACATAATTTTTGATTGGCTTAACCAAATGGTTTAGCCATTCAGAACAAATATGCCAATCTAGAAAGGTTAATGAATATGGTCCTAGGCTGCAATTGTTATTCAGTCTTTGCCTTGGAATCCTTCCTTAATCCTTTGCCACACAATCTCCAGTTTTAAAGTCCCTGAACAAAAAAGACTTTTGAAGAAATTGTGGAAAAAGGAAAAAATGCAACTAACAAGCATTTTCTCCTTTTCCCACAATGTTTTTTACCCTACCAAAAATGAATTTGGATTTTTGAAACACATATACCAAATGCTTTCAATTTGGACAAGTCTAAAATTTTGTTGATTGGTAGAGAGTTAAATGGTAAAGGGTTTAAAGATACTGAATTGCCATGTCCAGGTACCATTTTATGGGCAGTAATTATCCAGTGATAAAAAAATATGAGAAAATAAATCGAAGAATTCAAGAAAACAGTTCTAGAACAGTTCTTGAATCTAGTTCTTGAATAGTTCATGGACATTAAATGGCCATAATTCTAGAACTGATGTTCAAGAACTAAATCAAGAACTCCTGCGAGGAATTCAAGAAACAGTTCTAGAACGGTTCTTGAATCTAGTTCTTGAATAGTTCATGAACATTAAATGGCCATAATTCTAGAACTGATGTTCAAGAACTAAATCAAGAACTTCCTTTAGAAAGTTCTAGAACAATTCTAGAATCTAGTTCTTGAAAAGTTCATGAACATTAAATGGCCATTCTAGAACTGATGTTTAAGAACTAATTCAATAACTTCCTGTGAGGAATTCAAGAAACAGTTCCAGAACAATTCTTTACTCTAGTTCTTGAAAAGTTCATGAATATTAAATGGCCCTTCTAGAACACTGATGTTCAAGAACCTAATCAAGAACTTAAAAAAAGGGTTCTTGAACACATTCTTAAACAAATTCTTGAACCTGTAATTCTAGAAGTATAATTTAAGGTTCATGAACAACTCTAGAACTGGGTTACAGAACTTATCTAGAACATTAATTTTATGATCAAAACTAAAACTTTGGTATCCTTCTACTTATCTGGAGCTATGGACTCTGCATTTCAAGATTCAAGCTGCTATGATCTTTTTCTGGTCAGTGAGTCGCTACAAAAAAGGACAATCAAGACAACAAACAATACACAAACAATTTACAATTGATGTTTTTGATTGTCATCTCTTTACCAAATGACAATAATCTTATCCTCATCCATACTAAAAAACTTGCAGACATCAAATTAAATGCCACTCAAATGATAGGATTTGCCACTGAACGAAGAGCAAATATGTAAAAACAAGAATGCCAGCACCATTTTCTCTTTTTTTATTCAAAATTTGTTTTCAGGATTGTAACAGAACATGTCACTTAGAAGTGACATATCGTGTCAGTGTGGTAGTATCCCATAATTGTATCTTGTATTTTGATCTTTAAACAGACTTTTAAAAAAATGTAGATCGAGATCTAATGAAATTAAAATCTAATTCAAATGACTGCATAAATGTACTAGATACAAACAAGACATTTTAAAATTTTCGGTAAAATCGCCAATCTGGAATCACAAACACAAAAAACTCCAGGATGAACTGGTTTGGGGACGAAGGAGCAACTGCCGAGCAACATAAAACAACGGTGGACGAAATATTGGAAAGCATCGCAAGATTAGATCTACTGAAAGATATTCTCGATAAATTGATTTTCTTCAGTCTTCTGTTCTGTTGCGGGCTTCCGCAGAAGACACACACAGAAAACACGAAAATGCAAACGATTCTTACCTGACATTCAAGCATCGTCCATATTTCTTCCCTATGAAGTCATCATCCGGGTCTGATTGCGCTTTACAGAAGTAGCCCAAGGAAAACGAACAAGAAGAAATCGACATCCAACCGCAAAAGGTGGAGGAGAGCTCGGCCGATGTTCTATGCATCTATCGGATTTAAATTGGACAACCGTTGATTGTGCACGTCATGTATTTGAAAAATGCCACCTAGCGGAAGGTAATGTTGAATAACGGATTACCCGAGATTTTCCGAATGCGGTGCATGAAAAAAAAAAAACCTGAATTTCACAGAATTTCAACACTTGATGACTGTATTTCACCGGAAAATCACAATTTTTATTGCCGTAGTGATAACTTTTGACCTGAAATGAAATATATTTATGTATAGTATAATTTTATGCTAATTTTCTGGAAAATATCTTTTTCTAACAATAATTTGTCAGGGTTTCTTCTAATTCCATTTGAAAAGATATTTTTTTGACATGTTAGCGATAATTACATAATAAATTAGCTGAATGAGTATAGCCATGGCGAAGAATTTACTATTTGATGTGAAATACGGTCATAAGAGGTGAAATATGGTTATCAAGCTGTTCGAAGTGAAATCCGGTGTTTCCATGCACCCTTCCGAATGAAAGTATACATAAACATGTTCCTCCATATTCTCTACGCTTCTTTTTCAGAAAAGCGCAAGTTTGCAATTTTGTCAACCAGCATGACAATTAAATAAGGGTTAGTAAACTAGTACATCGTAGATCTCTATCTGTTAATATTTATGACGAGATTAATACGAATGAAAATGATAGGCGTAAATAATTTAGGTAGGTGTAGATATCTACTTTTGGTTTCGTTCTCTGAACTTGTCCTCAAGTGCAAGTTCCCCTGCAAAGTCATACAATTTCTGCTTTTCAATGCATTTTTTTTTTAATCAATGATACTTATATGATAATATCCAGAAAAAAAAGTTTGCAATAATATCGTCGAGTGACGATGAAACACAGAAATCCAGGCCAATAAACATTAAAACTTTACGTTTTTGGAAGGTACTAGAAATAATAAATAAGTGTTAACATTATGCTTGATTTATTTGATAGTTTCGTTACATCAACTTTGAGTTATGGGTGTGAAATATGGTCTTTTACTAACACGATAATTTAGAAAAAGTACATAAAAAATTTTTAAAATGGCTTTTAAATGTAAAATTAACAACATGTAATTCTGCATTATGAAGTAGGGAGATATCCTCTGAAAATTAATATGCAAGTTAAAACTATTAAATATTTTCTCAAATTATATTCTGTTAAAAGTAATAACTGCATAATGTCCACAGTTGTCGAAAATATGAAGTACAGATGCGAAACACGAAATGAAATAAATTGGCTAAGTAAAGTAAGGAATCTATTACAGCAAAGTGGTTTTAATGATGTTTGGCTTTTTCCACATTCAGTTAATATTAAACAATTTGCCCCAATTCTACGTTCTCGTTTGATAGATATGTATATAAACGAATGGCACAGGGACACTGCAAACAGATCATCTTTAGTTCTGTACCGAAATATTAAAAGTTCATTTACACGTTCCAATTACCTCGACATTATGAAAATAACTAAATTTCGAAACGTATTGGCAAAATTCAGACTGTCGTCACATGAACTTAATGTCGAACAAGGAAGATACAGAAATATTCAGCGCAATGAGAGAAAATGTTCATTTTTAGACGAAGTAGAAGACGAATATCATTTCATTCTAGTATGCCCATTATATATAATAATTTGAGGAAAACTTACTTGAAAAAATATTTTTATATAGACCAAGTGTATACAAGCTCACAAAACTTCTAAATAGCTCCAAATCTTAGAATTTTGAATAATCTATCTCTGTTTTGTATCAAAGCTTTAAATGTAAGAAAAGAAAAATTAAATATAGTTACACAAGAAATTTAAATACTGATAAAATCATTAACTCCAGGAAAGATGTTTGTTTAGGCAGCCTCTTCCGCTTATTTCATTTATTTCATTTCATTATTTCATTATTTTCTAATGTATTACTTTTGATAGCTATAATGTACATGTATTGTTTGTCCATTATTACCGTTTGTTTGTTTGTTTGTTTACATCTATCTGTTCCGCATGTATTTGTATTTGTACATGAAATTGACGAGGAACCTCATGGTTAAAGCCAAAGAATAAAACTATTAAAACTATTATTTCAGCAAGGTTTAAAAAAGGACTTCTGAGTAAAATTGTCCATAATTTTCTTATTGATTGCTTAGGTGAATAAGGTTTTAACCCTAGCCACCTTGAACATAATCACTATTGTTCACTTCACATCTATATTGCAATATTAATAAGTCCAACAACAACAAAAAATGACTATAAACTCTTAAAGTTTCCGTTTTTAACTCATGATTTTTTTTGTTTGACTCTTGAAAAATTAGATTTGACCTCTGAAAGTTTCGGATCAATGAGTCATCTATTCCTGAATTTCCGAGGCTAGCTAAAGTCCTGCTTATTCACCAACTGGACTTATTCAGTTTTGGGCTTGACTCTACCATTATGCGGCAATGCAGAGATTGCTTGTAACTTAATTTTAGTAGTAAGATAAAAGTTGATAAAGAGCCATTTGTGTAAATCATCCGTAACATATTATGCAATCCCACGTAGATCAAGTGGAAAATGAAGTGGCAATTTTCAAAACATTGTGACAGAAAAAAATTCAAATTATCTGATTGACTTCAAAAATGTAAATGAGTCTGCAACAGTTATATTACTGCCATTTCACATAAATCAGGGATAATATATGTACACATGTATGATCCCTGCATAAATACACTAGACCTCATGGCTTCTAATGTTTCTGAAAGTTAGCACATGTATGCATCTGAAATGTAAACAAGCATCTGAAGCCACTTTTATGCAAATTGAAGGAAAGACAACTTGCTAATTTTTGCCATTACACAAATTTGCAGCAAAACATACAAGTTTACCAAATTCTAGATTTCTAACCGTTCAAGAACTGGTACAGTTCTAGAACCAGGGTTTGTAGAATTTGGTCAATGTATTAAAAGCAATGTTCTGGAACCATTTGTATTCTAGGTCAACTGTTCAAGAACTTTCAGATCAGTTCAAGAACTGGCAGTGTTCTAGAATTAATGTTCTTTCACTTTTGTGTGTTTAGAACCAATGTTCAAGAACCATTTGGGTTCTAGAACCTCAGTTCAGGAACTGTTTTATTAGTTCAAGAACAGGTCTAAAGCTTCAAGAAAGGTTCTGGAAAGTTCAGATCAGTTCAGGAACTGATGGTGTTCTAGAATTCTAGAATTAATGTTCTTTGACTTTTGTGCTTTTAGAACCAGCATTCAAGAACCATTTGGGTTCTAGAACCTCAGTTCTTGAACTGTTTTATTGGTTCAAGAACAGTTCTTAAGGTTCAAGAAAGGTTCTTGAATGTTCATGAACTCACCTCTTGTTCTTGAACATTTTTCGCAGAGGCCGGAATGGATTTGTTTGATTTGAAAACAAACGCTTAGAAATAAGACAGACACACAGACAGACACACAGACATGGAAAAAAAAAAGGCCGATTCTGATTTGTTACTTTGTTCGTACTGGTTGTTTTTTTTTTTCAAAATTATTATTTTCTGAGAATGTCTGTTTAGAATATGTGACACAA
Organism: Tridacna gigas; assembly: GCA_945859785.2. Lineage (NCBI taxonomy): Eukaryota > Metazoa > Mollusca > Bivalvia > Cardiida > Cardiidae > Tridacna > Tridacna gigas. The sequence continues at coordinate 61,215,075 of OX244032.2, forward strand.
TGTTGAAGTTTGATGACTTAAAGATGAGGACATAGATGTATTGTGGATTTTTTTTGGTTAAAGCGCTTATTACAACCTAAGGTCCTTTGCAAACAAGGTAGATCAAGATAGATGGCACAAAAAATGCAATCTGATCTTTGTTATTTATTGCCTGCTATGCAGTGACATTCTGACCATTAGCAGCCTTGAAACAGTTATTTACACAATTTTTGGGGGCATTTTTACTGAGTATTTTTGTTTTGTTTATTTAGAGTTCTAAAGGTTAAAGAATGACCAACAGTATGCTGCACTTGTTTCAAAGCCAGGAAATAATGGCATCAGATCAACAATTATAAGATTGAAGGTGGTATCAGATCAACAATTTCATGTATAAGATTGAAGGATATCAAGGCTTAACCCTTTCCCAAACAAGCCCTGGTTTTCATGTGTCTGCAGTACAAGTCTTTTGAAAACACTGTGGGAAAAGGAGAAATTGCTCGTAACGAGCAATTTCTCCTTTTCCCACAGTGTTTTCTAACCTTTTTGAGACCTTTCTGCCATTTTCATCAAATTAAAAATTGTCGTCTGCAAACTCTTTCAATTTGGACCAGTCCAAAATTTGTTGTTTGGGAAAGGGTTAAAACTGAATACTTAGATTGAAACTTCAAAGCAGTCTTGCTGCAATTAGTGCCTTGAAATCATATAAAGGCCTTTTCACTGTCACTGAAAATAGCTATGGTATGATTTGAAATAAATTGGATCAAATGAAAGCATTGAACTTTCTGTTCTTTCTTGTTAAATATTGATTACATGTACCAGTATTAAAAGTGGAAAGACAAAGGTCATTGTCTCCTTGTAAGTCTTCATATATTACAAAAAAGTAAAAAATGTTTTTTGCTAGGAAAATCATGAAGAAGTCTTCTTGCATGCTTGAATGTGGAATCAAAACTGCTAAATTACGTAAGTCCATGTCAGGAGTTACTTTCGGTTATTCATTACAATAAAAATTATTATTACATAGATGATACATCTTTTCTAGTAGCTGCACATTGCAGGCCTGCAAGTACAAATACATAACCCTTTACCACACAGTCACGGGTTTTAACGACCCTTAAAAAAAGCCTTTTGAAAACATTGTGGGAAAAGGAGAAAATGCTGGTGACCAGCATTTTCTCCTTTTCCCACAATGCTTTCTATCCTTCCCAAAAACAAATTTCAAGTTTTAGGTCACATTTGTTTTGTCATCTGCAAATGCTTTCAATTTGCACTAGTCTAAAATTTTGCTGTTTGGTAAAGAGTTAAAGCATACTAGGACAACAAAGATGCTTTTGCAGGTTGCACTTGCTGTGTAATCACTGACAAACACTATTAGGTTTTTTTTTTGGAGGGGGGGGGGGGGTATCCAGATCAAGATTGACATTGCTACATGTTGGTTTTGTCATCTAAGTTAAAATGTTGTATTTAATGTAATGGTGGTGTACAAGATAAGAGATATATTACATTTATTTAATCTCGGAAAAGCTCTTCTACTTTGGCAATGGTTGTATGACTATCCAAAGCCAGAATGATAGTGATCTATGAATTTCTGCAGGAAGTTTTACTGTAATGGCATTGCAACTATAAAGATATTAAAGCTATCCTCGAAAAGTATGACAGCAGAGTGATTCAATGGACGAGTTAAATCTGAAGATGATATATGACTTTTATTTAATGTTATGGGCTGAATTTTATTGTGCATATCTGCTTTACCCTTATTCCATTATCATTTTTTGTCTTTACTTTTTTAAGGGCATCCTAAAAAAAAAGAAAAAAAAATGCTGTAACCCTGAAAGCGCCTTTCACAACTAAAAAGATCTTTTGCAGCCAGTGAAGATCAAGACCAGACGGAACAATATGTGCAGGCCGATCTTTGATCTACACTATCTGCAACTATCACATTGCAATTAATTGGGTCTTATTCCTAGTCCAAATATGTCTGTAGGATTTATTCGGCACTCTAAGTGTTAGACAACATTTTCCTGGAACTTTATCTATCCTGCAAATGACACATCTTACCATTTGAGCCACATGTCACAAGTAGTGTGTAAAGGCGATACAGATGGGTCTAAACTTGTATTGCACAGCAAAGGGTTAAGTAGACCAGTCAGTCAGAAGGTAGGCTTAACTCTTTAACAAGCGATAGAATTTAAGACTGGTCCAAATTGAAAGAATTTGCATACAATAAATGTTGCACAATTGATGAGCTTTGTACCAGCAAAGATGGAAAACACTGTAGTAAAAGGAGAAATTCCTGGTCACCAGCATTTTCTCCTTCCCCCACAATGATTTTAAAACATTTCCTTCAAGAGTCGTTAAAATTCGGGATCATATGGGAAAGAGAGCTGTCTAAATTAGTGTAGGATAATAACCAGGCTTTGCTGATACTGTCTGTGGTTTTCCGACCATGATACTTTTCTGACTGGCTCATTTCAGACGATTCCCAAATTCCTTGAAAATTGAAAGCTTTAACCCCAACCAGACGACAAAATTTAGCCTTGGTCAAATTGAAAGCATTTGCAGACGACAATTTCAATGTGGCTCAAATGGTGCAATTTTTGTTTGATAGGGTAGAAAACAATGTGGGAAAAGGAGAAAATGCTGGTTAACAGCATACTCTTTTTCCCCACAATGTTTTCAAATGGCTTCTTTCCCAGAATTGTTAAAAGGCGGCATTATAATGTGCCGTAAAGGGTTAACCTTTTATTGAACAATCCCGTTTATATCAACCCTGGGGGAAAGAACTTATGAACTATTGTTGGAAAACAGAATATGCTGGTAAGAGGGGTTCGCTCCTTTTCTTACAATGTTTTTACCCATTACTTTACAAAGAATACATCTTTTTAACTTGGAAAAGTCTAAAGTTGTTGTCTTATGGAAGGTTTACATGTTTTAGGGAATGATGATGGCCATGATTGAGGGCATTAATTTAACCTTTGAAACTAATGAAAAGATCATGCTGTTTATTGATGTAGTCCGATCTTGTTGTGGTAATAGTGTCATATAGAGAGGTTAGATTATATAAGCACTTCAAACCTGCCTTGTTGTGGAGCTCAGCATTTACAGCGATGCGGTTTGGTTAAGCAACAACATTATAGTTAGTACCTGGATGGGTGACTAGGTTGTTGCATGTTACATTTGGTGGCAGCAGCGGGATTATGACAACTGCCAGATTAGAGTTGCCTTACCCTCCTTTGTATCCCAGGTTTATTTGTATTATAAGTCTTGGGATCAAGACTTCTTGTAGGGGAGAGTAAAGTCATGGAGAAAGGTTAGATATATAAGCACTTCAAATCTGCCTTGCTGTTGGGCTGGCTTTTACAGCAATGCAGTTTGATGTAGTTGACTCCGCGAAAGTTACAGTTAGTAGCTGGATGGTTGACCAGGTCATTGCACGATACAATACTTATTCTTCTGTTTTATATAAATTAATGGCATCAAACTTTGGGCCAAAGGTATTTGCTAAAATTTCTAGAACAAGAAGAGCAAGCTAAAATTTATTATTTTTAGAAAGCAGACATGTTAAGAGAGTGTTTTCCATGTCCAAATATAAAATAGAATTGATTTAGATCAAGATAACCATTGCTGGCTTTATTGACTTCCAATATCTGGGTTTCTTCAAAGATCTTTTTACTGTTCCATGTTAACCCTTATCCCACTATATAAAATAAATGAAATTTTCAAAACCGATAGTATAAATCCATACTTTCCTATTTCAAAGGTATATTTAGAGGAAAGATAACACCTTATCGGGAAAGTGTAGATTCAAGATATATTTTAGACTGCATGTTCTGTGAAGTCTGATCTTGATCTACGCTGTCAGGGAAAGGTCAGTCAGTTGCTTAGCAGTGTAAGGGTTATACGTCTGTGCCTGAATCTGTAAGCTTTGTAAAGTTTCAGCTGGTTTATTCTGCAGTGGAAATTGTTTAACCCATTACCACACAATCACAAGTTTTAATGATCCTTAAGACAAAGCCTTTTGAAAACATTGTGGGAAAAGGAGAAAATGCCGGTAGCCAGCATTTTCTCCTTTTCCCACAATGGTTTCAGTCCCATCAAAGACAAGGTCCATCATTTGAGTCTTATTGAAATTGTTGTCTGCAAATGCTTTCCATTTGGGCAAGTGTACACTTTTTGCGCTTGGTAAAGAGTGAAGCATTAAGGGAAAACTGATTGATTGACTGAATGGTGTTTTACGCTGTTTTCAACATTATTTCAGTCATATCACGGCAACAGCTTGCATATTCATGTATTTCCTGGTTTTACCGGCACTAGGCTAGGGCACTGAAGTGTCTTGCTGAAGGACATACCCACGAGAAACCCAGCGGATCAGGTGGGGTTTGAACCCAGGGCCCCCGGGTTATAAGTCCCACACTTTACCACTTAGCCAGGCAGGACCCCAGTAAGGGAAAAGGTGCAATTATTGTTTGTCACTAACGATAGTTTCTTTTTAGCTTGCCTGGACAAAGTCCAGGAAAAGTTGTGGCACTACCCCGGTGCTGGCGTATATTTATGTTAAAGTTTTTTTTAAGGGCTCTTATTTTCCAAATCATAATCATGATGAATTTGGTTCATACTTGGTATAATTATAGATAGATGTTTCTGTCAGCAATTCCACAGCCCATGACCATGATCTTAAGGTCCAGGTGGTAGACTTGGAATATTTTACATCAAAGTAAGATCACACATTTTGACATTCCATGTTTTTCGTTTTTCTAGAGCTCTTATTTTCCAGACCAAATGATTGATTTGGTTCATATTTAGTATGATGATGGATATAGGTCCACTTTCACTCAGCTGTACCGTTACCATTGTCCCTCAGAATTAAAAAAAGGGAAAGAGAATAACTGATGTGGAAGATTGTCCCATTTAAAATCCCATTCAAATTTCTAAATTGCAGATTGTTACTCATTTGAATACAATCCAGTGATATGAATACAGTACATTTTAATGAGCACATTGCCTACTTCATTTTGCCTGATCCTGACCTTATGCTTAATATACAAGTAGGCATATAAGTAGAACGAAGATTATTATTCGGGAGGTTTAGTTCACATTTTCTGAAGTTACGGAAGATGCGAGCTAGTTCTCTGCTAGGTACTTAATGTATACACAAAGCACTTTATTTGCGTCAATATTTTAGACAATGTATATCAAGATCAGTCAACACAGAAGTGCAGTCTGATCATTTAGTTTTTTTTTCAGGCAAAAGCAGTTTTGAAATTGGGATAATTTTGTCTGTTTTCCTGATTGAGAAAGCCCCTGCGAGGAATTCAAGAAACAGTTCTAGAACAGTTCATGAATCTAGTTCTTGAATAGTTCATGAACATTCAATGGCCATTCTAGAACTGATGTTCAAGAACTAAATCAAGAACTTCCTGTGAGGAATTCAAGAAACAGTGCCAGAACAATTCTTTACTCTAGTTCTTGAAAAGTTCATGAACATTAAATGGCTGTTCTAGAACACTGATGTTCAAGAACTTAATCAAGAACTTAAAAAATGTTCTTGAACACATTCTTAAACAAATTCTTGAACCTGTAATTCTAGAAGTATAATTTAAGGTTCATGAACAATTCTAGAGCTGGATTACAGAACTTATCTAGAACATTAATTTTATGTTCAAAACTTAAACTTTGGTATCCTACTACTTATCTGGAACTATGGACTCTTTCAAGATTCAAGCTGCTGTAGTCTCTTTCTGGTCAGTGAGCCACTACAAAAAAAGGACAATCAAGACAACAAACAATACACAAACAATTTACAATTGATCTTTTTGATTGTTATCTTTTTACTAAATGTCAATAATCTATATCCTCATCCATACTAAAAAAACTTGCAGACATCAAATTAAATGCCACTCAAATGATTGGATTTGCCATCGAACGAAGAGCAAATGTGTAAAAACAAGAAATGCTAGCACCATTTTCTTTCTTTTTTTATTCAAAATCTGTTTTCAGGATTGTAACAAAACATGTCAGTGAGAAGTGACATATTGTGTCAGTGTGGTAGTATCCCATAATTGCATCTTATATTTTGATCTTTAAACAGATTTAAAAAAAAAATGTAGATCTAGATCAAATGAAATGAAAATCTAATTCAAATGATTGCATAAATCTACTAGATATGAACAAGATACGTCATTTTCGGTAAAAGTGCCAAACTGGAACCACAAACACAAAAAACTCCAGGATGAACTGGTTTGGGGATGAAGGGGCAACAGCCAGAGCAACATAAAACAACAACGGTGGACGAAATATTGGAAAGCATTTCAAGACCAGATCTATTTAAAGATTTTCTCAATAAATTGATGTTCTCCAGTCAAAATACCTGTTCTGTTGCGGGCTCCCACAGAAGACACGCAGAAAAACACAAAAATTCAAAGATTCTTACCTGACTTTCAAGCATCGTCCATATTTTTTCCCATTAATGTCATCATCCGGGTCTGATTGCGCTTTACAGAACTAGCCAATGAAAACAAACAAGAAGAAATCAACATCCAACCGCAAAAGGTGGAGAAGAGCTAAGCCAGTTCTATAGCTGCATCTAACAGATTTAAATTGAACAACCGTTGATTGCGCACGTCATGTATTTGAAAATTGCCACCTAGCGGAAGGTAATGTTGAATAACAGATCAACCGAGATTTTCCGAATGTGGTCCATGGAAAACCCGAATTTTACTTCAAACAGAATTTCACCGGATTTCAACCCTTGATGACCATATTTCACCCAAAAATGACAATTTTTATTGCCATAGTGATAACTTTTGACCTGAAATGAAATCTATTTATGAATAGCATAGTTTTATGCTAATTTTCTGGAAAATATCTTTTTTTAACAACAGTTTGTCAGGGTTTCTTCTAATTCCATTTGAAAAGATTTTTTTGACATGTTAGCGATAATTACATAATAAATTAGCTAAATGAGTATAGCCATGGCGAAGAATTTATTATTTGATGTGAAATAACAGTCATAAGAAGTGAAATATGGTTATCAAGGGGTGAAATTTGGTGAAATAAGGTTTGATGTGAAATATGGTCTTTCCATGCACCCTTCCAAATTAAAGTAAACATGGTCCTCCATATTCTCGACGCTTCTTTTTCACAAAACTGCAAGTTTGCGATTTTGTCAACCAACATGACACGTAAATAAGGGCTAGTAAACAAGTACATTGTAGATCTGTATCTATTAATATCTATGACGAGATTAATACGAACGAAGTTGATAGGTGTAAATAATTTATGCAGATATCTACTTTCGGTTTCGTTCTCCAAACTTGTCTCAAGTTCCCATGCAAAGTCACACAATTTTTACTTTTCATTGCAATTATTTTTTTATCAATAATACGTATGTGATAATATCAAAAAAAAAAAAAACTGGTTGCAGTAATATCGTCGAGTGATGATGTAACCCAAAAATCCAGGCCTACGAAAATTAAAACTTTACATGTTTATGGATGGCACTAGAAATCGGATAAATAAGTCATCATTATTTCAGCAAAGTTGAACAAAGGACTTCTGAGTGAAATTGATTGTCCATAATTTTCTTATTGATTGCTTAGGTGCATAAGGTTTTAACCTTAGCCACCTTGAACATCACTATTGTTCACTTCACATCTTTATTCCAATATTGATAATAAGTCCAACAACAACAAAAAAGTTGCCACACTTCACATCTATATTTGCAATATTAATAAGTCCAACAACAACAACAACAAGTTACTATAAACTCTTAAATTTTCCATTTTTACTCATGATTATTTTTGTTTGACTCTTGAAAAATCAGATTTGACCCCTGAAACTTTCGGTCAATGGGTCATCGACTCCTGAATTTCAGAGGCTAGCTAAAGCCCTGCCCATTCACCAACTCGACTTATTAGGTTTTGGGCTTGACTCTACCATTACATAAGAGACTGCGGTAATGCTGAGATTGCTTGTAACTTAATTTTAGTAGCAAGATAAAAGTTGATAAAGAGCCATCGTATAAATCATCTGTAGCATATTATGCGATCCCACTTAGATCAAATGGAAAATAAAGTGGCAATTTTCAAAACATTGTGATAGAAAAAAATTCATACTATCTGATTTACTTAAAAAAATTAGTGTAAATGAGTCTGCAACAGTTATTTACTGCCATTTCACATAAATCAGAGATAATATATATACACATTTATGATCCATATGTAAATACACTAGACCTCATGGCTTCTAATGTTTCTGAAAGTTAGCACAATGTATATGCATCTGAAAAGTAAACAAGCATCTGAAACCACTTTTATGCAAGTTCAAGGAAAGACAACTTGCTAATTTTTGCCATTACACAAATTTGCAGCAAAACATACTTACCAAATTCTAGATTTCCAACAGTTCAAGAACTGGTACAGTTCTAGAACCAGGGTTTGTGGAATTTGTGGAATTTGGTCAATGTATTAAAAGCAATGTTCTGGAACCATTTGCATTTTAGGTCAACTGTTCAAGAACTTTCAGGTCAGTTCAAGAACTGGTAGTGTTTTAGAATTTATCTTCTTTCACTTTTGTGCGTTTAGAACCAGTGTTCAAGAACCATTTGGGTTCCAGAACCTCAGTTCAGGAACTGTTTTATTAGTTCAAGAACAGGTCTCAAGGTTCTTGAAAGGTTCTTGAAAGTTCATGAACTTTCAGATCAATTCAAGAACTTAGGGTGTTCTAGAATTAATGTTCTTTCACTTTCGTGCTTTTTCAAGAACTTTCAGATCATTTCAAGAATTGGTAGTGTTCTAGAATTAATGTTCTTTCACTTTTGTGGGTTTAGAACCAGTGTTAAAGAACCATTTGGGTTCTAAAACCTCAGTTCTGGAACTGTATGAAGGGTTCTTGAATGCTCATGAACTCACCACTTGTTCTTGAACATTTTTCGCAGGGGTGTGCATTTTGTTTATTTGATGATTTGATGGTTAATCTTGAAGCCCCGGCTTCTGCTTGGCGACAAGTCTGGTCTAGAATATTTGAATTTTGTTAAGTTTCAATCTACTTTCCCCTAAATTACTCTGCTTCAAAATTTTCTGAAGAGGGCCCAGATATCCCTTCACATAGAAATTCCATGACTTTTTGGACATTTCCTGTCAGATCTTTTTCAGATGTGTCCGAAAGTCAGAGTAAATGATTCTTGGATTGCTGTATGAATGAAATTTCAAGCTTTTTTTACTAAAATATTTCATGTGATATTGCAGTCTTGATAGATCCTTGATAGAGGATCACGCTGCACAATTTGTATAGAATAATCTTAATCTCCACTATTCCCTACAGTGCCCCTAAAGTTGCAGTCATAATTAAAGTTCTTGAGTTAGTAGTCCTTAAAATCTTGTGTGTATGGTTTATTTTGTTGTCTCTACAGTCAATGTAGATTTAGATCAGATTGCACATTTCGTGCAGTCTGATCTTTGATCTTACTCTGTCTGCTTTACTGAGACTCTCTGGACAAAAAGCAACCTTGATATTGCACTTATTAGTAGTTTTTGTTCTAAACTGTGTGTTGGATTTATATGGTGTTTTAACCCTTTACCACACAATCCCGACTTTTTACACCCTTTAGGAAGAAGCCTTTTGAAAACATTGTGGGAAAAGGAAAAAATGCTGGTAACCAGCATTTTCTCCTTTTCCCACAATGTTTTCTACCCATCCCAAAACAAATTTCGATTTTTGAGTCATGTTAATTTTGTCGTCTGCAAATGCTTTCAATCTGGAGAGTATAAAATTTTGTCGTCTGGTTAAGTGTTAACTCTTTACCACACAATACCGCCTTTTAACGACCCTGGGAAAGAAGCTTTTTGAAAACATTGTGAGAAAGGAGAAAATGCTGATAACCAGTGTTTTCTCCTTTTCCCACAATGTTTTCTACTGTATCAAAGAAAAATTGCACCATTTGAGCAACACTGAAATGGTCGTCTGCAAAATTGCTTTCAATTTTGACAAGGCTAAAATTTTTTCGTCTGGTAAAGGGTAAGGGTTAGAGTGTAATGCTTCATACATGAAAATCTCATCAGATTGAATGCTTTCAGATATTCCAGTGGGAACTGAATTTAATTTTTGGCTTTCCTATGACATATTGGAAACAAAATCTGATGATAATTGAACTTTCGCCCCTAGAGTGCCACATTAATGAAATTGACGTTTTTTATCCTTGTGAAAGGAATTAAACAATGCTTCCAGGATGTGTAATGATGACCAGTGTATCTCTTAAAGTGTCAGACAGTGTAGACCCAAGATCAGGCCCCGTGCTTATAAAACTTTCTTGAGCACAATCTCATGCTCAAGGAGCGGTTTCTTGCTCAACCCTGAGTTCGACTCAGAATTTTGTGTTTATAAAGAATCCTGAGCTTGAGATCACACTCACCTGAGCATGAAACTCAAACTCTGCTGAGTATGGTCTGAACCAGACTCAAGAGAGTTTGCCCTGTCTTGTATTCCATGATAATGAATGCTGCCGCATGCATTCACCGCTGTAGAAGACAGATTCGGTATGAAAGGAAGCAAAAACCGTGCTGTTTCGAAGATCGAAGTTACCCCTTTGGAGTTTCGTACTCGTGACGGTACAAAATTTGAACGATATCGGTTTTGAATAAGGACGGCATAGTTTTATCATTGGTTTGCTCAAAACTGGGGCATCTGCAATTTATAAAGAAAAAATATGTCCCTCCTAACATCAACCCTTCTAGTTGGATTGCTCAGAGGAATTTAGCGACCAGTGCAATTCATGATTCATGTCGAGGACAGTTTGAATAGGCGTATAGGTAGAACGACGGCAGAACAATGTATACGAAGAAAAGAGGAGTTGGTTTAAATGTTTTGCCAACAGATTTATCGTTTTCCCCATCGAAATCGAAGCTGGAAAGACAAAACAGGAGTTCTTCCAGTTAAAGCTGGTAACTAAGTTGGAATTTTCAAAACAAAAACTCGACAGAATTCTATTTTTAAACGGAAGCTGATTGGTTGTCATGTAATCAATACTATTAAGGCTGGTGGCTACTTCTCTTATCAACACATTTTAAGGTGGGTGGCTTCTTAACTTAGAAAGTACCACCGAAGTTAGTGTATGCAGTGATTTAAGTTAAAACTGCTAAAATCTTCCATAATTTTTCCCCCAAATTCACTTTTTTGCTCAGGGCTAGAATTCGTTTTTTTTCTTTTTAATTGCAGGATCCGGCAAACTAGCTGGATCGGCATAAGCATCATCTGTCGACACCATTCGATTAGAACATGCTATTTTTTGTGTACAGGATGATTCGACCCAATGCAAACAGTGGAAAAGATTTCCAGATACTGTCTAACTTCTGCCCATTTACGTACCTTTCTTTGTTTGTTTTTATACAATTCGGATATTTTCCTACTTCCATTCAGATATTATGATACTACACGTCATGGAAAACAGGGTAAATCCGGACAAACGTATAAATCCGGACGGTTGTCTAAAATCCACGTTTTTTTTTACGAAAAGCAGAACCAATTCCTTAAACTATCACCTCTTTGAAATAGGCTTTCTGTCCTTTTTAAGGAATTCTATAAAGTAATTACGTCACGAAGATGGTGACTTGGTTTGAGTTTCTTAAAGTCATCCACCCATGCGTTTGTTTTGGCAGTTGGGTGACTTCAAAACAAGGCGGATTCATGCAGGTCCCGCTCTCGAACCAATAAAATGTATTGTATGAATGAAAACAATTATAGAACTGATGTTTGTTGACAGATGAATTAATAAGCAACACGATTATAACAATTTTAGCTACTTTTAGACAGAAAAAATGAGAAAATAAGGAGATTTTAAGTTGTCCGAGTTTCCCCCACTATTTTTCAGATGTGGTATAATTTCGGTGTGGCAGCAATCAACGTATAAACTGGTATAAACTGATAGCTAATACTAGGGTTTATTCCGATCGGTCCTTTCAAAAAAACATATGGCTGTAAATATAACAAAACTCATTGTCTGGAAAAGAGTTAATAAAGGTTTATTATAGTTTTGTTAAGTTGTTAAAGAAAATCCTCGGAATAACAAACAAGTGGATTTAGTAACAATCATCCTTATGAATACATTTTATGTCAGTGATCAACGGATTAGCAAAGAATATTATGCAGATTGACGAATGTCATCTCCGAAAATCTATAATTGATGATTTATATTTTTAAACAAAAGTTCAAGCTTGCCGAATTTTACCCTGTGATAACTAACTTGTCCGGGTTTCCCCTCTTTTGTGTCTGTATTTTTCCTATCTCGTCCGAATTTACCCGTTTTGCAATAGGTTGAAAAAACGATCTTTCTTAATATCTTGCCTCATATTTCACTGGACATTTTGCCAATAAAATGCAAGTAAAATGATAGCCCGAATGAGTAACGGTGGACTTGCGTCCGAGTTTCACCACTATACAGCATAATTGAACCTCCGCAAAGGTACTGCAAAAACCGTCCAAATTTACCCGGCTTTCCCCTACATGTACGTACATATACGTACATGTAATTATTTAGGCCTGTCTGGATTGACTGTTTATAAAACGATTATGTTTGAAATATAAACTAAAGATATAATCTATATTATGCACCAATGCGTGTTTTTGTTCATGTTTGATCTTGGACAATGTCCAAGTTTTGTTGTTTTTGTAAAAAAGAAAACAGTAGTGACAATGCGTCAGCATGCCACAACATCTGCTTATGGCAGAATCGGAAATGCTGTTCAAAACACACTTCAGTTCAAGCCTTCCTCAATTTTAAGTCTGTTAGATTTTTGCCCAAAGAAATACTTGAGTGAGTGACTGCAACTAAGGTTCATATCACGGGGGACAGGGTTTTGATAAATAACAATGAAGTTCGGTAAGAAGGATATCTATGGATGGTTAATTGATTTAAATTTTAGAAATTGATAGAGATACTGCAGAATGGAGTTTATCACATCTTTACCTGGCTTTCATCACTAACACCTGTCTCCAATCACGGGACAAAACCTCAATGACAACTTCTTAAAAAGTGGGGGGGTCTTGGAAACATTTAAAAAATGAAATAGTAGAAATAATAATGATGAAGTACTTAAAGTATGCTTAACTTCTATTGTTATGTAATGTATTGTTTCAAGGAAATCTCAATCATTTACTATATATATTATTTACACCAAACGTGCCACTTCCCGAACCTATATATGCCATAAATCTTGACAAGTTATGCATAATCATACTTGGGCAACGTAACTGCACCGAATCTTCTAATTTTCGGGCCGAATTTTCAGAATATCTGGGTCGGATATTCTCTAAAAACGTGGTCAGCCATGGGCCATGGGTCGAATCTTCTTGGGACCGAATCTGCTGGTAGCGGCTATTTTTAGTAGTTTGGCCGCTTACGTTCACGAAGTTTTAAGTGCGTACTGTGCTCAGCTGAGAACGTTCTCAAGTGACGTTTATAAGCAACGTCTGTGTTCAAAACTCCCGTGAGCAAAACTCAAGCCGTTGAGTACGGTTTTGTGCTGAGCATGAGATTGTTCTCAACATTTCTTTATAAGCATGGGGCCTGATTATGATCTTCATTCTTTGCAACGGTCCAGTTGTGTGTATTATGTTTCATGCTGTTTTCAAAGTTATTTCAATTATGTCATAGCAAACTGTGCATCTATCCATATTTTCCTGGCAGCTTACCCACATAACCATCGTTGAAACAATGATCAGAGTTGAGAGAGAAATGAATCCTGTTACAATGACTTACTCTCCATCATGTAGTTGAATAATAAGCCTATAACATGTAAACAGTGGTTAGAAATACTATCACTCATGTTTGACATTTGAAAATTCAGGTGATCTTCATGCCGGAAAAATTTGAATCTGTCAGAATTAACTGGTTCCATGCTTCACTTTCAATTATACAATCAGTGTATTTATAAGTAGCATGTTTAAAATGCAGCCTCCAAATTTTAAATACCTTAAAACAATTGCAATAAAATAATATGAATGTGGCATTGACACATTGACAATGATTGAAGATATTTCTCAGATTGAAATACATCATTTGAAGATATTTCTTAGACTGAAATAGATAATCTATGGACAATTATATTAATAATTATCTTTTTTGAGCTTTCTTTTTTTCTCAAAGCTGTTTGAGGTGCGACAGATTTTTGAATTCTTGGATAGGGTGTGAAACGTTGTACGAAAAGGAGGAAATGCTGGTTTCCAGCATTTTCTCGTTTTCCATTAGGTTTTCAAAAGCTTTCTTTGCCAAAACACGGGATTGTTTGGTAAAGGGTTAACCCTTTCAGTCATTAATATAGCCATTGTTACTTTTGCAGACAGTGGTGATACAGATCAGACTATACAGTGTCCAGTTTATCTTGGATATACACTGATGGTCTTGGAGATATTTTGACAAAAATAATATAACCAGGACATATCTCTCTGCTGATCATTGTTATGATGATGGTTATGTTAAAAAGCAGCCAGAGGGTTTTAAAGAATATTGTGCAAATTACTGGTAGAAGTCTAGAGAAGCATGGGTAGATGCACTGGCCTTCCGTAATATAACTGAACATTTCACTTCTTTTCAACTCTAAGAGTCCAATTATTTTTGCACCGATACTTTTAGTTGTCTTTTGACAAAATAGTGAAAGTAAATTCCTGAATGTTTAGCCCTTTACCACACAATCCCGACTTTCAACGACCCTGAGAAAGAAGCATTTTGAAAACATTGTGGGAAAAGGAGAAAATGCTGGTAACCAGCATTTTCTCCTTTTCCCACAATGTTTTCTGCCCTTCCCAAAACAAATTTCATTTTTTCAGTCACATTTATATTGTCGTCTGCAAATGCTTTCAATTTGGACCAGTCTGAAATTTTGTCATTTGGTAAAGAGTTAAGGTTTGGGGTTGCTGAAATTGGGCATGATGTAACCCAGTCACTGTTCAAAAGCAACCTGAATCACAGAAAATCTTTGTATATGTTTCTTGATACCATTTTGGTTGTTTCTTTTAGCCTAGATATTTTTATGATCCCATGAATATTTCAATCTTGACAGAAACAGGAAAGAAGTTGACTGCCTGTTAGCAATCTCACAGCAGTTATTAGCTTGACTACTGACTTGGAAGAGAGTAATAATATACTTTATTGCCTAATAGAGCAAAGCAAGGTCTACAGAATGGGAGAAAAAGATTTACATCTTAAAGGTCAAGGCTACAATTGAACTTAACTACAAGGCCGAGGATGGTATCGGGTATTGTTGTGGATAGAGTAGTTTAAAGATACCTCCATACAGCCAGAGAAAATAAATGCTGTAAAAATTTGGTAGACTGTAGAATGATTCAAAATTCAGTCAGCTGTGTAAACATAGGCAAACTGCCGGTATATAGTGTGTAAGGACTAAATACATATGTTTGAGATATTTGATTTAAAACCTGAAATGTCACAAGAGTGATTTCTTGGATGGCCTCTAAGTAACTGAAATGCATTTTCTATCAGTTGTAATCTATTCAACTGTCAAGAGCAACTTTTGGCATGAAGATACAAGAGTAGTAAAGGAGGGTAGCAGCGGGACACGGCACCACCGTGTCCCGCTGCTACCCTCCCTGGCGTCCGAAACTGGGGTATTTTGTCCCGCTGCTACCCTACCCCAGCTCGTGGTAGGGTAGCAGCGGGACAACTTCCCCCCAAAAAACGTCCAAAATGGGCAAACCGGAAGTGGGCCTTGCCCCCCCATGCCACGGCCAGAGCCCCTTTTTAACTATCTCTGTAAAAAGGGGTCTTAATGCATCTGCGCACGCGCGCACACAGGCCGTAATGATATGATTCAGACATGCCGCGGTCGGGTGTTTATGAGTCATGATCTGGTAGAAATGGGGTCGTAATGACACGGCTCAGGCAAAGACCATCGTTGGACTTAGTCTTTTTTCTCCGTCTTCGTCCACCTCTGTAGGACTGAGCCATTTCTCTGTCACCGTTTTGGACTTAGTCTTTTTTTCTCCGTCTTTATTCTGTGAGATGTGCCACCGTCTGTAGGACTTAGCCATTTCTCTGCTTTCGTTCAACTTACCCATTCTCTATTATTGTTGGACTTAGTCTTTTTTCTCCGTCTTTGTTCGTCTTAGACTATCTTTATTAGTGTGTTGGACTTAGTCTTTTTTGAGTATATCGTTTTGGAATGTAACTCTTGGGGTAGTACTCAATCGTAAAAATTGACAAGTCTCGAAGATAGAACTTTCTGGGATGAGTGTTAGCCCTGAAAAGGACTGTTTTTCACCATTCTCTGGATTGGAATTGAATTACTCATCCGACCAAGTTAATTCCAAATTCAGAAAAAAGATAGAGGGCTCTAAACCTCTTTTTCGTCACCACCTTATTGCCCAGTGGATATTTTCTCCGTCTTCGTCCACCTCTGTAGGACTGAGCCATTTCTCTGTCACCGTTTTGGACTTAGTCTTTTTTTCTCCGTCTTTATTCTGTGAGATGTGCCACCGTCTGTAGGACTTAGCCATTTCTCTGCTTTCGTTCAACTTACCCATTCTCTATTATTGTTGGACTTAGTCTTTTTTCTCCGTCTTTGTTCGTCTTAGACTATCTTTATTAGTGTGTTGGACTTAGTCTTTTTTGAGTATATCGTTTTGGAATGTAACTCTTGGGGTAGTACTCAATCGTAAAAATTGACAAGTCTCGAAGATAGAACTTTCTGGGATGAGTGTTAGCCCTGAAAAGGACTGTTTTTCACCATTCTCTGGATTGGAATTGAATTACTCATCCGACCAAGTTAATTCCAAATTCAGAAAAAAGATAGAGGGCTCTAAACCTCTTTTTCGTCACCACCTTATTGCCCAGTGGATAGCGCAGACTCGCCAAAGATTGGGTCATCAATTGGCATAACCCAAAGATCGGGGTAGAAATTAGGTGTTGGGTTCTGGGTATAAGGGATATTCCCTCGGGTTTCAGAGAACTCAACCACTGTCTTTGTCTTCTGACGTTTTCTCCTCTCCTCGTTCCTTCGACTTCTACCAAATAACCCACAGCAGAATTCGTCCAACCCCATCGTGAAAATGAGATGATACATAGAGAAATTTACTGGTTTTTATAGTTTAGTAGGGGGATTGACCTACTTTTGCGTCGGAAATTAGGAGCACAAACGTAGGTGAGAGCATGTATATAGAACATAATGTACTGTATGATCTATCTACATTTTTTCCAAGTCTCATCTTTTGTGGAGGAATTATCTTTGTGGTAAAAAAGAATGAGAAAAACACCATTTAAACAGTTTAACTTTTATTTGAACAGAACTGGATAATGAACATATTTACAACTTTTATTTGAACGGACCTGAACAATGAACTGAGCAATGACCATATTTACAGCAAAAAAACACATAGATAAAGTTCTGTTATACATTTATATATACTGTTTGTGGGGAGAAGTCTCTCTGTGCTTTTTATTGAATAGAATTCCATACTGCTGATTGAACCATAATGATACAAGTCGATCGTTTCGCCGATGTCCTGTTGAGAAGAATTTCTGTTGAAGATATTTCTGTATATTGTATCCTCTGGCGACAGCATCCAATACGAAGATACAGTAAATTCCGCAAACCTTTCCCTGCGGACTCTGAAGAGTTTGTCGATTGTATCTCCACGAATGAGAATGATTGTCTAAAAAGTCAATGATTTCTGGTTCAAGTGGTGGTAGTCCGTAGGGATCAAAGTATAGTACATTCCCGTTATTGTTGAATATCACGGCTACCCAATGTTCTCCTGGGTTGCTTGATTTCTCTGTGTTCACAATGTAGGCTTTCACATGATCGGGTTTTTGTCGAGGTAACTGGTCTTTTGCACAGACCTTTGCCTGTAGATTTCTTATCCATGTTCCGTGATTCAATATGTATTGAATTTCAGAAGTATACATTTTTTTCTAATCACTTTCTTCCCAGGATTGTTTTACTTTGTCACACCAGTATTGTAACCACAACTCCGTGAATTCAGATAAAATGTTTTGTTTTATATTTCGCCATAATCTGTAGGCTTCCACATAGTCACTTTCATCGAGTTTCATCTCCATTAATTCGGGATACCATTTCTCCATGATTTCATATGGATTTAATTTCGTCATGGTTTTTTCTATGAACATATCTGTATGTTCTTGTCTATCCTTGAATAAACACAGGTCATGCTGTGTTTGACTGGGGTGATCCACTTGGCAGCCGTAACACTGGTTGCGAACTTCATTGGCAATAAGATTTTTTAATTTTTCAATCATATGTTTCGAAGCTGTTGTGAATGTCATTTTTCCGATTAGAAATACACTTTGAAGTGGAATATTTCACTTTTTCTGCTTCTTCTCTCAGTGATATAGCAAATCTGAGTCCCAACATTGTTTTTTCAGTTCTTTAGTCCTGAAAAGGACTGTTGTTTCGATATTATATTCCTTAGTCCTGAAAAGGACTGTTTTTTGTGAAAGCTATCTTTTTGATCAGAGAGTTCTGTTGATTTTTTTCCAGGATTAATAATCTGTGATAATTTCTCTCAAGCTGTTGATTTCAATCTGATTGTCGAATTCAGCAAAGACAATAACGTTGATAGCTGCTGGTAGAGCTTGAGCAAACTGAAGTTCAATTCGAAGATTTCCAGTTTTTATAGGATGAAGTTGTCCTTCTTCACTGCCTTGATCCGCTGTCAAATCGTATCCCCACAAACAGTATCCACCAACATAGTCTTCTTTAGCAATATTAAACGATTTATTGAGTCCTAAGGATGAGTTAGCCTGATACAATGATAGAAACGATTTCAAAAACAGTCCTGCTTCAAAGTTGGGTTCGAACGGTCTATTATGAATACTGTGACCATTACATGATACATCAATTTTTGACAGATTGAAATGTTGAAAGAGAAATGGGTTTCTAGTATAATCCCCATTATAATCAGTATTTGCTACCATTCCAATGAAAATACGTTTTGGAAGTTGTCCTTGAAACAAATGATCTTCAACTTTAGACTGAAGGCCTGTAGAGATGGTAAAAGTTTTTACTTCAACCCTACGAATAGGGATTTTCATGTTTTGCTGAGCAATAACATGATTTAGATCATTTGCAACAACAGGCAACAATTCGACATTTCGTACATGAAGACTGACTGTTTCCAGTACAATTTTTGGATCTGGTGCAGCAGTACCCCCTGTGAGACAAAAGTTCAGCGAAGACCTGTTTAATCTAAGTCTGATTTCAATACCATTAGGTAAATATTTCTCTTGTTGAAACAGATCAAGATGCAGCCGTCCAAAAAGTTCGGCGGTTTTACTTTGTTCGATTTGACCCATTCTTTCTTTTAAACCATTATTATTTCCATTGTTGTCAAGTGAATTGAAATGATCAGTGGTGTCTTCAACCCAAAGTGCACCAGCTTTCAAATGCGTAGACTTGCTGTCAGAATTATATGACATAAGATTTTCGATATACGCTCTGTATGGGTAGGTGTCTGAATTACTGGTGATTAGTTTATTATTTAGATACAAATCGACACTACTAAACATACTGTGCAGGAAGTTGTTTACAGGGGCCACATTGGAGGCGGCGTCTAAATTACTACCGTCAGCTTTAACGATTTTGTATTTGACATACAAATATGATTGTGACAAATCTGTCCAATGTTCGGTTTGAGGTGGTATGATGAATTCTATCGGTGCATTGTTTGACAAAGACGATATCGGGAAATGTTCAATCCATTGACTTTCTTGCATCGTTGTCATTGTAGGTGGTACAGAAACAACATCGAGTTCTGACTTACTGCATTCACAAGAACCGTTTTGCATCATTTTTATATATTAATCAAATATACCAATCAAAATATTTCAATCAAATATATCAAGAGGCCTTGCCCGTCTGTCTCTTTGTCTTATGATCTTACCACTGTGAAAGCGAGAGGGGGAATGATGTGATTTCTGTGATTTTCTTTTATTTATCCCTGGTATTATCTTTTCTGCTAGATCATGAACGATTTGTTTTCCCCGTGAAATTACAACTTTTTTGGGGTTTTCACCACGTAAAAGGATATCTTCTACTGCACCTATTCCTTGTTTGATTCCTTCTTTTTTCACAGCATTAAAACTGGATTTAATCAACGGTTTAAGCAATGGAGTCACTGCTTTAATGGCCGATTTAAATAGCGAACCTAATCCATAGCCATACTGATGCTTTACACCACGATAAACTGGCAGCATTTTTAATGATTTTTCAATGATTGTCAGTTGAACGTTGTCTGAAATGCAACTTAACGATTGTCTTACCACTAATGAAATGAACCGGTATACCTAAATCCCCTGTTATTTGAATGCGAATATGATCAAAATCGGATTTCGAAACGGGGATATAATGCGGTATTGTAATTTCATGATTGGTATGTTGACTACCATAACCATTTTCAATCAAATCGGATGTTTTGAAAGGTAGAACACGAAGTACGGGAGCAAGTGTATCACCCACTATAGTGTGTTCAGCAATATCTGAATAAATATATATGTGATTGTAGCCAGCATCAATGTTTGGATTGTATTTAAAGTACTTGAAAATATTTTCACCCTGAGAAAATGCATTATGTTTGAGTTCTGGTGATCCACCCAGTTTTAAAAACAGCGATGGATGTAATTTAAGTCCTGTTTTTATAACATTATCAAATATAATTTTCGGACGTTTCGATGAAGGTGAATAAGTAATGAATATACCCGCTGATTTCTTACGAAGAGCAGGACCTATAGTGGTTTGAATCACATCATCGATTGTCTCTATAAGATGTTCAGGTGAAGTATAATTCCCAAATGGAAAGGTAAATCGAACTGCCCATTTTATTATATCATTTCCAGTATTTCGTCTTAATGGGATTATTTGCATATTATCTCCTCTTTTATCTAACTGTGATATTAATTTGACTAATTCCTTATCCGTTGATACAAGATCGAACTGTGCTTCTTCTGCAGTTATGTTTAAGAACTGAGAGGGGGTAATAAGCTGAACTAGTGCAACCTCCCAAGTTTCCTTGTCAATATGAACTGTCTTTGGTAAATGAACGTTAAAACAGCATTGGGTGTTGTTCGGATAAAGATCCATAGAACTATCGCTAGGTAAAGTGAGATAAAATGGAATCATTTTTACTGTCAACCCACTCTGATTTTGTCAATCAACTCTGGTTGTTTTTGTGCTGATTTGCTGAATTTTAACCCTGGCGATGGAAGAATATATCCAAGCGAACTGCTTAACAGTATCAACCACAATTCACGATCTTGACTTTGAATACTTAAATGTACTATTGAGGTTGCTATAATCGCATAAATGACTATAATCTGTGAAATATAGGTGAACTGATTCTTTGGGACACGATTTCCACAGCAATTGTAGTTCTTACTAGTACTTTCTATTCCTAACTTTTCTGTTCCAGAGTTCTCTGTTCCACACTCAATGTTTGACTGAGAATCCATCATAAGTGTACTGGGTTTTTTATCGTTCACAAATTTTCTGTAAGCTTTTTTTATCTACAAGATTTCAAGATTTCTTTCAAGACACTAAATGGGATTACACCAAATAGGATTCTGGTATCCAGCTTTGAAATTTCTTTGGATAACCTTTCCAATTGACTTTTATTTCTTTGATTAATTTTTTACCCTCACGTCTTGTACGTCTATCAAGAACTGAGTCAATCTCATAAATATCATCATCTTTTATTAATTGAAGTTCGTGTTCATAATAAGTTCCCAAAATTTGCTCTCCCAGTAGATCTTTTATTTTATAGGTAATAGGTGAAAATGTTTTGTTGACATGACTGATTTCAAATATTTCTTGCGTCCAATTCGGTAAATAGCCCTTATCAAATGTACGTTTTGTTTTATTGATTCGAACATGATCTCCAATTTTGAATTTGGCTTTTGTATCATTAACGGTAATTTAGGAAACAGATTTCTTGAAATTTCTGCCTCATTGAATTTCGTTACCATTGCAGGTGCTGTTTTTATACTTCGGTGAAAGCTGTGATTGTAATTCTTAACTAAAGAATTCAATACGTCAATGTAACGTCTTTTCTTGTACGTGAAGTATTTCCACATTCTCGTTTTTAAAGTTCGCTGAAATCTTTCAACGATACTTGCTTTTGTCTCTGGATTTTCAGTGGTGAAGAAATGAATCTTATTCTTTTTCAAATAGTCTTGAAACGGTTTGTTTTTGAATTCCGAACCTTTATCTGTTTGAAGTGCTAGAGGTTTTCGTTTCGATTTCTGAACGATAGATTGAAATGCTTTAATCAAAGTTTTTCCCGTTTTATTTGGAATAGGGATAACCCATGAAAATTTCGAAAACACATCAATCACACAAAGTAAATATTTCTTATTGTCATTTTGTTTTGCTAAATGTTGCATGTTAGCCAAATCAGCCTGCCATTGATAATCTATACCGCCTACAATAGTTCTTCGTCTTTTGAAATGACGACGAATCGGTTTGTGTAAGGTGTAGGTAGATTCACCCTGCAACCAATCTTGAACATCTTCGTATCTTATTCCTTTCAAAACAGATTTCGCAGCGTGATACAACTGCTTTATCCCACTAAATGCGACAGTACTTTTAGGATCATAAAACAACTTTCTTAACACATAATCAAGCTTAGACTTTACCATGACTCCCATGACTGAAGTGTTTTACGGGTCGGAGTCTTTTTTATAGACTTTGGTGGAGTTAGCAGTTCTTTAACATAGAATTGCTTCAATCGTTCTCTTTCTTCAGGTTTCATGTATGGAGATTTTTCTTTTATTCTTTTCATACTTCTTTTTATAGGAGATAACTTAGTACTTTTTCGTACGCTTTTTGGTGTGTGAAATCCGTGATCGGAATCCCCATAGGATTCTGCATGGGATTCTTCATCTTCGCTCAATGATTTACTCGGTGATTTATCATGAACTTTTTGTATCCATCTCCATCTGTTCAAATTGCCAATGACTTCTTGAGGTATATTGCTTTCATGTAATGCCTTTGAAAACGTTTTCCATCCTCTAGGTTCAATGCCTTTTCTTTGACGTATCGCACCATTGACAAGATCGATGATATTGGAACCATGACTACGTGTACCTTTATATGATACGACTCCTTGTTCGTCCCAAGTTAAATTATCGTTGTCTTTTATCATACTCAAAAGTAACTCAGCTTTTCTTTTCATGGTTTTTGGTACACTTTGCAGAATTCGATCATACAAGGCAACAGATTGCAACCCAACAGATCCCGGTTTCTGTACACCGTCATCAGTTTTTGGAAGAGAAATGATTGAAGACGGTTTTGTTTTCTGAAGCGAATTTTGTAACTTAATCAAAGTTTCACCATATCTTTGAGCCTTTTCTGTTTCTGACAGATTGGTACTTTGTAAAATCTGACTCATATCTTGTCGAAGATGTGCTGCATCTGCAACTTGTGGGTTAGGTGGTAAACTAGGTTTTTGAGATTGTTCGACTTTCCATCGTTTCATATCTTCTAAGACTTGGTAAGGTACGATAACCATTTTTCTAACAGACATAGTTTTTATCTATATGATTTTTTAATCTATAAGAATTTTTATCTATAAGAATTTTTTAAAAAATCTACAAGGAATTTCGAGCTCCTCCTATTCCTCCGATAACAGCTTTTCCTAACAATGGTAATAATGCAGGCGCAAGCAATGAAAGAAATCCACCTTTTTGATTTAAAATTTGTTTTTTGTCTTTTACAGAGACTGATTTTGAAGCTAAACGTCTGAGATGGTGTCGACTTGGATGCAACTTCTTCTTCTGAGCTGCTGATAAATACACATTGCCTTTTAAAACATTATGACAGCATTCCGATATACAACATATCGCTTCTGAGGGTGAATCTTTGACAAGTGTTTTACGTATTTTCGGTGTAGCCTGCATCATAGCCATAACCATTGAGCCGTGTTTTTTTATCAGAGGTGATTTCTTCATGTTGACTTTATCACTATTTCACATCAAATGAAAATAAAAGTTCTATGTCACTGTCCTTTATACGCTATGTTTTTTATCATACTGTCTTCTTTTGCAAAGAGAACTACGAATCGGTATCAGTGAGTTCTTCATACTCGGTTTCTTCTTCTTCTACATCTGAGGCTCTGTCGGGCAAAGGTATGGTTTTTCCACCACCAAGGTGAATTAATCGTTTGTCATAGTCAACACGATATTTCCCTGTGTCAAGGTTATATTGGACAATATCATCAAACAATCGATCTTCTTCTCTTTTACCTTTTTTATATTTAGCTAATGTATTTGGAGACCATGAGGCGGATGGAATGGGTTGAAACGTCATTCTTTTCCCTGGTACTAGGAATTGTGAATACTTTGTTCTGAGTTTTTTCATTCTTTCACTTAATAGTTCCTTTCTAGATTTTGGATAGCGTTGATGTTCTGAAATGCTACTTCCTGCAGGTCTTCGCATGGTGACAAATCTTTCATCAATCATGGGTGGTGGTGTGGGAGTTCTTGCACGTTCTTTCGGGGGATTTCTCTTTTTCGTGGGGTTTCTCTTCTTTGGAAATTTTTTCTTCTTTGGAGATTTCTTCTTCTTTGGAGATTTTTTCTTCTTCGGAGATTTCCTCTTTTGTGGAGCACGTTTTCGAGGTTGTCTTTCATCCCCGAATTTTCTAACGGTTTTTGTACCATCCCATCTCGGTAAACTTCTGATAATAACACCGCCTAGAAATCCGCCTCCTCCAGGCTTTAAAATAATCCTACGTTTAACCTCCTCATCAATATTGGGATCTGCTAACTGTTCGATATCTGCTCGACGTTTTGTCATATATGCGGTGGTTTGTTTTGGTAATTTGATTTTATCTTCAAGGATATTTTGTGCTGCTAACGTAAACCATTTTAAAATTTCTTTTAATCCTGCTTTCAAAACAGATTCTCTTTCATATCTATTGGTTTGTTGACTTAAATTCCGCAAAGCAGCTAAAATTGAAGTTGGTGTGGATGGTAAAGCCATGTTTACTCACTACCGTCTATTGGTAGAATGACAATATATAACAACCAAGTCATTTTTTATTTAAAAACATTATAACGATTAAACAGGAGAATAAACAATTGGTCCTCTTTTATCTTCTTCATAACGATGAAATATATCTGTTCGCAGTCTTAATTCTTTGATTGTTCGCGAATGGAAATCTATGACAAGATACCCATGATCCATCGATGTAGCGTCATCATAAGCAGGTAACAAATGTGGAGCTTGCATTTGACGAGCTAGTGTTTTAATTTGATTCTTATCTCGTTCATTTCGAAATAAAATCATGTATCTTGAATTAAGACTAATGGTTCGACTTGATTTCGATTGCTGAAACATATTTTGGGTAACATAAATTACGCTAGCATTACGATGATGACCTTTTCTTGTAAACCAAAGTTTAATTTTTTCCTCATCTTTTTCACCCAACATGTCATCAAAGACGATTAAATGCGGTATAGATACATCGCTGACAAGTTCGTTTTCATCGTCAGGAATCCCTTCCACGAATTTTATTAATTCAAACTGTGAATTGAATTTCTCCTGCATAAGATTGTAAGCATACTGCCATTCTTTGTAACACCAGACAACTCTTTCAGGAACGATATTGAACAAATCTTTTCGATAATCAATTAATTTATGAACGAAGACTGTTTTTCCACAATTACACGGTCCTGTGATGAAAATATTACATGGATGTTGAAATAAAATACTTTGTGCATCCACCTCCATGATTTCTTTTTCTACTTTTCTCTTTAAGGGTTGGTAATAAAATGACAACATAAATAACAATGAAAGCATTTTTATTCAAACATTTCTTCCAAAAAACATCAGTCTTGGAAATTGTAGATAGATCATATAAAAATTGTTATGTTCTATCTCATGCTCTCGCTCACGTTCGTACTCTTAATTCCAAGACAAAAGTAGGTCAATCCCCCTACCAACCTATAAAACACTAACGATATTTCTCTACGACCATTCAACTCTCGTTCTCTCGAGTAGTGCAAAGAAAAAATTTCTATCGATTGAAAAAACCTGCAGACAGAAATCTTGTAGTGAAAAAATTATGTCAAGTGAAATGCTACCATTACCAATAGAGCTACGTGAAAAAGTTTATAGAGAATTCATCCATTTGCATACACTCAATGAACGAATACAATTAGCCATTAAATTCCACTGTGTGAAACTTTGGATAGATAAGCTGCATAAGGGAATTGGAAAAGGAGAAACATCCTGCAAATTGTATGGGATAAATAGCTTTATTATAACATTGGTGGACGACTCAGAATTCGATCTCAATCTCCAAGCTTATTTAACAGCTTGTTTGTGGAAAGACAACTATATTGCTAAACAGATGCGAACCACAAGTCGGTGGCAGTTCATTATCGTAGGAAGAACAGAAGAATGTTTTCTGAACGTGGTGAAAATGAAATCAGTTCTGCTTAACTTTTACTTACGCTATACAAGAACAAGAGATAATGCAGAAGACGTGGATACACTGGAAGGCTATATTCTATTTGATAGAGATGTAACAGAAGAAATCGTATATTCAACTCTTTCAGCAAAACACGTTTCTAAATTCTTTTTTCCATCAAATGGAATAAGTGAATACTGTGATTTGGATAGTATATATCCAATGTTTTTGGGTAATGACCATTTGCACAAAGTTATTACGGAACATGAAGACAAGCGGAAAAATCGAGGTATCTGTGAATTCGCATTGTTGTAGATAAAAAAACTGTATTGTTAATAATGTTTTGTGTGTGTGTGCGTGTGTGTGTGTCTCTATATATATATATATATATATATATATATATATCTCTCTCTCTTCAATATTGCTTTGTAAACATTGTCTTTGTAAAAATGTTATAGTGTTAGAATGTTTGCTTTTAACGATGATGTTTTAAGAACTTGAATAAAAAATGATTAAAAAGTCACATGTTTTGATTCCTTCCCAGGAAAAAGGGAAATAAATCTTCCTTGACTAATTTAACCATGATACGATATATAGTCTATATCGTGGAAAAAAGATTAAGTCCGACGATGGTTTCTGTCTGAGCCAGCGTGAGGAGGGAATAAAAGACTAAGTCCAACACAGGGATAGAGAAATGGCTAAGTCCAACACGGTGACAGAGAAATGGCTAAGTCCTACAGAGGTGAACGGAGATGGAGAAAAAAAGACTAAGTCCAACACACTAATAAAGATAGTCTAAGACGAACAAAGACGGAGAAAAAAGACTAAGTCCAACAATAATAGAGAATGGGTAAGTTGAACGAAAGCAGAGAAATGGCTAAGTCCTACAGACGGTGGCACATCTCACAGAATAAAGACGGAGAAAAAAAGACTAAGTCCAAAACGGTGACAGAGAAATGGCTCAGTCCTACAGAGGTGGACGAAGACGGAGAAAAAAGACTAAGTCCAACGATGGTCTTTGCCTGAGCCGTGTCATTACGACCCCATTTCTACCAGATCATGACTCATAAACACCCGACCGCGGCATGTCTGAATCATATCATTACGGCCTGTGTGCGTGCGTGCGCAGCTGCATTAAGACCCCTTTTTACAGAGATAGTTAAAAAGGGGCTCTGGCCGTGGCATGGGGGGGCAAGGCCCACTTCCGGTTTGCCCATTTTGGACGTTTTTTGGGGGGAAGTTGTCCCGCTGCTACCCTACCACGAGCTGGGGTAGGGTAGCAGCGGGACAAAATACCCCAGTTTCGGACACCAGGGAGGGTAGCAGGGGGACACGGTGGTGCCGTGTCCCGCTGCTACCCTCCTTTACTACTTACAAGAACTGTTATAGTTTAATAAAATAAGGATGAAATGGGTTAAAAACTCGCTGGAAGCGAGTATATTATATATGTATCTTTAAGATCAGACTGGACAGTGTATTCCAACTTTGTATCATTCAAACCACATTCAATTTGTAATCTGCTAATGTTTTCAATATGGACAAGACTATTCTCTGATTGTTTGGTAAAGAGTTAATATAAAATTGAGCCATGCTCTGTGAAAAGGGGGCTTAATGCATCTGCAAAAAGTATAGACCCATGTCAGCCTACACACTCCACGCAGGCTGACCTGGGCTGAAACCTTTTGCTATTGGTCATTTTTCTGCATGTCCGGGGACCAGTTTAATCCTTACCCCAGGCGCCGGATAAACCTATCAGACATTTTCATCCCAGAAACAAGACCAAAACAATTGCAGTTTCATGGTTGCTTTTGTCTACAGTGATTCAGCAAAGCGGACAGTGTAGATCGAAGATCAGGCTGCACGTTTTGTGTAGCCTGATCTTGATCTACACAGGCCGCAAACGCAACTACAGTCATGAAAGGCGCCTTAAGGGTTAATTCATGATTCAGGCGTATAGTAAACAAAATGGACTTGATAGATCTATGATCACGTGATGGCTTGCTTGGTATAAATTGCCTTACAGAGATGCATTAAGCCCCCTTTTGCTAGAGCATGGCTCAATTTTAAGGTTAATTAATAATTTGAAATAGAGAAATAATGACAAAATTAATGAATATAGTTACAGGTAGATTAATGGCAGAATTAATGGATTTTGATTGGGCTATTGTTGCAACATCCATACTGTAGTGAACTTGCCCCCGGTTATCCATCAAACTTGGCTTTCTGGTCCCTGGTGATAAACAAAGGTACTTTTGTAGGTTATATGTAGAGATCATGATCAGACAATACAGCATTTAATCCTTACCACACAATCTGAAGTTTTATTTACCTTGGGAAGAAGGCTTTTGAAAACATTGCCCCTGGTTATCCATCAAACTTAGCTTTCTGGTCCCTGGTGATAAACAAAGGTACTTTTGTAGGTTATATATAGAGATCATGATCAGACAGTACAGTATTAAATCCTTACCACACAATCTGAAGTTTTATTTATCATTGGGAAGAAGGCTTTTGAAGACGCTGTGGGATAAGGAGAAAATGCTGGTAACCAGCATTTTATCCTTTTCCCACAGTGTTTTCTTCCCTATCAAAGACGGAAATCATTCATTTGAGCTAAATTTAAGTTGTTGTCTGCAAATTCTTTCAATTTGGTCATGTCCAAAATCTTGTCCTTTGGTAAAAAGTTAATCAGCTAAGCATTAATCAAGATCAGACAGCATAAAGTCTGTTGTCTGATTTTAGATCTATGCTCAAAATAAGCAAGGTATTCCAGTTTAACCCTTTCCCAAGCAAGCCCTGGTTTTCACGTGTCTGCATTACAAGTATTTTGAAAACACTGTGGGAAAAGGAGAAATTGCTCGTAACGAGCAATTTCTCCTTTTCCCACAGTGTTTTCTACCCTTTTGGAGAACTTTCTGTCATTTTCATCAAATTTATAACTGTCGTCTGCAAACTCTTTGAATTTGGACCAGTCTAAAATTTATCGTTTGGGAAAGGGTTAACCTTCAATTCCTGGATAGCACCCTGTTCATAGTTTTGCACTTCTGAACCAGACTACAAAATATTGTACTCATCCAAATTCATAGCACTTGCAGACGACAGATCAGTTCAAGCTAAAATAATGAGCTTTGTCTTTGAAAGTGAATAAAACAGTGTGGGAAACAGAGAAAATGCTGGTTACTTGCATTTTGCCCTTTTCTCACATTGTTTTTAAAAGACATTTTTCTGTGGGGCCACTAAAATACAGAAGCATTGGGTAAAGGGTAAAAAATATTAGTGCTATATAGGTTAACTCTTTGCCAAGCGACAAAATTTTGGACAGGACCAAAATGAAAACATTTGCAGACAACAAATCAAATGTAGCTGAAATGCTGATTTCTTTCTTTGATAGCTTAGAAAACATTGTGGGAAAAGGCAAAAATGCTGGTTACCAGCATTTTCTCCTTTTCCCACAATGTTTTCAAAAGCCTTCTCTTTCAGAGTCGTTAAAACTTATGATTGTGTGGTAAAAGGTGAAAGGTTGAATAATGATTAGTAAATGGGATGTAATAAATGGGTCTGGCAATCATATCATAAACAAGTTAGTTCTTTCTTTCTTGGAATGTGATGTCCAATATCTAGAGTCACACTGATTCATCTCAGTCTGGCATTTTGCATGTGTGATACTGTATTCAATCATAGATTCTGTGTTAAAAAGCCTTTAACTCTACCAAACGACCAAAATGTAGACTAGTCTACATGTAAATTGGAAGCATTTGCAGACGACAATTTAAATGTGGCTCAACTGATGAAATTCTTCTTTTTCCGCAATGTATTAAAAAGGCTTGCCTAAGGGTCATTACAACTCAGGATTGCGTGATAACAGGTTAACTCTTTATCACAGTGTAGGACCAGAAGTATGCATTGTATGTGACTTTGGATTCTGTACAGTGACTATCTGTCGCTTGGTGTTAAAGATTGTGTTCACACGGTGAGTCAAGCTGGTGATTTTTCATTTATTTTGATAGTTATTGTAAAATATTCATATCCAGTTATTTGTTTGTTATGTATAGACCATATTTGGAACATGTATGTGCCTTGTGAACCTTCCTTAGAGCAATGGGAATGCCTTGATCATTTGTCCTTGCTAAAAATACAGATGATTTTTTCCCAAAACAATGCCTTTTCTTCTTGATTACTCAGCGTTAAAACCCTGTTTTCTCAACAGAAAATGTATGAATAGTTTCTTTATTCATATTTTTGTAAAAGCATGTCAAAGTTTGGTAACAAAGTGGACTGCAATATTCCTTATCCTTCGTTCAAAACGGCATGTTGAGAAAAGAAATCTGTACAGTCACTTACTTGTAAGTGGTTAATAGATCTCAGTTGACTGTACAACAGAAAATTTCTTGTATTTTAGTCGACTTTGTAACCAAAACTTGACATTTTTTCACAAAAATATGAATCAAGAAACTGTTTATACATATTTGTTCATTTTCCTTTCAAAAAACATGTTTTTAAAGTTGAGTAATCGAATAAAAACGGCATCGTTTTGGGACAAAATCATCTGTATTTTTAGCACGGTCAACCGATCAAGGCATCACTGTAGCTACACGGAAGATTCACAGCACACATAGGTGTTCCTGGTTCTATACAAAGGAATCAAATAACTTGACATGAATATTTTATATTAACGGCCAGTATGCCAAACATTATGTTTTATGACAGTGTCTTTAGAATAACTAGATGTGTATCAAGGGGAAGAAGACTTTGGAAAAAAATATTTTGGCAAATGTAGAAAATGTAGATAACCAGCAATTTATCATTTTTCCTCAATGTTTTCTATCCTTTTTTATACACAAATCCCCTAATTTTAAGCCAGATTTGATTTGTTATCTGCAAATGCTTTGGATTTGGATAAGTCTATAAATTTTGATGTTTGGTAAACACAGTGTAGGACCGACCATAAGTATGCATTGTATGTGACTTGGGATTCTGTACAGTGACGATCTGTCACTTGGGTGTTAAAGATTGTGTTCCCATGTTGAGTTAAGCTGGCGATTTCTCCTTTATTTTGATGGTTAACTACAGTTCCCATGGTACTCAGAAACTTGACATCAAAACTGTTTATGGTCTATTAGTTACCATAAAGTAATTTGTCAGGCAATAGATCCATGGATTTAAATGGAAAGCAAATTCAATAATTTTTGTAGCCGTGTAATAGGAATTACTTTCTCGCATTTTGCAATTGGAAATTATGGAGATGAGTGTGAGCTTTGCGTGATCTGCTAAAATCTTTATCTGGAATAGGAGGAAAAATTTTGTTTCTTAAACTCCCATACGCATTTTAAGGGTATGGAACCATTGTTGCAATAGAGAAAAAGCCCATGAATATCTAGTTACCTTTACATCACAATTTTGTGGTTCATTATGTCTTCATGCAAATTTTGCTTATCCATGCATGTTGTCTTTTCCATTTTTCTGCCTATGCTTTTTTGGTTAAAAAATGATAAAATACAAGGCAGATTCAAGCTGTTTTTAGGTCTGGTAAATTGAGTCATACAGTATAGCTAGATACAAGATCAAAATGGTTCTTCTGTGAACTCTGATCTTGATCTATCCTGTCAGTTTAGTTCCTCTCAGAACACTTAGAATTAACTCTTTACCACTCCATGAACTTGTAGACTTTCCCAGATTGAAGGCATTGGCAGACGCAAAATGAAATGAGGCTTAAATGATGGAATTTGTCTATAATAGGATAGACAGACAACATTGTGGGAAAAAGAGAAATTGCTGGTAACCGGCATTTTCTTCTTTTCCCACAATGTATTCAAAAGCCTTCTCTATCAGGGTTGTTAAAACTTGGGATTATGTGGTAAAGAGTTAAACCAGTATCACGCAATCCTGAGTTTTAACAAGCCCGAGAAAGAAAGCTTTCAAAAATCACATAGAAGAAGGAGAACATGCTACATTTTCTCATTTTTCTCACAATGTTTTCTACCCTTTCAAAGATAACTCGTCACTGAAGCCATATTTAGTTTGTAGACTGCAAATAGTTTCAATTTTGATTATTCTACGATTTTGTCATCTGGTAAAGAGTAATCTGACAAGACAAAAATGTGATAATGATTTACTGTGTCAGGAATAGATTCCAAACTTCTAACTTGTGAGGAAGTCAAGTTTGAGAATATTGATGCCTGTGAGTAAGACAACAGTTAAACATCTTTCCATTCTGAACTCTTCATTTCTGGATTAACATTTAAAGATGATGTCTCTTCTAGCAGTGCCTGAAGAAAAGCACCCAGAGAGACGTCGACACTCTTGGGTTTGGTATGGCTTTTTTTGTTGTCTAATATTTTTTGTCCTTTTGTAGAAACTCACTTTATCTTGACTTTTTATCTGTTTGATGGAAGTTTTTCCTTGATTTCCAAACATAAAACACTCCTGAAAACATACTATGATCAAATCTTGTAGCTTTCATAGTTCAAGGCTTAGTAGTGGCCAAAAAGACAATGCAAGTGTTAAAATGCATTTAAATTTAAATCATATCATTGAAAAGTATGGAATATATTATGAAGATGACCATCTGTTATTTGTATGGTCAGTCCAAGTGTTAGGTGCTGGCAGAAAAATGAATTTTAAAATCAGGCAGAAAGTAAACAAAAGATGGAGTGGCCTGGCAAGTTTTAAATAAAATTTGAAATAAATTTCTCCGACAGCAACTAACGCTCAATAGACTGACCACACAATATTGGTCCAAATTAAAAGTGTTTGTAGATGACAATTTTAAATGGCCCAAATCACAAAACTTGTCCTGGATAGGGTAGAGAAC
This sequence comes from Tridacna gigas, assembly GCA_945859785.2. Taxonomy (NCBI): domain Eukaryota; kingdom Metazoa; phylum Mollusca; class Bivalvia; order Cardiida; family Cardiidae; genus Tridacna; species Tridacna gigas. Next base: position 61,248,289 of record OX244032.2, read on the forward strand.
GAAATGGGAAAAGGAGAAAATGCTGGTTACCACAATTTTCTCCTTTTCAAGCAGTATTTTCAAAAGCATTCTCTTTCAGGGTTGTTCAAACTCGGGTTTGGTAAAAGATTAAATTTTAATTAACTCTTTACCAAAGAACAAAATTTTAGACTGGTCCAAATTGAAAGCCTTTGCAGACGACAAAATAAATATGACTCAAAAATTGAAATTTGTCTTGGGAAGGGTAGAAAACATTGTGGGAAAAGGAGAAAATGCTGGTTACCAGCATTTTCTCCTTTTCCCACAATGTTTTCAAAAGACTTCTTCCTCAGGGTCGTTTAAAGTCGGGACCGTGTGGTAAACAGTTAAAGCCTTGTATAATTGGAACTGGCAGTCTGCCAGTTTCAGTGTGACTGCTTTGCATATTACTGGAATTATGACAGCTGCATCTTTGCCTGATCTTGTGAAAAGGTTTATTTGATTTTGGGCCTATTACAGTTCTGCCTGATCTGCAATTAGCCTTTGCTATAATGGTTTAACACTTTACCAAACAACAAAGGTTAGGATTGTCAAAACTCAAAGTATTCGAGGACAGACTAAATGAGTCTAAAATGGTGGTACTTGTCCTGGAAAGGGTAGAAAAAATGGTGGGAAAAGGAGAAAATGCTGGTTACCAGCATGTTCTCCTTTTCATGCCATGTTTTCTAAAGCTCTAAACCTTGTGGTCATTAAACTTGGGATAGTGTGGTACAGAGTTAAATAATGACGTACACATAATACATCTTCAAGAACTGTATGGATGTTCATATAGAATTAGATTCAAAAGCCCCATGGGCTAGTGAAGGTTTGTGAGTCCTTGAGCAATTTTTACCTATCAGGGCATAAAAAGTAATATCTGTACGGTACAGATGTTTTATGTGCAGTCTAATTCAGAACCTCAATCACCTATAACAGTCAATCTCTGATAATGTCAAAATTTTACTGCATCAATTTCTCTGTATGTCTTATCCTGATTTATATGGCACATACATCTATGATGTCTGCAGTTATTTTGCTGTGAACCTAAATGAGTCCAAGCCTTTGAAATTCAAGTACAATTTATGAGAGTGTTTTATTCAGAAAAATAGATAAGACTTCAGAAAGGAACTAGTTGTCAAAAAAGCTTTACTGTCAGTTTTGAGTCCCTGCGCAACTGAAGAATAATAATCCATTGTTGCCTCAACCAGATAACTTTATTTTGTTTTTAATAATTGTAATTTTTTTTTTTTTAAAGAAATTAAGAGCATAATCAAATTTGCTTTGTGATAGCAAAAACAGTCTTGACACCTAAGACCAGGGTCCTTATTCACCAGCCATTCTTAAAAACATACTTTGTCTTATTCTCAGAATTTTCTAAATTTGAAAGTAACACAACATCTGATTGGCTAAACCATTTGGTGTAGCGAATAAGAAGTAGTGTTATTTTCAATTTTAGAAAATCTTGAAGAATAATATTTAGAATGATCCTAAGAATGGTCGGTGAATATGAACCAGATAACTGGGCTGTTAAAATACGGCATTGCCTGGTAATAGATATTTTTCAGTCAGGAACAGAATGTAAAACTGTAAAGTTGTTTTCCCAAAACAAAATGACTCCTTATTCTTCCCTACCTTGTTCTGAGTGTTCAGCAGACATGGTAGAAATTGCAAGAACCAGATGAGAACATAACAGTTATTCAACAAGCAAATAGATTTCATTTGGAGTACTGTGAACTTTTAGATATGTTCCGATGCATATTGGTTAATTGTTTGATATCCTGTTACTTTGCTACATGATTGTGTTCAAAGAAACTTTATATGAACCAAGCAAAATGTTGTCAATCTGCTCTGTATACGTGATGAGACAATGATTGAGAGAGATCAATTGGAGATTGCTTAACTGTCGCCAATGGCGATCATCGATTACAAATACCAAATACTGATCATCAGACCAAGTAAAACCGTAGTGTATCAAGCTGTACCAAGGGATGCAACTCTAACGTGACAACATAAAAACATATGACAAAAAGAGGGACTGACACAGTCAAATGGGGATTCCAACAGCTTGAAATATATCCCCACCAAGATGCAAAAACAAAATCTGATGTTTGGAAGTATTTTGGCTTTCACAGGGTTTTCCTTGACGCACGCTTTTGTGCGTTTTGATGCATTTTAAAGGAAAATGACCAGTATTTTTTTCACTACTGCGTCATTGTGGACACACAAATACAATAAGGTCACTTACGATTGTCTTTGCTACCGACAATGTTACATCGCGAGTACATTAGAAAGCTTAAGTATGACAAGAAAATGGGACGAAACACTAGACTGTGTATCGATTTTACTAGAATACCGTCAGTCTATAAACTTGTCTAAACTAAACCAGTCGATCTCTAATGAACCCAATATGGCTTAGTCAAAATTTTCGTCATTCTTGCTGTTTGCAAGGAAAAGCAACCTTAAACAAGAATTGGATGATGATCGCCTGATACAAGCACAGAGAAAAACATTTCAAGGCCCCGAGGGTTTAATGAAACTTGGCTAAAGACATATGCTTAATTATTCGTCAAAAACGGCTGCATGAATGAGACCCGTGCATCAAAACACAGGAATCAGCCATTTAATTGGTGAAAATAGTTTGTTGTCGGATGGATACTCTCTATTGGAAAAAAAAAACACACACACACAATGGCGGTTATCATATCTGGCCAACAACAAGCTATTTGTACCAATTAAACAGTTGGTTCTTATGACAAAAACAAAACACAATAACCCTTTTACTACAGAGAGTGGCTGTACAGACTTGCGCAATTCAACCCCTGTGTGTCACCAAAACACTACCGGTCACGCTGATGCCATTGAAAGGATGAAATTATGTAAGGATATGACAGCTTGACTGCAGCTAGAGTATTTTTGCCTGTTAAGGAAAGGCTTGTAATAAAACATACTCGAGATACTCTGTATGAAAAAAGGTGTCATCTAGACTGTAGGCCCCTTTATATAGAGAATCTGTGGTGTTACAATGTATCTAACATCATGCAATAATACGTAAGTAGGTTATATAAAGCTTTGGGGTGAATAAGAAACAAAAAAACACAAATTGTTTCATAGATACCAGTCTTTAATGTCTAACCTAATTACATTTTGTTGTGACCCCAAAATACTCCAGAATGACCCCCATTATTTATGACCAGGGGGTCTAGGGGGTCACAATGACCCCCTATTTTTATTGCCAAGGTAAAACCCTGCTTTCATAAATTCAAACAAGATGAGCCTCCAACAAAATATTATTTAGATCTGAGTAGAGCTGTTTGTAGAATATGAAAATAGAGAGATAATCCTTAAAATGTTCAAATGTCTTATCATATATATCATATAGGCATCTATACCCATTATATGACTAATTATGGCATCAGAAGTAGTATTCACTTTTAACTAATCATTGATTAGTGTTTTCAACTGATTCCCAAACACCAATCTGTATATGATGGAAAGAATAAGCTACTCTTCTAGATGATGTGCTAATGATTTGCAAACTTTCAACATCAGTCTGCTTGCAGTATGACAATCTTGTTCTCAGCTTTGTCTTGTCATCTTTAGAATGGTGTCACACTGGCAAACTGGAGAGATATGGTCATCAGAAAGTTTTGAGCTGAGGCTCAAAGTTCTTGAGCACCATTCCCAAATAACTGGTCCAAAAATGGCCATTCAGTTCGTAAACACACTTTAAGAAGTGTTAATGGATTCCTTCAGTAAATTAGAAAATAGGTCATGGTGCTGAATCATAAAAAAACCTTGTGTGCACTCTAGAGGGCACATTTTCAGTCTGATACTCATGAAACTTTGTCAGAATGTTTGCTTTGATGATATCTTGGACAAGTATGAAATTGGGTCACATTGGATCAAAAATCAGGTCACAAGGCCAAACCTTAGAAAAAGCTTGTGTGCTCCCTTAGGTCACATTTTCAGCCTGATACTCACGAAAATTTGGTCAGAATATTTGTCTTGATGATATCTCGGACAAGTTTGAAAATGGGTCATGTCGGGTGAAAATGAAGGTCACTGGGCCAAATCTTAGAAAAACCTTATTTGCACTCTACAGGCCTTATCTTTAGCCTCATACTCTTGAAACTAGGTTAGACTATTTGTCTTGATGCTATCTTAAACAACTTTGAAATTGGGTCAACACTGGGCCAAATTTTAGAAAAACCTTGTGTGCACTCCAGAGGCTGCAATTTCAGCCGGTGACTTATTAAACTTGGTCAGAATATTTGTCTTGATGGTATCTTCAATATGATTGAAAGAGGGTCATTTCAGGTCAAAAAGTAGGTCATTGAGCCAAATCTAAGAAGAACCTAGTGTACACTCTAGAGGCCACAATTTTAGCTTGATATGCTTGAAATTTGGTCAGAATGTTTGCCTTGATGATATCTTGGACATGTTTGAAATTGGGTTACATAGGGTCAAAAAGTAGGTCGCTGGACCAAATCTTAGATAAACCTTGTCTGCACCGTAGAGGCCACATTTTCAGCCTGATACCCATTAAACTAGGTCAGAATGTTTGTCTTGATGATATCTTGGACAAGTTCGATATTTTGCCATGTCAGGTCCAAAAGTAGGTCACTTACACTCGTGTTTTACATCATTAAAACCAGGACCTCTTCAGCTTTATCATTTGTCCACATGCAACACAAGAGGGCCCTTATGTGTTGCATGTCTTATAACTTTACATCTCCATTTCCTAACCCTTTTCCACACAAACCTGAGTTTCAACGACCCTGAAGAAGGCTTTTGAAAACAAAGTGGGGAAAAAGAGAAATTGCTGGTAACCAGCATTTTCTCGTTTTCCCATAATGTTTTCTACCCTATCAAAGACCGAAATCATCATTGGCACTACATATAATGCAAATGCCTTCAATTTGGTAGCATCCTAAATTTTTTATTCAGTTAAGTAAATTAGATTGTAGTTGGTGCTAATGCCTTTTTCAGAAATGTACAAATAAGGACTGACTTATTCTTGACCACTTTATCAATCTTTCAAGCTCCCCATTCTTGGATTTTATGATTGTCATAATTATAGTTATCTGAGAACACCTTACAATATGATTCCATGTTTAATATGATGCTGAAAAGCAGGATTTTCTCTTTTTCCCCAACATTTTTTTCTACCCTTTCATTGACAATTGCATCATATGAAACATTTTCAGATGCTGTCAATTTGGATATAGTTGTAACTTTTTGATCAGATACTGTCTTATGATGCAGTTGACTACTGAAGGTTCTGTTGCAGTTGCAGTAGGTTAACCCTTTACCACACAATTCTTGCTTTCAAGGACCCTAAGGAAGAAGGCTTTTGAAAACATTGTGGGAAAAGGAGAAAATGCTGGTAACCAGCATTTTCTCCTTTTCCCACAACATTTTCTACCCTTCCAGAAATAAATTACAGTTTTTTATTTGCATTTATTTTGTCGTCTGCAAAGCTTTCAATTTGGACTGGACTGAAACCTTGTCATTTGGTAAAGAGTTAAGATTACACAGCACTTGACAACAATGATTTCGGATAAAAACTGTTTGATACCTAATCTGACATTCCTTTAAAAGAAAACCCATAAAAAGCAACCTGAAAACTTTTAACAGCTTTTTCCACTGATTGTGTGCAATCAAAGAGAAGTGCGCAAAATTTGATATACAGGGCTGTAAGTTAACCATTATGCCAGAATGAACAGTGTTGAAAATTTCTTGGGCAAAGAAGAATCTGTGAAGACAAAATTACTGCAATATGCATGAAATATTACCTGACTTGTCAATTTTAATTGCCAGGTCTTGATTATGGTTCCATAGAAACTCCCACTTGGTTATTGTTACAGATATTGTCTGGATGAATTATGGTCTCTGAAATTGCCCTTAGACACAGTGAGAGTCAAATATAACAAATCATTAATATAATAATATTAGCCCTTAAAGTTCCTGTTACAGTTACTGCAGTTCCTTTTGTAGATGGTGTATATCAAGATTAGATAGCATAGAACATTGTGTTCTGTGCTTGGATCCCACTAGGGAGCATCCTTGAAATGGCCAAACACAGGTTTGTTTGGGGTGACTGAAGATGTGTAATTCTTTATTTGGTACTGTATGATTTGAGACCGCATAAATTCTGAATTTTATTTAAGTATTACTCTTAACCCTTAAAGCGCCTTTCACCATTATAGTTGTGTTTGTGGTCAGTGTAGATCAAAGATCAGGCTGCACAAAACATGCAGCCTGATCTTTGATCTACACTGCCCACTTTGCTGAATCACTGTAGACAAAAGCAACCATGAAATTGCAGTTACTTGGGTCTTGTTTCTAGGATGAAAATGTCTGACAGTTAATTCGGCACTCTAAGGGTTAAGACTTCACAAAAATACAACTAAGTAGAATAAATACAACCAAGTAGAAACTTAATTCACCCATTATTTTATAAATATGAGTTTCTATATCCTTGTAGTTAACAGTTTCTTCAAAAGGTCAAGGGAAAAGAACCTGTTACCTGTAAAAAGCATGATGTATAGTGCAGGATAGAAAAAGTTGCACTTGATGTACAATTTTTGCATTTTGTCAAATGCAGATTTTGGAAATATATTTTTCTTCTTTCTATTTTCATGTGATGTTCATCCTGTTAGGTAAGTGTTTTTTTGTATTTCATTCCTTTCTTTCTATTTAATGTGACTATTTTGCCTGTTTGGGCACAATAGCCCCTTTCAACAGCAAGGAGTTTTTATTACCTGATTGGTATTCTACTGCCATGTAAATTTTTAGATACTGACTGGTATTCTACTGCCAGATAAATTTTGAGATACAGACTGGTATCCTACTGTCAGGTAAATTTTGAGATACTGATTGGTATTCTAGTGCCAGCTAAATTTTGAGATACTGATTGGTATTCTAGTGCCAGCTAAATTTTGAGATACAGACTGGTATTCTACTGTCAGGTAAATTTTTAGATACTGATTGGTATTCTACTGTCAGGTAAATTTTGAGATACAGACTGGTATCCTACTGTCAGGTAAATTTTGAGATACTGATTGGTATTCTACTGCCAGCTAAATTTTGAGATACTGATTGGTATTCTACTGCCAGCTAAATTTTGAGATATTGAAACATTGATGTAAAAGTGATGTATCCATAATCTGCAAGTGAATTACCTCCTGTAAGCAACCTCTTCTCTTCTTGTAGCAGACCACTTTAGAAAACAACATACCAAGTGGAGAAATAAACTGGGCAATATGTTCTTTTGTGAAAAAAACTTAATTCATGCTGTTTATGTATGTGCTATATATTGTCAAAGTCATCTGGTATAAACTTGTTTCAACAGTTAACCATTTGTTAAAATACTGCTAAATAAGTTAAATAAGACTTTCCAGCTGATAGTAAAAACCTGAATAATGTTATTTCAAACGTATTTTTAGGTGAAAAATATCTCCTTATCGACAGTGTAGATCAAAGATCAGACTGCAGTTTCTGTGCAGTCTCATCTTAATCTACACTGTCCACAAAAGGTCAATGAGTTGCGCTTAGCAGCTGCAAGGTCAATGAGAAAGTTCCCAGGGTAATTGTAAATCACCTTATAGACAGATCTGAGTCAAACCATGAAACTGAGCCCCTTTATCAAACAGTTCTGAATTCTAACATCCCGGAGGAAGACTGCTTTTAAAAACATTGTTGGAAAAGGAGAAAATGTTGAGAATCAGCATTTTCTCCTTTTCTAATACTGTTTTCTACCCTTCCAGATTTTAGTTTTAATGCATTATTGTGTCATCCACAATTGCTTTCAATATGGATGAGTCTAAAATTTTGCTGTGAGGTATAGAGTTACTTATTAACCCATCAAGATTAAAATTTCGGGCACATGCAGTCAGTTATATTTGAACACATCAAGAAAAGTTCAAGATGCTTCAGATTAGTACATTTTCGTCAATGATTTTATTGTCAAGCTCACTTGCAGGAGCAAGACATAGTTGTCACAATGTCATTCTAGTATATGTGCATCAGTGCGTCTGTGTGTTAGTGCATGCCTTCATGCATGCATGCATGCATGCATGCGTTTGTCTAGACTAGGACTTCTACATTTATGGATGGATTTGAAAAGAATTTGGCACGATTGTTCTCCTTCATGAGTAGAAATGCCATTTGAAGCATTTGCTCAGGTAGGTCAAAGGTCAATTTCACACTTGAAGGTCAAATGATAAAATCATCATAAATGGAGCTTTTCTTAGCCATGCCTTCTATATTTATGGATGCATTTGAAAATAATTTGGCACAATTATTCTCCGTTACCAGTAGAAGTGCCTTTTGTATCATTTCTTAGGTAGATCCAAGGTTAAGGTCACACTAAAAGGTCAAATGATAAAATTGTCATTTTTAGAGCATGTCCGAGCCATAAATATTACATTGATCCATATTCTGTTGGCATATGTGGAAGACGATGGTGTAGGAGTAGAGCATCAGTCTCTCACATTGATGATTCTGGATTCCTATCTCGTGATGAGTGGAGTCAACCTCTGGAACTGCCCACAGCACAGCATGAGTATTGGTTGAAACCTTTACCCCACAGTCCCAAGTTTTAATGAGCCCGAAGAAAAAGGCTTGTGAAGACATTGTTGGAAAAGGAGAAAATGCTGGTAACTAGTATTTTCTCCTTTTCCCACAATGTTTTCCACCCTTCCAAAAACAAATTTCAACAGTTGAGTCACATTTATTTTGTCATCTGCCAATACTTTCAGTTTTGCCAAGTCCAAGATTCTGTCATCTTGTAAAGAGTTATGGTTTCCAGGAAGCAACCATCTTGAGTGATTTATATAAGTTGCAAGAACTTGTTCGGCGAGTTGACAGCGATGTCACACAGAATAGAGTCACATTTAGACAGATTCAGTGTAAACCGGAAACAAATAATTCAGTGTTAGAAAGCGGGTTTGATATGATTCTGCAGTTAAACAACAATGAAACTGTTGAAAGCCAAATAAAACACAATTCAAACAAACATAACCAAATTCTATTTCCCTCCGCCCCTCCCCCTCGGTTTTTCTCTTTTGCAAACTGAAAGTAAGCATGGGCATTCACCACACAATCCAGCATTTTTAACGAGCCTGAAGAAGAAGGTTTGTAAAAACATGGTGCGAAATGGAGAAAATGCTGGTAATCAACATTTGCTCCTATTCAACAATGTTTTCTACCCTTCCAAACACAAATCCCATCATTTGAGATGCATCTGATTTGTCATCTGCAAAATTAATGCTTTCACTTGATGGGTATAAAATTTTGTTGCTTGTTACAGAATTAGATAGGGAGGTTGATTGTTTCTGCTGTAGATAATTATCATACTGATACATGAAAGCAGAGAGGAAAAGCAAAACGGTTTTTATCGCTTAGTAAATTTGCTGTAGGAAATAATGTTTGTCAGTTCAATTAACAGAGGCTGCGACATCTTGTGTAAATATAATATTTATCTGTTATCCCTGTGGAGAGTTTCGGATAACTGGAAATATGCTTGCCCTAGCAGATGAAAAAGAATTTAGATGCGAATCCAGTGGCAGTAATAGAACAGAAGACATACCTGTATGTTGTGATAAAAAAAGATGTCTGGTTTCCTTAAAAGTTGTCTTGAAAAAGAAATAGGCATTAGTTTAATGATAATTACATTTTTTTTCCTATGTTGACATTTTTCAAAGTTATTGCTAAAATATGTAAATGTCGCATTAAAAATTTGTGGCCTATCGAAAATTATTGATTACTAAGTTACTAAGCTCTACCGATTCCCACGCAGCTGATATGAAGGGTAACTATTAAGATATATGAGGACAAATTTCCCATCATTGAAGTTATAAATCTATATCGCTGATAGTCTGGTACCCCGCTGTACTACAAGGGTATGTCAGGCAAAGTGCAATAATGGTGGCCTCCATTGGTAATATGCAGAGGAGATGGGATATTGTAATTTCACATAATCAGATAGGACCATGGGCTGAATTCAAAACAGATCACTTGCAATAAAGTCATGGCAGTGAGTTTTTCTACATGTTGTTCTTATTTAGCAAGAAAAACTGCATATTAGAAATGTTTGAATTATCCGAAATGTCAATGGACCTATATAACGTCAGAAAACAGGGCTACTTTTAAAATTATTCATAGTCACATTTATATTTAAACCATACCCAAACAGCACATTTTAGATTCGGTAATGTATTTTTTGTACAAAATTTATCTCTTTTCATTAACTGATCAAACTGGATCACATAAAATTGGGGAAAACAGGGAAGCATGTAGGGGTATGCTTGAGGACACCGAGGAGGCCGCCATTACTGTACAATTTTATGGGTATTTGTGTGACTTCGTATGGGGAGTAAGTGATACAGGTTTTGGTAAAGAATTTAATTTTTAACATTGTGTAATTCTTCACCAAATATGAAATCCTTTTACATATTTAGAATTGGCCATGGTACTGTTTACACTTTTACAATACAAACTCCATGTTTAACAGCCCTAAGTTGGAAGACTAATAATTTTGCATGAAAGAAAAGGATCTTCTCTATTCATGGGTTCTTGGACAAGATGACTTCCATTATTTTACTCAGGTGCTTTTTAGACCAGCAAAGATTGCTAGTCTATTGCCATAGAGAGTGGCCCAGATCCAAATGTAAACAAAAAAAACCCACAGCTGCAAAAATTCTTCCCCACAGAAAATAAATTTTTCTGTTAAAAATAGTAGTTCTGTTAAAAATGATAGATCTTGACATGAACAACAAAATCTCTACCATCTTGACATGAACAACAAAATCTCTACCACTCCAGTTTAAACAATGTCTCCTCACAGAGTCATAGTCTGAAGAAGATATTTCTTACATGTAAATTTAGTCAGTTAACCTATGCAACTCAGGCTCATCTTTGATTTTCCCAATGCAACCTTTTTCATTCTCATGTCTTTTGCAGATTATGTAGGTCTTGTCTTGTTACAAGTTTGCCCAACTGAGAAAAATGTGAAATTTAAGCATGAAAAGTAACTCTACAAAGTAATCAAACGCCAAATCATCAAATTTATACGTTGTGAATTAGCTTTTTTTGAATTAAAGATAAAGAAACGGGATATTTTCATGGTATCTCCTATTGTTACAAGTAAATGGCTGTTATGGTGAGCATCAGATCGAAGTAGATCGGACTTAATGACCAGGTTGGATGGGGTCAAACTGGATCAGACTTAATAATCGGATCAGACAGGATAGTACTTAATAACCAGATTGGACTATTTTCCTTCAATCCTGTAAGGCAAACCAAGTGTTACCTTTACCACATTTATTCTGCATTCTTAAGGCTGTCAGTACTTTCAGTACTTTGATTTACAATGGCATTTGAAGGGAAAAAATAATCTTATTATCTATGCTCACCAGATACACAGATAATACATTTATACAAGATTTTGTAAATGGACCTCTGTAAGATGACCTTTTTCTAAAGGATAAGTTTAGATTATGGTACTTTCAGAAGGAAGCAAGATCTATAATTATTGTAATTATATGTTTGTAGAAATGGAATTCCTTCTTGTTCATTATCTACTCTCACTGCATCTTATTGTTGTGAATAGGAAGCACAACCCTTAACCCTTTACCAGACGACAAAATTTTAGCTTTGTCCAAATTGAAAGCATATTCAGACGACAATTTCATTGTGGCTGAATTGGTGCAACTTTTCTTTGATAGGAAAGAAAAAAATTGTGGGAAAAGGAGAAAATGCTGGTTAACAGCATTTTCTCCTTTCCCCACAATGTTTTCAAAAGGCTATTTTCCCAGGGTCATTAAAAGGTGGCATTGTGTGGTAAAGGGTTAACCCTTCCTCACACAATCCTGAGTTTTCATTACCCTGCAAAAGAAAGGATTTGAAAACACTGTGGGAAAAAGAGAAAATGCTGGTAACAAGCATTTCCTTCTTTTCTAAGAATGTTATCTACTTTTTCCATGGCAATTTGTGTCATTTTAGCATCATTTAACTCTTTATCAAACAACAGAATTTTAGACTAGTCCAAATTGAAAGCATTTGCAGACAACAAAATAAATTTGACTGAAAAAATGAAATTTGTTTTGGGAAGGGTAGAAAACATTGTGGGAAAAGGAGAAAATGCTGGTTATCAGCATTTTCTCCTTTTCCTACAATGTTTTCAAAAGGCGTCTTTCTTAGGGTCATTAAAAGTCGGGATTGTGTGGTAAAGGGTTAAAGATACATTCTTACAGCCAGAGAGAAAAAACGGAAACAACAACATAGATTTCTTTGAAGGCTGTCAAAAATTGAAATGCATTTTCTATCTGTTGTAGTGTGCACAACCCTGCAGCCGTCAGGGGCATCATTTGGCATGAAGGTACAAGACTGATTATAGTTTGATACAATAAAGATGAAATAAAAAAAACAAATATAGGTGCATCTTTAATATTTATTGTGTGCAAGTACTTTCAATATTGATAAGTCTAAAATTCTGTCATCATTCTGATAAGCAGCATTTTCTCCTTTTCTAAGAATGGTTTCTACTTTTTTCATGGCAACTTGTGTCATTTTAGCACATTTAATATTCATTATGTGTAAATACTTTCAATATGGATAAATCTGAAATTTTGTTGTCTGGTAAAAGTTAATATCATGCTGTCTGCGAATGCTTTCCTAAAGACATGTTTAAAATCTTTGTCAAAGCTTGGAGCGTGACTTCAGTTGCCTATACAGACAGAAATTTAAGATCAGACGACACAGAATGTGGAGTTTGATCTTGATCACCACATTGCCTGTAGAACTTATGGTTGTCCATGCATTATGAGGGTGTGTTGAAAGAAGCACTGTCAATTTTGCAAACAGTGAGTGCAAGCCATGCAAGTTATTGCCAGAATTGTCAATTGTTACAATAAAAAGCACTGAAATTGCATGTTTCAATTTGTTTTGATGCTTTTCTAGGGGACTTTGATTGAATAATACAATTGAAAGCTTTTGAGTTTCCTGATCTCATCTGGAATGCAGTAAGTGAATGTTTTACCCTTTTCCACATGATGAAATTATAGACTTAATGTGTATTAAAAGCTCTTGCAGACTACAAATTGAATGGGATTCAAATTATAAGATTTGTCTGAAAAGGAAGAAAGCATTGTGGGGAAAAAAAGAGGAAATGCTAGTCTTCAAAAGCCTTCTCTGTCAGGGTTGTTTAAACTTGAGATTGTGTGGTGAAGGATACAAATACTTTCAATATGGACCTGTCTAAAATTATGTTGTTTTGTAAAGAGCTTAAAGAAAAGCATGTCAGAAGCAGTACCGGGTGGAATAATTAAATATGAATGTTATGATGTCAGGACTTGAAAATTTTGCTCCTCTGCTCATCATGCTGAGTGAACTCTAGGTCTGGGGGAATGGCTAATTGCCATTGATCATCCTGTTGAACAAGAGAAAAGAATGGAGAAATTGTGACAAATGCATATTAACCCTTTACCCCACAATGTTTTAATGCCCCTGGGAAAGCAGCTTTTTGAAAACATTGTGGGAAAAGGAGAAAATGCTGGTAACCAGCATTTTCTCCTTTTCCCACAATGTTTTCTATCCTATCAAGAGAAAATTGCACCATTTCAGCCACACTGAAATTGTCGTCTACAAATGCTTTCAATTTCGACAAGGCTGAAATTTAGTTGTATGGTAAAGGGTTAAGGGAGTATATCAATAATTTTTCTCAGATACAGATTTTTTTTTTAAACTTTGCACATACACAGCCCATCACGTTTCTAGGAGATTACAGTAAACAAAAATATGGGTCACCATGTTCGTTTCTGGAGAGTAGACATTGCTTATTAGGCTCAATTTTTCCTTTTCTTACAATTTTTTCTAGAGGAGAAATGGCTATGCATCTACAGCTTCAAATTTCCTGCCTTTGTTTGCTTGCCATATTTCAGCTAATTAACACACTCGGGTGCCATGCAAAACACGACAGGGCGCTCCTTTTCATAGCAAATTTTATGAAATTTAAGTAAGCATTGCCAGTAGAGCAATTCAGGTCCTCAGGGGCCTCTAAGTGATGGGCACTCTTCATTAAAATAAAGTAGAAGTGCCCTTGGCCAAATTTTTCACAGTATAGCTCTGAGATCAGACTGCACTTTCTTGATGTGTACTTTACACTAAAGCAAGCAGAATTGCCCATGGCAAAATAGGAGATAGTGTAGATCCAAGATCATACTGCACTTTCTTGATGAGTTCTTTTTACCAAAGCGTTTAGAACTGCCCTTGACAAAATATTGGATAGTCACACACACAGTAGATACCAGATCTTAATACCAAAGGAAGAAGGATTACTCTTGACTAGTGTAGATCCAGGACCAAATTGCACCTGTTTTTGATGGCACTATTCACCAAAAGAAAGTAGAATTGCCCTTTGCAAAATTATTGACAGTCTAGTTCTGAGATCTGACTGTACTTTCTTTGTGGGTATTATTCACCAAAGCAAGTACAATTCCTCTGAGCAAACTATTGGAAAGTGTAGATTCCAGATCAGACTGCACTTTTTTGGTGGGTACTTTACACCACAGCAGCTCAAAGCACCCTTTGCACTTCAATTCCTTACCAAGCAAACATATTTTTAATGGCAGTGGGGAAGACAGCTTTGGAAGACCTTGTTAACAAGCATTTTCTCCATTTCTAGCAGTGTTTTCCACCCATTCAAATGCCACCATTTGAGGCATATTTCAGTTGTCATTTACAAATAATTCAATGCAAGTTGTTCATCCATATTGTCAAGTTCTGATTTGCTGTAAACATTTTTTCATAGCTCCATGGAAAAAAAAAGGCCATGCAGTGCAGGAACTGCTTTCACTGTCAAACTAATGTAAACAAACATGTATGGGGAGATTTTATGTTTTTGTGGCATTTTGTTGAAGACAATGCCACCATGAGTTCAATACGGCATTTTGAAAATCATGTATCGTAATTTGTACAAAACCAAAGGAAGTAAACCCAATTAAAGTCAATTTTTTTCAGACAAATAAGTGTTTCAATGCTCTCAGATATAAAATTGAAAATGGCATATTAAAATGAATTGAGTTAGGCCATTGATCGTGGAAACACTTCTTTTTATCGAAAATAGCTTTATTTGCTATGACCTTCTGTTGGCATAATGATACACATGATCTTTGTCTTCTGACCAATCGATTCTGTGCTTGTGCGTCCCAAAACCAGTTTGTTCCTGGGCTTATTTGTCCCTGGGTTTATTCACCATGGCTTGTTTGTCCCACAAGATTGCACTTACTCTATTGAAATGTGCATGTCTATAAATTATAGTAGATTGACTTCAAGCAAATATTTTGAAACTATTTCTATTGCTTATTTTTCAAATTACTAATTCAACACAATGGCATCCTTGACAAATGCTACACCAGTGCTTTCAATGCTTTGATTCTTCCTAATTCTATGTGCATGTTTGTTGTCTGTGATATTGAATTAGAAGGAACAAAGACAATTGTTTTGTTTTCATGGAGGTATGAAAAGATTTGCGATTTCATACAAAAGTGTGAATGGGTCTTTTGCTTTCAGACCTCCATGAAAACAATAAAATTCTCTTCATTCCGTAAATCGCTTAAATTCGGACAGGTCAAAAAGTGTTGTTGTCTGGTAAAAGAGTAAAGGTTGATACTTTATATTGGTGTGATTGACTTTATATTGGTGTGATTGGAAAGAAATGAATCTTAGAGATTATTCAAGCGTCACATAAGGTTTAATTATCTGGAAAGTGCATCTTGGTTCATTAAAAAGTGTTCAGAGATACATTCACAGTGGAAAACTTACTTCTAAAGATGTAATCATCTGTAGAAAATTACTTTAAAAGCTTTACCTAACTATAAACCTTTGGCAAAGAGTACATGAAATGACAAAGAGGTACATAATATCACAAATCATAATAAAGTTTGCAAAATCATACCTTATTCTTTGCATGCATGTTTTCCTGTATTGTAAGATGGTCATCTTACTGGTCTGTGTAATGTAAACATTGCTTATGCCTGGACTGCATTTGCCAGGGGTAGGATTTTTGTGTGTATTTTTCAATATGTTTTTTTAGGCACTGTAAGTGGTTATTTTTACATTTTATGCGAGCAGATGGGGACAAAGCCATAATGGAAATTGCTGTAGGATGACTACTCAGTATTAGTGTAATTCTACAGGCATCGAACATGCACCACACAGCAACATTTCAATGGCCATGCACAGGCAGTATGATCCAGTCTCAAGTTTTTTTTGCCCTGCTTGCCTTCTAAGATCATGTGTTGTCTGCGCGACGGTCACAAGGCCTCTCTGTACAGTGTCTGTGATTGGATCTTGGGATGCTATCTATGATGTGGCTATGGAGTTGCCATTTTTGAAATTTGTCATTGTGGTAGTAAAACAAAATCAAAGAGGCTTCCATGCCTGTGAAGCCTCATGATAGTTTAATGGCCACTGTATGGAGGCTGCATAGAAATAGGGATACAGGCATGGTACTGGGACCTTAAGCTTATCATAAGCTTATCACAAGCCAAAAGTAAACTAGGCATTTAAGAATATTCTTGTGGGTGGTGAATTTGGTACCAGAAGACAATAATTTATGTAGACTGGTTCATGATAAAGCCATGTGCATAGTAGCCTTTGATTGATTGAATGTTTTAATTGGAAAATGTTACCAATTTGCCCAAAATCATGCATGATGGACCCAGTCCAAAATCAAGAGCCAGGTGTCTGTTTTCCAATTGACTTTGTTATTGAATGAAATTTGTATCGTAGATTTCGTCCCTCGGCAAATTGTGCAAACATAAACATAAACAATCCAAATATCAGTGATATTTTATATCCCAAAGTAGTAATGAACCAAAAAAAAAACCTGTAATGTCTGTCAGTAGTTTATTTTGGTAAACTGGTTCCAGCATTTGATAACAAAGGTTAAGCCTCAGATAGAGGCCGGCATCCAGTGTATTTGTTTCGGCAGTCTCCATGGTGATCCTCAAATACAATGCAGCTGCGCTGTATATGTTTTTGTGCAGCCAAAAATTTGCTATTTGTTGGTATTCTTAATGCCATGTGTATGCACGGAAAGTTTTTTCTTCAGCAATCAAACTACGAAATGAGCCATAACTGCAAATAATATCAAAAGTAAATCAAACCGACAGGTTCCAGACACCATACAGTGTTCAGCCTTAAGAAGACTGACGAGTCCAGTCAAGTCAAACATGAAGATAAAAGCAGCATTATGCAACAATTAGCTTGTCTCAGATGGCTATTAAATCCGATACTCCATCAAGCCTGGGTTCAAATGTATGACAGTGGTCATCAACAAAATTCATGAGTCAACCCTAAAACCCTCACACACTTACAAAAAGACAGTATTATTGACATCTTTAACCCTTATCCTGCTATATAACTGAAATGAAACTTTTATACCAATCATAAAACTTGAATAATGCTATTTCAGACTTATTTTTTGGAGAAAAGTATCTCCTTGTCAGACAGGGTAGATTCAAAATCAGACTGTATGTTCTGTGCAGCCTGATCTTGATCTACACTGTCCACAAAAGGTCAATGAGTCACACTTAGCAGCCTAAGATTTAACAGTATGAGAAACAGGGACATTTTGCATAGGAAAAATTGTTTTAAATGTTTTGAAATTCTGGTGCGTAATGCTTTAATTTTAGCTGGAATAATCTAATCTTTAAAATTATTTCGCTCTGTATGGGAATTTGTGAAATAATATCTTAAAGATTGTGCTAAAGCTGGATTTAATTGCTGATGTGGATAGTCAGGGGATCAATATCAAACTTTACAGTTTGCCCTACTTTCTAAACCAATCAAAAGGCTGGATTTCATTCAAAACTGCTGGATTTAATTCCATACAGACTCCATGTCTCGCAATATGTGACCATTTAATTACTAAATGGTTGACCTATATACAAACATTTCCCGCTTAATCTGAAGCTCCGCCCACAATATTTTAGCTGGTAGTTGTACAGTAAAAAATACCACAATAGTGTGTGCACTGTCGTGAAAGAGGCAGGGACTTTTGCAACTTTTGGGATCCTGAAAAGTTAACAAAAAAAAAACACGTACAAACGAGTTACCTTTACATTCCTCTAGGAAATATCAAAAGAAACCCAAACACTTTTATCCAGTATGCACAAAGCACTGTGATTTTACCCGCTTTGAAGATGTAATAAAACAGGAAATCTATCAAATTAAATGCAGATTATGAACATATAAATGGGTCAAATACAGATGACATAGTCGACTATCAGACAGCACGTATGTGCAGACTCAATTTTATCTTTGCATAAGCGGACCCAGTTTACAAGTGGTCAGCAGAAAAAGGGCTATTGTACTGGGCTATAAAGAAAACAATATGATTAAGCATAGAAAGTTCTATGCTGTTTTAAAATAAATAAATTGAATAAATTTTTCGAAATTGAATAAATTCTTCGTCGTCAACTAGTCCAAAGGATGTGTTTATCGCTGAATCAAGCGCTTTAGCGAATATGAGTGTAGATCAAGTTTAGCGCCACAGACAGTTGTCCTAGATCAGGTTCAGTTCCAAATTAAATGTGATGCAACACGACTCAATGTGAATGTTAGTACCTCCATCAATCTCAAGAGGTGTGGCACGGCGCTCTCTGTCCGACTTGTATGGTTCCGTTCTCCAGAAGGCTGCTGTCAATCAATTAGAAAGTAGGGCAAACTGTAAGTCAGTTATTGATCATAATTATATTTCATTTTTAGGAAATTAAATCGTCGGTCAGCTTCGCCTCCCTTCGATTTAATTCCCTAAAAATGAAATATATGATCAATAACTTATACACAGAAAATGTGCAGTCTGATCTTGATCTACAAAGAGAGCTTCTTTGACAGATATTCTAACAGCAAAAGCTTTAGGATTTGCTTTAGATGCAAAGACTTGAGATTTTCCATTTTATTTATTTAGCACTACAGGAGTTAATCCTGTACCACACCATTTTGAAAATACTGTGGGAAAAGGAGAAATGCTGGTAACTAGCATTCTCTCCTTTTTCCACAATGTTTTACTACCCTTTCAAAATGTTCTTGTCTGGTAAACAGTTAAGGGTGTTGATGATAATGAAAATATTGAAGCCATAGGAAGTATTTTGCAGGGTCTTCTCTCTGGATATTTGTTTGACAGCTACCATTTGTTAACCCTTAACATGCATTTCACAATTATAGCTGCCCTTGTTGCCAGTGTAGATCGAGATCAGTCTGCAGTCTGATCTTGATCCAAACTGTCTGCTTGGCTGAGACATTCTGGATAAGAGCAAGAGTAAATTCCAATTGTATGCAAGGAAAAACTTAAGTACCTACCTATTAGTAGTTAAAGAAATATTTTACAGTCAAATAAGTCTAATAAATTAAAAAAAAATATAGCCTTTTAACTGGGAAAATATGTTTTAATAAACCTAATGTATTTGAAAAAAAATAAAACTTGTAACAGAGGAAAAATTTTTTTATTTTTTTTTGTATACAGTTCAATAAATGAAGGTTTCTGAAAAGATATACTTCTTGAAATGAGACCAATGATATTCCACAAAAACAAATTGAACTTCTATGCACAGTTTCAGTATTAATCTCTTTAACACAAAATCCCAAGTTTCAATGACCCGAAGAAAGAAGCCTTTTGAAAACATTGTGGGTGAAGGAAAAAAAATGCTGGTAACCAGCATTTTCTCCTTTTCCTTTCCCACAATGTTGTCTACCCTATCAAAGACAAGTTCCATCATTTGAGCCACATTCAATATATCGTGTGCAACTGTTTTTAATTTGGACCTGTCAAAAATTTTGTCATGTGGTAAAGGGTTAAACATGTGAACATAGCCTTTTCTTTCAGGGTCTTGTTAAAACACTGGATTGTGTGGTAAAGGGTTGATTTAAGATACAGATAATAGATATGAGTGAATGTTTAATATTTGTTAAAACATTCTGGCAAAAGGACTAATTCCTCAGTATGATGTTTTAACCCTTTACCAGACGACAAAACTTTAGCCATGTCCAAATTGAAAGCATTTGCAGACGACAAATTCAGCGTGGCTCAAATGCTGCAAATTTTCTTTGATAGGGTAGAAAACACTGTTGGAAAAGGAGAAAATGGTTATCAGCATTTTCTCCTTTTCCCACAATGTTTTCAAAAGGCTTCCTTCCCAGGGTTGTTAAGAGGCGGCACTGTGCGGTAAGGGTTAAAAGGGGGTCTTGTGCAAGACAAAAAACAAGGGCTTATAAAGTTCCAAAAAGGAAATGCCATTCATCTCTATGTAGTTCTCCATATACTTGCAGAGGACCCAGATTTAGAAAGCAGAATAACCCTTTCCCAAATAATGAATTTTAGACTTGAATATTGACAGCATATTCAGATGGCAATTTCAGAGGCAAAGAGGAATTGCTTGCCCTTTTTCTACAAAGTTTTAAAAAGGTTCTTCCTTATAAAGAAATGTTACAACCACATATTTTCAGTTAAAAGGGATAAACAGTACTATTTTGTCCGTGGTATAAATTATTCCTGTCAGTATCCAGAACTTGACAACATAAATATTTGATGACATTGCCATTTACCAGTTAGAACATTTATGTCCCTAAAGTGGACAGTTAAAAACGAGGGAAAGGAGTAGATGCTTGTTTTAAGTGATTCCCTTTTATTTTTCTAGATCAGTTAAACACCAGATTTTTTTTTCTTCCTTTAATTAATGTTTCTCCATCGAGTTATTTGCTGATCAAATTATCCCTAAAGGTAATAGGTCAATCCCTTAGCAAACTATTGTGTATTTTAACGACCCAGAAAATGAAGGCTTTTGAAAGCAGGTGGGAAAAGGAGATGCTAGTAAGCAGCATTTTTTCCGTATCTCACAATGTTTTCTACTCCTTCAATGACAAATCTCATCATTTTAGCCATACTTATTTTGTCATCTGTGATTGCTTCCTTTTTAGATAAATCTAACAATGTGCCATGTTGTGCTGAAAAGTCCATGAATGTAGGTTGTAAAGACATCAGTTTACAGGATAAATTGATATTTTATGGCCCAAAAGAGTTGGAAACTTCATCATTCAAGACAAATTACAAACCCTTTCAAATGTCATAGCAATTTAATTTTTTGTCTTTCACCCTTTACCACACAAACCCAATTTTTAACAACCCCCATCAGATATGTTTTTGAAAACATTGTTGGAATTGAAGAAAATGCTGATTACAATTTTTTTTCTCCTTTTGCCATGATGTTTTCAAATCTTTCATTGACAAATCCCATAATTTGAGCTACATTTAATTTGTTGTCTGCTAGTGCTTTCAAGTGATCCTAAAATCTATAATTTCTAGTGCAGCGTTTAAGGCAATGATACATTAACCACTGGGACATTAAGTCAGTTGAATGACCAGACCTCCAGATAAAAAGGGAGTAATAGTATTCTAAATCCATTATTTCTTTTCCAAATCCTATATTGTGGGTACTCATTAGAATGGTCTCGATGAGACGATTCTAATGAGTACCCATAACATCGGGTTTAGTGGAGAGTGATTAATATTTTCAATTTTGAAATCGAAACCACTCCCTCGATCTGGAGCTCTGAATGACTAATATCAGTTCTGAGAAATTATATAATTTTGCAGTTGCCTGGATGTTTTGAGAGAATAATTTACAAATTATTGCACAGTGCACTTTTTGTAAGCCCATGAAGAGACTGGGGGAATGCTTTCTTTTTATTATTGACTGAAATTCCAGACTTCTCTTGACAGAAAAAAAAAACATTAAAAACATAACACATTCATTCAAAAAAGGATGCTGGAAAACCATTTCTCAGTACCAGAAACAGCAATTTAGACTTGGACATGATTAATCCTTTACCAAACGACAAAACTTTGACTTGTCCAAATTCAGAACCTTTGCTGACGATAAATGAAATGTAGTTAACCCTTTACCATACAATCCTGAGTTTTAACAACCCTAAGAAAGAAGGTCTTTGAAAATATTGTGGGGAAAGGAGAAAATGCTGATAACCAGCATTTTCTCCTTTTCCCACAATGTTTTCTACCCTATCAAAGACAGAAGTCATCATTTGAGCTACACTTATTTTGTTGTCTGCTAATTCTTTCAGTTTGGTCTTATCTCAAATCTTGTCATTTGGTAAAGGGTTAAAACAGAGGAATTTGGCTCTGAAAGGGTGGAAAATATTGTAAAAAAAAAAAAAGGAGAAATGCTGGTTACCAGCATTTTCTCCTTTTCTTAGTTTTGTTTTCAAAGGCCTTCCTCCTCAGGGTTGTTAAAACATGGGATTGTTTGGTAAAGGTCAAATGCAATTCCAGACAGCAATTTAAAGGTGTTCCAAATACTGAGATTTGTCTTAGAGAGAATTGAAAACAATCTTTTAATGAATATGGAAATGTAATGGCTACCATTTTCATCAAATTTAAAATTGTCGTCTGCAAACTCTTTCAATTTGGACCAGTCCAAAATTTGCCGTTTGGGAAAGGGTTAATATTGTGGAAACATGGAATCTTTTGTTCAAGGGCTTACCATTTACCATACAGTTATGTATTCAACGGCCTTGGGAAAACCATTTTAAAAGTATGGTGGGTAAGGGATAAAATGTTGGTAACCAGCATTTTCTCCTTTTCACATTATATTTTGTTTCCTCTCAAAGTTTTGTTACATTGTATGATGTACTGTATTTCACATAATTAACACTCCCTCCCTAATAGTCAAGTGCCCCCACTATATCTCTTACTCCAGAGGCCTCTGGACAACCCCCACCCACACCCGACCTTACCACAAAAATCAATATCTTGAGTGACAAACTTCCAAACGCAAGATAACATCACTAAAACTTTTCAGACTGACAAAAATCACTAATGACCAATATTTTATAAAGTTACTGGTATGGCATCAACATAATCATAATTATGCCCCCCTTCGAAGAAGCGGGGGTATATTGCTTTGCACTTGTCGGTCGGTCCGTCGGTCAGTCCGTAGACCACATTTTTGTCCGGAGCATAACTCAAAAAGTATTTCAGGTATCATCTTGAAACTACATAGGTGGATAGATCTCATTAAGGAGAAGTGCAGTGCACAAGAATCATAACTCTGCCCATCATATTTATGGAGTTATTGCCTTTTGTTGATTTTCATACTTAATTTTTGTCCGGAGCATAACTCTAAAAGTATTTCAGGTATCATCTTGAAACCTCATAGGTGGATAGATCTCATTAAGGAGAAGTGCAGTGCACAAGTACCATATATCTGCCCATCATATTTTTGGAGTTATTGCCCTTTGTTGATTTTCATACTTAATTTTTGTCCGGAGCATAACTCAAAAAGTATTTCAGATATCACCTTGAAACCTCATAGGTGGATTAATCTTATTAAGGAGAAGTGCAGTGCACAAGAACCATAACTCTGCCCATCATATTTTTCGAGTTATTGCCCTTTGTTGATTTTCATACTTAATTTTTGTCCGGAGCATAACTCAAAAGGTTTTTCAGATATCATCTTGAAACTTTACATGTGGATAGATCTTATTCAGGAGAAAGTGCATTGCACAAGAACTATAACTCTGCCCATTATATTTTTGCAGTTTTTGCCCTTTGTTGATTTTCGTACTTAATTTTTTTCCGGAGCATAACTCAAAAAGTATGTGAGGTAAAATCATGAAACCTTATAAGTTGATAGTTCACATAAATGGGAAGTGCAGTGCCCAAGAATTGTTAATTTATCATTAATAATTTTTGAGTAATTACCCTTTGTTCGTTTTTACACTTTGAACTTAACAGTTTATAATCACATGTTATATTTAGAATTGGATGCCATTAGGGGGGCATACATGTTTTACAAACATCTCTTGTTAATTCTTAAATCGATGTCATTAACATCTGACTATCCAAATACCCATACACTTCCAGTAACATTATAAACTTCCGTAACACAACAAACTTTGTCAACAATGTTGGAGAAACTTTAACATGGTTGGAACAGGTCTTGAAAAACTGTTAAATTTGACTTCAGTCTTGAAAAACCCTTGAAAATGATGAGAAGCCTTATAAAACCCTTAAAAGGTATAGAGAGTACTTGAAAAACCCTTAAATCTAATAAATCGTAAGGCAAAATGCACAGAATATCCAGGTGACGTGATCGAAGAAAGTTTGCAAAGAAACCGGTATTCCTTCATATCTTCTTACATGTGAGTATATACGGTAACAAGGAAGAGCACTGTCTACACATATTTTGATGACGTAATTTGATATTGCGTCATATCGCACTTGGTTTTTAGACCAGTGGCTTACCTTCTACTTCAATCTTAGAAAAAAGTCGGGTACCATTACCAGTTTACTCTCACCTTATCACAAAGAACGTCTGTTCACAGCGATCGTTATTATACGCGTCAGCCATTTGAAAAAGGCTGTCTGTATCAAGTTAGAGAAATGGGGAAATGTATATTTAACAGAAATTGGTTAGCGGATCCCATTTACAAACACTGGGTACGAGAATTTAAAGGGGATAAACACTCGGCGATGTGCTGTTAGTGCAGCAAGATCGTCGATCTTGAAAAAAAATAAGGTTAGAGAGTAAACATGTTATATAGTTTTGACAGTTGCTTTTACTTTTCCCAAATAATAAAGCAGTTGTTACTTATCCAATGCACCAGTCAGTCATAGATGCTTTATACGGCATAATGTGCCAACATAGTCAAGGTAAATTATGGATCGTTATTGTATTAAGCCATGTCCGCAAAAAGACCTTAATTTCTACTTCAAAAGCCTTTAAAAGCCCTTGAAAAACCCTTGAATTTCCCTGAGAAATTCTGTATGAACCCAGTTTAAGAAAATGAGGTATCAAATTTCGGTGTCACATACTTTGTGAATGATATTGATGTCCAAATAAATCATAATCAGCAAAAAACTGATATTATGCATTACTCCTGTACAGCGAGTTTTTCAGAATGGCGATTGCTTTGCAGTCAGCACTGACTAAAACCTGGATCAAAGTACTGTACTTACTTAAAGTGATGGCACTTAAATTTCAGGAAATCGCCTATGAAATAAGAGTGCCCTTTTGGTGTTTTTCATGGCACCATGGCGTGTTAATCGGGTGAGATATGGTATCTTTTTAAGCACTTGAATTTCAGGAAATTGGCTATGAAATAAGAGTGCCCCGTCAGTGTTTTGCAGGTGCCCTGGCATGTTAATTGGACGAAATAGGGTATCTTGTCAAGGACGGCATCTGTAAGTCACACTAAATTTGTCATCTGCAAAATCTTTTAATATGGACAAGAGTAAACCCTTTACCAAACAGTCCCATATGTTAATGTCCCTAGGGCAAAAAATATTGAAAACATTGTTGGAAAAGGAGAAAATGCTGGTTACAAGTATTTTCTCCTTATCCCACAATGTTTTCTTCTCTTTTACCGATAAATTTCATCACTTGAGTCACTCTCTAAATGTGATCTGCAAATTCTTTTGATTTTCACAGCTAAAATGTATGTCATTTGGTAAAGGGTTTAACTCTACAAAATGCCAAAATGGTAGACCGGACCAAACTGAAAGCACTTGCAGATGACAAATTAAATGTAGAATCATGAAGTTTCCTGTCCTGGGGTAAAAAAAAACATTGTGGGAAAAGTCACCTTCTTCATGGCTGTTAAAACTTGGGATTGTGTGGTAAAGGGTCAAGGCACGTCATCCCATTTTAAGATACCCAAGGGACTTTAATCTTACTGCTATATACTTGAAACACTTTGCAGAAGTTATCTGTCTTGGTACTGGCTTCGTAAAGAATAAAATCAATGCATTATCTGTCACAGCTGCTGTGTGGGGTATTTTACATGGTTCAGTAGTAAATAGGATTATGTCT
The DNA here is from genome assembly GCA_945859785.2 of Tridacna gigas. Lineage (NCBI taxonomy): Eukaryota > Metazoa > Mollusca > Bivalvia > Cardiida > Cardiidae > Tridacna > Tridacna gigas. Next base: position 61,274,178 of record OX244032.2, read on the forward strand.
ATGTTAGTTCATGAAAAGGTCTTCATTTACATATTGAACTTACTGCCTGACATTATGCTTATTTTCCTGCCTTTGTGAGACTTACAGTAGCGTCAAAGTGCCAAATGAATACAAACCAGTAACTTCCTTTACCCGTCACCAAATAATCCTATGCTGTAAGCCTTTACCAGAGGACAAAATTTTGGACTAGTCCAGATTGTAGATGACAAATTGAATGTGACTTAAATGATGTAATTCGTTTTTGAAAGGGTAGAAAACATTGTGAGAAAAAGAGGAAAATTCTAGTTACCAGCATCTTCTCCTTTTCTCATGTTTTCCGAAGGCTTTTTCCTCAAGGACTTTGAAACCCAGGTTTGTGTGTTAAAGGGTGTGTCTTTACCACACAATTCTGAGTTTAATAAGTGGCAAAGAATGGTTTTGAAAATATTGTGGAAAAAGGAAAAAAAATGATGGTAACCAGCATTGTCTCCTTTTCTGACAATGCTTTCTGTCCTTTCAAGAAGAATTCCATATGTTGACCCACATTTAATTTCTTGTTGGTAAATGCTGTCATTTTGGACAAGTCTGAAATTTTGTTGATTGGTAAAGAGTTTAGGATCCTGAAAACAGTAGGCTTTTAAAAAAGTTTTGAGACAATGAGAAAATAAAGTATTTTCTCCCTTTCCTACAATGTTTTCTACATACCCAAAGACAAACCAAATTATGTAAGCCAAATCTAATATGTTATCAGCAAATGTCATCAATTTGGAAAAGTCTAATAATTTGTCCTGGTTGAGAGTTAAAATGCAAAGTGATTAAGTGGTTATTTTGGTCAGATAAAAAACCCTTGGTTATTACAATTTCAAAGCTTTTGTTGATGAAATAGCTGATCATGACTGTCAAGAAAACACCTTTAGTTGTTCTGTGCATTCTAAAATGTTTTAGAGCATCCTCCATACACCCCTGACCTGTAACCTGATGACTTTTGGTTGTTCCCATAGCTAAGGGAAATGCCAGCAGGCTGAAATCCCATAGTGGTATTGGAAGTGCGATCTACTAGTGTCTTCACCATATACCTAAAGAAGAGTATCATACAGCATTCAGAAAGTGGGTAGATCTTTGTAAAAAGGCTGTAGAGGCAGATAGGCATACTTTGAAGGGCTCAAAAAAAGAAAATCTTGATATTGCCAACATAATTGGAACAAGAGGGCCATGATGGCCCTGTATTGCTCCACTGCCGTTTAAATACATGTATCATGTATGTAATTGGCATTGACTGAAACATAAGTCATAAAAAGTTTGTATGGCGATAAAGTCTCTTAGAAATAAAAGCCTAGTCGCACCCCCCCCACCCCCTTATGTCAGTGAATAAAGTCTAAACAAGTATTATTCATGCCAAATATCAATGAACTTTTACAAAGAGTGATCTGACAAGAAGATTTCCATAACTTAAAAGCAGAAAACATTTTTTCAGCGGTATGAATGGTAAAGTTCTGGAGCAAAAAAAATAATGATAGAAGCCTTACTTTATATTAAATATTCAACTCATCTGAGCATAACTATTTACATCGAAATAAATCACTTTCACTGAAACCTGAAAATTTTCTTTTCCCAAAAACCTGAATATCCAACACCAACAAACACTATGTAATAGTGCAGTTTGACAATCAAGGAAGTTCAGTGGTAACAAGCAATATATCTATTATAACAGGAGTTATCAGCATAAAGGCTTCAGTCATATTGACTCATGTACTAGTTGATCAGGGTAATACACCTGTGGACAAAATTGATATTTATATAATCAGCTTTATAACAATGATCGTGAAAATGTAGGTATCATTCCTTATCTTGAAAACTGTCACTAGAATATGTTGATTTGATTTGTTGTCATAATGGGGATAGGAGTAATGGGCAGATGGTGAGGTTGGCTTATTCCGTACACCTTATGGGTAAATCTGTACACACCTTCGGGTAGTTCCGTACATTTTTTTTGGTCACTTTTGTGAATGTGTATTATGGTTTTACCAAACATGTTTGTTTGGATTTTTTTGGGGGCAGGAATGGGAGTCGAGAGTGATAAGTTTTGGTCTTTCCTCTCCACAAAATTTCAGAATATGGTTTAGAAACCAAAGTTCCCAAAGCACATCCTCCACCCAGGCCTTCTCCTGATATGTGTAAACGTTACCGGGAACACTATCTTCTATATTAAGTAACATTAGTAATTGTCCTACTTTTTCGTCCAATCAGAAGGCTTATATTTGAAAAAAATCTGACTGTCTATTTCCTTTAAACTGCCTCAAGCAGCGTTTATTTTGACCATTCAGTCAGTTAAATGTCGCGTTTATTTTGGTTTCCTGCACTGTGTGCATAAAACCTGCTTCCCTCATTAATATTCATCTACCATTTAAATTTACACATAAAAGTACCGAAAACTTGACAAACGCTGTGGAAAGAAGAAAATGGGAAAACACAACAATGTTTTGTAACCTCTTTCACTGCCAATGTCGCATTGGAAAGACTGTGGATGGCGTAGATCAAGATCAGACTGCACAAAACGAGCAGCTACACCATCAGCTATCTTGTGTTAGTCTTCAATCAAAAACAGATTTAACTCAAACGAGAAAGATACTTATAGACCACGTGGAAAGTCGGCTCCCTTTAGTTGGCAACAAAAGAGTTAAACATGTGTCAGACAATCTATATTTTGAAATATACAGAAAATCCATATCGTAGTAAACCAGTTTATTGTGGTGTCATATCGATACAGGCATTTAACATAAAATAGCTGAGCCATGCTCTGTGAAAAGGGGGCTTAATGCATCTGTAAAAGAGTATTGACCAGGTAAGCCTGCGCAGACCACGCAAGCTTACAAGCCCCCAACTTTTTTGCTTTCGGCCAATTTTCTGCATTTCAAAGGACTATTTTACTTACTTATTTCGTCAGTTTTCAGCGAAAATGGATTTTAAGGATCCATAATCATGTGATGTTGTGCTTGGTACCATGCCTCACGGAGGTGCATCAAGCCCCCTTTTGCCGGGATGTAGCATTTTTTCCATCCTTCACAATAATTTGTGAATGAATGAAGTGGGAAAGTCCATGTGATGTTAGATTTAACATTGTTTTAGCGATGATGCAATTAGGGCGTGTCTTTGCGAATGATGAAGCGAGAAACTCCATATATGGCACCAATGTTTTAGCAATGACGTAATTAGGGCGGACAATGACTAAGTCAGTTAGACGCTGTGAAGAAAAAAATTAAACGATTTAAACAGCTACGCTCCCTCCTTTTGGCTGTTTAAATTGTTTAATTTTTAGCTCCACTGGCCAAAGGCCAGCGGGCTTATGTCATGGCCCGGTGTCCGTCGTGCGTCCGTCCGTCCGTCCGTGCGTCCGTCCGTCCCTCTGTGCGTTAACTTTTATTTCAAACATCTTCTTCTCTGAAACTACCCATCCAATTTTCATGAAACTTCACAGAAATGATCCTGCCATGGTCCTCTTCAGAATTTCTTGAAAGAATTTGATTCCTTCAAAAACTCTGGTTGCCATGGCAACAAAACTGAAAAATATTGGAAATCTTTAAAAATCTTCTTGTCTGAAACCATAAGGCGTAGGGCTACCAAATTTGGCATGTAGCTTTATGTAGTAGACCTCTATCATGTTTCTTCAAATTATAGCCCTGGGGTCAAAATTGGCTCTGCCCCAGGGGTCACAAGTTTTACATAGGCTTATATAGAGAAAACTTTAAAAATCTTCCTGTACCTAGCCATAAGGCCTAGAGCTACCAAATTTGGCATGTAGCTATATCTAGTGCACCTCTACCAAGCAGGCCAAAATTTTAGCCCTGGGGTCAAAATTGGCCCCGCTGCAGGGGTCACAAGTTTTACATAGGCGTACATAGTGACAACTTAAGAAATCTTCCAGTACCTAGCCATAAGGCCTAGAGCTACCAAATTTTGCATTTAGCTTGATCTAGTGGGGGTCTACCAAAAGTGCCCAAACTACAGTCCAGGGGTCAATTTGGCCTCATGCTGGGGCGGGAGGGGGGGGGGGTTCACAAGATTTATATGGGCTTATATAGGGAAAACTTTTAAATCTTGGTGTACAAAGCCATAAGGCTTAGGGCTACCAAATTTTGCATAATTATAGCACTGTCTAGTGGACAACTATAAAGAGGGCCCAAGGTACAACCCTAGGATCAAGTTCGGCCCTGCACCAGGGGTCACAAGTTTTACATGGGTTTATGGAGTAAAAACTTCAGAAACCGTCTTGTTACTAGCCATAAGGCCAAGAACTCCCAAATTTGGCCATAAACATGTGCTTATAGGGTGAAAATTCAAAAATCCTTTTGCTCCTAACTGCAAACCCAAGGGCTACCAAATCTGGATCACTTTTGATTTTATTTTTAACTTAGCCTTGCATCAGGGGTCTTATGTTTTACAGAGGCTTCATATGGACGAGACTTGAAAATCACCTTATTTATAACCATACAGCATAGACTTGTATTATTTTGGCATGTGGCTTTATCTTGTGGACCTCTACCAGGGTTCAAGTAATTATCGCTCTGGGATCAAAAATGGCTTTTCCCTGCGGGTCTCAACTTTCACATGGGCTTTTACAGAGAAAACTTTGTAAGTCTTCATTTTGAAACCATTTGGCTCAGAATTGAAATGTTTAGTATTTATGGTTTATATTTATAAGCCAGTGGAGCGATACAGGGCCATCATGGCCCTCTTGTTTTTAGCTCCACTGGCCGAAGGCCAGCGGGCTTATGTCATGGCCTGGTGTCCGTCGTGCGTCCGTCCGTCTGTGCGTCCGTCCGTCCGTGCGTTAACTTTTATTTCAAACATCTTCTTCCCTAAAACTACCCATCCAATTTTTATGAAACTTCACAGAAATGATCCTGGCATGGTCCTCTTCAGAATTTCTTGAAAGAATTTGATTCCTTCAAAAACATTGGTTGCCATGGCAACAAAACTGAAAAATATTGGAAATCTTTAAAAATCTTCTTGTCTGAAACCATAAGGCGTAGGGCTACCAAATTTGGCATGTAGCTTTATGTAGTAGACCTCTATCAAGTTTCTTCAAATTATAGCCCTGGGGTCAAAATTGGCTCTGCCCCAGGGGTCACAAGTTTTACATAGGCTTATATAGAGAAAACTTTAAAAATCTTCCTGTACCTAGCCATAAGACCTAGAGCTACCAAATTTTGCATGTTGCTATATCTAGTGGGCCTCTACCAAGCAGGCCAAAATTTTCGCCCTGGGGTCAAAATCGGCCCTGCCACAGGGGTCACAAGTTTTACATTGGCTTACATAGTGACAACTTAAGAAATCTTCCTGTTTTGATTTTTTTTTTGAAATTAGACTTGCATCAGGGGTCTTATGTTTTACAGAGGCTTCATATGGACAAAACTTGAAAATCACCTTATTTATAACCATACAGCATAGACTTGTATTATTTTGGCATGTGGCTTTATCTTGTGGACCTCTACCAGGGTTCAAGTAATTATAGCTCTGGGATCAAGAATGGCTGTGCCTTGCGGGTCTCAACTTTCACAAGGGCTTTTACAGAGAAAACTTTTGTAAGTCTTCATTTTGAAACCATTTGGCTCAGAATTGAAATGTTTAGTATTTATGGTTTATAAGCCAGTGGAGCGATACAGGGCCATCATGGCCCTCTTGTTTGAAATTAGCCTTGCATCAGGGGTCTTATGTTTTACAGAGGCTTCATATGGATGAAACTTGAAAATCACCGTATTTATAACCATACAGCATAGACTTGTATTATTTTGGCATGTGGCTTTATCTTGTGGACCTCTACCAGGGTTCAAGTGATTATCGCTCTGGGATCAAAAATGGCTTTTCCCTGCGGGTCTCAACTTTAACATGGGCTTTTACAGAGAAAACTTTTGTAAGTCTTCATTTTGAAACCATTTGGCTCAGAATTGAAATGTTTAGTATTTATGGTTTATATTTATAAGCCAGTGGAGTGATACAGGGCCATCATGGCCCTCTTGTTACTTCACACTGTCTATTACGTACCTGGGCCCCTACGAATATTATTATGCCCCCCTTCAACGAAGTGGGGGTATATTTCTTTGCACATGTAGGTCGGTCGGTCCATCCGTCCGTCTGTCGGTCTGTCGGTCGCTCTGTAGACCTTACCTTGTCCAGATAATAACTAGACACAGAAGTGACCTAGGTTTGTCAAATTTGACACAGACATGCGTCTCAGAATGTAGATGATCCCTATTGATTTTGAGGTCAATCGGTCAAATATCAAGGTCAGAGTGACCGTCAGCATGTTGATATATAGACCAAACCTTGTCTGGATGATAACTAGACACAGAATTGACCTAAGTTCGTCAAATTTAGCACAGACGTTCGTCTCGAAGTGTAGATGATCCCTATTGATTTTGAGGTCAATCGGTCAAATGTCAAGGTCACAGTGACCGTCAACATGTTGATATATAGACTAAACCTTGTCCAGATGACAACTAGACACAGAATTGACCGAGGTTCGTCAAATTTGGCACAGATATTTGTCTCGGGGTGTAGATGATCCCTATCGATTTTGAGATTAATTTATCAAAGGTCAAGGTCACAGTGGCCTTCAACTTAATGATATATAGACCAAACCTTGTCCAGATGATAACTAGACACAGAATTGACATAGGTTCTTCAAATTCTTTACAGATATTCATCTTGGAGTGTAAATGATCCCTATTGATTTTAAGGTAAATCCGTGAAAGGTCAAGGTCACAGTGACCACCAGATGATTCAGGGCCCGTGCTGCCGTTCGCCACTTTAGCCATTTGCTCAAAAAAAATTAAAATGTCTCAAAAATCATCATATGTGGCTCAACTTGTGGCTCCAACATTTTATTCGTGTATTATCGGGGACGTAGTAAGCATCGAAGTCGACTGGGAAAAAACAGAAGTCGAATGCGCGTGCCGAGAAGAAAATCAATAACCCTGTCTGTGTATCGGCGACTGTTTACAATCTTGTATGTATACACACAGCGGTGTGTATAATTATGCGAACTGTTGACAGATTATCACGTTTAACAATTGAAGTGGACTATAAATCAGACAATTAAAGGATGTTAATTACTTGATTAGCGATTATTGCCGACGCATGTCGGTACTTTGACCCATCTCCAATTAAAGATGGACTTGTCAACAAATTATCGGCAATTAAAGGATGTTTTTCGGCGACTGATATCAGTTTATGATCTGTGCCACTTCCTGTATCAATGTGGCAGTAGGTGGGCATGACTGTTTTACAAACATACATCTTGTTATTCCTGTATATAAGATATGTATGTGTGCATGTATCGATATGATTTTCTATGTATTTATTGTTTGTCTGTTTGGTTTTTACCAGAAAGCAGTACCAGTCATGTGTGTATTGAAAAAAAAATATGTCCAAGTCTAAAAGGAAAATCCATAAACTGATGATGAAACGGATGTCATTTTGTCTTAAACAAGACTGAAAAACAGGCATTGAAGCTGCGGTATAAAACCTCATACCACAAAACATGGCAGTTTCTGTATTCATCAAGAAAGTGACAATATTATATTAGATGTGAAATTTGTAACATTGACTTCTCAGACTCATGTGCTCACGGCAGTCGGTGTTACTGTACAAACATATTTCATTAAAGAACATTGTATTGCGGCTCAAAATACTGACCAAATGTCAGTAACATCAGTGTTTGAAAAGATAAGAAACAATCAGGCTGAGTCAATAAAAAACGGGTTACAATGGCAGAGATGATTATCATCACAGAACACAACCTACCTCTGTTGTCAGCTGATAAACTTTCTAAAGTGTTCAAGGAAATGTTCCTAGATATTACTCCCAAACACAAGCAGATTATACTCATTTTCAAAGAATTTTTTCAAAGATGATTACTTTTACATAAGAAAATGGGAAAACAGGTCTGCTTCTAAAATCCTTGACAAAATTTGATAAAACTAATACATGTGTTCCTTATGATAGTCTGCCGATGTACTTTTTTTTTAGTTCACCTGAACATGAAGTACTCAAGGTGAGCTTTTGTGACCATGCTATGTCCGGGGTGCGCTGTCCAGGCGTCAACAGTTACCTTGTGTGCACTCTAGAGGCCACATTTTCAGTCATGTACTCATGAAACTTAGAATGTTTGTCTTGGGGACATCTGGGACATCTTTGAAATTGGGTCATTTCGGGTCAAAAAGTAGGTCTCCAGATCAAATTTTATAAAAACCCTGTGTATACTCTATAGGCCATTTTATTTAGTATAATTCTTGTGAAACTTGGTCAGAATACTTTTCTTGATGATGTCTCAGACAAGTTTGAAACTGGGTCATGTTGGGTCAAAAAGTAGGTCACTGGGACAAATCTTAGAAAAATTTTGTGTGCAATCTGGAGGCCACATTTTCTGTTCCATACTCATGAAATATCATCAGAATGCTTGTTAGCTCCACTGGCCGAAGGCCAGCGGGCTTATGTCATGGCCCGGTGTCCGTCGTGCGTCCGTCCGTCCATCCGGTTGTCCGTCCGTCCGGTCGTCCGTCCGTCCGTCCGTCCGTGCGTTAACTTTTATTTCAAACATCTTCTTCTCTGAAACTACCCATCCAATTTTCATGAAACTTCACAGAAATGATCCTGCCATGGTCCTCTTCAGAATTTCTTGAAAGAATTTGATTCCTTCAAAAACTCTGGTTGCCATGGCAACAAAACTGAAAAATATTGGAAATCTTTAAAAATCTTCTTGTCTGAAACCATAAGGCATAGGGCTACCAAATTTGGCATGTAGCTTTATGTAGTAGACCTCTATCAAGTTTCTTCAAATTATAGCCCTGGGGTCAAAATTGGCTCTGCCCCAGGGGTCACAAGTTTTACATAGGCTTATATAGAGAAAACTTCAAAAATCTTCTCGTCTGAAACCATAAGGCATAGGGCTACCAAATTTGGCATGTAGCTTTATGTAGTAAACCTCTATCATGTTTCTTGAAATTATAGCCCTGGGGTCAAAATTGGCTCTGCCCCAGGGGTCACAAGTTTTACATAGGCTTATATAGAGAAAACTTTAAAAATCTTCCTGTACCTGTGCCATAAGGCCTAGAGCTACCAAATTTTGCATTTAGCTTGATCTAGTTGGGGTCTACCAAAAGTGCCCAAATTATAGTCCTGGGGTCAATTTGGCCTCATGCTGGGGAGGGGGGGGGGTTCACAAGATTTACATTGGCTTACATAGGGAAAACTTTTAAATCTTGGTGTACATAGCCATAAGGCTTAGGCTACCAAATTTTGCATAATTATAGCATTATCTAGTGGACAACTACAAAGAGGGCCCAAGTTACAGCCCTAGGATCAAGTTTGGCCCTGCACCAGGGTTCACAAGTTTTACATGGGTTTATTGAGTGAAAAGTTCAGAAACCGTCTTGTTACTAGCCATAAGGCCAAGAACTCCCAAATTTGGCATGTTATTCTTCTAATACACATATTCCCCATTTAGTCCGACTGTAGCCCTGGGGTCAAAGTTTTATGAGGGCTTATATAGTAAAGACTTCTCTTCATGGTTTATATTTATAAGCCAGTGGAGCGATACAGGGCCATCATGGCCCTCTTGTTTTGATGATATCTCTGACAAGTTAAAAAATAGGTCTAGGAGGTCAAAAAGTAGGTCATGAGCACTCATGTGTTTTACGTCATTACAACCAGAATCTCTTCAGCTTTATTAATCCTAGATGACTTTACTCAGGTGAGTGCTTTAGGGCCAGTGGCCCGATTGTTTTATTTGATGCCATGTCATGGAAAAAGGAGGCTTTTTTTTTTTTAAAGGGGGAAGGAATATAATTTCAACGAAATGGCTTGTTCAAATCATATCCATTGGGTCAAAATTGGCCCTACCTCAGGGGTCCAAAATCTTACATGTGCTTATATATTGCCGTCCCTCCCTTTTTTAGCTCACCTGAGCACGAAGTGCTCATGGTGAGCTATTGTGATCGTGCTGTGTCGGTCGTCCGTCGTGCGTCGTCAACTTTTTACCTTGTGTACACTCTAGAGGCCACATTTTCAGTCTGATCCTCATGAAACTTGGTCAGAATGTTTGTCTTGATAAAATCTGGGACAAGTTCGAAATTGGGTCATGTGGAGTCAAAAACTAGGTCACTAGGTCAAATCTTAGAAAAACCTTGTGTACGCTCTAGAGGCCACATTTTCAGTCCAATCCTCATGAAACTTGGTCAGAATGTTTGTCTTGATAAAATCTGGGACAAGTTTGAAATTGGGTCATGTGGGTTCAAAAACTAGGTCACTAGGTCAAATCTTTGAAAAACCTTGTGTACGCTCTAGAGGCCGCATTTTCAGTCCGATCCTCATGAAACTTGGTCAGAATGTTTGTCTTGATAAAGTCTGGGACAAGTTCGAAATTGGGTCATGTGGGGTCAAAAACTAGGTCACTAGGTCCAATCTTAGAAAAACCTTGTGTACGCTCTAGAGGCCACATTTTCAGTCCAATCCTCATGAAACTTGGTCAGAATGTTTGTCTTGATAAAATCTCGGACAAGTTCGAAATTGGGTCATGTGGGGTCAAAAACTAGGTCACTAGGTCAAATCTTTGAAAAACCTTGTGTACGCTCTAGAGGCCACATTTTCAGTCCGATCCTCATGAAACTTGGTCAGAATGTTTGTCTTGATAAAATCTCGGACAAGTTTGAAATTGGGTCATGTGGGGTCAAAAAGTAGGTCACTAGGTCAAATCTTCGAAAAACCTTGTGTACGCTCTAGAGGCCACATTTTCAGTCCGATCCTCATGAAACTTGGTCAGAATGTTTGTCTTGATAAAATCTCGGACAAGTTCAAAATTGGGTCATGTGGGGTCAAAAACTAGGTCACTAGGTCAAATCTTAGAAAAACCTTGTGTACGCTCTAGAGGCCACATTTTCAGTCCGAACGTCATGAAACTTGGTCAGAATGTTTGTCTTGATAAAATTTCATACGAGTTTGAAAGTGGGTCATGTGGGGTCAAAAACTAGGTCACTATGTCAAATCTTCAAAAAACCTTGTGTGTGCTCTAGAGGCCACATTTTCAGTCAGATACTTGTCAAATTTGGTCAGAATGTTTGTCTTGATAAAATCTCGGAAGAGTTCGAAATTGGGTCATGCGGGGTCAAAAACTAGGTCACTAGGTCAGATCTTCAAAAAACCTTGTGTACGCTCTAGAGGCCACATTTTAGTCAAATACTTATGAAACTTGGTCAGAATGTTTGGCTTGATAAAATCTCACACGAGTTCAAAATTGGGTCATGTAGGGTCAAAAACTAGGTCACTAGGTCAAATCATCAAAAAACCTTGTGCACGCTATAGAGGCCACATTTTCAGTCAGATACTTGTGAAATTTGGTCAGAATGTTTGGCCTCTTGACTCAGGTGAGCGATCCAGGGCCATCATGGCCCTCTTGTTTTTTAAGAAAAAGACAAAAAATAAAACTCAAGGGGATACAATGTAATGTTTTGATGCATTTAAATAATGCCATTTGAATAAATTACGTACCTTTATAAGGGAAGGGACCGATTGTAACAGGACAGAAATTCATGGTCACGAACCTTTGGGCAGAATGTGACCTGGATTTCTGACTTTTTGCATAGATGAAAAGTACCTGCTTAGAGACCCATAGATCACCTTTCATATTTAGTTTCATTTGTGGCTATTGTAGATCAAGGGCAGAATTTACAAGGCTTGCAGTCTGATCTTTGTTGAGAGACTCTTGACTAGATTAACCTTGAGATTGTAATTACTGTGGTCTCGTTTGTAGACTGAAAAAGTCTGTTGAGTTTGTTTCGGGCTCTAAAAGTTAACTTCATTCAGCAGACCTCCAGATAAAAGGGAGTGATAGTACATGTATTCTAAATCCATTATTTCTCTTCCAAACCCTATGTTGTGGGTACTCATTACAATTATCTTGATGAGACTATTCTAATGAATACCCATGACATAGGATTTAGTGGAGAGTGATTGATATTTTCAGTTTTGAAATCAAAATCACTCCCTCTATCTGGAGCTCTGATTCAGTCTTAAAATGTTTACCAGACCATAAAAGCTTAGACTCACCCAAATTCAAAGCATTAGCAGACTGCAAATTAAAACTGGCTCAACAGATGGGATTTGTCTTGGAATGAACAGAAAACATTGCTGAACTAGGAGTAAGATGCTGGTAACCAGCATTTTCTCTTTTTAGCTCAACTGAGCACAATGTGCTCAAGGTGAGCTTTTACAATAGTACTGTGTCTGGCATCCGTCGTCCAGGCTTCATCAATTACCTTGTATCCACTCTAGAGGCTACGTTTTTAGTCATATACCCATGAAACTTAGTCAGAATGTTTGTCTTGATAATATCTCAGACAAGTTCGAAATTGGGTCATGTCGGGTCAAAAAGTAGGTCACTGGGCCAAATCCTAGAAAAGCCTTGTGTGCACTCTAGAGGCCACATTTCAGCCTGAAACTTATGAAATTTGGTCAGAATGTTTGTTAGTCTTTATATGTCATTAAAAAGTTAGAAATTGGGTCATGTCAAGTCAAAGAGTAGGTCACTGGGCCAAATCTTAGAAAAACTTTGTGTGCCTTCTAGAGGAAACATTTTCAGCCTGAAACTCATGAGAGTTGGGTAGAATTTTTGTCTTGATAATATCTGGGACAAGTTTGAAATTGGGTGATTTCGTGTCAAAAAGTAGGTCACTGGGCTAAATCTTAGATAACCTTGTGTGCAATCTAGAGGCCAAATTTTCAGCCTGAAACTTATGAAACTTAGTCAGAATGTTTGTCTTGATAATATCTCTGACACATTTGAAATCGGGTCATGTTGTGTCAAAAAGTAGGTCACTGGGCTAAATCGTAGAAAAATCTTGTGTGTACTGTAGAGCCCACAGTTTAAGTCTGAAACTTATGAAACTTGGTCAGAAAGTTTGCCTTGATGATATCTTAGACAAGCTTCAAAGTGGGTCACAACTGGTCAAAAAATAAGTCACTGGACCAAATCTTAGAAAAACCTTGGGTGCACCATAGAGCCCACATTTTCAGTCTGATACTCATGAAACTTGGTCAGAATGTTTGTTTTAATGATATCTTGGACATTTAGTCACATTGGTTCAAAAAGTAGGTCACTTACACTCATGTGTTTTTCATGATTAAAACCAGAATCTCTTCAGCTTTATCAACTGTAGATGACTTCACTCAGGTGAGCGCTTTAGGGCCAGTGGCCCTCTTGTGTCAGATACATCTTCGTAGTATTTAAAACAAAATCATTTCAAAGACTATAATAGTTTCAGCCACATTGGATTTATCATTTGCAAATGCTTTTGATTTGGACAAGTAAAAAAATTTGTAATCTGGTAAAGAGCACCACTTTAATGTTTCTGGTTAAAACTGAAACATAAAATGTCGGTAACCAGCATTTTCTCCTTTTCCCACAATATTTTTTACTCTTTAAGAAAAACATTTAAAGTTTTGAGGCACATTTCTTATTGTCATCTGCAAATGCTTTCTATTTGAGCAAGTCCATAATTTTGTCATTTAGTAAAGATTTAACTCTTTACCACAAAATCCCGACTTTTATTGACCATGAGGAAAAAGCCTTCTGAAAACATTGTGGGAAAAGGAAAATATGCTGGTAACCACAATGTTTTCTATCCTATGAAAGACAAAATTTTATCTTTTTAGTAACATTTAATTTGTCGTTTGCAAATGCTTTCAGTTTGGACAAGGCAAAAATTTTGTCGTTTGGTAAAGGGTTAACTTGAACTCCCAATATATTTTTCTCCAAGAAAATCTCAGTGTAAAGATTACAGAAAGTATCAGCTGGACAGAGCTCTTACATCTTGTTGGATTAGAGGAAAACTGCTGTTTAACCCTCTACCGGACGACAAAATTTTAGACTGGACCAAATTGAAAGCATTTGCAGATGACAAATTAAGTGTACCTTAAACAGTGATTTTATGTATTGGATAAGATGGAAAACATTGCAGGAAAAGGAGAAAATGCTGGTTACCAGCATTTTCTCCTTTTCCCGCAATGTTTTCAAAAGGCTTCTTTCTCAGGGTCGTTGAAAGTCAGAATTTTGTGGTAATGGGTTAACCCATCTCCTTGTCTACATTATTAATTTTGTTCAAATACTTTCAAATAAATAAAGCCTGGAAAATACAATTAAGCACAGTTAGACACAGAAATAGGCAAGAAAACATCAAGAGAAATAAAAACATTATTTAAAATACTGATTTTAAGTGATTATGTTATTCTGTGTGTGGGTACCATAGTTAGTTTTGCTTTAGGTGTGCCATTACCTTTGAAGTTTGGTAAAATAGATGTAAGCTGTTTCTTGTTGGTTCACATTGCTTCCAGTTATCTTTTATCAGTTATATTAACTCTTTACTACATTTACCACACCACATAGCTTAGGACTTGTCCAAATGAACGCATTTGCTGACAACTGTGTAAATGTTACTCAAAAACTTCCATATGTGTTTTGGAGGAAAGAAAAACACAGTGGGAAAGGAGAAAATGCTGATTATCAGCATTTTCTCCTTTTCCCACAATGTTTTCCAAAGAAATATTTTTCTAGACCATTAAAAAATGGAATCATGTGCTTAAGGGTTAAACTCTCGATTGTTCAATAAATCAAATGGACATTAAATTTTTGTTAGATGGACATTCTGTTACAGGTGGTAGACAAATTTCATAGGTATAGTGTAGCCTTAGATCTTATAAAATATCAGTCTGACAGTATCACGTCTGTGATTAGTTTTACTCACAGCATCTTCTTACCAGTCTGATCCTCATCTGTCTGAAAAAGTACTTTCAGTCATACATAACTTGCTACAAGTCAAAATAAATCTGCAAGTGGTAGGACATGTGTGGATTTAGGGCCATGTACTTGGTTGGACATGCTTAGTTTCACAGTGGAGTGACAAATCAGTATAGAATTGAAATATTTTGCAAAATTTTAAAAAAAATTCTTTTAATGGATTATATTCCTTTTCTAGGAGTCATGGGGAATTTTAGTGATACAATTATTGCATCTTCCCAGAAAGAATGTGAGATGTGGAAGAGAATCAAATTCTGTTTCTGCCCTGAGCAAAATCTGAACCTTGAGGGTGCCAAGCATGGGTTGATTTAGTTGATAGTGTAGATTAAGATTAGACTGCACATGATCTTAAATGCCTCACCTGTGTTTATCTTACAAATTCAGGACAGGTTTTGGCGTATTTGGTTTCTGATACTAATTAATTGTTTGAACAAGAGCACAAGCGTGAAAGGAGTGATCAAGTGTTTCCCCCTCGCTACCATTTTGGTATAATCTAATGAAAGATCAGAGCTAATGAATCAACGCTGTACCAGACAGCGAAAGTTAAAATGTGTCAGTATGGAATGCATTTATAGACTACAATTCAAATACGGTCTAAATGATAGAATTTTTCCTTAAATGGGGAGAAAACAGTGGGGATAAAGGAGAAAATCCTAATAACCAGCAATTTCTCCTTTTCCCACAATAGTTTTAAAAACCATCTTACTTAGGTTAATTAAAACATAGGATTGTGTGGTAAAGGGTTAAGTGTGATAGAGGAATCTAATAATGAATTCTTGTAGCAAAACCATTTGAGAATTAACTCTTTACCCACATCTATTCTGTGCAAGAAGGAAAACCCCACCAAAAAGACAGGGGCAAAATTTTATCAAGTGACAGAAATTAATATGATTTATTATTTTTATAGTAAAATTTAGTAGTGATAATCTGATACAGCCTCCTAAATGTTTTCTTTCTTTTCTTGTTTACTCTTATCAGGCTTTAACCAAAGCATCTTTCACAACTTAAGTTTCTTTTGCAGCCAATATAGATCAAGAATAGACTGCGGAAAACATGCAGTGTGATCTTTGATGTACAATGTCCTTTGTATTGTGACTTTGAGACATTCTGTATAAAGGCTGTCTTCAAATTACAATTTTTAGTGTCTTGTTTATAACCTGAATAATTAATTTTGCTTGGTTTATTCTGGGCTTTGACCCTTAACTAAACAATCTTGTGATGATGAGAAAACATTGTGGTAAAAGGAGTTTTAACCACCAAGAGAAGGAAGGCTTATGTGAACATTGTGGGAAAATGAGAAAATCCTCTTCCCGCAATGTTTTTTACCTTCTCCAAAAACAAATTTCACTTGAGGTACATTTATTTTGTCATCTGAAATGCTTTCAGTGGGTCTAAAATTTGGTTGTTTGGCACAGGGTTAAGGGTTAATGGTGATTAGGTGATAAATGTAACATTTTAGGCTCTTTAAGTTTGCTGATAGAAGCATTGTGTGGTGCATAAGAGAAAAGTATAAAACAAGATCAGAGTGCCCAAAACATACAGCCTGATCACTGATCTGTTTACTTGTCATTGTAGAAAGACACTCTGACGCCATGAAATTGGTACTGTGGGTTTTGTTTACTGGCTTAAAAATACTTTATCAGTGGTCTATAATAGGAGTTAATTACTGGATTGGTTGGCAGATAAAAGTCTCTGGACATTTAAGGACACTAAAATCCCACCTCAGTACACTGTTGATTGTGAGCTAGAAAAGCTAAGGCTTTACTGCACAATGCTGCCTTTTAACGACCCTGGGAATGAAGCCATTTGGAAACATTGTGGGAAAAGGAGAAAATGCTGATAACCAGCATTTTCTCCTTTTTCCACAACGTTTTCTACCCTATCAAGAGAAAATTGCACCATTAGAGCCACATTGAAATTGTCGTCTGCAAATGCTTTGAATTTGGACAAGGCTAAAATTTTGTCATCCTGTAAAGGGTTAAGGCTTTCTTCTATTGGTGTGTTAGTTGTAATAATTATTCATAGACTGATAATTAGAAGTGAAACCAGTGTGAAATGGTTCACATGTTGCATTGGGAACAGCTTGCCAATTCAACATGTCTAATTGGTGTCTATTGCTTTTTCTATGTGTGCATTTAAGTGGAATAGAATTGCTCAGTGATAACCTTTAACTCTTTATGACAAAAGTTTAGACTTGCCCAATTTGAAGACATTTTGCAGATAACAAAATGTGACTTAAAAGTTGAGATTTGTCTTGAAAAGATGAGAAAACATTGTTGTAAAAGGAGGAAATGCTGGATACCAGCAGTGTCTCCTTTTTTCACAATTTTTCAAAAGCTTTCTTCCTAGGGGTCGGTAAAACTTTGGATAGTGTGGTAAAGGGTTAAAGTGCTTAATAAATTGAATGGAACATTTTCAATCTGAAGAAATAATCTATATATCGCAAATTAAAGGTTCTCTTGGCTAGACAGTTTCAAGAAATAATGTGCAGTGTAGATTTAAGATCAGATTGCGTGCGCTAGGCAATCTGATCTTGATCTATTCTGGCAGTTTAAGTACAAGAATTTATTTAACAAAATTTTAGACCCTTCTATATTATTAGCACTTGCAGATGACAAATCAGATGTGGCTAAAACTATCAGTTTTGTCTGGAAAAGGGTAGAAAAGAGTGGAAAATGCTGACCACAATGTTTTCTAAAGCCTTTTCTGACAGGATTGTTAGAACTCATGTTTGTGTGGTTAAAAGGTTAAAATGCAGTTTTGCACTGTACATGAGAAAACCTAATCCACCATGTATTCTTATTTTTCATAATGCTGCATTTGGTTTGAACAAAGACTTGAAAAGGGTCACTGGTGAACTTACAGGGGTAAAATGTAAAGTGACATAAAGTTTACCAACCTGGATCTAGGAATTTAAGCAGTAATTGAATACCTATATCATAAAGTGACATAACGGCATTGGAAGTTAGGCAATTCAATAGAATCATCTGTGTACCTAATTTGTTTCAATTAGGGGTTTAAGTTGCTGTACGATTATTGTGTTGACAACAATCAAACAATATCATGGCTCAGCAGCAAGGAAAAAGATTTGGACTTTTACGCCTGAAATCATTTGATGAACGGATTCTAACCAGGAGAGCACGAGCACGACCCCGGCGAGTATCGTAGGTTTCTTTATTAATTTTTATACACATCATAATCCTTTTACTGCCTACCTTCATAATCTTCAACAGTCAATGACCTTAGAAAAAATCTGTTTGTGAAATTTCAATCATAATTTTATGACTATCTTTCTTTTTTACCTTTACACACTTCTTCAGTATGACTAGAATACTGTTGAAAGCAACATAAAACAATGGTCAGATATACAGATTTACTTCCGTATATGTACCGAGTTACTTTATGACGCTGATGTAAAAAATATGAACAAGTGTACATGACAAAACGAGCTGTCCGTATACAGGTGGTATTTTTTTGACAGAATTTTAACAGTTAAAGATCTTGGTATTGATTAAAACACCTTACTAAACAATGCTGTGTTTTAATGGACCCTGCAGATGATGACTTTTGAAAACATTGTAAGAAAAGAAGAAAATGCTGGTAAACAGCATTTTCTTCTTTTCTCACAAAGTTTTTCTACCCTTTCAAACACAAGGTCCAAGTCCCATCATCGTGGCCGAATTTGATTGGTCTGCATATGCTTTCAATTTGGACAAGTCTAAAATTTTGTCAGCTGGTAATGGATTAACTCTTTACAAGATGACAAAATTTTGGACTGGTTCAAATTGGAAGCATTTTGTGGATGACATGTTTCTTTGAAATGATGCGATTTGTATCAGAAATGGTAGAAAATATTTACCAGCATTTTTCTTCTTTTCCAAAAATGTTTTCAAAATCCTGTTTCCTCATGTCATTAAGACCCATGATTTTGTCGCAAAGGATTAACCCTTTACCAAATATTCCTGGGTTTTAATGACCCAGGGAAAGATGCCTTTTGAAAACATTGTGGGAAAAGGGGAAAATACTGGTAACCAGCATTTTCTCCTTTTTCCTTTTTTGTTTTTTTTGCACATGGACAAATTCCACCATTTGAGTCATCTTTAATTTGTTGTCTGCAAATGCTTTCAGTTTGGTACAGGCTTAAATTTTGTTGTTTGGTAAACAATAAACCCTTTACCACCCAATCCTGACTTTTAACGACCTGTGAAAGAAGCTGTTTGAAAACATTGTGGGAAAAGGAGAAAATGCTGATAACCAGCATTTTCTCCTTTTCCCACAGTGTTTTCTACCCTTCCCGAAACAAATTTTAACTTTTCAGTTACATTTATTTTGTCGTCTGCAAATGCTTTCAATTAGGACTAATGTGTAATTTTGTCGTTTGGTAAAGAGTTAAGCAATTTGATACCGAATTCACTGACATACAAAAACCAGAAAGGAGAGTCAAACCAGTGATATTCATGTATAATATTGCAGTAAGTGACTAATGAGAGGAAATTGCTTAAACCGTACGATGCTTAACAAATGAAAGTGATTTTTTACATTCTTTAAAAAAAGAAAGAAACCATTCTCATGTATTCGAAAGTCTAAGTAGGACCTCACATAATATCAGACATAGAAGATTTATGATCAGAGCACAGGTTCCGTGCAGCCTGATCTGAATCTGCATTGTCTGAAAAAGCAGCCAAACTTGCGTTCTGGTACAGTTTCACCTTTTACTGTATTACCATTGTCAGCTCCACTGTCTGACAGCCAGGAGAGCTTATCCCTTTCCCAAATGACAAATTTTAGCCCCTCCCAAATTTAAAGCATCTGCAGACGACAAATTTGAAAATGGTACAAATGAACTTAAGGTTTTTTGACAGGGTAGAAAACATTGTGAGAAAAGGAGAAAATGCTGGTTACCAGCATTTTCTTCTTTTCCCACAATGTTTTCAAAAGGCCTCTTCCTCAGGGAGGTGAAAACACGGGATTGTTTGATAAAGGGTTATGTCATTGTTACAGTCATCAGCTGGTTAGCCTTGGGCAGTGGCCTTATTTGTAAACTTTCTTTCTGAATCAACATGTAATGTTTTCATCAGACACCTTACAAACTTAGACAAATTGATAAACAAATAAAGATGTGCATCTAGTCAAAATGGACAAACTCTAGCGATCAAGGCCAAGAGTTATGTGCCCTTCAACTCTTTTCCTGCCAAATACAGTGTTTAATCCATTTTTCGTAGGTGGGAAAATATAGAAAATATAACTCCATTTCAAATGAAGAGATTTTTGACAAAAGATAGAATCAAGTTGTGGACACTTCAGATCTAAGATCAGGTTACATGATGCTCTGTGCTGCCTCATCCTGATCCACACCTTCCACAAAAGATACTTATGTTGCCAATAGCAGTGCAATTATTAAAGTCTTTCCCAGATGACAGATTTTAAAGCTGGTCCATGATGAAGGTATTAACAGATCAATGTGCTTGGCATCAAATGGTTAGACTCGTCTTTGAAAGGGACTATAAGCTTTTGAATGCCTATTTCATAGGGTTATTAAAACACAGGATTATTCATGGTAAAAGGTTTATTACTTGAAAATGTTTAATTTTTTACCACACAATCCCATATTTTAATGACCCTGAGGAAGAAGCCTTTTGAAAACATTGTGGGAAAAGGAGAAAATCCTGGTAACCAGCATTTTCTTCTTTCCCACAATGTTTTCTACCCTATTCAAGACAGGTTCCATCATTTAAGCCACATCTAAATTGTCGTCTGCAAATGCTTTTGATTTGGACAAGTCTAACATTTTGTCGTTTGGTAGAGTTAAACTTTCAGGTCCATTTTAGTTTTTTACCAGACTGTGTCTTTTAAAAGACATTCCTTTCTGCTTTGTGTTCTCTATTGTGGGTGGTATTGGACCAGAATTGAGAGGTTACTTTGTACATTTTGTGTAGTTTGATCTTACATCCATTCTCAGATGGCTAGCCTTGAAATTTAGAAGTAGAAAAAGTATTTAGAATCGTTGGTGTGCAATACCTGATGACAGAGTTGAAGATTTTAAAATCCTTAGACAGCAGGATACACTGGTATTTGGTAGTTGTTGCAATTTCAAGGCTTATTAGCCAAGAGGATCTTCCAAATAAAAAAAAAAAGGGGGGGGGGGTCTCCAATCAGCATGATCTGCATTCTTGATCCTCACTTCCCTCTGAAACAAGTAAATTTATCCAAAGCAGCTAAAGGGTTAGAGGAGAAACAGAGACATTTTGATAGGTACCCTAGAAACCATAAAATCTTGGATGTTTTTTTGGTATAACCTTCAACCTTTTTATCCTTAGAACACAAAGGGGTCCATAATAGTTTGGCTGTGGAGGCTGTTAAGTTCTAATCAATGGTGTCTTGGTTCAATTTTACTGATGGCATGGGGGATGCCCTTGGACAAGACACTTGAAGAATCCTATCTGATGGCACAGCTGAGCCATGATACAACTAAAATGTTAACCCTTTACCACACAGTCCCGACTTTTAACGACCCTGGGAAAAAAAGCCTTAGAAAACATTGTGGGAAAAGGAGAAAATGCTGGTAACCAGCATTTTCTCCTTTGCCCACAATGTTTGCTACCCTTCCGGAAATAAATTTCAATTTTTGAGTCCCAATCATTTTGTCTTCTGCAAATGCTTTCAATTTGGACTTGTCTAAAATTTTATGGTTCGGTAAAGGGTTAATTTTTTAAGTGGTTTAGAGCACCCTTTAACTTTTTATGAAACAGTCCCATGTTTTTACCACCCTGGCAAAGAGAACTTTGAAAAAAGAAATTTAGGAAAAGGAGAATAAGCTAGCAACTAGCATTTTCTCCATTTACCACCGTTTTTTTATACGCCCAAAGGGTCGTATTATGTTATACCCCCGGTCGTCCGTCCATCTGTCCGTTAGCAATTTCTTGTGTGGGCAACTCCTCCTACAGTTTCCATGTGGAATTATTTGAAACTTGCCACAATGAATCTGTATGATGTCTAGTTGTGCATGTGACTGTTAAAATTTGGATCGCTGTCTACGTTCTAAAATTATCTGCCCTTGATTTCTGAAATAACCAACTTTTCACTTTGAATTTTTGTTCAGGCCATAACTTCCATACCACAAAAGGTATCAGCTTGAAACTACATACACTGATAGAACACACTATGGAGAAAAGCAGTGCACAAGGACCATAACTCTGCTGCTCTTGTTTTTTGAGTTAGTGCCCTTTGTTAATTTCCAATTGAATTTTTGTCCAGGCCATAACTTCCAAACTATAAAAGCTATTAACTTGGAACTTCATACACTGATAGAACACATTATGGGGAAGAGCAGTGCACATGAACCATAACTCTCCCACCTTTATTTTTTGAGTTATTGCCCTTTGTTAATTTTCAGTTTGAATTTTTGTTCAGGCCATAACTTCTAAACTTTAATATCCATCATCTTGAAACTTCAAAGACTAATAGAACACATTATGAAGAAGTGCATTGCACAAGAACCATAACTCTGCCATCCTTCTTTTTGAGTTATTGCCCTTTGTTAGTTTTCACTTTGAATTTTCGTCTGGGCCATAATTTCTAAATTATAAAAGCTATGATCTTGAACCTTCAAAGACTGATAGAACACCTTGTGGAGAAGAGCAATTCACAAAAATTGTAATTGTGCCACCCTTATTCTTTTAGTTATTGCCCTTTAATATTTTTCTCATTAGATTTTTGTTTGGGCCAGATCTTCCAAACTGTAAAAGCTATCAACTTGAAACAATATATACTGATAGAACAGATTGTGGAGAAGTGCAGTAAACAAGAACCATAACTCTGTCACCCTAAGTTTTTGAGTAATTGCCCTCTAATAACTTCATTTTGAATTCTTATCCTGGCTACATCTTCCAAACTAGAAAAGCTATCAACTTGAAACTTCATACACTGACAGAACAAATTATGGAGAAGTGTCATGCACAAGAACCATAACTCTGATACTCTTATTTTTTGAGTTATTTCCCTTTATTTATTTTTAAATTTTTACTTTTGAATTTTTGTCTGGGCCATAACTTCCAAACTATAAAAGCTCTCAACTTGAAACTTCAAACACTGATACAGTGTTTCATTTACCTGTGCGTCCTGCGTCAGGGACGCAAAGAAATCACCAAGGACGCAAAACTTTGAGATATGTGCATTTTCGAGACGCACTGATTTTGATATCAATGCGTTTTGCAAAATTTCGTTTGATCCCGATCACTTAAAGTGGTCTTTTTTTCCTTACCCAAAATTTCTTTATGCATGCTTAAACCTGTACCTTATAATACAGTTTTACTGATCCTGAGGAAGAATGCTTTCAGTAAACATTGAAGGAAAAGGAGAAAATGATGGTAAGAAGTATTTTCTTCTATTCAGACGATCTTTTCTACCCTTTAACAGAAAAAATCTCATCCTTTGAACAACATTTATTGTCTGCAAATTCATTCAAATTACGTTAAGTCTAGAATGTTGTTGTCTGGTAGAGAGTTAACGCTTTAACTGCCAAAGAGGCAAGCCTGGGTAGAGCTGTCTGTTTACTTTTTATCACACAGTCTCGATTGAAAGGGCTTTTAAGAAACATAGGAGAAGGAGAGATAGCAGGTAACTGGCATTTTCTCCTTTATCCACAATGTTTTTCGACCCTTTCACATTAGAAAAATTTCATTTGAGTACTATTTAAGTCTTTACCACACAATCCCGATTTTTAACGACCCTGAGAAAGAAGCCTTTTGAAAACATTTTTGGAAAAGGAGAAAATGCTGGTAACCAGCATTTTCTCCTTTTACCAAAATGTTTTCTATCCTATCAGAGAGCTTAAGCACATTTGTATTCACTTTGAATTTGTTGTCTGCTGATGGTTTGAATGTGGGAGATTCTAAAATTTGTTGTGTGGGAAAGGGTTAATTTGTTGTCTGCACATGCTCTCAGTTTGGACAGGTCTAAAGTTTTGCTGTGTTGTACAGATTTAGGTGTAGGTTTCCAAGACACTGCCAAGAATGAAAGCTCTATTAATTTACTATATGAGTCATGCACTGGCAAAAGGGGGCTTGCCTCTCCGTGATCCGTGATACAAAGAAAATCATCACATAATTACAGAACCATAAAATCCTTTTAGTCTAACAGCTGATTGAATCATTAGGTAGATTGATCCTGTAACATGCAAAATATTGACCTATAGCAAAAAGTTTCGGCCCAGGTCAGCCTGCGCAGTCTGCGCAGGCTGACCTGAGGTCAGTACTTTTCACAGATGCATTCAAGCCCCTTTTTACAGAGCATGGCTCATGTTGAAGTCGTGAAACATATCATATGACATTTAGTTTTGCGTTGAATAACTTCTTGAAATAGATATCAAAGGTAAATGTGCATAGGACATTTTTGTTCAGTGCATTCTACTAGCACGATTGTGGCAATTAAAGATCTCTTTAATCCTTTACCTCACATTTCCGAGATTTAACAACCCCCCCCCCCCCCCCCAAAAGGAAAACGACTTTTGAAAACATTGTGGGCAAAGGAGAAAATGCTAATAACCTGCATTTCTCCATTTCCCACAATGCTTTCTACTCTTTCAAAGAAAAGTTCCCTTATTAATGCAACATTAAGTTTGTTGTCTGTAAATGCTTTCAGTTTTGACCAGTCGAAAATTATAATGTTTGGTAAAGGGTTAACCTTTAGCAAACAATCATTTGTTTTCATTTACTCACGTTATAAGGCTTTTCGAAACATTATGGGTAAAGGATAAAATGATACTTAACTCTTTTCCAAATGGTTATATTTTATACCCCCACAAACGAAGTTTGTGGGGGGTATACTGGAATCAGCCTGTCGGTCGGTCGGTTGGTCGGTCGGTCGGTCAGTCGGTCGGTCGGTCGGTCATGCGGTCGGTCATGCAGTCGGTCGGGCGGTCGGTCTGTCCGCAAAATCTTGTCCGGACAACTCCTCCTACAGTTTCTGTCTGATTCACTTTAAACTTGGCAGAAGTGTTCATTAGGAGCTGTAGATGTGCAAGACACACATTTTGTAAAAATTCCATCAAGAATTACTGAGTTACTGCCCCTGATTTGACTTAAAAATGCTTGTCCGGACAACTCCTCCTACAGTTTCTGTCTGATTCACTTTAAACTTGGCAGAAGTGTTCATTAGGAGCTGTAGATGTGCAAGACACACATTTTGTAAAAATTCCATCAAGAATTACTGAGTTATTGCCCCTGATTTGACTTAAAAATGCTTGTCCGGACAACTCCTCCTACAGTTTCTGTCTGATTCACTTTAAACTTGGCATAAGTGTTCATCAGGAGTTGTAGATGTGCAAGACACAACTTTTGTGAAAATTCTATGAAGAATTAATGAGTTATTGCCCCTGATTCACATTTAAAATGCTTGTCCGGACAACTCCTCCTACAATTTCAGTCCGATTCGCTTTATACTTGGCAGAAGTGTCCATTTGGAGTTGTAGATGTGCAAGATGCAAATTTTGTGAAAATTCCATCAAGAATTACTGAGTTATTGCCCCTGATTTGACTTAAAAATGCTTGTCCGGACAACTCCTCCTGCAGTTTCTGTCTGATTCACTTTAAACTTCGCAGAAGTGTTCATTAGGAGCTGTAGATGTGCAAGACACACATTTTGTGAAAATTCCATCAAGAATTACCGAGTTATTGCCCCTGATTTGACTTACAAATGCTTGTCCGGACAACTCCTCCTATAGTTTCTGTCTGATTCACTTTAAGGAGGTCTTTTCTGTCATATGTATAGTTGGCCAACATTATGCGAAAAGGCACCTTTGGACATTTGCAACAAGCGTGGATCCAGACCAGCTGCTGTGTCTCGGACATAATGTCAGATCATGGTCTACACTTTTTTACACTCATTTAATTTTGTGTCCAATTAAATTGATATTTTGCATAAATATTCACCAGGACCAGTAGAGGTTCAAGATGCATTTTTCTCAAATGTTTGCCAAATTAATTACCCCTGAATTTACTCAAAACTTCTTGTCCAGAGAACTATTGCTTCTGTTTAAGTCTTATTCACTTGATATTTGTCATGATATTCACCAGGAGCAGTAGATGTGAAAGCACAGATTTCATGAGTGTTGGCCTAATGATTACAGAGTTATTGTCCCTAAATTGACATTGCAGAGTTATTGCCCCTGTGACATGAAATATAGGGGCGGGGGTATTTATCACCTTTAGTGATAGTTATTCTAGTTTTCACCTGTTCTAATTCAATGCATTTGCATACGACAAATTTAATGCGGCTTAAATAGAGGAATTTTTCTGTGGAAGGGTAAAATACATTGTGGGAAAAGAGGAGAAAATGCTTGTTACCAGCATTGTCTCCTTTTTCCACAATGCTTTTAGAAGCCCTTTTCATAAGGGTTGTTAAAACTTGGGATTGTGTTGTACAGGGTTAACCAACATTTTAACATTTTTTTCCACCTCCCAAAATGTTTTTAGCTCACCTGAGCACATGGTGAGCTATTGTGATCGTGCTGTGTCCGTTGTCCGTCGTGCGTCGTCTGTCGTCAACTTTTTACCTTGTTTACGCTCTAGAGGCCACATTTTCAGTCATATCCTCATGAAACTTTTGTCTTGATAAAATCTCCGACGAGTTCGAAATTGGGTCATGTGGGGTCAAAAACTAGGTCACTAGGTAAAATCTTAGAAAAACCTTTTGTACCCTCTAGAAGCCACATTTTCAGTCCGATCCTCATGAAACTTGGTCAGAATGTTTGTCTTGATAAAGTTTCGGACAAGTTCAAAATTGGGTCATGTGGGGTCAAAAACTAGGTCACTAGGTCAAATCTTGGAAAAACCTTGTGTATGCTCTAGAGGCCGCATTTTCAGTCAGATACCCGTGAAACTTGGTCAGAATGTTTGTCTTGATAAAATCTAGGACAAGTTTGAAATTGGGTCATGTGGGGTCTAAAACTAGGTCACTAGGTCAGATCTTGTGTACGCTTTAGAGGCCACATTTTCAGTCAAATACTTATGAAACTTGGTCAAAATGTTTGGCTTGATAAAATCTCACACGAGTTCAGAACCCTAGCTCACCACTGTGAAACCATGAAATGCATGAATATGTGAGCTGTCACCGTGATATGATTGAAATAATGTTGGAAGCAGCATAAAACAACATTCAATCAATCAGTGCCTAAACTTTGCTGGTGTATTGTAAATTTCTTCTAATGACTTAAAATTCATATTTACTTGACTGTACATAATAAGAAGTAGTTTTTTTTTTTTTATATAAAGAACTAGAAATTGACCTGTAATGAATAGGGCTGTTTCATAAATACCATCAAGAGAAGGACTGGATTAATTGGCAATTTGTTGTGGATTTAATTAGATATGCTTGTCCACTTGGGGAAATTTAAGTAACCATGAATGACAATTTTATTTGATGTAACACATTATATGTTTTCTAAAGATAGAAATGTTGGTAAGAACAAAGGCTTTTGGAAATGTTGATAAGAACAAAGGCTTTTACCTTGTACAAAAGATCCAGCCTGTTCACAACAAAGCAAAATTATTTAAAATCATCATGGAAAAAAAAAAACAGCACATTAATGCCTCTTTTTCCCACAATGTAACAATTTTTTCAAAACTCTTTTTTTCTCAAGGGTTTTAAAGGTTGGAATTTGTGATAAATGGTTAAATTGTAAGTAACTTGTCTCATACAGACAGAAGATATTAAACTACTGCAGATTGTTGCAGAAAGTTGAGTCATGGCGCACTGACGTTTTACCAAAATTTTGTACTTGTCCAGATGCAAAGCATTTGTAGACAACAAATTCAACAAGGCTCAAATGATGGGATCTGCCATTGAAAAGGGTCAAAAACATTGTGGGAAAAAGTGAAAATGCTCAGTAACCAACATTGTCTTCTCTATACTCACTCACACATTTCACCATAAATGAAAAGCAAAAGACTCAGATTCTTTTGCCGATAGCGAGACGCATATGCTATGGATTTAATTGTTGACTCAACCTTACAATCTAACAACAGAAACATGAATTTAAATCTGTTAAACAAAAACATGTCATCCACGTAATGGCCAAAACCGCGATGTCCAGCCAAAAAACAGAGAAGTTACTCTGAAAAGGCTGTATCCCAGAACAGTCGAGCGTACATGGGATTTCGTAGGAACTACCATAATAGAAACTATATTATTACATAGCTGAACGAAGTGAACCTGTCGTAAAGGGGTACTCGCTAGAACTGACTCCTTCTCGATCTATCTACCCATACATTATTTGTGCTCTCATTTGATTGGTCAATCCTTCGTAAACGTGTCATTTTGTTGCAGGTGCGTATCAAGAAGACAAAGCTTTTCCACTATACTGCGTACCGCGGAAAAGAAATATTCTCTTTTATAGACAATGTTTAGCTCCTCTGGCTGAATTGGTCTTGTATGACTCGTGTATCCATCCGTGTGTGTGTCTGTCAGTGTGTCCATCCATGCTTTAACTTTTTTCCCCCAAACATTATGCTATCAAACATGGCACATAATTTTATCTAGTGGACTTTTACGAAGATTATTCAAATTATAGCCCTCATGCCAAAATTGGCCCTGTCTTTAGGTCATAAGTTATACATGGACTTAAATTTAGAAAAACTTTAAGAGTCTTCTTGTTTCTAATTATTAGATCTACTGTGACCAAATTTTGGAAGTAGCTTTATCTAGTAGACCTCTATCAAGATTGACCCTTTGAAAGCCCTGTGGTAAAAGTTGGCCCCACCCCTGGGGTCACAAGTTCGACATCGGCATATAAACTTAAGGTAAAACATCTGGTTCTTTACAATTAGGCATAGGATTACCAAATTCTGCATGTAGCTCTATTTAGTGGTCTTCTACTAAAGTAATGAAGTTGATCACTATAAAGTTTATTCAAAAGTAATAGCCCTGGGGCCAAAAGTGGCACAGCCCCCAGGGACACGCCTTTTACAGGGGCTTAAAACTTTAAATACCTTCTTGTGTATAACAATTTGACATAGACCAGTATTATTTGGTATGTAGTTTCATCTAGTGGACCTCTACCAGGATTCAATAAAGTGTAGACTTCAGGCCAAAATTGGTCCCACCCTGGCAGTTACAGCATTCATCTCGACCTTTAGATAGAAAACTTCGAAAATCTTGTGGTCATTTGTCTTGTTGAAAATTTTCTTGTTGGAATACTCTTTGTCAGAGTTCATTGATATTTGGTATGAATGATACCCTATGAGACCTGCTTACAGTATTCATTACCATTTTCTAGTCATGTGAAATGGATACGATTTTTGTGGGGGCTAGGCTTATTTTCTGTATGAAATTTTCATGCAAAACAGATTTCTTACAGTTTAACTGACTGTTGATGCCCATTTTATGTATTGCACATTTATTAGGGAGTGGAGTGATACAGGGCCAGCATGGCCCTTTTGTTCCAAAAACCTTCTAAGATCTGTAGAACATACGTTTGTTTGTAGAGGGTGAAATTGTAAGCTGTAGCAGATTCAGTGAAGAGTTGTCTACATGAAGGAAAGCATAACATGTCTATGAACTCTCTTTAAGGACATTGACCATAAACAAGGTTTTAATATACGCCTGTCACCCAGTGATTAGGCTTCCCTTTCAGGAAATGATAATTTCTTTATACCTCTTAATCACAGACCTCACCTATCAGGTGTCTCAGACTTCAAGCCAGAGGTCTTGGGTTTTGTTCCTCTAAGCTTCAAGGTTATAGTTGGAAATGGTTTCCTTCATTCATTTTGATGTTTATTAGGATAGCTCAACCTGTTTCCACATGAAAACAAATTCGCAGTCGACAACTTTGAAATACATGCTTGATAACTCTCCAGCAGATGACAAAATTTTTGACTCATCAGTGTTTAACTCTTCCAAACCACAAAATTTTAGTTTGGTCCAAATTGAAAGCATTTACAGATGACAAATTAAATGTGACTGAAATAATGAAATTTGTTTTGGGAGGGGAAGAAAACATTGTGGGAAAAGGAGAAAATGCTGGTTACCAGCACTTTCTCCTTTTCCCACAATGTTTTCAAAAGGCTTCTTTTGCAGGATCGTTAAAAGTTTGGATTTTGTGGTAAAGGGTTAAAGCATTTGCAGACTGATTAATGTGTAAAATTGTTTTAAAAGGGCATCAAACCAGATTTTGACCCAAATATATTTTGGGTGTAGAAAGTTGATATTTTGTAAAGAAAAGTCCTAAGGATGTGACTGTTTACCTTTTGTTTTGGAAAAACATAAAAAAAAAAATAAAATGAAAATGCCTCCAGTGGGACTCGGACCCACGACCTTCAAAACCATCATTTGAGTCCATTCAGCTACAGAGGCAATTAACATATTCTTGCATTAAAAATGTATTTGAGCCATGCTCTGTAAAAAGGGTGCTTATTGCATAAGCAAAAATTATTGTCCCAGGTCAGCCTGTGCTGCAGTCCTGGGCCAAAACTTCACTATTGGTCAATATTCTATGATTAAGTTG
Source organism: Tridacna gigas (assembly GCA_945859785.2). Lineage (NCBI taxonomy): Eukaryota > Metazoa > Mollusca > Bivalvia > Cardiida > Cardiidae > Tridacna > Tridacna gigas. The sequence goes on from OX244032.2 coordinate 61,304,504, forward strand.
GTTCTTAAATAGTGGCTATTTATTTAATGGATCCATAATTATGTGATGGTTTGATTGGTATGATGCATCACGGAGATGTATTAAACCCCCTTTTGTCAGAGCATGGTTCATTTGATACACCTTATAAAGCAATAACAGTTATACTCTTACGAACATGAAACTTTGCAACAAATGCATAGCTCAAGTACAAACCGCTCCACCTGGGATTCAAACCGGTGCGGCAAATATCCTCGTTTATCGAGGTTTAAAACCCCTGAGCTAAAGAGAATTCTCCCTAATGCAGTTGTCAGGTATTGGTTTTATATGTGAAGAAGCTATGCTTTTAGGAAGGAGTGATCTCCCATAACAATACCATTTGTAACGAAAATTGAAATTTTACAATATAACAAAAAATCTAACTCTTCCTGTTTTCTTTAATGTCTATCCATGTTGTTTTAATTTTAGATCTGTCTTTGCATGTGCAATCCTTGAAGATTTTCTGAAAAATTGCATACAAAGTCTGGTTTTTAGTCCCTTTAACCCTTAAGCTGCTAAGCGCGACACGCTGACCTTTTGCCGACAATGTAGATCAAGATCAGACTGCACAGAACGTGCACTCTGATCTTGGATCTACACTGTTGGATAAAGAGATATTTTTCTCCAAGAAATTAGTTTGAAATAACATTATTCAATTTTTACTACCGGCTTGAAAGTTTTATTTTTAACTTATTCAGCAGGGTAAGGGTTAATTTATCTTTGATGGAGTAGAAAACCCTTGTGGGAAAAGGAGAACATTTTGATTACCAGTAATTTCTCCTTTTTCGGCAATGTTTTCAAAAGCCATCTTTGTCATGGTTATTAAAACACAATGTTGTTTGGTAATATGGATGACCAACATGAAGCCAGACTTTGTTCATGAACATGGTGGCAAACATGAGTTTTTTTTCTCTGAAGCCACCATGCACATAATGAATTCTGTCTCCTGCAGGTGTTTTAGTGTTAACTTGTAAAGAAGCCTTTTGAAAACATTGTGCAAAAAGGAGAAAATGCTGGTTACCAGCATTTTCCCCATTTCCCACAATTTTTTTTATCCTCTTAAAGACATATTGCGTAAGTTGAGCCTCCGTTAAGAGGATAACGGATGTTACATGTGCAAATACTGGCAATATGGACAAGTCTTAACCCTTAAGCTGCTGATCGCGACCCACTGACCTTTTGCGGACAGTGTAGATCAAGATCAGACTGCACAGAACGTGCAGTCTGATCTTTGATCTACACAGTCCGATATGGTATTTTCTTTCCGGTGAAATCAACTTTGAAACCGCAATGTTTTGGATTTTAGTATTGAGTAGAAATTTGCGTTTCATTTATTCAGCAGCCTAAGTGTTAATTTCTGTAGTCTGGTTAAGAGTTCACTAATTTTCTGCAAATGTGATTATTACGACAGACTGTGATGGCTAAAGCTGATTTTTAATGACTTTATGACTTGAATATGTAAAATAAACAGCAGAGGATAGATGCTTGATTACATATACTTGGATTGGGAATTTCTACCATAAATATTTATCCTTTTTTGTCTAGTTGTTTAATGCAAGCTGAGGAAAGAAGGATATTGTTTATAGAATCATCACCAGCTGTGACCAGACAGTTAGCCCTTAAGATTTCTGACAACAAATATTTTCTGTCTAGAAATAAGACCCAAATCAATGCAATTTCGTAATTGCTGTTGTGCAGAATGACTCGGCAAAGCTGACAGTGTATATCCAAGATCAGATTCCATGTCTTGTGCAGTCTGGAATCATATTCACCAACCTTTCATAAAAACATTCTTAGTCTTATTCTCAATGATTTACTAAAAATTGAAACTAATAACAAGACCTCGGTTCAGCTTAAACCAAATGGTTTTTGCCAATCAGAAATTGTGTTGCTTTATAAATCTAGAATTAGACTTAGAATATTATAAAGAACTGTTGATGAATCTGATCTCTGATCAATTTGATCTATACTGGTTGCAAAGACATTTATAGTTGTGAAGGCTGCTTTCAGGGTTTAATTCATTACCAAACAACAAAATTTTAGACCAGACCAAATTGAAAGTATTTGCAGACAAAATAAATGTGACTCAGAAATTGAAATTTGTCTTGGGAAGGGTAGAAAGCATTGTTGGAAAAGGAGAAAATGCTGGTTACCAGCATTTTCTCCTTTTCCCACAATGTTTTCAAAAGCTTTCTTTCTTGGGCTCATTAAAAGTTTGTGTGGTAAGGTGTTAAACTCCAACACAGACATGTTTTTTAGAGACTGCCACATCATCAAAATTATCTCCTGAAACCAGTATGTGCCAATGTCAAAATATTTTTGTAAATTAGGGATAATTATCATGAATATAGCTTTAACCCTTTACCAAACAATCACGGGTCTTCACGACCTTGAGAAAGAAGCCTTTTGAAAACACTGTGGGAAAAAGAGAAAATGCTGGTAACCAGCTTTTTCGCCTTTTCCCACGATGTTTTCTACCCTTCCCAAAACAAATTTCAATTTTTGAGTCGCATTCATTTCGTCGTCTGCAAATGCTTTAAATTTGGACCAGTCTAAAATTTTGTCGTTTGGTAAAGAGTTAAGAGATAATATGTGGTGAAACTTTGGCAAAATTAGAAAGTCCTTGGTGTGAGCATTTCTGTTTGTACCACATTGTTTTCAAAAATTTGCTACAACTCAATTTTAACCCTAGAAAACCAAGGTTTTTGAGGACAAAGTAGCTGAAAATTTGACTGTACAGAACATGCAGTCTGATTCTGGATCTATATTGTGGAATAAGATGAGATTTTTATTCCTATCAAAAGACATTTGAAATTTCAATACTTCAGTTCTACCAGCTGGAAACTCCTTGATTTATGTCACAGTTCAACCCTATACGAAATGATTAAATGTTAGACTTGTCCAAATTGATAGCATTAGCAGATGACAATTAAATGTTGCTGAACTGATGGTAGTTGTCTGTGAAATTATTGAAAACATTGTGGGAAAAGGAGAAAATGCTGGTTACAAGCATTTTCTCCTTTTCCCATAAGGATTCAAAAGGTTATTTCCTCAGGGTTGTTAAAACTTGGGATTTTGTGGAAGAGGTTGAAGAGTGTTGGTGTTTTATCATACCCCAGAATCTTTAACTCTTTACCAAATGACAGAATTTTTAGCCTGGTCCAAATTGAAAGGGTTTGCAGATGACAAAGATGGCACAAATGGCGAAATTTTTCCATGATAGAGCAGAAAACATTGTAGGAAGAGGAGAAAATGCTGGTGTCCATCATTTTCTCCTTTTCCCTCAATGTTTTCAAAAGGCTTCTTTCTCAGGGTTGTTAAAACCCGGGATTGTTTGGTAAAGGGTTAACTTAATATTGATCTCAAAATGGCACTTTATTTTTGTTGCTGTTCATTACCTCAGTTCACTGTCATACCAGTTTTACAATGGAGTCTAAATGTCAGGTTCAAGGGCGTATCAGCATTCATGCAGGAAGAGTGATATTTTTCACTTTCCAAAGTCAAATTTGAACTGAACTTGACTAATTTTTATTTGACTTTCAGGATTTGAGAAACCTTGAATAAAATCAAAACAGCTGTCCACATCAGATTTGGGGTGTTTGGGATTCTCATTCTTCAATGACCTGTGTAGTAGTTAGATCTTGATAATCAGTGCTTTGCAGACTTAAATTAGGAAATTACCATTAGACTACTGGTACTTAAGCAAAACAACTAAGATAAGGGGCTGTATGCATAAACTATTCTAGATTCAGTCCATATTTAAAATTTCAAGCCTAGCTTGTGACTGGCCTGGACATTTTGTCTTGGCCAATCAAGTAGCCTACTGGTCTTAGAATTTTATTGCACCCACTAAGTTTCCGGGACAAAGTTGTACCATGGGGTACAATAAAGTTTAGAAGACAGATTTAATAATTACTATTCTGTTTTAATGATGGGATTTGTCCTTGAAAAAATGGAAATTATTGTGGATAAAAGAACAAATGCAGGTTATAGGTCCAGAAAGTCCAATTATACACCTTCACATAAGAAAAGTGTTTTAGGTTCAGAGGCAGCAACATAGAGGGCTTGAAAAATCTGAAAAATCCCAAATGGGATTTCTTTCTGAGAATTGATGATATTGATGCCATTTTCAACATTATTTCAGTTCTATTGCAGCAGCTAGTGCACCTCTCCATGCTTTCCTGGAGTTTCTTTTTACCACTACCTTGCATAATATTCTTTCCAAGCTACTGGCTGCTTTCCAACATAAATATAATCCTGATCAGCAATGAGAAAGAAATGAATCCTGACTATTGTGAATCCTCGGAAAGACATTTGCAGAGTTTGTGATTTAAACCAGCTACCTTCAGTTCTCAAGCCCTGTACACCACAGACTGCGCTGCCAGGGCTTGGGAAGTAGCCAGTGGCTTGGACAGAATGGTGTGCAGAGTATTTGTGAAAGCAACTCCAGGAAAGCATGGACAGGTTCACTGGCCACAGCAATGTAACTGAATTACTGTGGAAACCAACATAAAATACAAAAAAAAATGCCCTTAGATGATACCCATTACATAAAAAATTTTATTATAAGAGAAATGAAATAGTTGGGTCCAAAGTCATGCAAGAGGTCATGATTTAGTTTTTGAAAGGAAGATTCAAACAATTTTAGAAAAGAGTTAAAAATGCAAAAATAATGAATATTTGATGAGGGCTACTGGGGCTTTTGGCAGAGACATGTATTTTAAATGAGGTTTTGTTCTCTTCATTACATGTAACTTCGTTACATGGAGGTTTGTTCATTATTTTGTTTCACACATGGAATTCTAATCTTACTCTTAACCATTTACAAAAAAATATCTCGAGTTTTAAAGGCCCTATGGGAAAAGGCTTTTGAAAACATTGTGGGAAAAGGAGAAAATGCAGATTTCCAGCATTTTCTCCTCTTCCTACATTGTTTTCTACCCCTTCAAAGACAAATCATATCATTTGAGCCACATTGCAATTGCTGTCTGCAAATGCTTTCACTTAACTCTTTACCACATAGCAAAATTTTAGACTGGTCCAAATTGGAAGCATCTGCAGACGACAAATTAAATGTGGCTAAAATGATGGAATTTGTGTCTGAAAGATTAGAAAACATTGTGGGAAAAGGAGAAAATGCTGGTTACCAGCATTTTCTCCTTTTCACACAATGTTTTCAAAAGCTTCCTTCATCAGGGTCATGAAAAGTCATGATTGTGTTTCAAAGGGTTAAACAAAGGACAAAATTTAAGACTTTTCCAAATTGAAAGCATTTTTATTTAGTAAATATAATGTTGTTCAGACAATGAGATTTATGACATAAAAATTACACATTGTGTAAAAGGGTATAAAACATTGTGGGAACAGATGAAAAAGCTTGTTTATAAGCATTTCCTCATTCACTCACAATGTTTTCAAAAGCCATCTTCCTTTGGGTCTTATAGACATGGGGACTGTTTGAGTAATTTCATTCGCACATTCTTTAAAACTGTGTACAACCATGTAGTATCACTTCTGTAAACGTTTTGGAAAAGGAGCAATTGTTTCATAAGTTTGTTGAGTTTTAATGGTCCGTAGGTAAAGGACCTTTGAAAACATTATGAGAAAAGAAGAAAATGTTGGTAACCAGCATTTTCTCCTTTTCCCACAATGTTTTGTAACCTTTTGGGAAATAGATTCCATCGTTTGAGTACCATTTTACTTGTCTTGAGCCAATGCTTCCAATTTGGACCAGTTCAAAATTTTCTTGTTTGGAAAACACTTGACCCTTTACCACACAATCCTGACTTTTAACGACCCTTAGAAAGAAAGCCTTTGAAAACATTGTGGGAAAAGGAGAAAATGCTGGTAACCAGGACTTTCTCCTTTTCCCATAATTTTTTCTACACTTTCAATAACATCCTTCATAATCTGAGCAATGTCTAAATTGTTGTCTGCAAATGCTTTCCATTTGGACCAGTCTAAAATTTTGTGGTGTGGTAAAGATTTAAGTTTTACCATATCACTCATAAAGTCAAGAAAATATATTGAAAGTAACTCTTTGCCTAGGTTGGTCATAATGGATTCTTTTTCTTGTTTCTTTTTCATGTACTGTTGCTGTTGTTCCTGCATTCAACAGGTAAGTTGTATTAAATTTTTATTGCTAGTAAATTAAAAGAAAGATAACTCATCCATTCTTATTGATTCAGATAATGATGGATGGTTTATCTCCCTTACCATACTCAGACTTTTGGTTACATGAACTCTTTCATTACTAACTCTGGAAACTCCACTTTCTTTCCGAGCTCCAAAAATAGATTTCCACTTCTACTGAAGACGACATTGTCATAGTTTAAAAATAGAGTAGCGGACAGTGTAGATCAAGATCAGACTGCACGTTTTGTGCAGTCTGATCTTGATCTACGCTGTCCGCAAAAGGTAATCAAGTCGTCATTAGTAGTGAAAGAGTTAATTTGTTTAAAAACTAATTTCAGCATCATTTTAGTTATGTATAAAAACTAATTTCAACATCATTTTAGTTGTGTTATTTGGTAAACGATAAGATTTGTAAAGTTTGACTAAAAAACCTATGTTGGACATTTTTATTTGAAATCTCTCAGTGAAACAATGCCAATGAGTATCCAAAACATAGTGTTTAGAATCTAGAAAATGATAAACTTTTTACCAGAAGAGGAAATTTTAGATGACCACGTTGAAGGCTTTTGCAGACAACAAATTAAATGTGACTCCAATGATGTCATTGTCTGTCAAAAGCTTTCTTGTACAGGGTTGTCAAAATACACCTTTTCACCTTTTCCCACAATGCTTTCTACTCTTCCCAAAACAAATTTCAATTTTTAGCTCCACTGGCCGAAGGCCAGCGGGCTTATGTCATGGCCCAGTGTCCGTCGTGCGTCCGGTCGTCCATCCGTCCGTCCGTCCGTCAGTCCGTCCGTCCGTGCGTTAACTTTTATTTCAAACATCATCTTCTCTGAAACTACCCATCCGATTTTCACGAAACTTCACAGAAATGATCCTGACATGGTCCTCTTCAGAATTTCTTGAAAGAATTTGATTCCTTCAAAAACTCTGGTTGCCATGGCAACAAAACTGAAAAATATTGGAAATCTTTAAAAATCTTCTTGTCTGAAACCATAAGGCATAGGGCTACCAAATTTGGCATGTAGCTTTATGTAGTAGACCTCTATCAAGTTTCTTCAAATTATAGCCCTGGGGTCAAAATTGGCTCTGCCCCAGGGGTCACAAGTTTTACATAGGCTTATATAGAGAAAACTTTAAAAATCTTCTTGTCTGAAACCATAAGGCATAGGGCTACCAAATTTGGCATGTAGCTTTATGTAGTAGACCTCTATCAAGTTTCTTCAAATTATAGCCCTGGGGTCAAAATTGGCTCTTCCCCAGGGGTCACAAGTTTTACATAGGCTTATATAGAGAAAACTTTAAAAATCTTCTTGTCTGAAACCATAAGGCATAGGGCTACCAAATTTGGCATGTAGCTTTATGTAGTAGACCTCTATCATGTTTCTTGAAATTATAGCCCTGGGGTCAAAATTGGCTCTTCCCCAGGGGTCACAACTTTTATACATAGGCTTATATAGAGAAAACTTTAAATATCTTCTTGTCTGAAACCATAAGGCCTAGAGCTACCAAATTTGGCATTTAGCTTGATCTAGTTGGAGTCTACCAAAAGTGTCCAAAGTATAGTCCTGGGGTCAATTTGGCCTCATACTTGGAGGGGGGGGTTCACAAGATTTACATAGGCTTACATAGGGAAAACTTTTAAATCTTGGTGTACACAGCCATAAGGCTTAGGCTACCAAATTTTGCATATAATTATAGCATTATTTAGTGGACAGTTACAAAGAGGGCCCAAGTTACAGCTCTAGGATCAAGTTTGGCCCTGCACCAGGGATCACAAGTTTTACATGGGTTTATGGAGTGAAAAGTTCAGAAACCATCTTGTTACCAGCCATAAGGCCAAGAATTCCCACATTTGGCATGTTATTCTTCTAATACAATATTCCCCATTTAGTCAGACTGTAGCCATGAGGTCAAAGTTTTATAAGGGCTTATATAGTGAAGACTTTTCTTCGTGGTTTATATTTATAAGCCAGTGGAGCGATACAGGGCCATCATGGCCCTCTTGTTTAATTGTCTGTCATAGGGTAGAAAACATTTTGGAAAAAAGAAACAATCCTGACTTTTAACGACCCTGTGAGAGAAGCCTTTTGAAAACCTTGTGGGAAAAGGAGAAAATGCTGGTAACCAGCATTTTCTCCTTTTCCCACAATGCTTTCTACCCTTCCCAAAACAAATTTCAATTTTTCAATTGTCTGTCATAGGGTAGAAAACATTTTGGAAAAAAGAAAAAGTGCTGGTAACAGCATTTTCTCCTTTTTCAAAACATTTTCAAAAGCTTTCTTTTACAGGGTTGTCAAAATACACCTCTGTTTAGTAAAATGTGAAAGAACAAAAATACAAAATAATTAAACTTTAACTCTCTACCACACAGTCCCTACTTTTAACGACCCTGTGAGAGAAGCCTTTTAAAAACATCGTGGGAAAAGGAGAAAATGCTGGTAACCAGCATTTTCTCCTTTTCCCACGATGTTTTCCACCCTTTCCAAAACAAATTTCAATTTTTCAGTAACATTTATTTTGTCATCTGCAAACGCTTTCAATTTGGACACTTCTAAAATTATGTCGTTTGGTAAAGAGTTAACTGCAGTAAAAAGCAGGCCTTTGAGGTATATGGAAACATGTATCTAAAAAAAATGTCTAGAAACCTTTCTGGAAACAGTTCTGTGGAAAGATGATAGGGATGTGGTTAATTATCAAAGTCACTCTGTTCAGAAGCCCCATCACAAATCAATCACTCTGTCGGTGTAATTGGCATGCTGTTTTGGCAGGTAGTTAAATACCATTGCCAAAGGTATTTCAGCCTACAAACGGCTACCAAACTGACTAGTAGTCAAGAGTAAAACTGAAACAGGAATCTATTGACATAAATGCCAGAAGTATAACTCCATTCTGTTCTATACTCTGTGCCTTTTGCAGACATTATTTTTTGTCTTGCAGCAGACAACATTTGAAAGGTGGCAAAAAGAAATATTGCTCATAAAGAGCAGTTTCACCTTTTTCCAGAATGTTTTCCTATGCCTTCATCAGAGCTCCAGATAAGAGGAAGTGATGGTATTCTAAATCCATTATTTCTCTTCAAAACCATATGTTGTGGGTACTCATTAGAATTGTCTTGCTGAGAAGATTCCCATAACATAGGGTTTAGTGGAGAATAACTAATATTTTCAAATTTGAAATCAAAATCACTCCCTTTATCTAGATTTCTGCTTTATGCATTGAAATTTTACAAGGAATATATTATTGCAAATTTCTTCTAGTAGTGGGGAGTTAAACAAAATGATATTTCTGCTCTCTATATTAGAACTCTGAGACATAACAGAATGATCAACCTTGCAGGCGGAAATTTCTGTTGATTATGGGTCTCATAGGTCAAAAGTCAAGGTCATCATTTAAGGTCAATTTAAAATCTCTTTAAATCTAAAGGTAAAAGTTAGATTATTAACAGAGGAGTCTGAATGCATTTAAGTCATGCTCTGTGAAAAGGGATTTTAGTGTATCCACAAAAAGTATAAACCCAGGTCAGCCTGTGTGGACTGCACAGGCTGACCTGAGTCAAAACGTTTTGCTTTTATTTTAACCCTTTTATCACACAATCCTGACTTTTAACGACCCTGAGAAAGGATTGTGTGGTAAAGGGTTAATCTAGAGGCCATGCCAAATTGGTGACCATCCTTTGATGATAGCCCTTGTGGTCCAAAAAAAAAAAAGACTGTTCTTAAAATGGACATATTTCAGACTTGTCTAGACATCAGGTCATCAGGGAGATATGCCAGAATGTTTAGAAGTTTAGAAGCACTCTTTGCCTGTCTGAAATAAGCCAATAACCCTATCTCTAATACCTCCGTCACACCAAACTCATTCTCACTACGTTCCGAAAATAGTTGCCAAATGGACTCAAACTGTGTTCGAACGGAGTGGATGTAGTAGCAACCTTTCATGATCTGTTTGCGAACTTCATAGACGGGCTAGGATGGGAAGCGTGCTCCAGCCTGCTCAAAATTTTTTGCCGTCAATTTGAGCCTGCTCAAAATTTTTTGCCGTCAATCCCGTCTTATAATTTGATGGAGTGACAACATACTTAAAATGCGAGGGACATACTACAAACGGGCCTGCCGTACTTCGATCCTTTTAGGGACGTGTAACGACATGGTGCAGTGGACATTCAATTGGCAGTACGCTTGAATAATATTACATATTCTAGCCTGACCACAACCTGTTTTACGATTTTTTAGGACAGGGCAAAACGTTCTAAGAATTACTAAAGGGGGCTTTAGGCATAATTAGACCGAAATTACACGTCCTACCCTAACCGCAACCCGTTTTACGATTTTGTTAGGACGGGGTAAGACGTTCTAAGTACTAGTTTGGTGTGACGGAGGCTTTAGGTAGCGACTCTGGCACACCTCAGTGACATTGTCTTGTACCACAAAGGATATATGTTTGAAAAAAGAGAAAATATTTTCTTCAACAAAATGAAAATATAGGAGGAAAAGCATCAATTCCTTTCCATCAAATTTTTTTACTTGTGTAATTTGTAATAACTTTGCCTAGGTCTAGAAAAAAAACAACCTTTAATTGCCGCAAAGGTTAACAATATGGCAACTTTTTAGCAACCCTAATGTATTGCTAATTTACTGTTCATTATTCTTACCCTTGTAGTTACATCAAGGTTAATAATTAACTCTACCACAGGAGAAAAATGTAGTCTTGTCAAAATTGAAAGCACTTGCAGACAACAGTTTAAATGTGGCTCAAATTATGAGATATTCCCTGAAAGGGCAGAAAACATTGTGGGAAAAGAAAAAAATGCTTCTTACCAGCATTTTCTCTTTTCCCCACAAAGTTTTCAAAAGGCTTCTTCCACAGGGTCTAAAATAGGGATTGCGTGGAAACGGGTGAATATTTAGAGTGCCAACAAAGCAAAACTGATGTTTTCAGAGCAGAAAAAATACCCAAATAATCGCAGCTGTTAGGCTGCTGTTTGACCCAATATCTCAGGACATTGGACAATGTAAACCAAAGATCAGACTGCATGCTTTCTGTATTCTGATCTCAGTCTTCACAGGTGACAAAAGCAGTTATAGACATAAAAGCACTGTACGGGTTAAGGTTCAGGACTAGGCCAATGATAATTAAATTTTGGTAATCTCAAATCTCACATTGTGAAATTTGCTAATATGTAATTTGTTTTTGCATGGTGCAATGTTTTTGCTTTATCATATGAATGAAAGATGAATGAATATGTGAAGGAATGAATGGTAGTTTAACTCTCTACCAAAAGACAAAATTTTGTAGACTTGTCCAAATCGAAAGCGTTTTGCAGATGACAAAATAAATGTAACTCAAAACTTGAAATTTGTTTTTGAAAGGTTGAAAAATGTCTTGGGAAAGGGAGAAAATGCTAGTTTCCAGCATTTTCTCCTTTTCACAAGATATTTTCAAGAGCGTTCTTTCTCAGGGTTGTTAAGTGCGGATTGTGTGGGAAGGGGTTATATTGCATCAGCAGCTAAGGTCATTTAGTGAAGCTGAAAGTCATTCTTCTGAGTAAAAATGTCAAAGAATTTCAGAAATAATCAACCCTTTACCAAACATTCCCATCTTTTAATAACTAGAAAGAAAAATGCTTTTGAAAACATTGTGAGAAATTGAGAAAATGCTGGTCACCAGCATTTTTTCCTTTTTCCACAATGATCTCAACCCCTTAAAAGCCAAATACGATGATAAAATTTGATGCCACATTTAACTTTTCGCCCACAAATGCTATCAATTTTGACATGTCTGAGATTTTGTCATAATCAGCAGCTAGGTGAATAAGTACGAAAGTTCCCCCTGCATCATGCTGTCAGAGTGCTTTTATTTGACGTAGATATTTAGCTCTTTACCACACAATCCCGACTTTTAACGACCTTGAAAAAGAAGCCTTTTGAAAACATTGAGGGAAAAGAAGAAAATGCTGGTAACCAGCATTTTCTCCTATTCCCACAATGTTTTCTACCCATCCCAAAACAAATTTCAATTTTTAAGTCACATTTAATTTGTTGTCTGCAAAATTGCTTTCAGTTTTGACCAGTCTAATATTTTGTCGTTTGGTAAGAGTTAACTGTTTTATTATGTAACTGAGGCTGTTTTATGTTATGGGTACATAGGGATGTTAGCAGATGCATTAGAATCCCTACACCCCCTGGTTCATGTAAGAACGAATTTGGCGCAATTCAGGACAGTCAATCAAAATCCCATAGTATACAAAATGCTCAATCTGATCGTGGAACTATAATCCGTCCGATATGTTTGACAGTCTGAATTTAGAAAAAGGGCTAATAACTTTAAAATCATGCTAGTTACTTACTGAAAAGGACTGAGTTTGAATTTCATTTCTTGGCTTAGTCAAAGGGTAAAACCTAGTTGAAAAAGTGTTTAACCCTTAAACTCTTTACCACATGGGAAAAAATGTAAACTTGTCCAAATTGAAAGCATTTGCAGACGACAATTTATGTAAGACTCAAATGATGAAATATGGCTTTGATGGGGTTGAAAACATTGCGGGAAAAGGAGAAAATGCTGGTTACCAGTATTTTCTCCTTTTCCCGTAATGTTTTCAAAAGGCTTCTTTCTCAGGGTCGTTAAAAGTTGGGATTGTGTAGTAAAGGGTTAAATCACAACAAAATCTTAGACTTGTCCAAACTGAAAGCATTTGCAGACAACAATTTAAATGTGGCCCGAATGATAAAGTTTGTCTTTGATAAGGTAAAAAACATTGTGGGGGAAAAGAGAAAATGTTACTTTACCAGCATTTCTCTTTTTCCCCACAATGTTTTCAAAAGGCATCTTACTCAGGATGTCAAAACTCTGGGTTTTGTGGTAAAAGGCTAACCTTTTACCAAACAGTACCAACTTTTAATGAAAGAAGACTTTTGAAAACATTGTCGGAAAAGGAGAAAATACTGGTAACCAGCATTTTCTCCTTTTCGGACAATGTCTTCCACCTATTCCAAGACAACTTCCACAATTTTAGCCACATTTAATTTTGATGTCTGCATACGCATTAGGTTTGGAAAAGTCTAAAATTTTGTCTTGTAGCAAAGGGTGAAGCATCCAGAATTTTCACATCTGTTAACCTTATAGACAGCCACATAAGGTACAGGGACATTTTCAAGGGTAAATAAAAACCCAAATTTCATGTATTGCAATTTGGCCAGAGTTTTGATTCCTGCAAAGTAGCAGACCATGTAGATCCAAGATCAGATGGCACAACGCGCATGAAGAATTATCATGACTTATTCTTTCTGTGAAAGCAACTAAAGTTGTGATAGGCACTCTAAGGATAAATAGTGTTTCTCACTGTTACCAAGGTTTCCATATTTCCAACTTTTTTTTTTTTACATAAATATGAGAATTCGGACAGTTTGCAACTTGGAAATAAGGAAGAATACAGTGTGACACATGAAGTCCTGCTTAGTCATTACTCCATTTGTCTTGCTGGTTTTACAACCCTCATCTTTCTGAAACATTTTTGAGCACAAAGTAAAGGCTAAACTAATGCATCAAATAATGATGTCTGCACAGATTCATTAGGTTACCAAGTTTTATGGTTTAACCCTTTACCAAACAGCAATATTCTAGACCAGTCCAAATTGAATGCATTTGCAGACGACAAAATAAATGTGGCGCAAAAACTGAAATTTGTTTTGGGAAGTGTACAAAACATTGTGAGAAAAGGAGAAAATGCTGTTTACCAGCATTTTCTCCTTTTCTCACAATGTTTTCAAAAGGCTTCTTTTTCAGGGTTGTTAAAAGTCGGGATTGTGTGGTAAAGGGTTATTGTAAGAAAAGGCTACCTAGACTAGACCTGTAAATATATTTAGAACAGAATGCTTTTTAAGCTGTACTTGCATAATGAACAGGAAACTACATCCTCAAGTTTATCATGAGATTCAGCCGCAGAGGTATGGCTGCCACCTAAGATGTGTAATTGTAATGGACAAAAATTATGATTTGATAGGTGCTTGTTTTCTGATGGTGCTGAACTTCTGTTTGGTGAAGGGAACAGAGAAGGTATGAAGACTTGTTGAACACCAGGGCCCGTATTCACCATTTTGAATCGCATTCTTGTAAGGTAATTTCTGATTGGCCAAATAAGATATTAGTCAGCCAACCATGAATTGTATTACTTTTGAGTTTTGAAAATTCTGTGAGAATTTTTTGAAGAATGATAGGTGAAAATTGGCCTCAGATGTAAAGCACCAGGTTTGACTGAATACCCCCTAGATCAAGATCAGATATGAATGGTGTTATATTTTGGGCAATGTACTGGCCAAGAAAGCCTTTAGATCAGTAGATTAATACTCCAGAGGCCTTTTTGCCTTAAAGTCACAATAGCAGCCAAAAATAAACTATGGGGGTGTCAAAATGCATCTAAACTTAAATTATACCATTTTAAACTATGGAAATTATTATAAAGATGATAATCTGTTGTATAGTTGGTCCACATGTTAGTCATTGGCAGAGGAAAATGAATTTTAAAACTAGGTAAATAGTAAACAAAGGATTGACTTGGCAACTTTTGACTTGGGTTTAAAATTCATTTTTCCTACCTGTGACTTAATAGAACACTTGGACCGACCGAACAATAATAGATTGTCCTCTTTACAATTATTTCCATTCTTTTAAATGGTATGATTTAAATTAAATTGCATTTTACCAACCATTTTGTTTACTTTTAGCTGCTGTTGAGGCTTTAATATAAAGTTATACAATGCTTGGTCAGAATGTTCATCTTGTCTTGAACAGTATAGAAAAAGGGCCACCTCATAGCAAAAACTAGGTTACCAGGTCAAACAATAAAACCCCATATATGTACAAAACATGTGGTCCAATTTTCGTTCTATGCTGCTGGCTGTCTGCTTTACTGAGATATTTTGGACAAAAGCTTTCTTGATATTGTATCCATCTTGTGCTTTATTCCCAGACTGTAATGGCCCTTGGATTCATTTAGTACCGTAATTCCCCTAAGTATTCGGACACCCTAAATTTTCGGACACCATTAATTATTTTCCGAAATAATTTATTTTTTGTCCCTAAGTTCGGACACTTGGTAAAATAATTGTCCCTAAATTTTCGGACACGAAATTATGATGGTTTAGAAGACCCGGAGTACTACTCTACCAAACAACAAATTAAAATGATTTAAAAGTTGACGAAGACTCGCTACACTCTTTCCCAAACAACAAATTAAAATAGTTTAGAAGTTGACGAAGACCCGCTATACTCTTTCCCAAACAACAAATTAAAATGGTTCAGAAGATCGACGAAGGTCTGCAATACTCGTTCCCAGACAACAAATTAAAGACTCTTCCAAACTGAGAGTTTGCATACGACAAAGGCTTGTTTGGGATATGGTAAACTTTTACCAAACGAAAATGTTACTGGACTAGATAAAATTCGAAGGATTCGCAGACGACAATTACATTTTGCTAAAATGATTTTTGATTGGATAACGAAGAAAACAGTGGGGGAAGAGGAGAAAATAATTAATTCCAGCGTTTTTCTCCTTTTCCAACAATGTTTTCAGAAGGTTTTACCCCAGGATCGTTTAAAGTCATGATTGTGTGGTAAAGAGTTAATTAGCAAGTACCTGAGAAGAGTAAATCGATCTATGTCTTAAGCTTAAATCCTTTGTTTGGTATCTGATTGATCGCGGTAGACTGAATGCAGGTGCTAATTTGTGTTAGACAGGCTGTTTATATTTAGTCCAATACCCGTGACGCATTAAAGATGTAAATATTATCTGTAAACGCTATAAGATACACTTTTAATGCATAACGGGATGGCTAGTTGTAACGACCTGTACACAGACATGTTGGCATGGAGATAAGCACGTGGGTGACGTAACCAGGTTTAGTCAGGTCAAGAATAACCCTTATCATGACCATGATTTAGGATTGTTTAGCGAAGTAGCTATTTGTGTTCGAATACGTAATTGTGTGAACTCTTTTTACAAGTAAGTTTTATTAATCCATAAAGGTCGATCTCATGTCAGTTCTTTTCGGGAAATATATGCCTTACTGTATGTTGTACATACGATGTCGATTAAAGGATATGTTGTTGTTGGAAAGAGATTTCCCGAAATTTTCGGACAGTCACACAAATAATTTAATAAGTTTTCGGACACCAAAAAACAAAATTATTTTTTTCCGTCCGAATACTTAGGGGAATTACGGTACTCTAAGGTATAGGAAAGCTATGATTTATGCACAGAAGTAGCTTATTTTTGTCTCCACGCTTATTCTCTACGCATTTCCTTTTAAATCTATGAGCTGTGCTCTGTGAAAAACGGTTTAATGCATTTACTGATCCATGTAAGCCTGGCCCAAGCTGACCTGGATGGAAACATTTTGCTATTAATCAGTTTTAAGCATGTCCATGGACCATTGTACTTCGTGATTGAGCCCACCTCAGGTAGCTCAGACGGTAGAGTACAGGATTTGAGAACAAGGGGTTGCTGGTTGAATCTCCAGGTCATCCAATTTCTTTCCAAGGATTAATGATAATGATTGCGACAGCATCCATTCTTCTCTTGCCACTGATCATTGTTTCGATGATGATTATATGCAAAAGCAGCAAGTGGCTTGGGAAGACAATAGTGGTAAAAGAAACTTCAGGAAAACATGAAAAGGTTCACTGGCTGTTGTAATATAAATGAAATGATGTTGAAAATGGCATTAAGCCCCATACAAACAGAATACAAAACCTCAAGATTGAGCCAGGTGTTATACAAAATTGAATTTATGGATTCATAATTATATAACAATTCTCTTGGTATAATTCATCATGGAGATGCAATAAACCCCTTTTTGCCATGTTGCCATCAGATTGGTCAATTTCATCAGGATCTTGATACAGTGTGCTATTGTATTTTACTGGAGCTGACATTGTCAGCTCCAGTAAAATACAATAGTACACTGTATCAAGAACCTGATGAAATTCATTGCTTTATGTCACTTGATTGATCCATTGGTTTGAGCTTGAGTATCAAGATCTAGGATGCAAAACTGCTCAAAGGCATTGAATTGAAACCAGGAGAAAATTCCCCTTAGGTTGACCAGCACTTATCTGTTCAGAGACAAATACTATCTTTGACCCAAATTTGACATGACATCTGGAAATGTTTTCAAAATGTAAATACGGATGACACAAACTTTTTTCCTGTCCAGTAAATAGTTAAGCCTTAACCTACTAAGTAAGGCCACAATTTTTTTTTTTTTCATTTTACCAATCCGCAGACCCAATTTTTACATGAAACCAAAAGAAAAATAAAAGTACATTTTTTTCAATTATATTTTCCGTCACGGTTCCAACTCAATCGGCTATACAGTGTACCAGTATACATGAACATCTTTTTTACAAGCACCAACAGTTTCCACACTATCTTGAAAATGGTTAACACGTCTAGATTTTCGAAATGTTTTTCAGCTGTCTTGCTTTTATACAATTTCAAGTCAAATTCAGACCTAAAGAAGTCAGGAAAAGTATGACGTAAACGGGTACCTGTTGTTTCTCCCATAATGCCTTGATAGACGAAGATTGATTCTGCGGCTCATTTTCTCTCTTACAATATGACGCGAATTGCTTGCAAACGACAGAAATTCTCAACATCATGCTTTCTAGATCTATCTCGCTCCACACTGCACTAGCATTCTACTTTCCCACGTAAACAAAATGAACGTTTGATGACTTGAAAAACACCGTATTTACTAACAACACGATGTACGTGTAACTTCTATCACGAATGTACACGTATGTAATTTACAGTCCAATCAAATTCGATGCTTAATTTAGACACTGTCTTTCTCTGATCTACCTTCCTGCCTTCTTTACATTCACGAGAACTTGCAGCGCTTGCTCAATAGTAAACAAACCCTTATTTGGACATGTACTACGCTTCAATAGCTTTTCAATGAGAAAGCGGTCCTCTGGCAGTAGAACAATTTCTCATTAAAAAAAAAAAAACTCATTTTCTTATGATAAAATATTTGTACAGGTCATCCATTTACTCATACAGCAATCTTGCCGCAATACTTCAGATTTTTTTACATTGTCGAAAAATTAACATTTGAGGTAATTATAAAAAGCGTGAGGATTCTTCTTGTTGGTAATGATTTTAATTTTTCACCGGTGACTCTTTAACTTGTAGAACTTTATTGAATGGGAAAAATCTTTTCACGTAAATAAAATAGAAGCAAATATTTGAAGCTCGCACTGTGCTGTACCGCATTTTGTTAGATCTGTATCTAGATTTAGACTACTTGGTAATTCTCAGAAAAAAGGATTTAGATGCAAATTTAGTTGCAATAACAGAACGGAATATTTAATTATCGATAATGTTGAGATGAGACATCTACTTTCCTCAAAAGTTTTCTTGAACAGCATTGATTTGATGATATTTACGTGTTTCATTTTTAGCTCCACTGGCCGAAGGCCAGCGGGCTTATGTCATGGCCCGGTGTCCGTCGTGCGTCCGTCTGTGCGTCCGTCCGTCCGTGCGTTAACTTTTATTTCAAACATCTTCTTCTCCGAAACTACTCATCCAATTTTCATGAAACTTCACAGAAATGATCCTGCCATGGTCCTCTTCAGAATTTCTTGAAAGAATTGGATTCCTTCAAAAACTCTGGTTGCCATGGCAACAAAACTGAAAAATATTGGAAATCTTTAAGAATCTTCTTGTCTGAAACCATAAGGCATAGGGCTACCAAATTTGGCATGTAACTGTATGTAGTAGACCTCTTATCAAGTTTCTTCAAATTATAGCCCTGGGGTCAAAATTGGCTCTGCCCCAGGGGTCACAAGTTTTACATAGGCTTATATAGAGAAAACTTTAAAAATCTTCCTGTACCTAGCCATAAGGCCTAGAGCTACCATGTAGCTGTATCTAGTGGGCCTCTACCAAGTGGGCCAAAATTTTAGCCTTGGGGTCAAAATTGGCCCCGCCGCAGGGGTCACAAGTTTTACATAGGCTTACATAGTGACAACTTAATGAAAGCTATTGAGTACGAAGTAGATCTACCGATTCCCCGAGCAGTTAATATGAAGGGTTAACTGAAGATAATAACAAAAGCGCACCTTTATGAGCAAAATATCTTAGATGAGTGAAATTATGTCAGAAAAAAATCTCTAGGCCTATCGTGATAAAAACTTGTCTGCTAGCACATGCAGACAGTCATGAATCCATTTTAATTGTCATTAGTTTTTGCGTTTTTTCAATCACCGATTCTGCAATGACTCAATCATTGTAGAAGTAAACCAGACATATTCATTGTATCCTTGAATGACAAAATACACAATATTTTCCTTCTTTTAAAAAAAGATATGTTAGAACAAATTCACGTTATTTGTATGTGCTAAAGACCCTTTTGATTAGTGAACGGTTCCTGGAAGTTATAAATCAATATTGCTGAGTTCATTAACTCCCCTCTCTCTCTCTCTCCCTCACCCTCTCTCTGTCTCTCACAACACAGTTATGTTTTGCATGACTGTAAATCATGACTTTTTCCATGGTTTTTCTAGCAAAACACAATGAGTGATGAGCTTGCTAAGGCTGCTCTACTACACAGTTAAAAGAGCAAGCTCACCCTGCACAGACTACCATGTGACTACATTTCAAACAAGAGGGCCATGATAGCCCTGTATCACTCCACTTGCTTTTAAAGAAATATATCTTGTGCTTTTATTGGCATTTTGATAAACCTGAGATCCTATGGTTAGGAATGAGAAGATTCATTTGGTTTTCAGTGCATAAGCCCATGTAAACAATTTTGACCCTTGGGGTGGGGCCAACTTTGACCCCAGGGTTATGATTGGGACAGTCTTGGTACATGTCTACTCAATGAACCTGCATGCAAATTTGGTAGCCCTAGGGGTTGCTTAAAAACAGGAATTTTTGGTAAAAAATAAAGAGAAATAGTTCAAAGAAAGCAGTTTGAATGTGTACTTGTTTGTAGCTGCAGACTATCAATGACATGATAGAGTGATAGTTGTGGTGAATTTTATTTTTTTTCGTCCCCCGTCCCTAACTTTTCACAAAGAAAATCGGTAAAACAAAAAATTAAAAAACTCTGGCCTAAGTTAATTGGAACTTTCAAACCAATAGTAAAAACCAAACTGATGCTATTTCTAAGTTATTTTTTGGGGGAAAATATCTCCTTTTTGGACAGTGTCTAGCAGCCAAAGAGTTAAACTTCTCAATCAGTGACAAGAAAATTTCAACTTTTTGTCCTTTCCACACAATGCTTTAAAAAGGCTTCTTTCCCAGGGTTGTTAAAACTCTGGATCATTTGGTAAAGGGTTAAGCAAGCGGGAAATGTATTGTAACATCTTAGTAACCTTATAGAATAAATATCTTTTTCTTCTCTTTTGATTTCTGTATTGATTCACAGAGACATCTTGATAAATGCTGGAGTGAGTGATACACTAACCTCCCATTTTATAGCCTTAACCTTTTACCACACAATCCCGGATTTTTAACGACCATGTGAGGAAGAAGGTTTTTGAAAACATTGTGGGAAAAGGAGAAAATGCTGGTCACCAGCATTTTCTCCTTCACCCACAATGTTCTCAAAAGATCTTTTTCCTTGCCGTCAAAACTTGGGATTGTTCGGTAAAGAGTTAAAGCCGGATCTAATGTGATGGATTATGAAGAAATATTGTGCCAGGGGCTCATATCCATCTTTCAGTTCCAGGCTGGAGAAATCAGTAGCGCTTCTTTGATAGGAGAAAAGTGAGAACATGTAATGGATGTAAGGTTCACAGTTCTGATCAGTGCATATTTATTTGATGTCAACTGTGTGTGTGGAATTTTGTTTTTTATGACCAAAGAAAATGTGGCATTTAACACTTTAGCTGCTGAATAAATGAAACGCAAATTTCTACTCAATACTAAAAGCCCATTATTGCGGTTTCAAAGTTGATTTCACCAGAGAGAAAATACCGTATCTGACAGTGTAGATCAAAGATCAGACTGCCTGTTATGTGCAGTCTGATCTTGATCTACGCTGTCCGCAAAAGGTCAGTGGGTTTGGATTAGCAGCCTAAGGGTTAAGAAAATTAAGTTCTTAGAAAAAGTTTTGATGTTTCTTACTGGATATTTAATAATGTTTAAAACCATAGATCAGTTAAAAGTTTTTGTCACTCTTTAATTTTTTTACATCTTCAATACTCAACCAATATTCAACCATTAAAGCACCTTTCACATCTGTAGTTGCCTTTGCCACCAGTGTAGATCAAGATCAGATTGTGCAAAACATGCACCCTGATCTTTGATCTACACTGTCCGCTTTGCTGAAACACTGCGGACAACAGCAACCATGAAATTGTAATTATTTGAGTTGTATTTCTAGGTTAAAAATGTCTAACAGCTTTATGCGGAGCTCTAAGGCTTAAGATAGAGAACATTTTTGCTGACAACCTAAATAATTATGATTCAAATGATGAGAGATGTCTCTGATAGGCTAGAAGCCAGAGATCCAGGTAAGAGGGAGTGATAGTATTTTAAATCCATTATTTCTCTTTCAAACCCTATGTTGTTGGTACTCATTAAAATCGTGAGACAATTCTAATGAGAACCCGTAACATAGGGTTTATTGGAGAGTGATTCATACTTTCAATTTTGAAATCAAAATCACTCCCTCTATCTGGAGCTCTGCTAGAAGCCATCATTTTCTTCGTATCAGACAATGTTTACATTTAAGTCTTCTTCCTTAACTCATTACTAGACTACAAAAATTTCGACCCAACCAAATTGACAACATTTGCAGACAACAATTTCATTACAGCTCACAGACAATTTCTGTCTTTGAAATTGTAGAAGATATTGAACCTGTAACCAGCATTTTTCTACATCTCCCACAAAGTTTTCAGATGCCATCTCTCTTTGAGTAAGTCCTTAAAACTTTGTATTGTTTGGTAAAGGGTTAAGACATAGTGCTCAGAATTTAGCTAGTAGACATTTTCAGTCTAGAAAAATGTCCCGAATAATTTGGGCGCTGTTCTCCTTCCATGTAGATGATGATGATCGGAATGTACAAATTTTTAAGTCTGATCTTGATCTGCACTGTCTGCAAAGGCATTTGAAGTTGTGAAAGGCTCTTAAAGGTAAAAATTTTTAGAGATTATTATGGTGAGTAAAGCACAGGGCTGTTATGTAGAGAAAATACATAACGATAATGGATGGTTAATTAAGTGTTAGAAACTGAATACAAACATGCTGGTTTCTAATTAACAGAAAATAATGGTAAATAGAAGTAACAGCTACACCAATTTTCCATGTAAACCCTAGAAATAGAGGCCTAAACCAGTAAAATTGACATTGTTGTTCAGTATTATCTCCTCAGAAATACAGAAAGTTGTAGATTGCACCTTGTGCAATATCAAACAGTGTAAAAGCCAGGTCAGACTACCTTTTTTGTGTAATCTTGTTCTTTCAGTCCCAAAAGCTGGACAAAATTTTCTTCAGATATTCTAAGGGTAAAATGCCCTTGTACCAGCATTTTCTATTTTCATAATGTCAAAAATAAAACAGGATTTATACAAAATTAAAATGGTTGAACTGTTTACAAAATGACAAAATTTTGACTTGTCCACATCAAAAGCATTTGCAGACGACAAATTCAATGCTGCTGAAATGGTGAGATTTGTCTTGAAAAGGTAAGAAAGAAAACATGGTGGGAAAAGGAGAAAATGCTGGTTACCAGCATTTTCTCCTTTTCCTACCATGTTTTCTACCCTACCCAAAACAAATTCGAATTTTTTTGCAGTCACATTTATTTTGTCATCTGCAAATGCTTTGAATTTGGACAAGTCCAAAATTTGCTGTTTGGTATAGAGTGAACAGAACAATGCGAGAGTTACTTGCTACAACAATAGGTGAATCTACAAAAGTGTTGTGACGTCACAAGAAAAAAGCTTCTCATTTTAATGATTGAATTTTATTGTTCTTCGTTTGTAAGCCTGTCATTTAAAGTTTCCTCTCACAGATTGCCTGGAATTGGTAACCGGCTGATTTCTTGTCTGACGGAGATTAGCTTCACCCTTACTGAGTCAAGCACAACTTTAGTTGCTTTTGTGGACAGTGTAGATCAAGATCAGATTACATAGAAAGTGCATTCTGATATTGATCTACACTTATTGCAAAAACATTCCTCTTAGATTTGTACTATCTGTTACTTTGTGACCAAAATATGCTTTAACCCTTTACCACACAATCCCAAGTTTTAATGACCCTAAGAAAAAGCCCTTTTAAGAGATTGTGGTAAAAGTAGAAAATGTTTGTTACCAGCATTTTCTCCTTTTCCCACAATATTTCCTACCCCATCAAAGAAAATTTCCATCATTCTGGCCACATTTAAATTGTCATCTGCAAATGCTTTCAGTATAGTTAAGTCTACATTTTGTCCTGTGGTACAGAGTTAACTCTTTCCTTACTGTTGACAACACAAGACGCTTTAGCGGATGGTGTAGATCAAGATCAGACTGCACTGTGCAGTCTGATATCTGATCTACACTGTCCACTGTTTCTAGATTTTAACTGATATGTCACTTCATCTTGCAGCAGAACTTTATTAGAATCCATTACAAACTGTATTTGAAGCCATTAACTCTGTACCAAACAAAAAAATTTTAGACCAGTCGAAATTGAAAGCATTTGCAGACCACAAAATAAATGTTACTCAAAAATTCAAATTTGTTTAAGGAAAGGTAGAAAACATTGTGGAAAAAGGTGAAAAGGCTGGTTACCAGCACTTTTTCTGTCCTTCTTCCAAACTTTTACTATTCTTTCATAAACATATGACCTTATTTTAGCCACATTTGTTCTGTTGTCTGCAAATACTTTCAGTTTGGAGATATCCTAAACGTTATCATCTAGTTAACCCTTTCCCAAACGACAAATTTTGGACTGGTCCAAATTGAAAGAGTTTGCAGACGACAATTTTAAATTTGACGAAAATGGCAGAAAGTTCTCAAAAAGGGTAGAAAACAATGTGGGAAAAGGAGAAATTGCTCGTTATGAGCAATTTCTCCTTTTCCCACAGTGTTTTCAAAAGACTTGTACTGCAAACACGTGAAAACCAGGGCTTGTTTGGGAAAGGGTTAAGAGCTACAATAACTCATTACCTAACGAGAAAATTTTTGACCAGTCCAAATTGAAAGCTTTTGCAGACGACAAAATAAAATTTGAATCAAAAATTGAAATTTGTTTTTGGAAGAGTAGAAAACATTGTGGGAAAAGGAGAAAATGATTATCAGCATTTTCTCCTTTTCCCACAATGTTTTCAAAAGCCTTCTTCAGGGTTGTTAAAAGTGGGGATTGTTTGATAAAGGGTTTAACTTTGTCTTTTTACAAAGACTTAGCTCTGTACAAGAGCAGAAAGTTTTAGAAAGCACTTGCAAAATCAGTGTGGCTCAAATGATGGGGTTTTACTTTGATAGGGTAGAAAACATCATGGGAAAAGGAGAAAATGCTGCTAACCAGCATTTTCTCCTTTTTGCGTGATGTTTTCTGAAACTCTGGACTGTGTGGTAACGTGGCCATGAACCCGCTTCAGTTATTTGGTCCTTTCATTAACCAAGAATATTTTATCAAGAAGTCCGACATGTTTTCTATCCAGTTTGGTGTAGAATGTGCCTGTTTTTGTCTAGCAGAGGTTATAATTAACAGAACGTTCCTCTAGTATGGTCTGATATGATGTGCTACTCTGTATTCATGGTAGTTTTATCAGAAAGAGGCCAGGCCATCCTGGGCCTGTATTCACCAACCATTCTTAACCCTTTACCACACAATCCCGACATTTAACAACCCTGAAGAAGGTTTTCTACCTTAATAAAGACAGAAATCATCATTTGCACCACATTTAATTCGTCATCTGCAAATGCTTTCAGTTTGGTTGAGTTCAAAATTTTGTTATTTGGTTAAGAGTTAAGTATCATTCTTAGTCTAATTCTAGATTTAGAAAGTAACACAACTTCAGATTGGCTAAAGCATTTGATTTTGCCAATCAGAGGTTGCCTTACTTTCAAATTCAGAAAATTCATGAGAATAAGACCAAGAATATTCATTAGAATGTTTAGTGAATATTTACCCGTGCATTTCACATTCTCCTTAGTATGCTGATTACCAAACAATCCCTTGTTATAAGGACCCTGAGGAAAAAGGCTTTTGAAAACATCATAAGAAAATGCATATAATCATCTCTTTCTCCTTTCTCCACAATGTTTTCTACCTGCTCAACAAGAAATCTAGCAATTAAGATTCATTGCTTGTCTGCAAATACTTTCAATTTGGACAAGATCACAAAATTTTATGGTCTAGTTAAGAGTTAATGAAATGGATATTTGCCAGACATTAGTAGGACAGAAGTATTGCCAACCCCTTGAAAGCCAACCATAAATAAGGATTCCTGTTTTAGCTCACCTGAGCACGAAGTGCTCAAGGTGAGCCATTGTGATCATGCTGTGTCCGTCGTCCGTCATGCGGCATCAACATTTACCTTGTGTGCACTCTAGAGGCCACATTTTCAGTCAGATACGCATGAAACTTGGTCAGAATGTTTGTCTTGATAAAATCTCGCACAAGTTCGGAACTGAGTCATGTCGGGTCAAAAAGTAGGTCACTGGGCTAAATCTAAGAAAAACTTTGTGTGCATTCTAGAGGCCACATTTTCAGCCTGATACTCTTGAAACTTTGTCAGAATGTTGGTCTTGATAATATCTTGGACAAGTTCAAAAATGGGTCATGTCAGGTCAAAAAGTAGGTCACCTGGCTAAATTTAAGAAAAACCTTGTGTGCACTCTAGAGGCCACATTGTTAGCCTGATACTCTTGAAATGTGGTCAGGATGTTTGTCTTCATAATATCTTGGACAAGTTGAAAAATAGGTCATGTCAGGTCAAAAAGTAGGTCAGTGGGCCAAATCTTAGAAAAACCTTGTGTTTGCACTCTAGAGGCCACATTTTCAGCCTGAAACTCATGTAAGTTTGGTAAAATGTTTGTCTTGATGATATCTAGGATAATAGGCCAAATCTTAGAAAAACCTTGTGTGCACTTTAGAGGCCACATTTTCAGCCTGAATCCCATTTAAGTTAGGTAGAATGTTTGTCTTGATGATATATTGGACAGTTTCAAAATTGGGTCATGTTGGGTCAAAAAGTAGGTCACTGGGCAAAATCTAAGAAAAATCTTGTGTGCACTCTAGAGGCCACATTTTCAGTAAGATACGCATGAAACTTGGTCAGAATGTTTGTCTTGATAAATTCTCATACAATTTTGAAATTGGGTCATGTCAAATCAAAAAGTAGGTCACTGGGCCAAATCTTAGAAAAACCTTGTGTGCACTCTAGAGGCCACATTTTCAGTAAGATATGCATGAAACTTTGTCAGAATGTTTGTCTTGATATAATCTCGGACAAACGTGAAGTTGGGTCATGTCAGGTCAAAAAGTAGGTCACCTGGCTAAATCTTAGAAAAACTTTGTGTGCACTCTAGAGGCCACATTTTCAGTCTGATACTCTTGAATCTTGGTCATAATGTTTGTCATGATAATATTGTGGACAAGTTTGAAATTGGGTCATGTTGGGTCAAAAAGTAGGTCACTGGGCCAAATCTTAGAAAAACCTTGTGTTTGCACTCTAGAGGCCACATTTTCAGCCTGAAACTCATGTAAGTTTGGTAAAATGTTTGTCTTGATGATATCTAGGATAATAGGCCAAATCTTAGAAAAACCTTGTGTGCACTTTAGAGGCCACATTTTCAGCCTGAATCCCATTTAAGTTAGGTAGAATGTTTGTCTTGATGATATATTGGACAGTTTCAAAATTGGGTCATGTTGGGTCAAAAAGTAGGTCACTGGGCAAAATCTAAGAAAAATCTTGTGTGCACTCTAGAGGCCACATTTTCAGTAAGATACGCATGAAACTTGGTCAGAATGTTTGTCTTGATAAATTCTCATACAATTTTGAAATTGGGTCATGTCAAATCAAAAAGTAGGTCACTGGGCCAAATCTTAGAAAAACCTTGTGTGCACTCTAGAGGCCACATTTTCAGTAAGATATGCATGAAACTTTGTCAGAATGTTTGTCTTGATATAATCTCGGACAAACGTGAAGTTGGGTCATGTCAGGTCAAAAAGTAGGTCACCTGGCTAAATCTTAGAAAAACTTTGTGTGGCACTCTAGAGGCCACATTTTCAGTCTGATACTCTTGAATCTTGGTCATAATGTTTGTCATGATAATATTGTGGACAAGTTTGAAATTGGGTCATGTTGGGTCAAAAAGTAGGTCACTGGGCCAAATCTTAGAAAAACCTTGTGTTTGCACTCTAGAGGCCACATTTTCAGCCTGAAACTCATGTAAGTTTGGTAAAATGTTTGTCTTGATGATATCTAGGATAATAGGCCAAATCTTAGAAAAACCTTGTGTGCACTTTAGAGGCCACATTTTCAGCCTGAATCCCATTTAAGTTAGGTAGAATGTTTGTCTTGATGATATATTGGACAATTTCAAAATTGGGTCATGTTGGGTCAAAAAGTTGGTCACTGGGCAAAATCTAAGAAAAATCTTGTGTGCACTCTAGAGGCCACATTTTCAGTAAGATACGCATGAAACTTGGTCAGAATGTTTGTCTTGATAAATTCTCATACAATTTTGAAATTGGGTCATGTCAAATCAAAAAGTAGGTCACTGGGCCAAATCTTAGAAAAACCTTGTGTGCACTCTAGAGGCCACATTTTCAGTAAGATATGCATGAAACTTTGTCAGAATGTTTGTCTTGATATAATCTCGGACAAACGTGAAGTTGGGTCATGTCAGGTCAAAAAGTAGGTCACCTGGCTAAATCTTAGAAAAACTTTGTGTGGCACTCTAGAGGCCACATTTTCAGTCTGATACTCTTGAATCTTGGTCATAATGTTTGTCATGATAATATTGTGGACAAGTTTGAAATTGGGTCATGTTGGGTCAAAAAGTAGGTCACTGGGCCAAATCTTAGAAAAACCTTGTGTGTGCTCTAGAGGCCACATTTTCAGCCTGAAAGTCATGAAAGTTGGGTAGAATGTTTGTCCTGATGATATCTTGGACAGTTTGAAATGAGGTTATGTTGGGTCAAAAGGTAGGTCACTGGGCTAAATCTGAGAAAAACCTTGTGTGTGCTCTAGAGGCCACATTTTCAGCCTGAAAGTCATGAAAGTTGGGTAGAATGTTTGTCTTGATGATATCTTCGACAGTTCGAAATTGGGTCATGTTGGATCAAAAAGTAGGTCACTGGGCCAAATCTTAGAAAAACCTCGTGTGTGTTATAGAGGCCACATTTTCAGCCTGAAACTCATGAAAGTTTGGTAAAATGTTTGTCTTGATGATATCTTGGACAGTTTGAAATTAGGTTATGTTGGGTCAAAAAGTAGGTCACTGGGCTAAATCTTAGAAAAACCTTGTCTGCACTCCAGAGACCACATGTTTAATTAGATACTTATGAAACTAGGTCAGATGGTCTGTCTTGATGATATCTCAGACAATTTTGAAATTGGGTCATGTTGGGTCAAAAAGTAGGTCACTGGGCTAAACCTTGGGTTCCTCATTCCAGCTAATAAAGATTTAACTGATAAAGATTGGTTAGAATGTTTATCTTGTTGATATCTCAGAAAGATTTGAAATTGGGTCATGTTGGGGAAAAAAGTTACTAAGGGTCAAATCTTAAAAAAAAACCTTCTGTGCAATCTAGAGGCCACATTTTCACCTTGAAATACATGAAACTTTGTCGGAAAGTTGGTTTTGATGATATGTTGGACAAGATTGAAATTGGGTCACATTGGGTCAAAAAGTAGGTCATTGGACCAAATCGTAGAAAAACCTTGTGTGCACTGTGGAGGCCATATTTTCAGCCGGATTCTCATGACACTTGGTCAGAAAGTTTGTCTTGATGATATCTTGGACAAGTTTCAAAGTGGGTCACATCTAGTCAAAAAGTAGGTCACTGGATCAAATCTTAGAAAAACATTGTGTGCACCATAGAGGCCACATTTTGAGCCTTATACTCGTGAAACTTGGTCAGAATGTTTGTTTCAGTGACATCTTGGACAAGTTTGGAATTGTGTCATATTGGATCAAAAAGTAGGTCACTTACACTCATGTTTTTTAAATCATTAAAACCAGGATCTTTTTCAGCTTTATCAGCTGTAAATGACTTTACTCAGGTGAGTGCTTTAAGGCCAATGGCCCTCTTGTTAGATATTGTACAGAGTTCCCGATCACGCAAAATCGTGCGTGAAACACGTATAAATGAAATAAAACACGTACAAAATTACAAACCTATACGTGAAATCACGCACAAAAAATACAGAAGATCACATAAAAAAAGTAGGAAACACCTGCATAGAACAGCTCACGCAAGTGCGATTTGCAGAAAATATAAATCATCGGAAACATTTTGGATTTCCAGCTTTCTATTTATAGAATATTTACATGATCGGCGTACTCGGTATTTATTATCGCGATCAATAATATTGCAGACTGGGACTCGTTTGTTTCCAAATAAATCCTTACTTCAGCTCTCCTTTGTTTAACGCAGTCGATAAAAAAGCGTTTTGTCGATGTCAACGTCTTTCGTCTGAAAACCTGTATTTGGAATATCTCAGAAATATAGGCCTACTTTAGACGCTTTCGGAATTCAGAATTCGGGTTCCCGTAGGCGAGCAAGGTACACTAGTTGTAGAACCATTCAAAATGTAGAAAAAAGAATTCAATTCATTCAGAAAGACTTATCCATAAATGAATGGACATGAAAGATTGATCGGTCCATAAAACACGGAAACCCATGACACAACAAAATGCTCCATTTTACATTGTCCGATCACAGTCACTTCCTACTGTCTTTTCAGCTTTTAATAGGTGTAAGCTGTAAATTTCCACAAATGTCTTGATATAACGAACTTTTTTGGTGCAAATCATCTGTATCGATTGCTTTGAGAATCATTACTGTCATAATCTCAAAATCAAATATGAAATCTAGACCCCCCCCCCCCCCCCCCCCACACACACACACACACACAACTCAAGGGGTAAGTGTGTACTCCTGAAATAAAAAGCTAGTGGGAACACTGCATATTGAATACAGCAGTCTTCAGTCAGACTTCTACAATGTTTAATGTAGATAAGGCATGTGAAAAGATGAGCATAAAGACTACTAGTTAACACTTTGACAAACAATTATTTAAGTGTCAGTTACGTTTAAAAATGTATATTTACATAGTAGATCTATATGATTGATCTGCATCTGATCGAAAATGAGGCATTAAGTAAACAATTTAGAGTTGTGGGCATATTAATTTTTCTCTTTTAATTTGTACCCCCATTTTTTTTCTTATACCCCCATTTTTCAATTGTAGGGGGTACAAAGCCCCCAAATAAAATTTTCAGTGGGAACAGTTGTAGATCAAGATCAGATGGCTGATTTTTGCAGTTTCATCATGCAGAACTGACTTTGCTTTTTGAAAAGTGGCACAACCATTGAATGCCTTTCGTTGTTGCTTGCGTGCAGAGGGAATGAGAGTCACCCATATGTAAACGGGATGGACCTCCCCTTAGGATTTTCTCATTAATCCACGACCTCTATAGAGTCCATTCTAATGTATTATGAGACCATGTGAAAAGGTTAACCCTTTACCATATGACAAAATTTTGGACCAGACCAAATTGAAAGCATTTGCAGATGACAAATTAAATGTAACTCAAATGATTATTTCTGTCTTGATTAGGGTAGAAAACATTGTGGGAAAAGGAGAAAATGCTGGTTATCAGCATTTTCTCCTTTTCCCACAATGTTTTTAAAAGGCTTCTTTGCTAGGGTTGTCAAAAGGCGACATTGTGCGGTAAAGGGTTAATGGCATTGAAGGATGTCAATGGAAGAAATGATTATTATGGTAAATAACTGTATTGATGAATTCGGCTATAACAGTGGCCACTTGGATGTTGGTCCCTACATTGTTCACAGAAGTATTGAAAAGAACCTCTTGCATTCTTGGACTTGATCATTAGCTTCAGTGAATTTTTTTCATACATAGTTCTTCCTCCCACATGTTTGAGTATTTACATTGTAACCACTGCATATTTGAGATAGTATTTTGAGTTAATCCTTCCATCATACAGGAGATAATTCCTGTATATTATAATGTTTGGAATGCTATTTTAAGTGCCATTCCTCATCTAAAAAGCACATAAAAAATTATGCTGGTAACCCCAAAAAAATTTTTTTTGAGTCACGTTCAGTTTGTCATTCGCAAATTCTTTTAATTTGGACAAGTCTAAAACCTTGTTGGTTAGTAAAGAGTTAACCCTTTGACTCACAATCCCGAGTTTAACAGCCCCCAAGAAAGAAGCCTATTGAAAACATTGTGGGAAAAGGAGAAAATGCTGGTAACCAGCATTTTCTCCTTTTCCCACAATGTTTTCTACCCTTTTAGAATCAGGTTCCATCAACTGATCCACATCTAATTTGTTGTCTGCAACAGCTTTGAATTTAGATTAGTCTAAAACTTTGTCGTTTGATAAAGACTTAAACAATTCCCCTTGGCATTCGTCTTTGAAGGAATGAAAGTTGGGTAACTTTTTCTTGTGACTGGGTGTAAATATTTCAAGTGTAACAAACATGCCAGAATAAATAAGTTTGGTGATGGAGAGAAGAGATTCTTTGCCTTCAAGATGCCAAGCATAACATCATTATTGTTTTTGCAGGCTGTTTACATCAAAAATCAGTAAATTTAAGATCAGACCTTTCTTTTTCTGTTCTGTCTGATCTTCAGTCATCGCTTGGCAAATTTTTGTAGGAAGTGCTTAGATCCCAAAGGATTCAACTTTTATATTGGATAACTGTGTTGTCTTGCAGTTCATCCTAAGGTCTGACCTCTGGAACTCTTTATTTCAATTCAGTTTTACTTGAAATTACCTTGCAGGGAAAACGGTCACAATTTTCTGTTCCATAATAATGTGTTGAAAGCGGCGTAAAACACCATTCAATCAATCAATCAATCTAAGAAAGCAGGACAAACCTACCATTTCTGGAATCCTGGCGGGCTCAGTATTTGTTGGAATGGTGGTGAATTTGTAATCTGGAGGCTCTCGGTGCCTTGTTTTTAGGCAAGGCACTTCAAAGTCCCAGCACAGCAATGGTGAAATCCAGAAAATACACAAGTAACCTATCACGGTATTTTGACTGAAATACTTTTAAAAAATGTTTTAAAATCCATTCAAACAAGCTACAGAACCTGGTATGTAAACTGTGTAGATATTATTGGTTCAAAATTCAGTGTAAAGAAAACTTCAGTTCAAAGTAAACTCGCTGACAGTTTCTACCTGGACTTACCTCATTCATCTGGAATCCTGTATATCTGATAATATAAAATGTGGAATTTCTAAACTCAGATAATAATAGTGGGTACTGGGACCTAAATTTATCAATCATTCTGAATGTTCACCTAGTTCTACACTGTTGTGATTTATGAACTTGCGAAAGTGCATCAGAGGATTGATCTTATAACTGTTGTGGTTAAGGGCAATCTATAAAAAGGAGAAAATATTGAGAGAAAAGGAAAATATCTCTTTTTGAATACAGTGGAATACATCATGGAAAATGGAGCAATTGTTTTAAAAAATTCTCCTATTTCTCACACTATTTTTATTCAAAAGCTATTTATTGTTGAGGTCAATAACAAGATGCATTTTGTATGTTAAGGATTTATAATCAGAATGACTGAAGTTACCATATTGTAACCCTCTCAGTGCTGAAGGAAAAAAACGGTCTTTTGCAAATGGTATAGATCAAGATCAGACTGTGCAAAACGTGCAGCCTGATTTTGGATCTGTACCATCTAGTTATGTAGTCAAGCCTCCAAGATAGAAATCTGTCTTAGACCCAGCTGAACGTATTTTCAGCTGTTTAACCCTTTACCACACAGTCCCAAGTTTCAACATCCCTGAGAAAGATGTGATTTGAAAACATTGTGAGAAAAGGAGAAAATGCTGGTAATCAGCATTTTCTCCTTTTCCACAATGTTTTCTACCCTATCAAAGACAAAAATCATCATTCATGGCATTTCTTGTTTGAATGTTTTGCAATTGAAAGCTTGGAAAAATTACAGTTTGATTGAGGACTGGGTAGTGGCAAGAAATTTAGGTTCTACATGATCACCACATAGCGTATCTCTATCTTAACCACAAGACGAAATTTTAGACTTGCCCAATTTGAAAGCATTTGGAGAAGACAAAATAAATGAGTGTTCAATTGTGGGATTTGTCTCAGAAAGGGTATAAAACATTGTTGGAAAAGAAGAAAATAGAAAATAAAGGTCATATAAAAGTCAGGATTGTGTGGTAAAGGGTTAATGATTAGAATCAGCTGTTGCATCGAGATATTCCGGACCATTTTAGCAAAAGGAGAAATTGCTTATCCTGAGAGTTTTTCCTATGTAGAAATACCTAAACTTTTGTCCGCTACAAAAAAAAGTGCTCAGGAAGTAAAATGTTTAGGGTGTTAAACCTTAACCACAAAATCCTGAATGTCAAAGATCCAGAAAAAAGCTTTTGAAAATGGTGTTGGAATAGGAGAAAATGCTGGTAGCCAGTTTATTTTTCCCACAATTTTTCCAGCCATTCAAAGATGAGTTCCATCATTTGAGCACCATATAATTTGTCTGCAAATGTTTTTTTTTTTCCAGGAAAGTCTTAAATTTTGTTATCTGGTTAACAGTCAATTGGGGAAAACTTTTCAACTGATGTATTCATACACGCTTGCAATTTGTCATTTTTACTGTTTGTGTGTGTGTTCATAGTGTGCTTGTGAACTATGTGTTGTGTTAGATTATGTCAAAAAAATGCAATCACTGCATTATAATTATTTCTTTGAAATATCATGACATATGGAGAGATAGGAAGTTATGAACAATTTCATCATATGCAAACTTGTCATCTTATTACTATCAGTATGTGTGAATCTTGCTATTTTTGTGGTGTACAAAGACTGTGTAAATGAATTAACCCGTTACCAAACGACAAAATTTTAGACTGATCTAAATTGGAAGCATGTGCAGATGACATTTAATAAGTGCTACCAAACAATGGCAGTTTGTTTTGGGAAGGGCAGAAAACATTGTGGGAAAAGGAGAAAATGCTGGTTACAAGCATTTTCTCCTCTTCCCACAATGTTTTCAAAAAGCCTCTTTTTCAGGGTTGTTAAAAGTCGGGATTGTATGGTCAAGAGTTAATGAAATTGACAATTTCAATTCAGAAAAACAACCACATGGCACAAGGTTGTTTTTACCTGAGAAGTATTTACAAAGAAGTGGACAGAATAGATCAAAGATCAGACTAAAGCTTCTGTGCAGTCCGCTCTTCATCTACACTGTCATCAACAGTGATATAGGTTTTTCTCAGCACTGTAAAGGTTGACAGGCTGACTAGGAAAATACCATTCTGCTCAGATTTTCTGTTTTACATTCTGACCTATCCATCTGTTGCCATATTTTTTTCTGATTGTCAGATGTTACAATTTTTTTGCATGTATATTTTCCTTGTATTTTTTCACCTGATTTCTTCTTGGAATATGATTATGTCTTAACACTTTACCAAATGACAAAATTTGAGACATATCCAAATTTATAGCATTTGCAGATGGCGTATTAAATGTGGTTTAAATGATCAGGATAGAAAATGTGGAAAAAGGAGAAATGCTGGTTACCAGCATTTACTACTTTTCCCACCATTATATACCAGCTCTCAAAAGCTGTCTCTCTAAGAATTTTTGAAAATTGGGTCTATGTAGTTAAAGAGTAACCCTTTACCACACAATTCCAAGTTTGAATAACCCAGAAGAAGACGGCTTTTGGAAACATTGTTGGAAAAGGAGAAAATGCCGGTTACCAGCATTTCTGTTTTTACCAAAATGTTTTCTACCCTATCAAAAGATGGATATCACTATTTGAGCTACATTGAGATTGTTGTCTACTTTAATATTGAACAGTCCAAAATTTTGTCATTTGGTAAAGAGTTAACAAGCATTCAAGTCTTTCCAATTACACCTTCAATTACAACAAAAAATATGAGGGAGAACGACAAGTAATTCTGAGGTTATCGAACAGAGAATCTAACAAGATAAGAGGTAGTTTAGAACCCAAATCAGACTGCACCTATTACATTTTCTGATGTTGATCTACTGTGAGCGAAAGACCAAAAAAAACAAATGAGCCATGATATGTGAAAAGGGGGCTTAATGCATCTTCAAAAAAAGTATCGACCCAGGTCAGTCTGAACCAAAACTTTTTGGCTATTGGTCAATTTTCTGTATGTCCAGGGACCAGTCTACCTCATGATTATAGTCGGTTGTTAAAAAAAGTGATTATTATGAGTCCATAATTATGTGATTGCTTGATCAGTATAATGCATCATGGAGATGCATTCAGCTCCCTTTTGCCAGAGCATGGCTCTTTAACCCTTTACCAGATGACAAAACTTCAGCCTTGTCCAAATTGAAAGCATTTGCAGATGACAATTTCAGTAGTGGTCAAATGGTGCAGTTTTTCTTTGATAGGGCAGAAAACATTGTGGGAAAAGGAGAAAATGCTGGTTACCAGCATTTTCTCCTTTTCCCACAATGTCTTCAAAAGGTTTCTTTCCCAGGGTCGTTAAAAGGCATCATTGTACAGTAAAGGGTTAATGTTGATGGTATCCCACATGGCTCAGTGGTGAGGTGTAGGATTTTTAACCCTCGGGGCCCTGGTGAAATCCGGGACACATATTGAAAAAGTGAGCTGTCACTGTGATATGACTGAAACAATATGGAAAGTGTTGTGAAACACCATTCAAGCAATTATTTAACCCTTTAACTCACAATCCTGACTTTTTAAAACGATATGTTGGCTTTTGAGAACATTGTATGGGAAAAGGAG
This sequence comes from Tridacna gigas, assembly GCA_945859785.2. Classification (NCBI taxonomy): domain Eukaryota; kingdom Metazoa; phylum Mollusca; class Bivalvia; order Cardiida; family Cardiidae; genus Tridacna; species Tridacna gigas. The sequence continues at coordinate 61,340,635 of OX244032.2, forward strand.
AAAATGCTTGTGATCAGCATTTTTTTCTTTTTATGCAATGTATTCCACCCTTTCCAAAACAAATTTCAATTTTTGAGTTTCATTTATTTTGTTGTCTGCAAATGCTTTCAATTTGACTAGTCTTGCAAATACTTTCAGTTTGGACTAGTCTAAAAATTTGGTCATTTGGAAAAGAGTTAATGAATCAATTTACACGTTACATATCGGACACATATGAAGGAAAGCAAATCATATTTTTGAACGAAAGTACTAAAATCATAGTGTGAGAATGAGCAGTAACTGTTACTTTCACAATCAGATGCTCCTTTTTCCACAAAGTCTTAGAAAAGTAGAGGACAAGAGGTGTAAACTGTCTTCTTTTTGCAGTACTATGTTAACCCTTTCCCAAACAAGCCCTGGTTTTCACGTGTTTGCAGTACAAGTCTTTTGAAAACACTGTGGGAAAAGGAGAAATTGCTCGACACGAGCAATTTCTCCTGTTCCCACAGTGTTTTCTACCCTTTTTGAGAACTTTCTGCCATTTTCATCAAATTTAAAATTGTCGTCTGCAAACTCTTTCAATTTGGACCAGTCCAAAATTTGTCGTTTGGGAAAGGGTTAATATTGGCTGTTTTTAATCACTTCGGATGGTATGTTTCCATGTAAGACCATTGTAGGATCTGAATTATTTCTGCCAACTATAATTATGTTTCCTTATCAAACAGACTTTTCCTCTCACTTTTGAAGGACTCGATATCATGTTTGGTTAGCTAAATTGAATTAAATTAAAACTGAGAGCTCCTATAACAAAGTTAGATAAACCCCCTTGAGGAACACAGACATTTTCAGTTTGGATTTAACTCTATAAAGCCCTGGAACCAGTTTTTTGCAGACAGTATGGATCAAGATCAAACTGCACAGGACATGCAGTCTGATCTTAGATCTACACTGCCCTTTACTATTTCACGTATTTTAATGGAAACACCCTTGAAATATCAATATTTCGGGCTGTTTTTTCCTATTTAAAAAGGTCAAAATCATTAATTCATTGCTCCAAGGGTTAAGATCTAAATAATGGCATTTCAAAGACTTCTTTTGGCCTTGCAGGTTTTACTAAAGCTGACGATATTGACTCAGATCAGATAGCACATTTCTGCAGTTTAATCTTGATACAGAGTGATGTATTGGAAAATAAGAAGGAGTGATATAGAGGGTTATAGAGAGCTATTGCACTTCTTCTTTATAACCTAAGGTAAAATGTAAACAAAAGATAGAGCAACCTGGCAACTTTTCACCTACTTTTAGAATTCTTTCTTCCTGCCAGCAACCAAACCTTGGACCGACTGTACAGAAAATATCATCATCTTTACATAAATTTCTACACTTTATTGTATAAATGGCATGTTTTAACTTTAACCTTTTACCACACAATCCCGACTTTAACAACCCTCAGGAAAGCCTTTTTAAAACATTGCGCAGAGCTCCAGATAAGAGGGAGTGATTGTATTCTAAATCCATTATTTCTCTTCGAAACCCCATGTTGTGGGTACTCATTAGAATCGTCTCAATGAGACGATTCAAATGAGTACCCATAACATAGGGTTTAGCAGAAAATAACTAATATTTTCAATTTTGAAATCAAAATCACTCTCTCTATCTGGAACTCTGATAGTGGGAAATGGAGAAGATGCTTGTAACCAGCATTTCCTCCTTTTTCCCACAATGTTTTTAAAAGGCTTTTTCCCAAAATAAAAAAAAAAAAAATGCGTAGGGTTTGTCATCTGCAAATGCTTTAAATTTGGACTAGTCTAAAACTTTGTTGTTTGGTAGAGTTTAATGCACTTTAACACTTCTATTTTTTACTTTTTTGCTGCATGGGGGGGGTTTGAATACAGATAAGTTTCTCATGCGGACTAATTCCTAAATTGTTTGTACTTGTTAGAATCCTCAAAAAAATCTAGTTAGTACCCACAATATGAGTGCTTTTCTTTGCTATTCATGTGTCAAGATACTTTGTTTTAAATGGCTCACTTTTTAGCTCACCTGAGCACGAAGTGCTCATGGCGAGCTATCGTGATCGTGCTGTGTCCGTCGTCCGTCGTCAACTTTTTACCTTGTGTACGCTCTAGGGGCCACATTTTCAGTCCAATCCTCATGAAACTTGGTCAGAATGTTTGTCTTGATAAAATCTCAGACGAGTTCGAAATTGGGTCATGTGGGGTCAAAAACTAGGTCACTAGGTCAAATCTTAGAAAAACCTTGTGTATGCTCTAGAGGCCACATTTTCAGTCTGATCCTCATGAAACTTGGTCAGAATGTTTGTCTTGATAAAATCTCGGACGAGTTTGAAATTGAGTCATGTGGGGTCAAAAACTAGGTCACTAGGTCAAATCTTAGAAAAACCTTGTGTATGCTCTAGAGGCCACATTTTCAGTCCAATCCTCATGAAACTTGGTCAGAATGTTTGTCTTTATAAAATCTCGGATGAGTTCGAAATTGGGTCATGTGGGGTCAAAAACTAGGTCACTAGGTCAGATCTTGGAAAAACCTTGTGTACGCTCTAGAGGCCGCATTTTCAGTCAGATACTTGTCAAATTTGGTCAGAAAGTTTGTCTTGATAAAATCTGGGAAGAGTTCGAAATTGGGTCATGTGGGGTCAAAAACTAGGTCACTAGGTCAAATCTTTGAAAAACCTTATGTACGCTCTAGAGGCCACATTTTCAGTCAGATACTCATGAAACTTGGTCAGAAAGTTTGTCTTGATAAAATCTGGGAGGAGTTCGAAATTGGATCATGTGGGGTCAAAAACTAGGTCACTAGGTCAAATCTTGGAAAAACCTTGTGTACGCTCTAGAGGCCACATTTTCAGTCAGATACTTGTGAAATTTGGTCAGAATGTTTGTCTTGATAAAATCTGAGACGAGTTTGAAATTTGGTCATGTGGGGTCAAAAACTAGGTCACTGTCAAATCTTCGAAAAACCTTGTGTATGCTCTAGAGGCCACATTTTCAGTTCGATCCTCATGAAACTTGGTCAGAATGTTTGTCTTGATAAAATCTGGGACGAGTTCGAAATTGGATCTTGTGGGGTCAAAAAATAGGTCACTATGTCAAATCTTCGAAAAACCTTGTGTGTGCTCTAGAGGCCATATTTTCAGTCAGATACTTGTGAAATTTGGTCAGGATGTTTGTCTTGATAAAATCTGGGACGAGTTCGAAATTGGATCTTGTGGGGTCAAAAAATAGGTCACTATGTCAAATCTTCGAAAAACCTTGTGTGTGCTCTAGAGGCCATATTTTCAGTCAGATACTTGTGAAATTTGGTCAGAATGTTTGTCTTGATAAAATCTCGGACGAGTTCGAAATTGGGTCATGTTGGGTCAAAAACTAGGTCACTAGGTCAGATCTTCGAAAAATCTTGTGTACGCTCTAGAGGCCACATTTTCAGTCAAATACTGGGGGGAGTTGGTTCATTGTTTTTAACTTTACTGGCTGTAAGCCAGCAGAGCTTATGTCGTGGTATGATTTCCGTCTGTCTGTCCCTCTGTCCATTCATCTGTCAGCATTTGTAATCGGATTTTCATGAAACTTGCACAGTTGCTTTCTATCCTTAACAGCTTGAACCCTATTGATGTTGAAAAAAATCTGACAATCCTTGTGGGAAAAGGAGACATTTAAAGTTGAAAATTTACATTTCTTGTTTATGCAATTAAATCTGCACTTTTTATCAACTTCTTTTGAAACTTGCAAAGATTATTTGTATTATCAAGGAATTGAACTGTATTAAAAATGAAGAAAATCTAGCAATTAGTTTAGGAAAAGCAGCCATTTGATGTATAAGTATTATTTACTTAACACAGTCCACAGTCGGTTGTTAGACAAAATGGACTTTATGAATCCATGATCGCAATGTCATGATGACTTGCCTAGTATAATGCGTCATTGAGATGCATTAAGCCTTCTTTTTCCAGAGTATGGTGCCTTTCCTTTGTCAAGGTCAAAAATGGAAATGAATTGGTGTTTCCAGGTTATTTTGCTCCTACAGTGACTTAACTCTTTACCAGACAGCAAAATTTTAGCCTCATCCAAATTAAAAGTATTGGCAGACGACAATTTCAATGTGGCTCAAATAGTGCAATTTTCCTTTGATAGGCCAGAAAACATTGTGGGAAAAGGAGAAAATGCTGGTTACCAGCATTTTCTCCTTTTCCCACAATGTTTTCAAAAGGCTTGTTTCCCAGGGGCGTTAAAAGGCATCATTGTGCGGTAAAGCGTTAACTCTCTAGCAAACAATCCAAATTTTAAACAGTCATTGGGAAGAAAGTTTTTGAAAAAAATTGTGGAAAAAGGAGAAAATGTTGGTTGCCAATATTTTCTTCTTTTCCCACAATGGCTTTCTATCATTTGATCAGTATTTTGATGTCACTTCTACAAGTGCTTTCAAATTTGATTATCTAAAATTCTGCTTGTAAAGGGTTAACCTGCACTGCAGTCTGGCTATTGTAGCAAAACCTATAACAAATTTTGCTAAGGACAAACATTTTATGTGGGGAGAAATACTTTTTTTTTTTTTCAAAAGTAATAAAGACATTGTTAAAAAAAAAAAGTTGTTACATGCAATTGTTCCTCATCCCAAAATATTTTCCAAAACTGTCGTATGTTGGGGCACAGAACGTAATATTTGTGCAGTATGGGTCCAGACAGCTAAAATTTAAAAGTCAGTGGATGAGACTTGATGCTGTTTTGGTCTGATTTTGTCAAAAGTGGTCAGGCTGCACTTTCAATGCAGTCTGATCTTGATTTCCATTTTCTGTAGAATGGTCTTAAGTTTTCCCTTGCATTCTAAGGATTGCTGTTTGTCTATGTTGGTAGCTTGCAATGATTTGAAAAGCAGTGCAAGCATTTTCTACAATAGAATTGCTGTCATCACTACCGGTATCTGTCTGTAAAGTCTTGTAATCTTTTGTTCTCTGCAGAAGCCAACAAAGCTGTCCTTGGGGCTCTTTTTTTGTCTTGATTACTGAACATTGGAGTGATGATAATGCTCCCTACTTAAAACCTTGCGGAATAATATCTAAATTAAAATCAGCCGTGATTTAGAGCTTGGATGCACTTTTGCACACAGTGTTCATCAATATCTGGGTTCACAGTGTCTGATCCTGGATCACCGCTATCTGGTAAGGTGTGATTTTTTTCCTGTGAAAAGAACTTTAAAATTACAGCATATGGCATTTATCTAATGCATGGGTATTTTCATTTAATTTATACAATAGTTAACTTATTACTGTAGAATCCAGAGTTTTAACGACTGTAACTTAAGAAGGGTTTTAAAAGCATTCCTGGAAAAGGTGAAATGCTGGTAAACAGAGTTTTTCCCAGTTCCTACAATGCTTTCTATCTTTCACAGAAAAATTCGATCATTTGGGCCATCTGATGTGTCATTAAACTTTTGGGATTGCTTTCTATTCAGAGATTTAAAAAAAATTGCTTTCTATTCAGAGATTTAAAAAAAATGTTGGTGTACGGTAAAAAAATTGATAAGGTTTGGATTTGCACCTTTTTTAGCTCATCTGTGCACAAAGTGCTCAAGGTGAGCTTTTGTGATCATGCCGTGTCCGGCGTCCATCGTGCGTAGTCTGTCATGCATCATCAACATTTACCTTGTGTGTACACTAGAGGCCACATTTTCAGCCAGATCCTCATGAAACTTAGTCAGAATGTTTTTCTTGATAAAATCTTGGACATGTTTGAAATTGGGTCAGGTGGCGTCAAAAAGTAGGTCACAGGGCCATATCTTAGAAAAACCTTGTATGCGCTCTAAAGGCTACGTTTTCTGCCTGATACTCATGAAACTTATTCAGAATGTTTATCTGGATAAAATCTTGGACAAGTTCAAAATCGGGTCACATTGAGTCAAAAAAAAGGGCACCAGGCCAAATCTTAGAAAAAGCTTGTGTGCACTCTAGAGGCCACATTTTCAGCCTGATACTCATGAAACTTGAACAAGTTTGAAATTGGGTCATGTAGGGTCAAAAAGTAGACCATGCGGCCAAATCTTACAAAAATCTTGTGTGCACTGTAGAGGCCAGATTTTCAGCCTGATACTCATGAAACTTGGTCAGAATTTTTGTCTTGATAAAATCTTAGACAAGTATGGAATTGGGTCATGTTGGGTCAAAAAGTAGGTCACAGGACCAAATCTTAGAAAAAGCTTGTGTGCACTCTAGATGCCACATTTTGAGCCTGATACTCATGAAACTTGGTCTGATTGTTTGTCTGGATAAAATCTCGGGTAAGTTTGAAATTGGGCCATTTTGGGTCAAAAAGTAGGTCACAGGGAAAAATCTTAGAAAAACCTTGTGTGCATTCTAGAGGCCATATGTTCAGCCTGATACTCATGAAACTTAGAGTGTTTGTCTTCATAAAATCTTGAACAAGTTTGAAATTGGATCACATCAGATCAAAAAGTAGGCCATCAGAGGCCAAATCTTACAAAAATCTTGTGTGCACTCTAAAGGCCAGATTTTCAGCCTTATAGTTATGAAACTTGGTCAGAATGTTTGTCTGTATGATATCTTGGAAAAGACTGATATCAAGTCAAGTCAAGTCAAAAGGTTTGGTCACAGGGCAAAATCTTAGAAAAACCTTGTGTGACTCCAGAGGCCACGTTTTGAGCTAGATTCAAAATTCAACAATAGGTTAAATTGGTCAAAAAGTAGATTAATTACACTCATGCATTTTACATCATCATGACCAGGATCTTTGCAGCCTTATTAATCCTAGGTGACCTTACTCAGCAGGAGCGTGGAAATCTTGGAAATTTCTACTTGTCCACGGACAAGTAAATTACAAAAATCTACTTGTCCGCCAGTGTGGCCCACATGTCCAAAACAAAACAATTTTAAATGGCATGCATAAAGTGACATGTCAGCAATATGGGGATACTCTCGGCAAACCTCACAGAAAACCTTGTAATGATCATCCACACTCAATCATGAGAATTCTTTCAAATCACACCTCATTAAAAAACATTTTTTTGTCATCTTTCTTGTCACAGTCCGTTTTAGATTTACATTTAGAGCCGCAGAAGGGCCTCAGACTTCTCCCTTTCCGCTTGCTTTGAAGATTTAATAAAAGAAACTGACCCATTTTCTCCAATTTCACACATAAGTTGATTGCTGAATCGAAAAATATTTTGGTTTGACTGGAGACAGTTTCCGGCAGAGGAGATAATTGCTGTATCACGGCCCATTTCCCACAGCTGTTTAAAATCAGATTAAAAGTTTTCACGTGTGCAACATTGTTGTCAAAGATCTTTGAATCAGTGCTAAAATGATACTTTTAATTAATCTAACAACTATTTTAATCCATAATGATGATCTTTAGGCTATTCAGACATGTTTCACATCAATTAAAATTGATGTGAAAAAACAGCTGTGTATCATATCGCCAATCTTGTTGTATGCGGAGAATGTGGAGGTACCCCAGAAATCGGGGATCGTCTCAAGATGCTGTTTATCATTCAAAATGTCCATTTTTGTACAAAGTGAGAACATTTGTATTTCACTGGATAAGTGTACAGCAGATATTTCTTTAGAAATTTTCCTCATATTTTCTACTTGTCCACGGACAACTAGACTGAAAAAAGTCACTTGTCCGGAGCCGAAATTTCCTGAGTCGGGCATAGTATTTCCACACCCCTGTTCAGGTGAGCGCTTTAGGGCCAATGGCCCTCTTGTTTCTAAAGATAAATGAATAGATTCAGTTCTCATGAACATTGGAATTCCTTAGTTGAATTGGCAAACTATTCATTTTCATGTAGAAAAATATAATTCAAATTATTAGCTGCAAAATATGGCCTTTTTAATAAGATTTTCATGTTCTCTATAGAGCAAATTAAAAGTAATAACAGAAAATGACAAGCCAATTAAATGTAATTTACAACTCTGCATTGTGCCTCAATTTTTTCTCAGTAAATATTTTTGTTGTTGTTGTTTTCTCATTTTAACCCTTCACAAAACAATCCCAAAAGAATAGAGGCCTTTGAAAACATGGAAAACAATGAGGGAAAAGCATAAAATGCTGGTAACCGGCATTTTTTCTCCTTTTCCCACAGTGTTATCTACCCTTTCAGAGACAGTCTTTTCATTTGAACCACATTTATATTTGTCATATGCACGTTTAATTTGGACAAGTCTAAAGTTTTGTGGTATGGTTAAGAGTTTGTCTTTATCAAATTAGTTAATCTTTGATTTATCAAATTAGTCTTTATCAAACAATCTGTTTGTTCTAATAAACCTGAGGAAGAGGGCTTTCCAAAACATTGTTGGAAGAATAGAAAAAGTTAGTTTAACTCTACCAAACGACAAAATTTTAGACTGGTCAAAACTGGAAGGATATTTGCAGACCACAAAATTCATGTGACTCAAGTGATTGCATTTGTGCCTGAAAGAGTAGAAAACGTTTCGGGAAAAGGAGAAAATGCTGGTTACCAGCATTTTCTCCTTTTCCCACAATGTTTTCCAAAGTTCTGTTCAACAGGGTCGTTAAAACTCAGGATTGTGTGGTAAAGTGTTAACACCATCATCTCCTTTTTCCATGATGTTTATTATCTTTTAAAGACAAATCCGAACAGCTGAGCCTTGAATTTGTGATCAGCAAATGCTTTTTCTCCCATTTGGTTAAGAGACTTAATCCTTTACCACACAATCCCGAGTTTTAACGACCCTGTGACTTAAGCCTTATGAAAACATCGTTGGAAAAGGAGAAAATGCTGGTAACCAGCATTTTCTCCTTTTCCTACAATGTTTTCTACCCTTTCTTGTACAAATCCCATCATTTGAGTATTATATTATTTGTCGTCTGCAAATGCTTTGAATTTGGACCTGCCTAAAGTTTTTGTCGTTTGGTAAAGAGTGAAGCTCGATCACTGAATATTTTTTACATGATTCATGTACATTTTCTTGGTGCCATGTTAGCTTGTTACACTTCAGCAAACAAGAAACTTGATATTTGTGGTCTTTGAGACCCTTTTCTGTGGATCTGTTTCTATGCGAGTGATGGAAGTAAACAAATACAGGAACAAAGAAACCTGTGATTATTCCATATGGATAAGTACAGATATCTTAGGTTTTGTTTCCAAATGATGGGGAAAATAATACCTGGGAGAAAAGAGGGAAAATGTTGATACGAAAACGATGTTTGTTGGCAATCAGTTTTCACTGGTGAAAGATAAACAGTCTTCTGCTGGTGGAATAAATGAGAAATGATGTATTGATACTCTGTTCAGTGCAGGCAAGGAAAAACAGTTCTTGTTCTCTTAATAGATAGTTACAGTTTACAGGAAATTCATTCAGGAAGGAGGAGGTTTAGAAAAAAAAAAAAGTAGAAAGTTTTGTACTTTGGTATTTCTTCTTTGTAGGATATGTAATCATTATAATAATGTGCATCGGAATATCTCCAGAAAATTGAGTGTTTTCTGCGTAATTGACATGGGTGTTAAAGTTTGCCCTGTTCTACAGCAAACAAATATCATGGCAGCCAACGCAGTTTATAGGAAGTTTAAGAAAATGGGACTTATACCAAGAAAACGAAAGAAGACAACACCAAGGTAGGACTGTTTATGGTTTTATGTTGATGAATATTATGACTGTGTTACATGCCTATAATAAGGATCATTTCTTGGGATACAATTTTGATAAGCATCACCTGTCATAAGTGTGAAAGAGCTCATGCATTTGGTAATTGTTTAATACCTGTGCAATCAGTTTTATCAAGAAATATGTCATCATCAAGTGCATTGGCCTAGAATGATTGGATATGTTGTGTGTGAATACATGAGTGGCCTGACCTTGACCTTTACCACCAGTAGGTAGCATAATGAGCACAAAAATGATAGAACTACATGTTCTGTCCTTTTACCTCCTATTCCTTTGCAGCTTGGAAGCTGTGCTATGCATGACTGCGTTATTCTCTGTTTAAAAAAAAGTGTTTAATCTCACAGAATATTTTTTCTCAAAGCCAAAATATCTTTAAATGATATGCATTTTTAAATTCCAGTGAATTGCTTGCTTTGAATTCCAGTGACATTGCTGTTGCAGGAGAATAAATAAGTTAATTAGTAGATAATAAGAAAGGCTTTCTCTAGCCACAACACCTGACCTTTCATATTCCTGTTTATGTTTGTTTTGTGATCCTTCTAAATATACATGATGCTTGTTGATGGCAACATGCTTTGCCTTCTACTGCCCTTTACAATAGAATCCCAAGTTCTAATGACCTTGAGTAAGAAGGCCTTTGAAATAAGGTGGGAATAGGAAAAAATGCTGGTAACTAGCATTTTTTCCCTTTTCACACTGTTTTCTACCCTTTTCAAAAAGAAAATCTCATCTTTATTATGTGCTACATTCTATTTGTTGTCTGTAATTGCTTTCAATTTTGACAAGTCTGTTTGGTAAAGGGTCAAACTTGTTACAGCCAGAAACAACTCTTCCACCTAAAAGCCTGACAATTCTTTTAAAAATATGGATAATCATGTTGAATTAACCCTTTACCACACAATCCTGAGTTTTAACAACCCTGCGGAAGAGGCCTTATGTGAACATTGTGGGGAACGGAGAAAATGCTGGTAACCAGCAATTTCTCCTTTTCCCATAATGTTTTCTGTTCTTTTACAGACAAATCTCACCATATGAGCCATATCTAATTTGTTGACTGTAAATGCTTTCAGTTTGGACAAGTGTAAAATTTTGTCATGCAGTAAAGGGTTAAAATTTAATGTGTACCAGTCTAATGAAAAAGACTCTTAAGACTAAATGTTAATTCAAAAGCGGTTTTCCTCAGGGTCATAAAAACATGGCATTGTGTGGTAAAGGGTAACTTGCCAACTTGAGTCTTTTAAGTTTTTCTCCCAATCAGAAAATGACTATTTTAGTGCTCTTTACCACACACTATTCTGATTTTTAAGAACGTTGATAATAAATGATGCCTTTTGAAAACATTGTAGAAAAGGGGGGAAAATGCTGGTAATCAGCATTTTCTCCTTTTCCCACAATGTTTTCTATCTTATCAAGGACAATTGTCACAATTTTAGCCACATTTAGATTTGCATCTGCAGTGCTGTGGGTTTGGACAAGTCTACATTTTTGTTGTGTGGTAAAGGGTTAAAGCAATCTAATTAACTCTTATTATACCCCTCACCTGGTTTCACCATGTCTTCAAAAGCCGATTAATCTAGGACCCTGAAACTTTTATACAAGTGTTGCTCATGACACAAGGACATGCCCTATTGTTTTGGGGTCACATGGGTCAGAGGTCTAGGTCACAGGTGGACTTTGTTTGAAAACGTTTCCATGCTTTTACTCAGTAGCTGTTTGAGCTAGGACTCTGAAACTTGATACAAGTGTTACTCATGACCCAAGGAGGTGCCCTTTTGTTTTTGGGCCACATGGGTTGAAGGTCAAGGTCACTGGTGATCTTTGTTTTGAAAACCATTTCTGTTCTCTGATTGTGCTGTTTCAGTGACAGGGTGCTGGTGAGGGCTATTTAGAGCCTTTAGAGCAAAGATTGGACCCATCTGTTTCCTCTGTTGTTTTGGACAAGATATCTCCTAAAACTGCAGGTAGTTTAACCCTTAAGCTGCTAATCACGACCCACTGACCTTTTGCGGACAGTGTAGATCAAGATCAGACTGCACCAAACGTGCAGTCTGATCTTTGATCTACACTGTCGGATACGATGTTTTCTTTCCGGTGAAATCAACTTTGAAACTGCAATGTTTGCGTTTTTAGTATTGAGTAGAAATTCATGTTTCATTTATTCAGCAGCTTAAGTGTTAAAGTTCAGATTGCAACTCTGCTTTGCTAATCTTTATCTACTTTGGCAGCAAAATCAACTGAAGTTTACAGTAATCGGTCAAAGTGCTCTGAGGGTCAACTTAAGTTGCTATTTTAGATTTACATGATAATTATGAATTAAAATATCTTGGCAAAGAACACCCCATGACTTTGCTGTCAGACATCCTCCCGGAAAACTGCATTTCATTTGTTTAGTGTTAGAGGCTCACATAGTGAGCCTGAATATTCCGACACATACATTCCTGGAGGAAACTTCTAATTTTGAGCTGATAGTAAAAGGTCTTACAGATCATTGAAGCCTTGCTTGTTATCTACATTTTGGAATGTGGTAAATTACAGGGCTTCACTTCAGACAGATATTTCAAAACCACATTTATCTTGTGTGGCAAGACACAGTGTCCTAATCAACATGACATGAGAATGCTTTAGAGGCTATAAATCATGAACTATAACCCTGTTGAGTGCCATATAAAATGAAACAGAGAGCAGCAGTCTGTTGTCCCTCTACCAAATACCTCTGTTTTAAATCCCTTTGGAGGAAGTCTTTTGAAAACAATGTGGGAAAAGTAGAAAATGTGTGTAACCTATAAGTATTTTCCTCTTGTCTCACTCAGTCTTCAATACGATCAAAATCAAATCTGATCTTTTGAGCCAGACCTCCAGATATAAGGGAGTGCTAGTATTCTAAATCCATTATTTCTCTTCAAAACCCTACGTTCTAGGTACTCATTAAAATCGTCTCGATGAGACGATTCTTATGAGTACCCATAACATAGGGTTTAGAAAAGAGTGATTAATATTTTCAGTTTTGAAATCAAAAGCACTCCCTCTGTCTGGAGCTCTGTTCAGAGCCACACTTACCTGGTAAAGAATTTAAAGACCAAGATATTGAACCCATGGGGCTGACCAGACTAAATGTCTCACAAAATAAGAATAGTTTAAATCCAAAATCAGACTGCTCATTTTGCGAAATCTGATTTGGTCTACACTTGGGGGAAACAACTTAACTTGCAATGGGTGATCTAGAGGTTAAAGTTCCGCCTTGTTTGCCAATTCTCTGTCCAAGTCTGCCAAGTGTTTACCAATGGCACAATTCTAGATTCAAATTGATTTAAAGCATTTTGCAGATAATAAAAGTACATATAAATAAAAGGAATATATCTGTATTGGAAATGGTGATAAACACGCTATGAAAAGGAGAAAATGCTGATTACTAGCATTTTTAGATCTACTGGCTGTAAGCCAGCAGAGCTTTTGCCATGGCGTGGTGTCTGTCGTTGATTCTTCAAATTATGGCCCTGGAGCCAAAAGTGGCCCTGTCCCAGGATCACGCCTTACATAGGCTTATACAGGGAAAACTTTAAAAATTGTCTGATTCTAAACCATATTGTCAAGGGCTACCAATTTTGGCATGTACCTTCATCTGATAGACTTCTACTAAGATTCTTCAAATTATAGCCCTTGAGGTGAAAATTGGCCCTGTCCCTGGGGTCACAAGCTTTACAAGGGCTGGGTAGCTCAGTGGTCAGCATATCTGACTTGTGACCTGGTGGTTGCAACTTCAATACCGGGTTGAGGCAAACTGTCTTTTCGGCAATTTTTGGCTTCTCACCTCTGATGCATTTGAGGAAAGTAGTAAGTGGCTTTGGAAAGAAAGTTGTGTCAGTACTGGTAAGAGAAAGCCAGGAAACACATGGATGCTTTACTGACCGCCATGATATGGCCTGAGCTGTTAAAATGGGGTTAAACTCCAATACAAATAAACTGAATTTACTAGGGCTTTATAGTGAAAACATTAACTAGCTTCTTATTCCGTACTCTAAGGCCTGGGGCTAGCAAATTTTGCATATAGTTTCATCTAGTGGATCTCTTCTGAATTTGTTCAAAATTTAGCCTTTGAATCGAAACAAACCCTGCCTTTCATGTTTTATTTAGGAAACTTTGAAAAATTTCTCATTTATAACCATAGGGCCTAGATCTATATTATTTAGTATGTGGCTGTATCTTGTTGATCTCTACCAGGATTCAAGTAATAGCTCATAATTGTAACTTGAAATCGTAATTTTAGGTCAAAAATGGACTGGCCTTGGGGTCACAATTTTCACGTGAGTTTTTATAGAGAAAATTTTATTAGGCTCCTTGTTCGAAACCGTTTGGCCTAGAATTGTAATGTTTGGTATGTATAGTTTGTACGTATTAGCCCATGGAGCGATACAGGGCCATCATGGCCCCCTTGTTTACCTGAAGTTGTGTGAACTTTTGTTTGAATATTTTGACCCTAAAACAAAAGTGATAAATAAATGTCAAGCAGAAATTGTCATATGTTAGGCATACTTTCTAAGCAAATAAAAAGATAGTGTAGTGTCACAGTTCCTGGGGCGACACAATAATCTGAGTTCATGGGCTGTATCCTGTTTTGAAAAGGTTTGATTTTGTCTTTCATTTCTTTATGTATTCCAGATTTAAAAAAATGTTACTCCTTCATAATCTATCTGTAATACTCTAAAATGTATTATCTACTTTTACTGACAGGTAGACATTTCCACATGTCTCATAAAGAAAATCAGCAAACCATTTTTCTTCCATTTTTTCCCCTGGTAACTGTTAGAAAACAGGTATAAATAAACTTTTTACCAGACAACAAAATCTTACTTTTTTCCAAATATCAAGCATTTGCAGACAACAAATTTGATCGGGCTTAAATTAAGGCATTTGTCTTGGAAGGCGAGAAAACAGTTTTGCAAAAGAAGAAACATTTACTAGCTTTTTCATCTTTTCCAACAATACTTTCAATGGCATTCTTCCTCATCGCTGTTAAAACACAGGCTCATTTTTTTGTAAAGAGTTATTGCCAGTAGCTTTGGTTTTGGGGTGGAAGAAAATGGGAGAAACATTCATATTTAGGTTAAAGTTACAGGGCATTTTCATTATGATTTTTGTTTTTATTTTTAGCTTACCTGAGCCTGAAGTGCTCAAGCTGAGCTGTTGTGATCATGCTTTGTATGTTGTGTGTCATCAATATTCACCTTGTGTACACAATAGAGGCCACATTGTTGGTCTAATATTCATTAAACATGGTCAGAATGTGTGTCATGATGATATCTCTGATTGGTTGCAAAATGGGTCATATCGGGAAGAAAAACTAGGTCGCCTGGTCAGATATATTTTGCAAAACTTTGTGTACACACTAGAGGCCACATTTCCCGTCCAATACTCATGACAGCTGGCCAGAATGTTTGTCTTGAAAATATCCTGAAGGAGGTTGAACATCGGTCATGTTGGGTCAAAAACTAGGTCACCAGGTCATACCTTAGAAAAATCCTGTGTGCTCTCCAGAGGCAGCATTTTCATTCCAATATATATGAAAGTTGGTCAGAATCTTGTCTTGATATTTTGAATGAGTGTGAAAGATGGGTCATGTAGGGTCAAACGCTATGTCACTAGGTCAAATCTTTGAAACATTTTGTGTGCACCCCAGAGACCATATGTGTTTGAGTCAATGCTTATGAAAGTTGGTCAAAATGTTTGTCTTGATACTATCTCTTATTTGCTTGAAATTGGGTCATGTAGTACAGAAAAAAAATCATAGTACTGAAAGTTTAGGAAAGCAGATTTTATGTTTATAATAGAGTCTGGCCTGTATTTATATTACAATTTTCTCTGTTTATATTGCAATTTTGTGATCTGTTTTGACCCTGAATGAGCCATTGTCATATTTGAGATATCTGCAAGACAGCATTCCAGTCTTGATATGGGCAAAAATGTGGTCTCCAGAGTACCCCTGCGAGGAATTCAAGAAACCATTCTAGAACGGTTTGTGAATCTAGTTCTTGAATAGTTCATGAACACTTAATTGCAATTCTAGAACTGATGTTCAAGAACTAAATCTAGAATTTCCGGTGAGGGATTCTAGAATCAGTTCTAGAACAATTCTTGAATCTAGTTTTTAAATAGTTCATGAACATTAAATGGCCCTTCTATAACAGTTGCTGTTCAAGAACTAAATCAAGAACATGCTACAAGGAATTCAAGAAACAGTTCTAGAGCAATTCTTGAATCTAGTTCTTGAATAGGTCATGAACATTAAATGGCCATTCTAGAGCACCAATGTTCAAGAACTTACTCAAGAAAAAATGTTCCTAAACACATTCTACAACAAATTCTTGAACCTGTAATTCTAGAAGTATTGTTTAAGGTTTATGAACAATTCTAGAACTGGGTTAAAGAACTGATCTAGAACAGCAATTTGGTGTTCAAAATTTAATCTATGGGATCCTCCTTACTCCTCCATATCTGGAGCTATGGACTTGGCGTTTCAAGATTCAAGCTGCTGTTGTCTTTTTTCCTGGTGAGTTACTACAAAGAAAAGACAATCAAGACAACTAACAATACACGAACAATTTAGAATTGTTTTTTCTGGATTGCCATCTCGTCACTAAATGATAATAATACTATCCTCACCCATACTAAAAAACTTGCAGACATCAAATTAAGTGTCATCCAAATGATTGGATTTGCTATTAAAAGATAAGTAAATGTGTGAAAACAAGAAATGCCAGCACCATTTTCTTTCATTTTTTAGCTCCACTGGCCGAAGCGGTGTCCGTCGTGCGTCCATGCGTCGGTCCGTCCATGCATCCGTCTGTCTGTGTGCTAACTTTTATTTCAAACATCTTCTTCTCTGAAACCACTCATCCAATTTTCATGAAACTTCACAGAAATGATCCTGCCATGGTCCTCTTCAGAATTTCTTGAAAGAATTTGATTCCTTCAAAAACTCTGGTTGCCATGGCAACAAAACTGAAAAATATTGGAAATCTTTAAAAATCTTCTTGTCTTAAACCATAAGGCATAGGGCTACCAAATTTGGCATGTAGCTTTATGTAGTAGACCTCTATCAAGTTTCTTCAAATTATAGCCCTGGGGTCAAAATTGGCCCCGCCGCAGGGGTCACAAGTTTTACATGGGCTTACATAGTGACAACTTAGAAATCTTCCTGTTTTGATTTTTTTTTTTTTTTTTTGAAATTAGCCTTGCATCAGGGGTCTTATGTTTTACAGAGGCTTTATATGGACAAAACTTGAAAATCACATTATTTATAACCATACAGCATAGACTTGTATTATTTTGGCATGTGGCTTTATCTTGTGGACCTCTACCAGGGTTCAAGTAATTATAGCTCTGGGATCAAAAATGGCTTTGCCCTGCGGGTCTCAACTTTCACATGGGCTTTTACAGAGAAAACTTTTTAAGTCTTCATTTTGAAACCATTTGGCTCAGAATTGAAATGTTTAATATTTATGGTTTATATTTATAAGCCAGTGGAGCGATACAGGGCCATCATGGCCCTCTTGTTTTTGTATTCAGACACTGTTTTCAGGATTGTAACAAAACATGTCACTGAGAAGTGACACATTACATGTTGATGTGGTAGTAACCCATAATTGTATCTTATATATCTTGGTCTTTAAACAGATTTAAAGATGTAAATCTAATGAAATAAGGGTCTGATTAAAATTATTGCATAGATCTACTAGATATTAACAAGATATGTCATTCTCGGTAAAATCGCCAAACTGGGGTCAAAAGCACGAAAAACTATGGGATGAACCTGTTAGGGGACGAAGGAGCAACGGCCAGAGCAAAGTAAAAAAAAAAAAACAACAGTCCATGACGATAATGGAAAGCATCGCGAGACTAGATCTATTTAAAGATTTTCTCAATGAATTAATGTTCTTCAGTCAAAATACCTGTTTTGTTGCAAGTTTCTGCAAAAATACACACGCATAAAAGAACACAAAAGTTCAAACGATTTTTACCTGACTTTGAAGTAACGTCCATATTTCTTCCCTATGATGTCATCATCCGGGTCTGATGGCGCTTTACAGAAATAGCCAATAAGAACAAACAAGAAAAAATCGACATCCAATTGCAAAAGACCAAGAAGAGCTTGGCCGATTCCATAACTGTATCTAATGGATTTAAATTGAACAACAGTTGATATTGCGCATGTCATGTATTTGAAAAAGCCACCTAGCGGAAGCTAATGTAGAACAACGGTTCACTCGAGGCTTTCCGCATGAAAGTAAACATGAACATGTTTCTCCATATTCTGTATGCTTCTTTTTCAGACATTGACCGCAAATTTGCGATTTTGTCGGCCAGCATGACACTTGGAACGGTTAGTAAACTAATACATCTAGATCTTTGCCTATTAATATGACAAGATTAATATGAACAAAGTTGATACGCGTAAATAATTTCTGTAGATATCTCTTTTCGGCTTCATTCTCCAAACTTGACCTTGAGTGCGGGTTCCCCTTTATAAGTCGTACAATTTCTGCTTTTCGTTGCACTTATTGATGTTGTTATCAGTAATGCAAAAGTGATAATATCCAGAAAGAAAAAGATTTGCAATAATATCGTTGAGTCATGATGTAACCCAATATAAAATTAGGACTTAACATATCTCTGGATGGTACTAGAAATCAGATAAATAGGTCTTATTTTTATTTCAGCAAAGTTTAACAAAGGACTTCTGAGTGAAATTGATTGTCCATAATTTTCTTATTGATTGCTTAGGTGGACAAGATTTTAACCTTAGCTTCCTTGAACATAGTCACTATTGGTCACTTCATATCTTTATTGCAATATTAATGATTAGTCCAGAAACAATAAAAAAGTTACCACACTTCACATCTTTATTGCAATATTAAAAATAAGTCCAACAACAACACAAAAGTTTTCTATAAAATCATTTTCTGTTTTGACTCATGATTTTTTTTTTTTGTTTGACTCTTGAAAAATTAGATTTGACCCCTGAAACTTTCGGGTCAGTGTGTCATCGACTCCAGAATTTCAGAGGCTAGCTAAAGCCCTTCCCATTCACCAACTCGGCTTATTCAGTTTTGGACTTGACTTTACCATTATGTAAGAGATTGCTTGTAACTTAATTTTAGTAGCAAGATAAAAGTTGATAATGAGCCATTGTGTAAATCATCTGTAGCATATTGTGATCCCATTTAGATCAAGTGGAAAATGAAGTGGCAATTTTCAAAACATCGTAACAGAAAAAAATTCATATTATCTGATTGACTTCAAAAATGTGAATGAATCTGCAGCATTTATATTACTGCCATTTCACATAAATAAGGGATAATATATACACATATATGATCCCTGCATAAATACATTAGACCTCATGGCTTCTAATGTTTCTGAAAGTTAGCACATGTATGCATCTGAAATGTAAACAAGCATCTGAACCCAACTTTATGCAAGTTGAAGGAAAGACAACTTGCTAATTTTTGCCATCACACAAATTTGCAGCAAAACATACCTACCAAATTCTAGATTTCCAATTGTTCAAGAACTAGTACAGTTCTAAAACTAGGGTTTGTGGAATTTGGTCAGTGTATTGAAACCAGTGTTCTAGAACCATTTGTATTTTAGGCCAGTTGTTCAAGAACTTTCAGATCAGTTCAAGAACTGATGGTGTTCTAGAATTAATGTTCTTTCACTTTTGTGCTTTTAGAACCAGTGTTCAAGAACCATTTGGCTTCTAAAACTTCAGTCTTGGAACTGTTTTATTAGTTCAAGAACAGGTCTTAAGGTTCATGAAAGATTCTTGAATGTTCATGAACTTTCAGATCAGTTCAAGAACTGGTGGTGTTCTAGAATTAATGTTCTTTCACTTTCGTGCTTTTAGAACCAGTGTTCAAGAACTATTTGGGTTCTAGAACCTCAGTTCAGGAACTGTATTATTAGTTCAAGAACAGTTTTTTAGGTTCATGAAAGGTTCTTGAATGTTCATGAACACGCCACTTGTTCTTGAATATTTTTCGCAGGGGTAATAACAACTTTTTTTTAAAAATTTGACCTAGCTTCATAGTTTCAAATCCGAAAGGGAATGCTTTGACATCTCATTAGATACAAAAATCATTTATTAGCTAGAAAGAGATAACAATCAATGAAAATTATTTGTGTCAGAATAGTAGCTTGGGTTCCTTAGCATCGGAAATATGTCAGATTGGTAAATTGAATTTAATCTATGACTATGTGAATGCCATGTTTGTCTTTTATAGCAAGTTGCTGCTGGATCATGGAGAAGAGAGGATTTAGTGTGATGAGTAATCTACACTGTTGTCACATTGTTGTCTGACCCATTATAATGTCCAAATTATGAACAAATTGAACATTTGGATACAGTTTCAAACAAAACACTTACTGCTTCTTCGTTTACATAAGTACAATGTCATCTGGACTTTTTCTGTACCTCTATACTAGTCTTTTACGAGAGGAGGCTTTTGAAGACACAAAGACATTGTTGCTTGTGAAGAATTTGTTTAGATCAACAACATTTTGATTGTTTCAACTCAGTGATGTTAACTCTTTCCCAAACAAGCCCTGGTTTTCACGTGTCTGCAGTACAAGTCTTTTGAAAACACTGTGGGAAAAGGAGAAATTGCTCGTAACGAGCAATTTCTCCTTTTCCCACAGTGTTTTCTACCCTTTTTGAGACCTTTCTGCCATTTTCATCAAATTTAAAATTGTCGTCTGCAAACTCTTTCAGTTTGGACCAGTCCAAAATTTGTTGTTCGGGAAAGGGTTAATAGTCAGTCTTTGATCATCTTTCTTTACTTGCCTTTTCAATTTATTACATTTTGCGGAAGACTCAAAATATTCCTGCAGAGAAATTGCTCTTTTAACTCTACCAAATGATAAAATTTTGGACTTGACCAAATTGAAAGCATTTGCAGAAGACAAATTATTTGCATTTCACATGATGATTTCTGCCTTTTGATAGGGTAGAAAACATTGTGGGAAAAGGAGAAAATGCTGGTTACCAGCATTTTCTCCTTTTCCCACAATGTTTTCAAAAACTTTCTCTTTTAAGGTCGTTAAAAGTCGGGATTGTGTGGTAAAGAGTTCGCTGGTACAAATGTCTGTACCTTGTAATCATGTATTACAATTTAATTCTTGTTGATATTTTATGTTTTACAGCAAGCCACAAGAAATTTTTTTCAGGTGGTAAAAAGTAAAATTAATGTTTGAGGTTGATTTAACCTTACACCACACGATCCCGAGTTTTACCAAACTTTAGGTTGAAGACTTTTGAAAGTACTGTGGGAAAAGGAGAAAATGCTGGTTACCATTGTTTCTCCTTTTCCCACATAGCTTGTTTGATAAGCAGAAGTATGTAATAATTGTCCCATTATTGCATGTGTAAAGGTATCTTGCAATGTTACAAATGAGGTTGAAAAAATGACTCCTTTTGCATAATAATATCTTTTGTTTTTATGACCTTCAATGAAGAAGGCTTTTGAATACTTAGTGGGAAAAGGAGGAAAAAATGGGAAACAGCATTTTCTTATTCTCTCAAATTGTTCTTTACCTTTAAAAGAGCGATCCAATTGTTTAAAGTACCTTTAATATGCCCTCAGCAAATGCTGTCAAGTTGGTCTTGAAGGTTTGTTAATTTTGTCTGCTGGTAAAGAGTTAAATTCGGAAAGTTGAGTTTTGTCATAGAGAGAAAATTTTCATTTCATTATCGTAGCAATCTAAGAGTAAGTAATCTTGAGAGTTACTCTGTGTAAACAAATTCTTGGACTGATTTTGTTGGCAGACTGACTTTTAAAAACTTCCTGTTACACTAATTTTTGTCCAATACAATTGTTTTTTACACAGAGCTGTCTGACATTCAGCTTGGCATGCTGTCTGCTGTCGTCATTGTTACATAATTAACGCATGAGCCCCTTTCCTCATCAAGCGGGTTCTGTTGTTAAATGCTTTTTCCAATGAATCTGCTGATGTTTTTATTTGGCCCACAGAAAGAGGCCTATTGAGGACATCATACTAGGAATAGGGAGAAGTGCTAGTAATGTGTATATTCTACTACTTTTCCTGTAATGTTTTCTACACTTTCTAGACAAAGTTCCTTTACAGTGTTTAGCCACTTTTTATTTGTCATTTGCAAATAGTTTCATCAAAGATGAATCTAAAGATTTTGTAATCTGGAAAAGAGTGAAATGATAACCATCTGTAACAAATTTGCAGCAGAAGATTTTTAAAATCATCCATGAGAAATCTAGATAATCAACATGATTAAAGATCATATAATGGCTGTTAAAACATTGTGCCAAAAGAAATTACTTCAAGTAGTTTGCAGGAAGGGCCATAGTAACAGTCAGCCCTTTACCACATGATAAATTAAGAATTGTCCGAACCCAGAGCCTTTGTAGACGACAAATTAAAAGTGGCTCAAATTGCAGAAGTTGTCATTTATAGGAAAACAAAACTTTATGGGAAAAGGAGAAAATGCTGGTTACCAGCATTTTCTCCTTTTCCCACAATGTTTTCAAAGCTCCTCTTTCTCACGGTTGTTAATAGTCAAGATTGTGTGGTAGAGGGTTAAGGTATGGGATTTGAAACCTGTATGTCAAAAGTCAAATCCTAACTGGAACTAGTTAATGTTGGAAGTGTCCATGGGCAAGCCACTTTTCAACCTACAACCTTACAGGCCTTAAAAGGCTGTGAAATTGGAGTGGAACACCTCAAGAGTGAGCTGGGGAGGGATGTTAGACTCCGCCGTAGGGAAAGCATTTCCGGACCACAAATAGAGCATTGCTGGAGTGATTGGATGAGTCTTTGAATATTGATGATTTTTGGCAGAAGGAGAAAATGCCAGCTCCCACAATGTTAACAGTGGCCCTTTTCCTCCAGGCTGTAAGAATTTTAGATTTTTTGGGAATCCATTAACTCTGTACCAGATGACAAAATTTTAGCCTTGTCCAAGTTGAGAGCATTTGCAGATGGCAATTTCAATGTGGCTCAAATGGTGTAGTTTTTCTTTGATAGGTTAGAAAACATTGTGGGAAAAGGAGAAAGTGTTAGTTACCAGCATTCTCTCCTTTTCCCAATGTTTTCAAAAGGCTTCTTTCCCAGGGTCATTAAAGGACGTCATTGTGCAGTAAAGGGTTAAATATCCGAAATCATAATACCGTTATGATGTAAAATGTACAACAAACATTTGAGAGGAACTCTTTGACCACACAATCCCTAATAACCCCTGAGAAAAACTACCCTTTGAAAAAAAATTGCGGGAAATGGAGAAAATGCTGTTTCCCACAATGTTTTCTACCCTTTCAAGGACAAATCCCATCATTTTAGCTACATTTAATTTGTCTGCAAGTGCTGTTAGTTTGGACAAGTCTAAAACTTTGTTGTCTGATAACGAGTTAACTCTTTCACTACTGATTACAACATTAGTACCTTGTGCTGATGGTGTAGATGAAGATCAGACTGCACAGAATGTGCAGTCTGATCTTCTATCTACACCAACCACTACCGGATGCTAGACTATGCAGCAATATCATATTATATAGCATTGGGAATCTTCTTTTAGACCCTCAAAAAAAATGTGGAATTTCTTAAGTTAGTAATGAAAGAGTTAAACTAAAATACAAACTATTTCTTACTGCAGCTGCATCATATGCATGGCTGCTGCCATATATCTTTATAATGCATAATACCATGAAAGTTGTCGCATAGAATATAGACTGAATCATCAGGTAGAATGGTCCTTTGACATGCAGAAAATTTACCAATAGCGAGACTTTCGACCTAGGTCAGCCTTTGGTGACTTTATAGTTCCACTTGTTGTAATTGGTTTCTTTTTGATAGGGCATTCAGATATTGATATTTATTGTACTTCTTTCCTGGATTCGTTAACAGATGGGCTCAAAAATTGGAAATGCTTTAGATCTAAACAGGAACTTATCTCAGATGATTTTCCAGCTTCCATTATATTGGCGATTGATTTTATTAGACCGATATCAAAATTTGATACATGGTTTCATTTAAAGATGAATCCATACACCCAGAGAGAAAAAATCGCCGTAAAAACTTGAAACTGTGTAAAATGGCTCAGCTGTGTAAACATGGATAAATCACCAATATATAATGTTATAAGGGATAGAGAAATTCTAGAGATTTGTCCTTATTTAGAACTGAAAATGACAACTGATTTTTTTTTAAGGCCACCCAAAACGAAACGTATCTTCTATACGTAACATCTGTGCAATCTTTCACCCGACAGGGCAACATTTGGTATGAAGATACAAGAATGATTGTAGTTTCATAAAATAAAGATGAAATGGGTAAAAAACTGGCTAAAAACGAGAGTAGATATTTTTATAACAAAGCAATAAATCACAAAATGAAGAATGAATCATTCAGAAAAATTGTGCTTATAACAATTAGACAAGTCTTGAAATTTTTGTTGTTAGCAGTTCCTAAAGAACAGCTGTGCATAGTGATCCACCTACAACCCTGCTTGGAATTTCATTTGATCTAGGTTTTTATAGCAATCTTCTTTGACTTGTTTTATCATTACATCCTGAAACTAATTTGAAGCGAACTTAAGAACTTTGCTGAAGTGGATTTTTGGACATCATTTAAAAAAGATTAGATTAACTCATTGCCAGGCAACACAATTTCAGCCTTGTCCAAATTGAAAGCGTCACTGCAGGCAACAGATTTATCATTACTTAAAACATGAATTTGACATTCAAAGGATAGAAAACTTCGTGGGAAAAGGAGAAAATGCTGGTTACCAGCATTTTCTCCTTTTTCCACAATGTTTTCAAAAAGCTTCTCCCTCAGGGTCGTTAAAAGTCAGGATTGTTTGGTAAAGGGTTCAAACAGTGTTAGAAAAAAAGGAAAGTGTTCATCATTCTCTAATTCTTAAGTCACACTGTTTTCAAAATTGGCCTGCTGCAAGACAAAGCTTTTGACAAATAATGTGAAAAGGAACAGCTGCTCATTACAAGCAACTGCTACTTTTCCAGCAATGTTTCCTGTATGATGAAGAAAATACAGTTCAGTTACCTCTTGTTAAAGTTCTTGTGTAAGTGGAAAACCTAAAAATAGTCTAAATAGTAATTGATTGACAGACAGAGCAGAAAATTTGTTGTGATTAACCCTTTACCAGACGACAGAATTTCAGCCTTCTCCAAATTGAAAGCATTTGCAGACGACAATTTCAATTTGGCTAAAATGGTGCAATTTTTCTTTGATAGGGTAGAAAACATTGTGGGAAAAGGAGAAAATGCTGGTTACCAGCATTTTCTCCTTTTCCCACAATGTTTTCAAAAGGCTTCTTTCCCAGGGGCATCAAAAGGCGTCATTGTGCAGTAAAGGGTTAACCCTCTACCAAACAACCTGTGATTTAACAACCATGAGGAAGAAGGCTTTTGAAAACATTGTGGGAAAAGGAGAAAATTCTGGTAACTAGCATTTTCTCCTATATCCATGATGTTTTCTCTCCTTATAATGACCGTCATTTTGCCATTTGAGTTAATTTGAACAATTCTGAAAGTTTGTTGTCTAGTAAAGAGTTAACAATTTACCACACAATCCCAACCCTGTGAAAGAAGCCTTTTGAAAACATTGTGGAAAAAGGAGAAAATGCTGGTAACCAGCATTTTCTCCTTTTCCCACAATGTTTTCTACCCTTCCCAGAACAAAGTTCAATTTTTCAATCACATTTATATTGTTGTCTGCAAAATGCTTTCCATTTGAACCAGTCTAAAATTTTGTCGTTTGGTAAAGAGTTAAGTTGCTGCTTGTGGTGTAAATTTTTAAACTGCTGTCTGCAGCAGACGTCATCATCAAGTAAGAGGTTGGGATTATCCAGATGTCAATCCTTTATCAGACAATCCCACATGTTTACAAATCTAAGGATGAAGGCTTTTGAAAACATTGTGTAAAAAGAAAGTGATGGTTTATAATTACCAGTATTTTCTTCGTTTCCTGCAATGTTTGTACCCTTTCAGGGATAAATCCCATCAATAGAGCTCCACTGTATTTGTCCTCATAAGCTTTCAAAACACCCTTTCAAATACAGCAACTTAACTCTTTACAACACTATGAAATTTTAGCCTTGTGTGGTAAAGGGTTAAATAATATGGGACAGGGAAAATTCATTTTCAGCCCGACTGTCTTCAAAGAAAAGGTCAAGGTGTTGTCTTAGCCGTGGCTATTCTCTCCTTTTCCCAAAATGTTTTCAAAAGTCTCTCACAGGGTAAATAAAACTTGGGATTGTCTGGTAAAGGGTTAAAGGTGGCTTTGGGCCAAGGTATGTCAGTGTATAGGGCAGTGTAGATCTAAGATCAGACTTCAAGCTTTCTACAGGTAAAAATCTTTACCTATCCTGTCCATCCACTCTGAACTCTTTACCAGACCATGAAATTTTAGACATTTCCACCTTCAGAAGGACTTGCGGACCACAAATCTGACATCATTGGAATCATCTTTGAAAGGATAGAAAACATTTTGGAAAAAGGAGAAAATGCTGGTTACCAGCATTTTCTCCTTTTCCCAAAATGTTTTAAAAAGGCTTTAATTTTCTTTTGGGACTGGATATGAAGGTTGAATTTGAGTTTGGGCTCAAGGGCTGAACTTTTTCAACCAACACTGTTATGTAACAAACTAAGGATACTGATAAGCCACTGCTTCAATCTGATGCTGTGTTCTGGTATTAGATAAAAACTGTAATATGGGAGACCACAGTTTGAAAACAAAAGCCCATCATGTAGAAAGTTTACATTATTGCTGATGAATTGCCATTGTTCAAATTTTCACAGAAATAATTAACCTGTATTAATGCCTTCTGAGAAATAGAGAGTATGACTTTAATGGATTAGATATCATGTATACAAAGAAAAAATGCAAAATTATGTATTGACACTGGTTTTTGAGACAAGGCCAATCAGGTTATTTATTATTGACAGGTTTTGTAAAAAAGGCAGATTGAGTTGCTTCCCTTGTACCATGTATAACCACCATTAAAGTTGACACCTAGGAGTCAGAATTAATGGAACAGAACCTTTTCAGTTAGGAAGTATTGCCATTTCAAGGTTTTTTTGGCAGAACATGTGACGAAGTGATGGACAATGTAGATCCAAAAATCAGACTTAACGGCCTGTGCAGTCTGATCTTGATCTACATTGTCCACAAAAACAACTGAAGTCAATTCTAGCACTTCATGGGTTAAGTACAACATGTGTTGATACTTCTAGTTACTGTTAACCCTTTACCACACGATCCCGAGTTTTAATGATCTTTAGGAGGAAGCCTTTTGAAAACATTGTGGAAAAAAGGAGAAAATGCTGATAAACAGCATTTTCTCCTTTTTCCACAATCTTTCATACCCTTCCAGATTCCAATTTTTGGGTCACATTTAATATCTTGTCTGCAAATGCTTTCAAATTGGATGAATCTAAGAGTCGGTTGTTTGGTAAAGGGTTAAGAAAATGTTCATATTGTACATTATTAGGTAAAGTTTATTCACACATTTCTTTGTAATTACAAATTCATCTTCGAGAATCTACTAAATGTGAGAGAATTATACAAGAATTAACATCAAATAAATGCTTCTTCAGTTTACGTCATTTTGCAACAGTCTTTAATTAATGAGGAATTTATGAGTTATTTTGGCAGAGGGGTTATGAATAATTGCTTTACACTTTTTTATACCCATAAAAGCATTTTGTGACTATACTACACATTTTCTACCCTATACCTAGAAAATATCTCAGTAAACAGCTTTGGAAAACAATGTAGCTAAAGGAACAATAACTTGTTACAGGCAAATGTTCCTTTTTCCATAGTGATTGCCAAATAGCTCAAAGAAAGACATTTTTAATATCAATTGTCACTCCTTCCTTACAGCATCACCCATGTCAACCCAGGTGTAAAGTATTACCATTCATTACCCCTGGTGCGAAACCGTCGTTTCTATGAATATTCATAAGATTGCGAATTACACCCAATAGCCAATCGAATTGTCTATAACATAATGATACTCTCTTGTATTTGAGGATAATCACATTTCTTCTTTTGCTATGAATGAACCGGGTAAAACCCACATCATTATGAACGAATATGGCGGCCGCCGGTGGGCCTTACTTCTGTGGCATTTTCCTAATAACAATCCAGGGCAAACATTACAAATCCTTGTATACAAACGCATATTTTCAGAAATACAGCGTGCTGTTGCAGTCCTTAAGGGTATGTAGCAGGGGTGACGTCATCCTCGTTGACCCAGTCCCGATGTATTCCATCAACTATATTCAGCGATTTGATTAGTTGTAGATGAGGTAAAAATAAAGATGATGGCATATGATTGATAAAAATAGATTAAATTTTCTCACTTAAAAACTGAGATTATCAATCAAAAAGCCTCATGAATAATTCATGAGAACAAGAAAACATATGCGAGATAACCCAGGAGCGATGAATGTAGTTTAGGGAATATATCGGAACTGGGTCAACGAGGATGTACAGCATAGCTTCTTCCTGTATAAAATTAATACCTGACAACTATGTTAGGGAGAATTCTCTTTAGCTCAGGGGTTAGTGTATTGGTCCTTTAACCCGTTCCCAGACAAGCCCGGGTTTTCACATGTCTACCTTATCTGGACAAACCCGGGTTTTCACGTGTCTATCTTATCCGTACAGACCCGTGTTTTAACGTGTCTACCGTATCTGAACAAACCCGGGTTTTCACGTGTGTCCTATTCAACGTAAAAAAAATCGGCAATTTACATTACCAAAACTATCTACGATGTATGAAACAGTAAGTATAAGATATCGTCGTTATTTTGAAGAAAAAAAACTGGTATGGTTGTTCTTCGAAAAAAAGAGTTATTTGAAGTCAAACAGGACTGGGGTCCAGAAATATAACTGTGTACATGTGTAAATGGCGTACATGATAAACAGCGTCGTCTGTTTCGATGGAAAGTACTGGAAAAATAACCGCGACGTCGTCACGTAGTCAAAATTACACCTTCAACAATGTTGAATATATACTAATCACATTTGAACAAAAGTTTAAATCACATATTTCTTACCAGTCAGAGGTGTTAATCCATCTCTTATTTACGCGTAAACTGACTCGAGAAAAATCACAAAATATTCAGTAGGTCTGATTTTCTGTTTACTTTACTCAGACGTGAATGAATAAAATGAGCCACAATGAAATAACTGTCACAACACGATTAAATTGTGACTTACGAAGTATTAGGAAAATGGAAATTTCTTTTTCTGACGTATATTTCCTTTATCAGATAAACAAATAATGAGGGAAGAACAAGAGACCAGAACTTGTGTACTGTACAGCCCTAAATTCAACAAAAGTTGATTAGATTTTATTATCCTCCCGATTGAAGGTTTTTTTTTTTTGGAAGCGTTGTGATATACACTTTATGGCCTTTAATTATCGATTTTTACTGTTTCTGTCTCGTGGCCAGCTGCACCGTTACATAATATTACCTGATGACACAGCGGTCATCTACGGATTATGAATGGGCGGTATAGATCTACCATGCGATCACAAGGTTGGTGAAAAAAAATGAACGGGTAAGCCAATTAAATTTCACATTCAAATTAATCAGTTCAATAAGCCAATGAAATTTGAGTGATTCAATCCCCAGACTATCTATTTTCTTGCAGTTGGTTTCAGAATATGAACTAATAAGCACCAAAATTTCCTCCTTAGATTTTCGAAAATAACGGTAGCATTTGAAATCGTACACAATGGTTCAGAATTCAGGGTCTGAATTTAATTTTGACACTGATATTTTGGATTTCTCTGGGTTATCGGCTGAGGAATCTTCTGATCCGACATTGATGAGATAGATGAGGCACTGGAGGCCGATCTCGAATGGCAGTTTGCACCTCCGACAGTGTGTTTTAATTACTTATTCTGGGGTTTTCCATATAGTTGAAAGCATCTACTTGAAAATTACATTACGCCATCGTTCAGTTTTTACACAAAGTTTAAGATACACATGATTTGGCATTTATATTTCCAAACAGAAAATTAATATCGTTAGGCGTCCTTTTCTTCTTAGACGAATGCGTACATGAGTAATAACGAAAAATATCGCTACGAATCTTATCCTTAAAAGCCGCAACATCTCGAAGTATGGACTTTTGAATAAGACGGAGTATTCCAAACATTACGTTGTCGAGGGCGACTGAAAAACAGCAACTATATTTTAAGCTTGAATTATGATCTTTTAGGCCAAAAAAATGGCAATTTACATGTTTATCAACATTTGCATGATGTTTAATTGAAAATTACATCTTCTTAACCTTGTCCATGTTACCGATAATGTCAAACACGGCGTTTTTTTCCCCTCGATCTGCTTCAATGAAATCTTATGTCGATTTACTAGCGACATGTTTTTTTGTTGCAGGTTGAAATAGAAGCCCTCTTTCTTTGGGTTGTAAAATCTCTGATTTCTTTGTTTAAGGGCTAACCCCTTGTGAAACAACAGATTTTACATTTTCCATATTTAAAGAGCCTGCAGACAGCAAATCAAAACCTGTTCCTTCTGAATGTCAGGTCTCCAATTGGGTTGAAAACATTACGGGAAGGAAAAAAAATCTTGTCTCCCACAAAAAGCTGACATCTGTGATGGATTTATTTATTAAAGGTGTCACTCACTTGTTCTGCATTTATTATGTTCTCTTTATTAAAAAAGAAAGAAAAGATTTCATAGATTTTTGTATTGTTAACCTACAGGAAATATGATTACTGAAACATTAAAACAATCTCTTTAGACTTTTAAACCCATTACAAAGTGAAATTTGCATTTTGACTGCATAAAAAGAGTATACAATGTGAAAGATAATCTAATTTTCCAAAGACCTTCCTATAATAAGATTTGTTCCATTATTTAACATAATTATAAATCACCATTTTCATGACCCTATTGCATGAAAATAAAGGAAAAAAATTGTTAAAGAAATGAGAAAAAAAAAAAAACACTAACTTTATTCTCATTTTGCTGCATAATTTGCATTAAAACTTTTAAAAAAATCATACCATGAAAAAGAGCAGCCTTTTCTCTAAAAACTTTTTATATACCAAAATAGTGTGAAATAAGAAATAATAGCTCTATTTCAACATTTTTTTAAGACATGTGTGAAAAATTGTCAAGAAATTATCAAAATCCAATGTTCCCTGTTCAGATAGCACCATAAAATGTCTTATCTCCATATGTGGTATAGGTTATTGATTTTTCCAGGTCAGTGTTCAATAGAGGTAACAGTTTTGGCTACCTCTCTGTCTGGGAAAGGGTTAAACCTCAATAAACGAAGATATTTGCCGCACAGGTTTGAATCCCAGCCGGGGCGGTTTGTATTTGAGCTATGCATTTGTTGCGAACTTTCATGTTCGTAAGACAATGATTTACTTTTTTTGTCACATTTACTGGGTAGGGTTTTGTCCCAGACTGTGTCCTTGTGTCATAAAGGGTAAACACCAGACCACAGTATTTTAGACCCATCCAAATTCTAAACATTTGCAGACAGCAAACTAAATGAGGCTAAAATTACAGAATTTGGCCAAAATATTGTAGGCCTGTCTAATTTCAAAGCATTTGCAAACAACAAATTAAATGAGACCAAAACTGTAGGATGTGTCATTAGAAGGTTAGAAAACATTGTGAAAAAAAAGAACAAAATGCTGGTTACAAGCATTTTCTCCCATTCTCAATATATCTGCAAAAGCCTCTTTCCTCAAGGTCATTAGAGCATGGGACTGTTTGGTAAAGCAGAGCTCCAGATAGAAGGAGTGATTTTGATTTCAAAATTGAAAATATTAATCACTAGCCACTAAATCCTATGTTATGAGTACTCATTAGCATCGTCTCATCGAAACAATTCTAATGAGTACCCACAACGTAGGGTTTGGAAGAGAAATAACGGATTTAGAATACTATCACTCGCTTTTATCTGGCGGTCTGGTAAAGGCTAAGTCCATCTGTCTATTAACAATGATGACTTATAAAATCAGTTTAGAAAATGCAAGAGATTACTTCCAATTTTATATAAAGCCTCTGTCTACATCACAATGATGAGCATCATTGAGTAACATTTGATCCCTAGGCTGCTAAACATGACTAGATGCTAAATCATTGCAGCCAGTGTAGATTAAGATCAGACTGCAGAATGTGCAGTCTGATCTTGATGTACACTGTCCAACAAGGAGATATCTTTCTTTAAAAAGAAAAAAAATTGAAATTGAAATATTTGGATTATTTACTATTGGTTTTAAAATTTTATTTAACTTATTTAACAGGTTAAGGGTTAACCCTTTACCACACAATCCAGACTTTTTAATGACCTTGAGGAGGAAGCCTTTTGAAAACATTGTGGTAAAAGGAGAAAATGCTGCATTAACCAGCATTTTCACCTTTTCTCACAATGTTTTTTACCCTTTTCAAACCAAATTTCAATTTTTGAGCCTCTTTATTTCTTCATCGGCAAAAGCATTTCAATTTGGACTGGTCTAAAATTTGTCGTTTGGTAAAGGGTTAACTCTTTACCAAACAACAAACTTTTACCCTTGTCTAAATTCAAAGCAATTGCAGACAAAAATTGAACGTGGCTCGATTGATGAAACCTGACTCTAAAAGGGAAGAAGAAAACATTGTGGGAAAAGGAGAAAATGCTGGTCATCAGCATTTTCTCCTTTTCCCACAATGTTTTCAAAAGGTTTCTTCCTTAGGGTCGTTAAAAGTCAGGATTGTGTGGTAACGAGTTAAACATGTATAACCCTTGTAGTGGTAGAAGAATGCAATGGACTTCTCAGTATATACTAAAGATGCAAAGAGTGCCATATTACAAACCTGATTTGGTCAGGGTATCTGGTAAAGACAGGGACAGTGTAGATCCAAGATCAGGCTGCCTTGTGCAGTCTAATCTTGATCCTCATTGTCTGCATAAACAGTTAACTCTTTGCCACACGACAGAATTTAATACTGTTCATAATTGAAAGCAATTGCAGACACAATATTAGATATGGCTCAAATGTTTGGATTTGTTTCTGAAAGGTTAGAAAACATTGTGGGAAAAAGGAGATTATGCTGGTTACCAGCATTTTTTCTTTTTCCTGCAATGTTTTCAAAAGGATCGCTAAAACTTGTGATTGTGTAGTAATGGGTAAATGGCAGTTCAGCGCTACGAGAGTTCCAAAGATGAAGATTGTGAGCAATTAAAGATGAAGAGATGAATGTATTTTTGTGCATTTCATCTTAAAACATTAAAAGAAAATAACAAAGAGAAATGAGTAACAATCACAAGCTTTCTTAGTTTATTACTTTTTGAAGTTGGAGATAAATATATTAGAATTTTAAAGAGTAACACCTGCCACTCATATTTGCTTTTCATCTACAAATTAAATCCTGAAGTACCTTTTTTTTTTTTTGTGACTTCATTTTCTTTTTTGCTTGTATGGTTCAAGATCATACTGCATAGCATGTCACATGATGTGCAGTGTGATCCTATATCTACACAGTCCATTGTGCCGAGATGGGGACCATGTATTTTGGTCTCTTTGCACATCAAACTGATCCATTTTGCATATTTGGTGCTGTATTTAATCCTTTACTACACAATTCCGAATTTTAACAACCCTGAGGAAGAAGCCTTTTCAAAACATTGTGAGAAAAGGAGAAAATGCTGGAAACCAGCATTTTCTTGTTTTCCAACTATGTTTTCTACCCTATGAAAAACAAATTCCATCATTTGAGCCAAACTTTAATTGTCGTCTGCAAATGCTTTGAATTTGGACAACTTCGAAACTTTGTCGTTTGCTATAGAGTTAAGTAAAATTTATTGTTTACTAGATCAAGATAGTGCTTAAGCTGGATATTTTGTGAGGTATTCTGGGAAAAACAGTGTTGAATTTGTTGTTTGGGCCTTTTTCATGACTAGGTTACATTTGGTTTGCGATGAGCTTACGGGGCTTGTACCATGCCCATATCCCCCTCTCTGTACTGAATCCCTGCAGTAGCCATACAATTATGGTACACTGTCTTACTTAGAATTCTTCAGTTTAGTTTAAATCCACACAATGACAAATTTTAACCCATAAAGCGCTGGAACTGACTTAAGTTGTTTTTGGGGACAATCGCAGATGTTTTTCCTCTTTGAAACGCTCCATTATAATTCAGCGCTCCAAGTGTAAAAAATCACAAGCCTTAAGTACATAGACAAATCATGAACGCACTTTTTCTATCAGAGAAAGTTATTTTTCTGTGGGATAGGTTTTTTCCCAGCTTTAAGCAGTCACATCCAAATGATCTTGCTATACCAGGTATCAAAATTTTGATTTGTACTTCAGTAACCTCGCAGTTTTCCTTATAATTGCATGATCAGAAGCAGTGAAACTGATTTTTCTGTTCACTGAAAAATACATATAAGTCAATGGGAATTGTAACTGTAGATCATCAGTAGCTTAGGCAGGCAACTTAGATCAAGATCAGACTACATAGAATATGCACAGAATGATCATGGATTTACGATGTCTGCAACTTTCTAAGATATTCTGGCTAAAGCAACATTGAAACGGCATTCCTTTGGTTGTGTTTCCGAATTCAAAAGGTTCATTTCATTAATTCTTTACCATGTGACAAAAATGTAGACCAATTTGAAAGCATTTTGCAGACATCAATTTAAAGTTGGCTCAAATTATGGAATTTGTCTTTGATAGGGTAGAAAACATTGTGGGAAAAGGAGAAAATGCTGGTTATCAGCATTTTCTCCTCTTCCTATAATTTTTTCAGAAGGCAATTTTCTCAGGGTTTGTTAAAACTGACGGTATCGTGTGGTAAAGGGTCAATTCAGTACTAAAAGGATTAACTCTTTCACTACCAACTCCAGAAATTCATTTTTTTTCCGACTTCTAAAAAAAGATGTTCACTGCTATTGAAAATGCTCTTTGTCATAGGTCATTAACAGGGTAGTGGATGGTGTACATCAAGATCAGACTGCAAGTTCTGTGGAGTCCAATCCTGATCTGTGCCATCCACAGTAGCTACTCAAGTCATCATTGGTAGTGAAAGAGGTAAGAGCAGAATCTGTTTATGAAAATTATTTCATGACCAGTGATGAATAACAGTGTTTAGTAAAGGGGCAACGCCATTCAATTGAAGATCATTGGTTATAGAGCAGAATCTTTATTAAAAATATCAAGGACTCTTTCAACCAGATCTAAGTTATGCGACGAAAACTCCTTTTTTTGCCATTGATTATTTCTTTTCCTCATACTGTTAAAAATAAGGACTGATATTGAATGACAGGACACTAAGGGCATCTTTGGATGTTTTTATGGATAGTGATCAGTGAAGATCAGACTTCACAGAACATTCAGTATCATCTCCAATATAAAACCTAGTATTATTGGAGATAATCTGTACCAAATAGCCAAACTGCAATAATTATGTCCTTTTGACTGACAGAACAATCGTGTGGAAGTCGGAAAATTAAGCCCAGTTCACTTTACCTCTCTATCTTTTTTTCCCATGCCCTCCTGAATGCTTTCTAATGTAAAGATGTAGCCCTAGCTAAGTACACTATATTCGAAAATAATTGTTTTCTTTTTATTTCTATAATTATTTGTTGAGAAGCTTAAAGAGTCAGTGTCCAGCCTATATGTAGAGAATGGCTTAACCCGTTACCACACAATCCTGGGTTTTAACTATCTGTAAACAAAAGGCTTTTCCTATGTGACCCATTATAACACAAGTATGCCTTGTTATGTCACTGCATTTGGCATCTTTTGAAATTATGTGGGAAAAGGAGCATTAGTAAAAACCTGTGTGTTATTTTTTTTGTTTTCGCAGTTTTTTTTTTTTTTCACAATACAATTCATGAATGATATTTTATACATTTATGTCACTATTGCTTGAGTCTGATTATACACCCCATCCCCCAACTCAACAAAGTTTGGGGTGGGGTAATGTACTGGAATCAATTTGTCAATCTGTCTGTCCAACAGTTTCTCCATGTATGCAATTTCATATCCACTTACCTCCTACAATTATCAACCAATTTGGCTAAATTTTTAAGGTAAGCCCTACAAGCATGGGAACTTGTACAACTGATCCTTTGTTTGATTTGACATATATTGCAGGAGTTATGGTCCTTTAAATTTTCTACAGTACCCAGTAACAAGGCAACTCATGAGGGATGGGACCTTTATTGGCCCTGGACAATTCTTGTTCATCTTGAATTAGCATCTGTGATGCTGGATTAATTTTTTAACCAATCAACAAAATTTTAGACTGGCCCAAATTGAAAGCATTTGCAGACAACAAATTAAAGGTGGCCTGAAAGACAAAATTTGTCCTTAATAGGTTAGAAAAAATTGTGCAAAATGGAGAAAATGCTAGTTACCAGCATTTTCTCCTAAACCAGCATTTTCTCCTTTTTCCACATGGTTTTCAAAAGCTTTCGTCCTCAGGGTCGTTAAAAGTTGGGATTGTGTGGTAAACGGTTAAACAAGGATGTAGTACAGATTCTGCATGGTCAAGAGCTGTAGGCAAGGTTGTGCACATAGAATCAGCACCTATATAGATTAGTCAAAGTTTTGGAGCCCTTTGGCAATCTTACCATCACCTCTTATTCTGATAGAAAATGTCAGTCAAGGGTTAAAAAAGTTTCCTTTTCAAAGGATTATCAGAATCGATCAGTAAATATAGATCATGATAGTCAGTACATGTGTATAGCTAATGTATAAATATGTATATAATAAGTTCAGTTAACCAAGAGAGTGATGATTCTGTTGTATTTGAAATGGATATTTAAGTGATTCTAATTTTCAAGTGATTCAAATTTTCAAAATTGAAATTAATTGAAATGAATTTTGCTCTCATTAGTGTACCTCATGTAAAAACAAAATGTAACAGGACTTTCTCTAACCCTTAACCCTTTACCAGACAACAAAATTTTAGCCTTGTCCAAATTGAAAGCAGTGGCAGATGACAATTTCAATGTGGCTCAAATTGGCGGTTTATCTTTGACAGGGTAGAAAACTTTGTGGGAAAAGGAGAAAATGCTGGTAACCAGCATTTTCTCCTTTTCCCACAATGTTTTCAAAAGGCTTCTTTCCCAGCGTCGTTAAAAGGGCGGCATTGTGCGGTAAAGGGATAAAGTGGTAGTTACTAATGTGAAAACATTTGCCTTGGTGTTGAAATATTTGCTTCTTATTTCTTAACCTTTTACCAGACAATCTTAAATTTTAATGACCTTGTGGAAGAATGCCTTTGAAATACATTGTGGGAAGAAGAGAAAATGCTGGTAACCAGTATGTTCTCCTTTTCCCACAATGTTTTCTACTCTTTCAAAGAAAACTATCAACAGATGATCCACATTTAAATTTTAGTCAGCCGATGCTTTCAAGTTGGACCTGTCTAAAATTTTGTGGTTTGGTTAGTTAAGTCTTTACCAAATGACAAAATTTTGGACTAGACCAAATTGAAAGCATTTGCAGACGACAAATGAAATGTGGTTTAAATGGTGATTTTTGTATATGATAGGATAGAAAACACTGTGGGAAAAGGAGAAAATGCTGGTTACCAGCATTTTCTCCTTTTCCCACAATGTTTTCAAAAAGACCTCCTTCTCGGGGTTGTTAAAAGTCAGGATTGTGTGATAAAGGGTTAATACAAATATCTGAATGAAAGGGATAAGCAAATATACTAGAAATTGTGGTAATGTTTTGGCGCACATTGTTACATAATTTGAGACTTACAGAAATTGTTTGGGGGGGGGGGGGGGGGGGAATCATAGTGAATGTTTGAATTTTCTGTTACCTTAAACGCAGATTTTTTGCCCCCTTTCTTCTATGGGGTATTTCATATTCAAACCAAACAGGCAGTAGTAGAAGAACCATAAAGATTTGAGCCATGCTCTGGCAAAAGGGGGCATAATGCATCTCCATGGTGCATTATACTAAGCAAGTCATCACATGATCATGGATCCGTAATAGCCACCTTTTTCAACAGTTGATTTAATCATGAGGTAGACTGGTCCTTGGACATACAGAAAATTGACCATCAGCGAAGTTTTGGCCCAGATCAGCCTGCATGGACAGTGCAGGCTGATCTGGGTTGATACTTTTCGCAAATGCATTAAGCCTCCTATTCACAGTGCATGGTTCATTCGTAAAAGTCTTTGTAGGTATGCACTTAACTATTATAGAAAGTAGAGAAACTGCTCTTGATGATCAGTTTCCAATTTTCAGAGAAGGCACTTGAGTATTCATGATGCTTTTGGCTAAAGATTTATTTTCATTTTAACTCAGAGTTTTTAAAGCTTGGAATTTTAATTTGACAAAGTGTTAATTAGTATTACTATAATGATGTATTCAAACTATGTAAAATATCTGCGTAAATTGAAGTCTGGTAAACATCATGTGGAATTTGATGAATCAACCATCAAGGGGCATAAGTCTGTAGACAATGACAGATGGCAGCACTGTCGCTATTCTATTCCAAGTATCACTGAAAAAAGGTAATGCAAACTTGTTATTAGTGGAATGCGTGTTTAGACCTACAGCTGTGACCATGGGTGAAAAAAAAATATTGAAATCATATATGAAGTTCAAGTACAATAAAACCCAGCCATTTGTACTAACGGAGGCACATTTCATTGCGATGCAATGTCTAATAAGGATGTTTATCAAGGAATTCACTTCTCATTTTCTTGTCCTATCAACTAATGACTTTTTTGCGTTACCTAACAATTTTGGTACGTTACAGGTTCCCATGATATTGCACTGTCTTGCAAGACTTGTTAATTTTCTTACCATATATGCACAAGAGTGCTCAAAGAGAGATAACTCTATCGGACTTGCAATAATAAGTATTTGCCATAAGAGTGCCAAAGACAACTTCGATTGTCCCCAGCAGGAAAGATCAAAATCAAACTGGATATGTGAGACTGAAAGTAAACATTCAGTGCAGTCTAATCTAAGTGTCAATTCACCAGATAATTTATGAAGTATTCCAACCAAAATAGCTCTGAAGCTACTTTATAGGCTGAAATATACATTGGGGGGTAAGAACAAATTTATTTGAGCCATGCTCTGTGAAAAGGGGGCTTAATGCATCTCCAGAATGCCAGGCACCAAGCAAGACATCACATAAATAGGGATCCATAAAATCCACTTTGTCTAACAACCGACTACATCATGAGGTAGACTGGTCCTTTGACATACAGGA
Organism: Tridacna gigas; assembly: GCA_945859785.2. Taxonomy (NCBI): domain Eukaryota; kingdom Metazoa; phylum Mollusca; class Bivalvia; order Cardiida; family Cardiidae; genus Tridacna; species Tridacna gigas. The sequence goes on from OX244032.2 coordinate 61,379,548, forward strand.
AATTGACCGATAGTGAAAAGTTTCAGCCCAGGTTAGCCTGCGCAGGTTGACCTGTGTCGATACTTTTCACAAATGCATTAAGCCTCGTTTTAATAGAGTGTGACTCATTTATAAATCAGTTATAGAAAGATGTCCTGAAAAAGAGTTGGAGCCAGAGACTATACACTACAGGCAAAATATGAGGAAAAAATAAATTCAAGGACAAAACTTGAAGAAAAAGAAACACCTTTTTTCCAGAGTATGGAAGAAAACTGACATAGAGAGAGCGATAATTGTTTAGTACAACAATCACTCCTTTTCCCTAAATTCTTTCCAGATCTTTCTGGGGGGCTTGAAAACAAATCAGCCATGCTCTCTGAAAAGGATTGTAATGCATCTGCAAAAAGTAATGACCTAGGTAATTCACGCAGGTTGACCTGTGTTTAACTGTTTACCAAACAATCCCGGGTTTTCACGACCCTGGGAAAGAAGGCTTTTGAAAACATTGTGGGAAAAGGAGAAAATGCTGGTAACCAGCATTTTCTCCTTTTCCCACAATGTTTTCTACCCTATCATGGACAATTTTTGTCTTTTTCGCCACTATTTATTGTCGTCTGCAAATGCTTTCAATTTGGACCGGTCAAAAAATTCTGTTGTTTGGTAAAGGGTTAACTGTTTGGTTTTAGTAAATGTTCTTCCTGTCCAAGGACCATTCTGTATCTTGATACAGTCATTTGTTTGGCAAAATGAATTGAATGGATTCATCATTGCTTGGTATAATACATTATGGAGATGTATTAAACCCCCTTTTTCCAGAACATGGATGATATATTTGTAGAGTAATGGAATGGGAAAAATTTACTTGTTTAGATGTTGGCCAATTTTGTTTCCTTGGCTGATTAACTCTTTACCACACGACGAAATTTTCGACTAGACCAAATTCAAAGCATTTGCAGACAACAAATTAAATGTTACTACTAGAATGATTATCACTGTCTTTGATAGGGTAGAAAACATTGTGGGAAAAGGAGAAAATGCTGGTTACCAGCATTTCCTCCTTTTCCCACAATTTTTTCAAAAGCCTTCTCTTTCAGGGTCGTTAAAAGTCGGGATTGTGTGGTAAAGGGTTAAAGAAAGAGAGTGGAGAGGGACTTTGGAAACAGGGACCAATATTTTCTTTCTGATGTAGACTTTAGAGAGATAGTAAAAAGGAGTTTTGACTTGTTGAAACAGGGGCCAATATTGTTTTTGATGTTGATTTTTAGAGAGATACAGAAAGGAGGAAGGAGTTTGGACTTGTTGAAACTGTAAGGCCAATGTTGTTTCTGTTATTCAGCTATTGGGGAGATGGTGAGCAAGCAAAGAGAAGGAAGGACAGTAGGGGGAGAGAGTTAGGATATGTTTTTTTTAGTTATGTTCAATTTTTCCTGGACTTTTAAATGGTGACCATTTGTCTCTCAGTAAATTAAGCAGAGATCACAAAAGACAAGGAATATAGATCATATCAACAAGTTGAACATAATTTCTATCAGTCGACCAAACCAACTTGTAGCAATCTCAAGGCTGTTTTGACCAGAATATTCATCAAAATGACTGTAGATCTATGCTTAAAGTGTATGTTTTAGCAGTCTGATCTTGATGTTATATTGTTTTCAAGAGTACCACATGTTGCAGAGTGTGCGAAGAGTTAACAATTTGGACACTAAAAACCATTTTTTCTTTTAGCAAAGTACACTTTCTATTCGAAAAGTGGACTAAGTTGCAGATTTTGTACATCAAGAACAAATTAACCCTTTACCACACAATCCCAACTTTTAATGACCCCAAGAAAAAAGTCCTTTGAAAACATTGTTGGAAATGGAGAAAATGCTGGTAACCAGCATTTTCTCCTTTACCACAATGTTTTCTACCTTATCAAAGACAAATTCTATCATTAGAGCCACATTTAAATTGTTGTCTGCAAATTCTTTAATTTGGACAAGCCTAAATTTTTGTCACGTGGTAAAGAGTTAAACAGCTCTTGCAGTTTGATGCTGATGTGTACTGTCTTTGTAAGATTTTCTAGCCAAAGCAATCTTTAAATTGCTTTAATTTGGATTTTTCTGAATAACCAAACATTCAATCATTAGCATTCCTTAGCTTTACCATTCTTCAATTTTGAGAATTTTTTGTCATCTTTAGACGGGGGAGACTTGTTCTTCTTCATTGTAGTCTTCTGAAGTTAAAAGGTATTATAATCACAATGGTTTTTAAAATTTTACGCACTACCATATTATTTTTGTAAAACGACAATTTTTGTTTTGTAGCTGACTACTCAGGGGAAACATTGAGGCTGTAGAGGATTTGTTTGTAAAGAGCATTTTCTCCATCTGCAACAATATTTTTTTTTTGTTTTGATATTGAATCTTGGTTAGTGTAAATCATCCATATTTTACAGTGGAATTTTAACCCTTATCCTGCTAAATATCTAAAACGAGACTCTATACTCAATAGTAAAAACCCAAATTTTCCGTTTTAAAAGATATTTTTGGTATACATAGACATCTCCTTATCGGACAGTGTAGATCCAAGATCACACTGCACGTTCCATAGTCTGATCTTGATCTACGCTGTCCGCAAAAGGCTAGTGAGTCACGCTTAGCGGCTTATGGGTTAAAAGACAACTTGTTTCCAGAGGAACTGTGTTTAGTTAGTTTTTCATATCATCGTTAAAGGAGTCAATGCAAGAAATACAGAATACTAGGTATGAATTTAAAAAACTTTGCTTCTCTATGGCTGTTCTCTTCTAACAGAGTTTTGTTTTCTCTTTTCATATTGCTGCTACCCTGTATGCTTGGCTCCATATAGGTAAGTAAAACTAATTTTTACATTTTGCCAGGTAGGCATGGTTGAGAAACTTTTAACTTGTTTGCCCATGAATAAAGAATTTGATGATTTGACTCTTAAATGGGGCAGTTATCTTGAAAATATACTGGGTTAGTCTTACATGCAGCAGGACCAAACAGATCACATGGATTGTTGATTTTACTGTCCCTGGTATATGTTTGCTGAGTCCCGGTCACTCATTCGGTATCATACAGGACTTGAGAACAGGAGGTCGCTGGTTTGATTCCTGGCTGGACAAATTTCTTTCAGAGTATTGATGATAGTCATTGCAACAGGATTCATTCCTCTGTCACTGCTGACCATTGTTTCGGCAACAGTTGTGTGGGAAAGCAGACAGTGGCTTTGAAAGAATATTTTGTGTAGTGCTGGTTAAAGAAACTCTAGGCAAGCATGGATAGGTGCATTGATATAATTGAAATAATGTTGAGAATGGCAATAAACACAATACAATCAATGAAAAACCCTGGTATGTGTTTGAAAAGGAGTATAATATCAAGACTTGTATTGCGTATCCAATATAGCTACAGTGTATTGTACAGTAGGGGAGGTAAATCTGTCACAGCAAATCTATGAATACTTGTATCAGTTATCTCCATGTTTTCCACACATCTTAGTACTTACCTGACCGGTTGTTCCTTTAACCCTTTCCCAAACGACAAATTTTGGACTGGTCCAAATTGAAAGAGTTTGCAGACGACAATTTTAAATTTGATGAAAATGGCAAAAAGTTATTAAAAAGTGGAGAAAACACTGTGGGAAAAGGAGAAATTGCTCATTACGAGCAATTTCTCCTTTTCCCACAGTGTTTTCAAAAGACTTGTGCTGCAGACACGTGAAAAGCAGGGCTTGTTTGGGAAAGGGTTAAACCTTTACCAAACAAGCCGGTGTTTTTTTATAAACATAGTGGGAAAAGGAGCTACTGGGATTTTGTGCTATTTGCCACAATGTTTTGCACTATATGAAGAATTTATTTTAGCTACCTTTTATTAAAATTGTAGTTTACAAAATTTTAATGTGTTTATTATGGAAAGGTGTAACATGTTTTCTGGTAGAGAGTGAAGTCATTCTGTGGTGAAGAAATAACTTTTATCTGGAGGAACTGAAATTATCTATGGAACAAATTATGTTTTCTTCCTGCTTATTGTTAACTCTTTTCCAGACAACAAAATTTAGGCTTGTCCAAATTGAAAGCATTTCCAGATGACAAATTCGTTGTGTCTAAAATGGGTGCATTTGACTCTGAAAGGGTAGAAAACATTGTGGAAAAAGGATAAAATGCTGGTCACCAGCATTTTCTCCTTTTCCAAAAATGTTTTCTAAAGCCCTCTTTCTCAGAGTCATGAAGATGCAGGATTGCTTGGTAAAGAGTTGATAAAGTGGTGAAGTTATTAAAACTTGAGCAATGAAGTAGGTATCAAAGGGTGCAGAACAGGATCAGACTGCATATAGATGAATACTGATCTTAGTCTACAAACTTTGCTTAAAGCTTCAGAGGACTGCTGTTGGCATGGGTAAAGCTCTTTCACTGTAGATGAGAATGATAAAGTCAATATTACTTTCATCTACCTGTCTGTAAGTTGAGTATAAGTTTATATCTATCAGGCAAATAGAATAATTAGAATTGGTGCCTATCAGGGAGCCCACAATAAAAGTCAAAGTGATAGTGATTTTGTGATTCATTTGTTTGTATGGTATTCAATGCCGTTTTCAATATAATTTCAGTTATATCATGGTGGCTAGAGCGCCTATCTATACTTTCACTATTTTCTTTTTTCTAGAGCCCCTATTTATACTTTCCCTATTTTCTTTTTTTACCAGTACTTTTTACCCTAACCACTGGCTACTCTCCCACATAACCATTGTTTAATCTTTTACCAAACAATCTAGGGTTTTCACGACTCTGAGAGGGAAGCCTTTTGAAAACATTGTGGGAAAAGGAGAAAATGCTGGTAACCAGCATTTTCTCCTTTTCCCAGAGTGTTTTCTACCCCTCCAAAAACAAATTTCACAGTTTGAGTTACACTGATATTGTCGTCTACAAATGCTTTCAATTTGGTTGAATCTTAAATTTTGTCGTTTGGTAAAGAGTTAAACAATGATCAGCGGTCAGAGAAAATGGCTCTTGTTAATCCCAAGAAAAAAATGGGCTGAGCTGGGGGCTTGAACCTTTGACCTCCCAGGTTCAAGTCTTGCACTCTACTGATTGCACAAACAGGGATAGCAGTAATGAGAGCCATTCTTCACTTATTTCCCTTGATTCCTCTTCATTACTACATTGGTCCTGATCAGGGGATTACTTGGATTTTATCCTTGATTTTCTTGCACTACACAAATATGTCCTTGAGATAATATCTCAGGAAAGTCGGGTTAGATTGTTTTAAAAGTCGAGATATATGCATTTCTCTAATAATTGAGAACATGATTTGCTTTGAAATTACATAGGGACCTTACATAATGTCATAAATCAAATTATTTTTATCGCAACATCCCCAAAAGGATCAAGGATAAAAACAAAGGAATACAGGTAAAAGGACCAATCTGTTATTTGGTTACCTTTAGTCTTTATCTGGCAAGGGAGATAATTTTATCTACAAGAATGGCCCTCATTTTATGAAACATGTGCCATAATAGTGTTGCTTTTGTGAAGCCTGAACCCTTTACCAAATCATCCCATGTTATAATGACCCTAAGGAGAAGGCTTGTGAAAGAACTGGTGGGAAAAGAAAAAGATACTGGTAACCAGCATTTTCTTCATTTTCCCACATTGTTTTCTAAACTATGCAAAGACAAATAAGTAAGCTCTGTTTTGACTGAAATACTGTTGAAAGTGGCATAGCCCTCGTTCAAACATACATGTGAAGATAAGATAACATATCTATTAGAAGTAGATTATTAGTCTCATAAGCTACTTTTCTTTTACTGAAAAGGTGAAAAAATGTTTTCTATAGATTTATGATTATACCTGATGTAGGTGAAAGGTTTTATCATCAAGTACCTGCTGAGGGAATATACAAGACTTGTTCCCGATGAACCAAGATAATAACATGGTTCAGTGATACCACCTTCCATCCGATTTTGTAACATTAACTCTTTCACTTCCTATTGCAACTTGTATAGCTTTGGCAGACAGTGTAGATCAAGATCAGACTGCACAGAACATGCTGTCTGATCTAAATGTACACCATCCGCCATTTTTTGATAAACCTTGACCAAAAGTATCTAGAAATGTGATGGAAATCTATTTTTAGATTTCTTAAAAAATGCAGAATTCATTCAGTCGATAGTGGAAGAGTGAACTCTTTACCACACAGTCCCGAGATTTAACAACCCTGAGAAAAGGAGCCTTAGTTGAAAACATTTTGGAAAAAGAAGAAAATGCTGGTAAACACCATTTTCTCCTTTTCCCGCAATATTTTTTAACCATATCAGAGAACCTAAGCTCCATTGTACCAATTTCAAATTTGTTATCTGCCAATGCTTTCATTTTGGAAGAGTCCAAAATTTTTTGTTTGGGGTTAACTCTATAAAAAATCTTGAGACTTAGTCAGATTGAAGCATTTGCAGATGACAAATTGAATATGCCTCAAATGACAGGATTTGTGTTTGATAGAGAAGAAAACATTGTGGGAAAAGGAGAAAATGCTAGTGACTGGCATTTTCTCCTTTTCCCACAATATTTTTAAGGGTCTTTTAAAGTCGGTATCATTTGATGAAGGGTTTAACATGGTTCAATGATGCTATCTACCATCAGATTTTGAAATAATATTGAGCCATGCTCTGTGAAAAGGGGGCTTAATGCATCTACAAAAAGTATGGACTTGGGTCAGCTTGCACAGCCCATGCAGGCTGACCTGGGCAGAAGCATTTTGCTTTCGGTAAATTTTCTGCTTGTCAAAGGACTATCCTTCCTCATGAGTCATTTGTTAACCGTTTACCAGACGACAAAATTTTAGATCTGTCCAAATTGAAAGCATTTGCAGACAACAATTTCAGTGTGGCTCAAATGGTGCAATTTTTCGTTGATAGGGTAGAAAACATTGTGGGAAAAGGAGAAAATGCTGGTTACCAGCATTTTCTCCTTTTCCCACAATGTTTTCAAAAGGTTTCTTTCCCAGGGGCGTTAAAAGGCTGCATTCACAGTACGGGAAGGGGTTAAACAAAATGGATTTTATGGAGCCATAATTACGTGATGACTTTCTTGGTATCATGCATCACGAGGATGCATAAAGCCCCTCATTGCCAGAGCATGGCTCATGCACTTTACCATAATACCTTCTAGCGAGGTATTCTGACCTCAGTTGCACAGAGATCAAGATTTTCTTTTATAGCAACTTATTTCATTGGAGTGAGTAACAAGTGTTTTGTTCTATAATTGTTGTAGTGGATTAAGATCACACTGCACAGAGTCCACATAGATTGCCAGTACACAAGTTTCAGGGATATTTTCATATTGGCTGTTTTTAAGAAAACATCAGGTATTGTCGAAGGCCTCATTTCTTGTCTTCCTTGAAAACTGTAACATTTTCAGATGTTTCTGTTATCACGAAAGTTACCGGTATTATAGGGCTAGTTGTCAGACCAGTAGGTAACCCTCAAAATAGATTTCAACAGATATGCCTCTTGTTCAGCTGCATATTTTCGCCGAAAAAGTGAGTGCAGCCAAGTGTTGCCACCCACATGCAAAAATTTGGACTTGACCAAATTCAAAGTATCTTCAGTTGACAAATTGAGCTTGGCTTAAAAGATCATTATTGTCTTTAAAATAAAAGAAGCTATTGTGGAAAAAGAAAATGCTGGTTTCCAGCATTTTCTTCTTTTACCACAATGTTTTCAAAAGCTTTCTTCTTCAGGTTGTTAAAACTTGGGAATTGTGTTGTATAGAGTTTAAGAGGTAAATTGGATCACACAGTGTATATAACAGTGCCTCGCAAAGAAGGTTTCAACAAGACGGAGTTTCCAGTAGTGCTATTGACTGACCTAAACAGAAAGGATGGTCAACCCTTAAGCTGCTAATCGTGACCCACTGACCTTTTGTGGACAGTGTAGATCAAGATCAGACTGCACAATGTGCAGTCTAATCTTTGATCTACACTGTCCGATACAGTATTTTCTTTCAGGTGAAATCGACTTTGAAATAGCAATGTTTGGGCTTTTAGTATTGAGTAGAAATTCACGTTTCATTTATTCAGCAGCTAAAGTGTTAAGGTGTAATTTTCTGGTGATCTAATTTAATTTGCAGACCTTATTGTTGGTTGGCTTTGCTTAATTACTTCTTAACCTTATGTCCTTATCAGCCCTGTAATTAGTTTTTTCCATGGAGACTTGTCAGGTTTTCCCAAGTCATCCATGTAAAATGTGGTAATATCTTTATCCTGAAAAAAACATTGTGTTATGTGGCAAACTTTATCTGTTAGTCTCTTGAATCTTAAATATTCACTCATGGCTGGACCTTATGGGAATGTTGTCGGGGCAAGACACTTCAGAGCCCTAGCTTAGTATTGATGAAACTCAGAGCAGGCATGCTCAGAGAGCTGTCAGCATGATGTGACTTGGGCAATGTTGAAAGCTCAAACATTGTTCGTTCAAGCCAGCTTTTGTTTTAACTCTTTACCAAACGACAAAATTTTATACCAGACCAAATTCAAAGCATTTGCGGATGACAAAATAAACATTGCTATAATGATTTTTTTTGTCTTTGATAGAGTAGAAAACATTGTGGGAAAAGGAGAAAATGCTGGTTACCAGCATTTTGTCCTTTTCCCACAATGTTTTCAAAAGGCTTTCTTCGCGGGGTTGTTAAAAGTCGTGATTGTGTGGTAAAGGGTTAATGAGTTGAATGACTAACTCTTTTATTTAATCCTTTACCAAATCACAACATTTTAGACTTGTCCAAATTGAAAAAATTTGCAGACAAAACAATCTGTGGGGTTCAAATGATGGGATTTGTATTTGAAGGGGAAGGAAACATTGTGAGAAACGGAGAAAATACCGATTACAAACTTTTTTCTCCTTTACTCACAATGTTTTCAAAAGCCTTCCTTTTCAGGTTCTTTAAAACACAGGATTGTGCTGTAAAAGGTTAAATGCCCGATATTTGTAAATAGAACCATATGCAGAATGTAAGCTGTTACAGAAGTCACCACAATTATATTTTAGCTGCCTATCACAATCCCGACTTTTAACGACCCTAGGAAAGAAGCCTTTTGAAAACACTGTGGGAAAAGGAGAAAATGCTGGTAACCAGCATTTTCTCCTTTCCCCACAATGTTTTCTACCCTTCCCAACACAAATTTCAGTTTTTGAGTCACATTCATTTTGTCATCTGCAAAATGCTTTCAATTTGGACAAGTCTAAAATTTTGTCGTTTCGTAAAGGGTTAAACTGTCCGCTTTCATGGTTCTGAGGAATTCTAGTTCAGCTTAAACTGTAATTATTGTAAGTGATACTACTTACCAGTACACAAACATCATTATGCAAGCAAAGAAAAGTATGGTTTATTGATGAAGAACACCTTAGAAGAAATTATTGGGAAAAGGAGAAAATGCTCAGGTAACAAGCACTTACCTGTTTAGCTTGCCTTGAGGGAGTGCAGTAGGAGATACTATACTACTGGTGGCATCGGTATTGGAGTCGGGGTCCACACTTGAGTAAAAGTTTTTTAAAAGGTCACATTTTTCAAACCATATTATGAATTTGACTCATGTGTGGTTTGATGATAGATACAGGCCCAAAGGTTCTCTCAGCAATACCCACCCCCACAATTTTAGGGTCAAGGTGACGTAGACTTAGATATTTTATGTCATAGTTTTTTGTTAAAGTTTTTTAAGAGCTCACCCCTATGATCTTAAAGTCAGGGTCATAGACTTAGATATTTTACATCATAGTTTTACATTTAAGTTTTTTAAGAGCTCACATTCTCCAAATCATTTGATGGATTTGGCTCATATTTGGTATTTTGATAGACATAGAACTATGGACATAGTTCTTTCAGCAGAACCTCCACTTACGATCTTAAGGTCAAGTTTGTAGACTGACATTTTAGATGAAAGTTTTATGTGAGATGCATTCGGTTCATATTTTGCTTGAAGACAGATACAGGTCCAAACTTTATTGAGCAATACCCTAGTCATGTCCAAGATCTAAAGATCTGGAATTTCATGATAAAGTTTTCTTGGAGCTTTTTTTTCTAGACTGAATGATTCTTTTAGTTCAAATTTAGTATGATGATGGATATAGGTCTGGTTTCATTAAGCTTTACCTTTGCCCATGCCTGTGGCCAAAAGGTCAAGGTTGAGCTATTGCATTGATGCAGGTATCAGAGTTGATGTTGGGTCTTCTGTCCTAGGCCAGGACCCTGCTGTTGTTTCAAGGCACCCCTGCCCCTGAACAAATAATTTTTCAAGGCAAACTGTGCTGTCAGATTTACTATTTTAAAAGAAAAATTCCATCATTTGAGCCACACCTGAATTTTTGTCTGTATTTGCTTTTAGCTCGATGAAGAATGAAATTTTGCTATGCAATAAAGACTAACAATGACAGGCAAAGGCTGGCAAAAAAAAAATCTGATAATTTACAGTATTTTCTTCCTTTCAAACCATGGTGTAATAGATTTAATGCACTAGGAATGGCAAGATTCACAATTAAGGCTTGGCATGCCTTCTTCAGAAAACCATAAAATAGAAAGCATTAAAGTGCCAACCTGTATAACGCCCAAATCAGGTCTGTGCTGAAAATAAGGACAAGAAAATAAGTGTGCTGCTAGTTAAATGTTTGGAGAATCTCACATGAACAATTACTGTTTCTACTCTTGTCAAGCTGATGACCCTTAACCTTTACCACACAGTGTGGACTTTTAACGACGCTGAGAAAGAAGCCTTTTGAAAACATTGTGGGAAAAGGAGAAAATGCTAGTAACCAGCATTTCCTTTTTTTGACACAATGTTTTCTACCCAATCAAAAAAATAAAAATTGCATCATTTGAGCCACACTAAAATTGTCTTCTGCAATCGCTTTCAATTTTGACGGGTCTAAAATTTTGTCGTGTGGTAAAGGGTTAACCTTTTACCACACACTCCTGTGTTTTAACCCTTTCCCAAACAAGCCCTGGTTTTCACGTGTCTGCAGTACAAGTATTTTGAAAACACTGTTGGAAAACGAGAAATTGCTTGTAACAAGCAATTTCTCGTTTTCCCACAGTGTTTTCTACCCTTTTTGGGAACTTTCTGCCATTTTCATCAAATTTAAAATTGTCGTCTGCAAACTCTTTCAATTTGGACCAGTCTAAAATTTGTTGTTTTGGAAAGGGTTAAGTACCTTGAGGAAGACTAATGTGCTAATTGCTTTTTTTTTTTTCATTTTATGGAGAGAAATCTCATCATTCAAGCTGCATTCTTTTCCTGGGTCGTAAAAACCTGGGATTGTTTGGTAATGGTTAAACTTGGGAATTCGTGGTAAAGGGTTAAGATTTAGAAGAAAAGGGGGACTAATTACATTGGTTGACTGGATATCTCCAGTTCAGATGATGCAAATAGTATCCTGTAACTGGTGTGAATCGATATCTGATATCTTGTCTTGAAATTCCCTCCATGCAGCTTTGAGGTTTTGCAACTTGCCATAATTCTAACAGAGAATTTATTCTCCTACTTCCGTCCATTTTGAGCGCTGCTATTTTATTATTTACAGAGTTATTTTGGAAAAAAAAAGTGTATACAGTCACAGCATTCTCACTCAAAAACAAGGACTCAAGGAGGATAACTGTTTACACATGATTATTTTTTTTTTAACTTGTCCATATTTGGAGTGTAACATAATGACAAATTCAGAGTGCCAAAAATTTGTCAAGATTTGTCTGTTGAAAGACAGAAAATATTGTGGGAAAACGGGCAAAATGCTGGTTACGGGCATTTTCTCCTTTTCCCACGATGTTTTTGAAAGCCTTCTACCACAGTCATGAACACACAGGATTGTTTGCTTAAAGTTAACTCCTAGAGTGCAGAATAAACCCATCAGACATTTTCATCCTAGAAATACAACCCAAGTAGTTGCAATTTCATGGTTGCTTTTGTCAACAGTGTTTCAGCAAAGTGGACAGTGTAGATCAAAGATCAGGCTGCAGACGTTTTATGCAGCCTGATCTTGATCTACACTGGCTGCAGAGACAACTTTAGTCATGAAAGTTGCTCTAAGGGTTAAATAGCACCTGTCAAGAATCAATAAAATTAATGAGCCATGCTGCATAATGAAAAGGGGGTTCAATGCATCTGCAAAAAAGTATTGACCAAGGTCAGCCTGCACAGTCCACTGACCTGGTCGATACTTTTTGCAATCGGTCAATTTTCTACCAACCAAGTCATTTAATTTATATGTTTGTAATGTGTTTAACACCGTTTTCAAAATTTACTCACGGTGACCAATGCACCTGCACCTATCTTTGCATTCTTGGAGTTTCTTTTTCCAGTACTTCGCACAAATCATTGACTGCTTTCCCACATAAGCATCGTCGAAACAAAGTTCAAGAAGCCTAAAGGTAACCCTTTGCCGCACAATGCCGCCTTTTAACGACCCTGGGAAAGAAGCCTTTTGAAAACATTGTTGGAAAAGGAGAAAATGCTGGTAACCAGCATTTTCTCCTTTTTCCACAATGTTTTCTACACTATCAAGAGAAAATTTCACCATTTTAGCCACACTGAAATTGTTGTGTGCAAATGCTTTCAATTTGGACAAGGCTAAAATTTTGTCATCTAGTAAAGGTTTAAGTTTTCCAGCACACAATCATTTAGAATGATTAATATATGTTGTTAGAACTTGTCTCACAATCAATGTGAAATAATTAAGTTTAACCCTTTACTGTACAATCCTGATTTTTAACACCCATTGATGAAGAAGACTTTTGAAAACATTGTCAAAAAAGGAGAAAATGCTAGTATCCAGATTTTTTTCCCCCTGTCTCATTTCAAAGACAAATCATGCCATTTCAGCCACATTAAATTTATTGTCTGCAAATACTTTGAGTTTGGACAAGTCCTGAATTTCTTTGTTAATACCAACCCTTATAGAGCCTTTTACGGCTATAGTTGCCTTTGCAGTCAGTGTAGATCAAAATCAGGTTACACAAAATATGCAGTCTGATCTTTGACCTACACTGTCTTCTTTGCTGAACACACTGTGGACAAAAGCAACCACGAAATTGCATTGGGGTGTATTTCTAGGATGAAAATGTCTGATAGGTTTATTCTGCGCTCTAAGGGTTAAACTATTTCTTGCCGCAGGTGCATCATTTGCACACACATAACTGCCGTCGTGTATCATTGGGGAGGAAGTTGATATATGGCCATGATGCACGAGAGTGGACATGCCTTGGTGCGCAGTTTACAGAATGAACCCAATACTTGAATCACTAAATGCTTACGTGTCTGCCAGGACAATGGACAGCTTTTGAAATTTGGGAAAAGAAGTTGGCGCTTTCTTCAAGGAATTGCTCCCCTTCAGTTTCTCATCGCCTTTTGCATTTCATCAGCCAAAAAAATACATTTCCTCCTCATCAGATATTTCTCTTTTTGTCATTGTCTTAACCCTTTACCAAACAATCTTATGTTTTCACAATGCTGGACAAGAATGCTTTTGAAAACATGGCAGGAAAAGGAAAAAACTGCTGCTAACCAGCATTTTCTTCATTCATTGCCTACGAATGCTTTCACTTTGGACTAGTCCAAAATTGTGCTGTTTATTGAAGGGTTAGAGAAGTCTGTATGAAAACCAGGAAGGTCAACTGTAGTCTGTTTGACTATGTGCATAACAAGATTTTTGACTTGGTTCTTGTAATACTCATTTTGATCTACTGTGACATTAAGGACTCAAGCTGTTGCCAGTTATGTTGTCAGGGATGAAAACTTTTCATGTCTAACACTTAACTCAACGACAAGATTTTAGACTTGCCCCATTTGAAAGCATTTGCAGCCCCTAGATCAAGAGTTTCATAAATGACAGAATCAGAGTTTCCTTGAAGGGGTAGAAAACATTATGCGGAAAAAGGAGAAAATGCATTTTTCCCACAATGTTTTCAAAAGCCATCCGGCTAACGGTATTCAAGCAGACAATTGTGTGGTAAAGGGTAAACCTACAACCCTACATTTAGTAGTAAATGTGAAAAATAAGAGAAAGATTTTGCAAGACTGAAATTAAAATTTTTGGATGAGGTACAATACATGTGAAAAGCATTGTGATACACAGCGCAATTTGCTAATCATGTTTATTTGAGTGAATGGATGTCTTGTGCATCCTAACTTTCCTTTAGTTTAATATTTTCCATGCATGGAATGCTGCTGTATTGTTGAAAGAATAAACAACTAGAGATAATCAACACATAATTATAGGGGCCCTGCTCTGTGAGAAGGGGCTTAATGACAAAAAATAAAATCATGTTTTACTTTTTCAGATTTTCTTTAAGACCATTCATTTTTTTCTCAGAATCTGAAAACAAAATATTGCTAACTTCTCAAAAAGTGAAGATATCGACCATATTGGAAGCATACCCTATAAAGAGAACGTAAATTTTTAACAGACTTTGACGACATTTTTTTACTCAGTTTCAGTTGGTTACTTTTTACCCAAATCAGTTGTTAATATTTATGCTGTACAACATAGAATTTCAGATGTAGTTCTTGCATTAAAAGACTTTATGCAAAATTGTTAAAGAAGGTGCTTTAAACATGCCCCTACTTTACCGTAATATTAACACTTAAACTACTAAATCAAATATAAATGGATTTTTCCCGTCACATACTGTTACCACCTAAATATAGCGATTTCGCAGTTCATTTTGGCGATAAAGTCTCTCCATATAGGAGACTGTACATCTAAAATCAGACTGCTGCCTCACAACCGTAATTCAATAAATGTTTTTCTGTTAATCTATCCTGTAGTTGATCAAATTATTGATAAATACGCAATATAGGTTCTTCAAAATTTATCTTTCATATCCATTAACCCTTTCCCAAATGACAAATTTTAGCCCCTTCCAAACTGAAAGCATCTGCAGACGACAAATTTGAAAGTGGTACAAATGAACTTAAGGTATTTTGACAGGGTAGAAACATTGTGGGAAAAGGAGAAAATGCTGGATACCAGCATTTTCTCCTTTTCCCACAATGTTTCCTAAAGGCCCCTTCCTCAAGGACGTGAAAACACAGGACTGTTTGGTAAAGGGTTAAATCTGCAATATGCTTCCTCCTGTTATGATTTTCATTCGCCTTTCATATCTGATATAAGTGATAAAGAAGTAAATGGTTGAAAAGAACGTTTTGCAAGTTCTGGTGTAAGTAAGCAAGAAAAACATGGATAGGTGGGATGATCGCTGTGATAATTGACCACAGATGATAAAATGGACATTAACCCTTAATCTGCTAATCGCGACCCACTGACCTTTTGTGGACAGTGTAGATCAAGATCAGACTGCACAGAATGTGCAGTCTGATCATTGATCTACACTGTCCGATACAGTATTTTCTTTCCAGTGAAATCAACTTTGAAACCGCAATGTTTGGACTTTTAGTATTGAGTAGAAATTTGCGTTTCATTTATTCAGCAGCTGAAGTGTTAAAAACTCCAGCTACAATTTCAAAGCTTTTTGTTGTCAGAATGTCAGCTGAAATGTGGAACAATGTTGATTCTAGATTAGGCTGCATGTTGCAGTCTGACATTGATCGGAAATGTCTGCAAAGGGTGTGATGGTTTTGATTGGCTTCATTTAGCCTTAAATGAGACAGATTCTAGACATACAAAACTTTTAAAGCAGAAACTGTAAGGCTAAATTTTTTTTTTTATGCGTACCAGACGACAACATTTTAAGTTTGTCCAAATTGACAGCATTTACAGACAATGAATTTAATGTGTCTTTAATGATAGGATTTGTCTGAAATGTAAAAAAACATGGTGGGAAATGGAGAAAATTCTGGTAACCAGCATGTTCTCCTCTTCCCACGATGTTTTCAAAGACTTTCTTATTGAGAGTCATAAAATCTGAGGCTTTTGTGGTAAAAGCCTAACATTGTCTGCCAGAAAAAGTTCCAAAGACAGCAAGGCTTTTTTTTTTTTCAGCACTTATTTTCTCTTGATTCCAGACCCACCAGTCAAAGCAATACTCAAATTTTTAGAGGGAAAAAACATATCCATCAAACTGGTAATTTTCAGTCGACATTGAAATATAGGATTTAGGTTGGAAGGATGAATTATTTGAAGCTTTTTCAAACAGAATCCCCAACAATTCACACTGCAGTGAAAGTTTGATACAGGCAGAGCTGAGGTGTGTGAATATTGGTTTGTGTGTCTGCACAAAGGCCATAGTCTTTTAGAGCTCTTGCAACCGTAGCATGACCTCTCAAAAAAAAAATAAAAGAATGACAACTTGCAGAGCTTGTGGTTTTTTGGATGGATTCCTGTAGACAACTTATCTTGTAGGTGACCACTTTTAAAGAAATGTGGTGAGAAAGAGAAATAAATAAGTGGTCATAACCTGGGTCCATTTTCACCAACCATTCTTAAGAACATTCTTAAGTCTTATTCTTCAAGATTTTCCATTTATGAAAGTAACACAACTTCTGATTGGCTAAACCATTTCTGATTGGCTAAACCAAATGGTTCACAGAAATGATCCTACCATGGCCCCTTCAGAATTTCTTCATAGAATTTGATTCCGGTAAAAAATCTGGTTGCCATGGCAACAAAACTGAAAAAATATTGAAAATCCTGTAGAATCTTCTTGTTCAAAACCATAAGGCCTAGGGCTAACAATTTAAGTATGTATGTTCATCTATTGGACCTTTGCTAAGATTCTTCAAATGATAGCCCCGGGTTCAAAATTTGCCCTGCCACAGGGTCACAATTTTTAAATGGGCTAATGAAATGAACACCTTTAAAATAGTCTAATTCATAACCCTTAAACAAGGGCTACCAAATTTGGCATGGAGCTTTATCTAGTGGACCCCTTCTAAGACTGTTCAGATTATAGTCCAGGGGTAAAAACTGGCTCTACCCCAGTGGGGCACAAATTTTACATGGACTTATATATTGGAAAAACTTAAAAACTCTTCGGGCTACCAAATTTTGCATACAGCTATCTAGAAGACCTCTACCAAGATTGTCCCAGTTACAGTCCTTGGGTCAAAATTAGCCCTATTAGGGAGGTGGGGTCAAAATTTTTCCATTGGCTGATTTACTGAACAATATAAAAACCTTTTGGCACCTAACTGTAAGGTTGGTCTACCAAAGTTTGTATATTTCTTCATCTATTGGACCTGTAGCAGAATTGTTAAAACTATAGCCCTGGGGAGGGGGGGTGGGATAAACATTTTACAAAGGCTTATATATTGAAAACTTTCAAAATTGTTTTATAGTTTATGAAGTCAATATGACTTAAGAAGCCTATATTCAACATCAAGGGAAATAACTCCCATTCACTCACATCAAGATATATGTAGTTTGTTACCCTTTTCCTCTCTTGATTGTCAAACAACTCTGTTACATAATTAGTGTTGGGTATTCATGTCTTTTGGATAGAAAATGTTAAGTTCTCAGTGAGAGTGATTTATTTTGATGGTAATTGTTGTGCTCAGATGAGTTGAATATTTAATATGAAGTCAGGTTTATACTATTCAGTTTTTTGTTCCAGAACTTTAGCTTTCATGCAAAATGGAAAAAAATGTTTTCTACCACTAAAGTTGTGGCAATCTTCTTATCAAAGCACTCTTTTTAGAATTCATTGATATTTGGTATGAATGTTACTTGGTTAGACCTGCTTGTATGACTGACATCATCTTTAACATTTAAAAAAAATATGACTTTCTTTTTTTTTGGGGGGGGGGGGGGGGGGCAATAGGCTATCAACAATTTAACTTCCACAGGGTATGGGTGAATGATATTTTTAATGTTGATTATTCATTTTGAAAGTGATGGTTAAAAAGCATTTTCTCATTCTCCCACAATGTTTTTCAAAGCCTCAGGGTCGTGAAGATAACTGGATTATTTGGTGGTGCTTTAGTAGAGTGTCTGGAACCAGATTTATTTTCTTTCACAGGAAAAACCTCTATTTAAGATATAGGATAACAACAGAAAGTGGCTGATAAGAAATAAAGCAAACGAAATCCCAGTGTTGATATATAGTTTGTTTATTCTATAAGGGCAACAGACTTCTCTTACTCTGCCTGTTTTCATCAGAAAGCTTAACCAAATAAATAAATAGATCTTATTTTAAGGTTGTAAGTTCAGTAGTTATCCAATTAATCTCTCCAAGCAACAAAATTTTATATTTATCCAAAGCATTTGCAGATAACAGATGTTGCTCAAATGATGATAATTGTCTTTTAAAGGGTAGAAAATATTGCTGGTAAACAGCATTTTTCCCTGTTCCAGCAATGTTTTCTAAAGCCCACTTCTCCTAGGATTGTTGATATTCAGGATTGTTTCATAAAGGTTAATGAAGAAGCTTCTCAGTCTGATCTAGATCTGTCTAATAAAAGCTCATTGGGATTTGTTTTCATGCCAAAAGTTGAACCTTCATTGCATGTTATATTTACCCATAGATGACAAAAACCAAAATAGCAATACCAAAATGGAATACCAGAAGTGTGGATGAGAGGAATTTGGAGGCAGATGTATTTTGGCTTTGTCAACAATATTTCAAGAGAAATTGTTCCAAATCAGTTCTGAATGTTTGTTCTGTAACAGTTCTAGACCATTCTAGATCTATTTCTGAACTGTTTTTTTTTAACATTTTTAGAGTAGAAGTTCTTGAAATTCATCTCGTCTAACATTTTCTGTATACATATCTGTATTTTCTGGGCACAAATAGAACAAGTCTTCTACATGATGCATAATTTGTACAAAACATTTACTTTGAAATAAGTACAACAAGGCAAATACCAAGCAGTATTACTTCAAAGGAGATACAAACACTTCTGAGGCAATTATTGTTTCTGCTTTCACCATTCATTTGGCAGTAACATTATCTTAGTTCCCCAGAAATTCCATGGATTACCAACCTATTCTGCAGCATCTGTCAGCTTGTCCTACCTCAGTTGGCTGTAATTTAGACTTCTTTTCTCCAAACTTTTGATATTTTTTCCTAGCAAATGCACAAAGATTTCATCAGGGTCTGTCTTCACCAATCATTTTAAGAGCATAAAGATTTCATCAGGGTCTGTCTTCACCAATCATTTTAAGAGCATCCTTAGTGAAATTCTCAAGAATTTTCCAATTGTGACAGTAAAACAACCTCTGATTGGCTAAACCATTTGGTTTAGCCAATCAGAAGTTGTGTTACTGCCGAAATCTAAAAGAATATTCTTAAGAATGGTTGGTGAATACAGACCCAGGTTTTCTTGGGTTGTAAAATTACTCATATGCACAGCTGATCACGAAACAACCAGAATTATTTCTCTTGTACAAACAGGTATTCTCCTGTTTGTGCACAGCCAATAAGTCACATGTAAATTTAAATTTGATTGGTCTCTGTAAACTGTGGCCACACAGTGATTTAGTGTTCTACAAGTGTTAATATGAGCTTGCCTTCTGCAGTCAAATCAGCTAAGCAAGTGGACGGTATAGATCTAAGATCAGACTGCACGTTCTGTGCAGTCTAATGTTGATCTTTGCCATCTGCTAAAGCTCCTGTTTTTGCCCAGGATGCTGAAAAGTATGGTTGCCATGGCAACAAAACTGAAAAATATTGAAAGTCTTTAAAAACCATGAGGCCTAGGGCTACCAAAGTTGGCATTTAGCTTCATCTAATTGAGCTCTACCAAATTCTTTGAAATTATAGTCCCAGGGTCAAAATTGGATCTGCTCCGGGGGGGGGGGGGGGGGGGGGGGAACAAGTTTTACATTGGCTTATATAGTGAAAATGTGGGTAAATTAAATTAAAGAAAGGTTCTGACCATTCATACCATTGAAAAATTGTTTTCTGCTTCTAAGGTCTGGAAATCTTCTTGTTTTCAGAGTACACTGATATTTGGTATAAATGGTACTTGATTAAACCTGCATTGACCTGCTTTATCTCTTTACCATGCAACAAAATTTTACAGTAGTCAAATTTGGAAAGCATTTGCAGACAACAAAATAAATGCGATTCAAAAATTGAAACATGTTTTGGGAAAGGTAGAAAATGTTGTGGAAAACTTAGAAAATGCTGGTTACCTGCATTTTCTCCTTTTGCCATGATGTTTACAAAGTTTCTTCGTAAGGGTCATTAAAATTTAGGATTTTGTGGTGAAGGGTTAAAAACCAGTGGAGTGATACAGGGCTAAACCTGTGGTAAACTTGACAAGAACTGCCTTTTGAGAATCAGATCTTTTTTTCCTTGACCTTGAGCATATTTAGATGGACCTTGACACTCACAGTATTTATTCTGGTCTAATTTGTATACGTGTAAAATGTCTGTTTGGTTTATTTGTTGCTGTAAGGGTTAAAGAATAATTGTTGCAGTGGCTATAAGTTGAATTTTGAGAGTTAGATTCTTTCATTAGGTAGGGTATCAGTTTGTTGTAAAGTCTGGTATCATTGATCTTTCCACCAGAAATTTACTGAGCTATTAACTGGCCTTTATCTGAGGAAAATTGTGAACACCAAAGAGAATTTTCAATATTCTATTTGGTCTAACAATCCGCTGCAATGCTTAACGATGCCCTATATTTGGCAAACGCTGCATCAATTGGACCATTACTCCTTCTTTTCCTGCTGGAATTAGAAGCCTGGCTGATTTTTTGTTTTACCGTTGAAAGCACAGCTATCTTTGTTATGTGCACACTATCTATGAAGAACAGACTGCACATTATGGGTTTGTATTCATCAAACATTCTTAAGAATATAATTAGTCTTACTCTTCAAGATCTTCTAAATTTGAAAGTAACATAACCTGCTATTGGCTAAACAAAATGGTTTAGAAAATCAGAAGTTGTGTTACTTTCAAATTTAGAAAATTCTGGTGACTAAGACTCAGAATGTTCTTAAGAATGGTTGGTGAGTACAGACCCAGATCTTGAATCTACACTGATATTTTTCATTTTTGAATTTTCACTAAGAAATCAATCTATTTCTTAACCTTTAGGCTGCTGAGCGCGACTTACTGACCTTTTGCAGACAGTGTAGATCAAGATCAGACTGTGCAGAACGTGCAGTCTAATCTTGGATCTACACTGTCCAATAAAGAGATATTTTGTTTCCTACAAGTAAGTTTGAAATAGCATTTCATTTCACTTATTTAGCAGGATAAGGGTTAAAGCAACTACAGCCAAGATTTGGCACCCACATTGTGGTGCTCTTGTTTCTGAATTATTTTCATTTGCTACAGAGAGATGGTATACATTTACGTAACTATATGCTTTCTGGCCAACATTGTCAACTTACTTTTCCATGAAGTTTATGTTTCCTAATTTATACAAAATGGCTGACTTTAAACCATTTATCCCCCTGTCATCAGGATTTATTTTGTTGATTTATGTCAAAATATATCTTCTGATGAGGAAAGGATAAGTATTATTTTTTTCTCTTTTGGCAGAAATGGTTTTACGGTCCTAAAATAAACAGCCATGGATTCCAATACAAACATGTTTGCTCAACTTGTCTTAGACACTTTGATGCCAAAGTAAATACATTACAAAACAATTAACCAATCATAGTGATATGTTCCAGCCTGGTTTTGCTGCAAATTGTTTCTAAGATCTTTAGTTTCTCTGTCAGGCAACACAATTTTAGACTTGCTGATATGGAAAGCATTGGGAAAAGACAATTCAATGTAGCTAAAGGGATAATTTTTGAGTCGCCTGGTTGCGTAGCAACCAGGCTCTCATTGTTATCATCTTGATCCATGGGGTGACGTAAGCATACCTCCGGCCTTGTACTGCTTCCTGTCCCAGTTCCTGTTTGCGAGACGTAACCTAGTTCCGTAATTATTCGGTGAACAAGCAATTTTTTTTTTTTCGTTGTAAAATTATAACTCGGAAATGGTGCATTTTGTGATCATGAACATGTCTTTAAAGACTGAACTATTTCAACAGTTCGAAACAACAACTTCGTCCACTTGCATATACGATAACCAATCGTTTACACAAGCATCAAGTATAATTTGCATATATTATAACAGTTCCGGATACGCCTAAAATGAAATACTCTACGACTGAAATCGTCTTTTCTACGGCACGCTTCTATTTGTGGAAGAATTGTTAGCTTAGAACTACACAACTTTTTATTCTAGACTTTACATTACTTCCTTGCACTCGCATATTTTGGCTGAACCAAAACACTGTGGTAAATGCTGTATGTAACGTGCACGGAACCTTGGCTGCACTAAATCACCGCTCAGCAGGTGCTTCTTAAGATGGAATGTATAGTTGAACAACAATACTATGCCACTTCTTAAGGATTATACGAAATGTCTTTTTCGATTGAAATGAATGGCAAAAAAATCTTACAAACAGTAATCTAAATTCTTGAATAAACATACCGGTATGCAATAGCTCCAAAATTTATAATAGCCGTTCAGTGTTGTTTGTTTAGATTTTGTGTGTGTATATAAGTGACATAAAATCGACGTTTAAGTATAGCTGTGGGACAAATATAGATATTGTGATCACGTGATCATGATGTCATGTGTACTGGCCAGAGGTTCTTCATAAATTTACATATTTATGAATCAGTCGCCGTTATTTGCGTTGTCCCTCATCGGCTTTTGATTTTGTGTGGATTCGGAATTTAAGTGGAAATTGCGCAGTTCTTACAACCACCAATCTGAGGGCTTGACTCTTCACTCCACCGGAATTCAAATACCCCAAAATAGATCTGCAATAACCCACACAAATCGCAACTTTATTGCAGTGTTTGTAAAAGGTGGACATAACGTCACGTAGGTTGTGAATCGCGAATATTTAGTTTATATACCAATGCAATATATAGCTGTACAGCTTTTAACTGGTGTGGACGCAGTTCTAAATCCTACTAATTAGTGATTGTGGCGGTCCAACATCACGTCCAGGCCCCGTGCTTATAAAACTTGTTTGAGCTCAATCTCATGCTCAAGGAGCGCATTCTTGCTCGTCTTCAGGAGTCTGACTCATAGTTTTGTGCAGAACGACGGCAGGACAGTGTATCCGAAGAAAAGAGGTGTTGATTAAATGTTTTGCTAACAGATTTAAAATATCGCTTTCCCCATCCGAATCGTAGCTGGGAGGACAATACATGAGATCTTCCAGATAATATGCTGGTAATAATCGATGTTAAAAATCGATGGTGTTCTATTTTTAAACGGAAATTGATTGGTTGTCACGTAAACACTACGTTTTAAGGTTGGTTGCTACCTCCGTAGTCATTACATTTTAAGGTAGGGGGCTACTAATTTCAAGAAAATACCACCGAAGCTAGTGTTTGAGTTGATTTCGTTATTAAAACTGCTAAAACTACGATAATTTTCCCCCCAAATCACTTTTTGTTAACTGTTCAGGGTAAGAATTCAATTTATTTTTGTTTGCAGGATCCGGCAAACTAGCTGGATGGACACTAGCTAGCATCAGCTGTCAAAGCCTCCATGTTTGTCAATGTTCAGCATCCGAACATGTAATTTTTAGGTTCAAGATAATTCGACCCAATGGGTAAATGACAACGAAGTTCGGTTAAAAGGAAGTGGAGGGTTAATTGATTTAAAGTGTAGATAATGGAAAGAGATGCTGCAGAATGGCATTTATCACACCTTTACATGGCTTTCATATCAAACACCAGTCTCCAATCATTGGAGCGAAACCCAATCAATGACAACAGCATCAGTGTCAGACCTTCTTAAGGATGTGTGTGGGGAGGTAGGGGTGGGGGTCTTGGGCACATTAAGAAATAATGATAATAAAGTACTAAAAATATACTTAACTTCTATAGTTATATAACTCGCTGTTTCATGGAAACCTCCAAATCATTTACTGCATGGAAACCTCCAAATCATTTACTGTATAGATAATTTATACCGAACTTGCCATTTTCCGAACCTGTAGTACCATAAATCATGACAAGCATAATCATAATTAAGAAAAGTAATTGGGCCGAATCGTCTCATTTTCGGGGCCGAACTCTCAGAATTTTTGGGCCGAGTCTTCTCTAAAAACGTGGTTGGCCATGGGCTGAATCTTCTTATGGACGAATCTTCTAGTATAGTTTATTTTCAGATGTTGGGTCGCTTACGTTCGTGAACGAATTTTAGTGCATACTGTGCTCAGATGAAAACGTTCTAAATGTTTATTAGCATCATCTGAGTTCAAAACTCCCGTGATCAAAACCCAGGCCGTTGAGTACGGTTTTGTGCTAAGCATGAGATCATTCTCAATATTTTTTTTAAATGCACGGGGCCAAGAAGCGACAAGAAGGGTCGAGTAGTGACTAGGTATTGCTAAAATTGATGAGTCTGAAAATACATGTAGCCATATGGTAATGGGTTACAGGGTAACGCATTTAAAAAGTTAAAAGATATTAATTAGCGGTTTGCAAGCTTCGTGATTTCAAACAGGCCTGAGAAGGGGGGACGCAGAATAAATATGTCAACATTTTTTATCATTCTCAAAATTGTATTTATTCATTCCAGTATGTCAAAACCATGAAGTAGACCAGCGTAGTCAGCTACGCTGATGAAAGTTATGGGCACTGTATAGTACTGTCTCACTGTATAGTAGAGTCTCCAGTCCAGTGGACATCAAACTTGGTTGAAATGTTTATTTTGATGAAATACTGCACATGTTGGAAATTGGTTGCCTCTGGTGAAAATGTGGCTCACTAGGCCAGACATAAGAGAAGGGTTGTGTGGGCCTCAGAGGCCGATGGTCAGGTTATTGGGCCATATTGTTTGGCTTGTGCTGTAGCAGCGACATTGCTAGTCATTGCTGTATTTACAATGACAGTTTATAGCACTTGAATTAAAAAAACCTACGTAGCAGGGAAGAAAAAGTTAAAAAAAGTTTTCTAAGGCATCTTTAAAAATGCTATAAAAGAATTTTGAATATGTGGACAATTTTTCCAAAATTCAATTTAGGGACAATTTGTACAGGGGAAGATTTCTCATGCAGCCACCCAGAGGCCTTAGTTTTTCCCAGATTCTTTTGAGGCATTAAGCTAAGGGAGAACTGCAAATAACGATAGAACTTCATCAGTTATTTTATCTTGACGATACCTTTTGATAATCTTTTCTTTTTTAATTGAAGTCACCAGGGTAAAAGACTAGGTAACTTTGGACTTTTCAAAGCTATTACTGATACATAAAGCACAATTCTCTTTACATATTTCTTTTTCGTGTGAAGTTTGATATTTTTGTTTGTAATGTTAGGATGACAAATTCAGAACCTATGCTTGCATATACAATTTTTTTGCGGTCAGGTTACTTGGTATCTTGAATATTGTTAATAGATTTTTGTTTTGAAATTCAAAAAAGGGTGATGTGAAGCAGATGAGATTACACACCATCACACACCAGGCGACTCTCAGGACTATCAGTCCTTTGATTTGTCTTTGAAATGATTGAAACATTGTCACAATTTGTGGGGAAAATAGAAAATAACACTGGTAACCAGGCAAGAAATGCAAATGACCAGCTGTTTCTCCTTTTCCGTCAGATTTTTCAGAAGCCTTCTTTCACAGGTTTGTAACAATGCTGTATCATTTAGTATTCAAGAGTTAATTTGATCTTCAGCAACTTCTATTGACATACGAAATTTGGGAAAACAGAGATGGTTTAATAATCAAATTAATTGTAAATCATTGTCAGGATGTACATAATAAACAACTTCTCCATTATGAAAATTCATTAAACATCTCCCCCCCCCCCCAAAAAAAAAAAACAAAACAAAACACCACCAAAAAGTTCTCACACAGTAGACAGAATTTAAAGGATGGGATAGCATTTAATATCTGTTTATTACAAATAAAAACTATTCTTGTAAGAAAACCATAAAAACACCTACAATAAACCACTATAGAACTAACAAAGAAAAGAGCAATATAGGCATACAATTACCGTCTTTTGAGTTATTACTGATTTTAGAACTAACAAAGAATAAAGCAATAGGCATACAATTACTGTCTTTCGAGTTATTATTTCTGATTATCAGATTCAAAGAAATGTTCATTTTTCTAACCTTTCTGAAAAGATGTGCCCACTATATTTGAACAGGTGCTCTTTAATTAACCCATAGGCTGCTAAGCTTGACTCTCAGACCTATTGCGGACAGTGTAGATCAAGATCAGACTGCACAGAATGTGCAGTCTTATCTTGGATCTACACTGTACTATAAGGAGATATTTTTCTCAAAAAAATAAGTTTGTAATAGCATTATTTGGGTTTTTTTTCTATTTTGCCTTGAAAGTTTTAACTTGTTGAGCAGGATAAGGGTAAATAATTGTTAAAAGTATTGAACTCTGTTTTTATTGCTTTTGATGTTGGATATTTGATCAAAGCTGTCTGCTATTTTCTGAAATATTCTGACAAAAACGCTCTTTAAGATGCAATGTTTTGGTCTCTTCACCCAAGTTACTCTTTACCAGATGACAAAATTTTAGACCAGTCCAAATTGAAAGCTTTTGCAGACGACAAAATGAATGTGACCCAAACATTAATATTTTTGTTGAATTGGGTACAAAACATTGTGGGAAAAGGAGAAAATGCTGGTTACCAGCATTTTCTCCTTTTCCCACAATGTTTTCAAAAGGTTTCTTTCCCAGGGTTGTTAAAAGCCGGGATTGTGTGTAAGAAAGTCCAGTTCATTTACTTATAGCTTAACGCATGTCCTGCTAAATAAGTTAAGCGAAACTTTCAACTGATAGTAATAAACCCGTAAATAATGCTATTTCAAAATTATTTTTTAGAGAAACAATTCTCCATATCAGACAATTCTGTGCCGTCTGATCTTGATCTACACTGTCTGCTTAAGGCCAGTGTGTTGCGCTTAGCAGCCTAGGGGTTAACAGGTGAGCTAATTAACACATATATATACATAATGGCTCTTATAATAGCATCTTTGAGCAAATTAGGCATGTCAGTTTCATTATTTTTTTCTTTTTCAAATCATTTACCAAAAACAATATTTTAACAATAATAGCACTTAAATTTGGGCTCAAAATTACGAAACCTGTTGAATCGGAACAGGTGTAATTCTGATTTCTAGCTGAGATAGAAAAATAAATGCTTATTTCTGTTCAAAGTTTGAAGTACACTTCATACATCCATTTCCTGTCTGGAACAGAAATATTTATCACATACAAACCCTTGTTTTTTCATTGTAGTTTTATTTAGCCACATACCAAATGACAAATATTGAGACAGGTCCAAATTGAAAGCATCTGCAGATGACATAATTATTATATGTGGCTGAAATGATGAAATTTGTATTTGATAGGGTAGAAAACATTGTGGGAAAAGGAGAAAATGCTGGTTACCAGCATTTTGTCCTTTTCCCACAATGTTTTCAAATGCTTTATTTTCCAGGATCGTTTAAAACACTGTATTTTTTGGTAGAGGGTTCAAGACATTCGAAATTCTCTCATCACACACATTTCATATAAGCAGAAAGCATCTGTGATAACACTGGCTAGAAAAACATTTTCCTATGCCTATAATTTCTAAAACTGGCTTATTTTCACTTTCCTTATCGCAAGGTTGTGTGCACTTCAGTCAAACAGCTAATCTCATTCATGGCAGTTTCCAGTTTCTGTGATAGAGGCTGACTATCAGAGCTGTGATTCGAGAGCTATTGCTAAAAATTTAATGCTTAACTCTTTACCACAAGACAATAATGGTAGAAATGTCCAAATTGAAAGCATTTGAAGATGACAAAGAAAAGTGTGACTGAAATGAAGGAATTTGTCTTTGATAGGGTAGAAAACATGGTGGGAAAAGGAGAAAATGCTGGTTACCTGCATTTTCTCCTTTTTCCACAATGTTTTCAAAAGATTTATTCCTCATGGTTGTTAAACTCGGATTGTGTGATGAAGGGTAAAAGGAATCTGCATAAGATTAGGTTTTGGAATTAAATTTGTCTACAAAAAATGTTACTGAGCTTGCAAAGGCTCTTCAGGTAACATTTTTCAAGACATTTTGATAAAATTTTATAGCAAAATTATGTTAAACCTATCTAGTATTTAAAAAAAAAAGTTTTCAATTACTTTTTGGAGGATTCTTTAACCCTTTACCAGACGACAAAATTTTAGCCTTGTCCAAATTGAAAGCATTTGCAGACGACAATTTCAGTGTGGCTCAAATGTTGCAAATTTTCTTTGATAGGGTAGATAACATAGCTGGAAGGGTTAACCCTTTGCCGAACAAATTTTAGACTTCAGCAAAGCAAATTGCAGATGACAAATTTAGCTCATAATATTGGAAGTTGTCTTTCAAACGATAGAAAACATTGTGTGAAAAGGGGAAACTTCTAGATATTAGAATTTTCACCTTTAATACCCACTATGTTTTCAAAAGCCTTCTTCCTGAAGGTTGTTAACCCTTTACCACACAATCGTGAGTTTTAACAGCCCTGAAAATGAAAGCTTTGTAAAAGATGGTTAGAAAAGGAGAAAATGCTGATAACCATCATTTTCTCCTTTTCCCACGATGTTTTCTACTCGGTTAAAGGTAAGTTTCATCATTTGAGCCTCCTTCAATTTGACCTTTGCAAATGCTTTGAATCAGGACAAGTCTAAAATTGTGTCATGTGTTAAAGAGTTAAAACAAGACATTGTGTGGTAAAAGGGTAACTTCCAAAATATTATTGAAAAGGAATGCAGGCTGATCAAGCAACAACTAGAAAAACAAGATTTATAAGTGTTCCTGGTGGGATACAGACAGAGAGAAGAGTAACTTTCTACCAGGACAGGGTTGTGAGACTGATCAGACATTCGTCTAATATTCCACATTTAATCAAGGAAAGTTTTATATCAATTTGTCAATAGGTTCTTGGCATATACTGGAAAAAACCTCCCAATATTTCACCCAGTACATGAAAAGGTTCCTGGCTGCATGACTGACAGGTCTCTTTTACATATCATTTAACATTTAGATTGCCAGATGAATTAACTCTTTACCAAACCTCAAAATTTTAGACTCACTCGGGTCCATCTTGGGAGCATTTGCAGACTTCAAGATAAATATAATTCAAAATAGAACTTTGTTTCTAGAAAGGGTAGAAAACATTGTGGGGAAAATGAGAAAATGCTGGTAACCAGCATTTTCCCCTTTTTACCGAAATGTTTTCGTAAGTCCTGTTTTCTGGGGTCATTCAAACTTTGGATAAAGTGCTAAAGGGTAAATGGACGCTTGCAATGAGTTGGAGAGTCACTTATATCAAGTCCAAGGCTAGTTTAACCAGAACATCATAAAGTCTATCTTAGAAGGTTACAAATGAATGGTATTTATGCAATATTGTCACCATTGTGCCACTTAAGGTGACTCAGTGGGCTTTTGCAGTCTGATCTTGGATCTACACTGTTAAAACTTTCACCAAACAATCCTAAGTTTTAACAACACCACCGAGACAACACCCCCTCCCACCGGAAAGAAGGCTTCTAAAAACATAGTGAGAAAAGAAGGAAATGCTGGTAAGGGTTTTCTACCCTTTCTTAGACAAATTACAAATTTTGAGCATAAAATTGTTGAGGCAAAATATTTGTCATCTGGTAAATATAGCTAATACAATGAGATTTACTTTCAAAAAGAACCTTGCCTGAAATGACATTATTTTGGTAATTTTTTAAGATGGTTGAAAATTTTCATTTCTTTCATTTGGCAGTTTAAGCTATATTGACAATTCAGACATATTATGGTTGTGGGTTCTACACTGGGTTTGGATTCAGCAATGCCTTTCCAAAGAACAATCCCATGATGCCACCACCACCAGCAAGGATCAAATCCTAAATGGTAGGAGTTACGAATATATTTTCTTAACAACAGAATGAGGACGCTCTATAGATAAAACTAATGACCCTGATCTCAAAATCAGTGTGCCTGCAAAATCCGAGTTTGTAGGTACTCATTGAAGCACACGTTTGATCCTAATCTCTGTATAATTATCTTCTTTGATTGTTAACTCTTTACCACAACCAAATTTTAAACTTGTCCAAATTGAAAGCATTTGCAGATGACAAGTTATTTATGTTGCTGAAATTATGGTAATCGTCTGTGAAAGAGTAGAACACCTCGTGGGAAAAGGAGAAAATGCTGGTTACCAGCATTTTCTCTTTTTTCCTCAAGGTTTTCAAAAGGCAGTTTCCTCGGGGTTGGTAAAATTTCGGGATTGTGTGGTAGAGTTAATAGGGCACAAAAAATAAACTTTATGCTACCTTGGGTATTAGATATGATTTTTTAGTTAATTAACCCTTAGACTTCTTTGAATGGGCATTTACAGAGTTACAATGCCAGCTGAGTGTGAGTCAAGATCAGATTGCACAGAACATGCTCTCTGGTCTCGGGTCTACATTACTCATTAATTATTCAGAATAATAAAGCCCAAAAAAATATCTTTGCAATTATCCATTATCATTGAAAAAAGAACTAGATCATGAATTTGTGTAACAAGCTAAGGGCAAAAATTTGTACATGTACAAAGAACATTGTCAAACGCTGTGACAGTATTGTAAGATAAATGTGAACAGAAGGAATATCAGAGATGTTTGTGTAATAATATATATTTTTTTTTTGTACAATCATTATAATTATGCATGTGCAGTCTGAATGCAGTCTGATCTAATGTTCTAAATTGTCTGATAACTTGAGTTCCTGTGTCTGAGCCCAAACAACCTTTCAACAACAAAATTTGGGTTGTTATTGCTGACTGAAAACATTATTAGATTTGTTTTAGTGTGGTTTAAAGGTTGAGATTTCTAGCAAGAATAGGCTTTTAACTCTTTACAAAATGACAAAGTTTTACACTTGCCGAAACTAAAAGCATTACAGATGACAAATGTGGATCAAAATGAATGATGGCAAATCTTCATAATAGAAAACATCGGAGAAGGGAAAGTTACCTGTTAACTCAATTTTTTTTCCTTTTACCACAATGTTTTCGAATGCTTTCTTCTTCATCATTAAAAAATACGATTGTTTGTTAAAGCGTTATCATTTTAATATTTGGGTCTTTTCTGACGGAAAATTTGTTTCACTTATTTGATGCATTACCCAGGCGAAAATGATGATCAGATGACCATGAACTATCGTGGAATACTATGGACTACCATGATAGTTCATGGTCATACAACCATGAAAAACCATGGTTGACCACGTTTTATTAAATGGCACCATGGCTTTTGACGGCCATAAAACTTGATGGTCAACCATGGTCTTTATCCATGGTCTACCTTTCTCAAAGACCACAGCCAACCGTTGACATGGACCATGGTCAGCCATGGAGGCAGACCATGATTTTTTTTTTTTTTTTTTTTTTTTTTTTTTTTACGGCACCAAGGTTTTTGACGGTCATCAAACACAACGGTTGACCATGGTCACAGACCACAGCCAACCACCATGGTCAACCATGGAGTCAGATCATTATCTGACCATCATTTTCTTCCTTTCAATAATTCTGAGAGCAAACCACTCTGACAGGGAATTCTGCACTGTTAAGACTGACATTGGTTTCAGAAAACCGGTCATTGCAATAAGGGAGTGCCTAATGCCTAGATGAGCTTAAGTCGTCATTTAAGAAGGAGAAATAGCCAAAAAAAAGCAAGATTACACTTGCCTAAATTATTATTATATGGACTAAAGTTTAACATGGTGCTGTGTTGGCCATGGTCAACAATGTTCAACTATGGTTGGCTGTATTTCTTTTGCATTTGACCATAGCCCAACACAGTCGGCCATGGTCAACTATGGTTGGCTATATTTCTTTCGCATTTGACCATGGTCCACCACAGTAAGCCATGATAGTAAAGGTGACCCTCTTTTCTACCATGGGTGACCATGGACAACCATGCTCAGAACAATTTTTTTTTTTTCATGGTATTTGATGGTTGACCATGAAAAAACATGGTAGACCATTAAAGGTAGACCATTTAAAAATGGTCAGCCATGGTCTTTATTTGGCCTGTGTAGGGTTGACTGTTTGCCAGATGACAAAAGTTTAGACTTGTCCAAACTTTAAGCATTTGCAGACAAAGAATTTGAGGGGGCTTAAATGATGAATTTTGTCTTTGAAAGGACAGAAAACATTGTGGGAAAATGAGAAAATGCTGGTTACCAGCATTTTCTCCTTTTCCCACAGTGTTTTTGAAAGTCTTCTTTCTTAGGGACATCAAATACAGAATTGTTTTGTACAGTTTTGTACAACTAGAGAATGTGAACAAACGAGATCCAGAAAGAAAAAATAGTGCAGATAGAGAAAAAATAGTGCAGATGGAGAAATTCCTACTTTTAAGCTAGTTTTTGAATATTTACAATGTTTTTAAAAATGTTTGCACCATCATTATCTTTCAGAATACACGAGAAATCCATTTAGAATGCACTCGGAGAAAATAGATTTTTCTGAGCTTGCTCTAA
The DNA here is from genome assembly GCA_945859785.2 of Tridacna gigas. Taxonomy (NCBI): domain Eukaryota; kingdom Metazoa; phylum Mollusca; class Bivalvia; order Cardiida; family Cardiidae; genus Tridacna; species Tridacna gigas. The sequence continues at coordinate 61,411,946 of OX244032.2, forward strand.
TTTTCAAATAATTAACCATGATTTGGGTATTTGCAAAATTTGTTTCAGAAACAAGAGGAAAAAGTTCTCCTTTCAGGCATTTAACCACTGGAGAGCCAGATTACTGAAATGGACCTTTGCATTTAGGAAAACCGCAGAAATATTGCTGTTTCAAAGGTTGTTTTGGACAGAATTTTCAACAAAGTAGGGAATGATGTAGATCCAAAATCAGACTGCACAGAAGGCGCAGTCTCATCTTGAGCCCCACTGTCCTCAAACGTAACTTGAGCTGGGTCCAACGCCTAAACTGCAAGATGAAATACTTCTGTTGTCAATCCTCAATATATTTTCATTTGCAGACAGTGTAGATAGAGATAAGGGTATAGAGAATTTTTAGTATGATCCTGGAAGCTATGCTGTCTGTTACCAAATGTGAGTGATGAAATTGCAAACAGATTGAAAACATCTATTTTCACTTATATGTACAACTCAAAGGAATGAGTTTTTAAGTTTCTATATATACTATAGAATGATAAGTAGTGTTGCAGATATTGAGCAATGGTTAGAATCAAGACAATGTCGACCGATCAAATTGCATTGCTATCCATTGGTGACTTCCAGTGGCTGAGAAAAATAGAAGATGTTTGCATGTTAGCTTTTACTGATTGGTGTATTGTTGAACTTTATTTACTGATTGGTGTATTGTCGAACTTTATTAACAGTTATCATTAGCTTTGGAAAATAATTGAAACAAAAAACTCATGGTGCATTTTAAGGTTGTTTTGTGATGAATTCATGACACTTTTGAGGATCATCCGATGTCAGTGGTGCAATTATGTTTTAGTACTATAAAATATACTAGATCTATAAGATTTTTCAATGATGATAATTAAAGTGCCTCAGTTTCTGCCAGATACTTTTGTATTTGCTAGTGGAGGTTAAGATTGATCACAACATTGAATCAGAGCTCCAGATAAGAGGGAGTGATGGCATTCTAAGTCCATTATTTCTCCTCCAAACCCTATGTTGTGGGTACTCATTAGAATCGTCTCAATGAGACGATTCTAATGAGTACCTATACATAGGGTTTAGTGGAGAATTATCAATATATCCAATTTTAAAATCAAAATCACTCCCTCAATCTGGAGCTCTGTTGAATTTGTTGTGATTACTTCACAAATTTACATCCTGACTATCCAAGTAACAAGAAGCTGACAAGTCTTGTCTGCTACTTGCTAAGTATCATACACTTCCAACTAGAATGTACATTATATACTTCTATTAACACTGAAATCCTGAACTAACTGGAAAGAAAAAAGAATGTGTATAGGCCGATATCACAGCTTTATCACACATACTTACTTTTGTTCAAGGCTTTCATGGTATAATAGTTAGAATTGCTTTCAAAATGGCTATTTTTTCACCAGACTTCACTGTTAGCATTGTCAAAATCCGGGATGGAAATGTTTAACCCTTTACCACACAATCCAAAGTATTAACAACCATGAGGTAGAAAACAATGTGGAAAAGGGAGAAAATGCTGGTAAGCAGCATTTTCTTCTTTATGCAAAATGTTGGCTACTCTTTCAAAGACAGCTTTTCTGATTCGAGTCATTCTGAAATAATCATCTGCAAATTGCTTTCAAAATGGATGAGTGAAATTTTGTGTGGTAAAGAGTTAAAAATAGTGTCGTGCTTGGTAAATTCATTGTAATATTTGTGCCTTGTTGGCATTAATCCTTTAACACACAATCTCGAGTTTGTACGACACTGAGAAAGAGGGCTTTTGAAAACATGGTGGGAAAAGGAGAAAATGCTGGAAACCAGCATTTTCTCCTTTTCCCACAATGTTTTCTACTCAATTGACCTTTCTGCAAACACGAGTTTGGCATGCCCTCCTTAGTAACGAGGTATTTTGGTCTGTATGTCTGACAAACAAACCAGAAAATGGTGTTGAATACATAGAGAAAGAGTGATTACTTCAGTTTTATTCTAGCTTAAGTTTTGCTATAATTAAAGTACCCAAAGCTTTCTTCCCAATGTTCTTTTCAGTTCGGACTAAATCGGCAAAGTAACTAGAAAAAATACTTCGAATAATGTTATATTTATGAGAAATCGAAATATGAAATTAGCACAAGTATGTTCGTAATTCCATGTTTGGTCACAGCATTTAAAATTAAAATACATTGTTAGTTGATTGCTGTCGGCATTATCCGTAACTTATAATAGGGGCATAATTTTTAAGACATTTCGTCAGTATATAATATGTCAGTTTGACAGTAAACAATATGAGGAAAGGATTTACACAAACCTGTGCTTTAAAGACCTTGAAGGGAGAAACTTTTGAAAACTTTCTCTTTTTCCGTATATGTTTTCTAGCCTTTCAAAGACAAATCTCATCAAAGGAGCAACGATTAATTTGTCGACAGCAAATGTTTTCAAAACAGACAAATATAATCTTTTGTTGTCTTGTAAAGATTTAATTAACACCTCTAACACCTGTTTGAGTGAAAATCAAGAAGTTTATTATTGTAAATTACAATCAGTTGGGTGGTTTGTTGTATTTTTAACAAATGTATGTTGTAAAAACCTTTTAAACTGTGGGCTGTATTTGGTCACTTCGGTGATTGTAAGGATTATGCTCATTTGGAATGGACGTGTGTTTATCAGTCATGTGACAATCGTTGGGAAAACAAACAATCATTCAAACCAGGCAAAAGTGACATTAACAGTCACATGCAATTGTCTTTATGAAACAGGAATAAGATATGAATGCTCTCTAAAGTATTACAACAAGAATCATATGTTGACGTTCGCAACTTATTTTTGAAACAAGGTGACGAGTGGTTGTCAATAAAATATCCTTCTTCCTGTTGCTCGTTTCGTATACATGTAACGATTACAACTGTCTGCAAGTAATGGTTTGGAATTTGAAAGATGTATGTGCAGTTAGATTTCAATACAGGTAGTTTAACAAGACAGTTTGGCATAACCGTTCTTTCTTTCCCGAAAGCCTGGGGAAAAAACCACTGCTTTTCTGTCGTTTGGTAGAGTGGCTCGTTTTTCGGAATCCTGGTTAAATCTACCGGCGACATTTTACATAGATCTAGGTTTTTGGAATGGATAAATTTAGTTTTCCTTTCAAGGTATATAATTTAACAGTTACCTTACCACATGATTCGTACATGTAACTTTAATCAATTTTGAAATAATTATTGTATAATCCAGTCTTAGAACTATGGTTTAAACAAAAAGAAAACAATTACATTGTCAATAGTAAAGTCTATCACTTTGTCTGACCCTTGTGTTTACATGGTGTGCTATACTGCATTTTGATTGGCTGATAGGGCCTGTCAATCAAAATCGGCAGAAAGGTCAATTGAAAGCAGTTTTCATTGTTTCTGCCATCTTTGATTTGTCATCTGCAAATCCTTTGAATTTGGACAAGTCTAAAATTTTGTCGTTTGGTAAAGTGTAAATGAAGAATGTACTGTAATTGTTAGTTCATTGAGGTAGTATGCTTCTGCTATTATGTAGGTGTTTTACAGATTTTTTTAAACAGGAAAATGATTTTTTTTTTATTTTATTGAGCAAGTGACAAGGAAATCACTTTTGCATGTTAATTTGTTCACTATCCATTATGAAGATTGAGTCCTTTATTAAAAGCCAGAATACATATCCATATCGATTTGTGTTTGCCATAGGATAAAAACATTCATGGGCTTAGTGAGCTCACCATTCATAGTGAATTCATAGGTGCACCAGTATTTAAGTAGCTACATGCTTGACATTCATATTACCTCAACATTAATGCTAGAATGTTACTTCTCTTGAACATTTTTCTATACAAATCATCGAATAGGCATTTTTAAGTCTGTTAAAAAGAATCAAATATTGAAAATTGGGGGGAATTTTGGCCATGGTAGTTCTTGGTAAGTTATCTAGCAGTGAACTTGCAGATCCAAGATCATTCTGTGCACTCTCACCTATATCAGCTGTCTTCAAAAGCACATGAGGTTTCCCTTCACATGGTACCACCTGCTTCTGACCTTTTTGTGATGGAGCAAAATGCTTTGAACAACATTGTAGTAAAAAATAAAGAGCAATTTCTCCTTTTTTACAATGCTGTCACATGTAATATTTCACCAACATTATTGTTGATTATACCAATTTTATGAAGATGTTTCAGAAGTTGTTTGTTTCGCATAATGAGGTGGAGAATGCCAAGATTTGAAAAGAATAGAAAAATGCAGCTGTTGCTTATTTTTCTAGCCATGGCATGTATTCAACCAGTAATAAAGCCAACCAGACTGGAATGATTGTATTAACCCTTTACCACACAATCCAGAGTTTTAACGACCCTGAGAAAGAGGCCTTTTGAAAACATTGTGGGAAAAGGAGAAAATGATGGTAACCAGCATTTTCTCCTTTTCCCTAAATGTTTTCTGTCCTTTTACAGACAAATATCACCATAATGAACCATAATCTAATTGTCGTCTGCAAATGCTCTCAATTTGGACAAGTGTAAAATTTTGTTGTGTGGTAAAGAGTTAATCCATTGCCTATCATTATTTAAGTTAATCTGCACTCATTTTAATCTTATATGAACATTGCAGCAAATGAAGAAATTATTGCATTTTGTCACTGTTCTCTTGACTATTTTTTACCTACAAAAATTGTACCATTTCCTGGTATTTGTGTGTGCTTTAACCCTTTACCATACATCCCTTAAACTGTTAATGACCCTCTGAGAAAGAGGACATTTGAAAACATTGTAGGAAAAGGAGAAAATGCTGGTAACCAAAATTTTCTCCTTTTCACACATTTTCTACTCCTTCAAAGATGAATTCCATCATTGTAGTAACATTTGTCTTTAAATGCTTTCAATTTGGGCGAGTCTTAAATTTTGTTGTGTGGTAAAGACTTTATTCTTTGCGAGAAAACAAACTAGCAGATGTGTCAGTATCAACAGTATCTGAGGATGAAAAGTTAAGTTTGTTTTTGGAAGGGTAGAAAACATTTTTGGAAACAGTGAAAATGCTAAATACTAGTATTTTCTCCTCTTTCGACTATATTTTCGTTTACCTTCTCCCTCGCTGACCCTTAAAGTCACAAAAACGCAGGACTGTATCAGACCTCCAGATAAGAGGGAATGATGGTATTCTAAATCCATTATTTCTATTCCAAACCCTATGTTGTGGGTACTCATTAGAATCATCTCGATGAGATGATTCTAATGAGTACCCATAACATAGGGTTTAGGAAAGAGTGATTAATATTTTCAGTTTTGAAATCAAAATCACTCCCTCTATCTGGAGCTCTGACTGTATGGTAAAGGATTATTATTGGGACACTGAAGAGACATTTTATGATACAGGCTTGTCAAAGTGTATTTGCTCATTAGTGACAGATGTATTGCAGTTTCTCCTCTAATTAAATAAAATAGGCATTTACAGAGAGTTAATTAAAAGAGAAAATTATCTAATTTTGGGCAGTTTTTGCTACAATTATGTAACTTTAAAGCAGACACTGTTGATCCAAGATAAGAATGCATAACTTTTGATCTTTCCACAAGCACTGTAAATAGCTCTCGGCATCCTTGTTAACTGTGAGCCCTTACACAAGGCTTGTAATAAATTGGTGTCCTGACCAGCGGGCTGTATTCATCAACCATTCCTAATTTTGTTTTAAGTCTCTATTCTAGATTTAGAAAGTAACACAACTTTTGATTGGCTAAACCATTTAGCCAGTCAGAAGTTGTGTTACTTTCAAATTTGGAAAATTCTTGAGAGCAAGACTAAGAACGTTTTTTAAAAATGGTTGGTGAATACGGACCTAGTATCTTCACTCATGATCAGTAAAATACCCCCAGTCTATCTCCTTGTTCAGTAAATGTTGGCATTACCCTTGCTCAGTTTCTACCCACTACCCTTGCTCAGTTTCTACCCTTACCCATGCTTTGTAGAATATCTTACACAGTGTTCATGATGAGTCTTTAACCCTTTCACAAACAACAAATTTTAGGTTTTTCCAAACTGAGAGCACCAGAGGCAGCAAATCACAAAGTGGTACGAATGAACTGAAGTTCTATGACAGGGTAGAAAACATTGTGGGAAGAGGAAAAAATGCTGGTATTTTCTCCTTTTCCCACAATGTTTTCAGAAGGCCTCTACGCCAGGGTCATGAAAACACAGGATTGTTTGGTAAAGGATTATTACCTTGCTCATGCATGTTTGAGTATCCAATCCAAGCCTGTGGGAGTATTACCCTAGCTGATAAGGTATCCTTGCTAAAATGGTATTCTTGCTCATTTAGTGATTTGTTCATTTGGTATCCTTGTTCAGTTGGTATCCTTGCTAAGTTGGTATCCTTGTTCAGTTGGTATCCTTGTTCAGTTGGTATCCTTGCTCAGGTGGTATCCTTGCTCTTTTGGTTTCCTTGCACAGTTGGTATTCTTACTCAGATGGTATCCTTGCTCAGTTGGTATCCTTGTTCAGTTGGTATTCTTGCTCAGTTGGTATTCTTGCTCAGTTGGTATCCTTGCTCAGTGAGTGATTTGTTCGTTTGGTATCCTAGTTCAGTTAGTATCCTTGTTCAGTTGGTATCCTTTTTCATTTGGTATCCTTGCTCAGTTGGTATCCTTGCTCAGATGGTATTCTTGCTCAGTTTGTATTCTTGCTGAGTTGGTATTCTTGCTCAGATGGTATCCTTGCTCAGATGATATCCTTGCTCAGTTGGTATTCTTGCTCAGTTAGTGATTTGTTCATTTGGTCCCCTTGTTCATTTGGTATCCTTGCTCAGTTGGTATCCTTGCTCAGATGGTATCCTTGCACAGTTGGTATTCTTGCTCAGTTGGCATCCTTGGTATGAAGCTTGGTCAGAATGTTTGTCGTGATAAAATCTCTGAAATTGGGCAATGTTGGGTAAAAAAAATATGTCACGGGGTCAAATCTTAGAAAAACCTTGTGTGTACTCTAGAGGCCACATTTTCAGCTTGATACTCATGAAACTTGGTCAGAATGTTTGTCTGTATAAAAATCTTGGACAAGTTTGAAATTGGGTCATGTGGGGTCAAAAAGTAGGTCACAGGGTCAGATCTTAGAAAAACCATGTGTGCACTCTAGAGGTTACATTTTTAGCCTTATACTCATGAAACTTGGTTAGAATGTTTGTCCGAATAAAATCTCGGACAAGTTTGAAATTTAGTCATGTCGGGTCAAAAAATATGTTACGGGGCCAAATCTTAGAATCAGCCTGTTACTCATGTAACTTGGTCAAAATGATTGTTTGGATGAAATCATGGACAACTTTAAAATTTGGTGACATCGGGTTAAAAAGTAGGTCACTGGGCCAAATCTTAGAAAAAACCTTGTGTACACTCTATAGGCCACATTTTCAGTGTGATACTTATAAAACTTGGTTAGATTGTTTTTCCTAATAAAATCTCGGATGCATATGAAATTTTGTCATGTCGGGTCAAAAAGTAGGCCACTGGGCCAAAACTTAGAATAACCTTGTGTGCACTCTAGAGGCCACATTTTCAGCTTGATATTCATGAAACTTGGTCAGAATGTTTTAAGTTCGAAATGGGGTTATGTTGGGTCAAAAAGTAGCTCACTGGGCCAAATCTTAGAAAAACCTTGGTGTGCACTATAGAGTCTACATTTTCAGACTGATACTCATGAAACTTGATCAGAATCTTTGCCTTTATAAAATCTTGGATAAGTCTGAAATTGGGTCAAGTTAAGTGAAAAAGTAGGTCACGGGGCCAAATGATAGAAAAACCTTGTGTGCACTCAGACGTCCACATTTTCAGCCTTATACTCATGAAACTTAGTCAGAATGTTTGTCAGGATAAAATCTTGGAAAAGAATGATATTGTCTTGTCAGGTCAAAAAGTAGGTCACCAGGCCAAATCTTAGGAAAACCATGTGTGACTCTAGCAGCCACATTTTGAGTCAGATTAGAAATTCAAAATTAGGCTAAACCAGTCAAAAAGTAGATCACTTACACTTGGGCGTTTTACATCATCATGATCAGGATCTTTTCAGCCTGATCAATCCTAGATGACCTTATTCAGGTGAGCGCTTTAGGGCCAATGGCCCTCTTGTTCTGCAGATATCTTAGGATGATGTGCCATATCTTCGTTTAAATTTTGTTAGGTGTTTTTATATCTGTAGTTATCATCATTTGATTGAATCAAAAGCATTTGTACCCAGATGACTTGGATATTTCCATAATCAGGTAGCTGATAAATTAATCCCACTGGATTCTTATGAAATGTTAAGACTCTCTTGAGCAAGCTGTTACACATGTTGATGTGATGTTGTACTGCATGTAACCCTGTAATATTTCACTCAGTATCTTTTTTTTGAAGACAACCATAGTCTATCCTTGCATCGTTTTAAAAAGAAAATTGATTTGTGTTCATAAGTGATTGCTTTTTTTTTTTTCCTTAAAAAATTTCTAAATTCCCATAACAGAGTCGTAAGATTAGCCTATCATTAGTAATTATTGAGCTGTAATCCAAATTATATATGGTTTGGGAATATTGTTTGACATTAAGACAGATTTTTTTAAGATATTCTTTAGAAAAACATAAGTACAGGGCCTGCTATATGTTTACTATAAGACATACACATAAGAACATAGTGTCTCCCATTGTTTTGCTAATAACCTGTTTCTGTTGATGTTCATACAAGTCTGAGTCCTGTCAAAAGAAGATAACCCATCACAGCACATATAGGCCTTTTTTTCATCCATGTTTATATTGACAGCTTTTGAAAACAAAATGGAAAAAGGAGATGATGATTACAGTTTCAATCAATAGCTCCTTTTCACACAGTGTATTCTATTTATAGAACTTTTTTCCAAATTGTTGAATGCTATGGATCATTACTACATGTACCAGTCTTAATGGTTTGTCTGAAGGTATCATAATTATATGGTGAGAGGTAATTTACTCATGCTTAACCCTTAAGCTGCTAATCGCGACTCACTGACCTTTTGCGGACAGTGTAGATCAAGATCAGACTGCACAGAACGTGCAGTCTGATCTTTGATCAACACTGTCCGATATGGTATTTTCTTTCCGGTGAAATCAACTTGGAAAATGCAATGTTTGGGCTTCTACTACTGAGTGGAAATTTTTGTTTCATTTATTCAGCAGCTTAAGTGTTAAGTACAATGTTGTAACTATTTGAACAGGTTGGCTTGTAAAGAAATTTAATTGATTTTGTCAAAAATGGTTCTATTTACCCTGTCTTTGCATAAGATTTCAAGGTAGAATACTGTGGATATGTAAATGAAAGGAATTTTCATTAAAACTTAGGAAAAATAAAGATAGTCCAAGTTTAAGATATATCAGTTTTACACTGTGCCTCCCAGCAAAGGACATTATAGTCTGATCTTTGTCTACACTGACCTATATCTAATGTGAGATATGTAAGCAAGACATAAACAGTCATTAAGGTCTTTTATTTGATTTTCCATTTCTCTCAATGTTTTAAAAAAACTGACCTCTTGGAAACCAAAATGTTGGTCTTGTTTCCCATTGAGATGACAGTGGTTCATGAGGAAATTATTTTTTAAGTGAGTTTTTCCTGTTTTGACCTCACTCACGTTCCTTTGAGTGAGCAGTAACTCTTACCATACCACCACCAAGTTTATACTTTAGTTTAACTGTGTAGATCAAGGTTAGACTGCAGCGAACATTTTAGATTTTCACTGTCTACCATTGTTAAGGATATCAGGAGCCTGTACGTTGCAAAATCTTGATTCGATCTATTAATGGCCGGAAACTGTAACTGTCTTGCAGATTTTAAGTTATTACCAAACAGCAAAATTTTAGACTTGTTCAAATTGAAAGAATTTGCAGACGACAAAATAAATGTGACTGAAAAATTGAAATTTGTTTCAGGAAAGGTAGAAAACATTGTGGGAAAAAGAAGAAAATGCTGGTTACCAGCATTTTCTCCTTTTCCCACAATGTCTTCAAAAGGCTTCTTCCTCAGGGTCATTCAAAATCGCATTTTGTGGTAAATGGTTAAGCGTTAAAGTACCTTTCACAACTATACTTGTCCATATAGCCAGTGTAGACCAAGATCAGACTGCACAAAATGTAGGGATCGTATTTCTAGAATGAAAAATCTTTAACCCTGTACCACACAATCCTGACTTTTAAGACCCAAAGAAAAAAGCCTTTTGAAAACATTGTTGGAAAAGGAGAAAATGCTGGTAACCAGCATTTTCTCCTTTTCCCACAGTGTTTTCTGCCCTGTCAAAGAAAAAATCCATTATTTGACCCTTATTTAAGTTGTCATCTGAAAATGCTTTCAATTTGAACAACGCTAAAATTTTGTCGTGAGGTAAAGGGTTAAAGAGTTACTTGGCAGTTAGGGGTAAATACTAATATTTGCTTCAGTTATCATCAACTTGATCTATTCATCCTTTTTCTTAACCCTTTACCACACAATCCCGACTTTTAACGACCCTGAGGAAAAAGGCTTTTGAAAACACTGTGGGAAAAGGAGAAAATGCTGGTAACCAGCATTTTCTCCTTTTCCCACAATGTTTTCTACCCTATCAGTGACCAATATTGAAATTTGAGCAACCTTTTATTTGTCGTCTGCAAATACTTTCAATTTGGACCAGTCTAAAATTTTGTCGTTTGGTAAAGAGTTAACCCTTTATTGGATAACAAAATTTTAGTTTTGTCCAAATTCAAGACTGTGACACAGCAGACATCAAATTAAATGTGACTCAGATGATGAAATTCTTTTTTGAAAGGGTAGCAAAAGAATATGGGAAAAGGAAAAAAGTACTGGTTACCAATATTTTCTCCTATTTCCACATGATGTTGCCAGTTACTCATTTTTCTATAGATCATTAAAACTGGATTATTTGGCAGTTTAAGGTTGAAGGGAGTTGGCCAGAGAAGCTACATTTTAGTTACATTTTGTTGTGAGATAATGTAATGAGTTTCTTCTGAGTGGTACTTGTTATCCTAGAGTATACTTGGGTAAGTCACTACAGAGCCCAGCCTACTGAGCACTGGTACAACCCAGCAAAGTCATGAATAAGTGAAGGGTCATAGTGATACAAGGATTTGAGATATTAACTTTTAACCAAATGACAAAGTTTTAGACTTGTCCAAATTGAAAGCATTTGCAGATGACAAATCACAAATGGCTAAAATGTAGGTTGAACTGTTGTCCTTGATAAGGTGGAGCATTTTCTCCTTTTCCCACCATGTGTTCAAAAAAACCGTCTTTGTTAGGGTTGTTAAAACTTGGGATCGGTGGTAAACAGTTAGGTGAGGAAAAAATACTGTAGCATTCAAGGGCAACAAAGCCATTTAGTGGTCCTTTGTGTGCTTTGGGTAACAGTAGAGGCTTAGCTGTAACATGAAGAATAATATTATGGATAATTTCATTCTACAGTTTGATTTCTCTGATCCATCTACTTTATGAGGTTATTATTAAAAAAATTTAAGAAGTACTTACTGATAAAAACTTAAGGCAAAGTAGAATTACTGGGAGACTGTATGCGATATATATCAATTATAGAAAAACTCTCAACACTGAAGTCAGTGCTGCAACTAAACCTTAACGACCAGTCTGTGAAACTGAGTTACTGATGTCAGATTGGATTTAATGGTTTCTACAGCTTTTGAACCTATAAAGCTTACAATTTTATCCTCAACATTGGATACGCTGTGTGAAGAGAGTGGATAAAGATCTGCCTTAAATGTCTATGCAGATTTTGTGGATAGTGTTGATTATGATCTGATCATAGAGAATGTGCAGACTGATCTTGATGCACACAATCTAATATTTTAGGATATAATTTATTCTGCTGATCAAATGCCATAGAAACAGCAATAGTCCAGTTTTATCTAACTGAAAAAATACCATGTTTGAACCCTTAATTAAACTGCCGAGTTCTAACAACACAAGGGAAGAAGGCTTTTGAAAACATGGTGGGAAAAGGAGAAATTTCTGGCAACCAGCCTTTTCACATTTTTTTCCTGTAATGTTTTCTATCCTTTTAATGACAAATCACCTTATTTCAGTGTTGTGCTAAAGGGTTGATTACTTGATGGTAGAACGCCACTACAATTCTGTAGAGATTTTGGGATAAAAAAACTTGCTGCTGTGCTTACAGTGTTAGTGGAGAAAAACATATTAGTGTGATGATTGAGTTTCTTTGGCTGACATTATGGACAAGAATGTTAAGATAACTTGTGGGAGATGCTGAGCAAAAAGTTGGGTTTGGTTGTAGATACTGTAGACCAAGATCTGAGACTGAACATTCCATATCTACATAGTAATTGCATGATATTTTGAGAGATATTGCTATCAAAACAGCTTTGGTATTGCAAGCTTTAGGTTTTGTCCACAACAGTTTACTGAAAATATATTATGTCTAATTTACTTGCTGGTCTAAGACTTAACCCTTAAAGTGCCTCTCATGACTATAGTTGCCTTTGCGGCCAGTGTAGATCAAGGTCAGGCTGCACAAAATGTGCAGCCTGATCTTTGATCTACACTGTCCGCTTTGCTGAAACTCTGTAGACAGAAGCTACCATGAAATTGCATATATTCAAGTCGTATTTCTTGGATGAAACTGTATGACAGGTTTACTCGGCTAAAATACAGAAACTATCAAAAGGATACAGTCAAGAAAACAGGCTATAAGAAATGGAAAAAAGTCAAGATGATTATTTTGTCCATTTGTCACAATCTTTTTCTAAATACGAACTCGCCAAAGTATGTTTCTATTAGAGAAAGGGTTAATACCTTCTTCTAACATAAATTGGTGAAGCAGGTACTTAGAACACTAACTGCTGTGTGACCCGCTGTAAGTTTTATGTTATTTATAAATGGATCAGTTTAGTGAATGCTTTCATGGAAATAAGTTGTTTGTTGGGAATCGTGAAATTCTATGAGATAACAGTGAAGTATTCTTTTGATCCTTTTTCCCACAATATTTACTGAAGCTGTTTACTTGAAAAAGTGAAAATATTGTTGTATTGGATTTATTGTATACAAAAAGTTAAATGATGAAGTTGCATTTGATGTTTTAAGTGAGATAGAGTAACAGGGACAATTATAGGCTACTCAAGGGTGTCCATTACAGTATTTAGGTTTCTTATTTATCTTCAACCTCTTTCTGACACTCCAAAGTGTAGTGACTTATTGAGGTAATTTTATTTTGGCTAATACACATTCGCCTTCAAAAAATCACAAACAGATGCAAATACAATCAAACCTGTTGTTTGCCACAACTTATGTTCGGCAACCACTTGTATGTAGTAACTTTTAGTTATGATAACATGGTTTTCAGTATGAAGAAGTCTCTGTTGCACAGCTACCTGTCAAAAGATGCTAGTTGTTTTGCTGCTTAAAACAGGTTTGGCAGCATATATAGCCACTGGTATAAAATTAACAGTGGAAGTTCCCTTACATGATTTTCAATATGAAGGAGTTTGTGTTTGTCAGCCACCTGTCTGAAGAGGCCAGCTGTCTGACTGTTTAAAACAGGATCATCTGTTGTTACAATCTTATCAAGCAAATATTTCCTCTGAATATAAACTTGTAAAAATATTCATAGAACTATTCTCCTAATTTTCTCAATTTTGACATTTGTTTTCAAATTTGGCAAGGCAAAAATGTGTCTGGTGCGTTTTAAGATTAACCCTTTACCACACAATCCCGACTTTTAACGACCCTGAAGAAGAAGCCTTTTGAAAACATTGTGGGAAAAGGAGAAAATGCTGGTAACCAGCATTTTCTCCTTTTCTCACAATGTTTTCACTCCGCGAAGGCTAATCTGAGATGGCACTTTACGACTACATAAGACTTTTTCATACAGTAGACTTTCGTGAAACAGAAAATTGCACAAAAACAGGAAGTGTTGTCTCGGATTAGTCACAGACCGCATAGGCTGATCTGAGACGACACACTTTTATGCATATGTCCAAACACCCTTTTCTTGTGTTGCACGCCATATTATGACTGCATAATATGAACTTGAATATGCATCAGTAATTAGGTGAAGAAATCACAAACATTTTCAGAATAGTTAGTAATGAGTATTTCTGTCTGTTTAAAGCCAAATGACCTCTTTGATGAAAGTAATAGGCTAAGAAATTAAAGTAAGCTGTAAACTAGGTAGACAGTATTTCCTAAAAGGTATCTGAACAATGTTTACTGCATTAAAGCTTTTATCAAAATGATAATTATGGAAAAACCTCATTGTGTGTATTTCGAGTCAAGACCTGAAATATGGTAATGAGGTGTGGGGTAATTTGCATACTACAGGAATGTCTTGAAATCATTGCATGCAGAATTTAAATTTACCTCAAAATATTTCCATTACTTGGTTCAATGACGCTTGTTTAACTTTTTACCAAACGACAGAAATTTAGACTTGTCCAAATTGAAAGCATTTGCAGACGACAATTGAAATGTTATTCAAATGATGGAAATTGTCACTGATAGGGTAGAAAACATTTTGGGAAAAAGAGAAAAGGCTGGTTACCAGCATTTTCTCCTTTTCCCGCAATGTTTTCCAAAGGCCTCTTTCTGAGGGTTGTTAAAAGTCAGGATTGTGTGGTAAAGAGTTAAACCAATTTTGATACTTTGTTTACTTCCAACTTTGCACGCGCATAGGACCTCCTCTAGTTTTTGGTGTGGGCTCTTTTTTACAAATCTCCGAAACAAAAATGTGCAGTATCAGTTTGCTGTTACTGATTTCTTCAATTTTTTACCTTAACTCTTTACCAAACGACAAAATGTTATACTCGACCAAATTGAAAGCATTTGCAAACAACAAATTAAAGGTAGCTCAAATGGTGATTTCTGTCTTTGATAGGGTAGAAAACATGGTGGGAAAAGGAGAAAATGGTGGTTACAAGCATTTTCTCCTTTTCTCACAATGTTTTCAAAAGGCCTTTCCCCCAAGGTCATTAAAATTCAGGGGATTGTGTGGTAAAGGGTTAACTTTGATGATTTTTTACTTCCTGTAAGAAAATGATGGGGGAAAAAAAACGAAAAAATGAAGATTGTACTGGGCTGTAAAAGCTTTGACCAACATCCCTGGGGTCCTCCCTTGCTCTGTCATTACAAATTGTTGTAATCAGGGAATCCTGGTTCATTCCTTGCTGCCGGTGCTAGTCTAACGTACTAACATTAACCCTTTATCACACATCCCTGAATTTTCACGACCCTGAGAAATAAGCCTTTTGAAAACATTGCGGGAAAAGGAGAAAATGCTGGTAACCAGCATTTTTGAATCACATTTATTTTATCGTTTGCCAATGCTTTCAATTTGGACCACTGTGAAATTTTGTCATTTGGTAAAGAGTTAACCCTTTCCCAAACGACGAATTTTGGACTGGTCCAAATTGAAAGAGTTTGCAGACGACAATTTTAAATTTGATGAAAATGGCAGAAAGTTGTCAAAAAGGGTAGAAAATACAGTGGGAAAAGGAGAAATTGCTCGTTACGAGCAATTTCTCCTTTTCCCGCAGTGTTTTCAAAAGACTTGTACTGCAGACATGTGAAAACAAGGACTTGTTTGGGAAACGGTTAAAGGCCTGGATAAGTGATGCCATTGAAAGTGTAAAACCCCACTTAAGCATTAAAAACTTCTCTAAAGTCTTTAGCCTTGAAAGGATAGGCAACAGTTTTATACAGAATGCCAGATTTGTCTCCTTTGCACTCAATGTTTCAAAAGCCATCTTTCTCAGGGTTGTACAGATAGCAGATAGTGCAGTGAAAGGTTAAAATGACTAGTCAGCTTTGGTGCATGTAACCTCTGGGAAAAAAAAAAGAAGTTAATGAAGAAAAATTTGCTAAAATTAAAAAGAAAAACGTTATGTACATGTTAATTGCCTGTACAGGTCAGAATAATATGTAGAGAATGCATAATTATTATATTGCACATGCAGAATTTACTAATTAGGAGCAATTCCCCTCTAGTTGCTGGAATGGCTTTTTCATGATGAGGCTTGATCCTTTACCAAACAGTCCTGTGTTTTAACTCTTTACCAAACAAAATTTTAGACTGTCCAAATTGAAAACATTTGCAGACAACAAAATATATGTAACTGAAAAATTGAAATTTGTTTTGGGAAGGGCAGAAAACATCGTGGGAAAGGGAGAAAATGCTGGTTACCAGCATTTTCTCCTTTTCCCACAGTGTTTTCAAAAGGTTTCTTTCTTTGGGTCGTTAAAAGTCGCAATTGTGTGGTAAAGGGTTAAAGACTTTGGGTCAGGAGACTTTTTATAATGTTGTGGAAAAAAAGAAAATGCTGGTAATAAGCATTTTCTCCTTTTTTCCACAATGTTTTTTACCTTTTCAAAGACATATTCTGTCATTTGAGCCCTACTTATTTGTCATCTGCAAATTATTGTCTTCAGTTTGGACAAGTCCAAAACTATTTGGTTAAGTAATGGTTGACAGTTTCTTTCACTGAATTTTCTGGCACTGTGTTCAATTTTCAAAATTTCTTCAAATATTTCCAAAGGTTTTGTGTAACTCTGTGATTAAGGCATTGGATTTGAAGTAAGGAAATCCCGAGTTTGCTTCATACCGGTGTTGCTGGGTACATGAGAGTGTCTCTGGACAAATCACAGAGAAGCGCAGACAACTACACTGGCAGGAACTTAGAAAGACATGGAAATTTAAGATAGCTGTCACACTTACATGACTGAAATATTGTTGAAAGCACTGTGAAATGTTTAATTTATAGTTTATATTTGAGTTTAAAGCCATTTTAACAGCTCAGGTCATATCATGGCGGTCAGTGACACACCCATGTGTTTCCTGGCTTTCTCATACCAGTACTGACACAACTTTCTTTCCAAGCCACTGACTACTTTTCTTACATGCATCAGAGATGAGAGGTTAAAAATCGCTGGAAAGAAAGTTTTCCACCAGGTCACAAGTCCGATGCGCTAACCACTGAGCTACCCGGGCGGGCTTTTCCAGTTTAAACAGCATTTCTTTTATAAAGATGTTTGCTACAATGAAAACCAAAGGATGTTCAGATGCTATTGTTGTAGAACAGCAAGAATGTTCTAGGTACTCAAGATACTTGTGTTGTCAGTTATGTAGATTGTTATATTACAATATAAATGACCTGTCACCATGTTGGTACATTAGGCTTAATTGAAAACAGAAAATAGCTGGTTGCAGCTAACATTTGTCAAACAATGCCAAAGTACATCATACCGAAATAAGCTGGTGCAGATGGCACTTAAAAACTTGCCAGTGAAGTTTTGTCTTGACCCTTTTACCAGACAATCCAGTATTTTAACTTCTGGGAAATAAAGCTTTTGAAAACATTGTGGGAAAAGGAGAAAATGCTGGTGACCAGCATTTTCTCCTTTTTCCAAAATGTTTTCTACTCTATCAAATACAAATTCCACCATTTCAGCCACATTTGATTTGTTGTCTGCAAATGTTTTGAATTAGGACAAATATTTAATTGTCATTTAGGAAAGGGTTAAAGTTTATGACATCCCCATTGTGGCACCATATTTTTCAAGCAGCTTGGGACTTCTCATAAGCTGATAGATATTCTCTGTTTCAGTATGCTATGCCCAGCTTTGTTTGCCAAGAGAGCAGAGTCAAGTTCAGATACAAATTTTATGGGACTTTAAAATGTTTTCAACAATATTTCTGTTTTCTGGGGTTGAGAGTACAATTGCTCATGTTTACCAGGTTGTGCAGTACTAGGTAAAATGTCTTGCCTAAGGACATCACCATCATAATCAGCTCCAGTTTGCCTTGAATTCATAGTTTCAGACCACATGCCTCAATTATTATTATTTTTTTTTAATTAAATAAAAAATTGGCAAAAAATAATAGAGTTTCCAAATTTAACAATAATAATACATTAAAATTGAGTGCACTCCTATAGATTTAACCTTTTCTCAAACGACAAATTTTGGACTGGTGCAAATTGAAAGAGTTTACAGACGACAATTTTAGATTTGATGAAAATGGCAGAAAGTTATCAAAAAGGGTTGAAAACACGTGGGAAAAGGAGAAATTGCTCGTTACGAGCAATTTCTCCTTTTCCCACTGTGTTTTCAAAAGACTTGTATTGCAGACACGTGAAAACCAGGGCTTGTTTGGGAAAGGGTTAAAGAGGACATTTTCAGGCGGAAAAAGAACAGCCAAGGCAAATTTTAAGTCTATTTTTGTCAGATTATTTCAAAAGTAGCAAATATTGTAGAGCAAAGATCAATCTGCATGTTCCTTGCAGTCTGAGCTTGATCTAATTCACTATGTGCAAAACTAAGTAAATATTTGCTTGGAGCTGTAAGGGTACATAGGAAAACACTTGGAAGTGTTTTGTAAAGTCATGACAGCATTCAAAAGAGCCACGGAAAATTTGTTTGATTAAAATCTTTAAGTTGGTCAATTCAGAATATATAAATAATGAAAAAGTAATGTCCTAGCCAACAAATACTTCAATTAAATCATTTCCACCTACGTCCTATGCTCATACATACATTTCAGGATGAATAGATACTTGAAAAAAATACTGCAACAACTTAAAGAATTTGCTTAAACTACTCATTTTCTCCTTTACCATAATTATATTTTTTACATCAACATTTGTATCTAATCATCAATTTTCTTGCCTTAGTTGCTGCCTAACCATATATTTTTTCAAATATAAAATGCTGGAGAAAAACTACAAGAAAAATGGGTGTTTAGGAAAAGATCAGAGTTTGATCAGGTCCTGACAGGTCAAGTAAAATTACTTTCTTATATCACATTCATTTGAATTGACATAAAACCTTTTTCCACATAACAACCAATTATGATCTTTCCAATCACACTTTGAATGTCAGAGCTTTAATAGCTTTAATGGGAATATATTTATGCATAGCCATAGATATCAATAGTTATAGCGATGACCTTTTCTATAAACATAGACCACTTTAATATCATTATTGGTACCACAGTAAAATCCGGATCATTGGAATGCACATAACTGTTGTTTTTTTCTCTACTTTTTATTGATCTTCATTATATTATAATCATTGTTGTTAGTCCACTGATTATTTTAACATTTGCCCCAGTTTATGAAGAGCAGACTGCACTGAACATGCACTATGACCAAGGATCTCTTTATTTCATCGGATTAATGAAAGTACATTGTATGTAAGTCCCATTTCATCACATGTTAACTTTATATCCAGATGACAAGATATAGGACTTGTCCCATCCTCGTTGACCCAGTTCCAATGTATTCCGCAAACTACATTCATCGCCCCTGGGTTATCTCGCTATGTTTTCTCGTTCTTATGAATTATTCATGAGGCATTTTTATTGGTTATCTCAGTTTTTCAGTGAGAAAATTTAATCTATTTTTATCAACCATATGCCATCATTTCTATGTTTACATCATATACAACCTATCAAATCTCTTGCTTCAAATCAAGCTTGGCGATACTTTAAATATGGCCTAGGCCGTGAATATCATTGACTTAAGTTTACAAAAAAGATTCAGCGTCACACAGAAAGAGTTCCAGCTTATAGCCCTAAGGACTGCAACAACGTGCTGTATTTCTAAATATTTGCCTTTTTATACAAGGATTTGTAATTTCTGCCCTGGATTGTCGTAAGGCGAATGCCACTAAAGGAAGGCCCACCAGCAGCAGCCATATTCGTTGATAATGATATGGGTTTATCCTCCACTACAAGAGAGTATCGTTATGTTATCTACAATTCGATTGGCTATTGGGTGTAATTCGCAGTCTTGTGAATATTCATAGAAATGATGGTTTTGCAATTGAATGTCCCAGGGGTGATGAATGGTAATACTTCACACCTGGGTTAACAAGGTTGGACTTGTCCAGAGTGAGAGCACTTGTAGACAGCAAATTGAAGATAGCATAATTAATTGGATTTTTCATGGAAATGGGAGAAACATTATGGGAAAAAGAGAAAATGCTTGTTACCACATTTTCTTTTTTTTTTTCTCAAAGACATTAAGTACATTGTTTGAGCCACACTGAATTTGTATTAACCCTTTACCACACAATCCCGAGTTTTAATGACCCTGGGAAAGAAGCCTTTTGAAAACATTGTGGGAAAAGGAGAAAATGCTGGTAACCAGCATTTTCTCCTTTTCCCACAATGTTTTCTACTCTTTTGCAGCTATAAAGCATAAGTCCAGCCACATATGAGTTGTCGTCTGCAAATGCTTTCAGTCTGGACAAGTCCAAGTTTTCGTTGTTTGGTAAAGAGTTAATTTGCAAATGGTTTCTATTGACCTGCATTTGATATCTCATTTGAAAATGCCTGCAATATGGGTAAGTCTGTAATTCTTTTGTCTACTATATAAAGAGTTTGATATCAACATTAATTTTATTCTTTTGAATTAGTAAACCAACAGACTGATACTTTGCTTGCAGGTGAGTATTGTTACGAGTACATGATTAAATAAGTATCACAGAGAGCAGCTATGGATCAGACTGCGGTGACAAAGTCATGTAAACTGATTGTAGTCTGCTCTTTTCAACATAGATTGTGATACCCAAGATACAGGTTTAATGCATTGTAATTATATTTAATGTTCATTAACTTTTCACCAGACAACAACATTTTACAGTTGTTCATTTCCAAATGATATATTGAATGTGGCTGAAATGATTAGATTGTCTTTAAAATGGCTGGAAACATTGTTGGAAAAGGAGAACATGCTGGCATTTTCTTCTTTTCGCACAATATTTTCTACCCTGTCAAAGAGCTAAAATTCATTTGTACCACTTTCAAATTTGTCGTCTACAGAATGCTTTCAATTCGGAAGGGTTTGAAATTTGTCATTTGGGAGAGCGTTAAGTAAAAAGAGAAAACATAATTTCACAGAAGCAATCATCTTTTTAGCCATTGATATCTAATATCTTTGATCGATAACCTTTTCATTAGTGACTGACATACAAACTGAGCTTATTCACCCTACATCCAGTATCATTTTTCTAGTTCAAAAATTATGATGCTGTTTGGAAGCTGTAAATTGGATTATCTAAAATACATGGGATGTTGGATTATCTAAAATACTTGGGATGTTGAGACAGTCAATCATATTATGTGACAGAATGCATAAATCATTTGTTTTAGTGGATTTGTCCTTTTATCATGTTTTTACTTAACCCTTTACCAGACGACAAAATTTTAGACTGGTCCAAACTGAAGAGCTTGCAGACGACAATTTTAAATTCGATGAAAATGGCAGAAAGTTCTCAAAAAGGGTAGAAAACACTGTGGGAAAAGGAGAAATTGCTCATTATGAGCAATTTCTCCTTTTCCCGCAGTGTTTTCAACAGACTTGTACTGCAGACACGTGAAAACCAGGGCTTGTTTGGGAAAGGGTTAATTGTTAATGCCTGCAAAATTTATTGAAGTTGTGTTCTGCAGTTTAAAGGGTTTATTATAGGGAGTAAAAAAAAAATTGTCTTTGTGATGTAAAAGTATTGATTAGTTCATGAAATTAAAAGACATACTGGGAATGAGGCGATTCAGAAGGGAGGCAATTGAGCCTTTAAGAATGGATTACGAGGACGAAGAAGTGTTTGTAGAATCAAACTCATTTGGATTTCAAAAAACTTTGGCTTATCAGTCGGTTACAACAGTATCTTCTGGTACTGCACAACATGCAACAGCAGCTATGCAGAGTGAAAACTCCATTCATACAGTGAGCAATGCAAATCAGTTCGTGTTTGATGCTAACGGGGATAATCCCAGTCCTTTAGTTAGGCAATTCTCCTATGGATTAAATCGTAAACGCTCCAAGAAAAAGGATTTCAGACTCAGGTAATTATGAACTTTCTATTAAATAATAGTATGTGAAAAGATATTTTCAGTCAGTTATAAAAGATGTTAACTCTTTACCACTTACCACATGGCAAAATTTTAGACTTCCTGGATTGAAAGTACTATTTGCAGATGATGTATCCAACGTGGCTGCCTTGATGATTTTTGTCTATGAAAGGTTAGAAAACATTTCTGGAAAAGGAGAAAATGCTGGTTATCAGCATTTTCTCCTTTTCCCCACAATGTTTTCCAAAGCCTTCTCTTTCAGGGTCGTTACAAGTCAGGATTGTGTGGTTAAAAGAGTTAATTATTTCAGCTGACATTTTGTCATTTATAGAATGACCTTATTGAGACACTGTTTATCCCTGTCTTGGGAGTCTTCAAAAATACCTGCAATACACAAGTCTAAAACTGTGTCTATACTTTACATTGATCTACATTTTTTCATTGGAAACAGAGTAATGAGGAGTGATAGAATTTGGACTTTGAGCTAGACGACAAAATTTTACACTTGCACAAATTAATAGCATTTGCTGATGACAAATTTAATGCAGCTGATGAGGTTTGTCTTTGGATAGGTAAAAAATATTGTAGGAAAAGGAGAAAATGCTGTTTACTAGCATTTTCTTACCTTTTTCCACAATGTTTTCAAAAGCAAAAAATCTTTATTAGTGATGTTAATGTACAGGATTGTGTCCATTCTGAACTGTAATTTCTTGTAAGTTCCCAATCAGAGGTAGTTTAGCCAATGCAAAGATTAACTTTACTATTTATCAGGAACATTACCCATATGAATGTCATTAATATTCCTGTGTTGTAACTTTCATTGCCCAAAGTGCTACAAGTGAGCCATCATGATCACTAAGCCATCCGTTTTGGATCCAAAATTCAAAGATCTTCTTTGAGAGTTTTTGACCAGTCTTTCTTAAATTTCATAGCCTGAATCCTGTGAATGTAGAGAGAGAAGTATTGTGTCATTGAATGAAATTATGGCTTCAAATGATGAAGACAGAAACAAACCTTAATCAAAGGACTGATAGTCCTGAGAGTCGCCTGGATGGTGATGGGTGAGAAGTGTTCACCCTTTTTTGTTCAAATCCATTTAAAACATTCAAGATAGAAAATAACTTAACCTTGAGACAGTATTACATGCAAGCATATTTCTAAGTTGTCATCCTAAAATTACATACATTAATATTAAATTTACATGGAAACATGTGGTGAGAATAAAATTTAGGCACCAGGAAGAGCTTTAAAAAGTTCGAAGTCTCTTACCCCGGGTGACTTCATTTAAAAATGGTTTTCAAAAGGTACAATCAATATAAAACAAGTCATTTCGTTGAAATAACATCCACCGCCGAAAAAATCTTGTTTTGATAATTTTAAGAGGTATTGTGTTTTGCATGTAAATCGTCTTTTTTTGTTACCAGTGAAAATATACATTAAGCCCCATTTTTCCATGACACGGCATTTCATTAAATAAAAACAAATACTGATTGCCTGTGGCTTATGATAAATAATATAAATGTGAAGTGTCATAAAATGTTGTCCAGTAGATATTGGTCCATAATGGAAGTATACATCAAGCCCCATTTTCCATGATACCGCGTTTTATTAAATAAAAACAAATACTGATCTTCTGTGGCTTATGATAAACGATATAAATATGAAGTTTCATAAAACTGTGTCCAGTAGTTAAAGAGATATTGGTCCATAATGGAAATAAACATCAAGCCCCCTTTTTCCATGACACCGCATGAAGAACAAAATCAAAATAAAACAAGCAGATCGGAAGACATCAAGCCTCCTTTTTCCATAACAAGACATTACATAAAAAAAAAGTGTATCGGCGGGCTATCATGAGGGGCATGTATGAAGTTTCATTAACTTTCGTTAACGTTTTTAGAACATATCTTTCTGGATGGACGGAAGATTGGACGGACAGACGGACAGACAACAGGAAAACTATATCCCCCCCACCCACCTGAAATTCGGCAGGGCATAATAACTGTCGAAGTTCCATCAATATTTACAGTTCCTCCCCAGCTTAATAATGCCTGTAAAGAATGTGCACAAAAATTAGGCTTCTAGGTTGATAAAAGTGTTTTTCTAGCGCAGAATCTGAGTGGCTGAACTTACATGTACATGTATATCTTAATTCTTACACATATTGCTAAAACAAACATTCTGAATAATTTCAGTGGAATAGGGCATACATTTTCTCTCCAGAATTAGAACAAGTTGCTTTTGTATGACACAAATTTTCTAAAACTGGACCAAGTGGTTATACATACATCGGTTAACTTAACTAATTTTCCTTTCCAAATACAGGATGCTGGATATGAAATTGGGTATAATTGCTTATACTGTTTCAGGGGCGGTGATTCTGAAATGTTACTACTCAGTTCTGAAGCTTCTGTGAACTTTATAGAAACAGAGCAGAACCACTTGAACAATTATACAAGAGGACCATTTAGGCAACATTAGTATGGAATTCATTTGAACCTTATAGGATCTAGTGACATACGTTTAGACCAAAAATGCCCTTTTGCAACTCACCCATATCGAATCTAAGCAGTCAAACAAAGTTTCATGAATATTGGATCGAACATAAATAGATTCTAAAGCACTATTACGGGTTCGTCTGATTTGACCTAGTGACAGCCTTTATCTTTTAATCCCTGGAGACCTATATTCAATTTTGTCAAAAATATTATTGAGACAGTCTGGAAATTTCATGGTCGTTGGACTGAAATGTAGCCTCTGCCGCAGTAATCTGCCTGTCCTTTGGAAATAATTTGTTTTTGTTGTTGTCCGGGTTCAAGTTTTGTCCACAATGGACTCTAAGAATGTGGTTGCTACAGCTCAAGAAAAACAATATAACCAGATAGCATGATCATCAGCCTTTTAACTTTGTCTGCGTTTCATAACGTCCCAGGAATCTGCACTGCTTCCATACCAATTGAAAATTGTAGAGATCTACATGTTATATTGCTTTAGTGCAAACTAAATGTTCACGATTCGCTCTATTACCTTTTACAACAATCCTTTATGAGATAACAAACACACCAATACATGTATAGAACTTGTTTTTCGAGTGGGTTAACATTGACCTGTTCTATTATACATGTATTTGAATTATAGTGGAGTAAAAAGTCAGGTTCTCAGATTACTGGTTGTTAGAACTGCGTAGTTTCGAGGCGAATTCCCGTGTGAATTCAGATTTTGGCACTTACGAAAGTACCTTGCGTTCTAACACCCGCACTAATAAATTGTTGTTTCATAAATACTAGATCTAGGTTAATCGCACATTGAAAAAGAAAAAAACAGCAGACTTAGACAAATTCACCTCTTTAAAAACGAAAAACAAACAATTACACATAGTAAACTTTAAAACACTCTCTGCATTCAATGGATCGTTGAAGAACTAAGTCCGTGTACGCTGAAAATAAAGGCCGATTCAGCGACTGATTCATAAATATGTAAATTCATAAAGAATTTCGTGGTGCAAATGACGTTATACGTCACGTGATTACAAGATCTATATTTGTCGCAGAGCTACATTCCAGAAAGCACCTGCTAAGCGATGACTTGGTACAGCCTAGAACCGTGCGCATTACATACGCTAATGTACGATCTCTGGTGCACATTGAATATGGGCATGCAAAGTATTTAAAGTCTAGAATAAAAAGCTGTGAAGAAGCAAAGTGTAAGAATATGTAAGAAGGCATCGCAACCATTCCAAGTCGTCATAAATTTGTTTAAAAAAAAAAAATAGCCTACTGTTAGGAAAAATCTCCATTGAAGGCTTCCATGTTAACTCGGTATCGCCTTTCTCTTTCCGATCATAGGTTGAGTGTTCAATTGAAATAATACTTACAATTAAGGACAGATTGTAAGATTTAGAGTGTAATTCTAATGGGTAATTATCAAACAATTTTCACCGAGAATTGTACACAATCAGAAGCGTGCCGAAGAAAAGAAGCTTGTAGTCGAATAGTCGAACAGTATTTTTCAGCGTGTCCGAAAACTTGTTTAGGTCACGAGGGCTATTTTAAGATATACACATAATGCGCTATTTTTAGAGATGATGTCTGTGTAAGCGATAGGCTATCGTGTACCCTTGTGGACGAGATGATTGTTTCAAAGGTTTGAACCGTGAAATAGCTCAGTCTCTATAGATATATTCATTATCACAGAGGCACAATTGTAAGTGATTTACAACAGAAAAATACAGGGTTGTTTACCGAATAATTAGAAAACTATGTTTTATCTCGTAAACCGGAACTTGAGACAGGAAGCAGTACAAGGCCAGAGGTATGCTTACGTCACCCCATAGATCAAGATGATAACAATGAGAGCCTGGTTGCTACGCAACCAGGCGACTCAAAAAGGCTTGTGGCATTGATACTTGACATGAGGCAGCCAGTATCAAAACAGTCTAAGGATTGTTTGTGATTTAAATTTTGTTGTACTGTGTTCTGAAGATTTAACCCATTACCACACAATGCCGAGTGTTAACACCCCTGGGAAATTAGACTTCTGAAAATATTGTGGGAAAAGGAGAAAATGCGGGTAACCAGCATTTTCTCCTTTTCTCAAAATGTTTCATAACCTTTCAGAAACAAATCCAATCATTTGAGCCACATTAAATTTGTCGTCTGCAAATGTTTTGAATTTGGATCAGTCCTAAAACAGCCATGTGGTAAAGAGTTAAATAGGGAAAACTTAGCTAAACCACAAGGCAGAAAGCTTTGATATTTGGTATGCAGCAACATCTTACAGTGACCTTGATCAAGTTCAGATTGTATCCTAATAAATCAACACACTATATTATTATGATTACAATCTTTGATAATGTATCCTCAAGCCTAAGATTACCTTGACACTCATTTTTTAGCTTGGCTTATTTCAAAGAAAACTTTGAGGTATTGTCGTCGTCCGGTTTGTCGTAATTGTGCAAAAACTTTGACATTTCATAATATCTCTGTCAGTATTGAAGATATTTACTTCAAACTAAGACTAGTTGTTAACTGTCAAAGGGGAACCCATATAACAGGGGCAGGTAACAAAAGATGTTTGACAGTTGTGGCCCTCTCTGAACTTACAATTTTCACTGAAAATCAATCTGTTTCTAAAAGCAATGGCAGCCAAGCATTTGGCACCCACATGTAGTGCTCTCGTTAACTCTAACAGCACTTTTCAGTCGTAAAGTCCTTAAAAAACAAGGCTTTTGAAAACATTGTGGGAAAGGAGAAAATGCTGGGAACCAGCATTTTCTCCTTTTCCTACAGTGTTTTCTACCCTTTCAAAGACAGCTTTGCCCACCTGAACCACATTCAATTCATTGTCTGCAAATGTTTTTTGTTTAGACTTGTCTAAAATTTTGTTGTTTGGTAAAGAGTTGTGGGGTTATTGGCCATGATTCTGCAATAATTTTGTCAGGGAAGCTATTACTGTAACCTATTAAATCTACACAATAATTGATGGCAATCTATGCAAATATATCCTCCGGTCTAAATGACCATTTAGTTTTGAGATTACAAGAGACCATCATCTATTTACTCCTTAGCAAACAACAAAATTCTAGGTCTGTCCACAGCATTGGCAGGTGACAAATTCAAGGTGGTTCAAGTGGTGAGATTTCATTTTTAGTGGATTTTTATAACAACTCCGCTTACTGTGATTGTTTTGACCAGAACCAATTACATCATGTGTAATGACGCATGCACGCTCACACTGTACTATGATATCTGTTTGACCTGAACCAGATATACTGTCATTCATGCTTGCTCCCATTCTACTTTCACTTTCAACTGGTACACCTCAACCTTGCTTTTGTCAGTACCATATAATTATACTGTCCCACAGGGGTTTACCTGCTTACTCCAAAATCTAATACCAGGGAAAACCTGCTTAAGACTGACGGATAAAATTACCACTCCTTCACACAATCCCGACTTTTAATGACCCTGATGTTGAAGCCTTTTGAAAACATTGTGGGAAAAGGAGAAAATACTGATAACCAGCATTTTCTCCTTTTCCCACAATGTTCTCTACCCTATCAAAGACAAATTGCATCATTTGAGTAGCATTAAAATTGTCGTCTGCAAATGCTTTCAATTTGGACTGGTCGTATACTTTGTCTTGTGGTAAAGAGTTAAACAGTAGTAGAATAACATTTACTGCACGACCAGCTCAGCAGAACAATTTTGACTTTCCCTGCCCTTGTTAACTCCATTTTAAGATGATTGCACATGTGTTGCATGTGATGTTATTTTTCATTGCAACATATTACAGCTTTATGCTACTCCACAAATCCGCTTTCTAGGACTTTGAGTCCTTTGATTAAAGGGTTAAAAACCTTCTGAGAGAAGGAGTGGTTAAGAGTAAAAGTAAAACCATTACCAAAATTGTTAATCAAGTCTCAGTTTGACACAGATTACTACATAAATGAAATTGACATTTTCAGTAGAGTAAAACAGTGAGGAGTGTAGGTACAAGCTCAGCATCTGTATTCAACAGCAATTCTAAGTTGTAGTCTATTTATAGATTAAGACAGCAACACAACTTCTGATTAGCTAAACTGTTTACTATAGCCAGTCAGAAGTCTATAGCCAGTCAGAAGTATGTAACTTTTAAATTCTGAACTTTCTTGAAAATTTGAATGGATGGTAAAAAGGGGCCCTGACAGGCCGGACAATCACCAAAAATTCAATGAAACACTGACTTACACTTACTTTAAGCTCACCTGAGTGCTAAGTCCTCAAAGTGAGCTTTTGTGAAAGTGCTGTGTCCGTCATGTGTCGTGTTTTGCGCATTGTCCAGGTGTCAACAAGTATCTCGTGTGCACTGTAGAGGCCACAATTTCAGTACAATACTCATGAAACTTGGTCAGAATATTTGTCCTGATAGTATCTCAGATAAGGTCGAAATTCAGTTGCTTCAGGTCAAAAAGTAGGTCACCACGTAAATTTTTAGAATATCCTTGTTTGCACTCTAGAAGCCACATTTTAGTCTGATACCCATGAAACTTGATCACACTGTTTGTCTTAGTGATACCATAGATAAGTTCAGAATCGGGTGTCTTAAGGTCAAAAAGTAGGTCACCAGGTCAAATCTTAGGAAAACGTTGTGTGTTCTCTAGAGGCCACATTTTCAGTCCTATACTCATGAAACTTGATCAGAATGTTTTTCTTGATGTTATCTCTGACAAGTTTGAAATTGGGTCATGTCAGGTCAAACAGTAGGTCACCAGGTCAAATCTTAGAAAACTTGTGTGCTCAGTAGAGGCCAATTTTTCAGTCCAGTACTCATGAAACTTGGTCAGAACATTTGTCTTAATGATATTCCAGACAAGTATGAAATTGGGCAATCTTGAAATTCGGTTAGGTTGGGTAAAAAAGTAGATCACTGGGGCAAATGGTAGAAAAACCTGATGAGCACTCTAGAGGCCCCATTTTCAGTCTGATACTCATAAAAATTGGTCAGAATATTTGTCTTTATAATATCTCAGACAGGTTCAAAATTGAGTTATGGCAGTTCAAAAAGTAGGTCACAGGGACATATCTTAGAAAACCTTTTTGGGCGCTTCAGAGGCCACATTTTCAGTCTGAGACTCATAAAAGATGATCAAAATGTTTTCAGTCAAATTCTCACACACATATGGGACTGCACTCATGTCGGTCTTGTTACGCTCACAATTGTTTTATTTAGGGAAAAAAAAATTAATTCTCATTGTGCACTCTGAATGCATTTTAATGTGTTTTACAGTGTCTATTCCAGAAATTGAAATGGGGGGGGGGGGTACCCCTCCATCTAAATAGTAGGGGTGGTTTCAAAAAAAAGTCGGAACAATTTTCAAAGGGATAGAAAACATATAGCTTATGTAACAGACATTGATTCCTGTCCAACACTATACCGTAGACCTACAGACATGTTTACATGTCAAAGACAGTTTCTTGAGTATCCTTCTCCAGCAATGAAATTCATTTTTGAAAAAAAAGATAAGAGTAAGACAATTATAAAATTCATTCTGATACAATTCTTTGCATTAACTATACTCTAAGACTAGGTAAAGTGGGCAGTTTTGGACTGGGTTGTATTGGAAGCGGGCTATATTAACCACTTCTGTCAAGGGAGGTTACTTTAATAGACGTAAGGCTGTACCAAATTAGAAAACTGGCAGCCATTTTGAATCTGTGGATAACAGTCTTTACCAGGAGCCAAATTTTTAACTTTTACAACTTTAACACATCTGCACAATAATTGAAATATCAACATATGAATCTGAGTAGAGTTGACTTTATGGGCAAGAAAGCAAAGTGGGAAAATGAGAAAATTCAAGGACAGGTAATTCAATGTGTTAAAGATCAGACACTCATCTATTACAGTGATCATTATCTAAGCAAAGCCATGATCGATATAGATATATAAATAGTATTGTTCTTCTCGTTAGTTATTAATACTTTAATTAGCCATTTTTCTGTTTAAAACAAACGTCATGTTTATTTGACAGTCAATATCTGTAATCGAAATTCAATAACATTGAAAAACAGGGGTGTTTTGATGGCGTATCGCTGATTGGGGGACCAAGCCAAATGATTGCACATTACGTCTTTGTACCAACAGGATTTGTTTGTACCTGCAACCTGTGTTTGTTATGCTTTCTAATAAAACTGAATATAACTTCTGTCATTTAGATAAGATAGTGGGAAAGGCAAAAGCTGTCTTATGTCAAAATATCTCAGATTATCTGATATTTATCTTGCAGATAGGAATACACAACTTTCCAACAGTTACTGTTCATAAAGGATTGGTTAAGAATGAGCCAGCTGTCTGAGCACCATTATGGTTGCCTTTCCGTCTGTGTAGATCAAGATCAGACTCTATAAAACATGCAGTTTGATCTTTTATCCACACTGTCCCCTTTTTGGAGTCAGTTTGGACAACAGCAAACTTGAAATTTCTGGTATTATGGTCTTTTTCTAAGAATGGAAGTTTAGTTTGGGTTTATTTTGCACCTTAAGGATGTTTTATCCTTGACCAACCAGAAATACATAAAGAAAGCAACTACTTAATTTAATGTTCGTAAGTTTATTTATGATACTGATAAAAAAATGGCAAAGAAACATTAGGAATTATAGGCAGTAATTTACTCTTCTCTTTGCCATAAGAATTACATGTTGAAGGTAAAAGGGAAAGGTTCTGGTGC
This sequence comes from Tridacna gigas, assembly GCA_945859785.2. Lineage (NCBI taxonomy): Eukaryota > Metazoa > Mollusca > Bivalvia > Cardiida > Cardiidae > Tridacna > Tridacna gigas. Next base: position 61,442,982 of record OX244032.2, read on the forward strand.
TGAAATTCCCAGTTTGTTGTAAACTGGTCTTTTTCCAGTGTTTCAGGAAATTTGGGAAGACAACATCTCTGTAAACAGTAGATAGCCTGGTACCATGTTACCAGCATTTTATTCTCTTCCCACAGTGGTTTCTGCCCATCTCTATATCATCATTTTAGTCACTTTTAATCTGCAAATGTTTTGATTAAGAACAAAGTCCAAATTTTATTTCTGATAGAGAGGTAAGTACAGACTATAAGCAGACGATAAGACGGGTATTTTGAAAGGCAATAAAACCATTAGAAAGCCATGCCAAATGTCATGTCTTGTTTATTGGAGAGGTCATCAGACCTCTCCAACAGTGGTGAGTTTAAAAGGCAGACTGCCTCAGAAATTGCTGCCTAATTCCATGCTTTTCTGCGAAATCGTTCTGATACACAGTCTATTTCGTCATGGTTTTATAAATAAACCGAAATCAAAAAACTGAAATAGGAAATAGACGTGTTTTGTTTTATTTGACGGATTTAAAAAAGGATTTGTTACATTGATTTGACTGCAACACACACAAGAAAAGAATTTCGTTAAAAAAGAGAACACTGCGGGAAAAGATCACGCGACTTGAAAACGTGGGGAAAAGGTCACGTGTCTGTCATGTAATGTAGAAGAGGTTTCTTCTTTTTACACAGCGGCGATCATATAATGCCTTACTTATTTGTTTATATGTACCAAAATATATTGAAATTAAAAGCAGTAAGCTATTTGAAAATATTGATGCTGACCTCTCCTGGCTTCTTTTTTAAAGAAGCCAACTTGTATGTTTTCTATAGGTAGATCCTTACATTACAAGTTGTAGTAAATTCCAGTTTTTTCTGCAACAGACTGGTAGTCAAATCACATCAGCTACACAATATACCATGTTGTCAAGTGAAGCCATAATGGCTCATACTTTTACTATCATACATGACTATAGGTCCTGTCAGGAGGGTAGCTGCCTGTACGCAAAAATGCAGTTGCATACACTTTACATAAAACAAAAAATAGACATATTTGCTAAAAAATGTCACCAGAGGCCATCAAGTAGCTTCTACAGTTCAAATAGTTTCTGGGGGAGGCTCTCCAGACCCTCCTGGGAAATTTCCCCTCCCCCCTCTTGGCACTACGCGCCTTGGATAATACCTTCACTATTACTTTTGTGTGTATTTTATTTAGGGCTTAGTATATCCTGCCAGTGATTGACTGAGATAGATCAAGGTGTGGGACTGTTATTATAGTTACTACACTTCCTTTCCTTGCATTTAATTTATACATCCCACTGCAAGAATTGGAAAGTGTAAAGTAACCCACAGTTCAAAATAAGGAAAACTGTTCACAGTGTGTGTTATGTTAACAATAAGCTTATGTTGGAAAACATGGGCAGGTACCAACAGAGTTGATCAAGATCAGTCTTAACCCTATACCTCACAGTGCCGCCTTTTAATGACCCTGGGAAAGAAGCCTTTTGAAAACATTTTGGGAAAAAGAGAAGATGCTGGTAATGAGAAAATGCTGGTGTTTTCTACCATATCTAAGAAAAATTGCACAATTTGAGCCACATTTGAAATTGTCCTCTGCAAATGCTTTCAATTTGGACAAGGCTAAAATTTCGTTGTCTGGTGAAGGGTTGAGTCTGTCTGATAATTAAACAACATTGTAACAGAGATAACCTAAATATGTGTTTCTGCTAGCTTATAAATTTTAGAGGTCATTTGTGAGTCCCAGTGTTTGGAATTTTGGGGGTCATTCAGAAATTCAACTAGTCATGGTCTTTTACCTTTCATCTACTTCACAGTGATTAGAAATTATAATGATGAAGTATTAACATATCATTCATTAACCCTTTCCCACACAAGCCCGGGTTTTCACGTGTCTACCTTATCTGGACAAACCCGGGTTTTCACGTGTCTATCTTATCCGTACAGACCCGGGTTTTAACGTGTCTACCGTATCTGAACAAACCCGGGTTTTCACGTGTGTCCTATTCAACGTAAAAAAAATCGGCAATTTACATTACCAAAACTATCTACGATGTATGAAACAGTAAGTATAAGATATCGTCGTTATTTTGACAGAAAAAAACTGGTATGGTTGTTCTTCGAAAAAAAGAGTTATTTGAAGTCAAAGAGGACTGGGGTCCAGAAATGTAACCGTGTACATGTGTAAATGGAGTACGTGATAAACAGCGTCGTCTGTTTCGATGGAAAGTACTGGAAAAATAACCGCGACGTCGCCACGTAGTCAAAATTACACCTTCAACAATGTTGCATATATACTAATTACACTTGAACAAAAGTTTAAATCACATATTTCTTACCAGTCGGAGGTGTTAATCCATCTCTTATTTACGCGTAAACTGACCCGAGAAAAATCACAAAATATTCAGTAGGCTAGGTCTGATTTTCTGTTTACTTTACTCAGACGTGAATGAATAAAATGAGCCACAATGAAATAACTGTCCCAACACGATTAAATTGTGACTTACGAAATATTAGGAAAATGGAAATTTCTTTTTCTGACGTGTATTTCCTTTATCAGATAAACAAATAATGAGGGAAGAACAAGAGACCAGAACCTGTGCACTGTACAGCCCTAAATTCAACAAAAGTTGATTAGATTTTATTACCCTCCCGATTGAAGTTTTTTTTTCGGAAGCGTTGTGATATACACTTTATGGCCTTTAATTATCGATTTTTACTGTTTCTGTCTCGTGGCCAGCTGCACCGTTACATAATATTACGTAATGACACAGCGGTCATCTACGGATTATGAATGGGCGGTATAGATCTACCATGCGATCACAAGGTTGGTGAAAAAAAATGAACGGGTAAGCCAATTAAATTTCACATTCAAATTAATCAATTCAATTAGCCAATGAAATTTGAGCGATTCAATCCCCAAACTATCTATTTTCTTGCAGTTGGTATGAGAATATGAGCTAATAAGTAGGGGTGAAACAATACGGTAAAAAGCGTATTGCAATATATTGCAATACGGCTGACCCGTATTGCAATACGTATTGCAATATGCTGACATTTAGCATATCTGACCACTTGTAGTCACTGTTAGGGTAGCATATGCTCAAAAGGTGATAAAGAAAACTAGTACATGTGCTTGGAACTCTTCCATTCTTTCAAGATAATGAACTAAAAAGCAATTCTTTTGCATGAACAAATAAAAACAAACTGAAATTGACTAGTCTTTAACACTCGCTATCTTGACGATTTTCGTCTGCCATTTTTTTTTTTCTTCAAGAGCGTACTTGTTTATATAAAAACCACCGCTACTATACCGAACTTCGGGAGCTCAACAGAGTAGACAGTGCGATGCACTAACTTACTCAGTTGCTTACTGTACTAACACTAATACTTTGCCGCTTAACTACCGGAAAACGCAAAAATAAGTGTAAGCAAAGTTACAAGAAATGAATAACATACAAACTCCGTTGATCCAAAAGCATTAAAGCTCGACAGTTATTTGGAGTTTGTGTCGTGAATTTTATGTGGTCATAGTTTTACCTAAACACCGGTGACACCGTCTGTGGAAAAAAATAAACATCTTTCGCTTTTGGAAATCTTTAGAACTGTAAGTTGAAAAACGATCGATTTCTGACAGAATTTTTGGGAAAACCGGACTTTCTGATGCAATTAAGAGAAGTCGACATATTGCAGAAATACCGATACGGTAAAATTCGAACCGGTTTCGGTTTTTTTCTTTGAATAGACCGCGGTTAATCGGTAAACCGTTTCACCACTACTAATAAGCACCAAAATTTCCTCCTTAGATTTTCGAAAATAACGGTAGCATTTGAAATCGTACACTATGGTTCAGAATTCAGGGTCTGAATTTAATTTTGACACTGATATTTTGGATTTCTCTGGGTTATCGGCTGAGGAATCTTCTGATCCGACGTTGATGAGATAGATGAGGCACTGGAGGCCGATCTCGAATGGCAGTTTGCACCTCCGACAGTGTGTTTTAATTACTTATTCTGGGGTTTTTCATATAGTTGAAAGCATCTACTTGAAAATTACATTACGCCATCGTTCAGTTTTTACACTAAGTTTAAGATACACATGATTTGGCATTTATATTTGCAAACAGAAAATTAATATCGTTAGGCGTTCTTTTCTTTTTAGACGAATGCGTACATGAGTAATAACGAAAAATATCGCTACGAATCTTATCCTTAAAAGCCGCAACATCTCGGAGTATGGACTTTTGAATAAGACGGAGTATTCCAAACATTACGTTGTCAAGGGCGACTGAAAAACAGCAACTACATTTTAAGCTTGAATTATGATCTTTTAGGCCAAAAAAATGGCAATTTACATGTTTATCAACATTTGTATGATGTTTAATCGAAAATTACATCTTCTTAACCTTGTCCATGTTACCAATAATGTCAAACACGGTGTTTTTCCCCCTCGATCTGCTTCAGTGAAATCTTATGTCGATCTACTAGCGACATGTTTTTCTGTTGCAGGTTGAAACAGAAGCCCTCTTTCTTTGGGTTGTAAAATCTCTGATTTCTTTGTTTAAGGGTTAACCCCTTATGAAACAACAGATTTTACATTTTCCATATTTAAAGAGCCTGCAGACAGCAAATCAAAACCTGTTCCTTCTGAATGTCAGCTCTCCAATTGGGTAGAAAACATTGCGGGAAGGAAAAAAAATCTTGTTTCCCACAAAAGGCTTCTTAGAAAAGCTGACATCTGTCATGGATTTATTCATTAAAAGAGTCACTCACTTGTTCAGCATTTTTTATTATGTTCTCTTTATTAAAAAAAAAAGAAAAGATTTCATAGATTTTTGTATTGGTAACCTACAGGAAATATGATTACTGAAACATTAAAACAATCTCTTTAGACTTTTAAACCCATTACAAAGTGAAATTTGCATTTTGACTGCATAAAATGAGCATACAATGTGAAAGATAATCTAATTTTCCAAAGACCTTCCTATAATAAGATTTGTTCAATTATTTAACATAATTATAAATCACCATTTTCATGACCCTATTGCATGAAAATAAAGGAAAAAAATTGTTAAAGAATTGAGAAAAAAAACAAACACTAACTTTATTCTCATTTTGCTGCATAATTTGCATTAAAACTTTAAAAAAAATCATACCATGAAAAAGAGCAGCCTTTTCTCTAAAAACTTTTTATATACCAAAATAGTGTGAAATAAGAAATAATAGCTCTATTTTAACATTTTTTAGGACATGTGTGAAAAATTGTCAAGAAATTAACAAAATCCAATATTCCCTGTTCAGATAGGACCATAAAATGTCTTATCTCCATATGTGGTATAGGTTATTGATTTTTCCAGGTCAGTGTTCAATAGAGGTAACAGTTTTGGCTACCTCTACGTCTGGGAAAGGGTTAAAGCCCCAATAAAGTCCAAAATTAGAATTTTTTTATGCTTGAAAAAAGGCACGAATCTGTTGGATTTACTCTTATTTTGTCGCCAAGGGGATAGGGGCGTTCATTGCAGCATCGGTTCATGTCACAGAACCATACAAAAAATCCTAATATTTTTTATCAATTCTCCCAAGTGACGTTGCCACGCACTATTCGGAATCATTCTAGTGTCCTATTTGTAGACACCATGTGACCGATGACGTATTACACAGACGATGTGCTTTCTCTCCTTAAAAAACGTTGCGAAACTTCGGTAAGTCTTTAATTTTCGTTAAATTACCAGCGCTCATCGTATCTAAGTTATTTGTATGCATTTGACTGGTAAATCGGAGTTGTGTTATCTTTATTTCGATCATGATATGCCTATTTCTTCTTGTCAAGAGTCGTCCAAACATCGAATGACATCTCGGCCTATAACACTTTCGGCCTATTACAATTTCGACTAGTAAGAAATTCGGCGCATATACAAAATCGAATGACTACACAGGGTATAAAGGTTTGTAATATGAGCCATGCAGAATAAGTCAAACAAAATGTGGACATTTTATAACGAAGATCAGACTTTACATTATGTGCGATCTGATCTTGATCTTTGTAGGTAATGAAAAAGTTAAGAACTTTGTGGTGTTTTTTTTGGTCTGTAATTACTAGCGAATTTTGACCTGAGTTTAGCATCAGGTGGTGGACGTTTTATATGGAAGGCCAGACCTCTTACTAGGAGCAATCTGATCTCGATCTATGCTGTCAACAAAGGATATTTCTCAACTTTCAAGAGTTTAGTAAAACACATCGCTTATAGATATTTTTACTGCTAGTTTTTGAAGACAGAGTTGATGTTACTTCATCAATCAAGTTATTGCATGCAGATGAACCATATTAATTTATTTTTCAAAATTATAGATACATATTCCAAAGCTGATAAATACATGTATTTCAAGTTGTTGGAGTTCAAGACAATTGAAGACAAAAGTAGAAGTTTACTAGTACTCAAGTAATATTTATCTACCACATTGTGATTAAGAAAAATATTTTTTATGTCATTTTTTACTGATCTCTTTTCTTTCCAATCTAAAAACAGTGTATCTTTTTAGGGTGTGATACAGAGAGACCAAGATGTTTGTTAACTGACAAATAGATATCCCAGTCTGGTGTTATATCTCTGCTGTAGACATTTTTATTTTTTCACAGATTTTAGCACAGTCCATGTCAACAGGTATTTGAATGATATTTAGATCTACATCTATTACACATTAATGTTAGAACTTTGAAGTCTATTATATTTCAAGCTTAGAAAGGATCAGCTGCTGAAGGGATAATTGATCAAATACAACTTTTTTACACCCCTGCCATAAATTTTTGAAAGGAGCAATTGTTTGCTACAAGCAACTGCTCCTTTCTCACATTTCTCCATTTAGATGATTTTTTTTTTTTGTGAATATTCCCCAGTTGTAGGTTTTTTAAGGCCATTTTCAACATTATTTCAGTTTTATCACGGCAGCCAGTGCAGCTGTCCATCCTTATCAAGAGTTTCTGTTTTCAGTACTTTGCATAATATCCCACTGGCTGTTTTTCCACATAATCATTGTAAATACAATGATTAGCATTGAGAGAGGAATGTATCCTGTTACAAGGACTATCATCAATCCTGGGAAAGAAATTGGCTGAGCTAGGGATTTGAAGCAGCAATCCCCCAGTCTCAAGTCCTGTATGCGACTAGCTGCACCACTAGGGCTTTGCAGTAGTATTTTGTAAAAGTACTGTACTCTTGAGAGAGAAAAAGGCATACCTTGGGGCTAAAACAAATTAAAGTCCAACTTTTAGTAAGCAAGCACAAAAGGTACACTCAAAAAAGTTGCTTTGAATTAAGCCAGCACCAAAGAGACTCTCAAATAGTGTTGTTTTTTTACCTTGAAAAAGAAGGCTTTTGAAACATAATGAAAAAAGGTGAAAACCAACATTTTCTACTTCGAAAGGTGATTTTATCTTTTTAGACAAGTTCTGTCATTTGAGCCACTTCAATTTGTTGTTTGCAAATGCTTTCAATCTGGACAAGTTGGAAATTTTATCAGCTTGAAAAGAATTAGTATAAAGGTGGCCACCAGGGCAGGGTTTACTGTATAAAGAAATGAACATATCTTGTAAAATAGTTCTAGAGATACAATCTGAGAGTAGTAGATTAAAAATACATGTGTTTTTCAATCTAAATTTACTTGATTGATTGAATGGTGTTTAATGCCGCATTCAACATTATATCAGTCATTTCATTGCATCAGCTTGCTTGTTCATGTATACCCTGGGTTTTAATGGTACAAGGCTATGGCTCTGTAGTGTCATGCCCAAGGACACTCTTATGAAAAACCCATTGCTTCCAGTGAGGCTCAAAGCTTGGACCTCCGGGTTATGAGTGCTACACTTTACCACTGAGCCAGTGAGACCTTATATAAATTTGTATTTCAGACTCAAAATGCGAATGCAGTCTCAATGGGTGTGTAAGATACAAGGACATAGTTGTTAAATGGCCTCTTTAGGAGTTCATTTAACTCTACCAAACAACAAAATTTTGGACTAGTCCAAATTCAAAGTATTTGCATCCAAAAATTTAACTGTGGCTCAAATGATGGAATTTGTTTTTAATAGGGTAGAAAACATAGTGTGGAATCAAGAAAATGCTGGTTACCTGCATTTTCTCCTTTTCTCACAATGTTTCCAAAACACCTTAAGATGCATTAAGCCCCCTTTTGCCTGAGCATGGCCCAGACATACTTTGCATTATTTAATTCTTTACCAAACAACAAAATTTTAGACTGAACCAAATTGAAAGCATTAATTTTGCAGACGACAAATTAAGCATTGCTAAACTGATGATTTCTCTTTTTGATAGGGTAGTAAACATTGTGGGAAAAGGAGAAAATGCTGGTTACCAGCATTTTCTTCTTTTCCCACAATTTTTTCAAAAGCCTTTTCTTTCTGGGTCGTTAAAAGTTGGGATTGTATGGTAAAGTGTTAAAAAGAAATTTATCTTCTTCTCATTTCAGTGTCTCATTCTGGACAGAGTGACGTGACATTTGAACAGTGTGGACAGGAAAAAAATCGCTCTCATTTTATAGACAAATATGGACAATATTAGTGCATCTACTAACGTAAAAATATACCAGTAACATTGGAATGGACTATTGCAGTGATTGGTGATCGTAATTTTAGAAATTTTGGATCAAAATTGTGGATTTTGGAGGTTTCTTTTGGAACAATTTGAGTGAGCAGCCAGTGGCTTGAAAAGATTATTGTGTGAGGTACTTTAAAAAGTGTTTTTGTCAGTTTAACCCTTTACTAAACAATCTCGAGTTTTCACGACCCTAGAGATGAAGACTTTTGAAACCATTGTTGAAATTCTCTGGTTACCAGCGTTTTTTTTTTCATTTTTCCCATAATGTTTTCTACCCTTTCAAAGACAAATTTCAATACTTGAGTCCCATTTATCATCTGCAAATACTTTCAAGTCTAAGATTTTGTTGTTTGTCAAGAGTTAAAAACTATGTGCAGAAATGGGTTAACCATTTACCAGATGACAGGTTTTGGACAAGTCCAAATTGGAAGTGTTTTTAGACAACTACTGTAATTCAGTGTGGGTAAAGGATTAGATTTGTCTTTGAAATGGTAGAAATCATTGAGAGAATAGAAGAAAATGCTGGTTACCAACATTTTCTCCTTCACCCACGAAGTTTCTAAAGCTATCTCCCTGGGGGTCATTAAAAGACGAGACTGTCTGCTAAAGGACCATTGTATGCTTGATTTAAAAGCTTGAAAATAAGTAGATAGTGAAAACAATTGCAGTTTGCTCAAATATACTTTTTATTGGTCTCGAACTTTGTAAGATATGGTTTTATTTTAAAATTCATAAACATGAATTAAAACTGTAACCCCTTACCAAATGACAAAATTTTATGCTAGTCCATATTGAAAGCATTTGCAGTTGACAAAATAAATGTGACTCAAAAATTAAGATTCTTTTTGGGAAGGGAAGAAAACACTGTGGGAAAAGGAGAAAATGCTGGTTACCAGCATTTTCTCCTTTTCCTACAATGTTTTCAAAGGGCTTCTCTCTCAGGGCTGTTAAAAGCCGTGAGTGTGTGGTAAAGGCTTAAACTGGAAACAGAGTTTAGTATCTTTCAATAATTTTCCTTTTAGTAATAAAAAACAATGGTCACAGAAATATCACACTCAACTCTTTACCACACAATCCCGGGTTTTAATGACCCTAAAAAGAAGAGGGCTTTTGTAAACATTGTGGGAAAAGGAGAAAATGCTGGTAACCAGCATTTTCTCCTTTTCCCACAATGTTTACTATTCTTTCCAAAACAAATTTCAATTTTTCCATCATATTTATTTTGTCGTCTGCAAGTGCTTTCAATTTGGACCAGTCTAAAATTTTGTTGTTTGGTAAAGAGTTAATCATATTGGTAATCTTAATTCAATATTCTTCATGACTGGTGTAAAAACTTAATACTGGCTATCTGTATCTTGGGCAAAAATACTGTTCACGTAAAACTTTCCATCATAGAGCACCTAAGGTAGTAAGAGAAACAGAAACAAGTAAATGTATTTGACTGATATATGTCACAATGCAATAAATCTATTTTCAACAGTATTTCAACTGTATAGCAGTTGCTGTACACTTACTCATGTTCACTGGGTCAATAACTGATATCCCTTTACCACACAATCCCGACTTTTAACGACCCTGAAAAAGAAGCCTTTTGAAAACATTGTGGGAAAAGGAGAAAATGCTGGTAACCAGCATTTTCTTCTTTTCCCACAATGTTTTCTACCCTTCCCAAAACAAATTTCCATTTTTCAGTCACATTTATTTTGTCGTCTGCAACTGCTTTTAATTTGGACCAGTCTAAAATTTTGTCGTTTGGTAAAGAGATATTACTGGCAATAAAGCTGGGGGAGGTCAGTTTTTGTAGGAAACTTCCTATCAAGCTCCAGCTACATTTGAATTTTGAACACATGTTTTACAAATCATATCAACCAAAAGGCCATGGTGGGCTTGCATTTTCACGTCCTTGTTTATTAACGCTTAACCACACAAATCCAGGTTTAAACGAACCTATGGAAGATGCCTTCTGAAAACATTCCGGGAAAAGGAGAAAATGCTCGTTACTAGCATTTTCTCCTTTTCCCACTGTGTTTTCTACCCTACCAGAAACAAATTCAAATTTTGAGTCACATTTATTTTGTCGTCTGTAAATGCTTTCATTTTGGACCAATCTGAAATATTGCTGTGTGGTAAAGAGTTGAGTGTCATTGCAACAGGATTTGATCCTCTCAAACTCCTGAACATGATTTGGGTTTGCTCATGGGGGAAAACAGCCAGTGAATTTTAGAGAATTTGCTGAGAATTACTAGTATATGAAATAGAGGTAAAAGGAGCATTATTAAATTTAAACCTTTTTCAAACAATCCAAGTTTTAACAACTCTTAGCAAGACAGCCTCTGCAAATATTGTGGGATAAAGAGAAAATTTTGGTACAATATAGCCTGTAGAAAAAGCAGAAAATGTTGGTAGCCTGCATTATTTTTTCTTTTTTCCCCACACCGTTTTCTACCCTTCCAGAGAGACATTTATTGTGTTGAGTTACATGTACTTTTTCATCTGCAAACAGTTTCAAGTTAGACAAGACTAAAATGTTCTTCTCTTGTAAAGATTGGGTGTTTATTTGTTGGAGCATTTTGCACCACTTTGAACATTATTTCAGATTTTTATTCATGTCAGTGTGACAACTTATTACTGTCTTTTCTGTATTTCACCAGCACAAAGCTGGGGCTCTGCAATGTCTTGCCTAAGGACATTCCTTAACCCTTAAAGCCCTGGATTGATTGATTCTATGGTGTTTAATGCCATTTTCAACATTATTTCAGTTACATCGTGGCGGCCAGTGCACCTATCCATGCTTTCCTAGCGTTTCTTTTAGCAGTGCTTCGCACAGTATTCTTTCCAAGCCACTGGCTGCTTTTCCCACATAGCCATTGTCAAAACAATGGTCAGGGGTGAGAGAGGAATGAATCCTGTCGCAATGACTATCATCAATCAGCGGAAAGAAATGGGCCGCGCCTTGGATCGAACCAGCAACCTCCTATTCTCAAGTCCCTTACGCTACAGACTGAACTACAGGGTGCGGCTTAAAGCCCTGGAACCAACTTAAGTTGTTTTTGCAGACAAAAGTTGTGTTTGCAGACGGTGTAGATAAAGATCAGACTGCACATACATGTAACATGCAGTCTGATCTTAGATCTATACTGTCTACTACTATGAAACAAGTTTTGTCAAAATAAAGCAAAGCCGCTACCGTTTTCTTACTTTCCAAGCAGGTGCGCAACCCTTTACCAGTTGGTAAAATTTTAGAAATTGTTCAAATTGGAAACAATTGCAGATGAAAAATTGGACGTGGTAGCTCAAATGAAAAGCTTTGCTTCAAGAAGAATAGTATACATTATGAGAAAAGGAAAAAATACTGGTTATCAGCAATTCTGCTATTTCCAAAATGTTTCAAAAGCATTTTCTTTGTTAAAATGATTAAATAGTGCTTTACATAACAACTTGGATGTTTTGGTTAACCCTTTACCACACAATCCCAACTTTTAACGACCCTGGGAAAGAAGCCTTTTGAAAACATTGTGGAAAAAGGAGTAAATGCTGGTAACCAGCATTTTCTCCTTTTCCCACTATGTTTTCTACCTTTCCCAAAACAAATTTCAGTTTTTGAGTCCCATTTATTTTGTCATCTTCAAATGCTTTCAATTTGGAAATGTCCAAAATATTGTTGTTTGGTAAAGAGTAAGGGTTGAGGGCAAGCAATAGCCTCTAACATTGTATATATGAATATATTTTTTATTTTTTGTCCACAAATTCTTCTTGTAAGACTATTGTGATGTACATGTATTTAAAATAATAAAATAATATTACACCATATTGCCTTGCTTGTTGCATGAAACATATCTGTCTTTGAAAGAGCTGTGTAATACAGGAGAACTGTGATGCCCTAAGTGACAAAACAAAATTCAGTTGCATAAGCAAAGCAGTAGCTTAATCAGCTGTCTACAGGTATTTTGTCCAACAGCATATTTTCAAGAATTCTGCTCCATTTTCATCCTGGCCTATAATAAGGGTTTCATTCAAGATCCAGATGAGACAGCAAAAACTTCTTGCAGTATACCAGTAATATTGAATCTACACTGCTTCTTTATAGGTATAGCCCAGGTGGTGGGTAGAGGTGAATCCCTGAAACTGCAGTACATTGTTTTGAATTTTCATGACTTTACCAATCATGTAAATTTTGGAATTTGGCTACTGAAAATAAAAGTTGTTTTATCTGATTGAGACACATGTACCTGAAAAGAGGTCGACAAATTCTGGATCTACTGGAATGGATTCACAATCATAACAGAGTCAGAAACCAAGGCTCATCTGCATCTGCTCAGTCAGTATAATACAGTATGTGTATCATCATGTAGGAGGATCCATTCACATTGGCCAGAGATGTGTAAAGTAATTCTCTCCATACTCTGGAATATCATTTACATATCATTTAACATACTGTGCTAGAAATATAGTGGTGTTTTACTCCGCTTTCAACAGTATTTCAGTCATATCATGGCGACATTACACAAATTCATGTATTTACTGGGATTCACCAGTACTAGGCTAGGGCTCTGAAGTGTCTTGCCCAAATACACTCCCACGAAAATACCAGCCAATCGAACCCCGGACCTAATAATGTGCAAATTCCCACTTTAACTTTTTACCCAATGACAAAAATTTAGACTTGTCCAAATTGAAAGCATTTGCAGACGGCAATTTAATGTGGGCCAAATGATAGAATAGGTCTTTGATAGGGGAGAAAATATTGTGGGAAAAGAAGAAAATGCTGGTTATGCTGGTTACCAGCATTTTCTCCTTTTCCTACAATGTTTTCAAAAGGCTTATTTCTCAGGGTTGTTAAAACTCGGGATTGTGTAATAAAGGGTTAACATACAATCCAGTGCTGTAATGACCCAGAGGCATAAAACTTTTGAGAACATTGTAGGAAAAGGAGAAAATGCTGCTGGTGACTAGTATTTACCTTTGATTCAACAATTATTTCTCCTGTTTCAAATACAAATCATGTAGATCCAATACAAGCCATGTTGTCTGCAAATGGCTTCAATCTAGACAAGTCCAAAATTTTGTCATCTGCCAAAAAAAAAAAAATCACCAGGATTCCATTGATATGTGCACTGACCAGATTAGGGAAAGATAATTGGGTTCTACGTTCAAATTTGTGACACCCAAGAAATTCAGCCAATTTTTTTAAAAAATGGTGCAGATTTAATTCAGCACATTGAGTTTCAGTTGCATTTCTAAAGTTATAAACACACACACACACATACACACAAATAACAAATACTTAGCCTTGTCCAACACTAAGGCATTTGTGGAAAAACAAATATTTCTCAAATAATGAAATTTGTCTGTGATACAAGAAAAATACTGTGGAAATAGGAGAAAATGTCGGCTTCCAACTTTCTCTCCTATTTCCACCATGTTTTCAAAAGCATTTTTTCAATGTCGTAAAAACTAGGGATTGCTAGGTAAATGGCCAATCTCTGAATAAATATGCGTCGCGTATATCCGAGGTTCAGACTACATTCATGCACATTTAATCATTATCTGCATTCTCTGCATAGAAAATGGGTCAATCGGGTGCTGCGCAAAAATGAAAGATCATTTTCACCTCACAGGTGAACGGCGAGCGACAGTATAATTCATATATTACACACTGAGTAATAGTAAATTAGTGTGTAATATATGATTTATACTGTCGCTCCCCGTTCACCTGTGTTTCATCTTACTACCCGATATTCATTAACCCTTACAGCCCTGGAACCAACTCTAAGTTGTTTTTACAGACAGTGTAGATCAAGATCAGACTGCACAAAATGTGCAGTCTGATCTTGGATCTACACTGTCTGCTATTATGTTACATTTTCAAATGGAGAAACATTAAAATAGCAAAATTTCGGACTGTTTTTCCAGATTAAAAAGGTCCAAATCTTAATTTCAGCACTTAAAGGGTTAATCAAAAAGTGCTTACGTATCCTGTTCCAACAGTAAATGCGGAAATCAATACAGATGTAGCGATAAATCTGTTTTTAACACAATAAATATAAGATGAACGTGCGGCTTACCGATTAAAGAATGCGAACTGAAATCCGCATCTGTTTTCAGACAGTTCGCTCATTCTGTATATTTACACGGAGCTTCTTGTTCAAAACAAAAGAAACAAATCCTAAAATAGACGCCCGTTTGTTCTTTATGTGTCGCTCTTCGGCAAATTCGGTAAACGAACTTGGTTTTCTATCGAATATGATTCTCACACCGTCACACCGTCCTCCATTTTGTTTTTCGTTTACCTTAGCTCCTAGGTATCACGTGGTGTACCTACGTCATCGTTATTGATGTAAACAAAAGTTAGAGATACCTGGTAGTATTTTCTGTAGTTTTGAAATTAATTCTTCTGCCAGCGAATGGAACTTTGACCAATCGCACATTAAGAGAGTGTCATCGTCATATTAATCTACATAGTTTTAAATGGTATGATTAAAATTTAACTTAATTTTTTACCCCGCATTGTTTACATTTGGACTTTATTGGGACTTTAACAGAGCTCGACCAGAGAGAGTGAGTTTGATTTCAAAATTGAAAACATTAATATTTTCCACTAAACCCTATGTTACGGGTACTCATTAGAATCGTCTTATCGAGTACCCACAACATAGGGTTTGGAAGAGAAATAATGGATGTAGAATGCCATCACTCTCTCTTATCGCCTTACCACGCAATCCCTACTTTAATGACCCTGGGAAAGAGGCCTTTTGAAAACAATGTGAAAAAAGGATAAAATGCTGGTAGCAAGCATTTTCTCCTTTTCGCACATTGTTTTCAAAGATCAATCCCATAAAGGGAGCCACATTTGATTTTTGTCTGCAAACACTTCGGATTTGGGCAAATCCAACATTTTCTTGTGTGGTAAAGAGGATAATCTGGATCTCTGTTTAAGTAACAATTAATAGCTGCCAAAATTAAACAAAGTATGTGTTGAAATGTTTTTCAATTTAAATCATACCATTTAAAAGTATGGAAACTACTGGTCGGCAGAATATTCTCTAGTTATTCCTGTTTTCCTCCTTTCTTATTTTTTTCACTTTTTGTTTTTTTCTCTCACTAGTTTTGTATAACTTTATTAGTCTATTCTAATTATTCGTTGATCCAGATTCGGTGAACTGAATAGGTCGTTGTTTGAAACTTTCCCATTCTACTCTATTTAACACAATGGAAAAAAAGGAGAAAATGATAAAATGTAAAAAGAAAAACATTGTGGTAAGGGATGAAAGAGCTCATAAAGATTAATTTCACACTTTTCTGCACTTTTTTTCCCATAAAACCAATAACTTACAATCATATTTCAGCTAGTTCAGAATTGTCGTCTGCAAGTTCTTTCAGTTTCAAACTGCTTCAAAATAGTATGTTAAAAATTATTGTCAACTTACGATTTAAGGCTGTATATAAAATTGAACCACAAAACCTTATCTGGATCTCTGAACAGTTCATGTATTTGATTAATTCTTATCTTGCAATGTAATTTTCATCATAGCGAACAGAGAAATCCAAAATTACTCTATACAGCAGTACACTCGAATCTCGATCTGCACTGTTCGCAAAGGCACTAATTTTGATAAATTTGATAAATTAGTCTTTTATACATGTTGGAAAAAAAAAACTTCAAATTGGGAAAATAGACTGTTTTATACTCTTAGCTAGCAGGATAAGAATACTATGAGAGATGAATAATAATTGATTGTTGTAAGGATAGAGGAGGATGGCCACGACCTTCTCTATCCAATATACGTGGTTAATAAAGTTATTAAAAAAAAAAAAAAAAAAAGAATATTCTCCTTTTCCCACAATGTCTTCAAAAGCTTTCTTCTCCAAGTTCGTTAAAATGTTGGATTTTTTGCAAAGGGCTAATAGAATTGTTGCTAAAGCTCTTTGAACTGGGCATAAGGTTCTTGCATATATCACTTAGAATGCCTTAATACCAATATATTACTTTAGCTGCCCTTCCCGATCAAGATACAACTTGATGGAATGACTGAGATCTGATTTTTGATCACTATTGTCCAAGACTTTGTGAAATATTTTGACCAAACAAGCTTGACTTTTTGGCCCAGTTGAGGCTCAGAATTTGAGCTGTTTACTTGATCCTTAGTGTAATAAAAATAATCTAGAATGATCTTTTTGAAAGTAACTGATTACAGACTCTCCTAATTTTCATTGTACTCTGATTCTATAAGTTCACTGACATTTTAGAATCAACATTGTCATTTTACAATCATGAAAACCAGGAAATTGTAAATGTAACAAACCTTTTAATATTTTTACTATTAAATGGATGATGCCTCATAGATTAACGTCAAAATATTAATTTCTCATCTTTACACTTAACCCATGACACAGTTTTAGACTTACCCCTATTGACAGCATTTGCAGCACTTGTCACAACTTGGCCGATTCCATAACTACATCTTACTATGTCAAGGATCCATTTTGAAGTACTGTCAGTCACATGATCTTATACATGGCTGTGCTCATGTAAACTGAATAGCAACAACATCACGAGCCGCAAAGAAGTTATTCACATCTATCAATATGTGGATGAAGTCTACCAAGGGAAGCAATAGACCACAATAAAAATTGACATTGTAAACTGTTTGAAAGTATTTAGAAAAATTTCAGTAGAAAACTGTGACTTACAATTTACAAACAGTAATTAAATTAAAGTAGTGTGTTTTCAGCAAAGGAATGTACCATGTGCTTCCATATCACCCATCGTAATTATAATAGCCAATGGAATTGATCAACAGATCGCCCATGGTTTGTCGAATACATTTTGCAGACTACAAAATTAATTCAAATGCTGAAATTTGTTTTTTACCAAGGTTTTTGATCTCGAAACAGATCACGTAACTGAACTGTTCTATCTATAGTTACTTTTGGAATAAATTGTTATAACAGCATAATTTTCACTGTTCAGATGTTCATGAAATTTTAACGAAATTGTTACAACAGCGTAATGCCAAATTTCACAGTTCAAATTTTCATGAATTTTCCTCAAAATGGTTACAGCAGCATAATGCCAATTTCACTGTTGGAAATTATCATGAATTTTGGATGAAATAGTTAAAACAGCGTAATTGTATTGCACAGAAGGTGAGGGGATATAGTTTTGTGCTGTCCTTCCCTTTGTCCATCCACCCATCTATCTGTCTGGACAGGTATCTTTCAAAATTTTGTCATTAGGTAAAGGGTTAAGGGTGCTTTACTATGGATTGATTGCTGAAGTCTTTTCTAAAAAATTATCTCCATGTTATCATTCCCTACCAAAATTGTTTTTGGGGGCGGGGGGGGATGTAGTTTTTTGTCTGTCCGTCCATGCCTCGGTCTTTCCATTCATCCATCTGTTTATCCATCCCTCTGGACAGATATCTTCTAAAATACTTGAAAGGTACAAGTTTTGAAAGACAAAATTGTGAAAGAAGCATTTGAACAGTAAAGACAAAAATTCCAACAGGTCTACAAGACTGATTACAATGCTGTGGAGTCATAAACATATCAACATGTCCACTTGTATGATGGTTTAACCCTTTCCCAAAAGACAAATTTTGGACTGGTCCAAATTGAAAGAGTTTTCAGATGACAATTTTAAATTTGATGAAAATGACAGAAAGTTAACAAAAAAGGTAGAAAACACTGTGGGAAAAGGAGAAATTGCTCGTTACAAGCAATTTCTCCTTTTCCCACAGTGTTTTCAAAAGACTTGTACTGCAGACACGTGAAAACCAGGGCTTGTTTGGGAAAGGGTTAATGCTTGTCTGAAGTGCCTGTGAGTTTCAGCCAATAGAGAAACTAATTTCGACAGCTGCAAAAAGTACTTGAAGGCAGTAAGTGTTGCAGATATTCAACACTTTAAATACATCATTTGTCACTTTTTCAGTGGACTTCATTTGAAAAGCATTAAAGGTCTAAATGAATGAGACATGCTTTGGCAAAAGAGGGTTTAACCCTTTACCAAACAATCCTGTTTTCACGACACTGAGGAAGAGGCTCTTGAAAACATTGTGAGAAAAGGAGGAAATGCTGGTAACCAGCATTTTGTCATTTCTCCACAATGTTTTCTACTCTGTCAAAAAAACCCCAAGTTTATAGGTTCAACTTCCAAATTTGTCATGTGAAAAAAACTTTCAATTTGGAGGAGTCTAAAATTGGTTGTTTGGGAAAAGGTTAACTCTTTACTAAACGACCAATTTTTAGACTGGTCCAGATTGAAAGCATTTGCAGACAACAAAATAAATGTAACCAAAAAACTGAAATTTGTTTTGGGAAGGTTAGAAAACATTGTGGGAAAAGGAGAAAATGCTGGTTACCAGCATTTTCTTCGTTTCCCACATTGTTTTCAAAAGACTTCTTTTTCGGGATTGTTAAAAGTCGGGATTGTGTGGTAAAGAGTAAATGCACCTCGGTGACACATTATGATCTGTTACCCTAAAATCCATTTTGTTCAACTATGAAATCATGGGGTATACTGGGTCTTGGACATGCAGAAAATTGACTGATAGCAAAAAGTTTCAACCAAGATCAGCCTGCTTATACTGTTCATTAAGTCCCTTTTTCACAGAGCATGGCTCGAATGAATTAGACCTTCTCATTCAGAAGATGCATACAGTACTTATATACAATATGTCAATGCAATTGTCTGTCGGAAAATCTGGCAAAGTAGCTGATAGTGTTGGTGAAAGATCAGATTGCTCTTTCTGTTCAGTCTGATCTTGATCAACACTGGCCGTAAATATAAGTAAAGCTGGGTTCAACACCTTAAAGATTTAACCCTTTACCGTACAAAGCCGCCTTTTAACGACCCTGGAAAAGAAGCCTTTTGAAAACATTGTGGGAAAAGAAGAAAATGCTGGTAATCAGCATTTTCTCCTTTTCCCACAATGTTTTCTACCTTATCAAAGAAAAATTGCACCATTTGAGCCACATTGATATTGTCGTCTGTAAATGCTTTCAATTTGGACAAGGCTAAAATTTTGTCATCTGGTAAAAGGTTAAGGAATATTGCAGTTTACAGATTAACTAATACTGGCATCATAGTGCACAGGGGCAATATATCCCATTTAATATATAGGCTTCATTCTCAATATTGAGAGATAAAGAAGCTATTTCTGTAACAAATGTGCCTGCAGCTACTTGAAAACTATATTTACTCTGTTCATCAAGACAGGTAATCAAAGAAAAGAATCTTATATATTGAAGGTTTATGATCTAGATGTAGATTTAACAAAGAAAGGGGGAATCATTTTGGCAAATGAGGAAGAGTAAGCATTTGCAGACGACATCATAAATATGGTTCAAATGATAGAATTTGTCTTTGTGAGGTAGAAAACATTGTGGGGGAAAAGAGAAAATGCTGGTTACCAGCTAAAGGGTTTAAATATACCCGCTGTTCTATAGGTGTATTTAAAGACCTGTCAGGTGCCAATTATTATTATAATTCTCAGATCTTTAGCCATTTAACTTTGGATACTATTGGCAACACTGCATGCTCTTGGGACAGGGCACATCATGATCCTACTGCACATAATATGATACTGGTTTGTGAAAGAGACAAAATATGGTCATTTCACTCCTGAAATAGTAAACTATTTTCTGTCCTTGAGAATCTTTCAATGTCATAACTGTGAAGGTTTGTTACTTAACCCTTTACCACACAATCCCGACTTTTAAAAACCCTAAGAAAGAAGCCTTTTGAAAACGTTGTGGGAAAAGGAGAAAATGCTGGTATCCAGCATTTTCTCCTTTTCCCACAATGTTTTCTACCCTTCCCAAAACACATTTCATTTTTTCAGTCACATTTATTTTGTCATCTGCAAATGCTTTCAATTTGGAGTTTTAAATTTTGTCGTTTGGTAAAGAGTTAGTCTGTAGAACTGCTAGATGGTACATATTTCCTGTGTGTAACAAGTAACCAGATGTATGGATTTTTTTGTCAAAATACCTTTAAAATAGATCCATGATCAGACTGCACTGCTGGCAAATTTGTTCTTAATGTTTGAAGTGCTATTTTTGCCAGATAGCATGACAAAATACATGAAATCATGTTTGTGTTCACTGTCTCTTTCTCACTTGGCAGATGCACTTCTTGTTAGGTGAGGTAAGTTAAATTCAGAAACAAGGTTTTTGCATACAGACTCAGATGGTCAGTGAATCTTTTTCATGATTTTATTTGTAAATTGCCAAGAATGTGTTCCATTTCCTTAGCTCATGTGTATTCATCCAATTTACATATTTTGATGTCTTTTGGACTTCATTTGAGGTAGGGCTTAGGCTTACCAGATTTGCAACAAGCCAACCACAACCACAAGGGTTGCAGACCCTGACCATAATATGTCAAACTGACCAAAAAGCCTGCACCATCAGGAATAGCATGATAATGTGTGAAATTGTTTTCCACCAGACAATATGGATAACTTGCATTGACCAAGTAATAATGC
Source organism: Tridacna gigas (assembly GCA_945859785.2). Lineage (NCBI taxonomy): Eukaryota > Metazoa > Mollusca > Bivalvia > Cardiida > Cardiidae > Tridacna > Tridacna gigas. The sequence continues at coordinate 61,464,071 of OX244032.2, forward strand.
AAAAAGAAGAAAACAGCTATTGAGAAACCCCCAAGATTCAATGAGGAGCATTCTTTTAACCATGATTGGTTTCTTTTTCTTGCTATTGAGTGGGTTTTTCTTCCTCAATCATCTCAGTTGCCAATTGATTTGGAAGAAGGAGATGTTATATCCGTTCTCTCACCCCACAACTCTTCAAAGCATTCTAAAACCTTGCTTTTGGATGGTATCTTTGCAATTGTCGATTCAAACAGAGAATGAAGATTTGCATCAACATACTTTATTTATCAGTCTTCTTTATTACAACCTTTTAGCCTTTACCATACAACCCCATGTTTTTACAACCTGGATAATGACTGCCTGTGAAAGCATTGTGGGAAAAGGAGAGAAAGTGAACAGAAGATAGAGTGACCTGACAACTTTTGACCTAAGTTTTAAAACAAGTTTCATGCCAACAACTAACACTTAAACTGATCTTACAATAACAGATTGTCATCTTCACAATAATTCCATACTGATATGATTTAAATTTACTTGCACTTTAACACCAGCATTGCTTTTGGCTGCTTCTGGCACTTTGATTTTAAATGAGACAGTTTTAAGAAACTGACTTAAATCTGCTATAATTTTTGTCAGGAGCTGTTTAGTTACCATAGCGGAGCCCAGGTTGCTCAGTTGGTAGCATACAGGACTTTAGAACAAGGGGGGGTGGGTCTGTGGTTTGATCCCCAGGTAAGCCAGTTTCTTTCTGAGGATTGATGATAGCCATTGTGACAGGATTCATTTCTCTCTCACCACTGACCATTGTTTCAACGATGGCATTGGGGGAAAGTAGCCAGTGGCTTAGAAAGAATATTGTGCGTAGTACTGGTAAAAAAAAAATCCAGGAAATATGGATAGGTGCACTGGCCACCACAATATAACTGATAATGTTGAAAACGGCCTTTAACACTGCACAGTCAATCATAGTAGTTATCATAGTCTTTATTGTACTGTTGTATATGCTCCAAAAACCATCTACAAGAGCCTGAACTCTTTTAATTTAAAACAGCAAGATTTTATACATAAGCAAATTGACAAAATTTGCTGATGAAAAATTTGATATAGCTCAAAGATGATTTCAACCTTCAGAACGGTAGAAAACATTGTGGGTAAAATAGAAAATGCTGGTTGCCAGCCCTTTCTCCTTTTGCCACAATGTTTTCAAAAGTTTTCTCCCACAGGGTCGTTAAAACTTGGGATTGTTTGATAAAGGGTTAATGATAAATGGGATAGTAGACATGTGTTTCTTAAATAATATTCCAAATTTCAGGATGGGGCCTACACCACATCAGAGATTAATGGTTTTAGGTTTATTGCAGATAACATACATCTTAGTTTGATAGCAAGGTGGAGATGGTGCTTTGATGTTTACCTTTTGCTTTTGAATGATAATTGCTAAAAGTACATAGAACAAGACATAATTAGTGAGAAAATTGACCCAAAATGTTGCAATTTGAAGATAAGAATATCTCCCGAATTATTTGACAGTACGGTTAGAAAAATGAGACTGTGTGCTTTAAATAGACTTGTACTGATCTTAACTGAAAGTAGAAGCAACGAACTTTGTGGTAGGATCACAAGTATTACATGATGCAATTTCAAGGTCCTGTTTTGGACAGAATATCCCAATTGATTACACAGTATCAAAGATTAGGCTGCATTTCATGTGCTGTCTGATCTTGTTCTACAGAGTCTCAAGAAAAACACAATGTAATGTTAACCCAATTGATAACTTTTTTAAACATGGGGAAAGATTTATTACCATGGGTAATTTATCATGAATACTATTACACTATAGCAGTCAGTGTTTGGCTTGATTGGCTTGATGTATTCTTGATAATAACAAGTTTACAGACATTCTGTGCATCTAAAATTATTACCGTTAGATTGGAACTGAAAAGATGTTTTGTTGGCAGCATAGCTTTAGGATCAGACTGCACAGTCGGAGCTATCTGATGATTAAGCTTTCATGCCCCTTGCCATTATATCAATGTGGCACATCTATCCATGAATTACAATAATCTAGTTTTACAGTGAAAACTTCATTGATTCATCAGAACTGGATCTGTGACAATAATTAGTGTAAGGTAACTGTAAAATTATACAAAATTATTCATGTTTTTTTTAATGGTGTTACACTACTTTCACTACTGCTAAGCTATAGCATGGAGACAGCTCGTACCATTTTATAGTGCTTTGGGGCGGACATAATCACTTTGTGACAGCAACCACGCCATGTAACGACCTCAATACTTCTGGTGTGAACATAACCACTCAGTTATAAAATAAACATCTACACGCATCAGGGCTGGCCTGAAGAAGGGCATATGTGCATATTCCATTGACTCCATATCATAGGGATGCATTTTGAGTTTGCCTGTAAGCACGTGAATTGGGTCCACCAATGGAGACCTCAGTTTTCTTCATTTCTTCTCTGATGGGTCTAGATCTTGTTTAGACTTTACGGATAGATGGCAACAGGTGTGGAGACAGACTGGTGAGAGGTTTCATGATCCCATGTCTGAACACGACAGATATGGAGGTGGCTCTGTTATGGTTTTGTGTGGGATTAGTTGTGATGGATGAACGGACATGCATGTTTTACAGCGTGGCGTGATGGCTGGCATTTGCTATGGGTAGGAAATCCTTGATGTCTATGTTAGGCCCTATGCTGGTGCGATTGGTCCAGACTTTAAACATTCTTGTGATTGACGGTGCTTGACCACATCATGCTAGCATGGTAGAACTGTATCTTGAACAGGAAACAGTTGAGCATATGGACTGGCCACTACCTTCCTCCCCCCCCGCCCCCCACCTCAGTCCTATTGAGCATATGTGGAATATGCTTCAGGTTGCCATAACCAGATGTTTGCCGCAGCCTGGAACTTGGAGCTATTCTTGTAGAGGAATGAAATGACATTCCGTTAGCAAACATCAGGAGACTCATTTACAGCATGCACCATAGGTGCCAAGCTTTTATTGATGCAAGGGGAGGTCAAACAAGATACATTCATACGAGATACTGACATTAACTTTAAAGCCATTCTTTCCCAGAACAGGAATTTGTTGTAGCATTTCCCGTAAAAATAGGAACTTTGGAATTTTTTAACTGTAGCTTCTCATTTTGTTAAATGCAATGTGTCTTCCAGTACTTGCTCATTTAAACTGATACAATCAAATATAAATGCCATTTCTTCTCTGTTTAACTCTTTACCAAACGACAATTTTTCATACTCCACCGAATTGAAAGCACTTGCAGACGACAAAATCAGTGTAGCTCAAGTGACAATTTCTGTCTGCAATAGGGTAGAAAACATTGTGGGCAAAGGAGAAAATGCTAGTTACCAGCATTTTTTCCTTTTCCCACAATGTTTTCAAAAGGGATTTTCCACAGGATCATTAAAAGTGGGGATTGTGTGGTAAAGGGTTAATGTGATCCTGTAAAATAATGAAAACCAGATATGATCCTTACCAACTTTTGAGTAGTATATTTTAACCCTTTCCCAAACAGCAAATTTTAGACTGTGAAACTGAAAGCTTCTGCAGACAAGAATTTGAATCTTAATATAGTAGAGCTGACATTCTCTGAAAGGTCAGAAAACATTGTGGGAAAGTTTTCAAATTCCCTCGCCATCATGATAATGTGGGATTGTTTGGTGAAGGGTTAAAAGAGATTTTTTGTGCCTAGTGAGTAAGGGTTTTGAGAGGTCACAGAGGACAAGGATAATAAACAGCTCAGCTGTACAAGCTTTAGGATGTCATACACCATGTCATATGGTTGAACTGGCTTTACGGTCTGATCTTGCCCCTTAGCAATGGTATACATAGACTATTTTTCCTCATGAGCTGTAATTGACAATTCCACACCTATTGCTGTATGACTATTCACACAGCAGTTAGCAGCTTTCCAAAGAGGTCATGGGAAAGGAAGAATGGCTTATTACACATAATCTCACTTCTGAAAAGCAAATGCTTTCCTTATCATTCCTCTGTTAACAGGGTATCTATTACTAGAGTATTTAAGGCTGTTTCATCTGTAAATCCATAGCAGTAGTTCTCATCATGGATTTTACATAAATTTTATAAATTTGTAGACTTTGTTTATCAAAGTTGGACTGCAAATCATGTCATAATGTGAAAAATGGATACTGGTAGTAATTATCTCAGTATGCAAAAAGACAAGTATTCCTTTTGAAATTTTGCCTATCTTCAACAATATTTTCAATACCAAGCTATGGTTGATGTTTTGTGAAGTCAAAAGTGAACCCACCCTTTAGGGATTTATGATAAAAAAAAGTTTGCTGATGATGGACAGTTTCTTCACATGTCACATGACCATAGATACATCAGTTTTATAAGGCTGTATTTCAAGTTCTTTTCAGTTCACCTGAACAAGAAGTGTTCTAAGGCAGAGCAATTTAGATATTATTGTTTGTCCTATATTGATATTATTACCATGTAACTTTTTGGGCTTGTATGGTATCACTGAAGAGGCAATAATTCAGCCTTGATTTCATTGAAATTTACTGAGAATGTTATGATCGCTTCCTGGATAAAAAGTAGGTCATTGGGTTAAATACTATAGACATTTTTGTTACTTTTCCAGGGGACCTTTTTTCCATGATCAAGATTAAATTTGCTGATCAAAATTAAACATATTGCCTGTATAATAATCATTTCAGATGTGGGTCACCTTCATTAACAAACTGGGTCACTAGGTCAAGTTTTAGAACAACCTTGTTGACTGTATAGAAGTCTCACTAGCTGAAACTTGGTCAGGATGTTTGTTTTGATTAATGCCCTCTAATTAATGATTGATTAATGTCCTCTACAAGGTTGAACATTGACTTTGCTGTTTCAAAAACTATTACACAAGATCATATTTTACCAAAACCTGGCAATGACTAAAGAATTTTTCATTTTTTGCCCAATTTTAGTGAAAATTGTTGAGATAACCATGACCTCAAACAAGTTTGAATATGGATTGTCAGAGGTCAAACAGCTGGATCAGGGTGGTCAGATATCATTTAAACTTTGTGTTCATCCTACATCTATGCCTGAATTTTGTTTAAATTTGGTTGGAGTGTTTCTTTCGATATTTAGGGTGAAGTTGTAAGTAGGTCATCATCAATAAATTATAGGTCAAGAGGTCTTATCAAGAGGCTACATTTTTGCTGAAATCTAAATGAATTTTTGTGGAAGAGTTTGTCTAATATCACTTGGACATGTTTACATATCAGTTCCTTTGATTAAAGTTTTAGGTCTGTACTCATCAACCATCCTACGATAAATAGCATTCATGACTCAATACTTTCTCTTTCTTACAGTGTTTCCAAGTTACTTGACAAAGTGTATGTAGCTGGAAGCATAATTTAATATAATGATATCGGAAGTGTATGTATATTGGGATTGTCAGGTGTTAGTGACATCAATTTGTGAAGTAATTAGGATTATGTTGATGCTGTAAGTTTATTCCTACCGATTTATTTCAACTTTATAGATGGATTGGCCATCTTGTAATCCAAGTTATAGTTATAAAAAAGCTGGGGGAGCGTTAATGAAAGGGGGAGCATCTATTATAGTATATACAACCAACAAAACTCATTTGATGTTGAGCAACTTTGAGCCATTCAAGACTAGCTGCAACTTGAAGAGCCAAAAAATGGAAATAATCCCAGTGTCTATTCTAGAAACTGAAAAATGAGGGGGGAATTTCTCCTCTCTATCTGAAAAATAGGGGGGATTTTTAAAACATAGGCAGGAAAAACTTCAAACAGATAGAAAAAATATAACAGATTAAAATATTCCTGTCCAAACTTACATGTTAAAAGAAGCTTCTGGAATATCCTTCTCTTGAAATATAATTCATTTATAGCTCCACTGGCCGAAGGCCAGCGGGCTTATGTCATGGCCCGGTGTCCGTTGTGCGTCCGTCCGTGCGTCTGTCCGTCCATGCGTTAACTTTTATTTCAAACATCTTCTTCTCTGAAACTACCCATCCAATTTTCATGAAACTTCACAGAAATGATCCTGCCATGGTCCTCTTCAGAATTTCTTGAAAGAATTTGATTCCTTCAAAAACTCTGGTTGCCATGGCAACAAAACTGAAAAATATTGGAAATCTTTAAAAATCTTCTTGTCTGAAACCATACGGCATAGGGCTACCAAATTTGGCATGTAGCTTTATGTAGTAGACCTCTATCAAGTTTCTTCAAATTATAGCCCTGGGGTGAAAATTGGCTCTGCCCCAGGGGTCACAAGTTTTACATAGGCTTATATAGAGAAAATTTTAAAAATCTTCCTGTACCTAGCCATAAGGCCTAGAGCTACCAAATTTTGCATGTTGCTATATCTAGTGGGCCTCTACCAAGCGGGCCAAAACTTTAGCTCTGGGGTCAAAATTGGCCCTGCCGCAGGGGTCACAAGTTTTACATGGGCTTACATAGTGACAACTTAAGAAATCTTCCTGTTTTGATTTTTTTTGTGGAATTAGCCTTGCATCAGGGGTCTTATGTTTTACAGAGGCTTCATATGGATAAAACTTGAAAATCACCTTATTTATAACCATACAGCATAGACTTGTATTATTTTGGCATGTGGCTTTATCTTGTGGACCTCTACCAGGGTTCAAGTAATTATAGCTCTGGGATCAAAAATGGCGTTGCCTTGCAGGTCTCAACTTTTACATGGGCTTTTACAGAGAAAACTGTAAGTCTTCATTTTGAAACCATTTGGCTCAGAATTGAAATGTTTAGTATTTATGGTTTATATTTATAAGCCAGTGGAGCGATACAGGGCCATCATGGCCCTGTTGTTGAAAAATAGATGACATTAAGGTAGTTGTTAGATTCATTCTGATTTTTTTCTGCTAAAACTTATCACAGTAACAGTAGTCTAAGACGCTATGTAAAGTGAACCATTTTGGACCGGGCCGTTTTGGAAGTGATCGAGCCGTTTCAATCTACTTCCTATCAGAGGTAACTTTAATGGGGATGATGTTTTAAAACAGCTTCAGCAATGATGTCAGTTTATTGAAAACTGATATTTCATTGTTTATTTTTTACGGTAGACTGTCAAGCATTGGGTCTGAATTTATACGGGATCTGGAAAAAAATAGCGTGAATCCTGCTATCAAGCATCCTAGAATAGACACTGTATGCCCCAAGGTACTCTTGTTTATTTGTCGCCAATTTACATGAATATTTGAAATTGGGAATTTTATTAATTTTACATGTTTCACTCTTTCACTGCCATTGTTGCCTTGGACATCTTTTGCGAATGGCGTAGGTCAAAGATCAGAATGCACAAAACATCCACTACCTGATAATAATCTTCAACCAAAATCGGCTTCAAAAGCAATGATTGTATACTTTTAGACCTTGAGAAAAGGCAAATCTTTTTATTTGGTAGTGAAAGGGTTAAAAATTAACAAGTCTATGCCTTAAGCAAATTTCAAAACTATATACCAGCTTTGTAGGTGTATATCAGTATTGCAGGTATCCTCACTCATGATGTTTTCTCAAGAAATGCTCAGTTAGTGTTCTGATAAATATGACAGAATGATGGACAGACTACATGGCACTAACCATTCATTCTAGGCCTGTCAAAAAATACAGGGAATACAATCATTAGATATTAACAGTAATGTTTTGTAATCAGCAGCCAAAAAATATACTTAATTCTTTACCACAGACTAGACAAAGAAGGCTTTCATAAACATAGCAGAAAACGCTGGATATCAGGATTTTCTGCTCTTTCAACAATGCACCTTTTCCAAGACAAATCCAACATTTGAGTCAGATGTACAATGTTGTATGCAAATTCATGCTTTCGGCTATAATGGACCAGACTAAAATTTTGTTGTCTGGTAGAGTTTACGCTTTTCTAGACCTACCAACCTGTTACACTTTTCTAGACCTACCATCTTGTAAAATTGTAAACCACTGGGATTTCTGCATTTCCAATAAACCTTAAAGCTGGAGTTTCTAAGTACAGAATCTAGGCTATCTGATAAATTGGATCTCAGACTTTGGAAGCAATGAATATTCATGAAATAACAAGATTGTAAACAGAGAGGGAGTGCATACCTACTGTGTTCATGATAAAGTGCAAATGTTCTGAAGCAAGTGATCATATACATGTATACATGACTTGACCAAACATTTGTGGCACCAGTTGCTTTTTTATGTTTTAGCCTTTTCTCCCTTGTTTGACCATGTTTTCCAAAGCTTTCATCATGTTTTGAGAGGTAAATCTCCTGTAAAACAACAAAATAAAAATCAGTTTTTAAATGAGGTAAATTGTCGATAAATCATGATTTATTTTCTTAAAATGACTGCATGCTGTTTGTAACCTGACTGTTGATTTCTTTGTATATAGTAGAGTACTAGGATAATTAGGTGTAAACTTTATGTAGATTTTACCCCCATCACCTTAACTCTTTACCAAACGACAAAATTTTGGACTTGACCAAATTGAAAGCATTTGCAGATGACAACTTAAATGTTACTCAAATGTTTAAATTTGTCTTTGATACCATAGAAAACATTGTGGGAAAAGGAGAAAATGTTGGTTACCAGCATTTTCTCCTTTTCCCACAATGTTTTCAAAGGGCTTCTTCCCCAGGGTTGTTAAAACCCAGGATTGTTTGGTAAAGGGTTAATAGAGTCCATACTTCTAACAACTTGAAGAAGAAGGCTTTGGCAAACATTGTTAACCCTTAAAGCGCTGGAACCAACTTAACTTGTTTTTGCTGACAGTGTAGATCAAGATCAGACTGCACAGAACATGCAGTCTGATCTTTGATCTACACTGTCAGCTACTTCAATACACCTTCTGGCTAAAACAACCTTGAAATGACAATATTTCGGATGTTTTTCTTCACTGAAAAGGTTTATTTCATAAATTCAGCGCTCTAAGGGTTAAGGAGAAAATGCTCCTAACCAGGATTTTCTCCATTTCCCACTATGTTTTACACCATTTCTGAGATAATTCCCATCACCACAAATTAAATTACTGTCTACAAGTGCTTCTAATTCAGACAAGTCCAAAATCTTGTTGTTTGTTACATCTTCGCAAGCCAACTTGTGACAATCACTACGTGGATCTTACTCCTTGGCTGATCGAGTCGAAATTGGTTAGCATGGAGACGCGCCACCTGCTGGGTTTTGAATGTTATCACCTCTAGATTTATGTCATCGAAAACCAATCAAATGTCGCGTAACATAAGTCTTTTGGCCAAAGACTTGTTTACCTTTTAGGTGTTTGGCTATGATCTGTTAAGTGCTTCGGTGTTGTTGTTTTAACGGGGGTCCTTAACAATTGGCAACTAAGGTTTAGTTCAATTATAATTTGTTCAGCATGCTTTCTCCGCAATTTGCCAACAATTGACTGCTTTTCAGATGGCAAACTTGACAAGATGTATCAAGTCAAAATCTATTTTCGAAATCTTAAGTTTCGCGAAGCAAAAGCCACATACTTACTTTGACAGTCCATCATCTGGTGTTGGGATGTATCCTAAAACTTCATTTAATTGATTTGTGAAAGTGAATGTTGAAGAAAATATTTTTCGTCCGTATTTTGTTGGTTATAATTTCCAGCATATCCGATAACTTACTCCTGTGGTCATTTTCATTTACGTTCTGCTGATGTTGGTTAGCAAATGTAATGTGCTGTTGAATTGGTGCTTTCAGTCCTGACTGCAACCAATGATTACTCTTATCGTGAGGCTAACAAATTTCGACTCGATCAGCTAAGGGGTAAGATCCACTTAGTGATCATCACCTTGGTTTGGACTGGACCAAATTGAAACAATTTGCAGATGACAAATCATATGTAGCTCAAATGATGATTTCTGTTTTTCATAGGGGAGAAAACATTGTGGGAAAAGGAGAAAATGCTGGTAACCAGCATTTTCTCCTTTTCCCACAATGTTTTCAAAAGCCTGAATCCTCAGGGTCGTGGTTAAACTCTGGATTGTGTAGTAAGGGTTAAGACTGACAATGGATGTTGGGTTTATTTGGTGCTTTTGGGTTGATATAATCCAGGACTCTTTCTGAGGCATCTCCGTCTTCGAGACTCCTTTACAAATATTGTAGAGATACCAAGAAATTGGCATTTCCAATGGCAAACAAGATGTCTCAGCCAATCAGACTGCTAATGTATTTTAACCCTTAGGTTGCCTTCTTACAAATATATAGGGGCCTTGGCATTCTGTGAAGATCATGATCAGACTGCACAAAACACGCAGTCTGACCTATGATCTACACTGTTTGCTTTGCTTGAAGATTATAGACAAAAGAAAACTTGAAATCATAATTATTTTGGTATTATTTCTGAACCGAAAATACCTGTTAGGGTTGTTTGGTACTGCAAGGGTTAATTCAGAGTGATTTATATGGAAAAGTTAACAAACTGAAATGTCTACAGGGACAGACCAACCAACCATTCTAAATTCCATTCTTTCTTCGTCTACTTAAAGATTTCAAAAGAAACAAAGTAACCAAAAGGTTTAGCAAATCAGAAATTTAGCTAATTCAAAATTTAGAAAAATCTTGATAATTAGACTAAGAATGGTTGGTAAAACAGGCCCTGAAGTACATAATGCAGTTCTAGAATTCCTCTGTTTTCCTCCTCACAGCTTCTCATTTATCTTGTGTTTTTTCTTTATATTTGGTGATTGATACAAAATACCAGAGATAAATGACTTCTTTGTAACCATGGTAGTTGGAAAAGGTATCAATTATCAAATGTACATGCTCAGAAAATCAGTTCCCCACTAAAAACTCCAGAAAATATTTCACGTATTCCTCCAACACCCGCACACAAGTTTAATTTCTGTTTTAACCTATTACCATTTAAATTCATTTGAGCCATGGTCTGTGAAAAGGGGGTTTAATGCATCTCCTTGATGCATGATACTAATCAAGTCATCACAATAACATAATTATGGATCCATAAAATCCTTTTTGTATAACAATGGATTGGATCTTGAAGTAGATACAGAAAATTGGCCAGTATCAAAAAGATTCAACACAGGTCAGTTTGTGCAGGCTGATCTGGGTGAGGCTTTTTGCAGATGCATTAATTCCCCTTTTCTTAGAGCTTTGTTCATTTATTTTAAGGCCCCTGTACATACAAGCTTACAATTTCTTCCATATTATTCAAAAACAGAACTTTCCTCCCACTTATATGTTTCTCCTTTGTGTCAGCAGTTCTGACCAGTAGTATGTCTTAAATTTACATGTATAGTTACAGGTTAACCCTTTACCATATGCCAGAATTTTGGACTTGTCCAGTTGAACTTATTTGCAGACAACAAAATCAATGTGACCTAAGAATTGAAAAGTGGAGAAAATGATGGTTACTATAGCATTATGCATTTTCTGTTTTCCACAATGTTTTCAGGGTCGTTAAAACTCAGGATTGTTTGATAAAGGGTCAAAAAGACTGTTATACCTGAGAAACCACGTGAACTGAATAACCAACCACTTTGGGAGACTGCTGTTAAATGTTCTAAACAACTAACTGCATTGATTTACTTAATTTGGCTTGCATTAAAAGACAACCTGTCACAAGTGACCTTTTTTTTTCCTTTGCCCAGATGGGCTTTGAATACAGGTTTAGCTTGACTGTGATGGTCGCTTTACCTTTTACCAAAAAATCCAGTGTTTTCTTTGACCCTGGGAAAGAAGACTTATAGAAATAGTGTTGGAAAAGGAGAAAATGCATTTTCTAAAGCATGTTTTCCCCCAAGGTTTTGTACCATTTCAACAAATGTAATGCTTTGAGCCACATTCAATTAGGGTTGTCCTAAGTATTGCATCCTTTCATAATGGATGAGACTAAAATTGTGTTGTCTGGTTTAGAATTTAACAGTTAATGAGCTGATGTCAGATGTGACAAAGAATCAACTGGTGTGATGTGGACCAGGGCACAGCATTATTTAACATTAAGCATTACTAAATTGGTGAAAATGTCATCAGTCTGTCAAACGATTGAACAGAACAGAACAGAACAGAAGTTTATTACAGAACAAGTACACGGTCGTACATTAGTCACAGAAAATAGCATCAATGAACGTGAAATATTAAGAGATGTTACGCGAGTATGACGGCAAAAATTGCATACATGTGAAGCACTTTCTGTTAAGTTATAAAATATTTCTCAAATGATTTAAGTCTTTACCAAACGACAAAAATTTAGACTTGTCCAAATTGAAAGCATTTGCAGATGACAAGATAAATGTGACTGAAAAATAAAAATTTGTTTTGGGAAGGGTAGAAAACATTGTGGGAAAAGGAGAAAATGCTGGTTACCAGCATTTTCTCCTTTTCCCACAATGTTTTCAAAAGGCTTCTTTCTCAGGGTCGTCAAAAGGCGGCATTGTGTGGTAAAGAGTTAACTTGTTGCTGACAGTACATAATATGTAGTTGCCATTGCCTACTGAATAGAAAGAAATGAAAATATCTTGATAAACAATAATTAACAACAGTTCATATTTTTCTGTTTACCTTTCACTTCTTGTAATCATAACTCCAACTCAATAAACCTTTCATTAACAGTTAATATTATTGTTTGTTTTTTGGGAATACATGTTTAAGATAAAGAACCATGATGAGATAATATAGCAGCGGCCAGTGCACATATCCATGCTTTCCTGGAGTATCTTTTACCAGTACTCCGCACAATATTCTTTCCAAGCCACTGGCTGCTTTCCCACACAACCACTGTCAAAACTTGAGAGAGGAATGAATCCTGTCGCAATGACTATTATCAATCCTCGGAAAGAAATTGGCCGAGCCGGGGATCGAACCAGCAACCTCCTGTTCTCATGTCCTCACTGAAATTGAAAGCTTTTACAGACCACAAATTAAATGTGGCTGAATTGATGAAACCTGATTCCAAAAGGGCAGAAAACAATGTGGGAAAAGGAGAAAATGCTGCTTACCAGGGATTCATCCCCAGTGTCATTAAAACTCCGGATTGTGCGGTAAAGGTTAATATTCTAAACGTAAAATAACAGTTTAACATAACAGTTTAAATGCTGAACTGATGAAACCTGATTCCAAAAGGGCAGACAACAATGTGGGAAAAGGAGAAAATGACGGTTACCAGCATTTTCTCCTTTTCCTGCAATGTTTTCATGGGGATTCTGCCCAAGTGTCGCTAAAAATTGGGATTGCTTGGTAAAGGGTTAATATTCAAAACATAGAATAACAGTTTAGCATAACAGTTTAAATGTACACAATGATCTAAATAATGAATGACTGAAGGAATGATAAGTGTTCCCTGTCCATTGAGAGTTAATGCAGCTGGGATTTGCTACAAGGTGTATCTATTTTTAGATTCATTCATAATGTTACAGTGGTGTAGGAATAACTGATAATAGCCTGCTTTGCATAGGTCACTTAATTTACATACAAGCAAAGATCTTGTACCTTATAAATGACATCTTGTTCAGTCTATTACTTTGTAAGAAGACATGTTCAAATTGGAGTGGTAGAGATTTAGTGGTTTTTGTCAAAATTGTCATATATAACAATTAGGATTTTAACAGAAAGAAGTATTTTTACTGTGAGGCAGTATTTTGCAACTGTGGGGTTTTTTGTTTACTTTGACTCTGGGTCAATCATGATGCCTATAGACTTAGCTAGTCTAAAAATAATCGAGTTGGGTTTATAAATTATCTCATCACAGTACATGATTTTAGACCTGTTATCCCAAACATAATAATATAAACAGATAATGAAACGTTTATCAAGTAGAGATATACTATGGGCTTCATAACAGTGTGGTTGTAGAGAGTGCAGACTAAGTTTTTTGCACAGTGTGAAGTCTAATCTTTCATCAATACTGTTCAGTCTTAATCATCTAGACAAAACAGCCTTTGTAATGTTTTATTTCTGACTTACTGATTGAAAAATAGATTCTGGATAGTTATGTAATTGAAGCACTGGTTTGTAAACATTGTTTCTGTCTCTTAACCCTTTACCAAACAGTCTGAGTTTGACCGATTATAAAAAAGAGGGCATTTGAAAACATTCTGTGAAAAGGAGAGAATGCTGGTAACCAGCATTTTCTCCATTCCCACAGTGTTTTTTACCCTTGGAAAATCACATTTCAACTGTTGAATCATGTTTACTTTTTGACTAGCAAAGCTAGTCTATAGGCATCATGATTGACCTAGATTCAATGTAAACAAAAAAACCCACAGTTGCCAAATACTACCTCACAGAGAATACTTCTTTCTGTTAGAAATCTTAATTCTGTTATATATGACAATTTTGACATAAAACACTAATTCTCTACCACACCAATTTGAACATGTCTCCTTACAAAGTAATAAACTGAACAAGATGTCATTTATAAGGTACAAGGGAGTGATGGGACATCGGTTAGAAATCATAATAGATCATCGGTTGGAATCGGTTGCTGCTACCGATGCGATTCTTCCGATTATAATCGGTTCCTCATAAATTTGCTCTTACATGCATGTTTCATTGTAAACCCTTGTATCATTTATGTATTATGCTGTTGTTTGTGTTGTAGATAGACTTTTTGTAGTTATACCTTTGCACCTGCTTTCTATACACCTTTTGGTTTTTAACCACCTCTGCTTTGTGCTAGTTGGCTTTGTAACACAGAAGTATTTCAGCTGATTGTTTTTCTTATCGAGGGAGTTGTTGTTATCGCGGGAGTGATAAAACCCGGTTAACAGACACCGGTATATAAAATCCGGTACCCGACCGACGGTGCAGACTTCCTGCCGATCATCCATTATGACAAAGTTCAGTCAGTAATCGAAATCGGGAGCTTCCAACACGCCGCTAATCGATACTTGCCGATTATCGGTACACCACTAGTACAAGGTCTTTGCTTATATGGAAATTGAATGACCTGTGCAAAGCAGAGAACCACTTATTCCTACACAACTGTAATATTATGAATGAATCTATTAATAGATACACCTAGGTAACTTGTAGCAAATCCCAGCTGTATTAACCCTCACTGGACAGGGAACCCCTGTCATTCCTTCAGTCATTCACTATTTAGATCATTGTGTACTGTTAAACTGTTATGCTAAACTGTTATTCTATGTTTTGAATATTAACCCTTTACCAAGCAATCCCAATTTTTAGTGACACTTGGGCAGAATCCCCATGAAAACATTGCAGGAAAAGGAGAAAATGCTGGTAACCGTCATTTTCTCCTTTTCCCACATTGTTGTCTGCCTTTTTGGAATCAGGTTTCATCAGTTCAGCTAAATCTAATTTATGGTCAGCAGCAGCTTTGAATTTGGATGAGTGTAAAATTTTTCATTTTGTAAAGAGAGTTAAATAGTTACATGTAACTACATCTTGTGCTATTGGATATTGACTAATTAATTGCATGGTGTTTAACGCCGTTTTCAGTATTTCATTGATATTGTGGCGGCCAGAGCCCCTATCCATGCTTTCCTGTAGTTTCTTTTACCAGCACTACCACGACTCAATGACCTTTTGCAGACAGTGTTCATTAAGATCAGACTGCACAGAGCATGCAGTCTGATCTTGGATCTACACTGTCCGATAAGAGGATATATTTTCTCCAAAATGTAACTCTGAAATAGCAATATTCAGGTGTTTACCATTGGCTTGGAAGTTTCATTCAACATTTTTAGCAGGTTAAGGATTAAACTTAAACTGGATTATAGTTAGCCAATAGCACACATAGCACCAGCAGTTCAGTCGGTAGCGTTACAGGACTTGAGAACAGGAGGTTGCTGGTTCGATCCCCGACTGCAAATTTCTTTCCGAGGATTGATGATAGTCATTGCAACAGGATATATTTCTCTCTCGCGTTTCGACGATGATTATTGGGGAAAGCAGCCAGTGGTTTGGAAAGAATATTGTGTGGAGTAGTGGTAAAAGAAACTCCAGGAAAGCATGGGTATGTGCACTGGCCACCGCTACATAACTGAAATAATGCTGAAAAGAGGGTTAAACACCATACAAACAATCAATCAATCAAATTCACTAGTCTGTCAGTACTTTCAGTACTTTGATTATTTTGTTGTCTGCAATTGCTTTCAGTTTGGAGTAATCTGAAATGTTGTCATTTGTCAATGAAGAAATTTCATCATCTAAGCCATGTTTGTCATGTGCAAATACATAATAAGATTTCCAGTGCATGTTTTTTTCAAGTGAAGAGTTGATCATGACTTGTTTTGTGACAGGAAGTAGTAAGGTGCATAAAGAAAATTAAATGTAATGGTTCATTTATCTTTGTCAGATCTGTGTGGGTTTTAATTATAGCTTGCCCTATCCTAGCAAATTAATGAATTATTTTTTTCGCGTTGCTAAATGCCTACCTCTCTCTCAGTACTTTGTAATGCCTTGTTTGCATTTTCTATGTAGTAGATGTAGGTATTTTTCGGGATATTTATGTTTGTATAATAAAACATTGACATTGTCTCCTGGTAAAGGAACCAAAAGGTTTTTTGAAAGAAATATATAAAATAAAGTTTAGGTAAACTTTATAAATGCTACACTACCTTCCTAAATATACATTTACAATATGCCGAAAGTCTTAATATGCATTCTGTATTTTTGTTTTGGATTTTTGTTAAGCCCGCTTGCAGTGAGCAAGACATAGTTGTCACAATGTCGGTTCGATGCATGTGTATCAGTGCCTGCTTGTGTGTTTGCTTACGTGCGTGTGTCCGTCATAATTTGTCCGGACCAGAACTTTTACATTTGAGGATGGATTTTAAAATAATTTGGCACAATTGTTCTCCTTTATGAGTAGAAGTGCGATTTGAAACATTTGTTCTGGTAGGTCCAAGGTCAAGGTTGCACTTGAAGGTCAAATGATAAAATTATCAAATACAGAGCTTGCCTGAGCTACACCTTATACATTTTTGATGGATTTGAAAACGATTTTACACAAGTGGTCGCCTTTACCAGCAGAAGTGACATTTGAATAATTTGTTCTGGTAGTTCCAAGGTCAAGGTCAGACTTGAAGGTCAAATGATAAAATTGTCATAAGTAGAGCTTTTCGAAGCCATAACTTCTATATTTTTGGATGCATTTAAAGATAATTTGGACCAATTATCCTCCTAAACTAGTGGAAGTGCTGTTTGTGTCATTTGTTCAGGTAGGTCCAAGGTCAAGGTCATACTTGAAGGTCAAATGATAAAATTGTCATACATAGAGCTTGTCAGAGCTACAACTTCGACATCAATGGATTTAAAAAGAATTTATACAAGTGTTCTCCTTTACCAGTAGATGTGCAGTTTGAATCATTTGTTCAGGGAGCTCAAGGGTCAAGGTCACACTTGAAGGTCAAATAATAATATCATCATAAAGGAGCTTCTCCGAGCATAACTTCTATATTTATGGATGCATTTTAAAGATTATTTGGCAGAATTGTTCTCCTATACCAGTTTAAGTGCCATTTGAAACATTTGTTCAGGTAGATCCAAAGTCAAGGTCACACATAAAGGTCAAATGTTAAAATTGTCATACATAGAGCTTGTCCAAGCTACAAGTTCTACATTTATCAATTGATTTAAAAATGATTTTAGAAAGTGTTTCCTTTTACTAGTAGAAGAGTCATCTGAATCATTTGTTCAGGTAGATCCAAGGTCAAGTTCACACTGAAAGGCCAAACAATAAAATTGCCATTAATAGAGCATATCTGAGCCATAAATTTTACATTTTAGATGGATTTCAAAATTAATGGGCACAGTTATTCTCCTTCATGAGTAGATGTGCCATTTAAAATATTTGATCATAAAGATGCAAGGTCAAGGTCACACTTCCATTTCAAATGATAAAATTATCATAAACAGATCTTGTTCGAGCCATAACTTCTACACATATGGATGGATTTCAAAATAAATTTGAACAATTGTTCTCCTCTATGAGTAGATGTGCCATTTCTAAATTTGTTCAGGTAGGTTCAAGGTCAAGTTCACACTTGAAGATCAAATGATAATATTTTTGACAACTTTTCTACTTAATGAGTAATAAGTATCAATCTGAATTATTCACTTCAGTGGTTCAAAGGTCAAGGTCATATTTGAAGGTCATAAATAAAGCACCTTCTTGTTTGTAAATAGGCAATACTCCTATCCTTAGCAAATTTGAAAACAAAGGGATCTGAAATAAGATAGATGTATATTGAGTGATTGGTTATTTCGTTACTGCGTGAAGCTTATGAGGTTCTTTACTGACTCTCACATGGCGGGCTTGACATGTTGCTCCTGGGCAATCTTCTAGTTATTTACAAGTGACTCAATTAACATCGACATTTAAGTATACCAAATGGTTGAACATAGCAACAGCTATGCTGCAGTAACTTACCCCATTCCTAAACTGTTACCTCTGTTGAACAGTGACCTGGAAAAATCAATAACCTATACCACATTATGAAGATAAGACATTTTATGGTGCTATCTGAAAAGAGAATATTGGATTTTGTTAATTTCTTGACAATTTTTCACACATGTCATAAAAAAATGTTGAAATAAAGCTATTATTTCTTATTTCACACTATTTTGATATGTAAAAAGTTTTTAGAGAAAAGGCTGCTCTCTTTCATGGTATGATTTTTTTTAAAGTTTGAATGGAAATTATGCAACAAAATGAGGTTAAAGTTAGTGTTTGTTTTTTTTTTCTCATTTCTGTAACAGTTTTTGTGGCATTTGTCGAAGACAATGCCACTATGAGTTTAATACGGCATTTTGAAAATCATGTATCGTAGTTTGTGCAAAACCGAAGGAAGTAAACCCAATTAAACTCAGTTTTTCGAAGACAAATAAGGGTTTCGATTGCACGCAGATATGAAATTGAAAATGGCCTATTACAATAAATTGGATTGGGCCATCGGTCGTGGAAATACTTCCTTTTTATCGGAAATATTTTGATCCGCTATGGCCTTCTATAGTGGCGTAATGATACGCAAATACAGTGCTTGTTCGTCCCAAAACTATTTTGTTCCAGAGCTTATTCGTCCCAGGGCTTGTTCACCCGGACTTGTCCGTCCCACAAGAATGCACCCTTCTCTATCGGATTTTGCATGACTATACAGTAGGTTGACTTTCAAGCGAATATTCTGAAACTATTTCTGTTGTTAATTTTTCAAATTATTAATTCCACACAGTGGTTCCCTTGACAAATGCCACACCAGCGTTTTCAACGCTTTGATTTTCCTTTATTTTCGTACAGTAGGGTCATGAAAATGGTGATTTATAATCATGTTAAATAATAGAACAAATCTTATTATAGGAAGGTCTTTGTAAAATTAGATTATCTTTCACATTGTATACTCTTTTACTACAGTCAAAATGCAAATTTCACTTTGTAATGGGTTTAAAAGTCTAAAGAGATTGTTGTAATGTTTCAGTCATAGGTTACCATTACAAAAATCTATGAAATCTTTTTTTGTTGTAAAGAGAACATAATAATAAATGCTGAACAAGTCAGTGGATCTTTTAATAAAGAAATCCATGACATGTATCAGCTTCTCTAAGAAGTATTCTGTGGGAAACAAGAAATTTTTCCTTCACCCGCAATGTTTTCTATCCTATCTGAGAGCCAACATTTAGAAGGAACAGGTTTTGATTTGCTGTCTGCAGATTCTTTGAATATGAAAGTGTCTAAAATCTGTTGTTTCATAAAGGGTTAACCCTTTAACAAAGAAATCAGTGATTTTACAACCCAAAGAGAGATGGCTTTTGTTTCAACCTGCAACAGAAATACATGTCGCTAGTAGATCAACGTAAGATTTCATTGAAGTAGATCGAGGGAAAAAAACTACATATTTGACATTATCGGTAACATGGACAAGGTTAAGAAGATTAAACATCATGCATAATGTTGATAAAATGTAAATCGCCATTTTTTGGGCCTAAATGATCATAATTCAAGCTTAAAATGTAGTTGTTGTTTTTCAGTCGCCCATGATAACATAATGTTTGGAATACTCAGTCTTATTCAAAAGTCCATACTCCAAGATGTTGCGGCTTTTAAGGATAAGATTTGTAGCGATAATATTCGTTATTACTCATTTACGCATTCGTCTAAAAAGAAAAAAGCCTACTAATTTTCTGCTTGGAAATACAAATGGCAAATCGGTTGTAACTTAAACCTTGTGTAAATATTGAACGATGGCATAATGTAATTTTCAGTAGATGCTTTCAACCCTATGAAAAAACCCAGAATAAGAAATTAAAACGCACTGTCAGAGGTGCAAGCTGCCATTCGGGGTTGGCATCAAGTGCCTCAATTATCTCATCAGTGTCAGTATTGGAAGATTCCTCAGCCGATAACCCAGGGAAATCCTAAATATCTGTGTCAAAATCAAATTCAGACCCTGAACCCTGAACCATAGTGTAGGATTTCAAATGCTTCCATTATTTTCGAAAATCTAAGGTGAAAATAGTGGTGCTTATTAGCTCATGTTCTCAAACCAAATAGTAGAAAATGGATAATTTGGGGATTGAATCGCTCCAATTTCATTGGCTAATTGAATTGATTAATTTGAATGTGAAATTTAACTGGCTTACCAGTTGAATGTTTTTACCAACCTTGTGATGGCATGGTAGATCAATACCGCCCATTCATAATCCGTAGATGACCGCTATTTAATTACGTAATACTATATAACGATGCAGCTGGCCACGAGACAGAATCAGTAAAAATCGATAATTAAGGGCCACAAAGTGTATATCACAACGCTTCCGAAAAAAAACTTCAATCCGGTCAGGTAATAAAATCTAATCAACTTTTGTTGAATTTAGGGCTACAGTGCACAGCTTCTGGTCTCTTGTTCTTCCCTCATTATTTGTTTATCTGATAAAGAAAATATACGACAGAAAAAGAAACTACCATTTTTGTAATATTTCGTGAGTCACAATTTAATCGTGTTGTGACAGTTATTTCATTGTGGCTCATTTTATTCGTTCACGTCTGAGTAAAATAAACAGAAAATCAGACCTAGTGAATAATTTGTGATTTTTCTCGGGTCAGTTTACATGTAAATAAGAAGTGGATTAACACCTTCAACTGGTAAGAAATATGTGATTTAAACTTTTATTCAAATGTGATTAATGTATATGCAACATTGTTGAAGGTGTAATTTTGACTACGTGACGACGTCTCGGTTATTTTTCCAGTACTTTCCGTCGAAACAGACAACGCTGTTTAACACATACGCCATTTACACATGTACACGGTTATATTTCTGGACCCCGGTCCTGTTTGACCTCAAATAACTCTTTTTTTCGAAGAACAACAATACCAGTTTTTTTCAGTTAAAATAATGACAATATCTTATACTTACCGTTTCATACATCATAGATATTTTTGGTTGTGTAAACTGCCAATTTTTTTTTACGTTAAAAAGGACACATGTGAAAACCCGGGCTTGTTCAGATACGGTAGACACGTGAAAACCTGGGCTTCAAGTTCAGATAAGGTAGACATGTGAAAACACAGGCTTGTTTGGGAAAGGGTTAACAACATGTTTTCTAGTAACTTACCCATGAAATTACAAGGGACACATCTTGTACAAAATTGGATTGGGCAACCCGAGTTTCATAAACTTGATGCCTAAATACTACGACTGATTGATAATTTGTCAGCCTTGCACTGATTGCGTTAAGCAGGGATGCCTTGTTTCAGCCCTGCTATTCCCTATTTTAGGCTGTGTACCCAAAAACTGGTGTCATTTGGTCACTATATGTCAAAGAGATAGCACTAAAGTAAACAAGGCAAGGGACTTCTGCAAACTGGACAAAACCACTGAAAGAGCAAATCTGTCTTTGCCATGGCTGCCATGAATGATTGTGGCTTTGAATTGATTGAGCATCTGCCTTATTTGCCTGATTTCACTCCATCAGAATTCCATCTATTTCCAAAATTAATAAAAGGCATTTTGGGTACCCACCTTTGGTCAGATGATGGCATTATGCATTCAGTAGAGGACGTGCTTAACTCTTTACCATACGACAAAATTTTATACTAGTCCCAATTGAAAGCATTTGCAGACCACAAATTAAATGTGACTTAAAAATTGAAATTTGTTATGGGGCAGGTAGAAAACAATACTGGTTACCAGCATTTTCTCCTTTTCCCACAATGTTTTCAAAAGGCTTCCTTTTTAGGGTCGTGAATAGTCAGTATTGTGTGGTAAAGAGTTCTATGGTCTATGAAAGGACTTCAGTTGTCATTAAGACCTTTAAGCATCGCTGGCAAAAGTGTACAGAAGGAGATTATGTTAAAAAACAATGCAACCTGTCTGCCAAAAGTCAAACTCTTACACTTGTGGTTCACAACTTATCAGCCCTCGTATGAACAGAAAGGGGAGTTAAGACACACTTATCATTCTTATTGGAAGATGTATTTCTATGTAAAGTTTGTATCATTTACATTCATATTGCAGCCAACATGTACTGTGTGAGCACTGTGCATGCTGTCTGGGGGCAAGGTGCTCGGAGATACCATGAATATCATGCAGTTGCCATTGCAGTCTATGCAGTCTACTTTTAAAAGCACTCAGACTCTGTGATGAGATGGTCCATTAACCATGGTTACAGCCATTTTTCCAGAGTATGTCATTTTGCCTCTTGCATAATGACCAGGAAGTGTCTGAGAGGTCAGAAACTTACTATTTATCCCCAAATGTATATCAAAATTTAGTCCAAAAGAAAAACAATCTATGAAATCTCTGGTACAAAGGTCATGAACTATGAGTGTTAGAAATATTCAGTTATAAAATCACTTAATGATAGTTTCCAGCATCAAAAGCTTATCATTGTGATATTTAACTTGGTATGCAGAAAGCTGATTATGTCAAAGGAAGGCTGCAGTAACATTTATATTGGCCTCTGGCATTCAGCAGATTCTACTGTGGAACAAATAATCCAGATAGAATCAGACTGTCCTCTGGCATTCAGCAGGTCCCAGTGCAGGACAAGCCATCCAAATAAAATCAGATTGTGTTTGAAATATTGTAGTTTTTAAATGTCAATTGGGTTTTGGTTTTGATCTTAGTTCAGCCCAGTGTCTGGAGCAAGAGCTTTTAACCCTTTACCACACAATGCTGACTTTTAACGACACTAAAAATAAAGCTTTTGAAAACATTGTGGGAAAGGAGAATGCTGGTAACCAGCATTTTCTCCTTTTCCCACAATTTTTTCCACACTTTTCACACTTTCAAAGACAACTTTCATAATTTGAGCAATCTTCTAAATTGTCGCCTGCAAATGCCTTCAATATGGACCAGTCTAAAATTTTGTCGTGTGCTAAAGAGTTAATCACATACAATGGTGCCTGAGCTATCTGAAATTGTCTGTAAAGTAGTTGTGAAATCATAGTCTCACAGCCTCTAGCTTCAGAGGCAAATTATATGCTCAGAATGGAACTGTTTAACCTTTAACCCTTTCCCACACAATCCCGACTTTTAACGACCCTGTAAAAGAAGCCTTTTGAAAACATTGTGGGAAAAGGAGAAAATGCTGGTAACCAGCATTTTCCCCTTTTCCCACAATGTTTTCTACCCTTCTCAAAACAAAATTCAGTTTTTCAGTCACACTTATTTTGTTGTCTGCAAATGCTTTCAATTTGGACCAGTCTAAAATATTGTCCTTTGGTAAAGAGTTAACTACATGTACCAGCTTTGTCAAGATCTTATAAAAAATATTATAAATTGCACAAAAGACAAATAATTGCTATCTTTCCAGTATCAGATTACTGTGCAATTGATATTTCAGCATGCCATTTAAAATGTATCTAAATGCGGTGCACGACATTTCATCGAAAAGGTGTTTCATCAAAATCCATGTATGTTTTAAAATACCAGTGCTAAATTCCTAGATTTATTCAATAAAAAGCTCCGTCTGGGAGGAAGATTTGAGCCACAGTTCGTCTAGGTTAGGGTAAGGGTTAGGGCTAGGGATCGTTCTCGACAAATGTGGTTTTCAATGAAATGTCGCAGATCCATCTAAATGTATTTCCATGAAATGTCACAGAGCCATCTAAATGTAACAGAATAACGATGTCTCAGAAGATTTCATCAGATACAGGACAGGATAGGTTAAGTTCCAATAAGCATACACACCCTATAGTCACAGACAGTGCTATTCAATCTTTTCCAGACAACAAATTGAAGACTAATCAAATAAAATGCAATTGCTGTGACAAAGAACAATATGGATCAAAGGGCTGGATTTGTCCTTAACCCTTTACCAAACGACAAATTTTCAGACTGGTCCATATTCAAAGCATTTGCAGATGACAAATTAAAGGTAGCCCAAGTGATGAAATCTGCCCTTGATAAATTAGAAAACATTGTGGGAAGAGGAGAAAATGCTGGTTACCAGCATTTTCTCCTTTTACCACAATGTTTTCTAAAGCCTTCTTCCTCAGGGTCGTTAAAAGTCGGGACTGTGGTAAAGAGTTAACCCTTTACCACACAATCCCGAGTTTTAATGACCCTGAAAGAAACAGCCTTTTGAAAACATTGTGGAAAAAGGAGAAAATGCTCGTACACAGCATTTTCTCCAGTTCCCACAATGTTTTCTACCCTTTTCAAAGACAAATTCTATCAGTTGAGCCACACTTAACCCTTTCCCAAACGACAAATTTTGGACTGGTCCAAATTGAAAGAGTTTGCAGACTGATGACAATTTTAAATTTAATGAAAATGACAGAAAGTTCTCCAAAAGGGTAGAAAACACTGTGGGAAAAGGAGAAATTGCTCGTTACGAGCAATTTCTCCTTTTCCCACAGTGTTTTTAAAAGACTTATACTGCAGACACGTGAAAACCAGGGCTTGTATGGGAAAGGGTTAAAAGAGTCAATAAAAACTGGTTTACCAGCATTTTCTCCTTCTCCCACACTACTTTAATCCTTTACCAATGAATCCTGTGTTTTAACAACCCTGAGAAGTAACGCTTTTAGAAAAATTATGGGAAAGGAGAAAGTGCTCATAACTAGAATTTCCTCCCTTTGCAACAATGTTTTCTACCCATCTAAATGCCAGTTCCATCATTTGAGATTGAGGTTTGTTGTCTGGTGAAGCTTTCAGTATGGAAGCTTAAAATTTTGTCACCTGGTATAGAGTTAACCCTTTACCACACAATCCCAACTTTTAACGAACCTGAGGAGGAAGACTTTTGAAAACATTGCAGGAGAAAGAGAAAATGCAGGTAACCAGCATTTTCTTCTTTTCCCACAATGTTTTCTATACTTCCCAAAACAAATTTCAATTTTTCAGTCACATTTATTTTGTCGTCTGCAAATGCTTTCAAGTTGGACTAGTGTATAATTTTGTTTGGGAAAGAGTTAAACAGCTTTCTTCCTCGGGATCTTGGGTTGTTAAAATACAAGATGGCTTGATGATTGAAGACAGACAAGTTTTCAAGTAGTACAGCTGTTGCTCCATAGTATTCAAAGGCACAGATTGCACATGATATTTCTGTTTTGTGAGGGAGAACCTAATTTGTATCTTTAAATGTACCTTTATTTTCTTTTCAAGTATACTGAATACCTTGACATGGATAAAGTAAGAGTGGCATATTGCATAAGCCACAATGGTAATGCATCAAAGGCAAATGTAAAAGTGAAGATTGTTAATTGTCTGTACTAGACTTCAGAGCTCCAGAAACAGGGAGTGATTTTGATTTCAAAATCAAAAATATTCATTATCCTCCACTAAACCCTATGTTATGGGTACTCATTAGAATCGTCTCAGCGAACCAGTTCTAATGAGTACCCACAACATAGTGTTTGGAAGAAAAATAATTGATTAAGAATACCTTCACTCTCTCTTATCGGGAGCTCTGAGACTTAACATGCCCTTACCTTACCCTAAAACTGCTTTTAACAATTACAGGGTCCACATTCACCAACCATTCTTAAGAACATCCTTAGTCTTATTCTCAAGAATTTTCTAAATTTGAAGGTATTTTTGACAACTGCTGATCGGCTAAACCAAATTGTATAGCAAAACAGAAACTTCTTACTTTCCAAATCTAGAATGGGTTTGTTTTGTTTTGTTTGGAGTTTAACACTGTTTTAATAGCTTAGGTGATATCAGCAGGATGCATACGCATGTGTTTCCTGGCTTTCTCACACCAGTATTGACACAACTTTCTTTCCAAGCCTGGGTGACTGACTACTTTTAATCACATAAATCAGAGGATAGAGCCCAAAAAATGCCAAAAAGAAAGTTTGCTGCAACTAGGTATCAAACCTGCAACCATTGTGTGGTAAAGGGTTAATTTAATACAGGTAGCCAGTATGACAGTTTGTTTTGTTTATCTTTGTAATTTTGCTTTTACTGAGGTCATAATAGCACTGACAGGCTGGCACACAACTTACAAAAAGATATATCCAGTCAAAATTAGGCTTTCACAAATAATTGCAAGCAATCATTGTCATTAAGAGACCCAGTTGCTGTCAGCAAAAGGTTGCTTTTGCAGTACAGTCAAACTTGCTTGAGCGACCACCTCTGTTAAGTGACCCCTTGTCAATATATTACGTCGCTGTTTTTCAATGCCAAGTTAAATTTAAGTTCCATATAAGAGGTAGAGGTGACAACAATAAATCCTTTGACTTTTTTCTGTTGTTTGATACTGTATAGAATTGTCTCAGTGAGAAGAACCTAATGAGTACTAACAACATAGGATTTTGTTGAAAAGCATGTGAATTTTCACAATTACCTCACTACACTCCCTTTCATCTACAAGACATGTGAGACTATTGTCTTTAGAGGCCACCTTTTGAAAGTCCCCAGAGTGGTCGCATAATACAACTTTTACTGTATTATCCATATTGAAAGCATTTGCAGACAACAAATAAAACAAGGTTCAAATGATGGGATTTGGCTGTGAAAGGTAAGAAAACGATATGTGAATAGGAGTAGAGACTAGTTTCTTAAATCTAAGTGTTTTCAACTTTCGCCACAATGCTTTCAAAGGCTTTTTTGATCGGTAAAGGGGTGACGGTATTGCAGACTATGTTATGTTTACTGGTGCAACTTACCACTGTTATGATATCATAATTATGTTAAGTTTGACAGCCATTATCCTTACTATACTTTCAGTTTCGATGTTGAGAATGGTGCTGCAGGGGGTCGAGGGGCCATTGAAGGGAGCAGCCCTTCTGGTGGGTTGGTGTTATCAAATCTTCCACAGCGTAGAGAATCCTTCCTGTACAGATCAGATAGTGACTATGAAATTTCGCCTAAATCCATGTCTCGCCATTCTTCCGTACAAAGTGAACAGCCTCAGTAAGTGTATTTTTTAGCCCTTTACCATGTCACAATTTTTAATGAACTTCAGAAAGGATGACTTCTGAAAACATGGTTGAACAAGAAGAAAATGCTAGTAACCAGTGCTTTCTCCTGTTCCCCCAATCTTTCAACTCTTCAAGAACCAAACACAGATGAGCTGCACTCTGTGAAAAGGGGGCTTAATCCATACGTGATAAGTATCGACCCAGGTCAGCCTGCACCTGGGCCGAAACGTTTTGCTATTGGTAAATTTTCTGCACGCCAAAGGACAAGTATATCTCATGCATCAGTCGGTTGTTATACAGAATGGATTTTATTGATCCATAGATATGTGACGACACTTGGTATCATGGAGCACAGAGATGCATTAAGCCCCCTTTCCCCAGAGCATGGCTCAAATGATTATTACAGTGAATGACTTCTTTTTTGCTGTCATTTTACAGGCATTATTGTGGGTAAAGGTTATAAAATTGGTTTGATGATCTATTGTCATGGCAATAGTAAATAGTTGTAACCTTTAACAGTGTTATTACATACAATTAATGGCAGTTATTATCATATGTATAATGACAATTGATGTATTTTTTGTCGATATGATGATGCCAATCCTTTGATATATTAACTTTGGTTATTTTTTTTCTGTCGATTGTTTATAACGTAGCTTACTTCTACAGGGCAACAAGGCACTAAACAACCTTTTTTCTCTTACAGATTGGTTACTTCTTATAATTTATGTAAAACTAGTGAAGTTATGTAATTAGATAACATCTTTTCATACCATGTTGAACAAGAAAGCACTTCAGAAGCAGTAAATTAATCCATCTCAGAAAATGAAGGCTAAATTTGGACTTCTAAAACTATCAGTTATACAAACTAACACTGATGGGCAGGAAAACAACTTTATTCACTTTTAATGAACTTGACAGGAAAGTAACAAATGCTTCTTAACTCTTTACCACATGACAAAATTTTACACTTGTCCGAATTGAAAGCATTTGCAGACAACAAATAAGATATGGCTCATGTGGTGAGATCTGTCTGTAAAAGGACAGAAAACATTGTGGAAAAAGGAGAAAATGCTGGTTACCAGCATTTCCTCCTTTTCCCACAATGTTTTCAAAAGGCCTCTTTCTTGTGGTCGTTAAAACTCGGGATTGTGTGGTAAAGGGTTAACCAGCAATAATTCTTCTCATTTCCCCAAATGTATCAAGAAGGAATGTAAATTAGTTACATTTGTGTTACTGTGGGTAAAGAATAAGATTGCTCCATCAAATGATTTTTGTTTTTCCATTTTTTGAAAATAATCTTTATTAGAGACGAAAGTAAAACTATCATTATATTAGTGCAAAATTATCACAGAATTATTGGTATTTATGAATCCAATTAGGATGTTATCCCCAACCCTTTCACAAAGACTGCTGTGTTGCAGGAAAAGTCAGTCCTCTGTAGACATAACAACCAGCATGTTCTCCTTCCTAGCCTTTCAAAGTCAGATACCATAGTTTGGGACACATTTCACATTTTTGAAAAGATTCATCTTCAGGGTCATTAGAGGTCCAGTGTGGCTCAGTGGTAACATGTGGGACTCGTAACCTGGAGGCCCCGGGTTCGAGCCCCACCTGATCCACTGGGTTTTTCGTGGGTGTGTCCTTGGGCAAGACACTTCAGGGCCCTAGCCTAGTACTGGTAAAACCCAGGAAATACACAAATATGTGAGCTGTCGCCGTGATATGATAATGTTAAAAGCGGCGTGAAAACAGCATTCAATCATTCTTCAGGGTCATTCTTGGATTGTTTGTTGAAGGGTTGATTTGCCAATGCTGTCAAAGTGGGGCGAGTCAAAAATATTGTCATCTGGTAAAGAGTTAATGCTGTAAACAGATGTTCCCTTGGGATCAATACTATAAAGTATGACATTTGAAAAAGAAAAGCTTACAAAGATATAGGTGCAGTCTTACAACATAAGATCCAAATATGGAAGTCGTGGGAGTATTTCGATTCTCATGAGATGCCTGATAAGCCCCTTACCAAAGACAACTGTTGTAGGTTTGCCTTTCAGTTTATAACTAGGTCCATCCTTTCATTCTGTGGTCTCTATAAATCCAGATCAATCAATTATATAAGCCATGACCGTGAAAGGTAAACTCTGAAACCACTTGGAGATATGGGACAGTTGCAAGGCAGCATGTTCCTCCCATCTTGCCAGCTAAAGACTGTTCCTAAAAATAGAAAGAATGAGATTCTTGCAAGCACTTAAATATTCTTTATCAGAGCTCCAGATACAGCGAGTGATTTTGATTTCAAAATTGAAAATATTTATTGTTCTCCACTAAACCCTATGTTATGGGTACTCATTGGAATCGTCTCATCGAGATGATTCTAATGAGAATCCACAACATAGGGTTTGGACGGGAAATAATGGATTTAGAATACCAGCACTCTCTCTTATATGGAGCTCTGCTGTATGCTAGCTTTTGGAAAATCCACATGAGGATCAATCTTGATATGCTGTTTATGCACATAGTCATTCTACAGCTGAGTGAAAAGGTGAAGGTTACTTTTTCTAGAAATAGGGGTCTGGAGTGGCCCAATGGTAAAGTGTAGTACTCGTAACCTGGAAGCCTTGGGTTTGACACTCACTGGACATTTGTGTGAGTGTCCTTTGGCAAAACTCCCCAGAGCCCTTGCCTAATACTTGTGAAACGCAGGACTTTCATGCCAAGTCCTGATAGTTCAGTCGATAGCGTACAGAACTTGAGAACAGGGGGTAGCTGGTTGGATCGTCAGCTTTGCAAATTTCTTTCTTGGGATTGATGATAGTCAATGCGACAGTATTCATTCCTCTCTCGCCGCTGACTATTGGAAAGAATATTGTGTGTAGTACTTGCTGCGCAATGTAACTGAAATAATGTCGAAACACCATACAATTAAGCGATCAAGAGTTTCATGAATATGTGATCTGTCGCCGTGATGTGATATAATTTTGAAAGGGGCATAAAATACTGATCAATCAATCAATCAATCAATCAATCAATCATTTTTTCTGAAAATAGAAAGAGTAAGCTCTAAAAGAAAGCGGAGTTTTTTTTGTGCTGTGCAATAAGTTCATCTATTATTAAAACAAAATAAATTTTTGGGGTACTCTTTAATATTATCTTGATGGAGAATTCAAATAACAACCCACAATGTCATGTTTTTTTAGTGATGAATTTGAAGAAAAAATTCTGTCTTTATTTGCAGCTTTGACAGTGCTCAAATATAGTGGCTAGAGATGAAAAGTTAATATCATGTAAAAAAATCACATTGCATAATCAAATTGGTTCCACAGTAGTTATTAGTTTAGACATTTTTGCTTACCCATTTCTGTTTTTTGCAGGGAAGAAGCTTAGATAGTGAACAATTTACCAAACAACAAAGTTTTAGCCAGGTCCAGATTGAAAGCATTTACAGACGATATATGAAATTTAGCTGAAATGGTGATAAGTGTCAGTGAAAGTGTAGAAAACCTTGTGGGAAAAGGAGAAAATGCTGGTTACCAGCATTTTCTCCTTTTCCCACAACATTTTCAAAAGGCTTTTTCCTCAGGGTCATTAAAACTAGGGATTGTGTGGTAAAGAGTTAAGATACCTTCTTATCAAACAGTGTAGATCCAACATCAGACTGCTCAGAATGTGCATTCTGATCTTGATCCCAACTGTCTGCCAGTGGGTCCTCCAGTGGCACTTAGCAGCCTAAAGTGTTTTGAGCAACTAGGATTGCTTTTATTGCAAGTAAAGATTAAGCATTGACTGGTCAAAACATGCAGTCTGAGCTTGATTTTATGGTCCTCTAGACTGGCATTGCGGCCAAAAACAGTGTAGCAAATGCACTTAATTTAGTTATTTTAATCTTTTTCTAGACTGGAATAATCCATTTTGTTTGTCATCCATAGAGTGCCACAAAAAAACACAGTATTTAAGTCTTTACCACACAATCCCAAATTTTCGTGACCCAAGGGATAAGGCTTTTGAAAACATTGTTGCAGAAGGAGAAAATGCTGGTATACCATTTTGTTGTCTGCAAATACTTTCATTGTGAAAAGTCTAAAATTTTGCTGCCTCTTACAGATTTAATCTTTATCTAACAATTCTAATTCCTCAGAAATGAGGACTACTTTATAAACAGCTGTGTAACAAAACATCAGAGACTGCAGATCCCAAGACTAGAATGCACCTTTTATGCAGTCTGGTCTTGGTATTCACTACCTCCGAAAGTAATTTAGATTATGATTTGCTTTCTTTTGGCAAATTATGTTGTGTTTTTTACACCACTAGTTAACCTAACTTTGCTAATAGAAACAGTCAGTTGTAGGTATACAGGTTTTAGGCTCCATTGGTATGTGGGATGTCTTTGTGGAGCCGTGTGGTATTTAGACATGACAGACACCCACAAACAGAAGGCACACATATCTACTATCTAACCAGTCAAATGGTAACCATGGAAATGACAAAAAAAATGAGCATTCTACCTAAATGAAGAGGAACAGATGAATATGAAACAGGTAAGCTAATCAGTAAATTGGTCTGGGGTAGTCAATTTCTATACCTAAATTTTGAATTACTCAACCAGACGACAAAATTTTACACTTGCCCGTATGGAAAGTATTGTTAAATGACTTAACAAATATTGCCAGAATTTGTCTATGGAAGGATAGAAAACACTGTTGGAATAGGGGAAAATGATGATTGGCAGCCATATGTCCTTTTGTCACAATGTTGTCAGGACCCTTCATACTTAGGGTCATTTATATACAGGATCTGTTGATGAAGAGTTATATTAACACTTTACCAGATGACAAAATTTTAGCCTTGTCGAAATTGAAAGCATTTGCAGACAACAATTTTAGTGTGGCTCAAATGATCACATTTTTCTTTGATATTGGGTTACCAGCATTTTCTCCTTTTCCCACGATGTTTTCAAAAGGCCTCTTTCACAGGGTCGTTAAAAAGCAGCATTGTGCAGTAAAGGGTTGACAATTATAAACAATACTTAGGGACAAATAAGTAAGCTTTTTATGAGGGTAGATAGAAAGTTACATGGCAAATAGAGAAATTGCTCTTTTCAGGGCAATTCTTCCATGTGCTACAATGGTCCGAACCCTTTACCATATAATGCTGAGTTTTAACTCTTTACCATACAATCATGAGTTTTAACAATCCTGAGAAAGAAGCCTTTTGAAAACATTGTGGGAAAAAGGAACAAATGTTGGTAACCAGAATTTTTGGTCCTTTTCCCAGAATGTTTTCTACCCTTTTAGAGTCTGGTTTCATCAATCAAACCACATTAAATTTAATCTACAACAGCTTTGAAGTGTAAAATTTTGTGGTTTGGTAAAGAGCTAACCACCCTGTCGGAAGAAAATTTTTGAAAGCCAGCATTTTTACCAATTCCTGGAATGTTTGTAGCCATTTTAAGATAAATCACATCATTTGAGCGGCATTTAATTTGCGTCTGCAAATGCCTTGGATTTGGACCAGTCCAAATTTTTTCCATTTTGGTAAAGAGTTAACAACCTTCTGTGACCAGCAGGTCAAATAAAAGACTAGATGAAATTTCTGTTGAAAACATTTGATGAAAGAAATGCAAAATCGGAGCTCCAGATAGAGGGAGTGATTTTGATTTCAAAATTGAAAATATTAATCTCTCTCCACTAAACCCTATGATAACCCTTTCCCAAACAAGCCCTGGTTTTCACGTGTCTGCAGTACAAGTCTTTTGAAAACACTGTGAGAAAACGAGAAATTGCTCGTAACGAGCAATTTCTCCTTTTCCCACAGTGTTTTCTACCCTTTTGGAGAACTTTTTGTCATTTTCATCAAATTTAAAATTGTCGTCTGCAAACTCTTTCAATTTGGACCAGTCTAGAATTTATCGTTTGGGAAAGGGTTATGGGCACTCATTAGAATCATCTCATCAAGACAATTCTAATGCGTACCCACAGTATAGGGTTTGAAAGAGAAATAATGGATTTAGAATACAATCACACCCTTTTATCAAGAAGTCTGCAAATTTGTAACTATTTTGACATTAACAAATTTGATAACTGTCAAGAGAAATCTTTTCAACAGTCCCAATGTTTTTAACCCTTTAACTGCTAAGCGCGACTAAGGACCTTTTGAGGACAATGTAGATCAAGATCAGTCTGTACAGAACATGCAGTCTGATCTTGGATCTACACTGTCCGATAAGGAGATATCTTTCCTCAAAAAATACCTTTGAAAGAGCAAATCTTAGTTTTTTACTATTGGCTTGAAATTTTCATTTCACATATTTAGCAGGATAAGGGTTAAAGTTGTGACACTGCAGTTCATGGGAACTTTTGATCCATATGGGGGTCAAGGGTTTAACCCTTTACCACACAATCCCGACTTTTAACAACCCTGAGCAAGAAGCCCTTTGAAAGCATTGTGGGAAAAGGAGAAAATGCTGGTAACCAGCATTTTCTCCTTTTCCCACAATGTTTTCTACTCTTCCCAAAATCAATTTCAAATTTTCGTTCATATTTATTTTGTCGTCTGCAACTGCTTTCAATTTGGACTAGCCTAAAATTTTGTCGTTTGGTAAAGGGTTAACACTTAAGCTGCTGAATAAATGAAACGAAAATATCTACTCTATAGTAAAAGCCCAAACATTGTGGTTTCAAAGATGATTTCACTAGACAGAAAGTACCTTGTCGGACAGTGTAGGTCACAGATCAGACTGCACAGAACGTTCAGATCTACACTGTCCGTAAAAGGTCAGTGAGTCGCGATTAGCAGCTTAAGGGTTAATATTTTCGAGCATTTTTTTCTGACATTTTGCCACTCTGATTTTCATTATAAGGGCATTGTTCTGCCAAGGCAGAGATTCTATGAAATTGTCCCATTGAAAAAGATAAATGTACCATCACAACACATGCAGGTGGAACTTTGTCCCGTTCAACTTTATTTTAGAGTTAATCTTGAGTGCATTTTTCTCAGATATGAGCCATGCTCTGGCAAAAAGGAGGCTTAATGCATTTCTGTGATGTATCAGACGAAGTAAGTCTTCACGTTAGTATAGATCCATATAAACCATTTTGTCTTACAACTGACCAGTAGCGAAAATTTTCAGCCCAGGTCAGCCTGCGCAGACTATGCAGGCTGCCCTGGGTTGATACTTTTTGCAGGTGCATTAAGCCCCATTTTCACAGAGCATGGCTCGTATTTATTTTGAAAACGTTCCCTTGACTTTCAAGGTTATGGGAAAGTTGTCCTGTCTTTGAATAATCCTTGGCAGAATACTGAGATAGAGAGATATGTGTTGAAAATGAAAGCTCATTTTCTGGGATATTTGATAATGAAGCTTTGAACAATTTGGATACAGGTCTAGTATATATATTATAAACTGGTAAGATATTCTGTGACTCATGATGAACTCTTTATCAGATGACAACATTTTAGACTAGTCCATTTTGAAAGCATTTGTCAACAAGTAATTAAGCTAAACTGTAGAATTCATCTTCAGAAAGGTGAAAAAGGTTATTTGGAAATAGAGAAAATGCCAGTTACCAGCATTTTCTGCTTTTCCAACAATAATTTCATTAAACCTTTTGCTAATAAACACTATTCAAGATTGTTGTGGTAAAGATTGTAAGATATTAACATTAATAAACCAAACAGAGACTTTCAGTGTAGAAATAAGAATGAAATACCAGTAATTGCAATTTCAAGGTTGGTATTGTTCAGAATGTCTCGGCATAGGAGACAGTGTAGATCAAAGATTTATGCAGTTTGATCTTGATCTATGCTCACCGCAAAGGTAACTATAGTTGTGAAAGGTGCTTAAAGGCTTAAGATTGCGATGCACACAGTATTATAGCACCTCAGCAGAGACATGCACACAGAGAGAAAGGGAGGGGGCATGTACATTCTATATATTTTTTTTTTCAAGGGAAACTACTGTGCAATATTTCCAGGAATTATTTCAAGATTTGTGTCCCTTAGTACTGACTAGTTCAAATTTTGAACAACAAAGATAATGATGAACCACACTACCTAGGGTTAACAAATAATTATTCTTTTACCATCTGAGGTTATTTAACCCTTTACTGTACAGTCTATTTTAACCCTTTACCAGACGACAAAATTTTAGCCTTGTCCAAATTGAAAGCATTTGCAGACGACAATTTCGATGTGGCTCAAATGGTGCATTTTTTCTTAGATAGGGTAGAAAAGATTGTGGGAAAAGGAGAAAATGCTGGTTACCAGCATTTTCTCCTTTTCCCACAATGTTTTCAAAAGGCTTCTTTCTCAGGGGCGTCAAAAGGCGGCATTGTACGGTAAAGGGTTAAGACTTCAGACATACCTCTGACAAGTCCAGGTGACCCAAAGAAGAAAATTAAATATTTAAATGAAGAAAAAGTGTCTTTTGCTCGGCAGATATTGTGATTATAGAAATCAGACCTCTAGATTAGAGGGAGTGATAGTATTCTAAATCCATTATTTCTCTTCCAAACCCTATGTTGTGGGTACTCATTAGAATCGTATCAATGAGACAATTCTGTTGAGTAGCCATACATAAGCCATTAGATAAGGTTTAGTGGAGAGTGATTTAAATATTTTCAGTTTTAAAAATGAAATCACTCCCTCTATCTAGAGCTCTGGAAATGATTGCTAGTCAGAAGTTACAATTGCTACTTTTCCCATGTTGTTTTGCATAATTTTTTTCTGTCCACCATTTCACTTAAATTACAATTTCTTTTCACTTTGCCAGTTTTTTTTGCTACATATTCATACAACTACAGAGAAACCATCAAATATACCCCTAGAATGACAGAAATAGCCAGTAAATCTATTTTCCATTATGTTTACTCCACTGACTCTGTATCCACACAATCTTCTTTATCTCTGTTCTTTGATTTAGATTTCTTTGGTTATGATAGACCTATAATTGCAGACATGGATGAACAAGTAACTACATAAGTACAGCCAGGGTTCATTTTAGAAATCAGATCTATGGGGCCATTAGAAAATGTAGGGGCCATGTGAGAAATCAATGGGGCCAAGGAAAAATGACTTAACCAATAACTTTTAATTTTTATCCTTGCAAAAAAAGAGTAAATTTTAGTTCCGTTTCTGCCCAAATGATATTTTTCCTTTGAATGCCTCACTTGTGTGTATGTGAGATACAATCTCTGACTTTACAACCTTGAGGAAAAAAGGCTTTTGAGCATATTGTTGAAAGTAGAACAAACACTTCACTCTTCATCAAGCAATCCCATGTTTTAACAGCCCTGAGGAAGAAGGCTTTTGAAAACATTGGGGGTTAAGGAGAAAATGCTGGTAACCAGCATTTTTCTCTTTTCCCACTATGTTTTCTATTCTTGTAAAGACTGGTCATTTAGGCCACATTTTATGTACCACCTGCAACTGCTTTCAGTTTGGACAAGGCTAAGAATTTGTCTGATGATAAACTGGTACCCGTTGTATCTCCTGTAACCGTCTGATAGACAACAGGCAACACCCGATTTATCGAGGGCAGCTGTTGGTTTTCACATGTACCGAATCCACCAATCAGACAGCCTGTAACAGAATGCCTCTATTTGTTTTAAGAAAATCGAGCAATAATTCTATCTCTGGCTAAGATTTCCATGGCAAACAAAAATTTTTCTGACGGCTATCAATTTATTTAACTCGCTGAAGAATTTGATCTCTGTTGATAATGTCTATCTGTGCGCATAAATAAAATCACAGTTTGAATTTCCAAGTCTCGTGAAATCTTGAACAGGGCAGAAACTTTGTAAGCATAATGGGTGTTACCTGTTGTTGATAGGAAGATCGAAGATCGATAACAGGATGCCAGTTAAGTCTGGTGAAGGGTTTAAGGTTACAGTTGTGCAGTAGACTGGGAGTGATAAATTTTGCTAGTGTAATACAGATACTCATAAAATCTAATGTTCCAAGCAACAGAAACTCAACATATAAAAGAGCATGTTTTTGAAGTCCAGAGATTTATGGTTTCACCTGCAATTGGGTGTAACAAAGTGGTATTTGATTGTATATTGATAAGGTAATTTGACAGGTTGAATATAAAAAGCAGTTATTTGCTTTACTTTCTTTGTGTTTGGTCCATAATTTGCCTTTCAAAACTTTAGTTGCCTTTGCTGCCAGTGCAGATCAAGATCAGATTGCACAGAATCTTAAGTCTGCTCTTTTATCTACACTGTATGTCTGCTTTGCTTAAACATTTTGGACTAAAACACCTTGAAATTGCAAGTATTTGGGTCTTATTTCATAGTATGAACCACTATATGTAGTTGAGATTAGTGTTGGTAGAGCATTAGTCTTACACACAGGAGGTTTGGGGTAAAACATTTCTGAACAGCAAAATCAGCCATTGGAGACCTATATCAGAAGTACAAGCTAGGTTCGCAGGAAGGGATCATGGAGGACTTAGATGCAAACTTAAGTAATCAGAAGAAAAATTATTGTTTCACTCTTACAATACCATGGAGCTTCTGTAGTTTGCTGACTATGGAAGTGCAAGAAGGCACCATCTGATCTTGGATCAACCTTGTGCCATTTGAAGATTATTTTTTAAACCAAAACCAGCCTCAAAGTGTGCTATTTTCAAATGTACTTATTTATTTTTGGTGGAGGGAAGATGACATTGTGTCCGATTCATTTATGGAGCAGCCAGTAAAAAATGATGGCAACAAGGTGTGCACTAAGACTGATGTTTGCTAGATTACAATTGCCCCTTCCATTAGCAAGACTGAAACATTAAAAAAATAAGTTTAAAAATTCATTTATTATATAGAGGATTTTTGGGGGGAAAAGATTGAAATCTATTTATTTCACTGAGTAAACATCGTCAGTAATATTTTCACAAGTGGCTGTGCCACTTTTGAAAATATTACTGTATGATATTCATGAGATATAATAAATTTTGATCTTTTACCAAAAAAAGATTGAAATATTCTATTTATTTCATGCTTCTAACCTCATTTTTTAGGGGGACTTGCGAAGTACAGGGGAGCTCTCGGTATTTCTGTACCATTGAGTTTATCAATCGGTAAATTTGCAGGTCGAAACGGTGAAATTATAACCCATAATCCATTATTATTTCCCGATAAACTACCAAAAAGCATTAAATAAAATCTTCTTCATTCTGTTTCTTTTTGTGCTAATGTGAGAAAATCTAAGAGGGGCTCAAGATTTTGCAGATGCTTATAAGAGTGGACAGAAATCATCTGAAGATCATTTCTGTTTTCTCATCAATTAACTTTACTGTTTACCACACAATCTCAACTTTTAACATCCCTCAAAAGGAAACCTTTTGAAAACACTGTGGAAAAAGGAGAAAATGCTGGTAACCAGCATTTTCTCCTTTTCCTACAATGTTTTCTACTTGTCCCATAACAAATTTCAATTTTTAAGTCGCATTTGATTTGTCATCTGCAAATGCTTTCAATTTGAACAAGTATACATTTTCGTTGTGTGGTAAAGAGTTAAGCTTTAGCAGCAGTTGACCCAAAATCAGTCTGGCCAGTGGAGTAAGTACTCATAATAAAGAATTTTCCATTGAGTACTTTATTTTCCATGAATAGATCTGTTCAATCAAGTTTTCCCACAGCTTTGCTAAATAAGTGTAATGAAACTTTAAAGCCATAGTAAAAAACCAAAAGTTGCTATTTCAAAGTTATTTTTAGTGGAAAAATAACTCCTTATCGGACAGTGTAGATTCAGGATCAGACTGCACATTTTGTTCAGTCTGATCTTGATCTACAGTGGCCTCAAAAGGTCCTTGAGTTTCACTTAACAGCTTAAGGGTGAAATGATCTGGCAGTGTAAGTAGTTAGCACCAAAATTTGATGAAACAGACCTGCTGGTTTACAACAAAAATTATTTATGCCACCCCAGAAATAGAGGTTTCACATGGTCCATTATCGTACTGGCTAATTTTAGAACTTTTTATCCCTTTACCAAAGTCCCAAAGTTTAAATGACCCTGAAGGAGAAGGCTTTTACAAACATTGTGGGAAAAGGAGAAAATGCTGGTAACCAGCATTTTCTCCTTTTTCCACAGTCCTGTGAAAGAACTTTGGTTCATTTGTATCACTTTGGATTTTATTGTGCTCAGAAGCTTTCAATTTGGAAAAATCTAAAATGTGTTGTTTGGTAAAGGTTATAGTCTTTACCTCACAATCCTGACTTTAAACGACCCTGAGAAAGAAGCCTTTTGAAAACATTGTGGGAAAAGGAGAAATTGCTGGTAACCAGCATTTTCTCCTTTTCCCACAATGTTTTCTAACCTTTCAGAAACAAATGCGATCATTTTAGCCACATTTAATCTGCCGTCTGCAAATGCTTTCAGTTTGGACCAAACTAAAATTCTGTCGTTTGGTACAGGTTTAAGCTTGTAGTACTATATGAATAAAATTGGCATTCCCAGGAGGTACTGAAGATGTAAAAATTGCCAATTCATTGCTGTTTTTGTCAGAATATCTGGCAAAGAAGCGGACAGTGTAGATCTAAGTTACGCTGTGATTTGCCCTCTATCAGTTGAAATAATTGAATAATTACTGTGTGAATAGGGGGCTTAATGTATCTACGAAAAGTACTGACCCAGGTCAGCCTGCACAGTCTGCGCAGGCTGACCCTAGCCGAAACTTTTCGCTATTTGTCCATTTTCAGTAAGTCCAAGGACCCAGTCTATCTCAATGAGTTGGTCGGTTGTTGAAAAAGTGGCTATTATGGATACATAAGTATATGTGTGTCTTGCTTGGTATTATGCATCTCGGAGATGCATTAAGCCCCCTTTTGCCAGAGTATAGCTCATATGTAACTTGTCTTCTCTATTTTCTATTCTTGGGAATCTATTCTAGGGAATCTATCTTACATATTGTCATTATGCTCAAATTACATGATCAAAGAAGATAATAAAAGGTGGAAAATGCCATCTCTCATTATTAATAGACATCTGTGTCTTTAATATATCTCCATGGATTCATGCTCAGAAAAATAACAGGATATCTTTCCATCCATTTACTTCTTGACACAAATTTGCAACAGGACAAATTTTG
This sequence comes from Tridacna gigas, assembly GCA_945859785.2. Taxonomy (NCBI): domain Eukaryota; kingdom Metazoa; phylum Mollusca; class Bivalvia; order Cardiida; family Cardiidae; genus Tridacna; species Tridacna gigas. The sequence goes on from OX244032.2 coordinate 61,504,458, forward strand.
AGCTTTCCTGTGAAAATCTTATTAGACAAGTAGGTTTAACCCTTTACCACACAATCCTGACTTTTAACAACCCCATGAAAGAAGCCTTTTGAAAGCATTGTGGGAAAAGAAGAAAATGCTGGGAACCAGTATTTTCTTCTTTTTCCACTATGTTTTTTTACCCTTTAAGGGGCAAATTTTATGTTTTGAGCTACATTTAAAATGTTATCTGCGAATGGTTTAAATTTGGAATAGTCTTTATTTTCGTTGTGTGGTAAAGAGTTAGTACAAGAATATCAAGTTTTGTGAAAATACTGAGCCGAAAGGGAAAGAAAGGCTGATCACAAGTACAATTTCTTTTTGTTACCATGATTTTAAAAATAAATTGCTGGGTGTCAAAAACTTCTGCCAGCTATAGTGAGTTAACCCTTTACCAAACAAAAGTGTTTTGTCAACCCTTTGGTAAAAGTTTAAAAAAAAACACTCTTGTATATGAAAAAATGTTGGTAATTACCACTTTGATCATGTTTGAGTTACCTGCCCTTGAACTTAATAAAAAACCTTCTTTGACTGGTATTTCCTCCTATAGTTCTTTTCATTTACTCCAAAAACATGTGAAAGTGTGTTGTGGTTTACTTTATCCTACTTGGTTAGCCCTTTACCACATAATCCTGTGTTTTGAGGTGCTTTGAATACACAGCAGGAAAAGGAGAAAATGCTGGTTACAAGCATTTTCTTGTTTTCGATATTTTCTACCTTTCAAAGACATCATCCCATCATTTCAGCCAGATCTCATTTTCCTTAGCTCTTTATCACACGGCAGAAAGGTAGAGTAGTCCAAATTGAAAGCATTTGCAGATGACATTTTGAATGTAGCTCAAAACTTAGAATTTGTCTACCCTTAAAGGGTAGAAAACATTGTGGGAAAAGAAGAAAATGCTGGTTACCAGCATTTTCTTCTTTTCCCACATGTTTTTACAAGGCTTCTTTCTCGGGTCATTAAAAGTCGGGATTGTGTGGTAAAGAGTTAAAATGCTTCAGGTTTTTACAAGTACAAAATTTTTGTTGCCTAGTAAACAGTCATTCTTGAGTTTGAAACACTGCTTATGATGACATGAATGTATATAAAAGATGCACTTCAAACCTAAGTGGCATACATATTGGCATATATACAGGATCCTTGCAAAGCTCTCTTATTTTTGGTTCTACTTAAAGAAATTTTTTTGTTGTTGAGATCAAACAATATGTGGAAGATGGAATGGGTGAAATGCCCATAAATATAGGGATGAGATGACTTCCATCCCTTGTATTTGGAATCAAAGTGCTTCTTCTAAGATGAAATGATGATTCAAGATCTTTGAACTACTATTTCTGGTTGTAATCTTTTGCTGATAGTAACTGTTATTCTAAAGAAAATATGATATGCAGAACTACCTGTATTTATTAACCCTTTTCCGTACAATGCCGCCTTTTAACGCCCCTGGGAAAGAAGCCTTTTGAAAAGATTGTGGGAAAAGGAGAAAATGCTGGTAACCAGCATTTTCTCCTTTTCCCACAATGTTTTCTACTCTATCAAAGAAAAATTGCACCATTTGAGCCACACTGAAATTTGAACAAAACTAAAATTTTGTCGTCTGGTAAAGGGTTAACCCATAGTCTGCTAAGCACGACTCACTGACCTTCTGCGGACAGCATAGATCAAGATCAGACTGTATGGAACATGCAGTCTGATCTTGGATCTACACTGTCCAATAAGGAGATATCTCTCCTCCAAAAATATCTTTGAAATAGGCAAATTGGGGTTTTTACTCTCAGATGGAAAGTTTCATTTCTTTTACTTAGCAGGAGAGGGTTAAACCTTTTGCCACACAATCCTGAGTTTAAACAACCCTTAAAAGAAGAAGCCTTTGTAAAACATTGCAGGAAAAGAAATCTGGTAACAAGCATTTTCTCCTTTTCCCACAATGTTTCCTACCCTTTAAAGACAAATCCCATCATTTAGCCACCTTTAAATTGTCGTCTGCAAAAGCTGTCAAACTAGAAAAGTCTAAAATTTTGTTATAAGGACTTAACCCATTAAATGCCCCGTCTTAGTATTTAGTGATGCTTTTGTACAGATTGTAGATTATGATCGAACAGCACAGAAAATACAATATTTTATTTTAGATCTACACTGTACCCTATTTTGTTATTTATTTTTTTCACAAATCAGCCATGATGTTCAGACAAAGGTGTGTTTTCCTGTGGTCTCGAAAGGTCTAAGAGGTACTTTAATTCTCTTTCATTTCTTGGAACAGTCTGAGAATCTCGTTATTGTGATAATAAAACACTGGGCAAGTCATTACTTTTGATATAGATTTTTGTTAATTTGCTGATCCTTTTCTTTGCCTGAGGCGTCAAAAGTAGATTCTTAGTAATTGGCATATGAAGCCTTACCATGCTCACTTTTGCATTTGTTGGGGTTATTTTTGGCTCTCTATGGGTTAATACCACACAGAATGTGCAGTCTGATCTGTGATCTGCAGCCTCAGTTATTTGAGTCTCATCTAAGACCAGAGTGTCTGTTCATTTGCAGTGGAGTTGCAGTTTTGGAAAAACAGTTGATGGGGAAAGAGCTTGGCTGTAACAAAAGAAATTCAACGGAATGAACTTTTCTCCAAACTTACTAAAGTTTAGACCCATACCTATTGACAGGGGTTGCAGGTAGCAAATTCAGTGTGACTCAAATTATATGGGCTTAATCTCCTAAAGGACAGAAAACATCATGGTAGAAGAAGAAAATGCTGGTTACCAGTATTCTCTCCTTTTCTTATGATTTTTTCACAGCCCCTCTGCCTCTCTTTTGTTTGATGAAGATTTAAAATAGCAATGTTTTGAGGGGTTATTTTACTGTCTGAAATGCTCTTTTCATTTTTTTTTTAAACAAAGAGTAATGTAACCTTTACAGATGACAGATTGAAGGCATTTACAGACCACAAATTTAACCTAGCTTAAAAAAGTTGATTTCTATCTTTGAAATGATGGAAAACATTGCGGGTATAGGAGAAAATGCTGGTTACCAGCATTTTTACCTTTTTCCTAAATGTTTTCAGTAGCGTACAGGACTTGAGAACAAGAGGTTGATGGTTCGATGCCCGGCTTGGCCAATTTCTTTCCGAGGATTGATGATTGTCATCGCGACGGGATTCATTCCTCTCTCACCGCTGACCATTGTTTCGACTATGGTTATGTGGGAAAGCAGCCAGTGGCTAGGAAAGAATACTGTGCGGAGTACTGGTAAAAGGAACTCCAGGAAAGCATTGATGGGTGCACTGGCTGCTGTGATATAACTGAATTAATGTTGAAAACGGTGTTAAACTTCACATAATCAATCAATCAGTCTAACTCTTTTCCAGAAAAACATTTTGGATTCTTCAACACTGAAAGCATTTGCACGCAATAAATAAAATGTGGCTTAAACCATTTGATTGTTCTATGGAAGACTAGAAAAGGGAGGAAATGCTGACAGTTAGCATTTTGTACTTTTCCCACAATGGTTTCAATAGCCTAGTGCCCTAGGTTTGGATTTTATTGATTGATTGTCTCGTGTTTGACGCCGTTTTCAACATTATTTCAGCTATATCACGGTGGCCAGTGCACCTATCCATGCTTTCCTGGAGTTTCTTTTACCAGTACTCTGCACAATATTCTTTCCAAGCTACTGGCTGCTTTACCACATAACCATCGTCGAAACAATGGTCAGCGGTGAGAGAGGAATGAATCCTGTCGCGATGACTATCATCAATCCTCGGAAAGAAATTGGCCAAGCCGGGGATCGAACCAGCGACCTCCTGTTCTCAAGTCCTGTACGCTACCGACTGAGCCACGGGGCTTGGCCCTAGGTTTGGAACATGATGAAACTATTTGATTGAAGGTAGAGATGTTCAGGCTTCAGAAGAAAAAACAGGATTACCTATTGGTCAGATAACCCTTCACCAAAACAATCCCAAGTTGGAACAACCATCAAGAAAGTTTTAAAAAACATTGTGGAAAAAGGAGAAAATGCTGGTTACCAGCATTTTCTCCTTTTCACACAATGTTTTACAACTTGTCATAGTCAAATCTTACTACTAATTAGTCTTGTACAGATTGCTTTCGATTCTGACAAGTCTAAAATTTTTCTCATCAGGTAAAGAGTTGTGAGAACAGAAAGGTCAAACAGGAAAACTGATCGATGGTATGGGTAATCAACAATAATGTTCCACTCATTATATCTTCTGCAGAGAAGTTTGGGCAGAGACTTGAGAAGACAATCCTTAACCCTTTACTACACAATACCGAGTTTTAACGACGCCAAGGTAAAGGACTTCTGGAAACATTATGGGAAAAGGAGAAAATGCTGGTAACCAGCATTTTCTCCTTTTCCAACAATGTTTTCTACCCTTTCAAAGGCATATTTTATAATTGGTGCATTATTTAAGTTGTTGTCTGCAAGTACTTTCAATTTGGATGGCTCTAAAATTTTGTTGTGTGGTGAAGAGTTAAAACACCCTCTGTGTAAAATATGGTCCATGAACATGAAATGAGGTATAGATTGTTGATATTTCTTGGAAAATTGCGGCAAAAGTTCATTTTGCTTATTATGAGCCTCATTGTTTTGAAATCTGTTTTAATGCAAGCTGGCAAAAGTCATGTGCAGAAGGCAATCAGGTAAAAGTGACTTAACTCCTTACCACACAGTCCCGACTTTTATCGACCCTGGGAAAGAAGCCTTTTGAAAATATTGTGGGAAAAGGAGAAAATGCTGGTAACCAGCATTTTCTCCTTTTCCCACAATGTTTTCTACCCTTTCCAAAACAAATTTCAATTCTTGAGTTGCATTTAATTTGTAGTCTGCAAATACTTTCAATTTGGACTAGTCTAAAATTTTGTCGTTTGGTAAAGAGTTAATTAGTTACAGATCACTGAAGCTGAGTTGTCTGCTGGATCTATGAGTCTATAATGAGTTTTCTTATTGACAGCTTCCCTGATTGGTTTTTTCAAAGAAATTCCTTTTGTTTGGTTTGTTTGTGCCAGTGTAGATCAATACCAGTCTGCTTGCAGTCTGACCTTAGATCTACATTGTCTGTTTTTGTGAGACAGTGTGGATAAGAGCAGTCTTGAAGTTCAAAGTATTTACTATTTGAGGATAACTAAGTGTTATTTCTAAAATTGAAAATGCATTCTGGGCACCCTAAGGCTTTATTTACTGAAATATTAGGATTTGTCTGCAGCATGGATGTCAAGCAGCGGATTTCACAGCAAAAAGAACCAAATTATGGATCAGTTTTCATTTTTTAGCTCCAATGCAGTCTTTTTTTTTATTTATTTGACTCTGTTTACCAAACGACAAAATTTTAGACTGGTCCAAATTGAAAGCAATTGCAGACGACAAAACAAAATTTATGTGATTGAAAATAAATTTGTTTTGGAAAGAGTAGAAAACACTGTGAGAAAAGGAGAAAATGCTGGTTTTTCTCCTTTTCCCTCAAGGTTTTCAAAAGGCTTCTTTCACATGGTGGTTGAAAATCTGGATTGTGTGGTAATTTGAGTTAAAATTTAATCAGCGGGTGCCTCCTACCTCTGTTCAACAATTTACAGTTCTCTTGCAACCATGAGGAAGAGGGCTTTTGAAAGTATTGTTGAAAAAAGGATAAAATGCTTCTAACCAGCATTTTTTCTAGTCTTTGAAATACAATTTTCATCATTTGAGCCACATCTCAAATTTTGTTGTCTGCAAATTCTTTCAATATGGGCATGTCCAAAATCTTGCTGCCTTGTAAAAGAGTTAAACAGGTTTCAGTTTTATATCTCAACTTACATGTTATATCAACCTAACTCTTTTCCAGACAATGAAACCTTAGATTTGTCTAAATTGAAAGCACTGACAGATGAAGAAATGAATGTGACTCAAAAATTGTAATTTGTTTTGTAGGTATAGCCCACACATTTGGCGCAAGTACTGGTATGGTTTCCAGGTTGCAGAATTGAGAGAGATTAGTATAAGTTTTAAGAACTTGTTTCTCAATCGATGTAACATAAATGTTTAAACTAAGTATAGAAAACATTGTTTGAAAAAGAGAAAATGGTAGTAACTAGCATTTTCTCCATTTCCCACAATGTTTTCACAATTTTTTCCCTAGGGAATCTCAAAGTAGAGGGTTAAACCTCATCCTTCATGTGAAATGCTTACATCATGCATGACACGAACAACAATCTTCATGATAAACGTGCACATTTCACATCAGTTATGAGGCATACTTTTTTTCCAGTTTAGACATGATTATGTAAGGGGCAAGTTTTAGGGGATTGTAGAAAACTTTAATGATGTCTTGAAACTTGCACTGTCATATTCAGCTCTACTTACTCAAGTCCTCATCATATTTGTGTCTGTCTTCGTTCTTAGTTCCACTTCCAACTTCATCTCTGATACTACAGAAAGTGCAGTCTTGGATAAACCTCCTGTCTAAAACTAATATGGGTCAGATACCATTAACCCTGTACCAGACGACAAAATTTTAGATTTGTCAAAATTGAAAGCATTTGCAGACTACAATCTCAATGCGGCTCAAATGGGTGCAATTTTCTCTTGATAGGGTAGAAAACATTGTAGGAAAAGGAGAAAATACTGGTTACCAGCATTTTCTCCTTTTCCCACAATGTTTTCAAAAGGCCTCTTTCTCAGGGTTTGTTAAAAGATGGCATTTTGTGGTAAAGGGTTAAAGGTTTGATACAAGGGCACTGTAGAACAATCGGTTACAGACTCTTGGATGGAATTTAAATCTTCAGAAAAAAACCTGAGGTAAATATGCAGGATGACACATTTGAAAATTACCAATTGTGATTTTGATGGCATGTAATTGTCATAAGCACAATCATATTCTTGTCTGTAGAGCAGTCACCTTTGGTCAAAGGCCATGAAATAACCTTCAGAGTACAACACTATGATTTATTATGAATCGTTTATTAGGTTCTGAAGCCAGAGTAAACGGTAGCTGTTAGCTGTATGTACCAACCATTCATTTCAATTTTGAACTTCCAAGAACATGCAGCCATTTGATTGGCTAGAACATGATGTTACGGATTTCAAATAAGAACATTATTTAGTGTGGTTGGTGAATACAGACTCAGAACTGAGAATGTTTGAGGCTTAAGTTACTTTTGTGGGCTGGTGTAGATCAAACCATGAAGCAGAATATTTGTAGTTGCAAGATGTTGATTATATACATGAAATTAGGGAGTTTTTTTCTATACCCTTAGAGTGCCAAATAAACCCACTGGACATTTTCATTCTAGAATAAGATGCAGGTAATTGCAGTTTTCTCAGCTGATTTTTGTCTGTAGTGTTTCAGCAAATTGGACAGTGTATATCAAAGATCAGACTGCACATTTTGTGCAGTCTGATCTTGATCTACACCAGCCACTAAGGCAACTACAGTAGTAAAAGGTGCTCTAAAGGTTTACTGAGAGAAAATGTGCAATGCATTATTTTACTGTTTCATGATGAAAGGCAATCAACATGATGCATGTAGAATAATTAAACCCTCACTTTAACTCTTTACCACACAGTCCCGAGTTTTAACGACCCTGAGGAAGAAGCCTTTTGAAAACATTGTGGGAAAAGGAGAAAATGCTGGTAACCAGCATTTTCTCCTTTTCCCACAATGTTTTCCGACCTTCCCAAAACAAATTTCAATTTTTGAGTCACATTTATTTTGTCGTCTGCAAATGCTTTCAATTTGGACTAGTCTAAAATTTTATCGTTTGGTAAAGAGTTAAAAAACAAGACAGATAATGAAGGATTGATTGCAGCAATAGAGGGATTTTTCCCTGATAAGAATATAGTTTTTTTATCACTTTGAAGCTTCACTTGATAACACATTGCCACCTGAAGAAAAAATATTTGGTTAACTCTTCCGTAGGACTCATCCATGTGGAAAGCATAAATGTGAACCAAGTAGGGATTTGCCACTGAAAACATTGTAGGGAAAGGAAAAAATGCTGATTACCATCATTTTCTTCTTTTCCCACTATGTTTTCAAAAGTTTTTTTTTTTTTTCAGGTTTGTTAAAACTCTGGAATGTGTGGGAAAGGGTTTAAGAAGCTGCCAAAAACAGATCATGTATAACAGTTTGTTCATGAAGTTATTTGTGCAAGAGATAAGTCCAATGATAATTGATTCGGATTGGTTGGCTGCTTGTAACATTGTCTCCACAAAGAGATTGATGATGGTGTAGGTTGTTCAGGGCTTATCAGCGAACTAATTAAAGCATACTCATTTTATTAGCCAATAGCATGCAAATCTAGAGAATTATAATGAAATTGGAACTGTTGCTTCCATGAGTGAGAGATGCGTATCTCTCTAAAATGATTTTCTTTTGCTTAGCCATAAATCTGATTTTTTTTTATCCTTTCCCACACAATTCTACATTTTAGCAACCTCAAAGAAGACAGTTTTTCAAATTGTAGAAGAAAAAGGAGGAAATGCCAGTAATTATAAATTGCTGCGGGATAATGGATTGTGTGAAGTCAGCGCGTGGTGATCCATAAAATGTGCAAGCATTTCTTAGTGCAACTATATACATGTATCATATAGAGGTGATCTGCCAATGTATGGAGCTTTAGTGGCCTATGGCTAAGCTTCTACAAAGAAGCTTATTATGGTAATTTCTTTCCCCGTTACAAGGCAGGTTAACTTTAGATCTGTCAAAGGAGTTCTACATGGCTCAGTAGTTGAGGTAAAGGACTAGTGATCAAGGGGTCCTCAGTTAAACCCCTACCTGAGGCACCGGGGTTTTTTGTCGGGTGGTTTTGGTCAAGGCACTTCAGATCTCCAGCCCAGTACTGATGACACCCAGAGAACACATTATTATGTCACATTTTGTACATACATGACAGAAATAAAGTTGAAAGGAGCAAAGAACACCATTAATATATGACTTTCCTTGGAAGTGATACAAAACGCTATTTTTTAAGGAAAGAAAAACATCTTTCTTGAATTCTATGGAAAACTCGTGAATTAATTGAATGAATTGCAAAGTAAGTGATTGTTACAAAGAACTGGGGCTGTATTCACCAACCATTCTAAATTGCATTCTTAGCCCGAACTCTACATTTAGAATGTATCGCAATTTTTGGTTGGCTAAATCATATTGATTGGCTTAACCTGATTATGGTTTAGCTAATTAGAATTTGCGATTCTTTCAAATTTAGTAAATTCTTGAAATTAGACTCCGTACCTTATTAAGAATGATTGATGAACATGGTCCTCTAAATTCCCCCCATATTTCAAAAGCTATTTACATGTGGTCCATAAATAATGATTAAGTCTACCTCTGTGAAAAGGTGATTAACTCTTTACCAAACAACAAAATTTTAGACTTTTCCAAATTTTAACCATTTGCAGACAACAAATTAAAGATGGCCCAAATGATGAAATTTCTCATTAATAGGTTAGAAAACATTGTGGGAAAAGGAGAAAATGCTGGTTACCAGCATTTTCTCCTTTTCCCACAATGTTTTCAAAAGGCCTCTTTCTCAGGTTCGTTAAAAGTCAGGATTGTGTGGCAAAGGGTTAAATGCGTTTAATGTATCAACAAAGGTGAGAATATCCATACTGACCCAGGTGGAAACTCTGCTTTTTGTAAATTTTCTGCATGTCCAAGGACCATTCTTGCTCATGATTCAGTCAGTTGTTACACAAAATGGGTCCATATTGTGGGAGAAATTGACTGGTATAATGCACAAGTAAGATGCATTCAACTACCTTTTCCCAGAAGGCCACTCACATATGAGCCATGCTCTGGCAAAAGGGGGCTTAATGCATCTCCGAGATGCATACCAAGCAAGGGATCATATACCTATGGATCCACAATAGCCAAATTTCTTAACCCTTTCCCAAAATGAAAAATTTTGGACTGGTCCAAATTCAAAGAGTTTGCAGACGACAATTTTAAATTTGATGAAAATGGCAGAAAGTTCTCCAAAAGGGTAGAAAACACTGTGGGAAAAGGAGAAATTGCTCGTTACGAGCAATTTCTCCTTTTCCCACAGCGTTTTCAAAAGACTTGTACTGCAGACACGTGAAAACCAGGGCTTGTCTGGGAAAGGGTTAACAATTGACTAATCATGAAGTAGACTCCAGGGCGCTGGACATACAGAGGACTGACTGATAGCAAAAAGTTTTGACCAAGGTCACCCTGAGCAGACTACGCAGGCTAATCTTGGTTGATACTTTTTGCAGATGCATTAAGCACCCTTATCACAGAGCATTGCTCATATATATGTGGCAACCTGATGAACTGTTCTATTTGTTTCAAGCAGAAGGGAGAGGTCATCATGCTTGAAGAATTAAATGCCAAGTTGTCATAGCAATCTTGATAATGTTAGTAAGTGTCATTGAAAAATATTGTTGTGAAAGTTCAATATTCTAAATATTCAAAAATGTTTTCAATTTGAAATAGCTGTATGCTAATGTAATACAAACTATGGTCAACATGTTGTTTGTTGCTCTGTCATTATCATACTTAGTGTATGTTAGATCTACTTATGACAATATATGACATTGATGGTTGAATTTGTAATTAACTATATGAATTAATTAACTGCTAAGAGACTGCTATGAAATTTAACATAAACACATGTAATTCCAATAAGAAGACAAGACACCCACCTTCCCTTTGAGTAATTTTAAAATTTAGACATGCCCAGAACAAAAGGTGTGTTGCAGAAGACAATATTTCATATAAAATATAGTTCAGATGAATGCCTTTGTCCTCTAAAGGTTAGAAAACAATGAGGGGAAAGAATAAAATGCTGGTTACCAACATTTTTCCTTTCCCCTGCAATGTTTTCAAAAGCCTTATTGTTCAGGGTCGTTAAAAATCAAGATAAGTTGGTAAAAGGTTGAAGCATCATATAAGAGAATATCTTCTTGGAAAAGTGGGCTGTGTAGATCATAATTCATATTGCAAGTTTTGTGCATTTATGATCTTGATATTACGATCCCTTTACCCATTACCACACAGTCCAGAGTTTTAAAGATGTTGATGTCCAGAGCTTTTGAAAACATTGTGGGAAAAGGAGAAAATGCTGGTAACCAGCATTTTCTCCTTTTCCCACAATGTTTTCTCCCTTGTTTAAGACAAATCCCATCAATTTAGTCGCATTAGATTTTTTTACTCTACTGCTTTGGATTTGGACATTTAAAAATTTGTTGCTATTTGGTAAAGGGTTTGGGCAACTTGCATTTGCTTAGCATGCTGAGAACTACAATGTACTGGTACTATAAAAGATTGTCTTAAAACGGGACTATTTAAATTTTTACCAAATTTCAAAAATGTTTTGTAACTCAGTAAAGTATGGTAATGGTTTGCAAGCAATCAGTAAAAAAGAAGGAAAAGTGTAAGAAAAAGGAGTTATGCCCATTTGAATTTTTTTCTCGGTGTAGGGACAATTTGGCAACCAACAGGAGTATTCGCCCACCAGCTGATATTGAGGTGCATTTCATCAGCGTTCCCAGACTTCAGTAAGATTCTCACATCCTGGGTCGAAACAATGTTCCAGACTCATCTGAGAAAAATGAATGGACTTAAGTCTGTTAAATGACTAAAGTCCATTTTTTTTATAATCTTTTTGCAGATTTAAGTCTCTTTACCAAACAACAAAATTTTAGACCACTCCAAATTAAAAGCATTTGCAGATGACATTTTAAATGTAGCGCATATGGTGCAATTTTTCTTTGATAGAGTAGAAAACATTGTGGGAAAAGGAGAAAATGCTGGTTACCAGCATTTTCTCCTTTTCCCACAATGTTTTCAAAGGGCTTCTTTCTCAGCATCGTTAAAACTTGGGATTGTGTGGTAAAGGGTTAAGCAAAGTAAGAGACTCAAGTTTTTTCATGAAACCAGGCCCAAGTTTGTATTGTGATGGATGAAAATATTATATGAAGAAACCAATACAAATACCACAAGAGAGCTATCTCAGTCCTGTATTGATTGTTACATTATTTCAAAATAAAATGGCAATAATTTCAGTGAAGGAAGAAAACTTACTGGAGGGTTGTTTATACTACCCACTTGAGGTATACTAGGGTGACTAACAGTGTCCCAGGATATAGATGGCACCAAATGTAAGCAAGAGCCCTTGAGTCTTGGCATTTTACAGGGTGATGCAGCCAAATGTTTGCTATGTAATGGCTTTTAGACACCTGCCCACAGTGTCAAGTTTTGGCATATTCAGTTTTAAGCTTCCTTGAGCGAGAAACGCACAACGTGAGCCGTTGTGATCATGCTGTGTTTTTATAATGTCGTGCATCATACAGGCATCAACAAGTACCTTTTTGTGTTCTGTAAAGACTCCATTTTCAATGTAATACTCGTGAAATTTTGTCTTGATAATATGTAACACCAGTTTGAAATTGGGTCATGTTGGGTCAAAAGTAGGTCACTGGTACAAATCTCTTGTAAACTTGTGTGCACTCTAGAGGCAACATTTTTCTGCCGAAAACTCATGAAGTTAGTCAGAATGGTTGTCTTAATGATATCTCTTACATCCTTGAAATTGGGTCATGTTGGATCAAAAAGTAGGTCACTCTGACAAACTTTAGAAAAACCTTGTGTGCACCCTGGAGGCAAGATTTTATTGCAGTGACCCATGAAACTTGGTCAGAATGTTTGGTATTGACGAAATCTAGCGCAAGGTCAACATTGAGTCATGTTTTTCATCTGATACCCATGGAAGCTAGTCATAATGTTTATCTTGATGATATCTCAGATGAGTGTAAATAAAAAATAGGTCATTGGGACAAATCTCAGAAAAACCTTGTGTGTACTGTAGAGACCATATTTGATACTCATGAAAGTTGGTCAGAATATCTTTGATGACTGTGAAAATAGGTCATGTTGGGTCAAAAAGTAGGTCACTGTGATAAATCTCAGAAAAACATTATTTGCAATCTAGAGGCCAAATTTTTCTGTCAATACTCTGGTGAGATCTTGCAGGAGTTTGATATTGGGTCACAATGGGCCAAAGAGTAAGTCACTGGGACAAATCACAGAAAAGACCTAAAGGCCAGTCAGCAAGGCAGTAATGGGTTATCCATAACCCAACAATTCAGTCTATTTTAAACCACAAGGAAAAAGGCTTGTAAAAAGTTTGTGGGAAAAGGAGAAATTGCTGGTAAACAGCATTTTCTCCTTTTTCCACAATGTTTTCCACCCTTTCTGTAGACAAATCCCCTCATTTTACCAATGTTCAATCTGTTACCTGCAAATGCTTTCAAGTCGTACAAGTCTAAAATATTCCAATTCGTAATGATTTAACCATTTACCACACAATTCCGACTTTTAACGACCCTGAGGGGGAAGCCTTTTGAAAACATTGTGGGAAAAGGAGAAAATGCTGGTAACCAGCATTTTCTCCTTTTCCCACAATGTTTTCTACCCTTCCTAAAAGAAGTTTCAATGCACGAGTTACATTTATTTTGTTGTCTGCAAATGCTTTCAATTTGGACTGGTCTAAAATTTTGTCGTTTGGTAAAGAGTTAAAAGGAATGTATGAAAAAATGAAGTTGGGCGAAACATAACAATGTTAAATATTTACATCCTGGACAAACTTTCACTTGTGGTATAGTTAATTGTTGATAGAGTGTCACCTGGTTAAATTGAAACCGTTAGAACTTTAGGTAGAGCAGCTATAAACCAGTGTCGCTTCTTTAGTAGTTCACTGTGTACGATGACTGACTTGGTTACCACATATTTCCAAGTTTCACGACCCCAAAGAACAATGCTTTTGAAAACATTGTGGGAAAAGTAGAGGTAAACCAGCAATTTCTCCTTTTCCCACAATGTGTTCTACCCTTTCTGAGAGAAATTTTGTCATATATGAGACAGATTTGATTTATCATCTGCAAATGCTTTCATTTTGGACCAGTCTAAATTTATTTCCTTGGGTAAAGAGTCAAGAGGTTACAAAAAATTGATGATGACATAAATATACCTGAGTTACCCATTCTGTGTTTTTTGTTTTCGACCTTTGTGTGTGTATAAGTGACTCCGGACCATGGTTTAAGTATACTTAGTAATAAGTTTGGCATTGCACAAATATTGATGGAAAACTATCTGTCATTCCATTGTTAATTTCACCATACTGCTTAATTTGACCTGTTGTGAATTTTTAGCTCACCTTAGCACAACGTGCTAAAGGTGAGCTATTGTGATCGCCCTATGTCCGGCGTCCGTCGTCCGTCATCCGTCAACAATTTCTTTAAACATCTTCTTCTCCTAAACCACTGGGCCAATCTTGATGAAACTTGGCAGGGATGTTCCTTGGGTGAAGCTCTACCAAAATTGTTCAAAGAATTAAATTCCACCCACAACTCTGGTTGCCATGGCAACAAAAAGGAAAAAAAAGCAAAATCTTGGAAAATCTTCTTCTCTGAAACTAGAAGGCGCAGAGCTTTGATATTTGGTATGTAGCATCTCCTAGTGGACCTCTACCAAGTTTGTTCATTTGATGCCCCTGGGGTCAAAACTGGCCCCGCCCCAGGGGTCACAAGTTTGAGCATAGTAACAAAGAAGGAAAACTTTAAAAATCTTCTTCTCTGAAACTTGAAGGCATAGAGCTTTGATATTTGGCATGTAGCATCTCCTAGTGGACCTCTACCAAGTTTGTTCATATGATGCCCCTGGGGTCAAAACTGGCCCCGTCCCGGGGGTCACAATTTCCAACATAGGAACAAAGAAGGAAAACTTCAAAAATCTTCTTCTCTAAAACTAGAAGGCATAGAGCTTTGATATTTGGCATGAAGCATCTCCTAGTGGACCTCTACCAAGTTTGTTCATATGATGCCCTTGGGGTCAAAACTGGCCCTGCCCCGGGGGTCACAAGTTCGAACATAGGAACAAAGAGGGGAAACTTTAAAAATCATCTTCTCTGAAACTGGAAGGCGTAGAGCTTTGATATTTGGTATGTAGCATTGCCTAGTGGACCTCTACCAAGTTTGTTCATATGATGCCCCTGGGGTCAAAACTGGCCCCACCCCGGGGGTCACAAGTTTGAGCATAGTAACAAAGAAGAAAAACTTTAAAAATCTTCTTCTCTGAAACTTGAAGCCGTAGAGCTTTGATATTTGGCATGTAGCATCTCCAAGTGGACCTCTATCAAGTTTGTTCATATGATGTCCCTGGGGTCAAAACTGGCCCTGCCCCGGGGGTCACAATTTCCAACATAGGAAAAAAGAAGGAAAACTTTAAAAATCTTCTTCTGTAAAACTAGAAGGCATAGAGCTTTGATATATTGCATGATGCATCTCCTAGTGGACCTCTACCAAGTTTGTTCATATGATGCCCTTGGGGTCAAAACTGGCCCTGCCCCGGGGGTCACAAGTTTCGAACATAGGAACAAAGAAGGAAAATTTTAAAATTTTTCTTCTCTGAAACTGGACAGCGTAGAGCTTTGATATTTGGTATGTAGCATCTCCTAGCAGACCACTACCAAGTTTGTTCATATGATGCCCCTGGGGTCAAAACTGGCCCTGCCCTGGGGGTCACAAGTTTGAGCATAGTAACAAAGAAGGAAAACTTTCAAAATCTTCTTCTCTGAAACTTGAAGGCATAGAGCTTTGATATTTGGCATGTAGCATCTCCTAGTGGACCTCTACCAAGTTTGTTCATATGATGCCCCTGGGGTCAAAACTGGCCCCACCCCGGGGTCACAATTTCCAACATAGGAACAAAGAAGGAAAACTTTAAAAATCTTCTTCTGTAAAACTAGAAGGCATAGAGCTTTGATATTTCGTATGTAGCATCGCCTAGTAGACCTCTACTAAGTTTGTTCATAAGATGCCCTTGGGGTCAAAATTGGCCCTGCCCCGGGGGTCACAAGTTCGAACATAGGAACAAAGAAGGAAAACTTCAATTTTTTTTTTTCTCTTAAATGGGAAGGCATAGAGCTTTGATATTTGGTATGTAGCATCTCCTAGTGGACTTCTACCAAGTTTGTTCCAAGGATGCTGCTTGGGTCAAAACTGGCCCATCCCCTGGGGTCACAAGTTCGAACATAGGAACAAAGAAGGAAAACTTTAAAATTCTTCTTTTCTGAAACCGAAAGGTGTGGCGCTTTGATATTTGGTATGTTGCATCTCAGAGTGGACCTCTACCAAATTTTTTTTTTCACATGATGCCCCTGGATCAAAACTGGCCCTGCCCCAGGGGTCGCAAGTTCGAAGATAGGAACAAAGAAGGAAAACTTTAAATTTCTTTTTCTCTTAAACGGGAAGGTGTACGGCTTTGATATTTGGTATGTAGCATTTCCTAGTGGACCTCTACCAAGTTTGTTCATATGATGCCCCTGGGTCAAAACTGGCCCAGCCCCGGGGGTCACAAGTTCGAACATAGGAACAAAGAAGGAAAACTTTAAAATTCTTCTTTAAAACTGGAAGGCATAGAGCTTTGATATTTGGTATGTAGTGATTCTCTTCTAAGTTTGTTTGCCCATCTAAGCGCAACAAGTTCATTGAGTTCAAAATTGGGTCATCTTGGGTCATAAACTAGGTCACTAGGTCAAATTAAAGAAATACCTTGTTGGCACTCTCAAGGCCACATTATTTGCTCAATTGCCTTGAAAATTAGTTAGAAAGTTTGTCTTTATAAAGTCTCACATAAGATTAATTTGGGTCAACTTGGGTCATAAACTAGTTCACTGGGTCAAATTAAGGAAATACCTTGTTTGCACTCTGGAGGCCACATTTATTGCTCAAATGACCTGAAATTTGGCCAGAATGTTTGTCTTGATGAAATACCAGATGAGTTTGGATTTGGGTCACCTGGAACCATAAACTAGGTCACTAGGTCAAAATAAAGAAATACCTTGTGGGCACTCTAGAGGCCACATTCTTTGCTTAATTGCCTTGAAAATTGGTCAGAATGTTTGTCTTTGTAAAATCTCACATGAGTCTGAATTTGGGTCAACTGGGGTCATAAACTAGGTCGCTTGGTCAAATTAAAGAAATAGCTAGTGGGCACTCTAGAGGCCACATTTATTATTCATATGATTTGAAAATTGGTTAAAATGTTTCTTTTGATATAGTCAAAGACCAGTTCAAATTTGGGTCACCTGAGGTCATAATCTAGGTCACTAGGTCAAATTAAAGAAATATCTTTAGGGCACTCAAGGCCACATTTTTTGCTCAATTGACTTGAAAATTGGTCAGAATGTTTGTCTTCATGAAATATGAGTTTGAAATTGGGTCACCTGCAGTCAAAAACTAGGTCACATGGTCAAATTAAAAAAAAACCTTAAAGGCACTCTACTAAGGTGAGCGACCCAGGGCCATCATGGCCCTCTTGTTTACTCTTGCTTTAAACCATTTACTGTGCATTAACATGTTTTGACGAACCCTTTGAAAAAAAAATGTGGAAAAAGGAGAATTTTTTTCTTTGCCTAAGATGTTTTCAGCTCACCATCATTTCAGCCATGTTTGATTTGTCATCTGCACTTAATGCTTTTAATTTTGAAAAAGGCTTAACTCTTTACCAAACGACAAAATTTTAGACTTGTCCAAATTCAAAGCATTTACAGACGACAAAATCGTGACTCAAAATTAGAAATTTATTCTGGGACGGGTAGAAAACATTGTGGGAAATGGAGAAAATGCTGGTTACCAGCATTTTCTCCTTTTCCCACAATGTTTTCAACTGGCCTCTTTCTCAGGGTTGTTAAAAGTCAGGATTGTGTGGTAAAGGGTAAAATTGTTCTGCCAGACTTCAGGTGCTATATTAGCCAGTGTATCTCAAGGTCGGACTGCATTAAATATGTTGTTTTGGTTTTTATCTACACTGTCTAAAACATGATGTAATTCGGCTACAATTTGCTCAAATTATTGCAGTATTCAGATTCCATCACTGGCTAAATGTAATTAACACTTCGTGGTGCAAAGTAGTTTCCTCTTTGATGTGCTATACTTGAAAAAACTAAAACCTTACCTCTTTACCAAACAACAAAATTTTGGCCTTGTCCAAATTGAAAGCATTTGCAGACAACAATATAAATTTAACTGAAAAATTAGAATTTGTTTTGGGAAGGGTAGAAAACATGGTGGGAAATGGAGAAAATGCTGGTTACCAGCATTTTCTCCTTTTCCCACAATGTTTTCAAAAGGCTTCTTTCTCACAGTCATTAAAAGTCGGGATTATCTGGTAAAGGATTAAGTATTGTAGACAGAAGGGATGAACAACACATTTTAACAAAGATCTTTTTATACAGCTACAAGGAGAAAATTGATTGAAAATCCCAAAATACCGTTACAATAGATTTAGGGAGTATGGTTGCTGACATTGAAGTAGCAGTTGGCTTGTCAAGTTGGTAACCTATATGCGTACATTTATAAACACAGTTGAGTGCCTGCCAAAGGTAGTTGGTATTTTTGGATCAAGCAGAACGTATTGTTCAATATTAGATCTGTCGACAGATGAATTAGTATTATTGTGGATTAGTTAAGCCAGTAAAATATATTTTTGTGAGTGTGTTATATTTTCCAACAAAACATTTCAAGTGTTTTGGTGTTTTACAGCTTTGAAATGGAGTATTAATTTTCATGGTGCAGTTAATTCAGGTAATTAGAAATGAATCATTTTGAAGTTTACCATAGGTACAAAACTGTTACATTATTATACATGTCATATTTGTTTACATTTTGGGCTAGATGAAAAATGAAACCATTTTGGGGTTTTATTAACCCTCATTCATAGTTGCCTTTGCGGTCAGTGTACGTGCAGCCTGATCGTTGATTTGCACTGTCCACTTTTCTGAAACCCTGTAGACAAAACCAAACATGAAATTACAATTACTTTGGTGGTAGGCACCCATCAAATCGGATTATGTTCATTTTCTCAGAAATACCTAGTAATAGGCAAGAGACATAGGATTAGCTGTAGCTTCTAATTAATCCACATTTTGGAATTCCTCATGAATGTAAGTATGGTTCTGTTTGAGACCTGGGTCCGTATTCACCAACCATTCTTAAGAACATTCTTGGTCTTGTTCTTCAAAATTTTCCAAATTTGAAAGTAACACACCTTCTGATTGGCTAAACCATACGGTTTAGCCAATCAGAAGGTGTGTTACTTTCAAAATTGGAAAATCTTGAGGAGTAAGTCTAAGAACGTTCTTAAGAATGGTTGGTGAATACGGACCCTGATCTCGCTGCCAGAGGTTCAGATGAAAAGGGTGTTAGCAACATTTAAAATCAGTAATTCTCATAACTGCCTTTGTTTTAGGTTCTTATTAACCCTTAAAGTGCTGGAACCAACTTAACTTGTTATAGCTGACAGTGTAGATCAAGATCAGACTGCACAGAATGTGCAGTCTGATCATTGATCTACACTCTCAGCTACTTCATTACATTTTCTGGCTAAAACAACCATGAATTGACAATATTTTTGATGTTTTTTCTTCATTGAAAAGGTCCATTTCATAAATTAAGCACTGTAAAGGTTAACCCTTATCCTGCAAGTTAAACTGAAACTTTCAAACAGATCGTAAAAACCAAAATAATGCTCTGTCAAATGTATGTTTTAGAGAAAAATATCTCCTTACTGGATCCAAAATCAGGCTGTACATTTTCTGCAGTCTGATCTTGACCTATATTGTCCGCAAAAAGTCAGTCAAGCTTAGCAGCCTTAGAGTTAGTAATGTCCGGAAGAGACATTACTGAAAAGTGTCCTCAACCCAGGTCTTTGAAAAAATATTGGAATAGGAGAAAATACTGCTTACCAGCATTTTCTACTTTTGAAAATGTTCTTCAAAAGCCTTCTTCCCAAGTGTGTTAAAATATTGGATATTCTGGTCAAAAGTTAAACTACGACATTGCTGAAAATGGCTTTACTCCTGTTCCCTTTTGACACCTCTTCAGTGTGGAGGGGTTAAAACAAACAAAAGAGGTGTTAAACAAAACATTGAAGAATTGCTCAAAAGAATTGCATATGAGGAGATGGCTTAACCCTTTCCCAAACAAGCCCTGGTTTTCACGTGTCTGCAGTACAAGTCTTTTGAAAACACTGTGGGAAAAGGAGAAATTGCTCGTAACGAGCAAATTCTCATTTTCCCACAGTGTTTTCTACCCTTTTTGAGACCTTTCTGCCATTTTCATCAAATTTAAAATTGTCGTCTGCAAACTCTTTCAATATGGACCAGTCCAAAATTTGTCGTTTGGGAAAGGGTTAAGGCAAAAACAAAGAAAAAACAGTATTTCAGTACATCTGTTCCATTGAAATACTTAATTAACTCATTTCCTGCTGAAAGAAATTTGCAGCAAACTATTAAAGATGAGGTGTGCTTTGGCAGAAGGAGGTTTATGCATCTCTGTAATGCATTGTACCATGCAAGTTATTACATAATTGTGGATCCATAAAATTCATTTTGTCTAACAACCGACTGAATCATTATGTAGACTGGTCCTTTGATGTGCAGAAAATTTACCAACAGCAAAAGTTTGGAACCATGTCAGCCTCTGTCAGGACTGCGAGGGCTTGATGGGTCAATATACTTTTTGCAGAAGTATTAAAGCCCCTTTTTCACAGAGCATGGCTCAGATGTATATGTAACCTATTCTAGTGCTAAGTTTTGTAGCCATTGGACCAAATGAGGACATGGTATCAAAAGAAGACATTGTCATTATGTTTTTAAAAGTGCAAGGCAGAAAGGGTCATCTTCTAGGGTATTGATAATGCCCTGCAGAATCTGCATGATAATATCTTGGTTCAAGTTTTAGTACTGTGAGCAAAGCCCTGAGCTGGGTAGCTCAGTCACTGGTAAGTGTATAATCTGACTCATGACCTGGTGGTTGTGAGTTCGATACCTGATTGAGGCAAACTATTTTTCTGGCAATTTTTTGCCTCTCACCTCTGATGCATGTGAGAAAAGTAGCCAGTGCCTTGGAAAGAAAGTTGTGTCTGTACTGGTGTGAGAAAGCCAGGAAACACTGACCACCTTGATATGACCTAAGTTGTTAAAACGGGGTTTAACTCCAATTAACCCTTTACCACACAATCCTGACTTTTAATGTCCCTGAGAAAGAAGCCTTTTGAAAACATTGCGGGAAAAGGAGAAAATGCTGGTAACCAGCATTTTCTCCTTTTCCCACAATGTTTTCTACCCTTCCAAAAGCATATTTCAGTTCTTAAGTCACCTTTATTTTGTCGTCTGCAAATGCTTTTCAATTTGGTCCAGTTTAAAATTTTGTCATTTGGTGAAGGATTAAGTCAACAGTAAACAATCCTAGGATAGAATGTTTCCAACCAATGGATCCTTGTCTAAGTGTAACAAGGTCAAACAGCACTTGGCCTGGCCAGCTATATGTCAATAACATTTTGTAATAACAATGCCTTGACTATAACAAGGTCAGGATTTGGATGTCACAGAGTTCTGATTCTTTTGTCTCTTTCATATTGTGATCTATTGCAAGGTGTTGATGATTATCAGAAGTTATCTAGGTTAGTGGTTATTTCGAATGAAAGTGCTTTCATAGCCCAATGAATGTGCCCAGTCAATGTGTGGGGCATGCACATTGGTAAATTTAAGTGGAGAAAGCTCCCTCAATTTTGGTTTCATTGTATTTTACCCTTTACCACACAATCCTGAGTTTTAACAACCCTGTGGAAATAGCCTTTTGGGAAAACTTTGTGGGAAAAGGAGGAAATCCTGGTAACCAGCATTTTCTCCTTTTCCCACAAAGTTTTCTTACACTTTCACAGACAATTAGCATCATTTCAGCAAAATTTAATATCTGCAAAAGCTTTCAATTTGGTTAGGAGTTAACCCTTTACCAAACAACAAAATTTTGAATTGGTCCAAATTGAAAGCATTTGCAGACGACAAAATAAATGATACCAAAAAATTGAATTTTGTTTTGGGAAGGGCAGAAAACATAGTGGGAGAAGGAGAAAATGCTGGTTACCAGCATTTTCTCCTTTTCAAACAATGTTTTCAAAAGACCTCTTTGTCAGTGTTGTAAAGATTCGGGATTGTGTGTTAAAGAGTTAAACATTGAGATACTAATATCAGTTATCCATCTTGTCTTATTCATTTGGCAATCTGAGAGTAAATGCTTAACATAATATTACAATTTGTGTTTAAAAACGTGTCCACAGCTAGTGACAGTACTACGAAATCCATGTCAGAAAAAAGAAAAATTGTGACAATATTTACTACTGTATCAGAGACTTCCAGTTCAATTGTGCCAATTTTGAATATGTCATTTACAGATGCATTTCAGTTTGAAATAAGAATTGTCTAAAATTTATTATTTTGAAAAAGGCTGAGAAAACATGCAATCATTGATCTATAGACACCTCTTGAGTAATTTACTAGAATTGTGAACAGGCTTTTCGAAAATATCAGGAAATGTTCATGCAAAGCTTATGAAGGAGATTCATGAATAGTTCATGAACTGTGCATAAACTAGAAATTGAGTAACATTAATGAACAATTCTCTAACTAGTTCATGACCTGTACATGAACAGTTTTTTAATCAGATCAGCGACATTTCGTCCAAAACCAAAACCACATTCGCCGAAAACAATCCCTAGCCCTGACACTTATCCTAACCCAGACGAATTGTGGCTTAAGTCTTCCTCCCAGACAGAGCTTTTCATGAAATAAATCTAGGAATTTAGCAAACAGTATTGTAAAATATACATGGGTTTCAACAAAAGACCCTTTCGATGAAATGTCATGCACCCTTTAATCAACAAGTTTAAGTTTATGAGATGCTGCTCCATCCATGAATTGTGCTTTAACCTTTAGAGCGCTGAATTTATGAAATAAACCTTTTCAGTGAAGAAAATCATCTGAAATATTGTCATTTCAGGGTTGTTTCAGCCAGAAGGTGTATTGAAGTAGCTGACAGTGTAGATCAAAGATCAGACTGCACATTTTGTGCAGTCTGATCTTGATCTACACTGTCAGCAGAAACAAGTTAAGTTGGTTCCAGCGCTCTAAGGGTTAACTCTTTACTACACAATCACGACTTTAACGACCCTGAAAGAGAAGCCTTTGGAAAACAATTTGGGTAAAGGAGAGAATGCTGGTAACTAGCATTTTCTCCTTTTCCCATGTTTTCTATCCTATCAAAGACAAAAAACATCTTTTTAGTAACATTTAATGTTTCGTCTGCAAATGCTTTCAAACTGGACAAGTCTATGATTTTGTTGTGTGGTAAAGAGTTAACAAACATGAAGTCAGTTTAAGCCTTGAAAAAATGCATTGCTTAAATTTTTGTCTTTTTAAAATGATCCCATGTTTTTACAAAGTGTAACAAACATTTTAAAAACATTGTTGTAGAAGGAGAAAAAGCTTACAGCCAGTATTTTCTCCCTGCTCCACGTCACTTTCTACCCTTGCAAAGACAGATTCCAGCAGTAGGGTCACATCCAAACTGTGGTCTGCAAATGCTTTGAAAAAGAACAAGTCTCATCCTATTGTCTGGTAAAGTGTTAGAGCCACTAGGACTATCGGTGATTTGGTGATTAGGACACAGTACTGAGATTTTACGACCATGTCAGGGAGGAAGATTTTAAAAACACTGCCGAAAAAGTAGAAAATGCTGGTAACCAGCATCCAACAGTGCTTTCTACCTTAACGGGGACAAAGACAGATTTCATCATTTGGTTCCCCTTTAATGTTTCGTCTACAAGAGCTTTTGATTTTGACCAGTCTAAAATTTTGTTGTTTGGAAAAGATCTGCAGGTGATCAGCACAGATCCGGCCTCCATATTAATGGCTTAACAAAGTTTGAATAAGCTTTTCTGTTGAAGAAGAAATTTTGAACACTACAATATTCGGCCAGTTCACAAT
This sequence comes from Tridacna gigas, assembly GCA_945859785.2. Classification (NCBI taxonomy): domain Eukaryota; kingdom Metazoa; phylum Mollusca; class Bivalvia; order Cardiida; family Cardiidae; genus Tridacna; species Tridacna gigas. The sequence continues at coordinate 61,528,308 of OX244032.2, forward strand.
AATAAAGCCAGTCATTGAATGACAGCAATTGAACTGTCATTTGACCCTTTGAGAACGTAATGATTGAATTTTTTTCTATCTGTGGTATCAGCCCAGTCCAGTCAAGTTTAAGGGTGTGTTGGCCAGATTATGAAGATCAAACATCGCTTGATCTGCACTTTGGAGAAGCAAGAACGTGCTTTGTGCAAACCAGTATTTGAGATGGGGGAAAAAAGTTACATGGTGTTCTATATTAGTTGGGACTAGTTTGTGAAAAAGTCATAATTCTAATGTCTTTGATGAAATAAGTATTTGTTTTATTTGAAAAAGATGAACTAAAATGCAAACTACAAGCCATATCACAAGACAATGCATTAAGTTGGAATATGGGGAAATCTGTTCGAAAAATCCACTGTGAGTGGTATCCGAAATACTAATTATGAATGACACATAGCAAAAATAATGTTCAACGAAACGTTAAATAGATCAAAAGAATCTTGTTATACATTGTTTTATAAAAATGTATGTCTTACCTTTAACCACTATGTTAATTAGCTTATTGGATTGTTTTATACTGAGAACATCTTTACCTTTAGAATGGCGAATTAAGAACTCATCTGACATTTTGTATCTAGAAAGAAAACTTTACTAACTCTTTACCAAATGATGAAATTTTAGACTGAACCAAATTGAAAGCATTTGCAGACGACAAATTAAGTGTTGCTAAACTGATGATTTCTCTTTTTGGTAAGGTAGAAAACATTGTAGGAAAAGGAGAAAATGCTGGTTACCAGCATTTTCTCCTTTTCCCACAATGTTTTCAAAAGTCTTTTCTTTCAGGGTCATTAAAAGTCAGGATTGTGTGGTAAAGAGTTATGACACAATCACAAGTTATAACAACTCTAAGAGCGAGACTGCTTTTAAAAACATTGTAGGAAAATACTGATAACCAGCTGAGGGCTACTTCTCCCTTTTAACCTGCAAATGCTTTGACTTTGTACAAGACTAAAATTTCATCATTTTGATAAAGAGTTAAATAGAATGCAGCATGGTTGTTTTCAGCCAGAAATTTAGTTTCAGCAAGATTGACAGTGAATATCAAAGGTCAGGCTGCATGTTTTTGTGCAGTTTGATCTTGATCTACACTGTCAGCTAAGGCAGCTGAAGATGTAATGGGTGCTTTTTGGCTTAACTCTTATACTGTGAAATAAATGATAGGAAAACACAAGACAAAATTTTAGACTTGCTGAAATCAAAAGCATTTGCAAACGCCAAATTTATTGTGGTTCATATGATGGGATTTGTCTTTGAAGGGGTAGAAAACATTGTGGGAACAGGATGAAATGCTGGTTACCAGCATTTTCTCCTTTTCTTACAATGTTTTCAAAAGGCTTCTTTGTCAGGTTTGTTAACCCTTAAGGCGCCTTTCACAACTGTAGTTGCATTTGCGGCCAGTGTAGATCAGGCTGTACAAAACATGCAGCCTGATCTTTGATCTACACTGTTCACTTTGCTAAATCACTATAGACAAAAGTAACCATGAAATAGCAATTATTTTGGTTGTATTTCTTGGTTGAAAATGTCTAGCAGGTTTATTTGGTACTCTAATGGTTAAAACTTGTGTGGTCAAGGGTCAAGTCATCAGAATCTGATGAAGCACAATTGTGTAGGCCAGAGCATGAAGATCAAGATTTTGGACAGAGTAGATCTTGATGATCAAACTGTTTGCTGATCTTGATCTGCACTATCTAAAAAGTACACCTATCAGTCTACTGTATAATTGTATAAAAGGGAAATTAACCCCAGTAAATCAGTGATTTTTTTTTCATAAATGGAAAAAAAACCCAACATTTATTCAGACAAAAAGTATCCAAGATTCTGCAAATTATTAGTGTTTGGTCAGAGTAACTCAAAAAGTTCTAGGTGTTTGATCTTGTAAATCCAAGATCAGAGTATTGACTGACTTGGCAGTTTCATCTTGAAAACCCAAGATCAGCCTTGGCAGTTTGATTTTTCTCCTTATGGCTCTCAAATACAGAACTCAGTATTTCTTGGCACCCTATCAGCTATGGAGTTCAGACAAAGGATATACATTTGAGATGCACTCTGGTAAAAGGGGGCTTAATACATCTCCGTAATGCATGGTACCAGTCAAACCATCACATAATTATGGATCCATAATAGCCACTTTTTTGATAACTGACTTAATCCTTTCCCAAACGACAAATTTTGGACCAGTCCAACTTGAACGGGTTTGCAGATGACAATTTTAAATTTGATGAAAATGGCAGACAGGTCTCAAAACGGGTAAAAAAACACTGTGGGAAAATGAGAAATTGCTCGTTACGAGCAATTTCTCCTTTTCTCACAGTGTTTTCGAAAGACTTGTACTGCAGACACGTGAAAACCAGAGCTTGTTTGGTAAAGGGTTAATCCTGAGGTAGACTGGTCCTAGGACATACAGAAATTGACCAATAGTGAAAAGTTTCAGCTCAGGTCAGGCTGCGGCAATACTTTTCTCAGATGCATTAAGCCCCCTTTTCACAGCATGGCTCATTTGTATAATGCACTGTCTAATACATATTTTGAATTATGACATCGGCTGCAGCAAGAATTTCAGTTTTCTGAATTTTAAAACCCTTAAATCGCTTGGGATTGTGACTATAGTTGCGTTTGCGGTCAGTGTATATCAAGATCAGGCTGCACAAAATGTACAGCCTGATTTTTGATCTACACTGTCCGCTTTGCTGACTCACTGTAGACAAAAGCAACCATGAAATAGCAATTATTTGGGTCGTTTTTCTAGGCTGTAAATGTGTGACAGGTTTATTCAGCACTCTAAGGGTTAAAAGAAAATCGATAAACAACCAGATTTTGTTAACACTTATGAAAATTTTGAGGATTGTTGAACATTTCAAGTTACTGTACAAGGAGTCTCACTGATCTGAATATTATGTAGATCAGCTCCGTCATAACATGAACTGGGCTCTGGGTGACTGTATTTAGGTGAAGGCCCAAGGTGAAAAGTTCAATCCTATACTTTAATTAGATGTATTTCATACAGTTTATGTTATATACAGCTTGTGATGTTTGAAAACTGTAATGCTATTGGAATAATTGCTCAAACCACTTTGTTTTGTCCAAGTCAAGACCTTTCACAAAATTATATATCCAGAATTTTTAGGCCCCTTCATCATGCTTTTACACCTCTCCAAATTGAAAGCATTTGCACAGAGATTTTTAATTGTAGCTTCAATGACTAAAGTTTTATCTTATAGAGAAGAAAATGTGGGAAAAGGAGGAAATGCTGGTTAACAGCACTTTCTCCTTTTCCCCACAATGTTTTCAAGTCTCAGGATGGTAAAAATGTTGGGTTGTTCGGTAAAGGGTTTATGTAGTCCCTTGTGATTCTGTGCAGTAGGCTAAGGGTTAACTCTTTACCACACAATCCCAACTTTTAATGACCCTGAGGAAGAAGGCTTTTGAAAACATTGATGGAAAAGGAGAAAATACTAGTAACCAGCATTTCTATTCAGCGTTTTCTAATCTATCGAAGGTAGATTTCATCATTTGGGCTACCTTTAATTTGTCTTCGGCAAATGCTTTCAATTTGGACCAGTCTAAAATTTTGTCGTTTGGTAAAGGGTTAATTGTTACTATGGGTCACATACAGAGAAATTAAAGAGGTCTTTGTACTTCTTTCTCAAGGATAAACCAGACAAATTGAGATACATTTGAAAGTTGGAGAATTAATTTGACTCAGATCACTTGCATTAACAAATGTAATTGAGTTTCATTTCTGCTGACAGAGCTCTTTTACAAATAAGAAATAGAAATTAATCAACTGATAGAAAATCCTACCTTGTGTGAAGCTTTCAGCCACAAACCTGGTTAACTCTGTATCTCAAAATCCTGAATTTTAATGACCCAGAGGAAAATACCTTTTGAAAACATTATGGGAAAAGGAGAAAATGCTGCTAACAGGCATTTTCTACTTTTCTCATAATGCTTTCTGCCTTTTTAACCCTTTCCCAAACAAGCCCTGGTTTTCACGTGTCTGCAGTACAAGTCTTTTGAAAACACTGTGGGAAAAGGAGAAATTGCTCGTAATGAGCAATTTCTCCTTTTCCCACAGAGTTTTCTAGTGTTTTTGATAACTTTCTGCCATTTTCATCAAATTTAAAATTGCTGTCTGCAAACTCTTTCAATTTGGACCAGTCTTAAATTTGTCTTTTGGGAAAGGGTTAAACATAAATCCCTTCATATGAGCAACATTGAATTTTTGTAGTCTGTAAATCCCTTCTGTTTGGGTAAGTCTAAAACTTTGCTCTCTAGTGAAGAGTAAGCCCTTTACCAAACGACAAAATTTTAGCCATGTCCAAATTGAAAGCATTTGCAGAAGACAAATATTACTCAAATGGTGAGATTTGTCTTTGATGGGATAGAAAACATCATGGGAAAAAGAGAAAATGCTAGTTACCAGCATTTTCTCCTTTTCCTTGATGTTTCCAAAAGCCTTCTTTTTCAGCATCGTTAAAACTCAGGATTGTGTGGTAAAGAGTTAACCCTTTACCAGAAGACAAAATTTTAGCTATATCCAAACTGAAAGCATTTGCAGACAAGAATTTCAATGTGGCTCAAATGGTGAAATTTTTCTTTGATAACCAGCATTTTCTCCTTTCCCCCCCCCCCAATGTTTTCAAAAGGCCTCTTTCCCAGGGTTGTTAAAAAGCAGCATTGTGTGTTAAAGGGTTAAATATAGACCTTGTAATCCTGGGGTTGATTGTTTGAATCTAGTTGAAGGCTTTTACCAAATTACAAAATGTTGGACTTGATGAAATTGAAAGCCAAGCCAGGTAGCAAACAGGACTTGAAAGGGAGAGGGATGCTGGTTTGAATCCCCAGCTCGGCCAATTTCTTTCTGAGGGCTGATGATGATCATTGCGATAGGATTCTTTCCTCTCTCACCACTGATCATTGTCCAAATGATTGTTATGTTGGAAAGCATCCAGTAGCTTAAAGGGAAGAATATTGTACCAAGTGCTAGTCAAGGAAACTCCAGAAAGCATGATTGGATGGATGCACTTGCTGCAGAGATATTTCTGAAATAATGTTGAAAGTGGCATTTAACATCAAACAAACAATCTGTCAATCAAATTGAAAGCATTTGCAGATGACAAATTAAGATTGCAGATTGACATAATTTTGATAGAGTATGTAGGCTGATCCACTTGGACAGTGAAAAAGAAAAGGGGGGAACTTTGACCCTTAATGCCCTGGAACCAACTTAACTTGTTTTTGCTGACAGTGTAGATCAAGATCAGACTGCACAGAACATGCAGTCTGATCTTTGATCTACACTGTCAGTTACTTCAATACACTTTCTGGCTAAAACAACCTTGAAATGACAATATTTTGGATGTTTTTCTTCACTGAAAAGGTTTATTTCATAATTCAGCCCTCTAAGGGTTAAAGTTGTTGTACCCTGGTTTACACTTACGGAAATTTTCATTTATTTAGCATTTGAAGGTTTAGTTTTGCTTTGACATTACAGGGTTAAGATTTTTATAGTTTTTCCTGAACCCTCAGAGCTTCAAACAAACAAAATAGAAAGTTGCAGCCATTAAAAAAAAAAACACTCAAATAATTGCTGTTTCAAGGTTGTTTTTGACAGAATTTTTCTCCATGGTGAACAGTCTAGATCAGTTATCAGACTGCATGTTTTGGACAGTCTGATCTTGTCAAAGACTGTCCACAAACACAACTACGATTTTGAAAATTATACTCTGGATTAAAATTTGTGCATGAAGCATCATACTTGCTACACCTACAATCACTGTCAGACCAGTCATCTTGTGATGAGAAACGGTGCATGTCTATAAATAAAGGATAACATAAGTTGCTTTTGTTATGAGGATAGAACACAAGTTTTGGAGAAATAGATGTAGCAATGGTGGCAGATTTCCCACTTTCTGATCAAATTTAACTCTTTACCATGTAACAAAATTAACCCTTCTAACAAATTTCAGACTTTTTCAAATTCAAAACAATGTACTGCAGATGACACATTCAGTTTTACAAATAATCTTAAGCTCCCTGCTAAGGTAGAAAACATAGTGGGAAAAGGAGAAAATGCTGGTTACCAGCATTTTCTCCTTTTCCCACAATGTTTACAAAAGCCTTCTTTCCCAGGGCTGTAAAAACCTTGGATTGTTTGGTAAAGGGTTAAGGACTTCTTTATAATGAAAACATTTGCAGATGACAAAATTTAATATGGCCGAAATGATGGGATGTTCCATCAGAAAGGATAGAAAACATTCGCGGAAACGGGGGGAAAATGCTGTGTACTTTATTACTTGTCCCATACTAATTTCTGAACACTTTTCCCATGAGTGAAAATGGGATTGTCTAGTAGAGGGATAGCTCAAAGAGTTCCAGGGGACTAAGCGCTACTGGGAGAGCCTGAAATTGTAGACTAGTTGGATTAGATCAAAATGAATAGAATGTGCAGTGTGATCTTGACACAATAATGCTCAATGTGATATTAGAAATGGTGACTTTCACTGAAGTCTTGAATTTGAAATACTTTTGTTTCTTTTGCATTTTAGGGAGAAATTGTAGGCATAGATGTTGTTTTTTGGTGTGTGCATACAATGTCTACAGGTGTAGCATTGTTTTATTGTTATTTTTTTTCTAAGATTGTTTTTCATTTTATCAACCTTATGTATGATCTTCTGGCTTTGTAATGGGTAACTTAAGATATGTTTTGTAGACAGTGTAGATCCAAGATCAAACTGGCAGAGCAGCAATCTGATCCTGGTTCTACGCTATCTGATATTCAGTGAGATATGCCTTAAATGTGCTATATTTAGGTCTTTCTTGGAACTGGTCTCATGTACCTAGTAGTCAAAGAAAACATTCCAGGCTCCATGTAGAAACCAAATTTTTCATGGAAGCAATTTTTATGATGTATGACACAATAAGGTTTTGAGCAAAATACAAATAAGAACCTGTTTTTCCCTAGTTGGGACATAATTTGATTCAAATTTGTTGACTTTGTATTTTTTCCTTCTTATGTCCCATTGATGGTTTGGTCTAAATATAGTCTATTTAATAATGGGTTAGGTTATGTGGTCTATTTCAACCATACTGGAGTTGATTTGTCAGTTTGACTGATGTTTTACTGATTTCAAGATTTCAGATTTATGGACAATTCCCGAGTCCGGTTTATTCATGGAGCTTTACTGCTTCTGTGAACTCTGGCTGTGAAAATGGCAACACTATATGAATGAAAATGTTCTGAGAAAATACTGGGTTCCCCAACAGATATTGCTGGTTTGTAGAACATAGGGGAAATGATCTGATAAGCATTATCTGGCTGTTTGTTCTGATTACAAGTCAGTAGGGTAAAGAATGGGAGCAAGTGGCCCAAGGTCAGTATCTAGTTGGGAAAGTGAGATTTTCACCATTGTCTATATTCTGGAAGAGATTTGAAACTTAACTTGTACAGATAATTAACCCTTTACCACATGATCCCGAGTTTTAATGACGCTGACAAAGAAAGTCTTTGAAAACTATAAGGGAAAAGGAGAAAATGCTGGTAACCAGCATTTTCTCCTTTTCCCACAATGTTTTCTGCCCTTTCACAGGAAGTTTCATCATTGGAGCCACATTGTATTTGTCGTCTGCAAATGCTTTGAATTTGGACTAGTCTGAAACTTTGTTGGGTGAAGAGTTAAGACATTCATGAATTTTAAACTGTAGCAAAGTTGCCTCAGATGGTTTTACATACTAGATTGTTAACTTGGCTGTTTTTGAAGAAAACATCAAGGTGATGTCATATTCCCTGGCTTTGTCTGCGTGGTTGTGGTGCAAACTTTGACATTTTCAAACTTAGACAAGTTGTTAACCCTTAAAGCGCCTTTCACTAATATAGTTGCCTTTGCGGCCAGTATAGATCAAGATCAGGCTGCACAAAACATGCAGCCTGATCTTTGATCTACACTGTCCGCTATGTAAAAACACTACAGCCAAAAGGTAGCCATGAATTTGCAATTATATTGGTTTTATTCTAGAATGAAAATGACCATTGGGTTTATTCGGCGCTTTAAGGGCTAACTAGCAAATTTTAGGAACCCATACCAGTATGGCAGATAACCATCAAAATATTTTTGACAAAGTTATGCCCCTTTTTCAATTTATTTATAAAAGCAACTGTAGCAGAGCGTTGGCACCCGTATGTGGTGCTCTTGTTTTGTTTTTTTATGGACATGGTCTTCTTTTTCCTAACAATTATATACTGTGTTTTTGTATCAAACTATGTGGTCCATGCTCTGGCAGAATGGGGTATAATGCATCTCAGTGATGATTTATACCAAGCAAGTCATCACATAATTACGGATCTGTAAAATCCATTTAGCCTGACAACTGAGCAGATCTGGGGCTAGAATGGTTCTCTGATATGCAGAAAATTTGCAAATAGTAAATTGTTTCGACCCATGTCACCCTGCACGGACTGCGCAGGCTGACATTGGTAGATACCTTTTGCAGAGGCAAGAAGTCCCCTTTTCACAGAGCATGACTCATATCAGTCTTATTAGCCATGTTTTATTAGTATGTTTTTTAACCCTTTACCACACGATCCAGACTTTTAAGGACCCTGGGGAAGAAGCCTTTTGAAAACATTGTGGGAAAAGAAGAAAATGCTGGTAACCAGCATTTTCTCCTTTTCCCACAATTTTTTCTGCCTTTCCCGAAACAAATTTCAGTTTTTGAGTCACATTTATTTTGTTGTCTGCAAATGCTTTCAATCTGGAAACGTTCAAAATCTTGTTGTTTGGTAAAGAGCTAAGTCCTCTGCTGTAACGATACCTTTTCCAATTAATCCTGTGTTTTACAACTCCGCAGGACAGAGGCTATTGAAAAGATTATGGAAAAAGGAGAAATCACTGGTTACTATTCATTTCTTTCTTTTCCAATAACGTTCTACCCTTTGAAATACCAGTCCCATAATTTGAGCCACATTTGTCTTCTGAAATTGCTTTCATTATGGACTGGTCAAAGATTCTGTAACTTGGTAAAGGGTTAAATCTGTAGATGGACAGAATTTATTGATGATTTCAAGGTCAAGGTCACACTTTCTATTGTAAGATGTGACCTTTATGTAGACACCAGTGACAAGTATAAACTCTAATGAATGTCATAAAAAGTACCAGTGTCATTTATTTTCCTTCTCGCCTAAAACGCTCTGAGGATCTTGATTTGAAATAAAAACCAAAGCTAGTGGGAAACAAAACACTTCTCCATCTGATTTCATGGTTCCAAGAATGAATCATATTGTTCTAGAGACTAAAAGATAACACTTTGAGCCAGCTACATAACTAGATTTAACTCTTTACCACACAATCCCGGGTTTTAACAACCCTGGGGAAGAAGCCTTTTGAAAACATTGTGGGAAAAGGAGAAAATGCTGTTAACCAGCATTTTCTCCTTTTCCCACAATGTTTTCTACCCAATCAAAGACAAAAATCATCATTTATGTTACATATAAATTGTTGTCTGCAAATGCTTTCAATTTGGTCAAGTCCAAAATTTATCGTTTGGTAAAGAGTTAACTCTTTACCAGACGACAAGTTTTAGACTCTTCCAAATTTAAAGTTTCTGCAGACAACAAAATCAAAATGTGATATAAAGAAACCTAAGTTCTCTGACAGGATAGAAAACATGGAGGGAATATCAGAAAATGCTTGTTACCATTTTCTTCTTTTCCCAGTGTGTTTTCAATGACCATCAGCTTCAGGGTCGTTAAAACTGGGGACTGCGTGGCAAAGGATGAATTTTTGTACTCTCTGTAAGAAATTTGGAGAAAACAAATTTGAATTCATCCCTGTATAAATTATATACAGTGTTACTTACACAAAACAAGGTTTGATAGATAAAGAATTTTGACAATAATGTGGCAAAGGAAAGTTTGCTCTTTACAAGCAACTTCTTCTCCAAACCACAAAAAAATAATCAGCAGTTGGGGCATTGTAGCTGTAAACATTATTTCAAGACAATCATTTCTGATGCTGCTTTTCCAAATATCTTTGAAAGGCCATGTTTTACAGGGTATATACAAGAAACATGACCTCACAGTTTGCAGATTTGATGTTGGTCTATATTGTTGGCATACAGCAAGAGACTGAATTTTTACTCTTACTGACAAAAAAATGTTTGACTCTACCAAAGTATTTTACAATAAAGTAGCTCAAGTGATGATTCTGTCTGTGATAGAGTGGAAAACATTTCAAAAGCCTTCTTCTTCACAGGCATTAAAACTTGGGATTTTACGATAAAGGATTAACTAAGAGATGGATATTGTAATTCTTTTCCTAGAAGATTTTGCCATAGAAATTATAATTATAACTTTGCATGTGTCTATTAATGGGTTTTCTTTCATAAAATGAGGAGTGTCAGTTTCATTTCTACCAAACGGTTGATTTAACCCATTAACCCCGATGAACAACTTTCTTGTTGTGTCTTGCAGCAAACCAGATTTGAAAAGATGATGCCAAAAGGAGAAATTGCTCATAATGAATAATTTAATCTCTTTGCCACAGTATTTTCATTTTATATTTATGATAAAAATCACAAAATTAGCTCAAAATTAGCTGTTTTAACTCTTTACCACACAATCCCGACTTTTAACGACCTTAAAAAGGAAGCCTTTTGAAACCATTGTGGGAAAAGGAGAAAATGCTGGTAACCAGCATTTTCTCCTTTTTCCACAATGTTTTCTATCCGTCCCATAGCAAATTTCAATTCTTAATTCTTCAATTCTTAAGTCACATTTAATTTGTCGTCTGCAAATGCTCTCAATTTGGACTGGTCTAAAATTCTGTGGTTTGGTAAAGAGTTAAATTTGTTTCAAGGGAGAGTGAGAGAAAGAAAAGTGAATTTTATTGGAAATGTTATAGGCCTGGAATTGACATATTCAGTTGTAATGGTGGTCACAGCTTCATTGTTTTTTTTTTTATGATAAAAGTCAGACTTATCCTGTGCAGCACCAAGAACAAATATATTTGTATTTTAAGTCAGTGTAGATTAGGATCAGACTTGTATTTACACAGAACATGGTATAGATTTAGGTAAGGTTTGAAGAGTTAACTCTTTACCAAACGACAAAAGTTTATACTTGTCCAAATTGAAAGCATTTGCAGACGACAAATTAAATGTGACTCATAAATTGAAATCTTATTTTGGAAGGGTAGAAAACATTGTGGGAAAAGGAGAAAATGCTGGTTACCAGCATTTTCTCCTTTTCCCGCAATGTTTTCAAAAGCTTTCTTTCTCAGGGTCATTAAAAGTCAGGATTGTGTGGTGAAGGGTTAAATGGACTTCCATTAACCCTTAACCCTTTACTACACAATCCTGACTTTTAACGATACTGAAACAGAAAGCTTCTGAAAACATTGTGGGAAAAGGAGAAAATGCTGGTAACCAGCATTTTCTCCTTTTCCCTCAATGTTTTCTACCCTTTCCAAAACAAATTTAAATCATTGAGTTACATTTATTTTGTTGTCTGCAGATGCTTTCAATATGGACTTGTCTAAAATTCTGTCGTTTGGTAAAGAATTAAAGGCTTATCACAACTATAGTTGCCTTTGCAGCCGAGTAGATCTCATTTTGTGCAGTGTGATCTTTGATCTACACTCTCTATTTTACTGAAACACTGTTGACAAAAGCAACCATGAAATTGCAATCATTTAGGTCATATTTCTAGGATGAAAATGTCTGATGGGTTTATGTGGGGGTTAACCCTTTACCACACAATCCCGACTTTTAACGACCCTAAAGAAGAAAGCTTTTGAAAACACTGTGAGAAAAGGAGAAAATACTGGTAACCAGCATTTTCTACTTTTCCTACAATGTTTTCTACCCTATCTAAGCGAGAAATCATCAGTTTAGCAACTTTTAATTTGTCGTCTGCAAATGCTTTCAATCTGGTCTGGTCCAAAATTTTGTCGTTTGGTAAAGAGTCAAGTGCAAACCATGTTGTGACTGTCCAGGGTAAGACAGAGTGCCTGTTATGGATGTAAAGTGTGCAGTTCAAAGATCTATCTCTGATGAATTTGTAATAGAATATGTTTTCAGTCATGTCAAAGGCATGCAAGTCTGCAACAGAAAATTATCATTGTTGAAAGTCAGGCTATATCATAAAGATGCACATAAATTTAAAAAGATTATATTGTTATGATGATGTTTAGGAACTTTGTTTTTCCCCATGTTGGGTCATTGATCTTCCATTGTTTCAGCAGGGTAATCATGTAACCTAGAATGCTTTTGCAGGAAGCCCATAATTTGCCCTGAATGTCTGTAAAAATGGAGAAAAATTGTGGTAATAGTTGGTTATATGGCATTTTCCCTAAAAAACAACAGCTTTCATGAATGTTAAATTGTGGCTTGGCATGACAATTTCCTTGGTATAACCTTTACTTGTGGCAAAGTTACAGGACTTAACCGTAGACTGCTTTAGGGCCCGTGCTTGTGTTATCTAGAAAACACATAAATAAGTCAGCAGTAACTTTCATAATTTGAAATATTCCTTTTCACCTTTTACAACACACCACTCTAAGCAGACTTTAAAATGTATATTTTCTGTCACTTGAAAAAACATGCAATAACTTTAATTAAGACTGCAAAAATATGGGACAGTGTAGATCATTGATAAGATGGCATGTTCTTTGCAATATGATCTGATATTGGTCTACATTGGCAGTTAACACACTTAGGTTAAGGAGATACTTTAAGGTTGTCATTTGACACATTACACACTCCTGTGCTAGTAATCACATTATCTACGGCTAGGTAGCATTTATCAAATACATAACCCATCTGAAATGGGCATTCTGGGTACAGAACCGGAGTACATTTCAAGGCAGCAATCAATGCAATCAGTTTCAAAATAAAAGATACGTTTACTCACTAAAGCCTACCTTGTATGATTCATCCGGCCATGGTTAGCTAGTATATATCCTATGCACCAGCCATTTATAAACATAGCCCCTATAAGGTTGGGAAAAAGCCCAGGTTTAAGCCCTGGAGCAAGGGGGGGGACATTATTTTTGTTGTCAGACTATTGCACAAATCCTGATTTTCCCCATGTCAGTGCTTAGAAACAGTCTACAGAGATTTGTAATAAATAATTGGTATTTAAAAAAAAAATTGTTTCCCAATTTGAAATCATTTTGTTTTTGTAAAAGTTGTAGTGAAAAACTGCAGTGTTTCTGCTAGCTCATGGATTTTGGGGGTCATCTGTGACTCACTGTTTGGAATTTTGGGGTTCATTCAGAAATTTTACACGTCATGGTCCTTAACTTTTTTTTCACGTGTTGTTTGCCTTTGCCAGTTTGTAGATGTCACATAATGCTAGAAGTTTTTGAATGACAGTATGGTATTAAAGGTAAATGTTAAACACAATGACCTTGTAGAAATTGTTGTCTGTCATCCCAATTACTCCCAGCATGTCGATGACCATCATAAAGTAGGGTCTAAAACGCAGACAAAAAGTTTAAGTACAGATTCCATACAGTGATGTAGGCGAGATGACAGCAATGTCAGACGGAATAATGTCGCGTCTTAGACTGATTCACTGTAAACCGGAAACAAATAATCCAGTGTTAGAAAGCCCCGCTTCGATGATGATTCTGCAGCAGGGTTCGACATTAACATTTTTTTCAACTAGACCAGTGGACTAGTAACATACAGTTTTTACTAGACCACTTGAGATTTCTACTAGACCATTTTTGAAAAATGAAGAACAAGTTTAAAGTGCATTGTCTCAGTTGTTATTTTACCAACACTGAGAGAAAAACAAAATTACAATGTAAAAGAATGTAATACATGTTGAATCATACAAACAATGTCAATAATCATTTCAAAATCCTTTACCAGAGGACAATATTTTAGACTTAACACAACTCCGCCTCGATCAGATGTGAATCCAAACTTATATAGCTTTGACATCTTCGCGCGTCGTCTGCTTCTTTGTCTATGTAAACAGCTGGAAGACTCATTTTCGGTTGTTGTCAAAAAGGAAACTATCTTTTCACTCTACATTTCTTAAATCCTCCTAGACATAAGACAATCTTGGTAAAAGTGTGTGGTAATGAAGGAGAAAAAAGATTAACATCAAGATAAATTTCACGACTTAATCTGGATTAAAAATATATCAAATTTGTACCCCTTTTGTAATGTTACCATCCTATTGATGACAAACAGTAACAGGCTACCAGTCTAAAAATAGATCTAGCCATCGAGAGTTGGTTTTTCCCATAACAATGGAATACCACGCATGCGCAACAATTGACAGTTTTCCTGTTGAAAAAAAATTGTTTCAATACATTCTCGGCAATTTAACCATCTTATTAGGTATGCTAGAGATCTTCTTCGGTGAACGGTTGGTTCAATGATTGCCGTCGGTTAATTATGCGATTAATGCATGAAAATAATACAAATTTCTCGATTTCTTTTGCACTAGACCATTCGGGCTAGCTCGACGCAGTCTCAACTAGCCCGAACCGATGGTTTACTAGACAATGTCGTTCAGACGTGCCTTAATGTTGAACCCTGTGCAGTTATAATCTTGACGATTTTGTAAGATATACATGTATTTATTACAAGAATCTTCTATATTACTTTTTAGTTCTGATTTATGTTGCGTCAAGGGAGACGCGATGTATCAATTTTGTTGCGTCAGGCTTTCATTTTGTGCATCAAAAACACGGACTTTCTGAAACGCTGAAACTGGCTTGATTTTTCCACCGACGTATCATATATTTATTGCCATGAGCTGCCTGCACTTTTAAAGCGGCAATTTACACACCGCATATTAACCCTAT